>CM038039.1:152339093-154839093 GCA_021397845.1 Areca catechu | reverse complement strand
GTGATGTGATATTGTTGACAGAAGTCCTGGAACTGGGAGTTGTCAAATTGCCTCCCATTGTCAGTGATGATCGTCTTTGGAATCCCAAACTAGAAGATGATGCAGTTCCAGACGAAGCTTTCCACTTTGGCCTCGGTTATCTGCGCCAATGCCTCTGCCTCCACCCACTTAGTGAAGTAACCAATGGCCACGAGGAGAAATTTTCGCTGACTGGAGGCCGGGGGAAATGGTCCCAAGATGTCCACCCCCCATTGGACGAATGGCCAAGGCGTTGTGAGTGGGGTCAGCTGGCTGGCTGGTCTCCTTTAGATGCTGGAGAACCTCTGGCATGCATCGCACCTTCGTACAAAGTCTAAGGTGTCCTTCTGAATCGTGGGCCAATAATACCCCTGGCGAATGATTTTGTAAGCCAGGGACCTTCCCCCAAGATGATCGCCATAGATACCTTCGTGCACCTCCCGGAGTGCATAGTTCGCATCGGCCGACCCCAAGCATTTCAGCAAGGGTTGAGAAAATGAGTGCTTATAAAGAGCCCCATCGAGGATGACGTACTTAGAGGCCGTTGAGCGAATGCACCTGGCCTCCACCGGGTCATCCGAAAGGGCTCCTCACACTAGGAATGCGTGGATTCGATCCATCCACGAGGCCTCTTGCTCAACCTGGTGGATCTCTGTCGGCTCCTCTTTAATGCTTGGGTGCTGGAGATGTTCCACGAAGGTTCGGTCGGAGGTGCCGACCGCAGGGTGGCCAGCCATGACAAAGCATCCGCCCGGGAGTTTTACTACCGGGGTATATGAAGAATCTCAAAGAATTTAAGTTGTGACACCAAGTCCCGTACCTCGTCTAAGTACTTGGCCAAAGATGGATCCCTCGCCTCAAACTCACCCTTCACCTGATTGACTACTAGCTGGAGTCGGAGAAGGTGCGGATCCTAGCAATACCCAGTTCATTCACTATCTACAACCCTGCAAGCAAAGCTTCATACTTCGCCTGATTGTTCGACACCTGGAACGCGAAATGCAGGGCATACTCTAAACATTGCCCATCGAGGTCAGCTAGGATTAAGCCTGCACCGCACCCCGAGAGGTTGGAAGCTCCATCTACGTGCAGGGTCCAGGCGGGCTCGGCCTCTCCTGCCGGGTCGGCTATGTACGTCTCGACTGTTATGGGAGTCGGCTCCGCCCCCCAGGTGCATTCCGCGATGAAATCAGCTATCACTTGGGCCTTCAAAGATAACCGTGGCTGGAAGGAGATGTCAAACTTGCCCAACCAGATGGCCCACTTGGTGAGCTGTCCAGAGGTATCAGGGCTTTGGAGGATCGCCCTGAGGGGTTGGTTCGTCAGCACGACGATAGGATGCGCTTGGAAATAAGGTCGGAGGTGCTTTGTCGCTATAACCACCAAGTACACCAGCTTTTGCACCATAGGATATCTGACCTCGGCATCATGGAGAACTTTGCTGATGTAGTACACAGGTCTCTATTGGTCGCCTTCCTCCACCCGCACAAGAACGGTGCTGACGGCCTCACTGGAAGCTGATAGGTACAAGTACAACACTTCCCCCTCCGTTGGTTTGGCCAGAAGCGGAGGGTTCCTCAAGTAGTCCTTCAAGGCTTCAAAGGCCATTTGGCAATTATTAGTCCACTGGAAGCGGTCCGACCGATGCAAGGTCTTGAAGAACGGGAGGGATCTCTTGGCCGACCGGGAGATGAAGCGATTGAAAGAGGCGATGCGCCCCGTAAGCTCTTGCACCTGCTTTTTATTGGTAGGAGGGGTCGTGTCAATGATGGCCTTGATCTTTTTGGGGTTGACCTTGATTCCTCTTTGAGTAACTAGGAAGCCGAGGAACTTTCCGGAGGTCACCCCGAAGATGCACTTGACGGGGTTCAGCTTCATCCTGTGGCACCTCAACACATCAAAGGACTCTTGCAGGTCCTTGATGTGGTCGGTCCTATGGAGGATTTTGACAATCATATCATCGACATATTCCTCCATGTTCCTCCCCAACTAATCTTTAAAGACTCGGTTGATCAACCTTTAGAAGGTGGCGCCCGCATTCTTTAGGCTGAAGGGCATCATCTTGTAATAATACAGGCCCCAGTCTATGGCAAAGGCCATCCTCTCCTCATCTTTGGGATGCATCCTGATCTGATTATACCCAGAGAAAGCATCCAGGAATCTCAAGAGCAGGTGACCGGCCGTCGCATCCACCAGCTGATCGATTTTTGGCAAGGGAAAGCTATCTTTGGGACATGCCTTGTTGAGGTCTGTGTAGTCCACACAGATCCTCCACTTCCCACTAGCCTTCTTCACCTTGACAACATTGGCCAGCCACTCCGGGTAATGAGACTCCCTGATGAAGCCAGCATCGAGAAGCTTCTTCACTTCCTCCTCAATGGCCCTCTACCATTCGGCTACGAAGCTTCTCTTCTTTTGCCGGACAAACCTGTAGGTAGGATCCACCCTGAGCTGATGGGTGACGATATCTGTCAGGATACCCGACATGTCAGATGCCGACCAAGCAAAGATGTCCACATTGTTCTTCAAGAAGTCGACCAGCTCCTGCCTAGCCCCCTTGTCCAGGGCGCTCCCTATTTGGAGGACCCTCGTAGGATCATCCTCCCTCAAGGGCACGAATACGATCTTCTCGATGGGCCGACCATGGCTGTCGGCTTCGTCCCTTGGGTCCAGCTGCTCGGGCATGGGGTGCCCATTCAGCTGCTTAACATGGATAGCTAGGCATTGCCGAGCCATTCTACGGTCTCCCCTCAGCTCCCCAATTTCATCATGAGTCAGAAACTTGGCCAGCAGGTGGTAAGTGGACACAATGATCTGAAACTTATTGAGGGCCGGCCGTCCCAAGATGGTGTTGTACACCGAGGTCGTACGGACGACCACAAAGTTGACGGAGAAGGTTCGCTGGTAAGGTTCCGTTCCGAGGGTCACGGGTAAGGCAATCTCTCCTTCAACCCCGACGAAATTCCCCCCGAAGCCGATGAGTGGTGCCACGGACTCCCGCAGTCTAGACTTGGACGGGTTCATCCGAACGAATGCATCATACAATAAAACCTCCGCACAACTTTCATTATAGATAAGGATGCGCTTTACATCATAATTGATGATGACAACCGACACAACCACAGGGTCATCTCCCGGGAGAGGAGGTCCAAGAGATCCTCATCAGAAAAGCTAATTACATTTGATCCCCTGGGCCTCTTTACAATGTCCTGGTCCTCTTTCCGCCCCCCGTCAGATCTTCGATGCAGCATGCCAATGCCTCCATCAGTTGGGCACTGATTGGGGAGCTCAGCCTCCCCCAGGGGGTCTCTAACAGTTGAAGTCCCGGCACGATCCCGGCAAGGTCGAACATACTTATTCAGATATCCCCTGCGGATGAGGTCCTCGATGCCGTCCTTTAGCTGGAGGCACTCCTCCGTGTTGTGCCCATGGTCCCTATGGAACCGGCAGTATTTGTTCTTATTTCTGGAGGGAGGAGTCCTCTCATCGAGTGAGGTCTTCGGAAGAAGGCCTCGTTCTCAATCTCCATCAGGATCTTCTCCCACGATAGGGAGAGGGACGCATAGTTGTTGAACAGCTTGAGGTAGTCTCTCGGCTTGGGGCTCTGGCGCCGGGTTGATCTGCCATCGTTGTCGGGAGGTCGGACCACGGGGGCCTTATCGCCCCACTTCTTCGAGGCCGACCTCCCCTCGGCCAGGCACCGGCTCGCTGCTTGCTCTTCCGTCAAGGCATACTTGTGTGCCTTGGCCAGCAAATCAGTGTAGCTTGTAGGGAGCTTCTTGTCCAGGAAAAACGTGAACATGGACGAGCGGAGCCCCCTCTTGAAGGCTGACATGGCCTCCGCTTCATTTAAGTCGGGAATCTCCGTAGCGGTCGAGTTTAAGCGGGCCGTGTAGTCCCGGAGGGTCTCTCCCTCCGTTTGCTGGATAAGGAAGAGGCAGTCGGTGTTCTTCAGAGCCCGGCTGCAGGTCCTGAAATGAGAGAGAAAAAGGGCCTCGAGCTGAGAAAAAGAATGAATCGTACCTGGGCGGATGGTGGAGAACCATATCCGCGTGGCCTTCTTCAGGGTCGCTGGGAAGGCGATGCAGTGGAGGGCGTCAGACGCGCCCTGCACCATCATGTGGGCTTTGTAGGCACCCAGGTGATCCAGGGGATCGGTGGTACCGTCGTAGGGGTCCACTTGTGGGATCTTGAAATGGCGGGGGATGGTCTCCCCCAGAATCTCTGTGGAGAAAGGCGGGTGAGTGTCGTGCACTGGCCTTCCCTCGGCATTCTGCCGCTAAACTATCTCAGCAATGCGCTCTTCCCTGCGCATGATTTTGCTGCTGTAATCGTGCAGATTGGTAGCAAGGCACCGGCCGCCTGGATGAGCAGAGTCAGTGAAAGAGGGGGAGGCTGACCTCGCCCTTTTTCCTTCAGCATGGGTCCTCATGGACCCCTGGGGTTCTGGAACTGCATGGGACGGGGTCGGAGGTGACTCCGGCTGCTAGCTGAAACCAGCGACCGGCTGATGATTGACGCAGGAAGCCGCCACCGACTGCTGTTGGCGGTCCGCCATTGATGGGGACATTGAGCCAGTTCAGATCTAGCCATTCAGACCCAGCAGCCAGCTCAGATCTCGGTGCCAGCCCAGCACGGATCTTGAAGTATTTTTTTATTATTTTATTATGGGTGTACGTGGGATTTGGGATATCTCCGAATTGGAGATTAGTTTTTATTTGTATTTAGAGTTATCGGAATCTCTTATAGTTCCGATTATTTTGAGATTGTTTAGGGATTTAGTTTTATCAATAGTTTCTTGTTTTAGGCTTATTTAAGATCATGTTCTTCATGAATGAAAAATAGTGAATATTATTTGAGAAAAGAATTTAGGGTGCGTCCCGATTCCTTCCCCCCCCTCTCTTCTTCTTGTTCTCCCCTCTTCCCTTCCCCTCTTCCCTTCCCAGTTCTCTTCTTCTTCCCTTCTCTCTCTTCTTCTCTGATCTCTCTCTCTCTGAGTTCTTCTTCTTCTTGGACTTTCTTCCTCCTACCTCTTCTTCTCTGTTACTTGTTCCTTCTCCCAATCTGAGAATCAAACTCCTCTTAACCAGCAACCAAAGCCTCCAAGTCTCTGCCTGTGACAAAAACCATCGATCGACGCCGCTGGATGCCCTTCCTCCACCAGATCTGCTACAAACCGGAACCGCCCCAACTCTAGGTCCCAAGTCAATCTCGTGATCGTTCCCACCACTCCGGTCATCTATCTCCTTTCTCTACGGTCGAAGCCCCTGCCCGAGCCTCTCCTCCGCTCTCTGTCTTCACCAGAACAAGCCATCGCCGCCAACGACGCTGTAGATGTGACCTCCATGGCTGCCCGAGCCCTCCACGACCGCCAATCCACTGCAGTCGAACTCCTCCCTTCCGACTGCATGTCGCTGCAGTCAAGTCCTCCACGCGATGCCTCCCGCCAGATCTCCTCCACAGTCGCCGCCTAACCACCGGACTACTCCAAACGCCCTAGCCGTCAGTTTCTCCTCCCTGCTGCCATGCTCCACGGCCATCGCACGACCACCGCCTGCACCGGTCCGTTTCCTTCGCCCGTGCAAGATAAGCGCCTACTGGCACCACCACCGTCGCCGTCCAGCCCTGCCACCGGCAAGGTCCCGTCGGATCTGCTCTTCCGTTCGGTCCCTGTTCTCCTCTGCATCGGATCAAAGGAAGAAGAAAGCCATTTTTCTCACGAACGTTGGTGCGAGCACCAGAATCAGATGAAGACTTCTGGGTTCCATCTAGATCTCTGATTGACCTTGCCCGAGAAAATTAGGGTTTGTAATAAGGATTGACCTGATCAACCCAATTTTGAGTATGTAATTTTGTCATTTCAATTTTTGTTGAGTCATGTTGACTCAGTCCAAGTCCAGGTCTAGGTTGGCGCCATTCCCTTTGCCATAGGGTGCCACATTTTTTCTTCCATGGTCCAGCTATAAGTGGGTGCCACACTCCCTGCCACATCTCCATCCAGTGTCTTTGGTCCCCACACCATAAGAAGTAAGTTCCCCTTTTTCTTGCACCACTTGGGGGAGAAATCCATCAAGATACCTCAATCCAAGGAGGAGCCAACTTCTTTCCAGATAAACCCAAGCCAGAATAGCAAGAAATTTTCTCGAAGAGAGGATCAAGGAGGTGCCCCACAATGTTCCATAAAAAATCCAAGTTATAAAAGGGAAGAGAGCATGTCTTGGGGAGAAAATCAAGGAGGCACCCAAAAGTTTCCTAAAGTGCCAAAGCCATGAAAAGAAGAAGCCTAAACTTATGGAGCAAGACTAGAAGGTGTCCAAAAGAGCCAAACCATGAAGGGAAAATCCTTGATTCATGGAGAGATACTAGGAGACACCCCCATAACCTGCCATTTAGAGCTGATTTTCAAGTTTTCTTGGAGTTTTTGGGCCGCTCACTCATGGAAGGAGTCTTGGTTGGCCAATGGAAGAGAATTTGATGCCTAAAATGTAGATTAGTCCTATTAGTCCCACATAGGAACTTGTATGGTTTTGATTTTTCTTATAGGTCTATATATTAGACCCCTTTTGTAACTTGAACTTATCTTATGAAATCTTATGAATGAAATCCCTTGTTTTTGAGCAAAGTCTTGTTCTTCCACACTTATTCTGAGTGTTGATCTCCGTGAGGGAGTAAATCTGGGTTCCCTAGGAACCTTGAGGAGGTGTGGGATCTCCAAGCTTAGTCCACCCATCTCTACTCCACCACCACCAAACCCTAGCCTCTACACCATCTCCAAGGTTCTTCTTCCAAAGGGTGGCTGACCACCAGGACCCCAGTCCAACCATCTTCAAGGTAGCTACCACTGCTTCAAAGTCCATCCAGCAGATCTAGGAGAAGAAGTCCCAAATCCGTAGCCTAGGAGTTCCAGATCAGCTAAAGACCTTTAGATCCCATCCTTTCTTCTACTCTGGTAACTCTCTTCCCTGAGTCTCTTGTTCCTAACCTTGTTCTTCTTCTCTCTAGGATCCAGGGTTCAAGAAGAGGCCAACTTTGCCAAGGACCATTATCAGAGGATCCATTGCGAAGATACCTTGACTCCCGGGATCCAATAATCTGCTCGAGAGAGTCTTTTTCCACCAAATGGAGAGATATCACTGCTAGGTAACAAGAACCTTCCCTTCTCACTTTGTCTGTTTCGTTGAAACTCAGAGCAAACCCTAGATCTGGGGGTTTCTCAATCCCCAGCGATCCTACTTCTGAGTTACTCTGATAATCCACTTCTTTTAATTGTTCTTTCTGTTATTTCTTAGTTTCTTTCAACATTAGTTTATCTTTCCTTTGAGTCAAAGCCGACTTCTGAAAATATATATAAATATATATATATATATATACATTAATTTTAATTTGCTTCCGCATTCCACATATCCGTTCTGCATCATTTTTGGTATCAGAGCTTTCGTTCTGCATCAATTTGGTATCAGAGCTTTTATTCTGTATCATTTTGGTATCAGAGCCCTGTCTAGGGTTCTTGCTTGTTTGATTGTTTTTTCATTCCTTTTTACTTTTGCTGCTTGGAGTAGACTCCCCTGGCCGTCCGGTCCTAGGAACAAGCGAGATGCAAGCCTCCTCCTCCCATTCCATGGGGGTTCTCAGGGCATGTAGGGGTGCCACTGGGTTATAACTTCTAGGCAGGGATTGTAAACGGGACACACGTTTTATTTTCTGCCAGTAACTACCCTGTTATTCGAATTGTTTCTCCCTGCAGAAAATTCCAAATTAAGTAATTCTTGTTTTGATGGAACTAGTATAATTGAAATTAATTTACATAAAATTTTTATGATTTATTAATTTCTGTAGATTTTTCTGAGATCAATTTTACTGCTGTTCTATTTTTTTATTTTTTGCAAGCTATTTTTTTTTATTTGAGTGTGCATAAATTGAATCTATCTTAAGGGCACCAAAGTTGCAACATAAGGGGAGGATTGAGACCCTCTCCTTAGCCCAAAACCACCTCCCTTGCATTCGAACCTAAGCCTTTAATCTTAAAATTAATTAGACCTAATTTGCCCTAGTGGGCTAGGGACACCAACAAGTCAGGTCTAGGCTAGTGTTGAGTCAGTTTGTCTAGTTACTCTGTGTGTGCTTTGTACTCAGTGTCTAGAATGGTGGTTCAGGGATTCTATCCCGAAGGGCTTGTGTGCTGGTCCGCCTACCTGGCCAATCACTGATTGGTGTCTAGGTTTGGCAATTAGGAACCTAACACTCCCCTTACACCTGCCTGGCTGAGTCCTGAGTTACTACAGGCTAGCTTGCCACTCTGATTGGGCATCTAGTTTGGGCTCTAGGTCTAGTTAGCCCGTAGTCGTTTCAGTCGAGTCTCATTTGGTGTGCTTGCTTGCATCATCATGTCCACCCGGAATGGAGTACTCTACCAACCTGGTCAAACCCAACCTGATTTAGAGGCCATGATTAGAACTCTTACCGAAAGTATGACCAAATTAAGTCAGGATATGACTGATACTGTTGCCCAGTTTAGAGACCGAGCCCAGGTACTTGAGGAGCCTAGGCACCGAAATTGGACCCCTGACTCAGAATTTGGTAGACCCCAACCTCACCCATACCCAGAGCCTAGGAGACCTTTATACAGGGATCCTGAACCTAATCATTGGAGGTTTGATCTAAGAGCCTATGACCATGATCTTGCCCCTGAGTCTAGCCCTATGAGCCTATACCCATACTTGGTTGACTCAGAGAAGGGATCCGTTAGGAACACCGAACCTTATGCACCCACTTTTGATGGAAGACAAAAGACATATATTATGTGGGAAGAACAAATGGATTGGTATTTTGAGTGCACTAACATATCGGAATTAGGACAAGTTAGGTTGGCCATAACCAAGTTCACCAAACATGCTAGGTCGCATTGGTATGCTATTGAGCGTGAGTGTTATCAAAGAAAAGAGGAAATATATACTTGGAGAGATATAAGAAGTAAGTTGAGAGATAGGTACCTAGGTAGATCCTATGAGAAAAGACTTTTAGACCAATGGTACCAACTGCGACAAGGTAATAGGTCCGTGTCTAAATATATCGAGGACTTCCAGTGGTATGACATGAAATGCAATACCATTGAGACCGAAGCTCAGATCACATCGAGGTTTAGGGTTGGGTTACACCCAGACATTTATAGGAAGCTATGCCTTGAAAAGACCAATAAGTTAGACCGAGTCTACCAAGAAGCCCAAGACTATAAGTGGTCTTTAAGATATAACCAATCAAGTACTTTGGACTTAAAGCCAACCTCTACCAACTTGAGTCAAGTTTCGATTGATCCGACATCCGTAGTGAACCAGACATTTGTTTGTCAATTCCCACTTGTGTCACCTCTTGACCAGAAGGATAACACTAAGAAGGAGTTAGGCATGGCCATCCCAAAATTAGTTGACCCGACCAGAGCCATACTTAAAGAGGAATCAAAGGAGAATAGATTAGAACCTTTTAGTGAGATTGAGGAATAAATATATGAGCCTGACATAAGTTTGATAGATGAATATGAAGAAGAAGAATTTGAGGATATCTCTCCCGATAATTCAATTAACCAACTCCTACCTAATGGGGTTATTGAGGGGACCCCTGCCACTCAAGCAATTCAGGAGCTAACTCTAAGAGAAGACCCTTTTGAGGAAGTTCAGGAAGAGGAAATTACACCAAATGAAAGTTTAAGTGAGAATACCCCTGAACTCATTGAGGAATCCAAAGAAGACACCCCTGAGTCAAATCTGGTAGAGAAGTGTGAAGAAGGAAGGGGTTCACAAGAATTGCCCATTGAGAAGGTCCAAGAACAAAAAAAAGACAATAGCTTAGAGGACTTTCTAGATAAACATTCCAAAGACCTTCCTGATAACCTTCCACCTTCTAGGAGCACCAAGCCTATCCTAAAACTTGCACTTGTGGACCCTCCTAGAGAAAATCATGAGGTTTGGATGAGTGCACCTATAGAACAATGTCCTCATTTTAAGGTCATCCTGAATAACCAAGGTTTGTTTCTTGTTTCCGATAAGCCACCTCAAAACTCTGATTCTTATTTCCTACCCTTCCCTGAATCTTCTCATGTTTCTAGAGCTATGGGATTACACTTTACTGAGATCTCTAGGTTGTAAGACTCCTTAGAACCTATTAGGTTTGCCACCTACTTCTGGAAGACCTTATGGCACCTACTAGGCATCCATAATAAGTTTTCATGCTCTGCATGCCCTCCTCCGACCCAAGGTCAAACCTAGAGAGCCTTAGTTTTTTAGGTTTAGACCTAGGGTTCCTTTGGAATAAAGTCCTTTCTTTAGGAATGCATCGTCAGTCTAATTTAGTTTTTCTTGACCCTTTACTAGGCTTTGGCTCAGATTTTGGTTTGATTGAGAGCACCAGGAATTGGGATTTGTATTTTGTCCAGGGCTGAAATTGCATTCAATGTTTCGATCAATAGGTGTCTATAGGCTAGAGTCCCTTTGAAATTGTTCATGGATACAAGCCTCACACACCACTTGATCTGATTTCACTATTAGCCCACACACACAAGTCTCTTGATGCACTTGCATAGCATGTAAAGGACTTGCATAAAGAAATTCATGCCAAAATAACTTTAAGTAATGAAACTTATAAGAAGTTGGCTGATTCTCAAAGACGAGTCAAAACTTTTGTTGTGAGAGACTATGTAATGATTAGGTTAAGGCCTGAGCGGTTCTTTCCTGGAACCATTAGAAAGTTACATGCCAAAGGAGCTGGACCATTTAGAGTAGTGAAGAGAGTAGAATCCAATGCCTATGTGCTTGAGTTGCCTCCAGAACTAGGCAATAGCTCTACTTTCAACATTACAGACTTAGTAGAGTATAGGGAGCCAGCTGTGATTCCTAGTAAGCCTTTGAAACCTAATCCTGTTATTGAGAGTGATCCCGACCCTGTGTGTCCACCAACAAACTGGCCTGTGAGGAAAGAGCAGATTGAAAAGATCCTGGATGATCAGGTTATCTCTACTCGTAATCGAGGATACCAATGATACCTGGTCCGCTGGCAAGGAAGGCCATATTCTGATGACTCTTGGATCTCCTGAGAAGAATTACAAGAATTGGACCCAGACCTCTTGGAGAGATACCAGAGCCAGCTTGATCCATACTCGACAGGGTCGAGTTCCTCCCACCCCTGGAGAATTGGTGCGGGCACCAGAATTAGATGAAGACTTCTGGATTCCATCTAGATCTCTGATTGACCTTGCCCAAGAAAATTAGGGTTTGTAATAAGGATTGACCTGATCAACCCAATTTTGAGTCTGTAATTTTGTCATTTCAATTTTTGTTGAGTCATGTTGACTCAGTCCAAGTCCAGGTCCAGGTTGGCGCCATTCCCTTTGCCATAGGGTGCCACATATTTTCTTCCATGGTCCAGCTACAAGTGGGTGACACACTTCCTGCCACATCTCCATCCAGTGTCTTTGGTCCCCACACCATAAGAAGTAAGTTCCCCTTTTTCTTGCACCACTTGGGGGAGAAATCCATCAAGATACCTCAATCCAAGGAGGAGCCAACTTCTTTCCAGATAAACCCAAGCCAGGATGGCAAGAAATTTTCTTGAAGAGAGGATCAAGGAGGTGCCCCACAATGTTCCATAAAAAATCCAAGTTATAAAAGGGAAGAGAGCATGTCTTGGGGAGAAAATCAAGGAGGCACCCAAAAGTTTCCTAAAGTGCCAAAGCCATGAAAAGAAGAAGCCTAAACTTGTGGAGCAAGACTAGGAGGTGTCCAAAAGAGCCAAACCATGAAGGAAAAATCCTTGATTCATGGAGAGATACTAAGAGACACCCCCATAACTTGCCATTTAGAGCTGATTTTCAAGTTTTCTTGGTGGTTTTGGGCCGCTCACTCATGGAAGGAGTCTTGGTTGGCCAAGGGAAGAGAATTTGATGCCTAAAGTGTAGATTAGTCCTATTAGTCCCACATGGAAACTTGTATGGTTTTGATTTTTCTTATAGGTCTATATATTATACCCCTTTTGTAACTTGAACTTATCTTATGAAATATTATGAATGAAATCTCTTGTTTTTGAGCAAAGTCTTGTTCTTCCGCACTTATTCTGAGTGTTAAGCTCCGTGAGGGAGTAAATCCGGGTTCCCTACGAACCTTGAGGAGGTGTGAGATCTCCAACCCCAAAATCCTAGCTTAGTCCACCCATCTCTACTCCACCACCACCAAACCCTAGCCTCTACACCATCTCCAAGGTTCTTCTTCCAAAGGGTGGCCGACCACCAGGACCCTAGTCCAACCATCTTCAAGGTAGCTACCACTGCTTCAGAGTCCATCCAGCAGATCCAGGAGAAGTCCCAAATCCGCAGCCTAGGAGTTCCAGATCAGCTAAAGACCTTTAGATCCCATCCTTTCTTCTACTCTGGTAACTCTCTTCCCTGAGTCTCTTGTTCCTAACCTTGTTCTTCTTCTCTCTAGGATCCAGGGTTCAAGAAGAGGCCAACTTTGCCAAGGACCATTATCGAAGGATCCATTACGAAGATACCTTGACTCCCGGGATCCAATAATCTGCTCGAGAGAGTCTTTTTCCACTAAATGGAGAGATATCACTGCTAGGTAACAAGAACCTTCCCTTCTCACTTTGTCTGTTTCGTTGAAACTCAGAGAAAACCCTAGATCTGGGGATTTCTCAATCCCCAGCGATCCTACTTCTGAGTTACTCTGATAATCCACTCATTTTAATTGTTCTTTCTGTCATTTCTTAGTTTCTTTCAACATTAGTTTATCTTTCCTTTGAGTCAAAGCCAACTTCTGAAAATATATATAAATATATATATATATATACATTAATTTTAATTTGCTTCCGCATTCCACATATCCATTCTGCATCATTTTTGGTATCAGAGCTTTCGTTCTGCATCAAACGTGAAAGCATTCACGTTCGCTACCGCTGATTTCTGCTCTGCACAGATCCCAGAGCACACGGATCTCAGAGCATAGATTTCAAAGTATTGGGTTTTAATTAATTTTTATTTGATTTAGGATTTATGTATTGCTTGTTTTTGGTGTTCCAGGTCCAACGGCTTCTGATCCACCTCACTCATGAACTACTGGTCTGGATTTTGGACGATCTCAGGACGATCTCCCTTTTCCAAACTTCATAAGATTCCGTGTTTTCAGATGAGATCCACTTTGATAACCTGACCCAATTGATTGCTGGTATTTTTATTTAATTAGATTTAATTTAGTTAAATTGGACACCCTAATATAGAGATCGTTTCTTAACGATCAACGGTCCGACACCAGTCTTGGTATCAGAGCGTTCAATCCCGCATCAAATTGGTATCAGAGCAATAGGTTAGGTTAGGGTCAATTTTAATTTTGCATGACAACTAGGTCAGGAAACAAGTATCAATCAGAACATTCTTCCTTAGATAACAAAATGGATCCCATTTTAGAAGCTGCCCTTCAAGTAATCATGAGTAGACTCGAAAAAATTGATAGCATGTTAGGATCTTTAGATGCCAGGGTATTAACTCTTGAAGAGGAATGACTAGTGAACACCAATTACCCTATTAGGAACTCTTCATCAAGAGTTACAGATCCTAGAGTTCCAGATCCTAGAGACCCTAGAGACCGAAATGACTACCTAGATTATGATGGTGGTCATACTCAAATCCTTCGACCTGACCCTAGGGATCGACATGATTATCCAGGTAATTATCCAACACTTAGGCCTTATCACAACCCAATTGATCAAGATGAACGAATCATGAGGAGTGTTAAGGTTGACGCCCCAAGTTTTGTAGGTCGCCTGGACCCCAAAGAATATATTGACTGGGAAGCTGATATGGACCATTACTTCTCCTGGTATGATATGTCCGAGGATAGAAAAGTTAGGTTTGCCCAAATGAGATTGTTAGGTCAAGCAAAGCTATATTGGCACAATGTCCAAAGGTTAGCCATTCATAGAAGACAGGACCCCGTTGGAACATGGGATGAGATAAAGGATAAGCTTCGAGAGAAGTATCTTCCTGCATCTTATCAACAGCGACTTTTGGACCAATGGCAAAGGTTGACCCAAGGAACTGGACTTGTAAATGATTACATCGATAAATTTGATGAATACCTTATGCGATGTAATCTGCGTGAAGACCCATCTGTCACTTTATCCCAGTTTAGAGCTGGTCTGAGAGTGGATATCCAAAAGGAATTGTTTTTGAGAGAAGTTTATAGTCTAGAGCAAGCATATCAATTAGCTCAAGACTATGAAAGATTTCAGCAAATGTCTATCTCTCGTAGATCTGAACTTTCTAGACCAGGAATTTTAGGTCTAAGGCCTAGCATGAACCAAGCCCCGACTGGTCCACAACCTAACATTAGTCAGACCCCTGGTAGTCGACCCCCGAGAGATGACAAAGGAAAAGGGATTATAGGACAAACTTTCCGTGGAAGTAGCTCTAAGATCCACTGCTTTAGGTGTAATGGGATAGGTCATGTAGCTAGCCAATGTCCATCTAGAACTTTGCATATAGGGACACTTGAAGAACAAGAAGATCTAGGTGATGTCCTTGAAGAAGAAGTTTACACTGCTGACCCAGGATTAGCCGATGCCTACGAAGAACAAGACCATGAGGTTAGAGCTGAAAAATAATTAGGAGTTAATTTGATTAAAAATTTGGATCTAATTGAATATAAAGAACCAGCATTGACACCTGGTGATGTATTTGAGCCTGCATTCTTTGAGAGTGATCCTCCTCTTGAGAGTCCACCTTTCCAAAAGAGAGGAAAACATGATGTGATTGAATGAATTTTGGACGAGAAGATCAAGTCTTCAAGGAGTCAAAATTGCTACCGCTACCTGGTTCACTGGCGAGGCAGATCGAAGTCAGAGGACTCCTGGATTACTAAAGAAGAGCTGCAGAACATTAATCCAAATCTATTTAAGCACCTCCAGCTTGACTCGACGGAGTCGAGTTCTCCCCGCCATAGGAAAAATGATGGGGACATTGAGCCAGTTCAGATCCAGCCAGTTCAGACCCAGTAGCCAGCCCAGATCTCGGTGCCAGGCCAGCACGGATCTTGATATATTTTTTTATTATTTTATTATGGGTGTACGTGGGATTTGGGATATCTCCGAATCAGAGATTAGTTTTTATTTGTATTTAGAGTTATCGTAATCTCTTATAGTTCTGATTATTTTGAGATTGTTTAGGGATTTAGTTTTACCGATAGTTTCTTGTTTTAGGCTTATTTAAGATCATGTTCTTCATGAATGAAAATTAGCGAATATTATTTGAGAAAAGAATTCAGGGTGCGTCCCGATTCCTTCCTCCCCTCTCTTCTTCTTGTTCTCCCCTCTTCCCTTCCCCTCTTCCTTTCCCGGTTCTCTTCTTCTTCCCCTTCTCTCTCTTCTTCTCTGATCTCTCTCTCTCTGAGTTCTTCTTCTCCTTGGACTTTCTTCCTCCTCCCTCTTCTTCTCTGTTACTTGTTCCTTCTCCCAATCTGAGAATCAAACTCCTCTTAACTAGCAACCAAAGCCTCCAAGTCTCCGCCTGTGACAAGAACCATCGATCGACGCCACTGGATGCCCTTCCTCCACCAGTTTTGCTACAAATCGGAACCACCGCAACTCTAGGTCCCAAGTCAATCTCGTGACCGTTCCCACCACTCCGGTCATCTATCTCCTTTCTCTACGGTTGAAGCCCCTGCCCGAGCCTCTCCTCTGCTCTCTGTCTTCACCGGAACAAGCCATTGCCGCCAACGACACTGCAGACGTGCCCTCCATGGCTTCCCGTGCCCTCCACGGCCACCAATCCACTGCAGCCGAACTCCTCCCTTCTGATTGTGCATCGCTGTAGTCAAGTCCTCCATGCAACGCCTCCCGCCAGATCTCCTCCACAGTCGCCGCCTGACCGCCGGACAACTCCAAATGCCCTGGCCATCAGTTTCTCCTCCCTGCTGCCGTGCTCCACGGCCACCGCACGATCACCGCCTGCACCGGTCCGTTTCCTCCACTCATGCAAGATAAGTGCCTGCCGGCACCACCACCGTCACCGTCTAGCCCTGTCATCGGCAAGGTCCCACCGGATCTGCTCTTCTGTTTGGTCCCTATTCTCCTCTGCATCGGACCAAAGGAAGAAGAAAGCCATTTTTTGCACGAACGTGAAAGCATTCATGTTCGCTGCCGCTGATTTCTGCTCTGCACAGATCCCAGAGCACACGGATCTTCGAGCATAGATTTCAAAGTATTGGATTTTAATTAATTTTTATTTGATTTAGGATTTATATATTACTTGTTTTTGGTGTTCCAGTTCCAACGGCTTCTGATCCACCTCACTCGTGAACTACTGGTCCAGATTTTGGACGATCTCAGGACGATCTCCCTTTTCCAAACTTCGTAAGATTCCATGTTTTCGGGTGAGATCCACTTTGATAACCTGACCCAATTGATTGCTGGTTATTTTTATTTAATTAGATTTAATTTAATTAAATTGGACACCCTAATCTAGAGATCGTTTCTTAACGATCAACAGTCCGACACCAGTCTTGGTATCAGAGCGTTCAGTCCCACATCAGCCATCTCCTGGAAGCACTAGACCATCGAGGTAAGCATCTCGATGCAGTTCACCAGTGTCGGAACTGTTGTAGCCCCAGGGTGATGGTGGGCTCGACAGTGGTGGCGATATTGCTCTCCGCGGGGGGCGCGCTGGGCCCTTGGTGGGAGCGTCCTCTCCTTGCGGAGATGCTCTGAGTTCTTCTTCTTGCCATAGCTGGATCCTTCCCATTTATCTCCCCTTCCTCTAGCACCAATCTGTTGCTGCCATTTCCTCTTGGACCGGGATCGGTGGACGTGCTGGAGAGCTCCTCGACCGGCCAACCTGCAAAAAGTCCCTGGGCGCCGGAGGGGCTCCGGTGGGGGACACTTCAATGCTTAAGTTAGAGGAGGGCAGGAGCAATAGAACGAGAGGAAGCTCGGAAGGAGAGTATGCAATGGGGAAGAAGAACGTTACCCTTGACGGAGGTCCCCCGGGTGCCTTTTTTAGGCACGGAGCACTGCCAAATTCTGTTGGGGAGCAGGCAGGAAAAATCTGAATATGCCCCCAGGAGAACAGGCGTGGCGACGAGATCGTGGGTGGCGGCATGCCAGGTGTGTCAGAGTAGTGGTCATGCGCTAGAGTTTGTTATAACAGAATGTCAGAACTGTCGGAGAGGAAAGGTTCCTGGAACCCTCGGGCGATCTCTTCAGTAGTGGGTCAGCTGTCTCCCCAAGAGCTGACCGTGACGATAAAAAGGGCCATCGCACGAGCGGTGGGGCGCCTATCAACCCTTAAATCCCTCGGGTCGGCTCTTTGGGAAAGCCGACCTGGGAGTAGGACTCCGCGCGGGGACCAGCCGACCGAGCACTAGGGGCCGGTCTGACCGGGGACTAGCCGAATGGGCACATCAAATCCCATTATGGTCAGGGATTTCATAGTGTACCTGTTGGTGTGCAGTAGTAGACGGTAGTCCTCTCTAGTAAGATCAATATCAGCATCCTGGAATAACAAAGTAAACACCATCCTGTAAGGTAAACAGGCTCGTGCCTTACGTACGGCCTCTCTCATATAAGAAATCATAATAAATGGAAGGTTGAGGGGCTCCCCCACAATCAGTTTCCTCATGATATAAGATCTCTCTCGCTAACCCAATCTAATCTCCCCATCCGCGGTAAGAAAATCCTGCTAATGATATTGTGCAACAGCCTCATCTCCAATGAGAGCTGATTTGCACTTATATGAATAATCCCTTTCACATTAGATCTTCCAAAAATGAGTCTAAGTGTCTTCACTTTTTCCTTCATAACTAAATAGCATTCTCCTTCTTTAGGTATATTCAGTAACTTTGAAAGCCTCTGCTCACTTATTTCTATGAATTTCCCTTTCACTATTCCTTCCAAATGAAAAGCTCCTAATGACATGCTCTCAAAAAATTGATGAACCAAATTTGGATAAGTTGGAACATTCAATTGACAAAAATCCTTCCAACCTTGTTTTTCAAGCCAAGCACCAATTCTCAACTGTTCTTGTTCTTGAAAACTGAAATCGATGCACCTACCAGGGGTGACTTGTCAATTTCCCATGGGTATGACTTGTCGGGGTGCATGGACTTCTTCCTCTTGCTCGATCGGCTGATCCTCTTGCAGAATTGAAGTATCTAGTCGCCTCTTGCTCCATTCTATAGCCACAGACCGAACTACTCTCTTTGCTTTCTTTGCCACAGCCTTGTGAGGCACCATTTTGCAAAGATTAACGGTTTGAAGAGGTTTGAGAGGGTTTTAGGAGAGTTTCCTTGTGTGGAGTGAGGAGTCGGCTAGAGTGAAATGATCAAAACCTAGAAAACACAATGAATAAAAAATACAGAAACCCTACTTAAAAAGCTTTGGCCCGACCTGCGAGTTGGCTTGTCGAGAGCCCTGAGAACTCGAGTCGGCTCGAGCAAAAATTCAACCTAAAGGTCAGAAAGGGTCAAACTCAGTTTCTAAAGGTTTCTAGAGTCTAAACTAGGTTGTCCTATGCTCTAAAGAAAAACTTGAAACTTATAGATAATTTTTCTTTAATTTTCAAAAATTAGGTCAAATAGGTCTAAAATGGGTCACATAGCCCTAATTCTTTTCTAATTTTCTCAAATCTATCTTGACTTAATGGTTTAGTAAAAATGTCTGCTAGTTGGTCTTCAGTGGGTACAAATTCTAGTTTAACAACATTGTTTAAAACATGATCACGAATAAAATGATGTCGAATTTCAATGTGCTTAGTTCGTGAGTGCTGAATTGGATTTTTTGATAAATTAATAGCACTAGTATTGTCACATTTAATAGGAATTTTGGATTGGACAACACCATAATTTTCTAGTTGTTTCTTGATCCATAACACTTGAGCACAACAACTCCCAGTAGCCACATATTCTGTCTCAACAGTAGATAGTGCTACAGAGTTCTGTTTGCGACAGTGCCAAGAAATCAAGTTAACACCTAGAAATTGACAGGTGCCACTTGACCTCTTTCTATCTATTTTACATCCTCCATAATCAGCATCAGAATAACAAATTAACTTCAATGATGTGTGCTTAGAATACTACAAACCTACATTACAGGTGCCTTTCAGGTATTTAATAATTCTCTTAACCGCTGTGATGTGTGATTCTTTAGGATTAGATTGAAAATGTGCACAGATACTATACTAAATAATATATCAGGTATACTAGCTGTTAAATAAAGTAATAATCCGATCATACCTCGGTATAGCTTTTGATCAACATTTGTGCCATTCTCATCTTTGTCAAGTCTACATGCAGGACTCATTGGTGTTCCATTTACCTTGCTTGATTCCATGCCAAACTTCTTGATTATTTCCTTAATGTACTTAGTTTTGTTGATTAGAATACCTTCTTTAGTTTAATTTGAAGTCCGAGAAAGTAACTCAATTCGCCCATCAAGCTCATTTTGAATTCTCCTTGCCTTAGCTTAGCAAAGTCTTGACACAAAGATTCATCAGTAGGTCCAAAGATAATGTCATCAACATATATTTGAAGAACTAAAATATCATTTTTCTTTCTTTGAATAAATAGTGTGGTGTCAACACTACCTCTTACAAATTTATTTGCAATTAAAAATTTACTTAGTCTATCATACCAGGCTCTAGGTGCCTGTTTTTGACCATATAAAGCTTTATTCAGTTTGAAAACATGATTCAGGAAAGTGTGATTGATAAAACCAGGAGGTTGCTTAACAAAAACTTCTTCAGATTAAAAATCATTCAAAAATGCACTCTTTACATCCATTTGAAATAACTTGAAATTCATAAAACATGCATAAGCTAGTAGCAATCTAATGGCTTCTAATCAAGCTACTGGTGCATAAGTTTCATCAAAATCTATTCCTTCTTCTTGATTATATCCTTGTGCAACCAATCTAGCCTTATTTCTAATTACATTTCCATCTTTATCTAGTTTATTTCTATAAACCCACTTAGTGCCTATAACAGGATGACCATTGGGTCTTTCTACTAAGGTCCAAACATTATTTCTCCTAAATTGGTTTAATTCATCATGCATTGCTAACATCCAATTAAGATAAGTTTTGGCTTCTTCTATATTATGTGGTTCTACATGAGAAACAAAAGCAATTAAATCATGTGCATCTCTATGTGTAGATCTAGTTTTAACACCTTAAGATGGGTCTCCTATAATTAATTCTTTAGGGTGTGATTATACATACCTCCATTCTTTAGGTATATCATCATGCTCTTTACTCACCTCTTCTTCATGTGGTTCACTTGATTGTTTATCTTTAAGAGTCAAGTCTTTCATTCCATGTTGTAGAGTACCTGCACGATCATCAGCAAAATCTTCCTTTCTCGAAGATGTAATGTCAGATTCATTGAAAACAACATAAACAGATTCTTCAACAGTTAAAGTTCTTTTATTGAAAACTTGATAGGCTTTACTATTTAAAGAATATCCAAGAAAAATAGCCTTATCAGATTTTGCATCAAATTTACCAAGGTTGTCTTTTCCATTATTAAGAACAAAATATTTACATCCGAAAACATGAAAATATTTGATATTTGGTTTTCTATTATTCCAAAGTTCATAGAGAGTTTTTCTGATAATAGTTCTAATCAAAACTCTATTTAAAATATAGCATGCGGTATTAACAGCTTTTGCCCAAAAGTATTTTGGAAGATTTCCTTCATAAAGCATTATTCTGGACATCCTTCCAAAGTACAATTCTTTCTTTCTACAACACCATTTCACTATGGTGTTCTAGGTGTAGAAAAGTTATGATCAATACCGTGCTTTGTGCAAAAATGATCAAAATACTGATTTTCAAATTCGGTGCCATGATCACTACGAATTGAAATGACAGATAAGTTTTTCAAATTTGTAATTCTTTTGTAAAACTTTTTTAATACATTAAAAGTATCATCTTTATGTGTAATGAACAAAACCCATATGTATCTTGAAAAATTATCTACAATTACAAGTCCATATTTCATACCACCTAGGCTGGTAGTCCTAGTAGGTCCAAATAGGTCCATGTGAAGTAGCTCTAAGGGTCTAGAAGTTGAAACTATGTTTTTAGATTTAAAACTCCCCCTTACTTATTTTCCTAACTGACATGCATCACAAACATAATCAAAACTAACTTTAAACTTCGACAAACCTTTGACTAAATCTTTTACAATAAGTTTAGCTATTGTGTCCATACTAGCATGACCAAGTCGCCTATGACATAGTAAACTTGATTCCTTGCTCTTGTCATTCATTGCTACAAGACTTGTATTATTTGACATAGCTAGATTATTAAGATCTACCACATAAATGTTACCAAGTCTGTGTCCAATGAATTTAGTACTAGAGTCAAGTGGATCAACTACTATACACATTGATGACTTGAAGAATACATTAAAACCAATGTCACATAGCTGACTAATACTCAAAAGATTATTCTTTAATTTTTCTACAAGTAACACATTTTCAATAAATGTAGAATGAGTAATTTTGATTTTACCAATACTGATTATCCTTCCTTTTCTATTGTCACCAAATGTTACCATTCCACCATCCTTCTGTTCTAGAGTGAAAAATTGATCAGCATCACCAGTCATGTGTCTTGAACAGCCGCTATCCAAATACCATCTTTTCTTTATGCTTGTAGCTGCAAGACATCCCTGCAAAACTATCATTTAATAAATTTAGGTACCCAAGCTCTCTTGGGTCCTTGCAAGTTAGTGGAAATGGTTCCTTTTGGAATCCAAACTTCTTAATTTTCTTTTTGCCATTGTATTTCAAATGACATTCAAATGCTTTATGACCAATATTATTACATGCATAGTATACAATCTTTGAATTTGAATTATAACCATGAGATGATGTAAATTTAGGTCTAACATGTTTTGAACTAATGAACTTAGGAGCATATGAAGTAGAAGTTGAAGATTTGTTTGAAATAGAGCCTTTATAACCAATTCCAAATTTATTATTTGTTTCTTTTTGATCCTTTAAAATTAATTCAAGTTTGTTAGAACTTAGGGTTAATTTTTTAACTAAGGGTTTCAATTTTTGAACTTCTTTCTTTAGGTCATCATTTTCATTTTTCTAAACCTTATTTTTCTCAAAAAGCTCTTCTTTTTCAACTTGAACAATCTTATGTCTTTCACAAACCAAATTTAATTCTATTTGTAAGATTTTGTTTCTTTCACAAAATTTATTATTGTCTTTTTCAAAATCATCACATTGATTTTTTAAATCTCTCATTTTTAAACCAGCCTTTTTGTATTCTATCAATAGTTCACAAAAAGCATTATGCAATTCATCGTAAGTGAATTCTAAATTAGGTTCAGAAGAACTTACCTCGTCCTCCAAACCCATAAGATAGATTTGTGCCATTTTTGTTGTCTCTTCATCCTCTTCAGTGGATGTGGTTTCATCACTATCACTCCAAGTAGCTAGCATTGCCTTCTTCTTCTTTTTAGAGAATATCTTTTTCTTCCCTTCAGGACAATCAGGATGGATGTGTCATGGCTTCTTGCATCCGTAGCAGATAGGTACTTTCTCTTTATCTTTCTCTTTATCTTTTTCTTTATCTTTTTTCTTTTTTTTTTAAAAATCACCTTTCCTATAATGCTTTCTCCATCTGTTTGTTTTTCTTCTGTCCATAAACCTTTTAAATTTCCTCATGACTAAGGCAATTTCATCATTTCCAAAATCATCATCATCTGATGAATCAAATTCTTCATTCTTATCTTCCTCAGTAGCTTTAAATGCAATGGCCTTCTTTCTTTTTGTATCTTCTTCAGTCCTTTGTTGTATAGCCAATTCATGTGTGGTTAAGGATCCAAGTAGTTTATCTAGTGGCAGTGTATTTAGGTCCTTTGCATCTTGAATTGCCGTCACTTTGGCTTTCCACTTATCTGGCAAAGTTCTTAAAACTTTTTGGATAAGATCAGCATTAGAATAAGTTCTACCCAGACTCTTGAGACCATTTATGATATCAGTAAAATGAGTATACATAGCAGATATAGTCTCACTAGGATCCATCTTAAATAGCTCATAATTATGCACAAGTAGATTAATTTTTGATGTCTTAACTTGAGAAGTGCCTTCTGTGTGATTTTTAATTTGTCCCAAATTTTTTTAGCAAAATTGCAAGTTGAAATTCTGTTAAACTCATTTGGATCCAAAGCACAATACAATAAATTCATTGCTTTGACATTCAATTCACCTAATTTCATATCATTCTCGTCCTAATCCTCTTCTGGTTTGGAAGCCTCTACATCATTAACTTTAATTGTGGGTGTGTGAGGTCCTTTCATGATAATTTTTCATAAGTAAAAGTCTACGGCTTGAATGTATATCTTTATTCTTGCCTTCCAATAAGTGTGATTAATTCTGGTGAAAAGTGGTGGTCTATTTATGGATTGACCTTTGGCCAATGAAGTTCTTATGGGATGTGCCATATATCTTTACTCTAACTAACTTTCAGAGACTCTGCTCTGATACCACTTGTTGCCTAGGTGGCTTCCCAAGAGGGGGGTGAATTGAGATTAAAATTTTTTTACGGGTATGTGCACTTTGAAATTCTTTTAGTATAAAAGTGAAGTGTGCAAAGTGGAAGTAAATAAATTGAAGCAATAAAACAATGAAAGCACAATCACAAACACCAAGAAATATAGTGGTTCGGAGCAACCGACTCCTACATCCATTACCCAAGGACCACTTGGGATTTTTACTATATCCCCCAACTGAAATATAGTCGGATTGTTTTACTAGGCTCACAATCCAAACCTATACACTTTGGTTTTACCGGGATCACCAAAGAAACCCTAACTCCCTTTGGTTTTACATGGGATCACCAAAGAAAACTCAAACACTTGGTTTTAAACCGGAAAAACCAAGAACCCAAACTTAGGTTTTAAGAGGTTCACCTAAAAACCTTTAACTCTCTCTTAAGACATAGTCCCTTGCTATTCTTAGAGAGTAAACAAAGATAAAGACAATGTAATCAAGCAACTACAACAAACCAAGTTTGTTTTGGTGTTGTCGATGTAGATCAAGATGAAGTTAAGCCTTGAGTGCTCTTCAATGCTCTTCAATGTTGCTTCTTCCATTCTTTAATGAGTGGATTCAATGATGGAGTATAGTTGGTGAAGCTTTGAATCCAACTTGAATGCTCTTTGAGGTAGGTAGTTGAGTGACTTGAAAGCTCTTTGATTTCTCAAGAAAATTCAATAATAAATCTCCAAAAATTGTTTTATCCTTCAAAAATAATCCTCTTTATAGTTTTCCATGAGATATGGCCATTGTAGGGCTTTGGAATTCGTGAAATGGCCGTTGGAGATGAATTGGGGTTCAAATTTTAATTTCAGCAACTAGCCATTGGAGTGTAGAAAATGGTTCCACGAGTTGGCTCGAGCTCCAGGAGTTGGCTTGAAGTCTTATACAGGCCAAAAATAAATTTCTGTGGGAGCTGGCTCTTCAAGCTGGAGTCGGCTCTTGCCTTCTAGCTTTCAGTCAAGTCAAAACATACATACCTAGAGTCAGCTCTTGGACTAGAAGTCAGCTCTAATTCTCAGAACTTCAAAAAATATATTTCTGGAAGAGTCGGCTCTTAGATTGGGAGTCGGCTCTTGGTTCTGAAACTTTGAAACTTTCTCCGTGCCGTGCCACCATGAGTCGGCTCTTGCAAGTCTTTAAAAATTGCTTCAAGCTTCTCCAAAAATCTTCAACATTGAATCAACTAGAAGCTAATCTATATATTCTATCAAATTTTCATAATTTTAAGCCCATTTTACATGATTACAGCACTCATAAGTTAGGGCTTTTACACACTCAGTTGAATTTTCCTTAAGTAAATTTGAAAACCATTTTAAACAAAGGTAACCAATTCTTGCATAACTTCTTAAACAATTTGAGAAGAGTTAGTATCAAATACATGCTCTAATATTTTGTGATTATCAAAATCATTTCAGGGGTCAACAGGGTATAAGTGTAATTAGGTTTGCTTGTTTGGATTTCTTGGGAAGTGTCTCAAAGGTTAGAATAAGAGAATCTTAACTATCTAATCTAAAACTAGATCAACTAAAAAAATCAGAATGTAAAAAAAATTGAGAAATAAGAAAAAGCAAGAAAATAATGAAATGAAACTACTAAACAAGAAACTCATACAACTAAGCAAAGATGCTTATTGTGTGGGGATAATTGTGATAATATGATTAGATGAACTTCAAGAGATCATAACAAGTTAACTAAAATAAAAAAAGATGAAGAATACAAATGCTACTCGATTTGATATTATATGTGTTGGAATACTCTCTTTGGAGTATCCCTTGGGGCCCCTCTCTATCATGCTCTTCTTTAACGTTGTTGCTCCTTGATTTACTTGGTCGGATCTTAGAGAATTCTTGATTTCTTGATTGTAGATCAAAGGAGAGCAAATGTAGGCTAGAAGGAGAATTAGATGGAGGATATTTCAAATCCAGAAGGATGGCTTTATATTTTAAAAGAGGCCTCTATAGGTCCTTTAGAGAAGAGATACTTATAGGTTATACTAGGGCAGGCACATGTCTACAACAGTTCCTTGACCAAGTTTCCTATTAGGTGTCTATAATGAATCCAAGTTTCAAACTAATGACTGACTCTAAGTTAGTCACATCGACTAAGACTTGAGGATATCTAGGATCGATCTTAAGTGACTTGGGTCAATCTAAAAGCTAATCTTAGCTTAGAGGGTGATATGGCTAAAGACTTAAGAAAGTCACTCTTTGTGATCCAAAAACTAGATGCAATATTTGACGATATATTGGAACATTATTTTAGGTCTTCGGATAATTGGGTTAAAGTGCTTGGGTTGAACTGAAATTGCAAGGCAAAAAGTAAGATTAAGGAAAGCATATAGTCAAAATTTGGATCAAATTGAAATTGATTTGACTAAAAAAGAAGTCAAAATGGTTTAGAACAACTCACTAATAAAGGTGGATTTGGCTTAAATTTCAATACTTGGCACATAGACATGTATAATAGATACCCAATTAATTCGATATGGCTCATAAATAACAACAATAGAGAATATGCCTCAATAACCCAAACCCCATTTGGCCTAACTTGAAACCTAAATCATATAATCCCTTCTCCTTCTCCTTAAATATATTTCTCGAATTGTCAAATGAAACAATAAGTAATCTCTCTCTATGTAGCCCAATAATTCCTGCTCCCCATGTGTATTAACTTTATTATATTTAAATATTTATAATCTATTTTGGTGGATTCTCATTGCCAATGTTTTTAAGTATATCAATATTTATTCTATTAAATTGTAGTATGTAAACTTGTACCTAATGAATGATGACTCTCTTGAATTGAATTAAAGAAAGTTTGTTGACTAAAAATTTATATTTAAGTTGTCATTCTTTAGTTTTTGTTAAAATGTTTTTGTAATTTTTTACTTCATTATCAATTATTTTCTTTCTATAGAGTGATATATGTATGTTTGAACTAAAATGCAAACCCTTTCCCAACTTGTCTCAACCCTAGAAAAAAACAATACTCTAGATTAGAGGGGTTGTCCTTGAGCTTGACTAACCCAAAAGAGCTTCTAGTCTAAAATCTTTTTTATGCTTAACCAAGCTCAGCTCAATATGCTAATGGGTTGTGTATGGGTCTTGATTTGGGATTTAAAAATGAAACTTGCTTAGGTTGAGATCAGCCTAACAAGACTAATTTGCAACACTATATATAAAATCTCTGTCCCATAAGAAGTGGTATTAGAGCTAATAATTTGATGATAGCTATAAACATCTTGTAATTTATCACTCTTGTAGAGAATAGCTAAGATGATATCAAAAGTTCTAGATATTATGAAGAGTAGTAATATATGCCTAATGTTGGAGTAGAGTTGTAGCAACTACCATGTATCATGTAAATGCAAAATGTAGAATCAATGAAGGAAGGCATTGGGTTGGAGCTTGGGCTCCTGCATTATTCTTGGAAGTTGGAAGGGTATACTTTTGTAAAGAAAAGTAGAGTTTGCTCAAAGAAAATCAAAAGCTTAAAAAGGAAGTTGAAAAACTTAAATCAATTATGAATAGATTTATTTTGAATTCTGAAAAATTGTAAATGATTTTAGAAGGTTAAAAAACCACATATGATAAATTTGGATTGGGTTTTAACTCTTTGAAAAAGCAAAAGCTTTTAAAGAATATATTTATGAAACCTACACTTGAAAATCGTTCACTTACTTGGTTCAAAAGTTATGAGGTTAGACATAAAGCTTTTGATTGCAATTTAAGGAAGATTAGAAATATTCTTGTTCAAAAGTTTAGGTTCCAAAAGGAACCAAGCTACTAAGCTTAAAGGATCCAAAATAGCTTGCATACCTAAATTAAAGAAATGATATTTATCTTATAGGTATTGTTACATCAGGTGTAAAAAAAAAAGATGGTACTTGGATAGTAGATGCTTGAAGCACATGACAAGAGATAATCTCAATTCATCATCCTGGAAGCTAAAGATAGAGGGGTTGTAACCTTTAAAGATAATAAAAAAGAAAAAAATCATTAAGCTTGGTAACATTCAAATTATCCCATCTACCTATTTTGAAAATATATTACTTGTTAATGGATTATAATATAATTTACCTAATATTAGTCAATTATGTGATAAAGGTTTTAAAGTTTTCTTTGAATCTTCCTATTACATTGTAACTAGTCTGTTAACAATGGTATCAAGTTTATAGGATATAGACATGAAAATGTATACTTGGTAGATCTTGACGATTTGCCAAGGAAACGTGCAATGTGTAGTAGCTATGAATACAAAAGATAATGAATCTAGTTAGACTTGGCATCGTAGATTAGGTCATTCAAGCATGGATTTAATTACCAAATTGATTAGAAAAGATTTAGTAAATAATTCTCCTAAAATGAATTTTGAAAAGTAAAAAGTTTATGATGCATATTGTTGCTGTACCTTTCCAAGCTTGTTAAGCTAGTTATACTATAGTCGTTTTGGGCTTTTGAGGATGTTCAAGAAATTAGCTGATGACTTTGCAAGTAAACTCAATCAACTTCTTGACCTATAAAAGAGGTCCTCAATATTAGAGAAATTGATAGGATTTCTCTAATGGAGGACTCTCTTATACTTAAGTCAGCTTAAAGGAGAGAATAGTGAGAAAAAAATGGAGATAGAGTGTGTGTTCAAAAATTATCCCTAGAGATCCTCCTGATCCTTTATTTATAGAAGTAGAGGATTGAGTTAGTTAGGTGGTTATCACTATTTATGAGGTGATTAAATTATTAAGAAAGTTGTTAAGTCAGTTAGGCCATTAAGAGTCAATTTGTGAAGTAGTTTGTTAAGTGATATGCTACACTTCTTGATAACTACTTTACCAACCTTATTGTAATGGCTTTAATGATCCTAAGACATGTGCTTTATGTCAAAATGATGTTATAAAACTTTGTATCTAGCTTAGATAAGTTGTCGAAGCTTATCCTGGTGAGTAGTTGGGTAACTTATACTTTGAATAAGTGATCAGCTCCTATCTATATAGCATCTTTTGCTTGGAACAAGTGATTAGCTTCTGGCCATCTAGCATCCGATGCTTGAAACAAGTGATTGGCTCCTGGCTGTCTAGTATCTTGTGCCTAAAATAATTAATCGACTCTTGGCCGTCTGTCACCCTGTGTTTGGAACAAGTGATCGAATCCTCGCCATCTAGCATACCATGCTTGGAATAAGTGATTGGCTCCTTGTTGTCTAGCACACTATGTTTAGAATAAGTGATCGGCTCCTAGCCGTCTAGCATCTTATGTTTGAAATAAGTGATCAGTTTCTGGCCATCTAGGACCCTATGCCTGAAATAAATGATCAACTTCCTGCCATTAGGCACCTTGTGCCTAAGATAATTGATCGGCTTCTGGCTATCTGGCACCATGTGCATGGAATAAGTGATCAGCTCTTGGCCGTTTGGCACCTTATGCCTAGAACAAGTGATTGGCTCTTGGCTATCTGGCATACTGTGCCTAGAACAAGTGATCAGCTCTTGGCAGTTTGGCACCCTATGCCTGGAATAAGTGATCGGCTTTTGGCTATTTAGCACCCTATGCCAGAACAAGTGATCAGCTCTAGACCGTTTGGCATGCTATGTTAGAAATAAGTGATCAACTCCTGGCTGTCTTGCACCTTGTGCCTAAAATAAGTGATCAACTCTTAGCCATCAGCACCCTATGCCTGAAATAAGTGATCGGCTCTGACCATCTAGCATCTTGTGCTTGAAACAAGTGATCAGCTCCTGGCTATCTAGCACCCTATACCTAAAACAAGTAATTGGGTCCTAGACATCTAGCACCCTATACCTAAAATAATGATCAGCTTTAGCCCTCTAGCATCTTGTGCCTGAAATAAGTGATTGGCTCATGGTCGTCTAGCATCTTATGCCTAAAACAAGTGATTGACTCCTGGTCATATAGCACCCTGTGCCTAAAATAAGTGATTGCTCTTGGCCATTTGGTACCCTATGCTTAAAACAAGTGATTGCTTCTGGCTATCTAGCACCCTATACTTGGACAAGTGATCATCTCTGGGCCATCTAGCAGTTTATGGCTTGAATAAATAATTGTCTTCTGGCTATCAGTTTTCTACACACTAGTAGTTGCTTTTAACAAGTCATCTACTTTGCAATAGTTTCTTTATTTCTGAGTTCGAGATTGATTTATTCAACTCAACTTAGAAGTATAATGAAAAGACTTTGCAAGCCTTCTAGGGGGGAAGATAATTAATTACTTTTTGTACCACCATTTTGCTATATGACATTAAATGTGGCACAAACTTTTGATGAAAATCATTATTAGGCTTTGGTAACAGGCGATATTCAAAATGACAATGACCCCTCGACTAATGGGGCTTGCCCCCTCGTGAATAATGTTAGCCCATGTGTCAAGAGGAGAGTGGCCCACACTTTAAGCTGGGGTTATGCAACATGGCCATCATCCAACGGTATGATGGTTTAATCTAAACCATTAAGAACCTTTATAAATATTGGTTTTGTCTCGCAATATGGATCCTTTGCTTTCCTGTTACTTCGCCTTCATCTCCAGGAGAACTAGCAGGCAATTTTTCTTTGAGTTTTAGCTTACTTGCTCCAGGAGACCTAGGTTAGTTCTTTTTTCATAGATCCTTGCTCTATAGACATGGCTTCTAGGGTTAAGAAGCTATTAGGAAAGTGAGGAGTTTGAGAATAGATCTCATTGAATTCATAGCAGACCCAAGTCCAGTCAAGGAGGGGCACTTGGCTCTCTTGTTATCGATACGAAACCCCATATGTGGGCCTCTTTAGGTCCTGATAAAGAGAAGTCCAATATTAAGGGAGAAGACCTTAAGAGGCTTAAGGATAAGTACTTTATCCTTGATGACATTAGATTGATTATCACTGGCCTTGATGAGCTAGTTTTGTCTCCTCCATCTGGGTGCATCAACTTTCTATGAGGATGCATTCAACATAGGTGTTTGGTTTCTACTTCATCCTTTCATTAGGAATATACTAGATTATTATAGGATCAGTCCAACTTAGTTTTTCCCAAACAGTTTTAGGGTGATAATTAGCTTTATCCTTATCTATCATCTGGTAGGAGTAGAGCTAAGATGCTCCTTGTTCTGAGCATCTTTATGAAAAAGTTCCACCCTTATGATAAGGACTGGTACTATTTTGCTCATAGAAAATCTTGAAAAATCATAGAGGGCATCCTTTCTTCTATCCATAGATAGAAAAATAGGTTTTCTTCCTTTCATCTGATTAGCCTTTAGGCCTTATGTCTTCTTGGGATAGGGTCTGGACTGAACCCAACTTTAATAAAACCTCTATAGATGAAGATCAAGAGCATTTCAACATGTTGCTCCATGTTGAGATCCTAGAGTTCAAGTTCTTCCTGATAGATCAAGCCTTCTATGATGCGGGCATTAGCCTAGTTGGCCCTATAGTATGTTTGACCACTTTTTGCTCATTTCTCTTTTTTCTCTTTTTTTTACAAACTCATCAGATTTCGCTGATCTCTTGATCGTTACTTTTGTTATCATGTTTGCAGGGATGAAGAGGATTGGCTCAGAGAGATTGCAGAAAGCTATGAAGAGAAAGGGGGCAAACACCACCCCATAAGCCAAAAAGAAAAAGCTTGAGAAGGTTTCTTTGTCAATGCCTTCTATGAGCACTCCCACAGCAGGAACCAACCTATCTTCTATGCTAGTAGAGGCACCTACACCTACCCTTGCTCTCTTGATGGCTAGTCTGACCAGGTCACTGAAAGCTATCCGACAATCACCTCCAACAACTAGCCCTGTTGTGTCATCAAAGGTCATCTGATTGACCACTTTCATAAACTAGTCCTGCAATGCTATCGATGATTGTCTAATCACCACAATGATCCACAGACCAATCCTTGGGTTATAGGGGAGAGCATTTCATCCTATAAAAGAAGTTGAGGGTGATTGACTCTACTTGTAAGGATCTAAGGCTTGCTAGGAGCTTTTAGAGATGACTTTGCTTCTTGCTAACAAATAAGAGCAAGAAATGCATCCCCTTTTTCATGTGCTTAGCGATAGCTACCTTGGGGTTTACTAGGTAATTATTCTTTTACTTTACTTTCTTTTCTTCTATTTCTCGTCTTTATTCTATATTAATCTTTCAATTTCTTCTTTTGTTCTAGCTTCTATCTAACATCAATCATCTTAAACACTTCCTTATGACTTATGATGAGGGAAAAATGAATTTGAATAAAAAGTTATCAATGGCCAATGAAGCAGCAAAGAAGGTGGCTGATGAGTAGAGGTGGCCAACACTCTGGTGAAAGCCATGGAAGCCAAGATTGTCAAGGCCCAAAAGAATGCAATAGAGGCTCAAAGAGATATTGTAGAGGCCTAGAAGAAAATTACCGAGGCCCAAAAGATTGAATTGGAGGTTACAACCTCTGTAGAAGTAAATTAGTTGAAGACCAACCTCTCTGATGCGAATAAGGAGGTCGACATGACTAGAGACTCCATCCAAAAACTCTGGAAGGAGAAGCAAAGATCGGAGAAGGAGCTCGCAGAGGCCAAGAAGGTTGTAGAAGAATACAAGTCATTCGAGGTCTTCTTGGATGACGTTGCTGAGGAGTCACTAGGCATTCTTCATGAGGGGTTCGAAGATTATAGGAACAAGATAAATGAACTCTTTCTAGATATTGATAGTGCTCTTCTTATCCTAAGTGTTGCCCTCCCAGTGGTAGAGGAAGTAATAGAGGTGCAAGACATCGATGCACCCACTGAAACTCTTCCACCGACTACTTATAAGGCCACCATTATAGTTGAGGCACTGGAAGCACCTGTCGATGTCCAGCCAGAAGCTCCAACTAATCAGGTGGAAGAAGTATGAGGGCTCTTTGTACTTTATTTTCATTTTCCTTCCTATTTTTTTATTTTCTTTAATTGGAATTCGAGAGACTTTTTCTTTGTAAAAGATATTTGAAGTATTGAAACTTCTATCTTTTAATCAATGTTTTCTTTTTCTTGATATGTTGAATGCTTGTAGTTATGTGAGATCGCCTACAAAGTTTGTGGTAACTTGGTGGTTATTGTAGTAGACAAAATTGTTAGCATACTACCTATACCAAGGAAGCGACTCGAAGTTCTTCCCAAGGAATTCGAAAAAGGGATCAGCAAGCCTTCATAAGTGATAAACTTGATAGAAGTAAAACCCATAAAAGAGATTAGTGATCTTCCAAGGACTTCAAGTGAGGTATAGGCAAAAAGGAAGATTATTGCCTCTAAAGCTATAGGAATGGCAGTGGGGATCTCTGAAGTTGATGTTAGAAGATAGATTGCAATTATTGGGAACTCGAGAGTGTTTCTTTTTGCCTTTGAACTAGGCTTCAATAGGTGCATCTGAAAAGAAAAAGAACTCTTCCCAAATGTAGATATAAATTTTATAACTTTAACTGACCTGGATGCACAGTCACTAATAAAGGTGTTGGGAGAAGACCTATACTCCTTTTAGAAGTTGCTAGTGCCATTTTAGATGTGGGATTAGAGATAGCAGATTCTAGCCCTCCAACTGAAGAAGATCCACCAATAAAGCATACGGGAGCTCCAAGTAGTGAGAAAGATAAATTTCCTAGCCTTTCATTTGCCAAAACTCCGAGAGCTTCAAGGTCAAAGAGAAGAAAAAAATAAATGTATATTTTTATTTTCTCTTTTCTTTTTCACCTATGTAATCCATAGGGATGAAATAATCTTTTTGGTATACTTTGTAAGAGATTTCTTGAAATTAATGAAAGAATTCTATTTCCTTCATCTTCTATTTTACTGTTGTCATTGTTTCTATATAAAAAGTGTATGTTGCTCCATGAGCTTTGAGGTATTTTTTTGGAATATCTATCTTTTATTAGCTTTTTTTGATCACTTTTTGAAGAACATGTAGGCTATTCAAGCCTTTTTTGATCACATTAATAGAGAATACTTGATCGAAAATACATATAGAGAATACCTGACAGAGAATATTTGATAACGAATACCTGATCAAAAGTTTTGGAAGTTTGGGTAGGCTTGTACCATTTATCTTATTGGAATAAAGAATATCGATCATTTTGTATAGAGAGTATTCGATCACTTTGAATAAAGAATATGAGAATATTTGATCACTTTGAATAAAGAATATCCAATCCTTCAAAAAAAGAAATATGATCAATTTGGTAAAGAATATCAGATCGATTTGAATAAAGAATATCCGATCACTTTGATAAAGAATACTAGAATACTCAATCAAAAGTTTATGTAAACCTATACCTTTTAACCGATTACTTTGAAAGAGAATAACTGATTAGAAGATTAGAAAATTCTATTTCCTTTTGGATAAACTTGTGCCCTCTATCAATCACTTTGATAGAGAACACCTGATTGGAAGATTGAAAAAATATGTTCTCTTTTTGGGTAAACCTTTACCCTTTATCAATTACTTTGATAGAGAATATCTGATTAAAAGATTGAAAAAATATATTTTTTCTTTGGACAAACTGAAAGATTGTGCCTTGAAAGCCAATTGAAATATTGTATTTCAATCCCAAAATCAATGAATTGACATTATTATAATAAAGGCATTATTTTCATCATACGCTGTGTCTTTATGATTATATGATGAACCCCATAGATTAGGACTATGGTTCTAGGGTTATGATGAGATCATACCAGTGAGACCTAAAGTCTTAAAACCCTAATATAAAATATTCCTGGTCGATGGGACATTGAGTTGGGGATCAATGTTTCCGGCAAGACCAGCACATCCTATATATGCTTTGTGATGAGGGTGACTGATCTCACAGTCACTTGTGTTTGACACTAATACTAGGATGTGAGTGTTCATTAGAGAATGAGTTCACTGAATTGATCCAGATTAAGAATATCTAATAGAACCTTATCTGTTTGTCAATAGATAATTCTCATAGTTGGAGTAGTGCATGTGGTCCTTTGACCTGAGACTACCATGGTACCTTATATATATGAATCCATACTTTGGATCGTAATCAATCATGACACTGAATCATGCACGAGATGATACTGGGTATGGTGGATTGTATATGGAGGTTGTGAGTAGGTCAACAAGGAATTGATCAGCCCTAGTAAGAGAGAATTGCATCCAGCTAATATCGATTAAATGATGGATTCAGGAAATCTTTGATTAAAGTATGAACATTAGAGTTAATTTCTAATGGTTCATTAATGAATCATCATTATAAAGATGGAGCTAAGGATGAATATGAAATTGGATTTGACAAGTATCCATATTCATAATCATATTCGGGATGCAAGTTGATCAAAGGACTGAATTGCCCGGTAACTCATCACTGAAGGGTATTTTGGTAATTCCATCAAAATTCCTCATCTTCCGGGTAGACATGATACGTTGCTAAACGTCAATCTTGTCTTGTAGGTATATGATTGAATTATGGTAATTCAAATCAGTTAATTAGAATTAGATTCTAATTGACCGAGTCGAGCTAGTTTGAGTTGACATAAATCGGCTTAGTTGAGATCTAACCGAATTAAGTCAAATAGCACTCGGACCTACTACTAGCTAGGTGTGGAACCCAATGGGTCACACACAAAAGAAAATTGATGAAGGATTTAATTTGGAATTAAATCATGTTTGCAGGATAAACACACTAGCATGTGTTGCAGACCAAATTTCTATTCGAATTTGATTCGAATTTGGTTCCGAATTGGGCTTAAATTGGGTTCTAATTGAAATAGATTAAGGTCTAATTTAGTTTTTTGGACATTGGGCTAACCCATGGCTGAACCCAAGAAAATCAAGTGCACTGAGACTCTCTCTCCAAGCCGCCCACGCCCTTCCTCACCCGAGCGCGCCAAGAAGAAAAGTCCACGCGCGTGGGAAGGAAATACCGTCGATGAAAAATCAAGAAAAGGGGGGGGTGGCCGATTTGGATCCTTGTCTGACATCCTTGGATCTAGATCTGATGGCCAAAAAAATTAAGGAGAAAGATCCATCACTTTTCGGTCGCAGATCCGTCTCCAAAAGTCGCGATTCTTCCTGAAGTTTTTCCGAGAGTCCTCCTCGTCGGAAAAATGAAAATTAAATCAGAGAATCATGATTTTTGATTGAGGGGATGTGTGAGGAATGAGGGATCATAATTCTTGGGGTTTCAGAGGGTTGCATTGTTTTGAGAAGATGCCCCTCTGAAATCTATAAAAGGGTTTGTGTTCTTGTGGGTTTTCTGACAGCTAATAAAAGAAGAAATATACAGAGATCATATTCCTCTCCTCCTCTCCAGAATACTCCTTTCCTTTATGCTTGTTGGGTATTGTTTCCCTTATAGAGATAATCTTTGTCGAAACTCTGACCCTAAACAAGAATAAGAGGAAGGTCTTGAACGGTAAAGGAAAGGAAAAGGAAGGGTCTGTTCTTCTTCTTTTCTTCCTAGAATTAAGACTTTATTTGTCTTAATTTCTTCTTCCAATTCAATTCAAGAAAAGGAATTCAAGAAAGGGAATTCAAGAAAAGAATTCAAGAAGAGGAAAGAAGGAAGAAAAGAAATTCTCAAGAAGGAAAATTTCAGCCCAAAAGTCCAAGAATTGAATTCTTGAAAAAGAATTCAAGAAGAGGAGCCAAGAACAAGAAATTGTTGTCTTCATCTTTTTCTGTGTGGATCACCATTGGAGGGTGAACATTTGGGCACCTGGTGGAGATTTAAAGTTTGGATTTTAGCAATACAGGTTAGTAATTTAATTTGAGATTAAATCTTATATATACATGTTATATGTTTTAATTCTTTTAAGGAGATCTTGGGTTAAGGGTTTGGTGAAGATTTAAAAAAGATAAAAATTTTGAAATCTATGTTTCTGCCTTGCCACCGAACCCTACACAAACTTGTTTCATCTATCGATTACTTTGATAAACAATACCTGATCAGAAGATTAAAAAAAACATATTCTCTTTTTGGACAAACTAATACTCTTTATCAATTACTTTAATAAAGAATACCTAATCAAAAGATTGAAAAAACCTGTTCCCTCTTTGGACAAACTTGTGCCCTTTACCGGTCACTTTTAATAGAGAATAATAGAGAGACATCTTTTTAGAAGAAAAGAAATTTTTTGATAAATTTTTTTTAAATTATTAGAATTTCATGATCTTGGGATCAAAGTCCTATCCAAAATTTTCAAGTTATAAGCCCTAGGTCTAATAACCTTTAATATTTTGTAGGATCCTTTCCAATTGGGTAAGAGTTTCCCTTATTCTGAAGGCTTTGGAACTTTAGCTTGCTGAAGGATAATATCTCCTTGTTGGAAGATTTTGGTTTTGACCCTGGAGTTGTAATATTGGGCAATCCTTTATTTATAAGCTATCATTCTGATAAAGCATTCTCCTGGGCTTTCTCCAGGAGATCGAGACCTACTTGTAGTCTTTTTTGATTTGTACTTTCATCATACTCCCTTACTTGATTAGAAACTAGCTGATCTCCAAAGGGATGATTGCTTTTGCCTTGTAGATCAATTTGAAGGTTGTTTCACTAGTTGAGGCACAAGGAGAATTTGATAGGACCAGTGGTACTGTTGAACTCATCAACCTAGAGGCCTTTTGCCTGGTTAGGTTTGGACTTCAGGCCTTGATGAATGGTCCAATTAGTCCTATTTTGTCGTTTGATCGTGGGTGTCTCATTGATGAGAATCTCTATTCAATATATATTCAAACAGAATTCTCAAAATCTTTTGTTATCAAATTACCTTCTATTATCAAAGATAATATACTTAGACAATCCATACCGATAGATAATGGACTTTCAGACAAAGTCTTGAACTTTTCTTTTTGTTATATAGGCCAAGGGCTCAGTTTCAATCCATTTGGTGAAGTGGTCAATTGCTACTAATGAGAATTTCCTTTGCCTAGTTGCCATTAGAAAAGGTTCAAGGATATTGATTTCCCATATATCAAATGGCCATAGTGCAAGAATTTGAATGATCAGTACAGATGGCTTCCTTTAAATATTAGCAAACTTCTAACACCGATCATATTTTTGACAAAGGCCATAGCATCTTGCTAGATAATAAGCCAGTAAAATCCTTGCCTGAGGACTTTATAGGCTAATATTCTTCCTCCGATATGATTGCCACAAATGCCTTTATAAACTTCTCAGAGGGCATATTTAGATTTTGAAGGATGTAGACATCAATGTAGATGCATTGTAAAGAATTTTTTGTAGAGTTACCCATTTAGGAGGACATACCATAGAGGTTGCTGCTTGATCCCTCAGGCTTCTCTTTCATTTACTTGAAGATCTCCTTTGTTAAAAAAATTGATGTAGGTCAATCCAATTTGGCTCGTGCTTCACCTGTGCAACAATAGGAGCTTCTTCTATACTAGAAGCTTCCAAGTATTCAATAAAGACTCATTTTGGAAGATTTGAGCCATCTGAGATGATGAGATGTGATAGAGCATTTGCTCGGGCATTCTTAGATCTAGGTATCTACTAGATTTCTAAACCTCTAAAATTTGAAGATAATTCTCTAATCTTTTAAATATATTTGATCATGATTGGCTCTTTAACTTCATATTCCCCTCATACTTGGACAACAACTAGTTATGAATCAAACAAGACTTTAATTTGATCGATGATGATCTTTTTGGTGATATTTAAGCCAACAATTAGAGCCTCATAATTAGCCCTATTATTGGTAGTGTGAAAACCAAATCTCAAGTTATATTCCATTACTATCCCATCAATATTTGTCAGGATCAATCCAGCTTCACTTTCTTAGGTATTTGAGATACCATTGAGAAGAAAAATCCAAGAAGGATTGGTCGATTCTTCCTCTAATGTCTTTTTTACTTTTTCTTCATCAGGTGTTTTGCACTCAATGATGAAGTCAGCTAGGACTTGAGCTTTCATACTGGGATAAGGTTATACTCAATATCAAATTCTTCTAATTTGATAACCCACTTGGCTAGATATCTCGATGTGTCTGACTTTTAGAGTATAAATTTCATAGGCTGATTTGTTATAACAACCATGGTATGGGATTGGAAATATGGCCAAAGTCTTTTTGATGTAGTGATAAGAGCATAGATTATCTTCTCGATCTTAGTATATCTTATTTCTACATCTCTTAATATCTTGCTGGTGTTATATATATGCTTTTATATACTTGCATCTTCTCTAATATAAATAGAGCCAATGGCATAAGGAGAAATGGATAGATAAATGTAAAGTTACTCATCTACTTTCAGCCTTGATAGTAATGGAGAAGAGCTAAGATACTTTTTTAAGTCCTTGAAAGTTGATTAGCAGCTACTGATCACTTGAAGTTGTTGGTATGCTTTATGATCGTGAAGAATGATAGGCACTTCTTAGCTGATTAGGAGATAAACTGGCTGAGAAAGCAATCTGACCAGTTAAGAATTATACTTTCTTTTTTATTCCTAGGGCTCTTCATTTCTAAAAGTGCTCAAATCTTTTTAGGATTGGCTTAAATTCCTTTCTAAGCTACCATGAAGCCTAAGAACTTTCTTGATATAACACCAAATGTGCACTTGTTTGGACTGAGCATCATTTGATATCACTTTAATTCATTAAAGGCATCTTCCAAATCAGCTATGTGATGATCGGCATATATACTCTTGATAAGCATATCATTCATATAGAATTTCATATTTCTTTCAATTTAGTTATTGAAGACTTTGTTGACCAAGCACTGGTAAGTAGCTCCTATATTTTTTAATCTAGAGGACATCATGTTGTAATAGCATAGCTCTCTTTCTATAACGAAGGCCATTTTCTCTTCATCTTTTTTAACCATCTTGATCTGATTATATTTTAAGAAAGTATCCATGAAATTGAGTAATTCAGGTCTAGAAGTAGCATCTACTAGTTGGTCTATTCTTAGTATGGGATAGTTATTCTTTTGCTAGGCTTTATTAAGATCTGTATAGTCAATGTAGATTTTCTATTTGCCATTTACCTTTTTGACCATCACTACATTGACTATCCAGTATGGATAATGAGTTTTCCTGATAAAGTTGGCCTTTAAAAGCTTAACTACCTTTTCTTTAATGGCCTTCTACCTTTCTGGAGCAAAGCTTCTCTTCTTTTTCTTAATAGGAGGATAGTGAAGTTCTATACTAAGTTTATGGAAAATAACATCAGCAAGGACACCTAGCATGTTGGTAGCATTCTAGGCAAAGACATCAGCATTGGCTTAGAGGAAGATAATCAACCATTCTCTAACTTCAGGAGCCAAGAGAGATCCAATTTGTATAGCTTTATCTGGATCATCTCCCAAGAGGATGCTGATCAATTGCTTAGCAGGCTTCTCTCTATTTGTAGTGGCATCTTCTTCGACATCTAGCTCATTCGTTGGTAGAGTCCCAATCCATTTTGGGATTTTGATAATGGCAAGGAAACATTGCCTTGCCAATATCTAATCTCCTCTGACTTCCCTGACTCCACATCTAGTTAGGAAGCAAACAAGCAAGTGGTAAGTGAAGACCACCGCTTTTAGCACATTTAACCCTAATTGTTCAAGAATAACATTATAGGTTGACAATATTCAGACTACTAGGAAATTTAGTTGGACTGTCTCTTGTCTTAGTGGCTAGCCTATAGTTACCAGTAAAGAAATTTTCCCTTCTATGATGACAAATTTCTCGAAGAACCCTGTGAGTGGAATGTACACCTTTTTTAACCTTTCAAGTCATATTTCATTTTTTGGAAAGCATCATAGAATAAGATATCAATAGAGCTTCCATTATCAACTAGAATTCTTTTTACATCATGTTTGGCCACTGACATAGAGACAATAACCACATTATTGTGTGGGGTTTGAATCTCCTTTACATCTTCATCAGAAAAAAATAAAGTTTTTGTATTAGAAAGTGATTAGCTCTATCTAATGCCTCTTGCTAGGAGGCTCCTCATCTTGCCTCCCTACCCCCTAGTCATATGAAAGGCCTGAGATCATGCCAACTATCCCCTTATTGGTAGGTTATCCAACTTGGCTCCACACTCAGGATGTGCTGGAGGTGTTTCTTTTTCTTCTAGCTGCTAATGTATTTGTTAAGGTAGCCCCTTCGAATCAAGTTCTCAATTTTCTACTTTAGCATTGATAGTCTTCTATATCATGTCCATGATCTTTCCAGTAATGGCATTTATCTTATCCCTCATCTCTGATGGACCTCTCATAGAGAAGTGGTCGACATAGGAAATCCTTGTTCTCAATCTCTATCAAGATTTGAGATCAAGAGACATTCAAGGGAGTATAGTTAATAAATTATTGTGCAAGATGATTTGGCTTTGAAATGTTCATGGGTCTGCTGGCTTTTGACTAAGTGTGAGTTTCTTCCTTGCAAGGCTATTTCTTTTCATTTTCTTTTTTTTTTTCTCCCTTTCGATGGAAGAATAGTCCTTCATCAGTTTGAACATACTTTCTTGTTCACTGAAGAAGTTTAGCATAATTCCTTGAAAAATTTTTATCCAAGGAGAAACTCAAGCAGCCATTTCAGAGTCCTCACTTCAAAGCTAATATAACGATGAATTGGTTAAGGTCTCTACCTCTAATATGGCTACATTGAAGCATGCAATATAACTTTAGAGTGTTTACCCTTCTTGCTTGATGGAGAAGAGACTATCATTATTCTTGATAGGTGGTCGATGACTATCGAAGTGGGTCATTAGTTGACTACCTAGATATTAGAAAGAATGGATAGATTTGGATAGCAGGCTTGAAAGCCACATCCTGGTAGCTTTCTTCAAAGTCATCCAAAATGTTAAGCATAATAGGATGTTAGATGCACCTTGGAGCCCCATGAGGGCTTTGTGTCCCTCTAGATGGTCAATAAGATTTGTGGAGCCATCATAGGATTTGACTAATGGCATCTTGAATTGGTGGGGAATGGGCTCGTTCATGATTTGGACTAGGTATTGAAGTCATGAGAATTATTTCAGTGGTGATCTCCCATGTAGATCTCTCCAAGCTTAGCTTCTAGCTCCTAGACCTTCCTTTTGATATCATCCACTTAGTGAGAGTGATAATTTGAAGGGTGTGTTAGAGTTGAATCCTCTAGGGCATCTTGGCATTGGTTTCTTCCCTCGGGAGGAGGAATTGATTGCCAGATTTCTTCCTCCCTATAGGGGGTTGATAACTTCGGTCACCTCCATTAGACTGACATCAATGGTTCTATTAGGATGATTCAGCTAGTGGAGTAGGAGGTTGGAGTGGATTTTTTGAGAAGATAGATAACACTCGTCGATAGTTGGACCAGCTTAATTAGAGCATCCATTCTTGGGTCAATAGTAGGAATAGGTTAAGAATCTCGTAGCTTAACTTCTACTATGCTGGGAGCATTTTGAGAAAATCACTGTTGAAAAGTAGGGTTGAGTGGAGGCCTTCCTTTCATCATTTTCTTGAATGATTTGGGCAAAGGCCCTTCCTCTAGTACCAATCTATTATTGTACCATTCCAAGATTGTGAAGCTAGTTGTATTAGAATGGTTTTGGGCTTTTGCTTTTGATGATCTTCAAGAAACTGGCCAATGACTTTGAGAGCAAACTTGATTAGCTCCTTGACCTATAAAAGAAGTTCTCAACATTGAAGAAATTGATAGGATTTCTCCAATAGGAGACCTTTTGGTGCTTATGTTAGCTCAGAGAGGAAGAATAGCGAAAAGAAAATGGAGAGAGAGCGTGTTCAAAAATTATCCTTGGAGATTTCCTTGATCCTCTATTTATAGAAGTAAAGGGCCAAGTTAGTTAGGCAGTTATCACCATTTATAAGGTAGTTATACCATTAAGAAAGTGGTTAAGTTGGTTAGGCCATTAAAAGATCAGCTTGTAAAGTGATTTGTTAAGTAGTCTATTACACTTCTTGATAACAACTTTACTAACCTTGTCCACTTCTTGATAACAACTTTACCAACCTTGTCGTAATGGCTCTAACGACTCTAAGATATATGCTTAATATCAAAATGAAGTTATGGAACCTTATTCCCAGCTTAGGTAAGTAGTTAGAACTTATTTGATAAGTACTTGGAAAACATGTGCTTTAAATAAGTGATCGGCTCGTAGCTATCTGGCATCTTGTGCCTGGAATAAGTGATCGATGTTAGGAAATATGGTCTAAAGTCAATCATTTGAGTTGTTTATGGTTGAGCTCATTATAATTTATATATGAATTATTAATAAATAAAAGTTATTTTAGGTAGTTCATCACATTTTGTGCATCTTCCTTAGAACTCTTTTGTGATGAAGTCCTTAGAACTAATTCCATTTGATTAAGAAGGATTTATCATGTAGTTCTTAAACCTGTTCATGATCGAAGATAAGTTGATACCTGGGATGATAATGTTTATTGAGTATAGGTCATTGTATGTCATATAGATTGGTTGTCCTCATAACCAAGGTATATGGAGATACTCGTATGGCATGCTAGTGAGTGTAAGAGTACATTTTACTTAACATGACCAACTTTATGAAGTACTTTATTGTTAAGAGAATCTCATAGAAGGATATGGGTATTAGTATCCCTCCAACTTGAGATCACCATGGCAACTTACAAGTTGTTGACCCCTGGAATGATTTTGATGATAACAAAATATTGGAGCATGCATTTGATTACTAACTATTTTCAAGTGTTTTCTAAGTTTTTGTAGGATGTCTTAAATGTAAAACCACTCTTCCTACAACCTTGGTATATGACAAGCTTATTTTGTTGAAATGTATTATGTAATGAAGAGCCCAAAGAAAAATCTTTTATGTATTTATGAAAATGGGCTATCTCTATGTATTTTTCTAGTTTAAATCTCTTAGATTTAGCTTTGATGGAGTTGGAAAAATTTTGGAGTTGATTAGAAGTTTCTGAAAGAAATATGGAGAAGTTTGAATAGTTTTGGACCTAAGTCATAAGAGCCAACTCAAAGCAGGAGAGCCGACTCAAAGTCTGGCACAGCACTTAGTTTTCTAGTACGCAAACATTTGAGTGACTCGAGAGTGAAGAGCCGACTCGGGCAGAGTTCAACTTCTGATGTTCTGAGAATTCGAGCTGACCCGAGGGATGTCGAGCTGACTCGTCTAAAGTGAAAATTTCTCAGACAAACAATCGAGCTGAGTCAAGTACAGATGAGCCGACTCTTCCAGAGTTTACATGTGCTCAGTTCTGAAGAACCAACTAAGCAAGGCAACTTGATAAAGAAGAGTGACTTGACCAGAGTAATGTTTTGACCTATCGAACCATCCGAGCTGACTCGAACCATCCGAGCCGACTCGAACCATCCAAGCCGACTCGAAGTCTAGTTTTAGGTTTGTAATGGCTAATTCCAGAACTCTCTTTTTGAATCCAAAATGGTCTCCAACTGTCATATTTTGAATCCCAATGGTCTACAGTGGTTATATCCACTTAAAATCAGTTAAAGAGACTATTTATAAGGGATTTGATCACTTTTAAAGAGAGGAATGAGAAGTTAATGAAAAGTTAATAAGTTTTTAAAAGAATACTCAAGAGGGTATTCAAGAGAGCACTCAAGACCACGCCAAACTTCTATATGATTTCTTGTGGCATTTATTGAAGAAGCTAGAAGCCTTGAAGAGCATTCAAAGAGTAATCAAGAGGGCTTCTCAAAAGCTACAACTGCAACCATCTGATAATGATCAGTTTGTCAAAGAGTTGCTTTGTTTTTATACTCTTTATTTGAGTTGTTCCAAGTACAGCAGGGACTGTAACTTGGGGTTTATATAGGTTATTGGTAAGCCTTTTAAAACCAAGAGTGGGTTGTTAGTGAGCCCGATAAAACTAACATTGTATTGGGTTTTTGGTGAGCCCGGGATAAAACCAAGTTTGGATTTTGGATTGTGAGCCATGAAAACAGTCCGACTATATTCCGTGGGTGAATATAATAAAAATTTCAAGTGGTATCTTGGGTAGTGGACGTAGGAGCGAGGCTGCTCTGAACTACTCTAAAAATGCTTATGTTTGTGCTTATGTGATTGTGCTCTTTAATTGCTTTTGCATTCTATACTTGATTCATATCACTCACCACACTAAGTTAGTTTAAAAGAACCACATATTTGAGAAAAACCTTAAATATCCAATTCACCTTCCCTTTTGGATAAGCCGCCTGGGCAACAACTGGTATCAGAGCAGTGTCTCTGAATTTACTTAGAGTAAAGATAAATGGCAAATCCTATAAGTACCTCTTTGGTCAAAGGCCAATCCACAAATAGACCTCCACTATTAACAGGCACTAACTACATCTATTGGAAAGCCCGAATGAAAATCTACATTCAAGCAGTAGACTTTTAATTATTAAAAATGATTCTAAAAGGACCTCACACACCTACGAAGAAGGTTGATGGCGTGGATGTCCCAAAACCTGAAGAGAAATGGGATGAACACGGCATGAAAATAGGTGAGCTGAATGCCAAAGCCATGAATCTATTATATTGTGCTATGGATGCAAACGAGTTTAACCAAATTTCTACTTGTAATTCAGCTAAGAAAATTTGGGATAACTTGAGGTAAACCATGAAGGAACTTTCCAAGTGAAAAAATCTAAAATTAATCTTCTTGTACATAGCTATGAACTGTTTAAGATGGAATCGAATGAGACTATATCTACCATGCTCTCATATTTTATAGATATTATTAACTGTTTAAAGAGTCTTGGCAAGTTATACTCCAATGTAGATCTCGTGCAAAGGGTTTTGAGATCACTTCCAGATAAATGGGACCGAAAGTGACTGCAATTCAAGAGGCCAAGGACCTCAACACATTACCACTGGATGAACTTCCCTGATTACACATAAGTTCACTATGTAGCATAGAAATGAAGATGACATCAAGAAAAAGAAGTCAGTTGCCTTCAAAGTTGCTATAGAGTTGATGAAACAAGAAGAAGAAATTGATGAAGAAAGCTCCTCCTCCGAAGATGAACTAGAAGATGATGATATCGCACTTGTAGTGAGGAGATTCAAGAAGTTTATGGGCAAGAGAAAGAAAAGATACTGGAAGAAGTTTCACAGAAAAGGAGAATACAACAAAGATAAGGAAAAAGAAGAAGAAAAGGATAAAGAGCAGCAGCCCATTTGCTACGAATGCAAGAAACTAGGGCACTTCAGATCAGATTGTCCAAACTTGAAGAAAGCATATAAGAAAAAGAAGAAGAAAGCAATGGTTGCAACTTGGAGTGACAGCGAGGAGTCAACTTCAAATGAAGAACACGAGACCACAAAAATAGCGAACATATGTCTATTGGGTCTTGAAGATGCGGTAATGTTTCATGAACCTCATGATGAATTCACTTTTGAAGAATTAAATACTGCATTTCATGAATTATTATCTGAATACAAAAAGGCCAGTCTCAAAATTAAAGCTTTGAAAAATAGCAATGATGCTTTAATAAAAGAAAAAGAAGAAATTTTGAAAAAGAATAAAATTTTGCAAAGAGATTTAAATGGCTTTTCTGAAAAACTTGAAGTGTTGCAAACTGAGAAGAATGATTATCTTGAAAAAAATAAAGCTTTGCATGAAAAGAATGTTGGCTTGCAAAAGGAAGTTGAAAAGCTCAAGCCATTGGTTGAAAAGTTAACATTGAGTTCAAACAAGCTTGAATTAATTTTAAAAGATCAAAAAGATTCAAGTAATAAGGCTGGAATTGGTTTTAATCCTCTGCATAAAGATGGAGTTTACAAAATTTATATCTTCAAAATCTTTCGTACCAAAGTTTTCAGCACCTAAATTTTATGCATCAAAGTTTTCTATAACAAAATCTGTTATTTCTGGAGCTTCAACATATGCATCAAGAGTTGTTTGTTATTCATGTAATGGGGTTGGTCATAAAGCATTTGAGTGCAATTTCAAAAGAAATGTTAAGGAACCACTCCTGCTAACCTGCAAGGACCCAAGAAAGCTTGGGTACCTAAAAGAACTACATGATTATTTTTCAAGAATGCCTTGCAATCCAGAACAAAAAGAAAAGATGGTATCTAGATAGCAGCTGTTCAAGTATATGATGGGTGACAAGAAATAATTCATCACCCTAGAGATGAAGGATGGAGGAATGGTCACTTTTGGTGATAATGGTAAGGGGAAGATAATTGGCATCGATAAGATCAGAATTATCCCTTCCACATTTATTGAAAATGTATTACTAATTGAAAAATTGAAGCATAATTTATTAAGTATTAGTTAATTATGTGATAGAGGCTTCAAGGTTGTCTTTGAATCTTCAATGTGCATTGTAACTAACTCACTTGATTCTAGCACTAAGCTTATTGGACATAGACTTGGAAACATATATGTGGTAGATTTAAATGATCTAGCCATGTCTAGCAGTACAAGTCTTATGGCAATGAATGCTAAAACCAAGGAGTCTAGCTCACTTTGGCATAGGAGATTAGGTCATGCTAGCATGCATACTTTATCTAAATTGATTTCCAAAAATCTAGTTAGAGGTTTACCAAAATTCAAAGTTGATTTTGAACATGTTTGTGATGAATGCCAATTAGGTAAACAAACTAGGGGAAGTTTTAAAATGATAGTAGATGATTTTTCAAGATTTAGTTGGGTCTTATTTATTGCATATAAAGATGAAGCTTTTAAAGTTTTTCAAAAAACTCAGAAGAAAGTTTCAAACCATAAAAACCTTTCAGTTATTTCTATTAGGAATGATCATGGTACAAAATTTGAAATTCAGTATTTTGATGATTATTGCACTAAGCACAGCATTGATTATAACTTCTCCGCTCCTAGAACACCATAGCAAAATGATGTTATAGAGAGGAAGAATAGCATATTGGAAGAGATGGCCCGAACAATGTTATGTGAAGGCAATCTTCTAAGGTACTTTTGGACAGAAGCTATGAACACTGCTTGCTATATTTTGAACCGTGTTTTGATAAGACCAATTTTGAAGAAAACTCCCTATGAACTTTAGAATGACAAAAAATCAAACATTCATTATTTCCATGTATTTGGTTGTAAATGCTTTGTGATAAACAATGGAAAGGATAACCTAGGTGTAGGCTCAGGTAGGCAACCCAAGAGGGGGGGTGAATTGGGTTTTATAAAACTTGTGTACTATTTAAAATATCTATGAACTAAAGCAAGTATGTGCTAATGCAATTCAAGTACTTGTGTATTTCAAATAAATACAGCGAAAATAAAGAAATAAAAGCACAAGGAGAACAATCACACAAATACAAAGATTTATAGTGGTTCAGTGCCAACCAAGCACCTACATCCACTCCCCAAGAACCCCTTGGGAATTCCGCTAAGTTTGGTTTTATAACTTAGGCTCACCAACAACCTTTACAACTTGTTTTGTCTTCGGGCTCACAAGTCAAACCCTAATTGGTTTCAAGGCTCACCAACAACCACCCTTGGTTTTACGGGATAACCAAGAACCTAAACAACTTGTTTTGGCTTCGGGCTCACAAGTAAAACCCTAGTTGGTTTCAAGGCTCACCAACATCCACTTTGGTTTTCAAAGGCTTACCAAAAACCTCTTTGGTTTTCTAAGGCTCACCAAAAACCTTAAGTAAAATAATGTAAGAGCAAGTTTAAATGAATACAATAAAAGCTTTCTAAAATAAAAAAAATATCTCTTTGAAGCTCTTGATTGTTGATGAAAATCTTGTCTTCGAGTTGATGAAGCCTTTGATTGATGCTTGTAGATATAGACTTTGAATGCTCTCTTTGAAACTTGGAAGCTTGAAGGCTTTTAATCACTCAACTATTCAATCCTTTAAGAATATTCAAGAAACTCACCAAAGGATTACTTTCCCATTTGATTCTTGATATTTATATAGCCTCCCAACACTTAAATGACCGTTTATAGCCGTTAGGAAGGAAAATATGGCTGTTGGAGCCAAGTTGGAGAAGTTCTGCAGCCCAGAAAACTAGCCATTACTGTTCAAGTGTCGACACTTCACCTCTAGGTGTCGATACTTCAGTTTCAAGTATCGACACTTCATTTTCCAGGTGTCGATACTTCACTTCCAAGTGTCGACACTTCAGCTCCAGGTGTCGACACTTGACTGAAAGTACTTTCTGAAGTTTTATGTTTGTCTCAAGCCTTGAGTCGACACTTCACTCTTCAAGTATCGACACTTGATCCTTAGGTGTCGATACTTCATTTCCAGGTATCGACACTTGCCTGTGCCATTGCTGAAACATCTTCAAATTGAAACTTTAACCTCTTCAAGTTCTTCCATATTAATTCCAAAGTCCATATACTTGATTTTCCATTAATTGAAGAACTTTTTCAACTGAAATACAAGCATTTCTTCATCCAACATGGTTGAGTACTAAGATCTGAAAAATACACTTAAAATATAATTAGTACTCATATATACTTAAACATTTTGTCAATCATCAAAATCAAAACAGAGTCAACAATCTCCCCTTTTTTGATGATGACAAAACCTTTAAGTATATGAAAATGGTAAGCTTAAAAAGATTAACAATAAGATAAACATGTAAGCTCAAAACAATAAGCACCAACTCCCCCTCAAAATATGATCCAAAAAAAAAAAAATCTTCAAAAATATTTTTCAAAATATGCAAAATTCTCAAATTTTTAAAATTTCTTCTTCTTACTAATTCTTCCCTTTAGATAAAAACATTTTACATTCTTCTCCCTCTTTTGCACTTTCTTTCATTTCTCAAATGATTTTTCATGTTTATCCAATGTTCCCCTTTTCATACAAACAATTTTCTCCCCCTTTTTGACATCATGAAAAAGGGTGAAAGGCAATACAAAGTAGGAATGAAGTTGGAAAGAATAGCAAGTAGGTCATCAAAATCAATGCATGAAATCAAATAATTATGATATCAATTGAATATGATACAAATTGAACATGATACCAATTGAAATATGATACCATTTGAATGTAACTCCCCTTAAAAAATTAGATTTGAAAATAAGGAGAAAGAGTATCAGAGCAATATAAGTACAGCATGATATCAAGCAAAATATTCAAAGCATCAAATATGATAACAAATCTTTGGATGCTCTCCCTAAATGTTATTCCTTCTTTGAAAATATGCATTTATTTGAGGAATAAAACATGAAAGCTCATGCATCAAGATTTGAAAAATTTCAAGATATTCATGATTTTCAAAATACAAAGCATTTATATCACTTAAAAACTTTTAGCATGATTTCAAATTCATTTTAAGATAATTTGATATCCATACAAATGCTAGAAGTAATATGATATCAAGTCTAGCTACTAGAGCAAGGGTTTGTCAATATGCATACCTTCTTCTTAAATGTAACCCTTAACTACCAGCTCTATACTTGATGCCAACAATGAAAGCACATAAATCATAACATTTCACTTGAAATAATTCAAAAAATATATTAATTAAAATCAAGTGAAAGTCTAATAATCAGAAGTTGAAATCATGAGAGCATGAAATCCATTTACATCAAAATAGTCACAATCACAACTAATGATTATTAGTCTAAGCTTGATTCTAATTAATCAATTAAAATATTTTTTAAATCAATATGCATTTTTAAAAGTATTTTTTATGAAATACATTAATCAAAATCAAGTGAAGGTCTTACAATCATAAGTTTAATCATGATAGCATGAAATTCATCAACACCAAAAAGTTCATGATCATAGCTAATGATGATAAGTCCAAACTTGATTCTAATTAACTATTTAAAATAATTTTTCAAAGTAATTGATGCAATAAAAATTAATCTACATTTTTAATTATGGAAGGAGATGTTTAGAATTTACCAATATACAAAGTCCTTCCTTTTACCATTTAGTTCAAAATGTAGCTTGTTCACTTCTTTAAATTATCTTATACAACCTCTTTTCAAGAACTTCCTTTTTTCATGTTGGGTTGCAAGACATTCCTACAAAACAAATTAAGTGGACATTATTGGTACCCAAACTTTCTTGGGTCCTTTATGATTAGTAATTATGGTTTCTTTTGGAACCCAAACTTTTTTTAATCTAGAAGGATAAGCATTAAAACCACATTTAGATGATAAATTGAAAGAAGTAGGAATAGAGAAATTTTTCAAAAGTTTTTACTTCTTTTCCTCAACCAAAATATTTTTATCACATAAATCTTTCAAAATAACATTTTCTTTTTCTAAAAATTCTTTTTCTTCAGAAAAATTATTCTTTTCATTTTTAAAAATATTAATCTTGGCATTTAAATCACCATTTTTATTTGCAAGATTAGTGTTTTCAAGAGTAAATGAATCTACATGTCTATTTAATTTCTTGTGCTCAATTTTTAGAAATCTATATTAATGCACAAGATCATTAGATGCATCATGTGATTCTTTAAAGATAAAATCATAATTATTTTTAGCATATACCTTTTTCTCATTTTTCATGAAGCAAAGATGGACAACTTCATCATCCGTACTTGAATCTTCGCTATCGCTCCAAGTTGCCATCATTGCCTTGAATTTCTTTTTGGCTTTGAAAGCCATTATCTTCTTTTCTGTATCAGCTTCCACTATCTTTTGCCATAAGTTCAACTCATAGGTTATGAGTGAACCGATAAGCTCCTCCAAAGGTAAGGATTCTATATCTTTAGCTTCTTGGATCACCATCACCTTTGGATCCCATGATTTTGGCAAGGATCTAAGAATTTTGTTCACCAAATCAGCATTAGTATAGATTTTGCCAAGATTTTTCAATTCATTAATAATAGTCATAAATCTAGTATACATATCAGAAATAGATTCATAGTGCATCATTTCAAAAATTTCAAAAGAATGTACAAGCAAATTAATTTTAGAATTCTTCACTTGAAGAGTACCCTCATGAGTAACTTCAAGTGTGTCCCATATTTCCTTCACCGATGTACATGTAGAAATTCTATTAAATTCATTTAAGTCCAATGCAAAATAAAGCAAGTTCATTGCTTTAGCATTGATTTCAGTTTGTTTAATGTCATATTCATTCCAATCCTCTTCGAGCTTTGGAATGGAAATGCCATTAACCAAAATGGAAGGAATATGAGGACCACTAACAATGATTTTTCAAAGATGATAACTAATAGATTGAATATGGATGCACATGCGAGTTTTCCAAAATGTGTAATTTATGCCATTGAAAAATGGTGGTCAAACACTAATACCTACAAGGGTTGCCAAAAACTTTAACTCAAAATCATTAGATTTTTAAACAGAGCACCTGCTTTGATACCAATTGTAGGCTCAGGTAGGCAACCAAGAGGGAGGGTGAATTGGATTTTATAAAACTTTTGTACTATTTAAAATATCTATGAACTAAAGCAAGTATGTACTAATGCAATTCAAGTGCTTGTGTATTTCAAATAAATACAGCACAAATAAAGAAATAAAAGCACAAGGAGAACAATCACACAAATACAAAGATTTATAATAGTTCGGTGCCAACCAAGCACCTACATCCACTCCCCAAGAACCCCTTGGGAATTTCACTAAGTTTGGTTTTATAACTTAGGCTCACCAATAACCTTTACAACTTGTTTTGTCTTCGGGCTCACAAGTCAAATCCTAGTTGGTTTCAAGGCTTACCAATAATCACCCTTGGTTTTACAGGATAACCAAGAACCTAAACAACTTGTTTTGGCTTTGGGCTCACAAGTAAAACCCTAGTTGGTTTCAAGGCTCACCAACAACCACTTTGGTTTTCAAAGGCTTATCAAAAACCTCTTTGGTTTTTCAAGGCTCACCAAAAACCTTAAGTAAAACAATGTAAGAGCAAGTTTAAATGAATACAATAAAAGCTTTCTAAAATAAAGCAAATATCTCTTTGAAGCCCTTGATTGTTGATGAAGATCTTGTCTTTAAGTTGATGAAGCCTTTGATTGATGCTTGTAGATGTAGACTTTGAATGCTCTCTTTGAAACTTGGAAGCTTGAAGGCTTTTAATCACTCAACTATTGAATCCTTTAAGAATATTCAAGAAACTCATAAAAGGATTACTTTTCCATTTGATTCTTGATATTTATATAGCCTCCCAACACTTAAATGACCGTTTATAGCTGTTAGGAAGGAAAATATGATCGTTGGAGCCAAGTTGGAGAAGTTCTGCAGCCCAGAAAACTAGCCGTTATTATTCAAGTGTCGACACTTCACATCCAGGTGTTGACACTTCAGTTTCAAGTATTGACACTTTATTTTCCAAGTGTCGACACTTCACTTTCAAGTGTCGACACTTCAGCTCCAGGTGTCGACACTTGACTGAAAGTGCTTTCTGAAGTTTTCTGTTTGTCTTAGGCCTTGAGTCGACACTTCACTCTTCAAGTGTCGACACTTGATCCTCAAGTGTCGACACTTCATTTTCAGGTGTCGACACTTGCCTATGTCATTGCTGAAACATCTTCAAATTGAAACTTTAACCTCTTCAAGTTCTTCCATATTAATTCCAAAGTGCATATACTTAATTTTTCATTAATTTAAGGACTTTTTCAACTGAAATACAAGCATTTTTTCATCCAACATGGTTGAGTACTAAGATCTAAAAAATATACTTAAAATATAATTAGTACTCATATATACTTAAACATTTTATCAATCATCAAAATCAAGATAGAGTCAACACTAGAAAAATTTGATGCTAAATTTGATGAAGTTATATTTCTGGGTTATTCAATAAATAGCAAAGCTTATAAAGTTTTTAATAAAAGAACATTAATAGTAGAAGAATATGTTCATGTTATTTTTGATGAATCTAATCCCTCACCTTCTAGAAAAGAAGAGTGTATAGACAATGATGCAGGTATACTTGATCAAGCAATGGAAGACATGAGCTTGAAGGACAAACCAACTCAAGAAGGAGAAGAAATGGTATATAAAGATCATGGTGATTACCAAGAGAATGGAGGTATGTAACTTCACACCCTAGAGATTTGATTATAGGTGATCCCTCACAAGGTGTTAGGACTAGGTCATCACTTAGAGAAGCACATGACTATCTAGCATTTGTTTCACAAGTAGAACCACATAGTATAGAAGAAGCTGAAAATGATCCTAATTGGATAATGGCCATGCATGAAGAAATTAACCAATTTGAAAGAAATAATATATGGACCTTAGTGAACAGACCCTCAGATCATCCTGTAATAGAAACTAAATGGGTTTATAGGAATAAGTTGGATGAACAAGGAAAAGTAATTAGAAATAAATAAAGATTAGTGGCTAAAGGATTCAATCAAGAAGAAGGAATAGATTTTGATGAAACTTATGCACCCATAGCAAGATTAGAAGCCATTAAATTATTACTTGCATTTGCTTGCTACATGAATTTCAAATTATTTCAAATGGATATAAAAAATATATTTTTGAATGGGTTTATTTTAGAAGAAGTTTTTCTAGAACAACCACCAGGTTTTAAAAATCATACTCTTCCAAATCATGTTTTTAAACTTAATAAAGCAATGTATGGATTAAAACAGGCACCTTGAGCATGGATGATAGATTGAGCAAGTTCTTACTTGAAAATGACTTTGTCAGAGGCAATGTAGATACAACGTTATTTATCAAGAAGAAATAGAATGATATGTTAGTTGTACAGATTTATATAGATGACATTATTTTTGGTGCAACTAATGAGGATCTATGTAGAGAATTTGCTGAGTTAATGCATGGTGAATTTGAAATGAGCTTGATGGATGAACTAACCTACTTCCTTGGACTCCAAATTAAGCAAACAAAGGAAGGAATTTTTATCAACCAAGCAAAGTACATCAAGAAAATTATTAAGATGTTTGGTATGGAGTCATCCAAAGAAATGAGCACACCCATGAGCCCCTCCTGTAGATTAGATAAAGATGAAGATGGCGGCAACATTGATCAAAAGCTTTATTGAGGTATGATTGGATCACTGTTGTATTTAACTGCTAGCAGGCCTGATATATTGTTCAGTGTATGTATATATGCTAGATTTCTATCAAACCCTAAAGAATCACATATACTTGCTATTAAAAGAATCATTAAATATCTAAAAGAAATAAGTAATCTTGGTCTATGGTATTCTAAGCAATCTTCATTAAAAATAATTGAATTTTTTGATGCTGATTATGGTGGATGTAAAATTGATAGAAAAAGCACTAGTGGTACTTATTAATTTCTAGGGTTAAACTTAATCTCATGGTACTATAAGAAACAAAACTCTATAGCACTGTCTATTATTGAGGTAGAGTACATGGCTGTAGGTAGTTGTTATGCACAAGTGCTTTGGACTAAGCAAAAACTAGAAGATTTTGGTGTTACTCAAACAAAAATTCCTATCAAATGTAATAACACAAGTGCTATTAATCTGACAAAAAAAATCAAAGAAAAAAAAATATAGAAATTAGACATCACTTTATTAGGGATCATGTACAAAATAGAAAAATTGAACTTGAATTCATTCCAACAGAAAATCAACTTGTTGACATCTTTACTAAGCCACTTAATGAAGAAAGATTTCAAATGATTAGAGGAGAATTAGGATTATGTGACCCTTTTTAGAATTTCTGACCTAATTTCTTCTAAATTAAAGAAAATTATCTAGAAGACCACCATCAATTTAAGGACAATGACCACCTTACCTAATGAGCTACTATCATTAAAAACCTTGTTATAGAGATTTTGAACCTTTTTTAGAGTTTTTGCTTGAGCCGACTCGAGCAGGCAAGGCTCTGGCCGAGCCGACTCGGATGTCGGGATAGGAGTTTTTATATATAAATTGTAGGACCCAAACTAGGGCACAATCTTTCTTTTAAACCCTAACCAAGGAATAGAACCTTCCTTTCCAACTAGGGACCACTCCATCTCTACCCCACCTTCCCTTGATTCTTTCAAACCACTCTCCCATCTTTGATTACTGGCAATGGCACCTAGAAAAGCAGTGGCTAAGCAATCTCATGGTGTTGAATCAAGCACAAAGAGGGAAATGAGATCCAAGAGAAGGGAAGAGGAGTTGATCCGTGGCCAACAACAAGAGGAAGAATAGAGGAATGAGTCTCCATCTCCACCTAGATAGGTAATCTTTATGGCAAATCACCCTGTTACCAGCAGAAGGAGAGTAGTGTTTTCATTTCTTGAAGAATTAGGGCTGAGGATAGGAGACTGAATAGAAAATCAAGGCTGGAGTTATTTCTGCTCTTTGGATACTTTCACTTATCCTAATCTAGTGAGAAGTTTCTATGAAAACCTTTCCTTGGGAGAATATCATATAGAATCTATTGTCAAGGGACTAAGGTTGATTGTTGATGAGGATAAGTTGAGTAATGTGCTGCATATGCCCAATGATGGTATGAACCATTTAATCTTAAAATACAAGAAAATAACCTTAAGAACTATCCTAGAAAGAAGAGATGTGGATGGTATTGGAAATGTGATGGCTAACATGCTATCATTGGAGATGAGGCTCGTGCACAACATGATTAGTAGGATCTTTTTACCAAGGATCAGACGTTTCGACTGGGTGAGCGAACGGGACATGGTGTTTATAAGGCACATGATTGAGGGGGAGGCCCTCAATCTTCCCTATATTATGTTGGTTCAGATGAGGGAGGCAGCTAGGAGAGTGAAAGCCTACCTACCCTATGGGAAGGTATTTACATTACTTTTTCAGGAGTCTGGCATCAATTTGATTGGAGAGGACGGACGTCCACAACATCATACTGACACCTATTTAGTAAAGTCTGAGATAAAACCAAGTTTTGGTTTTGGATTGTGAGCTCGTGAAAACAATCCGGCTATATTCCGAGGGTGAATATAGTGGAAATCCCAAGTGGTATCTTGGGTAGTGGATGTAGGAGCGAGGTTGCTCCGAACCACTCTAAAATAGCTTGTATTTGTGCTTGTGTAATTGTGCTTTTTAATTGCTTCTGCATTCTATACTTGATTCGTATCACTCACCATACTAAGTTAGTTTAAAAGAAGCACATATTTGAAAAAAAATTTAAATACCCAATTCACCCCCCTCTTGGGTAAGCCACTTAGGCAACACAAGTAACTCACTATACTTTGATGTCAGACTACCTATATTTTTAATACAGTGATAGAAGGTTTCTGGGTATAGTTAAGTACTTGTAAAGTCAATGTGAGTCAAGATGGGATTGACCACTCCAAGATGTTGGAGATAATGCCTTGCTATGTTTCAATTTAGCAAAACCCTAGTTAGGGTAATCCGTGTAAGGAGCCATATAATTTACTAGGTTGAGACACTTCTGGATGTAGTATTTAAGAGTTGGTAGTTAATTCTTAAGTCATCCTGAGCATTGGATCAAAGGAATAAATTATATGGTAACCATTGCCTGGGTTCTTGAAAGTTGCTTTGCAATCATTAACCTAACTGGATGTCGGGAACCATTGCTAGATGGTCATATCAATTAGTTTAAAAATTTATTTCGATGTTACCAGCTTAGTTTTCGAACCTATAGAGTCACATACAATAGAAATTTTTGACTGATTATGATGGCTAATTAATGATTAATAATCATTCAAAGATATAATTATCAATATGATTGATAATTAACCTTATATAAGTACTGTAAAGAAATAATTATTAAGTGTTAATAAATTATAGGAGGATTAATTAGCAATTAGTTTGCTAATTGGCTCAATTTGATTAAACAAAGAGGTTTAGGTCAAGTCTAATTGAATTAGGTTTTGATGGTGCTGGATCCATCCAAGTACCGAAGTAAGCTAAAGTGGGGTGGTAGTGGCTATACCTACAAAAGAAGCCCTAACTAGAGGTGGCTCTAACAAAGGCCCTCCGATGTTCAAGTCAGTATCTCATATCATAGAATAAAAAATGGAGTGGAGTAATGAAAGACAATGCACATGCATACCTTTGGGGGATCGCAGGGAACCCCTTTTATGCTCAAGTTTCAAAGGTAATCTTAGAATATCTTGATATGGTGGCAAGTATGTGGAAGGTGGTTGGATTTTGGTTGGCATCAGGATTTTTGAAAGAAAATTATCCTTTTTTATTTTGCACATCTTTTTTCCATTAATAAAAAAAATTATCTTATGTGCCTTCTCGCTGTTTGCTTTAATAGCTCCTGGAGTTATGGCCCAAAAGAAGGTCCACACTCTTTAATGATTGAGATCTGTTCTTGATCATGGGATTTGACTTGTTTATCTATCATGGGAGACATATTAATGTGAGCATTAGTAGGCTTTTTATTTATCCATTTTATGAGATGCCCTTATGGGGCCTTATTTGCTTGGCTTTGATTTTAGGTGCCAGAGGTCGGTGTTAAAAATTATGTCATAATACCAATTATCTAATTTATAGATGATTATATTTTATAGTTATATATGAATTATTTTAATAAAAATTATTTAGTAGTTTATCATATTGCATCTTCTTGTAATGAACTTTTTTATGATGAAGTCCTTAAAACTGTATTATTATATGATAAAGAGAGGATTTATTACATGGTTCTTAAACATGTTTGCAACCAAATGATACATTGTTATAGAATAATAATGCATCAAGTATAGGTCATTATGTGCCATATGGATTGGTTGTCCTCTTAAACGATGGTGGGGACACCAAAAGCACCAGAATAAGATAGAGGCTTTTCAACCCTCTATGAATTGATCAATAATTTATGAGTCCATCTATAATAAGGGCTTAGCCCATCTGAGTTTATTTTAGTTGTTATTTGAGTCTTTTGAGTTGTTATTTCAGTTCTGTACTAGTCATCTCATTTGAGCTAGTTCAGTCCAATGCTAGTCAGCTGATGTTGAGTTAATTTTATTTTTTTTGAGTCCTGTCCAAGTACACAGAAAACTCAAGACTACATCATACAAGTGAAGACCAAGTCCAACCAGATTGAAGACATGGAAGTATAGCCCAAGTCCAACCCAGTTTGAAGATTTGAAGACCCTAGGAGGAAAATTCAGAAAACCCTAATTCCTTGCAGATGCCCTCCAGATGCCCAGATTCCCTTCCAGAAGCCAAAATATATTCATATACCAAGGCATCCATGATTTTAGAGGTCCATTTGCATCCTAGCCCAAAGCAATCAATCCCAGGCGCCAAGCCCAAGCCCCTAAGAAGCAAGATACCAGGGAATATTCCTGCTACCTGGCTACCAGGCCACCCCAGCTTCCAGAGGCCCAAGCCCATGCACCCGAGCTCCATTGGGCTGGCCTCTTGCTGCTCCTGAAGCCCAACACGCCCCCCTAGGTATCCTTGGAATGTTGGCCAAGTCAAGAGAATTTTTAGGAATTTTTCTACCTAATGTTTCCTTATTTTTTAGCTAGGGTTTGAGAGGGAAAAGGATTATTATGTAAAGACTTATGTGCCCTTACTTGGAGCCCAAGATTAAGGGTCTATTTAAAGGACCCTAGCCTCTTGTATGAAGGGAGATTTTGATATATGAAATAAACCTTGAGTTCTTCTATTGTTTTGTGTGATTACCCTGCTGTGTGCATAAAGGGGTTTGAGAGTTCTTCTTCCCGGTGTTTGCAACCACCTTCCTGCCACCAACCATCCTTTTAGCCCCCTCCAAAACTTTCTTCCCTTTGCTATTTTTCTTTGTTTTCTTGATTTTCTCTGAGTTTTCTAACCCCTAATAGGTCGTTTGCAGGTCACCGAGTTCCTACGAATCCAATGACTCCAGCCAAGCCTCAATCGGACCATCGAGTAGAAAGCCGGGTATCCACGGGTCTTTGGCTTGATTTTTCAGGTCGCATCCATCGAGGAACGAGAGATCCCTTCGCTGTGATGTTCATCGGGCACTTCAGACATTGTCAGGTACACCCCCTCTACCTCCAGTCTTTATATTGTAGGAATTCACCGTGATCTTCATCGGGAACTTCAGACATTGTCAGGTACACCCGCTCTACCTCCAGTCTTTATATTGTAGGAGAACTTTCCCTAACCGAGGCTTCTCAGCCCCGGCGATCATTCTTTAATACTTTTCTAGGTTCTAATCTACATGCTTGGCTTCAAAAATTTATATAAAATTCTCTATAACTAGTTTTGATATGAAATTTAGGAATTAATCACCTAACCCCACATATAAAATATACAAAAAGAATTGAATGCATATTAGTCCCACATCAAAAGAGGAGTGTGAAGATATTAGTATGGCAAGCAGGTGAAGTATAGGACATTTTACTGAACATGGCCCACCTGCAAGCATTCTACCAAGTATTACTTGCTAAGGGATATGGATATAAGAGTCTTTTAGACTTGAGATCACCATGGTCACTTGTAAGCAACTCATTGTACTTTGGTGCTGGACTACTTGGATTTCTAATCTAATGATGAAAGATTTCTGGATGCAGTTAAGTATTTATGAAGTTGGTGTGTTAGTCAAGATGGAATTGACCCCTCTAAATATTAGAGTGAATATCTTAATGTATTTGAATTTAGCAAAATCTTAGCTAGGATAGTTCTTGTGAGGAGTCACAAGACTTATAATTGAGACACATTATGGATGAACTATTTAAGGATTGGTAGTTAAATCTTGAAGTCATCTTGAGCATTGAGGGTCAAAGAGATGAATTATTTGATAACTATATGCCAGAGGTTCCTGATTGTTGCTATGTAATTTTTGACCTATCCAGATATTGGGTGTCATTACTAGATAGCAACTTCGATTGGTGTAGGAAGTATTCCTATGCTACCAACTTAGTATTTGAACATATAGGATCATACACAATAGAAGTTTCTACCTGATCTGATGGCTGATCAATGGTTGTGAATCATTCAAGGGTTTAATTATCAATATGATAGATAATGGACCTTGAATTGACACTTTAGTGAGTTAATACATTGGTGAGCCGATACTTGGGGTTTTTTTAAGTATCGACTCATCATATTGCAAATATTGTGACAAGAAAATTTTATTAAGGGTTAGTGAACTATTGGAGGATTAATTAGCAATTGGATTGCTAGTTAGCTTAATTTGATGGAGCTATGAAATTTTGATCAAAACCAAATGTGATTTGGTTTGAGGTTGAGTTGAGTCCAATTGGATTGCACCTAATCCATGCACCTTAGCCTGTGTTTTGAATTTGAATTTGAATTCAAAGCTAAACAGGTTTCTACATTCAAATTTAAACTTGAATTTTGAATTCAAATTTGAATTTGAACTTGAATTTTAAATTCAAGTTTGTTATTCTAACCTCTCCCCAATCTCTCCACTATTCTCTCCTTTCATCTCTCCCTTTATCTCTCCCTCCTAACCACTTGGGTGCTTATTAAGAATGGGCTGCTAGTGGGAATTAGGAGAGGATGTGAGTGTGGATGAGAAAAAGGCTAGAGAAAAGGCTCGAGAAAATAATAGAAGGTCCATTCTAATTTAAGAGAGAGTGGGGAGTGCCGGGCTTGTATTCACGGAGAAAAAGTATCACTTGAGCTTGTTCTAGATTATCTAGGCTTGGGAAGTGAGTTCCACCTCCAAATCCCATCCTCCAAAAAGTTTCTTCTTTAGTTACTAGAGCATCCCGGTGTTTAAAGAAGAAGGTAATCAGCCATCAAGGTTCTTGATGAGCTAGCACTTCGAGAAGACAGGTCAGGATAGAGTGCCTATGTGGATTGCTTATAAAGGCTAGACATACTGTGTGGCTCACAGAGTTTCTACTAGAACCTTCCAGTAGTGGCAATCATCGATCACTCATAAGAAGGTAATGAGTTATGAATTCATTGTGCTACAAAAATGATCTATAATATCAGGTTTGTTGCATAGATATAGTCTATGCTCAAAGGTTTGTTTATTTTATATTTCAGTTTGATATCTTATATGCATATTTATCATGTCAAGATCTTGCTGTAGGTAGTTTAAAGATTAGTTTTTGTGCATGCTTAGTTTAATTTGATTAATCTTGTAGCTTCTACTAATAAATGTTTTGAAAAAGTTTTGAAATTACATGCATAAATTGCTTATATTTTCAAACAATCGGTAGTCCTAAGACTATTACAAGACTGGGGAATCACCATAACCTACGGGCTAGAGAGGTTAGGTGATAATTATGCTGAAGGGGTATAGACAAATCTAACCTTTCTTATAGACTATATCGCAGGGGGAGGCTTTTGTCTTTGTTAGGGAGCATGTACCTTGATAAATCTTTTATCCTGATAAGACATCTATAGAAATTCTGCTTTGGCCAAAGGCCTATAAAACTATGCTTCAAATGGTCAAACATTTATTTGAACAAGATCTAAAAGGCTGAAGGTTGAGCTTGGCAAGAGTCCAAAGGACCAAAGATTTATCCTAGTAGAGATCTAGGGGGTTGAAGGTATTTTAGTATGATAGCTGGTAGGTCTAGTATTTATAAATCATTAGTACTGGCTTCGAGTCTCAAGGAGTAGGGTAGTGGTCGATTGAGGCACCTTGAGAAAATATCCTAAGGTGAAAGTTATCCTCGTGGATTAACTTATGTTGTCTCAGTTATGCTAGTTTGGTCATTTCCAGGTTGTTTAGAAATTCATCCAATATATGCATATGCAGGATATCGTAGGCCCAACATCAGAAGTAGAAAGCACCGAGTGTAATTCTGTCTTATCCTAAAGTAGATTCAACCAATCCATTCCTAATTTTAGGACCCTCGAGATCCTAGGGTTGGGGGTTCCCACCACATCATTTGTGCTCCACTCCTTAGTTCAAATATGAAACATTTTGTTGGGTTTTGGGTCGATGCAGCGGAAGATTGAGTTTCAAAATTTTTATTATTGAAATCCTAATCGACCAAAACATAGACTCAAAGACCACTTGACCATGAAAACTAATACATCATAATTTAGGATTATAGATAAATACCTGGAGTGCTATACTCTTTAATTTCCATAAGGCACATAAGTGTATGTGTTGACCCCTGGAATGATTTTGATGATTACAAAACATTGGTGCATGATTATGATACTAAGATCTTCAAAGTGCTTTAAAAGTTTTTATGGGTAGTTCCAAATGGGAATTTGATAATTGTACACTATTGAGACCATTGGCACACCTTCAAGTATCAAAAATGAGTTCATTGTATCACTTTTGTTACTTGAAATCCCTAAAGATTGATATTTTGTAATATTTATGTAAAAAGGGCAAAACATGAGAATTTGATGTATTTTGTAGGGAAAATATGTTTAAAATTAGTTTAGGAACAGTTTGAAGAGTTTTTAGAACTTTTGGAAGTGTGTCAACTCGAGCCGACTCTATTGGTTCAAGCTGATACATGGGATGGAACGGCACAGCACAGAACTGAAGCTTGGTACAGAGATCTGCTAGAGTTAACTCGACCAGAAGGCCTGAGAATTAGAGCTGACTCCTCCAGAGTGAAGAAAAATTTAGTTCTAAGAAACCAGCCAACCGAGCCAACTCAATTGAACAAATCCAACTCTGACAGAACTTGGTTTTTACCTGTCTGAGCATTTGAGCTGACTCGAGGTCATCCGAGTCGACTCGAATCCTAGTTTTTCAAAATGTAATGACTAGTTCCAGAAATTGAATTTCTTGGACTTTATGCCTTCCAATGGCTAGTTCTCATCTCCTAGGGCATTCCAACGATTATATTCAGCTAGGAATAGTTAAGGAAGATATAAATGAAGGATTTAAGTCAAGAAAAATAAGTTTTTTAAAAGAAGAGAGAAGAGCATTGAATATCCTTAGTGGTTTCAAGTGAAAAGAACTTAAGTCTTCAACAACTCCCAACCATTTTTCTTGAGTCAATCATTGAAGAAGTGTGAGAGCCTTGAAGATCATTGAAGAAGCATTGAAGAAGGATTCAATTAGAGCTTGCAACCATCCAACAACCTTGGGTTTGTTATTTGTGTTGCTCTATTTTAAACAATGTTTTGAGTTATTCCAAGTATAGCAAGGGCTGTAACTTGTGAGTTATTTTTAAGTTATTGGTGAACCTTGAAAACTAAGTTTGGGTTGTTAGTGAACCCGAGAAAACTAACATTGTATTGGATTTTGGATTGTGAGCTTGTGAAAACAATCCGACTATATTCTTGAGGAAATATAATGGAAATCTCAAGGTGCATCTTGGGTAGTTGACGTAGGAGCTGAGGGTTGGTCCGAACAACTATAAATTTATGGTGTTTAAGTGTGTTTGTCTCACTACTCTACTCTTTTATTTAATTGCTTCCACATTGCATTACACACCACGAACACTTTAACATCTTAGTGTTTAAACTGCACATACTTGCTTAAAATTTTTAAAACACCCAATTCAACCCCCCCTTGGACTTGCCAACTGGGCAATAAGTGGTATCAGAGCAGTGTCTCTATAACCCAATCTCTTAGAGAAAAGATTTATGGCAAACCCCATGAGTACCTTTTTGGCCAAAGGCCAATGTACCAATAGACCTCCAATATTCACCGGCACTAATTATACTTACTGAAAAGCAAGAATGAATATTTATATTCAAGCAGTAGATTTTCAATTATGAAAAATGATTCTAAAAGGACCATACATACCTATTAAGAAAGTGAATGGCATAGACATCCCAAAACCGAAAGAGGAATGGGATGAATATGACATGAAAATTGGGAAAATAAATGCCAAAGCAATGAACCTTTTATATTGTGCTTTGGATGATAACAAGTTTAACCAGATTTTCACTTGCATTTCGGCAAAGAAAATTTGGGATAAACTTGAAGTTACCCATGAAGGTACTTCTCAAGTTAAGACCTCCAAAATAAATATTCTTGTATACAATTATAAACTTTTTAAAATGGAGCCTAATGAAATAATATCTACCATGTTTTCAAGATTTATAGATATTATTAACAATTTAAAAAAATCTTGGCAGGATATATTCAAATGCAATCTTGTGCAAAAGATTCTTAGATCTTTACCGGACAAATGGGATCCCAAGGTCACTGCAATTCAAGAAGCCAAGGACTTGAACACACTCCCATTGGATGAGCTTCTAGGTTCCTTAATCATACATGAATTGACTATGCAGCACCGTAGTGAAGATGACAACAAAAAGAAGAAACCTATAGCCTTCAAAGCTACAGCTAAAATTAAGAAGCAAGAAGAAGAGAAAGAAGAAGAAAGCCCCTCCTCTGATGAAGAACTTGAAGATGATGACATTCTTTAGTCATGAGGAGAATGAAAAAAATTATGGGAAAAAGAAAATCAAGGTATTGGAGGAAGCTCTTTGGAAAAAGGGAATAAAGTAAAGAAAAGGAGAAAGACAAAGAAAAAGATAAGGAGCAACAACCCATATACTATGAGAGCAAAAAACTGGGGCATTATCGTTCTGAATACCCTACATTAAAGAAGGGATATAAAAAGAAGAAGAAGAAAGCTATGACGGCCATATGGAGCAATAGTGATGAATCAACTTAAAATGAAGAAGAAGAGACAACAAAAGTTTCAAACATATATTTGATGGGTCTCAAAGATGAGGTAACATCTACTGAACCCACTAATGAATTTACTTATGATGAGTTATATACTACATTTTATGAGCTTTTATCTGAATATAAGAAAGCTGGCATGAAAATTAAAACCATGAAAAATAATTATGATGCATTATTGAAAGAAAATATTGAAATTTCTTAAAAGAACAATCTTTTACAAAAGAAATTAAATAATATTTATGGAAAATATAAAGAATTGCAAACTAAAAAAGATGAGTGTCTTGAAAAGAACAAGAGTTTGCAAAATGAAATGAGTCGACTCAAACCTATTGTTGACAAATTAACCTTGAGCTCAAACAAAGTTGAGTTGATTTTGAAAAATCAAAGAGAATCAAATAATAGAGCTGGAATTGGATACAATGCAATGAATCCAAACAAGTTTTCAGCTTCAAGACCTTATGCATCAAAGTTTTTAACATTTACATCTTTTAAAAGTCAAAAGTTGTTTGTTATTCTTGTAATGGGATTGGACACAAATCTTATGAATGTAACTTGAGATAGAAAAATAAAAATAAAGTGAAAAAGATTTGGGTTCCTAAAGGAACCATAGCTACTAACCTTCAAGGACCCAAGAAAGCTTGGGTACCTAAAAATATTACTTGATTATTTTGCAGTAATGTCTTGCAGCTTAGAATTCAAAGAAAAGATGGTTTTTAGATAGCGGCTGCTCAAGACATATGACGGGTGATAAAGATCAATTCATCACCCTTGAAATGAAAGAAAGAGGAATGGTAACATTTGGTGATAATGGCAAGGGGAAGATCATTGGAATTGGTAAGATCAGAATCATCCCTTCTACTTTTATTGAAAATATATTACTAGTAGACAAGTTGAAGCATAATTTATTGAGTACCAACCAATTATGTGATAAAGGCTTCAAAGTTGTATTTAAATTTTCAATGTGTACAGTAACTAGCTCTCTTGATTCTAGCACTAAATTAGTTGGTCATAGACTTGGAAATATTTACATAATAGACTTGAATGATCTAGCTATGTCAAGTAGTACAAGTCTAATTGCAATGAATGCTAAAATCAAGGAATCTAGTTTACTTTGGCATAGAAGATTAGGTCATGCTAGCATGCATACTTTAGCCAAATTGATTTTCAAAGACATAGAGGTTTACCTAAATTTAAAGTTGATTTTAATCATATTTATGATGCATGTCAGTATGGTAAACAAACTAGGAAGAGTTTTAAATCAAAAAAATATTATTTTAACATCAAGACCCTTAGAGCTACTACACATGGACTTATTTGGACCAACTAGGACCACAAGCCTAGGAGGTATGAAATATGGACTTGTGATAGTAGATGACTTTTCACGATTTACATGGGTTTTGTTTCTTGCACATAAAGATGAAGTTTTTAAATTATTTTGAAAATTCCATAAAATGGTTTTAAATCAGAAAAATCTTTCAATTATTTCAATTAGAAGTGATCACGGGACTAAATTTGAAAACCAATATTTTGAAGAATTTTGCACAGAACATAGCATTGATCACAACTTTTTAGCCCCTAGAATACCATAGCAAAATGGTGTTGTGGAGAGGAAGAATAGAACATTGGAAAAGATGGCCCAAACTATATTATGTGAAGGCAATCTTCCAAGGTACTTTTAGGCAGAAGCTGTGAACACTGCATGTTATATATTGAATCATGTTTTTATTAGACCTATTTTAAAGAAAACCTCCTATGAACTTTGAAGAGATAGAAAACCAAATGTTAATTACTTTCATATTTTTGGTTGCAAATGCTTTGTATTGAATAATGGAAAGGATAACCTTGAAAAATCTGATGCTAAATCTGATGAAGGAATATTTCTTGGTTATTCAACTTCTAGCAAAGCATATAGAGTTTTCAATAAAAGAACATTAACTATAGAAGAGTGTATTCATGTAATATTTGATGAAACTAACCGCTCACCTTCTAGAAAAGAAGAGGGTATTGATAATGATGCAGGTATAGTTGACAAAGCTATTAAGGACATGAGCTTAAAGGACAAACAAGTAGAAGATGGAGATGAAATGGTAAGTAAAAAGCTTGGTGATTTACATAAGGAATGGAGGTATGTACATCACCATCCCAAAGAATTAATTATCGAAAATCCATATGAAGGTGTTAGAACTAGATCTTCACTTAGAGATGCACATGATTATCTAGATTTTATCTCACAAGTAGAACCAAATTGCATAGAAGAGGCTGAAAATGATCCAAATTGGATGATGGCTATGCATGAAGAACTTAATCAATTCAAAAGAAATAATGTATGGACTTAGTAGCTAGACCCTCTGAACATCTTGTCATAGGTACTAAATGGGTATATGAGAATAAATTAGATGAAAAAGATAATGTAATTAGAAATAAAGTAAACTAGTTGCCAAAGGATATAACCAAGAAGAAGGAATAGATGTTGATGAAACTTATGCACTTGTAGCAAGACTAGAGCCATTAGACTATTACTTGCATTTGCTTACTATATGAACTTTAAATTATTTCAAATGGATGTGAAAAGCATATTTTTAAATGGTTATATTTCTAAAGAAGTTTTTATAGAACAATCCCCCGAATTTGAAAATTATGCTTTACCAAATCATGTTTTCAAACTCAATAAAGCATTATATGGATTAAAACAAGTACCTAGAGCATGGTATGATAGATTAAGTAAATTCTTACTTGAAAATAATTTTACTAGAGGTAGTGTAGACACAACTCTATTCATCAAGAGAAAAGAAGATGATATGTTAGTTGTACAAATTTATGTAGATGATATAATTTTTGGTGCAACTAATAAAAATTTGTGTGGAGAATTTGCTGAGCTTATGCAGGGCAAATTTGAAATGAGCTTAATGGGTGAGTTGACCTACTTCCTTGGACTCCAAATTAAGAAAACAGAAAAAGAAATACTTATCAACCAAGCCAAGTACATCAAGGAGATTCTTAAGAAGTTTGGTATGGAATCCACTAAAAAAATTGTCACACCCATGAGCCCTACCTACAGACTTGACAAGGATAAAGATGGAAACAACGTTGATCCAAAGCTTTATTGAGGTATGATTGGATCATTGTTGTATTTAACTGCTTGTAGATCGATATCTTATTCAGTATTTGTATATGTGAAAGATTTCAATCTAATCTAAAAGAATCACATATACTTGCTCTTAAAAGAATTTTAAGATATCTAAAAGGAACAAGTAATCTAGATCTATGGTATTGTAAACAATCATCTTTAGAATTAATCGGTTATTCAGATGTTGATATGGTGGATTTAGAATTGATAGAAAAAGTACTAGTGGTACATGTCAATTTTTAGAGTTAAACTTAATCTCTTGGCATAGTAGAAAGCAAAATTCCATGGCACTATCTACTGCTAAGGTAGAGTATGTGGCTGCAGGGAGTTATTGTGCTCAAGTGCTTTGGATTAAGCAACAACTAGAAGACTTTGGTGTTATTCAAACTAAGATTCCTATTAGATGTGATAACACTAGTGCTATAAACTTAACAAAAAATTCAATTTAGCACTCAAGAACAAAACACATAGAAATAAGACATCATTTTATTAGTAATCATGTACAAAATGGTGACATTGAACTTGAATTTGTTTATACTAAAAAATAATTAGCTGATATTTTCAGAAAACCACTTAATGAGGATAGATTTAGAATGATTAGAGGAGAATTAGGCATATGTGATCCTTTTTAGATTTTTGACCTAATTTTTCCAAGAATTAAGAAAAACTTATCTAGAAGACCTCCATCACCAATCTAAGGACAATAACCACCTTATCTAGTATATTTCTAGGGATAGGAACCTTTTTACTAAAATTCTAGACCTTTTTTCTTGATCTTTGCTCGAGCTGACTTGAGCAGATAAGTGTTCTGGCCGAGCCAACTCGACTGATGGGATCATGCTTTTTTAAAATGCATAAGCCCGTAAACCTTGGTCACTTTTTTCCTATTGAACCGTAGCCAAACAATAGTAAATTTCTTTCCAAGCCTCAGGGACCACACCATTCTCCCATTTTTTCTTAAATTTGTGATCAATGGCTCCAAAGAAGGCTCTAGCTCAATGAAGAAAAAGGAAGGCTTCCAGCTCGAGCACAGTGAAAAGGAGTACCAAGAGTCGCCATAAGCAGTCGACTCGAAGTGATTTGCCCATTTCCCCTCCAAGACAAATTACTTTGATGGGAAATCATCTGGTAACTCCTGGAAGAAAGGTAATCTTTGAATTTCTTGAGAAGAACATTTCAGGATTGGGGATTGGATCGTATTTCAAGGATGACAATTTTTTAGTTCTTTAGATGTTCCTATATACTCCACTTTAGTAAGATCTTTCTTCGAAAATCTAACTTTGGGAGTAGATCAAATCATGCCTACTATTAAAGGAGTAAATATTATTGTGGATGAACAAGTTCTAAGTGGAATTTTACATCTTCCCACTGGTGAAAAGTGCTATATGACCTTGAAGAACAAGCAGGCTATTTTAACGATAGTTTTGGAGAGAAGAAATGTAAGTGGAATTGTAAATCTTCAAGCTAACTAACTATCTTTAGAAATGAGACTACTACATAACTTTATCAGCAGGATTTACTTGTCCAGAACTAGTAGATTCGATTGGGTGAGTGAAAGAGATATGGTTTTCATGAGCTATCTGATTGAGGGGGAGCAAATTAACCTACCCTTTATTATGTTGACACAAATGAAGGATGCACCAGGAAAGCCAGAGCATGCCTACAATATGGCATGGCTTTTACCTTGATATTCAAAGATTTTGGTGTTGATTTGACAGGAGAGGATGCTAGACCTTTGTTACATACTGACAGATACACTGGAAAATCTCTTCACCGAATGGGATACCATAAGATTGAAGGACAGTGGGTGAAGAAAACATCTGGACAGAGGATAGCATATCCCGATGATGATGATGAGGAGGAGGAGCATACTGATACTGCTACTACTGCTACTAGACATGAGGACTCAGATGAGGATATAGTATAGAGTCTAGTGAGAGCTCTAACAGTGATGGTGACTCTACTGAAGAGGAGGCTGAGGCACAGGATGACATTGCACCTCCACTTGCTGAGATGGGTGGACATCCTAGTAGTTCGAAGACTCCACCTAGACCATCTACAGCTCCATCAGCCCCTTCTAATTTAGCCACTGCTTCTACACAGACCACAGTGACTGTTGAACAGCTCATTCAGTTTGCGGATACCCTGACTGGCAAATTCAGCTCTATGTTCGACGATCTTCATCAGATAATTGAGAGTGGCCTCCAGGAGTTTTGTAATGATATGAGAGAGCTCACCTTGAGAGTATAGATAGTTGAGCACAGCCAGAGGATGCAGGAGGATTATCAGACTGATCTCAGAGATCTGCATTCAGATTTTGGTAGACTTCGTGGCGCTACTAATTCATTTGCTGCACATCAGGCTATGACTTTACATGGTATTCAGTAGGGGATGCAGAGGATGGAGACTATGCTGGGAGCTATTCTGCTCGGCTTCACTGGAGTGAGACCCAGCTTTGGAGCATCTTCTTCTAGACAGGCACCTAGGCCACCTCCACAGTCTACTCCTAGGGCTAGACAACCACCTCCACATTCTAGACCATCTCCTAGAACTGGACCTGCTTCTAGGACTTGTAACTCTAGAGGACCTTCACCTCCTATTAGATCTTCTAGAGTGTATGCTATTGAAACTTTAGATGTAGATTCTAGTAGTGAGAGTAACCATGATATCTTTTAGATACACCTTTTGATGTCTCACTTTTTGTATCACTTGATATGATATTAAAGGTTGTAATTTCTTGGATATATATGTAATGTATCTTTTTGGAAGTAATGACATATTTGTTTTCAACTCAATGTGTAATGATGTCTTTTATTAATTTTATTTTACCTTTTTTTGTTGTTGATAAAATGGGGGAGTAGTAATAATGATGCATGAAAAATAGAAACTTCATGAAAAATATGTTATGTGATGTAAAATGTATGCATGAAAATATGCAAGAAAATGAAACAGGGGGAGAAGTTATTTGTTCAGGGAAATTAGTTCATAGAATATGTAAATTCTAAAGCAAAGGAAAGTTTTTGATAGAAAATATTGGTTTTGATACCTTCTGATACATACTAATACTTCTTGATACATAACTGATACATGTTGATACATTCTGATACACCTCAATTTAAACTATATACAAGTCACTTTGATACTTCTAAATGTTCATATAATTCATATACTGTTGATCCCTTGAATGATTTTAATGATAACAAAACATTGGAGCATGCATTTGTTTTACTAATAACTCTCCAAGTGCTTTACAAGTTTTTGTAGGATGATTTTATTGCTCAATTATAACTACAATCTTAGTTTTGTCATGAGTTGTGTTATAAGTATGTCATGTAAAGAAGAGCCCAAAAAAAAAGTAAACTAAAAATCATGAAAATGGGTTACTTCTGAGTGTACTTCAAGCTTAAAATTTCTTAGAAATTGTTGTTAGAAGAGTTGGAGAGTCTTTTGAATATTTGAAGTCTTGCTGAATGATTTTTGGAGAAGAACTGAGAATTCAATATAAAGCCTATCTGAGCCGACTCGAGTAAAGGGAGCCAACTCTTATTCATGGCATGCATGAAGGTTTCTGGCATGCAGATATCCAAGCCGACTTATTAGAGGAACCCGAGCCGACTCATCCAGAATACCATTTTCTGAATCAGACAAGCAAGCTAACCCGAAAGAAGTCTGAGCTGAATCTATCATTCTGTTAGACATCTGAGTCGACTCTTCAGAAGTTCGAGATGATTCCTCCAAAGTTCACAAAGAACAATTCTGAGACAATAGCCAGGCGAGCCGACTCTAATGAGAAGAGCTGACTCTTCTAGAGTGCAGTTTTGAAGACTTGTGAATCTGAGCTGACTCGAACTAAGGCGAGCCGACTTTTCCATAGTAAGGAATTAGAACATTATGTAACCAGGCTGACCCGAATGAAACGAGGTGACTCGACCATAACTTCTTTGAGAATCTGAGCTGACTCGAAGGTCAATTCCAGGCAGGTAATGACTAGTTCCAGAAAACCATTTTTGAATTTGAAAAGTGCTTCAATGGTTAAATGTTACATCCCAACGGTCTATAATGACTAAAATCACCTGAGAAGACTACAAGACTCTATAAATAAGGGATTAAAAAAACTTTTGAATGGTTAATGCTTAGTTGAACATTTATTGAGCTTGTGAGGAAGAGAGCACAAAAGAGAGCATTCAAGTCAATCTTCATGTCTTCACCAACTCTCATCTAAGGCTTGAAGCATACTTTGAAGAAGTTGAAGAAGCCTTTGAAGTGCATTAAAGTGCAATTAAGAGGGCTTCTCTTGAGCTACATCGGCAACTATCAAACAACATCAGTTTGTCTTTTTGTTGCTTGTTTTTTCAATTCTTTTTCTGAATTGTTGGGTTATTGGTGAGCTCAGTTTAAAAATCAAATAGGTTCTTAGTTAGCTTGTGTAAAACCAAGTGATGGGTTCTTGGTGATCTTGTTAAAATCAAGTGTTGGATTTCTTTGGTGAGCCCGGTTTAAAAGCCAAAGGATGTTGGGTTTGGATTGTGATCCCGGTAAAATAATCTTACTGTATTCTCATTAGAATATAGTGAAAATTCTAAGTGGTATCTTGGGTAATAGACGTAGGAGCTGGGTGCTCCGAACCACTATAAACCTATTGTGTTTGCATTGTGATTTTTCTCCTTGCTTCTGCTTCTGCTTTAATTATCTAAATAACAGCACCTAACACTTCAAAGAAGTTTTTTTTTAAAATCATATATCTATTAAATTTTTTAAATTTCTAATTCACCCCCCTCTTGGGAAAGCCACCTGGGCAACAACTGGTATTAGAGCAGTGTCTCTGAATATAGTTAGAGTAAAGATTGATGGCTCATCCCATGAGTACTTCGTTGGCTAATGGCCAATCTACTAATAGACCTCCACTATTCACAAGCACGAAATACTCATATTGGAAAGCTAGAATGAAGATATACATTCAAGCTATCGATTTTTAATTATGGAAGGTCATTCTTAAGGGTCCACAAGTACCCATAATAAAAATTGAAGGCATGGATGTCCCAAAACCTGAAGAGGGTTGGGATGAACACGACATAAAAATGGGAGAATTGAATGCCAAAGCCATGAATTTATTATACTGTGCTTTGGATGCTAATGAGTTCAATCGAATTTCTACTTGCTCTTCTGTAAAGAAAATTTAGGATAAACTCGAAGTGACCCACGAAGGAACTTTCCAAGTGAAGACTTCGAAAATTAATCTTCTATTACATAATTATGAGTTATTTAAAATAAAATAAAATGAATCTATCTCTACCATGTTTTCTCGTTTTATAGATATTGTTAATGGTTTGAAAAGTCTTGGCATGGTCTACTCAAATGCTGACTTAGTACAGAAGATCCTTAGATCACTTTCGGACAAGTGGGACCCCAAAGTGATTGCCATCTAGGAAGCGAAAGATCTAAATACTTTACCTATGGATGAACTGATGGGTTCTCTCATCATACATGAACTGGCCATGCAGCATAGGACTGATGATGATTAGAAAAAGAAGAAAACAATTACCTTTAAAGCTGTATTGGATTCAAAGAAACAAGATAAGGAATCAGAAGATGACTGTAGCTCCTCCAAAGATGACTTAGAAGACGAAGACATTGTAATGGTCGTGAAGAGATTTAGAAGATTTATGGAAAAGAAAAAAGGAAGGTATTACAGAAAATTTCATAAGAAAGGGAAGTACAACAAGGAAAGGACAAAGGAAAAGAAAAAGAAAATGATCAAATGCCCATCTGCTATGAGTGTAAGAAACCTGGGCACATCCATCCTGAATGTCCTCTACTAAAGAAAACCTTCAAGAAGATGAAAAAGAAGGCGATGGTTGCTACTTGGAGCGACAGCGAGGAGTCGACTTCAACTGAAGAAGAAGAGACCACAAAAATTACTAACTTATGTCTTATGGGTCTCGAAGATGAGGTTTTGTCCCCTAACCTCAAATTGAATTTACCTTTGATGAATTAAATTATGCATTTCATGACTTATTATATGAATTTAAAAAGGCTGGAGTAAAGATTAGAGCTTTAAAGAATATCAATGACTCTTTACAAAAGAAGAAAGAAGAGATTTCAAAAAAGAACAATTTACTGTATAAAATGTTTAGTATCTTTTATGAAAATAACAAGGCTTTAGAAGTTGAGAAAAATATATATCATAACAAAAACAAAGCCTTGACTGATGAAAATAATAATTTAAAAAAGGAGGTTGAAAAGTTTAAGCCTTTAGTTGAAAAACTTACTTTGTCTTCAAACAAGTTTGAGTTAATTTTAAAAGATCAAAGAACTTTTGGAAATAAAGCTGGAATTGGCTTCAATTCTTCTAATTCAAATGGAATTTCAGCTACTACCTTTGTGACTTCAAAAGCTTATATTCCAAAATCAATATCTGAAAAAGCTTTTGCAACAAATATTTCTGCATCCACTTCTAAAGCTGTAATGTGTGCACCTAAGATTTCAAATAGAAAATCTTTTATGTCAAAAGGTATTGCATCTGCATCTTATGCTTCTACATTTAGAACTATAAAATTTACATCTTTTCAAAATTTTAGAATTGTTTGTTATGCATGTAAAGGGTTAGAACATAAGGCCTTTCAATGCAATATTATTGGAAATGTTAAAAATAAAGTAAGAAAGATTTGGGTTCTCAAAGGAACCATCTCTGCTAACCTATAAGGACCCAAGTTAGCTTGGGTACCTAAAAGAACTTGTTGATTATTTTATAGGAATGTCTTGCAGCCCATAAATTAAAGAAAAGATGATATCTAGACAGCGACTGCTCAAGACATATGACGGGTGACAAAGATCAATTCATCATTTTAGAGATGAAAGAAGGACATATGGTTACTTTTGGAGATAATGGCAAGAAAAAAATAATTGAAATCGGTAAGATCAAAATAACTCCCTGTACTTTTATTGAAAATGTATTGCTAGTAGACAAATTGAAGCATAATTTGTTAAGTATTAGTTAATTATGTGATAAAGGCTTCAAGGTTGTCTTTGAATCATCTATGTATAATGTAACAAACTCTCTTGAATCTAGTAACAAATTCATTGGACATAGACTTTGAAATATTTATGTGGTAGATCTTAATGATCTAGCCATGTCTAGTAGTTCCAGTCTAGTAGCAATGAATGCTAAGACCAAGGAGTCTTGTTTACTTTGGCATAGATGATTAGGTCATGCTAGCATGCATACTGTTGCCAAGTTAATTTCTAAAAATCTAGTTAGAGGCATGCCTAAGTTTAAAGTAGATTTTGATCATGTTTGCGATGCATGTCAAATGGATAAATAAACTAGGGGGAGTTTTAAATCAAAAAATATGATTTCAACTTCTAGACCCCTTGAGCTACTTCACATGGATTTATTTGGACCAACTAGGACTACAAGCATAGGTGGTATGAAATATGCTCTTGTGAGAGTAGATGACTTCTCTAGATTTACTTGGATCTTGTTTATTGTTCATAAAGATGAAACTTTTAAAGGCTTTCAAAAATTTCACAACAAAGTTTCAAATCAGAAAAATCTTTTAATAGTTTCTATTAGAAGTGACACGGCATAAAATTTGAAAATCAATTTTTTGATGATTATTGCACAGAAAATGGCATTGATCACAACTTCTCTACTCCTAGAACACCATAATAAAATGGTGTTATAGAGCGAAAAAATAGGACTTTGGAAGAAATGGCCTGAACAATATTGTGTGAAGGCAATCTTCTAAGGTACTCTTGGGCAGAAGCAATGAACACTGCTTGTTATATTTTAAATCATGTTTTAATTCATCCAATTTTAAAGAAAACCCCCTATGAGCTTTGGAATGAAAAGAAATCTAATATCAATTACTTTCATGTTTTTGGCTATAAATGCTTTGTACTGAATAATGGTAAGGATAATCTAGGACAATTTGATGCTAAGTCTGATGAAACAATTTTTCTTGGTTATTCATTACATAGCAAAGCATATAGAGTATTTAATAAAAGAACTCTAACTGTAGAAGAGTGAATGCATGTTGTTTTTGATGAAACTAACCCCTCACCTTCAATGAAAGAAGAGTGCATAGATAATGATGTAGGTGCACTTCAAAAGGAGATGGAAGATATGAGCATACAAGAAAGACCAATTAAAGAAGGAGAAGAAATGGTAAGTAAAGATCATGCTGATCTATTAAGGGAACGGAGGTATGTTACTTCTCATCCAAGAGACTTAATTATTGGTGATCCTTCATAAGGTGTTAGGACTAGATCATCACATAGAGATGCACATGATTATCTAGCCTTTGTCTCACAAATAGAACCCCATAGCTTAGAAGAAGCTGAAAATAATCCAAACTGGATGATGGCCATGCATGAAGAACTAAACCAGTTTGAAAGAAATAAGGTATGTATCTTAGTTGATAGACCATCAGATCGTCCTATCATTGGAACCAAATTGGTCTATAGAAATAAGTTAGATGAACAAGGCAATTTAGTTAGAAATAAGCAAGGTTGGTAGCTAAAGGATATAATCAAGAGGAAGGAATAGATTTTGATGAAACCTATGCACCCGTAGCAAGACTAGAAGCCATTAGATTACTTCTTGCATTTGCTTGCTATATGAATTTCAAACTATTCCAAATGGATGTGAAAAGTACTTTTTCAAATGGTTTTATTTCCAAACATGTTTTTGTGGAATAACCACCAGGTTTTGAAAGCCATACTTTTCCAAATCATATTTTTAAACTCAATAAAGCACTGTATAGTTTGAAATAAGCACCTAGAGCCTGGTATGATAGACTTAGCACTTTCATGCTTGAAAATGATTTTATAAGAGAAAATGTTGATAAAACTCTTTTCATCAAAAAGAAAAATAATGATATATTAGTTGTACAAGTTTATGTTGATGACATTATATTTGGTGCAACTAATGAAAGTCATTGTAGAAAATCTACTAAGTTGGTGTAGGGTGAATTTGAAATGAGTCTAATGGGTGAACTGAACTACTTCCTTGAACTTCAAGTAAAACAATCAAAGGAAGGGATCTTCATAAACCAAGCCAAATACATCATAGAGATTATCAAGAATTTGGTATGGAGTCAAGCAAACAAATGAGCACACCCATGAGTCCTACCTACAGATTGGATAAAGATGAAGATGGCCACAACATTGATCAAAATCTCTATCGAGGTATGATTGGATCATTGTTATACTTAATTCCTAGTAGACCTGATATCTTGTTTAGCGTATGTGTATGTTCTAGATTCCAATCTAATCCTAAAGAATTACATATGCCTGCTATTAAAAAAATTATAAGATATCTAAAAGGAACAAGTAATCTAGGTCTATTGTTTTCAAAGCATTCTTCATTAAATTTAATTAGATTTTTGGATGATGATTATGCTAGTTGTAAAATTGATAGAAAAAGTACTAGCGACTCATGCTAATTTCTAGGGTTGAATTTAATCTCATGGCACTGTAAGAAATAAAACTCAGTAGCACTATCTACTACTGAGGTAGAGTATGTTGCTGCAGGGAGTTGTTATGCACAAGTGTTATGAATTAAACAATAACTAGAAGACTTTGGTGTTACACAATCTAAAATTTCTATCAAATGTGATAACACAAGTACTATAAATTTGACAAAAAATCTAATTCAGCATTGAAGAATTAAGCACATAGAGATTAGGTACCATTTTATAAGAGATCATGTTTTGAATGGTAAAATTGAATTAGAATTTATTCCAACTGAAAATCAACTTGCTGACACTTTTACTAAACTACTTAATCAAAATAGATTTGAAATGATTAGAAAATAATTAGGTTTATATGATTCTCTTTAGGAAATTTCCTTAACCTAATCTCTTCAAGATTAAGGAAAAATTATCTAGAAAGTCTCCTACATCAAACCAAGATCTTCGACAATCTCTCCTTGTGATTTTCTGGAATTAATTTTTATTTTTGAACTTTTTTGAATCTTGTGAAGAGTTCCTATTCGAGTCGACTTGAGCTATAGTGCTCAAGTCAAGCCAACTCGAATTTCTGATTAGTTCTATAGATTTCTGCTCGAGCCGACTCGAGCAAATTAGAGCTTGCCGAGTCGACTCGGATGTTGGGCAAGCTATTATTTAATAGAGCCGAAGGACTTATTCTTATTGTTTATGCTTTTTACTCTTGCTCAAAACCCATGTTTCCCACTCGAACTTCACTTCCATTCTTCCAAAAACTACCTTTTTGAACTTCGATTCTTACATTCTTCCCAAGTGTGTGCAATGGCTCCAAAAATGGCCGTCAAGAAGAGATCTAAATAGTCCGAGCCCAATACAGAAAGAGAAAGAAGGACAAAGCATCAACAAGAAGAGCCGACTTGATTAGCCACGAGGGAAGAACAAATAGAAGAATAAATTACAGCTCCCTCTTCTCTGAGACAACCGATTTCAATGTCCAATCGACCAGTGACAAGCGGGAGAAGAATCATCTTCACATTCCTAAAAGAACTGGGGCTACGAATCGGGGATCTAATTGAAGATCAGGGCTGGAGCTTCTTTTGCTCACCGAATGTGCCAACCTATCGGGATCTGGTAAGAATCTTTTATGAAAATTTGAGATTAGAAGAACAGCATGTTGAGTCTATAGTTAAAGGGAAGAGGATTATTGTGACAAAAGAAAGACTTAGTAACCTACTGGAGATGCTGAACGAGGGCTTGAAACACTTGGTTCTGAAAGACAAAGAAAAAACCCTCAGAATAATTTTAAATAGAGAGGACGTGAATGGTATTGGTAATGTAATGGCCAATACATTGTTTCTTGAGATGAGATTGTTGCATAATTTTATCAGCAGGATCTTTCTCCCGAGAACTGGAAGATTTGATTGGATAATTGAAAAGGATCTTAGTTTTATGGGACATGTAATTGAGGGGGAGGCCCTCAACTTACCTCACATCATGCTTATGAAAATGAAAGAAACTATCAGGAAGGTAAAGGCTTGTTTGCCTTATGGTATGGTTCTTACCCTATTCTTCCAGGCCTCCAGAGTAAACCTTGATGGTGAAGATGGTAGGCGACTTCACCATACTGATACCTACACCTCCAAATCCTTGCAATGAATGGGATATTAACTTACTGAAGAAGCATGGAGGAAAAAAGGAATAGATGTGAGAGCTATAGGATCCTTCGGCAACGATGATGATAAGGATGATGATGATGAGCAGCTATCCAGGGATATTATCACTGATACTACTGCTCCTTCCACCCTTGAGGAGACTGCTACCACTACTACTACCTCTATTTCTGATGAACTTGCTACTGAGCCCATTGCTTTTGATATTATGGAGACTAAGCATACAAAGTATGGGAGTCCCACGATCTCTCCAGCACCAGCTTCTCCACCAGCACCTTCTACTCAGGGACCATTAGTTGATTCATCAAGAGTTTTAGTGTCTCAGGACATTATTGCAGATCAGATGAGATCACTCACTGAGACCCTGACCAGCTCTATGAGTTCGATGTTTGGCGAGCTTTGCCAAATAGTCAATAGCATACTTGATGAGATCAGTGGTGAGGTTAGATAATTGCGCTCCAGAGTCGACGTCATTAAGTCAACCAGACCTGCACCACAGATTGACATTCAGCCTATATCTGATTCTCTCAAGACAGCTACTGAAGATATCAAAAAAATCTGTTGACCAAAGCATAGAAGAAATCAAAGCTGAACTATGAGAGATGAGATTCAAAATGGGGTCACTAGAGGCTACAAGAAAAATGGAAGATGACTACACAAAAGGGATTGGCATTTTGAGATCAGAGTTTGGGAGACTTAGAGGTTCTGCAGAGGCAATTGCAAATGCCCAAGCAAGTGAACTGGTTGCACTTAACACTGGGATAAAGAAGATGGAAGAAGAGCTTAGTACTATCTGGATGAACCTTATCGAGCTTACTACTACTGTTATAGCTTCCTTTACTTCTAGACAGTCTCAGCCTGCACCACCTCCTAGTCAGCCTACTTAGCCTACACCACACCTTTGGCAGCCTGCACCACATCCTAGACTTGAGGCTTCTTAGCCACCTTTTATTGATCCTATCTCTTCCATGCCACCACCTGGACCATCAACTAGCACTAGCACAAAGATTAAAGTAGAACTAGTAGACCCTATTATAGAATTGCCTAGTGATAGTGAGTAGACTATTGCTTGTATCTTTGCTTTCAATCTTTATTAATTTGTATTGAAAATTTTGTGAATGAAATGAAAGCCTCTTTATCTTACTCAATGTGTTTGTGAAATGTGTTAGCACAATACTTTGCAATGATATATTTGCTTTGATGATTTTGGTAATAGATTATCAAATCTATTTAAAAGTCAAATTATCTCAAACAATATTTTCAATCTTCTCATTCTATTTCAAAAACTAGCTTCGTGTACTTAATAAAGGGGGAGATTGATTTCAACTGATTACCTTTTTGATTATTGACAAAAAGGGAGAGTATGTACAATTGTGCATGAAAAATATATAAATAAGGGGGAGAATGATACAAATATTGTATCTTTCTTATTTATATTTACTTTGATAGACTTGCAATTTGCTCTGACATAATTGACAATTGTTTACAATGATACTTATTGATTCCTTGTTGGTCAAAGCTCTGATATGTAATGTTTTTCAAAGAGCTCTGATACTCTATCTATATGCAAGCTTTGATACTCTAATACATATAAACATATAAGAGCTCTGATACATGTATAGTTTTTTTTTCCAATATAAAAGCTCTGATACATGTTAAAATTTAACTTCAAATATGCTCATACATGTAATTGTAAAGTTATTCCATGCCCAGTATCTTGTCATCATCAAAAAGTGGGAGATTGTTGACCCCTTGAATGATTTTGATGATAACAAAATATTTGAGCATGCATTTATTTTACTAACAACTATCCAAGTGCTTTACAAGTTTTTGTAGGATGATTTTATTGCTCAATTACAACTCCTACAATCTGAGTTTTGTCATGAGTTGTGTTGTAAGTATGTCATGTAAAGAAGAGCCCAAAGAAAAAGTAAAATAAAAATCATGAAAATAGGTTACTTCTAAGTGTGTTTCAAGCTTAAAACTTCTTAGAAATTATTGTTAGAAGAGTTGGAGAGTCTCTTGAATGTTTGAAGTATTGCTGGATGATTTCTAGAGAAGAATTGAAAATTCAATGTAAAACTCATTCGAGCCGACTTGAGTAAAGGGAGCCGACTCTTGCTTATGGCATGCATGAAGGTTTCTGGCATGCAGATATCCAAGCCGACTCAGAGGAACCCGAGCTGACTCGTCTAGAGTACCATTTTTTGAATCAGACAGGTGAGCCGACCCGAAGGAAGTTCAAGCTGACTCTATCATTTCGTCAAACATTCAAGTCGACTCTTCAGAAGTTCGAGCCAACTCCTTTAGAGTCCAGAAAGAATAGTTCTGAGACAACAGCCAGGCGAGCCGACTCTAATAAGAAGAGCCGACTCTATCAGAGTGTAGTTTTGAAGACCTGTGAATCCGAGCCGACTCGAACTAAGGTAAGCCGACTTTTCCAAAGTAAAGAATTAGAACACTGTGTAACCGAGCCAACCCAAATGAAACGAGGTGACTCGACTAGATCTTCTCTGAGGATTCGAGCCGACTCGAGGGACCCAAGCTGACTTGATGGTCGATTCCAGGCAGGTAACGGCTAGTTCCAAAATACCATTTTTGAATTTGAAAAGTGTTCCAATGGTCAAATGTCACATCCCAATGGTCTACAACGACTAAAATTACTTGAGAAGAGTACAAGACTCTATAAATGAGGGAATGAAATAACTTTTGAATGGTTAATGCTTAGTTGAATATTTATTGAGCTTGTGAGCAAGAGAGCACAAAAGAGAGCATTCAAGTTAGTCTTCAAGTCTTCACCAACTCCCATCTAAGGCTTGAAGCATACATTGAAGAAGTTGAAGAAGCCTTTAAAGTAGATTAAAGTGCAATTAAGAGGGCTTCTCTCGAGCTACATCAGCCATTAGACAACATCTGTTTGTCATTTTTTGCTTGTTCTTTTCAATTCTTTTTCTGAATTGTTGGGTTATTGGTGAGCCCGGTTTAAAAACCAAATAGGTTCTTGGTTAGCTTGTGTAAAACCAAGTGTTGGGTTCTTGGTGATTCTACTTAAACCAAGTATTGGGTTTCTTTGGTGAGCCCGGTTTAAAAACCAAAGGGTGTTGGGTTTGGATTGTGATCCTGGTAAAATAATCCTACTGTATTCTTGTTAGAATATAGTAAAAATCTCAAGTGATATCTTGGGTATTGGACATAGGAGCTGGGGTACTCTGAACCACTATAAACCTGCTGTGTTTGCATTATAATTTTTCTCTTTGTTTCTGCTTCTGCTTTAATTATCTAAATCACAGCACTTAACAATTCAAAGAAGTTATTTTTAAGAGCACATATCTATTAAATTTTTCAAATTTTCAATTCAACCCCCTCTTGGAAAAGACACCTGGGCAACATATACATAATTGTAAAGTTTTTCCATGCCCAGTGTTTTGTCATCATCAAAAAGTGAGAGATTATTGACCCTTGGAATGATTTTGATGATTACAAAACATTGGTGCATGATTTTGATACTAATGATCTTCAAAGTGCTTTAAAAGTTTTTGTAGATAATTCCAAATGAAAATTTGATAGTTATACACTATTGAGACCATTAGCACACCTTCATGTATCAAAAATGAGTTCATTGTATCACTGTTATTACTTGAAAGCCCTAAAAATTGATATTTTGTAATATTTATGTAAAAAAAAAAAATAGTGGAATTTGATGTATTTTGTAGGAAAAATATGTTAAAATAGGTTTAAAATTAGTTTAGGAGAAGTTTGAAGAGTTTTTGGAACTTTTGGAAGTGTGTCAACTCGAGCCGGCTCTATTGGTTTGAGCCTAATCCCAAGATCCCCTCATTCATATACAACTAATATAACACTAATATGGTTCATGTTAAATACCTAGAACACTGTTTTCCATTTATTTCCACAAGGCTCACAAGTGTAAGCCCTCCAACGGTGATCCACATAGGAATTCATCCAAGGAAGAACTCCTACTTCAGTTGCTTGCTTGACTACGACTCCTCTTGACAGCGTTCCAGACTTTGACCTTTGTAGGACACCCTATCCTCTTGTTGGGTACTCTGAATGCTTTCCAAAACTACTCTTGGATTTGGGATTGCCCTTCTATAGGACACTCTAGGCTTATGTCTTAAATCCTAAGACTTGTCCTAGTAAGAACAACCTTGTCTTAAAGAGACAAGGTTTGTCTTAAGGAGGAGGGAGGAAGGTATAACACTCAAAATAAAAACTACGGTGGAACTCTTATGAAACCCAAAACATCACCCCTATTTATAATGTTAGGGGGGCGTGTGATATGTCCAGCCATCAACTTATCAGATATGATTTTTCAAGATCCAAGAGAAGTTATCTGGATTGAAAAGTTATATCAAATAAGTTGATTCATGCATCAAGCACATATTCGCATCCCTTCTTATTCCCTGATGATTTCTGACTTACCACATGGCAAGTACCGGTCCCTGGAAAGCCAAGAGGCTCCTCTTCAATCTCCAAGCATTAAAGAATTTGAAGAGTCCTGATAGCAGAAGGACACTTCTTCAAACCGTGCACCAAATGAAGAGACGTGTCTCTTCATGCGTGCATTCCCTTTCAAACCTTTTTCATGCCAATTTAAAAGGTGTTGACCAGTCAAAAATAATCCTAAGGTGCATGGGGATATGTGCCAAGAAATTCCTAAATGAATTAGCCAATGTGATTCACTTGCAGAAGGACTCTTGGTCCTTTTCTGCGATCCATTCCTTGGTGCATGCACATACACGCCCAAGGAGTCCATGTCAACTTGGACTCTAGTCCAAGTGGCATTCCATGTCTAATTAAATCAGGATAAAACCTGATAAAGGTTGTCTTAATCTAGACATAACCCAATTTAAGTCTCTCTTAAATTGGTTTATCAAAACAATAATCAACTGGACCTAAATCGACTTGGGTTAGGAATTAGGTTACCCTACATATGCTAGTGTGCAATCTAGCTAACCAATTAAGATCCCATGACTCTAATTAAATTATGTATGACTTTCTTGGTCAACTCCCTAATTTGTGTGATCCTTTGGGTTCCACATCTAGCCAGTAGTAGGTTTAAGTTTAGCCGATTCGAACCTATCGAACTCGATTGACCAAATTAGGTTAAATTGTGCTGACTTAAATTGCCAATTTGATCTGTCCATTGAATGGACTCATGAAACCAATCCAATTGGTCCATGAATACATACAAGACATGATTGATGTCTAGAAATGTGTCATTCCTACCTGAAAGATGAGGAATTTGTTAGAAAGTACCAAAATATCATTCAGTAGAAAGTTACCATGCAATTCAATCTTTCGATCTCCCATTATCTCGATTAAGTGATGGGTATGGATAAAAGTCAAACCCTAGTACTTAGTTATTTTGAATCTCTACTCGATAATAAAGACTCAATTGATGACTGCTTAGAAACCACTTCTAATCTCATCCTGCTTTGATCAAAGACTCCTTGAGTCATCAATCGAAGAGATCTCTTGGGATAACAATTTCTCTTACCAGGAATGATCGATTCCTTTTTGGTCCACTCATATCCTTCGTACACCTTCCATCGTATCCGAGAACACCCAGTACATGACTTAATGTCGTGAATGAGTATGAACCAAAACATGGTTAGTGTGCACAAAAAATCTTGGAGACCTCAGGTCTAAAGTTCACATGCATAACTCCTACTTCGAGATCTATCTTTTGACAAGTAGTATGAGTTTCATAAGATAGTCTTGGTGTGGATCGGTTCAGTTAACTCATACTCTAATGAGCACCCTTATCATTGTATTAGTGTCACTGCACAAGTGGCTGTGAGACCAACCACCCTCTTATCAGAGCATACATAGGATAAGCTAGTCTTTCCGGACTTATCGATCCCCGAATTGATGGTCCATCGACTAAAAATATTTTAGGTTTGGGTTTAAAGGAACTTAGGTCTCACTATCATGATATCCATCATAATCCTAATTCAGTTTTCCATAACCTATGGGGTTCATCATAATCTTTAAACAAGACACAGCAATATGATGAAACAATATGCCTTTATTAATTTATTAAATATCATACAGGAGTGGAAGATTACAAAAATGCCCTTACATAAGATTGGCTTTTAGGGTACTTTATTTTCAATCTCCTACTTGCACTAAAGCCAATCGCCCTTGTACTTTATACCCATACAATCTAAGTAGCGATCAAATTGCTGCTATGGTAATGCTTTAGTGAATGGGTCTGCTATATTGTTCTTAGTATCAACTCATTCAATAATAACATCTTGTTTTTCTATGATTTCTTGAACGAGGTGGAAACATCTTAGGATGTGCTTGGACTTAAGATGAGACCTTGGTTCCTTTGCTTCTACAACAGCTCCAGTGTTATCACAGTATAGCGGCTTTGGCTGTTGTATTTCAAGAACCATGCCCAATTCCATGATAAATTTCTTAATCCAGATAGCTTCTTTCACGGCTTCACTCATAGTGATGTCTTTTGCCTCACTGACTGAGTTAGCTATGGTTGGCTGCTTTATACTCTTCCAACTTACTGCACCACCATATAGGGTGAAGACATACCTAGATATGGATTTGCTATCATCTTGATCTAATTGAAAACTAGAATCTGTATATCCTTTTTGTTTCATCTCTGATCCTTCATAAATAAGAAAATTATCTTTAATCTTTCTAAGGTACTTAAGAATATTTTTCACAGCTTTCAAACGATCCTCACCCGAATCTTCCTGGAATCTACTTACTATGCCTAAGGCATAAGCAACATCAGGCCTGGTACATAACATAACATACATAATTGATCCTATAGCTAAAGCATAAGGAATCATTGCCATTCTTTCTCTTTCTTCTGATATCTTAGGAGACATTTTCTTAGAGAGATATATGCCTTGACTCATTGGTAAGTAACCTCTTTTACTTCAATCCATATTGAATCTCTTCAACACTAAGTCAATGTACTTGAACTGGGATAAGCCTAACATCCTCTTAGATCTATCTCTATAGATCCTTATACCTAGTATATAGGATGCTTCTCCCAAATCCTTCATGGAAAACTTTGATGATAGCCAAGTTTTAACCGATTATAACATTGGGAAATCATTCCTAACGATCAGTATGTCATCAATATACAAAACCAAGAAAACAAGTGCACTCCGACTTGTCTTCTTATACACACATGGTTCATCCACATTTTTGATAAAACAAAACTCCTTGATTATTTCATCAAAGTAGATGTTCCAACTCTTCGATGCTTGTTTTAGTCCATAAATGGACTTTTTTAGCTTGCATACTTGATTTGGTCTTCCACTTGAGACAAATCCATCTGGATGTGTCATATAGACTTCTTCCTCAAGATTTCCATTAAGAAAAGCAGTTTTAACATCCATCTACCAAATTTCATAATCATGGTATGCAGCTATTGCAAGCAATATCTGAATGGACTTGAGCATGGCTACTGGTGAAAAGGTTTCATCATAGTCAATGCCATGTTTTTATCTAAAACCTTTTGCTACTAACCTGGCTTTGTAGGTTTCTACTTGACCATCTACTCTTATCTTCTTCTTGAAGACCCATTTACACCTTATTGGGTTAATTCCTTTAGGTGGATCTACCAAGGTCCATACCTAATTGAAATACATGGGTCCATCTCATACTTCATGGCACTTAGCCATTTATCGGAGTCCTTTCTCTCGACAGCTTCCGCATAGGACATAAGATCATCATCCTGAATGATACTGGCTACATTGTCATCCTCGATGACAAAACCATATCTAAGAGGTTCTCCCCTCACCCTCTTTGACCTTCGAAGATGAGGTGTGTATTATGGCTATTCTTGATCTACAAGAACTTCTGGTTGAGGAATTTCAATTGAAGACTCATCAGGTTTTTGGTTCTGTTCTTCACTTAATTCAAGTATAGAATTACTACTTCTTTCTTGGATGAATTCTTGCTCCAAGAATGTAGCATGTCTAGTGATAAAAATTTTTTGTTCAGTAGTATTATAAAAGAGGTATCCAATACCCTCTTTACGATAACCAACAAACCTACATTTGTCAGCCCTAGCACTTAACTTATGTCCAAAATTATTCTTGATATAAGCATAGCAACCCCAAATCTTTAAGTACTTAAGATTTGGTCTTTTGCCATTCCATAACTCATATGGAGTGCTAATCACTAACTTAGATGGTACCCTATTCAAAATATAGGCAGCAGTCTCCAGGGCATGTCCATAGAAAGAAATGGGAAGATCTGTGAAGCTCATCATGGACCTCACCATGTCTAACAAAGTACGATTTCTCCTTTCTACCAATCCATTCAATTAGGATGTATAAGGAGGGGTCCATTTAGAGATTATGCCTTTGTCCTTGAGATGGTTTAGAAACTCACCGGACAAGTATTCACCTCCTCGATCAGAACGAAGAGTTTTAATACTATGTCTAGTTTGTTTTTCAACCATGCTTTGATATTCTTTAAACTTATCAAAGGTTTTAGACTTGTGTTTCATTAGATATACATGACCAAACCTAGACAAGTCATCAATAAAAGTGATAAAGTAAGAATATCCACCTCTGGCTTGAGTTGTCATAGGTCCAAACACATCAGTATGCACAAGACATAATAATTCAGTTGCCCTGTCCCCATGTCCAGTGAATGGAGACTTGGTCATTTTTCCTTTGAGGCAAGACTTACAAGTCCCTAATGATTGAAAATCATAAAGGTCAAAGTAATTATCTTTGACTAACTTGTTTATTCTTGACTCACTAATATGACCTAACTGGCAATACAAGAGAAATATGACATTGACATTATCTCTCTTTCTCTTCTTGTTATCAACAAGTAATATTTCATCATTGAGTTCTAATGTCAGAAGACCATTTATAAAATAACCATGTCTGAATATTTTACTGCAATGAAGAATAGATCTGCCTATGCTCTTTACATTTATCTCAAAACCTTATTGTAACAACAAGGATATTGATACAATATTTCTTATAATATCCGGTATATAGTAGCATTCTTCTAACTTTATAACATTACCTGTAGGTAATAATAGAAGATAGGTGCCTACAGCTTTAGCATACATGGCTTCTCCACTATCGCCATATAGCTTGAAATCACCTTTCTTCAATTCTCTAATTCTGTGGAGTCCCTGTAATGATTTACATATATGAGACCCACATGCGGTATCAATACCCATGAATTAGAAATGGAAGCACTCAATAATAAATTAGTTTATATCATGTACAAACCTTTAGATGCTCCACTTGCATCTAGCTTCACATTTGTAAGATATGTCTTGCAATTCTTTTTCCAATGCCCTTGCTTGCCGCAATGGAAATAGGCTCCATCATTGACTGCCTTCTTAACTTTTTTCTTCTTGTGGATGCTCTTTTTAGGGTTGAACTTTCTTTTCAAACCCTTTCTATTTGTCTATTTCTTCTTCCCGTCAATGACAAGAAGATGAGCCTTATCACCTTTTGAGTGACTCTCTACTGTCTTTAACATATTCAGTAGTTCTAGCAAAGATATGTTCAGTTTGTTCATGTGATAATTAAGAACAAACTGAGAGTAGGAATTTGGAAGTGATTGTAGAATTAAATCCTGATTGAGTTCACTATCCATCACAAACCCTAATTGACCTAATCGGGTGATTAGGTCAATCATTTTTAATACATGGGTTTGTATAGATGAACCCTCACTCATCCATGCACGGAACAACTGCTTCGATATCTCATATCGAGCAGCCCTACTTTGCTCTCTATATAGCTCTTTTAAGTTGAGCAATATGGACTGAGGTTCTATACCTTCATGTTATCTTTGGAGCTCGTTGCTCATCGAGGCTAACATGATGCACCGGACAATTGTATTATCATTTTGCCACATTTTGTGTATGGCAATTTCCTCCTCTGATGCATCTCCGATTGGCTCAAGATCTAGAGAATCCAGAATATAAGAAAGTTTTTTCTGAGTAAGAACTATTCTCAGGTTCCTCAACTAGTCCACATAATTGGGACCGGTTAACTTGTTGGCATCTAAAATGCCCTGCAGAAGCCATTACAAAAAATCCTACATTTAATTAAGAACAATATCAGCAGACTACTCAAGATGACATTCATGACTAGATAATGACTTTATATCTAATTATGTCTCCCACTATTTTATTCAAATACCATAACCCTCAATTTATGATAAGCGAGAAACCTTACTAGATTCTATAGTGGGGTTGAGATCCTAATTCCTCATGAGTGCCTTGTGTTACACAACAAAACTCATGAGTTCGAAGGTAGGACTTCCTTTCCAATTACAACCCATGCAATTCACAACAAATAAACTGCCTCTAAGATGGTTATAGTCTTGTGTTACACAATAAACTATAATGTCTTAGTTTAGTCAGACCCTTCATTTCTATATAGCCATGATGGAATAATGTTGCCCTTGTGTTATACAACAAAGCAACAATTTCAAACCATGCCATAAAGCACTAAGTGCATTAAGACAAATTTTATATCAAACCCTAGAGTTGGCCTTATGTTACACAACAAACCTACTATAGTTTTGATATTAATTTGGCTTTGCATGAAAGAAGGCCAATTATAGTATACTCAATCAATTAGCATTCCCAAGTTAAGGTTTAGATATGACCAAATTGGCTAGGTAAGTGGAAGGGGTGAGGGGGTCCCCCCGTTGCTTTCCATAGACACCAATTGACTTGGCTAGGTTAGACAATGGAACCAATTAAAAAATCTCATTCCCTTTACCATCCAAGAACAACTTGCCTAGACACCAACTGGCTGATCAAACCCTAATCAGTTTTGCATTATGATTGAGTTTATATTATGACTAAATATGTTTTATATGAAGGCTTTGATGGTCTCATACACATCCTAAATAATCATGTTGTTATTGTTCATAACAACAAGTATAAACAAAAGCATATCAATCCAGCATATGCAAAAATATGATTATCCATCAAGCATATTTATCTTAATATGCAAATCATAGCATGATTTTACAATTTCTCCATCACCTCACTTATTCATGGGATATGGCCACAGCGACACCCCTACATACCATAGGAGATCCCATTGAATGGGAAGAGAGGGCCTTTAAACCCTACTTAACCCCTATGACCAGACGGCCATGGTGACTAACCCAATCCAAAGCAGTTACTTGGATAAGACATGTCATTAAGATGCATTTGATTAGCAATATGCATAATATCATATTGAAACAATAAAATTCTCTTTTTATAATAATATATACTATCATACATAGATTAGGATCAGCCCCTAATCCAATGGCAAATATCATACGATGATTATTTTTTATAACCATACAGCATTCTATTGAACCCTAAGTAATGGCATGCATCAAAAACTACGATCAAACTAGCTATCTAATAAGCATTTGATCATACAAATGACAATTATTTGAATGAATTAAGGGTGGCTTTGATACCACTGATGGATTTCTTAACGGTCATCAAGCATGTATGATGCCTTGAATTTCAAAAATTTGCACAAAGAAAAACACTTATTGGCTAGAAACCCTAATCCCAAGATCCCCTCATTCGTATACAACTAATATAACACTAATATGGTTCATGATAAATACCTGGAATGCTGTTTTCCACTTCTTTCCATAAGGCTCACAAGTGTAAGCCCTCCAACGGTGATCCACACAGGAATTGACCCAAGGAAGAACTCCTACTTCAGTTGCTTGCTTGATTAGGACTCCTCTTGACAGCCTTCCAGACTTTGACCTTTGTAGGACACCCTATCCTCTTGTTGGGTACTCTGAATGCTTTCCAAAACCACTCTAGGATTTGGGATTGCCCTTCTATAAGACACTCTAAACTTATGTCTTAAATCCTAAGACTTGTCCTAGTAAGAACAACCTTGTCTTAAAGAGACAAGGTTTGTCTTAAGGAGGAGGGAGGAAGGTATAACACTCAGAATAAAAACTAGGGTGGAACTCTTCTGAAACCCATAACACCGCCACTATTTATAATGTTAAGGGGGGCATGTGATATGTCCAGCCATCAACTTATCAGATATGACTTTTCAAGACCCAAGAGAAGTTATCTGGCTTGAAAAGTCATATCAAATAAGTTGATTCATGCATCAAGCACATATTCGCATCCCTTCTTCTTCCTGGATGATTTATGACTCACCACATGGAAAGTATCGGTCCCTGGGAAGCCAAGAGGCACCTCTTCAATCTCCAAGCATCAGAGAATTTGAAGAGTCCTGATAGCAGAAGGACACTTCTTCAAACCATGCACCAAATGTAGAGACGTGTCTCTTCATGCGTGCATTCCCTTTCAAACCTTTTTCATGCCAATGTAAAATGTGTTGACCGATCAAAAATAATCCTAAGGGGCATGGGTATATGTGCCAAGAGAGTCCCAGATGAATCAGCCAAAGTGATTCATTTGCAGAAGGACTCTTGGTCCTTTTCAGCGAACCAATCATTAGTGCATGCACAAATGCGCCCAAGGAGTCCATGCCAACTTGGTCTCTAGTCGAAGTTGTGTTCCATGTCCAATTAAATCAGGATAAAACCTGATAAAGGTTGTCTTAATCCAGACATAAAACAATTTATATCTCTCTTAAATTGGTTAATCAAAACTGCAAGCAATTGGACCTAAATCGACTTGGGTTAGGAATTAGGTTAGCCTACACATGCTAGTATACAATCTAGCTAACCAATTAAGATCCCATGACCCTAATTAAATTATGTATGACTTCCTTGGTCAACTCGCTAATGTGTGTGACCATTTGGGTTCGACATCTAGCCAATAGTAGGTTTAGGTTTAGCTGATTCGAACCAATCGAACCTGATTGACCTAATTAGGTTAAATCGAACTGACCTAAATTGCTAATTCGATCTATCCATCGAATTGACTCATGAAACCAATCCAATTGGTCCATTAATATGTACAAGACATGATTGACATCTAGCAATATGTCATGCCTACCCGAAAGATGAGGAATTTGGTGGAAAGTATCAAAATACCATTCAGTAGAAAGTTACCATGCAATTCAATCTTTCAATCTCCCATTATCTCGATTAAGTGATGGGTATGGATAAATATCAAACCCTAGCACTTAGTCATTTCGAATTTGTATTCGATAATGAAGACTCAGTTGATGACTGATTAGAAACCACTTCTAATCTTATCCTGCTTTGATCAAAGATTCCTTGAGTCACCAATCAAAGAGATCTCTTGGGATAACAATTCCTCTTACCAGGAATGATCGATTCCTTATTGGTCCACTCATATCCTTCGTACACCTTCCACCATATCCGAGAACACTCCGTACATGACTTAATGTCATGAATGAGTATGAACCAAAACATGGCTTAGTGTGCACAAGGAACCATGGTGATCTCAGGTCTAAAGATCACATGCACAACTCCTATTTCAAGATCTATCTTTTGACAAGTAGTAGGACTTTCGTAAGATAGTCTTGGTGCGGATCGGTTCAGTGAACTCATACTCTAATGAGTACCCTTATCCTTGTATTAGTATCTCTACACAAGTGGCTATGGGACCAACCACCCTCTTATCAGAGCATACATAGGATAAGCTAGTCTTTCTGGACTTATCGATCCCTGAACCGATGGTCCATCGACTAAAAATATTTTTGGTTAGGGTTTAAAGGAACTTAGGTCTCACTATCATGATATCCATCATAACCCTAATTTCATTTGCCATAACCTATGGAGTTCATCATAATCTTTAAACAAGACACAGCAATATGATTAAACAATATACCTTTATTAATATATTAAATATCATGCAGGAGTTGAAAGATTACAAAAATGCCCTTACATAAGATTGGCTTTTAGGGCACTTTCCTTTCAATCTCCTACTTGCACTAAAACCAATCGCCCTTGTACTTTATACCCATGCAATCTAAGTGGCGATCAAATTGCTGCTATGGTAATGCTTTAGTGAATTGCTATATTTTTCTTAGTATCAACTCGTTCAAAAATAACATCTTGTCTTTCTATGATTTCTCGAATGAGGTGGAAACATCTTAGGATGTGCTTGGACTTAAGATGAGACCATGGTTCCTTTGTTTGTGCAACAGCTCTAGTGTTATCATAGTATAGCAGCATTGGCTATTGTATTTCAGGAACCATGCCCAATTCTATGATAAACTTTTTTATCCAGACAGCTTCCCTCATGACTTCACTCGCAGCTATGTATTTTGCCTCACTGATTGAGTCAGCTATGGTTGGCTGCTTTGTACTCTTCCAACTTACTGCACCACCATATAGGGTAAAGACATACCTAGATATGGATTTGCTATCATCTAGATCTAATTAAAAACTAGAATCTATATATCATTCTAGTTTCAACTCTGATCCTTTATAAATAAGAAAAATATCTTTAATCCTTCTAAGGTACTTAAGAATATTTTTCACAGCTTTCCAACGATCCTCACTTGGATCTGCCTGGAATCTACTTACTATGCCTAAGGCATAAGCAACATCAGGCCTGTACATAACATAACATACATAATTGATCCTATAGCTGAAGCATAAGGAATCTTAGCCATTCTTTCTCTTTCTTCTGATGTCTTAGGAGACATTTTCTTAGAGAGATGTATGCCTTGACTCATAGGTAAGTAACCTCTTGTACTTCAATCCATGTTGAATCTATTAAACACTAAGTCAATATACTTAGACTGGGATAAGCCTAGCATCCTCTTAGATCTATCTTTATAGATCCTATACCTAGTATATAGGATGCTTTTCCAAAATCTTTCATGGAAAACTTTGATGATAGCCAAGTTTTAACCGAATGTAACATTGGGATATCATTCCCAATGATCAGTATGTCATCAACAGACAAAACCATGAAAACAAGTACAATCCAACTTGTCTTCATTACACACATGGTTCATCCACATTTTTGATAAAACCAAATTCCTTGATTATTTCATCAAAGCTGATGTTCCAACTCCTCGATGCTTGTTTTAGTCCATAAATGGACTTTTTTAGCTTGCATACTTGATTTGGTCTCCCACTTGAGACAAATCCCTCTGGCTATGTCATATAGACTTCTTCATCAAGATTCCCATTAAGAAAAGCAGTCTTGACATCCATCTGCCATATTTCATAATCATGGTATGTAGCTATTGCAAGCAATATCTGAATGGACTTGAGCATGACTACTGGTGAAAAGGTTTCATCATAGTCAATGCCATGTTTTTGTTTAAAACCTTTTGCTACTAACCTGGCCTTGTAGGTTTCTACTTGACCATCTGCTTCTATCTTCTTCTTGAAGACCCATTTACACCCTATTAGGTTAATTCCTTCAGGTGGGTCTACCAAGGTCCATAGCTAATTGAAATACATGGAGTCCATCTCATACTTCATGGCACTTAGCCATTTATCGGAGTCCTTTCTCTCGACAGCTTTCGAATAGGACACAGGATCATCATCCTGAATGATACTGGCTACATTGTCTTCCTCGATGACAAAACCATATCTAAGAGGTGCTCCCCTCACCCTCTTTGCCCTTGGAAGAGGAGGTGTGTATTGTGGCTGTTCTTGATCTACAAGAACTTTTGGTTCAGGAATTTCAATTGAAGACTCATCAGGTTGTTGGTTCTGTTCTTCACTTAATTCAAGTATAGAATTACTACTTCTTTCTTGGATGAATTCTTGCTCCAAGAATGTAGCATGTCTACTAACAAAAACCTTTTGTTCAATAGTATTATAAAAGACGTATCCAACACCCTCTTTAGGATAACCAACAAACCTATATTTGTCAATCCTAGCACTTAACATATGTCCAAAATTATTCTTGACATAAGCCTAGCAACCCCAAATCTTTAAGTACTTAAGATTTGGTCTTTTGCCATTCCATAACTCATATGGAGTGCTAATCACTAACTTAGATGGTACCCTATTCAAAATACAGGGAACAGCCTCCAGGGCATGTTCGTAGAAAGAAATGGGAACATCTGTGAAGCTCATCATGGACCTCACCATGTCTAACAAAGTGCGGTTTCTCCTTTCTGCCACTCCATTCATTTGGGATGCTTAAGGTGGGGTCCATTCAGAGATTATCCCTTTGTCCTTGAGATGGTTTAGAAACTCACCGGACAAGTATTCACCTCCTCGATCAGAATGAAGAGTTTTAATACTATGTCTAGTTTGTTTTTCAACCATGCTTTGATATTCTTTAAACTTATCAAAGGCTTCAGATATGTGTTTCATTAGATACGCATGACCAAACCTAGACAAGTCATCAATAAAAGTGATAAAGTAAGAATATCCACCTCTGGCTTAGTTGTCATAGGTCTATATACATCAGTATGCACAAGACCTAATAATTCAGTTGCCCTGTCCCCATGTCCAGTGAATGGAGACTTGGTTATTTTTCCTTTGAGGCAAGACTTACAAGTTCCTAATGATTGAAAATCATAAAGGTCAAAGTAATTATCTTTGGCTAACTTATTTATTCTTGACTCACTAATATGACCTAACCAACAATGCCAAAGAAATGTGACATTGACATTATCTCTCTTTCTCTTCTTGTTATCAACAAGTAATATTTCATCATTGAGTTCTAATATCAGAAGACCATTTATAAAATAACCATGTCTGAATATTTTACTGCAATGAAGTGTAGAGCAGCTAGTGCTCTTTTCATTTATCTCAAAACCTTATTGTAACAATAAGGATATTGATACAATGTTTGTTATAATATTCGGTACATAGTAGCATTCTTCTAACTTTAAAATATTATCCATAGGTAATAATAAAAGATAGGTGCTTACAGCTTTAGCATACATGGCTTCTCCACTAGCGCCATATAGCTTGAAACCACCTTTCTTCAATTCTCTAATTTTGTGGAGTCCCTATAAAGATTTACATATATGAGACCCACATGCGGTATCCAATACCCATGAATTAGAAATTGAAGTACTCAATGATAAATTAGTTTGTATCATGTACAAACTTTTAGATGCTCTACTTGCATCTGGCTTCATATTTGCAATATATGTCTTGTAATTCTTTTTTCAATGCCCTTGCTTGCCGCAATGGAAATAGGCTCCATCATTAACTGCCTTCTTAACTTTCTTCTTCTTGTGGATGCTCTTTTTAGGGTTGAACTTTCTTTTCAAACCCTTTCTATTTGCCTGTTACTTCTTCCCGTCAATGAGAAGAAGATGAGCCTTATCAACTTTTGAGTGACTCTCTGTTGTCTTTAACATATTCAGTAGTTCAGGCAAAGATATGTTCAGTTTGTTCATGTGATAATTAAGAACAAACTGAGAGTAGGAATCTGGAAGTGATTGTAGGATTAAATCTTGATTGAGTTCACCTTCCATCACAAACCTTAATTGACCTAATCGAGTGATTAAGTCAATCATTTTTAATACATGGGTTTGTACAGATGAATCCTCACTCATCCATGCACGGAACAACTACATTGATATCTCGTATCGGGCAGCCCTACTTTGCTCTCTATATAGCTCTTTTAAGAATATGGATTGAGATTCCGTACCTTCATGTTACATCTGGAGCTCGTTGCTTATCGAGGCTAACATGATGCACCTAACAGTTGTACTATCATTTTACCACATTTTGTGTATGGCAATTTCCTCCTCTGATTCATCTCCGATCGGCTTAGGGTCTGGAGAATCCATAATATAAAAAAGTTTTTTCTGAGTAAGAACTATTCTCAGGTTCCTTAACCAGTCCATATAATTGGGATCGGTTAACTTGTTGGCATCTAAAATGCCCCATAGTGACAAATTTGAAGCCATTACAAAAAATTCTACATTTAATTAAGAAAAATATCAGTAGATCACTCAAGATGACATCCATAACTAAATAATGACTTTATATCTAATTATGTCTCCCACTATTTTATTCAAATACCATACCCCTCAATTTATGATAAGCGAGAAACCTTACTGGTTTCTATAGTGGGGTTGAGATCCCAATTCCTTATGAGTGCCTTATGTTACAAAACAAAACTTATGAGTTCAAAGGTAGGACTTCCTTTCCAATTGCAACCCATGCAATTCTCAACAAATAAACTACCTCTAAGATGCTTATAGTCTTGTGTTATATAATAAACTATAATGTCTTAGTTTAGTCAGACCCTTCATTTCTATATAGCCATGATGGAATAATGTTGCCCTTTTGTTGCACAACAAAGCAATAATTTCCAACCATGCCATAAAGCACTAAGTGCATCAAGACAAATTTTATATCAAACCCTAGAGTAGGCCTTGTGTTACACAACAAACCTACTATAGTTTTGATATTAATTTGGCTTAGCATGAAGGAAGGCCAATTATAGTATACTCAACCAATTAGCATTCCCATGTTAAAGTTTAGATATGACCAAATTGGCCAGGTAGTGGAAGGGGTGAGGGGGTCCCCCCATTGCTTTCCTTAAACACCAATTGATTTGTCTAGGTCAGACAATGGAACCAATTAAAAAACCTCATTCCCTTTACCTTTCAAGAACAACTTGCCTAGACACCAACTAGCTGATCAAACCCTAATCAGTTTTGCATTATGATTGAGTTTATACTATGACTAAATATGTTTTATACAAGGTCTTTGATGGTCTCATACACATCCTAAATAATCATGTTGTTATTGTTCATAACAACAAGTATAAACAAATGCATATCAAACCAGCATATGCAAAGATATGATTATCCATCAAGCATATTTATCTTAATATGCAAATCATAGCATGATTTTACAATTTCTCCATCACCTCACTTATTCATGGGATATGGCCACAGCGACACCCCTACATACCATAGGAGACCCCATTGAATGGGAAGAGAGGGCCTTTAAACCCTACTTAACCCCTATGACCAGATGGCCATGGTGACTAACCCAATCCAAAGCAGTTACTTGGATAAGACATGTCATTAAGATGCATTTGATTAGCAATATGCATAATATCATATTGAAACAATAACATGCTCTTTTTATGATAATATATACTATCATACATAGATTAGGATCAGCCCCTAATCCAATGACAAACATCATACTATGATTATTTTTTATAACCATACAGCATTTTATTGAACCCTAAGTAATGGCACGCATCAAAAACTATGATCAAACTTGCTATCTAATAAGCATTTGATCATACAAATGACAATTATTTGAATGAATTGAGGATGGCTCTGATACCACTGATGGGTTTCTTAAGGGTCATCAAGCATGTATGATTCCTTGAATTTCAAAAATTTACATAAAGAAAAACCCTTATTGGCTAGAAACCCTAATCCCAAGATCCCCTCATTCGTATACAACTAATATAACACTAATATGGTTCATGATAAATACCTGGAATGCTGTTTTCCACTTCTTTCCACAAGGCTCACAAGTGTAAGCCCTCCAACGATGATCCACACAGGAATTCATACAAGGAAGAACTCCTACTTTAGTTGCTTGCTTGACTAGGACTCCTCTTGATAGCCTTCTGGACTTTGACCATTGTAGGACACCCTACCCTCTTGTAGGGTACTCTAAATGCTTTCTAAAACCACTCTTGGACTTGGGATTTCCCTCCTATAGGACACTCTAGGCTTATGTCTTAAATCCTAAGACTTGTCCTAGTAAGAACAACCTTGTCTTAAAGAGACAAGGTTTGTCTTAAGGAGGACGAAGGAAGGTATAACATTCAGAATAAAAACTATGGTGGAACTCTTTTGCATTGCCCCTATTTATAATGTTATGAGGGGTGTGTGATATGTCCAGCCATCAACTTATTAGATATGATTTTTCAAGGCCCAAGAGAAGTTATCTGGCTTGAAATGTCATATCCAATAAGTTGATTCATGCATCAAGTCACATATTCGCATCCCTTCTTATTCCTGGATGATTTTTGAATTGCCACATAGCAAGTACCAGTCCCTTGTAAGCCAAGAGGCACCTCTTCAATCTTTAAGCATCATAGAATTTGAAGAGTCCTGATAACAGAAGGACACTTCTTCAAGCCGTGCACCAAATGAAGAGACATGTCTCTTCATGCATGCATTCCCTTTCAAACCATTTTCATGCCAATTTAAAAGGTGTTGATCGGTCAAAAATAATCCTAAGGGGCATGGGGATATGTTTTAAGAGAGTCCCAAATGAATCAACCAAAGTGATTCATCTATAGAAGGACTCTTGGTCCTTTTCTGCGATCCATTCCTTGGCGCGCACGCATATGTGCCTAAAAAGTCCATGCCAACTTGGACTCTAGTCCAAGTGGAGTTCCTTGTCCAATTAAATCAGGATAAAACCTGATAAAGGTTGTCTTAATCTAGACATAACCCAATTTAAGTATCTCTTAAATTAGTTAATCAAAATAGCAAGCAACTGACCCAAATCGACTTGGGTTAGGAATTAGGTTAGCCTACACTTGCTAGTGTGCAATCTAGCTAACCAATTAGGATCCCATGATCCTAATTAAATTTTGTATGACTTTTTTGGTCAACTCCCTAATGTGTGTGACCCTTTGGATTTCACATCTATCCAGTAGTAGATTTAGGTTTAGCCGATTCGAACCAATTGAACCCAATTGACCTATTTTGGTCAAATTGAGCTGACCTAAATTGCCAATTCGATCTGTCCATCGAATTGACTCATGCAACCAATCCAATTGGTCCATGAATACCTACAAGACATGATTGATGTTTAGTAACATGTCATGCCTACCCGGGAGATTAGGAATTTGGTGGAAAGTAGCAAAATATCCTTCAGTAGAAAGTTACCATGCAATTCAATCTTTCGATCTCCTATTATCTCGTTAAGTGATGGGTATGGATAAATGTCAAACCCTAGCACTTAGTCATTTTGAATCTATGGATAAATTTCAAACCCTAGCACTTAGTCATTTTGAATTTCTATTCAATAATGAAGACTCAACTGATGACTGATTAGAAACCACTTCTAATCTCATCCTGCTTTGATCAAAGACTCCTTGAGTCATCAATCGAAGAGATCTCTTATGAAAATAATTCCTCTTACCAAAAATGATCGATTCCTTGTTGGTCCATTCATATCCTTCGTACACCTTCCACCATATCCGAGAACATCCCGTACATGACTTAATGTCATGAATGAGTATGAACCAAAACATGGCTTAGTGTGCACAAGGAACCATGGTGACCTCAGGTCTAAAGATCATATGCACAACTCCTACTTCGAGATCTATCATTTGACAAGTAGTTAGACTTCCATAAGATAGTCTCGGAGTGGATCAGTTTAGTGAACTCATACTTTAATGAGCACCCTTATCCTTGTATTAGTGTCTCTACACAAGTGGCTGTGAGACCAACCACCCTTTTATCAGAGCATCATAGGATAAGCTAGTCTTTCTAGACTTATCGATCCTCGAACCGATGGTCCATCGACTAGGAATATTTTAGGTTAGGGTTTAAAGGAACTTAGATCTCACTATCATGATATCCATCATAACCCTAATTCCATTTGCCATAACCTATGGGGTTCATCATAATCTTTAAACAAGACATAGTAATATGATGAAACGATATGCCTTTATTAATATATTAAATATCAAACAGGAGTTGAAAGATTATAAAAATGCCCTTACATAAGATTGGCTTTTAGGATACTTTTCTTTCAATGTTTTGGTTCATACTCACTCATGATAAAGTGTCATGTATGGGATGTTCTTGGATATGGTGGATTGTGTATAAAGGATGTGAGTGGATCAACAAGGAATCGATCACTCCTAGTAAGAGGACTTATCCAGTATATTCTTTTTTATTATTAACTCAGGAAGTCTTTGATCAAAGCAGGATGAGATTAGATTGAGTTTCTAATCTTTCATCGATCAAGTCTTCATTTTCAAATTGAGATTCAAAAGGATTAAGTGCTAGGATTTGATAAATCTCCATACCTATCACTTATTCGGGATAAAGGGAGATCGAAGGATTGAATTGTGCGGTAACTTTCTACTGATAGGTATTTTAATAATTTCTATCAAATTTCTCATCTTTCGGGTAGGCATGACATATTGCTAGACATTAATCATGTTTTATAGGTTTCATGAATCAAATTGATCGGATTCATGAGTCAATTCAGAAGTTGGTTCAAATTGGCAACTTAGGTTAGCTCGATTTAACCTAATTAGGTTAATCAATTTTGATTAGGTTGAAATGGATTGGACCTAGACCTACTACTGACTAGATGTGGAACCCAAAAGGTTGCACATGTTAGCAAATTTGCCAAGGAAATCAATTATATCTTTATTAGGATCATAGGATCCTAATTTGCTAGCTAATTGACATACTAGCATATGTTGGCTAGCCTAACTCCTAACCCAATTGGATTAGGTCTGTTTGCTTGTTATTTAGGCTAACCAATTTAAGTAAAACTTAGATTGGGTTGAGTCCTAAGTAGGGCAGCCTTAATCAATATTTATCTAGATTTTCTTGGGCTTTATTCTATATTTATGGTAGAGTCCAAGGTGGAAGGGACACTTGGTGCCAAGTTTTGTGTGCGCCAAGAATAAAGGGACATAGAAGGGCCAAGAATCTTTCTACTTCTAAATCACTTTTTCCAGATAATCTCTAAGCCCCTCTCCCTTCTCTCCATGCCAAATTGGATGGGCTTTGACTGGTCAAAAGGTGGCAGTTGGCATGAGAAATATAGAGCGCATATTGAAGGGTCGCATCCCTTCACCATTTGACACTGATTTTAAAATCTAGAGTCCTTCTATTTGAAGGCATCTAGTTTCTTTGATGTGTCTCTTGGGAGCCCATGCCCTTTATTTATTATTTGACCGGTAATATGCCACATTGCATGTAGAGAATTTGTTAGAATTATGAAGAGACATTTATATGTCTCTTGGTGCATGAAAGGACATTTCTTGATAAGTCTACTCACCCAAAAGACTCCTTTTGCTTGAAGGGTATTATCAAGGAGCTGAGAAAGAGACTTATTAGGTGCTTCATCCCTCTCTATAAATATGCATCGATAATCTGATGCCAGGCATTTCATTCAGATCCGAAAGAAGTCCCTTTCCTTTTTCTCTTCCTTGTCCTTTTAAGACAAAGCTTATCCCTTTAAGACAAGGCTTATCATTTTAAGATAAGACTTATCATTTTAAGACAAGAGCTCAGGAAGAGATATAGAAAAAATAATCAGAATCTAAGAGAGGATTCAAAGAGGTCTTTGACTGCCCTATAGGAGGGTAGGGGTTCCAACAAAGGAAGATAGTCCAAAAGGCTGCCGAAAGAGTCCTAGTCAAATAAGCAAGCTTGGTAAGAGTGCTTCCTTGGTTTGGTTCCTATGTGGATCACCTCTGGAGGGCATACACTTGTGTGCCTCATAGAAATTAAAGAGTGTGCACTCCAGGTATTCTTTTATAACTCTAAAGTCTTGATTTATTAATTATTATGGTCAAATGGTTCTAGTGTTTAGGGTTCCGGCCAATCAGGGTTTCAATAATAAAAATTTTGAAACCTAGTCTTCTACTACACCCAGGCTAGATTCCAATAGTGGTATCAGAGCCTTCTTGATGCATGCAATTAGTAATCACTTTAGTGTTAATTTCCTGCTTTGCTATGACTCTTGCATGATTAGTTCATATTACATATGTGGTATGCTATGTTCCTAGTAATTGCTTCGGATTGGGTTAGTCACCATGGCCGTCTGATCACAAAAGTTAAGTAGGGTTTAAAGGCCTTCCCTTCCTATTCAATGGGGTTTCCTATGATGTGTTGGGGTGCTTCTACGGCCTTATCCCATAAACAAGTGTGGTGAATGGATTGTTGATTAAATCATGCTAGGATTATGCATATTAGGGTTAATATGCTTATTTGTTGGAATATGTGTCATGTTGACATAATTAATTAGGATGTGTTTGAGACCATCAAAGCCCTCATATAAATTATATTTAATTATAGTGTAAGTTAATCATGATGCAAATCTGATTAGGGTTTGATTAGTCGATTGGTGTCTAGGCAAGTGGTTTTGGGAAGGTAAAGGGAATGAGATTTTTAATTGGTTCCATTGTCTGACCTGGCCAATTTATTTGGTGTCTAAGGAAAGCAATGGGATGACCCCCTCATCTCTTCTACTTACCTTGTCAGTTTGGTCATATCTAAATCATAAAGTGGACATGCTAATTGATTAAGCACACTATAAATTACCTTCATGCGAAGCCAAATTCATGTCAAAACCTATAGTAGGTTTGTTATGATTGACACAAGGCCTACTCTAGGATTTGATATGATATTTATCTTGGTACATTTTATGCTTTATGGCATGATTGGTGGTGTTGCTTTGTTGCGATTGACACAAGGGCAACATTTATCAAACATGGCTATATGGAAATGAAAGGTCTGACTAAACTAAGACATTATAGTTTGTTGTGATTAACACAAGGCTATAAGTATCTTAGAGGTAGGTGTTATGTTGAGAGTTGCATGGGTTGCAATTAGAAAGGGATTTTTTTATCCTTGAACTCATGGATGTTTGTTGCGATTAACACAAGTCATTCATGAGAAATTGGGATCTCAACCACACTAAGAAAACCCTGGCAGGGTTTCTCACTTACCATAGTTGAGGGTTATGGTATTCAAAAGAAAATAGCGGGAGATACAATTAGATGCAAAAGTCCATGTCTAATTATGAACATCATCATGAGTGGTCTGCTTATAGTTGTTCTTTACTTAACATAGATTTTACATTATAGCTTCTAGTCTTTCACTGCGGGGCATCTTGGTGCCAACAGGTTGATCAGTTTGAATTATGTGGACTGGTTGAGGAACCTAAGGATTGTATTAGCTTAAAAAAAGATTGCCCATATCTTCGATTTTCCTGACCTAGATCTGATACGAAAGGATGCTACTGAGGAGGAAAAGGCCATATATAAACTGTGGTAGAATGATAGCATGACTGTCAGGTGGATCATGTTGGCCTCCATGAGCAACGAGTTATAGAGGCAACATGAGAAAATGGAACTTCGGTGCATACTGTTCAAACTTAAAGAGCTTTATGGAGAGAATAGTCGGACTGCTCGATATGAGACATCGAAGTAGTTGTTCTGAGCATGGATGAGTGAGGGCTCTTTTATTCAAGCACATGTCCTCAAGATGATTGACCTGATCACTCGATTAGGTCAATTAGGGTTTGTGATGGATAGAGGGCATAATCAGGACTTGATCCTGCAGTCACTCCTAGATTCCTTCTTACAGTTTATCATGAATTATCACATGAACAAATTGAATATGTCATTGCTTGAGCTGCTAAATATGCTCAAGATAGTACAGAGTCACTTTAAAGGTGATAAGGCTTAGCTCCTTCTAGTTGATGGAAGGAAGAAGCAGGCAAGGAGGAAGGTTCAGAGAGGAAAAGGAACCCTAAGAGTAGCTTTCAGAAGAGGAAGAAGGCAAGGATGCCCTCTACCGATGGGAATTGCTATCACTGTGGATTGAATGCTTAATATGCCTCAATTGAGAATGACCTTGGCCAGGGCATTCCTTGTATGAAGTTATAGGGATTCTTTGTTTGAGACATATTGAAATGGACTGATTAGGGTTGGGTAGTTTAACCCTATTCCATTCGGAGCATTAAGAGGTTCAAAGAATAAGTTCAATGCTATTCCATATTCGACAGGTTCATGATGCTCTGCAATCTTTAACCTATCTGGACACCGGGTGTCATTGCTAGATGGCAACTTTGGCTGGTACTGGAAATGTTCCCATGATATTGGTTTAGTGTTTGAACCTATGGGGTCACACACCGAGGGTTTCTTCTTGCTTTGTTGGCATGCTAATGATTGGAAATCATTCCGGACTCATTTGACAAGGTGTTGTCAAATTTCTGTTCGAGCTGACTCTTTTTGAACGAGTTGATTCGAGCCAAGTTGACTCGAATGGTAGAGTTGACTCGTCTGATGGATTGCTAAAATTCAAGAATGTTTCATTAAATGTTGTAATGGTTATGGGATTTAATGCTAGGAGTTTCGAGTTTTAATAATTGCTGCTGCTGAATTCCAAGGGACTTCTAACCTCCCTGGAATCTCAAAAGATCCCAAAATTGCTCATTAATCTCTCATTATATCCTCTTAATTATTTTAAGGGCTGCTATTATAAAAGTAGGCCTGTAGAAGGTTAAGAGCTGACATTCAATGCTCCTTATATTCCACACCCGAAAATCTGGATCAAAGCTGAGACTCTACCATATTCCTTGGTTAGAGATCTTATTTGATCTTTGAGAGATTGTGAGATTGGATCTCTGAGATAGAGTGAGTTTTGGGTGGGATCTCTGAGTGAATACCTTCTATTGAAGGTTTGGGACAGAGAGAATTGGGAGAGTCCATGTTCTATTCCAGCACTATTGCAGCAACCAGCACTTCAAGAAGTTGAAGGTGTCCCACTCATCTTCAAGGAGTTGAAGAAGAAGGAGTCCACCTGACAAAGTTTCCATAGGGGCTAGCACCTCGAAGGAAGGAGAAGAAATTGTGCTACATGGTGTGAACCACCCGTAGAGGTAGTACACGAGTGCTGCTTGCAGAGCCAGACTTTTTTCACAGGTTAGTGCCATCCCTGAGATCTCAACTGAGAGGTGGGCATTTTTGCAACTTTCGGTTCTTCTTGGTGAACGTCACCAAGGTATGTGCTTATTTTATGTATGACATAATTATCTTTGTTGCATCATTGTGTGATTTCTAGAATTATTCTAACTTTTATATAATGTTTGCATGATTTCATATTTACATTACTCTAGATACATCTAGATCTTGGTAAGGGGGTTGTGTTAATTAGATTAACATCTTAAGAAAAAATAATTTTATCGCTTTCTGCTATTGCATGGCTTTAGAAAAGTTTTAAAATGCATGTGTCACCCCTAGAAATAGTTCCTTTCAATGGTATCAGAGCCAGGTTATGTGTGCCTCTCGTTTAATATTTTTATGAAATCGGTTTGATTTCCTTCACGTAGTACTCGAATTAAGGTGGGTTCGCCATGGCCGTCCGGTCATAGGAGAGAAGCATGGTGATGCAGAACGAAAGCTCTGATACCAAAATTGATGCAGAACAAAAGAGATGATGCGATGCTGAAGTAAAATTAAGACTAATTCTTTTTTTTTTTTCTTTTTTTTTATACTTTCAGAAGCCGGCTTTGACTCAAAAGAAAGTTAAACTAAATTGAAAGAAACTATGTAATAATTGAAAGCACAATTTAAAGAAACTAGGTTATCAGAGTAGTTTAGAAGTAAAGGATCGTTGGGGGTTGAGAAACTCCCAGACCTAGGGTTTCACTCTGAACTTTCAACAGGACAGAAGTAAAGAGAAGAGAAGGGTTACAAACCAGGCCTTCACAGAGTTTAGTGGAAGGACTCTCTTGAGTAGATTGTTGGATCCCTGGATTCAGATATCTTCGCAATGGATCCTCCAATACTGGCCCTTTGGCAGAGTTGGCTTCTTCTGAACTCAAGATCTGGGAAAGAAGAAGAACAAGTTATGGAACCAGATACTCAAGGAAGGATTTACCAGATAGTAGAACCTGAAAGCTGATGTTGCTGAAATCCTGATTCTCCTGGAATGCTGATCTGACTTCCTCTAGGATTTGCTCTGTCTTCGAAGTAGCCGAACTGGACCTGGATGCTGGTGGTCGGCCTCTACTTGGAGAGAGGGGCCATGAGAGATGGGGTAGGCTAGGGTTTGGCGGAATGAAGAGGATGAAGGGCGGCTAGGGTTTGGAATGGAAGTGGCTAACCTAGGGTTTTGGGGTTGGAGATCTCACACCTCCTCAAGGTTCCTGGGGAACCCAGATTTACTCCCTCATGGAGCTCAACACCTGAATACATGTGCGGAAGAGAGAAACACAATGTTTGCTCACACATAAATTGAATTCATTCATCAGTTGTCCTCTAAAACTTACAAGAGGGGTTTATTTTATAGGTCTTTACAAGAGGTCAGGATTTTACAGGTCAGGATTTTACATCTTCCCATGTGGGACTAATAGGATGGATCTTCAAATTAGGCTTGTAGAATCAAATCCTTCTCATATGGTCGGCCAAGAGCTTCCATAAGTATTGATGGGTGGCTCCAAATGGTAAGTAGGTGGTGCCTCCTAGCCTTGCTCTTCAAGAAAAATTTTTTTCCTTCCATGGCTCAACTCTTTTGGACACCTCCTTTTCTTTTTCCCCAAGTCATGGCTCTTCCCAACTTTTCTTTGGTCTTTTTAGGCATGGATTGGGTGCCCCCTTGAAGTGCTCCCCAAGAAATGCCTCTTTCCTTCTTTAGCTTGGCCTTTTAAGGTATATATGGGGTGCCTCCTTGATTTTGGCTTCAAGAAAAATTCTTGCTCTCTTGGGTGTGGGGACCAAGACACTGGGATGGAGATGTGGTGCCCCCTGGACTCTGGCATGTGGCTGGGAGTGTGGCACCTACTTACTTGATCCTGGGAGAAAAATGTGGCACCCTGGACCTTGACTTGAGAAAGATGGCACCAACCTAGAGAAGACCTAGGCCACTACTAGAACTTGTACTGAGTCAACATGACTCAACAAAATTTAAATTGCAGGGAAATACAGACTCAAGACTAAAATTGAGTTGACCAAGTCAACCCTTATTACAAAACCAGAAAACCCTAATCTTTGGGCAAGGTTAATCAGAGATCCAGATGGAGCCCTGAAGTCTTCTTTTGAGTCTGGTGCCCGCACCAATTCTCCCGGGGTGGGAGGAACTCGACCCTGTCGAGTATGGGTCAAGTTGGCTCTGGTATCTCTCCAAGAGGTCTGGGTCCAATTCTTGTAATTCTTCTCGGGAGATCCAAGAGTCATCAGAATCTAGCCTTCCTTGCCAGCGGACCAAGTATCTTTGGTATCCTTGATTACGAGTAGAGATAACCTGATCATCTAGGATCTTTTCAATCTGCTCTTTCCTCACATGCCAGTTTGTTGGTGGACACATAGGGTTGGGTTCACTCTCAAGAGCAGGATTAGGCTCAAAAGGCTCACTGGGAATCACAGCTGGCTCTCTATACTCTACTAGGTCTGTAATGTTGAAAGTGGAGCTAATGCCTAGTTCTGAAGGCAACTCGAGCACATAGGCATTGGACCCTACTCTCTTCACTACTCTAAATGGTCCAGCTCCTCTAGCATGTAACTTTCTAACGGTTCCAGGAGAAAACCATTCAGGCCTTAACCTAATCATTACATAGTCTCCCTCAACAAAAGTTTTGACTCGCCTTTGAGACTCAGCCAACTTCTTATAAATTTTATTACTTAAAATTATTTTGGCATGAATTTTTTTATGCAAGTCCTTTACATGCTATGCAAGTGCATCAAGAGGCTTGTGTGTGTGGGCTAATAGTGAAATCAGATCAAGTGGTGTGTGAGGCTTGTATCCATGAACAATTTTAAAGGGACTCTAGCCTATAGACCTATTGATCGAAACATTGAATGCAATTTCAGCCCTGGACAAAATACAAATCCCAATTCCTGGTGCTCTCAATCAAACCAAAATCTGAGCCAAAGCCTAGTAAAGGGTCAAGAAAAAACTAAACTAGACTGACGACGCATTCCTAAAGAATGAACTTTATTCCAAAGGAACCCTAGGTCTAAACCTAACAAACTACGGCTCTCTAGGTTTGACCTTGGGTCGGAGATGGCATGCAGAGCATGAAAACTTATCATGGGTGCCTTGTAGGTGCCATAAGGTCTTCCAGAAGTAGGTGGCAAACCTAATAGGTTCTGGCACGTGGTTCACTCTAAAGACTTCGACAAAGAATACTTGGATGGTGTAAGAAGCATTAGAAGTCCTAGAGAAAGGGAGGAAATATGAGGTGGAGTCTCGAATTACCTGTTGACTAAAGATGGTGACCTGAAGGTTTGATTGGTGATCTATGAGTGTCAACTGATCATCCTTACGAAAGGAAAAGTTTGCTACTCCCAGGAATGGATCAAGAGATGGTTCGGGAAGTAGCCTAGGACATGTGATTGCAACAGTTAAAGTTTGTTCTCTAAGCAAATAATGATCCATTTTCTCAAGAACTGGATAGAAGAATGATTCATGGAAGGGCCTATGCATGATGACCTCAAGACTTGAAATTTGACATATGGGTGCGGAAAGGTATACTCTATAGAAGGGTAGGTCAGTCATGCGAAGGAAGGGGTCTGGGGTCATAAGGAGGACTTCTACAAGACTGGGTGAATCAATCCGCTCAAGACAAGGATGTTCAACTGAGATTACGGGAAAGACCTTAGTGGCTGGGCATGGGACAAGGTCAAATTATAAGAGGCTTGATTCAGTCATCCTAAGGAGAGGATCTACCATAGGGTGGGCAAACTTAAATAGTTCAGTGCAAAGATCTTCAATTGGTACTTGGGGAATGACTGTCATTAGAGGGTACGAACTAATAGCTCGGGCTAACACTATGAGTTCTTCCTAGGGGTATTTGACTAAAGGAACCTGATTCTCACAAATCTCTTAAATTTCTGAACTAGGTCCTACCACTTGGTTGCTCTCCAAGGTCTCCTCAAGTAAGGAACCAATAGTATCGATGTCACATTCTTCAAGTTCTTCCCCCTCATATTCATCAACTAGACTCAAGCCAGCATCATATACTTCCTCGATGCCATCTTCAATGGGTTTCGGGTCAGTGGTAATCGGGTTAACTGATTATGGGCTTGTCATACCTAACCTTTCTTCCTCATTGTTAGGCTTGGGTTCTCCCTCATTAATACATCCTTAGGATTCTTACCACTTAGCTGTGCACAAGCCAGTCCTATGCATGGGCACTGACTAGATTTATGGCCTCTTTCTCCACAAAACCAACATTCTTGCGATATAGGAACCTGGGTCATACTGGGTTTCAAGCTAATAGAGACCTTACTTGGGCATGGGTGTGGATCTAAATGGTTTGATCTAGAAGACTTGGGTTGTTGAGTGACTGGTCTAGAATATTGTAAGGACCTCTCATAGACACGATCCATACTATAGATATCATGGTTAGGCTTCATAAGGTTATGCTCAGGATCACGGTATAAGGTCCTCCTAGGCTCCTAGCATGGGTGAGGTTGGGGCCTATTAAATTTTGGATAAGGGGTCCAATTTTGATGTCTACGTTTCTTAAGTACTTGGACTCGATCCCTAAGCTGGGTAAGATCCTCATGGACTTGTTCCATAAAACTGGGCAACAGTAGTAGTCATATCCTGACTCAATTTGTTCATACTTTTGGTAAGAGTTCTAACCATGGCCTCTAAATCAGGTTGGGTTTGACTAGGTTGGTAGGGTACTCCATTACGAGTAGACATGATGATGCAAGCAAACATACCAAATGAGACTCGACTGAAATGACTACGGGCTAACTAGACCTAGAGCCCAAACTAGATGCCCAATTAGAGTGGCAAGCTAGCCTGTAGTAACTCGGGACTCAGCCAGGCAGGTGTAAGGGGAGTGTTAGGTCCCTAAATGCCAATCCTAGACACCAATTAGAGATTGGCCAGGTAGGCGGACCAGCACACAAGCCCTTCGGGATAGAATCCCTGAACCACCATTCTAGACACTGAGTACAAAGCACACACAGAGTAACTAGACAAACTGACTCAACATTAGCCTAGACCCGACTTGTTGGTGTCCCTAGCCCACTAGGGCAAATTAAGTCTAATAAATTTTAAAATTAGGCATAGGATCGAATGAATGGGTGGTGGTTTTGGGCTAAGGAGAGGTTATCAACTCCTCCCCTTATCTTAGATGCTCAATTTCCCTTAAGATGAATTAGGAGATGATCACTCAAAAAAATTGAATTGCAGAAACACAGAAACAGAATTGCTATAATTTAACTCTCAAAATTTCACAAAAATCAATAAATTACAGTAAAATTATGTAAAATAGTTTCAATTATACTGGTTCCAGAAAAAAAAAATTACATAATTTTGAGTTACCTGTAATGAGAAACAATTCTTACAACAGGATAGTTACAGACTGAAAACAGAACGCTTCCCCCGTTTACAATTCCTGCTACGAAGTTGTAACCTAGTGGATCCCCTACATGCCCTAGGAACACCCCTTGGAATGGGAGGAGGAGGCTTGCACCTCGCTTCGTTCCTAGGACCGGATGTCCTAGGGAGTCTACTTCGAGCAGACAAAATAAAAAAGAGAGACACTCAAAACATGCAAGCAAGTCAGAAACCCTAGACAGGGCTCTGATACCAAAATTGATGCAGAACGAAAGAGATGATGCGATGCGGAAGTAAATTAAGACTAATTCTTTTTTTATATATATATTTTTCAAAAGTTGGCTTTGACTCAAAGGAAAGTTAAACTAAATTGAAAGAAACTATATAATAATTGAAAGCACAATTCAAAGAAACTAGATTATCAGAGTAGTTCAGAAGTAAAGGATCGTTGGGGGTTGAGAAACTCCCAGACCTAGGGTTTTGCTCTAAACTTTCAACAGGACAGAAATAAAGAGAAGGGAAGGGTTATGTACCAGGCAATGATCTTCACAGAGTTTGGTGGAAAGACTATCTCGAGCAGATTGTTGGATCCTCGGATTCAGATATCTTCACAATGGATTCTCCAATCCTGGCCCTTTGGCACAGTTGGCTTCTCCTGAACTCAAGATCTGGGAAAGAAGAAGAACAAGTTAAGGAACCAGATACTCAAAGAAAGGATTTACTAGATAAGAAGAACTTGAAAAATTGATGTTGCTGAAATCCTGATTCTCCTGGATGCTGATCTGACTTCCTCTAGGATTTGCTCTGTATTCAAAGTAGCCGATCTGGACTTGGATGCTGGTGGTCGGCCTCTACTCGGAAGAGAGGGGCCGTGAGATGATGAGGTAGATTAGGGTTTGGATGATTGGTGGAATGAAGAAGATGATGGGCGGCTAGGGTTTGGAATTGAAGTGGCTAACCTAGGATTTTGGTAGGGTTTTGGGGTTGGAGATCTCATACATCCTCAAGGTTCCTTGGGAACCCGGATTTACTCCCTCACGGAGCTCAACACCTGAACACAAGTGCGGAAAAGAGAAACACAAAGTTGCTCACAAAGAAATTGATTTCATTCATCATTTGTCCTCTAAAACTTACAAGAGGGGTTTATTTTATAGGCCTTTACAAGAGATCAAGGTTTTACATCTTCCCATGTGGGACTAATAGGATGGATCTTCAAATTAGGCTTGTAGAATCAAATCCTTTTCATATGGCCGGCCAAGAGCTTCCATAAGTGTTGATTGGTGGCTCCAAATGGTAAGTAGGTGGCGCCTCCTAGCCTTGCTCTTCAAGAAAAAAATTTTTCCTTCCATGGCTCAACTCTTTTGGACACCTCCTTTTCTTTCTCCCTAAGTCATGGCTCTTCCCAACTTTGCTTTGGTCTTTTTAGGCATGGATTGGGCGCCCCCTTGAAGTGCTCCCCAAGAAATGCCTCTTTCCTCCTTTAGCTTGGCCTTTTAAGGTATATATGGGGCGCCTCCTTGATTTTGGCTTCAAGAAAAATTCTTGCACCCTTGGGTGTGGGGACCAAGACACTGGGATGGAGATGTGGTGCCCCCTAGACTCTGGCATGTGGCTGGGAGTGTGGCGCCCACTTACTTGATCCTGGGAAAAAAATGTGGCACCCTGGACCTTGACTTGAAAAAGGTGGCACCAACCTGGAGAAGACCTAGGCCACTACTAGGACTTGTACTGAGTCAACATGACTCAACAAAATTTAAATTATAGAGAAATACAGACTCAAGACTAAAATTGAGTTGACCAAGTCAACCCTTATTACAAAACTAGAAAACCCTAATTCTTCGGGCAAGGTCAATCAGAGATCCAGATGGAGCCCTGAAGTCTTCTTCTGAGTCTGGTGCCCGCACCACATGGTTTTCCATTCCAAGGGGTTCTTTTATGGCATGTAGGGGTGCCACTGCATCATGACCTTATGAAGAAGAAAGTGAAAAATTTAATATATTAAAATTATTTTAATCTTTGGTTTATAGATCATAACTATGTTTAGATAAGATCTAAAAGAAGTTTTATCTAAAACATTGAAAAGTTCAAGTGGAAATGACTGAAGTTTGAAAAAATTATGTTTTAGAAGAGCTAGCTCGAGCAGAAGAGCTGACTAGATGAGCTAGCTTGAGCAGAAGAGCTAACTCCATCAAAAATCTATGTTCTGGAAGAGCCAACTCAAGCAGAAGAGCTGACTCGAGCAGAAGAGCTGACTCAACCAGAAATGTGTGTTCTGGAAGAGCTGACTCGATCTACAAGAGCTGACGCGACCAGAAAACTATGAAACAATAATTTTAAGCTTCAAATTTTTATGAAATTATTTCATTTCATTTTGAAAATATTTCAAATAGTGTAATACACTTAATTGAGAATTAATATATATAATTTTAAGATTTAGGTTATGATTCTAATCTTAAGTCATGATTCATAAATCATGGGTTGATTGGGTTAGCTAGAATTGGGTCCTTAAATAGGTTAGACCTAGGTTTAGATGAATGGATTAAATAGAGAAAAGACTAATCAAAAGATGAATTAGGTCTCTCCTCTATAGATCTCTCTAATAGTTAGATCAGTCCATATATCTAAATGGACTTGATTCATGGCTTCGTGGTGAGCCCGGATCTTTAGGTTAGTCTGATTGAGTCTAGTAAACCACTAGGTGTCTAAGGTAAGTTTGATAATTGTGATCAAGGTTCTTTGGGGCTAACTTTTACCTGGCCAACTCATGGTTGGTGTCTAAGGCAAGAGGCTTACGTGGCATAACCTATCCCTTGATCTTACTTACCTGGCTAATATGGTGCATTAGATCAAATTAGATTATCTATTGATTCGAGTTGACCCATGTCAACTAAGGTTAATCAGTCTGACTGGTTTATAGGTGCCCATGGACCAAATTGATCTTGAAACCCTCTAAGTGTTTTATGGGAATTTTCTTGATCAAGGTCCATGTCTTCATCTCAAATGTCACACAATTTAAATCCTCTAAATTATTAGGTCTATAAAAAGACTAAGTTATATGTTAGCCTAAGTCTTAGCCTCCCATTAAGTTGGATTGGCAATGTGTCCTTTAGTTGGGTGATCATCGGCAGTACCAAAGTGCAGGTGGTCATCAGGTTATTGGAATTGCCATTCATAATATGATGGCTCAATGCAACTCTCTTAATGATGGTCTAGTGAGCCAGCTAAAGTCAGGCTTGATCATTCATTAGTTAGAAGCACCAAATTTAGTCATATTAATGGTTGGACCTAACCAGGATCTTCTTTAATAGGAAGCCCAAAGGCTGATTGAAGTGCTCCTGGGGCAAAATTTGAAATACTAGAAATTGCTTGGAAGAAGTAATTGGTTAATTGAACCTACCTTTAGGTTCACGTGGATGAGCCGACCAAAGTCGGGCTCATATGGCACCTTTAGGATTCTAGTATCCACTAAGGAATTAAGTGTAATTCCTCAGATTGGAGGTAGAAGCTACTAATCTGAATAAAATATGTTGGAGGACCTTTAGACTAAAGTCCATGTCTTTAGGAATAAAATTGAAACTCATATACTAATTGGTCTTATGATTTTCCTTTCAAGAAAATGTCTGCCAACTTGTCCCTCCGCTTATTGCTTGACAATGAAAAACTTTTTGGCCCAAACTTCGATAATTGGTATCGAACGTTTAAGATTGTCTTAGAGCATGAAAGGATCCTGTATGTTGTATCGGATCCAGCACCTGAGGTCCCCATAGCTAATGCACATACATCTGTCAGGGACACTTATCAGAAGGGGCTTTCTGATAGAACTACTGTACGTTGCATTATGCTAGCAGCTATGAACATGAGTTTAATTGCAAATTCGAGGAAGCCCAACCGGAGGAATTCTTGCAAAAGTTATGGGAATCCTTCGGCATGCATGACGATGTAGAGCGGTATAGGACTTTCTGTGCCATCTATAATGCCCTTATGCAAGATGGGCCATCAGTAACTCATCATGTATTGTACATGACCTAGTTATTTAAATGCCTAGCCAAACTCTAATGTCCCCTACATAAACAGCTAGGGAAAGATGCTATACCAAATTCTCTGCCCCCTTCTTACCTTGGTTTCCTTGATCACTTCTAGATACATAGGTCTGTAGTGAACTACCATAATCTGTTGGGGTTACTACAGAACTATGAGAAGGACCACAAACTTAATATGGGGTTGGTGTACTTTGTGGGAGGAAATAGGGCAGTGCATCATCCCCTTGGGAAGGGAAAGAAAAATAAAAAGAAAAAGACCAAAAAGGTGCAGAGTGTTGGTGGGGCCAGTCAGGCTGGGAAGAAAATGGTAGACCAGAGTCAGGTGGAGTGCTTCAATTGTAAGAAGCAGGGTCACTGGAAGAGGAATTGTCCTTTGTATATTGCATTTCTTGACCCAAATAGGCTGAAGAAGATGAAGCAGCAAGATGTTGCTGCTTAAGGTATTTATATGATAAATCCCTCTTTTTGTGATACAACTGATTAGGTACTTGATACTGGAAGTCCTTACTACATTTGCAACAAATTGCAGGGACTTCGAATTAGTAGGAGATTCGAGGATGGCAAAAGGTTTTTGAATGTTGGAGGTGGAAGTCGAGTTCCGGTTCTTGCATTAGGAGACTTCTATCTTGTTTTTGAATCTTGTAAAATCATTTTACATGACTTCCATTATTGTCCTGAATTCTTATAAATATTGTCTCTGTAGGCTTGTTGGCCAAAGAATGTTTTGAACTTTCAATAAAGAGAAATGTTTGCAACATTTCTTTAAATGGTTTAGTTGTAATGAATAAAAATTTGGTAAATGGCATTTATTTGCTATCACAGCCTGTGAGTGTAATGTACATGATAGACAAATGCCCTGAAGGATAATGTCAGCGATGCTTATCTCTGGCACTATAGGCTAGGTCATATAAACAAGAACATGATAAACAAGTTAAGACAAGAAGGTCTCTTAGAGGTAAATGATTTTGAATCATTGCCTACCTGTGAATCTTGTTTACCTGGGAAAATGACCAAGTCATCTTTTTCTGGGAAAGGTGAAAGAGCCAAAGAAATTCTAAGTCTAGTACATACAGATGTATGTGGACCTATGAATGTCAGTGCTAGAGGTGGATATAATTATTTCATTACTTTTATAGATAACCTATCTAGGTTTGGTTATGTTTATCTTATGAGACATAAGTCTGAGTCATTTGAAATATTCAAACGATATCGTAATGAAGTTGAAAAGTAAATTGGAAAGAGTGTAAAGACTCTTCGATCTGATTGAGGAGGCGAATATCTTTTCAGTGAGTTTCTGACTTATCTTCAAGAGAATGGGATTCTCTCTTAATGGACACCTTTGGGGACATCCCAACTGAATGGTGTGTCTGAAAGGAGGAATATGACTTTGTTGGACATGGTCCGGTCCATGATGGGCTTTGCCAATCTTCCTACCTCTTTTTGAGGTTATGCCCTGGAGACTGCCTGTTATCTTCTTAATAGGTCTCCAAGCAAGTCTGTGGACAGGACTCCATATGAGATGTGGTCTGAAAGGAAACCGGTGCTCTCACACCTTAGGGTCTTGGGGTGTTTGGCCTATGTTAAGCATTTATAGACTAATAAACTAGGACCTAGGTCTGATCGATGCTTATTTGTGGGTATTCGAAAGTGTCTAAAGGGTATTTCTTTTACCTGCCTAATGAACAAAAGCTTTTTGTTGGTCTTAGGGCTATCTTTTTGGAAAAGGAGTTCCTTAGTGAAGGAACTGTAGCCACTAAGATTGAACTTAGTGAAGTTCAACAGGTTGAAGAACCAGCACATTTAGGAGACACCTCAAACTGGATTTGACTAATTCAAATCCGGAGCCCATTGAGCACCCATTAAGGAGATCCGGTAGAGTACCGCATCAACCAGATAGATACTACAATTTCTTGGTCCAGGATAGAGATCCCATTGAACTTGATGAAAATAATGAGGATCCGATCACCTATATGGATGCTCTACAAAGGTCCGACTTTGATAAGTGGCTAGAAGCCATGAAATCTAAAATGGAGTCCATGGAGGTCAATAATGTGTGGATATTAGTTGATCCACCTGAAGGGATAAAATCCATTGGGAGTAGATGGATTTTCAAAAGGAAATGGGGCACAGACGGAAGGGGGAGACCTACGAAACCCATCTGGTTGCCAAGGCGTATTATCAACGTTATGGTATTGACTATGATGAGATATTTTTTCTTGTGGCAATGCTCAAATCCATTTGGATTATGCTTGCTTTAGCTGCATACTTCGACTATGAAATCTAGCAAATGGATTTTCGAACAGCCTTTCTAAATGGTGAGCTGAAAGAGAAGGTACATATGATGCAACTTGAAGGGTTCACATCCATAGATGAGTCAAAGGTTTTCAAACTCCAAAGGTCTATCTATGGACTAAAGCAGGCATCTCAGAGTTAGAACATGCAATTTGATAAGTGTATCAAGTTGTATGACTTCGTTAAGAATGGAGAAAAACCTTGCATTTATAAGTGGGCTAATGGTTCTGTGGTTGTATTCCTTGTATTGTATGTGGATGACATTCTCTTAATCGGGAATGACATCCCTGCACTACAGGGAATAAAAGTCTGGTTGTCATCTCAGTTCTCTATGAAGGACTTGGATAAAGCCTCCTACATCCTAAGGATGAAGATCTATAGAGATAGATCTTCGAGACGTCTGGGACTGTCCCAGTCAACGTACATTGATACTGTGCTGAAATGGTTCAGCATTGAAAATTCCAGGAAAGGCTATCTTACGATAGGCCATGGAATTTCTTACGATAGGCCATGGAATTACTCTCTCCAAAAAGGATTGTGCATCAACTCCTTAGGAGAGAGGGAGCGTATGAGTAGAGTTTGATATGTTTCGGTAGTGGGATCTATAATATATGCAATGACATGTACTAGACCAGACATGGCATACTCACTAGAAGTAGTGAGCAGGTACCAGTCTGACCGAGGTGAAGCACATTGGAAGGTGGTAAAAATCATCTTAAAGTATTTGAAAAATACTAAAGACCAATGGCTTATCTATGGAGAGCTTGACTTAAAACTTGTCGGTTATATCGATTCAAGTTTTTAGTCAGATAGAGATGATAGCAAAAGTGTGTTAGGCTTTGTATTTACCTTAAATAGAGGAGCCATCTGCTAGAAAAGTTCCAAGCAACACATAGTGGCGGACTCAATTTGTGAAGCAGAATACATTGTGGCATTAGATGCAGCGAAGGAAGCTATGTGGCTATGAAAGTTCCTAGGCGAGCTGGGAATGGAACCTTCCATGGATGGCCTTGTTCCAGTATTTTGTGATAGCACTGGAGCCATAGCTCAAGCCAAAGAGCCAAAGTCCCATCAGTGCACCAAGCACATTTTGCACCACTACCACCTCATGCGAGAGATTGTGGCACGAGGGGACATCGACCTTCAGAAGATCAATAGAAAGGAAAATCTGGCTGACCCCTTCACTAAAGCAGTTGGAACTCAAGAGTTTAAAGATTATAATTGAAAAATGGGAATGCAATTCTGTACTGATTGGCTTTAGTCCAAGTGGGAGTTGTTGGGAATTATATCCCAAAGCTAATTGTCTAGGCTGTAGATGGTTGTGCTTTTTGTATATTGGATATGAATTTGATATAAATAAAAGTTATCTTTAGGCAGTTCATCACATGTGCATTTTTCTTAATGTGAACTCTTGTGTGATGAAGTCCTTAGAACTTCCTTGTACTCGATATAGAGAGGATATATCGTGTAGTTCTTAGATTGTTCATGATCGAATGATACACTATTAAAGGATGACTATGTATCAAGTATAGATCATTGTATATCATATAGGTTGGTTATCCTCTTAACCAAGGAATGTGGAGACATTGGTATGACATGCAAGTGTTGTGTTTGACACTTCACTAAACGTGACTCTCATACAAGATTCTCTTTTTGCCAAAAAGGAGTCTTGCATTAGATTGTGGAAATGAATTATTTCTCTGACTTGAGATTATTATGGCAGCTTGCAAGCAACTCACTGTGCTTAGGTGCTGGACTACTCAGATTTCTAATCCAGTGATGGAAGGTTGCTGGATACAGTCAAGTACTTGTGTAGATATGTAGGATCGAGATAGGATTGATCTCTCTAAATGATTTGGATTGAATGCTTAATATGCCTCAATTGAGAAAGACCTTGGTCAGGGCATTCCTTGTAAGGAGTTACAGGAATTCTTTGATTGAGACATATTGAAATGGACTGATTAGGGTTGGGTAGTTTAACCTTATGGCATCCGGAGCATTAGGAGGTTCAAAGAATAAGTTCAATACTATTCCATATTCGACAGGTTCATGTTGCTCTGCAACCTTCAATTTATCCAGATGTCGGGTGTCATTGCTCGATGGTAACTTTGGATGGTATTGAAAATATTCCCGTGCTATAAATTTAGTGTTTGAACCTATGGGGTCACACACTGAGGGTTTCTTCTTGCTTTGTTGGCATGAGAATGATTGGAAATCATTCCGGACTCGTTTAACAAGGTGTTATCAAACTTCTGTTTGAGCCGACTCTTTTTGAATGAGTCAACTCGAGCCAAGTCAACTCGAATGGTAGAGTCGACTCGTCTAATGGATTGCTGAAACTCGAGAATGCTTCATTAAATGCTGTAATGGTTATTGGATTTAATGCTGGGAGTTTTGAGTTTTAATAATTGCTATTGCTGAATTCCAGGAAAATTCTAACCTCCCTGGAATCTCAAGAGACCCCAAAACTACTCATTAATCTCTCATTATGTCCTCTTAATTATTTTGAGGGCTACAATTATAAAAGCAGGGCTGAAGAAGGTCAATAGTTGATATTCAACGCTCCTCACATTCCATACTCAGAAATCTGGATCAAGGTTTAGACTCTACCATATTTCTTGGTTAGAGATCTTGTTTGATCCTTGAGATATTGTGAGATTGGATATTTGGAATTGAGTTAGTTTTGAGTGGGATCTCTGAGTGCATACCTTCTATCGAAGGTTTGGGATAGATAGAACTGGGAGAGTCCTTGTTTTGTTCCAGTACGGTTGTAGCTACCGTCACTTCAAGGAGTTGAAGGTGTCCCACTCGTCTTCAAGGAGTTGAAGAAGAAGTCCATCCAATAAAGTTTTTTTAGGGGCTAGCACCTCAAAGGAAGGAGAAGAAATCATGCTACACGATGTGAACCACCCGTAGAGGCGATACATGAGTACTGCTTGCAGAGCCAAACTGTTTTCATAGGTCAGTGCCATCCCTGGGATCGTGACTGAGAGGTGGGCAATTTTTCAACTTCTGGTTCTTCCTGGTGAACGTCACCAAGGTATGTGCTTATTTTATGAAGTTGCCATCCACCTCCCTTACTATTGAAGAACCTCTTCCATGGCCCTCTCCTCCATGATCCAGCCATCTTTTTCCCTTTCTTCTTTGATCAACTGAGACATGGCCACATTGCTCGTCCACTACCCAAGTCACCATCTTTGGCCACCATCTTTCCGTCCTCTTCCCTTGCCACTCTCCCATCTTCGGCCACCTATTGAAAATTGTATGTCCCAAAGCCAATTGTCTAGGTTGTAGACGGTTGTGCGACTCATGTATATGTATTATTGAATTGAATAAAAAGTTTATTTTGGTTGTTCATCATACGACATCTTCCTAATTGAACTCTTATGTGATGATGTCCTTTAAGCTACCTTGTATGTGATGTAGAGAGGATGCATCATGTAGTTCATAACTGGTTCACGACCAAAGGATATGCTGTTCAGGATGATGGTGTATCGAGAGTAGGTCATTGATGTCATGTCTATTAATTATCCTCTTAACCAAATAGCATGGAGATGTTGGCATAATATCAGGTGTTGTGTTTGACACTTCACTGAGCATGACTCTCATGCGAGATTCTCTTCCTATCAAAGAAAAGTTTTGCATTAGAATGTGGACATGAATTATTCCTCGGATTTGAGATCACTATGGCAGCTTGCAAGCAACTCACTGTGCTTAGGTGCCAGACTACCTGGATTTCTAATTCCATGATGAAAGGTTGCTGGGTACAGTCAAGTACTTGTGTAGCGGTAGTAGGATCGAGATAGGATTAATCTCTCCAAATGGTTTGGATTGAATACTTATTATGCCTCAATTAAGAAAGACCTTGGCCAGGGCATTCCTTGTAAGGAGTTATAGGGATTCTTTGTTTGAGACATAATGAGATGGACAGATTAGGGTTGGGCAGTTTAATCCTAAGCCATCTGGAGCATTAGGAGACCAAAGGAATAAGTTCAATGGTATTCCATGTTCAATAGGTTCTTGTTGCTCTGCAACCTTCAACCTATCTAAATGATAGGTGTCATTGCTTGATGGTGACTTTGGCAGGTACTGGAAATGTTCCTATGCTACTGGTTTAGTATTTGAACCTACGGGATCACACACCATGGGGTTTCTTCTCAATTTGTTGGGTTGGGAATGATTGGGAATCATTATGGACTCATTTGACAAAATATTGTCAAATTGCCAATCGAGTCGACCCGAGATGAGTCGACTCGAGTCGAGTTGACTCGTCTAACAGACTTTGCTAAAAATTCTGAGAATGCTTCATTGATTACTATAAGGGTTATGACACTTAATTTGGCATTTTAGGATCTTAACCCGCATCAGTTGCTAAAGTCCAAGGGTTTGTAACACCTTTGAATCCCAAGAGACTCCCAACCTCCCATTTAATCTCTCATTGATCTTCCCTTTATGGCTTTAATAAAAAGGGCTATTTTGGGTGAGCTGAAAGAGGAAGAATTGTTCACCTTTTTCAAGGTCGAGATTCTACCACTTTTGTTGGTTAGAACTCATCCTTGACCTCTGAGAGATTGTGAGATCAGATCTCATTCTTGGGAAGATAGTGTGAGGTTTGGGTTTTGGGAATCCTATGTGCTTACCTTTTGTTGAAGGTTTGGGATAGACTGTTCCGAGAAGGGTTCTTGGGTATTTTGTCCCATTTCAGTTCAGCAACTGAATCTTCAAGGTGTTGAAGTAGGAGTCTGCCACAACCACATCATTTTTGAAGAGGCTAGCACCCCAAAGGAAGGAAGAGAATCCCCTTACCCCGGTGTGAATTACCTATAGAGACAGGATATCTGTGCTGCTTGCAGAGCTGGTGTTCCTTTTGGAGTGCTTTCCTTGACGGTGATCATCATCTCGCATAAAAGGTTTGCACTTCTATCTTATGGGTTCGAAGATATGTTCTTCGACACTGTTGCCCAGTAAGCAACCCAAGAGGGGGGGTGAATTGGATCTCTAAAAATTAAAATAACTTTACTTGATGCAATGCAATGCAATCTAATTCAACAATTAATTATGCAAGGTACTATTAATTCAAATGTAATGCTCTTAAATAAAAGTGTAGTGAAAATAAAAAGCAATAAAAGAAAAGTAAGTAGAGAGATCAATCAACTACAAAGATCAAGAAATATAGTGGTTCGGTGCTACCCAATGCACCTACATCCAATCCCCAATATCCCCTTGGGAATTCACTATAATCACATCGATTACAGTTGATTAGTTTTGTGGGCTCACTAATCAAAAACCCAACTTGTTTTCACAAGGCCAACAAGTCAAAACCTCACTTGGTTTTACGGACTAACCAAGAACCTAATTGGTTTTCAAAGGCTAACCAATAACCTTCCTTGGTTTTCCGGGCTAACCAATACCTAAGTGGTTTTGCCAGCTAAACAACAACCTAATTGATTTTCAAAGGCTCACCAATAATCTCCTTTGGTTTTTCAATAGGCTAACCAAGAATCCTTACAATAAATAAAGATTTGAAGTAAAGAAATAATGTAAGCTTTCTAAACAAAAGCGGATATCTCTTTGAAGATCGATGTAGAGATGCTTTCAACTTGTTGAAGCTTCTTGAATGCTCAAGAATGGATGATCTTCAAAGCTCTTGAAGGCTCTTAAATGCTTGGAGGCTTGTTTGTACTTGAGAGTAGTTGAATCTTCAATGAATAGGAGTTAAAGCTCTCACTTGAATGCTCTTTTCTTATTCTCTTCAATAATATTCAATCTTCTTCATTTGATTTGATTAGGAGCATATATATACTTCCCCAAGCCCTCAAATCCTGTTTTTAGCCGTTAGATTTGAAAAACTAGCCATTGGAGGGCAAAATGGACATGTTCTGCATTTGAAAAACTAGCATTACTATTCCCAGAAGTCTATGTGTCAACACTTCAGGCTGTGAGTCGACACATAAGGTCGACACTTAAACTTCTTGAGTTGACATCCAATTCAAATATCTCCAATCTGATTCTCTGAAAATCTCAGATGTGTCGACACTTACTCATTGAGTCGACACCTTGAGTCGACACCTTGCTTCCATGTGTCGACACTTCAGTTGTTCTTCATTTTTCAGCAAGTTTTATGGCTTGAAAATCTCAGGCGATGTGTTGATCCATCTGTCAACACTTTGAGTCGACACTTCAAGTTCATGTGTTGACACTTCAGCCGTGCCATTTGAAATATCATTGCGTACTGGCTTGAGTCGACACTTCACTTTTATGTGTCGACACTTGGTGTCATATGTTGATACTTTGAGTTGACACTTCACTGAATACTTCACAGAAAAGGCTGAAGTTGAGCTGAATCACATTTCTACTTTAACTTAACTATCCAATCAAGCAAATCTTGAGTTTCCAAGTCCTCTTCGAGCAATCCTTTTCATCCAAACTTGGTTTCTTCAAACAAATTGGCTTCTTCATATTTGTGAGTACCTTTTTCAACAAAAACACACTTCAAGAAAATCATTAGTCCTCAACATATACTTAACCATTTTGTTTATCATCAAAATCAATAACGGAGTCAACAATCTCCCCCTTTTTGATGATGACAAAACCCTTAAGTATAAATTGCTTAAAAAGGCTTTTGAAAGAATTCATCAAGTGGTGCATAGAATTGAAAGCACTAAGTGTATCAATATAATTTGCACTAATGATATGACATTTCAGAATGAAAGTGATGTCAAGATTAATAGTGTCAAGCTTGTTATAATGATTGAGAGTATCAGATCTTTGGGATACATTTAAGACATAGAAAACATGTATCATGATACTCTACAAGAGAATTTCAGCAATGAAAAAAGCTTCCCCTGAATTGATGATCCATAACATAGTTTGTAAATATCTTTTCAAACATTTAAAGAGAGGTTTTAAGATGAAATTCACTTTGAAAGGATTTTTAAATGAAAATTAAGTAAAGCTCTCCCTTTCATAAGGAATTTTGTAAACATTTTTCAATTCAAGTTTTCAAAAAATTTGTTTACCCCTTGCACATCACAAATATAAATCATCAAAATTATATTACCTTTATACTTATATCTCACAATACTACTCCCCCTTTTTGTTATCATTAAAAAGGTAGGAAGACAATAGGCTGAATATTCAAGATATTGCATTGAAATGTCACTATACTACTCCTAAAAAAAATATATTGCATTTAATTTAAAATTCATTCATTCCCATCAAAGAGTGAAGACAATGAAGAACTAAGAACAATTCAAGATATTTCATTCATTTCCATCAAAAGCATAAAGATGAAGAACAACATAGTTTTTCATTTAAAGGTAGAACTTGTACAACAGCAAGACATACAAAGGATACATAAGAGTGAACAACAAAGACAAAAATACATAGAAGCATAAAAACAAACTATCTAAAAACACATAAGTATCCTAATCCTCATCCATATCATCAGTATCATTAGAAGATGAATCGATCTCAATCGGTCCAGTATCAATAGAAGATCGAGCTCGTAGCCACATCGATCTAAGATCTCTAAGTCGGGTCCTAGTCGGTCGTGGAGGGGTACGATGACCACGTCCTCTGCGATGAGTATATGTCCGACCTTTGGCTGGAGCAGTAGAGATAGAAGCAATGTCCTTCGTAGGAACGGAACTGATCGGGTCAACAGTCTCTGCGACTGCCGGAAGAGGTGTGCGATCAAAGGAAGGACATGAGTCAAGATACTAAAAGCCTGGTATATAAAATCCAAGCTCTCAAATAAGTGAGGATGTGTGAATAGTAGGAGTATCAACAATCGATGTGTCAAAGATAGGGGTATCAGCTGATGATATGATAGGTGTATCAGGAATAGAAGTATCAGCTGAAGAATGAACTGGTAAGTCTGTAATCGGTGTGTGAATAATAGGGGTGTCAATAATTGGTAAATCAATAATGGGTGAATGTACAACTGTAGTATCAACAACTGGGGAATCAATAATAGGTGTATGTATAATAGAAGTATCAATAACTGGAGAGAGAATAGGATAGGAATGTGATCATCCGATCTAGAAGGAGAAGATGGGACTGGAGTCTGGGTAGGTGAACTAGAAGGATCATGAACATGAAAGGATTATGCCCTAAAGGCAAATCGAAATATTATATTTCGTTGGGATTTTTCCTTTTCCATCCCAAAAATCAATGTATTGACATTATCATTCAATAAAGGCATTATTTTCATCATACACTGTCTTAATTATTATATGATGAACTCTATAGATTAGGGCTATGGTTCTAGGGTTATGATGAGATCATACCAGTGAGACCTAAAGCCTTAAAATCCTAATCTAAAATATTCCTGGTCAATGGGACATTGAGTAGGGGATCAATGTTTCTGGTAAAGATCAGCACTTCCTATGTACGAGGGTGACTGATCTCACAGTCACTTGTGTTTGACACTAATACTAGGATGTGGGTGCTCATTAGAGAATGAGTTCACTGAATAGATCCAGATTGAGAATATCTAATGGAACCTTATCTATTTGTCAATAGATATTTCTCATAGTGGGAGTAGTGCATGTGGTCCTTTGACCTGAGATTCTCGTGGTACCTTATATACATGAATCCACATTTTGGTTCACACTCAATCATAACACTGAGTTATGCATAAGGTGATACTAGATATGGTGGATTGTATATGAAGGTTGTGAGTAGGTCAACAAGGAATTGATCAGCCCTGTAAGAGGATATTGCATCCAGCCAATTTCGATCAAATGATGATTCGGAAAATCTTTGATCAAAGTATGAACATTAGAAGTAGTTTCTAATAGTTCATTAATGAATCATCATTAAAAAGATTGAGCTAGGGATGAATATGAAATTGGATTTGACAAGGTATCCATATCCATAATCATATTCAGGATGCAAGTTGATCAAAGGACTGAATTCCCCGGTAACTCACCACTGAAGGGTATTTTGGTAATTCCATCAAAATTCCACATCCTCCGGGTAGACATGATACGTTGCTAGACGTCAATCTTGTCTTGTAGAAAAATGATTAAAATTATGATAATTTAAATCAGTTAATTAGAATTAGATTCTAATTGACCAAGTCGAGCTAGCTTGAGTTGACCTAAATCAGCTTAGTTGAGATCTAACCGAATTAAGTCAAATAGCACTCGGACCTACCGCTGGCTAGATGTGGTACCCAATGGGTCACACACAAAAGAGAGTCGATGAGGGATTTAATTTAGAATTAAATCATGTTCGCAGGACAAACACACTAGCATGTGTTGCAGACCCAACTTCTATTCGAATTGGATTCGAATTTGGTTCTGAATTGGGCTTAATTGGGTTCTAATTGAACCTAATTAGAGTATAATTTAAATTTTGGGACTTTGGGCTAACCCGTGGCTGAACCCATTGATTAAAAATCAATTTAAACCCTTTTTCCAAGACCACCCAAGCCATCTTTCCCACGCGCGCGCACCAAAGGAAGAGTCCATGCGCGTGGACTCCTCTTCATGCGCGTGGGGACTTCTTTTACCGTGAAAACCAGATGGGAGGGGGGCGGAAATCATTTCTTTAGGTGTCTCATCTGGAGTCCCTTGGATCAAGATCAGATGGCCAGAAGAAATCCGTTGCTTTTCGGTCGCAACTCCGTCTCAGAACATCGTGACTTTTCTGAGGTTTCTTCCGAGGTTTTTCTACCTCGAAAAATCTTGAAATAAATCAGGAAAGGCATGAAAAATCTGAGGGGACGCGTGATGATGGAAAGAACATGATTCTTGGGATAGCAGAGGGTTGCGTTGTTTTTGAAAAGACACCCCTCTGATATCTATAAATAGGGTTGGGTTCTTGAGGGTTTTCATGTAAGATAATTCAGAAATCAGATTCCCTTTCTTCCTCTCCAGAATACTCCTTCCCCTTGTTCTTGTTGGGTATTGTTTTTGTTATAGAGGTATCCTCTGTCGAAACTCTGACCCTAAACAAGAATAAGAGGAAGGTCTCGAACGGTAAAGGAAAGAAACAGGAAGGGTCTCTTTTCTTTCTTGAATTAAGACATTACTTGTCTTAATTTTTCTTCCACTTCAAATAAGAATTTTCTACAAGGATTGAAGTTGAGGAAAGGATCAAGAAGAGGAAAGAAGGGAGAAAGGGAATTTTCAAGAAAGAAAATTCCAGCCTATAAGTCCAAGAATTGAATTCTTGAAAAAGAATTCAAGAAGAGGATCCAAGATCAAGAAGTTGTTGTCTTCATCTCTTCTCTGTGTGGATCACCATTGGAGGGTGAACATTTGGGCACCTGGTGGAGATTTGCATTTTGGATATTGCGGTACAGGTTAGTACTTACATATATATATATTTAAATCATGTATATGAATGATATATATTTTAATTTTTTTTTTTAAGGAGATCTAGGGCTAAAGGGTTTGGTATATGTTGGCTTTGGCTCCTTAGTTTTGATGATTAACAAAAGGTTGAGTATATGTTTGGACTATTGTTTCATTTCAAGATAAAGTTTCAGGCCTTAGGTTATTCAAAAAGAGTATCAAGAGTACAATGATGAAACCAAGCTTGCTTGATTTGGGAAAGAGCTCTTCTACCTTAAACAAGATCAAATTTCTCATATTGGACCTTCATATTAAGAAGTAATTGACAAAAGAAACAAAGGCCTAGAGAAACTCAAGCATGGCACGCACCTCTCCAGAGTTTCAGAAAATTTCAGACTAGAGGTCGACCTCCAGAGGTCGACACCTTGCCAAAGGTCGACCACCAGAGGTCGACTCATGAAGAAAAGAAAAGTTCAGCAAGGCCGGCACGACAAAATTTCAGTGGCACGCTTCAAAGGTCACCACCTGAGGTCGACACCTATCCAGAGGTCGACACCAGAGGTCGACTCATCGCTTGAGAATTCAAACTGGGCAGAACTATGATTTTCTGGATTTTTGCCTAAGATAAACTGGAGGTCGACTCATGAGGTCGACACTTGACCCAGAGGTCGACTCATGAGTCGACTCATGGCATAACGGCTAGTTTTTCTGAACTTTTAATTTGATTTCTAACGGCCATAAATGACCATATTTTTGATTCTAACGGTCTTGTGGAGTTGTTTCAGCTTGAATGAAGTATTTAACCTCCACCTAACTTCAAAAAAGTGGAGGAGATAAAGTGAAAAAGAAGAGAGTAAAAGTACAAAGCTTTCAATCAATCCTAAGCCAAAAAGAGAGAAAATCCAAGAGATTCCTTAGCCAAAAGCTTTCCATTTTTAAGGAATCTAGCTTTCAAGTCTTTGGCATTTAGTGAGGTCCAAGATTCCAAGAGGAAGACTTGAAGAGTCTCCAACAAGAGCTACATCGAATTGTTTTTTGCTCAAAAAGGAGTTTGTCTTGTTTTTATTCATTGTATTCATACTCTATTTGTGCTAGCCTAGTTTCAAGGGAATTTGAAACTAGTGTGAGGTTTGTTGGTGAGCCAATTGATAAAACCAACTAGGGTTGCTTGTAAGCCCGAAGCCAAAACAAGTATGTAAGGTTTGTTGGTGAGCCTAGGTAACAAAACCAACTTAGATTTTGACTTGTGAGCCTTGTAAAACAAGTCGGCTGTAATCTAGAGAAGATTATAGTGAAAATTCCCAAGTGGAACTTGGGGAGTGGATGTAGGTGCTAGGTGCACCGAACCACTATACGTTTTGTGTGTTTGCATTGCTTTACTCTCTATTGCTCTTTAATTGTTGTTGTCTTTCATTGCTTCCGTTGCACAATTACTTGAGCACTATCACTCTTCACATTTGAAATTGATAGCACATATATTGCTTTATTTTTTTTTAAAAAAAAAGACCCAATTCACCCCCCCTCTTGGGCACCATATCTGAGCAACAGTATAGATTTCATAAGATAAAAATTTTGAAATCTATGTTTCCGCCTTGGTCAACAAACCCAACAGAATAGGACTCCTTGGCAAGTCTGTCATCACCTCCGCTACTGGCTCTGAAGTAAGATCTGGAAAATGAAATCTATTGGAGGCAGTATCCTCATCGTCTCCATCACCATCACCATCAATATCTCCAACAATATCATCACCAATAGGTGTAGGAGCAGGTGGTGCAGTATCAGCAACCGGAGTACTCATTGAAGGTCTGGACAATGCAGTAAGTATAGCTGAGATGCCATCACTAAGTCCAATATGGCTCTCTCCGGTCTCAGCTACGAAACCGTCAAGACGCTATCTAATGATCAAAACATCTATCGCAGTGCATCTGACTCTATCCCGTAAGCTATCAAAAGTATCTGGAGTCTCTGTCTGAGCTGGCTGAGGCTATCTAATGATCAAAACATCTATCGCAGTGCATCTGACTCTATCCTGTAAGCTATCAAAAGTATTTGGAGTCTCTGTCTGAGCTGGCTGAGGCTGTGCTGAAGTAGTAAGATCAGACTGAGATGCAACTGCTGGCTGTGCCGCTGTCTCAGGCTGACTCTTGCTAGGTCCTGCCTCGTCAGAGAGGATGCACTCCTCTGCTGCGTCATCATCATCAACTCTATCCTCTGCCTGACCAAATATCCTGCGAGTCCACTGGCCTTGGAATAGATGATAGCCCATCCGGTGTAATGACCTGATGTCATACACATCAGTATGAAGTAGCATGCGGTAAGGCTCATCCTCAATGCTGACGCCATACTCTCTGAATAAAACTGTCAATCCCTTCCCATATGGCAGGCAGAGTCGCTGGCTAGTCGACGCCTCCGTCATCTGGTGAATCATAAGCACTAGAAGGCAGACGGTCGTGTACTGAACCAAAGAGACCATCACTAGCAACTCCTGCTCAATGATGTAATCGAAGCATCCGGTCTTCGACAGAAGTATCTGGGCCACAATATGATGTAACAGTCTCATCTCTATAGATAGTCGAAATGCTTGTACAGTGGCTCCCTTAGGCAGTATATCAGACTCAAAGATGCACTGAAGTACACTGACTCTGTCCATCAAACTATCCACCACAGATCCAGTCATTGGTATATCCCATACTCTGCTCAATATCTTTGATGAAACTGGGATATCTCGGCCTCTCACCTGTTCTAACCATCCATCAGATCCACGGGCGAGTGATCCATAAAACTCTTGCATAAGCCCGGGATAGTATCTCTCGCTGAGTGAGCAAAATGAAGTCAGTCCAGCCTGTCGAATCCATTATCCGATCTTAAAATGCTGTTGGTCGACAAAAGTAAAGTCCACTCGTCATCCCCCAACGATGGTCTTTGAGCTCATTTGGCTAGAAGGAACAAAAAGTGGTCGTGCGGGCGGATTAGGAGCTCCAGGCTCATGTCTGGCCTTTGTCCTTCACTATTCTTCCTGATTTGACTGACAAGGTCAATGGACTACTTGCTTTCAGGGTCCCATTACTTAAATTAAAGAATTAGGCAAGGTTTGGGTAGAAACCTAGGGTTTCTAAGGCTTAGAATCCAAATGGGAGATGAAATTAAGCAAAATCCAAGCAACCGAATGTCCAAAATGAAGAATCAGCGGGCTTAAAACATGAAACTGAAAATAGAAATAGTGAGGAGTACCTTAGAACATGTGTCGGCTCGAAGGAGAGAAAGAAATGGGGAGAAAACCATTCGAAAAACCCTTTATTCTCGGTCTGCTTCCGTTCAAGTGTCGACTCATGAATGTGTCGACACATTCCGGTGTCGACACATCAATGTGTCGACACATCGACTTAAAAATCAAAAATTAAGAGTTCCAAGCATTGATCAAAATCACTAGAAATATGATAAATTTAAAGAAAAATCAACAATGATTGAGTAAGATTGATTATGATTGGTGTCGAATTGATCTAATTTGAGTTAAATATAGGAAAAATTTAATCAAATAGATTAATGATCCCGAGCTCTCTTCTAATCATACAAAATCGATCTTCTAGAAGAGGTTTAGTCAAAATATCAGCTAATTGAAACTCAATACTAATAAATTCAAGCATAACATCATTATTTTCTACATGATCTCTAATAAAATTATATCTAATTTCAATATGTTTACTCCTAGAATGTTGAACAGGATTTTTTGTCAAGCAAATAGCACTGGTATATCATATTTAATAGGTGTACTAGCTAACTTAATTCCAAAATCTTCAAGTTGTTGCTTAATCCACAAGATTTAAGCACAACAACTTGCTACTGTAATATACTCAGCCTTAGCTATAGATAGTGCAACTGAAGTTTGTTTCTTGCTAAACTAGGAGATTAAGTTAACTCCAAGAAATTGGCAAGTACCACTAGTACTCTTTATATCCAAATTACAACCAGCAAAATCCGCATCAGAATATCTAATCAATTTAGCAGATGAATTTCTAGAATACCATAAACCAATATCAATAGTACCAGATAGATATCTAATAATATACTTAACAGCCATCAAATGTGATTCTTTAGGTTCAAATTGATATCTAGCACACATGCGTACACTAAACATTATATCAAGTCTACTAGCAGTTAGATACAGTAAAGAGCCAATCATACCTCTGTATAACTTTTGATCTACTGATTTACCAAGTTCATCTTTATCAAGTCTACAAGAGGGGCTCATAGGCATACCTATTGCTTTAGTAGTCTCCATCCCAAACTTCTTTATAACTTTTCTTTTATACTTAGCTTGGTTGATAAAGATACCATTTGTAGTTTGCTTGAACTGGAGTTCGAGAAAGAAATTGAGTTCACCAATTATATTCATCTCGAACTCACCGTACATTAGCTTGGCAAACTCTTGACAAAGAATTTTATTAGTAGCACCGAAAATAATGTCATCATCATATATTTGCACTACTAATAAATCATTATCTTTTTTTTAAAAAAATAGTGTTTTGTCAACATTGCCTCTAGAAAATTTATTTTGAATCAGAAATTTACTGAGTCTTTCATACCATGATGTAGAACAAAAGAAGAGATAATGCGATGCAGAAATAAATTAATATTAATTCTTTTTTTTTTATATATATTTTTTTGGCTTTGACTCAAAGGAAAGCTAAACTAAATTGAAAGAAACTAGGTAATAATTGAAAGCATAATTTAAAAGAAACTAGGTTATCAGAGTGGTTCAGAAGTAATGGATCGCTGGGGGTTGAGAAACTCCCAGACCTAGGGTTTCACTCTGAACATTCAACAGGACAGAAATAAAGAGAAGAGATGGGTTACTGACCAGACAGTGATCTTCACAGAGTTTGGTGGAAGAACTCTCTCGAGCATATTGTTGGATCCTCGGATTCGGATACCTTCGTAATGGATCCTCCAATACTGGTCCTACGGCTGAGTCGGCTTCTCCTGAACTCAAGATCTGGGAAAGAAGAAGAACAAGTAATGGAATCAGGTGCTCAAGGAAGGATTTACCAGATTGAAGAACTTGAAAGCTGATGTTGCTGAAATCCAGATTCTCCTAAAGGTTGATCTGGCTCCCTCTGGAATTTGCTCTGAATCTGAAGTATCCGGACTGGACCCAGATGCTGGTGGTCGGCCTTGACTTGGAGAGAGTGGCCGTGGGAGGTGGGGTAGGCTAGGGTTTGGTGGATTGTGGAGAATGATGGGCGGCTAGGGTTTTGGAGTTGAAGTGGCTAACCTAGGGTTTTATGGTTGGAGATCTCACACCTCCTCAAGGTTCCTGGGGAAATCGGATTTACTCCCTCACGGAGCTCAACACCTGGATGCAAGTGCGGAAGAGAGAAAACACAGAGTTTGCTCACATATAAATTGGATTCATTCATCAGATTACTTTAAAATTTACAAGAGGGGTTTAATTTATAGGACTTTACAAGAGAGTAGGGTTTTACATCTTCCCATGTGGGACTAATGGGGGGGATCTTCAAATTAGGTTTGTAGGATCAATTCCCACACATATGGCCGGCCAAAAGGTTCCAAAAATGTTGATTGGAGGCTTTAAAAGGAAGGTAGGTGGCGCCTCCTAGCCTTGTTCTTCAAGAGAGAATTTCTTTCCTTCCATGGCTCAACTCTTTTGGACTCCTCCTTTTCTTTCTCCCTAAGTCATGGTTCTTCCCATCTTTGCTTTGGGCATTTTTGGCATGGAATGGGCGCCCCCTTGAAGTACTCTCCAAGAAGAGTTTCTTTCTTTTCATAGCTTGGCTCTTATGGAATATTTTGGGCCGCCCCCTTGAATTGTGGATCCCAGATTGCTTTCTCCTCAAATGGCGCAAGAGAGAAGGGAACTGCTATCTTGTGGTGTGGGGACCAGAGCATACTGGATGGAGATGTGGCACCCCCGGGACTCAGGCATGTGGCTGGGAGTGTGGCGCCCACTTGCTTGGCCTTGGGAGAAAATGTGACACCCAGGTTGAAGTCCTAGACCACTACTGAGTCAACATGACTCAACAAAAATAAATTACAAGGAATACAGACTCAAGCTAAAATTGAGTTAATCAAGTCAACCCTTATTACAAACCAGAAAATCCTAATTCTTCGGGCAAGGTCAATCAGAGATCCAGATGGAGCCCTGAAGTCTTCTTCTGAGTCTGGTGCCTGCACCAATTCTCCCGGAGTGGGAGGAACTCGACCCTGTCGAGTATGGATCAAGTTGGCTCTGGTATCTCTCCAAGAGGTCTAGGTCCAATTCTTGTAATTCTTCTCGGGAGATCCAAGAGTCATCAGAATCTGGCCTTCCTTGCCAGCGGACCAGGTATCTTTGGTATCCTCGATTACGAGTAGAGATAACCTGATCATCCAGGATCTTTTCAATCTGCTCTTTCCTCGCAGGCCAGTTTGTTGGTGGACACACAGGGTTGGGTTCACTCTCAAGAGTAGGATTAGGTTTAAAAGGCTCACTGGGAATCACAGCTGGCTCTCTATACTCTACTAGGTCTGTAATGTTGAAAGTGGAGCTAATGCCTAGTTCTGGAGGCAACTCGAGCACATAGGCATTGGATCCTACTCTCTTCACCACTCTAAATGGTCCAGCTCCTCTAGCATGTAACTTTCTAACGGTTCCAGGAGGAAACCGTTCAGGCCTTAACCTAATCATTACATAGTCTCCCTCATCAAAAGTTTTGACTCGCCTTTGAGAATCAGCCAACTTCTTATATGTTTCATTACTTAAATTTATTTTGGCATGAATTTCTTTATGCAAGTCTTTTATATGCTGTGCAAAAACTTCGGCAGACTCGGAGACTCGTGTGTGGACTGGTAAAGGAGCTAGGTCAAGAGGTGTGTGAGGTTTGTAACCATGCACAATTTCAAATGGACCCTTACCCGTAGACCTATTGACCGAGTCATTATATGCAAATTCAGCTCTAGGTAAGTACAAATCCCAGTTCCTAATGTTTTCACCAACAAGACACCTTAACAGATTGCCTAAACTACGGTTCACTACTTCGGTTTGGCCATCAGTCTGGGGATAATAGGTAGTTGAAAACTTAAGTTTTGTCCCTAACTTATGCCAAAGGGTTTTCCAGAAATAGCTGGTGAACCGGACATCCCTATCGGAAAAAATTATCTTAGGTAGGCCATGGAGTCGAACTATCTCATTAAAGAACAGGGTGGCTACCTTAGACGCATCAAATGTTTGGGAACAAGGCAAGAAATGGGCCATCTTAGAAAATCGATCGACTACAACACAGATAGAGTCATGCCTCCTCTGGGTCTTAGGCAAACCTAACACAAAGTCCATGCTCACATCTTACCAAGGACGATCTGTGACAGGGAGTGGGGTATAAAGGCCGGTGTTCTATTTTCGCTGTTTGGCAACAGCGCAGGTCCGACACCTAGCCACAATGTGTGCTACATCTCTTTTTAAGCTAGGCCAGAAAAAGTGGTCTTCAATAGCCAGGGTGGTCTTGTCTTTTCCGAAATGGCCAGCTAAACCTCCAGCATGAATTTCCCAAATCAAAAATTCCCTAAGAGAAGTTCAAGGGATGCAAAGCCTATTCTTAAAGAACAGAAAGCCATCTAAAAGGGTATAATCCTTATGGTCACTAGATGGTCCTTGAGTTAGATCCTGGTACACAGTCTTAAAATCCGAACACGACTCATATTCCTCTTTGATCTGCTCAAACCCTATGACTTCAGCCCTAATAGAATTCAATAACAAAGATCGATGACTAAGGGCATCAGCTACCTTATTTTCAGATCCAGCCTTATGTTTTAAAATAAAAGTATAGGACTGGATATACTCTACCCACTTAGCATGCCTAGGGTTAAGCTTCTTCTGGGAATTCAAGAATCTAAGAGCCTCATGGTCTGAAAACAACATAAATTCTTGCGGTAGCAAATAATGTCTCCAGTAACGCAAAGCTTGCACTACCGCATAAAATTCCTTATCATAGGTAGAATATCTAAGCTTTGCATCATTAAGTTTTTCACTAAAGAATGCTACGGGATGGTTCTCTTGGCTTAGGACTCCACCTATGCCTACTCCTGAAGCATCACAGGCAACCTCAAATACCTTTAAAAAGTCGGGTAACCTCAAAATGGGTGCCTGGGTCATCCTATCCTTAAGATCTAGGAAGGCTTTATGGGCTGCTTTAGTCCACTGGAATTCTCCCTTCCTAATACAGTCTGTGATAGGAGCAACTACAGTACTAAACCCCTTGATGAATCGCCTATAGAAGGTAGCCAAGCCGTGGAAACTTCTGACTTCATGCACACTGGTCGGCTCTGGCCATTCTACTATGGACCTAATCTTTTCTAGATTGGCAGCCACGCCGTCAGGGGTTACTACAAATCCAAGGAAGATAATTCTACTGGTCATGAATTCACATTTTTTGAGATTACCGTAGAGACTATCATTCCTCAAAACTTGGCAGACTTGTCTAAGGTGGCCTAGGTGATCTGCAGGGGTCTTACTATAGATCAGGATGTCATCAAAATAGACCACTACAAACTTCCTTATGAAAGCTCTAAGTATCTGGGTCATAATCCTCATGAAAGTACTAGGGGCATTGGACAACCCAAATGGCATAACAACCCATTCATATAGACCATCCTTAGTTTTGAAAGCGGTTTTCCACTCATCCCCTGGTCTAATCCTAACCTGATGATAGCCGCTCTTGAGATCAATTTTAGAAAAAACCATTGCACCGGCCATCATATCTAGCATGTCATCTAGTCTAGGGATGGGAAACCTATACTTGATTGTGATTTTGTTGATGGCATGACTATCAACACACATTCTCCACGTGCCATCCTTCTTTGGGGTCAGAAGTGCAGGGACTGCACAAGGGCTAAGACTCTCTCTAATGAACCCCTTCCTCAACAATTCTCCAACCTGCTTTTGTAGTTCCTTATGCTCGGATGGATTCATCCTATATTGGGGCAAGTTGGGTAAAGTAGCTCCTGTGACTAAATCTATGGAATGCTGGATATCCCTAAGAGGTGGAAGGTGGTCCGGCAGATCCTCAAAAAAAACATCCTTAAATTCTTCTAACAAAGGTCTAACTTCCTGAGGAGGCTCTGAGGGTGTAGGAGTCCTAAGTTCCTTAGCAGTCAACATCCAAATAGGTGAACCACTATGAATTTCTTGTTCTAGATCCTTAGCACTAATTAGGTTCACTCCAGTCTTCATCTCTCTAACCTTATTGGGCCCCTTAGCTACCTTGTCCTTAGGAGGGACTGAATGGATTGTTATTTTCTTCCCATTAAAACTAAAGACACAGGTGTTGGATTTTCCTAAGAGGGTGGCATCATGATGATATAACCAAGGTCTTCCAAGAATTATACTGCTCACCCCCATGGGCAAGACATCATACCAAATCTTCTCTTGATAGGATTGCATTTGGATTTGGACCTGACATCTAGACTAGATGGGTATAGAGGTAGAGTCTACCCAAGAAACCTTATAGGGGTTGGGGTGGGGGACTGGGGTTAAGCTTAACATTTTGACAGTGCTAGCAGAAATGGCATTCACACAGCTCCCACTATCTATGATGATTTTACATACCTTATCCCCTAGTTTAAGGAAAGTCTATAGAATGTAAGTCCTACGCCAATCTTCCTGAACTCTACTCTGGGACAGGATGCATCTCACAACCCCTAATTGGTCAGACTCTATGGATTCCTCCTCTCCTTCATACTCATCGACAAAATTCATTCCGACCTCATAAACTTCTTCTTCAAACTCTTCATTGGGCCCGGAATTCTCTTCTTCTCCTTCTTTTATGTAAAGGGATCTACGAGGGCACTGGCTAGAAACATGACCTACCTTATGGCACTTAAAACAAGCTATTGCTGTGCACTGGTTGGAGATATGACCAGGCTTCTGGCACTTAAAACAGATGATACTAGGGGTTCTCTGGGTGTCAGGTGCCTTACCTTTGTCCATGGGCCAAGGGGTGGGAATACCCTGATTAGGCTTGCTTGGGATAACTTGGCTAGGTCCATTTCTTGGAATTGGGGCACTAACCCTAGAAGGTATAGGTCCTCTCTGAAACTTCTCAGTGTTTAGTGCAATCTGATAGGCTTGGTCTAGGTCAGTAACCTTTCTCAGAAACAACTCCCTCTTTATGTCCTCCCTAAGTCTAGCCCTAAACCTAGACAAAGTGACCTCATGGGCTTCACTCACATCACATCTCATCAGGTACTCATCAAAGGTGGTTATGTAGTCTGATACAGATCGGTTCCCTTGTTTCAAAGTCTGCCATTGGTCTAACAGATTCTGCTGGTATGAAATGGGTAGATACTTATCTCTAAGTTTCTCTTTCATACCCTCCCAAGTGGTTATGGGTTCCACATTTCGTCTTCTAGTGGTTAGCTCAATTTTCCCCAGTATAACCTAGCTTGATGTACTAACTTCATATTGGAAAACTTGAACTTCCTTTCCTAAGACATGGCATACCACTCAAAGTACTGGTCCATCTCACCCTCCCAATCAGAATACACCTTAGGGTTTAAGCTACCATCAAAAGTGGGTGCATCTAATTTGATGTTCCGAATGAACCTATCATCCCTGTCTTCAGGCTCTGGGTCAGGCCTCCTATGATTAGGTTCAGGATCTCTGTATAAAGGTCTTCTAGGCTCCTGGTGTGGGTGAGGTTGAGGCACATTAAAATCTGGGTCAGGAGACCAATTCTGATGCCTAGGTTCCTCAAGTACTTGGATTTGATCCCTAAGCTGGGTAAAATTCTCATTCATATCCTGACTTAATTTGTTCATACTTTCAGTAAGAGCTCTAACCATGGCCTCTAAATCAGGTTGGGTTTGACCAGGTTGGTAGGGTACTCCATTCCGGGTAGACATGATGATGCAAGCAAACACACAAAATGAGACTCAGTTGAGACGACTACGGGCTAACTAGACCTAGAGCCCAAACTAGATGCCCAATCAGAGTGGCAAGCTAGCCTGTAGTAACTCGGGACTCAGCCAGACAGGTGTAAGGAGAGTGTTAGGTTCTTAGATGCCAATCCTAGACACCAATCAGTGATTGGCTAGCTAGGCGGACCAGCACACAAGCCCTTCGGGAAAGAATCCCTGAACCACCATTCTAGACACTAAGTACAAAGCACACACAGAGTAACTAGACAAACTGACTCAACACTAGCCTTGACCCGACTTGTTGATGTCCCTAGCCCACTAGGGCAAATTAAGTTTAATAAATTTTAAAATTAGGCTTAGGATCGAATGAGTGGGTGATAGTTTTGGGCTAAGGAGAGGTTATCAACTCCTCCCCTTATCTTAGATGCTCAAATGCCCTTAAGATGAATTAGGAGATGATCACTCAAAAAATTAAATTGCAGAAACACAGAAATAGAGTTACAGTAATTTAACTCTCAGAAATTTCACGGAAACCAATAAATCACAAGAAAATTATGTAAAATAGATTCAATTATACTGGTTCTAGAAAAACAAAAATCATATAATTTGGAGTTACCTGCAATGAAAAAAATTCTTGCAACAGGGCAGTTACAGACTGAAAACAGAGTGCTTCCCCCGTTTACAATTCCTACTATGAAGTTGTAACCCAGCGGATCCCCTACACGCCCTAGGAACACCCCGTGGAATGGGAAGAGGAGGTTTGCACCTCTCTTCGTTCCTAGGACCGGACGTTCTGGGGAGTCTACTTCGAGCAGAAAAAGTAAAAAGGAGAGACACTCAAACAAACAAACAAGATAGACACCCTAGACAGGGCTCTGATACCAAAAATGATGCAGAACGAAAGAAGAGATGATGCGATGCGGAAATAAATTAAGATTAATTCTTTTATATATATATATATATATATATATATATATATATATATTTATATTCAAAAATTGGCTTTGACTCAAAGGAAAGCTAAACTAAATTGAAAGAAACTAAGTAATAATTGAAAGCACAATTTAAAAGAAACTAGGTTATCAGAGTGGTTCAGAAGTAACGGATCGCTGGGGGTTGAGAAACTCCCAGACCTAGGGTTTCGCTCTGAACTTTCAACAGGACAGAAATAAAGAGAAGAGAAGGGTTACCGACCAGACAGTGATCTTCACCGAGTTTGGTGGAAGAACTCTCTCGAGCAGATTGTTGGATCCTCGGATTCGGATACCTTCGCAATGGATCATCCAATACTTGTCCTACGGCTGAGTCGGCTTCTCCTGAACTCAAGATCTGGGAAAGAAGAAGAACAAGTGATGGAATCGGGTACTCAAGGAAGGATTTACCAGATTGAAGAACTTGAAAGCTGATGTTGCTGAAATCCGGATTCTCCTAAAGGTTGATCTGGCTCCCTCTGGAATTTGCTCTGAATCTGAAGTATCCGGACTGGACCCAGATGCTGGTGGTCGGCCTTGACTTGGAGAGAGTGGCCATGGGAGGTGGGGTAGGCTAGGGTTTGGTGGATTGAGGAGAATGATGGACGGTTAGGGTTTTGGAGTTGAAGTGGCTAACCTAAGGTTTTGGGGTTGGAGATCTCACACCTCCTCAAGGTTCCTGGGGAACCCGGATTTACTCCCTCATGGAGCTCAATACCTGGATGCAAGTGCGGAAGAGAGAAAACACAGAGTTTGCTCACACATAAATTGGATTCATTCATCAGATTACTTTAAAATTTACAAGAAGGGTTTAATTTATAGGACTTTACAAGAGAGTAGGGTTTTACATCTTCCCATGTAGGACTAATGGGGGGGATCTTCAAATTAGGTTTGTAGGATCAATTCCCACACATATGGCTGGCCAAAAGGTTCCAAAAAAGTTGATTGGAGGCTTTAAAAGGAAGGTAGGTGGCGCCTCCTATCCTTGTTCTTCAAGAGAGAATTTCTTTCCTTTCATGGCTCAACTCTTTTGGACTCCTCATTTTCTTTCTCCCTAAGTCATGGTTCTTCCCATCTTTGATTTGGGCATTTTTGGCATGGAATGGGTGCCCCCTTGAAGTACCTCCAAGAAGAGTTTCTTTCTTTTCATAGCTTGGCTCTTATGGAATATTTTGGGCCGCCCCCTTGAATTGTGGATCCCAGATTGCTTTCTCCTCAAATGGCGCATGAGAGAAGGGACCTGCTATCTTGTGGTGTGGGGACCAGAGCATACTGGATGGTGATGTGGCGCCCCCTGGACTCAGGCGTGTGGCTGGGAGTGTGGCTCAGAGTGTGGCGCCCACTTGCTTGGCCTTGGGAGAAAATGTGACACCCAGGTTGAAGTCCTAGACCACTACTGAGTCAACATGACTCAACAAAAATAAATTGCAGGGAATACAGACTCAAGCTAAAATTGAGTTGATCAAGTCAACCCTTATTACAAACCAGAAAACCCTAATTCTTCGGGCAAGGTCAATCAGAGATCCAGATGGAGCTCTGAAGTCTTCTTCTGAGTCTGGTGCCTGCACCATACCAGGCTCGAGGTGCTTGTTTTAATCCATAAAGTGCTTTGTGTAGTTTAAAAACATGATCAGGATGTACATGGTTTTTAAATCCAGGTGGTTGTTCAACAAAAACCTTTTCAATTATAAAGCCATTTAGAAAAGCACTATTAACATCCATTTGAAATAGTTTGAAATTCATAAAACAAGCAAATGCTAATAATAATGTAATTGCTTCAAGTCTAGCAACAGGAGCAAAAGTTTCATCAAAATCAATCCCTTCCTCCTGGTTGTAGCCTTTAGTAACTAGCCTAGCTTTATTTCTAACAACAATTCCATTTTCATCTAATTTATTCCTAAATACCCATTTAATTCCAATAATAGAAACATTAGATGGTCTTTCTATTAATGTCCAAACATTATTTCGATCAAACTGAATTAGTTCATCTTGCATGGCATTATTCCAGCTAGGGTCTTTTTCAGCTTCTTCAAAACATTTTGGCTCTACTTGCGATACAAAAGCTATAAAATCACATTCATTTCTAATTGAGGCTCGAGTTCTTACCCCTTTAGATGGATCACCTATGATTAATTCCTTAGGATGTCCATGAGCATACCTCCACTCCTTAGGTAGATCATGATGCTTTGGAGTGTCATCACCTTTCTCATCCTTGTCTTAATCTTCTTCACTTAGCTGAGGTTGAACATTCAGTGTCAACTTTTGAAGCTTGTCAGCACCTGCACATTCATCAGATGTATCATCTTTTCTAGAAAATTTATTAGTAGATTATTCAAAAACAACATGCACTGACTCTTCTACAACCAAAATTCTTTTATTGAAAACTCTGTATGCCCTGCTTGATGTGGAGTATCCTAAAAGATACCTTTATCAAACTTGGCATCAAACTTTTCAAGATTATCTTTTCCATTATTTAAAATAAAACATTTGCAACCAAAAACTCAAAAATATTTTAAAGTCAGTTTTCTTTGGTTCCAAAGTTCATATGAAGTTTTCTTCAAAATAGGATGGATTAAAAACATGATTTAAAATGTAACATGCAGTATTAATAACTTCAGCCCAAAAATATCTCGGTAAATCGTTTTCACAAAGCATAGTGCATGCCATTTCTTCCAAAGTACGATTTTTTCTTTCTACTACCCCATTATGCTGAGGTGTCCTAGGTGCAGAAAAGTTATGTTCTATTCCTTTTTCATTACAAAAGTTTTTAAAATGTTGATTTTCAAATTCAGTTCCATGATCACTACGAATGCAAATAACTGAAATAACTTTTTGTTTTTAACTTTTCGATAAAATTTATGAATGCAGAAAATGATTCATCTTTATGTGCTAAAAAAAAAACCCATGTAAATCTCGAAAAATCATCCACTATGACTAATCCATAACTCTTGCCTCCTAGACTTGATGTTCTAGTTGGTCCAAAGAGATCCATATGAAGTAGTTCTAGTGGCCTACTAGTAGTTACAAAATCTTTTGGTTTGAAAAAAGTTTTAACTTGTTTACCTAATTGATATGCTTGACAAATTATATCTTTTTCAAAATAAAGTTTAGGTAAATCTCTAACTAAATTCTTTTTATAAAGTTTTGAAAGAAGATACATGCTAGCATGTCCTAATCTTCTATGCGAAAGCCAACTAGTCTCATCCTTAGTAGAATTCATTGCAATAAGGTATTCTCCATTAGACAAGGATAGATCATCTAGGTCTACCAAATAAACATTTCCATGCCTTTTTCCAATGAATTGCACTCCATTTATATCCAGACTAGCAATCATGCAATATGATGATTTAAAAATTACTTGAAAACCTTTATCGCAAAATTGACTAATGCTTAAGAGATTATGTTTCAAACCATCAACTAGAAGTACATTACAAATACTACCAGGAGTTATGTGAACCTTACCAATACCAATGATTTTTCTTTACCATTATCCCCGAAGGTCAAACTCCCTCCATTCAAAGCTTCAAGAGAAGTGAATTGCTTCACATCTCCAGTCATGTGCCTTGAGCAACTACTATCAAGATACCAAAGTCTTTTTTCTTCTTGGTTGTAAGACACACCTGCAATAAATCATGCTTTGTTTTTAGGTATCCAAGCCAACTTGGGTCCTTTAGGGTTAGCATTCAAAACGGTTCCTTTTGGAACCCACACTTTACCAAAAGAATTGATTTTTCTTAAATTGCATTGAAATAATTTATGACCTAACTTTTTGCAGGAAGAACAAATAATGCTAGATAATGTTGGTACAAAAAAGTTTTTGAAATACTTTTGTTGCTTTTGTGGTCTAAAACCTAAACCAGCTTTATTAAAAATAGCCCTTCAACTATTCAATAGTAGGTTTAATTTTACTGAACTATAAGTAAATTTTTAACAAAAAGTTTTATCTTTTCAAGTTCATTTTTGTACTTAGTATTTTCAAGTTCTAAATATTTGTTTTTCTTCAAAAGATCATTGTTAGAAATAACATTCTTAAGTCTTTTCAAAACTTCATTTTCCATTGACAATGCATTATTTTTCTTTTCTAAAATATATAATTTTGATTTTAAATCACTAACATTATTTAGTAAAGAATTGTTTTCAAAAGAAAAACTATTTGCATGCTTTTTCAACTTTTTATTTTCACTTAAAATTAGTTTATAATCATGCATGAGTTCATCAAAGGCATTTCTAAGTTCATCAAATGTAAAATCAATCTCGGTATCAGAATTTACCTCATCATTGTCTTGATGTGCCATTCAACAGAGATTTGCCACTTTTGTTTGCTCTTCTTCAAAACTAGAGTCTTCACTATCGCTTCAGGTGGTCATCATTGCTTTCTTTCTTAATTTTTTCCTTGATTTATTAAGAAGAGGGCAATTGAACTTGTAGTGTCCCGGCTTCTTGCACTTGAAGCATGTAGGTATTTCCTTCTCCTTTTTCTTTTCTTTTTCCTTCTCTTTTTCTTTTCCTTTTTCTTTTGATTGATATTTCTTTTTGCAAGGAAATTTCCTCCTCTTCATGAATCTTCTAAATTTTCGAGCAAGGAGGGCTTCTTCGCCTTTATCTTCTTCTTTATCTTCGGACTCATCTATTGAGGATTCTTCTTGAATGTTTGATTTGAAAGCAATCCCATTCTTTTTTTGTTCATGTCCATTGATTTTTGTTTCAAATTAAGCTCATAGGTCATGAGCGATCCAACCAACTACTCTAGAGATAATTTATCAACATCCTTGGCTTCTTGAATTGCGGTCACCTTCGGATCCCATGATGTTGGAAGTGACCTGAGGATTTTATTCACAAGATCAACGTTAGACATTACCTTTCCAAGACTTCTCATTCCATTAACAATATTTATGAATCTTGTATACATATCAGTGATAGATTCATTAGGTTCCATTCAGAACATCTTATAAGTGTGCACTAACATATTTATTTTAATATTTTTTACTTGATCGGTACCCTCGTGGGTAACTTCAAGTGTATCCCATATTTCTTTAGTAGACATGCATGTAGATATCCTATTGAATTCATTAGGATCTAATACATAATAGAAGAGATTCATTACCTTGGCATTGATCTTGGATTGCTTAATGTCATTTTCATCCTAATCCTCTTCGAGCTTTGGGATGAAAACACCATTAACCACTACTGAAGGAATATGATGACCCTATCTACAACTGTCCACAAATTATAATCAATAGAATGCATATAAATTTTCATCCTAGTTTTCCAATATGTATAATTTGATCCATTAAAAAATGGAGGTCTATTTGAGGCTTAACCCTCAACTACGCTAGTACCAATTGGGACTGCCATAGATCTTTACTCAAGGCGGTAAACCCTATATACTGAGAACAGGGCTCTGATATCACTTGTTGCCCAGTAAGCAACCCAAGAGGGGGGTGAATTGGGTCACTAAAAATTAAAATAACTTTACTTGATGCAATGCAATGTAATTCAATTCAATAATTAATTATACAAGGTACTATTAATTCAAATGTAATGCTGCTAAATAAAATTACAGCAGAAATAAAGAGAAATAAAAGAAAAGTAAGTAAAGAGATCAATCAACCACAAAGATCAAGAAATATAGTGGTTCGGTGCTATCCAATGCACCTACTGCCACTCCCCAAGATCCCCTTAGGAATTCACTATAATCATATAGATTATAGTTGATTAGTTTTGTGGGCTCACTAATCAAAACCCAACTTGCTTTTACAAGGCCAACAAGTCAAAACCTCACTTGGTTTTACGGGCTAACCAATAACCTAATTGGTTTTCAAAGGCTAACCAATAACCGCCCTTGATTTTCTAGGCTAACCAAGAATCTAAGTGGTTTTGCAGGCTAACTACCAACCTAATTAGTTTTCAAAGGCTCACCAATAACCTCCCTTAGTTTTTCAATAGGCTAACCAAGAACCCTTACAATAAATAAAGATTTGAAGTAAAGAAACAAAGTAAGCTTTCTAAACAAAAGCAGGTATCTCTTTGAAGCTCGATGTAGTGATGTTTTCAACTTATTGAAGCCTCTTGAATGCTCAAGAGTGGATGATCTTCAAAGCTCTTGAAGGCTCTTGAATGCTTGGAGGCTTGTTTGTGCTTGAGAGTGGTTGAATCTTCAATGAATAGGAGTTAAAGCTCTCACTTGAATGCTCTTTTCTTATTCTCTTCAATAATATTCAATCTTCTTCATTTGATTTGATTAGGAGCATATATATACTTCCCCAAGCCCTCAAATCCCATTTCTAGCTATTAGACTTGAAAAACTAACCATTGGAGGGCAAAATGGGCGAGTTCTGCATTTGAAAAACTAGCCATTACTGTTCTGGTGGGAACACCGGAGGCACTAGAATAAGACGGAGGCTTTTCAACCCACTGTGAATTGATCAATAATTTATGAGTCCATCTGTAATAAGGGCTTAGCCTATCTGAGTCCATTTTAGTTGTTATTTGAGTCTTTTGAGTTTCAGTTCTGTACTAGTCAGCTCATGTTGAGCTAGTTCAGTCCAGTGTTAGTCAGCTCATGTCGAGCTAATTTTATCATTTTTGAGTCCTATTCAACCATATTGAAGACTCAAGACCACATCATATAAGTGAAGACCAAGTCCAACCAGATTAAAGACATGGAAGTATAGCCCAAGTCCAACCCAGCTTGAAGATTTGATGACCCCAGGAGGAAAAATTCAGAAAACCCTGATTCCTTGCAGATGCCCTCCAGATGCCCAGATTCCCTTCCAGATGCCAAAGTATATTCATAGACCAGGGCATCCATGATTCTAGAGGTCCATCTGCATCCTAGCCCAAAGAAATCAAGCCCAGATGCCAAGTCCAAGCCCTAAAGAAGCAAGATACCAGGGAATATTCCTGCTACATGGCTACCAGGCCACCCCAGCTTCTAGAGGCCCAAACCCATGCACCCGAGCCCCTTTGGGCCGGCCCCTTCCTGCTCCTAGAAGCCCAACACGTCCCCCTAGGCATCCTTGGAGTGTAGGCAAAGTCAATAGAATTTTTAGAGATTTTTCTACCTAATATTTCTTTATTTTCTAGCTAAGGTTTGAGAGGGAAAAGGATTCTTATGTAAAGACTAATGTGCCCTTACTTGGAGCCCAAGGTTAAGGGTCTATTTAAAAGACCCTAGCTTCTTGTATGAAGGGAGATTTTGATATATGAAATAAACCTTGAGTTCTTCTATTGTTTTGTGTGATTACCCTGCTGTGTGCATAAAGGGGTTTGAGAGTTCTTCTACCCGGTGTTTGCAACCATCTTCCTACCGCCAACTATCCTTCCAGCCCCCTCAAAAACTTTCTTTCCTTTACTATTTTCCATTGTTTTCTTAATTTCCTCTAAGTTTTCTAACCCCTAATAGGTTGTTTGCAGGTCCCCGAGTTCCTACGAATCCAACGACTCCAGCCAAGCCTCAATCGGACCACCGAGTAGAAAGCCGGGTATCCGCGGGTCTTTGGCTCGGTTTTCTAGGCCGCATCCATCGAGGAACAAGAGATTCCTTCATTGCAATCTTCACCGGGTACTTCAGACATTGTCAGGTACACCCTCTCTACCTCTAGTCTTATTATTGTAGGAGAACTTGCCCTAACCGAGGCTTCTCAGCCCCGGCGATCCTTCTTTAGTACTTTTCTAGGTTCTAATCTGCATGCTTGGCTTCAAAAATTTATACAAAATTTCTTACAACTAATTTTGATCTAAAATTTGGAAATTAATCACCTAACCCCACATATAAAACATACAAAATGAATTGCATGCATATTAGTCCCGCATCATTTGGTATCAGAGCTTAGATTAGGACTTGTTTTCTACAATTTTTCAGTCCTTATATTCTTTGTTATTTTAATTATTTCTCTCTGATAAAAACTCCACAAATTCTGAAATTTATTTTTTTGGATTCATCATAATTCACAGTAATTTTAAAATTTTTTGTAGATTTTATTATAGCCTGTGAATTTTCTGCAAGCCGAAATACAGCCTGCAAATTTTTGGCTCTATTTTTTCAGCAAGACAAGTTTGGAAGTTTTAGGGTTTTGTTTAGCATCTTTTGCATATCTTTTAATTTTAGTATATTTTCAGCATATTAGGCCATGATTTGTAAGTTTTCTTCTATTTAAAAAATACCAAAAAAAAATTTACATATTCTCCAAAAATACCAAAAACATCTAAACCCTAATTTGCATCCTCATCTGCCTGCCATCATTGCATAATTTACTTTTAAGGGCACTCTTGCTATATCAGATAGGGGAAGGATTTGATCACCTCTCCTTAGCCCAAAACTACATCCCTTGCATTCGGTCCCAAGCCTTAACCTAAAATTAACTAGACTTAATTTGCCCTAGTGGACTAGGGACACCAACTGGTCGGGTCCGGACTATGTGTCAGATCATTGTGTCAAGCTAACCCGTGTGCTTTGTGCTCAGTGTCTAGAACGGTGGTTTAGTGATTCAATTCCGAAGGGCTTGTGTGCTGGTCCGCCTACCTGAAAAATCTCTGATTGGTGTCTAGGATTGGCAATCAGAGACCTAACACTCCCCTTACACCTGCCTGGCTGAGTACAGGGTTACTATAGACTAGTTTGCCACCTTGATTGAGCATCTAGTTTGGACTCTAGGTCTAATCAGCTGTAGTCGGTCTAATCGAGTCTTGCATGAGCACTAGATCAGGGGTTTAATATCACCCACCTCCTTCACAAATGTCTGAACCCATGGAAAATTTGCATGCCCAAATAAAAGCACTCACTGAGCAACTAACCCAATCCATGGCCCAGTTAACTCAGTCTGGTACCCAAACCTACAATAGAATTGACCATCTTGCCAATAGGTTTGACCAGTTAGAAGGCCGTGTAGGGACCATACAAAGAACCCATGGGTCACAGTCTGAGCCAGATCCCGAGTCCCCTCAAACTAGGAGGACCCCAAACCCTGATCTATACCATGAGGTCGAACCTAGGAGAGCCCCTTATTCTGACCCGTACTACAATCCTCAACCTAGGAGGACCCCAAACCCTGATCCATACTGAGAGGTTGAACCTAGGAGAGCCCCTCAGCCTGACCCATACTATAATACTGAACCTAGAAGAATCCCTTACCATGACCCTTATTATGATACTGAACCTAGGAAAACCCAATACTCTGACCCATATAGGGAGTCCAATCCAAGGAGAACCCAATACTCTGACCCATATAGGGAGTCCAATCCTAGGAGAACCCAATACTCTGACCCATATAGAACCATAGGAGAACCCAATATTCTGACCCATATAGGGAGTCCAACCCTAGGAGAACCCAATATCCTGACCCATATAGGGAGCCCAACCTTAGGAGGACCCCATACCATGATCCATCCTTGGAACCTGACCATAGAGCTGACCCAAAATCCTATGACCCCAGATCCTATAATCCCATGACCCATAGATTTGCACCCTTGTCCTATGAGCCTAGAGAACCCATAACCCCTAAGTATCAGCCTAGTACTAGTCATGCTTCCCCTAGTCAACTTGAACCCCATAGGATTAGTATCCCTAAATATGAACCTAGTAGTGAGCCACTACCCCTTATACAACCTAAACCTACTAGGAGTAGTACCCATAATCAGAGTCTAGAACCTAACCAATTTCATGCTAGCCGATCTCCAACCATTCCTGAGATTCACAAGGCTTACATTAATGCGGAAGTGTATGAAGCTGATGTGAGCTTAGTGGATGAGAATGAGGGAGAAGAGGAGACACCTTTAGATGACCTAGAATTAGCTGACCCAATAGATACCCAGGTAGAAACCAACCCAGAGCTAGTTGGCCTTGACCACATCCAACCTAAAGCTATAGTGGAGGAACAAATAGAGGAAGAGAACCTAGGTACTGCTAGACCCTTACCTGAGAAAACCATAGAGGGGAGCCAAATTATAGAGTCTAGTCTTAAAATACAAGAACCAGAAGAATTTGTTAAGAACTTGATCTCTTTGAATCAGTACCCTCAAGATGAGCCTCCTCCTATAGTTCCCATTAAGGACCTCTTCCCTGAGATTAGTAACCCATCCTTCCATTATGCAAACCCCATAGATATATCGCAACCTCGTAAGGTTAGCCTCATTAGTCTAGGATTAGTCCCTAACATGCCTTCTTATATCGAACTTTATCCAACTAACTTTGAACCTTTTTCCCTACCCTACCAAACTACTTATGAACCCACTTCCTATTTTCTGCCATTTCCTGACACCTCCAGCATTTCTAGGATTATTAGATTGCATTTAACTGAGATTAGCATACTGCATGCATTCATCACGCATGTTAGGTTTGCATCTTACTTCTGGCATACTCTTTGGAATTTGCTAGGAGTTCACTGCAAATTTTCATGTGCATGTCAAGCTAGAATCAAACCTAAGGAACCTATAATCTGTTAGGTTTAGATCCAAAGAGTTCAATAAGATTTCCTTCTATAGGAATGCATAGTCAAGTCTTTTAGGTGTTAGTATGAGTCCTTTGAATCATTTGTTAGGAGTCTGCATGTGCCCAGCATGTTCACCACCTACACTAACTTTAAACAAACTGGCCAATTCCCGAAGATGGATCAAAGAATTTGATGTAGTGGATTCTATCTTGGTTAGGCTTTGGCCTAAAAGAAGCTTCATGCTTGCAGAACCGGACCTTTTAAAGTGATAGAGAAGGTTGGATCAAATGCCTAGGTGTTAGACTTGCCTTCGGATTTGGGCATTAGTTCTACCTTCAATATTACATACCTGGTTGAGTATAGGGAACCGGCAGCGATACCTAGTGAGGCCTTTGGACCTATTCCTTTTCATTGTGAGTGAGCCTAACCCAGAGTGTCCACTAACAAATTGGTATAAGAGAGGAGAATGGATCGAGCGTATCCTGGACGATCAAGCCATCACGACCTGGGGCCGTGACTATTAATGCTTCCTGGTCCGATGGCAAGGCCAGCCAGAGTCGGATGATTCATAGATTTTTTGAGAGGACTTGCAATGCCTCAACCCAGACCTTCTTGAGAGATATGTGAGCCAGTCTGATCTTCACTCGACAGGGTCGAGTTCCTCCCACCCCGGGAGAATTGGTGGGGATACCAGAGGCACCAAAATAAGACGGAGGCTTTTGAACCCTTTGTGAATTGATCAATAATTTATGAGTCCATCTGTAATAAGGGCTTAGCCTATCTGAGTCCATTTTAGTTATTATTTGAGTCTTTCAAGTTTCAGTTCTGTACTAGTCAGCTCATGTTGAGCTAGTTCAGTCCAGTGTTAGTCAGCTCATGTCGAGCTAATTTTATCTTTTTTGAGTCCTATTCAACCATATTGAAGACTCAAGACCACATCATACAAGTGAAGACCAAGTCCAACCAGATTGAAGACATGGAAGCATAGCCCAAGTTCAACCCAGCTTGAAGATTTGAAGACCCCAGGAGGAAAAATTCAGAAAACCCTGATTCCTTGCAGATACCCTCCAGATATCCAAATTCACTTCCAGATGCCAAAGTATATTCATAGATCAGGGCATCCATGATTCTAGAGGTCCATCTATATCCTAGCCCAAAGAAATCAAGCCCAGGTGCCAAGCCCAATCCCTAAAGAAGCAAGATACCAGGGAATATTCCTGCTACATGGCTACTAGGCCACCCCAGCTTCCAGAGGTCCAAACCCATGCACCCGAGCCCCTTTGGGCCAGCCTATTGTTGCACCTAGAATCCCAACACGCCCCCCTAGGCATCCTTGGAGTGTTGGTCAAGTCAAGAGAATTTTTAAGGATTTTTCTACCTAATATTTCCTTATTTTCTAGCTAGGGTTTAAGAGGGAAAAGGATTCTTATGTAATGACTAATGTGCCCTTACTTGGAGCCCAAGGTTAAGGGTCTATTTAAAGGACCCTCGCCTCTTGTATGAAGGGAGATTTTGATATAAGAAATAAACCTTGAGTTCTTCTATTGTTTTGTGTGATTACCCTGCTGTGTGCATAAAGGGGTTTGAGAGTTCTTCTACCCGGTGTTTGCAACCATCTTCCTGCCGTCAACCATCCTTCCAGCCCCCTCCAAAACTTTCTTTCCTTTGCTGTTTTCCTTTGTTTTCTTAATTATCTCTGAGTTTTCTAACCCCTAACAAGTTGTTTGTAGGTCTCCGAGTTCCTTCGAATCCAACGACTCCAGCCAAGCCTCAATCTGACCACCGAGCAGAAAGCCGGGTATCCGCGGGTCTTTGGCTCGATTTTCCAGGCTGCATCCATCGAGGAATGAGAGATCCCTTCATTGCGATCTTCACCGGGCACTTCAGACATTGTCAGGTACACCCCCTCTATCTCCAGTCTTATTATTGTAGGAGAACTTGCCCTAACCGAGGCTTCTCAGCCCCGGCGATCCTTCTTTAGTACTTTTCTAGGTTCTATTCTGCATGCTTGGCTTCAAAAATTCATACAAAATTCCCTATAACTAATTTTGATCTGAAATTTGGGAATTAATCACCTAACCCCACATATAAAACATACAAAATGAATTGCATGCATATTAGTCCCGCATCATGTTCCCAGAACTCCATGTGTCAACACTTCAAGCTATGAGTAAACACATAAGGTCGACACTTGAAATTCTTGAGTTGATACTTAATTTAAATATCTCCAATCTGATTCTCTGGAAATCTCAGTTGTGTCGATACTTACTCAATTGAGTCGACACCTTGCTTCTATGTGTCGACACTTCTTCTATTCTTTATTTTTCAGCAAGTTCTGTGGCTTGAAAATCTCAGGTGATGTATTGATCCATTTGTCGACACTTTGAGTCAACACTTTAGGTCCATATGTTGACACTTTAGCCGTGTCATTTGAAACATCATTGCATACTGGCTTGAGTCGACACTTCACTTTCATGTATCGACACTTGGTGTCATGTGTCGATACTTCACTGAATTCTTCACAGAAAAGGCTGAACTTGAGATGAAACACATTTCTACTTTAACTTAACCATCCAATCAAGCAAATCTTGAGTTTCCAAGTCCTCTTTGAGCAATCCTTTTCATCCAAACTTGGTTTCTTCAAACAAATAAGCTTCTTCAAATTTGTGAGCACCTTTTTCAACAAAAACATACTTCAAGGAAATCATTAGTTCTCAACTTATACTTAACTATTTTGCTTATCATCAAAATCAATAACGAAGTCAATAGGCATCCTTTAATGTGATTCATAGAATGGTTCCATGAGTCGCATAATTTGCATGCTTGATTTCATACATGTATTACTTAATATGCATAAAGATCTGTGTAGGGCCAGTGTTAATTAGATTAACATATTAGATTAAAGCATTTTATCTTCTTCCGCTATGTCATGCATTTAGAAAAGTTTTAAATTGCATGTATCAAGGGCCCACCCTGGGTTCGCCCAACAGTGGTATCAGAGCCAGGTTGAATGCATATTTAGTTTAATACTTTTGTATGAAATCTGCTTGATATCCTTCACATAGTACATGGATTAAGGTGGATTCATCATGGCCGTCCAGTCATAGGAGAGAAGCATGGTTTAAAGGCCATCTATTTCTATTCAATGGGATTCTCCTAGGGCATGTAGGGATGCCACTGTGTCATGACCTTATAAAGAAGAAAGTGAGGGATTTGATATGTTAAATTGTTTTAATCAACGTTTGTAGATCATAACTATGTTTAGATAAGATCTAAAAGATGCATGATCTAACATTTGAAAAGTTTAAGTGAAAAGGAACGAATTTTAGAGTTACTACTTTCTGCCCAAGCAGACGAGCTGACTCGCCTCCTGCTCAAGTCGACTTGTCTCTACAAAACAAAGAAGATTGTTCTGTCCAAGTTGACTCATTGCTGCAGGAGTTAACTTGGATCTTACAACAAAGAAAAGTCTTTTGGATGAGCCACCTCGCCTCCTGCATGAGTCGACTCGACCAGAAAACCCGAAAACAGTAAATTTGATGTTCATGATTTTTTATGAAATTGTTTCATTCCCTTTTGAAATTATTTCAAAACTCAGAATAATTGAAAATGCTTTAATTGGAATGATACACTTAATTGAGAATTAAGTTGTATTTTTGAAAACCTTTAAGATTTAGGATATGATTCTAATCTTAAGTCATAATTGATAAACCATGGGTTGATTGCGTTAGCTAGAATTGGGTCCTTAAATGGGTTAGACCTAGATTTAGATGAATAGACTAAATAGAGAAAAGACTAATCAAAAGTTGAATTAGGTCTCGCCTCTATAGATCTCTCTAATAGTTATCTAGATCATACATCTAAATGGATTTGATTGGTGGCTTCGTGGTGAACCCGAGTTTTTAGGTTAGTCTGATTGAGTTTGGTAAACCACTTGGTGTCTAAGGTAAGTTTGACATTGGTGATCAAGGTTCTTTGGGGCTAACTCTTACTTGACCAACTCAAGGTTGGTTTCTAAGGCAAGAGGCTTACCTGGCTTAACCCATCCCTTGATCTACTTACCTGGCTAATGTGGGGATTTAGATCAGATTAGACTATCTATTGATTCGAGTTGACCCATGTCAACTAAGGTTAATCAATCTAACTGATTTAAAGTGCCCATGGGCCAATTTGATCTTGAAACCCTCTAAGAGTTTGGTGGGAGTCTTCTTGATCAAGGTCCATGCTTTCTTTTCATGTGTCACAAAATTAAATCCTCTAAATTATTAGGTCCATAAAAAGACTAAGCTATGTGATAGCCTAAGTCTTAGCCTCCCATTAAGTTGGATTGGTAATGAGTTCATGAGTTGGGTGATCATCGACAGTTCCAAAGAATGGGTGGTCATTAGGCAAGTAGAATTGCCATTCAGCATATGATGGCTTGGTGCGACTATCTTAACACGTGGTCAGGTGGGTCACCAAAGTCAGGCTTGATCATGCATTAGTTAGAAGCATCGAATTTGATCATATTAATGGTTAGACCTAACCAGGACCTTCAATAGGAGGCCCAAAGGTCGATTGTGAGGACCCCTGGGGCAAAATGAATACAATGAATTGCTCAAAGAAGCAATTGGTATTGTACCTACCTTTAGATGCATATGGGTTGGCCGGCCAAAGTCAGGCTTATGTATAGTCTATTGGATCCTAGTACCCGCTAAAGGATAAATATTATTCTTCGGATTGGAGTGTAGAGGCTACTAGTCTGAATAAAATATTAAAAAAAACTTTTAGATCAAAATCCATGTCTTTAGGATATTTAAAATAATTGATATACTAATAGGTCTTGCTCTCCTTTTTCAGATAATATCGACCACTTTGTCACTCTGGTCATTATTGGATAATGACAAACTCTCTAGACCCAACTTTGATAACTGGTATTGAAAACTTAGGATAGTCCTAAAGCACTAGCGGATCCTTTATATGATAACGGATCCGGCACCTGAGATCCTGCCCCCAACACTCATGGGACAGTCAGGGAAACTTACCAGAAGTGGATCTCTGACCACACCACGGTGCATTGCATTATGTTGGCTACAATTGACAAGGAGTTCAGTCATAAATTTGAGGCCCAGCCAGAAGAGATGCTTCAAAGGTTGAAGGAGTCTTTTGGCTCTCTGTATGACATGGATATATATCAGATCTCTTCCACTATTTATAACATGCATATGCATGATGGAGCTTTGGTAACTGATCATGTAATGTACATGATCGAGTTGTTTGAGTATTTGGGCAAACTCGGATGTCCTTTGCATGAGTAGCTCGGCAAGGATGCATTACTAAATTCTCTGCCCCCTTCCTACCAGGTCTTTCTCGATAATTTTAGAATGAATAGGCCTGCAGTAAACTATTATGAGATATTAGGGTTACTGCAGACTTATGAGAGAGACCACAACCTTAATAAGGGATTGGTGAATTTGGTGGGAGGTTTTAGAGCAAGGCATCGTCCCTTTGGGAAAGGAAAGAAGAAAAAGAATAAAAAAAATATGAAGGTGCAAAGTGCTGGAGATAGTCAAACTAGGAGGATGGAGGCTGACAAGAGTCAGGCAGAGTACTTCTTCTATAAGAAGCCAGGTCACTGGAAGCGGAATTGTTCTGCCTACTTTGCTTCTCTACACCCGAATAGGCAAAGGAAGGGAAAGCAGCAAGCTATTGCTGGTCAAGGTATTTATATGATAAATCCTTGTAGTTTCTCCATTTATGATACTCCTAGCTGGCTATTGGATACTGGAAGTCCTTACCATATCTGCAATTCATTATAGGGACTTGAAGTTAGTAGGAGATTCTAAAGTGGTGAAAGATTTCTAAATGTTGGGAATGGAAGTAAAGCTCCAATTTTGGTGTTGGAAACTATTTTTTTGTATTTTGATCCCTGTACTGTAATTTTTGATGATTGTCATTTTTGTCCATCCTTTTTAGTGAATATCATTTCTGTAGGCCTGTTGGTTAAAGATAGTTATGAATTATCTATAAAGAATGATATTTACAAAATCATGTTGAATGGTTTAAATGTGATGACTGGACAAGTAAAGAATGGCGTATATGTACTATCACAGCCTATCACTATATTGTACACTGCTAATAAATGCCCTAGGTTGGATAAAGTCAGTGATACATATCTTTGGCACTATAGGCTAGGTCATATAAACAAGAACATGATAAATAGGTTGGTGGGAGAAGGTCTCATAGATATCACTGAGAGTGAATCTTTACCAACTTGTGAATTCTGTCAGCTTGGAAAAATAACAAAGTCACCTTTTACTCGACAAGGTAAAAGAGCCAGTGATATTCTAAGTCTAGTACATACTAATATATGTGGACCTATGAATATCAGTGCAAGAGGTGGGTATAATTATTTTATTACATTCATAGATGACCTATCAAGGTACGATTACGTCTACTTGATGAGACATAAATCTAACTCATTCAAAATGTTCAAATGCTATCATAATGAAGCTAAAAAATAAATTGATAAGTTTATTAAGACCCTTCGATTAGATCGAGATGGTGAATATCTTTCTAGTGAGTTCTGACTTATCTTAAGGAGAATGGAATTCTCTCTCAATGGACTCTTCCGGGGACACCTCAGTTAAATGGTGTATCTAAAAGGAGGAATCGAACTCTATTGGACATGGTTTGATCCATGATGGGTTTAGCAAGTATGCCTAAATCCTTTTGGGGATATGCTCTTGAGTCAGCATGTTACCTTCTGAATAGAGTTCCAAGTAAGTCTGTTGATAAGACACCATGTGAGATATGGACTAGGTGTAAGCCAACTCTCTCTCACCTTTGGGTTTGGGGGTGTCTGGCTTATGTCAAGCATTTGGAAATGGATAAGCTAAGACCTAAGTCTGATAGATATCTTTTTGTTGGGTATCCCTAAGAATCAAAAGGATATTATTTCTATCTACCCGAGGAATAAAAGTTGTTCGTTAGTCTTAGGTTATCCTTTTTAGAAAGGGAGTACCTTGGTGAAGGCACTCAAGCCACTGAGGTTGAACTTGGGAAAGTTCAATAGATAGAAAAACCTTCTTACTCTAAGGCCACTATAGAACTAGATTTGATTAGATCAGATCCAGATCCCACAGTGCAACCATTAAGGAGATCTAGTAAAGTACCACATCAACCAGATAGATATTACGGTTTCTTGGTCCGAGACGGTGATCCTGTTGAGCTCGAAGAGAACAACGAGGATCCGATCACCTATATGGATGCGATGTCAAGGTTTGATTCTGAGTCATGGCTGAGAGCTATGAAATCTGAAATGGAATCCATGGAAATCAATAATGTATAGACATTGGTTGATCCACTTGAAGGGATAAAACCCATCAGGTGCAAGTGGATCTTCAAGAGGAAGAGGGGCGTAAATGGGTAGGTGGAGACCTATAAAGCCCATCTGGTTGTCAAGGGATATCGTCAACATTATGGTATTGACTATGATGAGACATTTTTCCTTATGGTAATGCTCAAGTCCATTCGGATTATGCTTGCTATAGCAACATGTTTAGATTATGAAATCTGGCAAATGGATGTCCAAACAGCTTTCCAAAATGGTGAGCTGGAAGAGGAGGTGTGTATGATCCAACCTAAAGGGTTCACATCCATAGATAAATCTAACGTGTGCAAGCTTCAGAGGTCCATTTATGGACTGAAGCAGGATTCTCGAAGTTGGAATATGTATTTTGATAAGTGTATCAAGATGTATGGCTTCGTTAGGAATGGAGAGAAACCTTGTATATATAAATGGGCAAATGGTTCTATAGTTGTGTTTCTTATTTTGTATGTGGATGACATTCTCCTAATCAGGAATGACATTCTCCTAATCAGGAATGACATTCCAGCATTACAAGGAATAAAGGTCTTGATTTCATCTCAATTCTCTATGAAAGAATTAGGTGAAGCCTCATACATATAGGATATGAAAATTTATAGAGATAGATCTAAGAGACTTCTGGGACTATCCCAATCTAAGTACATAGACACTGTGCTGAAGCGGTTTAGCATAGAGAATTCCAAAAGGGGCTATCTTCCAATAGCTCATAGAATTACTCTTTCCAAAAAGGATTGTGCGACAACTCCAAAGGAAAGAGAGCGTATGAGTAGGATTCCATATGCTTCGGCAGTGGATTCTATTATGTACACCATGTTATGTACTAGACTAGACATGGCATACTCACTAGGGGCAGTAAGCAGATACTAGTCTGACCCGGGTGAAGCTCATTGAAAAGTTGTTACGAACATCCTTAAGTATTTAAGAAATACTAAAGATCAATGGCTTATTTATGTAGATCTGACTTAAAACTTGTGGGATATACTGACTCCAGTTTTTAGTCGAGTAGTGATGATAGAAAGAGTGTGTCTAGTTTTATGTTTACCCTTAATGGTGGAGCAGTCTGTTGAAAAAGTTCCAAGCAGCACATAATGGCTGATTCTGTTTGCGAGGCAAAGTATATTGTAGCATTGGATGCAACAAAGGAGGCTATGTGGTTGCGGAAATTCTTAGGTAAGCAGGGAGTGGCACCTTCCTTGGATGGTCCTATTCTAGTGTATTGTGACAGCACTGGAGCTATTGCTTAAGACAAAGAATCGAGATCACATCAGCAGACTAAGCATATTTTGAAAGTAAACTATGCAGGTGGTTTGACAAGATCCTACACTAGGCATGCAAACATCTGCGGGAGCAGATTGGATTTTAAAACAATTTTTAAAATTCGCGCAGCGGGATCTGCTCCGCCAGGAACTAATCTATATCTAGTTGCATTTAGGCATGTATAAACATATAAAATATTTATAAAATATTAAACAATTTAATCTATCCATGCATGATTAAAAAATAATTTTCCATACCTTTTATTCTGCCTGGAATAACTCTGGAATAAGCCTGGAATAGACTGGATAACTGGAATAAAGTTATTCCAGTCATCTTCCTCCTTGGGACCCTGTTTTTGGCTTGCAAAATGTCGTCGGAACACCTCCTTCTGGACCTCCATTTGCTCCCAAGTTTGAGCAGCAGCAACTTGGACAAGTCTTCTTCGATTTGCCACCAAAAACTGTAATCAAATCTTAGCCAAAAAAATAAAATAAATCACCAAAGTCTGCTGCCAGATTTCTGCAGCAGAACTGGGCAGCAGACTTTGGCCTTCATTTCGGAGCAGTTGGGGTAATCCCGGTCCACGTAGTTTGCTCCTATGAGTAGAATGGTACTCCCTCTAGAGGGGAGACATGCCCGGGGCTCTCAGATCCGCCTCCACGCACGGTGCTAGCCACCGAAAGAGGGCTTCATGGTCACAGAATTCTGCAGCACTGGGCAGAACTTGAGCACTTCAAACAATGGGATTTTCTCCCCCTCAAAAGCTCCTAAACCCAGCCCAAAACTCTCTCCTTAAGCCTCTCAAAGAACGCCCAAAGCTCTCTCTCTTTAATTCTCTCTCACGGTGAAAAAATCCTTTTCTCTCGTTGAAACTCCATCCTCAAAACAGGGATGCAGGTGGTGTTTATATAAGCTAGCAGGGAGAGGGAGGTGGAGCAACGGGAGGTCAAGAGACGGGACAGCAGCTGGTTGCAATTAACCCATTTAATCAACCTTAAACAAGGGAGAAGTAATGCCACAGTGGAGGGAGAAGAGGAAGAGACGCGCAGCGGGTTTGGCCAATGTTTTGGCTTCCATTCCATTCTTTTGGCCTTCCATAAAACACCGTGTGAAATGGCCACGGGAGAAAAAAATGGAACCAAAACCGGTCCAAGGCAAAAATAATGGTTCAAACCCAATTTTGGTTCAATTCCATTAAACCAAACGGTTCAATACAATTGAACCTGGTTCAAGGAATTAAATTGGTTCACAACCAATAGGAGGCTGAAACGAACTCCGAATCAGTTCAAAACTGATTCAGAAAAAACCTGGTGCAGTGCTGGTCAACCTAGAACATTTTCCGGTTGACACAGACAAGGGCAAGATAGGGAAAAGTGTGCTAAAAAATACTGTGACAATAAAATCGAGATGATTCCCAATAGTAATCGGTATCCAGATCAAAGAGTTATCCTCTGTGATGTGTGACCTCATAGGTTCGAACCTAAACGGTAGCACTAGAACAATTTCTAGTACCAGCACAGGAAACCATCTAGCAATGGGTCCCGGCGTCCGGATAGGTCGAAGATGCGGGAGCAAACTATCGAACCTATGGCATATGGTTACCGTATAATTCATCCCTTTGACCTTTAATACTCAGGATGACTGAGATTTGGCTACCAACCCAGACTGAGTCGGTCGACTACGTGTCTCAACCTCGCAAGCCCAGTGACTCTTCACTAGGACTACCCCGGCCGAGGATTTGCTAAATTGAGATACTGCGAGACATTCAATCCAAGCTGTTTGGACAGGTCAATTCCATCTTGGTCCATCACTGCTCCACAAGTACTTGCCTATACCCAGAAACCTTCCGTCACCGGAATAAAAATCCGGGTAGTCCAGCACCAAAGCACAGGGAGTTGCTTGCAAGCTACCGTGATGACCTCAGGTCAGAAGGACACATATACCCATATCCAAACGTGAGTATCCCTTTGGCAGAAAGGGCTGCACGGAGTCACGTTCAATAAGATATCACATATCCCACTTGCAGATCATATCAGTGTCACCACACTCATTTAGTCAAGAGGACAACCAAACGATGTGAACTACAATAACCTATACTTGATATATTGCTGTCCAGTATAATATATCCTTTGGTTGTGAACAGGATTTAAGGACCACTCGATACATCCTCTCTGTATCGAAGTCAGAGTAGTCTTAAGGACTTCATCACATTGAAAGAGTTCATTTCAGGGAAATTAAGTATGTGATGAGCTGCCAAAATTATTTTTTTATTAATTCATAAAATGAGTACAATACTTAGCACAACCGCCTACAACCCAGGCGATTGGCTTTGGGACATAATTCCCAACAACTCCCACTTGTACTAAAGCCAATCAGAAGAGTATCTAATACCCATTTCCCATTTACAATAGTCGAACTCTTTTATTCCGAGGGCTTTAGTGAAGGGGTCGGCCAAATTTTCTTTTCCATCAATCTTCAGAAGATTGATGTCGCCTCATTCTATGATCTCTCGTACGAGGTGGTAGCACCGCAAAATGTGTTTGGTGCGGTGATGAGCTTTAGGCTCCTTAGCTTGAGCAATGGCTCCAGTGCTATCACAGTACACCGGAACAGGACAATCTAGGGAAGGTGCCACCCCTAGCTCTCCAAGGAACTTCCGCAACCACACAGCTTCCTTTGCCGCATCTGATGCTGCAATGTATTCTGCTTCGCATACCGAGACTGCAACAGTTGCCTGCTTAGAACTTTTCCAGCAGATCGCTCCTCCATTCAGGGTAAATACAAACCCTGACACACTCTTACTATCATCTCTATCCGACTGGAAACTAGAGTCAGTGTACCCCACAAGTTTCAAGTCAGGTTCTTCATAAATCAGCCATTGATCTTTAGTATTTCTTAAATACTTAAGGATGGACTTAACCACCTTCCAATGCGCCTCACCTGGGTTAGACTGGTATCTGCTCACTACTCCTAGTGAGTATGCCATGTCTGGTCTAGTATAAGTCATAGCATACATGATAGAGCCTACTGCAGAAGCATAAGGTACTCTACTCATGCGCTCTCTTTCCTCAGGAGTTGTCGCACAATCCTTCTTGGAAAGAGTAATTCCAGAACCTATCGGAAGATAGCCTTTCTTGAAATTTTCCATGCTGAACCGTTTCAACACAGTGTCAATGTACGTAGACTGGGACAGTCCCAAAAGCTTCTTAAATCTATCTCTATAGATCTTCATACCTAGTATGTAAGAAGCTTCACCCAAGTCCTTCATGGAGAACTAAGATGATAACCAGACCTTTATTCCTTGTAATGCTGTGACATCATTCCCGATTAAGAGAATGTCATCAACATACAGTACTAGGAATACAATCACAGAACCATTAACCCATTTATAGATGCACAGTTCATCTCCGTTCCTAACGAAGCCATACGATTTGATACAACTATCAAACCGTAAGTTCCAACTTCGAGATGCTTGCTTGAGTCCATAGATGGACCTCTGCAACATGCATACTTTTGATTTATCTATGGATGTGAACCCTTCAGGCTGTATCATATACACCTCTTCTTCCAGCTCCCCATTTAGGAAAGTGGTTCGGACATCCATCTGCCAGATCTCGTAATCAAAATATGCTGCCAAAGCAAGCATGATCTGAATGGACTTGAGCATTGCCACAGGGGAGAAAGTCTCGTCATAATCGATACCATATCGCTGACGATACCCCTTGGCAACCAGACGGGCTTTATAGGTCTCTACCTTCCCATCTGTGCCCCTTTTCCTCTTGAAGATCCGTTTACACCCGATGGGTTTTATTCCTTCAGGCGGATCAACCAATGTCCAAACATTGTTGATTTCCATGGACTCCATTTCGGATCGCATGGCTCTAAGCCATGCCTCAGAGTCAGATCTCTGAAGAGAATCCATATAGGTGATCGGATCCTCATTGTTCTCATCGAGCTCAATGGGATCGCCATCCCGAACCAAGAAACCATAGTATCTATCCGGGTGATGCGGTATTCTACCAGATCTCCTAATGGGTTCTGGGTGCGATTCAATCACAGCCGGTTCTACGATGTCCTTAGAGTGTGTAGGTTCTTCTATTGGCTGAACTTCATCAAGTTCAATCTTAGAACCTATAGTTCTTTCTCCAAGGAACTCCTTTTCCAAAAAGATAGCTCTAAGAGCAACGAACACCTTTTGTTCATTCTCCAAGTAGAAGAAATATCTTTTGGTTTTCTTAGGATAACCAATGAATAAACACCTATCAGACTTAAGACCAAGTTTGTCCGAGTCTAAATGCCCTACATAAGCCGGACAACCCCAGACCCGAAGGTGTGAGATTGAGGGTTTATGCCCATTCAACATCTCATAGGGAGTGGAGACAACAGACGTACTTGGAACATTATTTAATAAGTAATAGGCTGTCTGAATTGCATATCCCCAAAAGGATAGTGACAGAGTTGCAAAGCCATCATGGATCGAACCATGTCCAACAAGGTTCGATTCCTCCTTTCGGACACACCATTCAACTATGGTGTTCCTGGAGGAGTCCACTGAGAGAGAATTCCATTCTCCTCAAGATATGTCAAAAAAGCATCAGATAAGTATTCACCACCTCGATCAGATCAAAGGGTTTTAATACTTTTTCTAGTTTGCTTTTCTACTTCATTACGGTATCGTTTGAACATTTCAAACAATTCAGACTTATGTCTCATTAAAAAGACATTACCGAATCTTGAAAAGTCGTTTGTAAAAGTAATGAAATATTTGTATCCTTCTCTGGCACAAACTGACATCGGTCCACATACATCTGTATGTATTAGACTTAGAAGTTCTGTAGCTCGTTCACCCTTTCCAATAAAAGGTGACTTGGTCATTTTACCAAGTAAACAGGATTCACAAGTAGGCAGTGATTCAGAATCACTGACCTTGAGAAGTCCATCTCCTCGCATCTTGTTTATCCTATTTTGGTTAATATGACCTAGCCTACAGTGCCAAAGATACAAATCATTGACATTATCTAACCTTGGGCGTTTGCTAGAAGTGTACATTACACTAACAGGCCTTGATAGTACGTATATGCCATTATTTAATCTAGCTTTCATTATAACAGAGTTATTCAAAATAACATGGCAAAAATCTCCTTTTATTGATAGTTCAAAACCACAATTGGCCAAAAGGCCTACAGAGATTATGCTCATAATGAAACTAGGACAATAGTGACAGTCGACTAGCTCGACAGTACAAGACTCAAAGACAAGACAGAGGACTCCGATCGCCAGTACTGGAACACAATTTCCATTCCCGATGCTCAGAAACTGTTCTCCATCTTCAAATCTTCTGCTAACTTGAAGTCTCTATAACGAATTACAAATATGAATTAGACTACCAGTATCCAATACCCAGTTAGCAGTATCAACAATTGAGTAATTACAAGGTTTTATCATATAAATACCTTGTTCAGTAGACTTCTGCTTCCTTGGCCTATTCGGATCAAGGGACGCAATATAAAGAGGACAGTTCCTCTTCCAGTGTCCCTTCTTCTTGCAGTAGAAACATTATGCAGAAGACTGATCAGCCTTATACTTCCTGGTCTGACTAGGGCCAGGAACATTCTGCACCTTCTTTCCCTTCTTATTTGTTTTCTTCTTCCCTTTCTTAAAGGGACGACGACCTCTACTTCCTCCCACTAAATTCACCACCCCCTTATTCAGTTGGTGGTCTTTCTCGAAAGTCTGCAGTAACCTCAAAAGACCATGGTAGTTTACTGCAGACTTGTTCATTCTATAATGATCAAGAAAATCAAGATAGGAGGAGGGAAGAGAATTCAGGATCGCATCCTTGCTGAGCTGCTCATGCAAGGGGCATCCGAGTTTGCCCAACTTTTCAATCAACTCGATCATGTACAATACATGATCAGTGACTGAACCACCATTCAGCATCTTGGAGTTGTAGATGGCACAAGACACTTTGTACCGTTCTACATCATCAGGGGTGCCGAAGGATTCCTTCAACTTTTGAAGGATTTCATCAGGTTGGGCCTCCTCGAATTTGCGACTGAACTCGTCGTTCATCGCTGCTAACATAATGCATCGGATAGTAGTCCGATCAGAGACCCACTTCAGATAAGTGTCTCTGACCATATTCCGTGCATTAGCGGGAGGGATTTCAGGTGCCGGATCCGCTATAACATAGAGGATCCGTTCATGCTCCAGATTGATTCTCAATCTTCGATACCAACTATTGAAGTTGTGAACCTTTAACTTCTCGTTATCGAGAAGTGACCGGAGCGACAAATTTGAAGACATCTGAAAAGAAAATAAGACCAAATTAGTTTATGAATTAATAACTTAACCAAAAGACTTGGACTTTAGTCTAAAGGTTTCTCCCACTAATTTTTCAGATTTGTAGCCTCTAACTCCAATCCATGAAAATACTTTTTCTCAAGTGGGTACTGAAATCCAATAGGCCTCGCATGAGCCCGACTATGGTCGGCTCACTCATACAAGCCTAAAGGTAGGTTCGTAAACCAATTGTTTCCCTAAATAATTTTCAGTATTTTATTTTGCCCCAGAGAGCATCCCAATCGGCCTAGGGGCCTCCTATTGTGGGTCTCTAGTTAAGTCCAACCATTAAAATGACAAATCCAATGCTTCCAGTTAACTAAAGACCAAGCCCGACAATGGCCGGCCCACCTGGTCCCGTTAAGGAGGTTGCACTGAACCATTATCGATCAGATAGAAATTCTAGTCGCCGGATGTACACCCGTTCTATGGAACTGCCGATGCACACCAAGCTAGTGGACACATTTCTATCTAACTTAATGGGAGGCAAAGACACTATCAACTCCTTGACTTAGTCTTTTTAAGGACCTAATAATTTTAGAGGATTTTTTTTTTTTTTTATTGTGATAGAAGAAAAGTGAAGGACATGGATCATCCTCCCACTAAATCAATCAGATTCCAGGAGGGTTGAAATAAATCAACAAATGATCCATGGGCACCTATAGATTAGTCGACCGATCAACCTGGGTGACATGGGTTAACTCGAGTTATTGAGCTTTTCCAATCAGTTCTGGTCGACTTGACTAGCCAGGTAGGTGAGATCATGGATGAGTATCCGCCATTAACCATCTTTCCTAGACACCAACCAAGTTGGCTAGGAAAGAGGTAGCCTCATACAGCCATGATCACAATGCCAAACCTACCTCGACACCAGTCGATTTACCAGACTCGATCAGACTAGCGTAAAGACTTGGGCGTCCACTGAGCCACTAATTGGATCCATTTTAGATGAACGGATCAACTAATCTAACTATTAGATTGTCCTAAAGAAGGACCTTAAACAACTTTTGTTTAATCTTCTTCTTATTATCTGGTTCAACTAAACTTAGGTCTAACCCAGTTTTGGACCCAACTAGTCAGCTAACCCAATTAACCCAAAAAATGGCTTATGCAAATTGTATTAGATTTCATAAACCTAAAAAAAAAAATTTAATAAGCCAAACACTTAATTAAAATATTTTTTAATTAAGTCTTTATGTAAAACATTTTTACATATCAAATCATGCATCAAAAAATATTTTACAAATATTTTATAAAACATGCCTAAATCATGTATCTACAAATTAAAACAATTTTAATTTTTAATATTCTTTAAGAATCCTTCTAAAGAGACCAACACAGACGATCCACATCGTGTCAAAGACACACGGTCATGGTGAAGGTCTCAACTAGGTTCCAAAAAGAAAATTTGATACATTTTTAAGATTAAACAAATTTTAATCTATAAGCATGCATACTAGATTAGATTACTAATTCAACGTGGCTCTGATACCACTGAAAGTAAACTATGCAGGTGGTTTGACAAGATCCTACACTAGGCATACAAATATCTGCGGGAGCAGATTGAATTTTAAAATAATTTTAAAATTCACGCAGCGGGAATCTGCTCCGCTAGGAACGAATCTACATCTAGTTGCATTTAGGCATGTATAAACATATAAAATATTTATAAAATATTAAACAATTTAATCAATCCATGCATGATTAAAAAATAATTTTTCATACCTTTTATTCTGCCTGGAATAACTCTGGAATAAGCCTGGAATAGACTGGATAACTGGAATAAAGTTATTCCAGTCGTCTTCCTCCTTGGGACCCTGTTTTTGGCTTGCAAAATGTCGTCGGAACACCTCCTTCCGGACCTCCATTTGCTCCCAAGTTTGAGCAGCAACAACTTGGACAAGTCTTCTTCGATTTGCCACCAAAACTGTAATCAAATCTTAGCCAAAAAAATAAAATAAATCACCAAAATCTGCTGCCAGATTTCTGCAGCAGAACTGGGCAGCAGACTTTGGCATTCATTTCGGAGCAGCTGGGGCAATCCCGGTCCACGTAGTTTGCTCCTAGGAGTAGAATGGTACTCCCTCTAGAGGGGAGACATGCCCGGGGCTCTCAGATCCGCCTCCATGCACGGTGCTAGCCGCCGGAAGAGGACTTCACGGTCATAGAATTCTGCCACACTGGGCAGAACTTGAGCACTTCAAACAATGGGATTTTCTCCCCCTCAAAAGCTCCTAAACCCAGCCCAAAACTCTCTCCTTAAGCCTCTCAAAGAACGCCCAAAGCTCTCTCTCTTTAAGCCTCTCTCACGGTGAAAAAATCCTTTTCTCTCGTTGAAACTCCATCCTCAAAATAGGGACGTAGGTGGTGTTTATATAAGCTAGCAGGGAGAGGGAGGTGGAGCGATGGGAGGTCAAGAGACAGGGACAGCAGCTGGTTGCAATTAACCCATTTAATCATCCTTAAACAAGGGAGAAGTAATGCCATAGTGGAGGGAGAAGAGGAAGAGACGCGCGGCTGGTTTAGCCAACATTTTTTTTTTTATTTATTTATTTTCAGAAGTCGGCTTTGACTCAAAGGAAAGATAAACTAATATTGAAAGAAACAAAGAAATGACAGAAAGCACAATTAAAAGGAGTGGATTATCAGAGTAACTCAGAAGTAGGATCGCTGGGGATTGAGAAACCCCCGACCTAGGCTTTACTCCTCTTTCAAGAAACAAACGAAGAGAGAAGAGAAGGTTTTATACCTGACTGTGATATCTCTCGTTGCTTCAATTGAAGGACACTCTCGAGCAGATAGTAGGATCCTTGGAGACGAGGTATCTTCGTAATGGACCCTCGGATTGTAGTCCTATGGCAAGGTTGGCCTTCTTCTCGAACTCAGGATCTGGAAGAAGAAGAACAAAAAAAAAGAACCAAAAACTCAAAGAAAGACACTGACCTGAAGACTTAATGAAGATTGTTGGATGTAGAAGTTCCGGAGATCTTGATACTGATCCGACACTCTTCTTTGAACTTGCTCTGTAGTTGAAACAGTTGATCTGAACCTGGATGCTGGTGACCGGCTTCGATGTGAAAGAGAGGGGTCGTGGGATGAAGATGGAAAATTAGGGTTTGGTGGTGGTGGAGTAAAGATGGGTGGACTAAGCTAGGGTTTTGGGGTTGGAGATCTCACACCTCCTCAAGGTTCCTAGGGAACCCGGATTTACTCCCTCACGGAGCTCAACACCTGAATACAAGTGCGGAAGAGAAAAACACAAAGTTGCTCACACAGAAATTGATTTCATTCATCATCATTTTTTTTCAAGAGTTACATAGAGTTGAATATATAGACATAACAAAGAAATAAAATTTTATACATTTCCCATGTGGGACTAATAGGACTAACCCACACTTTAGGCATCAAATTCTCTTCCCAAGACTCCTTCCATGAGTGGGCAGCCCAAAAACTCCAAGAAAACTTGAAAATCAGCTCCAAATGGCAGGTTATGGGGGTGTCTCCTAGTATCTCTCCATGAATCAAGGATTTTTTCTTCATGGTTTGGCTCTTTTGGACACCTCCAAGTCTTGCTCCACGAGTTTAGGCTTCTTCCTTTCATGGATTTGGCACTTTTGGAAACTTTTGGGTGCCTCCTTGAATTTCTCCCCAAGACATGCTCTCTTCCCTTTTATAACTTGGATTTTTATGGAACATTGTGGGGCACCTCCTTGATCCTCTCTTCAAGAAAAATTCTTGCCATCCTGGCTTGGGTTTATCTGGAAAGAAGTTGGCTCCTCCTTGGATTGAGGTATCTTGATGGATTTCTCCCCCAAGTGGTGCAAGAAAAAAAGAACCTGCTTACTTGAGGCGTGGGGACCAAGGTACACTGGATGGAGATGTGGCAGGGAGTGTGGCACCCACTTGTAGCTGGAAAATGTGGTGCCCTATGGCAAAGGGAATGACACCTACCTGGGCCTTGGACTTGGACTGAGTCAACATGACCCAACAAAAATTGAAATGACAAAATTACAGACTCAAAATTGAGTTGATCAAGTCAACCCTTATTACAAAACCAGAAAACCATAATTCTTCGGGCAAGGTCAATCAGAGATCCAGATGGAGCCCTGAAGTCTTCTTCTGAGTCTAGTGCCCACACCAATTCTCCCGGGTTGGGAGGAACTCGACCTTGTCAAGTAAGGCTCAAGTTGGCTCTGGTATCTCTCCAAGAGGTCTGGATCCAAATCTTGTAGTTCTTCTCGGGAGATCCAAGAGTCATCAGAGTCTGGCCTTCCTTGCCAGCGGACCAAGTATCTTTGGTATCCTCGATTACGAGTAGAGATAACCTGATCATCCAGGATCTTTTCAATCTGCTCTTTCCTCACAGGCGAGTTTGTTGGTGGACACACAGGGTCGGGATCACTCTCAATAACAGGATTAGGTTCAAAAGGCTCACTGGGAATCACAGCTGGCTCCCTGTACTCTACTAGGTCTGTAATGTTGAAAGTAGAGCTATTGCCTAGTTCTGGAGGCAACTCGAGCACATAGGCATTGGATCCTACTCTCTTCACTACTCTAAATGGTCCAGCTCCTCTAGCATGTAACTTTCTAACGGTTCCAGGAAAAAACCGCTCAGGCCTTAACCTAATCATTACATAGTCACTCTCAACAAAAGTTTTGACTCGTCTTTGAGAATCAGCCAACTTCTTATAAGTTTCATGAATTTCTTTATGCAAGTCCTTTACATGTTATGCAAGTGCATCAAGAGACTTGTGTGTGTAGGCTAATAGTGAAATCAGATCAAGTGGTGTGTGAGGCTTGTATCCATGAACAATTTCAAAGAGACTCTAGCCTATAGACCTATTGATCGAAACATTGAATGCAATTTCAGCCCTGGACAAAATACAAATCCCAATTCCTGGTGCTCTCAATCAAACCAAAATCTGAGCCAAAGCCTAGTAAAGGGTCAAGAAAACTAAACTAGACTGACGACGCATTCCTAAAGAATGGACTTTATTACAAAGGAACCCTAGGTCTAAACCTAACAAACTACGGCTCTCTAGGTTTGACCTTGGGTCGGAGGATGGCATGCAGAGCATGAAAACTTTTCATGGGTGCCTAGTAGGTGCCATAAGGTCTTCCAGAAGTAGGTGGCAAACCTAATAGGTTCTGACACGTGGTTCACTCTAAAGGCTTCGACAAAGTATACTTGGATGGTGTAAGAAGCATTGGAAGTCCTAGTGAAAGGGAGGAGATATGAGGTGGAGTCTCGAATTACCTGTTGACTAAAGGTGGTGACCTGAAGGTTTGAATGGTGATCTATGAGTGTCAACTGGTCATCCTTACGAAAGGAAAAGTTTGCTACTCCCAGGAATGGATCAAGAGATGGTTCGGGAAGTAGCCTAGGACATGTGATTGCAATAGTTAAGGTTTGTTCTCTAAGCAAATAATGATCCACTTTCTCAAGAACTGGATTAGAGAATGATTCATGGAAGGGCCTATGGATGATGACCTCAAGACTTGAAATTTGACCTATGGGTGCGGAAAGGTATACTCTATAGAAGGGTAGGTCAATCATGCGAAGGAAGGGGTTTGGGGCCATAAGGAGGACTTCTACAGGACTGGGTGAATCAATCCGCTCAAGATAAGGATGTTCAACTGAGATTACGGGAGAGACCTTAGTAGCTGGGCATGGGACAAGGTCTAATTGTAAGAGGCTTGATTCAGTCATCCTAAGGAGAGGATCTACCATAGGGTGGGCAAACTTAAACAGTTCAGTGCAAAGATCTTCAATTGGTACTTGGGGAATGACTGTCATTAGAGGATACGCACTGATATCTCGGGCTAACACGATGAGTTCTTCCTGGGGGTATTTGACTAAAGGAACCTTGTTCTCACAAATCTTTTGAATTTCTGAACTAGGTCCTACCACTTGGTTGCTTTCCAAGGTCTCCTCGGGTAAGGAACCAATAGTATCGATGTCACATTCTTCAAGTTCTTCCCCCTCATATTCATCAACTAGACTCAAGCCAGCATCATATACTTCCTCGATTCCATCTTTAATGGGTTTCGGGTCAGTGGTAATCGGGTCAACTGTTTCTGGGCTTGTCATACCTAACCCTTCTTCCTCATTGGTAGGCTTGGGTTCTCCATCATTACTGTCATCCTTAGGATTCTTACCACTTAGCTGTGCACAAGCCAGTCCTATGCATGGGCACTGACTAGATTTATGGCCTCTTTCTCCACAAAACAAACATTCTTGCGATATAGGAACCTGGGTCACACTGGGTTTCAAGCTAGTAGAGACCTTACTTGGGCATGGGTGTGGATCTAAATGGTTTGATCTAAAAGACTTGGGTTGTTGAGTGATTGGTCTAGAATATTGTAAGGACCTCTCATAGACACGATCCACACTATAGATATCATGGTTAGGCTTCCTAAGGTTATGCTCGGGATCACGGTATAAGGTCATCCTAGGCTCCTGGCATGGATGAGGATGGGGCCTATTAAATTTTGGATCAGGGGTCCAATTTTGATGTCTACATTTCTCAAGTACTTGGACTTGATCCCTAAGCTGGGTAAAATTCTCATGGACTTGTTCTTTACACTGGGTAACAGTAGCAGTCACATCCTGACTCAATTTGTTCATACTCTCAGTAAGAGCTCTAACCATGGCCTCTAAATCAGGTTGGATTTGACCAGGTTGGTAGGGTACTCTATTCCGGGTAGACATGATGATGCAAGCAAACACACCAAATGAGACTCAACTGAACGACTACGGGCTAACTAGATCTAGAGCCCAAACTAGATGCCCAATCAGAGTGGCAAGCTATGGTGCGGGCACCAGACTCAGAAGAAGACTTCAGAGCTCCATCTGGATCTCTGATTAACCTTGCCCGAAGAATTAAGGTTTTTTGGCTTGTAATAAGGGTTGACTTGATCAACTCAATTTTAGCTTGAGTCTGTATTACCTGCATTTTTATTTTGTTGAGTCTTGTTGACTCAGTAGTGGACTAGGGCTTCAACCTGGGGTGTTACATTTTCTCCCAAGGCCAAGCAAGTGGGCGCCACACTCCCAGCCACACTCCCAGCCATACGCCTGAGTCCACGGGGCGCCACCTCTCCATCCAGCAAGCTTTGGTCCCCACACCACAGATAGCAGCTCCCTTCTCTCATGCACCAATTCAGGAGAAATCCACCAGGGGTCCACAAATCAAGGGGGCGGCCCAAGACATTCCCAAAAGAACCAAACTATGAAAGGGAAGAAATTCTCTTGGAGAGAACTTCAAGGAGGCGCCCATTACATGCCAGAAATACTCAAAACAAAGTTAGAAAAATCCATAACTTGGGGAGAAAGAAAAGGAGGTATCCAAAAAGGGTTGAGCCATGGAAGGAAGGAGATTTTCTCTTGAAGAGCAAGGTTAGGAGGTGCCCTAATCATTCCAACTAAAGCCAGATATAAAAGGAAACAAATTTTCTCTTGGAGGGCAAGGTTAAGAGGCGCCCAAACACTTCCATATAAGGCCAAGCATAGAAGGAAAAAAAATATTTTTCTTGGAGGTCAAGACAAGGAGGCGCCACCCACTTTCCTTTTTTGAAGCCTCAATCATCTTTGGAATTATTTGGCCGGCCATATGAGTAGGGATTGATACTACAATCCTAATTTGAAGATCCCCTCCTTTAGTCCCATATGGGAAGATGTAAAACCCTACTCTCTTGTAATGTCCTATAAATTAAAACCCCTTTGTAAGTTCTAATCAATCAGATGAATGAAACCAAATTTTTTTTTGTGAGCAAACTTTGTGTTTTCTCTCTTCCACACTTGCATCCAGGTATTGAGCTCCGTAAGGGAGTAAATCCGGGTTCCCCAGGAACCTTGAGGAGGTGTGAGATGTCCAAAACCCAAACCCTAGTTTAGCCACTGCTACTCCATAACCCTAGCCGCCCACCATACACTTCAATCCACCAAACCCTAGCCTATCCCACCTCCCACGGCCTCTCTCTCTAGGTCCAGGCCGACCACCAGCATCCAGCTATAGTCCGGGTACTTCAGATCCAAAGCTCTTTCCAGAGGGAGTCGAATCAGCCTTCAAGAATCCGGATCTCAGCGATATTAGCCTTCAAGTTCTTCGAACTGGTAAATCCTTCTCTGAGCCTCTAAATCCATCACTTGTTTTTCTTCTTCCCAGATCTTGAGTCCAGGAGAAGCCGACCCAACCACAAGACCAGTATTGGAGAATCCATTGCGAAGATAGCCGAATCCGAGGATCCAACAATCTGCTCGAGAGAGTTCTTCCACCCAAATTCTGTGAGATCACTGTCTGGTTGGTAAACCATCTATCTTCTTTATTTCTATCCTGTTGAAAGTTCAGAGCGAAACCCTAGGTCTGGGAGTTTCTCAACCCCCAGCGATCCGTTACTTCTGAACTACTCTGATAACTTAGCTTCTTCTAAATTGTACTTTCAATCCTTACCTAGTTTCCATCAACTTAGTTTAACTTTACTTTGAGTCGAAGCCAATTTTTGAAATATATATAAAAAAAAAAGAATTAATCTTAATTTTACTTCCACATACGCTTCTTTGTTCTTTGTTCTGCATCATTTTTGGTATCAGAGCTTTCATTTTGCATCAATTTTGGTATCAGAGACCTGTCTAGGGTTTCTGTTTTGATTGCTTGTTTGAGTCTCTCTCTTTTTACTTTGTCTGCTCGAAGTAGACTCCCCAGGACGTCCGGTCCTAGGAATGAAGCGAGGTGCAAACCTCCTCTTCCCATTCCACGGGGTGTTCCTAGGGCGTGTAGGGGATCCGTTGGGTTACAACTTCGTAGCAGGAATTGTAAACGGGGAAGTACTCTATTTTTAGCCCATAATTTTCCTGTTGAAGGAATTATTTCTTACTACAGTTAACTCCAAATTTGGTGATTTTTGTTTTGCTGAAACCACTATAATTGAAACTATTTTGCATAATTTTCCTGTGATTTATTGGTTTCCATAAGATTTCTGAGAATTAAATTACTGCAATTATGTTTCTGTGTTCTACAATCCAATTATTTTTCAGTGTTCATCTCTTAATTTATCTTAAGGGCATTTGAGAATCTAAGATAAGGGGAGGAGTTGATAACCTCTCCTTAGTCCAAAACCACCACCCACTCATTCGAACCTAAGCCTTTAATCTTAAAATTAATTAGACCTAATTTGCCCTAGTGGGCTAGGGACATCAACAAGTCGGGTCAAGGCTAGTGTTGAGTTAGTTTGTCTGGTTACTCTGTGTGTGCTTTGTACTCAGTGTCTAGAATGGTGGTTTAGGGATTCCATCCCGAAGGGCTTGTGTGCTGGTCCGCCTACCTGGCCAATCTCTTATTGGTGTCAAGGATTGGCATCTAGGGACCTAACACTCCCCTTACACCTGCCTGGCTGAGTCCTGAGTTACTACAAGCTAGCTTGCCACTCTGATTGGGCATCTAGTTTGGGCTCTAGGTCTAGTTAGCCCGTAGTCGTTCAGTTGAGTCTCATTTTGTGTGTTTGCTTGCATCATGTCTACCCGGAATGGAGTGCCCTACCAACCTGGTCAAACCCAACATGATTTAGAGGCCATGGCTAGAGCTCTTACTGAGAGTATGAACAAATTAAGTCAGGATATGAATGAGAATTTTGCCCAGCTTAGGGATTGAGTCCAAGTACTTGAGGAACCTAGGCATCAGAATTGGACTCCTGACCCAGATTTTAATGTGCCTCAACCTCACCCACACCAAGAGCCTAGAAGACCTTTATATAGAGATCCTGAACCTAATCATAGGAGGCCTGACCCAGAACCTAAGGATAGAGATGATAGGTTCATTCGAAACATCAAGTTAGATGCACCCACTTTTGATGGCAGCTTAAATCCTAAGGTGTATTCTGATTGGGAGGGTGAGATGGACCAGTACTTTGAGTGGTATGCCATGTCTGAGGAGAGGAAATTCAAGTTTGCCAAGATGAAGTTAGTATGTCAAGCTAGGTTGTACTGGGGGAACATTGAGCTGACCACTAGAGGACGAAATGTAGAGCCCATAACCACTTGGCAGGGTATGAAAGAGAAACTTAGAGACAAGTACCTACCCATTTCATACCAGCAAAATCTGTTAGACCAATGGCAGACTTTGAAACAAGGGAACCGATCTGTTTCAGACTACATAACCACCTTTGATGAATACCTGATGAGATGTGATGTGAGTGAAGCCCATGAGGTCACTTTGTCTAGATTTAGGGCTGGACTTAGGGAAGACATTAAGAGAGAGTTATTTCTGAGAGAGGTTACTGACCTAGACCAAGCCTATCAGATTGCACTGAACACTGAGAAGTTTTAGAGAGGACCCATTCCTTCTAGGGTTAGTGCCCCAATCCCAAGTAATGGACCTAGCCAGGTTACCCCTAGCAAGCCTAATCAGGGTATTCCCACCCCTAGGCCCATGGATAAAGGTAAGGCACCTGACACCCAAAGAACCCCTAGTATCGTCTGTTTTAAGTGCCAGAAGCCCGGTCATATCTCCAATCAGTGCACAGCCATAGCTTGTTTTAAGTGTCATAAGGTAGGTCATGTTTCTAGCCAGTGCCCTCGTAGATCCCTTTATATAGAAGAGGGAGGAGAAGAGAATTCCGAGCCTAATGAGGAGTTTGAAGAAGAAGTTTATGAGGCTGGAATGAATTTGGTCGATGAGTATGAAGGAGAGGAAGAATCCATAGAGTCTGACCAATTAGGGGTTATGAGATGCATCCTGTCCCAGACTAAAGTTCAGGAAGATTGGCGTAGGACTAACATCCTACAGACTTTCCTTAAACTAGGGGATAAGGTTTGTAAAATCATCATAGATAGTGGGAGCTGTGTGAATGCCATTTCTACTAGCACTGTCAAAATGTTAGGCTTAACCCCAGTCCCCCACCCCAACCCCTATAAGGTTTCTTGGGTAGACTCTACCTCTATACCCATCCAGTCTAGATGTCAGGTCCAAATCCAAATGCAATCCTATCAAGAGAAGATTTGGTGTGATGTCTTGCCCATGGGGATGAGCAGTATAATTCATGGAAGACCTTGGTTGTATGATCATGATGCCACCCTCTTAGGAAAATCCAACACCTGTGTCTTTAGTTTCAATGGGAAGAAAATCACAATCCATTCAATCCCTCCTAAGGACAAGGTAGCTAACGGAACCAGTAAGGTCAGAGAAATGAAGACTGGAGTGAACCTAATTAGTGCCAAGGATCTAGAACAAGAAATTCATAGTGGTTCACCCATTTGGATGTTGACTGCTAAGGAACTTAGGACTCCTACACCCTCAGAGCCTCCTCAGGAAGTTAAGCCTTTATTAGAAGAATTTGAGGATGTTTTTCTCGAGGATCTGCCAGACCACCTTCCACCTCTTAGGGATATTCAGCATTCCATAGATTTAGTCCCAGGAGCTACTTTACCTAACTTGCCCCATTATAGGATGAATCCATCTGAGCATAAAGAACTGCAAAAGCAGGTTGGCGAATTGTTGAGGAAGGGGTTCATTAGAGAGAGTCTTAGCCCTTGTGCAGTCCCTGCACTTCTAACCTCGAAGAAGGATGGCACGTGGAGGATGTGTGTTGACAGTCGTGCCATCAATAAAATCACAATCAAGTATAGGTTCCCCATCCCTAGACTAGATGACATGCTAGATATGATGGCCGGTGCCATGGTTTTTTCTAAAATTGATCTCAAGAGCGGCTATCATCAGGTTAGGATTAGACCAGGGGATGAGTGGAAAATCGCCTTCAAAACTAATGATGGTCTCTTTGAATGGGTTGTTATGCCTTTTGGGTTGTCCAATTCCCCTAGTACTTTCATGAGGATTATGACCCAGGTACTTAGAGCTTTCATAGGGAAGTTTGTAGTGGTCTATTTTGATAACATCCTGATCTATAGTAAGACCCCTGCAGATCACCTAAGCCACCTTAGACAAGTCTGCCAAGTTTTGAGGAATGATAGTCTCTACGGTAATCTCAAAAAGTGTGAATTTATGACTAGTAGAATTATCTTCTTTGGTTTTGTTGTAACCCCTGACGGCGTGTCTGCCGATCCTGAAAAGATTAGGTCCATAGTAGAATGGCCAGAGTCGACCAGTGTGCATGAAGTCAAAAGTTTCCATGGCTTGGCTACCTTCTATAGACGATTCATCAAGGGGTTTAGTACTGTAGTTGCTCCTATCACAGACTGTATTAGGAAGGGAGAATTTCAGTGGACCAAAGCAGCCCATAAAACCTTCCTAGATCTTAAGGATAGGATGACCCAGGCACCCATTTCGAGGTTACCGGACTTTTCAAAGGTATTTGAGGTTGCCTGTGATGCTTCAGGAGTAGGTATAGGTGGAGTCCTAAGCCAAGAGAACCATCCCGTAGCATTCTTTAGTGAAAAACTTAATGATGCTAAGCTTAGGTATTCTACCTATGATAAGGAATTTTATACGGTAGTGCAAGCGTTGCGTTACTGGAGACATTATTTGCTACCGCAAGAATTTGTGCTATTTTCGGACCATGAGGCTCTTAGATTCTTGAATTCTCAGAAGAAGCTCAACCCTAGGCATGCTAAGTGGGTAGAGTATATCCAGTCCTATACTTTTGTTTGGAAGCATAAGGCTGGGTCTGAAAATAAGGTAACTGATGCCCTTAGTCGTCGATCTTTGTTGTTGAATTCAGTTAGGGCTGAAGTCATAGGGTTTGAGCAAATCAAAGAGGAATATGAGTCATGTCCGGATTTTAAAACTATGTACCAGGATCTAACTCAAGGACCATCTAGTGAACATAAGGATTATTCCCTTTTAGATGGCTTTCTGTTCTTTAAGAATAGGCTTTGCATCCCTAGAATCTCTCTTAGGAAATTTTTGATTTGGGAAACTCATGCTGGAGGTTTAGCTGGCCATTTCGGAAAAGATAAGACCACCCTGGCTATTGAAGACCATTTTTTCTGGCCTGGCTTAAAAAGAGATGTAGCACACATTGTGGCTAGGTGTCAAACCTGCGCTGTTGCCAAACAGCGAAAACAGAACACCGGCCTTTATACCCCACTCCCTGTCCCAGATCGTCCTTGGCAAGATGTGAGCATGGACTTTGTGTTAGGTTTGCCTAAGACCCAGAGGAGGCATGACTCCATCTGTGTTGTAGTAGACCGATTTTCCAAGATGGCCCATTTCTTGCCTTGTTCCCAAACATTTGATGCGTCTAAGGTAGCCACCCTGTTCTTTAATGAGATAGTTCGACTCCATGGCCTACCCAAGACCATTGTTTCAGATAGGGATGTTCGGTTCACCAGCTATTTCTGGAAAACCCTTTGGCATAAGTTAGGGACAAAACTTAAGTTTTCAACAGCCTATCATCCCCAGACTGATGGCCAAACCGAAGTAGTGAACTGTAGTTTAGGCAATCTGTTAAGGTGTCTTGTTGGTGAAAACATTAGGAACTGGGATTTGTACTTACCTAGAGCTGAATTTGCATATAATGACTCGGTCAATAGGTCTACGGGTAAGAGTCCATTTGAAATTGTGCATGGTTACAAACCTCACACACCTCTTGACCTAGCTCCTTTACCAGTCCACACACGGGTCTCCGAGTCTGCCGAAGTTTTTGCACAGCATATAAAAGACTTGCATAAAGAAATTCAAGCCAAAATAAATTTAAGTAATGAAACTTATAAGAAGTTGGTTGATTCTCAAAGGCGAGTCAAAACTTTTGACGAAGAAGAATATGTAATGATTTGGTTAAGGCCTGAATGGTTTCCTCCTGGAACCGTTAGAAAGTTACATGCTAGAGGAGCTGGACCATTTAGAGTGGTGAAGAGAGTAGGATCCAATGCCTATGTGCTCGAGTTACCTCCAGAACTAGGCATTAGCTCCACTTTCAACATTACAGACCTAGTAGAGTATAGAGAGCCAGCTGTGATTCCCAGTGAGGCTTTTGAACCTAATCTTACTGTTGAGAGTGAACCTGACCCTGTGTGTCCACCAACAAACTGGCCTGTGAGGAAAGAGCAGATTGAAAAGATCCTGGATGATCAGGTTATCTCTACTCGTAATCGAGGATACCAAAGATACCTGGTCCGCTGGCTACGAAGGCCAGATTCTGATGACTCTTGGATCTCCCGAGAAGAATTACAAGAGTTGGACCCAGACCTCTTGGAGAGATACCAGAGCCAACTTGATCCATACTCGGCAGGGTCGAGTTCCTCCCACCCTGGGAGAATTGGTGCGGGCACCAGACCCAGAAGAAGACTTCAGAGCTCCATCTGGATCTCTGATTAACCTTGCCCGAAGAATTAGGGTTTTTTGGCTTGTAATAAGGGTTGACTTGATCAACTCAATTTTAGGTTGAGTCTGTATTACCTGCATTTTTATTTTGTTGAGTCATGTTGACTCAGTAGTGGACTAAGGCTTCAACCTGGGGTGTTACATTTTCTCCCAAGGCCAAGCAAGTGGGCGCCACACTCCCAGCCACACTCCCAGCCATATGCCTGAGTCCAGGGGGTGCCACCTCTCCATCCAGCAAGCTTTGGTCTCCACACCATAGATAGCAGCTCCCTTCTCTCATGCGCCAATCGAGGAGAAATCCACTAGGGATCCACAAATCAAGGGGGCGGCCTAAGACATTCCCAAAAGAACCAAACTATGAAAGGGAAGAAATTCTCTTGGAGAGAACTTCAAGGAGGCGCCCATTACCTGCGAGAAATACTCAAAACAAAGTTAGAGAAAGCCATAACTTGGGGAGAAAGAAAAAGAGGTATCCAAAAAGGGTTGAGCCATGGAAGGAAGGAGATTTCTCTTGAAGAGCAAGGTTAGTAGGCGCCCTAATCATTCTAACTAAAGCCAGATATAAAAGGAAACAAATTTTCTATTGGAGGGCAAGGTTAAGAGGCGCCCAAACACTTCCAGATAAGGCCAAGCATATAAGGAAAAAAAATATTTTTCTTGGAGGTCAAGACAAGGAGGCGCCACCCACTTTCCTTTTTTGAAGCCTCAATCATCTTTGGAATTATTTGGCCGGCCATATGAGTAGGGATTGATACTACAATCCTAATTTGAAGATCCCCTCCTTTAGTCCCACATGGGAAGATGTAAAACCCTACTCTCTTATAATGTCCAATAAATTAAAACCCCTTTGTAAGTTCTAATCAATCAGATGAATGAAACCAAATTTTTTTTTGTGAGCAAACTTTGTGTTTTCTCTCTTCCGCACTTGCATCCAGGTGTTGAGCTCCATGAGGGAGTAAATCCGGGTTCCCCAGGAACCTTGAGGAGGTGTGAGATCTCCAAAACCCAAACCCTAGGTTAGCCACTACTACTCCATAACCCTAGCCGCCCACCATACACTTCAATCCACCAAACCCTAGCCTATCCCACCTCCCACGGCCTCTCTCTCTAGGTCCAGGCCGACCACCAGCATCCAGCTACAGTCCGGGTACTTCAGATCCAAAGCTCTTTCCAGAGGGAGTCGAATCAGCCTTCAAGAGAATCCGGATCTTAGCGACATCAGCCTTCAAGTTCTTCGAACTGGTAAATCCTTCCCTGAGCCTCTGAATCCATCACTTGTTTTTCTTCTTCCCAGATCTTGAGTCCAGGAGAAGCCAACCCAACCACAAGACCAGTATTGGAGGATCCATTGCGAAGATAGCCAAATCCGAGGATCCAATAATCTGCTCGAGAGAGTTCTTCCACCCAAATTCTGTGAGATCACTGTCTGATTGGTAAACCATCTCTCCTCTTTATTTCTGTCCTGTTGAAAGTTCAGAGCGAAACCCTAGGTCTGGGAGTTTCTCAACCCCCAGCGATCCGTTACTTCTAAACTACTCTGATAACTTAGCTTCTTCTAAATTGTGCTTTCAATCCTTACCTAGTTTCCATCAACTTAGTTTAACTTTACTTTGAGTCGAAGCCAATTTCTGAAATATATAAAAAAAAAAAAGAATTAATCTTAATTTTACTTTCGTATATGCTTCTTTGTTCTTTGTTCTGCATCAAGATAGCCTGTAGTAACTCGGGACTCAGCCAGGCAGGTGTAAGGGAGTGTTAGGTCCCTATATGCCAATCCTAAACACCAATCAGTGATTGGCCAGGTAGGCGGACCAGCACACAAGCCCTTTGGGATAGAATCCTTGAACCACCATTCTAGACACTGAGTACAAAGCACACATAGAGTAACTAGACAAACTGACTCAACACTAGCCTTGACCTGACTTGTTGATGTCCCTAAACCCACTAGGGCAAATTAAGTCTACTAAATTTTAAAATTAGGCTTAGGATTGAATGAATGGGTGGTGGTTTTGGGCTAAGGAGAGGTTATCAACTCCTCCCCTTATCTTAGATGCTCAAATGCCCTTAAGATGAATTAGGAGATGATCACTCAAAAAAAATGAATTGCAGAAACACAGAAACAGAGTTGCGGTAATTTAACTCTCAGAAATTTCACAGAAACTAATAAATCACAAGAAAATTATATAAAATAACTTCAATTATACTGGTTCCATAAAAAAAAAATCATGCAATTTAGAGTTACCTGCAATGAGAAACAATTCTTGCAACAGGGTAGTTATAGACAGAAAACAGGGTGCTTCCCCCATTTACAATTCCTGCTATGAAGTTGTAACCCAGTGGATCCCTTACATGCCCTAGGAACACCCCGTGGAATGGGAAGAGGAGGTTTGCACCTCGCTTCATTCCTAGGACCGGACGTCCTGGGGAGTCTACTTCGAGCAGACAAAGTAAAAAGGAGAGACACTCAAACAAGCACACAAGACAGAAACCCTAGACGGGGCTCTGATACCAAAATTGATGCAGCACGAAAGCTCTTATACCAAAATTGATGCAGAACAAAAAGATGATGCGATGCAGAAGTAAATTAAAATTAATTAATTAATTAATTAATTTATTTATTTTCAGAAGTCGGCTTTGACTCAAAGGAAAGATAAACTAATGTTGAAAGAAACTAAGAAATGATAGAAAGCACAATTAAAAGGAGTGGTTTATCAGAGTAACTCAGAAGTAGGATCGCTGGGGATTGAGAAACCCCCAGACCTAGGGTTTACTCCTCTTTCAAGAAACAGACGAAGAGAGAAGAGAAGGTTTTATACCTGACTGTGATATCTCTCGTTGCTTCAATTGAAGGACACTCTCGAGCAGATTATAGGATCCTTGGAGATGAGGTATCTTCATAATGGATCCTCGGATTGTAGTCCTATGGCAAGGCTGGCCTTCTTATCGAACTCAGGATCTGGAAGAAGAAGAACAAAAAAAAAGAACCAGAAACTCAAAGAAAGACACTGACCTGAGGACTTAATGAAGATTGTTGGATGTAGAAGTTCCGAAGATCTTGATACTGATCTGACTCTTCTTTGAACTTGCTCTATAGTTGAAACAGTTGATCTGAACCTGGATGCTGGTGACCGGCTTCGATGTGGAAGAGAGGGGCCGTGGGATGAAGTTGGAAAATTAGGGTTTGGTGGTGGTGGAGTAGAGATGGGTGGACTAAGCTAGGGTTTTGGGGTTGGAGATCTCACACCTCCTCAAGGTTCCTAGGGAACCCGGATTTACTCCCTCATGGAGCTCAACACCTGAATACAAGTGCGGAAGAGAGAAACACAAAGTTGCTCACACAGAAATTGATTTCAATCATCATCATTTTTTTTAAAGAGTTACATAGAGTTGAATATATAGACATAACAAAGAAATAAAATTTTATACATTTCCCATGTGGGACTAATAAGACTAACCAACACTTTAGGCATCAAATTCTCTTCCCAAGACTCCTTCCATGAGTGGGCAGCCCAAAAACTCCAAGAAAATTTGAAAATCAGCTCCAAATGGCAGGTTATGGGGGTGTCTCCTAGTATCTCTCCATGAATCAAGGATTTTCCCTTCATGGTTTGGCTCTTTTGGACACCTCCTAGTCTTGCTCCATAAGTTTAGGCTTCTTCCTTTCATGGATTTGGCACTTTTGAAAACTTTTGGGTGCCTCCTTGATTTTCTCCCCAAGACATGCTCTCTTCCCTTTTATAACTTGGATTTTTATGGAACATTGTGGGGCACCTCCTTGATCCTCTCTTCAAGAAAAATTCTTGCCATCCTGGCTTGGGTTTATCTGGAAAGAAGTTGGCTCCTCCTTGGATTGAGGTATCTTGATGGATTTCTCTCCCAAGTGGTGCAAGAAAAAAAGAACCTGCTTACTTGAGGCGTGGGGACCAAGGTATACTGGATGGAGATGTGGCAGGGAGTGTGGCACCCACTTGTAGCTGGAAAATGTGGTGCCCTATGGCAAAGGGAATGACACCTACCTGGGCCTTGGACTTGGACTGAGTCAACATGACCCAACAAAAATTGAAATGACAAAATTACAGACTCAAAATTGAGTTGATCAGGTCAACCCTTATTACAAAACCAGAAAATCCTAATTCTTCAGGCAAGGTCAATCAGAGATCCAGATGGAGCCCTGAAGTCTTTTTCTGAGTCTGGTGCCTGCACCAGATGAGTCCAACAGGGTCTCAAGCCTAGACAGTGCATCCGTGCATGCATTCTCCCTACAGGGGATGTGGAAGATGCTGAAGCGTCGGAGGCCTATCATGCTTGAGCAGACCAGCTCTAAATACTTCATCATCTGGGGGTCCCTGGCTTCATACTCTCTGGAGACTTGTCCAGCAACCAGTTGGGAGTCGGTGAAGACTTTCAGATTTTGCACACCTAGCCACGGGAGACTCTTAGACCTGCGAGGAATGCCTCGTACTCTACCTGGTTGTTTGTCGTGGTGAATTTGAAGCGGAGGGTGCATTCTATCACAACCCCATCGTTGTTGGCGAGGATGAGGCCTGCTCCGCTCGCACCGGAATTGGATGTGCCATCCATGTGGAGGATCGAAGGCTCCTCCTCCAGTCTGAGCTCCGTTATTATCTGCTCTAGCTCCTCGGTGAACCCGGTGCACTCGACTATGAAGTCAGCTAGGACTTGGGCCTTCTGTGAGGACCTTGGCCGGTACATTATGTCGAACTCGCTGAGCAGCAAGGACCACTTGGCCAATCTTCCAGAAGTCTCGAGGCAGCTAAGTATGGTCCTCAGTGGCTAGTTCATCATGACCACTATCGGGTGCGCTTGAAAGTAGGGTCTGAGGTGCTTAGCAGACATTATTAGTACAAAAATGAGTTTCTCGGAGCGAGTATACCTGATCTCCTCATCGCGGAGGATTTTGCTGGTGTAGTATACCAGCTTTTGAGATTTGTCCTCGTCTACGCGAACAAAAATCGAGCTAACGGCTCTGGGTGTAATCGGCGGATAGAGCAGGAGCTCCTCCCCCTCTTCCGGTCTGGAGAGCAACGAGGGAGAGGCAAGAAATTTCTTCAGCTCCTTGAAGGCCGTCCAACACTCCTCCATCCAGATAAAGTCATGCATCTTACACAGCGCCTTGAAGAATGGAAGGCAATGGTCGATCGACCTCGAGATGAATCGGCTGAGGGCAGCAACGCACCCCGTTAAGCACTGGACCTGCTTCTTGGAGGTCGGGTGCTCCATGTGGATGATTGCCTGGACCTTCTCTAGGTTTGCTTCGATACCTCTCTAGGTGACCATGAAGTTGAGGAACTTTCCTATCACCACTCTGAAGGCGCACTTCATTGGATTTAGCTTCATTTGATGTTACCGCAGGTTGTAGAAGGACTTGACGAGGTCAGCAATATGGTTCAAGCTTGGCTTGCTCATGACGAGAATGTCATCCACATACACTTGCATGTTCCGGCCAATTTGGTCCTTGAAGACCTTATTGACCAGATGCTGGTATGTGGCTCCTGCATTATTTAGACTGAAGGGCATCATCCTATAGTAGTATGTTTCTTGGTCGATGATGAAGGCGGTGTGCTCCTCGTCTTCCGGGTGCATATGGATTTGATTGTATCCGGAGAATGCATCCATGAAGGAGAGCAGCCTGTGCCCAGAGGTGGCATCCACCAGCTGGTCATTCTTTGGTAAAGGGAAGCTATCCTTCGGGCATGCTTTGTTGAGGTCAGTGTAGTCTACACAGATCCTCCACTTGCCATTGTTCTTCCTTACCATCACCACGTTCGCCAGCCAGCTCGGATATTGGACCTCACGAATGAAGCTGGCGGCTAGGAGTTTGTCCACTTCCTCCTTGATAGCTGCCTACCTTTCCGGGGCGAAGCTTCTCTTCTTCTGCCGAACTGGCCTGTGCTTTGGGTCAATGCTCAGTTTATGAGTAATGATGTCAGGAGGGATACCTAGCATGTCTGTCGTCATCCAGGCGAATACATCTGTGCTTGCCCATAGGAACTCCAGTAGTTGAGTCCTTTCCTTCTCAGGTAGCTGGGCTCCAATCTGCACTGTCCACGTGGGATCATCTTCGAGTGGATAAGAGAGTAGGCACTCGACTGGGCCTCCCCTGGGGTCTTGAACCCTTTGATCAAGATCATCTACCTTGGGATCATCCTCGGGGACCTTGGCCCCATTGAGGGCTTGGAAGCAGTGCGACACCGGCTAGGGTGCTCCCCTCATCTCCTCGATACCATAGGGAGTGGGGAACTGTACAAGTAGTCTCTTGGTGGAGAAAACAGCGTTGAGCAAGTTGAGCCCGGGTTAGCCCAGGATCACGTTGTAGGTGGAAGGAAGCCTGACAACCGTGAAAGTCATCATGACAGTGCTCTGCCGAGGTAGGGTCCCGGCTGTGACCGGGAGAGTGATCTCTCCCTCCACCCTTACAGAATCACCTGTGAAACAAACAAGGGGAGTATGCACAGGTTTGAGTTGATTGGGAGAAAGGCTCATCCTGGAGAAGGCATCATAAAAAAGCACATCTGTGGAGCTTCGACTATCAACCATGATGCGTTTTACAGGATGCTTCACGATCATCATCTCAACGACCACGGCATCATTATTTATATTTTTCCCCCCATCTTTCCCTTCCCTCATAAAGAGGAGTACATTCTCAGGATCCCTTGCCCCCCGGGCTTTCTTGGACGTGCGTGCGTGCGGCTCCCTAAGAGATCATACCCACCGGCTTCTCGGTAGGGCGGTTGTTGATTGCTGGAGCTGGCGGAAGAGCGATGAGCGCTTGGGACTCCACTTAAGGTCTGCCCCCCATGAACCTTTTGAGGTAGCCCCTCTTGATGAGTTCTTCGATTTCTCACTTGGGGTTGCGGCATTTCTCGGTGTTGTAGCCGTGGTCACGGTGAAAGCAATAGTACTTCATTTTATCAAGGCCAGTGGAGGACTTCATCGGAGGTGGGCATCTCAGGTAGTCCTCGCCTTCGATCTCCATGAGGATTTTTGTCCTCGGGGCGAGGAGGGAGGTGTAACTCTCCTCGGGAATGGGAGTGCCTTTCGATCTTGGCCCCCTCCTAGAGTTCAGAGCCTGAGGTCCTGGCTTTCGGGTTCCGGGCATCTCAATGGGAGTCGGCTTCTTCAATGGCTTCCCATCGAGCTCCCTCTTCGTACGATCCATCTTCTCGGCATGGATGTACTTTTGGGCTCTGAGGAGGAGCTCGAAATAAGTCTTAGGAGGCTTCTTGTCGAGTGAGTAGGTCAGGCGGGAGGTCCTGAGCCCTCGCTTTAGTGCCAGCATGTCAACTGGCTCATCAAGGTTGTAGATCTCCAACGCGGCAGCCTTGAAGCTGGCCACATAGTCCTGCAATGGCTCGTGATCCTGCTGCCGGATGGAGAAGAGGTTGTCTGCCTCTCGTGGCAACTTTCGACAGGTGTCGAAGTGGGCCACGAACTTCTGCCCTAATTGGGTGAAAGAGTTGATGCTCTTTAGTTCCAAGCAGGTGAACCACACCTGGGCTGCCTTCCGGAGAGTAGCAGGAAAAGTGATGCAGAGGAGAGCGTTGATGGTCCCCTAGACCCTCATGAGGGCCCGGTAGCTTTCCAGGTGGTCCAGGGGGTTGGTGGTCCCATCGTAAGGATCCACCTATGACATACGGAACTGACTCAGAATCGGCTCCCCTTGGATTTCTTGGAAGAAAGGGGGATGTGCGTCGTAGCCCGCTGGCTCGCTAGCTGAGCCCGGTAGATTGGCAAATCGGTGGGATAACTCTGCCAACTTGCGATCATTCTCCTCAAGGCACTTCTCTGTCGCATGCCTGATGGCTTCGTCAGTGGACCCCTCCGTCGAAGGAGACGGAGAAGGTGACAGGGGTGCATGGCTCTCACGGTGAGGGGTCTTACTTTTCCTACCTCGATGGGGCTTGGATGCTGCCCACCCGAGATTTGGTGAGCGGCTCTCCCTGTCGGCAAACCCGACTCGTTGTCTTTTCGTCGGAGTTTGATGGCTACCTCGGTTGTCAGTGATGGCCCGCGGCTACAAAAGGCCTTCTTTGGAAGGAATGCAGGCTGTCACGGGGAGCCACGGCATGGGCTGCGGGAGTCCCTGGTTGCTGGTGGGTAGCCAAGGACCGGTGTTGGTGCTAAAGCTGGCGCACCACTATGGCGAGGATCTGCATTTGCTGGGCGAGTGCGGCTAGCTGAGACTCCACTGGAGGTGGTTGAACTAAAGCTGATGGCCCCGCCTCTGGATTTTGCTGGTTCCCCCGGGAGGGGGACTCCCCTGCACGACTGGTGGAGGCCTCTCATGCCCGTGTCATCACCATCCTTTCGTGGAACTTGCTTGTAAAAAAAGTGGGGGCCAAACTAGATCAAAGGCTGTTCATAGTTTCCCCCTACCTGGTGTGCCAATCTATTGCCGCCAGGATCATCATGGCCCATAGCTGCTGTCGGTGCCGGATTGGGCTTCCTTGCTGTCTGGCCATCTGATGGTCCTGGACCTACAAAACAGGGGTTAGTGACCCAGGCTGAGATTTCCGGCGGGGGCACTCTGACGGTCAAGTCAGTAATGATCCACGGGAATAGATCCTCCTGGTCGAGCCCTTCTTGATGGACTCCTTGCTAGGAAGTGTGAGAGTGGGATGCAAGTGTGTCGGGGGAAGAGCGGCCTAGCTAGAGGGATTCTCTGCGTGGCCTTTCCACCCGCCCTTGCTTGGATTTGCTTGTGGTGCTGTGCTCTTTGGTTGAGCTTGCACTTGTGTTTTTGAGGTATTGCATGTGTTACCTCCTTTGTCTTGCTTCCTTCGAGCTTTGTAGTCTAGGTTACCGTTGGGTATCCATCTTGGGATCTTCGCTGGGCTATCAGGCGCGTGCGGTAGTGTCTCGAGGAGCCTTTCCCGATTCGTGATAAGGAAAGCTGTCATATGTTCTGACATTCCTTTTGGTCGCCTCATTTCGGGAAACCTGGAAGTACCCTGATCAGTGCGCCACTGCCCCTAGGATTCGAATCTCTTGGTTGACTTCCTCTTTTGGGTGGTTCAGGTGGTTGGTGAGGAGCGTGGCACCTCAATCAGTGGGCCTCTCCCCTTCCTGGTGTAACCGGTGGTCGTAGGTGGTCATTGCGGCCTAGTGGATGTCTTAGTGCAATCCTCGAGCGGTTCGCCGGCATCTTAGGATGGCGGTGCGATCCCCTAATTCGTCGATGCTTATTCCTGAGCTGGAGGCTGAGCTGGAAAGGCAAGGCTTGACTCCGACCTAAGCATCCTGAGCTCGCAGGCTCGCCCCGATGGAGGAGGGTAGAACGCAGGCCCGGTCTAGAGGGCTCAACCTCGAAGAGGCTCCATGTGGTGGAGTAGGGCTGAGCTCGACTTCGACCACGAGGCTCGATCTCCGAGGGGCATTCTTTGGAGGGTAGAGTGCGAGCCCGGTCCAGAGTGCTCGACCTCGAAGCGACTCCACGTGGCGGATGAGGGTTGAGCTCGACTTCAACCACGAGGCTCGATCTTCGAGGGGCTCGCTCTAGAGGGTAGAGCACGGGCCCGGTCTAGAGGACTCGACCTTGAAGAGGCTCCACGTGGTGGAGGAGGGATGAGCTCGACTCTGACCACAGGGCTCGATCTCCGAGGGTCTCACTCTGGAGGGCAGAGCGCGGGTCCGGACCAGATGGCTCGACCTTGAAGAGGGGCTCAATCTGGAGGGCACCGCTTGGCTCCGGCCTAGCCATCCCGGGCTCACGGGTCTGATCTGGCGGAGGGCAGAGCTCGGCTTCGATGGGCGATCCCTTTGTCCTGGGGGAGCTTAGCCTGGTGAAGGAGTATAAGCAGAAAAATTGACGCGGCATCTAGCATGGCCGCTTTCTCTGACATGGCGTCTGACAGCTTCCCCATATCAACCGTCTGAAAATTAGTTTTTTGATGATTATTGCATAGAAAATGGCATTGATCACAACTTCTCCACTCCTAGAACACCATAACAAAATGGTGTTATAGAGAGAAAAAATAGAACTTTGGAAGAAATATCCCGAAAAATGTTATGTGAAGGCAATCTTCCAACGTACTTTTAGGTAGAAGTGGTAAACACTGCTTGTTATATTTTAAATCATGTTTTAATTCGCCCAATTTTAAAAAAAACCCCTATGAGCTTTGGAATGAAAAGAAACCTAGTATCAATTACTTTCATGTTTTTGGCTGTAAATGCTTTGTGCTGAATAATGGTAAGGATAATCTAGAAAATTTTGATGCTAAATCTTATGAGGCAATTTTCCTTGGTTATTCATTGCATAGCAAAGCATATAGAGTATTTAATAAAAGAACTCTAACTGTAGAAAAGTCAATGCATGTCATTTTTGATGAAATTAACCTCTCACCTTCTAAGAAAGAAAAGAGCATAGATAATGATGTAGGTACACTTCAAAAGAAAATGGAAGATATGAGCATACAAGAAAGACCAATCAAAGAAGGAGAAAAAATGGTAAGTAAGGATCATGCTGATCTACCAAGGAAAAGAAGGTATGTAACTTTTCATCCAAGAGACTTAATTATTGGTGATCCTTCACAAGGTGTTAGGACTAGGTTATCACATAGAGATGCACATGATTACCTAGCCTTTGTCTCACAAATAGAACTCCGTAGCTTAGAAGAAGTTGAAAATGATCCAAACTAGATGATGGCCATGCATGAAGAATTAAACCAGTTTGAAAGAAATAATGTGTAGACTTTAATTGATAGACCATCAGAACATCCCATCATAGGAACCAAATGGGTCTATAGAAATAAGTTAGATGAACAAGGCAAAGTAATTAGAAACAAAGCAAGGTTGGTAGATAAAAGATATAACCAAGAAGAAGGAATAGATTTTGATGAAATCTATGCACCCATACCAAGATTATAGGCCATAAGATTATTACTTGCATTTGCTTGCTACATGAATTTCAAACTATTCCAAATAGATGTAAAAAGTGCTCTTTTAAATGGTTTTATATCTGAACAAGTTTTTGTAGAATAGCCACCAAGTTTTGAAAGTCATGCTTTTCCAAATCATGTTTTTCAATTCAATAAAGCATTATATGGTTTGAAACAAGCACCTAGGACCTGGTATGATAGACTTAGCACTTTCTTGCTTGAAAATGATTTTATAAGAAAAAATGTTGATAAAACTCTTTTCATCAAAAGAAAAATAATGATATATTAGTTGTACGGATTTATGTTGATGATATTATATTTGGTACAACTAATAAAAGTCTTTGTAGAAAATTTGCTAAGTTGATGCAGGGTGAATTTAAAATGTGCCTAATGGATGAGCTGAACTACTTCCTCGAACTTCAAGTGAAATAAACAAAGGAAGGGATCTTCATAAACCAAGCCAAATACATCAAAGAGATTATCAAGAAGTTTGGTATGGAGTCAAGCAAACAAATGAGCACACCAATGAGTCCTACTTGCAAATTGGATAAAGATGAAGATGGCCACAACATTGATCAAAAGCTCTATCGAGGTATGAATAGATCATTGTTGTACTTAACTGCTAGTAGACCTGATATCTTGTTTAGCTTATGTGTATGTGCTAGATTCCAATCTAATCCTAAAGAACCATATATGCATGCTGTTAAAAGAATTATAAGAATCTAAAAAGAACAAGTAATCTAGGTCTATGGTTTTCAAAGTATTTTTTATTAAATTTAATTAGATTTTCAGATGCTGATTATGCTGGTTGTAAAATTGATAGAAAAAGTACTAGCAGCACATGGCAATTTCTAGGGTTGAACTTAATCTCATGGCACTATAAGAAACAAAACTCAGTAGCACTATCTATTGCTAAGGCAGAGTATGTTGCTACAGGGAGTTATTGTACACAAGTGTTATGGATTAAACAACTAGAAGACTTTGGTGTTACACAGTCAAAAATTTCTATCAAATATGATAACACAAGTTCTATAAATTTGACAAAAAATCCAATTCAGCATTCAAGAACTAAGCACATAGAGATTAGATATCATTTTATAAAAGATCATGTTTTGAATGGTGACAATGAATTAGAATTTATTCCAACTGAAAACCAACTTGCTGACATTTTCACTAAACCACTTAATCAAGATAGATTTGAATTGACTAGAGGAGAATTAGGACTCTATGACCCATTTTAGAAATTTTCCTCAACCTAATCTCTTCAAAACTAAGAAAAAAGCATCTAGAAAGCCTCCTACATCAAACCAAGATCTTTGACCATCTCTCTTTATGATTTTCTAGAATTAAATTTGATTTTTAAATCTTTTTGACTTATATGGAGAGTTTCTATTCGAGTCGACTCGAGCAACTGTGCTCAAGTCGAGCCAACTTGAATTTCTAATTAGTTCTGTAGAGCTTTGCTCGAGCCGACTTGAGCAAATTAGGGCTTGCCTAGTCGACTCGTATGTTGGGCAAGCTATTTTTTAATAAAGCTGTAGAACCTTTTTCTTATTGTTTTAGCTTTTTGCTCTTGCTCAAAACCTGTGTTTCCCACTAGAACTTCACTTCCACTCCTCCAAAACCTTCTATTTCGAGCTCCGATTCTTGTCTTCTTCCCTTGTGTGTGCAATGGCTCCAAAAATGGCCATCGGGAAGAGATCTAAAAGGGCCGTACCATCTGTTGAGAAGGAAAGAAGAACAAGGCATCGGCAAGAAGAGCAGACTCGATCCATGGAAATGGAAGAAGAAAAAATGGAACAAATGGCAGCTCCCTCTTCTCCAAGATAACCAGTTTCAATGTCAAATCGACCAGTGACAAGCAGGAGAAGAATCATCTTCACATTTCTAAAAGAACTAGGGTTACGAATTGGGGATCTAATTGAAGATCAAGGCTGGAGCTTCTTTTGCTCACTAAATATGCCAACCTATCCGAATATGGTAAGGGCCTTTTATGAAAATTTGAGATTAGAGGAACAACATGTTGAATCTTCAGTTAAAGGAAAAAAGGTCATTGTCACTGAAGAAAGGCTGTGCAACTTAATAAAGATGCCAAATGAGGGCTTGAAACACTTAGTTTTGAAAGACAGGGAGAAGACCCTCAAAACAATTTTAAACAGAGAGGATGTGAGTGGTATTGGCAATGTAATGGCCAATACATTGTCCCTTAAGATGAGACTGTTGCATAATTTTATTGGCAAGATCTTTCTTCTGAGGACCGGAAGATTTGATTGGGTTAGTGAGAAGGATCTAAGTTTTATGGGACATGTCATTGAGGGGGAGGCCCTCAACTAACCCTTCATCATGCTCATGCAAATGAAAGAAGCTGTCAGGAAGGTAAAGGCATGTTTGCCTTATGGTATGGTACTTACCCTATTCTTCCAGGCCTCCAGAGTAATCCTTGATGGTGAAGATGGTAGACTCCTTCACCATACAGATACCTACAGCTCCAAATCCTTGCAACGTATGGGTTTTTAGCTTATTGAAAGAGCATGGAGGAAATAGAGAATAGATGTGAGAGCTATAGGATCTTCCAGCAGCGATGATGATGAGGATGATGATGATGAGCAGCTGCCTAGAGAGATTATCACTGATACTACTGCTGGTCCTTCCACCCTTGAGGAGACTACTGCCACTGCTACTATCTCTACTGCTGATGAGCTTGCTACTGAGCCCATTACTTTTGATACTGTGGAGACTGAGCATATAGAGTGTGGGAGTCCAAGGATCTCTCCATCACAAGCTTCTCCACCAGCACCTTCTGCTCGGGGACCATTTGTTGATCCTTCAGGAGTTTCAGTGCCTCAGGACTTTATTGCAGATCAGATGAGATCACTCACTAAGACCCTGACCAGCTCTATGATTTCGATGTTTGGTGAGCTTCATCGAACAGTCAATAGCAGACTTGATAAGATCAGTGGTGAGGTTACATAGTTGCACTCCAGAGTCTACATCATTGAGTCTACCAGACTTGCACCATAGATTGACATTCAACCTATATCTGATTCTCTTAGGATAGCCACTAATGATATCAAAAAATCTGTTGACCAAAGCATAGAAGAATTCAGAGCTGAACTAATAAAGATAAGATTCAAAATGGGTTCACTAGAGGCTACAAGAAAAATGGAAGATGACTATATAAAAGGAATTGGCATTTTGAGATCAGAGTTTTGAAGACTTAGAGGTTCTACAGAGGCATTTGCCAATGCCTAGGCAAGTGAACTGGTTGCACTTAACACTGGGATAAAGAAGATGGAAGAAGAGCTTAGTTCTGTCTGGGTGAACCTTACCGAGCTTACTACTACTATTATAGCCTCCTTTGCTTCTAGACAGTCTCAACCTGCACCACCTCCCAGTCAGCCTACTCAACATACACCTTCTCCAACTCAGCCTACACCATACTGATGGGGACATCAGCCTGCATGAATCTCGGAGCAGCAAATAAATTTGAAGAATAAATTTAGGATTTATCTTGTATTTGAAATTTAAATTAGGATTTTGTTGGTTAGGATTGAGATATGGATAGGCTTATCTTATCCTATCTTGTATTTAAATTTGAGTTATCCCTATCCTGTATTCAAATTCAAATGAGGGTTATGGAGCTTATAAATAATCCCTCATTCCTATTGTAGAGGATATAGAAGAAATTGAATTTTTGAGATTTCGTTTGTCAGTTGGTTTGGCAGTTGTTGTTCAGGGCTATGGCCCATTATGTCTTCACCTGCGGGTGTTGATGTTGTCTTTGTCCTTCGGGACATCGTAGGGGCATGATGCCCTAGTTATCCCCCGCATCTTCGTTTTCCTCCACGTTCTTTGAAATCCCCCTCATGGCTCCAGGAGTGACCTGGGTGGCAGGTGAAATACCCTGGGCTCCGCGTGTAGTGAGATGGGTGGTAGGTGAGATACCCTAGACTGCATGTAGTGAGGTGGGTGGTAGGTATAATGCCCTAGAGGTGTGAAGTCTCTCTATGAGAGTGGGTTTCAGGGTTCGTGGTAGTCCATCCTCGTTATCCTCCATCCCTATTTTTTCCTTCATCACCACCATAAAGAAATCAGAAAATAGAAAAAAATAGGATACCCTAATCTTCGGCGACTTCTTAGCTCGCCGACGATCCTATCCCTATCCTGTGCCCCATCACATACCCTAGGTTGCCTACACCACATCTTAGACCTAAGGCTTCTCAGCCATAGTTTGTTGAGCCTATCTCTTCCATGCCACCTCCTAGACAATCCACTAGCACTAGTGCAAAGGTTAAGGAAGAACTAGTAGAACCTATTGTAGAATTGCCTAGTGATACCGAGTAGATTTACCTGGTATTTGTATCTTTGCTTTCAATCCTTCATAATTTGTATTGAAAATTTTATGAATGATATGAAAGCTTCTTTATCTTACTAAATGTCTTTGTGAAATGTGTATGTGCAATACTTTGTAATGATATATTTGCTATGATGATTTTAGTAATACATTGTCAAATATGTTTAAAAGTCAAATTATCTCAAACAAAATTTTCAGTCTTCTCATTTTATTTCAAAAACCATGCTTTCTGTACTTCACAAAGGGGGAGAATGAATTTAATTGACAACCTTTTTGATTATTCACAAAAAGGGGGAGTATGTTTAACTGTGCATGGAAAATATAAAAATAAGGGGGAGAATGATACAAATATTGTATCTTGCTTATTTATATTTGCTCTGATAGACTTGCAATTTGCTCTGACATAATTGACAATTGTTCACAATGATACTTAATGATTCCTTTTTGGTCAAAAGCATAGATATATAATGTTTTTCAAAGTGCTCTGATACTCTGTCTATATACAAGCTTTGATACTCTAATACATATAAGAGTTTTGATACATGTATGTAGGGTTCGGTGGCAAGGCGGAAACATAGATTTCAAAATTTTTATCTTTATGAAGTCTTCACCAAACCCTTAACCCAAGATCTCCTTAAAAGAATTAAAACATATAACATGTATACATAAGAATTAAACTCATATAAAAGTACTAACCTGTATTGCTAAAATCCAAACTCTAAATCTCCACCAGGTGCCCAAATGTTCACCCTCTAATGGTGATCCACACAGAAAAAGATGAAGACAACAATTTCTTGTTCTTGGCTCCTCTTCTTGAATTCTTTTTCAAGAATTTAATTCTTGGACTTTCAGGCTGAAATTTTCTTTCTTGAAAATTTCTTTTCTTCCTTCTTTCCTCTTCTAGAATTCTTTTCTTGAATTCCCTTTCTTGAATTCCTTTTCTTGAATTGAATTGGAGGAAGAAATTAAGACAAGTAATGTCTTAATTCAAGAAAGAAAAGAAGAAGAACAGATCCTTCCTTTTCCTTTCCTTTACCGTTCAAGACCTTCCTTTTATTCTTGTTTAGGGTCAGAGTTTCGACAGAGATTATCGCTGTAAGGGAAACAATACCTAACAAGCATAAAGGGAAGGAGTATTCCGGAGAGGAGGAGAGGAATATGATCTCTGAATTTGATTATCAAAAAAAAAACCCCCGAGAACCCAAACCCTTTTATAGATTTCAGAGGGGCGTCTTCTCAAAATAACGCAACCCTCTGAAACCCCAGGAATCATGATCCCTCATTCCTCACACGTCCCCTCAACCAAAAATCATGATTCTCTAATTTAATTTTCATTTTTCTGACGAGGAGGACTCTCGGAAAAACTTCAGGAATAATCGTGACTTTTGGAGACGGATTTGCGACCGAAAAATGATGGATCTTTTTCCTTAATTTCTCTGGCCATCAGATCCAGATCCAAGGGCATCAGATAAACATCCAAATCGCCCCCCCTATCTTTTTTTTTCTCCGACGGAATTTTCTTCCCACGCGCGTGAAGAGGAGTCCACACGCGCATGGACTCTTCTTCTTGGCGCGCGCGGGTGAGGAAAGGAGTGGGCTGCTTGGAGAGAGGGTCTCAGTGCACTTGATTCACTTGGGTTCAGCCATGGGTTAGCCCAATGTCCTAAAATTTAAATTAGACCTTAATCTGGTTCAATCAGAACCCAATTAAGCCCAATTCGGAACCAAATTCGAATCTAATAGAAATTTGGTCTGCAACACATGCTAGTGTGTTTATCTTACAAACATGATTTAATCCCAAATTAAATACTTCATCAATTTTCTTTTGTGTGTGACCCATTGGGTTCCACACCTAGCCAGCAGTAGATCCGAGTGCTATTTGACTTAATTCGGTTAGATCTCAACTAAGCCGATTTAGGTCAACTCAAACTAGCTCGACTCGGTCAATTAGAATCTAATTCTAATTAACTGATTTGAATTACCATAATTCAATCATATACCTACAAGACAAGAATGACGTCTAGCAACGTATCATGTCTACCCGGAAGATGTGAAATTTTGGTGGAATTACCAAAATACCCTTCAGTGGTGAGTTACCGGGCAATTCAGTCCTTTGATCAACTTGCATCCCGAATATGATTATGAATATGGATACTTGTCAAATCCAATTTCATATTCATCCCTAGCTCAATCTTTATGATGATGATTCATTAATGAACCATTAGAAATTAACTCTAATGTTCATACTTTGATCAAAGATTTCCTGAATCCATCATTTAATCGAAATTAGCTGATGCAATTCCCTCTTACTAGAGCTGATCAATTCCTTGTTGACCTACTCACAACCTCCATATACAATCCACCATACCCAGTATCACCTCGTGCATGACTCAGTGTCATGATTGATTGCGATCCAAAGTATGGATTCATATATATAAGGTACCATGGTAGTCTTAGGTCAAAGGACCACATGCACTACTCCCACTATGAGAATTATCTATTGACAAACAGATAAGGTTCCATTAGATATTCTCAATCTGGATCAATTCAGTGAACCCATTCTCTAATGAACACTCACATCCTAGTATTAGTGTCAAACACAAGTGACTGTGAGATCAGTCACCCTCATCACAAAGCATGTATAGGATGTGCTGGTCTTGCCGGAAACATTGATCCCCAACTCAATGTCCCATCGATCAAGAATATTTTAGATTAGGGTTTTAAGGCTTTAGGTCTCACTAGTATGATCTCATCATAACCCTAGAACCATAGCCCTAATCTATGGGGTTCATCATATAATCATTAAGACATAGCGTATGATGAAAATAATGCCTTTATTATAATAATGTCAATTCATTGATTTTGGAATCGAAATACAATATTTCTATTGGCTTTCAGGGCACAATCTTTCAATCTCCCACTTGCATTAAAGCCAATCACCTTTAATTCTTAATCCCATACAATCAAGATGGCAATCAAACTCTCGCTGTGATAGAGCCTTAGTGAACGGGTCTGCTATGTTGTTCTTCGTTTCTACCCTTTTAATGGAGACTTCATGTCTTTCGACAATCTCTCGAACGAGATGGAAGCGTCTCAGAATGTGCTTTGATTTGTGATAAGCTCTTGGTTCCTTTGCTTGAGCAACAGCCCCCGTATTATCACAGTAAAGTGATACTGGACCTTCAATCTCAGGAACTACACCCAACTCTGATATGAACTTCTTCATCCAGATAGCTTCCTTGGCAGCTTCACTAACAGCAATGTACTCTACCTCAGTTGTTGAGTCAGCTACAGTTTGCTATTTAGAACTCTTCCAGCTTACAGCTCCTCCATTTAAGGTAAAAACATATCCATATATAGATTTGCTGTCATTTGGATATGATTGAAAACTAGAATCTGAATAAGCTTCTAGTTTAAGATCAGATCCTCCGTATATTAGAAAAATATTCTTAGTTCTTCTTAAGTACTTAAGAATATTTTTCACAGCCTTCCAATGATCCTCTCCTGGATCAGCCTGAAACCTGCTGGCTATACCTAAGGCATATGCCACATCAGGCCTAGTACATAACATAGCATACATAATAGACCCTACTATCGAAGCATAAAGTATAGAATTCATTCTATTTCTTTCTTCAGGTGTCTTAGGAGACATCTTTTTAGAAAGATGTATGCCATGACCAATAGGTAAGTAACCTCTTTTACTTTCCTCCATTTAAATATTTTTAGCACTTGGTCAATGTACCTTGACCGGGATAAATCTAGCATCCTCCTAGATCTATTTCTATAGATCTTGATGCCTAGTATATAAGATGCTTCTCCCAAGTCTTTCATGGAAAAATGTTTGGATAACCATACCTTGACTGATTGTAACATTGGGATATCATTCCCAATGAGGAGTATGTCATCTACATACAGAACCAAGAAAACTATGGCACTCCCACTAGTCTTCTTGTACATAAAAGGTCCATCCTCATTTTTGATAAAGTCAAATTCTTTGATTGTCTTATCAAATCGGATGTTCCAACTTCTAGATGCTTGCTTTAATCCATAAATAGATTTTTTTAGCCTACATACCTGATTAGGTTTAGTCTCCAAGACAAAACCTTTCGGCTGTGACATATAAACCTCTTCCTCAAGGAAACCATTGAGGAATGCAGTTTTCACATCCATCTGCCAGATTTCATAATCATGACATGCTGCTATAGCAAGCATGATCGGAATAGATTTGAGCATGGCAACAGGAGAAAATGTTTCATCATAATCTATTCCCTGTTTTTGTCTGAAACGCTTAGCCACTAATTTGGATTTATAAGTTTCAACTTGGCCATCTGCCCCCATCTTTTTCTTATAGACCCATTTGCATCCAATAGGGTTAACACCCTCTGGTGCATCAACCAAAGTCCAAACTTGGTTGACATACATGGAGTCCATTTCGGATCTCATGGCTTCCAGCCATCTGTCTGAGTCACTACTCATGACAGCATCCGTATATGTTAGAGGCTCATCATTTTCAATGATTCGGGCTTCATTATTTTCAATAGTGAACCCATACCTCTCAGGTGCATGTCGCACCCTATCAGACCTATGGATAGGAGTGGTGTGTTCAGGTTCTATACTAACTATGTTATGATTTGGTTGAGATGTATCTACTTGTTGAACTTCTTCAAGTTCAATATTTCTCCCACTGCCCTTTTGTAGGATGAGCTCTTTCTCCATAAAAGTGGCATGCCTACTGACTAAAACCTTTTATTCAGTAGGGTGGTAGAATAGATATCCTATACTATCTTTAGGATATCCAACAAATAGATACTTTTCTGCTCTAACATCAAGCTTATGTCTAAAATTTCTTTTGACATAGGCTGGACATCCCCATATCTTAAGATACTTAAGAATGGGTTTCTTTCCCCTCCATAACTCATATGGAGTGCTAGATATAGATTTGGATGGTACTCTATTTAAAATATTAGCTGTTGTTTCCAAGGCATATCCCCAGAAAGAAACAGGTAAGTCTGTGAAGCACATCATGGACCGTACCATATCTAATAAAGTACGATTTCTCCTTTCAGCAACACCAATTAATTGTGGTGTGTAAGGAGGAGTCCATTCAGAGATGATTCCCTTTTCCTTAAGGTGATCAAGAAACTCGGTGGATAAGTATTCACCTCCTCTATCTGATCGAAGGATCTTAATACTTTTCCCTGTTTGTTTCTCTACCATACTTTGATACTCTAAAAATTTTTCAAAAGCTTCGGACTTATGTTTCATTAGATACACAAATCCGTACCTTGAAAAATCATCAGTGAATGCTGTTGCCGATCCCGCCGCCGCGCCTGTGGCTTCGAAACTGCCGATCCGACTAGACCATCTTGTCCCTGGGGTCTCCTGGCTTGATCAAACCTGCAAGGCATGGTCAGAAACCCTGGCCGGGGATTCCGGCAAGGGAGCTCTGACGGTCAAGTTAGTAGACGGCGAGAGGGAACAGATTCTCTGGGACGGGCACCCGAAGGAGTCCCAGACTCAGAGAACATGCTAGCAAAAAAGGTGCCAGAAAGAATAGAAACCCGATTGGGTTCCTTCGCTGAGCTTACGCCAGAGGGTCCCCACTCGGGACCTTCGATCTTGCTCTTGGAACGGAGTCTCCAGCCTTCGTTTCTTGCTTGCTTTTCTTATCGTCTATTCTCTCCTTTCTTTTATCTCCTCATGTTGCTTTCATCTCTTCCCCTCTGTCCCTTTCTCTTTCCCATTTCGGATCAGAGAGCCGGACGGCTTTCCGACCTCGTTCGCCAAGCCCAGCGAGGAAAGAGTAGGGGAGGGGGGCGCCGGTCAGACCACCGACCAGACCTCGGGCTGAGCGTGAGCGCTCTCCTTCCCAAGCACCGATGCTGTCCATTATGGGGTCCTATTTTGTCAGGGCCTTGCTTCTCGACTGTGGAGCCTGTCGGGCCGATGTAAGTGATGTTTCGCATGTCGCCGCCGACCGAACGGGGAGCCTTTCTTGGGGTGCGGCGCGCGTGGCTCGAGGGGCAACCTCGGAGCACATGCCTCCATTCTTCGGGGCCTTCTCTGTACAAGCTGGCCTACGTCGGCCGAGGTGGACCCCTCCTGGGTGGACACCTGGTGCAGCGGCAGAAGGATGCTCGGCTTCGGTCGAGGAGGTCCCGTCTCCGGAAGCAACCTGGCGAAGGAGCGAAGGGGCCCGGCTCGACCTCGACCGAGGTGGGACCGTCTCATGGTGCCACCTGGCGAGGGAACAGGGGAGCCGCCGGCTTCGGCCGAGGTGGACCCCTCCTGGGTGGACACCTGGCGGAGATGCAGAAGGATGCTTGGCTTTGGTCGAGGTGGTCCCGTCTCCGGGCGCCACCTGGCGGAGAAGCGAAGGGGCCCAGCTCGACCTCGGCCGAGGTGGGACCGTCTCAGGGTGCCACCTGGCGAGGTAGCAGGGGAGCCACCGGCTTCGACCGAGGTGGACCCCTCCTGGGTGGACACTTGGCGGAGCGGCAGAAGGATGCTCGACTTCGGCCGAGGTGGTCCCGTCTCCGGGCACCACCTGGCGGAGGAGCGAAGGGGCCCGACTCGACCTCGACCGAGGTGGGACCTTCTCAGGGTGCCACCTGGCGAGGGAGAAGGGGAGCCGCCGGCTTCGACCGAGGTGGACCCCTCCCAGGTGGACACCTGACGGAGCGGCAGAAGGATGCTCGGCTTTGGCCGAGGTGGTCCCGTCTCCGGGCGCCACCTGGCGGAGGAACGAAGGGGCCCGGCTCGACCTCAGCCGAGGTGGGACCGTCTCAGGGTGCCACCTGGCGAGAGAGTATGGGAGCCGCCATCTTCGACCGAGGTGGACCCCTCCTGGGTGGACACTTGGCGATGCGGTAGAAGGATGCTCGGCTTCGGCCGAGGTTGTCTCGTCTCTGGGTGCCACCTGGCGAAGGAGGGAAGAGGCCCAGCTCGACCTCGGCAAAGGTGGGACCGTCTCAGGGGGCCACCTGGCGAGGTAGCAGGGGAGCCGCCGGCTTCGGCCGAGGTGGACCCCTCCTGGGCGGATACCTGGCAAAGCAGCAGAAGGGCCCAGGCCGAACTCGACCTCGGCCGGGGCGGAGCCGCATCTGACTCATTGAAAAAAGAACTCCACGTGGCTCGAGCCACTCCAAACGAAATCTGAGACATGCCACGTCATCGTTACAGCCGTAACAGTTGCCCCCCAACCCACGGTTCCGTTAAGGCATTGTGGAACAGGATGTGGGGATTAAATACGGAGATGACGTGGGAGAAGGCGAAGATCTCGCAGCATGATTGCCACGATCCTCGTCGCCGTTCTTTGGTGCGCCCAAAGCCCTATCAGAGGCTGCCATGTGTCGCTTATTCGGCCATAATTAATGCGTCGCTTCGAAACAAATGCCGTTTCCCTGCAACCGAGGCGTCGATGTCGGGCGTGCATCAACGCGGCATCCATCCGACAGCCCGGAGCGGAATGACGGGTACGGCCGCTGTCGATTGAATTTGAAAAGGCGGGGACTTTCTGGAACGAGGCCCTTTCCCTTGCTCCATCGGTGGTTTGCAACAGGCTATCTCCTACTCCCCCGCGTTGCACAGTGCATTTCGGTGAGTGCCTCCGTTCCCTTCTTTGCTCCACGCCTTTCCTCTAGTGTCCTTTCCTCACTACTTTCTTTGCCATGGCGCACCGTCGCCATGTTTCTTCTAACCTGGACGAGGCCGGTACGTCCCGGCCGAGTACTCCATCGTTTTCATCCTCGGAAGTGGAAGTGATCCCTAGGCATTCCAGGGGTGTCAGGTCTCCTCCCGTCGTGTCTGCCCTTCCTATTTCTTCTCTTCCTCCTCCAGCCCTTCCTTCTATCGGTCCCTCCGATCATGTTTCCACGATGACCGAAGGTGACCTTTCCTTGCTCTGGGAGGTCTATGGCATCCCGGGGTCAATCCGTCTCTCTCTTCCATGGCCCGGGGATCGCGTCACCATGAGTGGCCCCGGCCGCATAGCTTTCTACGAGGACTTCCTCCTCGGGGGTCTTCAGTTCCCTCTGCACCCCTTCTTCCTTTCCTTCCTCAGCCATTTCCGTCTAGTCCCGACCCAGTTGGCTCCCAATGCCATCATGGTCATCTTCTCTTTCATTGTCTTCAGTCACTTCCACGGGTTTGTTGCCCGTTTCTCCCTCTTCAGGGCTCTGTTTACCCTGAAGTGGTACTCCATCGTTGACGACTGGTGGTACATATCGTCCCGGCCTAGGTGTCTCCGGTTCGACCTCCCTTCTTCCATCAAGGGTTGGAAGAACCAGTTCATTTTTTTCTCGGTCGAGGACGTCGACTGGGCCTGGAGCGAGCCGGATCGGTCCCCGAACCGGAACTCCCAAGTCGAGCCAGCGGACCAAGAGGCCTACTCCCAGCTTCTGAGCGACGTGTTCCCAGCGCTCGAGGTTCTGCTCTCGGAGCAGAACTTGTTCGAGGCGGGGATCAGTCCCATCCGCGAGCCGGGTGAGGCTCAGCATTCCTCTTACTCCGCCTTTTCGTTCTTCTTCTTTTAGCCGAGCTGACTGACTTTTTTTCTATTGCAGGCATGAAGTTATCTTTGGAGAACCTTCTGGAGGGCGCGGCCCAGAGGGACACCGTCGAGGGGGACGAGCCTGCAGCGAAGAGGGCTCGCACCGAGGCGAGCCAGGAGGTCGTGCCAGTGCCCGCGCCTAGTCCGGCAGTTGCGGCTCCCCCGCCCAGGCTACCTCGGGCCTGGGCCACCGATGCTCCAGCCATCCGACCTGGCAGTGCTGCCGAAGAGGGAGGCCCACCGGCATCAGTTCTACCCCGTACTGGCCCCATCATCACCGCAGAGCCGACGGCACCGCCCGTGACTCCAGCTATCCCGATGATGGCGGTTCCCCCAAGGGGGATGGTCACCCCTGCAGCCGACTTGATGGCCCCGCCACCGATGATCACCAACCGGTGCTCCGTGATCCGTGACAAGGGGCTCACGGAGAAGGTGATGGAGTTCGCCTCCACCTCCCGGGACCACCGATCTCATGGCGGCCGGGACTATGTCGATGCTTTGCTCGGGATCCTCCCACAGCTCTTCATGGTGAGTCCGAGCTCAGATCCCTCTTTTTTGCCATTCTGGTTGACTTTTTACTAACCCGTTCTCCTTGCCATGCAGATTGGGACCGACGTGCTCCTGTTGAGGAACTTCCTCGCGGGGTACGCAAAGAAGGATGCCGAGAAGGAGGAGAAGCTTGGCAAGCTCGTGGCCGATGTGAAGGACCTCATGGAGAAGGGGGTCGAGCTGCGGGGGAGCAACCAGGCCCTTCAGGCAGACCTGGCATGCACCGAGGAGCGTGTCAAGGACCTGGAGTCCTCTCTGTCCGAGGAGAGGATCTCCAACCAGCGGTGCACGGAGGAGGATGCGATGGAGAGGGCTCGCCTCCGAGCTCATTCCCAGTCGTTGGAGCGCTAGCTGGAGGAGGCCCGGCGGGAGGCGAGTGCGGCCAAGGAATGGAGCGCCTACATCAACGGGCTCCAGGAGGCCTTGAAGCGGGAGGCGCAGGAGGCCGTCCCGAGATTCCGGGCCTCCGATGAGTATGTCTCGGAGGTCCAGGAGGCTGATGTGGACTCCTTTCTGAAGGGGTTCCAAGTGTGCCGGGAAAAGGTGGGGTCCTTCTATCCCGAGCTCGACCTCAGTGGGGTGACGCTCAGGGGCAGAAGGCAAGGACCCACCGGTGAGGCTTCAGGTGCAGCGGGTGATACGGTTGCAGCCCCAGTGGGTGACATGGTCGCAGCTCCAGAGCGACCCTCCGGGCCAGCAGCCACCGACGGCGAGGATAGGGAGCGCGCGCCCCAGACTGAGGGTCCCGCCACCGCGCCGAACTAAGCCACAAATGTATCTTTTTCTTTTTCTTTTTCTTTTTGACTCCCGGCCTGTCGGGACTCCCTTGTTGTAATTCTCCCTTTTTTGAATCAATGAAGACTTTAATTTTGCTAAGTCTCGACCTCGCTTTCCTTTTCTCTTCTTCTCTTTTTTTTTTTTTTTTTTTTTGTTGAGGTGCTGGTGTTGAGTGCCGAGACGAGGTCCCGAGGCTTGCTCCGGGCTAAGTCCGCGGGTGGACCGGGTCCCATCCAGCATTCAGATCAAAGTTCGGAGCAAGCCGAACTAGGTGGCAGTAGAGTAGGCCTTGCGCGGGCCCTTCGGGCATGCCGGGCCATCCTTCGTGACCGCATGGACGAGCTGGGTTCTGCCCCGCCTTCCAGACCGAAGTCCGGGACTTCTTGACTAAACCCCGGGGCCGCAGGCTTTGTTCAAACCTTGCGCGGCTTGCCGAGCTGTTCTCCGTGATCGCGTGGGCGAGCTGGGTTCTGCCCCACCTTCCAGACCGATGTCCGGGACTTCCGGACTGAACCCCGGGGCCACAAGCTTTGTTCGAACCTTACGCGGCTTGCCGAGCTGTTCTCCATGATTGCATGGGTGAGCAGGGCTCTGCCCCACCTTCCAGACCGAAGTTCGGGACTTCCGGACTGAACCCCGGGGCCGTAGGCTTTGTTCAAACCTTGCACGGCTTGCCGAGCTATTTTTCGTGATTGCGTGGGCGAGCTGGGCTCTACCCCACCTTCCAGACCGATGTCCGGGAATTCCGGACTGAACCCCGGGGCCGCAGGGTTTGTTCAAACCTTGTGTGGCTTGCCGAGCTGTTCTCCATGATTGCGTAGGCGAGCTAGAATCTGCCCCGCCTTCCAGACCGAAGTCCGAGACTTCCAGACTGAACCTCGGGGCCGCAGGCTTTGTTCAAACCTTGCGTGGCTTGCCGAGCTGTTCTCCGTTATTACGTGGGCGAGCTGGGCTCTGCCCCGCCTTCCAGACCGAAGTCCGGGACTTCCGGACTGAACCCCGAGGCCGCAGGCTTTGTTCAAACCTTGCACGGCTTGCCGAGCTATTCTCCGTGATCGCATGGATGAGCTGGGCTCTGCCCCGCCTTCCAGACCGAAGTCTGGGACTTCCGGACTGAACCCCGAGGCCGCAGGCTTTGTTCAAACCTTGCATGGCTTGCCGAGCTATTCTCCGTGATCGCATGGGCGAGCTGGGCTCTGCCCCGCCTTCCAGATCGAAGTCTGGGACTTTTGCTTTCTCGGGTCTCCGGCCACAGTCATGTTTGCCGAACTCAGAGCCATGCGCCCGTTTCCCTACGAGGTGAGAAAAAGCGTTTGAAGCAAAGAAACTTTATTGCAGGAGTTGGGGGAACCTTTCATTATTGATAATACATCCTTAGGTTCGAGGCGTTCCACGTCTGAGAGAATTTGGATCCTCCTAATTCCTCCAAGTAGTAGGCCCCATGAGGGAGGACTTCCGCTATCCTGTATGGGCCTTCCCAATTCGGGGAGAGCTTCCCGCACTCTCGGGGCTGAGAAGCTTCAGCGCGCCGGAGCACCAGGTCTCTGGGGCGAAAGGACTTTGGCCATACCCGGGAGTTGTAGTCCATGGCCACTCATTGCCTGTACGCCGCCATCCAGACTCGGGCCTTGTCCCTCGTCTCTTCAAGAAGGTCCAGGTTAAGCATCATCCTAGCAGGGTTCTCTGCTTCGTCGTACTGCTCCACCCGCAGGGTAGGTAAACTGAGCTCAATCGGGATGACTGCTTCAGCTCCTAAGACGAGATTGAAGGGGGTCTCATCGGTGGTCATTCTCGGGGTGGTGTGGTACACCCATAGGATGCTCGAGAGCTCTTCTGTCCACCTGCCCTTGTCCTGGTCCAGCCTCGTTCGGAGGCCTTGCAGAATGGTCCTATTTGTGACCTCGGCTTCTCCATTCGTCTGTGGGTGAGCCACTGAGGTGAAGCGATGGTGGATGCCGAGGTCGCTGCAGAATTCTTCAAACTCCTGGCAGTCGAATTGACGCCCGTTATCAGTGATCACGGTGTGGGGGAGGCCGAAATGGTAGATGATCGACTTCTAAAAGAACTTGGCGATGTTTGCTTCGGTGATCCACGCCAAGGGTTCGGCCTTAACCCACTTCGTGAAGTAGTCGATGGCCACAATCAGGAACTTCCGCTGTCCGGACGCCGGTGGGAATGCTCCTAGGAGGTCCATTTCCCATTTGGAGAACGGCCACGGAGCTGAGAGCTGGGAGATTGGGGTGGAGGGCTGCCGCTGCACCACGGCGTGCCGTTGGCACCGATCACACTTCTTCACGAAATCGATGGTGTCCTCCTTCATCGTCTCCCAAAAATAGCCTTGATGGAGGGCCTTGTAGGCTAGCGTTCTGCCCCCCACGTGGTTCCCGCAGATGCCCTTATGAACTTCTTGGAGCACGAGTGTGGCCTCCGTGGGTCCCAGGCACTTGAGGAGGGGGTAGGAGTAGGACCTTCGATACAGTTGCCCATCCATCAGGATGAACCGCGCGGCCTTCTTTTTGATAAGGCGGGCCGCTGCACGGTCCTCCGACAAGGTACCGCCGGTTATGTACTCGGCGTACTTGTCCATCTAGCCGGGCTTACGGCTGACCTATTGGACCTCCACTGGGATCTCGTAGCTTAGGGCCTTGAGGCGCTCTACATGAGCGCGACCCAGCATCGAGTCCGGCAGGGTCGCCAGCCGGGAAAGAGTGTCCGCACGGGCGTTTTCCCTGTGGGGGATATGGAAGATGCTGAAGCGTCGGAACCCAGCTGTGCTCGCTCTGACAAGCTCCAAATACTTTGCCATTTGAGGATCGTGCGCAGCATACTCTCCGAAGATCTGTCCGACCACCAGCTGGGAGTTAGTGAAGGCTTTGAGGTTGGCCACGCCCAACTCGTGGGAGACCCTCAGTCCGGCAAGGAGCACCTCGTATTCTGCCTGATTGTTGGTTGCGGCGAACTGGAAATGGAGTGCGCATTCGACGATGACCCCACTACTGTTGGCGAGAATGAGTCCGGCTCTGCTCCCGCCGGAGTTTGAGGCTCCATCTACATGAAGGATCCACGCGTCCTCTCCGGGCTCCTCGGGGCCCGGTTTCAGTCGCTGGTGTGAGTATTCCTCCTCGGACTCCTTGCCTAGTCCCGCGCACTCGACCAAAAAGTCGGCCAGCACTTGCGCTTTCATGGCCAACCTCAGCCTGTAAGTGATGTCGAACTCGCTGAGCTTGAGTGCCCACTTCGCCAATCGCCCTGATGTGTCGGGTCGGCTGAGTACCGCTTTTAGCGGCTGATCCGTCAGGACGGTAATGGGATGCACTTGGAAGTAGGGCCTGAGATGCTGAGCAGATACTATTAATGCAAAAATGAGCTTTTCGGGTAGGGAATACCTGAGCTCTGCATCGCGGATTACTGGTGTAGTACACCGGCCGCTGGACTCCCTGGTCGTCAGTCTGAACTAGGACCGAGCTGACGGCCTCCGGGGTGACCACCAGGTAGAGGATGAGCTCCTCCCCCTCCTCGGGCCTGGAAAGTAGTGGGGGCGATGCGAGCATCTTCTTCAAGTCTTTAAAGGCCTTTTGGCACTCCTCGGTCCAGGCGAAGTCGTTCATCTTCCTCAACACTTTGAAAAAGGGTCGGCAGTGGTCGGCCGACCTGGAGATGAACTGGCTCAGGGCGGCTATCCGGCCGGTGAGTTGCTGTAGTTGCTTCTTGGAGGCGGGCTACTCCATGTCCAGGATGGCCTGGACCTTCTCTGGGTTATCTTCAATCCCTCTCTGGGTTACCATGAACCCCAGGAACTTCCCGACGGAGACGCCGAAAGCGCACTTCGCCGGGTTCAGCTTCATCTAATGAAGTCGAAGGTTGCCGAAAGTCTCCACCAGGTCAGCCACGTGATCCGAATGGGGCTTGCTCATCACCAGCATATCGTCCACGTACACCTGCATGTTGCGGCCGATCTGGTCCTTAAAGACTCTGTTGACTAGACGCTGGTACGTGGCCCCGGCATTCTTGAGGCCAAATGGCAATATCTTGTAATAGAAAGTTCAGCGGTCGGTGACAAAGGCAGTGTGCTCTTCGTCCCCCAGGTTCATTCAGATCTGGTTGTAGCCGGGGAAAGCGTCCATGAAGGATAGGAGGCGATGCCCCGAGGTGGTGTCGACCAACTGGTCGATCTTTGGAAGAGGGAAGCTGTCCTTTGGGCAGGCTCGGTTGAGGTCGGTGTAGTCTACACAGATCCTCCACTTATCACTGCTCTTCTTCACCATGACCACATTCGCCAGCCAGCTAGGATACTGAACTTCCCGCACGAAGTCGGTGGCGAGGAGTTTCTCCACCTCTTTGTTGATGGCCCTCTGCCTCTCCGCAGTGAAGCTCCTCTTCTTCTGGCTGACCGGGCGGCACCTCGGGTCCACGTTCAGCCTTTGCGTAATGACCTCGGGGGGAATGCCCGGCATGTCGGCCGCTGACCAGACGAACACGTCTGCGTTCATGCGGAGGAATTCCAACAGGCGGGTCCGTTCCTCTTCCGGGAGCTGTGCCCCCACCTGCACCGTCTTTAGTGGGTCCGAACCGAGGGGATAAGTCAACAGGCGCTCCACGGGTCCTCCCCTGGGTTCCTTCTCTCTTAGGTCTAGGTCGTCGATGTCGGGGGCGAGCTCGGTGCCCCGGGCACCTGGGACCGTTTGGAGGCAATGCGGGACTGGCTGGGTCGTTCCCCTCATCACCCCGAGCCCGGAAGCTGTGCGGAATTGCACTAGCAACCGCTTTGTGGAAATCATGGCGTCCAGTTGGTTGAGCCCTGGATGCCCGAGGATCGCATTGTAAGGCGAAGGAAGCTTGACGACGGTAAACGTCATCAAGACTGTAGTCTACCGAGGTGGGGATCCAGCGGTGACCGGGAGAGTGATCTCCCCTTCGACCCCCACCAAGTCCCCAGTAAAACCTACCAGGGGGGTGTGCACCGGCCTCAGCTGATCATGGGACAGACTCATTTGGGAGAAAGCATCATAAAAAAGAACGTCAGCCGAGCTCCCACTATCTACCATAATTCGGTGTACAGGATGCTTCGCGATGGTCATCTCGACCACCACGGCATCATTGTTTACATTCTCATTTTCATTCCCCTTCTCAGAAGGGGGTACATCCTCTGGGTTCCTGACCTCCCGGGCTCTCTTTGTCGCCCGCCCGATCCCACATGAGATCATGCCCACTGGCTTCTCCGTTGGGCGGTTGTCGATTGCAGGAACCGGGGGTAAGGCCGCGAGCGGCTATCCTTCTGCCGGAACCTCATTCCTGATGAACTTCCTGAGGTAGCCTCTTTTGATCAGCTCCTCGATTTCCCACTTCAGGTTGCGACACTCCTCCGTGTCATGGCCGTGCTCACGATGGAACTGGCAGTACTTCGACTTGTCTCGGGTAGCTCTTGGGTTCTGAGGAGGAGGTCGGCGGAGGTAATGCTCGCCCTCAATTTTCATGAGGATCTTCATTCGGGGAGTGAGGAGGGGGGTGAACCTTCGCTCTTGGGTGGCCTCGCCCTTTAACCTCGAATTCGGGCAAGGGTCGATAGATGGCCCAGGCCTCCGGGATCTTGGAATATCCCTTGGGGCCGGCTTCTTCAAAGTCTTCCCGTCTAGCTCTCGGTGGGTGCGGTCGGCCTCCTCCGCTCAGATGTACTTGTGGGCGTAGAGGAGGAGCTCGGAGTACGTCCTGGGGGGTTTTTTGTCCAAGGAATAGGTTAGGCGGGACATCTTGAGCCCGTGCTTCAAAGCCAGCATGGCGACGGGCTCGTCCAGGCTGTAGATCTCCAGGGCTATGGTCTTGAACCGGGTGATGTAGTCCCGGAGCAGCTCCTGGTCCTGCTGGTGGATAGAGAAGAGGTTGTCCACCTCTCTCGGCACCTTCCGACAAGTGTCGAAGTGCGCCATAAACTTTCCTTCCAACTGATGGAAGGAGCAAATAGATCCGGGCTCGAGGCGGGTGAACCAAACTCGAGCGACCTTCCGGAGGGTAGCGGGGAAGGCGATGCACAAAAGAGCGTCCATGGCCCCCTGGACCCTCATGAGAGCCTTGTAGCTCTCCAGATGGTCCAGAGGGTGGGTGGTCCCGTCGTAGGGATCCACCTGCGGCATGCAGAACCGGCTCAGAATCGGCTCTGCCTGGATTTCTTCAGAGAAGGGGGGACGGGAGTCGTAGCCCGCCGGGTCCGTCGAGGAGTTCTGCAGGTCGGCGAATCGGTGGGCGAACTCCGCCAACTTGCACTCGTGCTCCTCCAGGCGCCTCTTGGCCTGGTGCCTGATGGCCTCGTCGGTGGAATCTTCCACCGAGGCCGCTGGTGAAGGGGGCGCCGATCGGTCTCGGCGCAGGGTCATGCCTCGGCGTCGCTTGCTGCGATGCACCATCTCTGCTTCATCAGCCGGGGATCGACTCTCGTGATCCGCCGAACCGGAGTAGTTTCTTTTCATGGGAGTTTGATGGCTCCCACGGGGGTTGGAGGCTGCCCACGGTTGGGATGGCCTGCTTTGAATGGAGCGCAGGCTCCCACGCGGCCCCGCGGCCCGAGCTGCGGGGGTCCCTGGCTGAGGCTGCGTGGCCAGGGAGCGCTGCTAATGTTGTAGCTACCGAACTGCGGTAGTCAAGGTCTGCAGCTACTGGATGACGGCAGCGAGAGGTCCGTCTGCCAAGGTCGGCTGTGGTGGAAGAGGAGGGGTAGCGGGGAGCTCCCTATCCGAGCTATGGGCCCCCTGAGGGGAGGGGACCTCGCCTGCTCGACTGGTGGATGCTTCGCGTCCATGAGTGACCACCATGGTCGGAGCGAGCTTCGTTCACAGAAAGCTAGCTCCCACTAGGGGCGTTGTCCTGCCCCCCTACCTGGTGCGCTAATCTGTTGCCGATCCCGCCACCGCGCTTGTGGCTTTGGAACCGCCGATCCGACTAGACCGTCTCACCCCTGGGGTCTCCTGGCTTGATCAAACCTGCAAGGCAAGGTCAGAAACCCTGGCCGGGGATTCCGACGAGGGAGCTCCGACGGTCAAGTTAGTAGACGGCGAGAGGGAACAGATTCTCTGGGATGGGCACCCAAAGGAGTCCCTGACTCAGAGAACGTGCTAGCAAAAAAGGTGCCAGAAAGAACAGAAACCCGGTTGGGTTCCTTCGCCGAGCTTACACCAGAGGGTCCCCAATCGGGACCTTAGATCTTTCTCTTGTAGTGGAGTCTCCAGCCTTCGTTTCTTGCTTGCTTTTCTTGTCGTCTATTTTCTCCTTCCTTTTATCTCCTCCTGTTGCTTTCATCTCTTCCCCACCGTCCCTTTCTCTTTCCCCTTCCGGATCAGAGAGCCGGGCGGCTTTCCGGCCTTGTTCGCCGAGCCTAGCTAGAAAAGAGTAGGGGAGGGGGCGCCAGTCAGACCACCGACCAGACCTCGGGCTGAGCGTGAGCGCTCTCCTTCCCAGGCACCGACGCTATCCATTATGGGGTCCTGTTTTGTCAGGGCCTTGCTTCTCGACTGTAGAGCTTGTCAGGCCGATGTAAGTGATGTTTTGCGTGTCGTCGCCGACCGTACGGGGCACCGTTCTCGGGGTGCGGCGGGCGCGGCTCGAAGGGCAACCTCTGAGCCCGCGCCTCCATTCTTCGGGGCCTTCTCTATACAGGCTGGCCCGCGTCAGCCGAGGTGGACCCCTCCTCGGTGGACACCTGGCGGAGTGGCAGAAGGATGCTCGGCTTCGGCCGAGGTGGTCCCGTCTCCGGGCATCACCTGGCGAAGGAGCGAAGGGTCCCGGCACGACCTTGGCCGAGGTGGGACCGTCTCAGGGTGCCACCTAGCGAGGGAGCAGGGGAGCCGCCGGCTTCGATCGAGGTGGACCCCTCCTGGCTGGACACCTGGCAGAGCGGCAGAAGGATGCTCGGCTTCGGCCGAGGTGGTCCCGTCTCCGGGCGCCACCAGGCGGAGGAGCGAAGGGGCCCGACTCGACCTCGGCCGAGGTGGGACCGTCTCAGGGTGCCACCTGGCAAAGAAGCACGGGAGCCGCCGGCTTCAGCCATGGTGGACCCCTCCTTGGTGGACACCTGGCAGAGCGACAGAAGGATGCTCGGCATCGACCGAGGTGCTCCCGTCTCCGGGCGCCACCTGGCGGAGGAGCGAAGGGGCCCGGCTCGACCTCGGTCGAGGTGGGACCGTCTCAGGGTGCCACCTGGCGAGGGAGCAGGGGAGCCGCCGGCTTCGGTCGAGGTGGACCCCTCCTGGGTGGACACTTGGCGGAGCGGCAGAAGGATGCTCGGCTTCGGTCGAGGTGGTCCCGTCTCCGGGCGCCACCTGGTGGAGGAGCGAAGGGGCCCGGCTCGACCTTGGCCGAGGTGGGACCGTCTCAGGGTGCCACCTGGCGAGGGAGCAGGGGAGCTGCCGGCTTCGACCAAGGTGAACCCCTCCTGGGTGGACACCTGGTGATGTGGCAGACGGATGCTCGGCTTCGGCCGAGGTGGTCCTGTCTCCGGGCGCCACCTGGCGAAGGAGGGAAGAGGCCCGGCTCGACCTCGTCAAAGGTGGGACCGTCTCAGGGTGCCACCTAGCGAGGGAGCAGGGGAGCCACCGGCTTCGACCGAGGTGGACCCCTCTTGGGCGGACACCTGGCAAAGCGGCAGAAGGGCCCAGGCCGAACTCAACCTCGGCCGGGGCGGAGCCGCATCTGACTTGTTGAAAAAAGAACTCCACGTGGCTCGAGCCATGCCAAACAAAATCTGAGACATGCCACATCATCGTTACAGCCACAACATATGTGATGAAATATGAGTATCCACCCTTGGCCTAAGTTATCATAGGTCCACATACATCAGTGTGTATGAGTTCTAATAACTCAGTTGTCCTTTCATTATGTCCACTAAATGGAGTCTTGGTCATTTTACCCATAAGACATGATTCACAAGTTCCTAATGATTCATAGTCATAAGGATTAAGGAATTTTTCTTTGTATAACTTGTTAATCCTTTGCTCACCAATATGTCCAAGATGATAGTGCCAAAGTAAAGTATTGTTTACTTCATCTCTTTTTCGTTTATTACTAATATGTAGTATATTGTCATCAGAAGATAGAGTTAAGAGACCATTGCAAAATATGCCATCAAATATTATTTCATTAGAAAAACTGATTGAGCAGCCACTACTCATTACATTCATAATATATCCTTGTTTAAGTAACAAGGGTACAGATATGATGTTTCTAATGATTCTAGGCATAAAATAATAATTTTTTAACTCTAAAATCTTCCCAGAAGGCAGCTTCAATATATAAGTCCCTACAGCTTCTGCTTGGATGGAATCTCCTCCAACACCGTAGAGCTCGAAGTCGCATTCCTTCAAAACTCTAATGTTCTGTAGTCCCTGCAATGATTTGCAGATATGATGACCACAAGCAGTATCCAATACCCAAGAGTTTGAATTAGAAGAGTCTAATGACAAAATTGCATGTAACTCATACATACCTTTTGGTGCATCACTAGCACCAGGCTTCACACTTGCAAGGTAAACCTTGCAGTTTCTTTTCAAGTGACCCGGCTTGCCACAATGAAAGCAGGTCATTTGTCCAGAGGCCTTCTTTCCTTTCTTTTTCTTGATGCCTCCTTTTGGGTTCAACCTCCTCTTGGAACCCTTTTTGCCTATTTTCTTCTTGTTTACACTATCCACAAGAAGAAGTGGAGCCTTATTTTTCTTTAAATGGCTCTCTACTGTTTTTAACATATTCAACAGCTCAGGCAAGGAAGTGTTAAGTTTGTTCATATGATAATTAAGAACAAACTCTGAAAATGACTCTGGGAGTGACTGCAGGATTAAATCCTGATTCAACTCCCCATCCATAACAAAACCCAATTGACCCAATCGGGTGATTAGGTCAATAACCTTTAATACATGGTCTTGTACGGATGTACCTTCTGTCATCCTTGCATGGAATAACTGCTTAGATATTTCATATCTTGCAGTTCGACTATGTTCTCCATAAAGTTCTTTTAGATTGAGCAATATGGAGTTTGTGTCCATGCTTTCATGTTGCCTCTGTAACTCATTGGTCATAGAGGCAAGCATTATACACTTGACGGTAAGTGAGTCATTTTGCCATGTGTTATATGTGGTCTTATCCTCTTGCGAGGCATCTTCCCCTAATGGTTCCAAGGTTGGGGTATCAAGAATATAAGAAATTCTTTCTTGGCTGAGTACTATCTTCAGGTTTCTCAACCAATCAACATAGTTTAGTCCAGTCAATTTATTTGCATCAAGAATGCTATAGAGTGAGAGTGAAGAGGCCATTTAATCTACATTAACAAAGAACATTACATAATCAAACAACCAATGTTGACAAAACATAATTAAATTAGGACTTTAACTTAATTATGTCTCCCACTATTTTATCAAGCATCATAACCCTCCATGTGATGATCGAGAAAACCCTAATTGGTTCTCTTAGTGGAGTTGAGATCCTAATTCCTTACAAAAGACCTTGTGTGTACACAACAAATCTTATATAAGTTCAAAGGTAGGAAAACTCTTTCCAATTGTAACTCATACAATTCTCAACTTATCTTGGCCTCTAAAATATTAATAGCCTTGTGTGTACACAACAAACTATAATATTTTAGTTAAGTTAGACCCTTCATTGCTATATAGTCATGATATTAATTATAATACCCTTGTGCGTATACAACAAAGTATTATATTAAATCATACCATAAACATCAAATGTACCAAGCCAAAATTATGTTAGTCACCATAAAAGGGCTTGTGTGTACACAACAAACCTAATATGGATCATAACATAATAATGACTTGGCATGAAGGAAGGCCACATGTAGTGAATATTACACTAAGCATATCAATCAATAATTAAGTTAATCTTATCGGCCAGGTAAGTGGGAGAGTGGTGGGAGTCCCCCCGTTGCTTTCCTTAGACACCAATAAGAATTGGCCAGGTCAGTCAATGGAACCAATTAAAAACCACGTCATCTTTACCGATCATGAACCACTTTTCCTAGACACCGAATGATAAACTAATCATATTGATTATTTTTGCTTTTGGTATATGACACTACAACTTAATATGTTTTTAAAGAGGGCTTTATTAAAACAAAGCACATTCTTTATATAACCAAGCAAATATGTGCCATAGTGTGCCATCATACTAGGACAACCATTTACCACATAATGGATCCACCATTATGCTAGGGCAACCTTATTTCAGTATGATGACTAGAAGGCTAAACATATCTCTATACAAATTAAGGTTTAAGTGAAAACCTTAATTAGTGGCATACATCAAACATATATGCATAATTAACATAAATATGTGATTAGTGTGTCATCATACTAGGACAACCATTTACCACATAATGGATCCACCATTATGCCAGGGCAACCTTATTTCAGTATGATGACTAGATGTCTAAACATATCTCTACAACAATTAGGGTTTGAGTGAAAACCCTAATTGGTGACATTATATCAAATATATACAATATCATATGTTAATTATATACATATGCATCTAAAAATCAGCATATATATTTTAATCTTAATAAGGAGGCTCTGATACCACTGTAGGGTTTGGTGGCAAGGCGAAAACATAGATTTCAAAATTTTTATCTTTATGAAATCTTCACCAAACCCTTAACCCAAGATCTCCTTAAAAGAATTAAAACATATAACATGTATATATAAGAATTAAACTCATATAAAAGTACTAACCTGTATTGCTAAAATCCAAACTCTGAATCTCCACCAGGTGCCCAAATATTCACCCTCCAATAGTGATCCACACAGAAAAAGATGAAGACAACAATTTCTTGTTCTTGGCTCCTCTTCTTGAATTCTTTTTCAAGAATTCAATTCTTGGACTTTCAAGCTGAAATTTTCTTTCTTGAAAATTTCTTTTTTTCCTTCTTTCCTCTTCTTGAATTCTTTTCTTGAATTCCCTTTCTTGAATTCCTTTTTTTGAATTGAATTGGAGGAAGAAATTAAGACAAGTAATGTCTTAATTCAAGAAAGAAAAGAAGAAGAACAGATCCTTCCTTTTCCTTTCCTTTACCGTTCAAGACCTTCCTCTTATTCTTGTTTAGGGTCAAAGTTTCGATAGAGATTATCTCTGTAAGGGAAACAATACCCAACAAGCATAAAGGGAAGAAGTATTCCAGAGAAGAGGAGAGGAATATGATCTCTGAATTTGATTATCAGAAAAAAAACCCCCGAGAACCCAAACCCTTTTATAGATTTCAGAGGGGCATCTTCTCAAAACAACGCAACCCTCTAAAACCCAGGAATCATGATCCCTCATTCCTCACACGTCCCCTCAACCAAAAATCATGATTCTCTGATTTAATTTTCGTTTTTCCAACAAGGAGGACTCTCGGAAAAACTTCAGGAATAATCGCGACTTTTGGAGACGGATTTGCGACCGAAAAATGACGGATCTTTTTCCTTAATTTTTCTGACCATCAGATCCAAGTCCAAGATCGTTAGATAAACATCCAAATCGCGCCCCCCCCCCCCCCCCCCCCCTTCTTTTTTTTTCTCCGACGGAATTTTCTTCCCACGCGCGTGAAGAGGAGTCCACACGCGCGTGGACTCTTCTTCTTGGCGCGCGCGGGTGAGGAAAGGAGTGGGCGACTTGGAGAGAGGGTCTCAGTGCACTTGATTCACTTGGGTTCAGCCATGGGTTAGCCGAATGTCCTAAAATTTAAATTAGACCTTAATCTGGTTCAATCAGAATCCAATTAAGCCCAATTCGAAACCAAATTCGAATCTGATAGAAATTTGGTCTGCAACACATGCTAGTGTGTTTATCTTGCAAACATGATTTAATTCCAAATTAAATCCTTCATCAATTTTCTTTTGTGTGTGACCTATTGGGTTCCACACCTAGCTAGCAGTAGGTCCGAGTGCTATTTGACTTAATTCAGTTAGATCTCAACTAAGCTGATTTAGGTCAACTCAAACTAGCTCGACTCGGTCAATTAGAATCTAATTCTAATTAACTGATTTGAATTACCATAATTCAATCATATACCTACAAGACAAGATTGACGTCTAGCAACGTACATGTTTACCCGGAAGATGTGAAATTTTGGTGGAATTACCAAAATACCCTTCAGTGGTGAGTTACCGTGCAATTCAGTCCTTTGATCAACTTGCATCTCGAATATGATTATGAATATGGATACTTGTCAAATCTAATTTCGTATTCATCCCTAGCTCAATCTTTAAAATGATGATTCATTAATGAACCATAAGAAATTAACTCTAATGTTCATACTTTGATCAAAGATTTCCTGAATCCATCATTTAGTCGAAATTAGCTGGATGCAATTCCCTCTTACTAGGGCTGATCAATTCCTTGTTGACCTACTCACAACCTCCATATACAATCCACCATACCCAGTATCACTTCGTGCATGGCTCAGTGTCATGATTGATTACGATCCAAAGTATGGATTCATATATATAAGGTACCATGGTAGTCTCAAGTCAAAGGACCACATGCATTACTCCCACTATGAGAATTATCTATTGACAAACAGATAAGGTTCCATTAGATATTCTCAATCTAGATCAATTCAGTGAACTCATTCTCTAACAAACACACATCCTAGTATTAGTGTTAAACACAAGTGACTGTGAGATCAGTCACCCTCATCACAAAGCATATATAGGATGTGCTTGTCTTGCCGGAAACATTGATCCCCAACTCAATGTCCCATCGACCATGAATATTTTAGATTAGGGTTTTAAGGCTTTAGGTCTCACTGGTATGATCTCATCATAACCCTAGAACTATAGCCCTAATCTATGGGGTTCATCATATAATCATAAAGACACAGCGTATGATGAAAATAATGCCTTTATTATAATAATGTCAATTCATTGATTTTGGGATCGAAAAATAATATTTTAATTGGCTTTCAAGGCACAATCTTTCAATGTATAGTTTTTTCAATATAAAAGCTCTGATACATGTCAATATTTACCTTCAAATATACTCATACATGTAAATGTAAAGCTTTTCCATGCCTGGTGTTTTGTCATCATCAAAAAGGGGGAGATTGTTGACCCCTTGAATGATTTTGAAGATAACAAAATATTGGAGCATGCATTTGTTTTACTAACAACTCTCCAAGTGCTTTACAAGTTTTTGTAGGATAATTTCATTGCTCATTTACTACTCCTACAATCTTATCTTTGCCATGAGTTGTGTTGTAAATATCTTATGTAAAGAAGAGCCCAAAGAAAAAGCAAAATAAAAATCATGAAAATAGGTTACTTCTGATTATTTTTCAAGCTTAAAATCTCTTAGAAATTATTGTCAGAAGAGTTGGAGAGTGTTTTGAATGTTTGAAGACTTGCTGGATGATTTTTGGACAAGATATGAGAATTCATGTAAAACTCATCCGAGTCGACTCAAGTAAAGGGAGTCGACTCTTGTTCATGGCATGCATGAAGGGTTTTGGCATGCAGATATCCGAGCCGACTCAGAGGAACCTGAGCCGACTCGTCCAGAGTACCATTTCCTGAATCAGACAGGCGAGCCAACCCGAAGGAAGTCTGAGCCGACTCTTTCATTCAGCCAGACATCCGAGTCGACTCTTCAAAAGTTCGAGCCGACTCCTCTAGAGTCCAGAAAGATTAGTTCTGAGAGAATAGCCAGGCGAGCCAACTCTAATAAGAAGAGCCGACTCTTCCAGAGTGCAATTTTGAAGACTTGTGAATCCGAGCAGACTTGAACTAAAGCGAGTCGACTCTTCTAGAGTAAGAAAAAAGGACACTATGAAACCGAACCGACTCGAATGAAGCGAGGTGACTCGACTAGAACTTCTTTGAGGATCCCAGCCTACTCGAGTGATCTGAGTTGACTCGAAGGTCGATTCCAGGTAGATAACGGTTAGTTCCAAAACTTCATTTTTGAATTTGAAAAGTGCTCCAACAGTCAAATATTATATCCTAATGGTCTACAATGACTAAAACCATCTGAGAAGAGTACAAGACTCTATAAAAGAGGGATTGAGATAACTTTTGAATGGTTAATGCTTGGTTAATGCTTAGTTGAACATTTATTGAGCTTGTGAGCAAGAGAGCATTAGAGAGAGCATTCAAGACAGTCTTCAAGTCTTCACCAACTCCAATTTGAAGCTTGAAGCATACTTTGAAGAAGTTGAAGAAGCCATTGAAGTGCATTAAAGTACAATTAAAAAGGCTTCTCTCGAGCTACATCGGTAACCATCAGACAACATCTGTTTGTCATTTTGTTGCTTGTTCTTTTCAATTTTTTTTCTGAATTGTGGGGTTATTGGTGAGCCCGGTTTAAAAACCAAATAGGTTCTTGGTGATCCTATGTAAAACCAAGTGTTAGGTTATTTGTGAGCCCAGTTTAAAAACCAAATAGGTTCTTAGTGATCCTGTGTAAAACCAAGTGTTGGGTTCTTGGTAATCCTACTAAAACCAAGTGTTGGGTTTCTTTGGTGAGTCTGGTTTAAAAACCAAAGGGTGTTGGATTTGGATTGTGATCCCAGTAAAACAATCCTATTGTATTCTTGTTAGAATATAGTGGAAATCCCAAGTGATATCTTGGATAGTGGACGTAGGAGCTGGAGTGCTCCGAACCACTATAAACCTGCCGTGTTTGCATTATGATTTTTCTACTAGCTCTGCTTCTGCTTTAATTATTTAAATCATAGCACCTTACACTTCAAAGAAGTTTTCAAAGAGAACATATCTATTAAAATTTTCAAATTCCTAATTCACTCCCCTCTTGGGAATGCCACTTGGGCAACTGAAATCTTGTGTGGAACATTATTGACTGTAGTTCATCCAACCATCCACCATGGCTAGGTATACCAAATAATTTAGTGGATGTATCAACTGGTATAATTTAAAAGATTCACTAAGTCTGGTTGAGGACATGAAACTTAGCACTAGTTGGAAGGCAACCCAATAATCTTATTTTCTGTTTAGTGTAATTATAGGAACATAGGTGGAAGAACAAGAGCCCACTCCATGACACCCTCTTCAACCCCCGAAGCACACTCACCCAAGGTGTATTCTATCCTTTTCTCTTATGTGCTTATTTTGTCTCCTATTCCATTGAGGATAATGTTGATTAAGTTAGGAGGGAAGAATAACCAATCTAATTGAGTCCTCAAATATGACCATAAATAATTAGTTTTGTATCCATATTTTATCTCGATTTGAAGTTAATTATTTACCTTAATCAATGATTGATTAATGGCCTAGATAGTTTTAAAGAACTAAGGGGCAAATCACTAAGAAAACCTGATAAATGGTAGGGTATTGACCAAATTAAATTTTAGGAGTGATTTCAGAACTCTCTTCCTTCTTATCTTAATAAAAAATCTGCTTATTGAAAGTATTGGTGGAAAGGTTAAGATATACAAAAGTCCTTTATACAAAAAAAAAAAAATTATTAGAGAGTCAGTATGACCTCACAGCTCTTCTTGAACTCTTATTGAATAACTGAGCCTCTTGGCCAAAGTAAGCATTATGGTTCGCATCAAAAGTTGAGATGGTCAAAAGATCTATTAAGTAATGGTACTCCATTGAGTAACCGAGCCCCTTTTCCTAAGTAAGCATTGTGATTCATGTCAAAAGGTGAGGATACTAATACTTAAGAGGTTACGACATTGTACTAGACTCTAAAAAAAAAAAAAAAGAAAAATAAAAGGACTAAAGTGTAAAAGGACAACAAACCTGACTTAAATTAAGTTAGAGAATTTAAAGAGTAAGTTGGGGGGATGGTAAGAAAGATCTCTAAAGATTTCTATGCTCAACACCCAATCACTAATTGGGTTGACTCAGCAATCCAATGAAATACCTTTTTAATGGTCTAGCCGGGTATCAACTACCTTTAGGACTACCTAAGTCAACTTTCTATTCAAGTATGAGTTTGTATATATGGCTAATTTATCAGTTTTACTTGAGAACGAGCAAAGTTCAAGTGAGGAGGTGTGATGACTACATTATACATATATATATAAAAGTATTAATTTAATAATTAAATTATCTTTATTTATCTAAAATTAATATTTTTATATATTATTTATAAGAGGGGAGAGAACTAATACAAAGAGGTCAATTAATGGGTTCAAATAAAATAGTTTGAAGTAAATCAGACCTGAAATGAGCCCAGAATCGATTTTTGAAGATTTAACTCGAAATTGCATGGTTATTGAAGCAATTGGTCCACCATGGACTAGCTAAATGGTCTATAGAGCACCCTGTGGTCCATGAGCAGCCATGGCCATCAATTCATGACAAAGAGACATGGACTATGAATGCTTTTTAGCCTAGAAATGTTGCCCCATTGCTGCCAGAGTTGCTGTCCTCCTCCTTCACTACCGGAGAACCTCCTCCATGGCCGTCTCCTCCATGATCCAGCCATCTTCTTCCCCTTCTTCTTTGATCAATCGAGTCATGACCATGTCGCTCATCCACTGCCCGAGTCACAATCTCCGGCCACCGTCGGTCCATCCTCTTCCCCGGTTGCTCTCCCATCTTCGGCCACCATCGGTCAATCACCCTCCATGGTTGACTCTTCATCTCCTCTACTAGCCATCAATAGATCTTCCCTATTATAGTCATCACTTGGCAATCATCACCATCTCAGGCTTGGTAAGGTCTCAATAGCATGCAGGCGAATCTAGTAGGGTCCGAAGTGTTTCCGACATTGGTGGTGGTTGTGGTCCAAGAGGAGACGGTGGTGGTGCTGAGTGACGGGATCAAAACCATTAATGGAAGGAAGAGATAGCATGGATCTCAGAGCAATCAAAAGGCTCATGTTGATTTCCCTACTTTGGTTGATTTCTAGATCTTTGATCAAGATCCGATGGCGACCAACCCTTAGCTGGTCAAGTATTAAGTTGGAGTAGGACTTTATAATCTAATTTAACTAGGATTTGGGTTTACCATCTAACCACTGATCTATTGTAAAACTAAATCCTGGCCACCCATATGATCCTCATGTTTAGTCCAATATTGGAAGAATATAATGATCCCTCCCTTATTAAACCTTATAAAAAGGCTCCTATGCCTCTACCTGGGGAATCAACTCCCTGGAGTCCCTCTAGAGCTTTTGCATAGGAAAATAGGAGAGGATCAACTTAGAAGTAGGGAAGTGCTGAAGTGTGGAAGGGAAGAGGAAATTTTGTACACGATAGTGTGGGGGTTTTCTTGTTCTCCAATCTTTTATATTTCTTTGGTTTGCAATAAAAGAGTATGTTTTTATTTATGAGTCTATTATTTATTATTTTTTATTCACTCTTTATTATGCTTTACTATTAGATTGAGGTTAGGGACAACTCTTGCTTTCCGAAGATGCACCGTGATCCATTACGGGTATGGGGCATGCCGAGAAAAGAAGAGTTGGATACCTAGTGCTTCTCGGAGATGCGCCATGATCTATTTTGGATACGGGGTATGCCAAGGGATGATAGGTAAATCCTTAAAATTAATTACATCTTAATTATAAAAGAAATACTATTTGATAATACAAAACTAATCTTCTACTCCTGAAACAATTCCTTTTACCTGCTTCACCCTTAAAAGTAGTTTATTTCTTGTTACCTTTAATTTTTACATCCTAACAAGTACTCTTATTTGCTTTTTAAAATCATAACTTAGTTTTAAGGTTCCTGAAGATAGGATCCCGACTCTCCCTAGCTATAGAGTCGAGTTGGTAAATTATTTTTGACTTCCTACGATAGTGATCATATAGCTAATCATTTGGGTTGTAGATGGTTAAGTTTTTATAATGTGCACATAAATCATTGATTTAAATAAAAATTGATTTAAATAAAAGTTATTTTTGGCACTCTATTTGCATCTTCCTTCAGACTCTTTGAGATAAGTCCTTAGAACTAATTAATTTTAATAAAGGAGGATTTGTTAAGAAGTTCTTAAACATGTTCGTGATCAAATGATACATTATTATCTATGATGACAACATTTATCGAGCATAGGTCATTATATGCCATATGGGTTGGTAATCATCATAACCAAGGAGTGTGGAGACACTAGTATAACATGCAGGTGAGTGTAGGTATATATTGCACCAAATGTGACCAACTCTATTGAGTACTTTGCTATTGAGAATATCTCATAGATGGATCTGGGTATAAGCATCCTTCCGACTTGAGATCACCCTGGTAATTTTTAAGCAACTCATTGTACTTATATGCCAGATTACTTGAATTTCTAGTCTAGTGATGAAAGGTTACTAGGTATGGTCAAGTACTTGTGAAGTTAGTGATGAGTCAAGATAAAATTGACCACTCCAAGATTTAGAGACAATGCTCTACTATGTTTCAATTTAGTAAAACCTTGGCCAAGGCAATCCTTGTAGAGTCGCAGGAACTAGCAGGTTAAGATATATTTGGATGCATTATTCAAAGTTTGTAGTTAACTCTGAAATCATTCTGAGCATTAGGGTGAAAGGGATGAATTATATAGAAACCATATGCATGGGTTCTTGAATATTGCTTCGCGAACATTCGACTTATTCGAACATTGGGCACCATTGCAGATGGTTGCATCGATTAGTTCAAAAATTAGTTCCTGGACTACTGGCTTGGTATTTGAACTTATAGGATCACACACAATTAAAATTTCTAATCGATCATGATGGCTAATTAATAATAAAGAATCATTAAATTGCAAAATTATAAATATGATGAATAATTAACCTTATACAAATAATATAAATTAATAATTAATTAATAATTAATTAATTATATAAGGATTAATTAATAATTAAATTACTAATTAACTCAATTTGATTAAGTAAAAAGGTTTAGGTCAAGTCTAATTGATTTGGTTCAATTAGAATTCACCTGATTAGGTTCTTTAATGACCTAATCACTAAGGATTTCTGATTATAGTTTGATTCAAACTTGGGATTAGTTAATTCTAGATTTAATTTTGCCTAATTAGGACCTAATTAGATTAAGTCCAAGTTGGGTAAATTAGTTATAACCAAATTAGTTTTATTTCCTGACAAATTTTAGTCAAAGCTTGTCAAACTCTTAACTAGCATAACTAGGTTTCCTCTAGGATTTCTCCATGCCATTTATTTGAATAAATTCATGAAAAATTCATTCCAAATATGTTTTCATACACTCCCTCCTTTATTATCTGATTTGGATTAATCTAGGATGAGTTTTGAATTTAAATTAGAGGAGTTTGATTGGAAATCAAACTCTTTGCCTTATCCAAAATCTACTTGGTCTTAAACTCTCAAAAACTTATCAATTCTTGATGCCATTTTTTTGAAAAATATAGATAAAATATATATTTAAAAGAAGTCCCTTTTACCGGTGATTTTAGATAAAACTTCCTAGATTTTTTATGGGTTTCTTTTGGCGGGGCATGGAATGTTAAAGACCAGTCAAACTGGGCTAGTATTTCTTATTCTCATCAAAAGTCTACTAAATCCTATCCTAATCCACACACCTAATTTTCTTAGAATTTTTTTGAGATCAGGAAACCAAAGTGGCTTTAGGTTAGCATGAAATGTAATGATAAAGGGTACTAAAAAAATTATGAAAAATCATGAGTGAAAGATTAGCATGAGAAACCTTTTAGGGTGCTAGGGTTGAAGGAAGATGAAAAAGAAGAAAAAAATAGAAGAAAGGGGTTTTCTTATTTTTGGTTTTCTTTATCTTAAATATAGACCTCTTCATCCTCTTCTTAGATTTCTTGAAAGGCTCAAGAAAGTCCAAGAAATAAATTATTTTCAGCTATTCAATAGCTTTCGGAGGGATCTAACAGTTCTAGGAGGTTGATTGCATTGGAGCTTCGTGTGAACGATTCATAGAGGCTGGACATCTTGTGTAGCTGTGAAGTGATGTAGGGAGCCCTTACCACATGCCATCAGTAGTGGAGATCATTGACCCATGATCAGGAATGAAATTTGAATTCATATTATTTGTAGATTAGACTACTGCTTGCATCGGGTAGATCGATGCATGCTGATTTTGTTTTCTACTGCATATCATGCTACAATCTTGCTTAAGATTTATTAGAATTATTCTAAATATATATTTTTTATTTAAAATAGTTTTAAAATAGATGTATTTCTATTATGAATTATAAAAAAAACTCATGCATGAAATCCTAGGCATTTTTCTAATAGTGGTATTAGAGCAAGGTTTTCATAACATGATATGTAGATGTAGAGTTTTACATGCTAGATGTAATCTTAATTTGAGTAACCACTTTGCATTGGGTTGTCACTATGGCTATCTGGTCATAGCAGAAAAGTAGGGTTTAATGGCTCTCTCTTCCCATTCAATGGGATCTCCTATGGCATGTAAGGGCCTCGCTTGTGATTATATCCCATGAACAAGCGAGGTGAAAAGAAATCATTGAAATTATTTTAATAATTAGATCTATTTTTTAGTAATTTAATCTTCATTAATTTGTTGTTTTTGATCTGAAATTAATGTATTAGCATTTACTTTTATGTTTAGAATGTAAAACATCAAATTAACTTTAGCATAAGACGGTATCGTATAGTTGAGATCTAGAAAGTGTTTAATATATATATGATGCATATAAATTATTTAGATCTAAAATTTAGCAAACTTAATCTTGATTAATTACTAGAATTAAGAAGTCTAAGATTAGATTTATAATTATGAATTAAAGATCAAATCATATTTCATAAATTATGGGCTTTGGGTTAGCTTGAATTAGGTCAAATAACCAAGTTAGACCTAGGATTAGAATTTAGAATAATATGGACCTAATAAAGAATTGGATTTAATCTAACCAGAAGTTAATTAGGCTTAGATCAAGTTTGTTGCCCAGCTGGATTTCCAAAAGGGGGGTGAATTGGGATTATAAAAATTTTAGCAAGTATGTGTAATTTGAAATCCTTTTAGTGTTGTGGTGAACAATGCAATGCAGAAGCAAGTAAATAAATGCAATGAAGTTAAACAAGCACAATCACAAACACAAAGAATTTAGAGTGATACGGAGCAATCCACTCCTACATCGACTACCCAAGCACTACTTGGAACTTCTACTATATCTCCCACCGGAATATAGTCAGATTGTTTTAACAAGCTCACAATCCAAATCTATACACTTTGGTTTTACCAGGATCACCAAAGAAAACCCATACTTGGTTTTAACACAGGCCAACCAAGAACCTAAATCCCTTTGATTTTTAGAACTGGGCTTACCAAAGAAAACCTAAACTTAGGTTTTAAAAGGCTCACCTAAAAACCTTTAAAATATTCTCAAGACATAGCCCCTTACTGTTCTTAGAGAAAAGATAAGACATAACAAATGTAAATTTGCAACTTTATAACAAACCAAACTTGTTTGAGTGTTTCCGATGAAGATCAAATCAAAGCCTAGCTTTGAATGCTCTTTAATGCTCTTCAAGTTGCTTCTTTACTTCTTCAAAAGGTTGGATTCAAGAATGAAAATCAGTTGGTAAAGCTTTGAATCCTTTCTTGAATGCTCTTGAAGTGGGTAGGTCAAAGACTTGAAAACTCTTCAACTTCCAAAGGATAATCAATAAATAAATCTCTCAATTTATTTTAAATCATCAGAAATACTCTCTTATATAGTGTTCAATCAAAACTAGCCATTATAGGGCATAGGGAACTGAAATAGAGCCGTTGGAGGATTTTTAGAATTCGAAAAAGAGATTCAGCAACTAGCCGTTAGACTGCAAAAACCCATCACTCAAGTCGACTCGAGGTCCATGAGTCGGCTCGAAGTCTCAGACAATCCAAAAAAAATTATGTGCAAGTCGGCTCTTCTGGGTTGAGTTAGCTCGAACTCTCAATCAATAGAAAATTAAATTCTGCATGAGTCAGCTCTTTAAGGCTGAGTTGGCTCGAAGTCACAGTCACCATGAAAACAAACTCTAGACAAGTTGGCTCTTCTGGGCTTGAGTCAGCTCAAGGTCTCAGTCATCAAAAACATAAGTTCTTCATTGAGTCAACTCTTAAGGCTTGAGTCGGCTCGAGGTTCTGAAACTCTAAAATTTTTGTGCCATGCCAGAATAGGAGTCGGCTCTTAATCCATGAGTCGGCTCTTACGAAACTTCTTTTTATGCATTCAAACTTCTCCAAACATCTTCAATTCAAGGTTCCAACAAGAGCAAGTCTTCAAAAATCTTCAAAGAGCTTACCAAACAAATTCTAACCTACTTACTCTCAATTTTACAATTTTAGATCCCTTTTTACAAGATTACATAAATGAAGGATTAGGGCTTTACAACTTGAAGTATACAAGAGTTCATACAATGTTGGAATACCTTTCAACTAAATAGAAAACCAACTAATATAAAGACAAACACTTTCCTGCAAAATTTCTTAAATAACTGAAAGAATTAATAAAGCATACATGCTCCAATATTTTGTAATCATCAAAATCATTCTAGGGATCAACAATCTCCCCTTTTTTGATGATGACAAAATACTGGGCATGAAAAGATTTAAAAGCACTTTAAAATTATGTATCATATTCACATGTTTTAACAAGTTTCTCAACTTAAATAAAGTGTCAAGTTGTTGTTAAAGAGCATCAAAATAATGTATCAATTGTATCATTCATGCACTAGGTATCAAGTCATCACAATACTAACTTTGCATTCGAAAAAAGTTTTATCAAGAGCTTAGCAAAAGCTCCCCCTTTCTTATATAACAATACTCTCTTCACATTTTCATGCTCAACTTATTTTTCATGCTTATCTCCCCTTTTTCATATTTCATACTCATCTCCCCCTTTTTGTCATCATAAAAGTATATAATTTAGGGAGAACATTCATTCACAAACTAAATCATTCACAATCATTTAAAAAAATGTATCAAGTGAAACATAAGAAAAAAGATATATATATATATATATAAAGTGTCAGTACAAAGGTGATACATTACAAAAGTGCCAAAGCACGCCAAAACTAGTATCACAAGCAACAACAGGAAATACTAAACTATAAATCCTAAAAATCAAAAGGATGGACTAGGCTCATCATCACTAGGTTCATCTTCACTAGAAGAAGAACTAACCTCTAAGATACCAGGAGCAGGTTTAAATTTAGGAAACCTAGGTCTAAGGTCCCTAAGTCTAATCCTAACAGGGGTTGAAGTCTTAGAAGTTCTAGGTTTAGGTTTAGTTGGAGGCTCAAAAGAAATCAAGATAGGTGTTGGCCGTCCAGAAGGAGGATCAACAGATAAAGCAAGGGTGCTGGTAGTCTATAGAATCTGCGTCATTAGAGTGTTCGATACGCCAGTGCTCAAACCCTGAGTACCAGTACCAAGCCCAACAGGAGTAGCAGCTAAAGTAGGAATATCAGTAGAATGCTCTGTCTCTCCTTGTCCACAGTCAGTATCATGAATATCAGGTCCAGCTGAAGATGGAGTAGGTGTTGAATGACTGGCTATCCTGATCTACTGAAGAATAGATAGAATCTCCTGGAAGCCATCTCTCATCTCAGTCTGAAGTACGAGTATCCTGGCACTATCTCTGTCCTACCTTTCTGTAGAGTAGAGATCTCATCCAGAATCAGTTGCAATCATCTATCATCACCTGAACCATCAGCTATAGATCCTCTCACAGGTACCTGAGATGAAGAAGGTGCTAGCTCAAAATGTCCAGCCTCATCAGTCTATGGCTCAGCTTCAGTATCCAATGCCTTACCAGTCTTGTCATCATCACCTGACTCCTCATCTGAATGTGTCGTTGGTAGTCCTGAAGTCTTCTTGATCCAGTGTCCATCAATCTTCAGGATCCCATCCTGATCAATGACTTAACATTATAAATGTCTGTATGAAGCAATGGTCTGCTATCCTCACCAGACAAATCTACTTGAGCATCTTGAAAGAGTAGTATGAATACCATGCCATAAGGAAGACATGCTCGTGCCATACGAGCAGCTTCCCTCATCTGGGATATCATAATAGAAGGTAAGTTGAGGGCCTCCCCCTCAACCAAACATCTCATAAATACCATATCCCTCTCACTCACCCAATCAAACCTTCCAGTCTTGGATAGAAAAATACGACTGATGAAATTATGAATCAACCTCATTTCTAAGGAAAGTTGATTAGCCCTGACATGTATAACACCAGTAACATCAGTCCTCTCAAGAATTATCCTCAAAGTCTTTTGTTTTTCCTTTAATACCAAAATGCTCTCTCCTTCCTTAGGTATTTGAAGAATGTCACTTAACTTCTGCTCATTTATCTCAATATGCTTCCCTTTCACAACTGATTCCACATGAAATGCACCAAGGGACATATTTTCAAAGAATTGTCTTACCAAATTTGAAAAAGTAGGTAAGTTCAACATACAAAAAGCTTTCCATCCTTGTGCATTGAGCCAATCACCAACTCTCAAATTTTCTTGCTCAAGATAAGTAAAATCAACACAACGTCCAGAAGTAACTTGCATATTACCCATAAGAACAACCTATCTTGGAGCTTCCGGAGCCTCTTCATGTTCTTCTTGTGGCTCTACTTTGGGATTTGAAGTGTTAAGCCTTCTCTTGGTTCTTCTCTCCTCTGCTACGGTCCGCACAACCCTCTTTGGTTTCTTCCCTACGACTTTCTTAGGTGCCATTTTGGATGGATTAGGGTTTAGGAGAGGTTTGGAGGAGTTCTAAGGCTTTTCCTAGGTTAGGAACAGGGAACTGTTGGAATAGAATAAGAAGGGCAAAAAGAAAATGGATTTTGAAATCCAACGAAGCCCTATTTAAAAAGCATCGGCCCGACTCTCTAGTCGGCTCGATAAAGCAATAGGGTGCTCAAGTCAGCTCGAGCACAAATCAAGATTAAAGCTCAGAAAACTAAAAAATAAAATTCTATAGGTTCTTTAGCACTAAAGAAGGTGGTCATAAGCTCTAAAAAAAATTTTGAAACATTTAGATAATTTTTCCTTATTTTTAAAAAATTAGGTCAAGAATTCTTAATATGGGTCACATAGACCTAACTCACCTCTAATCTTTTCAAATCTATCTTAGCTAAGAGGTTTGGTAAAAATATCAGCAAGTTGATCTTTTATAGGCACAAATTCTAATTCTACAAAATTATTCAAAACATGGTCTCTAATGAAATGATGTCTAATTTCAATGTGCTTAGTTCTAGAATGCTGAATTGGATTTCTAGATAAATTAATAGCACTAGTGTTATCACATTTGATAGGAATTTTATAATGGATAACACCATAATCTTCTAACTATTGCTTGATCCATAATACTTGAGCATAACAGCTCCCCGCATCCACATACTCTGCCTCAGTAGTAGACAGTGCTACAGAGTTCTGTTTATGGCAGTGCCATGAAATCAAGTTGACACCTAGAAATTGGCAAGTGCCACTTGTACTCTTTCTATCAATTTTACAGCTACCAAAATCAGCATCAGAATAGCTAATTAAATTTATAGATGAATACATAGAATACCAAAAGCCTAAATTACATGTGCCTTTAAGATATTTAATGATTCTTTTAACAGCAATAATGTGTGACTCTTTTGGATTTGATTGAAAACGTGCACACATACAAATACTAAAAAGAATATCAAGTCTACTGGCAGTTAAATAAAGTAGAGATCCAATCATACTTCTATACAGTTTTTGATCAACAGTTGTGCCATTTTCATCTTTATCATGTCTGCATATAGGATTCATGGGTGTTCCAATTTCTTTGCTTGATTCCATACCAAACTTTTTGATAATCTCTTTGATATATATGGCCTGGTTGATCAAAATTCCTTCCTTTGATTATTTGATTTGAAGCCTAAGGAAGTAGCTTAGCTCACCCATTAAACTCATTTCAAATTCACCCTTCACTAACTTAGCAAAATCGTGGCACAAAGATTCATCAGTAGATCCAAATATTATATCATCAACATAAATTTGAACAATTAAAATATTATTGTTTTTCTTTTAAATAAACAGGATAGTATCAACACTACCTCTTATAAAATTATTTTCAATTAAAAATTTGCTTAATCTATCATACCAGGCTCTAGGTGCCTGCTTAAGACCATATAAAGTTTTATTTAATTTGAAAATATGATTTGGAAATGTGTAATTGATAAAACCAGGTGGTTGTTTAATAAAACTTCTTCAGATAGAAAACTATTTAAAAAAGCACTTTTAACATCCATCTGAAATAATTTAAAGTTCATCAAACATGCATATGCCAAGAGTAATCAATAGCTTCTAGCCTAGCTACTAGTGCATAGGTCTCATCAAAATCTATTCCCTCTTCTTGATTGTAACCTTGAGCTGCCAATCTAGCCTTATTCCTAATTACATTTCCTTGCTCATCTAGTTTGTTTCTATAAACCCATATAGTGCCTATAACAAGATAGTCATTTGGTCTTTCTACAAGTGTCCAAACATTATTTCTCCTAAATTGGTTTAACTCATCATGCATAGCTAACATCTAATTATGGTCGGTTTCAGCTTCTTCTATAGTGTGTGGTTCTACATGAGATACAAAAGCAATCAAATCATGTGCATCCCTATGTGAAGCTCTAGTTCTAACACCTTGAGATGGATTTCCTATAATAAATTCTTTTGGATGTGAGTGTACATACCTCTATTCTTTAAGTATATCTTCATGATCTTTGCTTACCTCTTCTTCATGTTGTTCACTTGTTTACTTATCTTTGATAGTTATATCCTTTAGTCCATGTTCAAGTGTACCTGCATCATCATCAGCATAATCTTCTTTTCTAGAAGATGTCATGTCAGTTTCATTGAAAACAATATAAATTGATTCTTCCACAGTTAAAGTTCTTTTATTAAAAACTTGATAGGCTTTGCTGTGCAGTGAATAACTAAGGAATATTGATTCATCAGATTTTGCATCAAGTTTTCCTAGATTATCTTTTCCATTATTCAACACAAAGCATTTACAACCAAAAACATGAAAGTAATTGATTTAGGCTTTCTATTGTTCCATAGTTTATAGGGGGTTTTTCTTATAATAGGTCTAATCAAAACTCTATTTAAAATATAGCAAGCAGTATTCACAGCTTTTACCTAAAAATATTTTTGAAGATGTCCTTCATAAAGCATTGTTCTAGACATTTCATCCAAAGTTCTATTCTTTCTCTCTACAACACCATTTTGCTGTGGTGTTCTAGGAGCTGAAATGTTGTGATCAATACCGTGTTTTGTGCAAAGGTGATCAAAATTTTGATTTTCAAATTCTGTACCATGAACACTATGAATAGAAATAATAGAAAGGTTTTTCAAGTTTGAAACTCTTTTGTAAAACTTTTTGAATACCTTAAAAGTTTCATCTTTATATGCAATGAACAAAATCCAAGTGTATCTTGAAAAATCATATATAATCACAAGGCCATACTTCATACCACCTAGGCTTGTTGTCCTAGTAGGTCCGAAGAGATCCATGTGAAGTAGTTCTAAGGGTCTAGTAGTAGAAATAATATTTTTGTATTTAAAACTCTCCATCACTTGCTTTCCTAATTAACATGCATCACAGATATAATCAAAATTTACTTTAAACTTTGGTAAGCCTTTAACCAAATCTTTTGAAATAAGTTTTGCAATGGTATCCATTCTAGCATGTCCAAGTCGTCTATGCCATAGTAAACTTGATTCCTTACTCTTATCATTCACTGCCACAAGACTTGTATTGCTTGACATAGCTAGATCATTAACATCTACTATATAAATATTACCAAGTCTATATCCAATGAACTTTGTACTAGAGTCAAGGGGATCAACTACTATATACATTGAAGACCTAAAGAAAACATTCAAACCAATATCACAAAGTTGACTGATGCTTAAAAGATTATGCTTTAATTTCTCTACAAGTAGTACGTTCTCAATAAATATAGAAGGAGTAAATTTTATTTTACCAATACCGATTATCCATCCTTTGCAATTATCACCAAAGTTTACCATGCCACCATCCTTTTATTCTAGGATGAAGAATTGATCAATATCACCCGTCATGTGTCTTGAACATCTACTATTAAGGTACCATCTTTTCTTTACATTTGTGGCTGCAAGACATCCCTGCAAAATAATCAAGTAATGGATTTAGGTACCCAAGCTTTCTTAGATCCTTGCAAGTTAGTAGTATTGGTTTCTTTTGGAACCCAAATTTTTCTAATTTTCTTATTGCCATTATATTTCAAATGACATTCAGATACTTTGTGACCAATATTATTACAAGCATAGCAGATAATTTTTGACTTTGAGTAAGAAGTGTATGATGATGCAAACTTAGGTCTATATTGCTTAGATGTAATGAACTTAGGAGCATAAGATGTGGATGCAAAAAACTTATTTGAATTTGAACCTTTATAGTCGATTCCAAACTTGCTATTTGAATTTCTTTGATCTTTCAAAATCAGTTCAAGTTTGTTAGAGCTTAAAGTTAATTTTTCAACCAATAGTATAAGCTTTTGAACATCCTTTTGCAAATCAGTATTTTTATTTTGTAAAGTTTTATTCTTTTCAAGAAGTTCTTCCTTTTCAAATTGAGTTATTTTAGGTCTTTCACAAATCAAGCTTAATTCTCTTTGAAAAATTTTATTTCTCTCACTAATTTCATTTTTATCTTTTTTGAAAGTATCACAGGTATTTTTTAAAACTTTCATTTTTAAACCAGCCTTTTTGTATTCAATTAATAGTTCACAAAAGGCATTATGCAGCTAATCATAAGTAAAATCTAAATTAGGTTCAGAAGTTGTTACCTCATCCTCTAAACCCGTAAGATAGATTTGAGCTGTCTTTGTTGTATCTTCATCTTCTTCGGTTGATGTAGATTCATCACTATTGCTCCATGCAGCAAGCATTGTTTTTTTTTCTTTTGCTTGAACAACTTCTTCTTGAATTCTGGACAATCAGGACGTATGTGTCCTGGCTTCTTACATCCATAGCAAATTGGAGTTTAATCTTTATCCTTGTCTTTTTCTTTGTCTTTTTCTTTTTCCTTTCCAAATTCTCCTCTTCTAAATTGCTTTCTCCATCTATTTATTCTTCTTCTGCCCATAAATCTCTTGAACTTTCTCATAATTAAGGCAAATTCACCATCTTCTAAATCATCATCGGATATTTCTGGATCTTCATCTTTTTCTTCTTCAGTAGCTTTAAAAGCAATGGCCTTCTTCTTTGAGGCTTCTTCTATTCTTTGCTGCATAGCTAGCTCATGAGTGATTAATGATCCTAGCAACTCATCCAATGGTAGGGTGTTTAAGTCCTTTGCCTCTTGAATTGCTATAGCTTTCGCTTCTCATTTATCTGGCAAAGATCTCAAAACCTTTTGGACTAGATCAGCATTAGTATAAGTCCTACCAAGACTTTTAAGACCATTTATGATATCAGTAAAATGAGTATATATAGCAGATATAGTTTCACTTTTATCCATTTTGAACAATTCATAATTGTGCACAAGAAGATTAATTTTTGATGTTTTCACTTGTAATGTGCCATCATGTGTGATCTCAAGCTTATCCCAAATTTTTTTAGCAGAATTGCAAGTGAAAATTCTGTTAAACTCATTTGGGTCCAAAGTGCAATAAGGAAGTTCATAGCTTTGGCATTCAGCTTAGCCAATTTTATATCATTTTCATCCCATTCCTCTTCCGGTTTGGGAACCTCAATATCATTAATTCTAATAGTGGATGTGTGAGGTCCTTTTAGAATTATTTTCCATAAATAAAAGTCTACGGCTTGAATGTATATTTTCATCCAAGCCTTCCAATATGTGTAATTGGTTCCAATGAAAAGTGGAAGTTGATTTGTGGATTGGCCTTCGGCCAAAGAAGTGCTCATGGGATGTGCCATCAATCTTTACTCTAAGAAATTTTCAGAGACTTTGCTCTGATACCACTTGTTGCCCAGGTGGCTTTCCAATAAGGGGGTGAATTGGGATTATAAAATTTTTAGGATGTATGTGCAATTTGAAATCCTTTTAGTGTTGTCATGAACAATGCAATGTGGAAGCAAGTAAATAAATGCAATGAAGTTAAACAAGCATAATCACAAACAAAAAATTTAGAGTGGTTCGGAGCAATCTTCTCCTACATCCACTACCCAAGCACCCTTGAGATTTTCACTATATCCCACACTAGAATACAGTTGGATTATTTTAACAGGCTCACAATCTAAACCTATAACTTTGGTTTTACCGGGATCACCAAAGAAAACCCACACTTGGTTTTAACACAGGCTAACCAAGAACCTAAATCCTTTTGGTTTTTTGAACAGGGCTCACCAAAGAAAACCCAAACTTAGGTTTTAAAAGGCTCACCTAAAAACCTTTAAAACACTCTTAAGACACAACCCCTTGTTGTTCTTAGAGAAAAGACAAGATATAACAAATGTAAATTTGTAACTTTACAACAAACCAAACTTGTTTGAGTGTTGCCGATGAAGATCAAATCGAAGCCTAGCTTTGAATGCTCTTTAATTCTCTTCAAGCTGCTTCTTTACTTCTTCAAAGGGTTGGATTTAAGAATGAAAATCAGTTGGTGAAGCTTTGAATCCTTTCTTGAATGCTCTTGAAGTGGGTAGGTGAAAAACTTGAAAACTCTTCAACTTCCAAAGGATAATCAATGAATAAATCTCTCAAAAAAATTTTAAAATCATCATAAATACTCCCTTATATAGTCTTCAATTAAAACTAGCTGTTGCAGGGCCTAGAAAATTGAAATAGAGCTGTTGGAGGGTTTTTGGAATTCAGAAAAGAGATTCTACAACTAGCCGTTAGACTACAAAAACCTGTCACTCGAGTCGGCTCGAGGTCCATGAGTCGGCTCGAAGTCTCAGACAACCCAAAATAAATTCTGTGTGAGTCAGCTCTTCTGGGTTGAGTCAGCTCGAACTCTCAATCAATAGAAAATCAAATTCTGCATGAGTCGGCTCTTCAAGGCTGAGTCAGCTTAAAGTCACAATCATCAAGAAAACAAACTCTAGACGAGTTGGCTCTTCTGGGCTTTAGTCAACTCGAGGTCTCAGTCATCAAAAATATAAGTTCTTCATTGAGTCGGCTTGAGATTCTAAAACTCTGAAATTTTTATGCCGTGCCAGAATAGGAGTCGACTCTTAATCCATGGTCGGCTCTTACAAAACTTCTTCTTATGCATTCAAACTTCTCCAAACATCTTCAATTCAAGGTTCTAACAAGAGCAAGTCTTCAAAAAGCTTCAAAGAGCTTACCAAACAAATTCTAACCTACTTACTCTCATTTTTACAATTTTAGAGCCCTTTTTACAAGATTACATAAATGAAGGATTAGGGCTTTACAACTTGAAGTATACAAGAGTTCATACAATATTGGAATACCTTTCAACTAAATAGAAAACCAACTAATGTAAAGACAAACACTTTCCTGCAAAACTTCTTGAATTGAAAGAATTTGTAAAGCATATATGCTCTAATATTTTGTAATCATCAAAATCATTCTAGGGGTCAACAAAGTTTTTTTTCTAAATCAAATATATAGTGATAGTTTGATCAAGTCTATATTATAACAAATAGACCTGTTTGCGGCTCGTGGTCAGACCCGAGTCCTTAAGCTAGTCTAATCGAATATGATGAAGTAATTAGTGTCTTAGGTAAGTATGACATTTTGATCATGGTCTATAATTGGGGCTACCTCTTAGCTGTCCAACTTGTTTGGTGTCTAAGGAAAGAGATTAGTGGCGGAACCCTCCCATTGATCTCACTTACCTAGTCAATGTAGTCAATCAGAATTTAATTAGATAGCTCATTGATTTGAGTTAATCCATGCTAGTAAGGAAGATCAATTTAACTAATCTAGGTGCCCTTGAACTAATATGACTCGACCCTTGATGAAGTCAGTGGGAGGATTGATGATTTGTCCATGTTCCTATCTTTTTTCTCTAATTAAATTCTCTAAAATTATTAGGTCCTTTAAGTGATAAAATTATGGAAATAATTGAGTCATGGCCTCCCATTAAGGGAGTGATAATGAGTCTAGTAGTTAAGATGGTCATTAGAGGTCCAAAGACCTGATGCTCATCTAGCTATTGGAACTATTATTCATATTATGATGGCTTAGTCCTTCTTTCTAAACAATATCAGGTTGGCCTGCCAAAGTCAGGCTTGGACATCGTTGGCTAGAAGCACTCAGTCTAGTCATGTTAATGGTTGGACCTAACCAGGACTTTCAGTAATAGCTCAAAGGCTTACTGATTAGTACCTGTGACAAAATCATTACCAAAATCTTTTTAGAGAAATAATTGATTAAGAACCTACCTTTAGATGTACATGGGTGAGTCGGCCAAAGTTAGGCTCATGTGAAGTCTATTGGATTCTGGTACTTGCTAAGGAATTGTTATAATTTCTCGAATTAAAGGTAGAGGCTACCAATTTGATCAAAAATAATGGAAGAACCTTTAGATTAAAATCTAAGTCTTTAGGATTAAATGATTCATGTACTAATTAGGTCATGTTCTTATTCCAAATTAATATGGCCACCATGTTGTCATTCCATTCATTACTAAACAATAAAAAATTAATGGGATCCAATTTTGATAGCTGGTATGGAAAGCTAAAAATAGTTCTAGAGCATGAATAGATTTTGTACATGCTGACAGATCTGGCACCTAAGGAGCCTGCCCAGAATACTCTTTGTGTAGTTCAAGATACTTATCAAAAGTGACTCAATGACTGAACTATAGTTTGTTGTATTATATGAGCAACCATGAATGATGAATTGAATTTCAAGTTTGAGGATGCTCAGTCGAAGGATATATTACAAGTATTGAAAGAATTCTTCGACACTTCCAAAGATGTTGAATGGTACAAAATGTCTTGTACCATTTTCAACACAAGGACGAAGGAAGGGACCTCGGTCATAGATCATGTATTACACATGATCGAACTGATTAAGTGCCTGGGCAAACTTGGATTCCCCCTGCATGAACAACTCGGGATGGATGCGATCCTTAATTCTTTGACAAAATCCTACATTGACTTTCTTGATCATTATAGAATGACAAGGCCTGTAGTAAACTATCATGGTCTGTTGGGGTTACTACATACCTATGAGAAGGATCATCATCTCCATAAAGGGTTGGTGAATGTAACGAGAGGATCGATAAGGCATCATTCCTTTAAGAAAGGGAAGAAGAAGAATAAGAAAAAGGTGCAAAGTACTCTAGTGACTAAACCAGGTCAAACCAAGAAGTTGAAAGCCAACTAGACTCAAGCTAAATGCTTCTATTATAAGAAGCAAGGGCATTGGAAGAGGAATTGTCCTCTTTATATTGTCTCGTTGGACTCAAACAGGCCAAGAAAAAAAAAATCAACAAGGCATTGCTGAACAAGGTACTTATATGATAATACCTTATAATTTTTCTATTTGTCATATTACTACTTGCATATTAGATACTGGAAGTCCTATTAATATTTGCAATATGATACAGGGACTTTAGGTTTGTAAAAGATTTGAAAATGATAAAAAATTCCTGAACATTAGAGATGGAAGATCTGTTCTAGTTCTAGCTTTAAAAATACTTGAGTTTGTTTTTTATTCTAGTATCATTGTCTTAGGTGATTGTCACTATTATCCTAGTTTTTTTTATGATTATGATCTCTGTAGGCCTTTTGGCCAAAAATAGTTATTATTTATCAATATAAGATAGCTATTATGATATCATTTTGAATGGTGTTATTATAATGCATGGACAATTGAAGAATGATATTTATATTTTATCATGACCTTTGAATGTAATGTATACATCCAATAAACATCCTAGGATTGAAAATGTGTCTGATGTCTACCTTTAGCATTGTAGACTAGGTCATATTAATAAGAAAAGGATGAACATGTTATCTGAAGAGGGAATCCTCAAAGTCAATGATTTTGAATCATTGCTGACCTATGAATCTTATTTAGGAAGATGACTAAGTTACCTTTTACTAGAAAGAAATAAAGGGCCACTCAGGTTCTCAATCTAATAATACTGATGTATGTGTACCCATGAACACTTTAGCCATAGGCGAATACCAATACTTCATCATGTTTGCTGATGACCTATCAAGATATGGGTACATATACTTGATGAGATATAAGTCATAGTCATTTAAAATGTTCAAACAATTTCCTAATGAAATAGAGGAACAAATCATTTAATATATTAAAATCCTTCGACCTAATTAAAGAGGTGAATATCTTACTAGTGAATTTATGACATATTTGGAAGAGAATGTGATTCTCTCTTAATGGACTCCTCTTGGGACACCCCAACATAATGGAGTTTCTGAAAGGAGGAATCAAATTCTGTTAGACATGATTCGATCTATGATGCGATTTGCGAGTTTGCCTATCTCCTTCTAAGGATATGCATTAGTGTCGGCTTGTAATATTCTAAATATATTCCTGGAAAGTCTATAGACAAGATTCCATTTAAAATATAGATAGGGTGTAAGCCGGTACTCTCACACCTTAGGTCTGGGGATGTCTAGCATATGTCAAACATTTAAGAATAGACAAGCTTAGGCCTATGTCTGATAAGTGTACATTTATAGGGTACCCAAAGAAAATTAAGGGATTTCTTCTACCATACTGATGAACACAAAGTGTTTGCTAGTAATAGGATAGTCTTTTTAGAAAAAGAGTTCCTTAGAGAAGAAAGGAATGCCTCTAAGGCTAAACTTGAAGAGGTTCGACATGTAAAAGAACCAACACCATCGACTGAACCTAAAAGATTAGATTTGATTGAATCAAACCCAGAGCCTATTGTAAAAGCTTCATTAAGGAGATCCGGTAGGGTACTTTATCAATTGGATAGATATTATAGTTTCTTGGTTCGAGATGGTGATCCTGTTGAACTTGATGAAAATAATAAGGATCTGATCACCTATATGGATGCAATGCAGAGTGCTGACTCCAATAAATGGCTAGAAATCATGAATTTCAAAATAGAATCCATGAAAGTCAATGATGTATTGATACTTGTTGATCCACTGGAAGGGATCAAACCGAAAGGATGTAAGTGGATTTTCAAAAAGAAAAGGAGTGTAGACAGGAAGGTAGAGATCTATAAGCTCATCTGGTTACTAAGGGATGTCATTAGCATTATGGTATTGACTATGATGAGATATTTTTACTTATGATAATGCTCAAATCCATTTGGGTCATGCTTGCGATAGCAGCACATCTTGATTATGAAATCTAGCAAATAGATATAAAAATAGCTTTCCTAAATGGAGAGCTATAAAAAGAAATATATATGATATAGCCTAAAGGTTTCACATCTATAGATGAAACAAAGGTGTGCAAGTTTCAGAGATCCATTTATGGATTGAAACAGGCATCTCGGAGTTGAAATATATGTTTGATAAAGTGATCAGAATGTATGGCTTCGTTAGGAATGGAGAAGAGCCTTCATATATAAATATGCTAATGGTTCAATTATAGTATTTTTTGTTTTGTATGTGGATGGCATTCTCTTAATCAGAAATGATATTCCTATATTGTAAGGAATAAAAGTATAGCTGTCTTCTCAATTCTCCATGAAGGACTTGGAAGAAGCATCCTACATTCTTAGAATGAAGATTTATAGGGATAGATCTAAAAGGTTGCTAGGGTTGACCTAGTCTATGTACATTGAGACCATGCTAAAGTGGTTCAGCATAGTGAATTCCAAGAAAGGCTATCTTTTGATAGGCCATGGAATTAATCTCTCAAAGAAGGATTGTCTGACAAGTCCTCAAGAGAGAGAGCATATGAGTAGGATTCCATATGCCTCTATCATGCATGCTATGACATGTACGAGACTAGATATGGCATACTACTAGGAGTAATGAGTAGATACCAATCTGATCCAGGTGAGAACCATTGGAAGGTCATAAAAACCATCCTTAAGTATTTAAAAAATACTAAGGACCAGTGGCTCAATTATAGAGATTCTGACTTGAAACTTGTTGGTTATATTGACTCAAGTTTTTAATCAGATAGGGACAATAGCAAGAGTATATCAGGATATATTTTTACTCTAAATGGAGGAGCTATCTGCTAGAAAAGTTTCAAGTAGCATTATGGTCGATTTTGTTTGCAAGAAAGAGTATATTGTGGCATCCGATGCTATAAAAGAAGCTATTTGGCTATGAAAGTTCATCACGGAGCTTGGAGTGGCACCCTTCATAGATGGCCCAATTTCCTTATATTATGATAGATTGGGGCCATAGCTCAAGCAAAGGAACTAAACGCTCATCAACGAATCAAGTACATTCTGTATCATTTTCATCTTGTCCAAGAGATAGTGGATCGAGATGACATTGACCTTCAAAAGATTGATAGAAATGAAAACTTGGCTAACCCATTTCTAAAGCACTCAAAATCAAAGAGTTTGATGATCACAATGGAAGATGGGTATTCGATATCGTTCTGATTGGCTCTAGTCCAAGTGGGAGTTATTAGGAAATTTGTCTTATAGCCAATTATCTAGATTATAAATGGTTGAGTATTTTTGTAATGTGCACATGAATCATTATTGGAATAAAAGTTATTTTTTGTAGTTCATCTCTTTTTGCATCTTTTTTTGGACTCTTTTGAGATGAAGTCCTTAAAACTACTTCAATTTGATAAATGAGGATTTATTAAGAATTTCTTAAATATGTTCCACTACCAAATGATACGTTGTTACCTAGGATAATAACGTTTATTAAGCATAGGTCATTATTTGCCATATGGGCTGGTTATCCTTATAACCAAGGAGTGTAGAGACATTGGTATGATATGCAAGTGTAGGTGTACATGGCACCAAATGTAACCAACTCTATTGGGTACTCTACTATCGAGAGTATCTCATAGAAGTATATGGATATAAGTATCCCTCTGATCTAAGGTCACCCTGATGATTTACAAGTAACTCATTATACTTAAGTGTCTGACTACTTGGATTTCTAATCCAGTGATGAAAGATTACTAGGTGCAGTCAACTACTTATTAAGTCAGTGATGAGTCAAGATAGAATTGACCATTCCAAGATGTTGGAGATAATGCTTTACTGTGTTTCGATTTAGCAAGACCTTGGCTAAGGCAATCCTTATAAGGAGTCGTAGGATTTAGTAGGTAGAGACATATTTGGATGCATTATTCAGATTTGGTAGTTAACTCTAAAATTATTCTAAGTGTTAGGGTCAAAAGGATGAATTATATAGAAACTATATGCCTGGGTTCTTGAATGTTACTTCATGAACATTTGACCTATCCGAATGTCGGGCACTATTACTAGATGGTTACATCGATTAGTTCAGAAATTACTTCCTGGGCTATCGGTTTAGTGTTTGAACCTATAGGGCCACACACAATAGAAGTTTCTAACCAATCATGATGGCTGACTATCTATTAAGAATCATTTAATGACAAAATTATAAATATGATAAGTAATTAACCCTATATAAATATTATAAATTAATCATTAATTAATTATTAATTAATTAAAAAAGAATTAATTAATTGTTATATTGTTAATTGATTTAATCTTATTGAGTAAAGAGATTTAAGTCAAGTCTAATTGAATTTGGTTTAATTAGAATTCACTCGATTAGGTTATTTGATGACATAATTGCTAAGGATTTCTTATTATGGTTTGATTCAGACTTAGGCTAAGTTAATTCCAGATTTAATTAGAATTTAATTAAGATTAATTAGGATCTAATTGGATTAATTTTAAGTTGGTTAAATTAGTTATAACTAAATTAGTTTGGATCCTAACTAATTTTGGTCAATGCTTGGTCAAACCCATACATAGAACAACTAGGATTTCTTCATGCCATTTATTTGAATAAATTCATGAAAAATTTATGCCAAATATGTTTCCATTTACCCACTTCTTTTTATTTGATTTGGATTTATTTAGGATGAGTTTTGAATTTAAATTAGAGGAGTTTGACTGGAAATCAAACTCTTTGCCTTATCTTAACTTTATTTAGTCTTAAACTCTCAAAAACCTGTCAATTCTTGATGCCATTTTTTTGAAAAATCCAAATAAAATATGAATTGAAAAGAAATCTTTTTTATTGGTGATTTGGGATAAAAACTCATGGGATTTTTATGGGTTTTTTTGGTGGGGCATGGAATGATAAAGACTAGTCAAACGAGGCTAGTATTTCCTAATATGATCCAAAGTCCACTTAATCCTATCCTAATCCACATGCCTAATTTTCCTAGAATTCTTTTGGATTGGGAAACCAAAGGGGCTTTAAGTTGGAATGAAATCTTATGAGAAAGGGTTCTTGAAAAATTATGAAAAATTATGAGTGAAGGATTAGCATGAGAAACCTTTTAGGGTGCTAGGGCTGAAGAATGAAGAAAAAGAAGAGAAAAATAGAAGACAAGGATTTTCTTATTTTTGGTTTTCTTCATCTTAGATCTATACCTCTTCATCAACTTTTTGGATTTCTTAGGAGGCTCACGAAAGTCCAATTAATAAATTATTTTCAACTATCTAGTGGCCTTCAGAGGGATCTGGCAGTCTTGGGAGGTTGATCGCATCAGAGCTTCGTGTGAATGATTCACAGAGGCTGGATATCTTATATAGATATAAAGTGATGCGAAGAGCCCTTATAACATGCCATCAAAAATGGCGATCATCAACCCATGATTAGGTATGAAATTTAATTTCATATTTTTTATAGATTAGATATACTGCATGCATCGGGTAGATCGATGCATGCTAATTTTATTTTCTACTGCATATCATATTATAATCCTATTTAATATTTATAAAAATTATTCTAAATATATGTTTATATTTAAAATATTTTAAAATAGATGTTATTCTACTATGCATTATAAAAAAATTCATGCATGAAATCCTAGGTATTTTTCAACAAGTTTGTCATGAACTACAATATGAACAAACTAAGTTACACTTTGCTTGAATTATTAAACTTGCTGGTAAGTAATGAGGGAACCTTGAAAAGTTCAAGGAGCTCCATTTTGGTTATGGAGAAATCATCTTCCTCTAAACAAAAGTCTACTTGGAAGAAGAAAAAGCCTGTGAAGAAGCAGAAGAAGGATAGCAAGCCAATAAAGATGGATGCTCAAAAGAAGCTTGATATAAGCAAAGAAAAATATTTTCACTGCAACACGAATGGGCACTAGAAGAGAAACTATCCATTGTACCTAGATAGTTTGAAGAAATAGAAGGTGGATGCACTTTCAAAATGTATCTCCATGCTTGTAATTGAATCAAACCTTACAATATCTTCTACTTCTAGTTGGTTATTAGACTCTGGTTCAAGTGCTCATATTTGTACTTCAATATAGGGTCTGGTAAGAAGTAGAGCATTGAGGGAAAGAGAAAAGATCCTGCATATCGAGAATGGAGCAAGAGTTGCTATAGTTTCCATGGGAGCATACCCTCTATTGTTGCCTTTAGGTTTTAGTTTAGTTCTAAAAGACTATTATCATACACTTGTAGCTAGCAGAAATTTAATTTTTATCTCTATGCTAGCACAGGAAGGTTATGAATTTATATTCAATAAAGACTTTTATTCAATTTATTTTAAAAATATCTTAATTATAAAAGCACTCTTGATTAATAGTCTATATCATTTATATGCTGATGTATTTATAAACATTAATTAGCAAATAATGAATGCCATAGAATAGAAATGACCTAGAGATGACTAAAACCAAAAGTATATGTCGCACCTTAGGCTTGGTGACATTGGAGAAGATAGGATTAACAAACTGGAATAGGATGAAGTCCTAGGCTCAATTAATTTTGAGTCATATCCAATTTTTGAATCATACCTTCAAGGAAAAATGATCAAGCTAACCTTTATGGGTCATGGAGAGAGGGCCACTGAGTTACTTGCCTTGGTGTACACTAATGTGTGTAGACTATTTAATGTACCAGCTAGGCATGGTTTTTAATACTTTATAAAATTTATCAATGATTACTCATGATATGGGTATGTATTTTTATGAGACATAAGTCTGAAGATTTTAAAAAATTCAAGGAGTTTAGATAGGAAGTAGAAAAGCAAACAGAAAAATCCCTTAAGGTTCTCTAATCAGATTAGGGAGGTGAATATCTAAGTAGAGATTTTTTGGATTATCTCAAGAACAATGGCATAGTCTCATAGTGGACTCTTCCTAGTATACTTCAACTCAATTGGATATCTCAAAGGAGGAATAGGATCCTATTGGATATGGTCCGATACATGTTGAGCTTCACTGACCTACCTATGTTTTTTGGAGACATGTCCTGCAAACTTCAATTTATATTTTAAATGGGGTTCCCTTTAATCCGTTCCTACCACTCCATATGAAATGTAGCATGGTAAGAAACCAAGTCTTGGCTATTTCAAGATTTGGAGATGTCCAGACTATGTCAAGAGACCAATGGTAAACAAATTAGAGTCCAGATCTATGAAAGCTCACTTCATAGGGTATCCTAAAGAATCTATAGGATACCACTTTTACTTTCTAGAGGGTCACAATATAATTATGAGCTGGCATGCCACTTTCCTAGAGAAATAATTTGTTCAAGATGGTGGTAGCAGGAGGTTAATTAAGCTCGATGAGAAAGTCTCTAAAGAGCAGCAATCTAAAGATTAGGTTGAACCCAATGAACTAGTAGGTGTAGTTTCTCCACTACCTTGTAAGTTTAGTAGGGTCTACCATCCTCTTAAAAGGTACTTGGAAGTGATTACAAAGGATATCGAGAATATTTCTTATAGGAGACAAGGATCAAATAATTGATCCTAATATCTATGATGAGGTGATGTTAGATATTGATTCTGAGAAATGGTTGAGTGCTATGAAGTAAAAAATTGACTTAATACATTTAGACCAGGATTCACATGAGGGTATGGTACTCATTGGGTGTAAATGGATCTATAAAAGTGTTGAGAATTGGGATCCAACTTCATATTTCATGTTGAACCCAAATACCCAAAAGCAGCCTTGTTCTCGATCAAGAACAAACTCCCTTATCAACAAAGCAATAGCGGAAGTGTACTATAGATTGTTGATGACCCTCTACCAACGATCTCCTTGGAGAACATGGTAGGATACAGGTCTTTGAAGATCAATCACGTTAAGATCCGAGAACAGGAGAAGAAGAGAGAATTCTCTAAAGAAAGGATATTTTCTTGATTCCATGTCCGAGAAGTACATTTACGACCCTCTTACAACCTCTCAAGAAGTTACAATATATATACCTCGGTCTCACATGGCCGAGTACCCAAAAATCCCCTCCCAGCTAGCACCATTTAAAATAACTCACTTGTCAATTAGCTGGCTCCAGACACTAGAATCGACTCTAAGCATCAGAGCTGACTCATCCAGACCACAAGATTTTGATGCAGAACAAAGAACAAAGAAGCGTATGCGGAAGTAAAATTAAGATTAATTTTTTTTTTTTTTTTTATATTTCAGAAATTGGCTTTGACTCAAAGTAAAGTTAAACTAAGTTGAAGGAAACTAGGTAAGGATTGAAAGCACAATTTAGAAGAAGCTAAGTTATCAGAGTAGTTCAGAAGTAACGGATCCCTGGGGGTTGAGAAACTCCCAGACCTAGGGTTTCGCTCTGAACTTTCAACAGGACAGAAATATAGAGGAGAGATGGTTTACCAACTAGACAGTGATCTCACAGAATTTTGGGTGGAAGAACTCTCTCGAGCAGATTGTTGGATCCTCGGATTCGGCTATCTTCGTAATGGATCCTCCAATACTGATCTCGTGGCTGGGTCGGCTTCTCCTGAACTCAAGATCTGGGAAGAAGAAAAACAAATGAAGGATTCAGAGACTCAGGGAAGGATTTACCAGTTCGTAGAACTTGAAGGTTGATGTCGCTGAGATCCGGATTCCCTTGAAGGCTGATTCGACTTCCTCTGGAAAAAGCTTTGGATCTAAGGTACCTGGACTGTAGCTGGATGCTGGTGGTCGGCCTGGACTTGGAGAGAGAGGCCGTGGGAGGTGGGATAGGCTAGGGTTTGGTGGATTGAAGTGGAGGGTGGGCGGCTAGGGTTTTGGAGTAGAAGTGGCTAACCTAGGGTTTTGGGTTTTGGAGATCGCACACCTCCTCAAGGTTCCTGGGGAACCCGGATTTACTCCATCACGGAGCTCAACACCTGGATGCAAGTGCGGAAGAGAGAAAACACAAAGTTTTGCTCACAAAAAAAATTTGGTTTCATTCATCTGATTATTTTTCAAGCTTACATGGGGGTTTAATTTATAGGCCATTACAAGAGAGTAGGGTTTTACATCTTCCCATATGGGACTAAAGGAGGGGATCTACAAATCAGGATAATCCATACACATATGGTCGGCCAAGGTACCCAAAAAAATTGATTTGGGTTATAAAAGGCAGGTAGATGGCGCCTCCTTGCTTGGGTCTTCAAGAGAGGATTTCTTTCCTTCCATGGATCAACTCTTTTGGACTCCTCCTTTTCTTCCTCCCTAAGTCAAGGCCCTTCCCATCTTTGTTTTGGATATTTTTGGCAGGTAGTGGGCGCCTCATTGAAGTTCTCTCCAAGAGAATTTCTTCCCTTTCATAGTTTGGTTCTTTTGGGAAAGACTTGGGCCGCCCCCTTGATTTGTGGACTCCTGGTGGATTTCTCCTCATCTGGTGCATGAGAGAAGGAAGCTGCTATCTGTGGTGTGGGGACCAAAGGCTGCTGGATGTAGATATGGTGCCCCCTGGACTCAGGCGTATGGCTGGGAGTGTGGCTGGGAGTGTGGCGCCCACTTGCTAGGCCTTGGGAGAAAATGTAACACCCCAGGTTGAAGCCCTAGTCCACTACTGAGTCAACATGACTCAACAAAATAAAATGCAGGTAATGTAGACTCAAGCTAAATCAAGTTGATCTAGTCAACTCTTATTACAAACCAAAAACCCTAATTCTTCGGGCAAGGTTAATCAGAGATCCAGATGGAGCCCTGAAGTCTTCTTCTGATTCTGGTGCCCGCACCAATTCTCCCAGGGTGGGAGGAACTCGACCCTGTCGAGTATGGATCAAGTTGGCTCTGGTATCTCTCCAAGAGGTCTGGGTCCAGCTCTTGTAATTCTTCTCGGGAGATCCAAGAGTCATCAGAATCTGGCCTTCCTAGCCAGCGGACCAGGTATCTTTGGTATCCTCGATTACGAGTAGAGATAACCTGATCATCCAGGATCTTTTCAATCTGCTCTTTCCTCACAGGCCAATTTGTTGGTGGACACACAGGGTCAGGTTCACTCTCAAGAGCAGGATTAGGTTCAAAAGCCTCACTGGGAATCATAGCTGGCTCCCTATACTCTACTAGGTCTGTAATGTTGAAAGTGGAGCTAATGCCTAGTTCTGGCAGTAACTCGAGCACATAGGCATTGGATCCTACTCTCTTTACCACTCTAAATGGTCCAGCTCCCCTAGCATGTAACTTTCTAACGGTTCCAGGAGGGAACCGTTCAGGCCTTAACCTAATCATTACATAGTCTCCTTCTTCAAAAGTTTTGACTCGCCTTTGAGAATCAGCCAATTTCTTATAACTTTCATTACTTAAATTTATTTTGGCTTGAATTTCTTTATGCAAGTCTTTTATATGCTGTGCAAAAACTTCGGCAGACTCGGAGACCCGTGTGTGGACTGATAAAGGAGCTAGGTCAAGAGGTGTGTGGGGTTTGTAATCATGCATAATTTCAAATGGACTCTTACCCGTAGACCTATTGACCAAGTCATTATATGCAAATTCAGCTCTAGGTAAGTACAAATCCCAGTTCCTAATGTTTTCACCAACAAGACACCTTAGTAGATTGCCTAAACTATGGTTCACTACTTCGGTTTGGCCGTTAGTCTGGGGTTGATAGGCAGTCGAAAACTTAAGTTTCGTCCCTAACTTATGCCAAAGGATTTTCCAGAAATAGCTGGTGAACCGAACATCCCTATCTGAAACAATGGTCTTGGGTAGGCCATGGAGTCGAACTATCTCATTAAAGAACAGGGTGGCTACCTTAGACGCATCAAATGTTTGGGAACAAGGCAAGAAATGGGCCATCTTGGAAAATTGGTCTACTACAACGCAGATGGAGTCATGCCTCCTCTGGGTCTTAGGCAAACCTAACACAAAGTCCATGCTCACATCTTGCCAAGGACGATCTGGGACAGGGAGTGGGGTATAAAGGTCGGTGTTCTGTTTTCGCTGTTTGGCAACAGCGCAGGTTCGACACCTAGCCACAATGTGTGCTACATCTCTTTTTAAGCTAGGCCAGAAAAAATGGTCTTCAATAGCCAGGGTGGTCTTATCTTTTCCGAAATGGCCAGCTAAACCTCCAGCATGAGTTTCCCAAATCAAAAATTTCCTAGGAGAGGTTCTAGGGATGCAAAGCCTATTCTTAAAGAACAGAAAGCCATCTAAAAGGGAATAATCCTTATGTTCACTTGATGGTCCTTAAGTTAGATCCTGGTACACAGTCTTAAAATCCGGACATGACTCATATTCCTCTTTGATTTGCTCAAACCCTATGACTTCAGCCCTAACAGAATTCAACAACAAAGATCGACGACTAAGGGCATCAGCTACCTTATTTTCAGACCCAGCCTTATGCTTCAAAACAAAAGTATAGGACTGGATATACTCTACCCACTTAGCATGCCTAGGGTTAAGCTTCTTCTGAGAATTCAGGAATCTAAGAGCCTCATGGTCCGAAAACAGCACAAATTCTTGCGGTAGTAAATAATGTCTCCAGTAACGCAAAGCTTGCACTACCGCATAAAATTCCTTATCATAGGTAGAATACCTAAGCTTAGCATCATTAAGTTTTTCACTAAAGAATGCTATGGGATGGTTCTCTTGGCTTAGGACTCCACCTATACCTACTCCTGAAGCATCACAGGCAACCTCAAATACCTTTGAAAAGTCTGGTAGCCTCAAAATGGGTGCCTGGGTCATCCTATCCTTAAGATCTAGGAAGGCTTTATGGGCTGCTTTGGTCCACTGAAATTCTCCCTTCCTAATGCAGTCTGTGATAGGAGCAACTATGGTACTAAACCCCTTGATGAATCGCCTATAGAAGGTAGCCAAGCCATGGAAACTTCTGACTTCATGCACACTGGTCGGCTCTGGCCAATCTACTATGGACCTAATCTTTTCAGGATCGGCAGCCACGCCGTCAGGGGTTACAACAAATCCAAGGAAGATAATTCTACTGGTCATAAATTCACACTTTTTGAGATTACCGTAGAGACTATCATTCCTCAAAACTTGGCAGACTTGTCTAAGGTGGCCAAGGTGATCTGCAGGGGTCTTACTATAGATCAGGATGTCATCAAATAGACCACTACAAACTTCCCTATGAAAGCTCTAAGTACCTGGATCATAATCCTCATGAAAGTAGTAGGGGCATTGGACAACCCAAAAGGCATAACAACCCATTCATAGAGACCATCTTTAGTTTTGAAGGCGGTTTTCCACTCTTCCCCTGGTCTAATCCTAACCTGATGATAGCCGCTCTTGAGATCAATTTTAGAAAAAACCATGGCACCGTCCATCATATCTAGCATGTCATCTAGTCTAGGGATGGGGAACCTATACTTGATTGTGATTTTATTGATGGCACGACTGTCAACACACATCCTCCACGTGCCATCCCTCTTCGGGGTTAGAAGTGCAGGGACTGCACAAGGGCTAAGACTCTCTCTAATGAACCCCTTCCTCAACAATTCGCCAACCTGCTTTTGCAGCTCTTTATGCTCAGATGGATTCATCCTATAATGGGGCAAGTTGGGCAATGTAGCTCCTCGGACTAAATCTATGGAATGCTGAATATCCCTAAGAGGTGGAAGGTGGTCTGGCAGATCCTCGGGAAAAACATCCTCAAACTCTTCTAATAAAGGCTTAACTTCCTGAGGAGGCTTTGAGGGTGTAGGAGTCCTAAGTTCCTTAGCAGTCAACATCCAAATGGGTGAACCACTATGAATTTCTTGTTCTAGATCCTTGGCACTAATTAGGTTCACTCCAGTCTTCATTTCTCTGACCTTGCTGGTTCCTTTAGCTACCTTGTCCTTAGGAGGGACTGAATGGATTGTGATTTTCTTTCCATTGAAACTAAAGACACAGGTGTTGGATTTTTCTAAGAGGGTGGCATCATGATCATACAACCAAGGTCTTCCAAGAATTATACTGCTCACCCCCATGGGCAAGACATCACACCAAATCTTCTCTTGATAGGATTGCATTTGGATTTGGACCTGACATCTAGACTGGATGGGTATAGAGGTAGAGTCTACCCAAGAAACCTTATAGGGGTTGGGGTGGGGGACAGGAGTTAAGCCTAACATCTTGACAGTGCTAGCAGAAATGGCATTCACACAGCTCCCACTATCTATGATGATTTTACATACCTTATCCCCTAGTTTAAGGAAAGTCTGTAGGATGTTAGTCCTACGCCAATCTTCCTGAATTTTAGTCTTGGACAGGATGCATCTCACAACCCCTAAGTGGTCAGACTCAGTGGATTCTTCCTCTCCTTCATACTCATCAACCAAATTCATTCCAGCCTCATAAACTTCTTCTTCAAACTCCTCATTAGGCTCGAAATTCTCTTCTCCTCCCTCTTCTATATATAGGGATCTACGAGGGCACTGGCTAGAAACATGACCTACCTTATGACACTTGAAACAAGCTATGGATGTGCACTGATTGGAGATATGACCGGGCTTCTGGCACTTAAAACAGATGATACTAGGGGTTCTCTGGGTATCAGGTGCCTTACCTTTGTCCATGGGCCTAGGGGTGGGAATACCCGGATTAGGCTTGCTAGGGGTAACTTGGCTAGGTCCATTTCTTGGGATTGGGGCACTAATCCTAGAAGGCATGGGTCCTCTCTGAAACCTCTCAGTGTTCAGTGCAATCTGATAGGCTTGGTCTAGGTCAGTAACCTCTCTCAGAAACAACTCTCTCTTAATATCTTCCCTAAGTCCAGCCCTAAATCTAGACAAAGTGACCTCATGGGCTTCACTCACATCACATCTCAATAGGTATTCATCAAAGGTGGTTATGTAGTTTGAAATAGATCGGTTCCCTTGTTTGAAAGTCTGCCATTGGTCTAACAGATTTTGCTGGTATGAAATGGGTAGGTACTTGTCTCTAAGCTTCTCTTTCATACCCTGCCAAGTGGTTATGGGCTCTACATTTCGTCTTCTAGTGGTCAGCTCAATGTTCCCCCAGTATAACCTAGCTTGACGTATTAATTTTATCTTGGCAAACTTGAATTTCCTCTCCTCAGACATGGCATACCATTCAAAGTACTGGTCCATCTCAGCCTCCCAATCAGAATACACCTTAGGATTTAGGCTACCATCAAAAGTGGGTGCATCTAACTTGATGTTTCGAATGAACCTATCATCTCTATCCTCATGTTCTGGGTCAGGCCTCCTATGATTAGGTTCAGGATCTCGGTATAAAGGTCTTCTAGGCTCTTAGTGTTGGTGAGGTTGAGGCACATTAAAATCTGGGTCAGGAGTCCAGTTCCGATGCCTAGGTTCCTCTAGCACTTGGACTCGAACCCTAAGCTGGGAAAAATCCTCATGGACTTGTTCTTTAAACTGGGCAACAGTGGTAGTCACATCCTGACTCAGTTTGTTCATACTCTCAGTAAGAGCTCTAACCATGGCCTCTAAATCAGGTTGGGTTTGACCAGGTTGGTAGGGCACTCCATTCCGGGTAGACATGATGCAAGCAAACACACAAAATGAGACTCAACTGAACGACTACGGGCTAACTAGACCTAGAGCCCAAACTAGATGCCCCATTCAGAGTGGCAAGCTAGCCTGTAGTAACTCAGGACTCAGCCAGGCAGGTGTAAGGGGAGTGTTAGGTCCCTAGATGCCAATCCTAGACACCAATCAGAGATTGGCCAGGTAGGCGGACCAGCACACAAGCCCTTCGGGATGGAATCCCTGAACCACCGTTCTAGACACTAAGTACAAAGCACACACAGAGTAACCAGACAAACTGACTCAACACTAGTCTTGACCTGACTTGTTGATGTCCCTAGCCCACTAGGACAAATTAGGTCTAATCAATTTTTAGATTAAAGGCTTAGGCTCGAATGAGTGGGTGGTGGTTTTGGGCTAAGAAGAGGTTATCAACTCCTCCCCTTATCTTAGATGATCAAATGCCCTTAAGATGAATTAAGAGATGAACACTCAAAAATAATTGGATTGCAGAACACAAAAATAGAGTTGCAGTAATTTAATTTTTAGAAATCCCACAGAAACCAATAAATCACAAGAAAATTATGCAAAATAGTTTCAATTATACTGGTTTCAGAAAAATAAAAATCACCAAATTTAGAGTTACCTGTAGTGAGAAATAATTCCTGCAACAGGGTAATTATGGGCTAAAAATAGAGCACTTCCCCGTTTACAATTCCTGCTACGAAGTTATAACCCAACGGATCCCCTACACGCCCTAGGAACACCCCGTGGAATGGGAAGAGGAGGTTTGCACCTCGTTTCATTCCTAGGACCGGACGTCCTGGGGAGTCTACTTCAAGCAGACAAAGTAAAAAGAGAGAGACTCAAACAAGCAATCAAAACAGAAATCCTAGACAGGGCTCTGATACCAAAAATGATGCAGAACAAAGAACAAAGAAGTATATGCGGAAGTAAAATTAAGATTAATTCTTTTTTTTTTTTTTTATATTTCAGAAATTGTCTTTGACTCAAAGTAAAGTTAAACTAAGTTGAAGGAAACTAGGTAAGGATTGAAAGCACAATTTAGAAGAAGCTAAGATATTAGAGTAGTTCAGAAGTAACGGATCGCTGGGGGTTGAGAAACTCCCAGACCTAGGGTTTCGCTCTAAACTTTCAACAGGACAGAAATAAAGAGGAGAGGTGGTTTACCAACCAGACAGTGATCTCACAGAATTTTGGGTGGAAGAACTCTCTTGAGCAGATTGTTGGATCCTCGGATTCGGCTATCTTCGCAATGGATCCTCCAATACTGGTCTCGTGGCTGGGTCGGCTTCTCCTGGACTCAAGATCTAGGAAGAAGAAAAACAAGTGAAGGATTCAGAGACTCAGGGAAGGATTTACCAGTTCGTAGAACTTGAAGGCTGATGTCGCTGAGATCCGGATTCCCTTGAAGGCTGATTCGACTTCCTCTGGAAAGAGCTTTGGATCTGAGGTACCCGGACTGTAGCTGGATGCTGGTGGTCAGCCTGGACTTGGAGAGAGAGGCCGTGGGAAGTGGGATAGGCTAGGGTTTGGTGGATTGAAGTGGAGGGTGGGCGGCTAGGGTTTTGGAGTAGAAGTGGCTAACCTAGGGTTTTGGGTTTTGGAGATCTCACACCTCCTCAAGGTTCCTGGGGAACCCGGATTTACTCCCTCACAGAGCTCAACACCTGGATGCAAGTGCGGAAGAGAGAAAACACAAAGTTTTGCTCACAAAAGAAAAATTGGTTTCATTCATCTGATTATTTTTCAAGCTTACATGGGGGTTTAATTTATAGGCCATTACAAGAGAGTAGGGTTTTACATCTTCCCATGTGGGACTAAAAGAGGGGATCTACAAATCAGGATAATCCATACACATATAGTCGGCCAAGGTACCAAAAAAAATTGATTTGGGTTATAAAAGGCAGGTAGATGGCGCCTCCTTGCTTGGGTCTTCAAGAGAGGATTTCTTTCCTTCCATGGATCAACTCTTTTGGACTCCTCCTTTTCTTCCTCCCTAAGTCAAGGCCCTTCCCATCTTTGTTTTGGATATTTTTGGCAGGTAGTGGGCGCCTCCTTGAAGTTCTCTCCAAGAGAATTTCTTCCCTTTCATAGTTTGGTTCTTTTGGGAAAGACTTGGGCCGCCCCCTTGATTTGTGGACTCCTGGAGGATTTCTCCTCATCTGGCGCATGAGAGAAGGAAGCTGCTATCTGTGGTGTGGGGACCAAAGGCTGCTGGATGTAGATATGGCACCCCCTGGACTCAGGCGTATGGCTGGGAGTGTGGCTGGGAGTGTGGCGCCCACTTGCTAGGCCTTGGGAGAAAATGTAACACCCCAGGTTGAAGCCCTAGTCCACTACTGAGTCAACATGACTCAACAAAATAAAATGCAGGTAATGTAGACTCAAGCTAAATTGAGTTGATCTAGTCAACTCTTATTACAAACCAAAAATCCTAATTCTTCGGGCAAGGTTAATCAGAGATCCAGATGGAACCCTAAAGTCTTCTTCTGAGTCTAGTGCCCGCACCAGATTTCCTGACTGTGTAACCGAGCCGACTCGAACCCGTTGGAGCCAATTCATCCAGACCACAAGGTTTCTTGGCTATGTAACCGAGCTGACTCGAACCCAATGAGCCGACTCGACCAGAACACATTCCCCTGTTCTGAGCCATGCCAACTAGCAGAGCCGACTCTTACATCAGAGGAGCCGACTCTAAGACCCAGACTGACCAAAAAATACCTAGAACTTACCCCGGACTTACTCCTTGCCATAGACACATCATGGACAACCATGATAGACTGGACCAATACAAGGACATTAACCCAACAAGCCTTGAACGCACCACTTAAGACTCAACAATCTCCATCTTGGTGCTTCAAGGCTACATATGCCAGACTCCTCAAACCCATCAACCAAATATAAGAGTAGAAGCTTTCTCTTGGTAGAGCCTTTGTAAGTGCATCCGCCTGGTTCTCCTCTGTATGGACCTTCACCAGTGCCACTTCTCCTTCCTCCACCAGCTCTCTGACTATGTGGAATCTCACATCTATATGCTTGGTGCAAGCATGATAGATTGGATTTTGAGTCAAGTGTATGGCACTCTTGCTATCACTGTGCAAGACCACCATACACTGTTTCACCCCCATTTCAGCCACTAGCCTTTTCAACCATAGTGCTTCCTTTGCAGTCTCAGTAATCCTTATATACTCTACTTCCATTGTAGACAAAGCAGTAATAGGTTAAAGAGTAGATCTCTAAGAAATTGGTCCACCATACATGTAGAAGATATAACCTATTGTAGACCTTCTTGTATCAAGATCACCTGAATAGCTTGCATCAACAAACCCTTCTAATGGACTTGAATGTTCACATGACTCTATAGAGTTCCATTCATGTCCTTCTAGCTGCTCACCAAATACCAGTCCATGCTTTTGAGTCCCTTGCAGATATCATAAAATCCACTTCAATGCTTTCCAGTATTCCTTCCCAGGGTCAACCAAGAATCTACTCACCTAGCTTACAGCATATGCTATGTCTGGCCTGCAACAAACCATAGCTTACATCACACTACCCACTGCATTGGCATATGGAACTCTTTCCACATACTCTCTCTCCTTCTTTGTCCAGGGGCTCTGATTTTTCGAGAGAGAAATATGCCCTGGTAATGGTGTATTTGCTGATTTGGCCTTCTCCATGCCAAACCTCTCGAGTACCCTTTTGATGTACCCACCTTATGATAAATGGAGTATTCTTTTGAATCTACCCCTACAAATCTCCATTCCAAGGATTTTCTGTGCTGATCCCAAATCTTTCATCGCAAAATCATGAGACAATTTTCTCTTTAGCCATTTCATAGCTTTCATACTTCTGCTAGCTATCAACATATCATCCACATACAGAAGTAAATTGAGATCATCCATAATATCCACATCCTTGATATAAACACAATGGTCATGTTCACATTTGAGAAACCCAAGGCTCAAGATAAATGCATCAAATCTATGATACCACTGACGAGGTGATTATTTCAAGCCATACAATGACCTCTGGAATAGACATACCTTGTTCTCCTGTCCAATCTCAATGAAGCCATCAGGTTGCTTCATGTAGATCTTCTCTTCCAGAATTCCATATAGAAAGGCTGTCTTCACATCCATCTGCTCCAATTCCATATCATGTTTTGCCAACAATGATAACAACACCTGAATTGAAGTATGGCATAACACAGGAGAAAACACCTCTGTGTAGTCAACTCCCTCCCTTTATGAATATCTCTTTCTTACCAGCCTTGCCTTGTATCTCACTCCACCTTGCTCTGAAGGTACTGATTTCTTTATGAACACCCATTTGGAGCCAATTCATGAGAATCTTTAGGTAATCCACCACCTGCCTTGTCTGATTCCTCCTGAAAGATTCCATCTCTTCCATCATGCCTTGCATCCATGACTCTTTATCAGGACTTTCCATGGCTTCCATACAATTTTTTGGATCTCCATTAACAGATACAAGAGCATATGATATAGTTTCATCCATGCCATATCTCACTAGCTTTTGAATTGTGTGTTGAGGCTTATGTAATGCCACTCCCCTTGTACTGTCCTGCAAGTCTCCTGTTTGTGGCTCTTCCTGCACCTCCCTTTGAATAGCTGGTTCTTCTTGCTTCTCCTTCACCCCTGGAGAATCTTTCCCGCCCAACTCCACCTCAACTGAAACTCCATTTCTAGCTAATGTTGATGGCCTATCCTCCACCTATGTAGGGCACTCACTGCTGTTCATCTTCGTGATTGCACTTCTAACCGTAGTCCCTAGTTTCTCCAAGATGCTCTTTTCATCTAAAATGACATCCCTACTAATCACTGTCCTTTGTGATTGAGGATCCCACAGTAGGTAACCTTTGACTTCTTGTGGATACCCTATGAATATCATCTTCTTTGACTTAGGATCTAGCTTGCTTCTTTCAGTTGCCTTCACATGTACATAAGTTAGGCAACCAAAGACTTTTTGGTAGCCAAGCTCCACCTTCTTCCCACTCCAAGCTTCTTCTAGAAGTCCTCCATTCAGCTTAAAATGTGGAAACCTATTCACAAGAAAACATGATAGAGTAATAGCATCACCCTAAAAGGTTTTTGGCAATGATGACTGCAGCCTCATACTCCTTGCCTTCTTCAATAGTGTTCGGTTCATCCTTTCCACAACACCATTCTTATATGGGGTCATCCTTATTGTGTAATGGCATTTGATCCCATTTTCCTTACAATAACTCCTAAACTCTTTACTAGAGTACTCCCCACCATTATTTGATTGAAGGCACTTTACATGTCTTCCTGTCTCCTACTCTACTTCAGCCCTCTAGGCTTTGAACCGGGCAAATACATCTGATTTTTCTCTCATCAAATACACCCATAATTTTTTAGAGAAGTCATCAATGAATGTAACAAAATACCTTGCTCCACCCTTGGATAAAATAGGTTCTGGTCCCTATACATCCAAGTGCACCAAATCTAGCACTCCTTCACTTGGTTTGGTATAAACATCAAATTTCACCTTATGTTGTTTACCAAAGATACATGGCTTACACAGATCATTTCCATCCTTCTTCAAAGCTGGAATGTTCCCTCTTCTGCTTAACTCCATAAGCACTCGATCACTCATATGACCCATTCGATAGTACCATAGTTTATATGTCAACTGTTCTTCCTGTACCACTGCAAGCACCTCGGTACTATCATTCACAACTGAGCCTTCCATCTTGTATAGATTTTTGCTCAGTCTTCTTTCTCTCATTACCATCAAAGCCCCCTTGGTTATTCTCAAACATCCACTACCAGATTAGCAACTAAAAGCATAACCTTGCTCTTCTAAGTAGCCCAAAGAAATTAATTTTTTTTTCAACTCTGGTATATGTTTGACATTTGATAGAGTCCTTATCACTCCATCATACATCTCACCCTTATTGTGCCAACTCCAGCCACCTTACAAGGATGATCATCACTAAGGCTTACATTACCTCCATCTGACCTGTCGTAGGTGTAAAACCATTCCCGATGTGAGGTATAGTGGTATAAGCATGTAGAATCTAAAATCTAGGTATTATCCCAATCTACTGATCCATCTGATACAATCAATACATCTCCTCCATTATCATCTGATACATTTGCACCACCTGTGTTGACTCTTCCCTTTTGTATCTTCTAAAGAGGACAATGCTTCTTGATGTGCCCAAGCTGATGACACTTATAGCATTTCATGTTCTTACAGTTTCAAGACTGAGATCTGCCCTTGGATTTTCTCGTAGCTCTTTTCTTTGGTCTACCTTGACTCTCATTCACAGCAAGAACCTCTGAGTTAGGATTACCTTTGCAGATCATTTCCCTTTACTCATTAGATCTGAGCACACCAATAATCTCTTCATAATTCAGGGTTTCCTTCCCATAAACCAAATTTGTTATGAGACCATAATATGATCCAGGGAGTGAACACAGCAGCAACAATGCCCGATCCTCCTTGTCAATTTTCATATCCAGACTCATCACCTCAGAACATACCTGATTTAACCTCTGAATATGAGCAACGAGATCTCCTCCTTTAGGCATTCTCAAGCTATACAGTTGCTTCTTCAACCATAGCTTGTTCGTCATGTTCTTTTCCATGTATGTGTTCTCAAGTCTTCTTCAAAGACCTTTAGTGGTAGTCTCCAAACAAACCTCAGGTAAAACCTGATCAGCCAAATACATCCTGATGGTACTAAAAGCAATCTCTTCTAACTCTTCCCATTCTTCAATACTGATCTTTTTCAGTCTTTCTTTAACCAAGACCTTGTGGATCTTTTGTTGAACCAGCAAATCTTTAACCCTTTCTGTCACAGGATAAAGTTCCCCTTGCCATCGTACTTTTCAAAATCTACCTTGAACCCACTTAATGCCATTACCAAAATCAAGAAATCACGAGATATGAAAACTATACATACAAGAAGCTTTCCTTCCAATCCTTTAATCTTGAGATCTTCCTTCCATGAACCTTGCTCTAATACCAAATTTTTGAGAATTAGGATCCAACTTCGGATTTCATGTTGAATCCAAATACCCAAAAGAAGCCTTGTTCTCGATCAAGAACAAACTCCCTGATCAACAAAGCAATAGCGGAAGCGTACCACAGATTGTGGATAACCCTCTACCAGCGATCTCCTTGGAGAACATGGTAGGATATAGGTCTTTGAAGATCAATCACATCAAGATCCAAGAATGGGACAAGAATGGAGAAGAAGAGAGAATTCTATGGAGAAAGGAAATTTTCTTGATTCCACATTCGAGAAGTTTGTTTACCACCCTCTTACAACCTCTCAAGAAGTTACAATATATATACCTCAGTCTCACATGGCCGAGTACTCCAAAACTCCCTCCCAGCTGGCACCATTTAAAATAGCTCACCCGTCAATTGAGCCGACTCCAAACACTAGAGTCGACTCATCCTTGGAATCGAGTCGACTCTAAGCATCAGAGTCTACTCGTCCAGACCACAAGATTTCTTGACTGTGTAACCGAGCCAACTCGAACCCATTGGAGCCTACTCGTCCAGACCACAGGGTTTTCTGACTATGTAATCAAGCCGACTGGAGCCCAACGAGTCAACTTGACCATAACACATTCTCCTATTCTGAGCTGTGCCAACTAGCAGAGCCAACTCTTACATCAGAGGAGCGGACTCTAAGACCCAGACTGACCAAAACTCAGCCTAAAATACCTAGGACTCACCTCGGAGTTACTCTTAGCCCTAGATATATCATGGACAACCATGATAAAATGGACCAATACAAGGACATTGACCTAACAAGCCTTGAACGCACCACCCGAGAGTCAACAAAAAGGAAGATTAGTGTAGATGGTAAGGTAGATACCTATAAAACTAGGCTAGTGGCATAGGGATATAGTCAGCATGAAGGCATTAACTATCAAGATACTTTTTTACAGTAGTCATGTTGAAATCCATCTATACATTGCTTGCCATTGTAGCATTTCATAATTATAAAATATGCAGATGGATATGAAAACTACATTTCTTAATGGATATCTTGAGGAAGATATCTATATGGAGCAGTCTTTAGATTTCACTTCCAGTGATGAAGATCACAAAGTCAGTAAGTTGCATAGGTCCATTTATGGATTAAAGCAAGCTTCCTAGAGTTAGAACACTCATTTTAATGATATGATTAAATCATTTGATAAAGAACGAGGAAGAGCCTTGTATATACAAGAAGGTTAGTGGGAGGGCTATGACATTCCTCGCATCATATGTGATGACATCTTCCTAACTGGGAATGACATTCCCATACTAACTTCGATTAAAAGTTGGTTGTCTAAGGATTTTTTCATGAAAGATCTAGGTGAAGCATCTTATATTCTAGGAATTAAGGTCTATAGAGATAGATTGATAGGATGCTTGTTCTTTCACAAAAAATTGTACATAGAGGATATGTTGAAAAGGTTCAGCATGGAGAACATTAATAGGAGATTATTACCCCTTTAGCATGGCATCAATCTCTCTAAGATGATGTGTCCTAGTACACCCGAGGAGATATAATGCATGAGTAAGATCCCATATACTTCTGCAATTGGGAGCCTCATGTATGCCATGTTGTATACTCAACCTGATATTACCCTAGCTATGAGTGTTACAATTAGATATCAGTCGAATCTAGGCAAAGAACACTGGATTGCTAGAAAGAACATCCTTAAGTACTTGAGAAGAACTAAGAATTTATTCTTGATCTTTGAAGGAAGTCCTGATTTATGAGTAGAGGGATATACTGATGCAGACTTTATGTTTGATCCTAATGATTGATGGTATACATCAGGATGTGTATTTCTTTGCGATAATGGTTCTATTAGCTAGAAAAGCTCCAAGCAACCCATTATTTCTGATTCTACTATGAAAGCTGAGACATTGCCACCTTCGAAGCTGTAAAGGAAACTTTTTGGTACAAGAAATTCATTACGGAGCTCAGAGTGAGGCCATCGGATGCCATTCTTCTATATTGCAATAATAACGACACCATAGCCCTTGCTAAGGAGCCCAAGCTCACCAAAAGTCCAAGCATATCGAGCAGTGATTCCATATCATTCGCAACCATCTCAAAAAAAGTACATCGATATACGAAGAGTAGACTCCATGAAAAATATGTTTGACCCACTGACAAAGTAGTTGAGCCAGCAAAAGACTGAAGTCCACCTTGAAAAGATAGAACTTAGGTTTATGGCTAATTAGCTTTAGTGTAAATAAGAGATTGTTAGATATATACCCTAGAAGCCTAGTAAGCATGGTACATTATATTTTTCTAGGACATATTATTGTACTTAATTCATTAAAATTAGTAAATTGAGCATTTTTCTTTCCATTCCTATCTAATGTGTCCATGAATCATCCATAGAGTTAATGGACAATGACACATATTCTCATGAATTGTGAATCTGAGACATGTGTTATTATAGATTAACTTCTAAAAGCTCTCGATCATTGGATCATCATGGAGATAGTAATTGATCCATCAAGATTGGTGCATGAATCACCTTTCTTCAAGGTAGATGAGTCTTGAGTCTATAGTATAAGATATTGGAGTGAGAGTGCAAGTGGTTGTTATAGAACAACAGTACTAAGCATGACCAAGTCCTAGAAGTTACATGGATGTCTACTCACTTATTAGTGACTTCTTAATACTATAGTTGTGTAAGCAATTCCTTGACCTATGGTATCTTGGTCTCTTATAGTGAGGTTGCTATGATTTGATAGTACATGAACATGATCCCTAGCCATTCGAAGATATTTGTTGGCTATAATAGCTTCACTATAGGAGTAGGGAATACTCTTATAGGGGATTTATCAATCTCTATAGTTGAAGTGTAGTCTTATGTGACTTAATAAGCTGAGTTCTTAAATCTATGGCCATGTAGTATGATAGTGGAAATGAGTTTTCATAGAAATCATAATTGGACTCAAGCTATGTAAGCCTAGTATATGACGGATGCTTAGGGTTTGACAAGTTTCCATAACCTGCATCCTTCAAAATTTTTGATAAAGAAATTTAATCATATAATAACTATATTAGGAGTTCATTTCTATTTTACCAGATTGCCACTACATACTACTAGGTATTACAAGTGGATTATGAGAGCCCACTAGGATTGTTTTCTAATCAACGATCCAAGTTAGGGTTGAGTTGAAATTATTTAAGTCCATCAAAGAGTTTCGATGATACTATGGTAGAGATCAGGGTATATCACACTATTAGAAAAATATAATAAGAAGGGTCACATATAAAAAGAGTTTGACCTAATCAAAACATAGATCTATGTAAGAGTTATATATTTAATACTTGCTAATTTTGATACCTATTATTTTTGTACCTGCTAATTTTGGTACTTGCTAATTTTAGTATGATGGACCGATTTATAAATGTTGTAATATAATTTGATTTTACAATTTGACTCAATTAAATTAGGTTTAAAAAATATTAATTGAATTTAAAGTTAATTGGATTGATAATTCAAGTTGGACTTGAATTTTAGACCTAATTGAAATAGGTCAGCAGCCTTTTTTAATTTAGTTCAATTCAAGCACAAAACAATTTTGAAATTAGTCAAAAATTGAGTCAAACTAGACTAGTAGGTAGAAGACCCAATTGATCAGGTCTCTCCTTTCTCATGTAAAAACCAAGAAGAGGGAGTGGAATTTGCATGCCTCCTCTTGGCATGCATGCAGTAAGAAGAGAGAGGGACCAACACCTTCTTTTGGCATGCATGCGGTAAGAAGAGAGAGGCACTAGGTTGGTGCATTTCTTCCTTATTTGAGACTCTCTCTCCTTTTAGATTAATTGAGACTCTTATTTAATTTGAATGTCATTCAAATTAGATTAGAATCTTAATTTATCTTGATTTTTAAGTGGTGTGGAGATGGGATTTGGCATGGACTTTAAGAAGGTAGAAACAAGGTAGTGCAAAGTTAAGATTGTCACACATCCTTTCTTCCTCTCATTCAATCTATTTTTTTTCTACACCCTATATGATAATATACATCAAAAGAAAGTTGAGAGGGTCAGATTTTTAGATAATAAATAAATTAGAAAAGTGTTTTTAATTTTTCTTGGATTTAATTCCTTTAGATGAGGAGAGAAGGCTGCTAGGGTTCTTGATCTTCAACTAAAAGAAGAAGGTTCATTTATGTATTTGAAGAAAGACTTGCAAGAATCTAGTAGTCTAGGGTTCTTGGTGTTCAATCGAGAAGGATACCATTAGAGGCCAGGCACGTGTATGGCTTTGACAAATCATTGGAGATCCGGATGATCAGATAAATCTATTTCTAGAAGAAGGATTACAGTGGCAAAGGTAAGTCAAATCCTTTATCTAATAATTTTTTTAGATTTTAGATCTGAAATGTTTTTATATTCCAGTATATTAGAGGTTAATATATATGATTTTTTAATTTATATTAAATTAACATGCTTTCATGAGAATTGTTTACATAAACTATTCTTCCATTGTGATTAGGATTCTTGTACTTAGTCTTATATGCTAGTCACTATATCAAAATCTAATAGTGGTATTAGAGGCACGATTTTTTTTATTTTTCCTAATATGCATGGAATTGGTTTAGATCTGTATCATTTTAGATCTAAAAGTTAGGATTGGTTTTTGATCAAATCTATGCTAAATGATAAGGTTGTCCTGCTACAGGGTTTAGCCCCTATAGTGCACAGTTGTGCTAGTATAGATTTGATATATTTTGAAACTATTTTAAAAATTAAAAATTTAATTTTTTTGGTATAAAATAAAGATATATGAAATATATTTTAACTAATATTATATTTAAAATTGATTAATTATGGATCGCATCATAGTAAATGATAAGGTTGTCCTGTTATAGGATTTACCTTTTATAGTGAAAAAGTTATCCTACTATGATGTGAACCTTGTTTTGAAAAATATTTTCAAAGAGTCTTTAATCAAATTTTAATCTGACATGCATATGACTTGTGCATTATTTAATGTTGTAGATCTAAAATTAAAGACATGACATGTAGGTTAATCAATTTGATCTAAAAGTACATATATGAGATACATGAACTAGGTTTAGATCTCGAATATAATTTAAGATCATACACCTTTAATTTAATATAATCAAATTTAATCCAAAAATTATTTTTAGAATTTAGAATTTTATTTTGTGCATTAGGGTATGGGTAGAATGAATTAGGTCTAGATATTAGACTACACATTAGAGTTTCGATTAGATCATGCTAGAACCCTTGTTCAGTTTTGAGTTGTTGATCAAACCTAATCAATGATTGATTATGATTAGGTCAAAGGGACTCAAAATTAATTTTATATATAGTTTGGTCACATCAGTTCACACTTGATTGAAATTAATCAATTAAGACCTAATTTGGCTCAGCGGCAAGCCCAAGTCATTAAGTTGACCTAATCAATTCTTATTGATTAATTAGTGTCTAAGGCAAATCTTGATCATAGTTATTAATTGGGACTAACTCTTACCTAGCCAACTCAATTGGTATCTAAGGAAAGAGGTTTGAATGGCAGAACTCTTCCATGGATCTAACTTACTTGGCTAACTTGGTCAATTAAGCTTCGATTAGGTTTATTTTGATTTGAGTTCACCCATTGTAACTAGGTTTGTTAGACATCAAACTATGCTGACCTAAACTTGGTTAGTCAAATATGAGAATGAACTAACTAATTTAGATGAGACCTAAACCTAGACCTCCCTATTAATATTATGTCTTAGATCTTCCATCATTGCAAGTGTAAGGGTGTCCTATTGGTGTTGGCTGGTCTTAGCTAGTTATAGTGGTTCAGTTGCACCTAAAAGATACAACCACCCTATAAATATGAGTTGTTGCTAGGTATAGGACAAAGGCTTTTGGATATTGAGCATTAGGCCAAAGGCTTTCTAACACTAGCTCAGTCAAAAGCTTTTGGGATATCTTACCTCGGGTACTTTAACCTTCTTTGATAGGATCCTATGTGCTAAAGACAGGGGATACATCTTGTAAGTAATATCAAATCCTAGGAATTCTAATTTTTCTTGAGCTAAAAGCACGTGTACAATGCCACCCGGTCAGGAATCTCGCAATATTTTCTTACTTATTTTAATGGCGAGGAAAATGAGATGTCATCCCAAAAATCCACCGTATTTATTTTTCTTTCCAGAAACACTTGATGGTAGGATAACCACATGATGACCATCGGTTGGCCATTAGGTTAGCCAACCTCTGCCTGACTCTTTTATAAATAGGGGATCTAAGATCTCATCTTCTCATCACCTTTATGAGTTTCTTCCATCTCTGATAGAGGAGTTCTACTAACATTCTCTAGTGGTATATTTGTCTATGGGTACTAGCCTCGAAGATATATAGTCTTCTTCCCTGATGAGCGAGAATTCCTGGGGAATGATGCCTGAGTGAAACTAATGACATGGTGAGGAGGTGCTTACCTTGTCATGGGAGGTATTGGAATGTCTAGCGACTTGGCCATGGTGCAGCTCCCCTCGCTAGTGAGGGTATGAGATTGGAGGAGGGTCTCTGTTGTGGCCTCCTTTTTTTGGTCTCCCCTCCTCACCCAATGTTAACAAACTCTAAGAGCAAGGGAGAAGAGGGGAACACACTCCAAGAACCCCTACTACAGGTGATGAGCTACTGTGGATCGCCAGGATGTTCCTCTCCCTTTTCTTCTTGTAACAAGTAGGGGCCTTTGATCTATATAAGCTCTGATCACTATCATAAGCGATCAAAAATAAAACTTACTCACTACTATAGCTAGCGACGAGTCAAGATCATATCCTCGGGGATCGAGAAAAATTATTTCACGAAGAAAACAAAGAAAAAAGATAAATAATTAAATGTTAAAAGATAGATGATGGGTTAATTAAAACTAATCAATTAAATCTACACATGAGATTGAGATGTTTATTAGATAAAAAGATGTCTTAGAGTTTCTAGGTAATCATTATTATAAATCATACAATTATTCTAATCTAACAATCAAATCCATAATTGCATCGAAATTTTTCAAATTAGTCCCTGGCATAGATTATCTTGTCGAGTACGAACTATATCATATCAGGGTCATGGCTCGTCCCACAAGTATAGGATATCCAACACTTAGTTGAAAAGATCCTAATAAGATATGCAAATAAAAATCGTAGAATTAATTATCTATGTCAAGCATGGACCATATCGTATCAAGATAATGATCCATCCCACTAGATAATCAACTTCAGAGATCAAACAGAAAATAAGTGAGAAGGAAATTGAAAATGTTTATTCAACTGTATTGTTGCCTAGTTGGCAAGCCCAAGAGGGGGGTGAATTGGGTGTATTAAAAATTTTAAGTATGTGCATTTTAAACACTTGGTTGTATATGTGTTAGTGGTGTGCATAGCAATACAGAAGCAATGAGGTAAAAGAATCGGAGTAAAGAAGCAAGCACACTCAAACACCATATATTTATAATGGCTCGGAGCAACCCTCGGCTCCTACGTCCACTACCCAAGGTGCACACTTGGGATTTCTACTATATTCCCTCAAGAATATAGCCGGCTTGTTTTATATCGGGCTCAAAAACCAAAACCCAATACAACATTTATTTTCACGGGCTCACAAATAACCCAAACTTGGTTTTCAAGGATCACCAAAAACCTTAAACAAGATCACAAGATGCAGCCCCTTGCTGCACTTGCTATAACACCCAAAATAGAGTAATAAAATTACAACGAAAACAAACTCTAAGAAGCTAAGTTGTTGCAGTTAAAGCTCTTGAATGAGGGCCTCTTCAATGCTTCTTCAATGCTCCTCAAGGCTCTTTAAGCTTTTTTAATGATTGACTCAAGAATTTGATTGGAATTTGTTGAAGACTTGAGTTCTAGCTTGAATGCTCTTGGAATATTCAATAATCTCTTTCTCTTCTTACTTTTCCTTGCTTTAAATCCATCATTTATATCTTTTTGGAGTGTCCTTAGATGGATTTGGCCATTGGAGTGCATTCGAAACTGAAATATGGCCGTTGGGAACCAATTTGCTTTCAAAAAAGCATTTCTGGAACTAGCCATTGCAGTTTGAAAAACTAAGATTCGAGTCGGCTCGGATGACTCGAGTCGGCTCGGATGCTCAGACATGTAAAAACTGAACTCTATCAGAGTTGGCTCTTTTCAGTTTAGTCAGCTCGATTGGCAGGTTTTTCAAAACTAAATATTTCTTCACCCTGAAGGAGTCAGCTTGAATTCTCAGGCCTTTTGGTCAAGTGACTCTAGCAACTTTTAGTACCAGCCTTCAGTTTTGTGCCATGCCGTGCCATATCCCATGCATCAGCTCGAACCAATAGAGTCAGCTCGAGTTGACACACTTAAAAAAGCTCCATCTTGCCTTCAAACTTCTTCAAACTTATTTTAAACCTAATCTAACATGATTTTTTTCCAGAATACATTGAATTTCATTATTTTGCCCTTTTTACATAAATATTACAAAATATCAATCATTAGGGCTTTTAAATGACAAGAGTGATACAATAAATTCATATTTCATACATGAAGGTGTAACAATGGTCTTAAAGAGTACAATTGTCAAACTCGCCTTTGAAACTACCTACAAAAAGTTTTAAAGTACTTGAAGATCATTAGTATCAAATACATGCTCCAATATTTTGTTATCATCAAAACATTCCAGCGGTCAACAATCTCTCCTTTTTTGATGATGACAAAATACTAGGCATGGAGGAATTAAAACTTTACAATTGTGTATATGTATTGTATGAGCACTAAGAAGTATCAAAGTGACTTGTATAAAGTTAAAATTGAAGTATATCAGAAAGTATCAACATGTATCAGTTATGTATCAAGAAATATCGGAGCAAATATTGAGTTTATCAAAAACTTCCCTTTGCTTCAGAATTTACATATTTTATGAATTAATTTTCAATTAATTTCCATGCACAAATAACTTCTCCCCCTTTTTCATTTTCTTGCAAGTTTTTATGCATACATAAATTATTTTCTATTTTCCATGCATACTACTCCCCCTTTTTGTCATCAACATAAAGGTAAGACAAAATGAATAAGAGATATAATAGAAGTACACATTGAGCTAAAAACATATGTATCTGTTGCCCGGGTGGCTTACCCAAGAGGGGGGGTGAATTGGGTGTTTAAAAAGTTTCTTCAAGAATGTGCTCTTTTGAAATCAGAGTGTTGTGAGTGAAGTGATTAAATGAGTTTGTAGCAGAAGTAAAAGCACAACACAGATATTCATAGTGCAAACACTAAGAGATTTATAGTGGTTCGGAGCAATCCAGCTCCTATGTCCACTATCTAAGATATCACTAGGGATTTCTACTATATTCACCCATGAAATACAGCCGGATTGTTTTCACGGGCTCACAATCCAAAACCCAACTTGGATTTTCATCGGGATCACCAAAAACCCAAACTTGGTTTTAACAGGGCTAACCAAAAACCCGCTACAATGTTAGTTTTAACATAAGATCACTAACAACCCAATTTGGATTTATGTCGGGCTCACCAAATAATCCAAACTCCAAGTTACAGCCCCTGCTATACTTGGGACAACTCAAAATATTGAGAAGAAATAAAATAGAGCAACTAAAGGACAAACTGATTATTGTCGAATGGTTGCAGTTGCAGCTCTAGAAAAGCCTTCTTGAATATGCTTTGAATGTTCTTCGAGGCTTCAACTTTTCTTCAATAAATGCCTCAAGAAGATAGATAGAAGTTTGGTGTAGTCTTGAGTGCTCTCTTAAATGCTCTTCAAAAATATTTTCCCTCTTTTTTTCTTCTTTAGCGCGTTCCTTGTTTTTCTTTAAAAAAAGGTGGTTCAAATCCCTTTTAAATAGTCCATTTCACTGATTTGAAGTGGATCTAGATGTTATAGATCATTGGGATTCGAGATATGATCGTTGAAGAGCATTTTGAATTCAAAAACTAAGTTCTGGAACTAGCCGTTACTTGCCTAGAATCGTCATTTGAGTTGGCTTGGTTGCCTCGAGTCGGCTTGGATTCTCAGAATTGTTGAAACCTTACTCTGGTCATATCGGCTCTTCTCAGTTGAGTCGGCTCGAATCCTCAAGTCTTCAAAACTGAACACTGGTCGAGTTGACTCTTCTCAGTCAAGTCAGCTCGCTTGGCTTGTTTTCTTAAAACTAATGTTACTGATCTCTAGAGGAATCAGCTTAGTTGCTAAAGGGTCGACTCAATTGTTTGACAAAAAATTGAGTCAGCTCGGATTGCTTTTGGTCGGCTCGTCTATCTGATTCAAGAGTTTGATACTTTGGATGAGTCGACTCGGGTTCCTTCGAGTCGGCTTGGATGTCTGCATGCTAGAAACCTTCATGTTATGCCATGACCTAGAGTCGGCTCTTCTGCCTTGAGTCAGCTCAAGTGATTTTTCCATAAGGTCTTCCAATCTTCTTCAGAATTATTTCAAATACTTCCAACTCAATTTAAAGACCATTTTACATAATTTAAACTCCTAAGATGCATAAATTTGTCCCTATTTTCATGAATATAACAGTGATTTTTCTTTGGGCACATTTTACAATGCTTCTTCCAACAAAATACTTGACATGCAACAAAGTTGTAGGAAATGTGGTTGTGCAATAAAATCATCCTACAAAAACTTGTAAAGCACTTGAAGATAGTCAAAAAATAAATGCACGCTCAAACATTTTATTATCATCAAAATCATTCAGGGGTTCAACAATCTCCCCCTTTTTGATGATGACAAAACACCAGGTATGGAAGAAACTTTACACTTGCATGTATAAGTAAGTATCAACATGTATGAGCTGTATAACAAGAATATATTTGAAAGTAGCAGAGCATATTGACAATGTATTAGGGCTTTTGAGATAAATTCAGTATGTATCAAGGTTAACATAATGTATCAGAGTTCCTAGTTTGTAATTGTATCAGATCTTGGAATAGAAAAAGATTTTAGCTTAACTACGATGTATCAGAGCTAAATTTAGGAAACATATCAGAGCATAAAGCTAAAAATTTATAGCTTATTAAGTCCAAAATCAATATAAAACTAAAAATTCATAGCACATCAACATAAAGCTCCCCCTTGTATATTTCTCTATGATATTGAATGTTAAAGTTTCCATGCATAATATAAATACTTCTCCCCCTTTTTGTCATCAACAAAAAAGTTCAAGGAGCATTCAATGAATGTTGATTTAGAGAAAGAAAATTAAAAATATCGTTTGAGATAATTTCACCTTCTCATAGAAATTTTGATTTAAATTTAACTTGATTTGAAGTTGAATAAACAATCATCATTGCACAAACATAAAAAGTGAAAGAAAAGAAATTCTTTCATTACTTTCAAAATTTTTTATTACATCTTACAAAATTTGAAAGCAGAAATAGTAAAGACTAGCCTACTCACTATCACTAGACTCAACTTTAACAGTTTTTGACCTACCATACCAAGATCTAGGATGACTAGAAGAACCTCTAGCCCTAGTAGATGGTCCAGGAGGTGGTGGCTATCTAGGGGTAGGTGAGCTGGCTCCTCTAGCAGTATTAGATATCTGAGACAGGAAAAGTCAAACAGTGCTAAGCTCAGTCTGTATCTTTTTGATCCCTCATGAAGTGAAATGAGCTCACTGGCTTGAGCATTGGCAAAAGCTTCTGCAAATCCTCTCAATCGGCCAAACTCAGCATGGAGTATCCCCACACCTATAGTATAATCATCCTCACTCTTCCTGGTCTACTCTAGTGACCCCATCCAAAAAGATAGCTCTCGTAACTTTGATCTGAACTCCTGTATGCTATGGTTAACCATTTGATACAGACCGTCAAACAGAGAACTAATAGAACTGGTCAGATCCTTACTAAACTATATGATCTGTGCAAAAATGTCTGGTGGAGTAGTGGCAGGTAGTGCAGTAGTAGAAGTCTCTGCTGGTGCTGGTGCTGGTGCTGAAGGAGGTGCTGATGGTGCTGATGAAGTCCTAGGACTCCTAGGTTCTCTCTCCGTATGCTCCTGCTCTTCAGCCTCAAAAATTGAATGATCAGTAGCAGTGGTAGTCTCAGCATCAAGCAACTGTGCCTTAGGCTTATCATCATTAGTAGAGACTCCACTACTCTCTGTCCAGATACTCTCTTCCTCCAAGCTCCATTTGTCAGCTGATATCCCATTCTTTGCAGTGACTTGGCAGAATAAGTATCTGGGTGATGCAGTGGCCTACCATCTTCTCCTGTCAAATCAACTCTGGAGGCATAAAATAATAACATGGAGACCATCCCATATGGGAGACGAGCCTTTACTTTTTTTATAGCTTCTTTCATTTGCACTAACATGATATAGGGCAGATTGAGGGCCTCCCCCTCAATCAAATGCCTCATAAAGCATAGGTCTCTTTCACTTACCCAATCAAAATGACCTATTCTTAGCAAGAAAATTATGCTTATAATATTATGTAACAATCTCATTTCTAAGAAAAGAGTGTTTGCTTTAACATTTCCAATGTCACTTACATCACTTCTTTCAAAAACTATTCTGAGGGTTTTTTCTTTATCCTTTAGAACCAAGTGATTAATTCCCTCATTTGGCATTTCCAACAAACTACTTAATCTTTCTTCATTAACAATTACTCTTCTCCCTTTCATTGTGGACTCAATATGATATTCTTCTAAAATCAAGTTTTCATAGAAGCTTTGAACTAGGTTGGGATAGGTGGGAACATTTAATGAATAGAAAAACATCCAACCTTGATCTTCAATCCAGTCAGTGATTCAAAGCCCTAAATCCTTCAAGAAAGAAAAAATGATTCTTCTACCATAAGTAACCGGGTGATTAGCCATAGAGATCATTTGCCTTTGTGGTGAAAGTGAATCATTCTATTCCTCTGCTTGTTGTCGACCTCGAGTCGACTCATCTTCTCACCTTTTCGATCTTCTTTTTCTTGGAGAGTTCTCTTCATTGCCTCGGGAATGCTTTCCAACTGCCTTCATCAGTGCCATTGCTCAAAATCGAGTGGAGGGTGAGAGTTTGAGGTAGATGAGGGAGTTCAAGAGGGAAGGAAGTGGTCCCTAGCCAGGAAACAAAGGTTCTAAGCAAACGGTAGGGTGAAAAAGAAAGAACAAAGGTTTTAGACAAGTTCTATGGCTCATATATAAAATGCCTTGCCCGACATCCTAGTCGGCTCGGCCAAACCTAAATTGCTCGAGTCGACTCGAGAAAAAACTTACAAAAAGACTTGAAAACATTCAAACAAGGTTTCTAAAGAAAGAAGAGCATTATGTGAGGTGGTCAATGTTCTTAGATTGGAATAGGAGGTTTTTGGTGTGGGAACCAGAATCAGGAAAAGACTCCAACCTATTCAATTCAAGTCTGAGTCCTTATAGTTGGATTAGTCCTGTAATTAGTCCTGTAATTTCTCTTTCAATTTTGAGTTCAAATAATCTTGTAATTAATTTCGAGTCCATATGGGGTCTGGTCCAGTTGAAGTCAAAGTCTTAGACCAATTAATTTCGAGTCCATGCTGGGTCGGGTCCAATTTGAAGCCTTAGTCCAGTTGAAAGTCAGATTTTGAAGCATCAAGACAAGTCCAAAGCCAAGTGGTGCCACATGCCACTTGCCACCTCAGCGCCACATCAGCTACCACTTGCCACCTCAGCGCCATCTTAGCTAGAAGCCACCTCATCAAGTGGTCCCCACTTTGGTGCCACTTGTCATGGGTTGAAGGAACTCCAAGAGGGCGTCCAAGAAGAAAGTTTGAATTCAAAATGATGGTTGGCCACCCTCTTCCACAAATCAAGCATCAAGGCCTACAAATCCTCTAACTCTTCTTGTAATCCTCCACATTTTAGGGATTTTCAAATTTTAAAGATTTACCCTCTTCCACAAATCAAGCATCAAGGCCTACAAATCCTCTAACTCTCCTTGTAATCCTCCACATTTTAGGGATTTTCAAATTTTAAAGATTTGTAAGGCTCCTATTAAAGACTTTGGGATGTCCCATTGTAAGGGTAATGGATGAATAAAATTTTTGGCTTGGATTATTCTTTCTATGTGATTGTCTTTGTGTCTATGTGGTTTAGTCTTTCTCCTCTTCCATGCCCACTCTAGTTCCTCCCTTCTTCCATCTCCAACGCCCAAGGACTCCTTTCTTCCTCTCCAATCTCAAGTGAGCCTTCAACATGCAATGGTGAATCAAGAGGATCAACACAAGGAGACCAACCTGTTCCATCTCAAGCAGTCCACCATGGCACCAAGAAGGATCCCCATCAATGCTTCATCCACCTCTCTTCCCTTTCTCTATTTCATGTTTTGTTAAGTTCTTTCATCTTAGGGATTTCTTTGTTGCAGGGTTCTCTGGAATTCTGACTTCAAGAGGAAGGATCTCTTGCCACCAATCCAAAAAACAAGAAGAGTCTCCAACCTGTAGCATGGCCTGGTCATCTGGAAGATCCCCTCAAGAGTGATCTTATTCTTATTGGAAAATCAATGCCAGGTAAGTTAGTATCAATTAGGTCTGAGACATTAATATGACTAGCATGATTGGTGGTTTTAATTCTGTCCTATTTCTTTATTATTTCGAAGTCTCGGTAATTAGGGTTATGCATGATCATTCAAGTTTGCTTCATTAACTTATCTTTGATAAATTATGCTGAACTCTTCATATATCGATAGAACCTGCAAATTAATCTTCGCTAATCTCCTTTAGAGTTGCATAGTTTCATCTTCACTTTGCATCCCCTACCATTCTTGGTATCAGAGCTTGGTTGCATTAGGGTAGAATAGTTTTCTCATAAATCCAAACTAGATCAAAAAATCACGCCTCCTGAGCTGGTGTACTCCAGTACACTGTCACGACCCATGGGAGTAATGAGCCTCCGGGCCGGACGTGAAGTTCTAGATTAGAGTTTGGTAAAGCATCGCAATTCCTTTAATTTCTTTTTTTTCTGTGAATCTGAATCTGCTGGCAGTGATCAAAAAAAAAATTCAAAAAAAAAAAAAGTACATTTTGCATTGCCATAATTGTTTTTTGATTCCATATAATGTTAGTTATAATCACACAAAGTTTCAGCATCAGAAGAAATTCACGAAAAATACTAAAATTCCTACTTCAATCTTCTGTCCTGCTGAAATAGTCTGCAGTACATGGTCTGTTGTTTTTATTGTTTCTCTATATATACAGATCAAAATTTTCTAATTTTTGCTTTTCTGGGATCCCCATAATTCATAACATTTCTAAAAAAAATTTCAGATTTTATTTTGATTGTTAGAATTTCTAGCATTCGAAATACTCTCTGAGATTCAATCTGAACTGAAATTCCAGCAAGAACCAATCTCAGAAAATTTTTGAATTTGAAGTTCAAATTTTAAATTTTAAAATTTTAAAATTCTGACATTATAGAATCTGAAACTTGGAGTTTTAAATTTAAATTTTAAAATTTAAGTTTGAATTTGAAATTGTTTGAAAACTAATCAACTCAATTAATTAAGTCAGCTCATAAAACACAAAAAAAAAAAAAAAAAAAATTTGCATTCATTTGAAAACATCTTAAGGGCATCAATATGACATGGGGGCAAGAGTTCATCACTTGTCCTTAGCCCAAAACCACAACCCATCATCTCGATCCCAATCCTTAATTAAAACCAATTAGACTTAATCACCCTAGTGGGTTAGGGACACCAACGAGTCGGGTTCGGATTAGGGTCAAGTTGATTGTGTCCACTAATTGGTGTGTGCTTACGAGCTTGGTGTCTAGGATTGGTGTATTAGGGCTTGTGGATTGGTCCGCCTACCTGACCAATCACAGATTGGTGTCTAAGGTTGGCAGAACAGGGACCTCCACTCCCCTTCCCACCTACCTGGCTAAGTCACGTAAGTTACTACTAGCTAGTTGGTCCTTTTAATTAGATCTCTAATTCGTACTCTAGGTCTAGAAATCCTTAGCCCGAATTTGAGTCTAATTGTTTGTATGACAACTAGATCAGGAACTCCTTACCACCCTTCACAAGACCAACCAAGTTCATCCATGGACACTAGTATGGAAACCCTTATGAGATCTATGATTGAGCAACTTGAACGTTTGGATTCTAGGTTTGATCAATTCGAGGAAAGGATAGGAAACCTAGAGGAATCTAGGTTGACCACAACTGAACCACCTTCACCCAGATTACCTTCAGTTCGCCCTAGAGCCCAACGACAAGAACATACACCTGATCCTATTCATAGAAGGCCACATCAGGATTATGCTGATCACACTCCAGAGCCATATCCTAGAAGACCTCGCCATGATACTTTTGATCAGGATGATCGGGCCTTAAGGAATATCCGTCTAGATGCACCAACCTTTGAGGGAAGCCTAGATCCTAAGGTGTACATAGACTGGGAGGCTGACATGGAACAATATTTTGACTGGTATGATATGTCTGAAGAGAGAAGATTCAAGTTTGCCAAAATCAGACTAGTCCGTCAGGCTAGGTTGTATTGGGGAAATGTCGAATGCATAGCTAGGCAGAGGGGAGACTTACCTATAGCGACCTGGAGAGACATGAAAAGAAAGCTTAGAGAGAAATATTTGCCTATGTCTTATCAGCAAAGGTTGTTAGATCAGTGGCAGCGATTGACACAAGGAAATAAGACCGTTTCTGAATACGTTGCTAAATTTGATGAGTTTGTAATGCGATGCAACATAGTTGAGTCTGAGTCAGCCACATTGTCGAGGTTTAGATCAGGATTGAATGAAGATATAAAAGGAAACTATTTTTGAGAGAAGTCCATGATTTAGATCAGGCATACCAAGTTGCCATGGACTATGAGAGGTTTCAAAGGAGAGCTACATTTAGGCGACCTGAGCCCATTAGGTTTAATCCTCCTGTTAGTTGACCTAGTTCAGTCCTTGGTACAACCAATAGACCAAGATCCAGCTCGAATCCAACCCCTAGGCCCAACCCTGCCATTCCCCCAATTCCTAGAGAAGACAAAGGAAAGAGCCCTGAAGTTCGAGGTGAGAGGGAGCGAGTCTGCTATAAGTGTCATAAACCAGGTCATTTTGTGAGCCAATGTCCTTCTAGAGCTTTACATATTGGGGAGGTAGAAGAAGGTGAATCAGAACCCCTGGAGAATGATGAAGAGGAGGTTTATGAAGCAGGGGATTGCTTGGCTGATGAGTATGAAGGAGATGAAGAAAATGTAGATTCATCAGATGTGATAGGAGTTGTGAGATGTATCATGACACAGACCAAGGAGCAAGAAGACTGGCGTAGGATTAGCATCCTACACACATTTATCAAAATAGGAGAAAAGATTTGTAAGATCATGATCGATAGTGGAAGTTGTGTCAATGCCATTTCCACTAGTACAGCCAAGAGTCTAGGATTACCCACTGAACTACATCCCAATCCATATAAGGTATCCTGGATCGATTCTACTTCTATCCCAATCAAGCAGAGATGTCAGGTCCGAATCCAACTTCAGTCCTATCAGGAACGAATCTAATGTGATGTGCTCCCTATGGCAGTAAGTAGTATCATCCTAGGTAGGCCATGGCTGTTTGACCATGATGTGACAATTTTTGGTCGATCAAATTCCTATGCTTTCAATTTCAATGGCAAGAAAATTGTCATTCATCCAACCCAGCCTAAGGACAACACCAAAAGAGGAGCTAGCAGCCTGAAAGAAAAAAGGACTGGATTAAATTTGATAGGTGCAAGAGAATTAGAAAAAGACATTAATGAGGGAGCACCTATTTTTCCTCTTCCATGCCCACTCTAGTTCCTCCCTTCTTCCATCTCCAACGCCCAAGGACTCCTTTCTTCCTCTCCAATCTCAAAAGCTTATCAAGCCAACCCTCACTCGATAGGGTCGAGTTCCTCCCACCCCGGGAGAATTGGTGTGGGAACCAGAATCAGGAAAAGACTCCAACCTATTCAATTCAAGTCTGAGTCCTTATGGTTGGATTAGTCCTGTAATTAGTCCTGAATTTCTCTTTCAATTTTGAGTCCAAATAATCTTGTAATTAATTTCGAGTCCATATGGGGTCTGGTCCAGTTGAAGTCAAAGTCTTAGTCTAATTAATTTCGAGTCCATGCTGGGTCGGGTCCAATTTGAAGCCTTAGTCCAGTTGAAAGTCAGATTTTGAAGCATCAAGACAAGTCCAAAGCCAAGTGGTGCCACATGCCACTTGCCACCTCAGCGCCACATCAGCTACCACTTGCCACCTCAGCGCCATCTCAGCTAGAAGCCACCTCATCAAGTGGTCCCCACTTTGGTGCCACTTGTCATGGGTTGAAGGAACTCCAAGAGGGCGCCCAAGAAGAAAGTTTGAATTCAAAATGATGGTTGGCCACCCTCTTCCACAAATCAAGCATCAAGGCCTACAAATCCTCTAACTCTCCTTGTAATCCTCCACATTTTAGGGATTTTCAAATTTTAAAGATTTACCCTCTTCCACAAATCAAGCATCAAGGCCTACAAATCCCCTAACTCTCCTTGTAATCCTCTACATTTTAGGGATTTTCAAATTTTAAAGATTTGTAAGGCTCCTATTAAAGACTTTGGGATGCCCTATTGTAAGGGTAATGGATGAATAAAATTTTTGGCTTGGATTATTCTTTCTATGTGATTGTCTTTGTGTCTATGTGGTTTAGTCTTTCTCCTCTTCCACGCCCACTCTAGTTCCTCCCTTCTTCCATCTCCAATGCCCAAGGACTCCTTTCTTCCTCTCCAATCTCAAGTGAGCCTTCAACATGCAATGGTGAATCAAGAGGATCAACACAAGGAGACCAACCTGTTCTATCTCAAGCACTCCACCATGGCGCCAAGAAGGATCCCCATCAATGCTTCATCCACCTCTCTTCCCTTTCTCTATTTCATGTTTTGTTAAGTTCTTTCATCTTAGGGATTTCTTTGTTGCAGGGTTCTCTAGAATTCCGACTTCAAGAGGAAGGATCTCTTGCCACCAATCTAGAAAACAAGAAGAGTCTCCAACCTGTAGCATGGCCTGGTCATCTGGAAGATCCCCTCAAGAGTGATCTTATTCTTATTGGAAAATCAATGCCAGGTCAGTCAGTATCAATTAGGTCTGAGACATTAATATGACTAGCATGACTGGTGGTTTTAATTCTATCCTATTTCTTTCTTATTTCGAAGTCTCGGTAATTAGGGTTATACATGATCGTTCAAGTTTGCTTCATTAACTTATCTTTGATAAATTATGCTGAACTCTTCATATGTCGATAGAACTTGCCAATTAATCTTCGCTAATCTCCTTTAGAGTTGCATAGTTTCATCTTCACTTTGCATCCCCTACCATTCTTGGTATCAGAGCTTGGTTGCATTAGGGTAGAATAGTTTTCTCATAAATCCAAACTTGATCAAAAAATCACGCCTCCTGAGCTGGTGTACTCCAGTACACTGTCACGACCCATGGGAGTAATGAGCCTCCGGGCCGGACGTGAAGTTCTAGATTAGAGTTTGGTAAAGCATCACAATTCCTTTAATTTCTTTTTTTCTGTGAATCTGAATCTGCTGGCTGTGATCAAAAAAAAATTCAAAAAAAGAAAAATAGTACATTTTGCGTTGCCATAATTTTTTGTTGATTCCATATAATGTTAGTTATAATCACACTAAGTTTCAGCATCAGAAGAAATTCACGAAAAATACTAAAATTCCTACTTCAATCTTCTGTCCTGCTGAAATAGTCTGCAGTACATGGTCTGTTGTTTTTATTGTTTCTCTATATATACATATCAAGATTTTCTGATTTTTGTTTTTCTGGGATCCGTATAATTCATAATATTTCTCAAAAAATTTTATATTTTATTTCGATTGTTAGAATTTCTAGCATTCGAAATACTCTCTGAGATTCAATCTGAACTGAAATTCCAGCAAGAACCAATCTCAGAAAATTTTTGAATTTGAAGTTCAAATTTTAAATTTTAAAATTTTAAAATTTTGACATTATAGAATCTGAAACTTGGAGTTTGAAATTTAAATTTTAAAATTTAAGTTTGAATTTGAAATTGTTTGAAAACTAATCAACTCAATTAATTAAGTCAGCTCATAAAACACAAAAAAAAAAAAAAAAAAAATTTGCATTCATTTGAAAATATCTTAAGGGCATCAATATGACATGGGGGCAAGAGTTCATCACTTGTCCTTAGCCCAAAACCACAACCCATCATCTCGATCCCAATCCTTAATTAAAACCAATTAGACATAATCACCTAGTGGGTTAGGGACACCAACGAGTCGGGTTCGGATTAGGGTCAAGTTGATTGTGTCCACTAATTGGTGTGTGCTTACGAGCTTGGTGTCTAGGATTGGTGTATTAGGGCTTGTGGATTGGTCCGCCTACCTGACCAATCACAGATTAGTGTCTAAGGTTGGCAGAATAGGGACCTCCACTCTCCTTCCCACCTACCTGGCTAAGTCACGTAAGTTACTACTAGCTAGTTGGTCCTTTTAATTAGATCTCTAATTCGTACTCTAGGTCTAGAAATCCTTAGCCCGAATTTAAGTCTAATTGTTTGTAAGACAACTAGATCAGGAACTCCTTACCACCCTTCACAAGACCAACCAAGTTCATCCATGGACACTAGTATGGAAACCCTTATGAGATCTATGATTGAGCAACTTGAACGTTTGGATTCTAGGTTTGATCATTTCGAGGAAAGGATAGGAAACCTAGAGGAATCTAGGTTGACCTCAACTGAACCACCTTCACCTAGATTACCTTCAGTTCGCCCTAGAGCCCAACGATAAGAACATATACCTGATCCAATCATAGAAGGCCACATCAGGATTATGCTGATCACACTCCAGAGCCATATCCTAGAAGACCTTGCCATGATACTTTTGATTAGGATGATCGGGCCTTAAGGAATATCCGTCTAGATGCACCAACCTTTGAGGGAAGCCTAGATCCTAAGGTGTACATAGACTGGGAGGCTGACATGGAACAATATTTTGACTGGTATGATATGTCTGAAGAGAGAAGATTCAAGTTTGCCAAAATCAGACTAGTCTGTCAGGCTAGGTTGTATTGGGGAAATGTCGAATGCATAGCTAGGCAGAGGGGAGACTTACCTATAGCGACCTGGAGAGACATGAAAAGAAAGCTTAGAGAGAAATATTTGCCTATGTCTTATCAGCAAAGGTTGTTAGATCAGTGGCAGCGATTGACACAAGGAAATAAGACCGTTTCTGAATACGTTGCTAAATTTGATGAGTTTGTAATGCGATGCAACATAGTTGAGTCTGAGTCAGCCACATTGTCAAGGTTTAGATCAGGATTGAATGAAGATATAAAAGGAAACTATTTTTGAGAGAAGTCCCTAATTTAGATCAGGCATACCAAGTTGCCATGGACTATGAGAGGTTTCAAAGGAGAGCTACATTTAGGCGACCTAAGCCCATTAGGTTTAATCCTCCTGTTAGTCGACCTAGTTCAGTCCTTGGTACAACCAATAGACCAAGATCCAGCTCGAATCCAACCCCTAGGCCCAACCCTGCCATTCTCCCAATTCCTAGAGAAGACAAAGGAAAGAGCCCTGAAGTTCGAGGTGAGAGGGAGCGAGTCTGCTATAAGTGTCATAAACCAGGTCATTTCGTGAGCCAATGTTCCTCTAGAGCTTTACATATAGGGGAGGCAGAAGAAGGTGAATCAGAACCCCTGGAGAATGATGAAGAGGAGGTTTATGAAGCAGGGGATTGTTTGGCTGATGAGTATGAAGGAGATGAAGAAAATGTAGATTCATCAGATGTGTTAGGAGTTGTGAGATGTATCATGACACAGACCAAGGAGCAGGAAGACTGGCGTAGGACTAGCATCCTACACACATTTATCAAAATAGGAGAAAAGATTTGTAAGATCGTGATCGATAGTGGAAGCTGTGTCAATGCCATTTCCACTAGTGCAGCCAAGAGTCTAGGATTACCCACTGAACCACATCCCAATCCATATAAGGTATCCTGGATCGATTCCACTTCTATCCCAATCAAGCAGAGATGTCAGGTCCGAATCCAACTTCAGTCCTATCAGGAACGAATCTGGTGTGATGTGCTCCCTATGGGAGTAAGTAGCATCATCCTAGTTAGGCCATGGCTGTTTGACCATGATGTGACAATTTTTGGTCGATCAAATTCTTATGCTTTCAATTTCAATGGCAAGAAAATTGTCATTCATCCAACCCAGCCTAAGGACAACACCAAAAGAGGAGCTAGCAGCCTGAAAGAAAAAAGGACTGGATTAAATTTGATAGGTGCAAGAGAATTAGAAAAAGACATTAATAAGGGAGCACCTATTTCTCCTCTTCCACGCCCACTCTAGTTCCTCCCTTCTTCCATCTCCAACGCCCAAGGACTCCTTTCTTCCTCTCCAATCTCAAAAGCTTATCAAGCCAACCCTCACTCGATAGGGTCGAGTTCCTCCCACCCCGGAAGAATTGGTGTGGGAACCAGAATCAGGAAAAGACTCCAACCTATTCAATTCAAGTCTGAGTCCTTATGGTTGGATTAGTCCTGTAATTAGTCCTGTAATTTCTCTTTCAATTTTGAGTCCAAATAATCTTGTAATTAATTTCGAGTCCATATGGGGTCTGGTCCAGTTGAAGTCAAAGTCTTAGTCTAATTAATTTCGAGTCCATGCTGGGTCGGGTCCAATTTGAAGCCTTAGTCCAGTTGAAAGTCAGATTTTGAAGCATCAAGACAAGTCCAAAGCCAAGTGGTGCCACATGCCACTTGCCACCTCAGCGCCACATCAGCTACCACTTGCCACCTCAGCGCCATCTCAGCTAGAAGCCACCTCATCAAGTGGTCCCCACTTTGGTGCCACTTGTCATGGGTTGAAGGAACGCCAAGAGGGCGCCCAAGAAGAAAGTTTGAATTCAAAATGATGGTTGGCCACCCTCTTCCACAAATCAAGCATCAAGGCCTACAAATCCTCTAACTCTCCTTGTAATCCTTTACATTTTAGGGATTTTCAAATTTTAAAGATTTACCCTCTTCCACAAATCAAGCATCAAGGCCTACAAATCCTCTAACTCTCCTTGTAATCCTCTACATTTTAGGGATTTTCAAATTTTAAAGATTTGTAAGGCTCCTATTAAAGACTTTGGGATGCCCTATTGTAAGGGTAATGGATGAATAAAATTTTTGGCTTGGATTATTCTTTCTATGTGATTGTCTTTGTGTCTATGTGGTTTAGTCTTTCTCCTCTTCCACGCCAACTCTAGTTCCTCCCTTCTTCCATCTCCAACGCCCAAGGACTCCTTTCTTCCTCTCCAATCTCAAGTGAGCCTTCAACATGCAATGGTGAATCAAGAGGATCAACACAAGGAGACCAACCTGTTCCATCTCAAGCACTCCACCATGGAGCCAAGAAGGATCCCCATCAATGCTTCATCCACCTCTCTTCCCTTTCTCTATTTCATGTTTTGTTAAGTTCTTTCATCTTAGGGATTTCTTTGTTGCAGGGTTCTCTGGAATTCCAACTTCAAGAGGAAGGATCTCTTGCCACCAATCCAGCAAAACAAGAAGAGTCTCCAACCTGTAGCATGGCCTGGTCATCTGGAAGATCCCCTCAAGAGTGATCTTATTCTTATTTGAAAATCAATGCCAAGTAAGTTAGTATCAATTAGGTCTGAGACATTAATATGACTAGCATGACTGGTGGTTTTAATTCTATCCTATTTCTTTATTATTTCGAAGTCTCGATAATTAGGGTTATGCATGATCATTCAAGTTTGCTTCATTAACTTATCTTTGATAAATTATGCTGAACTCTTCATATATCGATAGAACTTGCCAATTAATCTTCGCTAATCTTCTTTAGAGTTGCATAGTTTCATCTTCACTTTGCATCCCCTACCAGTTTTCTAGATAATATTTTCTTAATTTTAAAGAAATTAGGACATAAATTTTAAAAAGGGTTATAAAAGCCTAATTCTCCTCTAATCAATTGAAATCTATCTACATTAAGCGGTTTAGTAAAGATATCAACAAGTTGATTTTCAGTAGGAACAAATTCAAGAACAATATTTTCATTTTGAACATGATCTCTAATAAAATGATATCTAATTTCTATGTGCTTTGTTCTTAAATACTGAATTGGATTTTTTTTTAAGTTAATAGCACTGGTGTTATCATATTTGATAGAAATTTTAGTTTGTATAACACCAAAGTGTTCTAGTTGTTGTTTAATCTATAATACTTGTGCACAACAACTCCCCGTAGCTACATACTCTGCCTCAGCAGTGATAGTCCTACAGAATTTTGTTTGTTATAGTGCCATGAGATTAAATTCAACCCTAGAAATTGACATGTACTGCTTGTGCTTTCTCTATCAATTTTATAATCTCCATAATCAGCATTAAAAAAACCAATTAAATTTAATGAAGATTGCTTAGAATACCATAGACCAAGATTACTTGTTTCTTTTAAATATCTTAATATTCTTTTAACAGCAAGTATATGTGATTCTTTAGAATTAGATTGAAATCTAGCACATATATATATACATTGAACAAGATATTAGTTCTACTTGCAGTTAAGTACAATAATGATCCAATCATACCTTGATAAAGCTTTAGATCAATGTTGTTGCCATCATCTTTATCTAGTTTGTAGGAGGGGCTCATAGGTGTGCTTATTTCTTTGGATGACTCCATACCAAACTTCTTAAGGATTTCCTTGACGTACTTTGCTTGGTTTATAAGTATGCCTTCCTTTGTTTGCTTAATTTAAAGTCCAAGGAAGTAGTTTAGTTCACCCATCAAGCTCATTTCAAATTTGCCTTGCATTAGCTTAGCAAATTCTTCACATAACTTTTCATTAGTTGCACCAAAAATAATATCGTCCACATAAATCTGTACAACTAGCATATCATTTACATTCTTCTTGATAAATAAAGTTGTTTCAACATTGCCTCTAAGAAAATCATTTTCAAGTAAAAACTTGCTTAATCTATCATACCATGCTATAGGTGCTTGTTTTAAACCATATAATGCTTTCTTAAGCTTGAAAACAAGATTTGGAAGAGCATGATTTTCAAAACCGGATGGCTATTCTACAAAATCTTCTTCTAAAATAAAACCATTCAAAAATACACTTTTTACATCCATTTAAAATAATTTGAAATTTATGTAGCAAGCAAATGCAAGTAATAATCTTATAGCTTCTAATTTTTCTACGGGTGCATAGGTTTCAATAAAATTTATTCATTCTTCTTGATTATAACCTTTAGCCACTAATCTTGCTTTATTTCTAATTATTTTTCTTTTTTCATCTAATTTGTTTCTAAAAACCCATTTGGTTCCTATAATAGGGCAGTCTGATGGTCTATTTACTAATGTCCACACATTATTTCTTTCAAACTGGTTTAATTCTTCATGCATGGCCAATATCCAATTAGGATCATTTTCAGCTTCTTCTAAACTGTGGTTCTACTTGTGAGACAAAAGCTAAGTAATCATGTGCTTCTCTATGTGAAAACCTAGTCCTTACACCTTAGAGGGATCGCCTATAATTAAATCTTTAGGATGTGAAGTAACATACCTCCATTCCTTTAGAAAATCATCATGGTCTTTACTTACTTCTTCTCTTTCTTGTGTTGGTCTATCTTTTAAGCTCATATCATCCATTTCTTTGTCAAGTGTACCTGCATCATTATCTACATACACTTCTTTTCTAGAAGGTGAGGGGTTAGCTTCATCAAAAATAATATAAATGGATTCTTCTATTGTTAGTATTCTTTTATTAAACAATCTATATGCCTTGCTATTAATTGAATAACCAAGAAAAATTGCTTCATCAGATTTAGCTTCAAATTTTCTTAGGTTATCCTTTCCATTATTTAACATAGCATTTACAACCAAAAACATTAAAGTAGTTAATATTTGGTTTCTTGTCATTCCAAAGTTCATAGGGGATTTTCTTCAAAATAGGTCTAATCAAAACATGGTTCAAAATATAGTAAGTAGTGTTCACCGCTTCTGTCCAAAAGTACCTTGGAAGATTGCCTTCACATAGCACTATTCGAGCCATCTCTTCTAAAGTCCTGTTCTTTCTCTCTACGACATCATTTTGTTGTGGTATTCTATGAGCAGAGAAGTTATGATCGATGCCGTGCTCATTGCAATAATCATCAAAAAATCGATTTTCAAATTCTATGCTATGATCACTTCTAATTGAAATCACAGAAAGACCGTTTTAATTTGAAACTTTCTTATATAACTTTTGAAAAACATTGAAAGCTTCACCTTTATAAGCAATAAAAAAGATCTAGTAAATCTTGAAAAATCATCTACAATCACAAGTCCATATTTCATATCACTTAGGCTTGTAGTCCTAGTTAGTCCAAATAGGTCCATGTGAAGTAGCTCAAGAGGTCTAGAAGTTGAAACCAAGTTTTTCGATTTAAAACTCTCCCTAGTATGTTTACTTAGTTGACAAGCATCACAAACATGTTCAAAATCAATTTTGAATTTAGGTAAACATTTAACTAGATCTTTTGAAATTAATTTGAAAATTGTATGCATGCTAGCATGACCTAATTGTCCATGCCAAAGTAAGCTAGACTCCTTGGTTTTAGCATTCATTGCTACTAGATATGGCTAGATCATTCAAGTCTACCACATATATGTTTCTAAGTCTATGACCAATGAGTTTCGTGCAAGAATCAAGTGAGTTTTTTACTATACACATAGATGATTCAAAGACAACCTTGAAGCCTCTATCACATAATTGACTAATACTTAACAAGTTGTGCTTCAATTTGTCTACTAGCAATAAATTTTCTATAAATGTAGAAGGGGTAATTCTAATCTTACCAATTCCAATGATCTCCCCCCTACCATTGTCACCAAAAGTAACCATTCCTCCATCTTTCAATTCTAGGATGATGAATTGAGCTTTTGTGGGGTTTCTAGGGTTTCGATGACATGGCAGAAGCATGGATTTAAAAAAAAAAATTTCTTGAAACTCCAAACATCTTGAAAACCTAAGCCCAAGATCCCTTATTCATTATAATTAACAAGTCATACAATTAATATTTGGAAAAATACCTCGAATGTAAATTCCTTCTTCTTTCAACTAGGAATACAAGTGTATGCCCTCCAAAGGTGATCCACATAGGAATCAAACTAGGAAGCTCTCCTTAGTAGGTTGCTTAAGCCACTAGGACTCTTCTGATGGCCCTTCTTCCTTTGGCAACCTCTCCTTCCTTGCTCAAACCTTTGCCCTCCAGTAGAGCACTCTGAGCCCTCTCCAAATCCTCTCTTCACTCCCTTTTCCACTTCTTAAATCTCTTCCTAAACCCTTGTCTTAAAATGATGAACTTGTCTTAGGACAAGACCTAAACTCTAACAAGGGAAGGGGGAGACAGGAGAGTGAGTGGCAAAGTATGAGCGAATGCAGGAAAGAAAGGATAGAATTAGATACCATCAGCCTAAACGTCGAAGGCTATTTATAGGAGAGGAGAGGGTGCCAGATATGGCCTCTCATCAGCCTTTGATTTATCAATCAACAGATTAAATAAGTCCCTTTAATGAGGAGTCTTATCTTGAAGAGTCATGACATTTCATGCGCCAACTGCCATATATATGTCTCTCGAAGTTTCCTGCCAACTTTTCCACTTGCCACATGTCAGTGACTGGTTGCAAGAAGGCTAAGGGACATGGATTTTGATTTAGAAGCATCGATGATCTGAAATTCCTTAAAGCAGAAGGACTCTGCTTAATGGAATTATCGCCAAACATGAAGAGTCGCAACTCTTCATGTGGGCCAACTTCCTTCCAACTCATTCTTCCTTTTGTTGACCGGTCAAAGCCCATATGAGAGGGCATGGAGATGAGGATAAAGTCCCTTGGACTTTATCTGGCTTTGGTGAATGACAAGCAGAAGGACTCTTGTCCTTTCTGTGCACCAAAAATTTGTGCCCAATAGTGAAGAGTTACGACTCTTCACTTTGCGCGCCACCTTTCTCCATGCCTTTCACATATTTGACCTAGTAAAAATATATGCAAAATTGATGCCAAATGAAAAGGAATTTAATTTAATATATCACTATATCAGTGATTATCAGGCAGAAGGACTCTTGGTCCTTCTGCACCCTTTTATTTGCCGAGCTCCCATTTTGCACCAAGAGTCCCATGCCATTTGGACTCTTCATATATGGTGCATAACAAGTCCAAAAAATATCAAATAAAATCTGATAAATTTGTCCCACTTAGGACACAACTCAATTTAGGTCTTCCATAAAATGGTTAGTCCATTTAGCAACCTTTTAGACGCAATTTGATTGGGTTAAGAGATTAGGTCAACCTACACATGCTAGTGTGTAATCTAGCTAACCAATTAGGATCCCATGATCCTAATTAAATGCCAATTGACTTCCTAGATCAATTCTCTAATGTTTTTGACCCTTTGGATTCCACTTTTAGCCAGTAGTAGGTCTAGGTCCGAGCCAATTCGATCCAATCGAATTTGATTGACCAAATTAGGTCAAATTGAGCTGACCTAAGTTGCCAATTAAATCCAGCTTTTGAATTGACTCATGAATTCAATCCAATTGATTCATAAAAATTCACAAGATATGATTGACATCTAGCAACGTGTCATGCCTACCCAAAAGATAAGAAATTTGGTAGAAAGTACCAAAATACCTTTCAGCAGAAAGCTACCATGTAATTCAATCCTTCGATCTCCCTGTTTCCTGATTAAGTGATGGGCATGGATAAATGTCAAACCCTAGCACTTAATCCTTTTGAATCTTAATTCGATAATGAAGACTCAACTGATGAACGATTAGAAACCTCATCTAATCTCATCTTGCTTTGGCCAAAGACTTCCTGAGTCATCATTCGAAGAGATCACATGGGATAACTTCTCTTCTTACTAGGAGTGATATATTCCTTGTTGACCTACTCATTACCTTCATACATAATCCACCATATCTAGAAATACCCCACACATGACTTAATTGCCATTAATGAGTATGCACCAAAACATGGGTTCATGTGCACAAGATACTATAGTAGTCTCAGGTTTAAGGATCATATGCACAACTCCCAATAAGAGAACATTCTTTTGACAAGTAAGACTTCCATTTGATGTTCTCTTATCGGATCAGTTCAGTGGACTCATAACCTAATGAGCACCCACATCCTTGTATTAGTGTCTTTACACAAGTGGTTGTGAGATCAACCACCATCTCCATCGAGCATACATAGGACGTGCTAGTCTTTCCGGATTCATCGATCCCCGAATCAACTATCTAATGACTAGGAACATTTTAGATTAGAGTTTAAGGAACTTAGGTCTCACCATTACGATCTCCATCATAACCCTAATTCCATTATCCTAACCTATGGGGTTCATCATAATCTTTTTAAGATGTAGCAGTATGATGAATCAAAAGATACCTTTTATTGATAAATAATATCATACATGAGTTGGAAGATCATAGAAATGCCCTTACAATGATTGGCTTTTAGGGTACCATTCTTTCAATCTCCCACTTACACTAAAGCAAATCACCTTTGTATTTTACACCCATATAATCAAAGTGGTGATCAAGCTACTGCTTTGATAATGCTTTAGTGAATGGGTCTGCTATATTGTTCTTTGTATCTATTTGTTCAATGAGAACATCTTGTCTTTCTATGATCTCTCGAACGAGGTGGAAGCATCTTGAGATGTGCTTGGACTTATGATGAGACATTGTTTCCTTCGGTTGTGCAATAGCTCCAATATTATTATAATAAAGTGGCACCGATTGTTGTATAGCAGGAACTACACCCAACTCCGTGATGAATTTCTTCATCCACATCGCTTCCTTTGCAACTTCACTTGCAGCTATGTATTTTGCCTCAATGACTAAGTTAGCTATAGTTGGCTGCTTTGTACTCTTCCAACTCACTGCACCACCATATAAGGTAAAGACATACCCTGATATGGATTTGCTATCATCCAGATCTGATTAAATACTAGAATCTATATATCCCTCTAGTTTCAACTTTGATCCACCATATATTAGAAAAATATCTTTAGTCCTTCTTAGATACTTAAGAATGTTTTTCATAGCTTTCCAATGATCCTCCCCTGGATCAGCCTGGAACGTGCTTACTATGCCCAAGTTATAAGCAACATCAGGCCTAGTACATAACATGGCATACATAATTGATCCAACAGCCGAAGCATAACAAACTCATTCTCTCTCTCTCTTCTGATGTCTTAGGAGACATCTTCTTGGAGAAATGTATGCCCCGACTAATAGGCAAGTAACCTTTCTTACTTCTCTCTATGTTGAATCTCTTCAACACTAAGTCAATATACCTGGATTGCGATAAGCCCAGCATCCTTTTATATCTATCTCTATAGATCTTTATACCAAGTATATAGGATGCCTCTCCTAAATCCTTCATGAAAAACTGCTTTGATAGCCAAGACTTGATCGATTGCAATATTGGGATATCACTCCCAATGATGAGCATGTCATCGACATACAAAACCAAAAAAATAAGGGCACTCCCACTTGTCTTCTTGTACACACATGGTTCATCCACATTTTTGATGAATCTGAACTCCTTGATTGTTTCATCAAAGTGGATGTTCCAACTCCTCGATGCTTGCTTTAGTCCATAAATAGACTTCCTTAGCTTGCATACTTTTGTTTGGTCTCCCACTTGAGACAAAACCCTCTGGCTATGTCATATAGACTTCTTCCTTAAGATTTTCATTAACGAAAGCAGTCTTTATGTCCATCTGCCAGATTTCATAATCATGGTATGCTGCTATAGAAAGCAATATTCAAATGGACTTGAGCATGGCTATTGGTGAAAAGGTTTCATCATAGTCAATGCCATGTTTTTGTCTAAAATCTTTTGCCACCAGCCTAGCCTTGTAGGTCTCTACTTGACCATTTACTCCTATCTTCTTCTTGAAGACCCATTTACATCCTATTAGGTTAATCCCATCAGGTGGATCTACCAAGGTCCAAACCTAATTGGAATACATGGATCCCATCTCAGATTTCATGGCTTCCAGCCATTTGTCAGAGTCTACACTCATGACAGCTTCCATATAGGTCACAGGATCATCATCCTATATGGTACTGGCTTCATTATTATTTCTAATGACAAAACCACATCTAAAAGGTGCACTTCGCACTCTCTCTAACGTACGGAGAGGAGGTGTGTGTTGTGGTTGTTCCTGAATCTTAGGAACATCTGGTTGAGGAATTATTTCAGGTGTAGGTTAAACTTTTTCAAGTTCAAATATCCTCTCCTTGCCCTTTTCTTGGATAAACTCCTTTTCCAAGAATATGGCATGCCTACTGACAAAGACCTTTTGCTCAGTAGGATGGTAGAAAAGGTAACCCATACCTTCTTTAGGATATCCTACAAACCTGCACTTGTCGGCCCTAGCACTTAGCTTATGTCCAAAAATATTCCTGACATAAGCAGGGCAACCCCAAATTTAAAATATTTAAGACTTGGCCTTTTCCCATTCCATAATTCATATGGAGTGCTCTTAACTGACTTTGATGGTACCCCATTTAGTATGTGGGTAGCAGTCTCTAGGGCATAATCCTAGAAGGATACTGGAAGATCTGTTAAGCATATCATGGACCAGACCATGTCCAACAAGGTTTGGTTCCTCCTTTCTGCTACACCATTTAGCTATGGTGTGTATGCATGAGTTCATTCAAAGAGTATGCCTTTGTCTTTAAGATGATTGAAAAATTAACTAGACAAGTATTCTCCTCCTCTATCAGATCGAAGGATTTTAATACTATGCCTAGTTTGTTTTTCAACCATACTTTGATACTCTTTGAATTTTTCAAAGACTTTGGACTTGTGTTTCATAAGATATACATATCTGAACCTTGATAAGTCATCAGTAAAACTAATGAAATAAGAGTATCGTCCTCTGGCCTGGGTTGTCATAAGACCACACACATTTGTGTGTACTAGGCCTAACAACTCAGTTGCCCTATCTCCATGTCCAGTGAATGGAGATTTGGTCATTTTATCCATGAGACAGGACTCACAAGTTCCTAATGATTCATGATCAAAAGATTCAAAGAAATTTTCTTTGTACAACCTGTTTATCCTGGACTCACTAATATGACCCAAACAGCAGTGCCAGAGATATGTGACATTTATATCATCTTTCTTTCTCTTCTTGTTTTCAACAAGCATAACTTCATCATTAAGTGATAGAATTAAAAGACTATTAACAAATGTTCCACAACCAAAGAACTTTTTTGAAAAGAAGATCGAGCACCCATGGCTCAAAATATTTATTTCATAACCTTGTTTTAACAACAAAGGTACAGAAATAATATTGTTTATGATGTTGGGTACATAATAAAAATCTTTTAATTCTAGAATATTGCCCGATGGCAATAACATTGGATAGGTGCCAACAGCTTCAGCATGAATGGGATCACCACTCGTTCCAAATAGCTCAAAGTTGCCCTTCTTCATGCTTCTGGGTCTCTGTAACCCCTGTAATGACTTGCAGATATAAGACCCACATGCAGTATCCAATACCCATGCATCAGAAGCTGAAGAACTTAATGATAAGTTTGTTTGTATCATGTACAAACTTTTCGATGCATCACTAGCATCCTGCTTCTGATTTGCAAGATATAACTTGCAATTCTATTTCCAGTGCCCTTGCTTTCCATAATGATAGCAAGTTCCATCAGTAGAGGGCTTCCTTGCCTTTTTCCTTTTTTGGAAGCTAATCTTAGGGTTCCTTTTTCTCTTTGAACCCTTCTTAGTAGCATCCTCTCCTACCAGATCTAGGTTAAAAGTATCAAGGATATAGACAATTTTCTCCTGAGCTAATATAATTGTTAGGTTCCTCAACCAATCCACATAATTTGGATCGATCAACTTATTGGCATCCAAGATGCCCCGTAGTGAAAGAGTAGAAGCCATAATGCAATAATCTACAGTAAGTAAAAAATAACTATAAGAATACCACTCATGATGATATTCATAATTAGACAAGGACTTTTGCATCTAATTGTGTCTCCCACTATTTTTTATCGAATACCATAACCCTCAACTATGGTAAGCGAGAAAACCTCCCAGGGCTTCCTTAGTGGGGTTGAGATCCCAATTCCTTACAAATGCCTTGTGTGTACATGATAAATACATATAAGTTCAAGGGTAGGAAATGACCTTTCCAATTGCATCCCTTGCAATTCTCAATTAAACTTTTGCCTCTAAGACATTTATAGCCTTGTGTGTACACAACAAATCATAATGTCATAGTTTAGTTGGACCCTTCATTTCATATAGCCATGATTGAATAATGTTGCCCTTGTGTGTACACAACAAAGCAACATTATCAGTCATGCCATAAAGCACTAAGTGCACCAAGATAAATTTTATACCAAATGCTAGAGCAGTCCTTGTGTGTACACAACAAACCTACCATAGTTTTTGATATAAATTTAGCTTAGCATGAAGGAAAGCAAATTGTAGTGTGCTTAATCAATTAGCAATTCCAATTTAAGGTCTATATATGACCAAATTGGCCAGGTAAGTGGAAGGGGTGAGGGGGTCCCCCCGTTGCTTTCCTTAGATACCAATTAAATTGGCCAGGTAAGTCAACGGAACCAATTAAAAACCTCATTCCCTTACCTTTCTAGAACCACTTGCCTAGACACCAATTGGCTGATCATACCCTAAGCGGGTTTGCATCATGACTAACTTACACTATGACTAAATATGATTTTTATGAGGACTTTGATGGTCTCTAACACTTCCTAATTTAGACTTAATCATGTCAACCTAACATTCATGACATCATAAATCCTAACATTCATGACATCATAATGTATTCATAACCATACACATATGACATGATATTCATTCTATCATTCAATTATATTAACCCTAATATGCATACCATAAGCATGATTGTAATATGAATCGATTCACCTTACTTGTTCATGGGATATGGCCATAGCGGCACCCCTGCACACCATAGGAGATCCCATTGAATGAAAAAAGAGGGCCTTGAAATCCTAAATAACTCCTATGACTGGACGGCCATGGTGACTAACCCAATCTGAAGCAGTTACTAGGATATAACACATTTTAAATATGTGATTGAACTAATCATGCATAGAATCATATAATCCTTCAATAGCATGCACCAAACTTGATAATATGCACTATCTTATCTACTTTCAATTATATGCATCATACTATGGTTTATATATATGGTCATATTATCATTCAAGATATAATTGAACCCTAATTACTGCAATGCATCAAAATATGATTCTCACATATTCACTATCACGAAAGCATTTTCAATTGACCATTAATTAAATGAAATAAGAGGGCTCTGATACCACTATTGGATTTCTAGGGTTTTGATGGCACAGCGGAAGCATGGATTTCAAAAAATTTCTTTCTTGAAACTTTAAACATCTTGAAACCCTAAGCCCAAGATCCCTTTTTCATTATAATTAACAAGTCATGCAATTAAGGTTTGGAAAAATACCTGGAATGCTAATTCGTTCTTCTTTCTACTAGGAATACAAGTGCATGCCCTCTAGAGGTGATCCACACAAGAATTGAACTAGGAAGCTCTCCTTAGTAGGATGATTAAGCCATTGGGACTCTTCTGATGGCCCTTCTTCCTTTGGCAGCCTCTCATTCCGTGCTCAAACCTTTGCCCTCCAGTAGAGCACTCTGAGCCCTCTCCAAATCCTCTCTTCACTCTCTTTTCCACTTTCTAAATCTCTTCCTAAACCCTTATCTTAAAATGATGGACTTGTCTTAAGACAAGACCTAAACTCTAACAAGGGAAGGGGGAGACAAGGAGAGTGAGTGGCAGAGTGTGAGTGAATGCAGGAAAGAAAGGATGGAATCAGATACCATCGACCTAAACACCGATGACTATTTATAGGAGAGGAGAGGGAACCAGATATGGCCTCTCATCAGCCTTTGATCTATCAATCAATAGATAAAATAAGACCCTTTAATGAGGAGTCTTATCTTGAAGAGTCGTGCATTTCCTGCGCCAACTGCCATATATCTATCTATTCAAGTTTCCTGCCAGTTTTCCCACTTGCCACATGGTAGTCACTGGTTGCAGGAAGGCCAAGGGACATGAATTATGATTTAGAAGCATCGATGATTTAAAATTCCTTAAAGCAGAAGGACTCTGCTTCATGGAATTAGCGCCAAACATGAAGAGTCGCAACTCTTCATGTGTGCCAACTTCTTTCCACTGCATTCTTCTTTTTGTTGACCAATCAAACCCCATATGAGAGAGCATGGAGATGAGGATAAAGTCCCTTGGACTTTATCTGGCTTTGGTGAATGATAAGAATAAAGACTGTTGTCCTTTCTGTGTGCCAAAAATCTGTGCGCCAATAGTAAAGAGTTGCGACTCTTCACTTTGCACGCCACCTTTCTCCACGCCTTTCATATATTTGACCTTGTCAAAAGATATGCAAAATGGATGCCAAATGAAAGGGAATTTAATTTACTATATCACTATATCAGAGATTATCAGGCAGAAGGACTCTTGGTCCTTTTGCACCCTTTTATTTGCCGAGCACCCATTTTGCACCAAGAGTCCCATGCCATTTGGACTCTTCATATATGGTGCATAACATGTCCAAAAAGAATTAGATAAAATCTGATAAATTCATCCCACTTAGGACACAACCCAATTTAGGTCTCCCATAAATTGGTTAGTTCATTTAGTAACCTTTTAGACCCAATTCGATTGGGTTATGAGATTAGGTCAGCCTACACATGCTAGTGTGCAATCTAGCTAAACAATTAGGATCCCATAACCCTAATTAAATGCCAATTTGATGCGGGACAATAATTAAAACTAAATTACTGATATTAAAAACTAATTATCAAATAAAAATAGAGACTAATTTTTCTTATATAATTTTTTATAGATTTTTATGAGAGACTCAAAAGAGACAGTAAAGGAAACAAGTTCTAGTTAATTACCCACAAGTAAACCTACAAAATAACTAGAAAAATAGGACTTAGTGGCTAAGAAACCACTGTAAACTAGGATCTACTAATCAATTATTCAAAAATTAAAGAGGAGGGAAGAGGTTTTAAGTTTACCAATGCAGAATCATCCCTTTGAAGTAAATCTGGCAGGACTCTTAAGATTGTCATGGCAGGGTTTCAAGAACTCTTTCCTGGGCTCCGATTTTCCATGTGATGCTGGTTTTGAGGTAAGAATACCTAACTTCGATTCTTGATCACCTGCAAACACTCAACAACAAAAACTCATATTAGAAAATAGCAATGGAAGAAAAAAGAATGGAAGAGATGGGTTAGAAGTGATGGCTAGGATTTCTTGTCAGCTAGATAGGTAGGATAACTAGGGCATCTCACCCCGCGATGTTTTGAAGAACAAAAAAAAAGGGCCTCACACCCCATGATGCACATAGCAAAAGAAGAAATTCGATAGAGATTCTTTATTAATGAATAATAATAATTATTTATAAGGAGGGTTGACGGGATATTTATAAACTCATAACCAGTAGTGTAAGGGATACAAAGACTAGACTTGTACTCCCTTGGACTACAACTCCTATATCCTGCTCTTGGGTGACTTGGACTCTTGCTTGTTGGGCTGATCTAGACTCCTATCAAAGTGGGCAACAACATGAAGCTTTTCATCTCATTTGGGCACCAAGATGAGGATTGGTGAGGTGGCTTCAAGATGCTCCATCACTTGGCCACTTTAGAATCTTGATGTTGTAGGCTTCTATAGGTTGGTGGACTCTTCAGTCTGGAAAGAAGAGGACTCAAGAGTTTTGGTGAGACTCTTGCATTCTGGAAACTTAAGTAGCTCTGAACCTATTTGATTGAAATGCTTGAAGTAGAAACCCTTGGACTTCCAACACTTTGAATGAATAATTTGGCTTGAACTCTTTGGAAGATGGCATCAAGGAAGAGGCTAGAATGCTTTGGCCGACTTCTTTTGTTTTGGCATGAATTAACTTGAGTGGAGGGATGACAAGGATGAGACTCCTTCGCATTAACTTATCTTAAAAAAAGAGGGTGCCAATTAATTCTTCTCACATGGGCCGACAAAGGTGTAACATGAAGTGACATGGCAAGTGTGTTGTCCCAATGGCAAGCAATTTTAAGACATGTCATGTGTTCTTGTCCTGGATGAAGTGCCAAGTGGTGTTGTCCCAATAAAGTGTCATGACTTGTCCAAACATGACATGTGTTGATGTCCAAAAGTCTTGAAAAGGTGGCACCAAGAACAAGCTGACTTTGGCTAACACATGGAACCACACGGTTTGTCTTAAGCTAGCACATGGGATCTTCAATTGGGTGCACATGAAGTCACAGGGTCTTCAATTAGGTCCCCCTTGTATTACAGGACTCAATAACTAATCATTACAAGACTCAAAAACAAATAACTAAAGCCTACTTGATCAATTAATCACAAGGCATAACCTCATGCAACAAAAAAAAAAATGGTAAACAGGGTTTGGCCCAATAGGGTTAGATACAACCAATAAATAGGATTTTGACTCAATATGGTAAAAAGGGTTTAGCCCAAAGGCTAAATAACAAAATCCTAATTACAGTTGATAAAAAGGGATAATCCTAACTAAGCCAAATTAATAGAATTTAAAATAAAATATTTACACGATAAAAGGGGTTGGGTTTAGGGCTTTATTTATAGGTGATCCACAGGGATGTGGGTTCAACCTGTCGATTTCTTCTGGCCCTGGTGTCCACAGCAATTATCCCCGGGTGGGACGAACTCAACCCTGTCGAGTATGGGTCAATGTCACTATGATAGCGCTCTAGTAAGTCTGGGTCAACTCTCTGCAAGTCCTCTCTGGTGATCCAAGAATCATCGTCTTAGGTCATCCTTGCCAATGAACCAGATATCGCTGGTTATCTTTGCTCCGGGTAGTAAAGATCTTGTTATCAAAGATCTGCTCGATCTTGTCTCTCCGGGTTGGTGGTATAGCAGGTGGAAACACTTGGGTTGGTTCACTTTCAAGGACTGGATTAGGCCCAAATGGCTCACTAGTAATCAACGTTGTCTCCCCATACTCAATAAGGTATGAAATGTCGAAAGCAAAACTAATGCCTGGTTCAGGTGGTAACTCAAGCACATAGGCATTAGGTCTAATTTTCTCAATTACTTTGTATCGTCCACTACTATAGGCATGTACCTTTTTCATGGTTCCCGGTGGAAACCTAGTCTAACCATGACAAAGTCTCCTTCATTTTATTTTTTGAGTCTTTTTCTCTTTTTTTTTTTTTTTTCCTATTGACATGCATGTAAATAGGTAATTTAAAAAGACTAGACTTGTACTCCCTTGGACTACAACTCCTGTATCCTACTCTTAGGTGTCTTGGACTCTTGCTTGTTGGGCTGATCTGGACTCCTCTCAAAGTGGGCAACAAAATGAAGCTTTTCATCTCATTTGGGCACCAAGATGAGGATTGGTGAGGTGGCTTCAAGATGCTCCATCACTTGGCCATGGTTGTTGGACTCTGGAATCTTGATGTTGTAGGCTTCTGTAGGTTGGTGGACTCTTCAGTCACGATAGAAGAGGACTCAAGAGTTTTGGTGAGACTCTTGCATTCTTGAAACTTAAGTAGCTCTAAACATGTTTGATTGAAATGCTTGAAGTAGAAATCCTTGGACTTCCAACACTTTGAATGAATAATTTGGCTTGAACTCTTTGAAAGATGGCATCAAGGAAGAGGCTAGAATGCTTTGGCCGACTTCTTTTGTTTTGGCATGAATTAACTTGAGTGGAGGGGTGCCAAAGATGAGACTCCTTCTCATTTACTTATCTTAAAAAAAGAGGGTGCCAATTAATTCTTCTCACATGGGCCGACCAAGGTGTAACATGAAGTGATGTGGCAAGTATGTTGTCCCAATGGCAAGAAATTTTAAGACATGTCATGTGTTCTTGTCCTGGATGAAGTGCCAAGTAGTGTTGTCCCAATAAAGTGTCATGACATGTCCAAACATGATATGTGTTGATGTCCAAAAGTCTTGAAAACCTGGCACCAAGAACAAGCTGACTTGGGCTAGCACATGGAACCACATGGTTTGTCTTAAGCTAGTACATGGTGTTGGGAATTGTATCCCAAAGCCAATCATCTAGGTTGTAGATGGTTGAGCTAATTGTTATGTAATTCTTATAATGAATAAAAGTTATTCTGGCTTCTCATCACTTTACATCTTCCTATAATGAATTCTTTAGTGATGATGTCCTTAGGACTACTATTACATCGATATAGAGAGGATATATCGAGTGGTCCTTAAACAGGGTTCTCAGCCAAATGATATGTTGTGCCTGGATAGCAACATATCAAGCATAGGCTGTTGTGGTTCGCATTGTTTGGTTGTCCTCTTGACCAAAGGAGTGTGGTGACACTGATGTGATCTGCAAATGGGATATTTGATATCTCATTAGACGTGACTCCGCGTAGCACCTTATCTGCCTAAGGATCGCTCGCGAATGGATATGGGCATAAGTGTCCCTCTGACCTGAGGTCACTATGGTAGCTTGCAAGCAACTCCCTGTGCTTTGGTGCCGGACTATCCGGATTTTTAATCCGATGATGAAAGGTTTCTGGGTACAGGCAAGTACTTGTGGAGCAGTAGTGGACCAAGATGGAATTGACCTATCTAAATGGTTTGGATTGAATGTCTCGCAGTGTCTTAATTTAGCAAATCCTCGGCCGGGGTGGTCCCAGTGAAGAGTCACTGGACATGCGAGATTGAGACACGTAGTGGATTGACATAGCTGGGGTTGGCAGTTCAACCCTAGGTCATCCTGAGCATTGGAGGTCAAAGGGATAAATTATGCGCTAACCATATGCCAGAGGTTCGATGGATTGCTCCCGCATCTTCGACCTATCCGGACGCCGAGACCCATTGCTAGGTGGTATCTTGTACTGGTACTGGAAGTGTCCCAATACTACCGTTTAGGTTCGAACCTATGAGGTCACACGCCACAGAGGATTTCTATCTGATCAGGAACCGATTCGATTGGGAATCGTTTCGGTGTTTTGTCACGGTTTTTGGTTGAGTTTTCTTCTGATTGACCCAGTCTTGGGTTGATCAGGTCTTCTCTGGATCGACCAGGAATATGTTCCTGGCTGACTAGGATTGAACCCATGTTCATCAAATGGTTTGATGAATGTTTCTAAGTCTAATTGATTTTGTTTTAAATCGGTTGCAAATCAATTTCAACTCAAATCAGTGAGGTTGGACTGTAGAAAGATAGGGTTCGTTCTTAGCTTCGTTTTGAGTCCAGTTTCGTTCGATTTGGACTTCGTTTGACTGGGTTTTGGCCTGAACCCAATTGACCCTGCTTTGCCCTTGGACCGAAGGGCTTTTTGGTCATTTGCCGGTTCACCTATTGAACCGTCATCTTCTCGCCTGAGACGTTTGCGTTTCTGAAACCGAAACAGGGCATCCGATGTTTTGATTTATTTTGATTAAAACCCACCACCCCTTCGCACCAAACTGAAGACCCTTGCTCTCCCCTTCGGTTGGCATCCAGAGATAATTTTTATACCCCCTTCTTGCTCTCTTTCGGTGTGTTTTTGAGAGCTTCCTCCATCTTTCCAAAAACCGGTGAAAGCTTGGGATCCGCCGGCTAGCGACGCCGGAGCTCCGATCAGAAGTTCCCACGGCGTGTATCCCCTCTAGAGGGATTTCCCCTGAGATCCTGGGAGCAGGTCATCGCTCCAGTGCAACGTAATCACAGTTTGATCTTCAAATCCCCCTGCTGCAATTGTGGCCATGGACGACTTTTGGAGCCCCGATTCGAAGTGGAAAACGCCAGAGACCTGGAGATCCGATTTCATCACCTTGTAGCCGGTCAAGCAAGGATTCCAGCGGACCTAGGAGCTCGAGGATTGGAGACCTGTGCGCGCCGCAGTCGGCGTCTGAACCTTGCTCCACGGTAAGCAATCTCTGGACCGAGGTTGAAGAAGGGTGGAATAGCGGGAATAGCTATTCCACCCTATTCCTCATAGCTATTCCACCCTATTCCTCCCTTATTCCAGCCTGGAATAAGTTCAATTTAATTTTTATATGCATTTATACATGCCCAAAATTATGAAAAAAATATATGCCATGCATCTTTATATTCTCTATGCAAATATATTTTTTGATCCTGGTTTTGGGACAAGTTTTTCCGCGATTAATTAAAATTGTTTTAAAACATCTACCTGTTCCTATCCTCTGCTTAGTGTAGGCACACAAAAAAAAAAAAAAATCTTCCTTCAAATGGTATCAGAGCCAAGGTTCAATTTAAAATTATATTTACATGTTTTTAGTTAATTAAAATTGTTTAATTAACTAATTTGGTAATTAGTTGAATTATTTAATTTTTAATTAAAATTGTTTTAATTAAGAATTAATGATGGCATGTATTATTTTTATTTTTTGATATGTTAAATGTAAATAAGAATTAATTGTAAAAGGAGTTTTACAAGATTTAATTAAAATTGCTTTAATTAAATAATTGGCTTGATTTCTTATAATTATGAATTATTTGAAATATTTAAATGATAAATGCAAATTAGGGTTTATAAAACCTTAAGTCATTTGATAAGCCAAATGGGTTAATGGTTGGGCTAGGATTAGATCCTAATTGGGCTAGACCTAGGTTTAGTTGAATGAACTCTAAAAATTATTTTAATCAAAAGTTGATTAAGGATTATCTTTTCCTAGTTTCTAATTAGTTAGAAGCTTGAATCCATTCATCTAAATGGATCTAATCTGGCTCAGTGGCTAACCTAACTCAATTTTTCTAATCTAATTGATGACGGTAAACCAATTTGGTGTCTGAGGTAAGCAGCCTTATGGTCCTTGGCTTTGAGGGTACCCTTTCCTGGCCAGTTCTTGTAATTGGTGTCTAAGGAAAGTGGTTAATGCCGTAACTCATGCCTTGACCGCACTTACCTGGCCAAATTGGCTAACCTGATTTGATTTAGAAAAGATTATTGAGTTAGATCAACCCATGCCATTTAAGGTTATCAGTCTGACTGATTTAGGTGCCCATGAACCTAACCATAAACCCTTCTAAGATTTAGTGGGAGTTTATGGATCAAGGTTCATGAATTTTTTATTATATGTCACAAATTTTAAAATCCTCTAAATTATTAGGTCCTTAAAAGGGGCTAGTTAAGGAGTTAACAAAGTCTTTGCCTCCCATTAAGTGGGTTTGTAATATGTCCATTAGTTGGGTATGCATCGGCAGTTCCATAGAACGGGTGTATATCACGCTACTGGGATTACTCTCCCTAATATGAAGGTTGAGTGTGACCTTCTCAACAGTGATCAGGTGAGCCGTACCCTAGACGGGCTTGGTCATTTGTTGGTTGGAAACACTCAATTCGGCATGTTAATGGTTGGACCTAACCGAGAGCCTGTAATAGGAGGCCCCTAGGTCGATTACAGTGCATCTTGGGACAAAATAGATTACTAGAAATTGCTAAGGGTAGCAATTGGTTAAAAGAACCTACCTTTAAACACGTATGGGTGAGCCGTACCCTAGACAGGCTTGTACGTGGTCTATTGGATTCTAGTACCCACTTTGAATTTTGACTTCACGGAATTGGAGGTAGAGGCTCCTATTCTGAAAAGTTAGTGGGAGAACCTTTTTGACTAAAGTCCAAGTCTTTAGGGTTTTGAAAATTACATAAACTAATTTTGGTCATATTTTTCTTTCAGATGTCCACCAGTCTGTCGCTCCGTCCATTATTGGACAATGAAAAATTGACTAGACCCAACTTCGATAGCTGGTATCGAAGATTGAGGATAGTCCTTGAGCATGAACGGATCTTGTACGTTCTGACGGATCAGGCACCTGTAGTTCCCGCTGCCAATACTCGGGGACCGGTTAGAGACACTTACCATAAGTGGATCTCTGATCGGACCACTGTCCGATGTATTATGCTGGCTGCGATGAACGATGAGTTCAGTCGCAGGTTTGAGGAGGCCCAGCCTGAGGATATCCTTCAAAGGTTGAAGGGGTCTTTTGGCACTCCTGATGATGCTGAGAGATACCGTATCTCCAGCGCCATCTATAACACGCGTATGCGTGAAGGTGCTTCTGTGACTGATCATGTTATGAACATGATCGAGTTGTTCGAGCGCCTGGGCAAGCTCGGCTGTCCCCTTCACGAATAGCTGGGAAAAGATGCGATCCTGAACTCCCTACCACCCTCCTACGTGTCCTTTCTCGATCATTGGAGATTGAATAGGCCGGTAGTAAACTATCATGAGATGTTAGGTTTACTGCAAGCCTATGAAAAGGACCACCAGCTCAACAAAGGGCTGGTGAATTATGTAGGAGGTTCCTCGGCAGGTGCTCCTCGACCCTTTAAGAAAAAGAAGAAGAAGAAGAGCAAGAAGGTACAGTCTGCTCCTGGTCCAAGTCAGACCAAGAAGAAGTTAGACCAGAGCAAGGCAGAGTGCTTCTTTTGCAAGAAGCAGGGTCATTGGAAGAGGAATTGTCCTCTTTACATCGCTTCACTTGACCCCAACAGGCCGAAGAAGAAGAAGCAGCAAGCTGTTGCTGCACCAGGTATATATATGATATATCCTAACTTTACTATTTGTGATACTACTAGCTGGGTATTAGATACCGAAAGTCCTATTCATATCTGTAATTCTTTACAGGGACTTCGAGTTAGTAGAAGATTCGAAGATGGTGAGAAGTACCTGAACGTAGGGAATGGAAATGCTGTTCCAGTTCTGGCGTTGGGTGTTCTGGAGTTGTCTTATGAGTCTTGTAATGTCACTCTAAGTGACTGTCATTATAGTCCTTCTTTCATGCTTAATGTTATTTCTGTAGGCCTTCTGGCCAATGAAAATTTTGAATTTTTAATAAAGAAAAACGTTTGTTCTATCATTTTGAATGGTAAGACTATCATGAATGGAAGCTTAGTTAATGGCATATATTTACTATCACAGCCTGTTATTGTAATGAGTACAAGTTCTAGTAAACGCCCTAGAATAGATGATGTCAATGAAGCCTATCTTTGGCACTGTAGGCTAGGTCACATCAATAAAAATAGGATTAACAAGTTAATAGGAGATGGCCTCCTAGATGTCAGTGATTGTGAATCACTGCCAACTTGTGAATCTTGTCTTATTGGAAAGATGACCAAATCACCTTTTAAAGGAAAAGGTGAACGAGCCTCAGATATCCTAGGTCTTGTACATACTGATGTATGTGGACCTATGTCTATCTATGCTAAAGGAGGTTTTAGATATTTCATTACTTTTACAGACGACCTTTCGAGGTTTGGTTATGTCTATCTCATGAGACATAAGTCTGATTCGTTTGAAATGTTCAAACGATATCGTAATGAAGTTGAAAAACAAACCAGAAAGGAAATCAAAATACTTCGATCAGATCGAGGTGGTGAATATCTTTCAGGTGAGTTTTTGACATATCTTGAGGAGAATGGGATTCTCTCTCAATGGACTCCTCCTATGACACCTCAGTTAAATGGAGTGTCTGAAAGGAGAAATCGGACCTTGTTGGACATGGTTCGATCTATGATGGGGTTTGCTACTTTGCCTATGTTTTTCTGGGGATATGCATTGGAGACTGCATGTCAACTTCTTAATAATGTTCCTAGTAAATCCGTTGACAAAACTCCATATGAAATATGGACAGGACGTAAGCCAACCCTTTCACGTTTTCGTGTCTGGGGGTGTCCGGCTTATGTCATGCGTTTGGAAACAGATAAACTAGGGCCAAGGTCTGAAAAATGTTTTTTTGTTGGTTATCCAAAAGAATCCAAAGGATACTACTTTTACTTGCCTGATGAACAAAAGGTCTTCGTCAGACTTAGAGCTATCTTTTTAGAAAAGGAGTTCCTTATTGAAGGAACTGTAGCTTCTAAAATAGAACTTGATGAAGTTCTACAAGTAGAAGAACCTGGGCACACACAGGCTGCTATTGAACCTGATTTGGTAAGATCAAATCCTGAGCCTATTGTGCAATCATTAAGGAGATCCGATAGAGTATCGCGTCCACCGGATAGATATTTTGGTTATCTAATCCAGGATGGCGATCCTGTTGAACTCGATGAGAACGACGAGGATCCGATCACCTATATGGATGCAATGCAAAGGTCTGATTCTGAGTTATGGCTTGGAGCCATGAAATCCGAAATGGAGTCCATGGAAATCAACCATGTATGGACATTGGTTGATGCACCTGAAGGGATAAAACCCATTGGGTCCAAATGGATCTTCAAAAGGAAAAGAGGCACAGACGGGAAGGTAGAGACCTATAAAGCCCGTCTGGTTGCCAAGGGGTATCGTCAACGTTATGGTATTGACTATGACGAGACATTTTCTCCTGTGGCAATGCTGAAATCCATTCGGATTATGCTAGCTTTAGCTGCACATTTTGACTATGAGATCTGGCAAATGGATGTCCGAACAGCCTTCCTAAATGGAGAGCTGGAGGAGGAAGTGTATATGACACAACCTGAAGGGTTCACTTCCATAGACGAGTCAAAAGTGTGTAGACTTCAAAAGTCGATCTATGGGCTAAAGCAAGCATCTCGGAGTTGGAATTTGCGGTTTGATAAGTGTATCAAATCGTATGGCTTCGTTAGGAACGGAGAAGAACCTTGCATATATAAATGGGCTAATGGTTCTGTAGTTATATTTCTTGTATTGTATGTGGACGATATTCTCTTAATCGGGAATGACGTTCCTGCATTACAGGGAATAAAAGTTTGGCTTTCATCACAATTCTCCATGAAAGATATGGGAGAAGCCTCATTCATATTAGGTATGAAAATCTATAGAGATAGATCAAAGAGGCTTCTGGGATTGTCCCAGTCGACATACATTGACACCGTATTAAAAAGGTTTAGCATGGAAAATTCCAAGAAAGGCTATCTCCCGATAGGCCATGGAATCACTCTTTCCAAAAAGGATTGTGCGACAACCCCTGAGGAAAGAGAGCGTATGAGTAGAATACCATATGCTTCGGCAGTGGGTTCTATTATGTATGCTATGTTGTGTACTAGACCCGATGTGGCATACTCACTAGGGGTAGTGAGTAGATACCAATCTAACCCAGGAGAAGCACATTGGAAGGTGGTAAAGACCATCCTTAAGTATTTGCGAAATACTAAAGATCAATGGCTACTCTATGGAGATTCTGACCTAAAACTAGAGGGGTATACTGACTCCAGTTTTATGTCAGATCATGATGACAGCAAAAGTGTGTCAGGATTTGTTTTTATCCTGAATGGTGGAGCTGTCTGCTGGAAAAGTTCCAAGCAGCATACTGTTGCAGACTCGGTTTGTGAAGCAGAGTATATTGCCGCATCTGATGCAGCTAAAGAGGCTGTCTGGTTGCGGAAGTTCATAGGCGAGCTGGGAGTGGCACCTTCCCTGGAGCATTCTATTCCTCTGCATTGTGACAGCTCAGGGGCGATTGCTCAAGCCAAAGAACCGAAGGCACATCAGCGCACCAAGCATATTCTGCGGTGCTTTCACCTTGTACGAGAGATCGTGGAACGAGGTGACATCGACCTTCAGAAGATCGATGGAAAGGAAAATCCGGCCGACCCCTTTACCAAAGCCATCGGAATTAAAGAATTCGACAGTTACAAATGGAAGATGGGTATTCGATACTGTTCTGATTGGCTTTTGTTTAAGTGGGAGTTTGTTGGGAATTGTATCCCAAAGCCAATCATCTAGGTTGTAGATGGTTGAGCTAATTGTTATGTAATTTTTATAATGAATAAAAGTTATTCTGGCTTCTCATCACTTTACATCTTCCTATAATGAATTCTTTAGTGATGATGTCCTTAGGACTACTATTACATCGATATAGAGAGGATATATCGAGTGGTCCTTAAACAGGGTTCTCAGCCAAATGATATGTTGTGCCTGGATAGCAACATATCAAGCATAGGCTGTTGTGGTTCGCATTGTTTGGTTGTCCTCTTGACCAAAGGAGTGTGGTGACACTGATGTGATCTACAAATGGGATATTTGATATCTCATTAGACGTGACTCCGCGTAGCACCTTATCTGCCTAAGGATCGCTCGCGAATGGATATGGGCATAAGTGTCCCTCTGACCTGAGGTCACTATGGTAGCTTGCAAGCAACTCCCTGTGCTTTGGTGCCGGACTATTCGGATTTTTAATCCGGTGACGAAAGGTTTCTGGGTACAGGCAAGTACTTGTGGAGCAGTAGTGGACCAAGATGGAATTGACCTATCTAAATGGTTTGGATTGAATGTCTCGCAGTGTCTCAATTTAGCAAATCCTCGGCCGGGGTGGTCCCAATGAAGAGTCACTGGACATGCGAGATTGAGACACGTAGTGGATTGACATAGCTGGGGTTGGCAGTTCAACCCTAGGTCATCCTGAGCATTGGAGGTCAAAGGGATAAATTATGCGCTAACCATATGCCAGAGGTTCGATGGATTGCTCCCGCATCTTCGACCTATCCGGACGCCGAGACCCATTGCTAGGTGGTATCTTGTGCTGGTACTGGAAGTGTCCCAGTACTACCGTTTAGGTTCGAACCTATGAGGTCACACGCCACAGAGGATTTCTATCTGATCAGGAACCGATTCGATTGGGAATCGTTTCGATGTTTTGTCATGATTTTTGGTTGAGTTTTCTTCTGATTGACCCGGTCTTGGGTTGATCAGGTCTTCTCTGGATCGACCAGGAATATGTTCCTGGCTGACTAGGATTGAACCCATGTTCATCAAATGGTTTGATGAATGTTTCTAAGTCTAATTGATTTTGTTTTAAATCGGTTGCAAATCAATTTCAACTCAAATCAGTGAGGTTGGACTGTAGAAAGATAGGGTTCGTTCTTAGCTTCGTTTTGAGTCCAGTTTCGTTCGATTTGGACTTCGTTTGACTGGGTTTTGGCCTGAACCCAATTGACCCTGCTTTGCCCTTGGACCGAAGGGCTTTTTGGTCATTTGTCGGTTCACCTATTGAACCGTCATCTTCTCGCCTAAGACGTTTGCGTTTCTGAAACCGAAACAGGGCATCCGATGTTTTGATTTATTTTGATTAAAACCCACCACCCCTTCGCACCAAACTGAAGACCCTTGCTCTCCCCTTCGGTTGGCATCCAGAGATAATTTTTATACCCCCTTCTTGCTCTCTTTCGGTGTGTTTTTGAGAGCTTCCTCCATCTTTCCAAAAATCGATGAAAGCTTGGGATCCGGCGGCTAGCGACGCCGGAGCTCCGATCAGAAGTTCCCACGGCGTGTATCCCCTCTAAAGGGATTTCCCCTGAGATCCTGGGAGCAGGTCATCGCTCCAGTGCAAGGTAATCACAGTTTGATCTTCAAATTCCCCTGCTGCAACTGTGGCCATGGACGACTTTTGGAGCCCCGATTCGAAGTGGAAAATGCCAGAGACCTGGAGATCCGATTTCATCACCTTGTAGCCGGTCAAGCAAGGATTCCAGCGGACCTAGGAGCTCGAGGATTGGAGACCTGTGCGCGCCGCAGTCGGCGTCTGAACCTTGCTCCACGGTAAGCAATCTCTGGACCGAGGTTGAAGAAGGGTGGAATAGCAGGAATAGCTATTCCACCCTATTCCTCATAGCTATTCCACCCTATTCCTCCCTTATTCCAGCCTGGAATAAGTTCAATTTAATTTTTATATGCATTTATACATGCCCAAAATTATGAAAAAAAATATATGCCATGCATCTTTATGTTCTCTATGCAAATATATTTTTTTGATCCTGGTTTTGGGACAGGTTTTTCCGCGATTAATTAAAATTGTTTTAAAACATCTACCTGTTCCTATCCTCTGCTTAGTGTAGGCACACAAAAAAAAAAAAAAAAAATCTTCCTTCACATGGGATCTTCAATTGGGTGCACATGAAGTTACAAGGTCTTCAATTAGTTCCCCCTTGTATTACAGGACTCAATAACTAATCATTACAAGACTCAAAAACAAATAACTAAAGCCTATTTGATCAATTGATCGAAAGGCATAACCTCATGCAATAAAAAAAAAAATGGTAAACAGGGTTTGGCCCAATAGGGATTGATACAACCAATAAATAGGGTTTTGACTCAATGTGGTAAAAAGGGTTTAGCCCAAAAGGCTAAATAACAAAACCCTAATTATAGTTGGTAAAAAGGGCTATCCCTAACTAAGCCAAATTAACAGAATTTAAAATAAAATATTTACACGATAAAAGGGGTTGGGTTTAGGGCTTTATTCACAAGTGATCTACAAGGATGTGGGTTCAACCTGTCGATTTCTTCTGGCCTTGATGTCCATAGCAATACTCCCCGGGTGGGATGAACTCGACCCTGTCGAGTATGGGTCAATGTCGCTATGATAGCGCTCTAGTAAGTCTAGGTCAATTCTCTGCAGGTCCTCTCTGGTGATCCAAGAATCATCAATCTCAGGTCATCCTTACCAACGAACTAGATATCGCCGGTTATCTTTGCTTCGGGTAGCAATGATCTTATTATCCAAGATCTGCTCGATCTTGACTCTCCGGGTTGGTGGTATGGCAAGTGGACACTCTTGGGTTGGTTCACTCTCAAGGACTGGATTAGGCCCAAATGGCTCACTAGGAATCAACGTTGGCTCCTTATACTTAATAAGGTATGAAACGTCGAAAGCAAAACTAATGCCTAGTTCAGGTGGTAACTCAAGCACATAGGCATTAGGTCCAATTTTTTCAATTACTTTGTATGGTCCACAACTACGGGCATGTACCTTTTTCATGGTTCTAGGTGGGAACCATTCAGGTCCTAGTATAACCATGACAAAGTCTGCTTCATTATATTTTTTGAGTCTTTTTCTCTTTTTTTTTCCTTTTTTTTCCCTATTGACATGCATGTAAATAGGAAATTTAAAAAGGGTTTTGACTCAATGTAGTAAAAAGGGTTTAGCCCAAAAGGCTAAATAACAAAATCCTAATTACAGTTGGTAAAAAGGGCTAACCCTAACTAAGCCAAAATAACAAAATTTAAAATAAAATATTTACACGATAAAAGGGGTTGGGTTTAGGGCTTTATTCACAGGTGATTTGCAAGGATGTTGGTTCAACCTGTCGATTTCTTCTGGCCTTGGTGTTCACAGCAATTTTTCCTGGGTGGGACGAACTCGACCCTATCAAGTAGGGGTCAATGTCTCTATGATAGCTCTCTAGTAAGTCTGGGTCAACTCTCAGCAAGTCCTCTCTGGTGATCCAAGAATCATCAGTCTCAGGTCATCCTTGCCAACGAACCAGATATCGCTTGTAATCTTTGCTCCGGGTAGCAATGATCTTGTTATCCAAGATCCGCTCGATCTTGTCTCTCTGGGCTGGTGGTATGGTAGGTGGACAAACTTGGGTTGGTTCACTTTCAAGGACTGGATTAGGCCCAAATTGCTCACTAGGAATCAATGTTGGCTCCCTATACTCCATAAGGTATGAAACGTTGAAAGCAGAACTAATGCCTAGTTCAGGTGGTAACTCAAGCACATAGGCATTAGGTCCAATTTTTTCAATTACTTTGTATGGTCCACTACTACGGGCATGTTCCTTTGTCATGGTTCCAGTTGAGAACCATTTAGGTCCTAGTCTAACTATGACAAAGTCTCCTTCATTGTATTTTTTAAGTCTTTTTCTCTTTTTTTTTTCCTATTGACATGCATGTAAATGACTAATAACTATACCTAATGGACTACAGATTCGACTAAACCCTAAACTAAAATTCAGTTCAACCCTTGGTTGGTGGGTAACATGAAGATGAGAATGGTGCATGGACTCGCACTAAATGCCACAGGGTCTTCCAGAAGTAAGTGGCAAACATAATATGATCAAAGGATGTATGTAACTTGCTAACCTCTATAAAATGCAAACTAATAGTCCTAGAAACATGGGAAGCATCAAGTAAAGGTAGGAAGTAAGAAGTGGATTCGGGGGTGACTTGGTAGGATAGGAAATAAGAAAAGGGTTTGGGGATTTGTCCTAGACTAACGGGGTTGACCTTACGGGTTGGACATTAATTCACACATATAGGGAATAAAGGGTCAGCCTGAAGAAAGGACGAGTCAAGAGTTTCAGGAAAAAGATCTTCAATGGGGACTGATGGAGTGAATTCTTCTTGAGGTTGCTGGTTTGGAAAAATCAAGTCTTCACTGATTACTTTAGGACTAAATTCTATAGCTTGACTCTTTTCTAGTGTTTCCTCAGGTAAGGTCCTAGCAATAAGGTTAGACTCCTCATGGGTCTCTTTTTCTAAGGGTCTACCAGTATAGTTTCAGTCAGGGTAGGGTCATGGTCAACTAACTCTGGGTTTACCTCCTATATTTCCTCATCTTCATACTCATTTACTCTTCTCAGCTTCATACACTTCCACTACAATGGCATCTTGGTGAACCAATTGGGTGGTAGAGGTGGGTCAACTAAGGGGAGGAGGACTGATTCCAAGGTTCTGACTAGGTGTACTGATCTTAGTGGGTTCAGGTCGATGGGTTAAGGGGCCAAGGGAAGTTGGTCTAGGTGAACGAAGGTTAGTACGAATCTTATGGATTCTCTCTAGATTTTCGAATCGCTTATCTATTCGGTCACATTTATTGTTCACTAGGGCAAACTGATCATTCATGAACCTCATAAAGGTTTCAAGGTTGTACTCCATGGTCACAATAGGTTAGGGTGAGACTACTGGTTGGGTCAGACTCCTAATCTATTGGTTATGCAATGCAGATACATAGAACTCGACTCGGACTAGGATTTTCTAGACCTAGAGCTCAAGTAGAATGGGTCAACTCAAATTATAGCCAATTCAATAATTACCTAGTCCACTAGCCAAGTAAAAGGTGGAGTCATGGGAGGCTCCCCCTACTCTCACAGGATCCTAATTAAAAATCATGAAACTTCTTAAGGCATTTGCCTCTGGACCTCTAGCCTTAGACACTAGATTCAAGTGATAATCAAAGGATTGGGTGCACTAGCTTACACACAATACTTGGAAACCGACCTGTTGGTGTCCCTAGCTCACTAGAGCAATTAAGTCTAATTAATTTTAATTAGGTTAGGATTGATGCAAAGGTGGTGGTTGTGGGCCAAGGAAGGGTGATGAAATCCCTCCCTTATGTAGATATTGAGTGCCCTTAATATTAGGTTTGAATGATGTAATCACACAAATATGAAACCCTAGATGCAATCAAACTAAAATGATTAAAAATAACAAAATAATAATAATTAATTATTTTTTTTGTATTATCTACAAATTAAGTTTCTGATTAGATTAATTTTAGATTTTCGATCTCAGGATTTCACATTCTGCCGTAGCTCATTACTCCCATGGGTCATAAGTATACTTTCGTATACCCACTCAGGAGGCATGATTTCCTTCCACCAGAAAATAATAAATAAAAAAAATTTATCTTAATTTTTTCCAAGATTAATATAGGATTAACAAAAAATTTAATATTAATTTTTTTTAATTTTTTTAAGGTGGTTTTCATGCAATTTAATTTCAGCCTAGTTCTAGGTATGCAGAAATTTTAGAACTAGCAGTTAAATCCTAGTTTAACCTTCGCTCTGATACCAAAGATGATGTGGGATGATAATTAAAAATAAAATAATTGATATTAAGAACTAATTAGCAGATAAAAATAGAGACTAAATTTTTTTTAATGTATAATTTTTTAGATTTTTATGAGAGACTCAAAGAAGACAGTAAGGGAAAGTAGTTCTGGTTAATTACTAGCATGTAAACCTACAAAATAACTAGAAAAATAGGGCTTGGTGGCTAAGAAACCACCGTAAACTAGGACCTACTTATCAATTATTCAAAAATTAAAGAGTAGGGAAGAGGTTTTAAGTTTACCAATGCAGAATCATTCCTCTGAAGTAAATATGGTAGGACTTTCAAGATTATTATGGCAGGGTTTCAAGAACTCGATCCTGAGCTCCGATCTTCCGCGTGATACTGGTTTTGAGGCAAGAATACTTGACTTTGATTCTTGATCACCTACAAACACTCAACAATGAAAACTCAGATTAGAAAGCAGCAAAAGAAGGAAAAAGAATGGAAGGGAAGGGTTAGAAGTGATGGCTAGGATTTCTTGTCGGCAGGATAGGTAGGATAACTAGGACCTCACACCCCGTGATGTTCCGAAGAACAAAGGAAAATGGTCTCACACCCCACGATATTCCGAAGAACAAAGGAAAAGGGCCTCACACCCCACGATGCACATAGAAAGGAAGAAATTTGACAGAGTTTCTTTATTGATGAATAATAATTATTATTTACACGGGATTGGGTTATTATAGACCCACAACCAGTAGTGTAAGGGATACAAAGACTGGACTTGTACTTCCTTAGACTACAACTCCTAGAATCCCACTCTTGGATGTCTTGGACTCTTGCTTGTTGGGCTGATCTGGACTACTCTCAAAGTGGGCGACAACATGAAGCTTTTCATCTCATTTGGGCGCCAAGATGAGGATTGGTGAGGTGACTTGATATAGGGTCAAGATGCTCCATCACTTGGCCATGGTTGTTGGACTCTGGAATCTTGATATTGTAGGCTTCTATAGGTTGGTGGACTCTTCAGTCTGGATAGAAGAGGACTCAAGAGTTTTGTGAGACTCTTGAGTTCTGAAAACTTAAGCAGCTCTGAACTTGTTTGATTGAAATGTTTGAAGAAGAAACCCTTGGCCTTCCAACACTTTGAATGAATAATTTGGCTTGAACTCTTTGGAAGATGGCATCAAGGAAGAGGCTAGAATGCTTTGGCCGACTTCTTTTATTTTGGCATGAATTAACATGAGTGGAGGGGCATGAAGGATGAGACTCCTGATAAATCATGGATTTACAAATTTATTTTAAGTATTTTAGTTAATTAATAGTGCTAACATTCTTTTAATAACCTAATTTCATAATTAATTTGGACTTTCTTGCAAAACTAATTATTTTAAAAATATCTTTGAAAAATGTGAAATTAGAGTACGTTCATGAAAAATAGATTTCAAGTCAAAGCACCACACACCCATTTAAATGATTAATAAAATATTTAATAATTATAATTAATGATCATGGAATTAGTAGAATTAATAAGTTTGAAACCCGCCAATAGGTAGAGCTTGATTTATGGAATCCAACGATGCAAACGGTACTTAAATCAGATTTGAAATGAAGAAGTTATGAATTTTTTTAGGATTTTTGCACACATTTTGATGCTGCACAGTTTTCGGAGCAACCGGTCCATCATGGACCGGCTGCTGGGTTTATTCATCGTAGGTTGGTCCACCGGTAGCCATTGCTACCAGTCCATGGAACAGGGCATAGACCACAGCCCTCCAGAGGTGCCGAAACTCGTCGGGAAGCATGCCGGCGGTGTCCCTGGCCGAAGGAGAAGCTCCGGCGATGGTTTAATGGGTGGTGGTGGCGGTCTTTGGTGGCAAACGAGAGGAACATGGATCGTTCCTCACGAGCTTCTCCATGGAACAGTGCGTAGACCACAGCCCTCCAGAGGTGCCGAAAATCGCTGGGAGGCACGCCGGCGGTGTCCCTGGCCGGAGGAGAAGCTTCGGCGGTGGTTTAACGGGCAGTGGTGGCGGTCTTTGGCAGCAAACAAGAGGAACATGGATTGTTCCTCATGAGCTTCTTCACAGGCTACAGGGCGTTGCAGTCCATGGTGGTTCCACGAGCGAGCCTCACGTTGCAGTCCATGAGCGGCGTGACGCACGGGCGCTGCAGGGTGGTGAGCGTGGATCAACGGGATCTGCTCTGATGATGGTGGCTAACGTTCAGTTCGGTAAACATGGAGCGGTCACGATATTTTTTGTCCCACATCGCTAGTGTGCAACGAGCTCTCCTCTCCGATCAATTATAAAATGAACCCCATAGCACAAGGCAGAGGTATCTTGGAGAAAGGACAAGGTACAGGATAGAGAGCATTGCTTGGGTTGCAGGTTGGCTTTTGGGAGTGAGGTTTCTCAAAGGAGAGCGTGTCCCTACACCATCTTCCAGCCTTCTCCCTCTCTGAGATCAAGATCCGAAGAAGAAGACGCAGAGGAAGCCCAGTTCGCTCCACGGAGTATGAAGGAAGGAGCTATCTTCCCGACAAGGCTACGCTGATCTGTTCTTGTCTTTGTTATTTGTTTTGTTAATTTAGTTTTTACTGCATTATACTTAGACCTTAAAATCAATGCAATATTTTTTTTTTAATTCCTGTCTTTCACCTTATCTGTAAGTAAATTCTAGGATCTAAATAATAGATCCTAGTGCCAAGTTTACTTTTCCTGCAATTTTAATTTTTATATTTTTTCGACTTCAAATATTTTTTTTTACTAGATCAAAAATTTCAAATCCTAAACACTGCCTTCTCTGTGGATTCGACCCGACTCCTCTTGCTACGTATTTTTAAATATTTTAAGAAGTCGGATTTTAAAATGATAGCCACGGTGTTTTAACGACAACCCCGCGGTTCTATCAAGTTTTTGGCGCCGTTGCCGGGGAAGGCATTAAAATAATAGTTTTTGATCTTTTTGATTTTTTATTCCATGCTAACTTTTCTTTTTCTTGTAGATTAAAAAAAAAAAAAAAAAAGGGAGAAAAGAAGAAGAGGAAGAAAGTCTCCCAATCAGTAAGATCCATCCTAAACTTTCTTTCCTCTTTTACATATTAATTGTTTTCTTTTTTAGTTTCTTTTCTTATTTCCAAAAAAAAAAAAAATTTCAAATTTCAAATTTTTTTTTAAAAAAAAAAATTTGCTTTTCATTTTTAGATACATTTAAATAAATTTATCTTTCTGCAAAAATCCAAATAAAATTGCCCAGACATTTCATAATTTATTAGGATTAGAAACTTAATCACAAAATTAAAAATATATATATATAGCTTTAATTTAATTTTGCATGTTTATAACTTTTATTTTGACATCTTATTTATTGCATTTCATAAATTCATAATCATCTTAAGGGCACTTATCCATAAACAAGATATGGTGGGGAGTTCAATACCCTTTCTTAGCCCACAAACCATCACCCCTCATTCTGCATATCTAAGCCTTCTAAATAAAATTAACTAGACGTCAGCCCTAAGGAACTTGAGCTCAATAGGACAGGGCACCCGGAATAGTTGGACCGGGTCAAGATTAGTTGGTTGACTGGTGTCTAGGAAAGGGGTTCAGGGATTACGTCCCAAAGGAAGGTGGTTGGATCTGCTTACCTGGCCAATTTTCAATTGGTGTCTAAGGCAAGCAAAGAGGGAAACTCCACCGACCTTACCCTTACCTGGCCAGTTAGCTAATTGGTCTTTGACTTGGAGGGCTCCAAGGAGGTCTTGGAAGTTAGGAGCTGTCTAGAATTAGGGAGCCTAGGATAGAAATCTGTTTGATAAGTGTTTGAAAATAACAAAAAATATATATATATATAAAATAAAAAATTTTTGATTCATATATTAGGGTTGCACTGTTACATGCATGGTAGGAGATCTTTATTTCCAGACCTAGTTGACTTCAACCCTGAAATCGAACGACTGATCCATAGTATACCAAAAAATCAAATGGCTGGAAACCCAGAAGAACCACCTAGACAGATGAAGGAATACTTTATTCCTTCCACCTACAACCCATCGACTTGTATCCAATTACCTGAAATACCTGCAAGACAATATGAGATCAAGTCTGCCACAATCCAAATGCTTCCTTCCTTTTATGGGAATACCAATGAAGATCCTTATAAGCATCAAGATGAGTTTCTTGAAATCTGTTCTACGGTGAAGATCCAAGATTTTACTGATGATGCCCTTAGGCTAACCTTGTTCTCCTTCTCACTTAAGGATAAGGCCAAGTTCTGGCTTGGCACAAAAGGGAAACCAATTCGAACTTGGGTTGAAATGCAGCACGAGTTCCTTAAGAAATTCTATCCTATTTGTCGAACCAACACCATGAGGCGAGCCATCACTGGATTTGCTTAGCTTCCTGGTGAACAAATTCATGAATCATGGGAGAGACTTAAGGAACTCCTTAGAAAATGCCCACATCATGGTCTGTCTAAGTGGCAAATTGTCCAAGCTTTTTATGAGGGATTAGGAGACCAGTATAGACAGATGGTGGATGCATCTTGTGGAGGTGCATTCATGAGTAGAAGTGAGGATAAAGCCTATACCTTGTTTGAAACCCTAAGTGAAAATTCGATCAACCATGCTTCTTTGACTTCATATGAAAGATCGATTCCTCACCAAAAGCGGGCAGGGATTTATGAAATTAGACATTTAAATTCCAATGTCGACTTGAACCTAATATCCCAAAGATTAGATACAGTCGACCTCCTTGCCCAAAAGTTAGACCAAGTCCTAGCCCTCAGTCAACAATCTCCTGCACAATACCCATCACACCCATCACAATACCCATCACCCTCTAATCATCAGGAGATTTGTTCTATATGTACTAGCCCAGCCCATCACATGAATGAATGTCCTACGGTTGCACAGTTACCACCTTTCATCCAAGAACAAGTCCAAGCTGCTTAAGGTTACTCCAAGCCGGGTAATGACCCATTTTCAAATACTTATAACCCGGGTTGGAGAAACCATCCTAATTTTTCTTGGAAACCACAACAGACTCAGGTTCAGACCCAAACTCCTCCTGCACGAAACTTTCAAAATTGGCCCCCATATCAAAAATATGCCTTTAATAGAGGTCAGCCTAGTCAGCCTACTCAGCCACCATATCAGCCACCATATCATCATCAGTCATCATATCAACCTCCTCAACAGACCAATCTGGCCGACAATAGGTTTGATCAACTCCAACAATTAATCATGACCCAACAACAATCTATCGCCAGGTTAGAAGTTCAAATAGGACAGTTAGCTGAATCTACTATGAGGAGAGAACCAGGTCAACTACCGAGTCAACCAATACCGAATCCTAGAAACAACCCACTCATTCTTCAGCCTAATGTTCCACCTAAGAACACTCAATTTGAGAATGCCAAAGCAATTTCTGAGCTTAGAAGTGGTAGGATTCTTAGGGACCCATATCAAGACCAGGAGAGAGAGTCTAGTACTGATGCTAGCGAGAATGATAATTTAGAAGATGATGTTAGTACTGAGACTAACCATGTAGAAGAGCCTGAGCCCGGGACTAGTACTGATACTGGTTCTGATTTAAATTAGAAAGGGAAGAAGAGAGCAGATGAATTACCTGAGACATATAAACCCAAAGTCCCGTTCCCTTCAGCCCTAGAAGCTGGTTCTTCCCGTAAAAAGCAAGGAGCACGCAACGAGGAGCTGATGGAATTATTCAAGCAAGTCCATATTAATTTACCCCTCCTCGATGCAATTCAGCACGTTCCAGCTTATGCTAAATCTCTCAAAGAACTCTACACCCAAAAGCGTGAGCCACGAACCATAAAGAGAATCATATTGTCTGAGGATGTAAGTGCAGTCTTGTTGAATCAATTACCTCAGAAAATGAAAGACCCCGGTGCTCCTTTGATTTCTTGTGTTATAGGAGGCATTACCATTGATCGAGCCCTATTAGACCTAAGAGCTAGTGTGAACCTTATTCCAACCTCGGTCTATGAAAAATTTGGGATAGGTGAACTAAAACCCACGTCAGTCATTCTACAACTAGCCGATAGATCTGTCAAGACACCATGTTGGTTGATTGAGGATGTCTTAGTTAGAGTGAACCAATGTTATTTCCCAGTAGACTTCCTCAAACTAGACATGGAACCATCCCAAGAGCTAAATCAGAATCCCATAATCTTAGGTCATCCAATCCTAGCCACTGCCAATGCCAATATCAATTGTAAAACGGGAGCTATGGACATTTCTTTTGGGGATCAAAAGGTGAGAATTAATATTTTTAATGCCTCAAAGTTTGCTCAAGAGGAGGAAAATTGTTTTGTGATTGGTTTAATAGATGAGATTGTTGAGTCTGAATTTTCCTCCAATTTGATGGAAGATGACGAGCCTATTGCTGAAACCCAAGTCCAAGAGGTAAATGCCCTACAAGATTCACCTCAACCTTCACCACCTTGGTCTATGCAAACTGAATCCTTACCTGACCTAGGAACTAAGCCTTTGCACCATTCGATTCAGGCCACACCACAACTTGAACTAAAAACTTTGCCTGAATCACTTAAGTATGTGTTTTTAGGACCCGACAAAACCCTGCCTGTAATCATTGCTTCTGACCTAACCATTGAGCAGGAAAACCAATTGATAGATGTTCTGAAAACACATAGGGTGGCCATAGGTTGGGCCATTGCTGATTTAAAAGGCATTAGTCCACCAATTTGTATGCACCATATCTATACTGAGGATAGTGCCAAGCCAACTAGAGAGATGCAAAGACGGCTCAACCCAAACATGCAAGAAGTGGTCAAGAAGGATGTGATTAAATGGTTGGATGCTGGTATTATTTATCCTATTTCTGATAGCCACTGGGTGAGTCCTACTCAAGTCGTTCCAAAGAAATCTGGACTCACGGTTGTCCGTACTAACTATGGGGATTTAGTGCCAACGCGACTTTCTACTGGGTGGCGTGTCTGTTTAGATTATAGAAAACTTAATGCAGCTACCCGCAAAGACCACTTTCCCTTACCATATATTGATCAGATCCTAGAAAGATTAGCTGGCCAGCAATACTTTTGTTTCTTAGATGGATACTCAGGATACAACCAGGTAGCAATCTATCCAGGAGACCAAGAAAAGACCACCTTCACATGTCCTTATGGAACCTTTGCTTTCCGTAGAATGCCTTTCAGATTGTGTAATGCACCTGCAACCTTTCAAAGGTGCATGATATCAATTTTCTCTGACATGGTAGGAGATTTCTTAGAAACTTTTATGGATGATTTTTCAGTCTTTGGAGAATCTTTTGAGAGTTGCCTCAATAATTTGAAGAAAATATTAAAATGATGTATTGAGGTGAATTTGGTTCTGAGCTGGGAGAAGAGCCATTTCATGGTTTGAGAAGGGATTGTTTTAGGACATATTGTATCTAAGAGAGGGATCGAGGTAGATAAAGCAAAGGTTGAATTGATCTCTAAACTTCCTCCACCCATCCTTATCAAACAAATTCGATCTTTTCTCGGCCATGTAGGATTCTATCGTCGCTTCATCAAAGACTTTTCAAAAATTTCCAGTCCTTTGTGTAATCTGCTTGCTAAGGACGTTCCTTTCAATTTTGATGAAGATTGTCTTAAGGCTTTTGAGTTTCTAAAGGAAGTTGTGACCCAAGCCCCAATCATCCAACCCCCTGATTGGTCACTACCTTTTGAAATCATGTGTGATGCTTTAGACTTTGCCATAGGAGCTGTCTTGGGCCAAAGGGTAAACAAATGTCCCATAGTGATTTATTATGCTAGCAGAACTTTGAATGAAGCCCAAAAAAATTATACCACTACTGAAAAGGAGTTGCTAGCTATGGTGTTTTCCCTAGAAAATTTCAGATCATATCTTTTAGGTTCCAAGATTGTGGTTTATTTGGATCACTAGGCTTTGAGATACCTGCTCTCAAAGAAAGATGCTAAACCATGATTGATTAGATGGATCTTACTGCTACAAGAGTTTGATATTAAAATTCGAACAAGAAAGGATCTGAAAATGTTGTAGCAGACCATCTATCTAGGATTTTAGTTGAAGACTGTGAACCTGCATCAATTGAAGAATCTTTTCTGGATGAACAACTCTTAGCAATTTCACATGCAAAGGCCCCTTAGTTTTCAGATATTGTTAACAACTTAGTGGTTGGACAAATCCCTGATGGCTAGTCCAAGAATGAAAAGGATCGATTCTTTGCTCAAATTAAATATTACTTTTGGGAAGATCCTAAACTCTTTTGAATTTATGCTGATCAAATCATCCGTAGGTGTGTTCCTGAATCTGAACATCTGAGTATTTTAAACTTTTGCCACACCCTTGCTTTGCGGAGGACATTTTTCTGGTCGAAAAACTGTGGCTAAAGTTTTGCAAAGTGGATTTTACTAGCCGACATTGTTTAAGGATGCCTATACTTTTGGCAAAGAATGTCTTAAGTGTCAAGCCTTAGGAAATATTTCAAGAAAAGACATGATGCCTTTAAATCCCATCTTGGTAGTTGAAATCTTTGACGTTTGGAGAATTGATTTTATGGGACCCTTTCCACCCTCTAATGGTTTTGAATATATTTTGGTGGCTGTCGATTATGTTTATAAATGGATTGAGGCAATGGCAACACGAACCAATGATCATAAGGTAGTCATAAAGTTTGTTCAAAAGAATATCTTCTCTAGGTTCGGATTTCCACTTGCCATCATTAGCGACGAAGGTGCCCATTTCACAAACTCCCAATTTCGAATGCTTTTACGAAAATATGGGGTCACACATAAAGTAGCTACACCTTAACACCCGCAAACAAGTGGCCAAGTGGAAGTATCCAATAGGGAGATCAAGAACATTTTGCAAAAGACTATTAGGCCCGATCATAGAAACTGGTCAGATCGATTAGATGATGCATTATGGGCCTATCGGACAGCTTACAAGAATCCCATTGGAATGTCTCCCTATAGACTGATCTTTGGAAAAGCATGTCATCTTCCGGTAGAACTTGAACATAAAGCATATTGGGCGATTAAGCAATTAAATTTTGATTTAAAGCAAGCTAGTTCTAACCGGATGTTGCAACTGAGTGAATTAGATGAACTGAGGTGAGAGGCTTATGAAAATTCACGTATTTATAAAGAGAAAATGAAAGCCTTTCATGATCAATTTATTTCTAGTAAAATCTTTGAGCCAAATCAACAAGTCTGGTTATTTAATTCAAGGCTTCGATTATTTCCTGGAAAATTGAGATCTAGATGGGATGGACCTTACTTTGTTAATCAAGTATTCCCCCATGGTGCAGTCAAAATTTATGATCCTAGGTCAGGAAACTTCTTTAAGATGAATGGTCAACGTTTAAAACCATACATTGAAGGAATATCAACAAATCGAACCATTGACCAAGTAACATTAACTGACCCACACTGAACTGTGCTGCATTATGTCTGGTTGAAGACATTAAACTTAGCGCTTGTTAGGAGGCAACCCAATATGTACTCTATCTCTTTTCAAAAAAAAAAAAAAAAATTGCAGCCTCTACTTTGTTCATGAGCTCCTCTTCTCGGGTAACCCCTATCCCCATACATTTTTTTAGTTCTTATGGTTTATTCCTTTGCCTTTTTATACCATTAGGGACAATGGTATTTAAGTTGGGGGGTCGGGACAATTTTCTTAAAATTTTGAAAAAAAAAAAAAAAAAGTTTTCATGTGTCAAAAATAAATCTGGAGCAAGATAGACTAGGAAAAGTAATAAGAGTTAGAGAGTGTTGCTAATGACTATAGCGAGTCAAGAAGTAGACTAACGTGTCAGACTTTTAAGGCCTACTTAGATCACCTAAAGGCTATCAGCACTTTCATTGCACATGCACGCTGACGAGACAAAGTAAGTATTAGTTGTAAGGACAATTGAGGACTTAATTATCACTGAAAACTGGTAATTGATATATATCCCAATTTAAATTTTTTTTTGAATTGAGGAAAGAGCTACCTACCTGAAATAAAAGTGCAAAACATAGAGTATATGTGGATCACCCTAAACTTAGTAACCGGGTCTCTGTACCTAAGTCAAGTGTGGAGGTTCGCGTCAAACGGTGAAGGGAAGGCCAGGATGCTCAGCACTTAAAAAAAAAAAAAAAATCAGGTAGTGTGAAAGCTAACTCAGTTCATAAGCTTAATTTAGGGATGTATAGAAAATTAACCAAAGTAAGTGTTAATCAAAGATACATTTGTTCTTGCAAACTAGTACCAAAATGTTAAGTTAGTCATCACAAACACAAGTGCTGTAGATCTTTAGATGAACTCTAAGAAAGTTTCTAATTATGCTGACTGCAAAATTTATTTCTGAAACTCAATACTTAGTGATACTTGCTAGATCTTTTTACTTTCAAACCTGGATCTATTTTTGTAAAGGATGATCTTTGTGACACATAGTTATACTTTTTGCATTGCTAAGGGACTAGCAATAAGTAAGTTGGGGGGTGTGATAAATCATAGATTTACACGTTTATTTTAAGTATTTTAGTTAATTAATGGTGCTAACATTCTTTTAATAACCTAATTTCATAATTAATTTGGACTTTCTTGCAAAACTAATTATTTTAAAAATATCTTTGAAAAATGTGAAATTAGAGTACGTTCATGAAAAATAGATTTCAAGACAAAGCACCACACACCCATTTAAATGATTAATAAAATATTTAATAATTATAATTAATGATCATGGAATTCATAAAATTAATAAGTTTGAAACCCGCCAATAGGTAGAGCTTGATTTATGGAATCCAACGACGTAAATGGTACTTAAATCAGGTTTGAAATGAAGAAGTTATGAATTTTTTTAGGATTTTTGCACACATTTTGATGCTGCACAGTTTTCGGAGCAACCGGTCCATCATGGACCGGTTGCTGGGTTTATTCATCGCAGGTTGGTCCACCGGCAGCCATTGCTGCCGGTCCATGGAATAGGGCGTAGACCACAGCCCTCCAGAGGTGCCGAAACTCGTCGGGAAGCATGCCGACTGTGTCCCTGGTCGGAGGAGAAGCTCCGGCAGTGGTTTAACGGGCGGTGGTGGCGGTCTTTGGTGGAAAATGAGAGGAACATGGATTGTTCCTCACGAGCTTCTTCACGGGCTACAGGGCGTTGCAGTCCACGGTGGTTCCACGAGCGAGCCTCACGTTGCAGTCCACGAGTGGCGTGATGCACGGGCACTGCAGGGCGGTGAGCGTGGATCAACGGGATCTGCTCTGATGATGGTGGCTAACATTCAGTTCGGTAAACATGGAGTGGTCACGGTATTTTTTGTCCCACATTGCTAGTGTACAACGAGCTCTCCTCTCCGGTCAATTATAAAATGAACCCCATAGCACAAGGCAGAGGTATCCTGGAGAAAGGACAAGGTACAGGGTAGAGGGCATTGCTTGGGTTGCGGGTTGGCTTTTGGGAGTGAGGTTTCTCAAAGGAGAGCGTGTCCCTACACCATCTTCCAGCCTTCTCCCTCTCTGAGATCAAGATCTGAAGAAGAAGACACAGAGGAAGCCCAGTTCGCTCCACGGAGTATGAAGGAAGGAGTTATCTTCCCGACGAGGCTGCGCTGATCTGTTCTTGTCATTGTTATTTGTTTTGTTAATTTAGTTTTTACTGCATTGTACTTAGACCTTAAAATCAATGCAATATATTTTTTTTAATTCCTGTCTTTCACCTTGTCTGCAAGTAGATGCTAGGATCTAAATAATAGATCCTAGTGCCAAGTTTACTTTTCCTGCAATTTTAATTTTTATATTTTTTTGACTTCAAATATTTTTTTTTTTACAAGATCAAAAATTTCAAATCCTAAATACCGCCTTCTCTATGGATTCGACCCGACTCCTCTTGCTACGTATTTTTAAATATTTTAAGAAGTCAAATTTTAAACTGATAGCCACGGTGTTTTAACGACAACCCCGTGGTTCTATCAAGTTTTTGGCGCCGTTGCCGGGGAAGGCATTAAAATAATAGTTTTTGATCTTTTTGATTTTTTATTCCATGCTAACTTTTCTTTTTCTTGCAGATTAAAAAAAAAAAAAAAAAGGGAGAAAAGCAGAAGAGGAAGAAAGTCTCCCAATCAGTAAGATCCATCCTAAACTTTCTTTCCTCTTTTACATATTAATTGTTTTCCTTTTTAGTTTCTTTTCTTATTTCCAAAAAAAAAAAAAAATTCAATTTTTTTTTTTAAAAAAAAAAATTTGCTTTTCATTTTTAGATTCATTTAGGTAAATTTATCTTTCTGCAAAAATCCCAAAAAAATTGCCCAGACATTTCATAATTTATTAGGATTATAAACTTAATCACAAAATTTAAAAAATATATATATAGCTTTAATTTAATTTTGTGTGTCTATAACTTTTATTTTGACATCTTATTTATTGCATTTCATAATTTCATAATCATCTTAAGGGCACTTATCCATAAACAAGATAAGGTGGGGAGTTCAATATCATTCCTTAGCCCACAAACCATCACCCCTCATTTTGCATACCTAAGCCTTCTAAATAAAATTAACTAGACGTCAGCCCTAAGGAACTCGAGCTCAATAGGACAAGGCACCTGGAAGAGTTGGACCGGGTCAAGATTAGTTGGTTAACTGGTTTCTAGGAAAGGGGTTCAGGCATACAAATGATACAAAGGATGTGCTAGTCTTTCCAGATTCATCGATCCCCGAATCGATTATCCAACGACTAGGAATATTTTAGATTAGGATTTATAAGAACTTAGGTCTCACCATTATGATCTCCATCATAATCCTAATTCTATTATCCTAACCTATGGGGTTCTTCATAATCTTTATAAGATGCATTAGTATGATGAATCAAAAGATACCTTTTATTGATAAATAATATCATACATGAGTTGGAAAATCATATAAATGCCCTTACAATTATTGGCTTTTAGGGCACCATTCTTTCAGCTTTGTCACCCATCATATACCTTGAGCAGCCACTATCCAAATACCATCTTTTGCTTGAATTCTTGGCTGCAAGACATTCCTGCAAAATAATCAAGGAGTTCTTTTAGGTACCCAAGCTTTCTTGGACCCTGGTAGGTTAGTGGAGGTGGTTCCTTTGGAAATCTAAATCTTTATAAGTTTGCTTTTAACAATTCTATTGCATTAAAATGCTTTATGTCCAACCCCTTGGCATGCATAACACAAAACTTTAAATGCACATATTGAAGTTCTAGATGTAGAAGGTTTTGATGCAGAAAACTTTGAAGCATAAAATTTAGGTTCTTAGAATTTTTGCACCAAAGTTTTAGAAGGTACAAATTCTGTAGCTGAAATTCCTTTTGTATGTACATAATTAAAACCAATTCCAACCTTATTTTTAGATACTCTTTGATCTTTTAAAATCAACTCAAGCTTATTTGAACTTAATGTTATTTTTTCAACCAAAGGCTTGAGTTTTTCATCCTCCTTTTTCAAAGTAATATTTTCTTCATTTAAAGCTTTATTTTTCTTAAGATAAATATTTTTTCTCTGCTTGCAAAGCTTTATGTTTTTTAGAAAAGTTGTTCAATTCCTTTTGTAATAATTTGTTCATTTCTAAAATTTCTTCTTTTTCCTTTATCAAAACATCATTGCTATTTTTCAAATTTTTGATTTTGAGTCATGCCTTTTTGTATTCAGATAGTAAATCATGAAATGCAGAATTCAACTCATCAAAACTAAATTTATCTTGAGGTTCAAGAGATCTTACCTTATCTTCGAGACCCATTAGACATAAGTTTGCAGTTTTTGTGGTCTCTTCTTCTTTAGTTGAAGTTGACTCCTCACTATCGCTCCAAGTGGCAACCATAGCCTTCTTTTTCTTCTTCTTGAAAGTTTTCTTCAGATTCGGACAATCAAATCTAAAATGCCCAGGTTTTTTGCATTCATAGAGATGGGCTGTTGCTCCTTTTCCTTTTCTTTTTCTTTCTCCTTATCTCTTTTGAATTCTTCCTTTTTGTGAAATTTTTTTCAATACCTTCCCTTTTTCTTCCCTATAAATTTTCTGAATCTCCTCACAACTAAGCCGATGTCATCATCTTCTAGTTCATCAGAGGAGGAGGGGCTTTCTTCTTGTAGTTCTTCTTCTTGTTTCTTCAGCTCTGCAACAGCCTTGATAACGATTGACTTTTTTTTCTTTATTTCATCTTCATTTTGGTGCTGCATGGTAAGCTCTGAGCGATCAGGGAACCTAGCAGTTCATCTAGTGGCAATGTGTTAAGATCTTTAGCTTAGCGATTGACTTTTTTTTCTTTATTTCATCTTCATTTTGGTGCTGCATGGTAAGCTCTGAGTGATCAGGGAACCTAGCAGTTCATCCAGTGGCAGTGTGTTAAGATCTTTAGCTTCCTGGATGGCAATAACTTTTGGATCCCATTTATCTGGTAGAGATCTCAAAATCTTTTGTACAAGGTCAGCGTTTGAATATATCCTACCAAGACTCTTAAGGCCGTTAATAATATCTGTAAATCTAGAGAACATGACAGAAATAGTTTCATTTTGTTCCATTTTAAATATTTTGTAACTATGTACAAGAAGAGTGATCTTAGAGGTTTTCACTTGTGAAGTTCCTTCATGGGTAACCTTGAGTTTATCCCAAATTTTTTTTATAGATAGGCAAGTAAAAATTTGATTAAAGTTGCTTGCATCCAAAGCACAATATAAAACATTCATGGCTTTGGCTTTTAATTCACCCATTTTCATGTTGTGATCATCCCATTCCTCTTCAGGTTTTGGGACATCCATGCCATTAATTTTTTTCATGGGTGTGTGAGGTCCCTTTAGAATAATCTTCCATAATTGAAAATCAATAGCTTGAATATATTTTTCATTCTAGCATTCCAATAACCATAATTAGTGTTAGTGGAGAGTGGTGGTCTATTGGTAGATTGGCCCACGGCCAAAGAGGTGCTCATGGGATTAGCCATCAATCTTTACTCCAAACAAGTGAAGGGACACTGCTCTAATACCAGTTGTTGCCTAGGTGGCTTATCCAAGAGGGGGCATGAATTGGGTGTTTAAAAAGTTTCTTCAAGTATGTGCTCTTTTGAAATCAGAGTGTTGTGAGTGAAGTGATTAAATGAGTTAGCAACAAAAGTAAAAGCACAACATAGATATTCACAGCTCAAATACCAAGAAATTTATAGTGGTTCAGAGCAACCCAACTCCTACGTCCACTATCTAAGATACCACTTGGAATTTTCACTATATTCACCCATGGAATATAGCTTGATTGTTTTCATGAGCTCACAATCCAAAACCCAACTTGGTTTTTTATCGAGATCACCAAAAACCCAAACTTGGTTTTAACCAGGCTCTCCAAAAACCCACTACTATGTTAGTTTTAACATGGGATCACTAACAACCCACTTTGGTTTTATGTTGGGCTCACCAAATAACCCAAACTCCAAGTTATAGCCCCTGCTGTACTTGGGACAACTCAAAATAATGAGAAGAAATAAATTAGAGCAACTAAATGACAAACTGATTATTGTTGGATGGTTGCAGTTGCAGCTTTAAACAAGCCTTCTTGTTTGTGCTTTCTTCAAGGCTTCAACTTTTCTTCAACAAATGCCTCAAAAAGATAGATAGAAGTTTGGTGTAGTCTTGAGTGCTCTTCAAAAATATTCTCTTTATTTCTTCTTTAGTGCATTCCTCTTTTTTTTTAAAGGTGGTTCAAATCCCTTTTAAATAGTCCCTTTGACTGATTTGATGTGGATCTAGCCATTATAGATCATTGGGAATCGAGATATGACCGTTGAAGAGCATTTTGAATTCAAAAATCAAGTTCTAGAACTAGCCATTACTTGCTTGGAATCGTCATTCGAGTCAGCTTGGTTGCCTTGAGTTGGCTTGGATTCTCAGAATTGTTGAAACCTTACTCTGGTCGAGTTGGCTCAGATCCTTAGGTCTTCAAAAATAAACACAGGTCGAGTCGGCTCTTCTCAGTCGAGTCGGCTCGCTTGGCTTGTTTTCTTATAACTGATTTTACTGATCTTTGGAAAAGTTAGCTCTGTTGCTGAAGGGTCGACTTGATTATCTGACAAAAAATTTGAGTCGGTTCGGATTGCTTTGGATCGGCTCGTCTATCTGATTCAAGAGTTTGATACTCTGGATGAGTCAGCTCGGGTTCCTTCGAGTTGGCTTGGATATCTGCGTGCTAGAAACCTTCATGTGTGCCATGACCTAGAGTCGGCTCTTCTGCCTTGAGTCGGCTCGAGTGATTTTTCCACAAGGTCTTCCAATCTTCTCCAAAATTATTTCAAATACTCCCAACTCAATTTAAAGATCATTTTACATAATTTAAACTCCTAAGATGCATAGACTTGGCCCTATTTTCATGAATATAATAGTGATTTTTCTTTGGGCACATTTTACAATGCTTCGAACAAAATACTTGACATGCAACAAAGTTGTAGGAAATGTGGTTGTGCAATAAAATCATCCTACAAAAACTTGTAAAGCACTTGAACATAGTCAGAAAACAAATGCATGCTCCAATGTTTTGTTATCATCAAAATCATTCAGGGGATCAACAAAATCATTAATTCCAAAAAGATTCATTACATATATATCCAAGAAATTACAGACTTTAATGTCAAAGCATAAGTCATACAAAATGGTACATCATAATGTGTGTCTAAAAGATATCATGGTTACTCTCACTGCTAGAATCTAAATCTAGGGTCTCAGTAGCATACACTCTAGAAGATCTAATGGAAGGCGAAGGTCCTCTTGAGTTGCGAGTCCTAGAAGCAGGTCCAGCTCTAGGAGGTGGTCTAGAGTGTGGAGGTGGCTGTCTAGCCATAGGTGTAGACTGCGGAGGTGGCTATCTAGAGGTAGAAGGTTCAAAGCTGGGTCTCACTCTCGTGAAGCCAAGCAGAACTACTCCCCGCTCAGTCTCCATCCTTTGCATCCCTTGTTGAATACCATGTAAAGTCAAGGCCTTATGTGTAGCAAAGGAATCAGCAGTGCCACATAGTCTGCCAAAATTTGGATACAGATATCTAAGATCAGTCTGATAATCCTCTTGCATCCTCTGGCTATGCTCAACAGTCTCTACTCTCAAAGTGAGCTCTCTTATATCATTACGGAACTCCTGAAGGCCACTTTCGACTGTCTAACGAAGATCATCGAACATTAAGCTGAATATGCCAGTCAGGGTGTCCGCAAATTGAGTAAGTTGCTCGATAGTCACTATAATATGAATAGAAGTAGCAGCTAAAGTGGAAGGGGTTGAAGGAGCTACAGATGGGCCAGGTGGAGTCCTCGGACTATCAGGTTGTCCACCAATCTCAACAGGTGAAGGTGCAACATCATCAGCCTCCTCTCTAGTGGAGTCACCATCACCATCAAAACTATCACTGGACTCTAATTTTGCATCCTCATCTGAGTCCTCCAGTCTAGCAGTAGTAGCAATAGTCTCAAGCTTTTCATCATCATCATCAGAAGGATGTGCTATCCTTTATCCAGAAGTCTTCTTCACCTATTATCCTTTAATCTTGTGATATCCCATTCGGTGAAGAGACTTATCAGAGTATCGTTAGTGTGCAACAAAGGTTGGTGCGGGCACCAGACTCAGAAGAAGACTTCAGGGCTCCATCTGGATCACTGATTGACATTGCCCGAAGAATTAGGATTTTCTGGTTTTGTAATAAGGGTTGACTTGGTCAACTCAATTTTAGTTTGAGTCTGTATTTCCCTATAATTTAAATTTTGTTGAGTCATGTTGACTCAATACAAGTCCTAGTAGTGGTCTAGGTCTTCTCCAAGGTGCCACATTTTCTCCCAGGACCAAGCAAGTGGGCGCCACACTCCCAACCACACGCCAGAGTCCAGGAGGTGCCACATCTCCATCCAGTGTGCCTTGGTCCCCATACCACAAGAAAGCAGATCCCTTCTTTCATGCGCCACTTGGGGGAGAAATCCATCAAGATACCTCAATCCAAGGAGGAGCCAACTTCTTTCCAGATAAACCCAAGCCAGGATGGCAAGAATTTTTCTTGAAGAGAGGATCAAGGAGGTGCCCCACAATGTTCCATAAAAACCCAAGTTATAAAAGGGAAGAGAGCATGTCTTGGGGAGAAAATCAAGGAGGCACCCAAAAGTTTCCTAAAGTGCCAAAGCCATGAAAGGAAGAAGCCTAAACTTGTGGAGCAAGACTAGGAGGTGTCCAAAAGAGCCAAACCATGAAGGAAAAATCCTTGATTCATGGAGAGATACTAGGAGACACCCCCACTACCTGCCAAAGACAACCAAAACAAAGATGGGAAGGACCTTGACTTAGGGAGGAAGAAAAGGAGGAGTCCAAAAGAGTTGATCCATGGAAGGGAAGAAAATTTTTCTTGAAGATCCAAGCAAGGTGGTGCCATCTACCTGCCTTTTATAACCCAAATCCAGTTTTTTTTGGTACTTTGGCCGACCATATGTGAAGGATTTGCCCTAATTTGTAGATCCCCTCCTTTAGTCCCACATGGGAAGATGTGAAACCCTCCTCCCTTGTAAAGCTTTATAAATTAAACCCCTCTTGTAAGTTTAAAAAAATCAGATGAATGAAAGAAATTTTTTTTATGAGCAAACTTGTGTTTTCTCTTTTCCGCACTTGCTTCCAGGTGTTGAGCTCCGTGAGGGAGTAAATCCGGGTTCCCCTGGAACCTTGAGGAGGTGAGAGATCTCCAAAACCCCAAACCCTAGGTTAGCCACTCCACTCCCAAACCCTAGCCGCCATCACCCTTCTCTTTCCACCAAGCCCTAGTCTATTTCCCTTCTCACGGCCACCATCTCCAAGTCCAGGCCGACCACCAGCATCCAGCTCCAGTCCAGATACTGCAGATCTACAACAATTCTAAGAGGAAGTCAGATCGGCCTCCAGGAGAATTCGATTTCAGCAACTTCGGCTTTCAAGTTCTTCAACCTGGTAAGATCTTTTCTTGAGTTTCTGAATTCTTTCACTTGTTCCTCTTCTTTCCCAGATCTTGAGTCCAGGAGAAGCTGACCAAACCATGAGACCAGTATTGGAGGATCCATTGCGAAGATAGTCGACTCCGAGGATCCCATAATCTGCTCGAGAGAGTTCTTCCACCAAAATCCTGAGAAGATCACTGTCTGGTTAGTAAACCATCTCTTCTCTCTATTTCTGTTCTGTTGAAAGTTCAGAGCGAAACCCTAGGTCTGGGAGTTTCTCAACCCCCAGCGATCCGTTACTTTTGAACTACTCTGATAATTTAGTTTCTTCTAAACTGTGCTTTCAATCCTTACCTAGTTTCCTTCAACGTAGTTTAGCTTTACTTTGAGTCGAAGCCAATTTCTAAAATATATAAAAAAAAAAAAAGAATTAATCTTAATTTTACTTCCGCATACGCATCTTTGTTCTTTGTTCTGCATCATTTTTGGTATCAGAGCCCTGTCTAGGGTTTCTGTCTGATTGTTTGTTTGAGTCCCTCTCTTTTTACTTTGTCTGCTCGAAGTAGACTCCCCAGGATGTCCGGTCCTAGGAACGAAGCGGGGTGCAAACCTCCTCCTCCCATTCCACGGGGTGTTCCTAGGGCGTGTAGGGGATCCGTTGGGTTACAACTTCGTAGCAGAAATTGTAAACGGGGAAGTGCTCTGTTTTCAGCCCATAATTGCCCTGTTGCAGGAATTATTTCTCACTGCAGGTAACTCCAAACTCAGTGATTTTTGTTTTGCTGAAACCAGTATAATTGAGACTAATTTAAATAATTTTCTCATGATTTATTAGTTTCCGATTTCTGAAAATTAAATTACTGCAACTCTGTTTTTTGTGTTCTGCAATCCTTTTATTTTTGAGTGTTCATCACTTAATTCAACTTAAGGGCATTTGAGCATCTAAGATAAGGGGAGAAGTTGATAACCTCTCCTTAGCCCAAAACCACCATCCCTTCATTCGAACCTAAGCCTTTAATCTAAAATTGATTAGACCTAATTTGCCCTAGTGGGCTAGGGACATCAACAAGTCAGGTCAAGGCTAGTGTTGAGTCAGTTTGTCTGGTTACTCTGTGTGTGCTTTGTACTCAGTGTCTAGAACGGTGGTTCAGGGATTCCATCCCGAAGGGCTTGTGTGCTGGTCCGCCTACCTGGCCAATCTCTGATTGGTGTCTAGGATTGGCATCTAGGGACCTAACACTCCCCTTACACCTGCCTGGCTGAGTCCTGAGTTACTACAGGCTAGCTTGCCACTCTGATTGGGCATCTAGTTTGGGCTCTAGGTCTAGTTAGCCAGTAGTCGCTTTAGTCTAGTCACATTCTGTGTGCTTGCTTGCATCATCATGTCTACCCGGAATGGAGTACCCTACCAACCTAGTCAAACCCAACCAGATTTAGAGGCCATGGTTAGAAATCTTACCGAAAGTATGACCAAATTGAGTCAGGACATGAATGAGGGTTTTTCCCAATTTAGGGATCGAGTCCAAGTACTTGAGAAATGTAGACATCAAAATTGGACCCCTGATCCAAAATTTAATAGGCCCCAACCTCACCCATGCCAGGAGCCTAGGAGGACCTTATACCGTGATCCCGAGCATAACCTTAGGAAGCCTAACCATGATATCTATAGTGTGGAGCGTGTCTATGAGAGGTCCTTACAATATTCTAGACCAGTCACTCAACAACCCCAGTCTTCTAGATCAAACCATTTAGATCCACACCCATGCCCAAGTAAGGTCTCTACTAGCTTGAAACCCAGTGTGACCTAGGTTCCTATATCTCAAGAATGTTTGTTTTATGGAGAAAGAGGCCATAAATCTAGTCAGTGCCCATGCATAGCACTGGCTTGTGCACAGCTAAGTGGTAAGAATCCTAAGGATGACATTAATGAGGGAGAACCCAAGCCTACCAATGAGGAAGAAAGGTTAGGTATGACAAGCCTAGAATTAGTTGACCTGATTACCACTGACCCGAAACCCATTGAAGATGGCATCGAGGAAGTATATGATGCTGGCTTGAGTCTAGTTGATGAATGTGAGGGGGAAGAACTTGAAGAATGTGACATTGATACTATTGGTTCCTTACCTGAGGAGACCTTGGAGAGCAACCAAGTGGTAGGACCTAGTTCAGAAATTCAAGAGATTTGTGAGAACCAGGTTCCTTTAGTCAAATACCCCCAGGAAGAACTCATAGTGTTAGCCCGAGCTATTAGTTTATACCCTCTAATGACAGTCATTCTCCAAGTACCAATTGAAGATCTTTGCACTGAACTGTTTAAGTTTGCCCACCCTATGGTAGATCCTCTCCTTAGGATGACTGAATCAAGCCTCTTACAATTGGACCTTGTCCCATGCTCAGCCACTAAGGTCTCTCCCATAATCTCAGTTGGACATCCTTTTCTTGAGCGGATTGATTCACCCAGTCCTGTAGAAGTCCTCCTTATGATCCCAGACCCCTTCCTTCGCATGACTGACCTACCCTTCTATAGAGTATACCTTTCCGCACCCATATGTCAAATTTCAAGTCTTGAGGTCATCATCCATAGGCCCTTCCATGAATCATTCTTCAATCCAGTTCTTGAGAAAATGAATCATTATTGGCTTAGAGAACAAACTTTAACTGTTGCAATCACGTGTCCTAGGCTGCTTCCCGAACCATCTCTTGATCCATTCCTGGGAGTAGCAAACTTTTCCTTTCGTAAGGATGACCAGTTGACATTCATAGATCACCATTCAAACCTTCAGGTCACCACCTTTAGCCAGCAGGTAATTCGAGACTCCACCTCATATTTCCTCCCTTTCTCTAGGACTTCCAATGCTTCTTACACCATCCAAGTATACTTTTTCAAAGTCTTTAGAGTGAATCACATGTCAGCATCTATTGGGTTTGCCACCTACTTCTGGAAGACCTTATGGCACCTACTAGGCACCCATGATAAGTTTTCATGCTCTGCATGCCATCCTCCGACCCAAGGTCAAACCCAGAGAGCTATAGTTTGTTAGGTTTAGACCTAGGGTTCCTTTGAATAAAAGTCCATTCTTTAGGAATGCATTGTCAGGCGAGTTTAGGACATTGTCTTAGATTTTGATTGAGTGAGAATACCAGGAATTGGGATTTGTATTTACCCAGGGCTAAATTTGCATATAATGACTCGGTCAATAGGTCTACGAGTAAGAGTCCATTTGAAATTGTGCATGGTTACAAACCCCACACACCTCTTGACCTAGCTCCTTTACCAGTCCACACACGGGTCTCCGAGTCTGCCGAAGTTTTTGCACAGCATATAAAAGACTTGCATAAAGAAATTCAAGCCAAAATAAATTTAAGTAATGAAACTTATAAGAAATTGGCTGATTCTCAAAGGCGAGTCAAAACTTTTGACGTAGGAGACTATGTAATGATTAGGTTAAGACCTGAACGGTTTCCTCCTGGAACCGTTAGAAAGTTACATGCTAGGAGAGCTGGACCATTTAGAGTGGTAAAGAGAGTAGGATCCAATGCCTATGTGCTCGAGTTGCCTCCAGAACTAGGCATTAGCTCCACTTTCAACATTACAGACCTAGTAGAGTATAGGGAGCCAGCTGTGATTCCCAGTGAGGCTTTTGAACCTAATCCTGCTCTTGAGAGTGAACCTGACCCTGTGTGTCCACCAACAAATTGGCCTGTGAGGAAAGAGCAGATTGAAAAGATCCTGGATGATCAGGTTATCTCTACTCGTAATCGAGGATACCAAAGATACCTGGTCCGCTGGCAAGGAAGGCCAGATTCTGATAACTCTTGGATCTCCCGAGAAGAATTACAAGAATTGGACCCAGACCACTTGGAGAGATACCAGAGCCAGCTTGATCCATACTCGACAGGGTCGAGTTCCTCCCACCCCGGGAGAATTGGTGCGGGCACCAGACTTAGAAGAAGACTTCAGGGCTCCATCTGGATCACTGATTGACATTGCCCGAAGAATTAGGATTTTCTGGTTTTGTAATAAGTGTTGACTTGGTCAACTCAATTTTAGTTTGAGTCTGTATTTCCCTACAATTTAAATTTTGTTGAGTCATGTTGACTCAATACAAGTCCTAGTGGTGGTCTAGGTCTTCTCCAAGGTGCCACATTTTCTCCCAAGACCAAGCAAGTGGGCGCCACACTCCCAACCACACGCCAGAGTCCAGGAGGTGCCACATCTCCATCCAGTGTGCCTTGGTCCCCACACCACAAGAAAGCAGGTCCCTTCTTTCATGCGCCACTTGGGGGAGAAATCCATCAAGATACCTCAATCCAAGGAGGAGCCAACTTCTTTCCATATAAACCCAAGCCAGGATGGCAAGAATTTTTCTTGAAGAGAGGATCAAGGAGGTGCCCCACAATGTTCCATAAAAACCCAAGTTATAAAAGGGAAGAGAGCATGTCTTGGGGAGAAAATCAAGGAGGCACCCAAAAGTTTCCTAAAGTGCCAAAGCCATGAAAGGAAGAAGCCTAAACTTGTGGAGCAAGACTAGGAGGTGTCCAAAAGAGCCAAACCATGAAGGGAAAATCCTTGATTCATGGAGAGATACTAGGAGACACCCCCACTACCTGCCAAAGACAACCAAAACAAAGATGGGAAGGACCTTGACTTAGAGAGGAAGAAAAGGAGGAGTCCAAAAGAGTTGATCCATGGAAGGGAAGAAAATTTTTCTTGAAGATCCAAGCAAGGTGGCGCCATCTACCTGCCTTTTATAACCCAAATCCAGTTTTTTTTGGTACTTTGGCCGACCATATGTGAAGGATTTGCCCTAATTTGTAGATCCCCTCCTTTAGTCCCACATGGGAAGATGTGAAACCCTCCTCCCTTGTAAAGCTTTATAAATTAAACCCCTCTTGTAAGTTTAAAAAAATCAGATGAATGAAAGAAATTTTTTTTATGAGCAAACTTGTGTTTTCTCTTTTCCGCACTTGCTTCCAGGTGTTGAGCTCCGTGAGGGAGTAAATCCGGGTTCTCCTGGAACCTTGAGGAGGTGAGAGATCTCCAAAACCCCAAACCCTAGGTTAGCCACTCCACTCCTAAACCCTAGCCGCCATCACCCTTCTCTTTCCACCAAGCCCTAGTCTATTTCCCTTCTCACAGCCACCATCTCCAAGTCCAGGCCGACCACCAGCATCCAACTCCAGTCCAGATACTGCAGATCTACAACAATTCTAAGAGGAAGTCAGATCGGCCTCCAGGAGAATTCGATTTCAGCAACTTCGGCTTTCAAGTTCTTCAACCTGGTAAGATCTTTTCTTGAGTTTCTGAATTCCTTCACTTGTTCCTCTTCTTTCCCAGATCTTGAGTCCAGGAGAAGCCGACCAAACCACGAGACCAGTATTGGAGGATCCATTGCGAAGATAGCCGACTCTGAGGATCCCATAATCTACTCGAGAGAGTTCTTCCACCAAAATCCTGAGAAGATCACTGTCTGGTTAGTAAACCATCTCTTCTCTCTATTTCTGTTCTGTTGAAAGTTTAGAGCGAAACCCTAGGTCTGGGAGTTTCTCAACCCCCAGCAATCCGTTACTTCTGAACTACTCTGATAATTTAGTTTCTTCTAAACTGTGCTTTCAATCCTTACCTAGTTTCCTTCAACGTAGTTTAGCTTTACTTTGAGTCGAAGCCAATTTCTAAAATATATAAAAAAAAAAAAGAATTAATCTTAATTTTACTTCCGCATACGCATCTTTGTTCTTTGTTCTGCATCAAAGGTCTAGCATCCTCATCAATCAAATCCACTCCAAAATCTCTAAATATCAAGGTAATAGCCATGCCATATGGTAGGCATGCTCTAGCTTTCCTGGCTGCATCCTTCAGTGTGTCAACATAATGAAGGGTAGGTTGATCTGCTCCCCCTCAATCAGATAGCTCATGAAAACCATGTCCCTCTCACTCACCCAATCGAATCTACCTATTTTGGGCAAGTATATCCTACTGATACAGTTATACAACAGCCTCATTTTCAAAGAGAGTTGGTTTGCTTAAATATTTACAATCTCACTTACATTCTTCCTCTATAAAACTATTCTCAAGGTAGCTTGCTTATTCTCCAAAGTTAGATAGCACTCCTCTAGTAGGAAGATGTAACACTTTGCTTAGAACTTGCTCATCCACAATAATATTTACACCTTTAATAATGGACATGATTTGATCAGCTCCTAGTGTCAAGTTCTCAAAGAAAGATCTTGCTAAAGTGGGGTTGTGGGTAAATCTAAAGAACTGAAAAACTGCCATCCTTCAAATGAGATCCAATTCCCAATCCGAAAATTTTCTTGCTCAAGATATTCGAAGATTACCTTTCTTTCAGAGGTAACAGGTCGATTTTCCATCAAAATCACTTGCCTAGGTAGGGAAATGTGCAAATCTCTCTGAGTCGACTCCTCATGATAAGCTTTGACTTTTTGTTCCACTGTACTAAAGCTCGAAGCCTTCCATTTTTGATGTTGACTGGTTACCTTCTTTGAATCCATGGATCACGAATCTAAGGGAAAAAGTGAGAATGGTGTGGTCCTTAAGGCTTGGATAGGGATTTTTGGTTCTTTGGCTAGGGTTCAACAGGAAAAATGAGACCTAAGTTTTGGGTCCTATGGGTTTTTGAAAAAGGATGAGCCTGTCAGCCGTGTCGGCTCGGTCAGAACACTTATCTGCTCGAGTCGGCTCGAGCAAAGATCAAGAAAAAGGGTCCAAAGGTTCAGCAAAAATGATCCTATCCTTAGAAATATACTAGATAAGGTGGTTATTGTCCTTAGATTGGTGATGGAGGTCTTCTAGATAAATTTTCCTTAATTATTGCAAAAATTAGGTCAAAAATCTAAAAGGGGTCACACAGGCCTAATTCTCCTCTAATCATTTTAAATCTATCCTCATTAAGTAGTTTTGTGAAAATATCAGCCAATTATTTTTTAGTACAAACAAATTCAAGTTCAATGTCACTATTTTGTATATGATCTCTAATAAAGTGATTTCCAATTACTAAGTATTTTGTTCTTGAGTGTTGAATTGGATTCTTTGTTAAGTTTATAGCACTAGTGTTATCACATCTGATAAGAATCTTAGATTGATTAACACCAAAGTCTCCTAGCTGTTGCCTAATCCTAGTTGTTGCCTAATCCTAGCTGTTACTTAATCCAAAGCACTTGAGTGCAACAACTCCTTGCAGCCACATATTCTGTCTCAATAGTAGATAGTGCCACGGAGTTTTGCTTTCTACTGTGCCAAGAGATTAAGTTCAACCCTAGAAATTGACATGCGCCACTAATACTTTTTCTATCATTTTTACATCCACCATAATCAACATATGTGTATCCAATTAATTCTAAGGATGATTGTTTAGAATACCATAGACCTAGATTACTTGTTTCTTTTAGATATCTTAAAATTCTTTTAAGAGCAAGTATATATGATTCTTTTATATTAGATTGAAATCTAGCAAATATGCAAACATTGAATAAGATATCAGGTTACTAGTAGTTAAGTACAACAATGATCCAATCATATCTCGATAAAGCTTTTGATCAACATTATTTCCATCTTCATCCTTGTCAAGTCTACAGGTAGGGCTCATGGGTATGCCAATTTCTTTGGTTGATCCATACCAAACTTTTTTAGAATCTCCTTGATGTACTTAGCTTGGTTGATAAGTATTCCTTCTTTTATTTACTTAATTTGAAGTCCAAGGAAGTAGGTCAACTCACCCATTAAGCTTATTTCAAATTCGTCCTGCATAAGCTCAACAAATTCTTCACACAAATCTTCATTAGTTGCACCAAAAATTATATCATCTATATAAATTTATATAACTAACATATCATCTTCTTTTCTTTTAATGAATAGAGTTGTGTCTACACTACCACTAGTAAAATTATTTTCAAGTAAGAATTTACTTAATCTATCATACTATGCTCTAGGTGCTTGTTTTAAACCATATAATACTTTATTGAGTTTGAAAACATGATTAGGTAAAGCATGATTTTCAAATTCAGGAGGTTGTTCTATAAAAACTTCTTCAGAAATGTAACCATTTAAAAATGTGCTTTTCACATCCATTTGAAATAATTTAAAATTCATGTAGCAAGCAAATTCAAGTAAAAGTCTAATAGCTTCTAGTCTTGCTACAGGTACATAAGTCTCATCAAAATCTATTCCTTCTTCTTAGTTATACCCTTTGGTAACTAATTTAGCTTTATTTCCAATTACATTCTCTTTTTCATCTAATTTATTCTTATATACCCATTTGGTACCTATAACAGGATGTTCAGAGGGTCTATCTACTAAAGTCTATACATTATTTCTTTTGAATTGATTAAGTTTTTCTTGCATAGCCATCATCCAATTTGGATCATTTTCAGTCTCTTCTATGCAATTTGGTTCTACTTGTGAGACAAAAGCAAGATAATCATGTGCATCTCTAAGTGAAGATCTAGTTCTAACACCTTCAAATGGATTTTCAATAATTAACTCCTTAGGATGGTGATGTACATACCTCCATTCCTTAGGCAAATCACCATGCTCTTTACTTACCATTTCATCTCCTTCTTCTACTTATCTATCCTTTAAGCTTACGTTCTTCATTACTTTATCAACAGTACCTGCATCATTATCAATACACTCTTCTTTTCTAGAAGGTGTGGAGTTAGCTTCATCAAATATAACATGAATGGACTCTTCTATAGTTAATGTTCTTTTATTGAAAACTCTATATACTTTGCTAGAAGTTGAATAACCAAGAAATATTCCTTCATCAGATTTAGCATCAACTTTTCGAAGGTTATCCTTTCCATTATTTAATACAAAGCATTTATAACCAAAAATATAAAAGTAATTAACATTTGGCTTTTTATCTCTCCAAAACTCATAGGGGGTTTTCTTTAAAATAGGTCTAATCAAAACACGATTCAATATATAACATGTAGTGTTCACAGCTCTGCCCAAAAAGTACCTTAGAAGATTGCCTTAATAGAACATGGTTCTGGCCATCTCTTTTAATGTTCTATTTTTCTTCTCCATAACTCCATTTTATTATGGTGTTATATTGGTGGAGGCACCAGGATCAGACATAGATTACTGGGCCCTATCTGGTTTAATTAGTCATGTGTCAAAGTTTTTAAAGTTTTGTAATCAATTAAGATTGAGTCCTGTAACAAGTTGAGGTTGTTGACTTATCTCAACCCTCAACCCTGGTTATAACATTGAGTCCTGTACTTCAGCTATGATTCTAATATGAGTTTAATTTTGTACAAGAGAAGAGGATACCCTACTGTGGAGTTCCACCAGGCTTCATCTAGGAGCTAGAAGACCCCACTTCAGCTAATTGGTGATGGAGACCTCACCAGCACGAATCTCGAAGCAAGCATGAATCTTGGAGCCGTGCGAATCTTGGAGCAAATCCAGAATAAATTTAGGATTTATCTTTTATTTGAAATTTGAATTTGGATTTGGTTGGTTAGGATTTAGATATGGATAGGCTTATCTTATCCTATCTTGTATTTGAATTTGAATCATTCCTATCTTTTTATCTTGCATTCAAATTCAAATGAGGGTTAAACAGGTCTATAAATACCACCCTCAGTCCTTTGTAAAAAAAAAAAAGTTTTTAGAGTTTAGTCAAGTTTTGGGAATGAAAATGAGTTTTAGAAAAGAGTGTTTTTTTTATTTCACTCCGTGACGAGAGGGTGTGAGGCCCAACCCCAGGACATGATATGAGGTCATGCCCAGTTATCCCCCTTCCCATTCTATCTTCTCTATCCCCTCGTGGCCTTTGAGATCCATCCTAGCGCCTCCAAGTATTGAGGAGGGTGTAATGCCCTAGAGGTGAGAGGTCTTTTCATTAGGGTGAGTCCCAAAATCCATGAGATCTAGATCCCTATCCTACGTCCCCACTATTCCTTCACCACCCCTAGAGAAAAAAAATACCAAAAAAAAATAGTACCATAATTTAGGTGACTTTTAGGCTCTCCAACGATCCTACTCCCATCCGTCCCTCATCATTTTTGGTATCAGAGCCAGAAAATTAGGGTACCTTCATATCATCTCAGATTCTCTTTACCCGGCCTTCCCTCTACTTTCCAGATTCAAAAAAAAAAAATCAAATCTCCCAACCAGTTTATCGCCGTCACCTAAAAAAAAAGAAAAAACCCAACGCCACCTTCGCCACGGACGAATCCCTCCTCCCCACCGGCGAGGACCTCGTCCTCCTCCCACCCAAGGCCTCTATCCTCTCCTCCCCTCCTAGTCACCGACCGAGGAACAAGAAGTCGCCACCTCCGCCGTCCCGCCCGAAGCCACCACGTCGAGCCCCTCATCTTCCCCCGCCTGTGGCTGCCACAATCCTTCATCCGAAGCCTTTCGACCGCTCTCCTCCCAAGCAGAAGATCAAGGAGGCTGAAGTTGCCACCTTCGCCATCCCGCCCGAGGCCAACGCATCGAGCCCGCCGCCACCGCCGCGTCCCCCTCATCTCCCTTCACCGGATCCTAGGGTCAGCGATCCCTCGCTTCCATCCACCCCACTCCATGTCCCCGAGGTCCTTCTCTCTCTACTGCCGAAGACCTAGTCTGCTGCCCGGAGTCGCCGACAGCCACATCTTCTGGATGCTCCGCCCATCTCTTTGCTACCGTGAACACCCGTCGCCAGAGCAATCGCCCTTACCAAGCTCGGTGCCCTCGCCTCCCGCGGGATCAAGCTCACTGACGCTACTGCCCGAAGCCCCATTCCTCTGCCTCCAATAGGGAACACCAGCACCGCCTCCATCGCCAGCAGCCGACGACCGGGGATCCATTGACGAGCCTCCACCCGACCTTCACCCGTCCATGTCTGCCCGTCCCAACCAGACTGCCTCCCCTGCTCCACCCCGCAATGCTCCATGAAGAAGCCCATCGTTTCCGCATCCTGCAACCGAATGGAAGCAGCTTCACCCTCCGGTCCAGATCTCCGTGCCACCCCTTCTCCGGCTCCTTTGAGAACACCGATGGAGGTCCCATCTGAAGCCCCCCCCCGTAAGCCCCTGTGCCGTAGATCCGTGTGATGCCCATCCCACCGGATCTCCTCCCTGCTGCCAATGCCAGCCGTAGCCGACTCCACCATCACCACCGCCACCCTGCCCGACCGACTCCGTCCAGCACCGATGCCAGCGACACCCCTCCGCAAGCCCCTATTCTTGGTTTGAGTTGCACGAATGTGAAAGCTAAATCGGCTTTCTTTGCCGACATCAAGCATTGCATGTTCCTTAAAGCAAACCGTTCTTTGCCGATTTCACCCGCTTCAGGATTAGGCATGAAATAAAGAAAAAAAAAGGAGAGAAAAAAAAAGAGTGAAAAAAAAATTGAATGAAAAAAATCGAGAAAAAATAATTTGGGATAGTTTCCAAAGACGCACAATTTCACAAAGATTTCAGAGTTGCATGATTTTCAATGCTACACGATTCTCGAAGCTACACAAATCTCAGGGTAGAGCCCCTTTGATTGATTGGATTTGGTTTCACCAACGTTTCCCTTGATCCTGACTCGACGGAGTCGAGTTCTCCCAACCTCGGGGGAATGATGGGGACCTCACCAGCATGAATCTCGGAGCAAGCATGAATCTTGGAGCTGCACGAATATTGGAGCATATCCAGAATAAATTTAGGATTTATCTTTTATTTGAAATTTGAATTAGGATTTGATTGGTTAGGATTTAGATATGGATAGGCTTATCTTATCCTATCTTGTATTTGAATTTGAATCATTCCTATCTTTTTATCTTGTATTTAAATTCAAATGAGGGTTGGACAGGTCTATAAATACCACCCTCAGTCCTTTGTAAAAAAAAAAAGTTTTTAAAGTTTAGTCAAGTTTTGGGAATGAAAATGAGTTTTAGAAAAGAGTGTTTTTTTTTATTTCACTCCGTGAGGAGAGGGTCTGAGGCCCAACCCTAGGATATGATGTGAGGTCATGCCCAGTTATCCCACTTCCCATTCCATCTTCTCTATCCCCTCGTGGCTTTTGAGATCTATCCTAGCACCTCCAAGTATCGAGGAGGGTGTAATGCCCTAGAGATGAGAGGTCTCTTCGTTAGGGTGAGTCCCAAAGTCCATGAGATCTAGATCCCTATCCTACATCCCCACTATTCCTTCGCCACCCCTAGAGAAATAAAATACCAAAAAAAATAGTACCATAATTTAGGTGACTTCTAGGCTCGCCAACGATCCTACCCCCATCTATCCCTCATCAATTGGACTTTATATGCCAACCGAGGGTCCAAGATTCCTGCAAGATGCCCAAATACCCTCTAGATGCTTTTTAGATACCAGATTCTTTCCAGATGCTAAGGAATATTCCAATACCAGGGAGCTCCATGATTCCAAGGACTTACCTGCACCCCAGCCCAAGAGAATTCAAGGCCCAGGTCCATGAAGAACCAAGATGCTCTTTTGATTCCAGGTATATTCCACCCCAGGGCATCCCAGTTTCCAGGGCCCAAAGCCATGCACCAAGCCCATTCTAAGGCCACCTAAAGCCCAAAAGGAGTCGGCCCATTGCTGCCCAAGGTCCACATGCTAATCAAGGAGGCATCCAAGTGTTGACTTGGTACAAGCTAAGAGGGGAAGTCCAAATGAAAGGAGGAAACAATGTTCTTATCCCATTCAACTTTTGTACTACTAGTTCTAGGTTTATTTTATAGTCTTTCTCCCACTTAAATTATGTAAACCTATTCTAACTTGGAGAAGAGTTGTAATCCCTTTAGGAGAGGGCATGGGACTTTATAAATATCCCACCACTCCCCCTTTGTACTTCACTTCTCTCTTATGAAATAAAACCCTGATAGTTGTCTTCTAGTCTAGTATTGAGTGATTGGTGTTCTTTGTTTTGAATCATCTTGCGCTTGGCCGAATCCTTCTGCCCTAGCATTCTACTGCATCCTAGGAGATCAGCCATGCCCAAAGGAAAGGAACCCTAGGCCACCGAAACAAGGATCTTCATCAAGCTTCTAGCCGCCAGCCATTCAAACCATGATTCAGATTTCCTTCAAACCATAGTTTCCTTTACTTTTATTACTTGCTATTTTGATTGACCTCTGATACTTGCAAGATCCCTAAGATATTTCACCTCTCTAGAGGAGGCTTTCCTTGCCTTCAGGACCACCCAAATCAGTCATCAAATTCAAGGGAACCGAGCTTCATCATCCATGCTCCAATCAGAGTGCTGTGTGATCTCTTCGTCGAAAGTTCTTCAAATATCTGACTGGTAACATCCTTCCCTTCTCTTGATATCTGATTTTTTAATGATAAGCTATTTTAAACTAGGAGTTTCTCAATTCCCAGGTCCTGACTTTCATTATCTTGCATGAGTATGCCTGTGATCATGATGATTCTTTGCTTTGCTATTCTTCTTGCTAGTTCTTACTTTATTTCGAGAATTTAGCCTGCAAACTTAAATTATAAAAATCATTAAAAAAATTAGTTTACTATTTTTTTGCATATTTAGCAATTCTTCAAGTTGTCCTGTATCAGTTTGGTATCAGAGCAGGTTTAGGATAGCATTCATCTGCATTAGAGTCACAAAACCTTAATTCCTGAATTTTTTGCATCTTGTCCACTGCATTAGGTGTCTATTTTTCATCTGATTTTGACCACCTAAAAATTTAATATTTCTATGAAAACTACATTAAGTGTTCTCTTTATTGTTCTTTATTTTATTGTAATTTTTAATTAATTTTACAAAAATCCTAATTTACTAAAATTTGGCATATTAGAAGCCCTAACTGAAAACCTGAGATTTCTATATTAGTCTGAAAACCCTAAGATTTGCATTATCATCTGATTTTTGTTTTGCATAAAATTTGTCATAGTTCATCACTGCTATCCATCCTCTATCCTAAGATTTTTCTGAATTTTTTATGCTTTGATAACTATGTCAAATCCTGTATCTTTTGAAACCCTAATTTCCTGAATTTCTGCACTTGACAAACCTAACCAACTTCCACACACCCCAATCCCAAGCACAATTTGATTGCTAACATAATCAACTCAAACCTAACTTGCCACATCATAAAACACACAAAAATATTTTATTTTTCTGATTGTTTTAGTTTGCATTAGGACTCATTGAATGTGCATCATTTGATTAATCTAATCTTAAGGGCACTTTCTCTATCTCAAATCAGGACAGGAGGTCATAACCTGTACTGGGCCCAAAACAATCTCCTTGCATTCTCACCCAAACCTTAATTAAAATTAATTAGACTTAATTTTCCCTAGAGGGCTAGGTGACACCAAACAGGTTGGGTCTGAACCGTGTGGGCCAACTAGTGCATTTAATCCTGTGGCTATTACTGAAATCTGGTGTCTAAGGCTGAGGGTCCAGAGTCAAACGACCTAAGTGGTGTTGTGATTTTTAATTGGGTCCTTACGAAAGCAGGGGGGCCTCCCACACTCCCACCCTCTACTTGGCTAGAGAAAGGATTAGCTACTGGGTTAAGTGTAAGTTGAGCTGACCCATTCTATTTTGGCTCTAGGTTTAGGAAACCCTAGAATTACTGATCCTTTGCATGCTTGGCTGCATCATCTCATCTTAATTGTTTGACTGAGTGTATGACCACTAGACTAGGAACCTAATACTAGAAGTCTAAATCCCAACCTAGCTCAACCATGGACCCCAGTCTAGAGGCCTTCATGAAAACCATAACTGACCAACTGCCCAAATGAACCACAGGTTTGACCAAACTAATACCCACCTGAACCAATCAACTACCCAATCCCAAACCCAGCTTTCCCAAATTAGTAATAGGCTTGACCAAATGATCCAATCCAGTAAACCCCAGGAATCCAAAGTCCCTAGATAAGAACCTAGTAGTAACCCACTATCCCTTAGTCAACCTGAACCCTATAGGATCAATACCCATAGATTTGAGCCTAACATTAGTCAGGTATCCCTTAGCCAACCACCTCTTAACACCTCATTGGTTCACCAGAAAGATATTGAAAAGGAGATATATGAGGCTGACCCAAGCTTAGTAGATGAGTACGAGGAGGAAGAAGAGGAGTTCCCCATAAAAGACTTAGAATTAGTTGACCTGATAGATACCCAGGTAGAAGATCACCCAACATTAGTTGAACCTGACCACACCCAAGCTGAACCTGTAATGGAAGACCAGCTAGAGGAAGAGAACCTAAATACTACTATCAGAACCTTACACGTGGACCCACTAAAAGAAAGCCCAACTATAGAGCCCAGTCCTTTGATTCAAGAGCCAAAAGAATTTATTAAGGACTTAATCTCTTTAAATTGGTACCCTCAAGATGAAATCATTCCATTGACTCCAATTGATCTCTTTCCAGAAATTAATGACCCCTTCTTCCATAATGTAGACCCTGTAGGAATACCCCAAACCCATAAGGTAAACCTCATTAGTCAAGGACTAATTCCTGATACACCTTCTTGCATTCTATTCTATCCAATCAATCCCGAACCCTTTTCTTGCCAGACTAACCCTGAACCTACATCTTATTTTCTACCCTTTTCTGAATCTTCTTATGTTTCTTTAACCATTCATATGCATTTTATAGAGGTTTGCATGTTGCATTCATTCGTTGAGTTTATCATGTTTGCATCTTACTTTAGGAGAACCTGATGGCACCTAATAGGAGTACATAGCATGTGCATGCCATGATAGAGTCAAACCTAAAGAGTCTATAGTGTGTTAGGTTAGACCTAAAGAGTCCAATAAATTTTATTTGATAGGGAAGTCTAGTCGAGTCTATTAGGTGTTAGTTGAGTCTAATGAATCCATAGCCCTGAATCATCTATCCGCACCTACATTAGCCTCTACATAGCATCTGCAACTGGAAATTAGTCAAAAGCTGAACATAAGTAATGAACTATATAATAACTTGGCTAATTCCCAAAAGAGAGATAAAGAATTTTTTACAAAGGATTTTGTGATTGTAAAAGAATTTTCTGCTCGTGAAGCTGGCCCATCTAAAATAATGAATAGCAGTGGACCCAATGCCTATGTTCCTGAGATATCACATGATTTAGGTATTAGCTCCACCTTTATCATCATATATCTTATAGAGTCTAGGGAGCCAGCAGTGATACCCAGCGAGCCCCTTGAGCCACTCCCTTTCTTTGTGAGTGAACCCACCCTAGAGCGACCACATACAATTTGGCCTTTTGGTGAGGAAAAGATTGAGAGAGCTCTAGACGATCAAGCTATCAGTACCTAGGATAGAGACTGTCAGTAGTACTTGGTCCGATGGCAAGGTTGGCCAGAATCTGAGGACTTGTGGAATGCTGGTGCGGATTTGTAGTGCCTCAACCCATACCCTCCTTGAGCCAAATTTACCCTTACTCGATAGGGTCGAGTTCCTCCCACACCAGGAGAATTGGTGGGGGCACCAGGATCAGAAATAAATTACTAGGCCATATCTGGTTTACTTAGTCATGTGTTAAAGTTTTGAAAGTTTTGTAATCAATTAAGATTGAGTTATATAATAAGATGAGGTTAGTTGATTTATCTCAACCCTCAACCATAGTCAGTATATTGAGTCCTGTACTTCAGCTATGAATCCAGTATGAGTTTAATTTTGCACAAGAGAAGAGGATACCCTACTGTGGAGTTCTCCAGGCCTCATCCAGGAACCAGAAGACCCCACTTCAGCTAATTGGACTTTGTATGCCAACCCAGGGTCCAAGATTCCTGCAAGATGCCCAAATGCCCTCTAGATGCTTTTCAGATACTAGATTCCCTCCAGATGCCAGGGAATATTCCAATACCAGGGAGCTCCATGATCCCAAGGACTTACTTGCACCCCAGCCCAAGAGAATTCAAGGCCCAGGTCCATGAAGAACCAAGATGCCCTTTTGATTTTGGGTATATTTTAACCCAGGGCATCCCAATTTCCAGGGCCCAAAGCCATGCGCCAAGCCCATTCTAAGGCTGCCCAAAGCCCAAGAGAAGTCAGCCCATTGCTTCCCAAGGTGCACATGCCAATCAAGGAGGTGTCCAAGGTGTTGACTTGGTCCAAGATAAGAGGAAAAGTCCAAATGAAAGGAGGAAACAAAGTTCTTATCCCATTCAACTTATGTACTCCTAGTCTAGGTTTATTTTATAATCTTTCTCCCACTTAAATTATGTAAAACAATTCTAACTAGTAGAAGACTTGTAATCCCTTTAAGAGAGGGCATGGGACTCTATAAATACCCCACCCCACCCTCTCTTGTACTTTACTTTTCTCTTATGAAATAAAACCCTGATAAAAGTTTGTCTTCAAGTTCTATTGTTGAGTGATTGGTGTTCTTTGTTTTGAATCATCTTGTGCTTGGACAAACCCTACTGCCCTAGCCTTCTACTACATCCTAGGAGATTAGCCATGCCTAAAGGAAAGGAACCTTAGGCCGCCGAAGCAAGGACCTTCATCAAGCTTCTAGCTGCCAGCCAATCAAACCCTAATTCGGATTTCCTTCAAACCCTAGTTTTTTTTACTTTTATTACTTGCTATTTTGATTGACCTCTGACACTTGCAGGATCCTCGAGGTGTTTCACCTTCCTAGAGGTGGCTTTCCTTGCCTCCAGGACCGCCCAAATCAGTCATCAAATTCAAGGAAATCGAGCTTCATCATCCAGGCTCCAATCAGAGTGCTTTATGATCTCTTCATCGGAAGTTCTTCAAATATCTGACTGGTAACATCCTTCCCTTCTCTTGATATCTAATTTGTTGAAGATAAGCTATCCTAAACTAGGAATTTCTCAATTCCCAGGTCCTGACTTTCATTATCTTGCATGAGTATGCCTGCGATCATGATGATTCTTTGCTTTGCTATTCTTCTTGCTAGTTCTTACTTTATTTCGAGAATTTAGCCTGCAAACTTAAATTATAAAAATCATAAAAAAAATAGTTTACTATTTTTTTGCATATTTAGCAATTTTTAGAGTCATCCTACATCATTTAGGGGCTGAAAAGTTGTGATCAATGCCATATTCAGTGCAAAATTCTTCAAATTATTGATTTTTAAATTTAGTGCCATGATCACTTCTAATTGAAATAATTGAAAAGTTTTTTTGATTTTTAATCTATTAATAAAACTTTAGAAAAACATTAAATACTTCATCTTAATATGCCAAAAATAAAATTCGTGTCTCTTGAGAAATCATCTACTATCACAAGTCCATACTTTTTACCTTCTAGGCTTGTGGTCCTAGTTGGTCAAAATAGGTCCATGTGAAGTAGCTCCAATAGTTTTAAAGTTGAAACAATATTTTTTGATTTAAAATTCTCCCTAGTTTATTTACTATATTGACAAGCATCACAAACATGATCAAGATCAACTTTTACTTTTGGTAAACCAGTTACTAAGTTTTTAGAAATCAGCTTTGACAAAGTATGCATACTAGCATGACCTAATCTTCTATGCCAAAGTAGACTAGAATCCGTGGTTTTAGCATTCATTGCCACTAGACTTGAACTACTTGACATGGCTAGATAATTCAAATGTACCACATAGATATTTCCAAGTCTATGACCTACAAATCTAATGCTAGAATCAAGTGTGCTAGTTGTTATGCATATAGAAGATTCAAACATTACTTTGAAGCCTTTATCACATAATTGACTGATACTCAATAAGTTATGGTTCAATTTGTCAACTAGCAATACATTTTAATAAAAGTGATAGGGGTAATTTTAATCTTACCAATGCCAATGATCTTCTCCTTACCATTATCACCAAATGTGACCATTCCACCTTCTTTTATTTCAAGGGTGATGAATTGTTTCTTGTCACTCGTCATATGTCTTAACCAGCCACTATCCAAATATCATCTCTTTCTATAATTTTGGACTGCAAGACATCCTTGCAAAACAAATCAAGTAGATTTTTTAGGTACCTAAGTTTTCTTGGGTCCTTGAAGGTTAGTTGCCTGGTTCCTTTAAGAACCCATATTTTCTTTGTTTTGTTCTTCCTTTTCAATTTCAGATTACACTCATATACTTTATGTCCTAAACCATTACAGCAAAAGCAAACAACCCTTGACTTTTGAAAAGACATGGATGCTGAAAACTTTGATGCATAAGGTTTTGAAGTTGAAAACTTGTTGGTATGCATTGAATTGTATCCAATCCCATCTCTATTATTTGATTCTTTTTGATTTTTCAAAATTAGCTCAAGCTTGTTTGAACTTAAAGTCAATTTATCAACTAAGGGCTTGAGTCTATCCATTTCATTTTGCAAACTTTTGTTCTTTTCAAGGCATTCATCTTTTTCAACTTGTAAAACTTTATCTTTTTTAGAAATATAACTTAATTCTTTTTGCAAATATTTGTTCTTTTCAAAATTTTCATTTTTCTCATTCAATAATGTATCATAATTATTTTTCATTGTTTTAATTTTTGAGCTAGCCTTTTTATACTCAGTTAGAAGGTCATGAAATGCAGTATATAATTCATCATAAGTGAAATCAAGAGTAGGTTTGGGAGATACCTCATCCTCTAATCCCATCAAGCAAATATTTGCTGATTTTGATTGATCTTCTTCTTCACTTGAGGATGATTCCTTGTTGTTAGACCATGTTGCCACCATGGCTTTTTTTTTTTTTTTTTTTTAGAGTAGGACATTCAGATTGGTAATGTCCAGGCTTCTTACACTCATAGCATATAGGGTGTTGTTCTTTATCCTTTTTTTTCCTTGTTTTGTTCACCCTTAGATATAAATCTCTTCCTATATCTTCCTTTTCCTTTACCCATAAATCTTTTGAATTTTTGCATGACCAAAGACATTTCGTCATCTCCAAGTTCTTCACCTGAGGAGGGAGTTTCTTCTTCTATTTCTTCAAATTTCTTCTCCTCCAATGCAGCTTTAAGTGCGATAGTCTTCTTCTTCTTTCCATCATCTTTTGTATGACATTTCAGTACAAGTTCGTGTGTCATGAGGGATCCAAGAAGTTCATCCAATGGTAGATTGTCCAAGTCCTTTGCCTCTTGGATTGCAGTTACTTTAGGGTCCCATTTGTCTAGCAAGGATCGCAAGATTTTTTGAACAAGATCTGCATTTGCATAAGTTCGCCAAGACTTTTCAAACCATTAATAATGTCGGTAAATCTTGCAAACATTTGAGATATAGTCTCATTGGGATCCATTTTGAACAGTTCATAGCTATGCACTAACATATTAATTTTTGATGTTTTAACTTGGTTAGTGCCTTTATGTGTTACTTGCAGTTTATCCCAAATTTCCTTTGCTGAAGCATAAGTGAAAATTTGGTTAAACTCATTGGTATTTAAGGCATAATAGAGAAGGTTCATGGCTTTAGCATTAAGCTCGCCCATTTTCATTTCATTGTCATCCCATTCCTCTTTCGATTTTGGGATGTCAACTCCATTAACCTTCATGGTGGTTGTGTGTGATCCTTTTAGAATAATTTTTCATAGTTGAAAATCAATAGCTTAAATAAAAATCCTCATTCTAGCTTTCCAATAACTATAATTTATGCTGGTGAAAAGTGGAGGTCTATTACTTGATTAGCCTTCGGCCAAGGATGTGCTCATGTGGTTTGCCATAGATCTTTTCTCTAAATGATTGGGTTACAGAGACACTGCTCTAATACCACTTGTTGCCCAGTCGGCAAGCCCAAGAGGGGGGATGAATTGGATGTTTTAAAGATTTTAAGCAAGTATGTGCAGTTTAAACACTTGGCTATGTATATGTTAGTGGTGTGCAAAGCAATGCGGGAGCAATGAGGTAAAAGAATCAGAGTAAAAAAGCAAGCACACTCAAACACCACAAATTTATTGCGGTTCAGAGCAACCCTCGGCTCCTACATAGTATCCAAGGTACACACTTGGGATTTCCAATATATTCCCTCAAGAATATAGCTGGTTTGTTTTACAAAATTTATTTTCATGGGCTCATAAATAACCCAAACTTGGTTTTCAAGGCTCACCAAAAATCTTAAACAAGATCACAAGATGCAGCCCCTTGTTGCACTTGCTACAACACCCAAAACAGAGTAATAAAATTACAACAAAAATAAACTCTGTTGACCCCTAAGGTGATTTTGATGATAACAAAATATTGGAGCATACATTTAGTTATCTAACAACTCTTCAAATAATTGACAAGTTTTTGTAGGATAGCTACATTGACACATTTTTTAATTCCTACATTCTTTATTGTTTTGTGTTGAGTTGTAAAATATTTAGAATATTGTAAAGAAGAACCCTACAAAAAGTTTCCTTTTAAAATCAGTTAAAGGGTTACTTCTAGTAGTCTTTCAAGCTTCAAATTTTTCCTTGAATTTATTGTAAAAAGTGCTTGAAGAAGATCTTTAAAGCTTGGGACAAGTGTTCTAAAAGTTTGAAGTTGATCTGACTGAAGAACCACCTTCGAGCCGACTGGATGAACAACCCAGCCGACTTTAGCACTAGCACAGAAAACAAGTTCTCTGGCATACAGATCCAGCCAACTGGCACCAAGGTCCAACCGACTCATCCAGAACAAGGTTGAAAACGTTATGAGATTCTCAGGAATCAGATCCAGTCGACTCATCCAAAACTCAGTTGAAAATGGTCTGAAAAGCCTCTAAGATTCCAGCCGACTGGAATTCAGCCCAGCCGACTCGTCTAAAGTGAGGTATTTTCTCAACTGTGGAAGCTAGCCGAATGGCACTCAGCCCAGTGGACCCAAACTTCATCCAAGCTAACTTGAAGTTTGTCCGAGCCGACTAGAATGGCGGAGTCACCTTCAAAGGCTAGTTCTAGTTCTCAGTTTTTGAATTCCAAAAGTGCTCCAATGGTAACCTGTAACCTCCCAACGGTCTATAATGTTCATAATCAAGGAAAGGCAGTTGAAGTCTCTATAAATAAGGTATAAGAACATATTTGGAGAGACTAATGAGCGAATAATGATTTATTGAGCATTTATTGAACACTTATTGAAGTGATAGAGTACTAAAGCTTTAAAGTTTGCCTTCAAGCCTGCAACAACTCTTACCAGAAGCTTGAAGCACCTTTTGAGGAAAGCAAGGAAGCCATTGAAGTGCATTGAAGAGCATTCAGTGGATCTTCACTCGAGCTGCATTGGCAACCACCCAAACAATAGAGTTTGTCTTTATTATTGCTTTTTATTCTATCATTTAGAATATGTGGGTTATTAGTGAGCCCTGTTGTAAAAACCAAATAGGTTTCTTTGGTGAGCCTTTAAAAACCAGAGTGTAGAGGTTTCTTTGGTGAGCCTATCTAAAAACCAAAGTGTAGAGGTTTTAGGTGAACCTGTAAAAACCTAGCTTGAGTTTCTTTGGTGATCCCGGTTTCAAAAACTAAAGTATAGAGGTTTGGATTGTGAGCCTGCAAAACAATCCAACTGTATTCCGGTTTGGGGGATATGGTGAAAATCTCAAGTGGTGAGCTTGGATAGTGGACATAGGAGCTGGGTTGCTCCGAACCACTATAAATCTACTTTGTTTGTGTTGTGTTTGTTCTATCTTTTAGCTTCTGCATTCATTCTCTGATTAACCTAGCACCTAACCACTAATTGGAATTACTTGTGCACATACTTGCAAAAATTTTGTAATTCCCAATTCAACCCCCTCTTGGGACTAAGCCACCTGGGCAACAGCTGGTATCAGAGTGGTGTCTCTGATTACTTGAGTTAAGATCGATGGCTCATCCCATGAGTACATCATTGGCCGAGGGCCAATCAACAAATAGACCTCCACTATTCACGGGCACTAATAATTCATATTGGAAAGTACGAATGAAAATTTATATACAAGCTGTAGATTTTTAATTATGGAAGGTCATCTTGAAAGGGCCACACATTCCCATAATTAAAGTAGATGGTGTGGACATCCCTAAGCCTGAAGAGGACTGGGATGATCATGACATGAAGATGGGGGAATTGAATGCCAAAGCAATGAATTTATTATATTGTTCTTTGGATGCTAATGAGTTCAACTGAATTTCCACTTACTCATCTGCAAAGGAAATCTGGGATAAACTCGAAGTGACCCATGAGGGAACTTCCCAAGTGAAAACCTTCAAGATAAGTCTTTTAGTTCATAACTATGAATTATTCAAAATGAAACCTTCTGAAATAATATCTACCATGTTCTCTAGATTTACAGATATTATTAATGGTTTAAAGAGTCTTGGCAGGGTATACTCCAATGCAGATCTAGTTTAGAAGATCCTTCGTTCTTTGCCCGACAAATAGGATCCCAAGGTAACTGCGATCCAGGAAGCTAAAGATCTCAACACTTTGATGCTGGATGAGCTGCTAGAATCACTCATCACCCACGAGCTAACAATGCAACACAGAACGGAAGATGAGCAGAAGAAAAAGAAGACATTAGCCTTTAAAGCTGCTTCCGATTCGAAGAGGGATGATGAAGAATCTGAAGATGAAAGCACCTCCTCCAATGATGACCTAGAAGACGAAGACATCACTCTGGTTGTGAGGAGATTTAGAAAATTAATGGGAAGAAAGAAAGGAAGGTACAACCGGAAGTTTCACAGGAAGGACTATGGAAAAGAAAAGGAAAAGGATAGAGAGAAAGACAAGGAGGTAGTCCCCACGTGCTATGAATGCAAGAAGCCAGGGCACATATGTCCGAACTATCCAATGTTGAAGAAATCCTTTAGACAAAAGAAGAAGAAAAAAGCCATGGTTGCCACATGGTCTGACAGTGAAGACTTAGCATCATCTGAAGAAGAAGAGACCACAAAGACTGCCAATCTTTGCTTAATGGATCTCGAAGATGAGGTAACGTCCCCTAACAACTGTACTGAATTTACTTTCGAAGAACTAAATTCTGCTTTTCATGATTTACTTTCTGAATTTAAGAAAGCTGGAGTAAAGATACTATCATTGAAAAATATGAATGATTCTTTACTCAAACAAAAAGGTGAAATTTTTGAAAAGAATATTTTATTGCAAATGGAACTGCATGACTTTTCTAAACAATTTGAAAAACTGAAAAATGAGAATTTATCATATGAAAAGAAAAATATTGATTTACTTGCTGAAAACAATGAATTAAAAAAGGAGGTTACAAAACTCAAGCCTTTGGTTGAAAAACTCACTTTATCTTCAAATAAGCTTGAGCTAATTTTGAAAGAACAATGAATTTTTGGAAATAAAGTTGGAATTGGTTTCAACACTTCTTTTATAAATGGAATTTCAGCAACAACTTTTGTGAAATCCAAAGCACCAGCTCAAAATATTTTATCTCAAAAGGTTTTAGCCACACCAAAAGCTATTTCTATTTCAAAATCTTTATCATATGTTCCTAAGAATTTGAGCAAAAATGCATACATTCCAAAAGGCTCAAAATCTGCATCAAGTACATCAACTTTTAGAACTTCAAATTCTATTTCCAACAAAAATTCTAAAGTTGTTTGCTATGCTTGTAAAAGAATAGGACATAAAGCTTTTGAATGCAATAATTTTAGTAATGTCCATAAAAAAGTAAAAAAGATTTGGGTTTCCAAAGGAACCACCTCTGTTGACCTGCAAGGATCCAAGGTAGCTTGGGTACCTAAAAGAATTCATTGATTATTTTGCAGGAATGTCTTGCAGCCCAAAAATTGAAGAAAAGGTGGTACTTGGATAGCGGCTGCTCAAGATATATGACGGGTGACAAGGACCAATTCATCACCCTTGAAATGAAAGAAAGAGGTATGGTCACCTTTGGAGACAATGGCAAAGGAAGAATAATCGGTATTGGTAAGATCAAAATAACTCCCTTTACTTTTATTGAAAATGTTTTGCTAGTAGACAAATTGAAGCAAAATCTTTTAAGTATAAGTCAATTGTGTGATAAAGGCTTCAAGGTTGTCTTTGAGTCTTCTATGTGCATAGTAACTAACTCTTTAGATTCTAGCAATAAATTTATTGGACATAGACTCGGGAATATCTATGTGGTGGATCTTAATGATCTTGCCATGTCTAGTAGCCCTAGTCTAGTTGCAATGAATGCTAAGACTAAAGAGTCAGGCTTACTATGGCATAGACGATTAGGTCATGCTAGCATACATACAATTGCCAAATTAATTTCTAAAGATCTTGTTAGAGGCATGCCTAAGTTTAAAGTTGATTTGAATCATGTTTGTGATGCATGCCAAATGGATAAACAAACTAGGGGGAGTTTTAAATCAAAGAATATAGATTCTACAACAAGACCTCTTGAATTACTTCACATGGATCTTTTCAGACCTACTAGGACCACAACCCTAGGAGGGATGAAATATACTCTTGTGATAGTAGATGATTTTTCTAGATTTACATGGATTTTGTTTATTGCATCGAAAGATGAAACTTTTCATGTTTTTAGAAAATTTCATAAAAAGGTTTCAAACTAAAAGAACTTATCTTTGATTTCAATTAGAAGTGATCATGGAACTGAGTTTGAAAATCAGTTTTTTGAAGATTATTTTACTAAATTTGGCATTAATCACAACTTCTCCGCTCCTAGAACATCTCAACAAAATGGTGTTGTAGAGAGGAAAAACAGGACATTGGAAGAAATGGCTCGCACAATGTTGTGTGAAGGTAATCTTCCAAAAAGTGCATTTCTTGATGGTTTTATCTTTGAACGAGTTTTTGTGGAACAACCACCAGGTTTTGAAAATCACGCTTTTACAAACCATGTATTCAAATTAAACAAAGCATTGTATAGTTTGAAACAAACACCTAGAGCCTGGTATGATAGACTTAGCACTTTTTTAATTAAAAATGATTTTCAAGAGGAAATGTAGATAAAACTTTGTTTATCAAAAAGAAAAATAATAATATCTTAGTCGTACAAATATATATAGATGATATCATTTTTGGTGCAACTAACGAATCTCTATGTAAGGAATTTGCTAAGCTTATGTAGGGAGAATTTGAAATGAGGTTAATGGACGAGCTGAACTACTTCCTTGGACTTCAAGTAAAACAAACAAAGGAAGGCATCTTCATCAACCAAGCCAAATACATTAAGGAAATTATCAAAAAGTTTGGTATGGAGAGTAGCAAAACAATGAGCACACCCATGAGCCCAGCTTGCAGACGGGACAAAGATGAAAATGGATCCAATGTTGACCAAAAGCTATATAGAGTTATGATTGGATCCTTATTATATTTAACTACAAGTAGACCTGATATATTATACAGTGTATGTGTATGTGTTAGATTTCAGTCATCACCAAAAGAAACACATATGCTTGCTGTAAAAAGAATAATAAAATATTTGAAAGGAATAAGTAATTTAGGAATTTGGTATTCTAAACATTCTACTTTTAATTTGATTGGATTCTCTGATGCTAATTATGCTGGTTGTAAAATAGATAGAAAAAGCACTATTGGTACATATCAATTTCTAGGGTTGAATTTAATTTCATGGCACTGTAAGAAGCAAAATTCCGTAGCCATGTCCACAGCTGAGACTGAGTACATGGCTGCCGGTAGTTGTTGTGCTCAAGTGTTATGGTTAAACAATAACTAGAAGACTTTGGTGTATCACAATCTAAAATCTCAATTAAATGTGATAATACAAGTGCTATCAATTTGACAAAGAATCCAATTCAACACTCTAGAACCAAGCACATTGAAATTAGACATCATTTTATTAGAGATCATGTATCAAATGGTAATATTGTGCTTGACTTTGTGCCTACTGAAGATCAATTAGCTGACATATTTACCAAGCCACTCAATCAAGATATATTTGAGCTAATTTGAAGTGAATTAGGACTTTTTGATCCCTTCTAGATTCTTTAACCTAATTCCTTCAATTCTAAGAAAATTTCATCAAGAAAACCTCCTCAATTTATTCTATTTTATTGAGCTTTAATTTCTTTCAAAATTTTATTCAAAATCCTTCTAAATTTTGTTCAAACTTTTCAAAACTCTACTCTTTCTGTTCGAGTTGACTGGATCCTAATCCGAGTCGACTGGATTTTTCTGAGAGTTTTGAACCTGTTCTGGCCTAGCCGACTCGAACAGTTTCGAGTTGACTGGATTTTCTGATTATCTTAGGAGAGCTCTGGTTGAGCCATCTTGAGCAATCTCGAGTCGATTGGAACTTCGAGCCGATGTGTTTTGCCTTGGGCTATAAACCTTTTTCCGAACCATTTAAACCCTATTTTGTGTTCTTCAACGGTTCGTACCTCTCCAAAACCTTCTCCAAAGTCTTCCTTCTCCCTTCCAAGCCCTCCATTTTCTTGTTCTTCCATCTTTCCTAGCTTTGGCACCCAAATGTGTGACAGGGAAACGGTCCGTTAGTGTTGCTCCTTCGGCTAAAAAAGAAAGAAGGTCCAGGAGAAGGCAAGAAGAGCCAAGCAGTGAAGAAATTGTCGAGGAAGCCACAAGAGAAGCTCCAACCGCTCCTAGCCAAGTGCCCTCCATGTCTATGCGTCCGGTAACCTCCGGCCGCCGAATTAATTTTGAGTTTATTAAGGGCATTGGGTTAAAGATATGAGATTTAATAGAAGACCAAGGGTGGAGGAAATTTTGTTCATTGAATGAGAAAACCTATCCCTCTTTGGTTAGAGGCTTTTATGAGAACTTAAGGTTGGGAACTAACCATGTGGAATCCACTGTCAAAGGGAAGAGAGTTATTGTCAATGAGGAGTCCTTACTTGAATTATTGGATATACCTTCTGAGGGACTGAAGTTTTTAGTAATTGACAATAGAGAGAAGACTCTGAAAACAATTTTGAACAAAGAGGATGTGGGAGGAATTGGCACTGCTTTTGCTAACACCCTAACACTAGAAATGAGACTACTTCACAACTTCATTGGTAGAATTTTCTTACAAAGAACTAGTAGGTTCGATTGGGTGAGCGAAAAGGATCTGTCTCGTGGAGCACATCCTAGAAAGAACTCCTATCAATCTATCATATATCATAATCATGCAGATGAAAGAAATAGTTAGAAAAGCTAAAGCCTGTCTGCCATATGGAATGGTGCTTACATTGTTGCTTAAATCCCATAGAGTCAATTTGGATGGTGAAGATGGATTAGAACTGCATCACACTGATATCTACACATCTAAAACTCTTGAGAGAATGGGATATTTTCAAGTGGAAGGAGTCTGGAGAAAGAAGGGCATGAATGTAAGGGCCATTGGCAGCTCCAGTAGTAGTGAAGAAGAGGAAGAGGAAGAAAACCTAGAAGCTACTGGAACTTCTACTACACCAGTACCGGAGCCTGAGTCATCTGTACCTGAGCCTGCTGCTGTTACTGAGGAGACTAGAGCACCTTCACCTATGTTTGACTTGCCTGCGGCAGAGTTTGACTTGCCAGCACCAGAGTTTGACCTGCCTTCAGTTGATGTTCCTTTACATGACTACCCTACTGCAGCTACACTGCCTCCTATTATCCAAGTTCAGATTGAAGAATAATTGAAAAACTTGACAGAGTCACTAACAGGTACAATAACTTTCTTATTTACTAATTTGAAACAGTCAGTGGACAGTAGATTGGACAAATTAGAAGAGCATGTATCATGTCTACAAGGAAAGGTTGAAGCTATAGAGGCTTCAAGGTCAGCACCTCAGATAAACCTTCAGCCTATTCTGAATTGTATCTCTTCAAGCTCTAAAACATTTTTGAAGTCTGTGGATGCCACTTTGAATGAACATCAGACTGAATTGAAGGAGCTTAGAGGCAAAGTGGGAACTATTATAGATACAAGAGGTATGGCAGAGGATTATACCAGAGGCATTGGGATCATAAGATCGGAGCTTGGCAAACTTCGAGGATCAGCTGAAGCCTTCGCCAATGTCCAAGCAGTTGAGATTGTATCTATGTAGAAAGAGATAGGTGAAATGAAAGAGGTAGTAAATAAAGTGCCAGTTAGCCTCAAGGACTTGGATCAGCATATGGGAGCAATTTGAATGGAAATGGTGTCTCTCAATAGCACTGTCAGTTCATTGGAAGTCACAGCTAGGATAAGACCATTGTATGATCCGCCACCCATATCCACTAGGGCACCTAGTACCTCTATTCACCCTAGGGCTCCTCCTCCACATGCTTCATCTAGTCGAGCACCTAGACCCACATCTTGGCAAGGTGTCAATGTTCCCAGAGATGATTCTGATTAGATATTTTGTAGTTTCAATACCTTTTTTGGATGTTTTTGAAACTTTTGTAATGACTGATGTACTGAAACTTTTTGATAGAAATGAAATGAACATCTTTTCAATTACTGTGTAATGTGTATACTTGTATTATCTTGATTACACCTCTATTTGTTTAAATAGAATTTTCTCTCTAAGTTAAGAAAGTGAAATTATCTCAAACAAATCTTGAAATTTTCTCAATCTATTTAAAATTCTGAGCTTACCTGTTTAACCTTTTTGAATTGTTGACAAAATGAGGGAGAATCATAGAGTGCATGGAAGAATACATGAATTGCAATAGTAATACTAAAGTAAAGTAGACAGGGGGAGTTTTTCAAAAGCATTTCTGAATGATATCTTGCATATTATTCTGATAAAATGTTCAAATGAATGTTAAAGGGGGAAAAACCTAGAGAAAATTCATATTGTCTAGAAATCTTATTGTTACGGCCGTAACGATGACGTGGCCGGGCTCAGATACCGCCAAATATGATCGAGCCACGTGGAGGTTTCTCCGGTCGAGTCAGCGCCACATTGCCAAGGCCGAGCTCGGCAAGGCTACTCCGCTAGACGACTTCCTAAGACAAACTGCTCTCGCCGAAGTCGAGCTCGGTTCGGGGCTCCTCTACCACCTTGCCTGGCGCCCACCCAGGAGGGGTCCGCCTAGGCCGAGGTCGGCCGATCCTTCGCTCCTTCGCCGGGTGGCCCCCGGAGATGGGCCCACCTCGGCCGAAGCCAGGCGACCTCCTGCCACCTCGCCAGGTGTCCACCCAGGAGGGGTCCACCTAGGCCGAGGTCGGCCGATCCTTCGCTCCTTCGCCAGGTGGCCCCCGGAGATGGGCCCACCTCGGTCGAAGCCAGGCGACCTCCTGCCACCTCGCCAGGTGTCCACCCAGGAGGGGTCCACCTAGGCCGAGGTCGTCCGATCCTTCGCTCCTTCGCCAGGTGGCCCCCGGAGATGGGCCCACCTCGGCCGAAGCCAGGCGACCTCCTGCCACCTCGCCAGGTGTCCACCCAGGAGGGGTCCACCTAGGCCGAGGTCGGCCGATCCTACGCTCCTCCGACAGGTGGCCCCAGGAGACGGGTCCGCCTCGACCGAGGTCAGGCCGCCCGTACGGAGAAGGTCCCAGGGAAGGAGGCACAGGCCCCAAGGTCATCCCTCGGGCCGTGCGCATCACAGACGGTGCCCCGTACGGATGGCGGCGGCACGCGAAACACCATTTGCATCGGCCCGACAGGTCCCACAGTCGAGAGGCGCGATTCTGACAAAACAGGCCCCATAGATGGATGGCGCCCACACTTGGGAAAGAGAGCGCTCTCACTGGGCCCGAGGTCTGACCGGCCGCCTTACCATCGCCGCCCCCCCCCCTTCTATCTTTGCCTTTTCCCTGTTGGGCTCGGCGGACGAGGTCGGGAAGCCGCCTGGCCCTCCTCATCGAAAAGGGGAAAGAGAAAGGGACGGGGGAGGGGAGCCTCCCAAGGGGAGAAGACAGGCGAACAGTGAGAGGAGATAAAAGGAAGGAAGCTGGGGACGACAAGGTAAGCGAACGAGCCTGGGGACAAGGAAGAAGCAGCGGCAAAAAGCCTCGCTCTGAGAGTGAGATCCGAGGTCTCGAGAGGGGATCGCTTGGCGTGAGCTCGGCAAGGAGGCCCGGCCAAATTTCTGGTCCCCAGAGCACCTTTCTTGCTAATTAATTCTCTAAGTCTGGAACCCCTTAGGGGGTCCGTCTTGGAGAATCTGTTCCTTCTCGTCGTCTACTGACTTGACCGTCGGAGCTCCCTCACCGGGATCCCCGGCCAGGGTCTTCTAACCCCTTCTTGCAGGTTCGCCGCAGCCAGGGAGGCTCCCTCGCCAGGCGGTCAGGGAGGAACCACGGATCCGAGGCGCGGGCGCGGCGACGAGAGCGGCAACACTTATAAACAGGGGGAGATATACTTGTTTAATTTACATGCTTCAATGATTACTATGATGCTCTCAACTCATTATATCTATCAGTCGATACTTAATGGTGCTTGATACATACAAGCAATCAATCTCTGATATTTACATTTTATGAATTTTGGTGGGGACACCGGAGGCACCAGAATAAGATAGAGACTTTTTCAACCCTCTGTAAATTGATCAATAATTTATGAGTCCATCTGTAATAAGGGCTTAGCTCATCTGAGTCCATTTTAGTTGTTATTTGAGTTTTTTTAGTTGTTATTTCAGTTCGGTACTAGTCAGCTCATGTTGAGCTAGTTCAGTCCAATGCTAGTCAGCTCATGTTGAGCTAATTTTTTTTTTTTGAGTCCTGTCCAAGCATACTAAAGACTCAAGACTATATCATACAAGTGAAGACCAAGTCCAACTAGATTGAAGACATGGAAGTATAGCACAAGTCCAACCCATCTTGAAGATTTGAAGACCCCAGGAGGAAAATTCAGAAAACCCTGATTTCTTGCAGATGCCCTCCAGATACCCAGATTCCCTTCTAGATGCCAAAGTATATTCATAGATAAGGGCATCAATGATTCCAGAGGTCCATCTGCATCCTAGCCCAAAGAAATCAAGCCCAGGTGCCAAGCCCAAGCCCCTAAGAAGCAAGATACCAGGGAATATTCCTGCTACCTAGCTACAAGGCCACCCCAGCTTCCAGAGGCCCAAACCCATGCACCCGAGCCCCTTTGGGCCAGTATTTTGCTGCTCCTAGAAGCCCAACACGCCCCCCTAGGCATCCTTGGAGTCTTGACCAAGTCAAGAAAATTTTTAGGAATTTTTCTACCTAATATTTCCTTATTTTCTAGCTAGGGTTTGAGAGGGAAAAGGATTCTTACGTAAAGACTTATGTACCCTTACTTGGAGCCCAAGGTTAAGGGTCTATTTAAGGGACCCTAGCCTCTTGTATGAGAGGAATTTTTGATGAATGAAAACCTTGAGTTCTTCTATTGAGTGGTGTGATACCCTGCTGTGTGCATAAAGGGGTTTGTGAGAGTTCTTCTTCCCGGTGTTTGCAATCATCTTCCTGCTGCCAACAAACCCTCCAGATCCCTGGACGCCCACTCCAAAAGAAGCCTTCCCTTGCTATTTTACTTTGTTTTCTTATTCCTTTGTGAGCTTTCTAACCCCTGACAGGTCGTTTGCAGGTCCCCAAGTTCCTACGAATCCAACGACTCCAGCCAAGTCTCAATCGGATCACCGAGCAGAAAGCCGGGTATCCGCGGGTCTTTCGCTCGATTTTCCAGGCCGCATCCGTCGAGGAACGAGAGACCCCTTCGCTGCGATCTTCACAGATATTGTCAGGTACATCCCTCTACCTCTAGTAGTTTTATTGTGGGAGAACTTGCCCTAACCGAGGCTTCTCAGCCCCGGCGGTCCTTCTTTGCTACTTTTCTAGGTCCTAATCTGCATGCTGATCTTCAAAAATTCATACAAAATTCCCTACAAATAATTTTGATCTAAGATTTGGGAATTAATCACCTAACTCAACATGTAAAACATACAAAAAAAATTTCATGCATATTAGTTCCCCATCATTTGGTATCAGAGCTTAGATTAGGGCTTGTTTTCTGCAATTTTTTAGTCCATATATACTCTGTTATTTTAATTATTTTTCCCTGTTAAAAACTCCAAAAATTCTGAAATTTATTTTCTTGGATTTAACATAACTCACAGTAATTTTAAAAATTTTTCCAGATTTTATTATATCCTGTGAATTTTCTGAAAGCCGAAATAGGGCCTGCAAATTTTTGGCTCTGTTTTTTTTAGCAAGACAAGTTTGGAAGTTTTAGGGTTTTGTTTAGGAGTTTTGGCATATTTCTTAATTTTAGTATATTTCCAGTATATTAGGCCATGATTTGCAAGTTTTCTTCTATTTAAAAAATACCAAAAAAAAAATACATATTCTCCAAAAATACCAAAAAAAATATCTAAACCCTAATTTGCATCCTCATCTGCCTGCCATCATTGCATAATTTACTTTTAAGGGCACTCTTGCTATATCAGATGGGGGGAGGATTTGATCACCTCTCCTTAGCCCAAAACCACATCCCTTGCATTCAGTCCCAAGCCTTAACCTAAAATTAATTAGACTTAATTTGCCCTAGTGGGCTAGGGACACCAACTGGTCGGGTCCGGGCTAGTGTTAGATCACTGTGTCAAGTTAACCTGTGTGTGCCTTGTGCTCAGTGTCTAGAACGGTGGTTTAGGGATTCAATCCCGAAGGGCTTGTGTGCTGGTCTGCCTACCTGGCCAATCTCTGATTGGTGTCTAGGATTGGCAATCAGGGACCTAACACTCTCCTTACACCTGCCTAGCTAAGTACAGGGTTACTATAGGCTAGTTTGCCACCCTGATTGAGCATCTCGTTTGGACTCTAGGTCTAGTCAGTTATAGTCGGTCTGATCGAGTCTTGCATGAGCACTAGATCAGGAGTTTCATATCACCCACCTCCTTCACAAATGTCTGAACCCATGGAAAATTTACAAGCCCAAATAAAAGCCCTAGCTGATCAAATGGCCCAGATAACTACCCAGATAACTACCCAGATGACCCAGTTAACTCAGTCTCGTATTCAAACCAAAGATAGAATTGACCATCTTGCCAATAGGTTTGATCAGTTAAAAGTCCGGGTAGGGACCCCAAGAAAAACCCATGGGTCACAGTCTGAGCCAGATCCTAATTCCCCTCAACCTAGGAGGACCCCAAACCCTGATCTATACCATGAGGTCGAACCTAGGAGAGCCCCTTATCCTGACCCGTACTACAATCCTCAACCTAGGAGGACCCCAAACCCTGATCCATACCTTAAGGCTGAACCTAGGAGAGCCCATCGTCATGACCCAATCCCTAAGGTTAGTCCTAGAAGACCCAATCAGGATTTTATAGACCAGGAAGATAGATCCGATTTACCCTCTCCCTACAAGCCTAGTATGCCTACAACCTATAGATCTTATGACTCCAAATCCTATGAACCTAGAACCTATGAATCCATAACCTATGAACCTAGATCCTATGACTCTAGATCCCATGATCATAGATCCTATGCACCCACATCCTATGAGCCTAGAGAACCCATAACCCCTAAGTATCAGCCTAGTACTAGTCATGCTTCCCCTAGTCAACTTGAACCCCACAGGATTAGTATCCCTAAATATGAACCCAATAGTGAGCCACTACCTCTTATACAACCTGAACCTACTAGGAGTAGTACCCATAATCAGAGACCAGAACCTAACCAATTTCCTGCTAGCCGACCTTCTTCAACCATTCCTGAGATTCACAAGGCTTACATTAACGCGGAAGTGTATGAAGCTGATGTGAGCCTAGTGGATGAGTATGAGGGAGAAGAGGAGACACCTTTAGTAGACCTAGAATTAGCTGATCCAGTAGATACCCAGGTAGAAACCAACCCAGAGCTAGTTGACCTTGACCATATCCAACCTAAAGCTATAATGGAAGAACAAATAGAGGAAGAGAACCTAGGTACTGCTACTAGAGCCTTACCTGAGGAAACCATAGAGGAGAGCCAAATTAAAGAGTCTAGTCCTAAAATACAAGAACCAGAAGAATTTATTAAGGACCTGATCTCTTTGAATCAGTACCCTCAGGATGAGTCTCCTCCTATAGTTCCCATTAAGGACCTCTTTCCTGAGATTAATAACCCATCCTTCCATTATACAAATCCCGTAGATATATCGCAACCCCATAAGGTTAACCTCATTTGTCTAGGATTAGTCCTTGACATGCCTTCTTTGATTCTACTTTATCCAACTAACCCAGAACCTTTTTCTCCACCCTACCAGAGTAATTCTGAACCCACTTCCTATTTTCTATCCTTTCCTGAGTTTTCTCATGTGTCTAGAACTATTAGGTTACATTTTGTTGAGGTTACTAGGTTGCAAGGATCCATAGAGCCCATCCCATTTGCTACCTACTTTTGGCAGACCCTCTGGCACTTATTAGGAGTTACTAGCAAATTTTCTTCTGCATGTCATCCATCAACCACGACTCATGCCCCCATGCCCAAGTGGTAGTTAAGACCTAATAAACCTCTTTAGTCGAGTTTGCTAGGTGTAGGTTCGAGTCCTTTGCATCATCTTATTAGGAGTCTGCATGTGCCTAGCATGTTCACCACCCGCACTAATGTTAAAACAACTGGCTAATTCCCGAAGATGGATCAAAAAAATTTGATGTAGTGGATTTTATCTTGGTTAGGCTTAGGCCTAAAAGAAGCTTCATGCTCGTAGAGCCAGACCTTTTAAAGTGATAGAGAAGGTTGGATCAAATGCCTAGGTGTTAGACTTGCCTTCGGATTTGGGCATTAGTTCTACCTTCAATATTACAGACCTGGTTGAGTATAGGGAACCGGCAGCGCTACCTAGTGAGGCCTTTGGACCTATTCCTTTTCATTGTGAGTGACCCTAACCTAGAGTGTCCATAAACAAATTTGGCCTGAGAGAGGAGAACGGATCGAGCGTATCCTGGACGATCAAGCCATCACGACCCAGGGCCATGTCTATCAACGCTTCCTGGTCCGATGGCAAGGCCGGCCAGAGTCGGACGATTCATGGATTTCTCGAGAGGACTTGCAACGCCTCAACCCAGACCTTCTCGAGAGATATGTGAGCCAGTCTGACCTTCACTCGACAGGGTCGAGTTCCTCCCACCCCGGGAGAATTGGTGGGGACACCGGAGGCACCAGAATAAGATAGAGGCTTTTTCAACCCTCTGTAAATTGATCAATAATTTATGAGTCCATCTGTAATAAGGGCTTAGCTCATCTGAGTCCATTTTAGTTGTTATTTGAGTATTTTTAGTTATTATTTCAGTTCTGTACTAGTCAGCTCATGTTGAGCTAGTTCAGTCCAATGATAGTCAGCTCATGTTGAGCTAATTTTATTTTTTTGAGTCCTGTCCAAGCATACTGAAGACTCAAGACTATATCATACAAGTGAAGACCAAGTCCAACTAGATTGAAGACATGGAAGTATAGCACAAGTCCAACCCAGCTTGAAGATTTGAAGACCCCAGGAGGAAAATTCAGAAAATCCTGATTTCTTGCAGATGCCCTCCAGATACCCAGATTCCCTTCTAGATGCCAAAGTATATTCATAGATAAGGGCATCAATGATTCCAGAGGTCCATCTGCATCCTAGCCCAAAGAAATCAAGCCCAGGTGCCAAGCCCAAGCCCCTAAGAAGCAAGATACCAGGGAATATTCCTGCTACCTGGCTACCAGGCCACCCCAGCTTCCAGAGGCCCAAACCCATGCACCCGAGCCCCTTTGGGCCGGCCTTTTGCTGCTCCTAGAAGCCCAACACGCCCCCCTAGGCGTCCTTGGAGTCTTGACCAAGTCAAGAAAATTTTTAGGGATTTTTCTACCTAATATTTCCTTATTTTCTAGCTAGGGTTTGAGAGGGAAAATGATTCTTAGGTAAAGACTTATGTACCCTTACTTGGAGCCCAAGGTTAAGGGTCTATTTAAGGGACCCTAGCCTCTTGTATGAGGGGAATTTTTGATGAATGAAAACCTTGAGTTCTTCTATTGAGTGGTGTGATACCCTACTGTGTGCATAAAGGGGTTTGTGAGAGTTCTTCTTCCCGGTGTTTGCAATCATCTTCCTGCTGCCAAAAAACCCTCCAGATCCCTAGACGCCCACTCCAAAAGAAGCCTTCCCTTGCTATTTTTACTTTGTTTTCTTGTTCCTTTGTGAGCTTTCTAACCCTTGATGGGTCGTTTGCAGGTCCCCGAGTTCCTACGAATCCAACGACTCCAGCCAAGCCTCAATCGGATCACCGAGCAGAAAGCCGGGTATCCGCGGGTCTTTGGCTCGGTTTTCCAGGCCGCATCCGTCGAGGAACGAGAGACCCCTTCGCTGTGATCTTCACAGACGTTGTCAGGTACACCCCTCTACCTCTAGTAGTTTTATTGTGGGAGAACTTGCCCTAACCGAGGCTTCTCAGCCCCGGCGGTCCTTCTTTGCTACTTTTCTAGGTCCTAATCTGCATGATGATCTTCAAAAATTCATACAAAATTCCCTACAAATAATTTTGATCTAAAATTTGGGAATTAATCACCTAACTCAACATGTAAAACATACAAAAAAAATTGCATGCATATTAGTTCCCCATCAAATTTGATTTTGTGCATAATTGTATAGCACATACTGATATACATTTGAGATTATAGTTGATTTTTAAATATAAATGCTTACATACTTGTGAATATATTAGATTCCTTTCATGCTCAGTGTTTTGTCATCATTAAAAAGGGGGAGATTGTTGACCCCTAAGGTGATTTTGATGATAACAAAATATTGGAGCATACAATTAGTTATCTAACAACTCTTCAAATGATTGACAAGTTTTTGTAGGACAGCTACATTGACATATTTTTTAATTCCTACAATCTTTAATGTTCTGTGTTGAGTTGTAAAATATTTAGAATATTATAAAGAAGAACCCTATAAAAAGTTTCCTATTAAAATCAGTTAAATGGTTACTTCTAGTTGTCTTTCAAGCTTCAAATTTTTCCTTGAATTTATTGTAAAAAGTGCTTGAAGAAGATCTTTAAAGCTTGGGATAAGTGTTCTGGAAGTTTGAAGTTGATCTGGCTGAAGAACCACCTTCGAGCCGACTGGATGAACAACCCAGCCAACTCTAGCATTGGCACTGAAGACAAGTTCTCTTGCACACAGATCCAGCCGACTGGCACCAAGGTCCAGCAGACTCATCCAGAACAAGGTTGAGAATATTCTGAGATTCACAGGAATCCAAGCCGACTGGAATCAGATACAGCCAACTCATCCAGAACTCAGTTGAAAATGGTCTAAAAAGCCTCTTAGATTATAGCTGATTGGAATTCAGCCCAGTCGAATCGTCCAAAGTGAGGTATTTTCTCAACTGTAGAAGCTAGCCGACTGGCACTCAGCCCAGTCGACCCAAACTTCATCTGAGCCGACTTGAAGTTTGTCCGAGCCGATTGGAATGGTGGGGTCACCTCCAATAGCTAGTTCCAGTTCTCAGTTTTTGAATTCCAAAAGTGCTCCAACGGTAACCTGTCACCTCCCAATGGTCTACAACATTCAAAATCAAGGAAAGGCAGTTGAAGTCTCTATAAATAAGGTATGAGAACATCTTTGAAGAGACTAATGAGCGAATAATGATTTATTGAGCATTTATTGAACACTTATTGAAGTGAGAGAGCACTAGAGCTTTAAAGTTTGCCTTCAAGCCTGCAACAACTCTTATCAGAAGCTTGAAGCACCTTTTGAGGAAAGCAAGGAAGCCATTGAAGTGCATTGAAGAGCATTCAGTAGGTCTTCACTCGAGCTGCATTGGCAACCACCCAAACAACAGAGTTTGTCTTTATTGTTGCTTTTTATTCTATCATTTAGAATATCTGGGTTATTGGTGAGCCCTATTGTAAAAACCAAATAGGTTTCTTTGGTGAGCCTTTAAAAACCAGAGTGTAGAGGTTTCTTTGGTGAGCCTATCTAAAAACCAAAGTGTAGAGGTTTTAGGTGAACATGTAAAAACCTAGCTTGGGTTTCTTTGGTGAGCCCAGTTTCAAAAACCAAAGTGTAGAGGTTTGGATTGTGAGCCTACAAAATAATCCGACTATATTCCGGTTTGGGAGATTTAGTGAAAATCCCGAGTGGTGAACTTGGGTAGTGGACATAGGAGCTGGGTTGCTCAGAACCACTATAAATCTGCTTTGTTTGTATTGTGTTTGTTCTATCTTTTAGCTTCTGCATTCATTCTCTGATTAACACAACACCTAACCACTAATTGGAATTACTTGTGCACATACTTGTGAAAATTTTGTAATTCCCAATTCACCCCCCTCTTGGGACTAAGCCACCTGGGCAACAAACTCTAAGAATCTAAGTTGTTGCAATTAAAGCTCTTGAATGAGGGCCTTTTCAATGCTTCTCAACGCTTTTTAAGCTTTTTTAATGAATGCCTTAAGTATTTGATTGGAAGTTGTTGAAGACTTGAGTTCTTGCTTGAAATTTCTTAGAATATTCAATACTCTCTTTCTCTTCTTACTTTTTCTTGCTTTAAATCCATCATTTATATCTTCTTGGAGTGTCCCTAAATGGATTTGGCCATTGGATTGCATTGGAAACTAAAATATGGCCATTGGGAACCAATTTGGATTCAAAAAAGCATTTTTGAAACTTGCCGTTACAGTTTAAAAAACTGGGATTCGAGTCGGCTCGAAGGCTCAACATGTAAGAACTGAACTCTGTCAAAGTCAGCTCTTTTCAGTTGAGTCGGCTCAATTGGCAGGTTTCTCAAAACTGAATATTTCTTCACCCAAGAGGAGTCGGCTCGATTTCTTAGGCCTTTTTGGTCGAGTCGACTCTAGCAACTTTCAGTACCAGCCTTCAGTTTTGTACTGTTCTATGCCATCTCATGCATCAGCTCAAACCAATAGAGCCGGCTTGAGTTGACACACTTCATAAAGCTCCAGATTACCTTCAAACTTCTTCAAACTTTTTTAAAACCTAATCTATCATGATTTTCTTACAGAATCATTGAATTTCACTGTTTTGCCCTTTCTACATAAAAATTACAAAATATCAATCATTAGAGCTTTCAAATGATAAGAGTGAAATAATAAATTCATTTTTGATACATGAAGGTGTGCCAATGGTCTTAAAGGGTACAATTATCAAACACCCCTTTGGAACTATCTAAAAAAACTTTTAAAGTACTCGAAGATCATTAGTATCAAATACATGCTCCAATATTTTATTATCATCAAAATCATTCCAAGGATCAACATGTATAGAAAAGAAAAACAATTATAATTTTAATAAAAGGATCATTGTACTTTCCTATAGACTATACCTCAATCGAGCATGGCTCCTGAATACATCTTCATTGAGAGTTGGAATGCTGTCACCGCACCTCCTCTCTTGAAGAAGTATTTTTCTTGATTCCTCACCCTCTCTCCCTCCTAGCCTAAAATAATAATCTAAATGATAGAAAAAGAAAATAAAAGAATTGTTGGCATATTTGATCAATGCTTGGACTGCTACCTAGGGTCCTTTTATGGAGCTCATCTAGGACTTTCTCTTAGTCAAATTTAGAGTAAATCCAGCTCAAGATCGGCCAGATATTGCATAGAGAATTCTTGGCCATCCAATCTATATCGTGATGGGTTGATCAAGCCTTCCTCATTCTTGGGCAACCAGAGTCCCGATCGAACTCTACTGAACCCTGGATTTTCTCTCTGACTCAAATTCAAATAAGGAATGTAGGGTTCGGTGGCAAGGCGGAAACATAGATTTCAAAATTTTTTATCTTTATGAAATCTTCACCAAACCCATAACCCAAAATCTCCTTAAAAGAATTAAAACATATAATATATATATATAGATTTAATCTCAAATTAAAGTACTAACCTGTATTGCTAAAATTCAAACTTTAAATCTCCACCAGGTGCCCAAATGTTCACCCTCCAATGGTGATCCACACAGAAAAAAATGAAGACAACAATTTCTTGTTCTTGGCTCCTCTTCTTGAATTCTTTTTCAAGAATTCAATTCTTGGACTTCTGGGCTGAAATTTTCCTTCTTGAAAATTTCTTTTCTTCCTTCTTTCCTCTTCTTGAATTCCCTTTCTTGAATTCCATTTCTTGAAATTGAATTGGAAGAAGAAATTAAGACAAATAAAGTCTTAATTCTAGGAAGAAAAGAAGAAGAACAAACCCTTCCTTTTCCTTTCCTTTATCGTTCAAGACCGTTCTCTTATTCTTGTTTAGGGTCAAAGTTTCGATAGAGATTATCTCTGTAAGGGAAATAATACCCAACAAGCATAAAGGGAAGGAATATTCTGGAGAGGAGGAGAGGAATATGATCTCTATATATTTCTTCTTTTATTATCTGTCAGAAAACCCCCGAGAACCCAAACCCTTTTATAGATTTCAGAGGGGCGTCTTCTCAAAACAACGCAACCCTCTGAAACCTTGGGAATCATGATCCCTCATTCCTCACACGTCCCCTCAACCAAAAATCATGATTCTCTGATTTGATTTTCATTTTTCCGACGAGGAGGACTCTTGGAAAAACTTCAGGAAGAATCGTGACTTTTGGAGACGGATTTGCGACCGAAAAGTGATGGATCTTTCTCCTTAATTTTTCTGGCCATCAGATCCAAATCCAAGGATGTCAGACAAGGATCCAAATTTCCACCCCCCTTTTCTTCATTTTTCTTCGACGGTATTTCCTTCCCACGCGCATGAAGAGAAGTCCACACGCGCGTGGACTTTTCTTCTTGGCGCGCGCGGGTAAGAAAGGGAGTTGGCAGCTTGGAGAGAGGGTCTCAATGCACTTGATTTTCTTGGGGTCAGCCATGGGTAAGCCCAATGTCTAAAAAATTAAATTAGACCTTAATCTGGTTCAATTAGAACCCAATTAAGCCCAATTCGGAACCAAATTCGAATCTGAATCGAATAGAAATTTGGTCTGCAACACATGCTAGTGTGTTTATCCTTCAAACATGATTTAATTCCAAATTAAGTCCTTCATCAATTTTCTTCTGTGTGTGACCCATTGGGTTCCACACCTAGCCAGCAGTAGGTCCGAGTGCTTTTTGACTTAATTCGGTTAGATCTCAACTAAGCCGATTTAGGTCAACCCAAATTGGCTCGACTCGGTCAATTAGAATCTAATTATAATTAACTGATTTGAATTATCATAATTCAATCATATACCTACAAGACAAGATTGACGTCTAGCAACGTATCATGTCTTCCCGGAAGATGTGGAATTTTGGTGGAATTACCAAAATACCCTTCTGTGGTGAGTTACCGGGCAATTCATTCCTTTGATCAACTTGCATCCCGAATATGATTATGAATATGGATACTTGTCAAATCCAATTTCATATTCATCCCTAGCTCAATCTTTATAATGATGATTCATTAATGAACCATTAGAAATTAATTCTAATGTTCATACTTTGATCAAAGATTTCCTGAATCCATCATTTGATCGAAATTAACTGGATGCAATTCCCTCTTACTAGGGCTGATCAATTCTCTTATTGACCTACTCACAACCTCCATATACAATCCACCATACCTAGTATCACCTCGTGCATGACTCAGTGTCATGATTGATTGCAATCCAAAGTATGGATTCATATATATAAGGTACCATGGTAGTCTCAGGTCAAAGGACCACATGCACTACTCCCACTATGAGAATTATCTATTGACAAATAGATAAGGTTCCATTAGATATTCTCAATCTGGATCAATTCAGTGAACTCATTCTCTAATGAACACTCACATCCTAGTATTAGTGTCAAACACAAGTGACTGTGAGATCTGTCACCCTCATCATAAAGCATATATAGGATGTGCTGGTCTTGCCGGAAACATTGATCCCCAACTCAATGTCCCATCGACCAGGAATATTTTAGATAAAACAAGATCAAATTTCTAATATTGGACCTTCATATTAAGAAGTAATTGACAAAAGAAATAAAGACCTAGAGAAACTCAAGCATGGCACGCACCTCTCTAGAGTTTCAGAAAAATTCAGACCAGAGGTCGACCACCAGAGGTCTACACCTTGCCAAAGGTCGACCACCAGAGGTCGACTCATGAAGGAAAGAAAAGTTCAGTAAGGCCGGCACGGCAAAATTTCAGTGTCACGCTTCAGAGGTCAACACCTGTCCAGAGGTCGACACCAGAGGTCGACTCATCGCCTGAGAATTCAAACTGGGCAGAACTATGGTTTTCTGGATTTTTGCCTGAGATAAACTGGAGGTCGACTCATGAGGTCGACACTTGACCCAAAGGTCGACTCATGAGGTCGAATCATGGCATAACGGCTAGTTTTTCTGAACTTTTGATTTGATTTCTAACGGCCATAAATGGCCATATTTTTGATTCTAACGGTCTTGTGGAGTTGTTTCAGCTTGAATGAAGTATTTAACCTCCACCTAACTTCAAAAAAGACAAGGAGACAAAGAGAAAAAGGAGAGAGTAAAAGTACAAAGCCTTCAATCAATCCTAATCCAAAAAGAGTAAAAATCTAAGAGATTCCTTAGCCAAAAGCTTTCCATTTTTTAGGAATCCAGCTTTCAAGTCTTTGGCATTTAGTGAGGTCCAAGATTCCAAGAGGAAGACTTGAAAAGTCTCAACAAGAGCTACATCGAATTATTTTTGCTCAAAAAGGAGTTTGTCTTGTTTTTATTCATTGTATTCATACTCTATTTGTGTTAGCCTAGTTTCAAGGGAATTTGAAACTAGTGTGAGGTTTGTTGGTGAGCCAATTGATAAAACCAACTAGGGTTGCTTGTAAGCCCGAAGCCAAAACAAGTATGTAAGGTTTGTTGGTGAGCCTAGGTAGAAAAACCAACTTAGGTTTTGACTTGTGAGCCTTGTAAAACAAGTCGGCTGTAATCTAGAGAAGATTATAGTGAAAATTCCAAAGTGGAGCTTGGGGAGTGGATGTAGGTGCTAGGTGCACCGAACCACTATACGTTTTGTGTGTTTGCATTGATTTACTCTCTATCTTCTATTGCTCTTTAATTGTCGTTATCTTTCATTGCTTCTGTTGCACAATTACTTGAGCACTATCACTCTTCACATTTGAAATCGATAGCATATATATTGCTTTAATTTTTAAAAGACCCAATTCACCCCCCCTCTTGGGCACCATATATGGGCAACACCAAGAGATGTGAGGTGGCAGCTTAGGTGTCCTTCCATGTGGCCTTTGGAGATGACTTGGCATCCACTTGCATGTGATGATATGACATCCTCCATGTCAAGGTAGGTTGAAGTGATTTGTTGCACCCATTCTCCAAGTCTTCTAGTTTTGATTTTGAACCCAAAGTAAACTCTTCTTGGATCAACTTTGGGAATTAACTAATTACAAAGTCAAATTGCATCTAATTTGACTTAAAATATCAAATTAGCATAGACCTAGTCCTATTTACAGGACTCAAACTCAAATGCAGAAATAAACTATCCTATTTATAGGACTTATATTTAAAAGAAGTAAAATTGAAACCAAAAGTAGACTAAATTTATTCTACTGAAATCCATATTGAATCTGGCTTAATTAAACTGGATTGAATTCTCTTCTGAGCTGTGGTGCCCACACCAATACGCTATTTCAGGATGATGGTGTATTGAGAGTAGGTCATTGATATCATGTCTGTTGGTTGTCCTCTTAACCAAGTAGCATAGAGCTGCTGGCATGACATCAAGTGTTGTGTTTGACACTTCACTGAATGTGACCCTCATGCGAGATTCTCTTTCTGCCAAAGAGAAGTCTTGCATTAGAATATGGACATGAATTATTCCTCTGACATGAGATCACTATGGTAGCTTGCAAGCAACTCACTATGCTTAGATGCCGGACTACTCGAATTTTTAATCCGATGATGGAAGGTTGCTGGGTATAATCAAGTACTTGTGTATTGTAATTGGATAGAGATAGAATCCAAATGGTTTGGATTGAATGCTTAGTATGCCTCAATTGAGAAAGACCTTGGCCAGGGCAATCCTTGTAAGAAGTTACAAGGATTCTTTGTTTGAGACATATTGAGATGGATTGATTTGGGTTGGGCAGTCTAACCCTAAGCCATCTGCAGCATTAGGAGATTAAAAAAATAAGTTCAATGTTCCATATTTAACAAGGTCATGTTGCTCTGCAACCTTCAACCTATCCGGATGCCAAGTGTCATTGCTAGATGGTGTCTTTGGCCAGTACTGGAAATGTTCCCGTACTACCAATTTAGTGTTTGAACCTATAAGATCATACACCAAGGGTTTCTTCTTGCTTTATTGGCATGCAAATGATTGAGAATCATTCCAGACTCATTTGACAAGGTGTTGTCAAACTTTTGTTCGAGCTGACTCTTTTGAATGAGTCAACTCGAGCCGAGTCGACTTAAATGGTCGAGTCAACTCATCTGTCAGATTGCGGTAAACCAAAACTACTTCATTTTATTTTGCAATTATTGTGGGCATTTAATGGATGCATTTCTAGGTTTTAGGATCTGCTATTGCTGAATTCCAAAGGTTTTCATAACCTCACTAGAATCTCAAGAGACCCCAAACTGCTCATTAATCTCTCTTATGTCCTCTTAATTATTTTGAGGGCTGCTATTATAAAAGCAAGGGCTGAAGAAGGTGAATGGTTCATGTTCAACATTCCACACTCCAGATTTGGATCAAGGTTGAGACTCTACCCAGAAAATTTCTGGATAGAGATCTTGCTTGATCCTTGAGAGATTACGAGATTTGATCTCTGGGATAGAGTGAGCTTGGGTTTTGGGATTCCTGTGTGTATACCTTCTGCTGAAGATTTGGAACAAAGCATTGGGAAAGGGTTCTCAAGCATCTTCGTTCCAACATCACTATAGCAATAGCCCTTCAAGGAGTTGAAGGAGTTTGCACATCTTTAAAGAGTTGAAGGAGTTGCTGCTGCTATCAGTGTTTTCGAAGGGGCTAGCACCTCGAAGGAAGGGGAAGAAACCATGCTATACGGTGTGAACCACCCATAGAGGTGTGCCCGTGCATCACTCGCAGAGGCCATTCCTGTACCTTGTAGGTACACCGGAAGCTCTTCACATAGATTGGTGCAGTCCCAGGTGATCGTCACTGAGGTATGCCTTTAGATTATATGTTTGACATATTATAATATGTTGCATCATTGTGTGAATCTAGAATAGTTCTGATTTTCATTCAATGGATGCTTGATTTCATACATACATTATTCTACTCATGCATCAAGATCTGCATAGGGAACCTGTGTTAATTAGATTAACATGCTTAGATAAATTGTTTATATGCTTCCGCTATATCATGTAATCTAGAAATAGTTTTTAAATTGCATGTCTCGGGCCGTGCTAACAAGCTTGCCTTATACCTTGTTTCCCCTACACATTTAGGTTAAATCTTCATACTTAGCTCATTTATAGGGAGCTATCCTGGATGTTGGAAAGGTGAGGACCACCATTTCACCCTCCTTCTAGCATCATATATGCTAAGGATCAGTGATGCCAAAAGAGGCTTAAGCATGGTCCTAATTCATCTAGGAGATGGTCAATGACCCTATATGCCTTTATTATTTTTGGGAATCCTTAAGATTCAGAGGGTGGGGGTTTATCCCACATCAGATACCCCTGACTCTTTAGTTTGAGTCAAAGCATCTTAGACTAAAAAGTAGATCTAGCTACACTAAGGAGTTTCAAGAATTGCCATAGTCAATTATTTCAATTTATATCAGAGGATAAAGATGTAGCAGACTTCCTTGATGCCCTTGTCAAGTAGTGATACTTTAGATTTTGTCAGACCGATCACAGGTCCTTAAGATCTTTTTGCCCAAGCAAAAGTCATTGAAGAATAAAGGTCATTAAAGAATGACTCATAGAGTATATACTAATCAAAGGCTTGCTTCATAGAATAGATGCCAATTAGAGGCTTACCTCATAAAGTAGATGCCAATCAGAGACTCATAGAATAAATGCTGATATAAGGCTTTCTATATAGAATAAATGCCGGTAAGAGGCTTTTTGTATGGAATAAATGCTGATAAGAGTCTTTCTATATGGAATAAATGCTGATAAGAGGCTTTATGGCATTGAGTAAATACCAATATGAGGCTTTCTTCATTGAAATAATGCTAATATGAGGCTTTCTTCATAGAAATAGTGCCAATATGAGGCTTCTTTCATAGAAACAATGCCAATATGAGGCTTTCTAGCATCAAGTATAAGACTCAGCCAAAGGTTTGTGAGCATTTAGCATTAATTAGGCCAAAGGCTTTCTAGTGCTGCATCGGGCCAAAGGCTTGCTAATATTTTGCCTGGCCAAAGACTTTCAGGCATTGAGTCTTCATGTCCTGACCAAGCTTTTGGGATTGTGTGTCAGGCCAAAAGCTTTCCAACACTGGCCCAGCCAAAGGCTTTTAGGCATTGACTAGACATCCTGGCCAAAGGCTTTCAGGAGTTGAGCATCAGGTCAAAGGCTTTCCAATGCTAGCTTGATCAAAGTCTTTCAGGCATTGATTGAATGACCTGATCAAAGGCTTTTGGAAGTTGACCATCAAGCTAAAGTTTTTTAGCGCTGCCTTGCCAAAGGCTTTCAAGCATTAACTGGATGTCCCAACCAAAGGCTTTCAAGAATTGAGCATCAGGCTGAAGGCTCTCCAATGCTGGCTTGGTCAAAGACTTTCAGGTGTTGATTGGATATCTCAGCTAAAGACTTTCAGGAGTTGAGCAACAGGCCAAAAGCTTTCTAATTCTGGCTTGGCCAAAGGCTTTTGGGCATTGAGCATTGGGCCAATCTAGAACAACAGGAATAAATGTCATCTTAATATAAATTATCTTTAAAATGGAGAAGGTTACCTAGGTTAAGATTGCAAGGGGCCCTTTAAAAATTGGTCAGGGTATTTTGTTTGTTGTAGTATGAGATTTCCAGAGTTAAAGCTAATTATGAAGCTAAGATGGCTAAAATAAAGAATTTGGAGTCTCTACCCAATATGATCTAACGCATACATTTCAGGATGCTAAGTATAATCTGAGGCACATATTTGAAAATATCCTATATAGTCTGAAGTATATTTGATAAGATCAATATGAGTTGAGGCATATTTGAGAAGGACATATGTGATCAACTCGAGCTATGGCCATACTTTATCAAACTCAAAGAGTCATCTGATGTTGACTCCTTGCTTCATGAAATATATGTCATCATGCAAAGATATGCAAATTAAAATAATAAATTCAAAATTCATGTAAGGAGTAAAATTACATTACTAATATATTAGAAGAGTTTAGTGGTTCGTCTAGTGGAATTTCATCAAGTTTTTGGATTCTTCACCAAGCTATCCCCCAGTGATAATTTTTGATTACCTCTGCCACAAGTTGACTTCTCGTGGCTTTATGTAGGCTTTTTGTCATGTAAGAGAAAAGGACAAAGTAATAGATAGCTCAACTTCTTTATTTATTGATTTCGGGAACTTAGCTTTTTGGCTATTAGCTTTGGGAGGTTGTCTTCCATCTTGGCCCTAGGGCTTAGCTTTTATGGTCCAGCTTCAGTCACTGCATGTATATCAGCCATGCCTTTATTTTTCTTATTATCCTCCTAAACATCATTGTACCTGTTTAGCAAATCTAAAACTATAAATAAAGGTCCTCTCAAAAAAGTTAAACTTTAGGCAAGTCCATGTAATAAATCGATGGAGGATGCTTTGGAAAGTAAGCATATTGCATTAGGTCATCATGCAAAAGTATGTAAATGAAATAATAAATTTGAAACTCTTCGAAGTAAAATCTACATTACTAATAAATTGAAGAAGTTCCATGGTCTGGATAATAAAGCCTTATGGGGATTCTTGGATTTGTTGATCACCCACCAATGATGACCTCCATCTCCCATGCCGCAAATTGGTTTTTTTATGGCTTTTCATAAGCTAATGGGCATGGAAGGAAACCCGCATGCATGGCTTCTAGATTCACCACCAAACCACCCCCTAGTAATAACGTTCATCATCCATGTTGTAGGTCAGTTTTTTGCAATTTTTTTTGCAACTTTTTATAGGTTTGCAGACCTGTAAGAAAGGAAGACAGTGATAGATGGTGATAAATGGCTTGGCTTACTTCTTGGCCTTGGGGTTTTGCTCTTGGATCAGCCTTGGCTTTGTTCCACCCCAGATCACATCGACCCACATTGATGGCTTAACATCAATGGTGGTGTACCATTTTTACGTCATGAGCTGGGAGCTAATGGGCAGCATCATAAGGGAGCATAAGAAGACTGAAGCTCACTAGCAAGATGTGCAGCTCTCCTTCCACTTGTTATCATCCTCTATTCTTACTCTCATTTTCAATCTTAAACTGACATTGACTTACGGAGAGGCATGGCAGTCAATGCCTTCATCTTCTACGCCTATTGTTCTCCTAGGTTTGCTTTTCCACCTACGATGTTTGGTTCATCAACAAGATGGTCATCCCCGCTAGATTCATTGCCATGGCTAACATATGCTACCTCTTGCAATGCCAAGGTGGTCGCATCCGGAGGAGTTTGTGCCCAAGAAATTTGTAATGGCCAAGGGCAATTACATGGATGAAAGGGGTGAATATCTAAGATCGGCTCCTGCTAATACTAGGTGGAGGATATGTCCTGGGAGAGATCTCAAAATCTATCGTTGCCTTGTGGATTGTCAGGCTTATGCATCACTTCGATGATCCCTGGCTAAATACGCAGCAATGAAACTCAGTGGAGTCCTATGATTTTGCCTTGGTTATTTGTAAATTTGCCTTGGCTCTTTTCGATCAAGATATCTAAGAGATGGCACAGAGATCAAGGTTAGGAGCAATGCCCGGGAAGAAAATGATCTCGAGGAGTTGAGAGTGATGGCCAGCAAAGGCAGTGGCATCGGTAATGTTCGGGGTCCATGGCAACAAAAGTCCAAGGAGCTCATCTCCTAGAACCCTAAGGGCAATAATTATGAGGCATATGGTTAGCCTTTGTTGTTCTCCTAGTGGTAGCAATGTTAGGTTAAAAGAGTTATTGTTCAACCGCTTCCACATCCTGGGGGTTCATTCACCACTTCCCTCCTCTCATCGATGCCCTTCAACTGATGATATAGTCGATTATGAAAAGCAAGGGACTAATCATACTGATAAGGGTCTAGTTGTGGTCCTACTGGCTAAGACAATAGCCAAGCCAATCAAAGAAGGGTTGAAGGAGTTTTCTTGTGGCAATGGTTGTTGTGACCAAGACTCTCACAGTCGAGTATTTGTGGTTGGAACTCTCGGGGCCAGGGCAACCACTATTGAAGCTCTCACAGCTGGGGCTATCTCCATCCCCCTTTATGCCAAGGTTTGGGAGGCTTATCTCTATGAAGCTTTCACAGCCAAAGAAGCTAATAACGCCACCACTGGTGATGCTAGAGGAAGAGCTCGGGCAGGCTTCTATCAGAACAGGGGAGGGTGAAGGTGGGGAAGATTTGTAAGTCCTTCAACAGCTTCCTACCCATCAGTTTTCTACTAAGATTTGCTAACATTTAGAAGATCGGTGGTGCCGTTGAGGATCATGGCATCGCTGAGGCTCATGGCCTTGCTAAGGTACCCTGAGTTGTCCCTATGGATGTTGTTACCTTGCAACCGAGGCTATCATAGTTGAAACATTTATGGCCGAGGCAAGTTAAGAGGTGCTCATGATCGAAGGTAGATGAAGACATATGGAGAAGTGCTGGCCTGAGCTTCAAGAAGGGAGGTGTTGGCCTGAGCTTCAAGATGGGAGGTGTGGGCCTGAGCTTCAAACTAGGAGGAATCGAAGGCCAAATTCCCCACAGGCCTTTAACAGATGCTAAGAAAGCATCCCAGTGGACTTCTCTCGGTTGGGTGGAGGTGATAATTAATTCTAGCAAGCCTTTGGTAAAAGCTTTAGATTTGGTTCGGGACTCAAAAGGAGAGTGATGTCTGGGCTTGGTAGCATGATTTTCTTTGAGAGAGGAGCCCTTAGGGCATCTGATATTATCCCTTTTTTGGCCTCTAGCTAGGGTGCATGGCACACATTCATGCCTTTCTCGAATCTAAGTCCAATGTACCATGCCACATCCTAGGTAGGAAAACATGTCACATTATCCTCCAATTCTCAATTGCATGTTCTCCACTATGCATTTACTCTGTGATTGGCTTTGACAAACATGGTCCATGCAATAATATTTCTATCCCATGATGAAATTTTTCTCTCTCATTTCTTCTTCTTCTTCTCTTTCTTTTCTTCTTTTTTTTATGTTAGCCTTATTGGGTCAACCTCAGGAGGTCAGCCTCCACATCATACTATGGCCAAGAAGTTCTCCCAGGGGCCATAATTCCCTTGGTTCTGCTTTCTTGATGCATGTCCCATAAGATGTGAAGCTCATTGTCCATGGTTAGCGAAGTTCCTAGGCCAGCCTTGATTGTGACCCTTTTATACCAAACCACCTGGGAAATGTCGAGATGGTCGAGGCTCGGGATAACACTTAAGGAGGAAGTGAAATGCCTTTATGGCAATTGGGGCACTTTATCTCAGCCTTGACTGGTTTGGCCTAGATCAAAGAGAAGTCCTGAGGCAATAATGCGACATGGTCTTTGATGGCCATGGAGTACAACATTGTTGATGCGGGACTAATATGCATGCCATTTTTTTTGTATGTTTTACATGTTGAGTTAAGTGATTAATTTCCGAATTTTAGATCAAAATTATTTGTAGGGAATTTTGTATGAACTTTTGAAGATCAGCATGCAGATTAGGACCTAGAAAAGTAGCAAAGAAGGACCGCCGGGGCTGAGAAGCCTCAGTTAGGGCAAGTTTTCCTACAATAAAACTACTGAAGGTAGAGGGGTGTACCTGACAATGTCTGTGAAGATCGCAGCAAAGGGGTCTCTCGTTCCTCGATGGATGCGGCCTGGAAAATCGAGCCAAAGACCCGCGGATACCCGGCTTTCTGCTCGGTGATCCGATTGAGGCTTGGCTAGAGTCGTTGGATTCGTAGGAACTCGGGGACCTGAAAACGACCTATCAGGGGTTAGAAAACTCACAAAGGAACAAGAAAACAAAGAGAAAACAGCAAGGGAAGGCTTCTTTTGGAGTGGGCATCCAGGGATCTGAGAGGCTTGTTGGCAGCAGGAAGATGATTGCAGCACTGGGAAGAAAAACTCTCACAAACCCCTTTATGTACATAGCAGGTTATCACACAACTCAATAGAAGAACTCAAGATTTTTATTCATCAAAAAACTTTTCCTCATACAAGAGGCTAGGGTCCCTTAAATAGATCCTTAACCTTGGGCTCCAAGTAAGGGTACATAAGTCTTTACATAAGAATCATTTTCCCTCTCAAACCCTAGCTAGAAAATAAGGAAATATTAGGTAGAAAAATCCCTAAAAATTTTCTTAACTTGGTTAAGACTCCAAGGATGCCTAGGGGGGCGTGTTGGGCTTCTAGGAGCAGCAAAAGGCTGGCCCAAAGGGGCTCGGGTGCATGGGTTTGGGCCTCTGGAAGCTGGGGTGGCGTGGTAGCCATGTAGTAGGAATATTCCCTGGTATCTTGCTTCTTAGGGGCTTGGGCTTGGCACCTGGGCTTGATTTCTTTGGGCTAGGATGCAGATGGACCTCTGGAATCATGGATTCCCTTATTTATGAATATACTTTGGCATCTGGAATGGAATCTGAGCATCTGGAGGGCATCTGCAAGAAATCAGGGTTTTCTGAATTTTCCTCCTAGGGTCTTCAAATCTTCAAGCTGGGTTGGACTTGGGCTATACTTCCATGTCTTAAATCTAGTTTGACTTGGTCTTCACTTGTATGATATAGTCTTGAGTCTTCAGTATGCTTGGACAGGACTCAAAAAAATAAAATTAGCTCAACATGAGCTGACTAGCATTGGACTGAACTAGCTCAACATGAACTGACAAGTACAGAACTGAAATAACAACTCAAAATACTCAAATAACAACTAAAATGGACTCAAATGAGCTAATCCCTTATTACAGATGGACTCATAAATTATTGATCAATTCACAGAGGATTGAAAAGCCTCTATCTTATTCTGGTGCCTCCGGTGTCCCCACCAATTCTCCCGGGGTGGGAGGAACTCGACCCTGTCGAGTGAAGGTCAGACTGTCTCACATATCTCTCGAGAAGGTCTAGGTTGAGGCATTGCAAGTCCTCTCGAGAAATCCATGAATCGTCCGACTCTAGCCGGCCTTGCCATCGGACCAGGAAGCGTTAATAGTCATGGCCCCGGGTCGTGATGGCTTGATCATCCAGGATATGCTCGATCCGTTCTCCTCTCTCAGGCCAAATTTGTTTGTGGACACTCTAGGTTAGGGTCACTCACAATGAAAAGGAATAGGTCCAAAGGCCTCACTAGGTAGCGCAGCCGGTTCCCTATACTCAACCAGGTCTGTAATATTGAAGGTAGAACTAATGCCTAAATCCGAAGGCATGTCTAATACCTAGGCATTTGATCCAACCTTCTCTATCACTTTAAAAGGTTCGGCTCTGCGAGCATGAAGCTTCTTTTTAGCCTAAGCCTAACCAAGATAGAATCCACTACATCAAATTCTTTGATCCATCTTCGGGAATTAGCCGGTTTGTTTAAAATTAGTATAGGTGGTGAACATGCTGGTCACATGCAGACTCCTAACAAAATGATGCAAAGGACTCAAACTAACACCTAATACACTCAACTTTGCATTCCTATCGAAGGAAATTTATTAGACTTTTATGGGCCTAAACCTAAGAGACTATAGACTATCTAGGTCCGGCCCTAGTGTGGTGTGCACAAGAGTATTTACAATGGACTCCAAGCAAATGCCAGAGGGTATGCCAGAAGTATAATGCAAACCTAACATGCGTAATGAATGCATGCTGTACACTAATCTTTGTTAAATGCAATCTAATAATCCTAGAAATGCTGGAGGTGTCAGGAAAGGGCAAAAAATAGGAAGTGGGTTCAGAATTAGTTTGGTAGGGTAGGAAAAAAGGTTCAAGGTTAGTTGGATAAAGTTCGATATAAAAAGGCATGTCAGGGACTAATCCTAGACTAATGAGGTTAACCTTACGAGGTTGAGCTATATTTACAGGGTTTGCATAATGGAAGGATGGGTTACTAATCTTAGGGAAGAGGTCCTTAATGGGAACTATAGGAGGAGGCTCATCCTGAAGGTACTGATTCAAGGAGATCAAGTCCTTAATAAATTCTTCTGGTTCTTGTATTTTAGGACTAGACTCTATAATTTGGCTCTCCTCTTCGGTTTCCTTAGGTAAGGCTCTAGTAGCAGTACCTAGGTTCTCTTCCTCTATTTGTTTTTCCACTATAGCTTTAGGTTGGATGTGGTCAAGGTCAACTATCTCTAGGTTGGCTTCTACCTGGGTATCTATTGGGTCAACTAATTCTAGGTTATCTAAAGGTGTCTCATCATCTCCCTCATACTCATCCACTAGGCTCACATCAGCTTCATACACTTCCGCATTAATGTAAGCCTTGTCAATCTCAGGAATGGTTGGAGAAGGTCGGTTAGGAGAAAATTGGCTAGGTCCTGGTTTCTGATTATGGACACTAATCCTAGTAAGTTCAAGTTGCCTAAGAGATAGTGGCTTACTACTGGGCTCATATTTAGGGGTGCTAATCCTATGGGGTTCAAGTTGACTAAGAAAAACTTGACTAGTACTAGATTGATACTTAGGGGTTATGGGTTCTCTGGGCTCATAGGACAAGGGTGCAGATCTATGGGTCATGGGATTATAGGATCTGGGGTCATAGGATTTTGGGTCAGCTCTATGGTCAGGTTCTAAGGATGGATCATGGTATAGGGTCCTCCGAAGGTTGGGCTCTCTATATGGGTCAGGATATTGGGTCCTCTTAGGATTGGACTCCCTATATGGGTCAGAATACTGGGTTCTCCTAGGGTTGGACTCCCTATATGGGTCAGAATATTGGGTCCTCCTAGGGTTGGACTCCCTATATGGGTCAGAATATTGGGTGTTGGGTCTACTAGGCTCATAGGGTGTGGGTGCATAGGATCTATGATCATGGGATCTAGAGTCATGGGATCTAGGTTCATAGTTTATGGATTCATAGGTTCTAGGTTCATAGGATTTGGAGTCATAAGATCTATAGGTTGTAGGTATACTAGGCTTATAGGGAGAGGGTAAATAGGATCTATCTTCCTGGTCTATAAAATCCTGATTGGGTCTTCTAGGACAAACCTTAGGGATTGGGTCATGACAATGGGCTCTCCTAGGTTCAGCCTCAAGGTATGGATCAGGGTTTGGGGTCCTCCTTTGTTGAGGGGAATTAGGATCTGGCTCAGACCGTGACCCATGGTTTTTTTCTGAGGTCCCTACCCGGACTTTTAACTGATCAAACCTATTGGCAAGATGGTCAATTCTATCATTGGTTTGAATACGAGACTGAGTTAACTGGGTCATCTAGGTAGTTATCTGGGTAGCTATATGGGCCATTTGATTAGCTAGGGCTTTTATTTGAACTTGTAAATTTTTCATGGGTTCAGACATTTGTGAAGGAGGTGGGTGATATGAAACTCCTGATCTAGTACTCATGCAAGACTCGATCAGACCGACTATAGCTGACTAGACCTAGAGTCCAAACTAGATGCTCAATCAGGGTGGCAAACTAGCCTATAGTAATCCTGTACTCAGCCAGGCAGGTGTAAGGGGAGTGTTAGGTCCCTGATTGCCAATCCTAGACACCAATCAGAGATTGGCCAGGTAGGCGGACCAGCACACAAGCCCTTCGGGATTGAATCCCTAAACTACCGTTCTAGACACTGAGCACAAGGCACACACAGGTTAACTTGACATAGTGATCTAACACTACCCCGGACCCGATCAGTTGGTGTCCCTAGCCCACTAGGGCAAATTAAATCTAGTTAATTTTAGGTTAAGGCTTGGGACCAAATGCAAGGGATGTGGTTTTGGGCTAAGGAGAGGTGATCAAATCCTCCCCTCATTTGACATAGAAAGAGTGCCCTTAAAAGTAGATTATGCAATGATGGCAGGCAAATGATGCAAATTAGGGTTAGATGTTTTTGGTATTTTTTTTTTTGGAGAATATGTAATTTTATTTTATTATTATTTTTTTTGGTATTTTATTAAATAGAAGAAAACTTGCAAATTATGGCCTAATATGCAGGAAATATACTAAAATTAAAAGATATGCAAAAAATGCTAAATAAAACCCTAAAACTTCCAAACATGTCTTGTTGAAAAAAATAGATCCAAAAATTTGCAAGCTGTATTTCAGCTTGAAAAAATTTCACAGGCCATAATAAAATATGAAAAAATTAATAAAACTACTTTGAATTATTGTTAATCTAGAAAAATAAATTTCAAAGTTTTTAGAGTTTTTGATAGGGAGAAATAATTAAAAGAATAGAGCATATATGGACTAAAAAATTGCAGAAAACAAGCCCTAATCTAAGCTCTGATACCAAATGATGCGGGACTAATATGAATGCCATTTTTTTTGTATGTTTTACATGTTAAGTTAGGTGATTAATTTCAGAATTTTAGATCAAAATTATTTGTAGGGAATTTTGTATGAATTTTTGAAGATCAGCATGCAGATTAGGACCTAGAAAAGTAGCAAAGAAGGACCGCCGGGGCTGAGAAGCCTCGGTTAGGGCAAGTTCTCCTACAATAAAACTACTGGAGGTAGAGGGATGTACCTGACAATGTCTGTGAAGATCGCAGTGAAGGGGTCTATCGTTCTTCGATGGATGCGGCCCAGAAAACCGAGCCAAAGATCCACGGATACCCGACTTTCTGCTCGGTGATCCGATTGAGGCTTGGCTGGAGTCGTTGGATTTGTAGAAACTCGGGGACCTGCAAACGACCTGTCAGGGGTTAGAAAACTCATAAAGGAACAAGAAAACAAAGGAAAAACAGCAAGGGAAGGCTTCTTTTGGAGTGGGCGTCCAGGGATCTGAGAGGCTTGTTGGCAGCAGGAAGATGATTGCAGCACTGGGAAGAAAAACTCTCACAAACCCCTTTATGCACATAGCAGGATATCACACAACTCAATAGAAGAACTCAAGGTTTTTATTCATCACAAAATTTTTCCTCATACAAGAGGCTAGGGTCCCTTAAATAGACCCTTAACCTTGGGCTCCAAGTAAGGGTACATAAGTCTTTACATAAGAATCCTTTTCCCTCTCAAACCCTAGCTAGAAAATAAGGAAATATTAGGTAGAAAAATCCCTAAAAATTTTCTTGACTTGGTCAAGACTCCAAGGATGCCTAGGGGGGCGTGTTGGGCTTCTAGGAGCCGCAAAAGGCTAGCCTAAAGGGGCTCGGGTGCATGGGTTTGGGCCTCTGGAAGCTGGGGTGGCATGGTAGCCATGTAGTAGGAATATTTCCTGGTATCTTGCTTCTTAGGGGCTTTGGCTTGGCACCTGGGCTTGATTTCTTTAGGCTAGGATGCAGATGGACCTCTGGAATGATGGATGCCCTTATTTATGAATATACTTTGGCATCTGGAAGGGAATCTGGGTATCTGGAGGGCATCTGCAAGAAATCAGGGTTTTCTGAATTTTCCTCCTAGGGTCTTCAAATCTTCAAGCTGGGTTGGACTTGGGCTATACTTCCATGTCTTCAATCTAGTTTGACTTTGTCTTCACTTGTATGATATAGTCTTGAGTCTTCAGTATGCTTGGACAGGACTCAAAAAAATAAAATTAGCTCAACATGAGCTGACTAGCATTGGACTGAACTAGCTCAACATGAGCTGACAAGTACAGAACTGAAATAACAACTCAAAATACTCAAATAACAACTAAAATGGACTTAGATGAGCTAATCCCTTATTACAGATGGACTCATAAATTATTGTTCAATTCATAGAGGATTGAAAAGCCTCTATCTTATTCTGGTGCCTCCGGTGTCCCCACCAATTCTCCAGGGGTGGGAGGAACTCGACCCTGTCGAGTGAAGGTCAGACTGGCTCACATATCTCTCGAGAAAGTCTGGGTTGAGGCATTGCAAGTCCTCTCGAGAAATCCATGAATTGTCCGACTCTGGCCGGCCTTGCCATCGGACCAGGAAGCATTGATAGTCATGGCCCTGGGTCGTGATGGCTTGATCATCCAGGATATGCTCGATCCGTTCTCCTCTCTCTGGCCAAATTTGTTTGTGGACACTCTAGGTTAGGGTCACTCACAATGAAAAGGAATAGGTCCAAAGGCCTCACTAGGTAGCGCTGCCGGTTCCCTATACTCAACCAGGTCTGTAATATTGAAGGTAGAACTAATGCCCAAATCCGAAGGCAAGTCTAACACCTAGGCATTTGATCCAACCTTATCTATCACTTTAAAAGGTTCGGCTCTGCAAGCAAGAAGCTTCTTTTAAGCCTAAGCCTAACCAAGATAGAATCCACTACATCAAATTCTTTGATCCATTTTCGGGAATTAGCCAGTTTGTTTAAAATTAGTATAGGTGGTGAACATGCTGGTCACATGCAGACTCCTAACAAAATGATGCAAAGGACTCAAACTAACACCTAATACACTCAACTTTGCATTCCTATCGAAGGAAATTTATTAGACTTTTATGGGCCTAAACCTAAGAGACTATAGACTATCTAGGTATGACCCTAGTGTGGTGTGCACAAGAGTATTTACAATGGACTCCAAGCAAATGCCAGAGGGTATGCCAGAATTATAATGCAAACCTAACATGCATAATGAATGCATGCAGTACACTAATCTCTGTTAAATGCAATCTAATAATCCTAGAAATGCTGGAGGTGTCAGGAAAGGGCAAAAAATAGGAAGTGGGTTCAGAATTAGCTTGGTAGGGTAGGAAAAAAGGTTCAAGGTTAGTTGGATAAAGTTCGATATAAAAAGGCATGTCAGGGACTAATCCTAGACTAATGAGGTTAACCTTACGAGGTTGAGCTATATCTACAGGGTTTGCATAATGGAAGGATGGGTTACTAATCTCAGGGAAGAGGTCCTTAATGGGAACTATAGGAGGAGGCTCATCCTGAAGGTACTGATTCAAGGAGATCAAGTCCTTAATAAATTCTTCTAGTTCTTGTATTTTAGGACTAGACTCTATAATTTGGCTCTGCTCTTCGGTTTCCTTAGGTAAGGCTCTAGTAGCAGTACCTAGGTTCTCTTCCTCTATTTGTTCTTCCACTATAGCTTTAAGTTGGATGTGGTCAAGGTCAACTATCTCTAGGTTGGCTTCTACCTGGGTATCTATTGGGTCAACTAATTCTAGGTTATCTAGAGGTGTCTCATCTTCTCCCTCATACTCATCCACTAGGCTCACATCAGCTTCATACACTTCCGCATTAATGTAAGCCTTGTCAATCTCAGGAATGGTTGGAGAAGGTCGGTTAGGAGAAAATTGGCTAGGTCCTGGTTTCTGATTATGGACACTAATCCTAGTAGGTTCAAGTTGCCTAAGAGATAGTGGCTTATTACTGGGCTCATATTTAGGGGTGCTAATCCTATGGGGTTCAAGTTGACTAAGGAAAACTTGACTAGTACTAGATTGATACTTAGGGGTTATTGGTTCTCTGGGCTCATAGGACAAGGGTGCAGATCTATGGGTCATGGGATTATAGGATCTGGGGTCATAGGATTTTGGGTCAGCTCTATGGTCAGGTTCTAAGGATGGATCATGGTATAGGGTCCTCCGAAGGTTGGGCTCTCTATATGGGTCAGGATATTGGGTCCTCTTAGGATTGGACTCCCTATATGGGTCAGAATACTGGGTTCTCCTAGGGTTGGACTCCCTATATGGGTCAGAATATTGGGTCCTCCTAGGGTTGGACTCCCTATATGGGTCAGAATATTGGGTGTTGGGTCTACTAGGCTCATAGGGTGTGGGTGCATAGGATCTATGATCATGGGATCTAGAGTCATAGGATCTAGGTTCATAGGTTATGGATTCATAGGTTCTAGGTTCATAGGATTTGGAGTCATAAGATCTATAGGTTGTAGGTATACTAGGCTTATAGGGAGAGGGTAAATAGGATCTATCTTCCTGGTCTATAAAATCCTGATTGGGTCTTCTAGGACAAACCTTAGGGATTGGGTCATGACAATGGGCTCTCCTAAGTTCAGCCTCAAGGTATGGATCAGGGTTTGGGGTCCTCCTATGTTGAGGGGAATTAGGATCTGGCTCAGACCGTGACCCATGGTTTTTTTTTGAGGTCCCTACCCGGACTTTTAACTGATCAAACCTATTGGCAAGATGGTCAATTCTATCATTGGTTTGAATACGAGACTAAGTTAACTGTGTCATTTGGGTAGTTATCTGGGTAGCCATCTGGGCCATTTGATTAGCTAGGGCTTTTATTTGAACTTGTAAATTTTTCATGGGTTCAGACATTTGTGAAGGAGGTGGGTGATATGAAACTCCTGATCTAGTACTCATGCAAGACTCGATCAGACCGACTATAGCTGACTAGACATAGAGTCCAAACTAGATGCTCAATCAGGGTGGCAAACTAGCCTATAGTAACCCTGCACTCAGCCAGGCAGGTGTAAGGGGAGTGTTAGGTCCCTGATTGCCAATCCTAGACACCAATCAGAGATTGGCCAGGTAGGCGGACCAGCACACAAGCCCTTCGGGATTGAATCCCTAAACCACCGTTCTAGACACTGAGCACAAGGCACACACAGGTTAACTTGACATAGTGATCTAACACTACCCCGGACCCGATCAGTTGGTGTCCCTAGCCCACTAGGGCAAATTAAGTCTAGTTAATTTTAGGTTAAGGCTTGGGACCAAATGCAAGGGATGTGGTTTTGGGCTAAGGAGAGGTGATCAAATCCTCCCCTCATTTGACATAGAAAGAGTGCCCTTAAAAGTAGATTATGCAATGATGGCAGGCAAATGACGCAAATTAGGGTTAGATATTTTTGGTATTTTTTTTTTTTGGAGAATATGTAATTTTATTTTATTATTATTTTTTTTTGGTATTTTCTTAAATAGAAGAAAAATTTCAAATTATGGCCTAATATGCAGGAAATATACTAAAATTAAAACATATGCAAAAAATGCTAAATAAAACCCTAAAACTTCCAAACTTGTCTTGTTGAAAAAAAATAGAGCCAAAAATTTGCATGCTGTATTTCGGCTTGAAAAACTTTCACAGGCCATAATAAAATATAAAAAAATTAATAAAACTACTTTTAATTATTATGAATCCAGAAAAATAAATTTCAAAGTTTTTAGAGTTTTTAATAGGGAGAAATAATTAAGAAAATAGAGCATATATGGACTAAAAAATTACAGAAAACAAGCCCTAATCTAAGCTCTGATACCAAATGATGCGGGACTAATATGAATGCCATTTTTTTGTATGTTTTACATGTTAAGTTAGGTGATTAATTTCAGAATTTTAGATCAAAATTATTTGTAGGGAATTTTGTATGAATTTTTGAAGATCAGCATGCAGATTAGGACCTAGAAAAGTAGCAAAGAAGGACCGCCGGGGCTGAGAAGCCTCGGTTAGGGCAAGTTCTCCTACAATAAAACTACTGGAGGTAGAGGGATGTACCTGACAATGTCTGTGAAGATCGCAGCGAAGGGGTCTCTCGTTCCTCGATGGATGCGGCCCGGAAAACCGAGCCAAAGACCCACGGATACCCGGCTTTCTGCTCGGTGATCCGATTGAGGCTTGGCTGGAGTCGTTGGATTCGTAGGAACTCGGGGACCTGCAAATGACCTATCAGGGGTTAGAAAACTCACAAAGGAACAAGAAAACAAAGGAAAAATATCAAGGGTAGGCTTCTTTTGGAGTGGGCGTCCAGGGATCTGAGAGGCTTGTTGGCAGCAGGAAGATGATTGCAGCACTGGGAAGAAAAACTCTCACAAATCCCTTTATGCACACAGCAGGGTATCACACAACTCAATAGAAGAACTCAAGGTTTTTATTCATCAAAAGATTTTTCCTCATACAAGAGGCTAGGGTCCCTTAAATAGACCCTTAACCTTGGGCTCCAAGTAAGGGTACATAAGTCTTTAAATAAGAATAATTTTCCCTCTCAAACCCTAGCTAGAAAATAAGGAAATATTAGGTAGAAAAATCCCTAAAAATTTTCTTGACTTGGTCAAGACTCCAAGGATGCCTAGGGGGGCGTGTTTGGCTTCTAGGAGCAGCAAAAGGCTGGCCCAAAGGGGCTCGGGTGCATGGGTTTGGGCCTCTGGAAGCTGGGGTGGCCTGGTAGCCAGGTAGCAGGAATATTCCCTGGTATCTTGCTTCTTAGGGGCTTGGGCTTGGCACCTGGGCTTGATTTCTTTGGGCTAGGATGTAGATGGACCTCTGGAATCATGGATGCCCTTATTTATGAATATACTTTGGCATCTGGAAGGGAATCTGGGTATCTGGAGGGCAGTTGCAAGAAATCAGGGTTTTCTGAATTTTCCTCCTAGGGTCTTCAAATCTTCAAGCTGGGTTGGACTTGGGCTATACTTCCATATCTTCAATATAGTTAGACTTGGTCTTCACTTGTATGATATAGTCTTGAGTCTTCAGTATGCTTGGACAGGACTCAAAAAAATAAAATTAGCTCAACATGAGCTGACTAGCATTGGACTGAACTAGCTCAACATGAGCTGACAAGTACATAACTGAAATAACAACTCAAAATACTCAAATAACAACTAAAATGGACTCAGATGAGCTAATCCCTTATTACAGATGGACTCATAAATTATTGATCAATTCATAGAGGACTGAAAAGCCTCTATCTTATTCTGGTGCCTCCGGTGTCCCCACCAATTGTCAAGATTGTAGAACTGGTCCAGGATGTGGAAGAGGTAGCCTTAGGGTAGAACCGGCTTGGACCTCACAAGCTATGGTATTACTAGCCCGGAACTCAAACAAGAGTGTCAAGGAGTGTAAGCCTCGGGGATGATGGTGGTGATGAAGGATAAGGCCATAACCATTTTCTTACTACATGGTTTTCCATAGAACCTCACTAAGGCTCTATCTTGAGGTTGTATTGTTGCCGAGGTGCCGCAAGGTGTTCCTGGGGCATCACTGCTTCCCAGCTTAGGTGATCACGATTAAGGTGTTTACAAGTGAGGCATTTGGCTTGGCACTCATGGCTGAAGAAGTGGGTGACATTGAACGACTGAGGGAGTTGTTGGCATTACTTATGAATGTGCCAAAAGTAGATAGAGATCGAGTGGAAGGCTTCAGCATCTTGTGGTCAAGAATCTCTATCAACGAAGAGGAGACGGCTATGAGTGGGATTCTCTAGCAAATTTCCTTCGATCTGCAAGAGGTGGCAATGAGAAGGTCCTAGCAGACCTCCTTCAGGAGGTCACGAGGAGCTCTGCAAACTCCTTCAGATAGAGATGGCGGCAACAAGGAGATCCTTCGATGGGTCCTCTGATGGGATTCTTATAGATGAAGAGGAGATGGAGGTGAGCATGAAGACCTCCAAGGAGCTTTCCCTAGCTAGCCTAGTGATGTCTTGAAGCTCTACCTTGGTTTGGAGCTTAGAGGAAAAGAATTATGATTCTTGCCTCGGGCTGGGGAATGACCTTATCTGGGTGCTGCCCCCTAACAAATGCTTTATAAGGGGTAAGTCAACATCAACCCATATTTTTGTTGGAAGAGGGAAATTCTCTCTCTTGGCTTCTAGTTGGAGATCATGTTATGCAACCATGGCAAATCCCATGGTGGTCAACAACACACTACATTATCATAAATTCTCAGTTGCATGTTATTCATCGTGCATATACATTCTATGATTCATCTAGGTAAACTAAAACAAATCCATGCAACTATTTCTCCATCTTATGATATTTTTTTTCCTTCTCTCCCTCTCTCTTTTTTTCTTTTTACAAAGTATGCTACCTTTGGATAAAAAAAAAAATTGAAAATAGAACTCCATGTCTATGTTCACCAATAACATTACCAAGCCTAGGCATTTATTTATTTAGACTATGGTGAGGTCCAAATTGATCCCCCGGTTAAGCAGTAAGGGCACTAGAGATGGATGGAGATGGAGGTGGAGAACCTTCTAGTTGGCTTCCGGTGAACAAGGATGGAAACAGAGGCTAGTGGGCTTCTTCCTAAAGCCACTGGGCCTTAGCATTAAATCACATAAAGCATGATTAGATCTTGGTTAATCAAAGTTGACCTCTAGTTAAGCAGTGCTAGTTTAGGAGTTTCAAAGCAAGGCCTTCGATGGTCTGGCCAACCTGTCGAGAGGTGGTAGTGCCAAAACTTCAAGTGGTCACACCACTGGGTGGTGTTGACAAGATAGTGGTGCTAGAATGCTGATTGGCCACATCGTTAGGCGGAGCTGATGCTCCACTCAAAGTTTCTCTTAAGAGATGCACTACTAGTAGGCCCTTCCTATATTTGATGGTGTTGAAATCTGCTCAATTTCTAGGGTAGCTGAGGAGAGATGTCAGCAACTATACTTATGGGTGGCTCCAGTGAAGGCCCTTTATGCTCGAGTTAGTATCTCAGACCATTGTGTAGAAAGTGGAATGGAGTTAATGTTCCACTCAGTGTTTACTCCCAAAAATGAGCGAGCAATAGCCCATCATTTCCATAGATGGTACCAATTTATTAACATTGCTTCTTGCCTATATGCCAGAGGTTACTGGAAGAGGAGCTCCTGGGGTGGTACTTCCAAAAGAGCCTACTAGTGGTGACCCTGGCATGGACACTTTGATGCTTAAGTTAGTAAATGGCAATAGTGGAAAGAAATTTGAGTGAAAGAATAACGAAAGAGCTAGATAGAGCTTTATAAATTGAGAGCGTATCTAAAAGCATACCTGGGGGCTCCCAGGGAGCCCCCTTTTATAGATAGGTGGAGAGGGTATTTTGGAAATGTTGAAACCCCTAGTAGGATTTGATAAGAAGTGATTGGGCTACAAGCTTTTATCGAAGAGTCTGACAATGAGCTATTCTATTTGTCTAGAATATCCTCCTCTTATTAATTAGATTCTTTGTCTTATCCATACAGTCAACCGCTCCTCTTTATGGGGATGGAAATTGCCACTGGAAAGGGTCACATCCCTCTTGATTGAGAGGGCTTGCTAGAAATTATAGGGCATATTCTCTAGTCATGCATGGGAATGAGCATTGGTTATTTCTTTTATTGTAATTTCTTGGGAGTATTTTTACTTAAGGCAATTCCTTCTTCTTGAGCTCAAGGGTCCTAGGCCAAACCTAATCCTTTTGCTAAGGCCAAGGACCGAGGGTTGGCTAGAGCCAAGGATCTTTTGTGAATAGCCCTTGTTGGTGCGTTAGGGCCCAATTATTGAAGGCAAGGTGAGCCTTTTAAAGGGGTTGAAGTTGACCAAGCTGAGGGTCAGTCTGGCTAAATATGAGCCATGCAAAGTATGAACCATGCTAGTTGAATATGAACCATGCTAAGGGTCCTATAGGTCGAGGGTTCCTACTTGGCTACAAAATGTAGAATGAAGGTCTGCTAGGCTATGGCACATTTGGGCCATGGCATATTTTGACCGAGGATCATTTAGGCCAAGGCACATTTAGGTCGAGGCTCCATACTTAGCCAGAATATGTAGAACTAGGATCTACTGGGCTTTGTGATAATTATATTATATACGTATATATAAGTATTAATTTAATAATTAAATTATTTTTATTTATTTAAAATTAATACTTTTATATATCATTTATAGAAAAAAGACTATCAATGAGAAGAGCTTGATTTATGGATTCAAATGAAATAAGTTTGAAGCGAATTGGACTTAAAATGAGCCCGGAATCGAAGTTTAATATTCATTAAGAAGGGTTGCATGAATTTTAAAGTAGCCAGTCCATCATGGACCGGCTGCTTGGCTTATAAAATGACCCACAGTTCACAGGCAGCCATTGTTGTCAGTCCATAGTGTAGAGCCATGGACCGTGAAGAGATTTTGGCCTCGAGATGCTTTCCTGTCATCGCTCGAGCCATTGGCAACTTCCTCGTCGGCCGAAAAAGTTGCTCGATGCCTTCAACATCCCTATTCGACTTCTTTGTTCCCGTGTCATCCCATCTCCACCACCATCTTCCCCTACTATCGTTCATGCTAGAACTACCGTGCACTTCCTCCCTGTCACCGGTCACACCACTCTTCATCCACTGCCTACTACCAGCCACCACCAAGATTCCACCTGGCTTCATTCTCCTCTACTTGTAGCCACCATCCAATCATCTTCTTTAAGCCATTGTCGCTATTGCTCCTCTTTATTCCCCTCCACCTCCATCATAGCTTCACTTGTCTGAGGCCATCTTCTTCCCCAAATGCCACCAGCTGCCAACATGACCACCCTGATTTCCATCACCATTGCTCTGCTCATCATTGTCACCTCCTCTTCATGCCATCATTGGAGCAATCCTTCCCATCTACATTAACATTGCCATCACCCTTTGCCATTGATGGGAGCAGGGGTTGGCCTGGTTCCAGTTTGAGCCCATCAATGGTGGGAGTGATCATATTGATAGATCCAATGGTTTGGGAATACTACTGAGTTGAAGGAGGAGTTTAGCAAGGCACGATCAAAACTAAGGCCTGATCTGATGATCCATATCATTGCCAACTAGTTTTGGGCTTTGATAAAGCATTATGAGCATTTGATCAAGATTCGATGGCCATCAACCCTAAGCTAGTCAAACATTGATTTGGAGTAGGATTCTAAAGTCTACTTCAACTAGAATTTGGTTTACCATCTAACCATTGATTTTGTAAAAAATAAATCCTAGCCCTTACTATGATCTCTTCCTTTAGTCCCTCATTGAAAAAATACAAAAATCTCTCCTCTAATAATTCCTATAAAAAGGCTCCTATATCTCTCTGGATGCATCAACCCCTGGAATCCATTTAGAGCCTTGCATAAAGGGAGAGGAAGGGAAGATCATGCATGACTAAGGAGTTCTCATCTTTGGGGAGTAGATGAGATTTTTGGTATTTATATTTTATATTTTCTTCTTTATGTAATTAGTGCTTGATTGTAATGTTTTCTTTTAATGAATAAAATTATTTTTTATTACATCAAGTAGTGTTCTTTATATTTATACTATAATTAGATTTTAAAATAGTCTATGACTATGGAGAGACAAGTCATGATCCTAAGATACCATTCATGCTCAACGAGACAGGCTATGCTCAGAATCTAATTATAGAAAATTTGATTTATATAATTATAGACTTTGAATAGCCTATGGCTATGTAGGGGCAGATCAAGGTCCATATACAACGAGATAGGCTATGCTCGAGGGTCAATCATAATTCAATATTACATATTAAATAAATACTTAATATAATACCAAATATCGAATCGAACCCTAAGACATCTTGTATTTTTTTGTTAATCTCCTACTTAGTTTAATTCTTGTTCTTAGTTATAAATATATTCCAACTATTTTACCTTTCTAACCTAATTAAAACTCTAATAAAATAATTTTAAAAGTGAACATAACCTCAACTGAACCCTAAAGATACGATCCTGACTTACCCTAACTATAGTTTGAGTTAATGAAATTATTTTTCACCACCTACGATAGTGATCACTATGGCACATTTAGGTCGAGGCACATTTTGGCCAAGGCTCCAAACTTAGCTAGAATATACATAATTAGGATCTACCAGGCTATGGTACATTAGGTCAAGGCACATTTAGGTTGAGAGAAGATGCCAAACATAACCATTCCCCACCACTTATTTGATTTACAATGTATTAGATAAGTCCCATAAGTAGGAGTCCAGTGGGTGAATTGTGTGATGAAACACCGTATAAATATGACATTTAGGAAACTCATGCACCAAGAGATGTCTTCTCACATCTCTTCTTAAATCATATAAGTTTCTTTTTGACACATGGCTAAAGACCAAGTCGAATAAAACCAAGAGGTGTGTGATTTGGATGGGCTTATTGGAGAAAAGTGATTTAGATATAGAAGCACTCTTGGTCCTTATGTGCACCAACCAACCCATGCATACACACCTCTTCATGCCCAAATATATTTGACACCACCTTTACATGTTTTGACTAGTCAAAGCATATCCAATTGGGCATGGAATAGAGAGATGAGTTGTTTGACTTTATCATCAAAAAGGTGATTGATCTGTAGGACTCTTGGTCCTTCTGAATGCCACTTTTGTGCATTCACAACTCTAGTGCCTACAAGAGTCCCAAGCCCTGGGGACTCTTGTAATGTGGCATGGATAAGTCATTTAAAGAGTCCAAAAAGGCCAAAAACTTTGGGCTTAATCCAATCTAAATTTTACCTAAATTGGCTAACCTAAATAGCAAACAAACTAACCCAATCTAATTAGGTTAAGAGTTAGACTAGCCCATATATGCTAGTACATCAATTAGCTAGTCAATTAGGATCCTATGATCCTAATGAAAATATAATTAACTTCTTTAACCAATTCTTTAGCATGTGTGATCCTTTGGGCTCCATATCAAGCCAGCAGTAGGTCTAGGTTCATGTTGATTTAATTTAACTTGAATCCGAATAATCAAATTAGGTCAAAATTAAGTTAACCCAAATTGTCAATTTGGACCATCTTTCAAATTGACTTATAAATTAGTCATTTAATTCTTGATAACCTACAAAATATGATTAACATCTAGCAATGTATCATGCCTACATGAAAAATGAGAAATTTGATAAAATTTATCAAAATACCCTTCAATGGCAAGTTATCGTGCAATTCAATCCCTTGATCATTCTTTATCTCAAATAAGCGATGGGTATGGAAACTTGTCAAACCCTAACATTTTATTCATTTGAATATCAATCTAATAATAAAGACTTGACTGATGAAAGATTAGAATCCATTTCTAATTTTATCCTGCTTTGATCAAAGACCCCTGAGTCATCATATGATGAGATTACATAGGATAAATACTCTTTTACTATGAGTAATTGATTCCTTGTTGACATACTCATAGCCTTCATATGCAATCCACCAAATTCATGAATACCCCATACATGACTTAGCTATGAATGAGTATAAACCAAAATATAGAATCATGTGCACAAGCTTCCATGGTGATCTCAGGTCTAAGGATCACTTGTGCAAGTCCTACTAAAGAATCATCTTTTGACAAGTAAAATTTCCATAAGATGTTCTCCTGATGGATCAATTCAGTTGACTCATTCCTAAAGGAGCACCCACATCGTTGTATTAGTGTCCCTACCAAGTGGTCGTGAGTCCAACTACCCTCTCCATCGAGCATACAGAGGATGTGCCAATGTTTACTAAAAACATCGATCCTCGACTCGATGATCCTTCAGCTAGAAATATTTTAGATTAAGATTTATAGGATTTTAGATTTCACTATTATGAACTCATCATAACTCTAAATCCATTGCTCTAATCTATGGGATTCATCATAATCTTAAGACAAATAATATAAGATACAACATATGATGAATAAAAAATACTTCTTTTATAAATAAATGTTATAAATGAGTTGAAAGATTTTACATAAAAGCCCTTATCATATAAGATATGCGATTAGCTTGTAGGACACTATTATTTCAATCTTCCACTTGCACTAAAGCCAATCGTCATTGTCTTTAATTCCCATACAATATAAATGGTGATCAAACTACTATTAAGGAAGGGCCTTAGTGAATGGATCTACAATAGTTCATTACTTAGTACTTTTCCAATTCACTGTACTATCATATAAATTAAATACATACCCTGATATGGATTTACGATCATCTAGATCTGATTAAAAACTGGTCAATATAGCCTTCTATTTTCAAATCTAATCCTCCATATATAAGAAAAATATTTTTAGTCCTTTTTAGGTACTTAAGAATGTTTTTCATAGCTTTCCAATGATCCTTCCCTAGATCAGCCTAAAACCTACTTACTATGCCTAAGGCATAAGTAACATCAAGCCTGGTACATAACATGGCATACTTGATTGATCAACATCAGGCCTGGTACATAATAGACATACATGATTTATCCTATAGCCGAAGTATAAGGAATCTTACTCATCCTTTGTATCTCTTCAAGTATTTTAGGAGACATCATTTTAGAGACGTGCATCCTTGACTCATGGACAAGTAAACCCTTTTACTTCTCTCTATGTTGAATCTTTTCAATACTAAGTCAATATACCTGGATTGAGATAAGCTGAGGATCCTCTTAAATCTATCTCTATTGATCTTTATACCTAGTATATAGGATGCTTCTCTTAAATCCTTTATAAAAAACTTTTTAGATTGCCAAGTTTTGATCGATTGTAATATTGAGATATCATTTCCAATGATAAGTATGTCATCAACATACAAGATTAAGAAGACAACGGCACTCTCACTTATTTTCTTCTACAATCATGGTTCTTTCACATTTTTTTACGAAACCAAATTTCTTGATTGTTTCATCAAAGCATATATTCCAACTCCTCGAAGCTTACTTTAATCAATCAATGAATTTCTTATACTTGCTACTTGGTTTGGTCTCCCACTTGAGACAAACCCTGGTGTGGACACCAGAAGCCGAAAGAAACTTCACTCCAACAAGGTTAGCCTTATCCCAATTTGGATCGAAGATAATTAGGTTACCTTGTATCCTTTAGTTCAAAAATATTTTATTTTCAAGAGTCATTTCCTTTTCAAGAGTCCTGTAATTAATTTTGAGTTTCAAATCAAGAGTGTTTATTGAGTCCTGTAATTACTTTTAAAATTTCATTTCCTGTAAGTCCATTTCAAGTTTTAAAGTCTAGGTCAGTCAAGTCAGTTCAGTTGAGTTAAGTCTAATTCAGTTGAGTTAAGTCTAATCAAGTCTTAAAGCCATGAAAGCCAGCAACAAGACTCAAATTCTAGACCCCAGAATTTGACCACATGAAGAAGAGAAGACACATCAACCAAGCAAGAGAAAAGGACCATCAACTAGGGCCACTGGGCGCCACATGTCATTCTTATCCAAGTAGAAGACCACCTCACCATGCCACGTCATCAGGTGCCACTTCACCAGCCACCTCATCAGCCTTTGGGCACCAACAAGGAAGATTCAAATTCAAGGAGGTTGGCCACATCCCTCCAAGTCCTCCACCAAATCCTCCAACCCCCCCCACATCCCTCCAAACTCTCCACCAAATCCTCCAACCCCCCTTGTAATCCTCCTCGATTTGGGGAGTTTTTAAATTTCAAAAGCTAGCTTTGTAAGGCTATTAAAATCCTTGGACGCCCATTGTAAAAGAGATTGATTTTGGGAATGAATGAAAATTGAAGTTGAAATTTTGGAAGTAGAAGTTGTCTTATATTTTTTTCTTATGTGAAAGTTTTCCATCCTCTTCCTCCACGCCAAAGCCATTCTTTTTCCCTAGCAAAGCATCTTCCAAGCTCAAGTGAAGGCATTGGAGTCGGCCAGATCTACTTAAATTTCTGTTCTTAGTTCATCAATTCTTCCATCACTTCTATATGTTCCTATCCTTCTTCCTTAACTTTGATCTTCATTGCAGGGTCCTTCTAAGTCTTTGAGTTGTGGGCTGGGTTCACCTTAACAAAGAACAAACAAGCTGAAGCCCCAAGTCCAGGGTTCTGATCTCTGTTATCCAGATTCTTCAGTTCTGAGCATTGGTAGTTTCAAGGTATGAATCAAAAGAAGGTTGGAAAGCTCATCAAGGTAAGTCCACAATCATTAGCCCCTATTATCTAGATCTTCTTCCTTCTTAGTTTAGGATTGTGTCTAATCAAGTAAAAGTCCAATTTCTTATAATCCTTAAGTCTTATTATGATGAGTACAATGCTAGTGTAATTAGGTTTCATTGCTCTACAAACCATATTCAAAACATTAATCATATGCTTGCCGCATCAAACCCTTTTGACTGCATGACATATAGACTTTTTTCTTAAGAAATAAATTAAGGAAGGTAGTTTTTACGTCAATTTGCTAGATTTCATAATCATAGTATGTAGGTATAGCAAGCAAAATCCTAATAGACTAGAGTATAGCTACTGGCAAAAATATTTCATCATCATCAATTCCATATGTTTGTTTGAAACCTTTTGCCACTAGCCTAGCCTTATAGGTTTCCACTTGGCCATCTGCTTCAATCTTCTTCTTGAAGACCCATTTGCACCCTATTGGATTTACTCCCAAAGGTGGATTAAACAAGGTCCAAACTTGGTTGGAATACATGGAGTCCATTTCATATTTCATAGGTTCAAACCATTTATCAGAGTCTTTACTCTCAATAGCTTCCGTATAGGTTACAGGATCATCATCCTGAATAATATTGGCTTCATTGTCATTTCCAATGACAATGCCATATCTGATAGGTGTACCCCATACTCTCTCTAACCAACGAAAAGGAGGTGTGTATTGTGATTGTACCTAATTAATAGGTACTTATGGTTGAGAAGTTTCCTGTGGAATGTCTTCAAGAGTTGGTTATAAGTTTTGAACTTCATTAAGTTCAAGAATCCTCCCATTGCCTGCTTGGATAAATTCCTTCTCCAAGAAAGTGGCATGCCTACTAAAAAAGACCTTTTATTTAATAGGATGATAAAAGAGGTATTCAATACCCTCATGAGGATAACCTATGAACCTACATTTATCAATCCTAGTACTTAACTTATGTCCAAAAATATTTCTAATATAAGCAGGGCAACCCCAAATCTTAAAATATTTAAGACTTCACATTTTTCTTGCCATAATTCATATGGAGTGCTAGTTACTGATTTTGATGGAACCCTGTTAAGGATATTAATTGCAGTCTCTAAGGCATAATCCTAGAAGAAAACAAGAAGATCTGTGAAGCTTATTATGGACTGTATCATGTCTAATAAGGTATGATTCCTCCTTTTTGTTACACAATTTGATCATGGTGTATATGGAGGTGTCCATTCTAAGAGAATGCCTTTATCCTTAAGATGATCGAGAAATTCACTGGATAAGTATTCTCCTCCTTGATCAGATCAAGAGACTTTAATACTTTTTTTAGTTTGTTTATCAACCATACTTTGATACTCTTTAAATTTATCAAAGACTTGGGATTTGTGTTTCATAAGATACACATATCCAAACCTTGATAAGTCATTAGTAAAGGTGATGAAATAAGAGTATCCTCCTTTGGTTTGAGTTGACATAAGTCCACATACATCTGTGTATAAGACCTAATAACTTAGTTGCCCTTTGTCCATGTCTAGTGAATCGAGAGTAGGTCATTTTTTTTATAAGATGGGACTCATAAGTTTATAGTGATACATAATCATAAGGATCAAATGAATTATCTTTGTATAACTTGTTTATCCTAGACTCACTAATATGACCGAGTTGGTAATACTAGAGAAAAGTAACATTAACATCTTCTTGCTTTCTTTTCTTATTTTCAACAAGTATTATTTCATCATTGAATGAAAGAGCTAAAAGATTATTGTTAAATAAACCATTTTCAAATAATTCATTAGAATGATAAATGGAGCACCTATTACTCTTTACATTAATTTTAAAACCTTATTATAATAACAAGGATACAAAAATAATATTTCTAATGCCATTTACAATATAGTAACAGTCTTTCAATTCTAAAATCTTGTCCGAAGGTAATAACAACAGATAGGTGCCCATAGCTTCTGCTTGAATGGCTTCACCACTCATGCCATAAATCTCAAAGTCACCCTTCTTTGAAATCCTAATTCTCTATAGTCCTTACAATGACTTACATATATAAGACCCACAAGCAGCATCCACTATCCATGAATCAAAAGTTGAAGCACTCAATGATAAGTTAGTTTATATCATATACAAACCTTTTGATGCTCTACCAGCATCAAGCTTCAAACTTGTAGGATACTCTTGTAGTTCTTCTTCTAGCATCCCTACTTCCTATGGTGAAAACAAGTTCTATCAGTAGAGGGCTTCTTTGTCTTCTTTTTCTTTTAGATGTTTTTCTTAGGGTTCCACTTTTTCTTTGAACCCTTTTTCATTGCCATTCTCTTCTTCCTATCAATTAGAAGAAGATAGCCTCATCCCCTTTAAAATGGCTCTTGGCTATCTTATGCTTGTTAAGTAGCTCAGGCAATGAAATGTTCAGTTTGTTCATGTGATAGTTAATGATAAACTGAGAGAAATGATTGAGAGTGATTTAGGACCAAGTCCTGATTGAGCTCATCATCCATAACAAACTTAAATTGACCTAATCGAGTGATTAAGTCAGTCATTTTTAATACATGGGCTTGTTCGGACAAGCCCTCACTCATTCTTGCTTGGAACAACTACTTTGATATTTTATATTGAGCAGTCCTATTTTATTCTCCATATAGATCCTTAAGATTGAGCAATATGGACTGAAGTTCCATATATTCATGTTACCTCTGCAATTCATTGCTCATGAAGGCTAACATAATGCATTTGATAGTTGGACTACCATTTTGCCACATTTTATATGTAGCCTTTTCCTCCATAGCATTCTCTTTGATCGATTCTAAATCAGGAGAGTCGAGGATATAGGAGACTTTCTCCTATGTCAAGACAATCCTTAGGTTTCTCAACCAATCCATAAAATTAGGACCAGTCAATTTGTTAGAATCTAAAATATCCCGTAGTGATAAAGTAGAAGCCATTAAATTAAATCTACATAAAAATAAAGAACAACATATAAGTAAACCACTCAAGATGATATGCATAACTAGATAAGGACTTATAAATTTAATTATATCTTTCACTATTTTATTAGGAATACCATAGCCCTCACTTATGGAAAGCGAGAAATCCTATCAGGTTTCTTTAGTTGAGATCCCAATTCCTCACAAATATCTTGTGTTACATAATAAACATTCATGAGTTCAAGGGTAGGAAAATCATTTTTCAATTGCAATCTATGCAATTCTCAACATAACTACTTCCTCTAAGACATTTATAGCCTTATGTTACAGAACAAACTATAATGTCTTAGTTTAGTATGACCCTTCATTTCCATATAGTCATGTTTAAATAATGGTGCCCTTATGTTACATAACAAAGCAATATCATCAAATATGCTATAAAGCAATAGATGCACCAAGACAATTCCACATCAATCCCTAGAGTAAGTCTTGTATTACATAACAAACCTACTATAGTTTTTTATATGAATTTGGCTTAGAATGAAAGCACTAGTAGTATTTTAATCATTTAGCATTTCTAATTCAAGGTTTAAACTAATCAAATTGGCTAGGTAAGTGGGAGAGAGGTGGGAGGCCCCCTTTGCTTGTCTTAGACAACAAAAGATTGGCTAGGTAAGCAACAAACCTAATTAAAAATCATGTTCTCTTTACCTTCTTAGACCACTTTCCTAGATACCAATTGATCAATTAGACCCTAAATAAATTTTCATTATGATTTTCAATACTATGACTAAATATAGTTTTTAAGAAGGCTTTCATGGTCTCATGCACATCCTAATACAACAAACTAGCTAGTAGGCATATAACATCATAATATTTGCCAAGTGTATCATCATTCTAGGATAACCTTGCAACATGGCAGATGTCTACCGCTATGTTAGGATAACTTTATTTTAGAATAATGACTAATCATTCTATATATATATCTCTATATCAATTAGGATTTAGGTGAAAACCTTAATTTATGACATTCACAAAATAACAAATGTTACAACTATCATACCATGATATATAATATAATATTTGATGTGGCAGGGTCACTGGGATGGAGCCGCCACCTGTCCTCGGCCAGATCGAGCCCCTCGAGATTGAGCCCTGTGGTCAGAGTCGAGATCAGCCCTCACCCACCATGTGGAGTCTCTCTTTGAGGTCAAGCCCTCTGGGATGGAGCTGCCACCTATCCTCTGCCAGATCGAGCCCCTCGAGATCGAGCACTATGGTCGGAGTCGAGCTCAGCCCTCACTTACCACGTGGAGTCTCTCTCCGAGGTCGAGCCCTCTAGGATGAAGCCGCCACTTGTCCTCCATCAGATCGAGCCCCTCGAGATCGAGCCCTATGGTTGGAGTCGAGCTCAGCCCTCACCCCCATGTGGAGTCTCTCTCCGAGGTCGAGCCCTCTAGGACGAAGCCACAACCTATCCTCTGCCAGATCGAGCCCCTCGAGATCGAGTCCTGTGGTCGGAGTCGAGCTCAGCCCTCACCCGCCACGTGGAGTCTCTCTCCGAGGTCGAGCCCTCTGGGATGGAGCCGCCACCTATCCTCCACCAGATCGAGCCCCTCAAGATCAAGCCCTGTGGTCAGAGTCGAGCTCAGCCCTCACCTGCCACATGGAGTCTCTCTCCAAGGTCGATCCCTCAAGGACGGAGCCACCACCTGTCTCCGCCAGATCAAGCCCCTCGAGATCAAGCCCTGTGGTCAGAGTCAAGCTCAGCCCTCACCCACCACGTGGAGTCTCTCTCCAAGGTCGAGCCCTCTGGGATGGCGCCACCACCTGTCCTCCGCCAGATCGGGCCCTGCATCCCCTGCTCGGCCTCTAGCCTGGATAAAGGTTGGAGAATGGTACCATCATCCCAAGGACTACGAGCAACGTCCACCATATCGCAATAAATGCCTGTCCGCCCATACAACCTGGAGGATGGGCCAGTCAGAGAGAATGCACCCCGGGGGCGGCGGCCCCCGGATAGAGGCTCTGCCAAGCTTCCCAAAATAGGGTGACCGGAAAGGATGTCAGAGTGAATAGAAGTTTTCCCCACCGCATGTCAGGAAAAACATCCTGTCTATGGCACGGTATCCCGTCGCATGCGCCTGCCAACCCAACGAGGATCCCAAGGAAAGCATCCAACGGTCATCTTTCGACTACAAAGAATGATCGACACCCCTGGAAGGGGGAAGGTAACAACTACAATAACAACAACATAAGAAAAAAGAATGCATCACCGGTGCAAGCTCAACCAGGAGGGCAGAGCACCACCACCATCACCACTGAAGAAACAAAGCAAGGGAACTTGGGGAAGCGGCCAAGCAGAGAACCCCTCTGTCTCCACCATCATTCTCCCCTTGCTACATTTTCATTTTCTTTCTCATACCATTCACTCCTCCTAGCATAGAGTCCATCAAAAAGGAGCTCGACCAGGAGGATCTATTCCCCTGGATCATCACTAACTTGACCGTCAGAGTGCCCCAGCTAAAAACCCCAGCCCAGGTCACTAATCCCTGTTTTGCAGGTCCAGGACCAGAGGACCGCCAGGCAGCGAAGGGAGCGCACTCCGGCACCGGCAGTAGCTACAGGCCATAGTGATCTTGGCGGCAACAGATTGGCGCACCAGGTAGGGGGGAACGAAGCAAGGCTCGCTGCAGGACGATGGGTCCAACCTAAGCCGTTCCTCATTCTTCTCATAAGCAGTTCTGTGGAAGGATGGTGACAATGCGAGCAAGGGAGGCTTCCACCAGCCATGTGGGAGACTTCCCATCCCGAGGGAACCTGTGCCACCATGAGGAGGAGCCCCCCACTCCTGTTCAACCACCTCTGCCAGAGTCCCAGCTGGCCATGCTCGCCAAGCAGATGAAAATCCTCGCCATGACAGTGCACCAGCTCTAGCACCAACACCGATCCTTGGTTACCCACCCATAGCCAGGGACTCCAGTGGCCCACGTCACAGCTCCCCACGACAGCCTACATTCCTTCCAAGGAAGGCCTTCGCAGCCACGGGCCATTACTAACAACCGGGGTAGCCATCAAACTCTGACGAAGAGACGATGAGCCGGCCCTGCCAATAGGGAGAGCCATTCGCCAAACCTCGAGCGGGTGGTGCCCAAACCCCACGGAGGCAAAAAAAGCAAGACCCCCAGTCACGGAGGCCGTGCATCCATGTCACCTTCTCCGTCTCCTTCAACGGAGGGGTCTACTGACAAGGCCATTAGGCACGCAGCGGAGAAGCACCTGGAGGAACATGAGCACAAGCTAGCAGAGTTCTCCCACCGGTTCGCCAACATGCAGGGCTCCGCTAGTGAGCTAGCAGGCTACGACGCTCGTTTCCCATTCTCCCATGAAATCCAAGCGGAGCCGATCCCGCATCGGTTCCGGATGCCATAGGTGGATCTCTACAATAGGACCACCGACCCCTTGGACCACCTGGAAATCTACCGGACCCTCATGAGGGTCCAAGGAGCCATCGACGCTCTTCTCTGCGTTGCCTTTCCTGCCACTCTCCAGAAAGCAGCCTAGGTGTGGTTCACCTATTTGGAGCCGGAGAGCATCGACTCTTTCGCCCAGTTAGGGCAAATCTTCGTGGCCCACTTCGATGCCTGTAGGAAGTTGCCACGAGAGGCAGACAGCCTCTTCTCCATCCGGTAGTAGGACCGCGAGCCTCTGCGAGACTATGTAGCCCGCTTCAAGGCTCCCGCACTGGAGATTTATAACCTCGATGAGCCAGTTACCATGCTGGCACTGAAGCGAGGGCTTAGGACCTCCCGCCTGAACTACTCGCTCGACAAGAAGCCCCCCAAGACTTATTCCAAGCTCCTCCTTCGAGCCCAAAAGTACATCCGCACCAAGGAGGTGGATCGTATGAGGCGGGAGCTCGATGGGAGGACACTAAAGAAGCTGGCCCCCACTGAGATGTCCTGGACCCGAAAGCCGGCACCCCAGGCTCCGAACTCCTGGAGGGACCAGCCAAGACCGAAAGGGGCTCCCATTCCTGAGGAGACTTATACCCCCCTCCTCGCCTTGAGGACAAAATCCCTCATGGAAATCGAAGGCGAGGATTACCTGAGATGTCTGCCTCTGATGAAGTCCTCCACTGGCCGTGATAAAACAAAGTACTGTCTCTTTCACCGTGACCATGGCCATGACACCGAGGAGTGCTGCAACCTCAAGTGAGAAATTGAAGAACTCATCAAGAGGGGCTACCTCAAAAGGTTCATGGGGGGCAAACCTCAAGTGGTGTCCCAGGCGCTCGTCGCTATCCTGCCAACTCTAACCATCGATAACCATCCCATCGAGAAGCCGGTGGGCATGATCTCCTGGGGAGCTACGCGCGCACCCAAAAGGACCTGGGGGGCAAGGGACCCTGAGAATGTACTCCCCTTTACAAGGAAAGGAAAAAATGGGGGGAACAATATAAATAATGATGCCGTGGTCGTCGAGATGATGATTGCGAAGCACCCTGTAAAATGCATCATGGTTGATAGTGGAAGCTCCACAGACGTGCTTTTTTATGATGCCTTCTCCAGGATGAACCTTTCTCCATATCAGCCGTAGGCCTGTGCATGCACCCCTTGTTGGTTTCATAGGTGATTCCATTAGGGTGGAAGGAGAAATCGCTCTCCCGGTCACTACCGGGACCCCACCTCGGCAGAGCATTGTTTGATGACTTTCACGATTATAAGGCTCCCTTCCACCTACAATGTGATCTTGGGCCGGCCCGGGCTCAACTTGCTTGATGCCGTTGTCTCCACCAAGAGGCTACTTGTATAGTTCCCAACTCCCTACGGTGTCGGGGAAATAAGGGAGCATCCCAGCCGGTGCAACATTGCTTCCAGACCCTCCCTGGGGCCAAGGTTACCGAGGATGATCCCAAGGCAGATGATCTCGACCAAAGGGCCCAAGACTACAGGGGAGGTCCGGTCGAGCACCTACTCTCTTACTTGCTCAAAGACGATCCCATGAAGATAGTGCAGATCGAAGCCCAGCTACCTGAAGAGGAGAGGGCCCAACTTCTGGAGTTCCTGTAGGCAATCATGGATGTGTTCGCCTGGACGGCAATGGACATGCCAGGTATTCCTCCTGACATCATTACTCACAAATTGAGTGTTGACCCAAAGCACAGACCAGTTCAACAGAAGAAGAGAAGTTTCGCCCCGAAGAGGCAAGCAGCTATCAAGGAAGAAGTTGATAAACTCCTGGCTGCCGGCTTCGTTCAAGAGGTCCAGTATCCAAGCTGGCTGGTGAATGTAGTGATGGTAAGGAAGAACAATGGCAAGGGGAGGATCTGTGTAGACTACACTGACCTCAACAAAGCTTGCCCGAAGGACAGCTTCTCTCTATCAAAGATTGACCAGCTGGTGGACGCCACCTCTGGCCACAGGCTACTCTCTTTCATGGATGCATTCTTTGGGTACAACCAGATCCGTATGCATCCAGAAGACGAGGAGCACACCACCTTCATTACCGACCAAGGGATATACTGCTACAGGATGATGCCTTTTGGTTTGAAGAACGCAGGAGCTACATACCAGCACCTGGTCAATAAGGTCTTCGAGGACCAAATTGGCCGCAATATGCAAGTGTATGTGGATAACATGCTCGTCATGAGCAAGCCGAGCTCGAGCCACATCACTGACCTCGCCGAATCCTTCCATAACTTGTGGCAACATCAGATGAAGCTGAACCCGGTGAAGTGCTCTTTTGGAGTGGCGGCGGGGAAGTTCCTCGACTTTATGGTCACCCAGAGGGGCATCGAAGCGAACCCTAAAAAGGTTTAGGCCATCATCGACATGGAGCACCCGACCTCCAAGAAGCAGGTCCAGCGCTTGACGGGGCGTATCATCGCCCTTAGCAGGTTCATCTCGAGGTCGGCCAACCGTTGCCTTCCATTTTTAAGGTGCTATGCAAGATGCACGACTTCACCTGGATGGAGGAGTGCAGAACGGCCTTCGAGGAGCTGAAGAAGTTCCTCGCCTCTCCCCCATTGCTCTCTAGGCCGAAGGAGGGGGAGGAGCTCCTGCTCTATCTGGCGGTTACTCTGAGGGCTGTCAGCTCGGTTCTTGTCCATGCAGACGAGGACAAATCTTAAAAGTCGGTATAGTACACCAGCAAAATCATTCACGATGCGGAGATCAGGTATACTCGCTCCGAGAATCTTATTTTTGCACTGATAATGTTTGCTAAGCATCTCAGGCCCTACTTCCAAGCACACCCAATAGTGATCATGATGGACCAGCCGCTGAGGATCATACTCAGCCGACCCGAGACTTCCGGAAGATTGGCCAAGTGGTCCCTGCTGCTCAGCGAGTTCGACATAGTGTACTGACTGAGGTCTTCACAGAAGGCACAAGTCCTAACTGACTTTGTGGTCGAGTGCACCGGGTTCATCGAGGAGCCAGAGCAGACAATAACGGAGCCCGAACTAGGAGAGGAACCTTGGATCCTCCATGTGGATGGAGCATCCAATTCTGGCGGGAGTGGAGCATGCCTTATCCTCACCAACAGCGATGGAGTCGTGGCGGAATGCGCCCTCCGCTTCAAGTTCACCATGGCAAACAACCAAGCAGAGTACGAGGCACTCCTCACAGGCCTAAGAGTCTCCTGCAAGTTAGGTGTGCAGGACCTAAAAGTCTTCACCGACTCCCAACTAGTTGCCGGACAAGTCTCCAGAGAGTATGAAGCAAGGGACACCCAGATAATGAAGTACCTGGAGCAGGTCCGCGTAAACACGATAGGCCTCCGGTGTTTCAGCATCTTCCACATTCCCTGAGGAGAGAATGTGCACGCGGATGCACTGTCTAGGCTTGTGACCTTGCCAGACTCGTCACTAGGATGCACCTACATCAAGTATCTTGAAAGTCCCAGCTACGAGAGCTCGGAGGAGGTGCATCAAGTCACCCCCGAGCCGAGCTAGATGGACAAGTACATCAGGTACATCACTGACGGCTCTCTATCCGAGGACCATGTAGAAGCTACTCTCGTCAAGAAGAAGGCCTCCCGGTTCGTTCTAATGGAGGGCCAGCTCTACCATTGATCCTACTCCTATCTGCTCCTGAAGTGCCTCAGGCCTGCCGAGGCAACTTTTATGCTCCAAGAGATACACGAAGGCCTCTACAAGAACCATATGGGAGGGAGAATGCTGGCTTATAAAGCTCTTCACCAAGGATACTTCTGGGAGACCATGAGGGAGGATGCTGCCGACTTTGTTAAAAGGTGCGACAAGTGCAAACGCCACACAAATATACAGCACTAGTCGGCAGTGTCGATCTCCCAACTCTCAGCCCCTTGGCCTTTTGCCCAGTGGGGAATGGACATCTTGGGACCATTTCCCCTGCACCAGCACAGCGAAGATTCCTGCTGGTGGTGATCGACTACTTCACTAAGTGGGTCGAGGTAAAGCCACTGGCCTGGATCGTGGAAGCTAATGTCTGACAGTTCTTCTTGAAGTCAATCATTTGCCGCTTCGGACTCCCCTGTTGTATCATCACTGACAACGGGCGACAGTTCAATAATCGGGAGTTCGAAGGGTTCTGTGTCAAACACGGCATCCAACACTGATTCACCTCGGTGGCTCACCCTCAAACAAATGGACAAGCCGAGGTGACCAACCGAACCATTCTCCAAGGACTCAGGACCAGGCTAGACCAAGCTAAGGGCAGGTGGGCAGAAGAACTCCCAAGCATTCTGTGGGCCTACCACACAATGCCCAAGATGGCGACCAATGAGACACCCTTCAGCCTTGTTTTCGGTGTCGAGGCGATCATCCCAGTCGAGCTCGGCGTGCCTACATTACGAGTGCAGCAATATGACGAGGCATAGAATTCGACACACCTCCTGCTCAACCTGGATCTCCTCGAAGAATCAAGGGATAAAGCCTGGCTATGAATGGTAGCCTACCGGCAATGGGTACCCCGATACTACAATGCCCGGGTCAGGCCAAAAACTTTCAAACCCGGAGACTTGGTGCTACGGCGGGCAGAGACGTCTCAACCCAGGGAGTGCGGCAAGCTCTCACCAAACTGGGAAGGCCCTTATAAAGTGGCTGAAGCCCTCTCGCAAGGGGCTTTTTATCTCGAAGATCTCGGTGGCGTCAGGTTCCCTCGAACATGGAATGCCTGCAACTTGCGGAAATACTATAAATAATGTAAGGTTTCCCATCAATAATAATGACAATGGTTTTTCCTTGTGCAAGTATTTATCTGTCTTGCAGGAAAACCTCATCAACACCTTCGAGCCCAGATCCGAGGCACCAAGACCTGAGCCCAGCTCTCAGGCGACCCATGACCGAAGCCCAGCTCTCCAGCTAAGGGACCTTCGAGCCAAGCCACTCTCAATCATCAACGCCTTCAAGCCCAGCTCTGAGGCGCCAAGACCTGAGCCTAGCTCTCAAGCGACCCAAGACCGGAGCCCAGCTCTCCGGCCAAGGTACCTTTTAGCCAGGCCGCTCTCAATCATCAATGCCTTCGAGCCCAGCTCCGAGGTGCCATGACCTGAGCCCAGCTCTCAGGCGACCCAAGATCGGAGCCCGGCACTCCAGCCAAGGGACCTTCGAGCCAAGCCACTCTCAATCATCAATGCCTTCGAGCCCAGCTCCGAGGTGCCAAGACTCGAGCCCAGCTCTCAGGTGACCCAAAATCGGAGCCCAGCTCTCTGGCCAAGGGACCTTCAAGCCAAGCCACTCTCAATCAACAACGCCTTCGATCCCAGCTCCGAGATGCCAAGACCTGAGCCCAGCTCTCAAGTGACCCAAGACCGGACCCCAGCTCTTCAGCCAAGGGACCATCGAGCCAAGCCGCTCTCAATCATCAACACCTTCGAGCCAAGCTTCGAGGTGCCAAGACCAGAGCCCAGCTCTCAGGCGACCCAAGACCGGAGCCCAGCTCTCCAGCCAAGGGACCTTCGAGCCAAGCCACTCACAATCATCAACACCTTCAAGCCCAGCTCTGAGGTGCCAAGACCTGAGCCCAGCTCTTAAGTGACTCAAGACCAGAGCCCAGCTCTCTGGCCAAGGGACCTTCGAGCCAAGCTGCTCTCAATCATCAATGCCTTCGAGCCCAACTCTAAGGCACCAAGACCTGAGCCCAGCTCTCAGGCAACCCAAGACCGGAGCTCAGACCTCCGGCCAAGGGACCTTCAAGCCAAGCCGCTCTCAATCATCAACGCCTTCGAGCCAAGCTCCAAGGCACCAAGACCTGAGCCCAGCACTCAAGAAACCCAAGATCGGAGACCAGCTCTCCGGCCAAGGGACTTTTGAGCCAAGCTGCTCTCAATCACCAATGTCTTCAAGCCCAGCTCCAAGACACCAACTACCCCAGAGCCTAGCTCTCCGGCAAGCAAGCGTCGATCCTAGCTCCAAGGCATCCAAGACCTGAGAAGCCCTCAGGCGCCCAAGCCCGGAGAAAAGTCCTCTTACACCAAGACCTGAGAAGCCCTCAGGCACCTTGTACCATGGCTAGTCCTCCGGCCAAGGGATCTTTGAGCCTAGCTACTCCCCACTACCCAAGTCCTGATCCCAATTAGCCAACGTTAAAGCCTTATCACCAGATCAAAGACGAAACGGAACCCTTCCCCCTTTTCTCACTATATACTTTCAAAAAAAAAATAAAGAGAGAAGAGGAGAAAAGAGGGAGGAGGAGAGAAGCAACGAAGACACAGGACAAGGTAGTTTGGAAATTTACTTCCATTAAACAAAAAGTCTTTACAAAGCACCCTCGGGCCCCTGACATGCCGGGCGACCCGACTCAAATGCAAAAGAAAAGAGAAAGAACTACCTGGCGGCTGACCCCTCAGTTGGGCCACAAGGTTGAGAGGTTCCATCCGTGGGGACCTCGGGCTGTGCGGCTCCAGTTTTGGGTGGTACAACTCCATCCTCGACTAGCGTTGAAGGCTCGGGAGCGACGACTTCTTTAGCACCCGCCTCCTGGTCCGAAGCTCCAGGATAACTGAGGCAGCTATGGCCCTCATCCAAGATGATCCCTTAAACTTGGTGGTGCAAGTACATGAAACCCTTATAGAAGGAGTCCAATGCCATTTGTTGGATCTCGACGAGGAACTCCTCCAAGGCCTTGTACCTTGCGACCGCCTCCTCAGACTCCTTCACTACGGCAGCCTCACATCTGGCATCCTCAGCCGACTTGGCCACCTCCTCGACTGCCTTCTGGGCCACGGCCGACTTCTCCTTCTCCACCACCAGTCGAGCCTGGAGGGACTGAGCGATCCCCTTCTACCGGGTTGCCTTGGCATTGAATACTCCAAGCCTCCACTCGACATCGACGAGCTCCTCGGTCCTCTTCCTCGACTGGCCCTGCTCCCGATCGAGGCTCTCCTGGAGCTCCCTTGCTCGCCCCTCAAAGCCGGCAAGCTACTTCTCGAGGTCCTTGACCCGTCGGTCAAGCACCTCATCGAAGTCAGCCCTCTTCTTCATATCGGCCTTCAGTGATGCGATCTCGATCGCTTGCTGCTATTCAGCACGCTCCCAGTTTTGACAGCAACCTCTAATGAAGAGGGCCTCGGCACCGATCTGCACCATAAAAAAGGTTAAAAAAAAAAGGGGGTGAGAAAAGAGGGGGGAGAGGAGAAAGAAAAAGATGAAGATGCTCACCGTATAGAGCTAGGGGAAGATGCTACCAACCACATCTTCCAGCCGCAGCCTAGCCATCTCTTGTCTATCGCATGGTTGGATGGAGAAATCCATCATGCACTCGGCCAGGGTAAAGTTGCCCAGCAAGAAGCTCTCCGGCCCCAGCTTGAATAGGAGATGATGCCTCACCTTGTCCAAACTTCTCTCTATAAGAGCGGGTGCGCCCATCCCACCAGCAGCGGGACCCCCAGGGATCGGTCTAGGATCCGGCACCATCGCTGGTGGAGCCCCCATTACGGGTGGAGCTCTAGCCCGAACCTCACCCTCCTCAACCTCAATCACCGCCAGGCTCAGGGAGTGAGAGGACACGGCAGCAGCAGCAGCCCTTGCCCGGATGACCGTCTCGGGCTCCAGAGTTGGAGCCCCAGCCCGTGGCCTCGTTTGCTCTTCGACTCTCCGAAACACCTGCTGACTCAGCCCTGGTGACGCGGATGGCGCAGGAGCATCCTCAGCCTCCCTCCTCCTCGAGGTGACCGGCACGGCGAGGGCGGCCACGGACTTGCCCTCAACCCGGGCCCGCCTCGGAGGAGGCTCATTGGCCATGCTGGTGGGTGGCCTCTTCTTGGTGATCGATAGCAAATCGCTATCCGAGAAGATCATCTCTGCACATAGATCAACCACAGGTTGGAAGGCAGGAAAGTCAGCCCAAAACAAAAAGGAAGGAGAGGGAACACATATGTATGAAAGGAAGATCTAGGCCGGACTCACCAGACCCTCTCGTCGGGTCAATCCTGGCATCAAAGAGGTTTTGCTACGATAGCAGAACCTCAAGGAAAGGGATCTGGGTGGTGCGAAGCTGCTCGTAGTCATCCCGATCAGCTGCATCGACCGTAGAGATTCGGTTGGGGGACTGGTCTGGATCACTCCAAACCCAGTCAACCCCCTCGATGGTAGCGAAGAAGAACCTACTCTTCCATCCCTTGATGGAAGAGGGGAGATTGAACCTGATGCCCTTCAAGCAAGAAGATAAGGACCACCACCCGTTCTCCGTGGGATGGCGCTTCAGGGCAAAGAATGCCTTGAACAAAGAGAACCGGGCAACAAACCCGTGGACATGACAGAGGACGATGAAGGAAAAAATAGTTCTAATGGTGTTAGGGACTAGCTGAGCAGGGAACAGGCGGTAGTTGCTCAGCACGGACATGAAGAAGGGGTTGAAAGGAAAACAAAGTCCTCCCGAGAAGTTCTCTTCGTAGAAGGCAATCCAGCCCGGGCCACTTGAAGTGACCCTATCCCCGGGTCGGGGGACCAGAAGCCTGACAGAGTGCAGGATGCCATAGACATCCCGAATGGTCCCCAGCTCCACAGCATAAATCGTCGAAGCGATCCCACTAGGACCTATTGACCGAACAGGCTCGGAAACTGGTTCGGGTGGGGGAGGAGGGCGAGAAGGATGAGAAGAAGTGGTCCTCGGTTCTCTAATGGACACGGGGTGAAGTGGAAGGGCTGGCCTCCTACTGAACTCGAACCACAACCCCTCTGACTCCTCATTGGAGGAGGAAGAGACTGGCCCCTGCACGGAAGGACCGGCTTCGCCCTGGTCGGAAAGATGAAGACCAGTACCAGAATGAGACATCCTATGAGAAAGACCCAGGGAGAAGAAAGACTGGACTTGGTTTGCGGAAGGCCCTAAGCTCGGAAGAGGAACCCTACCACAAAGAGAAAGGAGGAAGAAGGGGGGACCGACCTGGTTCCTTAGAGGGAGGAAGGGCGGAAGCGGATCATGAAGAAGAAAGAGTCCAAGCACTACAGCAGGCACGAAGGATTTGAAAGAATGGGAGTTTTGGATAAAGAACTTCTTTTCACTTCGAAAAGACCCGTCAAATCCATACCGTTATGACCCCTCCGCCAACGGATCCTCGACACGTGTTGATCATCGGTAAGGAAAGCATTCTGGCCACTTCGGATTCTACACTAGCACTAACTACTCCTCGGGCGTGGCCACGTGGCACCTCCACAATGGCCTTGGGGACTGTTCCGCAAAGTGCCGGCGATCATTACCATCATTATGCCGGATCTACACCCTTCCATGTCAGCGGTGCATGTACTCCCTTCGACTCGAGCACCGCGACTAACGAGCCTCGGGAGTGGAAGGCAAATGATGTGGCAGGGTCGCTGCCTCACCTGTCCTCTACCAGATCGGGCCCTGCCTCCCGTGCTCGTCCTCTAGCCCGGTAAAGGATGGAGGATGGTACCGTCATCCCAAGGACTACAGGGCAGTGCCCGCCATATCGCAATAACTGCCTGTCCGCCCGTACAACCAAGAGGATGGGCCAGTCAGAGAGCACGAACCTTGGGGGCGACGGCCCCCGGATCGAGGCTCTATCAAGCTTCCTGGAATGGGGTGACCAGGGAGGATGTCAAAGCGAATAGAAGTTTCTCCCACCGCATGTTAGGAAAAATGTCCCGTCTATGGCACGGTATCCCGCCACGCGCACCTGCCAGCCCAACGAGGATCCCAAGGCAAGCATCCAACGGTCATCTTTTGACTACAAAGAATGATCAACACCCCCAGAAGGGGGAAGGTAACAACTACAACGACAACAACACAAAAAAAAAAAAGAAGGCATCACCGGTGCAAGCTCAACCAAGAGGGCGGAGCACCACCACCATCACCACTGAAGAAACAAAGCAGGGGAATAAGGGGAAGCGGCCAAGCAGAGAACTCCTCTGTCTCCATCATCATTCTCCCCCTGCTATATTTTTGTTTTCATTCTCATACCATTTACTCCTAGCACGGAGTCCATCAAATAGGGGCTCGACCAGGAGGATCTATTCCCCTAGATCGTCACTAACTTGACCGTCGGAGTGCCCCCGCCAGAAACCCCGGCCCGGGTCACTAACCTCTATTTTGCAGGTCCAGGACCAGAGGACCGCCAGGCAGCGAAGGGAGCGCACTCCGGTGCCGACAGCAGCTACGGGCCATGACGATCTTGACGACAACAATATTCATATATGTAATAATAAATTAACCATTAATTGAATCAATCAAAGTTGCTATGATATCACTGTTGGGTATGGTTGTGTAGTAAAAGATCAGATTTTAAAATTTTTAACATTAAAATTCTGGTCAACCAAAATCCTAAACCCTGTAACCCTTGATTAATGGCAATACATAAAGGATTTAAAGAAATACCTGTAATGATATATCCTATTAATTTCATGGGAATGTAAGCATATGTCTTCTAGAGATGATCCACACAGGAACTGAATCAGGGAAGCATTCCTTTTTCTTAGTTTGCTAGCCTAGTTTCTTCTCACGATAGCTTTTCTTCTCTCGACAGCCTTTCTTCCTCACTAGGACCTATACCCTACTGAAAGGTGCCTTTAGACCTCTCTAATTTCTTTCATAAAATATTATTATCTTTCCTAATTCTTTTCCTAAGCCCTTGTCTTAAAATGGTGGACTTGTCTTAATCTTAAAGACTTGTACTAATAAGAGAAGAGAATTATTTAGATAATGTTTGGATGATTCTTGGCCTTTACCATTGATACCTATTTATAATTTGAGAGGTGGTACCAAACACATCCATTCCCCATCAACTATCTAATATACAATGTATCAGATAAGTCCCTTAAAGCAAAAGGAGTCTAGTGGGTGAATTATGTGATGAAATGCCATATACATACGACATTTAGGAAACTCATATGCCAAGAGATGTCTTCTCACATCCCTTCTTAAATCATACAAGTTTCCTTTTACCAGATGGCCAAAGACTAGGTCAAATATAATCCAAGAGGTGTGTGATTTGGATGGGCTTATCGAAGAAAAGTGATTTAGATACAGAAGGACACTTGGTCCTTATGTAAGCCAACCAACCTATGCACACACACCTCTTCATGCCAAAATATATTTGATGCCACCATTACATGTTTTGACCAGTCAAAGAATATCCAACTAGGCATAGAATAGAGTGAGGAGGTGTTTGACTTTAACATCAAAAAGGTGATGATCTGTAGAAGGACTCTTGGTCCTTTTGCATGCCACTTTTGTGTGCTTACAACTCTAGCACTTATAAGAGTCCCAAGGGTTGGGACTCTTGTAGTATGGTGTCGATAAGTGGTTTAAAGAGTCCAAAAAGTCTAAAAGCATTGGACTTAATCCAATCTAAGTTCTACCTAAATTGTCTAACCTAAATAGCAAGCAAACTAACCCAATCTAATTATGTTAGGAGGTAGATTAGCTCACATATGTTGGTATGTTAATTAACTAGTCAATTAGGATCCTATGACCCTAATAAAAATATAATTACTTTCCTGACTAATTTCTTAGCATGTATGACTCTTTGGGCTCCATATCTAGCTAGTAATAGGTCTAGGTTCATGTCGATCTAATTTGATTATAATCCAAATAATTGAATTCGGTCAAAATCGAGCTAAACCAAATTGTCAAATTGGACCATCTTTCAAATTGACTTATGAATTAATCATTTTAATTCATGAAAACCTACAAGATATTATTGATATTTAGAATGTGTCATGCCTACCCCCTTCAGTGGCAAATTATCATGCAATTCAATCATTCGATCACCCTTTCTCTCAAATAAGCAATGGGTATGGAAACTTATCAAACCTTAACACTTTATTCATTTGAATCTCAATCCAATAATAAAGACTCGACTAATGAAAGATTAGAACTCATTTTTAATTTCTTCTTGCTTTGATCAAAAACTTCCTGAGTCATCATGTGATGAGATTACATGGAATGAAAACTCCTCTTACTAGGAGTAATCGATTCCTTGTTGACCTACTCATAACCTTCAACACAATCCTTCAAATCCATGAATACCCATCCATGACTTAGTCATGAATGAGTATGAGCCAAAACATGAATTCATGCTCACAAGATTTCATGGTGATCTCAGGTCTAAGGATCAATTGTACAACTCCCAATTGAAGAACCATCTTTTGACAAGTAAGTAAGACTTCTATAAGTATTTTCATAACAGATCAATTCAGTGGACTCATTCCCAGATGAGCATCCACATCCTTATATTAGTGTCCATACATAAGTGGTCATGAGTCCAACTACCCTCTCCATCGAGCATACAAAGGATGTGCCAATCTTTATCAGAAACATCGATTTCTAACTCTCTCGATGATCCTTTGATTGAGAATATTTTAGATTAAGATTTATAGGATTTTATATCTCACTATTATGAACTCATCATAACCCTAAATTCATTGCCCTAATTTATGGGATTCATCATAATCTTAAGACAAATAATATAAGACACAGCATATGATGAATAAAAAAAATATTTTTTATTAATAAATATCATACATAAGTTGAAAGATTTTATAAAATAGCCTCTATTACATAAGATATGCGATTGGTTTATAAGGCACTACACTTTCAACTCTCACTTGCACTAAAGCCAATCATCCTTGTATTTAATTCTCATACATTCTAAATGGTTATCAAATTATTATCAAGGAAGGGCCTTAATGAATTGGTCTACTACAGTTTATTGTTTGGTACTTTTTTAGCTCATTGTACCACCATATAAAGTAAATATATATCCTGATATAGTTTTGCTGTCATTTGGATCTGACTAAAAACTAGAGTTAATATAGCCTTCCAGTTTCAAATTTGATCCTCCATATATAAGAAAAACATATTTAATTATTTTTAGGTAATGAAGAATGTTTTTCATAGCTTTCCAATGATCTTCCCATAGATTGGCCTGAAACCTACTTGCAGGCCTTTAGTTGGTGATGAACACCATCTTTTCGTCATCCTCAGGCACCATCCAGATTTAGTTGTATCTAGAAAAGGCATCCATGAAGCTGAGGGTCTCGTGCCTGGTGATGGCACCAGACTCAGAAGAAGACTTCAGGGCTCCATCTGGATCTCTGATTGACCTTGCCCGAAGAATTAGGATTTTTTGGTTTTGTAATAAGGGTTGACTTGATCAACTTAATTTTGAGTCTGTAATTTTGTCATTTTAATTTTTGTTGGGTCATGTTGACTTAGTCCAAGTCCAAGGCCCAGGTAGGTGTCATTCCCTTTGCCATAGGGCACCACATTTTCCAGCTACAAGTGGGTGCCACACTCCCTGCCACATCTCCATCCCAGTATCTTGGTCCCCACACCCAAGGGAGCAAGAATTTTTCTTGAAGCCAAAATCAAGGAGGCGCCCCATATATACCTTAAAAGGCCAAGCTAAAGGAGGAAAGAGGCATTTCTTGGGGAGCACTTCAAGGGGGCTCCCAATCCATGCCTAAAAAGATCAAAGCAAAGTTGGGAAGAGCCATGACTTGGGGAGAAAGAAAAGGAGGTGTCCAAAAGAGTTGAGCCATGAAAGGAAGAAGCCAAAACTTGGGGAGCAAAACTAGGAGGCGCCCAAATACTTCCAAATAAAACCAAGCATGGAAGGAAAAAAAAATTTCTTGAAGAGCAAGGCTAGGAGGCGCCACCTACTTACCATTTGGAGCCGCCAATCAACACTTATGGAAGCTCTTGGCCGGCCATATGAGAAGGATTTGATTCTACAAGCCTAATTTGAAGATCCATCCTATTAGTCCCACATGGGAAGATGTAAAACCCTGACCTCTTGTAAAGGCCTATAAAATAAATCCCTCTTGTAAGTTTTAAAGAAAAATGATGAATGAAATCAATTTCTTTGTGAGCAACTTTGTGTTTCTCTCTTCCGCACTTGTGTTCAGGTGTTGAGCTCCGTGAGGGAATAAATCCGGGTTCCCTAGGAACCTTGAGGAGGTGTGAGATCTCCAAACCCTACCAAAACCCTAGGTTAGCCACTTCAATTCCAAACCCTAGCCGCCCATCATCTTCTTCATTCCACCAATCATCCAAACCTTAATCTACCTCATCATCTCACGGCCCCTCTCTTAGAAGTAGAGGCCGACCACCAGCATCCGGGTCCAGATCAGCTACTTCGAATACAGAGCAAATCCCAGAGGAAGTCAGATCAGCATCCAGGAGAATCAGGATTTCAGCAACATCAATTTTCAAGTTCTTCTTATCTGGAAAATCCTTTCTTTGAGTATATGGTTCCTTAACTTGTTCTTCTTCTTTCCCAGATCCTGAGTTCAGGAGAAGCTAACCCTGCCAAAGGACCAGTATTAGAGGATCCATTGCGAAGATATCCGAATCTGAGGATCCAACAATCTGCTCGAGAGAGTCCTTCCACCAAACTCTGTGAAGATCACTGCCTGGTACATAACCCTTCCCTTCTCTTTAGTTCTGTCCTGTTGAAAGTTCAGAGCGAAATCCTAGGTCTGGGAGTTTCTCAACCCCCAACGATCCTTTACTTCTGAACTACTCTGATAACCTAGTTTCTTTAAATTGTGCTTTCAATTATTACATAGTTTCTTTCAATTTAGTTTAACTTTCCTTTGAGTCAAAGCCGACTTCTGAAAAAAAAAAAAAAAAAAAACTAGTCTTAATTTACTTCCACATCGCATCATCTCTTTCATGCTGCATCAATTTTGGTATCAAAGCTCTCGTCCTACATCATTTTTGGTATCAGAGCTTTTGTTCTGCATCAGTGCCTAGAGGTTGAATCCATAAGTTGATCAATCCTGAGTAGGGAGAAATAATCCTTTAACCAGCCCTTATTCAAGTCGATAAAGCCAATATACGTCCATCATTTATTGGCCCTTTTTACCATGACCCCATTGGTGAGCTAGTCTAGGTATTGGACTTTCCAAATGAATTTGGCCTCCGAAAGCTTCATCACCTCTTGTTTGATGGCTCATTGGTGCTCAAGGGTGAAGCTTCTTTTCTTCTAGTAAACTAGGAGATGTAGGGGGTCATCATTGAGGTGATGCACCATGACCTAAGGATCAACACCCAGCATATTTGCTACTATCCATGTGAAGATGTCAATGTTTTCATGGGGAAAATCCACTAGGCTAGCCCTAGACTCCTCACTCTGCCCACTCCCAATATAAACTACATGAGAGGAGTCAGACAGCAAAACATGAACTAGTGTTTTGCAGGCTCTCCTTACTCCAACTTTTGCTAATCCCGGAGGTTGAGGCTCTCTATGAACATGGATTCCTTTAGCCTTTTGCTCTTGAGGGTCACCAAGTAGCACTTCCTTATAAAGGCTTGATCACCTCAGACCTCGCCCACCCAATAGGAAGTAGGGAACTTTATAAGTAGGTGGTAGGTCAAGACCACGGGTTGCAAAGCATTTAGTCTTGGTCTCCTAAGATTGCATTAAAAGCTACTATGATCCTAATCAACAAGAAATCTAGCAGGGTTGTGGCCTATCTTAGGTCCTAATTGGCTATCATAGGGAGAGTCATGATGCCTTATGTTGGGATATCCCGGTTCAGCTACGAACCGAACTCTGGCTCAATCGATCGAAGCCCTTTTCTTTGGACCACAGACTTCGGGCCAGGAAAAAGGCCAGGCCAACTGCAGGCAGCTCACTGCTTCTCACCGGACTACAACATTCGAAGGCCAGTCCTTCGGATAATATCTTCGGTCTTAACCGAAGACCAAGTTTCTCATCGACTTCCGAAGACATGCTCTTCGATCCCTACCGTAGACACGATCTCTGGCTCCGGGGGAAATACCAAGCTTCGGCCCACGCAAGGGAAAACCCCAAGATTGGACCATAATCTAGTCCAAATAGGCAGCTGCAATCAATGGTTACAACTAGCATTCTCCATGCCATGATCATGGCATGCAACTTCAGCTGCCATGCCTCCGATCTGGTCAGAACCGCTCAGTGACAACCCACGATCACCATTCATGGGAGAAATTAACTCCCATGATCATCGGAAAAAGAGCGGGCCACATGCCGGAGGCCTTCTTTTAAATAATGGTAAGAAGGATGGCTCGAGAGGTATGCTGATATACACACACACAGACTTTAAGAGCTTTTCCTCTCACACTCACGACATCCTTCTCCATTTTGTGGCTGGGAACCGCTATTGACTTAGGCATCGGAGTGTCCCTCGCTAGAACAACTCCAGCAAGGGACCTGTTTTGCAGGTAAACCAGGGAGCGATCCTGCGACGTAGTGGCTCCGACCGACCGATTCAGGGACTCCACGCCAATAGATTGGCACGCCATGTAGGGGGGTGCAAGCACTCTCTAAGCTCCCTCCTAGACAAGGGAAAGTAAAAAATCCTTGATGGCGAGAGGAAGGACTCAAATCGCTTCTACAAGCCAAAGTTGTGCCCCATCCCAAGGGGGCGCACCCCCAGAGGAGAATGATGTCCCACCTCCCACTGTTGTTATGGAACTGCAGCAGTTCGAAGCTCTTGTGAACCAGGTCTCCAATCTCACGGCCATGGTTCAAGACTTCCAAAACAGAGCCTTTCTAATGGGAAACATGCCGGTCACCTCCAGACATAGCTCTCGGTCCCGAAGAAAGAGAGCCCCACGGGAGGATTCTGCGCATCCCTCTTCCCATTCTCGGCCCTCTCCCGAAGGCCGAACTTCGAGATTGCCCAGGTCCGCCAATTCCCCATAAAAAGAGAAATGGCCTAGGCAAACTCCCTCACCCTCCTCCAGAGACTCCACTTCTATGGAGAGAGCGCCGAAGCAGACTCCCGATTATGATGGAAGATTTAGATCCATTGAAATAAAGATGGTGAAGACGCGAGAACAGAGAATGCGGGATCTGAAGGATCCCGACGACTTGATTGTGGGCGATCTGCGCCCACCATACACCGATCGTATCATGGCCGAAGTCATTCCTCGGCACTTCAGGGTTTCCCAGATGGAATCCTACGATGACACCTCCGACCCCCTCGACCATTTGGGCAACTTCAAGGCCCATATGATGATCCAAGGAGCTTCGGACATGATGTACTGCTTAGCATTCCCGGCTACCTTGAAGAAGTCTGCTCGGATATGGTACTCGAGCCTGCGCCCGAGTACCATCGATTCTTTTTTTGAGTCAAAAAAATTATTTTTCTTGCATTTCAAGACCTGCCGCAAGACTCCAAGGAATACGGACACGCTGTTCCTCCTTGACCAGAATGAAGGAGAAAACCTACGAGATTACATCTCTAGATTTAATGCAGCCACGCTTGAGATCCCCGATCTCAACGAGCACGTGGCCATGTCAGCACTGAAGAAGGGGCTTCGTACCTCCAGGCTTACCTTTTTCCTGGATAAGAAGTTCCCTAAAAGCTACACTGAGATCCTATCAAGGGATCAGAAATATGCCGATGCCAAGGAGCAGGTGGCAAATCGATGACTGATTGAAGGGAAACCCCCTTCAAAAAAGAAGAATAACAGGGGACAAGGTCCCCAAACTTTCAATAATAATGGTGGCAAATATACAGACCACCGAAGAAGTCCTCCCAGGCCCAGAGCATCGGGAGGAAGATTCGACTCCTACACCCCCCTCAATCTCCCTCGAGAGAAGATCCTCATGGAGATAGAGAAGGAGAACTATCTCCAACAGCCCTGTCCCATGAAGGCCTCCTCTTCTGTAAGGAATAGGAACAAATACTGCCGATTCCACCGGGACCACGGCCACAACATAGAAGAGTGCATCCAACTGAAGGATGCAATTGAGGATCTCATCAATAGAGGGTACTTTGGGCAGTACATCGGTCGCCAAGGCCCCCGGTCAGAAACAACTGTTCCCCAGCCACCTCCCAAAGAGGTCGAACTGCCAAATCAAAGGCCCACCAACGGAGGTGTGGGGATGAGACACCGACCCACCAACTAGAGAAGGGATGAGGACGACGCTCCAAAGCGACTTAAAGACAACAACTCTATCCTCTTCTCTGACGATGACCTTGCGGGAGTTCAGCTCCCACATGATGATCACCTTATAATCTCGATCGTGTGGCCAATTATGATGTACAGCGAATCCTTGATGATAATGGAAGTTCGACTGATATCTTGATGTATGATGCATTCTATAAAATGTGTTTGCCTAGACATCAACTGCAAAGATCCCCCATACCGCTCTCCGATTTTGGGGGCAACCAAGTTTATACCAAAGGAGAAATAGTGTTGCCTGTAACCCTTAGCACTGAACCTTAACAAAAGACACTGCAATCAACTTCATGGTGGTTCAGATCCCCTCAGCATACAACATTATCCTGGGGCGGCCTGCCTTGAATAAGTTCTGCACCGTGATCTCCTCTCTCTACCTCTTGGTGCGCTTCCCCACCAGAAATGGTGTCGGAGAAGTTAGAGGGAACCAGAGGACAGCACGGCAATGTCTGATGATTGAAGACAGGCATTTCAAGGATTCGATAACTCTGGATTAGCTGGATCCGAGGGATGCAACCATAAATCTTGGTTAGCCCATGGAGAGGACCGTCCCAGTACCTTTGACAAAGGAAGATCCCTCCAGAGTTGTGCAGATCGGGAGCACCCTTGATGAGGAAACCAGAACGGCATTGATCCGTTTCCTCAGAAATAATGCTGACATCTTCGCCTAGTCGGCTTCGGATATGCCAAGGATTCCTGCCGAAGTAATCACTCATCGGATGGAAGTTACACCTGGATACAAGCCGGTACAGTAGAAGAAAAGGATCTTCGCTCCTAAAAGACAGCAAGCTGTAGATGAAGAAGTTGGCAATCTCCTTAAAGTAGGGTTTATCCGAGAGGCTCGCTACCCTGAGTGGTTGGCCAATGTGGTAATGGTAAAGAAAGCTAGTGGCAAGTGGAGGATCTACATCGACTATACAGACCTCAACAAAGCTTGCCTAAAAGATAGCTTCTCTCTTCTGAAGATTGATCAGCTGGTCGATGCTACTGCTGACCACCAGTTGCTGAGCTTCATGGATGCTTTCTCCGGCTACAACCAAATTAGGATGGATCCACAAGATGAGGAGAAGATGGCCTTCATCATAGATAAAGGTCTCTACTGCTACAAGATGATGCCGTTCGGCCTCAAGAACGCCGGAGCAATGTTTCAAAGGCTGATCAATAAGGTATTCGAAAAGTAACTGGGGAGAAACATGGAGGCCATGTTGATGACATGATCGTCAAGAGCCTCCTTCGGAAAGACCACATCCATGACTTAGAGGAATCATTCAGTGCTCTACGGCACTACCGCATGAAGCTAAACCCGGTAAAGTGTGCCTTTGGGGTCACTTCGGGTAAATTCTTGGGCTTCCTTGTCATCAAACGAGGGATTGAGGCAAACCCTGAGAAAATCCAAGCTTTGAAGGATATGCGACATCCCTCCTACAGAAAGGAAGTCCAGCAGTTGACAGGGAGAATTGCCTCCCTCAGCAGATTCATTTCTCGGTCAGCCGAGAAATGCCTTCCGTTCTTCAAGGTACTCTGGCAGACAAAGGACTTTAAATGGTCCGAAGGCTGTTGCACTACCTTTAAGGAGCTGAAGATGTACCTGGAGACCCCACCATTGCTCTCTAAGCCACAAGAAGGTGAGGTCCTCTACCTATACCTCTTTGCTTCAGATGAGACAGTCAGTTCGGTTCTTGTCCGGAAAGAGGAAGATGGATCTCACAAGTCGATCTACTATATCAGCAAGATCCTGCATGACATCGAAACACGGTATACAAGGATGCAGAAGCTGATCTACTCTTTGATGATTGCGGCAAAGCGACTACGACCATATTTCCAAGCCCATGCTATTATGGTGCTTACCGATCAACCTCTCAAGGATGTTCTCCGATCTCTGGACATCTCTGGAAGGATAGCCAAATGGGCTGTGAAGCTAAGTGAATTTGACATTAGCTTCCAGCCCCGAATGGCTATGAAGACCCAGGTGCTCTCCGATTTTTTCGCTGAGTGCACCTGGAAGTCCGAAGATGAAGCATCTTCAGTAGAAGATGAAGTCCCAAAGGAGATGAAGTCCATTTGGGTGCTTCATGTGGATGGAGCTTCCAATGCTACTGGGTGCGAGGCTGGACTCATGTTGGCTGAACCTGATGGCCATACCATAGAGTATGCACTCCGGTTCTCCTTCCATGACTCTAATAACCAAGCTGAATACGAAGCCCTGCTTGTCAGACTTTGGATCGCCAAAGATTTGGGAGTCCAGCAACTCTGAGCCTTCTCAGATTCTCAGCTGGTTGTCAATCAAGTCAACAAAAAATATGCAGCCAAAGATCCAACCATGGTTCAATACCTGGAGAAGGTACGGGCTTTATCCTCTCAACTGGAGCATTTTGAGATCATCCATGTTCCATGGTCAAAGAACTCCCGGGCAGATGCACTGTCTTGACTGGCAACCATGGCACCGGAATCTCTCGGGTGCACCTTTGCTGAACATCTTGAAACTCCAAGCATAGCCGAAGAGGCTGCGGATGATGCGGGACTAATGTGCATGCAATTATTTTTGTATATTTTATATGTGGGGTTAGGTGATTAATTCTCGAATATCAGATCAAAATTAGTTGTAAAGAATTTTTTATGAATTTTTGAAGCCAAGCATGCAGATTAGAACCTAGAAAAGTACTAAAGAATGATCGCCGGGGCTGAGAAGCCTCGGTTTGGGCAAGTTCTCCTACAATATAAAGACTAGAGGTAGAGGGGGTGTACCTGACAATATCTGAAATGCCCGGTGAAGATCGCAATGAAGGAATCTCTCATTCCTCGATGGATGTGGCCTGAAAAATCGAGCCAAAGACCCGCGGATACCCAATGATGCAGAACAAATAAGATGATGCGATGCGGAAGTAAATTAAGACTATTTTTTTTTTTTTTTTTGTGTTTTGTTAGAAGTTGGCTTGACTCAAAAACAAGGATAACTAATATTGAAAGAAAATATGCACTGAAAGAAAGCATAATTCAAAAGAGTAGATTATCAGAGTAATAAAGAAGTAGGATCGCTGGGGATTGAGAAACCCCCAGACCTAGGGTTTACTCCTCTTTCAAGAAATAGACGAAGAGAGAAGAGAAGGTTTTTTACCTGACTGTGATATCTCTATTTATTCAATTGAAGGACAGTCTCGAGCAGATTGTAGGATCCTTGGAGACGGGATATCTTCGCAATGGATCCTCGGATTGTAGTCCTATGGCAAGGTTGGCCTTCTTCTCGTACTCTGGATCTGGAAAGGATGAAGAACAAGATAAGGATGTAAGGAACTCAAGGAAGAGACCTTTACCTGGGATAGCTCTGGACTGCTCAAACTTTGAAGATGAGGGAAGAGTATGGAGGTGGCGGTGGAAGATGGAGTGGATTTAGGGTTTGGCTGGTAGGGCGGCGGCTTGCAAATGAAAAGGACCTAGGGCTTGATATAGTGGGCGGTGGCTTGGAGAAGGAGATGGCGGCCTTGAATGAAGTGGGAATAGGGTTTAGGAATTTGGGTGTTGGCGGCTAGGATGATGAAAGGAAATTAGGGTTGGCGGCCAGGGATGAAAGCGGGGCAGGGTTTTGGTAACTTTGGAGATCTCTCACCTCCTCAAGGATCCAATGGAACCCGAATTTACTCCCTCACAGAGCTCAACACTCAAAGAAGTGCGGAAGAAGAGAACACAAGGTTTCTCAACACAAGAAAAGATTTCATTTACTCATTAAAATCAAAAGATTATATAAGGGTCCAATATATAGACCTTGCAAGAGAAACAAAATTACACTACTTCCCATATGGGACTAAACATTCATCCTATGCATGAAAAACTTTTTCATTGACCGACCAGGCTTCTTTCCTTGGAGTGGGCGGCCTCAAATGCAAGGTGATGGCTTCATATGGCAGGTTTGTGGGGCACCTCCTAGTTCTTCTCCTTAAGTCATGTGTTTGCCTTCCATGACTTGCTCTTTCTTGGAAGAAAATACTCATCTCCTAGTCTTTCTCCCCAAGACTAGGCTCCTTCCATTCATAGCCAGGTACTTTAGGTAGGTGTGGGCGCCTACCTTGAAGTCCTCTCCAAGAAAAATCCCCTGCTCTTTTAGCTTGGTTACTTTTGGCAGCTTGTGGGTGCCTTCCTTGACTTCTCCTAAGAAAATATTCTTGCTCTCTTGGGCATGGGAACCAGGGACACTGGGATGAAATGTGGCACCAACTGGTCCTGGGAGTGTGGCTGGGAGTGTGGCGTCCACTTGCATTTGGCCTTGGAAGAAAAAATGACGCCCTAGGGAATGGCGCCAACCAGGACTTGACTTGGACTTAGACTGAATCAACATGACTCAACAAAATGAAATGCAGACTCAAAGAAATAAAATAATATGGTTAACCAGGTCAACCCTTATTACAAATCCTAATCTTCAGGCAAGGTCATTCAGAGATCCAGATTGAACCCTGAAGACTTCTTCTGATTCTAGTGCCCGCCCCAATTCTCCCGGGGTGGGAGGAACTCGACCCTGTCGAGTAAGGATCAAGTTGGCTCTGGTATCTCTCCAAGAGATCTGGATCCAGCTCTTGTAATTCATCTCGGGAGATCCAAGAGTCATCAGAATCTGGCCTTCCTTGCCAGCGGACCAGGTATCTTTGGTATCCTCGATTACGAGTAGAGATAACCTGATCGTCCAGGATCTTTTCAATCTGTTCTTTTTTCACTGGCTAGTTTGTTGGTGGACACACAAGGCTGGGTTCACTCTCAAGAACAAGATTAGGCTCAAAAGGCTCACTTGGAATCACAGCTGGCTCTCTATACTCTACTAGGTCTGTAATGTTGAAAGTGGGGCTAATGCCTAGTTCTGGAGGCAACTCGAGCACATAGGCATTGGATCCTACTCTCTTCACCACTCTAAATGGTCCAGCTCCTCTAGCATGTAACTTTCTAATGGTTCCAGGAGGAAACCGTTCAGGCCTTAACCTAATCATTACATAGTCTCCCTCAATAAAAGTTTTGACTCGCCTTTGAGAATCAGCCAACTTCTTATAAGTTTCATTACTTAAATTTATTTTGGCATGAATTTCTTTATGCAAGTCTTTTATATGCTGTGCAAAAACTTCAGCAGACTCGGAGACTCGTGTGTGGACTGGTAAAGGGGCTAGGTCAAGAGGTGTGTGAGGTTTGTACCCATGCACAATTTCAAATGGACTCTTACCTGTAGACCTATTGACCGAGTCATTGTATGCAAATTCAGCCCTAGGTAAGTACAAATCCCAATTCCTAGTGTTTTCACCAACAAGACATCTTAGCAGATTGCCTAAGCTATGGTTCACTACCTCGGTTTGGCCATCAGTTTGGGGATGATAGGCAGTTGAAAACTTAAGTTTTGTCCCTAACTTATGCCAAAGGTTTTTCCAAAAATAGCTGGTGAAACGGACATCCCTATCTGAAACAATTGTCTTAGGTAGGCCATGGAGTCTAACAATCTCATTAAAGAATAGGGTGGCTACCTTAGACGCATCAAAAGTCTGGGAACAAGGCAAGAAGTGGGCCATCTTAGAAAATCTGTCGACTACGACACAGATAGAGTCATGCCTCCTCTGGGACTTAGGCAAACCTTACACAAAGTCCATACTCACATCTTGCCAAGGACAATCTGGGATAGGGAGTGGGGTATAAAGGCTGGTGTTCTGTTTTCGCTGTTTGGCAACAGCGCAGGTCCGATACCTAGCCACAATGTGTGCTACATCTCTTTTTAAGCTAGGCCAGAAAAAGTGGTCTTCAACAGCCAGGGTAGTCTTGTCTTTTCCAAAATGGCCTACTAGACCCCCAGCATGAATTTCCCAAATCAAAAATTCCCTAAGAGAAGTTCTAGGGATGCAAAGCCTATTCTTAAAGAACAGAAAGCCATCTAAAAGGGTATAATCCTTATGATCACTAGATGGTCCTTGAGCTAGATCCTGATACACAGTCTTAAAATCTGGACACGACTCATATTCCTCTTTGATCTGCTCAAACCCTACGACTTCAGCCCTAACAGAATTCAATAACAAAGATCGACGACTAAAAGCATCAGCTACCTTATTTTCAGTCCCAGCCTTATGTTTCAAAAAAAAAGTATAAGACTGGATATACTCTACCCACTTAGCATGCCTAGGGTTAAGCTTCTTCTGGGAATTCAGGAATCTAAGAGCCTCATGGTCCGAAAATAGCATAAATTCCTGTGGTAGCAAATAATGTCTCCAGTAACGCAAAGCTTGCACTACCGCATAAAATTCTTTATCATAGGTAGAATACCTAAGCTTAGCATCATTAAGTTTTTCACTAAAGAATGCTACGGGATGATTCTCTTGGCTTAGGACTCCACCTATACCTACACTTGAAGCATCACAGGCAACCTCAAATACTTTAGAAAAGTCGGGTAACCTCAAAATGGGTGCCTGGGTCATCCTATCCTTAAGATCTAGGAAGGCTTTATGGGCTGCTTTAGTCCACTGAAATTCTCCCTTCCTAATATAGTCTGTGATAGGAGCAACTACAGTACTAAACCCCTTGATGAGTCATCTATAGAAGGTAGCCAAGCCGTGGAAACTCCTAACTTCATGCACACTGGTCGGCTCTGGCCATTCTACTATGGACCTAATCTTCTCTGTATCGGCAGTCACGCCGTCAGGGGTTACTACAAAACAAAGGAAGATAACTCTACTGGTCATGAATTCACACTTCTTGAGATTACCGTAGAGACTATCATTCCTCAAAACTTGGTAGACTCTTCTAAGGTAGCCTAGGTGGTCTGCAGGGGTCTTACTATAGATCAGGATGTCAACGAAATAGACCACTACAAACTTTCCTATGAAAGCTCTAAGCACCTGGATCATAATCCTCATGAAAGTACTTGGGGCATTGGACAACCCAAAAGGCATAACAACCCATTCGTAGAGACCATCCTTAGTTTTAAAAGCGATTTTCCACTCATCCCCTAGTCTAATTCTAACCTGATGATAGCCGCTCTTGAGATCAATTTTGGAAAAAACCATTGCACCGGCCATCATATCTAGCATGTCATCTAGCCTAGCGATGGGGAACCTATACTTGATTGTGATTTTGTTGATGGCACGACTATCAACATACATCCTCCACGTGCCATCTTTCTTTGGGGTCAGTAGTGCAGGGACTGCACAAGGGCTAAGACTCTCTCTAATGAACCCATTCCTCAACAATTCTCCAACCTACTTTTGTAGTTCCTCATGCTCAGATGGATTCATCCTATAATGGGGCAAGTTGGGAAATGTAGCTCCTAGGATTAAATCTATGGAATGCTGGATATCCCTAAGAGGTGGAAGGTGGTCTGGCAGATCCTCGTGAAAAACATCCTCAAATTCTTCTAACAAAGGCCTAACTTCCTGAGGAGGCTTTGAGGGTGTAGGAGTCCTAAGTTCCTTAGCAATCAACATCCAAATGGGTGAACCACTATGAATTTAATGTTCTAGATCCTTAGCACAAATTAGGTTCGCTCCAGTTTTCATCTCTTTGACCTTATTGGGTCCTTTAGCTACCTTGTCCTTAGGAGGGACTGAATGGATTGTGATCTTTTTCCCATTAAAACTAAAGACACAGGTATTGGATTTTCCTAAGAGGATGGCATCATGATCATATAACCAAGGTCTCCCAAGAATTATACTACTCACCCCCATGGGTAAGACATTACACCAAATCTTCTCTTGATAGGATTGCATCTGGATTTGGACCTGACATCTAGACTGGATGGGTATAGAGGTAGAGTTTACCCAAGAAACCTTATAGGGGTTGGGGTGGGGGATTGGGGTTAAGCCTAATATTTTGACAGTGCTAGCAGAAATGGCATTCACACAGCTCCCACTATCTATAATGATCTTACATACCTTATCCCCTAATTTAAGGAAAGTCTGTAAGATGTTAGTCCTACGCCAATCCTCTTGAACTCTACTCTGGGACATGATGCATCTCACAACTCCTAACTGGTCAGACTTGTGGGTTCCTCCTCTCCTTCATACTCATCAACCAAGTTCATTCCGGCCTCATAAACTTCTTCTTCAAATTCCTTATTGGACCCAGAATTCTCTTCCTCTCCCTCGTCTATGTAAAGGGATCTACGTGGGCACTGGCTAGAAACATGACCTACCCTATGGCACTTAAAACAGGCTATGGCTGGAGATATGACCTGGTTTCTGACACTTAAAATAGGTGATACTAGAACTAGGGGTTCTCTAGGTGTCAGGTGCCTTACCTTTGTCCATGGGCCTAGGGGTGGGAATACCCTGAAAAGGTTTGCTAGGGGTAACTTGGCTAGGTCCATTTCTTGGGATTGGGGCACTAACCCTAGAAGGTATAGGTCCTCTCTGAAATTTCTCAGTGTTCAGCGCAATCTGATAGACTTGGTCTAGGTCAGTAACCTCTCTCAGAAACAACTCCCTCTTAATGTCTTCCCTAAGTTTAGCCCTAAATCTAGACAAAGTGACCTCATGGGCTTCACTCACATCACATCTCATCAAGTACTCATCAAAGGTGGCTATGTAGTCTGAAACAGATCGGTTCCCTTGTTTCAAGGTTTGCCATTGGTCTAACAGATTCTGCTGGTATGAAATGGGTAGGTACTTATCTCTAAGCTTCTCTTTCATACCCTGCCAAGTGGTTATGGGCTCAACATTTCGTCTCCTAGTGGTTAGCTCAATGTTCCCCCAATATAACCTAGCTTGACGCACTAACTTCATCTTGGCAAACTTGAACTTCTTTTCCTCAGACATGGTATAACACTCAAAGTACTGGTCCATCTCACCCTCCCAATCAGAATACACCTTAGGGTTTAAGCTACCATCAAAAGTGGGTGCATCTAATTTGATGTTCCGGATGAACCTATCATCTCTGTCTTTAGGCTCTGGGTCAGGCCTCCTATGATTAGGTTCAGGATCTCTGTATAAAGGTCTTCTAGGCTCCTGGTGTGGGTGAGGTTGAGGCACATTAAAATCTGGGTCAGGAGTCCAATTCTGATGTCTAGGTTCCTCAAGTACTTGGACTCAATCCCTAAGCTGGGTAAGATCCTCACGGACTTGATCCCTAAACTGGGCAACAGTATCAGTCATATCATGACTCAATTTGGTCATACTTTCGGTAAGAGTTCTAATCATGGCCTCTAAATCAGGTTGGGATTGACCAGGTTGCTAGGGTACTCCATTCCGGGTGGACATGATGATGCAAGCAAGCACACCAAATAAGTCTTGACTGAAACGATTACAGGCTAACTAGACCTAGAGCCCAAACTAGATGCCCAATCAGAGTGGCAAGCTAGCCTGTAGTAACTCGGGACTCAGCCAGGTAGGTGTAAGGGGAGTGTTAGGTCCCTAATTGCCAATCCTAGACACCAATCAGTGATTGGCCAGGTAGGCGGACCAGCACACAAGCCCTTCGGGATAGAATCCCTGAACCACCATTCTAGACACTGAGTACAAAGCACACATAGAGTAACTAGACAAACTGACTCAACACTAGCCTAGGCCCGACTAGTTGATGTCCCTAGCCCACTAGGGCAAATTAGGTCTAATTAATTTTAAGATTAAAGGCTTAGGTTCGAATGCACGGGAGGTGATTTTGGGCTAAGGAGAGGGTCTCAATTGTTCCCTTATGTTGCAACTTCGGTGCCCTTAAGATAGATTTAATTTATGCACACTCAAATAAAAAAACAGCTTGCAGAAAATAAAAAAACATAACAGCAGTAAAATTGATCTCAGGAAATCTACAGAAATTAATAAATCATGAAACTTTTATATACATTACTTTCAATTATATGGTTCCAGCAAAATAAGAATTACTTAATTTGGAATTTTCTGCAGGGAGAAACAATTCGAATAATAGGGCAGTTACTGGTAGAAAACAGAACATGTGTCCCGTTTACAATCCCTGCCTAGAATTTATAACCTAGCGGCACCCCTACACGCCCTAGGAACCCCCGTGGAATGGGAGGAGGCTTGGGTATTGCTTGTTCCTAGGACCGGACGGCTAGGGGAGTCTACTCCAGGCAGCAAAAGTAAAAAGGAACGAAAAAATAATCAAACAAGCAAGAATCCTAGACAGGGCTCTGATACCAAAAATGATGCAGATCAAATAAGATGATGCGATGCAGAAGTAAATTAATACTATTTTTTTTTTTTTTGTGTTTTGTTAGAAGTTGGCTTGACTCAGAAACAAGGATAACTAATATTGAAAGAAAATATCCACTGAAAGAAAGCACAATTCAAAAGAGTAGATTATCAGAGTAATAAAGAAGTAGGATCGCTGGGGATTGAGAAATCCCCAGACCTAGGGTTTACTCATCTTTCAAGAAACAGACGAAGAGAGAAGAGAAGGTTTTTTACCTGACTGTAATATCTCTCTTTGCTTCAATTGAAGGAAACTCTCGAGCAGATTGTAGGATCCTTGGAGACGGGGTATCTTCGTAATGGATCCTCGGATTGTAGTCCTATGGCAAGGTTGGCCTTCTTCTCGTACTCTGGATCTGGAAAGGATGAAGAACAAGATAAGGATGTAAGAAACTCAAGGAAGAGACCTTTACCTGGGATAGCTCTGGACTGCTCAAACTTTGAAGATGAGGGAAGAGTATGGAGGTGGCGATGGAAGATGGAGTGGATTTAGGGTTTGGCTGGTAGGGCGGCGGCTTGCTGATGAAAAGGACCTAGGGCTTGATATAGTGGGCGGTGGCTTGGAGAAGGAGATGGCGGCCTTGAATGAAGTGGGAATAGGGTTTAGGAATTTGGGTGTTGGCGGCTAGGATGATGAAAGGAAATTAGGGTTGGCGGCCAGGGATGAAAGCGGAGCAGGGTTTTGGTAACTTTGGAGATCTCTCACCTCCTCAAGGCTCCAATGGAACCCGAATTTACTCCCTCACGGAGCTCAACACTCAAAGAAGTGCGGAAGAAGAGAACATAAGGTTTCTCAACACAAGAAAAGATTTCATTTACTCATTAAAATCAAAAGATTATATAAGGGTCCAATATATAGACCTTGCAAGAGAAACAAAATTACACTACTTCCCATATGGGACTAAACATTCATCCTATGCATGAAAAACTTTTTCATTGACCGACCAGGCTTCTTTCCTTGGAGTGGGCGGCCTCAAATGCAAGGTGATGGCTTCATATGGCAGGTTTGTGGGGCACCTCCTAGTTCTTCTCCTTAAGTCATGTGTTTGCCTTCCATGACTTGCTCTTTCTTGGAAGAAAATACTCATCTCCTAGTCTTTCTCCCCAAGACTAGGCTCCTTCCATTCATAGCCAGGTACTTTAGGTAGGTGTGGGCGCCTACCTTGAAGTCCTCTCCAAGAAAAATCCCCTGCTCTTTTAGCTTGGTTACTTTTGGCAGCTTGTGGGTGCCTTCCTTGACTTCTCCTAAGAAAATATTCTTGCTCTCTTGGGCGTGGGAAACAGGGACACTGGGATGAAATGTGGCACCAACTGGTCCTGGGAGTGTGGCTGGGAGTGTGGCGTCCACTTGCATTTGGCCTTGGAAGAAAAAATGACGCCCTAGGGAATGGCGCCAACCAGGACTTGACTTGGACTTAGACTGAATCAACATGACTCAACAAAATGAAATGCAGACTCAAAGAAATAAAATAATATGGTTAACCAGGTCAACCCTTATTACAAATCCTAATCTTCAGGCAAGGTCATTCAGAGATCCAGATTGAACCCTGAAGACTTCTTCTGATTCTAGTGCCTGCCCCAATTCTCCCGGGTGGGAGGAACTCGACCCTGTCGAGTAAGGCTCAAGTTGGCTCTGGTATCTCTCCAAGAGATCTGGATCCAGCTCTTGTAATTCATCTCGGGAGATCCAAGAGTCATCAGAATCTGGCCTTCCTTGCCAGCGGACCAGGTATCTTTGGTATCCTCGATTACGAGTAGAGATAACCTGATCGTCCAGGATCTTTTCAATCTGTTCTTTTTTCACTGGCTAGTTTGTTGGTGGACACACAAGGCTGGGTTCACTCTCAAGAACAAGATTAGGCTCAAAAGGCTCACTTGGAATCACAGCTGGCTCTCTATACTCTACTAGGTCTGTAATGTTGAAAGTGGGGCTAATGCCTAGTTCTGGAGGCAACTCGAGCACATAGGCATTGGATCCTACTCTCTTCACCACTCTAAATGGTCCAGCTCCTCTAGCATGTAACTTTCTAATGGTTCCAGGAGGAAACCGTTCAGGCCTTAACCTAATCATTACATAGTCTCCCTCAATAAAAGTTTTGACTCGCCTTTGAGAATCAGCCAACTTCTTATAAGTTTCATTACTTAAATTTATTTTGGCATGAATTTCTTTATGCAAGTCTTTTATATGCTGTGCAAAAACTTCAGCAGACTCGGAGACTCGTGTGTGGACTGGTAAAGGGGCTAGGTCAAGAGGTGTGTGAGGTTTGTACCCATGCACAATTTCAAATGGACTCTTACCTGTAGACCTATTGACCGAGTCATTGTATGCAAATTCAGCCCTAGGTAAGTACAAATCCCAATTCCTAGTGTTTTCACCAACAAGACATCTTAGCAGATTGCCTAAGCTATGGTTCACTACCTCGGTTTGGCCATCAGTTTGGGGATGATAGGCAGTTGAAAACTTAAGTTTTGTCCCTAACTTATGCCAAAGATTTTTCCAAAAATAGCTGGTGAAACGGACATCCCTATCTGAAACAATTGTCTTAGGTAGGCCATGGAGTCTAACAATCTCATTAAAGAACAGGGTGGCTACCTTAGACGCATCAAAAGTCTGGGAACAAGGCAAGAAGTGGGCCATCTTAGAAAATCGGTCGACTACGACACAGATAGAGTCATGCCTCCTCTGGGACTTAGGCAAACCTAACACAAAGTCCATACTCACATCTTGCCAAGGACAATCTGGGATAGGGAGTGGGGTATAAAGGCTGGTGTTCTGTTTTCGCTGTTTGGCAACAGCGCAGGTCCGACACCTAGCCACAATGTGTGCTACATCTCTTTTTAAGCTAGGCCAGAAAAAGTGGTCTTCAACAGCCAGGGTGGTCTTGTCTTTTCCAAAATGGCCTACTAGACCCCCAGCATGAATTTCCCAAATCAAAAATTCCCTAAGAGAAGTTCTAGGGATGCAAAGCCTATTCTTAAAGAACAGAAAGCCATCTAAAAGGGTATAATCCTTATGATCACTAGATGGTCCTTGAGCTAGATCCTGATACACAGTCTTAAAATCTGGACACGACTCATATTCCTCTTTGATCTGCTCAAACCCTACGACTTCAGCCCTAACAGAATTCAATAACAAAGATCGACGACTAAAAGCATCAGCTACCTTATTTTCAGTCCCAGCCTTATGTTTCAAAAAAAAGTATAAGACTGGATATACTCTACCCACTTAGCATGCCTAGGGTTAAGCTTCTTCTGGGAATTCAGGAATCTAAGAGCCTCATGGTCCGAAAATAGCATAAATTCCTGTGGTAGCAAATAATGTCTCCAGTAACGCAAAGCTTGCACTACCGCATAAAATTCTTTATCATAGGTAGAATACCTAAGCTTAGCATCATTAAGTTTTTCACTAAAGAATGCTACGGGATGATTCTCTTGGCTTAGGACTCCACCTATACCTACACTTGAAGCATCACAGGCAACCTCAAATACTTTAGAAAAGTCGGGTAACCTCAAAATGGGTGCCTGGATCATCCTATCCTTAAGATCTAGGAAGGCTTTATGGGCTGCTTTAGTCCACTGAAATTCTCCCTTCCTAATATAGTCTGTGATAGGAGCAACTACAGTACTAAACCCCTTGATGAGTCATCTATAGAAGGTAGCCTAGCCGTGGAAACTCCTAACTTCATGCACACTGGTCGGCTCTGGCCATTCTACTATGGACCTAATCTTCTCTGTATCGGCAGTCACGCCGTCAGGGGTTACTACAAAACAAAGGAAGATAACTCTACTGGTCATGAATTCACACTTCTTGAGATTACCGTAGAGACTATCATTCCTCAAAACTTGGCAGACTTGTCTAAGGTGGCCTAGGTGGTCTGCAGGGGTCTTACTATAGATCAGGATATCAACGAAATAGACCACTACAAACTTCCCTATGAAAGCTCTAAGCACCTGGATCATAATCCTCATGAAAGTACTTGGGGCATTGGACAACCCAAAAGGCATAACAACCCATTCGTAGAGACCATCCTTAGTTTTAAAAGCGATTTTCCACTCATCCCCTAGTCTAATTCTAACCTGATGATAGCCGCTCTTGAGATCAATTTTGGAAAAAACCATTGCACCGGCCATCATATCTAGCATGTCATCTAGCCTAGGGATGGGGAACCTATACTTGATTATGATTTTGTTGATGGCACGACTATCAACATACATCCTCCACGTGCCATCTTTCTTTGGGGTCAGTAGTGCAGGGACTGCACAAGGGCTAAGACTCTCTCTAATGAACCCATTCCTCAACAATTCTCCAACCTACTTTTGCAGTTCCTCATGCTCAGATGGATTCATCCTATAATGGGGCAAGCTGGGTAATGTAGCTCCTAGGATTAAATCTATGGAATGCTGGATATCCCTAAGAGGTGGAAGGTGGTATGGCAGATCCTCGAGAAAAACATCCTCAAATTCTTCTAACAAAGGCCTAACTTCCTGAGGAGGCTTTGAGGGTGTAGGAGTCCTAAGTTCCTTAGCAATCAACATCCAAATGGATGAACCACTATGAATTTAATGTTCTAGATCCTTAGCACAAATTAGGTTCACTCCAGTTTTCATCTCTTTGACCTTATTGGGTCCTTTAGCTATCTTGTCCTTAGGAGGGACTGAATGGATTGTGATCTTCTTCCCATTAAAACTAAAGACACAGGTATTGGATTTTCCTAAGAGGATGGCATCATGATCATATAACCAAGGTCTCCCAAGAATTATACTACTCACCCCCATGGGTAAGACATTACACCAAATCTTCTCTTGATAGGATTGCATCTGGATTTGGACCTGACATCTAGACTGGATGGGTATAGAGGTAGAGTTTACCCAAGAAACCTTATAGGGGTTGGGGTGGGGGACTGGGGTTAAGCCTAACATTTTGACAGTGCTAGCAGAAATGGCATTCACACAGCTCCCACTATCTATAATGATCTTACATACCTTATCCCCTAATTTAAGGAAAGTCTGTAAGATGTTAGTCCTACGCCAATCCTCTTGAACTCTACTCTGGGACATGATGCATCTCACAACTCCTAACTGGTCAGACTTGTGGGTTCCTCCTCTCCTTCATACTCATCAACCAAGTTCATTCCGGCCTCATAAACTTCTTCTTCAAATTCCTTATTGGACCCAGAATTCTCTTCCTCTCCCTCGTCTATGTAAAGGGATCTACGTGGGCACTGGCTAGAAACATGACCTACCCTATGGCACTTAAAACAGGCTATGGCTGGAGATATGACCTGGTTTCTGACACTTAAAATAGGTGATACTAGAACTAGGGGTTCTCTGGGTGTCAGGTGCCTTACCTTTGTCCATGGGCCTAGGGGTGGGAATACCCTGAAAAGGTTTGCTAGGGGTAACTTGGCTAGGTCCATTTCTTGGGATTGGGGCACTAACCCTAGAAGGTATAGGTCCTCTCTGAAATTTCTCAGTATTCAGTGCAATCTGATAGACTTGGTCTAGGTCAGTAACCTCTCTCAGAAACAACTCCCTCTTAATGTCTTCCCTAAGTTTAGCCCTAAATCTAGACAAAGTGACCTCATGGGCTTCACTCACATCACATCTCATCAAGTACTCATCAAAGGTGGCTATGTAGTCTGAAACAGATCGGTTCCCTTATTTCAAGGTTTGCCATTGGTCTAACAGATTCTGCTGGTATGAAATGGGTAGGTACTTATCTCTAATCTTCTCTTTCATACCCTGCCAAGTGGTTATGGGCTCAACATTTCGTCTCCTAGTGGTTAGCTCAATGTTCCCCCAATATAACCTAGCTTGACGCACTAACTTCATCTTGGCAAACTTGAACTTCTTTTCCTCAGACATGGTATAACACTCAAAGTACTGGTCCATCTCACCCTCCCAATCAGAATACACCTTAGGGTTTAAGCTACCATCAAAAGTGGGTGCATCTAATTTGATGTTCCGGATGAACCTATCATCTCTGTCTTTAGGCTCTGGGTCAGGCCTCCTATGATTAGGTTCAGGATCTCTGTATAAAGGTCTTCTAGGCTCCTGGTGTGGGTGAGGTTGAGGCACATTAAAATCTGGGTCAGGAGTCCAATTCTGATGTCTAGGTTCCTCAAGTACTTGGACTCAATCCCTAAGCTGGGTAAGATCCTCACGGACTTGATCCCTAAACTGGGCAACAGTATCAGTCATATCATGACTCAATTTGGTCATACTTTCGGTAAGAGTTCTAATCATGGCCTCTAAATCAGGTTGGGATTGACCAGGTTGGTAGGGTACTCCATTCCGGGTGGACATGATGATGCAAGCAAGCACACCAAATAAGACTCGACTGAAACGACTACAGGCTAACTAGACCTAGAGCCCAAACTAGATGCCCAATCAGAGTGGCAAGCTAGCCTGTAGTAATTCGGGACTCAGCCAGGCAGGTGTAAGGGGAGTGTTAGGTCCCTAATTGCCAATCCTAGACACCAATCAGTGATTGGCCAGGTAGGCGGACCAGCACACAAGCCCTTCGGGATAGAATCCCTGAACCACCATTCTAGACACTGAGTACAAAGCACACACAGAGTAACTAGACAAACTGACTCAACACTAGCCTAGGCCCGACTAGTTGATGTCCCTAGCCCACTAGGGCAAATTAGGTCTAATTAATTTTAAGATTAAAGGCTTAGGTTCGAATGCACGGGAGGTGATTTTGGGCTAAGGAGAGGGTCTCAATTGTTCCCTTATGTTGCAACTTCGGTGCCCTTAAGATAGATTTAATTTATGCACACTCAAATAAAAAAACAGCTTGCAGAAAATAAAAAAACATAACAGCAGTAAAATTGATCTCAGGAAATCTACAGAAATTAATAAATCATGAAACTTTTATATACATTACTTTCAATTATATGGTTCCAGCAAAATAAGAATTACTTAATTTGGAATTTTCTGCAGGGAGAAACAATTCGAATAATAGGGCAGTTACTGGTAGAAAGCCGGGTATCCGCGGGTCTTTGGCTCGATTTTCCAGGCCGCATCCGTCGAGGAACGAGAGACCCTTTTGCTGCGATTTTCACAGACGTTGTCAGGTACACCCCTCTACCTCCAGTAGTTTTATTGTAGGAGAACTTGCCCTAACCGAGGCTTCTCAGCCCCGGCGATCCTTCTTTTCTACTTTTCTAGGTCCTAATCTGCATGCTGATCTTCTAAAATTCATATAAAATTCTTTATAACTTATTTTAATCTGAAATTCGGGAATTAATCACCCAACCCAACATATAAAACATATAAAAAAAATTGCATGCATATTAGTTCCGCATCATTTGGTATCAGAGCTTAGATTAGGGCTTGTTTTCTGTAATTTTTCAGTCCGTATATACTCTGTTAGTTTAATTATTTCTCCCTGTTAAAAACTCCAAAAATTATGAAATTTATTTTCCTGGATTTATCATAATTCACAGTAAGTTTAAAATTTTTTTCAGATTTTATTATGGCCTGTGAATTTTCTGAAAGCCGAAATAGGGCCTGCATATTTTTGGCTCTGTTTTTTTTTAGCAAGACATGTTTGGAAGTTTTAGGGTTTTGTTTAGGAGTTTTTGCATATTTCTTAATTTTAGTATATTTCCAGTATATTAGGTCATGATTTGCAAGTTTTCTTCTATTTAAAAAAATACCAAAAAAAATATATATATATATATACATATTTTCCAAAAATACCAAAAAAAAAAATAAATATCTAAACCCTAATTTGCATCCTCATCTGCCTGCCATCATTGCATAATTTACTTTTAAGGGCACTCTTGCTATATCAGATAGGGGGAGGATTTGATCACCTCTCCTTAGCCCAAAACCACATCCCTTGCATTCAGTCCCAAGCCTTAACCTAAAATTAATTAGACTTAATTTGCCCTAGTGGGCTAGGGACACCAACTGGTCGGGTCCGGGCTAGTGTTAGATCACTGTGTCAAGTTAACCTGTGTGTGCCTTGTGCTTAGTGTCTAGAACGGTGGTTTAGGGATTCAATCCCGAAGGGCTTGTGTGCTGGTCCGCCTACCTGGCCAATCTCTGATTGGTGTCTAGGATTGGCAATCAGGGACCTAACACTCCCCTTACACCTGCCTGGCTGAGTACAGGGTTACTATAGGCTAGTTTGCCACCCTGATTGAGCATCTAGTTTGGACTTTAGGTTTAGTCAGCTATAGTCGGTCTGATCGAGTCTTGCATGAGCACTAGATCAGGAGTTTCATATCACCCACCTCCTTCATAAATGTCTGAACCCATGGAAAATTTACAAGCCCAAATAAAAGCCCTAGCTGATCAAATTGCCTAGATAACTATCCAGATGACCCAGTTAACTCAGTCTCGTATTCAAACCAATGATAGAATTGACTATCGTGCCAATAGGTTTGATCAGTTAAAAGTCCGGGTAGGGACCCCAAGAAAAACCCATGGGTCACAGTCTGAGCCAGATCCTGACTCCCCTCAACCTAGGAGGACCCCAAACCCTGATCTATACCATGAGGTCGAACCTAGGAGAGCCCCTTATCCTGACCCGTACTACAATCCTCAACCTAGGAGGACCCCAAACCCTGATCCATACCTTGAGGCTGAACCTAGGAGAGCCCATCATCCTGACCCAATCCCTAAGGTTAGTCCTAGAAGACCCAATCAGGATTTTATAGACCAAGAAGATAGATCCTATTTACCCTCTCCCTATAAGCCTAGTATACCCACAACCTATAGATCTTATGACTCTAAATCCTATGAACCTAGAACTTATGAATCCATAACCTATGAACCTAGATCCTATGACTCTAGATCCCATGATCATAGATCCTATACACCCATACCCTATGAGCCAAGTAGACCCAACACCCAATATTCTGACCCATATAGGGAGTCAAACCCTAGGAGAACCCAATATTCTGACCCATATAGGGAGTCCAACCCTAGGAGAACCAAGTATTCTGACCCATATAGGGAGTCCAATCCTAGGAGGACCCAATATCTTGACCCATATAGAGAGCCCAACCTTAGGAGGACCTCATACCTTGATCCAACCTTAGAACCTGATCATAGAGCTGACCCAAAATCCTATGACCCCAGATCCTATAATCCCATGACCCACAGATCTGCACCCTTGTCCTATGAGCTTAGAGAACCCATAACCCCTAAGTATCAGCCTAGTACTAGTCATGCTTCCCCTAGTCAACTTGAACCCTATAGGATGAGTATCCCTAAATATGAACCCAATAGTGAGCCACTACCTCTTATACAACCTGAACCTACTAGGAGTGGTACCCATAATCAGAGACCAGAACCTAACCAATTTCCTGCTAGCCGACCTTCTCCAACCATTCCTGAGATTCGCAAGGCTTACATTAACGTGGAAGTGTATGAAGCTGATGTGAGCCTAGTGGATGAGTATGAGGGAGAAGAGGAGACACCTTTAGTAGACCTAGAATTAGCTGACCCAGTAGATACCCAGGTAGATTCCAACCCAGAGCTAGTTGACCTTGACCACATCCAACCTAAAGCTATAATGGAAGAACAAATAGAGGAAGAGAACCTAGGTACTGCTGCTAGAGCCTTACCTGAGGAAACCATAGAGGAGAGCCAAATTATAGAGTCTAGTCCAAAAATACAAGAACCAGAAGAATTTATTAAGGACCTGATCTCTTTGAATCAATACCTTCAAGATGAGTCCCCTCCTATAGTTCCCATTAAGGACCTCTTCCCCGAAATTAGTGACCCATCCTTCCATTATGCAAATCCTGTAGATATAGCTCAACCTCATAAGGTTAACCTCATTAGTATAGGATTAGTTCCTGACACCCCGTCTTTTATCCTATTTTATCCAACTAACCATGAACCTTTTTCTCTACCTTACTAAACTAATTCTGAACCCACTTCCTATTTTCTGCCCTTTCCTGACACCTCCAGCATTTCTAGGATCATTAGATTGCATTTAGCTGAGATTAGCATACTGCATGCATTCATCACGCATGTTAGGTTTGCATCTTACTTCTGGCATACTCTTTGGAATTTGCTAGGAGTTCACTGTAAATTTTCATGTGCATGTCAAGCTAGGATCAAACCTAGAGAACCTATAATCTATTAGGTTTAGATCCAAAGAGTTCAATAAAATTTCCTTCGATAGGAATGCATAGTCGAGTCTGTTAGGTGTCAGTATGAGTCCTTTGCATCATTTGTCTGCATGTGCCTAGCATGTTCACCACCTGCACTAATCTTAAAATAACTGGCTAATTCCCGAAGAAGGGTCAAAGAATTTGATGTAGTGGATTCTATCTTGGTTAGGCTTAGGCCTAAAAGAAGCTTCATGCTCGCAGAGCCGGACCTTTTAAAGTGATAGAGAAGGATTGGATCAAATGCCTAGGTGTTAGACTTGCCTTCGGATTTGGGCATTAGTTCTACCTTCAATATTACAGACCTGGTTGAGTATAGGGAACCGGCAGCGATACCTAGTAAGGCCTTTGGACCTATTCCTTTTCATTGTGAGTGACCCTAACCCAGAGTGTCCACTAACAAATTGGCCTGAGAGAGGAGAACGGATCGAGCGTATCCTGGACGATCAAGCCATCACGACCCGGGGCCGTGACTATCAATGCTTCCTGATCCGATGGCAAGGCCAGCCAGAGTCGGACGATTCGTAGATTTCTCGAGAGGACTTGCAATGCCTCAACCCAGACCTTCTCGAGAGATATGTGAGCCAGTCTGATCTTCACTCGACAGGGTCGAGTTCCTCCCACCCCGGGAGAATTGGTGCGGACACCAAAGGCACCAGAATAAGGCAGAGGCTTCTCAACCCTCTGTAATTGATCAATAATTTATGAGTCCATCTGTAATAAGGGCTTAGCTCATCTGAGTCCATTTTAGTTGTTATTTGAGTATTTTTAGTTGTTATTTCACTTCTGTACTAGTCAGCTCATGTTGAGCTAGTTCAGTCCAATGCTAGTTAGCTCATGTTGAGCTAATTTTATTTTTTTGAGTCCTGTCCAAGCATACTGAAGACTCAAGACTAAATTATACAAGTGAAGACCAAGTCCAGCCAGATTGAAGACATGGAAGTTTAGCCCAAGTCCAACCCAGCTTGAAGATTTGAAGACCCCAAGAGAAAAATCAGAAACCCTGATTCCTTGCAGATGCCCTCCAGATGCCCAGATTCCCTTCCAGATGCCAAAGTATATTCATAAATAAGGGCATCCATGATTCCAGAGGTCCATCTGCATCCTAGCCCAATGAAATCAAGCCCAGGTGCCAAGCCCAAGCCCCTAAGAAGCAAGATACCAGGGAATATTCCTGCTACCTGGCTACCAGGCCACCCCAGCTTCCAGAGGCCCAAACCCATGCACCCGGGCCCCTTTGGGCCGGCCTTTTGCTGCTCCTAGAAGCCCAACACGCCCCCCTAGGCGTCCTTGGAGTCTTGACCAAGTCAAGAAAAATTTTAGGGATTTTTCTACCTAATATTTCCTTATTTTCTAGCTAGGGTTTGAGAGGGAAAAGGATTCTTATGTAAAGACTTATGTACCCTTACTTGGAGCCCAAGGTTAAGGGTCTATTTAAGGGACCCTAGCCTCTTGTATGAGGGGAATTTTTGATGAATGAAAACCTTGAGTTCTTCTATTGAGTTGTGTGATACCCTGCTGTGTGCATAAAGGGGTTTGCGAGAGTTCTTCTTCCCAGTGCTGCAATCATCTTCCTGCTACCAACAAGCATCTCAGATCCCTGGACGCCCACTCCAAAAGAAGCCTTCCCTTGCTGTTTTTCCTTTATTTTCTTGTTCCTTTGTGAGTTTTCTAACCCCTGACAGGTCGTTTGCAGGTCCCCGAGTTCCTACGAATCCAACGACTCCAGCCAAGCCTCAATCGGATCACCGAGCAGAAAGCCGGGTATCCGCGGGTCTTTGGCTCGATTTTCCAGGCCGCATCCGTCGAGGAACGAGAGACCCTTTTGCTGCGATCTTCACAGACGTTGTCAGGTACACCCCTCTACCTCCAGTAGTTTTATTGTAGGAGAACTTGCCCTAACCGAGGCTTCTCAGCCCCGGCGATCCTTCTTTTCTACTTTTCTAGGTCCTAATCTGCATGCTGATCTTCTAAAATTCATATAAAATTCCTTATAACTTATTTTAATCTGAAATTTGGGAATTAATCACCCAACCCCACATATAAAACATATAAAAAAAATTGCATGCATATTAGTTCCGCATCACAGACCTAGGGTTTACTCATCTTTCAAGAAACAGACGAAGAGAGAAGAGAAGGTTTTTTACCTGACTGTAATATCTCTCTTTGCTTCAATTGAAGGAAACTCTCGAGCAGATTGTAGGATCCTTGGAGACGGGGTATCTTCGTAATGGATCCTCGGATTGTAGTCCTATGGCAAGGTTGGCCTTCTTCTCGTACTCTGGATCTGGAAAGGATGAAGAACAAGATAAGGATGTAAGAAACTCAAGGAAGAGACCTTTACCTGGGATAGCTCTGGACTGCTCAAACTTTGAAGATGAGGGAAGAGTATGGAGGTGGCGGTGGAAGATGGAGTGGATTTAGGGTTTGGCTGGTAGGTTGGCGGCTTGCAGATGAAAAGGACCTAGGGCTTGATATAGTGGGCGGTGGCTTGGAGAAGGAGATGGCGGCCTTGAATGAAGTGGGAATAGGGTTTAGGAATTTGGGTGTTGGCGGCTAGGATGATGAAAGGAAATTAGGGTTGGCGGCCAGGGATGAAAGCGGGACAGGGTTTTGGTAACTTTGGAGATCTCTCACCTCCTCAAGGCTCCAATGGAACCCGGATTTACTCCCTCACGGAGCTCAACACTCAAAGAAGTGCAGAATAAGAGAACACAAGGTTGCTCAACACAAGAAAAGATTTCATTTACTCATTAAAATCAAAAGATTACATAAGGGTCTAATATATAGACCTTGCAAGAGAAACAAAATTACACTACTTCCCATGTGGGACTAAACATTCATCCTAAGCATGAAAAACTTTTCCCTTGACCGACCAGGCTTCTTTCCTTGGAGTGAGCGGCCTCAAATGCAAGGTGATGGCTTCATATGGCAGGTATGTGGGGCACCTCCTAGTTCTTCTCCTTAAGTCATGGGTTTTCCTTCCATGACTTGCTCTTTCTTGGAAGAAAATACTCATCTCCTAGTCTTTCTCCCCAAGAATAGGATCCTTCCTTTCATAGCCAGGTACTTTAGGCAGGTGTGGGCGCCTACCTTGAAGTCCTCTCCAAGAAAAATCACCTGCTCTTTTAGCTTGGTTACTTTTGGCAGCTTGTGGGTGCCTTCCTTGACTTCTCCTAAGAAAATTTTCTTGCTCTCTTGGGCATGGGAACCAGGGACACTGGGATGAAATGTGGCGCCAACTTGTCCTGGGAGTGTGGCTGGGAGTGTGGCATCCACTTGCATTTGGCCTTGGAAGAAAAAATGATGCCCTAGGGAATGGCGCCAACCAGGACTTGACTTGGACTTAGACTGAGTCAACATGACTCATCAAAATGAAATGCAGACTCAAAGAAATAAAATAATCTGGTTGACTAGGTCAACCCTTATTACAATCCCTAATCTTCGGGCAAGGTCATTCAGAGATCCAGATGGAACCCTGAAGTCTTCTTCTGATTCTGGTGCCCGCACCACCCGGCTTTCTGCTCGGTGGTCCGAATGAGGCTTGGCTGGAGTCGTTGGATTCATAGGAACTCGAGGACCTGCAAACGACCTGTCAGGGATTAGAAAACTCAAACGAGATCAATAAAATAAAGGAAAATAGCAAAGGAAAAAGGAGTTTTGGAGTGGGCGGCCAAGGCTTTGGAGGATTGGCTGGGGGCAGGATGATGGTTGCAGCACTGGGAAGAAGAACTCTCAAACCCCTTTATGCACACAGCAGGGTAATCACAAAGCAATAAAAGAACTCAAGGTTTATTTCATATATCAAAATCTAGCTTCATACAAGAGGCTAGGGTCCTTTAAATAGACCCTTAACCTTGGGCTCCAAGTAAGGGCACATTAGTCTTTACATAAGAATCATTTTCCCTCTCAAACCATAGCTAGAAAATAAGGAAACATTAGGTAAAAAAATCCCTAAAAATTCTCTTGACTTGGCCAACACTCCAAGGATGCCTAGGGGGGCGTGTTGGGCTTCTAAGAGCAGCAAGGGGCTGGCCCAAAGGGACTCGGGCACATGGGTTTGGGCCTCTAGAAGCTGGGATGGCCTGGTTGCCAGGTAGCAGGAATATTTCCTGGTATCTTGCTTCTTAGGGGCTTGGGCTTGGTGCTTGGGCTTAATTTCTTTGGGCTAGGATGTAGGTGGGCCTCTGGAATCATGGATGCCCTGGTCTATGAATATATTATGGCATCTGGAAGTGAATCTGGGCATCTGGAGGGCATCTGCAAGGAATCAGGGTTTTCTGATTTTTCCTCCTAGGGTCTTCAAATCTTCAAGCTGGGTTGGACTTGGGCTCAACTTCTATATCTTCAATCAGGTTGGACTTGGTCTTCACTTGTATGATGTGGTCTTGATTCTTCAATATGCTTGGACAGGACTCAAAAAAAATAAAATTAGCTCGACATGAGCTGACTAACACTTGACTGAACTAGCTCAACATGAGCTGACTAATACAGGACTCACATAAAACAACTCAGCTGGACTCAGCTTTATTACAGTGGACTTAAATGTCATTTAAGTGATCCATAGAGGGTTGAGAAGCCTCTACCTTATTCTGGTACCTCTGGTGTCTGCACCAGCGGAGGTGCGCCAGATCGATGCTGAGCCAAGCTGGATGAACCCCATCATCAAGTTCCTGAATGGGGGAGAGCTACCAGAAGATAAGGCAGAGGCCAAGAAGATCCGCTAGATGGCGTCTCAGTACGTCATCTTAAACGGAACCCTTTACAAGAGATCGTTCTCTCCGCCACTGCTAAAATGCCTAGGACCCACAGATGCAGATTATGCCTTGAGAGAGGTCCACGAGGGCATATGCGAGATCATTTGGAAGGCAGATCTCTGGCATACAAGATCATTCGACAGAGGTATTATTGGCCCTCCATCTAGAAGGACTCGACTAATTTCATGCGGAAGTGCAACCAGTGCTAGAAGTACGCCAATGTACAGAGACAGCTTGCGAGTCACCTGACTCAACTGGCAACCCCATGGCCTTTTGCCCAGTGGGGGATGGACATTCTTGGCCCATTCCCGCCAGCATCAGAACAAAGGAAGTTTCTCCTAGTGGCCATCGACTACTTCACGAAGTGGGTAGAAGCCGAACCACTGGCCCAGATCATAAAGGACAAGGTGGAAAATTTTGTAAAAAATTCCATCATATTCAGGTTCAACATCTCACATGTCATCATCACGGACAATAGAAGATAGTTCGACAATCCGAAGTTCAAGGACTTCTGTGCTTGGTACCATATCCAGCATCGGTTGACATCCGTTGCTCATCCACAGTCCAACAGAGAAGCCAAAGTCACTAACCGGACCATCCTCCATGGTCTGAAGGCAAGGTTGAATGCCTCCATAGGGCATTGGGCCGAAGAACTGACCTCCGTTCTCTGGGCATACCGAACTACCCCGAGAATAGCCACCGGTGAATCTCCGTTCAACCTGGCATATGGTACCAAAGCTATGCTACCTATTGAAGTCTCCCTACAGTCCCTGAGAATTGACAACTATGAATAGCCTGAGAATTCTGATCACAGAAGGATTGATCTGGACTTGCTATCAAGCACCAGGCTATAGGCCCAGATATGGATGGCAGCATACTAGCAAAGGGTCGCCAAGTTCTACAACTCAAGGGTGAAGGAGCAATCTTTTCGCACGAGGGACATGGTATTGCGAAGGGCAGAGGTATCCAGGCCAATGGAACAGGATAAACTCTCCCCGAACTGGAAAGGTCCATATCAAGTCGAAGAGGTCATTTGACCAGGAACATACCGACTCAAGACCCTGGAGGGGAAGACCCTATCCCGGCCATAGAATGTACAAAACCTTCGCAAATACTATCAATAAATGAGTTCCTGAAATTTCTGTGCAAAGCTACTCAACCCTACTCAACTAAGAATGGCTAGTTGCATCGACTGAATGACAATAGCCTGAGTGACCCAATTTGAAAAATTGGTTAACTGTGCAAAGGAGAGTCTGATCCACTCACCTTATCGTTATGCCTGACGAGCACAATGGATAGCCTAACCAGGCCACCCACAAGATCAAAGGCGTAGAGATGGTTTTCATAACCTACCCTACGGTGAATCCGAAGACACACCGAGGTGGGCTTAAATAGCCTACCTTAATCATGACAGAAGTGCACAGGGATGGTGTAAACACCCTACCCTATGGTAAATCTGAAAATGTGCCTAAAAGGATCACTGTCGTCCTTTCTATCGACAACAGACATTACAAGAACGGTCCAACCGACCTCATCTCTTCCCTGTAGACCAAAAATAGTCTGTAGAGTCTACATTTAAGATGAAGCATGATGCAACATATCGCAAAGAATGCATGGGAAGAGGTAACAAAAAGATACTTCATTCCTTTCAATTTTTTACAAGAAAAAAAAAGGAGAAAGAAAAAACTCTCATAAAGAGAGAACAAGAAAAGAAAAGGAAACTCTCATAAGGAGAGACAAAAAAAAAAAAGAGTAGCACCAAGAAGATATGGGGAATTTTTAATAATCCCCCGCTGGGCTTTTCCCGTACCGGCGGGGAGAGATCTGGAGGGACGACGAAGGGCACTCGGGGTTCTCGTCCGAACCAGAACCTGACCCCTGATCAGAGTCGGAATCAAATTCATGTCCGAGAAAGGGAACGGAGGGGTTGATGTTATCCAAGCCCTTCAAGTTGTAAAACTTGAAGGCCTTCCTCCTACATTCCCGGAACCCATAGTGGAAGGAGTCCAGAGCCGCCTCAGTGACTTCATCCTTGAAGGTAGCAGAAGCCCTGAAGTCTGAGATGGCGTTCGTCACCTCCCTCCTTGCTTCCTCCACCTGCACGGTCACCACCACGACCTGGGCTCGGGCCTCCCTCAGTTGGGCCTCCAACAGGCAAACCCTCTTTTCAAGATGATCCACGAGAGTCTCCTCATCATCGTCACCCGATCCAAAGGACTCCGGACTTCTCTTCCTTTTTGGATCAACGGCCCTCCTTTTTGCGGCTCGGTGGAGTTCAGAAGTACTGAACCTCATTTCTAATGGAAGGAAGGAGTCTACGAAAATGATGGCCCTTGATAGCAGAAGGCAGGGTCCTATTTATAGAGACCCTGCACCCATGACCGACTGCAGGGAGGCGTGCTCCATGTCCTTCCCAGCCACATCAGAAAGCACCACTTGTCCGGGCGACGCTTCGAGAACCAGAAGGTCGCTCAGAAGCCATCCCCAGGACAGCAACTGCCATCGCTTTGAATCCAGAGAAATCCTCATCGTGCGACGGCAACATTAATGCTTTCCTTTTGGAAAAAGGAGACCTGGCATCTCATAAGGCACAAGAAATCACGACTGTATAAATATCGACATGCCACATGGATAACAAAGATCATAATCAAATCTCCCTAATCACTGGTTGACGGGGAGATGATGCTTGCCCGCCCCAATGGACAAGTTTAATATTAAAAGGAAGGTGACACCGACCTGACCAACCATAGACGGCCTTCGGAAATGGAGTCCTAATCCATTCCAGAGTTCGTCTTCATTAACTATCGACTAAACGGCCTTCGGCCATGACTGTCCGACTAAGCGGAAGAAAAGAATGGTAAAACTGGTTCGGGCTACATACGAAGCATAACATAGCATATGCAAAGAAAGGAGAATTCATTTCAAAATCTGGAGAATTCATTGATGATACAAAGGAGAAAGAAAGAAAATACATCCAAAGTGACTCAAGTCACTCAACATCGACAGGAGGAGACTCTACACCACAAGACTGAAGCAACTTCTCAACCTGTTCTGAGAGGATCTCGTCAATCTGGGCCGGGACTGGAGAATCTTCGGCTTGGACTCCTCCAGCCTGAGCTTCTTCCTGGGCCAGAATCAGAATTGGGATCACCTCCAGATTTTCGACTGGGGTAGCAGCCTCCTCATCCGGACATGGCACCCCCTCAACCTCTTCCACGACTTCAGCCTCCTCTACTTCCTCTTCCTCTCTAGCTATATTGAAAGGAGGAATACCGGAAAGGTCGAGTTAAGGGAAGGCCTCCTTCACCCTGGAGAGTCCGTCATTAAAGCCGTGTTGGTAGCCGTACAAAGATGCTTCATTGATCTCCACCTGGAATTGTGAAGACGTTCTGAAGTCTGTCACAGCATCGTCTACCCGCTTCTTCAAAGACATGAACTCCCTCTTGGCATCTTCAGATTATAGGATCGCCTCTTCGGCCCTCCTGGAAGCCTCCTCCACCACCTTAGTCAGGCTTTCTATTTTCTCCTGATCCTCCCTGGCAGCCTGCTCCAGGGAGTCGACTTGTTTCTTGCTCCTTCTCCACCCAGCCTCTTGCCCCGCCATTGTCAGATGGTCACTTTTCAGTTCGCTCTTCAGTTCACGAACTTCATTGTTTTCCTGAACAAGGTAATCCTTCATAGATTGCCTTAGCTCCTCGGCAACTTTCTTTGCAGCTCTAGCGGTGTGAAGCTCCTCCTTAAGGCCATGGATGAGGCTGTCGATGTTCCCCAGGCCCTCCTCCATGAAGGTAAGGTCGTAGACCAACTGCATCAAAATTAGGGGGTCATGAATTAAACAACTCTCAAGATAAAGAGAACGGTGAGGATCATACCTATTGCAAGGCGGAGAAGGCAGAATCAGACACCCTGGGAAGGTTTCGATTTCGAAGAACTGCCAAGTCGTGAGGCAGCTGCATACCCTTCAATGACTGCCTGGCTACGGCCGGGACCAATAGTCCCCCAGTAGGTGAAATCTTTGAGGAGTTCGTCGAACGGCCTTCGGTTGAAGAAGCCCCACGGGCGAACTGCCCCTTGACTTTCCATGCTTTTCCCCTATCAACTGCAGTGGGGCAAAACGGAGGCATATTCACTCCCTGAGGTGGACTCCCCGTTGTATGAACCGGGGAGGTAGCCGCTGGAAGGGTTTCAACTGGACAAGGTCTCGACGGAGCCCCCTCCACGGCTGCTGCGTCTTCCCCTAAGGTGCCCCAGGAAGACGAAGTACTTTGGTCCCCCTCAGGGCCATCCCTTCGAGCCCTCTTTTGAACTACAGACCTGGTAAGAGGGGCCTGCGCTACCCTCTTCTCCAAAGTCTGACGGAGCCAGCTCACACCGGGCTTCATCCCGCCACCTACAAGCAAATAAGTCCACTTCAATTAACTGAGCCACAATGAAGCCGGGAAAGAAAAGCAGAAATTCCCATTTCTATACTTAAAGAGGGGAATCTGCTAATTCTCGGCCGATGGAGATTTCTCTCCTCTAACAGTTCCCAGATGGGGGCAAGTTCGAAGTTGACCAGAAGATCGTAGTCTGACTGATCAGCCACTAAGACCTTCTTCCCATCATTGGCAGTTAGACGAGGCTTCTTCCACACAGTGTCGAAGCCCCATGGATCAAAAGACAACACAAACATGAAGATGGGCTTCCACCCGTGGATGGAATTAGGCATGTCCTTGATGGCCTTGCAGCTTGATCTAGGGCCAATCACCCACCACCCATTGTTGTGGAAATCCCTCTTGAGAATGAAGAGGGTCGTGAACAAATTGGTCCTATGTTTGCGATGCTGCACATGACCAGGAACCCATAGATATTCCGGATGCTGTTCGGGGTCAACTGCACCGGCACCACTTGGTACAAGCGGAAGATCTTGATGAAGAAGGGGTGCAGGGAAAATAGAAGACCAGCTTTCAGATGATCTTCGTACATGGCTAGACACCCAAGGAGAGGTTCGTTCACTCGTTCTTCGAGTGCGGGGAGAACGAAGGGGAACTCCTCGGGAATGCGATAGCGTTCCTAGAGAAGGGCCGCCTTACCTCGAGAAACTGAGCTGGGAATCGACTCTGGACCTACTATGTCACCAACCCCCAAGGGCCCAACCTGTTCCCCCTGACTCTCTATGATTTCATCCATGACAAAAGAATGAAGCAAGGGAGCAAAAAGAAGATTCTACTTGCGAAATAGACTGGTAGTCCAGAACAAGGTGGACGGAGGATGAGACGAGGTTGAAGAAGCTTCCTTGGCCAGACCTTCGCCCTTCCCCAAAAGGAAAGCCAAGGTCTCTGAGGCCCCGCCAGGGTTGATTTAACCCAAGGTTACCTTGGGAGGTAACCCACCTTCAACTAACCGCCAAGATAAGGTGCACCCATCATCCAATGGACGGGGGAAAGTGGCCGCAACCATCCAAATCTCAACCAACATATTGGCTTAACCATCGTGCAACGGGAAAAAGAAAGACGGCCCTAGGGTCACCCACTTTTTCCCTCTTTCCCAACCTGGGAGTGACAGCTATCCACCATCTGATCTCCAGATCATGATGGACAGTCCAATCAGAGATCCCGTAATCATCCACTACACTATCTCCCAGGAGAAAATTGACAAAGCACTAATACTTTCACTTCTCAAGGCAAATCTCCGCTTCGAAAACTGAGAGTAGGGGGGCAACTGTTGGGATATCCCGGTTCAGCTACGAACCAAACTCTGGCTCAACCGGTCAAAGCCCTTCTCTCCGGACCACGGACTTCGGGCCAGGAAAAAGGCCAGGCCAATTGCAAGCAGCTCACTGCTTCTCACGAACTACAATGTCCGAAGGCCAGTCCTTTAGATAACGTCTTCGGCCTTAATCGAAGACCAAGTTTCTCATCGACTTCCGAAGACATGCTCTTCGGTCCCTACCGTAGACACGATCTCTGGCTCTGGGGGAAATACCAATTTTCGGCCCATGCAAGGGGAATCCCAAAGATTGGACCACAATCTGGTCCAAATAGGCAATTGCAATCAACGGTTACAACTAGCATTCTCCATGCCACGATCATGGTGCGCAACTTTAGCTGCCATGCCTCCGATCTAGCCGGAACCGCTCAGTGACAACCCACGATCGCTAATCATGGGAGAAATTAACTCCCATGATCACCAAAAAAAGAGCGGGCCACAGGCCAGAGGCCTTCTTTTAAATAATGGTAAGAAGGATGGCTCGAGAGGTACGCTGATATACACTCACACAGAATCTAATAGCTTTTTCGCTTATACTCATGACATCCTTCTCTATTCTGTGGCTAGGAAACCGCCACTGACTTAGGCATCGGAGTGTCCCCCGCCGGAACAACTCCGGTAAGGGTCCTGTTTTGTAGGTGAACCATGGAGCGGTCCTGCGGTGCAGCGGCTCTGATCGGTCGAAGCCCTTTTCTCTGGATCACAGACTTCGGGCCAGGAAAAAGGCCAGGCCAACTGCAGGTAGCTCACTGCTTCTCACCAGACTACAATGTCCGAAGGCCAGTCCTTCAGATAATGTCTTCGGCCTTAACCGAAGACCAAGTTTCTCATCGACTTCCGAAGACACGCTCTTCGGTCCCTGTCGTAGACACGATCTCCGGCTCCAGGGGAAATACCAAGCTTCGGCCCATGCAAGGGGAAACCTGAAGATTAGACCACAACCTGGTCCACATAGGCAACTGCAATCAATGGTTACAACTAGCATTCTCCATGCCATGATCATGGCGCGCAACTTAAGCTGCCATGTCTCCAATCTGGCCGAAACCACTCAGTGACAACCCACGATTGCCAATCATGGAAGAAATTAACTCCCATGTGTTGGGAATTGTGTCCCAAAGTCAATCGCCTGGGTTGTAGGCGGTTGTGCTAAGTTTTGTATTCATTTTATGAATTAATAAAATATTATTTTAGGCAGCTCATCACATAATGTATTTTCCTAAAAATGAACTCTTTCCATGTGATGGAGTCCTTAGGACTACAATGACTTCGATACAGAGAGGATGTATCGAGTGATCCTTAAACCCAGTTCACAACCAAAGGATATATTGTACTGGATGGCAATATATCAAGTATAGGTTGTTGCAGTTCACATCGTTTGGTTGTCCTCTTGACCAAATGAGTGTGGTGACACTGATGTGATCTACAAGTGGGATATGTGGTATCTCATTGAACGTGACTCCGTGCAGCCCCTTTCTGCCAAAGGAAAACTCACGATTAGATATGGGTATATGTGTCCCTCAGACCTGAGGTCATCATGGTAGCTTGCAAGTAACTCCCTGTGCTTTGGTGCCGGACTACCCAGATTTTTAATCCAGTGACAGAAGGTTTCTGGGTACAGGCAAGTACTTGTGGAGCAGTGATGGACCAAGATGGAATTGACCTGTCCAAACAGTTTGGATTGAATGTCTCGCAGTATCTCAATTTAGCAAATCTTCGGTCGGGGTAGTCCTAGTGAAGAGTCACTGGGCTTGCGAGGTTGAGACACGTAGTCGACTGACTCAGTCTAGGTTGGCAGCCCAATCTCAGTCATCCTGAGCATTAGAGGTCAAAGGGATGAATTATATGGTAACCATATGCTAGAGGTTCGATAGTTTGCTCCCGCATCTTCGACCTATCCGGACGCCGGGATCCACTGCTAGATGGTTTCCTGTGCTGGTACTAGAAATTGTTCTAATGCTACCGTTTAGGTTCGAACCTATGAGGTCACACACCATAGAGGATAACTCTCTGATCCGGATACCGATTACGATTAAGAATCGTCTCGATTTTATGGTCACAGTATTTTTTGAGCACTTTTTTCCTGATCTTGCCCTTGTCTATGTTGACCAAAAAATGTTCCGGGTTGACCAGCTCTGTGCCAGGATTTTTTTGAATCAGTTTTGAACTGATTCGGAGTTCGTTTTGGCCTCAAATTGGTTGTGAACCAATTGAATCAAATTAAATTGGGCTTGGACCGGTTCAATTGGATTGAACCAAGGGGTTTTTAATGGGATTGGACCAGTTTAATTGAACCGGTGTTTTCTTTAAGCCTTGGACCGTTTACACGGTGTTTTTGCTAGTTGGACTCCAAGCGTCCCATGAGGCCAAACGACCAAGAATTCCATTCGTTCGTGTGCTGGCCGTTCTTCCCTTCTCCTCCCTTAATGGCTTTAATCCCTCCCTTAATGACTGATTAAATGGGTTAATGGCAGCGTCCATCTCTTCCCCTCCCTGCCTCTCCACCTCCCTCTCCCTGTTGCTGTCCTATAAGAACAACACATCCCTGTTTTCATGTTGTAATTTTTTCACCGTGAGAAAATTTCAGAAGGAGAATATTGAGGGTCTTTGTGGCTTGTTTGAGAGGCTTAAGTGGGGAGCTTTGGGACTGGGTTTAGGAGCTTGTGAGGGAGTGAAACAAGGTTTTAAATCCCATTGTTTTGAAGTGCTCAAGTTCTGCCCAACTACAGAAAACCTATAACCGTGAAGCCCTCTTCCGGCGGCTAGCACCGTGCGTGGAGGCGGATCCGAGAGTCCCGAGAGTGTCTCCCCTCTAGAGGGAGTACCACTCTACTCCTAGGAGCAAACCACATAAGCCGGGATCGCCCTAATCGCTTCGAAACGAAGGCCAAAGTCTGTTGTCCAGTTCTGCTATAGAAATCTGGTAGCAGACTTTGGTGAATTATTTAATTTTCTTGGCTTAGATTTGATTGCAGCAACTGGTGGAAAATCAAAGAAGACTTGTCCAAGAAGTCGCTGCTCAAATTTGGGAGCAAACTGAGGTCCAGAAGGTAGTGTTCCGACGATGTTTTGCAAGCCAAAAACAGGGTCCCAAGGAGGAAGACGACTGGAATAACTTTATTCCAGTTATTCCAGTCTATTCCAGGTTTATTCCAAAGTTATTCCAGGAAGAATAAAGGTATGAAAAATTTATTTTTTATACATGCATGGATAGATTAAATTGTTTAATATTTTATAAATATTTTATATGTTTATGTATACCTAAATGCAACTAGATCTAGATTAATTCCTGGCGGAGCAGATACCCGCTGCGTGAATTTTAAAAAATTGTTTTAAAATCCTATCTGCTCCCGCAGATGTTTGCATGCCTAGTGTAGAAATTTATCAAACCACCTGCATCAGTTTACTTTCATTGGTATCAGAGCCAGGTTGAATTTGTAATCTAATCTAGTTTGCATGTTCTTAGATTAAAAATTGTTTAATCTTATAAAAGTATCCAGATTTCTTTTTGGAACCTAGTTGAGACCTTCACCATGACCGTGTATCTTTGACACGATGCGGATCGTCTGTGTTGGCCTCTTCAGAAGGATCCTTAAAGAATATTAAAAAAATTAAAAATTATTTTAATTTAGAGATACATGGATTAGGCATGTTTTATAAAATATTTATAAAATATTTTGATGCATGATTTGGTATGTAAAATTGTTTTACATAGAGACTTAATTAAAAATTATTTTAATGAAGTGTTTGATTTATTAGAAAATCTTTTAGGTTTATGAAATCTAAAACACTTGCATAAGCCATTTTTGGGTTAATTGGGTTAGCTGACTAGTTGGGTCCAATACTGGGTTAGACCTAAGTTTAGTTGAACTGGATAATAAGAAGAAGATTAAACAAAAGTTGTTTAAGGTCATTCTTTAGAACTATCTAATAGTTAGAATAGTTGATCCGTTCATCTAAAATGGATCCAATTAGTGGCTCAGTGGATGCCCAAGTCTTTAGGCTAGTCTGATCGAGTCTGGTAAACCGACTGGTGTCGAGGTAGGTTTGGCATTGTGATCATGGCTATATGAGGCTACCTCTTTCCTGGCCAACTTGGTTGGTGTCTAGGAAAGATGGTTAATGGCGGTTACTCACCCATGATCTCACCTACCTGGCTAGTCGAGTCGACCAGAACTGATTGGAAAAGCTCAATGACTCGAGTTAACCCATGTCACCCAGGTTGATCGGTCTAACTGATCTATAGGTGCCCATGGATCATTTGTTGATTTATTTCAACCCTCCTGGAATCTGATTGATTCAGTGGGAGGATGATCCATGTCCTTATCTCTTTCTTCTGTCATAATTAAAAATCCTCTAAAATTATTAGGTCCTTAAAAAGACTAAGTCAAGGAGTTGATAGTGTCTTTGCCTCCCATTAAGTTGGATAGAAATGTGTCCACTAGCTTGGTGTGCATCGGCAGTTCTATAGAACGGGTGTACATCCGGTGACTGAAATTTCTATCTGATCGATGATGGTTCAGTGCAACCTCCTTAATGGGACTAGGTGGGCCGGCCATAGTCGGGCTTGGTCTTTAGTTAACTGGAAGCATTGGATTTGTCATTTTAATGGTTGGACCTAACCAGAGACCCGCAATAGGAGGCCCCTAGGCCGATTGGGGAGCTCTCTGGGGCAAAATAAAATACTGAAATTGTTTAGGGAAACAATTGGTTTACGAACCTACCTTTAGGCTCGTATGGGTGAGCCGGCCATAGTCGGGCTCATGCGAGGCCTATTGGATTTTAGTACCCACTTGAGAAAATGTATTTTCATGGATTGGAGTTTGAGGCTACCAATCTAAAAAATTAGTGGGAGAAACATTTAGACTAAAGTCCAAGTCTTTTGGTTAAATTATTAATTCAATACACTAATTTGGTCTTGTTTTCTTTTCAGATGTCTTCAAATTTATCGCTCCGGTCACTTCTCGATAACGAGAAGTTAAAGGGTCATAACTTCGATAGTTGTTATCGAAGATTAAGAATTGTTCTGGAGCATGAACGGATCCTATATATGATAACGGATCTGGCACCTGAAATCCCTCCCGCTAATGCACGGAGTGCGGTCAGAGACACTTATCTAAAGTGGGTCTGTCTGGTGCATTATGTTAGCGGCGATGAATGATGAGTTCAGTCGCAAATTTGAGGAGGCCCAACCTGATGAAATCCTTCAAAAATTGAAGGAATCCTTCGGCACCCCGGATGATGTAGAACGGTACAAAGTGTATTGTGCCATCTATAACTCCAAGATGCCGAATGGTGGTTCAGTCACTGATCATGTATTGTACATGATCGAGCTGATTGAAAAACTGGACAAACTCGGATGCCCCTTGCACGAGCAGCTCGGTAAGGATGCGATCCTGAATTCTCTTCCCTCCTCCTATCTTGATTTTCTTGATCATTATAGAATGAACAAGCCTGCAGTCAACTACCATGATCTTTTGGGGTTGCTGCAGACTTTCGAGAAAGACCACCAACTGAATAAGGGGGTGGTGAATTTTGCGGGAGGAAGTAGAGGTCGTCGTCCCTTTAAGAAAGGGAAGAAGAAAATAAATAAGAAGGGAAAGAAGGTGTAGAATGTTCCTGGCCCTAGTCAGACCAGGAAGTATAAGGCTGATCAGTCTTTTGCAGAGTGTTTCTACTACAAGAAGTAGGGACACTGGAAGAGGAACTGTCCTCTTTATATTGCATCCCTTGATCCGAACAGGCCGAGAAAGCAGAAGTCTACTGAACAAGGTATTTATATGATAAAACCTTGTAATTACTCAATTGTTGATACTGCTAACTGGGTATTGGATACTGGTAGTCCAATTCATGTTTGTAATTCGTTACAAGGACTTCAAGTTAGCAGAAGATTTGAAGATGGAGAACAGTTTCTGAGCATCGAGAATGGAAATCATGTTCCAGTACTAGCGATCGGAGTCCTGCGTCTTGTCTTTGAGTATTGTACTGTCGAACTAGTCGACTATCATTATTGTCCTAGTTTCATTATGAGCATAATCTCTGTAGGCCTTTTGGCCAATTGTGGTTTTGAACTTTCAACAAAAGGAGATTTTTGCAATGTTATTTTGAATAACTCTATTATAATGAAAACTAGATTAAATAATGGCATATACGTACTATCAAGGCCTGTTAGTGTAATGTACACTTCTAGCAAACACCCAAGGTTAGATAATGTCAATGATTTGTATCTTTGGCACTGTAGGCTAGGTCATATTAACCAAAATAGGATAAACAAGATGCGAGGAGATGGACTTCTCAAGGTCAGTGATTCAGAATCACTGCCCACTTGTGAATCCTGTTTACTTGGTAAAATGACCAAGTCACCTTTTACTAGAAAAGGTGAATGAGCTACAGAACTTCTAACTCTAATACATACTGATGTATGTGGACGAATGACAGTTAGTGCCAGAGAAGGATACAAATATTTCATTACTTTTACAGATGACTTTTCAAGATTCGGTTATGTCTTTTTAATGAGACATAAGTCTGAATCGTTTGAAATGTTCAAACGATACTTAATGAAGTAGAAAAGCAAATTGGAAAAAGTATTAAAACCCTTCGATCTAATCGAGGTGGTGAATACTTATCTGGTGATTTTTTGACATATCTTGAGGAGAATGGAATTCTCTCTCAGTGGACTCCTCCAGGAACATCACAGTGGAATGGTGTGTCCGAAAGGAGGAATCGAACCTTGTTGGACATGGTTCGATCAATGATGGGCTTTGCAACTCTGCCACTATCCTTTTGGGGATATGCGCTTTAGATAGCATGTTACTTATTAAATAATGTTCCAAGTAAGTCTGTTGTCTCCACTCCGTATGAGATGTGGAATGGGCATAAACCCTCAATCTCACACCTTCGGGTCTGGGGTTGTCTGGCTTACGTAAAGCGTTTAGACTCAGACAAACTTGGTCCTAAGTCTGACAGGTGTTTATTCATTGATTATCCTAAGGAAACCAAAGGGTATTTCTTCTACTTGGAGAATGAACAAAAGGTGTTCGTTGCTCTTAGAGCTATCTTTCTGGAAAAGGAGTTCCTTGGAGAAGGAACTATAGCTTCTAAGATTGAACTTGATGAAGTTCAGCCAATAGAAGAACCTACACACTCTAAGGACATCGTAGAACCAGCTGTGATTGAATCACACCCAGAACCCATTAGGAGATCCGGTAGAATACCGCGTCACCCGGACAGATACTACAGTTTCTTGGTCTAGGATGGCGATCCCATTGAGCTCGATGAGAACAATGAGGATCCGATTACCTATATGGATGCACTTCAGAGATCTGACTCTGAGGCATGGCTTGGAGCCATGCGATCCGAAATGGAGTCCATGGAAATCAATAATGTTTGGACATTGGTTGATCCGCCTGAAGGAATAAAACCCATCGGGTGTAAATGGATCTTCAAGAGGAAAAGGGGCGCAGATGGGAAGGTAGAGACCTATAAAGCCCGTCTGGTTGCCAAGGGGTATCGTCAGCGATATGGTATCGATTATGACGAGACTTTCTCCCCTGTGGCAATGCTCAAGTCCATTCGGATCATGCTTGCTTTGGCAGTATATTTTGATTACGAGATCTGGCAGATGGATGTTCGAACCGCTTTCCTGAATGGGGAGCTGGAAGAAGAGGTGTATATGATACAGCCTGAAGGGTTCACATCCACAGATGAATCAAAAGTATGAAAGTTGCAGAGGTCCATCTATGGACTCAAGCAAGCGTCTCGAAGTTGGAACTTACGGTTTGATAGGTGTAACAAATCGTATGTCTTCGTTAAGAATGGAGAAGAACCGTGCATCTATAAATGAGTTAATGGTTCTGTGAATGTATTCCTAGTACTGTATGTTGACGACATTCTCTTAATCAGGAATGATGTCGCAGCATTACAAGGAATAAAGGTCTGGTTATCATCTCAGTTCTCCATGAAGGACTTGGGTGAAGCTTCTTACATACTATGTATGAAAATCTATAGAGATAGATCTAAGAAGCTTTTGGGACTGTCCCAATCTATGTACATTAACACTGTGTTGAAACGGTTCAGCATGAAAAATTCCAAGAAAGGTTATCTTCCGATAGGTTCTAGAATTACTCTTTCCAAGAAGGATTGTGCGACAACTCCTGAGGAAAGAGAGCGCATGAGTAGAGTACCTTATGCTTTTGCAGTAGGCTCTATCATGTATGCTATGACTTGTACTAGATCAGACGTGGCATACTCACTAGGAGTAGTGAGCAGATACCAGTCTGACCCAGGTGAGGCGCATTGGAAGGTGGTTAAGTCCATCCTTAAGTATTTAAGAAATACTAAAGATCAATGGCTGATTTATGGAGAACCTGACTTGAAACTTGTAAGGTACTCTGACTCCAGTTTCTAGTCAGATAGAGATGATAGCAAGAGTGTGTCAGGGTTTGTTTTTACCCTGAATAGAGGAGCGATCTGCTGGAAAAGTTCTAAGCAGGCAACTGTTGCAGACTCGGTATGCGAAGCAGAATACATTGCAGCATCAGATACGGCAAAGGAAGCTGTGTGGTTACGGAAGTTCCTTGGAGAGCTAGGGGTGGCACCTTCCCTAGATGGTCCTATTCCGGTGTATTGTGATAGCACTGGAGCCATTGCTCAAGCTAAGGAGCCAAAAGCTCATCACCGCACCAAACACATTTTGCGGCGCTACCACATCGTATGAGAGATCATGGAACGAGGCGACATCGATCTTCTAAAGATCAATGGAAAAGAAAATCTGGCCGACCTCTTCACTAAAGCCCTCGAAATAAAAGAGTTTGACTATTGTAAATGGGAAATGGGTATTAGATACTCTTCTGATTGGCTTTAGTACAAGTGGGAGTTGTTGGGAATTGTGTTCCAAAGCCAATCACTTGGGTTGTAGGCAGTTGTGCTGAGTTTTGTATTCATTTTATGAATTAATAAAATATTATTTTAGGCAGCTCATCACATATTGTATTTTCCTAAAAATGAACTCTTTCCATGTGATGAAGTCCTTAGGACAACAATGACTTCGATATAGAGAGGATGTATCGAGTGATCCTTAAATCCAGTTCACAACCAAAGGATATATTGTACTGGACGGCAATATATCAAGTATAGGTTGTTGCAGTTCACATCGTTTGGTTGTCCTCTTGACCAAATGAGTGTGGTGACACTGATGTGATCTACAAGTGGGATATGTGGTATCTCATTGAACGTGACTCCGTGCAGCCCCTTTCTGCCAAAGGGAAACTCACGATTGGATATGGGTATATGTGTCCCTCATACCTGAGGTCATCACGGTAGCTTGCAAGCAACTCCCTGTACTTTGGTGCCAGACTATCCGGATTTTTAATCCGGTGATGGAAGGTTTCTGGGTATAGGCAAGTACTTGTGGAGCAGTGATGGACCAAGATGGAATTGACATGTCCAAATAGTTTGGATTGAATGTCTCGCAGTATCTTAATTTAGCAAATCCTCGGCCGGGGTAGTCCTAGTGAAGAGTCACTGGGCTTGCGAGATTGAGACACGTAGTCGACTGACTCAGTCTGGGTTGGCAACCCAATCTCAGTCGTCCTGAGCATTAGAGATCAAAGGGATGAATTATACGGTAACCATATGCCAGAGGTTCGATAGTTTGCTCCCGCATCTTCGACCTATCCGGACACTGGGATCCATTGCTAGATGGTTTCCTGTGCTGGTACTAGAAATTGTTCTAATGCTACCGTTTAGGTTCGAACCTATGAGGTCACACGCCACAGAGGATAACTCTCTGATTCGGATACCGATTACGATTGAGAATCGTCTCGATTTTATGATCACAGTATTTTTTTAGCACTCTTTTCCTGGTCTTGCCCTTGTCTGCGTTGACCGGAAAATGTTCCGGGTTGACCAGCTCTGTGCCAGGATTTTTCTAAATCAATTTTAAACTGATTCAGAGTTCGTTTCGGCCTCAAATTGGTTGTGAACCAATTGAATCAAATTAAATTGGGCTTGGACCGGTTCAATTGGATTGAACCAAGGGGTTTTTAATGGGATTAGACCGGTTTAATTGAACCGGTGTTTTCTTTAAGCCTTGGACCGTTTACACGGTGTTTTTGCTGGTTGGACTCCAAGCGTCCCATGAGGCCAAACGACCAAGAATTCCATTCGTTTGTGTGCTGGCCGTTCTTCCCTTCTCCTCCCTTAATGGCTTTAATCCCTCCCTTAATCACTGATTAAATAGGTTAATGGCAGCGTCCATCTCTTCCCCTCCCTGCCTCTCCACCTCCCTCTCCCTGTTGCTGTCCTATAAGAACAACACGTCCCTGTTTTCATGTTGTAATTTTTTCACCGTGAGAAAATTTCAGAAGGAGAATATTGAGGGTCTTTATGGCTTGTTTGAGAGGCTTAAGTGGGGAGCTTTGGGACTGGGTTTAGGAGCTTGTGAGGGAGTGAAACAAGGTTTTAAATCCCATTGTTTTGAAGTGCTCAAGTTCTGCCCAACAGCAGAAAACCTATGACCGTGAAGCCCTCTTCTGGCGGCTAGCACCGTGCGTGGAGGTGGATCCGAGAGTCCCGGGCATGTCTCCCCTCTAGAGGGAGTACCAATCTACTCCTAGGAGCAAACCACGCGAGCCGGGATCACCCCAATCTCTCCGAAACGAAGGCCAAAGTCTGTTGTCCAGTTCTGCTGCAGAAATCTAGCAGCAGACTTTGGTGAATTATTTAATTTTTTTGGCTTAGATTTGATTGCAGAAACTAGTGGCAAATCGAAGAAGACTTGTCCAAGAAGTCGCTGCTCAAATTTGGGAGCAAACGGAGGTCCGGAAGGTAGTGTTCCGACGATGTTTTGCAAGCCAAAAACAGGGTCCCAAGGAGGAAGACGACTGGAATAACTTTATTCCAGTTATTCCAGTCTATTCCAGGTTTATTCCAGAGTTATTCTAGGTAGAATAAAGGTATGGAAAATTTATTTTTTAATCATGCATGGATAGATTAAATTATTTAATATTTTATAAATATTTTATATATTTATGTATGCCTAAATGTAACTAGATCTAGATTAATTCCTAGCGGAGCAGATACCCGCTGCGTGAATTTTAAAAAATTGTTTTAAAATCCTATCTGCTCCCGCAGATGTTTGCATGCCTAGTATAGGAGCTTGTCAAACCACCTGCATCAGTCTACTTTCACCATGATCACCAGAAAAAGAGTGGGCCATAGGCTGGAGGCCTTCTTTTAAATAATGGTAAGAAGGATGGCTCGAGAGGTATGCTAATATACACTCACACAGACTCTAAGAGCTTTTCCTCTCATACTCAAGATATCCTTCCCCATTCTGTGGCTAGGATCCGCCACTGACTTAGGCATCGGAGTGTCCCCAGCCGAAACAACTCCGGCAAGGGACCTGTTTTGCAGGTAAACCAGGGAGCGGTCCTGCGGTGCAGCGGCTCCGACCGGCCAATTCAGGGACTCCACGCCAACACCTTCCATAAGGACAACATCTCTAAAGAAGCCAATTAAAGGGGCATCGGCCCTTCAGAGGCGATCCTTTGGGAGGCCCATCTTTAAGAAAGCTTCATAAAAGAGAATATCTATGGAACTACCATTATTCACTAGAATTTTTTTTACATCATAGTTCGAGATAATGAGAAGGACAACCAAAGAATTGTCATGCAGAAAAAGAACTCCATTGGTATTGTAGCAGAGAAGGTAATGGGCTCTTCCTTTGCCCTATGACACTTAGGCTGAGGGATCTCGACCTGGGCTACCCTAGTATAGGCTCATCGCTTAGAGGAGCTGCCCCCCTAGTGGCTAGCCCTCCTGAGATGGTGCCAACAAGGATCCTATTCTTTGTAGGGTGCTTAATTATCGATTGGGCTCCCTGTCGGTGACCTCTAAGGCTTGGGCTAACTGACATAGCTATATAGGTAGCCCTTCTAAATCAGTGACTCGATCTCCCTCTTTAAAATGTAGTCCTCAATGTCATATCCATAGTCTCAATGAAACTAGCAGTATTTCTTGAAATCCTTTTAGACTTTCTTGTTCATCTTCCTTAACGACTTGACAATATCTTGACCTTTGATCTCTATCAGGATATTCCCTTGGAGAGCATTTAGAGGGGTGAAGTCCTCATGGTGAGGTTGCTTGGGCTTCTAGGATGGGGATGGAGCTCCTTGTCTCGTTTCTTTTTAAGCTACTATTAATGTTGCTATTGAGGGAGAGGGCGATGAGCACAGTTCTTTCAAGGATGCTTTCGATCATCCTTCTCCTTTTGCTTTTCCAGCATACCCTCCTCAGCGTTGATGTACTTTTCAACTCGAGCTAGGAGTTCAGGAAGGCTTCTAGGAAGCTTCTTAGAGAGAGAAGTAAAAATTGCCTTCGCATAGTTCCCTCTTCAAGGCTGACATGGTAATAGAAGGCTCAAGGCTGCGAACATCTAACATGGAAGCTTTGAAGTGACTCATGTGTAGCAAAGAGACTCACCTTCCTCTTACTGAATAGAGAAGAGAAAGTCAAAGTCTCGCTTGGGCCTCTTGTTGCTCTAGAACTGGATCATGAACTAGAGACTGAGTTTTTTGGAGGAGTGCATTGATCCAAGCAAGAGCAAGGTGTACCAAGATCTCACTGCTTCCTTAAAGGTAGTTAGGAAGGACTTGCATATTAGAACATCAGATGCCCACTAAAGAAGCATAAGGGACCAGAAGCTTTCTAGGTAATCGAAGAGGTCGTGGTACCATCATAGGCCTCCATAGTAGGTGCCTTGAAATGGCAAAGCACTAGTTCCTCCATGATCTTGTAAAAAAATGGGGGGCGAACCATGACCTGTGGCTTGCTACTAGGAGGCATGTTTTGTTGGCAAAGCTCTTTCAGGTAACCGTCCACCTCTTGGAGCTTGCAGTCCAGCTCACCCCATCACCCGACCATAGGTGGGGTAATGGCTCAAAGATTCCTCTGGTGAAGTGTCCTACATAGAGGAGGAAATAGAAACTAAAGAGTTAAATTGATGAACCTCATCCAGCTCTAGGTAGGAGCGATGACAGCAAGATGTGATGGGCTAGGAAGAGGCTCGCCTTGCATTCTTGGCTGATCACCTTATCCAAGGGGCCTCTGCCTTGGCATGAGCAGCCCTTGGCTTGCCTTGCACATCAAGTTGATCACCTCACACCTCGAGCTATTTGCCTCATCCAGGGGAAGGTGGACGCACTGGAGATAGGTGGCGGGTTGGCTCCACCTCCAACCTCGATAGGGCACTATTGAAAGAATAGTACTGATGGGGACATCGGCCCAGAATCTGAAGCATCCCAGATCAACCCAAAAGCCCAGCCCATAACCTGAAGCCTAGTCCAGTCCAAGCTTGAAGCCCAACCCAGAAGCCTAGCCCAGAACTTGAAGCCCAGCCCAGCCCAGCCCAAACCCTGGGGCCCAAGATCCTGGAGTCGATGAGCATGAATCTTTAAGTCATCATCAGCACCGATCCCGATGCGATCCAGCATAATTTAAATTCGAGATTTGATTGGCATATTAGGATATTAGGATTTATCTCGATTGTTTGAAATTTTGTTTTAGGATTTGATTATTTGTTTTAGGGTTTATCTTATCGGTTATTTTAAGAAGGATCTTATCAGTTGTTTTAAGATTTGTTCCGATCTCTTTCGGAGGTTTATTTAAGAACATGTTTCTTGATGAATAAAATTAGTGATGAAGAAAATTATTTGAGAAGATGTCTGGGTGTGTCCCGACTCCGTCCCCCCTCCTTCTCCTTTCCTTCTCCTGATTATTCTCTCTCCGGTTCTTCTTCTCCCTGGGCTCTCTTATTCTCCCCTCTCTTCTTCTTGTTCTTCCCCTTCTTTTCTTCTGGTTCTCCCCTCCTTCTCCTTCCTGGTTCTTCTTCTCTTCCCCTTAGTCTCTACCCCTATTCTTCTTATTCTTCCTCCCTATCCTCTTCTTATTCCCCTTGCTTATTCCTCTCTTTATTCCTCTGGTCATCTTCCTCTTATGCTCTCCAATACCGTGACTCCCGCAGCAACCGATCCGAGCCGTTGAGCCCTCCGGAGGACTCCTCTGCTCTCGTCTCCACCAGCAAAACGCCGGATCCGCCAGGCCGCTCCTAGCGGTCGTCGCATCTCCCCCGCCTAGAGTCGCCCATGGCCACTGCGATGCCTCACCGCCCCGGCCGTTCGTGAACGTCGCTCCGCCCGAAGCCCCCTCCTCCGGTGCCATCGTTCGCCTGCAACCCGTCTCATGCCCAGAACACCTCACCGGTGCCCGCCCGGCCCCTGCTATCATGATGCCCGATGATCGCCTCCGAGCCGGCGCTTCCCTCCCACGGTCGTCGCACACCCACAGTCGCTGCCCCTGCCGCCCTTCTCCCCACCGAGCCGTCACCATTCGCTGGAGCAGAGCCGCGCCACCATTCCCTAGGTCGCCGTCCTCATCCTCAGCCCCGTCACCAGCGAAGCCCGCCGGATCTGCCTCTCCAAAGCCTCCCCTATTCCAGTCGAAGCTTTGCACGATCGTGAATGTGCACGATCGTCAAAGCAAGCCGGCCTCCAACTGCCAACTTTAGGAAAAGCCTCCAAAAAAAAGAAAAAAAAAAAAAGGAAAACCGCGGAAAAAAAAACGTGAGAAAAAAAAGGTGAAAAAAATAAATAATTTGGGTTTTAGTATAACCTAGCCTAGGGTCATTTCCTAGCGACCAACGATCCGATCTCCTTGGAATAAACTTGATTCGGGGTCATGTCTCGCATCAATTATTTGGTATCAGAGCAAGTTTAGGTTAGGTTAGTCATTTTAATTGCACTATTTTTATAAAAAATTTTAGTCTGCAGATTACATGGTGCATTGGAGCCAGAAGTGCATCAATTTGAAGATTGTTGAAGCTTGACTCGACGGAGTAGAGTTCTCCCCACCTCAGGAAAAATGATGGGGACATCGGCCCAGAATCTGAAGCAGCCCAGATCAACCCAGAAGCCCAGCCCAGAACCTGAAGCCTAATCCAGTCCAAGCCTGAAGCACAACCCAGAAGCCCAGCCCAGAACCTGAAGCCCAGCCCAGTCCAGCCCAGCCCAAACCCTGGGGCCCAAGATCCTGTAGTCGATGAGCACGAATCTTGAAGTCATCATCAGCACCGATCTCGATGCGATCCAGCATAATTTAAATTCGAGATTTGATTGGGATATAAGGATATTAGGATTTATCTCGATTGTTTGAAAATTTGTTTTAGGATTTGATTATTTGTTTTAGGATTTATCTTATCGGTTATTTTAAGAAGGATCTTATATGTTGTTTTAAGATTTGTTCCGATCTCTTTCGGAGGTTTATTTAAGAACATGTTTCTTGATGAATAAAATTAGCGATGAAGAAAATTATTTGAGAAGATGTCTAGGTGTGTGCCGACTCCGTCCCCCCTCCTTCTCCTTTCCTTCTCCTGATTATTCTCTCTCCAGTTCTTCTTCTCCCTGGGCTCTCTTATTCTCCCCTCTCTTCTTCTTGTTCTTCCCCTTCTTCTCTTCTGGTTCTCCCCTCCTTCTCCTTCCTGGTTCTTCTTCTCTTCCCCTTAGTCTCTAACCCAATTCTTCTTATTCTTCCTCCCTATCCTCTTCTTATTCCCCTTGCTTATTCCTCTAGTCTTCTTCCTCTTATGCTCTCAAATACCGTGACTCCCGCAGCAACCGATCCGAGTCGTTGAGCCCTCCGGAGGACTCCTCCACTCCTGTCTCCGCCAGCAAGATGCCGGATCCGCCAGGCCGCTCCCAGCGATCATCGCATCTCCCCCGCCTGGAGTCACCCACGGCCACTACGATGCCTCACCGCCCCGGTCATTCGTGAACGTCGCTCTGCCCGAAGCCCCCTCCTCTGGTGCCATCGTTTGCCTGTAACCCGTCTCACGCCCGAAACACCTCACCGGCGCCCGCCCGGCCCTTGCTATCATGACGCCCGATGATTGCCTCCTAGCCGGTGCTCCCCTCCCATGATCGTCGCACACCCACAGTCGCTGCCCGTGCCGCCCTTCTCCCCACCGAGCCACTGCCATTTGCTGGAGCAGAGCCGCGCCACCATTCCCCAGGTCGCTGTCCTCGTCCTCAACCCCGTCACCGGCAAAGCTCGCCGGATCTGCCTCTTCGAAGCCTCTCCTGTTCCAGTCGAAGCTTTGCACGATCGTGAATGTGCACGATCGTCAAAGCAAGCCGGCCTCCAACTGCCAACTTTAGGAAAAGCCTCCGAAAAAAAGACAAAAAAGAAAAAAGGAAAACTGCAGAAAAAAAAATATGAGAAAAAAAAAGTGAAAAAATAATAATAATAATTTGGATTTTAGTTTAACCTAGCCTAGGGTCGTTTCCTAGCGACCAACGATCCGATCTCCTTGGAATAAACTTGATTCGGGGTCATGTCCATGTCAAGTACCCTACAATCAATCGCATGGATAATGTGATGGGACTATTTTATATTTTATCCTCCTATTCATATGCATGATATTAAATATTTCATAACATTTTAAGATATTTTCTTTCATCATATGCTACATCTTATTATTTTATTAAGATTATGAAATATCCCATAGATTAGGATGATAGTTTAAGGGTGATGATTAGATCATACTAGTGAGACCTAAAACTTGATAGCCCAATCTAAAACCTTTCCAATCATAGGATCACTAAGTTGGGGATTAATGATTTTGCTAAGACTAGCACATCCTTTGTATGCTCATTAGAGAAGGTGATTGACCTCATAATTACTTGCGTGGTGATACTAGTACAAGGATGTGGGTGCTTATTGGAGAATGTGTTCATTGATATGACCTACATGAAACTATTGGAAAACTAGGACAGGATTTCATGCATGATTTTTTTTTATAACCAAAATAATTTTAATCATTAAATCATGCATTAGAATAATTTTAAAAATCTAACATACAGGATCATGATGGAAATGAAAAGAGTAGATCTAATCTACAACCATAAATAGGATTGAATCGCATATCTCATCATGGGTCTATGAACACCATTGCTAATGGATCATGGTAGAAGGTTTCGACATCACCTTGTAGCCACACAGAGTGTCCGGCCTCTATGAAAAGTCCACACAAGCCTTGAGAAATCATCTTTCCTAGAGTGCTAGATCCATGTGAAGGTTGTGGATCTTTGATCTAAAAACCTTCAAATTCTTTTTATTGTTCCAAGAAGATGAGAAGATGGAGGATGAGGAGGATTAGTTCAAGAAAGAAAAAGAAATCCAAAATATTTTTTTTATTTTATTTTTTTTTCCTTTCTTTCTCTCTTCTTTCCAGTGCCAAGAAGGAACTCCCACGCTCAACTAGTTTTCATGCCTCACCCCTAATTTTTTTATGGTATTTCTCATATAAAAACCCATAAAAATCTTTCTCTTATTCTCATGAATGCCAAGAAAAATCCAATAAAAATAGTGGCATGGGGATTAGGACAAGATATTAAGATAGGTTTAGAAGTTCTATTTGGACTAGGAGTTTGACTCATTCAAAACCTATCCAAATTAAATTCAAATTAATTCAAATAAATTTTAATATTTATATAAACATTTTCTAACTCAAAAGGAAATGAGAGAAATCATCAAAATAATTTTTTTATGAAGAAAAATTCATAAAAAAATAGAAAATTCATAGAGAACAAGGGGCACATTATCCAGTTTTGACTCGATCAAACTAGATACAAAATAATATTAAAACTCCTTTTAAAAGTTATTTGACATAATCCTAGTCAAAATGGATAATAGGAAGGGTGCTAGTCATATTTTGGCATTGATGTTCTTCATGCAAAAATTCATTTTAGCTTGGAGAACAAAGTGGTGCAAGGAAAAAAGACTAGGTTCCTAGGTTTGACTTGGTCAAAATTAATTCTAATTTTGATTTTTTCAAATATCTTGAACCTAATCTAATTAAGCTCCAATTAAGTTTAATTAATTATAAAATTAATTAAGTCTAAATTTAAATTAAATTAAAATTATAATTTCTTATCATTGAATGACCTAATCAAGTAAAATCTAATTGAACCAAATTTAATTAGATTTGACCAAATCATTTGACTTAATTAATTGACCTAATTAGAAATCCAATTAATAATTAATCATATTAATATTAATTAATAATTAATTAATTATTGATTTATAACTTTTGTATAGAGCAAATTATTGATCATATTTATAATTTTATCACTTGATGATTCTCAATCATCGATCAGCTATTATGATCAATCAAAAATTTCTATTATATATGACCTCATAGGTTTGAACCCTAAGCTGGTAGCTCTAAAGCATTTCCTAAACTAATCAATATGACCATCTTGCAATGGTGCCCGATATCTAGATAGATCGAATGATGGCAAAGCAACATTCAAGAACCTAGGCTATAGGTATCGTATAATTCATCCCTTTAACCTAACACTCAGAATGAATTCAGAGTCTACTACCAACTCTAAATAAGTGCATCCAAATATGTCTCAACCTGCTAAATCCAATGACTCCTCACTAGGTTACCTAGGCCTAGGTTTTGCTAAATTAAAACACTGTTGAGTATTTACTCTAACAACTTGGAGTGGTCAATCCCTTCTTGACTCAATATCTACTTAACAACTACTTGACTACACCCAGAAATCTTCCATCATTGTATTAAAAATCAAGGTAGTCCAGTATCAAAGTATAGTGAGTTACTTGCTAAGTTACCATGATAGTCTTAGATCGAAGGGGCATTTAGATCCATACCCTTTCTGTGAGAAACCCTTGACAGTAGAGTACTTCATAGAATTGGTCACTATTCAGTAAGATGTACTTCTACACTCACCTGCATGCCATATCAATTTCTTCACACTCTTTGGTTAAGAGGATAACCAACCTATATAGCGCACAACAACCTATTCTCGATAATCATTGTTGTCCTAGATAACAACGTATCATTTGGTTGCGAACCATTTTAAGAACCGCTCAATAAATCCTCCTTTATCAAATTAATGAAGTTCTAAAGACTTCAATACATTAAAGTTCATAGAAAGATGACAAATAGTGTTGAGCTACCAAAAATAACTTTTATTTTATTAATAATTCATACACATTACAAGATAGCTCAACCATCTATAACCCAGATGATTGGCTTTAGGACACTTTCTCTAATAGAAATATCTAATGGAGCCTTGCTTGTTAATAGATTGTTTTCAAATAGGAGTGATGCAAGTGATCCTTAGACTTGAGATCACTATGGTACCTCGTGTATATAAATCTATACTTCGGTTCATTTTCTAACATAACTCTTTGAGATTGTGTGTGGTGTTCTAGGCATGGTGAATTATGCATGGAAGTTGTGAGTGTCAACAAGGAATTGATCACTCCTTATAAGAAGAGAGTACATCCTATTGATATCATAGAATGATGACTTAAGAAATCTCTAGCTAGAGTATAATGAAAATTAGAAAGTATTTTTAATATTTTATCAATTAAGTCATCATCATTAGATCAAGATACATATGGACAAGTATTTGGACTTGACATGATTCCATGCCCATAGCTTATTCAGGATGTTGTTTGATTGAATGATTGAATTGTATGGTAACTCGCCATGAAAGGGTGTTTTGATAATTCTACCAAATTTCACTTCTTCTGAATAGTCATGACATGTTGCTAGATATTAATCATGACTTATACGCGTGCATGAATTAAAAGTGTTTAACAAAGAAGTTAATTAGATTCGATTATAGTTAATTGGTGTATTTGGGCTTGGCCTAATGTCTAATTGATGCAATTGGGTTAGCCTAAGTCAACTACTAGCTAAGATGTGGAACCTAATGGGTCACACACTTTGGGATTGATCTTGAACTTCAATTAATTAGATTTATTAGAAATCTAATTGGGATATATACTCATGCTAGCACATAAGCTAACCTAGGTTCCCTAAATCTTAATCCATTGAACCCTAACCTATTTGTATTTTGACCAAGTCAAGTCTCTTAATTAATATGAGAAATCTGTCCCATGTGGTACTTCTATTTTTTCTCCATGCCAAGAAAGATAGATAAAGATTTAATACCTTATTTAAGATAAGGAAGATTGTTAACTTTTTTGCCTATTTAAAATAAAGTTTAATTTCATTTAAATGAGAAGAGTTCTCATGGGATAGTATTTATGGTGCAACTAGCCTACCTTGCCTCATGCCCCACGAAATTTCTTAGAATTCTGTGAGAAATCTTCTATAAAATTCTAAGAGGTGCACATTGAAGAAGAAGTCCTTTTGATAACTCCTTTGCTTATTTAAGATATGCATTAAATACCTTATTTAGATAAGGTTTAATGCTTTAATACCTTATTAAATGAGAAGAGTTTTCATTTAAATAAAGAGCATTCATGACATTAGATGGGGAGAGGAAAAGTTTTTGCCTACTAATATTCTCTCTCTCTAATGTACTTCATTTATTGCACCTCCCTTATTTATTTAAAATGCTACATTTGTGGCATTTGGGGAGAGGAAGAGTCCTCTTCCCTTTGGATTATCTTCGTTTTCTAGACACCAAGAGTTTACATGCACTAAATGATATTGGTGGCATCTTATTTCTCTCATATATAAAAGAGTTTCATACAAAACAAAGACAATTGTGTGGCTCCTGGCTTTTTGGCTTCCCACCTTATATCCCTTATAATATTATAGATAGAAAGGGTTCAAAGGTGGAAAGCAAAAGACAAGGGAGAACTTAAGAAAATCCTAAGAGTCAGAGAATTTTTCTCTTGAGTTTTGCATGCTATATTTAGAAGGCGTGAGGCTTTTGAAGAAGGATAACTTGTGACCTTTTAGAAAATGATCTTAAGGTAATTCTAGCAAGGGTTATCTTGATCAAATGAGAATCATAGGATGAGTTCTCTTGATCAAAAGACATCCACTAGATAGGTTATCTAGATCAAAGAATAACCATTAGATGGAATTTTCTTGATCAATGGATAATCTTGATGGAATAATATTGATCATAGGATAACCATTAGATGGGTTTCCTTGATCAATGGATTAACCTATTTGGCTTTTGGTGTAAAGTTTAATTTGGATTGGGTTTATTAGATCTAGTTAATCAAATATTGGTTATCTTGATCAAATTGGTTAACCCAATCTAAGAGGCTCTTGAAAGTTGTCAATTTAGGTAAATGGGTTTTAACCCAAGGAGATTTTAGGCACCTAATCTTCAAGTCCAAATATCCTATAGGTGACCCAAATTGTTGGGACATTTAAGGACATCATGTCCTGAGGAATTTCATGAATTGAGAAATAGTTCTCATACTTAATGAAATTCCTACCTATAAGAGTTTTGTGCATGAAGAGATACAGTACTAGTTCCTAGCTATGGGTTCATGCCAAAGACGTACTATTGATGATTTTTTAATTATTCAAGGTTCAGGAAAGAGGTCCTTAGTCATTCTTGTGTGGACTAACATTGGAGGGCATCCTCTTGGGTGTCTTGTAAAATTTGAAAAAGCATTGGAGGGTTAAGGATCAATTTATAGTTATTGTAGCTTCAAATGAAACAAGAAGATTTCCACATATATCAATAACAGTAAATATCTACCTGCATAAAGGTATTGCTCCTTTACTTATGTTTAATTATAATTATCAAGATGATCCTATTAGCTTTGGGATTTGTTTGATTATTTTCAAATTTAGATTGCATGAAAAACTTTAAATTCAAACTTTCATTATGCAACCATTTCCCAACTATGATATCAGAGCCATCCTTGATTAATTCAATTAAACTACATGTTATTATTATGATATAGATTAGATATAATTTATATCATATCATGATTTGATGCTATTAGGATTTCTAATAAATTGTGGTGGTGCGGGCACCAGACTCAGAAGAAGACTTCAGGGCTCCATCTGGATCTTTGATTGACATTGCCCGAAGAACTAGGATTTTCTGGTTTTGTAATAAGGGTTGACTTGGTCAACTCAATTTTAGTTTGAGTCTGTATTTCCCTGCAATTTAAATTTTGTTGAGTCATGTTGACTCAATACAAGTCCTAGTAGTGGTCTAGGTCTTCTCCAAGGTGCCACATTTTCTCCCAGGACCAAGCAAGTGGGCGCCACACTCCCAGCCACACGCCAGAGTCCAGGAGGCGCCACATCTCCATCCAGTGTGCCTTGGTCCCCACACCACAAGAAAGCAGGTCCCTTCTTTCATGCACCACTTGGGGGAGAAATCCATCAAGATACCTCAATCCAAGGAGGAGCCAACTTCTTTCCAGATAAACCCAAGCCAGGATGGCAAGAATTTTTCTTGAAGAGAGAATCAAGGAGGTGCCCCACAATGTTCCATATAAACCCAAGTTATAAAAGGGAAGAGAGCATGTCTTGGGGAGAAAATCAAGGAGGCACCCAAAAGTTTCCTAAAGTTCCAAAGCCATAAAAGGAAGAAGCCTAAACTTGTGGAGCAAGACTAGGAGGTGTCCAAAAGAGCCAAACCATGAAGGGAAAATCCTTGATTCATGGAGAGATACTAGGAGACACCCCCATAACCTGCCATTTGGAGCTGATTTTCAAGTTTTCTTGGAGTTTTTGGGATGCCCACTCATGGAAGGAGTCTTGGGAAGAGAATTTGATGCCTAAAGTGTGGGTTAGTCCTATTAGTCCCACATGGGAAGTGTATGAAATTTTATTTCTTTGTTATGTCTATATATTCAACTCTATGTAACTCTTGAAAAATCAGATGAATGAAATCAATTTCTGTGTGAGCAACTTTGTGTTTCTCTCTTCCGCACTTGTATTCAGGTGTTGAGCTCCGTGAGGGAGTAAATCCGGGTTCCCTAGGAACCTTGAGGAGGTGTGAGATCTCCAACCCCAAAATCCTAGCTTAGTCCACCCATCTCTACTCCACCACCACCAAACCCTAATTTCCCATCTTCATCCCACGCCCCTCTCTTCCACATCGAAGCCGGTCACCAGCATCCAGGTTCAGATCAACTGTTTCAACTACAGAGCCAGTTCAAAGGAGAGTCAGATCAGTATCAAGATCTCCAGAACTTCTACTTCCAACAATCTTCATTAAGTACTCAGGTCAGTGTCTTTCTTTGAGTTTCTGGTTCTTTTTTTTGTTCTTCTTCTTCCAGATCCTGAGTTCGAGAAGAAGGCCAACCTTGCCATAGGACTACAATCCGAGGATCCATTGCGAAGATACCCCGTCTCCAAGGATCCTACAATCTGCTCGAGAGTGTCCTTCAATTGAAGCAACGAGAGATATCACAGTCAGGTATAAAACCTTCTCTTCTCTCTTCGTCTGTTTCTTGAAAGAGGAGTAAACCCTAGGTCTGGGGGTTTCTCAATCCCCAGTGATCCTACTTCTGAGTTACTCTGATAATCCACTTCTTTTAATTGTGCTTTCTGTCATTTCTTGGTTTCTTTCAACATTAGTTTATCTTTCCTTTGAGTCAAAGCCGACTTCTGAAAATAAATAAATAAAAAAAATATATTAATTTTAATTTACTTCCGCATCGCATCATCTCTTTTGTTCCGCATCATTTTTGGTATCAGAGCTTCCGTTCTGCATCATTTTTGGTATCAGAGCCCAGTCTAGGGTTTCTGTTTTGCTTGCTTGTTTTAAGTCTCTCTCCTTTTTACTTTGTCTGCTCGAAGTAGACTCCCCAGGATGTCCGGTCCTAGGAATGAAGCGAGGTGCAAACCTCCTCTTCCCATTCCACGGGGTGTTCCTAGGGCATGTAGGGGATCCGTTGGGTTACAACTTCGTAGCAGGAATTGTAAACGGGGGAAGCACCCTGTTTTTAGTCTGTAACTATCCTGTTACAGGAATTATTTCTCAATGTACATAACTCCGAATTGCATGATTTTTATTTTTCTGGAACCAGTATAATTGAAGCTATTTTACATAATTTTCCTGTGATTTATTACTTTCCATGAAATTTCTGAGAGTTAAATTACTGCAACTCTATTTTTGTGTTTTGCAATTCAATTATCTTGAGTGAACATCTCCTAACTCATCCTAAGGGCATTTGAGTATCTAAGATAAGGGGAGGAGTTGATAACCTCTCCTCAGCCCACAACCACCACCCCCTCATTCGATCCTAAGCCTAACTTTAAAATTTATTAGACTTAATTTGCCCTAGTGGGCTAGGGACACCAACAAGTCGGGTCTAGGCTAATGTTGAGTCAGTTTGTCTAGTTACTCTGTGTGTGCTTTGTACTCAGTGTCTAGAATGGTGGTTCAGGGATTCTATCCTGAAGGGCTTGTGTGCTGGTCCGCCTACCTGGCCAATCACTGATTGGTGTCTAGGATTGGCAATTAGGGATCTAACACTCCCCTTACACCTGCCTGGCTGAGTTCCGAGTTACTACAGGCTAGCTTGCCACTCTGATTGGGCATCTAGTTTGGACTCTAGGTCTAGTGAGCCAGTAGTCGCTTTAGTCTAGTCACATTCTGTGTGCTTGCTTGCATCATCATGTCCACCCGGAATGGAGTACCCTCCCAACCTGGTCAAACCCAACCTGATTTAGAGGCCATGATTAGAACTCTTACCGAAAGTATGACCAAATTGAGTCAGGATATGAATGAGGGTTTTTCCCAGTTTAGAGACCGAGCCCAGGGACTTGAGAAATGTAGACATCAAAATTGGACCCCTGATCCAAAATTTAATAGGCCCCAACCTCACCCATGCCAGGAGCCTAGGAGGACCTTATACCGTGATCCCAAGCATAACCCTAGGAGCCTATACCCATACTTGGTTGACTCAGAGAAGGGACCCATTAGGAACACCGAACCTTATGCACCCACTTTTGAAGGAAGACAAGAGACATATATTAAGTGGGAAGAACAAATGGATCGGTATTTTGAGTGCACCAACATATCGAAATTAGGACAAGTTAGGTTGGCCAAAACCAAGTTCACCAAACATGCTAGGTCGCATTGGTATGCTATTGAGCATGAGTGTTATCAAAGAAAAGAGGAAATATATACTTGGAGAGATATGAGAAGTAAGTTGAGAGATAGGTACCTAGGTAGATCCTATGAGAAAAGTCTTTTAGACCAATGGTACCAATTGCGACAAGGTAATAGGCCTGTGTCTAAATATATCGAGGACTTCCAGTGGTACGACATGAAATGCAATACTATTGAGACCGAAGCTCAGATCACATCGATGTTTAGGGTTGGGTTACACCCAGACATTTATAGGAAGCTATGCCTTGAAATAACCAATAAGTTAGACCGAGCCTACCAAGAAGCCCAAGACTATGAGTGGTCTTTAAGATATAACCAATCAAGTACTTTGGACTTAAAGCCAACCTCTACCAACTTGAGTCAAGTTCCGATTGATCCGACACCCGTAGTGAACCAGACTTTTGTTTGTCAATTCCCACTTGTGTCACCTCTTGACCAGAAGGATAACACTGAGAAGGAGTTAGGCATGGCCATCCCAAAATTAGTTGACCTGACCAGAGCCGTACTTAAAGAGGAATCAAAGAAGAATAGATTAGAACATTTTAGTGAGATTGAGGAAGAAATATATGAGCCTGACATAAGTTTGATAGATAAATATGAAGAAGAAGAATTTGAGGATATCTCTCCCGATAATTCAATTAACCAACTCCTACCTGATGGGGTTATTGAGGGGACCCCTGCCACTCAAGGAATTCAGGAGCTAACCCTAAGAGAAGACCCTTTTGAGGAAGTTCAGGAAGAGGAAATTGCACCCAATGAGAGTTTAAGTGAGAATACCTCTGAACTCATTGAGGAATCCAAAGAAGACACCCCCGAGTCAAATCTGGTAGAGAAGTGTAAAGAAGGAAGGGGTTCACAAGAATTGCCCATTGAGAAGGTCCAAGAACAAGAAAAAGATAGTAGCTTAGAGGACTTTTTAGATAAACATTCCAAAGACCTTTCTGATAACCTTCCACCTTCTATGAGCACCCAGCCTACCCTAGAACTTGCACTTGTAGACCCTCCTAGAGCAAATCATGAGGTTTGGATGAGTGCACCTATAGAACAATGTTCTCATTTTAAGGTCATCCTGAATAACCAAGGTTTGTTTCTTGTTTCTGATAAGCCACCTCAAAACTCTGATTCTTATTTCCTACCCTTCCCTGAATCTTCTCATGTTTCTAGAGCTATGGGATTACACTTTACTGAGATCTCTAGGTTGCAAGACTCCTTAGAACCTATTAGGTTTGCCACCTACTTCTGGAAGACCTTATGGCACCTACTAGGCATCCATAATAAGTTTTCATGCTCTGCATGCCCTCCTCCGACCCAAGGTCAAACCTAGAGAGCCTTAGTTTGTTAGGTTTAGACCTAGGGTTCCTTTGGAATAAAGTCCATTCTTTAGGAATGCGTCGTCGGTCTAGTTTAGTTTTTCTTGACCCTTTACTAGGCTTTGGCTCTGATTTTGGTTTGATTGAGAGCACCAGGAATTGGGATTTGTATTTTGTCAAGGACTAAATTTGCATATAATGTTTCGATCAATAGGTCTATAGGCTAGAGTCCCTTTGAAATTGTTCATGGATACAAGCCTCACACACCACTTGATTTGATTTCACTATTAGTCCACACACACAAGTCTCTTGATGCACTTGCATAGCATGTAAAGGACTTGCATAAAGAAATTCATGCCAAAATAAATTTAAGTAATGAAACTTATAAGAAGTTGGCTGATTCTCAAAGGCAAGTCAAAACTTTTGTTAAGGGAGACTATGTAATGATTAGGTTAAGGCCTGAACGGTTTCCTCCTGGAACTGTTAGAAAGTTACATGCTAGAGGAGCTGGACCATTTAGAGTGGTGAAGAGAGTAGGGTCCAATGCCTATGTGCTCGAGTTGCCTTCAGAACTAGGCATTAGCTCCACTTTCAACATTACAGACCTAGTAGAGTATAGAGAGCCAGCTGTGATTCCCAGTAAGCCTTTTTGAGCCTAATCCTGCTATTGAGAGCGAACCCAACCCTGTATGTCCACCAACAAACTGGCCTGTGAGGAAAGAGCAGATTGAAAAGATCCTGGATGATCAGGTTATCTCTACTCGTAATCCAGGATACCAAAGATACCTGGTCCGCTGGCAAGGAAGGCCAGATTCTGATAACTCTTGGATCTCCCGAGAAGAATTACAAGAATTGGACCCAGACCTCTTGGAGAGATACCAGAGCCAGCTTGATCCATACTCGACAGGGTCGAGTTCCTCCCATCCCGAGAGAATTGGTGCGGGCACCAGACTCAAAAGAAGACTTCAGGGCTCCATCTGGATCTCTGATTGACATTGCCCGAAGAATTAGGGTTTTCTGGTTTTGTAATAAGGGTTGACTTGGTCAACTCAATTTTAGTTTGAGTCTGTATTTCCCTGCAATTTAAATTTTGTTGAGTCATGTTGACTCAATACAAGTCCTAGTAGTGGTCTAGGTCTTCTCCAAGGTGCCACATTTTCTCCCATGACCAAGCAAGTGGGCGCCACACTCCCAGCCACACGCTAGAGTCCAGGAGGCGCCACATCTCCATCCAGTGTGCCTTGGTCTCCACACCACAAGAAAGCAGGTCCCTTCTTTCATGCGCCACTTGGGGGAGAAATCCATCAAGATACCTCAATCCAAGGAGGAGCCAACTTCTTTCCAGATAAACCCAAGCCAGGATGGCAAGAATTTTTCTTGAAGAGATGATCAAGGAGGTGCCCCACAATGTTCCATAAAAACCCAAGTTATAAAAGGGAAGAGAGCATGTCTTGGGGAGAAAATCAAGGAGGCACCCAAAAGTTTCCTAAAGTGCCAAAGCCATGAAAGGAAGAAGCCTAAACTTGTGGAGCAAGACTAGGAGGTGTCCAAAAGAGCCAAACCATGAAGGAAAAATCCTTGATTCATGGAGAGATACTAGGAGACACCCCCATAACCTGCCATTTGGAGCTGATTTTCAAGTTTTCTTGGAGTTTTTGGGATGCCCACTCATGAAAGGAGTCTTGGGAAGAGAATTTGATGCCTAAAGTGTGGGTTAGTCCTATTAGTCACATATGGAAAGTGTATGAAATTTTATTTCTTTGTTATGTCTATATATTCAACTCTATGTAACTCTTGAAAAAATCAGATGAATGAAATCAATTTCTGTGTGAGCAACTTTGTGTTTCTCTCTTCCGCACTTGTATTCAGGTGTTGAGCTCCGTGAGGGAGTAAATCCGGGTTCCCTAGGAACCTTGAGGAGGTGTGAGATCTCCAACCCCAAAACCCTAGCTTAGTCCACCCATCTCTACTCCACCACCACCAAACCCTAATTTTTCATCTTCATCCCACGCCCCTCTCTTCCACATCGAAGCCGGTCACTAGCATCCAGGTTCAGATCAACTGTTTCAACTACAGAGCCAGTTCAAAGGAGAGTCAGATAAGTATCAAGATCTCCGGAACTTCTACTTCCAATAATCTTCATTAAGTACTCAGGTCAGTGTATTTCTTTGAGTTTCTGGTTCTTTTTTTTGTTCTTCTTCTTCCAGATCCTGAGTTCGAGAAGAAGGCCAACCTTGCCATAGGACTACAATCCGAGGATCCATTGCGAAGATACCCCGTCTCCAAGGATCCTACAATCTGCTCGAGAGCATCCTTCAATTAAAGCAACGAGAGATATCACAGTTAGGTATAAAACCTTCTCTTCTCTCTTCGTCTGTTTCTTGAAAGAAGAGTAAACCCTAGGTCTGGGGGTTTCTCAATCCCCAGCGATCCTACTTCTGAGTTACTCTGATAATCCACTTCTTTTAATTGTGCTTTCTGTCATTTCTTAGTTTCTTTCAACATTAGTTTATCTTTCCTTTGAGTCAAAGCCGACTTCTGAAAATAAATAAATAAAAAAAATACATTAATTTTAATTTACTTTCGCATCGCATCATCTCTTTTGTTCCGCATCATTTTTGGTATCAGAGCTTCCGTTCTGCATCATGTGGTCAACTAAATTTAGGAATCCCAATTAAATGAGGATTCTTATAATTGTTATAATTTGGAATACAATAATTTTAATTCAATTAGGACATAAGTCACAAATCTCATAGAATCCTAATTGGACTGGGACTCCATTCTAATCTATCAGATATAATCCCAATTTTATTAGGACTCTATCTTAAAGAGTCCAGTTTGACTAAAACTCTATCTGACAGAGTCCTAGTTTGATAGGACTAATTAGACTAATTATTCTTTTGATCAGACTTATATAATCCTAATTGGATTAGGACTTTATTGACCTGATTTAATAATCCTAATTAGGTCAAGAATTTGTGTTGACTATTTTACTAGAATCCTAATTAGATTAGGACTCTATTGACTTGATTTAATAATCCTAATTAGGTCAAGAATTTGTATTGACTATTTTACTAGAATCCTAATTGAGTTAGGACTCTAATTTTGATTAACTTTTATATTCCTAATTAGATTAAGACTCTAATAATTACTCTGCCAAAATCCTAATGAAGTTAGGACTTTATTTAGACCACATTATTATAATTCTAGATCAGAAATTGAATTTAAGTTGACTAAATCAATACAAACCTAATTTGATTAAATTTTCATTTAGATTTAGTTAACTCAATTTGTTGACATGTGGTTGACTTATAATTGAATTGGATCAAGAGTTAAATCCAAATCATAATCCAATACTAGTTGGCCCAAGAGTTGGACTGGTACCATAATGAAATTCTAGTTGGGACTAGTGCTCGTAAAATGTAAATATTATTTTGCAATATATAACATGTATATGAATAATATCATAATTAGAATAACATGGTTTATTCATGCTTTGTATAATAGTTATAAATTGCATGATCTTAATATATGTTCCATGTGATGGATATATGCGTATCTATCTAATGTGTGGCTCAATATTATATATATATCTTCAATTCCTGGTATTTAGACATATATTTTATACACATGATGTTTATGAACATGTTAAAATATGCATAATACCCAAAAGTCCCTTATTAAAAATAATATTAAGTCATAGTGATGGAAATCATAAGCAAGCCAGGTTTTAAATTTGGGATGCTTAATATTAAGATCACTACTTAGCCTTCCTTCATGCTAAGCCAGTATTACATCAAGATCTGTAATGAGTTTGTTATGCTATCCACAAGGCTCACTATGGTAACTGATATGATACTGGTATAATGCATAATGATACTTATGGCATATTTGGATGGTGTTGCCTTGTTGTACTATCTACAAGGATGACATTGTTCAAGTATAGCAATATGAGAATGAAGGGTATGACTTAACTAAAACTTTATAGTTTGTTATGCTATCCAAAAGGCTATAAATATTTTAAAGACAAGTTTGATGGTGCGGGCACCAGACTCAGAAGAAGACTTCAGAGCTCCATCTGGATCTCTGATTAACCTTGCCCGAAGAATTAGGGTTTTTTGGCTTGTAATAAGGGTTGACTTGATCAACTCAATTTTAGCTTGAGTCTGTATTACCTGCATTTTTATTTTGTTTTGTTGAGTCATGTTGACTCAATAGTGGACTAGGGCTTCAACCTGGGGTGTTACATTTCCTCCCAAGGCCAAGCAAGTGGGCGCCACACTCCCAGCCACACTCCCAGCCATACGCCTGAGTCCCGGGGGTGCCACATCTCCATCCAGCAGGCTTTGGTCCCCACACCATAGATAGCAGCTCCCTTCTTTCATGGCCAATTGAGGAGAAAGCAACCAAGGATCCACAAAACAAGGGGGCGGCCCAAGACTTTCCATAAGAGCCAAACTATGAATGGGAAAAAAGTTTCTTGGAGAGAACTTCAAGAAGGTGCCCATTACCTGCCAAAAATACCCAAAGCAAAGTTAGGAAGAGCCATAACTTGGGGAGAAAGAAAAGGAGGTATCCAAAAAAAGGTTGATCCATGGAAGGAAGGAGATTTCTCTTGAAGAGCAAGGTTAGGAGGCGCCCTAGTCATTCCAAATAAAGCCAGATATAAAAGGAAAAAAAAATTCTCTTGGAGAGCAAGGTTAAGAGGCGCCCAAACACTTCCAGATAAGGCCAAGCATAGAAGGAAAAAAATAATTTTCTTGGAGGTCAAGACAAGGAGGCGCCACCCACTTTCCTTTTTTGAAGCCTCAATCATCTTATGGAATTATTTGGCCGGCCATAAGAGTAGGGATTGATCCTACAATCCTAATTTGAAGATCCCCTCCTTTAGTCCCACATGGGAAGATGTAAAACCCTACTCTCTTGTAATGTCCTATAAATTAAACCCCCGTGTAAATTTGAAATCAATCAGATGAATGAAACCAACTTTTTTTTGTGAGCAAACTCTGTGTTTTCTCCTTCCGCACTTGCATCCAGGTGTTGAGCTCCGTGAGGGAGTAAATCCGGGTTCCCCAGGAACCTTGAGGAGGTGTGAGATCTCCAAAACCCAAACCCTAGGTTAGCCACTTCTACTCCAAAACCCTAGCCGCCCACCATCCACTTCAATCCACCAAACCCTAGCCTATCCCACCTCCCACGGCCTCTCTCTCCAAGTCCAGGTGACCACCAGCATCCAGCTACAGTCCGGATACTTCAGATCCAAAGCACTTTCCAGAGGGAGTCGAATCAGCCTTCAAGAGAATCCGGATCTCAGTGACATCAGCCTTCAAGTTCTTCGAACTGGTAAATCCTTCTCTGAGTCTCTGAATCCATCACTTGTTTTTCTTCTTCCCAGATCTTGAGTTCAGGAGAAGCCGACCCAGCCACGAGACCAGTATTGAAGGATCCATTGCGAAGATAGCCGAATCCGAGGATCCAACAATCTGCCCGAGAGAGTTCTTCCACCCAAATTCTGTGAAGATCACTGTCTGGTTGGTAAACCATCTCTTCTCTTTATTTCTGTCCTGTTGAAAGTTCAGAGCGAAACCCTAGGTCTGGGAGTTTCTCAACCCCCAGCGATCCGTTACTTCTGAACTACTCTGATAACTTAGCTTCTTCTAAATTGTGCTTTCAATCCTTACCTAGTTTCCATCAACTTAGTTTAACTTTACTTTGAGTCGAAGCCAATTTTTGAAATATAAAAACAACAAAAAAAAAAAAAATTAATCTTAATTTTACTTCCGCATACGCTTCTTTGTTCTTTGTTCTGCATCATTTGATGTTAGAAATTGCATGAGTTATAATTGATAAGAGTTACCTATCCTTAAACTCATAGAGGTTTGTTGTGTTATCCGCAAGACTTTTTATGAGGAATCAACCCCATTTAGAAAGTCTTGATATGGTTTTTCATCTTCCATATGAGAGGGTAATGAAATTTGTTAAAATAGTGAGAGACACAATTATACATGAGACCTTATCTAATTATGAATGTCATCATAAGTAGTCCACTTATATATTGTTCTTATAGATTTATTTACATCATGATATCTAAATATTCGCTATTTAGCATACTAGATGCCAATATGTTGACCGAACCTATGAAATGTTGAGCAATTTGAGAATAGTTCTTAGCCAGGAGAAAGTCTCATGTGCTTCTGGTCCTGATTTGATCAGGATTGATGTAAAATAGAATGATTGTTAGGTATAAGATATCCAATCAATTATTCTAAGCAAGGATGAATTGATATAGGATTTGATCTTATAATCATTTATTGTATCATTCTTATAGTTTGTTGTATGAACAAACTTGATATTAGTCTATCAAGGCTACTCAAGATGTTGAGACGACTAATAGCCATTTCAAGAGTGAAAAGGCTTCTATAATTCTTATGGATGTGATCTCCAAGTAGAAAGATAGGCTACAAGGGTTCAAAAATAAAGTTGAATCCTAAAATTAACATCTTCCAAAAGTAGAGGGCAAAGAGTATCTCTGCCAGAGGTACTTGTTTATGTCAAACAAGGGCATTGAAAGTATAACTGCAAGAATTATCTTGCTAGTGTGAAGCAATAAAAGAATGCAAATGTTGCATTTATATAAAAGTTTACATATGATATAAATTGATTTATCATTGAGTTCATCAGTCTCGCATATAAGATGCCACTTGTATTTCTTCTTTATGCAAATTGTTCCATAGACAACAGGGAGTTAGGAAGCTAAATAAAGTTACTCCTACTTCATCACTTTTGTTGATATTAGGTCAAGGTTTGGATATGTATTTGTTAAAATATAAATTCAAAGTCTTTGATTAGGAGTACTAATATTTGGATTAAGAAACAAACTAGTAAGAGTATTAATGCTCTTCGATATGATCAAGGTGTTGAATACTTAATTAGTAAGATCTTTAATCATCTTGGAACTCTCTCTAAATGGACTTGCATGATACACTATATTTGGTGTTGTAGTTTAGAGGATTTGCACTTTATTAGATATGGTGTAGTCCTTGATATGTTTTACAAACCTTTCCCTCTCTTTTTGAAGAAGTGCCCTTATATTTGCTACATGTATTTTGAACAAAGTGTTACTTAAATCTGTAACTAGCATTTCATATAAGATATGAAAGAATAGAGACTGAGTCTCAATCATTTGATGATATGGGGCTAACCTGCTTATGTCAATAGAGCTTATTGACATAAGTACTTATCAAATAATTATTAATAACTAGGTTGTCCTTAGAAGAGTATTGGATACTACTTCAACCATCCTATTGAACAAAACATGTTTGCCAAAAGGCTTGTTACCTTTTTTTAAAAAAGAGTTTATCCTATAAAGGGGCTAGTAGGAGGATAGTTGAATTTAAAAATGTTCCAGACCTATTATCAATCCTAAACAACTTGTAGATAGTCCACAAGTTGTTCCTTAACTAAAAGTACTTTTGATAAGGTACAACAACATCACATACTTCCTCTTCTAAGGTCATGGAGAGTTCGAAATATAACTCTCATGTATATATTTGTCATTGAGAATGACAGTGGGCCACACATCATTGAAAAGGATAATGTCATAACCTTTAAAGAAGAATTCAGAAGTTAGTACATCCATCTTTGATGAGATAGCGAAATTGTTTGACTATATCAAGAAAAAGTGGATGAACTAGGAATGATCATGAAGACAAGTGAGAGAACTTTTGTCTTCATAGATATGCATGATGATGTCATACTATTCATTGAAAATGATATCCCAATGTTGTACTGGTCAAGTATATACTATCACAATAGTTTTCCATATTAGACTTGGGTTAAACATCCTACCTATAAGGTATTAAAGATTTATAAAGTTAGATCTTAATTGGATGTTAGGCTTGTCCTAGTCTAGGTACACAATTTTTTTATATTCAAGATGTTCAACATGGTTGGGTGTAAAAGAGTTTATTTATCCAAAGGTAAGGGCATACACTTCTCAAGTAAGATATTGAGTTCAATCACTTATACTTTGGCTAAGGATTTTATCAGGTATGCTATCTTATGTACCAAGCTTGATTATATTCAAGCAAATCCAAAAAGGATCATTGAAAAAACTATTAAAAAATATTCTCCAGTAACTTAGAAAGTTTTAGAGATGTTTAGTGGATTTAATTTTTAATCCAGATGATAGGAAATTCATCTTAAAGCATATAATACTCTATATGGAGTAGCAATGAATTGGAAGAGTTCCAAATGTAAGAACATAGTGGACCCATCACTAAGGCCTTGATAATGCAGCAAATTGCCCACCACCTTGATTACTTATGGATATCATGTATAGGGGTGATTGGCTTTAGTACAAATGAAAGATTAAAAGAATAGTGCCCTACAAGCCAATCATTTGGATGACATGATGGGACTATTCTATATTTTATCTTCCTACTCATGTACATGGCATTAATTATTTAATAATATTTTGAGGTATTTTCTTTCATCATATACTTCATCTTATTATTTTATTAAGATTATGATTGTTGACTCCGGTCTTGATCTTGATGAATAATAATATTTGAGTATATATGAGGTACGAATATTTTGTTGAAGTTTCAAGCTAAATATTTTAGGTACCCTTCAAATCAAATAGAAGGTGAACTAAAAGGATCAACCATTAGAAAAGTGAATTATATATTTTTAAATATCTTCACTAGTGGAAAAGCCAAGGGAATCTTGAATTATTGGATGTTTGAAGGTTAGAATGAAAGAAATCATGTCAAAGTTTCAAATTTCAGAGTTTGGACACATTTTTCAAGTAGGATAGGTCAAGTATTGACTTAGCATAGTGAGGTGTCAACCCTAAAAAAAGATCCAGAGAAGAAAATGTATTGGCACACAAAGTTTCAGTTGGCATGCTTCAAGAGTCGACACTTACTATTCAAGTATCGATTCATAGTGTCAGCTCAAGTGTTAGCTCATACACCAAGTATCAAAGCCACGGGAAATAATAGAAAGCAGGATTTTTAGCACAGACTCAAGTATCGATATCTGAAACTCAAGTGTCAACTTATAGTATTGACTTAAGGATCGACTCATATTTCAAGTATCGATATCACAGGATAATCTAGAGGACAGTATTTTTTAGAATAGTCCAAGTATCGATACTTAAACTTTAAGTGTCAACTTAAGATATCAACTCACGGACTCAAGTATTGACACTTTAACTTCGACAGTACTATAATGGCCATATTTTCATAACTATAAAAAATTGATATTATATCAAATGGCTAGTTTTCACTCTGAAACTATCTCCTATGGATTTTTGAAGGCTTTGAGTGTATTTATTCCTTACCAAGCTCATTAAAGAAGTAAGAGATTCAAAGAAAAAATAAATACTTCCAAGAGAAAATCTTCTAAAGTATAAGTGTCCAAACAAAAGCCTAGTTCTTAAGGAATATACCATCAATTCTCAATAACCAGTAATCATTATAATCATTAGAGGCTTTCCATTAAAGAAGACAACTCAAAAAATGTTCTAAGAGCTTCAGTGACATTCTTTTTGCTCTTTTTGAGAACTATTGGTTTCATTACTCTTGTACTTTATTATTTTGAGTTGTAACTAGTTTTAAAGGAATTGAAACTAGGGGATAAGCATATCCAAGCCTTGGAATTGGATTGCAAGCCTAGGGTTGGCTTGTTGTAAGGTTGAGAATGGTGAGCCTAAAGAAAAATCAACTAGGCTAGGTTGTGAGCCCAGAAAATAAGCCAGCTATAATCTTGAAAGATTAAAGTGAAATTCCCAAGAGATTTTTAGAGAAAGATGTAGGTGCTTGAGGTGCACCAAACCATTATAAACCTTGTGTGTTTGCTTATGCCTTGCTGATGCGGGAGGCAAGGGGGTTAGGGCTAGGGATGCTGGGATGGATGCTTATGATGCAAGGAGTTTTTTTTTTTTTTTTTTTTTTTTTTTTTAGGGTTGATGATTATTTTTGTTATGATTCTTGTTGTTCTTCTTTGTTGTTTAGGGTTTTGATTCCCGATCACAAGCAAAGATAAGAAATATGAAGAGCAGTAAGGAAAGCTTACGCTAGCAGTTCAAAGCCCTAAAAGTAAGAACGAGAACAGGACCCCGGGATTAAGAAACCCCGGTAGGACTAGCTCGACCTATAATATCTACTTAGGAGATAAAGAGAAGGCAAACATCAAACTTCTGAAGCGCCCGGTGCAGAGATCGCTCAACTCGGTGGATGCGGCCTGGATGCCCGAGCAGTCGAACCCGTGGGAGCTCTGGCTTTGGGTCTGGAGGTCGCGATGGCAAAGCTAACTGTCTCCAATGCTCGAGATGCTAGGGAGGACCTGTAGGCAAACAAAAGAAAGGTTAGTGGAATGTGGAGATGTACGAAAAGGAATTGAACTGGAGTTGGGAAGGGGCTTCGAGCCCGGCGTCCGGCTGGATTCCAAAGTTGAAGTTGGAGATAACTTGGGGCCTCGCACCCCGCGACATCCCGGAGGATGAAGGAATGTGGCCTCACACCATGCGACGTCCTAGAGGACGAAGGATTCGCGACGCCCTGGGGCGACGGACAAGTGGCCTCGCACCAATCGACGTCCCTGGGGACAAAGGCAATTCCACTCGAACCTAGCCTAAGAGACAAGGGTTGGAGGGTGGAAGAAACTCAAACTCAATCACTCAAATTTTCATTCATTCATTCATTCATTCATTCATTAGTTCTACAAAGAAAGGGATTGGGTCCTTTAAATAGGCACCCAAGGCCCTTTTGAAATTCAAAGTACAAATCTCATGATGGCGCCAAAAATTTTCCACATCCCTATTTCTTTGGCCGACCAAATATTTGGAGTTGGGTGTGGCATGAGGAAAGGCTTGGAGAGGGGGATTGGTCCTTTGACTTCCTTCCTTAGCATGCTTAATTTGGGAAGAGGAGTGGGGCATAGCTTGCTTGGAGGGATGTGTTCCCTTAGGCTCTTCACGCCATCTTCTAGGATTGATTCTTGGCCGACTAAGGGAGAACTCCATGGGGCATTGCATGGTTGAGGGCTTGAAGAGGGGAGTGTATCTTTTGACCTTCCTTCCTTGCAAGATCACTTTGGGAAGAAAACTTGGGAGGAGGCTTGCTTTGAGGCTTGGTTCCTTCAAGGATCTTCAACGCCCTCTTTAGATGGAACAAGGCGTGATGTGGGGGAGGGAAGAGGGGGATGTTGTCCAAGGCATGTGGAAAACAAGAGGATGCCACTTTGTTTCCCTTCTTGGATGCCCAAGTGGCAGCTAATGTGGTGCCACGTAGGTAGCTGAGGTGGCACCTGAGTTGGCATTATCCCAAGTAGAAGGGCTGGGTTGGCCCACCAGAACTTGAGTTGGTGAAGAAAACCAGAGTGACTTCAATTGGGCTTGGGCCCATTCCAAACTCAGACTCGAACAAATACAGGACTCAAGACCTAACTTGACCCAAATTGGTCAAGTTACTGGACTAAACAACTTTGACAAGAAATTATAACAATGTTTTTGGGCTTAAATCCTTATTACAGGACTCATAGAAAGGGGAACCCTAATCTGAGATCCACAGAGGGTTGAGGAGCCTCTGTCGGATCCTGGTGCCCACACCAATTATCCCGGGGTGGGAGGAACTCGATCCTGTCGAGTAAGGGTTAGCTTGGTTTTGATACCTTTCCAGGATGTCGGGGTCGATGCACTGCAAGTCCTCCCGTGTGGTCCACGAGTCATCGGATTTGGGTCGGCCTTGCCATCGGACCAGGTAACGCTGGTAGCCTTTGCCCCGGGTAGTGATGTCTTGGTCATCCAGGACACGCTCGATCCGCTCTCCTCGCTCAGGTATATTTGGAGGTGGACACTCAGGTTCAGGTTCACTCTCAAAAGGGAGGTCAGGCCTAAACGACTCACTGGGTATGTTTGTGGGTTCTCTATACTCGACTAAGTTAGAGATATTGAATGTCGAGCTAATTTCATAATCCGGAGGTAGTTCTAGCACATAGGCGTTGGGGCCCATTCTCCTAATTACTTTAAAGGGACCAGCCCCACGAGCATGAAGCTTCCTAACGGTTCCCGGTGGAAACCATTTAGGCCGGAGCCTAATCATTACAAAATTCCCTATTTCAAACTCTTTGGCTCGCTTTCGGGAATCAGCCAAATTATTTTAAAATTGTATTTAATGCATAATCCTAACATGATGCAAAATGCAAACTCAAGTTATGCATCCCTACTGAAAAAAAAAAAAAATTATTGGATGCTCTAGGGCCTAGACCTAACAGATTATGGACTCTCTAGGTTTGACCCTAGTCTGGTATGTACAAGAAAAATTATCAAGGATCCCTAACAAATGCCACAATGTGTACCAAAAGTAAATGGCAAAAGGGATGGGTTCTAATGAGTCATGCAGCCTGGTGATTTCAACGAAATGCAACCCCATGGCTCTAAAAATGTGAGACGGCTCTAGGAAGGAGAGAAAATAGGAGTTGGAGTCTTGGGGTAATCTCTGGGTGTCATGAAATAGACCTTGGTTGTTCAGTATAATCTTAAGATTTGGACATTGTTCTACATGTGCATGTTCCAAGGCTAGATGGGTGTTCCTAGATGGTGGAAGGTCATTAGGAAGGTCTTTGGGAATGTTATCTTGAGAGTCCTCAAAACTGATGTCTACCTCCTGGGGTAGTTCTATAGGGACTTGTTCCTGGACCTCCTCTAAGGGCAATACTTGTGAACCCTCACCATCCTCTACAATGTTCGATCCTGGTTCAATTACTCCTTCATAATCTCTAATGGGTTCAGGATCTTTTTCTTTTGGTTCCTCGATGAATTCTACCTGGGGCCCATCTACACCATATTCTACTAAACTGGATTCACAGATGTCTTCTTTCAATTCTTTAATGGGCTCAGGAGTTTCTTTCCCTAGATTTTTAATGGGTTCAACCTTAAAGTCTTCAAGGTGTTCAACAATGGGTTCAGGTTCAGTCTCAGTCGGTTCATCTATAAGTAGGGCAGGGGCGGTGCACTGACTAGCAAAATGCTCAGGTTTATGGCACCTATAGCTGTTACCTTGGGAATCGGGTCTCCTCTGGACTTCAATAGCCTTATCCTTGTCCTCTCTACTATATTGGGGTCGATTCAGACTGGGAAGACTAGGACTGGGTTGGGCTAGGCTTGGTCGACTGGGGTTAGATCGGTTCGGGCTTGGTCGACTTGGGTAAGCCTGGCTATAACCTTGGGTGGATCCGGGGATACAGCTCTGGTTCCTAAAGGGCTCAGGTCTTCTGTAGGCAGGAGCTCTCTGGAAATGCTCACGGAGCCTAGCAGCTTCCTCTATGGGTCCTAGTTTGGCCTCTATTTGATCACATCTATTAGTCAACTGGTTGCTTAATTGAGTCATGTATTGAGTTAGGGCTCCAATGTCAGCTCGAAGTTGGTCCATGGCTTTGCTAGGGGGTGGAGAAGGTGGGTGAAAATAGGTTCCTGATCTAGTGCACATGTAACAAAACGATGCTACGGTTTGCTAGACCTAGGAGATCTCTCCAAATGTAAAGTCAAGAAGATGAACCTGGAAGTAGTAACTTGGCACCTGGCCAGGTAAGTGTAAGGTGAGTGGAGGTTCCTCTTTGCTCGCCTAGACACCAATTAGAAATTGGCCAAGTAAGTGAACCAACCCACTTCCCTTCGGGCTCTAGTCCCTGAACCACTTGCCTAGACACCAGCTACACAAGTACACACCAACAAGCAATCTTGCTTGGCTCGGCACTTGGGTTGACCCGACTTCGTGGGTGTCCCTAGCTCACTAGAGCAGATTAAGCATCTAATTGATTTTAGTTAATGGCTAGGGTTCGATATGCCGGGTGGTGGTTTTTGGGCTAGGGACAGGTAATGAAATCCTGACCCTATGTTAAATTGACGCCCTTAAGATTTGTTATGTAAAATGAAGTACAATAATGACTAATGAAATGACTTAATTTTTTTTTTTTTTTTTTTTTCTTTTGTGCCTTTTAGATGGGTGAATGCTAAACAAAATGCAGGAATTAAAAAGAACAAGCTAGATGGAGGAATGAATCAAAATGAGATGCTTGCTAAAATTTCAGACCTGAGATTCTCTCAGGCAGTATTTCAGATTGTAGAAATTCTAAAAACTGAAATAAAATATGATAAGAAATACAAAAATACTTTGAGATGAATGTGATCTAACAAAATAAAAATCATGAAATTTGGATGTCTTTACAGGGAGAAACAATCCAATAATCAGACCATATACAGACTAACCAGAATGCAGAAAATGAAACTAATAAAATGCACTAGTCCTAGCCTTGCTCTGATACCAGAAATGATGCGGGAGGCAAGGGGGTTAGGGCTAGGGATGCTGGGATAGATGCTTATGATGCAAGGAATTTTTTTTTTTTTTTTTTTTTTTTTTTTTTTTTTTTTTTTTTTTTTAGGGTTGATGATTTTTTTTGTTATGTTTCTTGTTGTTTTTCTTTGTTGTTTAGGGTTTCGATTCCCGATCACAAGCAAAGATAAGAAATATGAAGAGCAGTAAGAGAAGCTTACGCTAGCAGTTCAAAGCCCTAAAAGTAAGAACGAGAACAGGATCCCGGGATTAAGAAACCCCGGTAGGACTAGCTCGACCTACAATATCTACTTAGGAGATAAAGAGAAGGCAAACCTCAAACTTCTGAAGTGCCCGGTGCAGAGATCACTCAACTCGATGGATGCGGCCTGGATGCCCGAGCAGTCAAACCTATGGGAGCTCTGGCTTTGGGTCTGGAGGTCGCGATGGCAAAGCTAACTATCTCTAATTCTCGAGATGCCAGGGAGGACCTGTAGGCAAACAAAAGAAAGGTTAGTAGAATGTGGAGATGTACGGAAAGGAATTGAACTGGAGTTGGGAAGGGGCTTCGAGCCCAGCATCCGGCTGGATTTCGAAGTCGAAGTTGGAGATAACTTGGGGCCTCACACCCCGCGACGTCCCGGAGGATGAAGGAATGTGGCCTCACACCATGCGACGTCCTGGAGGATGAAGGATTCGCGATGCCCTGGGGCGATGGACAGGTGGCCTCGCACCACTCGATGTCCCTGGGGACGAAGGCAATTCCACTCGAACCTAGCCTAAGAGACAAGGGTTGGAGGGTAGAAGAAACTCAAACTCAATCACTCAAATTTTCATTCATTCATTCATTCATTCATTAGTTCTACAAAGGGAGGGATTGGGTCCTTTAAATAGGCACCCAAGGCCCTTTTGAAATTCAAAGTACAAATCTCATGGTGGCGCCAAAAATTTTCCACATCCCTATTTCTTTGGCTGACCAAATATTTGGAGTTGGGCGTGGCATGAGCAAAGGCTTGGAGAGGGGGATTGATCCCTTGACTTCCTTCCTTAGCATGCTTAATTTGGGAAGAGGAGTGGGGCATGGCTTGCTTGGAGGGATGTGTTCCTTGGGCTCTTCACGCCATCTTCTAGGATTGATTCTTGGCCGACCAAGGGAGAACTCCATGGGGCAGTGCATGGTTGAGGGCTTGAAGAGGGGAGTGTGTCTTTTGACCTTCCTTCCTTGCAAGATCACTTTGGGAAGAAAACTTGGGAGGAGGCTTGCTTTGAGGCTTGGTTCCTTCAAGGATCTTCAACGCCCTCTTTAGATGGAACAAGGCGTGATGTGGGGGAGGGAAGAGGGGGATGTTGTCCAAGGCATGTGGAAAGCAAGAGGATGCCACTTTGTTTCCCTTCTTGGATGCCCAAGTAGCAGCTGATGTGGCGCCACATAGGTAGCTAAGGTGGCACCTGAGTTGGCATTATCCCAAGTAGAAGGGGTGGGTTGGCCCACCAGAACTTGAGTTGGTGAAGAAAACTAGAGTGACTTCAATTGGGCTTGGGCACAGTCTAAACTCAGACTCAAACAAATACAGGACTCAAGACCTAACTTGATCCAAATTGGTCAAGGTACAGGACTAAACAACTTTGACAAGAAATTATAACAATGTTTTTGGGCTCAAGGCCTTATTACACGACTCATAGAATGGGGAACCCTAATCTGAGATCCACAGAGGATTGAGGAGCCTCTGTCGGATCCTGGTGCCCACACCACTTGCTCTCATCTTCTTCCTTTCTCAAGCATTCCATATAGTTTTAATTTACACATAAATATTGTTGCGCAATCACTTCACTATTTTTCAAATTCTATCATACTTATTAAAGTTTTGAAAAATCCAATTCACCTCCCTTTTATATTGCTTCACTGGGTAATAAGTAGTATCAAAGCTTGGTACTCAGCAAATTTGATCCAACAATCTAGAGTCAAAGATCGAATGGTAGCTAATTTAGTACTTATGTTGCTGAGGGGTAAGCTTCAAACCATCTACTTTTGTTCAATAGAATAAGCTACATATACTAGAAAACACGTATGTGCATTTACATGCAAGCTATAGACTATAACCTTTGGAAGATCATTATTAAAGGCCCTCACAAACCAACAATCATGGTAGATGGTATCACTATTTCCAAGCTTAACAATGATTGGGATAAGCAAGATATCAAACAAGCTGAATTAAATACTAAAATTATGAGCTTACTTTATTATGTTTTAAATCCTAGTGAATTCAATAAGATTTTTACTTATTTTTTAATCAAAGGAATATAAGACACACTTGAAGTTATCCTTGAGAGTACTAATCAAATAAAACAATCTAAGATAAATATGCTTGTTCATACTTATGAGATATTTAGGATGGAGCCTAGTGAATCTATAGCTAAAATGTACACTAGATTTACTAATATCATAAATACTTTAGAAAGTTTGGGCAAGCCTTTCTCTAATGCTAAACTTGTTAATAAAAGTTATGGGTCTCTTCCAACTATATGGGATGTGAAGGTCATTATCAATCAAGAGGCCAAAGATCTTGATACACTTCTCCTTGAGCAACTCCTAAGTTCTCTTATAACCTATAAATTATCCTTGAAGCAAAAGATGGTCAAAATGAGAAAAAAAGAAGATCATCGTTCTCAAGTCTACAACTACCAAGGAAAAATCTAGTGAAGACTTGTATGAGAAAGATGAAGATGATAAAACGGCCCTTATATCAAGGAAGTTCAGAAGGTTTATAAGGAAGAAGAAGCATAGCGACAAGAAGAAGCCTTATAAAGGAGAGCCGAAGAAAAAGGAGAAAGATAAGGAGCAACCTATATGCTTCGAATGCAAGAAGCCGGGTCACTACAAAATGGACTGTCCCCTTCTTAAGAAAGTCTCAAAAAATACAAGAAGAAAGCAATGATGATGACATAGAGTGAAAGTGATGGTCACTACAAGATGTATTGCCCCTTCTTAAGAAAGCCTCAAGAAAATACAAGAAGAAAGCAATGATGGGGACATAGAGTGAAAGTGATGACTCTAGCTCCGATGAAGAAATATAAGAGGTTGCTAACTATGCTTCATGACCCATGAGTAAGAGGTAAGGTCTGAAACCGAAATTAATTTTACATTTCAAGAACTACAAGATGTTTTTGCTAAACTCATGGAACATTTTTAAAAGCTAAAAATAAAAAATAAAGAAATAAGTTCTTGAGTTAACTAGTGCAAATTAAAAACTATCAAAAGATAATGATATTTTAACTCAAGAAAATCAAGAGTTGAAGGATCAAAACCTTATCTTAACTATTAAATAAGAAGAAATAACAAAAGTAAATAAAAGCTTAACTCAAGAAACTAAGGATTTGAAAAAGCAAAAGCGAGCATTAATGAATAAAAAGCTTTCAAAAAAAACAAAGCTTTAACCAAAGAAAACAAGAGATTGAAAGAAGAACTAGATAAAGTTAAACCATTTGTTGAAAAGTTCACATATAGTTTCGAAAATCTTGAAATGCTTTTGAATAATCAAAGATCTAGTTTTAACAAAGCCATATTAGGCTTTAAACAATAAAAATAATAACACTATTTCAATTTTTTTGTTTTTGCATCTTCTAGCATCACATGTCACTGTTATGGTATATTAGAAAATAAAGCTTACTTATGTGATCGTAGGAAACTAAACAATATAAAGAAGGTTTGGATTCCAAAAGGAGCCATCTCTACAAACTTTAAAGGATCCAAGATGGCTTGGATACCTAAAGTTTTTACTTGATTAATTTTATAGGTATGTCTTGCAACCAAAGAGAAGAAAAGATTATGGTATCTAGATATTGGTTGCTCAAAATACATGACCTGAGATATGAAGCAATTCGAGTCTCTTGAAGCATTAAAAGGGAATAATATGATTTTTGGTGATAATGGGAAGAATAAAATTATTAGAATCGGTAAAGTTTGTATCATCTCATCTACTTATATAGAAAATATTTTACTTGTAGATGGATTAAAACATAATTTACTTAGTATTAGTCAATTTTGTGATAAAGAATTTAAGTAATTTTTGAGTCTTCATTATGCATTGTCTTTAGACTCAATGACAATGAAATCATGTTCATTTGATATAACATGGAACATCTATATGGTAGATCTTAATAATCTTTCTATGAAAGATAACCAATGTCGAGTTACAATGTAAGCTAAAGTCAATAAAACTAGTTAGTTATGTCACTATAGATGAGAATATGCTAGTATGCATTTGCTTTCCAAATTGAAAAAAAAAAATTTATAAAAGATTTATCAAAACTCACTTTTTAAAATAACAAAATTTATGATGCATGTCGATTTAAAAGATAAACTAAAAGTTCCTTCAAATTAAAAGGTATAGTCATTACTTCTAGACCATTAGAATTACTTCATATGGATCTATTTAGACCCATAAGAACCACTATTTAGGTGAAAAGAAATATGGTCTAGTCATTATAGATGATTTTTTTATACTTTACATTGGCAATGTTTTTGGTACATAAGGATGAAACTTTTTCAGCTTTTACTAAGTTTTATTAAAAGGTTTCAATTGAGCAAGGTACTTAAATTGTTTGCATTCATAGTGATCGTAGAACTAAATTTGAAAACCAAGATTTCAAAAATTTTGTAATAAAAAAGTCATTGATCATAATTTCTCTACATAATGATGTGGGACTAAATAGCATGCAAGGAAATTTTCATGCATTCAGCATTAAGTTAAGATTTTATTTCCCAAATTTTAAGTCAAATAGAAAAAAGGATGATCCTATAGAAATTCTATACCGCAAGCATACAAAAAAGACCCTCAAAAAAGATAAAAACAGGACCGCTAGGGCTATGAAATTCGGGTAAGGCTAGCTTTTCTACAATATCAAGATCTAGAGGGCTAGGGGGTGTGTACCTAGCAATGTTTGCTGCTGCTTCCATATGGGGATCGCTCCTCGCTCCCAGATGCGGACTAGAAGGTCAAGCCAAAAACCCATGGATCCGTCGACTTTTTATCCGCTGACCCGATGGCTAGGCAATGGACTCCGATTTGCATGAAACTTGAGGGACCTGCAAAACACCAAACAAAGAGTTAGATATGATGGGAAACTTGCTGGATTGATGAAGGAATAAAGAAAAGAGAGATAGGATGGCTTGAAAAAGGTGGGCATCCAAGGTTGATGAAGGTTGGATAGATAGGGCCTCACACCCAATGATGCTCAAAGAGCAAAGGCAAATAGTCTCTCACCCACTCCTTACGGAGGACAAAACACAAAGCAAATAAATCAAGAAGACTTTTTATTTCTTGAATAAGTGGTTGAAGTTCTCATACAAAGCAGTCCCTTATATATTGTCATGAGACTTAGGGCCAAGCAATTGAAAACAAGGAAATAAAGGGATGCCCACTTTCTTCCTAAAGTGTGGGGCTGAATACATGGAAGAAATCACTTTCATGCCATACAAAATTTCCTCCAAACATGGTAGGTAGTGGTGACCAAGAGGGGACCATAAGGGGTACCAAATAACTTCCATCTTGGGCTTGTGGTGGTCCACAACATTCCTAAGGAAGCATCCATGAATCTGGGGATTGAAAGATATCCATTGGCATGTGGACTTGGTGTTCTTGGGGTGTGGAAGGGGTGTGCTGGCATGTGAACATCAACTCATGCATGGGCCAACTTCATGATCCTCCAAGTAATCCAAGGTGGCATAATCCATGGTGTGACTGGGACTCCACGCGGCTGCTGAGGTGGCACACTGGGTGTGGTCCTTCACATACTTGAGTCTTCTCTAACTGGACTTAACTCAATAGAGCTGGACATGATTACAAGACTCAAAATGATAAATGACTCAATATAAGCTAAACATAACCCAAAACTCAACTCAAAAACCCTAATGGTATGAGTCGACTCTAAATACAGGACTCAGATATAAAAGTAAAACTCAATGGCCCAAAACAAGACTCAAATGGGTTCACTTAAGCTTAATTAAGCTAAACTCTATTACAGGACTTCAAATGACTCAACTGACTCAGGCCCTAATTACAAGACTCAAAGGGCTAACAGGATTTGATTTTTAGGCAAAAATATAAATTGGTTAAGGGACTGAAAGATCTCAAAATTCAGGAACCCATAGTAACTAGGGTTGATCCTGATATCCCCATCAATTCTCCCGGGGTAGGAGAAACTTGACCCTATCAAGTAAGGGTCATCTTGTGTAGGTAAAAGGGTTGGGTCATGGTGCTGCGGGTCTTCTCGAGGGATCCATGAACATTCAGAGTCCGGTCGACCTTGTCATCGGACCAAACGATATGGATAGCCTTGGTCCCGGGTCATAACAGCTTGGCCATCTAGGTCATGCTTGATCCGTATTTCTCTTCCAGGGCAATTTAGTGGACACTCAAGTAACGTTTCTCTCTCAAGAATAGGGTGAGGTCCAAAAATCTCACTAGGTGTCATTGCTGGTACCCTATGCACAACTAGGCTCGAGATATTGAAAGTCAAGCTAATGCCAAAATCTGGGGGTAATTTAAGCACAAAGGCACTAGGGTCAACTCTCTTTTTCACTTGTAAGGGTTTAGCTTCACAAGCATGTAGCTTCTTAATAGCTCCCAAAGGAAACCACTCAGGTCTAGACCTAATCTCTGCATGATCTCTCTCAGTATACTCTTTGACTTGATATCGAGAATTAGCCATGTTATTATTAGTGTTCAAGTGAATGCTAATGTCCTGATGAAGATGCTGTGTAGAGATCTATGCAGGTGTGAACAGTGGGATTAAGCTTAAGGGTCTTTTAGGATTGAAACCAGATAGCACCTCGGTATCTATATTCACTTCATTGCTTAGGATAAGGATGTAGACCCAAAACTCAATCCACCTTTCAGGTTTCAAACTTAAAATTTTTTAGGAATCATAAAATCTAAAAGTCCTATGGTATAGGTACAGTAAGTTTCCTAGGGGCAGTAAATATCCTCTCCAGAATTGTAGGACATGAATTGCAGCATGGAAGTCTTTAGGGTAGACATGGTTCAACAAGCTCCTATGCTTAAGAAAAATTAACGGCTTATCTATCCTAACCACATGTTTGGCACAAGGGTGGTTTACAGTCACTAGTTCTACAGTAGGCTAGGAATCCAATACTGGTGACAGGTCATTAGGAAGGTCTTTGGGAAGCTTACCTGAAAAGTCCTCTAAAATAATATCAACTTCCTGGGATTGTTCCTTAGGGATTGGTTACTGGCCTCCTCAATGGACAATTCTGGTGAACCCTCACTTCATCAACTATGTTTGATCCTGGCTCAGTCACTTCTTCTCCAAATTCTTTAGTGGGTTTAGGATCTTTTTCTGTTAGGTCCTTAGTGGGTTCACTTTCTTGCTCTAGGCTCAAGTCATAGGTATCTTCTTTAGACTCTTCAATGGGTTCAGGAGTTTCTTTTCCTAGAATTTCAATGATTTCAACCTCTTCAATACTCCTCGATCAGACTTGAGTCAACCTCATACACCTCTTCTTCAAGTTCAGCAATGGGTTTAGACTCATCCTCTTCTAGCTCTCCTATATGTAATTCTTTGGTTGGACATTGGCTAGCATAGTGTCCCAGTTTGTGGCATCTATAGCACGTGGTGTTGGGACTTCTCTGAACCTCTGGTGACTTGCTCTTATTCTTCTCTAGCTCCTCAACCTAGGGATATCCTAAGTCTTGAGTATCAGTGCAATCAATTTAAACTTCTTGATCCTTACTCCTATCATTCTTGGGAACTCGTGGGATATTGGGCTAGGGTCGGCTCAGGTCGAGTCGGCTCGAGCTGGGTCAGGTCGAGTCGGCTCGAGTTGGGTCGACTCGAGTTGAATTGGCTAGGACTGGTCTTGGGTCAAGGGCACTAGTCCTAATGCGCTCAAGTTGACTAAGGGGTACCTGACTAATATTTGGCTTGCACTCGAGGGTGGTAAGGGTGGGTCAACTAAGGGGGAGTGGACTAATACTAGGTTCATATCTAGGGATATTGAACCTATGGGGTTCAGGTTGACTAGGAGAAAACTGACTGGCAATAGGCCGATACCTAGGGGTTATGGGTTCCATGGGCTCATAGGATATTGGCTCAGACCTATGGGTTATGGATTTATCTGTTCTGGGTGCATAGGGGCTAGGTTCATAGGTTCTGGGTTCACAGGACCTGGGTAGGTACTTTTCTCTAAGTTTGCTTTTCATGACTCTCCAGGTAGTTATGGGTGCTTCTTCTTCTAGTCTAGCCATTCTCTCAAACTTATCCCAGTCTACCTTTTCCTGGCGAACTAACTTAGCTTTAGCAAACTTGAACTGATTTTTTTTTGGATAGAACCCATATTCTTTCAAAATAAAGGTCCATATTCCTTTCCCAATTAAGATAATCAAACTCAGGATCACCGCCAAATTTAGGTGTCCTGTGAATTTATAATTGGTTTTCTTTACGCTAAGATCCAAGATTGGTACAGGGTGTGGGGTTCTCCTATGGTTGGGCTCTAAGTATAGGTCAAGGTGTTGGGCTCTCCTAGGGTTGGGAGGTGTAGGTAAAGGTGACTTAGGTTTGGATTTGGTATGGGGCCTACGGTTGCTCTCTAGGGTTCCTAACCTAGTCTCCATCTGATCGAACCTCTGGTTCATCTGGGTAAATGATTGGGCCATCTGCTCAGGTAAGGCTCTTATTTGGGCTTTAAGATTAGAATTATCCATGGGTTCAGCTGACTGTGGGTGTGGTGGATGATATGAGACTCCTGACCTAGTACATATGCAAGACTCAAAGGACAAATCAACTACGATTTTCTAGACCTAAAGCCCAAACAGAATGGGTCGACTCGACTTACAAACAACACAACACCTAATCCTTCCATGGGCCAAGTAAGAGGTGGGGTGGTGGGAGTGTTGGGAATTATGTCTCAAAGCCAATCGTTCAGGCTGTAGATGATTGTGCAAATTTTATAATTGTATATAAATTTTTAATGAATAAAAGTTATTCTTTTGGCTGTTCATCACATGTGCATTTTTTGTAAAAGAACTCTTGTATGATGGAGTCCTTAGAACTACATTATATTTGATATAGAGAGGATATATCAAGTAGTTCTTAAATTTGTTCACAACCAAATGATACATTGTTATAGGATGACGATGTATCAAGTATAGGTTTTTGTATCTCATATTGGTTGGTTGTCCTCTTGACTAAGGAGTGTGATGACACTTATGTGGCATACAAGTGAAATGTATGACATCTCACTGAATGTGACCATCTGCAGAGCTCTCTTCTGCCAAAGGGTTGCTCATAAAGGGATATGGATATATGTGTCCCTTAGACTTGAGGTCACCATGATAGCTTGCAAGCAACTCACTGTACTTTGGTGCCGGACTATCTGGATTTCTAATCCAGACATGAAAGGTTTCTGGGTGCAGTAAAGTACTTATGGAGCGGTGGTGGATCAAGATGAAATTGACCCCTCCAAATAGTTTGGAGTGAATGACTTGCTGTGTCTCAATTTAGCAAAACCTTAGCCAGGGTAGTTTTGTGAGTCATAGAACTTGTAAGGTTAAGACACGATCTGGATGAACCAAATTAAGGTTGGCAATCGAACCCTAGGTCACCCTGAGCATTATGAGGTCAATGGGATAAATTATATGGTAGCCATATGCTAGAGGTACTTGAAAGTTGCTCTGCAATCTTTGACCTATTCGGACGTTGGGTATCTTGCTAGATTAGGACTTTGACTGGTACTAGAAGTGTTCCAGTGCTACTGGCTTAGTATTTGAACCTATGGGGTCACACACCATAGGGGTCTCTATTTGATTTTAAGGCTGATCGATGATTAAGAATAGTTTGCTATCACCGGCAATCAATATGATTGACCATGTGTCGACATTTGAGGGGTCGACACTTGGCTATGATGAGAATTATTTTTGGAAGGCGTTTCTAGACGAGCCGACTCTACCCGTGCTCGAGCCAACTCTTTCCTACTGAAAGAATAGTTCGACTATTCTATGTTCTGGATGAGCCGACTCGATCCCTGCTTGAGTTAACTCATCTCTGCTTGACCAGAAAACCCTGAACAGATTTCTGGGAAGCTTTTTAAGAAGGTTTCGACCTGGTTTGAATTTTGAATTCAAGCTATTTTTGCTCTAAACTTTCATGGAATGATTGTCATTCCTTTCTAATATTGTTAGATCCAAATTGGTATGTTCCTTAACCTTCTCCCCCAATCACTCCTCCTTCCTCTTTCTCCCTCTCTTGGCTGCCTCTATAAATAAGTGTTATTTTTAGGGCTGCTAAAGGTTGAAAAAAAATAGGTAGAAAAAAAAAGGATTTTAGCTTGTCGTACTACTGAAATTCTTATAGGGAAGAAAAGGGTTGTAAGGACTTGGGCATTGGGTATGCGAATGCCTAGCACTCAAGCTGGGTCTTGGAAAGAGAGATAGTTTAGGAAGGGTTCCACCTCTCCTCCTTGTCTTCCAAGAAGAAGAAGAAGATCGGCCTCAAGGATCCTAAGGAGCTAGCACTCCGAGAGAGTTTATCAGAGTCGAACCCCAGTGTGGATTATCCGTAGAGGCCAGACATATGTGTGGCTTGAGCATTTTACCCTTTTTCCACAACATTTTCAAAGGTATAATGGTAAGGTACTTTTATATCTTTGATTATTTTTCTTGCTCTTGATGTATATTTCATGCTGCATTATCTTACTAGATCTTATTGCTGGCAGATTGGTAGATCATTTTAATCGATCTACCAAGCCTTCTGTTGTGTTCATTTTAAAATAGTTTTAAAATGCTTTTCATCTGCCTAGCATGTTTTTCCCTTCAAATGGTATCAGAGCATAGGTTTTCTTTGTAGTATTGTAATGCTAGCATGCTTTAACATCATTATTTTTTCTTAAGTACTTAGATTGAGTGCTTCACCATGGCCATCCGGTCATAGGAGAGAAGTAGAGCTACAAGATCCTCTCTTCCCATTCAATGGGGTCTCCTATGGTGTGTAGGGGTGCCGCTTGTGATTGACTCATGAAAAAGAAAATAAGAGAAAATGTAGATTAAAAAATATTTTAATCTAATGTTATGATCATAAAATAAATTTAGATAAGATCTAAGAGTTTTGTTTTGATTGTGTTTAATCTCTAACTTTGAATAGTTCAAGTAAGATGCATGAAATTGAAGTCACTATTTTTTGCCCACATACATGAGCCGACTCGACTCTTGCTCGAGCCGACTTGTTTATGCAGGCAGAACAGTCTGTCTATTCTGGTTCTGAACGAGCCAACTTGACCCCTGCTCGAGCCCACTCATCTCTATTGATAGAAGAATCATTTTCTAGTTCTGGACGAGCCGACTCACATTCTACATGAGTCGACTTGACCAGAATGCCTTGAAATAGTGAATTCAAGTTTGCTTGTAAAATTATTTTACATTTTTAATTGAAATTGTTCTGATTAATTAAGGCTATTGGACTTAATTGAGACTTAATTTATATTGAATGACAAAAACTTTAGAAATATGATTCAAAGATTTTAAGTTATTTTAGAAAGCCTTAAGGGTCATGGGTCGATCAGAATTGATTAGATAGCTCATTGACTCGTGTTAACCCATGTCACCCAAGGTTAATCAGTCTTGACTAATTTTAGGTGCCCATGAATCATTAGTTATGTGTAACCCTCCTTGATTGCTAATGTTGTCAGTGGGAGGTTAATCCATGTCTTATCATCTCTTCTTCTGTCATATTAAAATTAAATCCTCTAAATTATTAGGTCCATAAAAGGATAAAGTTATAGGGATAACCAAGTCCTAGCCTCCCATTAAGTGGGATGAAAATGGGTCCAATAGTTGGGTGTTCATCGGCAGATCCAAAGATCGGGTGTTCTCGGGCTATGAGAATTGCTGTTCATAATATGATGGCTTAGTGCGACTTTCTTAACGGTGGTCAGGTGGGCCGACCAAAGTCAGGCTTGACTATTCATTAGCTAGAAGCATTGAATTTTGTCATGTTAATGGTTGGACCAAACCGAGACTTTCAATAAGAGGCCCAAAGGCCGATTGAAGTGCACCTTGGGGCAAAACCTAAATACTAGAGGTTACTTGGAGAAGTAATCGGTTGAAGAACCAACCTTTAGATGCGCATGGGTTGGCCAACCAAAGTCAAGCTCATGTGTTGTCTATTGGACTCTAGTACCCACTAAGGAATTAAAGTAATTCCTCGGATTGGAGGTAGAGGCTACTAGTCTAAACAAGTTAGTGGGAGGGGCCTTTAGACTAAAGTCCATGTCTTTAGGTTCAAATTCATATACACTAATTAGTCTTTAGTTTTCCATTAAGATGTCTTCCAACCTATCGCTCCAATCTCTTCTTGATAATGAGAAGCTCAAGGGTCCCAACTTCGATAGCTGGTATCGAAGGCTTAGGATTGTCCTAGAGCATGAACGGATCCTGTATGTGATATCAGATCCGGCACCTAAAAGCCCTGCTCCCAATGCTCTAGGTTCGGTCAGAAACACTTATCATAAGTGGCTCTCTGACAGGACCACTGTCCAATGCATTACGTTAGCAGCAATAAACAACGAGTTTAGTCACAAGTTCGAGGAAGCCCAGCCAGAGGAAATCCTTCAAAGGTTGAAGGAGTCCTTTGGCACACTCGATGACGTTGAAAGGTACAAGGTCTCCTGTGCTATCTACAATGCATGGATGCGTGATGGGGCCTCAGTCACTGATCATGCACTATACATGATCGAGATGATTGAGCACCTGGGCAAGCTCGGATGTCTCTTGTATGAACAGCTTAGAAAAGATGCTATTCTGAATTCCCTACCCTCTTCCTATCTAGATTTTCTCGATCATTATAGAATGAATAAGCATGCAGTTAACTACCATGGTCTATTGGAGTTATTGTTGACTTATAAAAAAGACCACCAACTGAACAAATGGGTGGTAAATCTAGTGGGAGGGTCTTCGCAGGCATCATCCCTTTAAGAAAGGGAAAAAGGTGCAGAATGCTTCTGGGCCTAGTCAGGCCAAAAAGGTGAAGGCTGATAAGAGCAATGCAGAGTGCTTCTTCTGTAAGAAGCAGGGTCATTGGAAGAGAAATTGTCCTCTTTACATTGCATCCCTTGACCCTAATAGATCCAAAAAGAGAAAGCAGCAGGATGATGTTGGACAAGGTATTTTTATGATAACACCTTATAGTTTCTCTATCTGTGATACTACTAACTGGGTATTAGATACTGGAAGTTCAATTCATATTTTCAATTCTTTGTAGGGACTTCAAGTTAGTAGAAGTTTCAAGGACGGCAAGAGATTCTTGAACATGGGAAATGGAAGCCAAGTTCCAGTCATAGCGTTAGGAGTCCTCAAACTAGTTTTCGAGTCCTGTACAATCATTTTGAATGAGTATCATTATTGTCCATCTTTTATCTTAAATGTCATTTCTGTAGGCCAATTGGTCATGTATGGTTATGAACTATCAATAAAGAATGACATTTTCAAAATCATTTGGAATGGTTCTGTAGTGATGAATAAACATATAAATAATGACATTTATGTACTATCATGACCTCTTAGTGTAATGTACATGTCTAACAAATATCCTAAGATAGATAATGTCAGCGATGCATACTTGTGGCATTGTAGGCTAGGTTATATTAACAAGAACAGGATAAACAGATTAAAAAGCGAGGGTATCCTTAATTAGTGAAAATGGTTCATTGCCAACCTGTGAGTCCTGTCTTCTTGGAAAGATGACAAAGTCATCTTTTGCTGGAAAAGGTGAACGAGCCAAAGAGATTCTAAGTCTAGTATATACTGATGTATACGGACCCATAAATGTTTATGCCAGAGGTGGGTACAGTTATTTCATAACATTTACAGATGACCTTTCGAGGTACGGTTATATCTTCTTGATGAGACATAAACTGAGTTGTTTGAAATGTTCAAATAATATCGTAATGAAGTAGAAAAATAAAGTAGAAGATGTATCGAAACCCTTCGATCAGATCGAGACGATGAATATCTTTCCAGGAAGTTTCTGACATATCTCGAGAAGAATGGGATTCTTTCTCAATGGACACCTCTAGGGACACCTCAGTTAAATGGAGTGTCTGAAAGGAGGAATCGAATCTTGTTAGACATGGTTCGATCCATGATGGGCTTTGCTTCTCTGCTGCTATCCTTTTGGGGATATGCTTTAGAATTAGCCTGTTACTTTTTGAATAGGGCTCCGAGTAAATTTGTTAACAAAACCCCATATGAGATATGGATTGGACATAAGCCGACACTCTCACACCTTCGAGTCTAGAGTTGCCCGGCTTATGTAAAATATTTGGAAATGGACAAACTTGGACCTAGGTCTGACTGATGCCTATTTGTTGGGTATCCAAAAAAGTCTAAGAGGTATCTCTTCTACTTGGCCGAGGAACAAAAGTTGTTCGTCAGTCTTAGGGTTATCTTTTTGGAAAAGGAATTCCTTGGTGAAAGAACTATAGCCGCTAAGATTAAACTTACTGAAGTTCAACAAGTAGAAGAATCGGCACACTTAAGGGACAACATAGAACCGGTTGTGATTAGATCACACCCTGAGCTCTCACAGGAACCATTAAGGAGATCTGATAGGGTATCGAGTCTATCAGACAAATACTACAGTTTCTTGGTCCGGGAAATGATCCCATTGAACTCGATGAGAATAATGAGGATCCGATCACCTATATGGATGCGATGCAGAGGTCTGACTCTAAAAAATGGCTGGGAGTCATGAAATCCAAAATGGAATCCATGGAAATCAACAATGTATGGACATTAGTTGATCCTCCTGAAAGGATAAAATCTGGTGTATTATGACAGCACTAGAGCCATTGCTCAAGCCAAAGAGCTGAAGTCTCATCATCGTACAAAGCATATTATGTGGTGCTATCACCTTGTACGAGAGATCATGAAATGATGTGACATTGACCTTCAGAAGATCAATGAAAAGGAAAACCTTGCTGACCCCTTCACTTAAGTCGTTGGAGTTCAAGAGTTCGACGGTTATAAATAGAAAATGGGAATAAGTTTCTGTACCGATTGGCTTTAGTCCAGTGGGAGCTGTTGAAAATTGTGTCCCAAAGCCAATCGTCTAAGCTGTAGATGGTTGTACTGATTTTATAATTGTATATGAATTTTTAATGAATAAAAGTTATTCTTTTGGCTGTTCATCATATTTGCATTTTCTTGAAAAGAACTCTTATTGATAGAATCCTTAAAACTATATTATATTTGATATAGAGAGGATATATCAAGTAATTCTTAAATTAGTTCACAACTAAAGGATACATTGTTATAAGACGACGATGTATCAAGTATAGGTTGTTGTATCTCACATTGATTGGTGTTCTCTTAACCAAGGAGTGTGGTGACACTGATGTGACATACAAGTGAAATGTGTGACATCTTACTAAACGTGACCATCTATGGAGCTCCCATCTACTAAAGGGTTGCTCACAAAGGGATATGCGTATATGTGTCCCTCAGACCTGAGGTCACCATGGTAGCTTGCAAGCAACTCACTATACTTTGGTGCCGGACTATCTGGATTTCTAATCTAGTAATGAAAGGTTTCTGGGTGTAGTCAAGTACTTGTGGAGCGGTGGTGGATCAAGATGGAATTGACCCCTCCAAATAGTTTGGAGTGAGTGATTCGTTGTGTCTTAATTTAGCAAAATCTTGGCTAGGATAGTTCTTGTGAGGAGTCACAGAACTTGTAAGGTTGAGACATGATCTGGATGAACCAAATTAGGGTTAGTAGTCAAACCCTAGGTCACCCTAATCATTATAAGGTCAAAGGGATAAATTATACGGTAGCCATATGCCAGAGGTTCTTAAAAGTTGCTCTGTAATCTTCGACCTATCCAAACATCGGGTATCATTAATAGATGAGGACTTTGATCGATACTGGAAGTGTTCTAGTGCTACCGACTTAGTGTTCGAACCTATGGGTTCACACACCATAGGGGTCTCTATCTGATCTTAAGGCTGATCGATGATTAAGAACCGTTTGCTGTCACTAGCGATCAATATGATTGACCATGTGTCAACACTTGAGGGGTCGACACTTGGTTGTGACGAGAATTATTTCTGGAAGACTTTTCTTGACGAGCTGACTCGACCCCTTCTCGAGTTGACTCATCTCTACTCGACTAGAAAACCTTGAATGGATTACTGAGAAGCTTTTTAAGAAGGTTTTGACTTGGTTTGAATTTTGAATTCAAGTTGTTTTGGCTCCAAACTTTCATGGAATGATTGTCATTCCTTCCTAATGTGGTTAGAGCCAAATTGATATGCTCCTTGACCTTCTCCCCCAATCACTCCTCCTTCCTCTTTCTTCCTCTTTTGGCTGCCTCTATAAATAAGCGTTATTTTTAGGGCTACAAGATATTGAAAAAAATAGGAAGAAAAGAAAAGGATTTCAACTTGTCTTGCTGCTGAAATTCTTAGAGGGAAGAAAAGGGTTATGAGGACTTAGGCATTAGGTGTGCGAACGCCTAGCACTCAAGCTGGGTCTTGGGAAGAGAGATAGTTTAGGAAGGGTTCCACCTCTCCTCCTTGTCTTCCAAGAAGAAGAAGAAGATCGGCCTCAAGGATCCTAAGGAGCTAGCACTCCGAGGGAGTTGATCAGAGTTGAGCCCCGATGTGGATTACCTATAGAGACCAGACACTTGTATGGCTCGAGCGCTTTACCCTTTTCCACATCATTTTCAAAGGTATAACGGTAAGGTACTTTTATATCTTTGATTATTTTTCTTGCTCTTGATGTATATTGCATGCTGCATTATCTTACTAGATCCTGTTGCTGACAGATTGGTAGATCATTTTGATCGATCTACCAAGCCTTCCACTATGTTCATTTTAAAATAGTTTTAAAATGATTTTGATCTACCTAGCATGTTTTTCCCTTCAGGGAGGCCCTCCTTGCTTTTGCAGGGACCCAATTAAGTAACCACCAGTCCACGTAAGGTGTTTGCCTTTGGACCTCTAGCCTTAGACACCCGCTTCTAGTAATAGGTGAGGTATTGGGTGCACTAGTCTTTCCACAATGTTTGAACCTGACCTATTGGTGTCCCTAAACCGCTTTAAGCTGCTACTTGATTTTAATTAGGCTTAGGTTCGAATGCAAGGATTGTTGTTTTGAGCTAAGGAGAGGTGATCAAATCCTCCCCCCATCTGACATAGTGAAATTGCCCTTAATGTAGCTTATGCATATGCTGGCACACATATGAAACCCTAATTGATGCAATGTAATTTATTTTATATTTTTACTTTTTTATATTTTTCTCTTAATAGAAATATCTTATGCAGGAAATTAACTAATATACAGGAATTATACAAAAAAATTAAAATAGGCAAGAATTATGCAAAGAACCCTGATCATGCTGAAATTATGCTTGATGAAATTAGGGGCAGAATATTTCCTAGGTAGAAAACAGGCTTGTAGAAAATCTATAATTCGAAATAAATTATGAAAAAATATTGATAAATAGAAATCAAATATGATGAATCTAGAAAAACAAGAATCAGATTTTTATCAGATACCTATATATAGAAACAATTATTTGAACAGACCATATACCAGAATTATGATATGCAGAAATTAAGCCCTAATCAGGCTCTAATACCAAATGATGAGGGACAACTTATGCATGCAAACTAATTTATTGTTATTTAGTAGTGAGTTGAGATTAGTTATCCTGAATTTAGAGACAAAGTTCTAAGCAGGGAATCCTAGAGAAAATATAGAAGAACATGCACACGAAATAGGCCCTAAATAATGAAAAGAAAAGGACCGCTGAGACTAGAGAACCCCGGTAGGGCTAGCTTTTCTGCAATATCAAAATCTAGAGGGCTAGGGGGTGTGTACCTGACAATGTTTATTGCTGCTTTCATGAAAGGATCACTCCTCGCTCCTGGATGTGGCCTAGAATGTCAAGCCAAAAACTCGTAGATCCATCGATGTTTTATCCACTGACCCGATTGCTAGGTAAACGGACTTCGATTGACATAAAACTTGAGGGATCCACAAAACACCAAACAAGGATTTAGATGTGATAGAAAACTTGCTGGATTGATGAAGGAACAAAGGAAAAAGATATAGGATGGGGTGGCTAGAAGATGGCTTGAAGAAGGTGGGCGTCCAAGGTTGATGAAGGTTAGATAGATAGGGCCTCACACCCCTCGATGCTCAAAGAGCAAAGGCAAATGGATCTCTTACCCACTCCTTATGGAGGACAAAACATAAAGCAAATAACTCAAGAAGACTTTTTATTTCATGAATAAGTGATTGAAATTTTCATACAAAGGAGTCCCTTATATAGAGTCATGAGACTTAGGGTCCAAGCAAATGAAAACAAGGAAATAAAGGGGCACCCACTTTCTTCCTAAAGTGTGGGGCTGAATACATGGAAGAAACCACTCTCATGCCATACAAAATTCTCTCCAAACATGGTAGGTAGTGGGCAGCCAAGAGGAGACCATGAGGGGTGCCAAATAACTTCCATCTTGGGCTTGGGGTGGTCCACAACATTTCTAAGTAAGCATCCATGAATCTGGGGATTGAAATATATCCATTGGCATGTGGACTTGGTGTGCTTGGGGCATAGAAGGGGTGTGCTAACATGTGGACATCAGCTCCTCATGCATGGGCCAACTTCATGATCCTCCAAGTAATCCTAGGGTGGCGCAATCCAGGGTGTGACTGGGACTCCATGCAGTTGTTGAGGTGGCACACTGGGTGTGGTCCTTCACATACTTGAGTCTTCTCTAACTAAACTTAACTCAATAGAACTGGACATGATTACAAGACTCAAAATGATAAATCGCTCAACATGAGTTGAACATAACCCAAAACTCGACTCAAAAACTCTAATGGTATGAGTCAACTCTAAATACAGGACTCAGGTATAAAAATAGAACTCAAGGGCCCAAAACAGGACTCAAATGGGTTCACTTGATCTTAATTAAGCTAAACCCTAATTATAAGACTTCAAATGACTCAACTGACTCAGGCCCTAATTACAAGACTCAAAGGGCTAACAGGACTTGATTTTTGGGCAAAATTGAAAATTGGTTAAGGGACTGAAAGATCTCAAAATTTAGGAACCCATAGTGAACTAGGGTTGATCCTGATATCCCCATCACCTAGGATACCTCAATAAAATAAGGTTGTAGAAAGAAAAAATAGAACTTTGAAAGAAATGGCATGCACCATGCTACGTAAAATAGACCTTCCAAGATATTTTTGGATGGAAGCTATTAACAAAGTATGTTACATTTTAAACCATGTTTTGATCCATCTATTTTTAAAAGAATACCTTACAAACTTTGGAAAGGTAGAAAGCCTACTATAAAATATTTTTGTACTTTTTAATGTTGATATTTCATTTTAAATAATGAAAAATATAAATTAGGTAAATTTGATGCCAAGTCAAATAAGGGTATCTTTCTAGGATATTTTACATCTAGCAAGGCATATACAGTCTTTAACAAAAGAACACTTATTGTAAAAGAATTCATGTATATGGTTTTTTATGAATCTTGTTAACTCTGGCCTTAATTTTGATGTATAACAAAAATTAAGTATATATGAGGTACTAATATTTTGTTGGTGTTATCAGATTGACATTTCAAGTACCCTCCAAATTCTTAAATAAAGAACTTAAGTGATTAACTCTTGAGTGAAAAAAATCTCATGCTTTAGCAAGTGTTCACAAGTTGAAAAGTCAAGGATATAGTTTTTTATAGATAATTGAAGGATAGAATGGCGAAAAGTAGATCAAACTTTTAAAACCTAAAGTTTGGCACACATTTTTGAATTGGCATAGCTCAAGTATCGATCTTCAAAAAATTAGTATGTAAAGTTTTTCAACCGGCACATCAAGTATTAACACTTATTGTTTAAGTATCGACTCACATGTCGACTCAAGGATCAACTCAAAGACCAAGTGTTGATATGACAAGAATTAATAGAAAGCTAAAATTCTTGGTATAGTCTTAAGTGTCGATACCTAGACTCCAAATATTGACTCAAGAATTGACTCACAAGATTAACTTATGCCCTAGTATTGAAGTCATAGGAAAAAACAGAAGACTAGATTTTTAGAACAAACTCAAGTATCGATACTTGGATCTCAAATGTTGACTTAGGTGTCAACTCACAAGGTCAGCTCATGCTCAAATGTTGTGTCATAGGATGATTCTAAAGAGCAGTATTTTTCAAAACAACTCAAGTATCGATTCAAGAACTTTAAGTGTCAATTAAAGTATCGATTCATAGAGTGAAGTATCGATACTTGCAAGTTTGATAACACATAATGGCTATATTTCCAAAATTACAAAAAGCTAGGTCTTTGTGTCAAATAGCTAGTTCTTATTCTCTAATGATCATAAACTATTTTTTGAAGATATTGAGTATATTTATCCCTCACCAAACTCATTATAGAAAAAAGAAAACCTTAAAGAAAGACAAATGCTTCCAAAAGAATCTTCTAAGAGCAAACTTTTAAAAATAAAAACTTTTGTTCTTAAAGAGTGTGCCTTCAATTCTCAGCAACCATCAATTATTGTAATCATTGAGGCTTTCCATTGAAGAAAACTACTCAAAGCATCCTCCAAGAGCTTCATCAACTTTTCTTTTACTCTTTTAGATAGCTCTTTTGTGCTTGAAACATTTATACTTTGGTTTATTCGTTATTACTAGTTTTAAGGATATTGAAACTAGGGGATAGGCCCTTCCAAGTCTTTGAATTGGATTGCAAGCCTATGATTGGCTTGTTGTAAGGTTGTATTAATGAGCCTAAGTGAGAAAACTAACAAGGATTGAATTTGTTAGCTTGGAAAATAAATCGACTATAATCTTAAAAAATTATAGTAAAATTTTCAAGGGATTCTTGGAAAGTGATGTAGGTGCTTGGAGTATACCGAATCACTATAAAAAAACTTATATTTGTATGCTTTGCTCTTCTTCTCCTCTTTTCTTTTCAAGCATTGCATATAGTTTCATTCAGCACATATTTTTGTAATATAATTACTTCATCACTTTCAAAACTCAGTACATACTTGTTTTAAATTTTTTAAAAACTCAATTTATCCCTTCTCTTGGGTTGCTTCACTAGGCAACAAATCTAATGATTAAATCTTCTAGAAAAGAAGAAGCTTTGGATAATAAAATAGGAATTCAAAGAATAGAAAATTTAACATTGAAGGGTGCACCCTCCAAGTACTTTGAAGAAGATTAAAAGGAGGAAGAAGAAAGAATCCCTACAAGACAGAATGATCTACCTAAAGAGTGGAGGTATGTTCGTGGATACCCTAAAGAACTAATCATAGGTGATCCATCAAAAGGGATAAGGACTCGATCCTCTCTTAAAAATGTTTGTGATTATTTAGCCTTTGTATCTCAAGTTGAACCTAAAAATATTGAAAAATACCCCAATTGGAAAAATGCAATAAAAGAAGAATTAAATCAATTTGAAAGAAAGAATATTTGGATTTTAGTAGAAAGACTACCTAATATATCAATAATTGAAACTAAACAGATATTTAAAAATAAATTAGATAAAAATAGAATAGTAACTAGAAACAAAGCTGGACTTATAGCTAGAGGATATAATGAAGAAGGTATTGATTTTGATAAAATTGTTGCATATGTTACTAAATTAGAAGTAATTAGATTATTACTTATATTTATATGTTTTATGAACTTTAAACTATTTCAAATGAATCTTAAAAGTATATTTTTAAATGGATACATAGAAGAAGAAGTTTATATTGAACAACCACCTGGTTTTGAAGATTATACTTATTCAAATCATGTTTTTAAACTTCATAAAGCTCTTTATGATTAAAAATAAAATCCATGTGCATGGTAGGATAGGTTGAGCAAATTTTTAGTTAAAAATGTTTTACAAAAGAAAATGTCAATACTACCTTGTTATTAAAAAGAAGTGATGACTTATTAGTGGATAAATTTATGTTGATGATATTAAATTTGGTGTCACTAATCAAGTTCTTTGTTAAGAGTTTGCTAAGTTAATGCAGGGGGAGATTGAGATGAGCATAATGGGAGAGCTAAATTTCTTCTTCAAGCTCCACATCAAATAAACTAAAGAGGAAATCTTCATCAACCAAGCAAAGTACATTAGAGTAGGTGTCGACTCACCAATGGTTTCCTATTTTATTAAGGCTCGATCGACATCCTTTTTCCACTCCATTCTCTTATTTCTCTTTCCAACTCCATTCTCTCATTTCTCTTTCCAATAGCCTTCCAAATCCACTCCTCTATCCTTTCTATAGTAGGATTAGTGATCTTGGCCTTCCATTTTCAGATTCTTCCATCTCCTTCATTCAATTTTATGGAAATGAGACCACAAAAACAACGTGCTCACCATAAGAAGAGGGTTAGACTAGGCGATAGTAACTTAAGAGGTTATGAGTGTAGGACCAAGGCAACACATAATCCCAAGGAAAGGAAGGAGACTCATCCTTGTCTATCTCCCTCGCTGGTGACAAAGAGGATGTTTGGCAAAGCATTTCTAGTGGGAGATGGATTGATTTTTCCTACTTTGATAGGGAGGGGTTCTTGATCAGTGATTGGATTCGAACCATAGGTTGAGTCTTTCTGCTTGATGAAGGAGAGGTATTATCCTCACCTCATCCATGAGTTCTATGGTACTATGGCTAATGAAGGAAATGGTTGGATAGTAAATGTTAGTGGAGTCATGATCCTAGTCAATGGGGAGAAACTGAGCAGAGTCTGGGAGATCCCCATTTGTGGCATGACCACATACTACCTAAGAGATAGAGCTGAAGAATTAGGTGTATCCTTGAGAGAGAGGACATTCAAGGAGTGTCGGTGGTTGTTGCCAACTAGTTATCGATCAAGATGCTACTCCTACATCAAATCACTATCAGAATTCTTGTATCGAAGACTGGCAAATTCGACTTCATCACTGAGAGGGAGCTGATGCTGATGATAGCATTAGTTCAGAGGACTACAATGAACCTCCCTGCCATCATGGCTTGATAGATACAGGAGCCTACCACTAGTAAGAAACTTTGCCTTCCATATGGTATGGATCTCATAAGGATCTTCAAAGCTTACATTGTTCCACTTGAAGGCGAGGCCTTAAAGGGGCTCTTACATATAGACACATATGATGCCTAGTCCCTGCATCGCATGGGGTATTAGAAGCATGAGGTAGATGGGTTTACTAAGGTTTAGGATAAGAGGAAGAGCCTAACTCAGAGGATGAGATCAGAGATGCTGAGGTGGCACCATCTAAAGTAGCCATTAACACTGTAGCTGAGGCTGAGTGATCTGTGCTAGCTACACCTCCTATAGTTCCTACAGATACTGAGATAGCTAGTCAACCCTCACCTTAGACACCTACTGCACCTCATATGTGTGCTTAGGTTGATGGCGAGATGGAGGACAAGATCTCTTTGATAGTCAACATGATCAGGGAGGACATCCACATACTATCCATTAGAGTTAGTCAACATGATCAGGGAGGACATCCACATACTATCCATTAGCGTAGAGTGCATGTAGACTGAGCTGCATGTTCTGAGGACCGATACTCAGCACTCTTTGGAGTAGCTCAAGGGGAGAGTGGAGATAGAGTTTGCAGAGATTCTAGCTACCATACAGTGTTTGATACCTACTCCAGCTCTAGCAAGACCATCTAATCCTCCACTAGAATCTCCACCATCACCTCCTCCTATTGATCACTCTTTAGTAGTAGAGCAGCCACCTCCAATACTAGAGCAGCCACCCTAATAATAGAGCAGCCACCTCTAGCAACAGATCTACCTCTTCTAGCTATAGATCTTGATCCTCCAATAGTTCCTTCCACTGATCAGTCTCCAGCACCACCCTCTATCCAACCTACTCAGATTGCATCTAGGACTCTAGAGTTTCACACACCAAGATTCCATTGCTCTGGTCCCTCCACTAGGACTAGAGCCAAACCTACAAGATACCTAGGTCCTCAGCTTCTAGGGTGATGGCTCCTATAGTCCTAGAGTTTCCTTCTAATGAAGAGTAGTCTCATAGATTTTATCAATAGGATCGATGTCTTCTTTATGACTATATCATGATGTTTAGTAGAAAATATGTTTTGTATTTTGGTATCTTCAAAAGCATCAATTTTTTATTTGATATATACATATATATATCTTATATTATCTCTGATGGGGAAAAACACCCCCATCTCGAGGTCTCAGGGGTGTTCCAGCCAAATGCTGGGAAGAATCATCTCGACCCCCATGATTCTCTCTCTCAAATGACCTATGTGATAAGTAACATTATCCGAGGTCTGGCTATCAACCTCGGATCAAGAAGAAAATTGACATCGACTCCCACAGGTAAGAGATGCCTCCAAAATTGAAGGGCTAGTTAAGATATCCTACCGATAGTAGATAGAACTACACCAGTTATGTAAGCTCAAACGAAGTCTCATTTGGCCCTAATATCCATAACCATTGGGATGATCACACCTCTAGCCTCGGCCCTTGGCCTTCAACTTTCGACTAAGCACTAATCTGTAGCTTGGCTATACTTTGATCCTACTCCCATGGTAACCAACTCCTTGGCCTGGCAAGAGCCTCCCCATTCTCTTCCTATGAGATGGTGGTTTGAGATGATAGCTATCAAGACCCATGACTTTGACCCTTAACCCCAATGTGAAGGTCAAGTCCGAACCTTGCTTCACTGTCCGAAGGGATGGGTGCGTGATCATCATGATGTTGTGTGGGATGACCCTGATAGAAATCACCCTACACCCATTCCAACGTACTTAGAGATAAGATCCGAAAGCCATGATCTATAATCCCTGATGAATCAATTCCATTAAAATTACATGATTGGCCCCAAGCAACCATCCAAATTTTTATAAGTAAGAGTAGCCTGCTACATGGACGAGATAAAATCCCATCATTAGGGAGATGAGTAAGTAGCTTGGCTTTCCACCTGGCTTTCTGACAAGAATTTGATAGTCGATCATATTCCACCAGCCCTTCAAGAGTTTTCATATCCCTAAAATGCACTTACAACCTAGCCTATAAAAGGGAGCTCCTTAAGAGCCCTCAAGATTTGTTCTCTTGTCATGTTCCTTCTCTCGCTCTATTTCTTCCCCACTATTGCCTGATACTGACATGAGCATCAAAGTACCTTCATCAGAGCCATCTCCGAAAAAATTTTATATAGGTATAGTATGTGAGTACCACCTCCTCCAGCAAACTCCAGTGACCAGTTAGATTTTAGCCACAACAGATAGAGGAAGGGCTTGAATAAAGGTTTTACCTTTATAATGCCTATTTTTGGGAAAAGACATCAAGTGAAACCACTATGCCACCCAATGGCATGTCAACCTAGCATTCCGGTGCTACTTGTTCTCATCAAGTTAGCCGACCTATCCAAAGTGTCACTTTAGAGCCACATACCAATATCTCCTAGCAAAGAAACCAACCTGATCACCTTGAGCAACTATCACAATAAGTGCAAGCACTGGCGGCAACTACCCATGCTATTCAATAATCGATAGTGTTAGCGACATCACCTGTGATTTTGCCATCGAAGGCAAACCACCTATTCCCCCTTCAAACACCGGCAGCACTGGGGGTAGGATGGAGAGAGCGAAGGTGATGTACACCCCCATGGAGCCTCAAGCATAGCGAGCCTACACCTCCTAATGTAATGTTAAGCCCCAGGCATGCAAGGGGGTATTCTCCTATCCCTTTGTCAGACAAAGGATCCACTCTAGCTCGATCACCCCCTTGGCCATCCAATATGCAAATAGCATGGGAGGCCAAGGTTGATTGCAAGCTTTGGGAGTTAGGCCAATGCATCGAGACACTACGAGACCTATCCCATGGGAGAGATGAAGGCTTTGGCCTTATCACCGAGCCACCATTCACAATACACATCATAACGAAACCACTATCGAGATACTTTAAAATGTCCCAGCTAGAGATTTATGTGATCAAACTAGTGAGACCTAAAATCTTGATAGCCCAATCTAAAATCTTCCCAGTCATAGGATCATTGAGTCAGGGATCAATGATTCTACTAAGATTGGCACATCCTTTGTATGTTCATCGGAGAGGGTGATTGATCTTACAATCACTTGTATAGTCACACTAATACAAGGATATGAGTGCTTATTAGAGAATGAGTTCACTGATATGACCTACACGAGAACATCTAATGGAGCCTTACTAGCCTTTCAATAGATTATTCTCAAGTGGAAGTGATGCAAGTGATTCTTAGACTTGAGATCACCATGGTACCTTATGTATATGAATTTATGCTTTGGTTCATTTTTTAACATAACTCTCTGAGATATATGTGGGATATTTTGGGCATGGTAAAATATATATGGAGGTTATGAGTGGCTAATATGAAATTAATCACTTCTTATAAGAGGAGAGTACATCCTATGTGATCTCATAGGATGATGACTTAAAAATCTCTAGCTAGAGTATGATGAAAATTAGAAAGTATTTCTAATGTTTCATTATTTAAGTTATCACCATTAGATAGAGATACATATGGATAAGCATTTTGGTTTGACACGATTCCAAGCCCATATATTACTTGGGATATTGTTTGATTAAAGAATTCAATTGCACGGTAACTCATCATGGAAGGGTGTTTTGATAATTTACTAAATTTCATATCTTCTGAGTAGTCATAACATATTGCTAGACATTAATCATGACTTGTAGGATTGCATGAATTAAAAGTGTTTAATTCAAAAGATAATTAAAATTAGTTCTAGTTAATTGGTGCATTTTGACTTATTTAATATCTAGTTGATGTAATTAGGTTAGCCTGAGTATATTGCTGGCTAAGATACGGAATCCAATGGGTCACATACTTTGGAATTGATCTTGGACTTCAATTAATTAGATTTACTAAAAATCTAATTGAGTTATACACTCATATTAGCACATCAGCTAATCTAGGTTTCCTAAATCCTAATCCATTGAACACTAACATATTTGTATTTTGACCAAGTCAAGCCTCTTAGTTAATATAAAAAAATTATCCTATGTGGCACTCCTATTTATTCTCCATGCCAAGGAAGATAATAAGGATTAAATACCTTATTTAAAATAAGGAAAATTTGTTAACTTTTTTGCATATTTAGGATAAGGTTTAATTCATTTAAATGAAAAGAGTCCTCATTTATATGGGATAGCATTTATGGTGCCACCTAGCCCACCTTGCCTAAAGCCTCAAGAAATTTCTTAAAGTTATATAAGAAATCTTTTATAGAATGAGGTGCACCTTGAAGGAGAAGTCCTTCTGATAACTCCTTTGCTTATTTATGATATGTATTAAATATCTTATTTGGATAAGGTTTAATTTTTTAATACCTTATTAAATGAGAAGAGTTTCCATTTGAATGAAGAACATTTATGGCATTGGATGGGAAGATGAAGAGTTTCTTGAAGGTGAAAAGTACCTAAACCTAGCATATAATATGCAAGAATAGAGGGCAGAAAGATATGTATTTTAAAATACGTTTAGACATGCACAGCGGAAGGCTCGGTAGATAAATCTAAACGATCTACCAATATGCCTGCAATAGGATCTAGCATAATAATCTAGCATGCATATAACTTCAAAGCAAGAGAAAAAATAAATATAAAAGTACCATACCTTTATACCAAGAGAGAAGCAGTGGAAGTGCTGTGAGAAGGAGGAGGGCGCTCGAGCGACACATGCATCTGGCCTCTACAAGATATCCACACCTGGGCTTGACTCTGATTAACTCCCTCAAAGTGCTAGCTTTTTGGGATCCTTGGCCGATCCTTTTCTTTTAGGAAGACAAGGAAGAGAGTAGGAACCCCTTCCTAAAACCTCTCTTCCCAAGACCTAGCTTAATTACTAGGTAGCACACACCCAATCCCTAAAGCTCTCACAACCCTACTCAATCTTCTTCTACCAAAAATCTATTGCAGTTCTTGTAACCATCAGCAACCACTACAACGACCTTCACTTATAGGGGTAGCAGGGAGAGGGAGAAGAAGGATGGAGGAGAGATGAGAGGAGAGAATGGGGGAGAGGATCAATGCCATTCCAAATGGGTCCAACCCATTAAGGTAAGTATGACCTTCATACCATAAAGCCTTAGAGCCAAAACTGGTTTGAATTCAAAATTCAAACCAAGTCAAAACCTGCCTAAAAAAATCTCCACAAAATCCTTCCAGAAATCAGTTCGTCACAGGAAGTGTCGACACTCAAAAATTGCCAAGTGTCGACACTTCACCAAGTGTCGACACCTATAAAATTCCAAGTGTCGACACTTGGAACAAAGTCAATCATATTGACTTCCGGTGATGGCAAACGATTCTCAATCATCGATTAGCCACAAGATCAAATAGAAATCCTCTATGGTGTGTAACCCCATAAGTTCGAACACTAAGCCGGTAGCACTGGAACATTTCTAGTACCAGTCAAAGTCCTCATCTAGCAATGATACCCGATGTTCGGATAGGTCAAAGATGCAGAGCACCTCACAAGAACCTCTGGCATATGGTTGCCGCATAATTCATCCCTTTGACCTAATAATGCTTAGGATAACCTAGGGTTTGACTGCCAACCCTAATTTGGTCTATCCAGGTCATGTCTTAACCTCACAAGTTCTATGACTCCTCACAAGAACTACCCTGACCAAGGTTTTGCTGAATTGAGACATAGTGAGTCATTCACTCCAAACTATTTGGAGAGGTCAATTCCATCTTGATTCACCATCACTCCACAAGTACTTGATCATACCTAGAAACCTTCCATCACTGGATTAGAAATTCAAGTAGTCCGGCACCAAAGTATAGTGAGTTGCTTGCAAGCTGCCATGGTGACCTTAGGTCTAAGGGACACATATACCCATATCCCTTCACGAGCAGCCCTTTGGCAGAAGGGAGCTTCAAAGATGGTCACGTTCAGTGAAGTGTCATACATTTCACTTGCATGTCATACTAGTATCTCTACACTCCTTGGTTAAGAGGACAACCAACAAATGCGACATACAACAACCTATACTTGATACATCGTCATCCTATAACAATATGTCCTTTGGTTGTAAACCAGTTTAAAAACTACTTTATATATCCTCTTTATATCAAACAATATAGTTCTAAGGACTCCATCACATAAGAGTTCTTTACAGGAAAATGTAAATATGATGGACAGCCAAAAATAAATAACTTTTATTTATTAAAGAATTTATATACAAAATACAAAATAGCACAACCGTCTACAGTCTAGACGATTGGCTTCAGGACACAATTTCCAACAACTCCCACTTGGACTAAAGCCAATCAATACAGATTCTCATTCCCATTTTCCATTTACAACAATCGAACTCTTGAACTCTGATGGCTTTAGTGAAGGGGTCAGCCATGTTCTCCTTTCCATCAATCTTCTAAAGGTCAATGTCATCTCGTTCCACGATCTCTCGTACAAGATGAAAGCACCGCAGAATATGCTTTGTGCGGTGATGAGACTTCGACTCTTTGGCTTGAGCAATGGCTCTAGTGTTGTCATAATACACCGGAACAGGACCATCCAAGGAATGTGCCACTCCCAGCTTGCCAAGGAACTTCCGCAACCACACATCTTCCTTCGCTGCATCAGATGCTGCAATGTACTCTGCTTCGCATACTGAGTCCGCCATAGTAGGCTGCTTGGAACTTTTCCAGCAGACAGCTCCTCCATTCAGGATAAATACAAAACCTGACACTCTCTTGCTATCATCTTTATCTGACTGGAAACTGGAGTCAATATATTCCACAAGTTTCAAGTCAGATTCTCCATAAATTAGCCATTGGTCCTTAGTATTTTGTAAATACTTAAGAATGGCTTTTACCACTTTCCAATGAGCTTCACCTGAGTCAGACTAGTATCTGCTCACTTCACCTAGTGAGTATGCCACGTCTGGTCTAGTACATGTCATGGCATACATGATAGAACCCACTATCGAAGCATATGGGATTCTACTCATGTGCTCTCTCTCCTCAAGAGTTGTCGCATAATTCCTTTTGGAGAGATCAATTCCAGTGCCTATCGCAAGATAGCCCTTCTTCAAATTTTTCATGCATAACCGTTTCAGCACGGTGTCGATGTACGTAGACTGGGACAGTCCCAGAAGCCTCTTAGATCTATCTCTATAGATCTTCATACCTAGTATGTTAGAGGCTTCACCCAAGTCCTTTATAGAGAACTGAGATGATAACTAGACCTTTATTTCTTGCAGTGCTGTAATGTTATTCCCAATTAAGAGAATGTCATCCACATACAGCACAAGGAATACAATCACAAAACCATTAGCCCATTTGTAAATGCAAGGTTCTTCTCCATTCCTAACAAAGCCATACGACTTGATACACTTATCAAATCGCATGTTCCAACTCCTTGATGCTTGCTTCAGTCCATAGATGACTTTTGAAGCTTGCACACCTTTGACTCGTTTATGGATGTGAACCCTTCAGGTTGTATCATATATACCTCCTCTTCCAGCTCACCATTCAAGAAAGCTGTTAGGACATCCATTTGCCAGATTTCATGGTCAAAGTGTGATGCTAAAGCAAGCATAATCTGAATGGATTTGAGCATTGCCATAGGAGGGAACGTCTCGTCATAGTCAACACCATAACCTTGACGATATCCCTTGGAAACCAGATGGGCTTTATAGGTCTCCACCTTTCCGTCTACGCCCCTTTTCCTTTTGAAAATTCATTTGCACCCAATGGATTTTATCCCTCCAGGTGGATCAACCAATGTCCATACATTGTTGATCTCCATGGACTCCATTTCAGATTTCATGGCTCCTAGCCATGATTCAGAGTCGGACCTCTACAACGTATCCATATAGGTGATTGGATCCTCATTGTTCTCATCGATTTCAATGGGATCACCATCCCAAACCAAGAAACTGTAGTATCTATCCGGTCAGCTCGGTACTGTACCGGATCTCCTTAATAGTTCCTGAGTGGGCTCTGGGTGTGATCTAATCACACTCAGTTTTATGTTGTCTCTTAAATGTGTCGGTTCTTCTACTTGTTGAACTTCACTAAGTACAATCTTAGCAGCTACAGTTCCTTCACCAAGAAACTCTTTTTCCAAAAAGATAGCCCTAAGATCGACGAACAACTTTTGTTCCTCAGTTAAGTAGAAGTAATACCACTTAGACTCCTTTGGATACCCAACAAATAGGCACCGGTCAGACCTAGGTCCAAGTTTGTCCATTTCCAAACGTTTTACATAAGCCGGGCATCCCCAGACCCGAAGGTGTGAAAGTGTTGGCTTACGTCCAGTTCACATCTCATATGGTGTTTTACTAACGGACTTACTTGGAGCCCTATTTAGAAGGTAACAGGCTAATTCGATAGAATATCCCCAAAAGGATATCGGTAGAGAAGCAAAGCCAATCATGGACCGAACCATGTCCAACAGGGTTTGATTCCTCCTTTCAGATACTCCATTTAACTAGGGTGTCCTTGGAGGCATCCACTAAGAGAGAATCCCATTCTCCTCAAGATATGTCAGAAAATCATCCGAAAGGTATTCACCACCTCGATCAGATCGAAGGGTTTTGATACACTTTCTGGTTTATTTTTTGACTTCATTACGATATCGTTTGAACATTTCAAATGATTCAGATTTATGTCTCATCAAGAAGACATAACCGTACCTCGAAAGGTCATATATAAATGTAATAAAATAACCATACCCACCTCTGACATTAACATTCATAGATCCACATACAACAGTATGTATCAGACTTAGAATTTCATTGGCTCGTTCACCTTTTTCAGTAAAAGGTGACTTTGTCATTTTTCCAAGAAGACAGGACTCAGGTTGGAAGTGAACTATCTTCACTAAAATCGAGGAGACCCTCGATTTTCATCCTATTTATCCTGTTTCTGTTAATATGACCTAGCCTACAAAGTCATAGGTATGCTTCACTGACATTATATATCCTAGGGCATTTGCTAGACGTGTACATTACATTAACAGGTCGCGATAGTACATAGATGCCATCATGCATTTGTCCATTCAAAATTACAGAACCATACAAAATGATTTTGCAAATGTCATTCTTTATTAATAGTTCATAACCATACATGGTCAACTAGCCTACAGAAATGACATTCAAAATAAAAGAAGGACAAAAATGATACTCATTCAAAATGATAGTACAAGACTCGAAAATAAGTTTAAGGACTCCCAACACCAGAATTGGAACTCGGCTTCCATTTCCTACGTTCAAGAACCTCTCGCCATCCTCGAATCTTTTACTAACTTGAAGTTCCTGCAAAGAATTGCAAATGTGAATTGGACTTCCTGTATCTAATACCTAGTTAGTAGTATCACAAATAGAGAAACTACAAGGTGTTATCATATAAATACCTTATCCAGGACCATCCTGTAGCTTTCTCTTCTTGGACCTATTTGGGTCAAGGGATGCAATATAAAGAGGACAGTTCCTCTTCCAGTGACCCTGCTTCTTGTAGAAGAAGCATTCTGGTTGGCTTTGATCTACCTTCACTTTCTTGGCCTGACTGGGCCCAGAAGCACTAAGCACCTGATGGGGACATCGCTAGCACGGATCCTGGAGCAAGCACGAATCCTGAAGCTACATGAATCTCAGAGCATATCCAGAATAAAGTAGTTTAGGATTTTATCTTTTGTTTGAAATTTAAATAAGGATTTGGTTGGTTAGAATTTAGATATGGAAAGGCTTATCTTATCCTATCTTGTATTTGAATTTGAATCATCTCTATCTTTTTATCCTGTATTCAAATTCAAATGAGGATTGGACAAGTCTATAAATACCACCCTCAGTCTTTTGTAAAAAAAAAGTTTTCAGAGTTTATTCAAGTTTTGGGGATGAAAATGAGTTTTAGAAAAGAGTGTTTATTTTATTTCACTCCGTGAGGAGAGGGTGTGAGGCCCAACCCCAGGACATGATATGAGGTCATGCCCAGTTATCTCCCTTCTCATTCCATCTTTCTATCCCCTCGTGGCCTTTGAGATCCATCCTAGCGCCTCCAAGTATCGAGGAGGGTGTAATGCCCTAGAGGTGAGAGGTCTCTTCGTTAGGGTGAGTCCCAAAGTCCATGAGATCCAGATCCCTATCCTACATCCCCACTATTCCTTCCCACCCCTAGAGAAAAAATTACCAAAAAAAATAGTACCCTTATTTAGGTGACTTCTAGGCTCACCAACGATCCTACCTATCCTTTGTCCCCCATCAATTTTGATATCAGAGCCCAAAAAAATTAGGGTACCTTCAAATTAATCCAAATCCTTTTTTACTAGTCCTTACACCGATCCATCTGTTCTATCTTATCATCCTCCCACATAAAAAAAAAAAAATTAGATCTCCCAACTAGTGTCTTCCCTTCCCTGTGATCCACTGGCCACTGCCACCATCGCCACCCTACTATCCCGCCGCCTCACCACAGTCCCCTCCCCCCTCCCCTCTCTAGTGAACTGTCCGCGCCGCCTCACCAATGCCTCATCGCCGCCCCTGGATGCTGTGACTGCCACAACCGCTCCCCGGCTACCGTCGCCAGATCCACCATCGTGCCATGCCATCCGCCCCTCCGATGTTGTCCATCCGGACAATCCACGACCCAAAGTCGATCGGTGGCAACATCTTCCTGCTCACCGTTGCAGGCCGACGATCCTCCCATCGCCAAGATCCCACTCCGACGACCCCGAGCCGCCAGACCTTCCCTCCCATCTCCCATCGCCAGGTCATCCACCCCCTCTGTCTCAAACCAGACCTCACTCCGTCTCCTAACGCCAGATCTCCCCTCTTCCCTGCTTTCCTAGGAGCTCAGATCCAAGTCCCACTCCCAAACCTCCTTCCTCTGGTTCTTCTCTATCGACCGGTCTCCCTCCGTCCGGTCATCCATCTCCGGACTTCCCACCGCCAGTCCTTCCATCATCCGTTCACCTCCCTGCTTCTCACGCCCGGATGTCCCCGAGCGTTTAGTGACCTTTCCAAATGCCCGCTCGGCGTTCCTCCAACGGAGCCCGATTCCCCCACCAAAAACAAGGCCCCGAGATCGCCCCGGTGCCGTCCTCTCCGAACCACCATCCCACGAAGTAGCCTCCCATCTCCCCTGTTCCACAAAGCCGCTGTTCTGCCCCACCCCAGGCTCGCCCTCTTCCGGTCTGCCCCTCATCAGACGCCCTCTTCCGGTCCTCCCACGTCGAATCTCCCTTCTCCGGTCTGCCCCGATGCCGGATCTCACTCCTCCCAGAGATCACCACGATGCCAGCCCTCCGCGGACGTTGCGCCCGAACCGAGCTCACCTCCCCTGCTCCTCGGGCTCACGAACAACACTTCCGGACATCCCCGCCACCAAGCCTCTTCTCCGGACCACCTCTCCTCGAAGATCTCGTCCGAACACCTCCTTCCGATGCAAAGCACCTATTCCAAAAAGCGTGCAAGATGAATCGTGAAGCTGCTGTTGAAGAAGACCCGAATAGCTATTCTAGCTATTCTGGCTATTCCACATATATCTCGGATTTATTCCAGCTTAGAATAAATCCTGTTTACTTTAAATTGGGTCATGTGCATCCTAAAGCCAGCCTAACTCGACGGAGCTGAGTTTCCCCACCTTAGGGGAATGATGGGGACATTGTAGCATGGATCCCGGAGCAAGCATGAATCCTGAAGCTGCACGAATCTCGGAGCATATCTAGAATAAAGTAGTTTGAGATTTTATCTTTTGTTTAAAATTTAAATAAGGATTTGGTTGGTTAGGATTTAGATATGGATAGGCTTATCTTATCCCATCTTGTGTTTGAATTTGAATCATCTCTATCTTTTTATCATGTATTCAAATTCAAATGAGGGTTGGACAAGTCTATAAATACCACCCTCAGTCATTTATAAAAAAAAAGTTTTTGGAGAAAAAAAATTGAGTTTTTTAGAAGAGTGATTATTCTTGCCTTCGCCTTTGGGCATGGGCGTGATGCCCTAGTTATCCCCCTTCCCATTCCATCTTCTTTATCCCCTCGTGACCTTTGAAATTCATCCTAGCGCCTCCAAGTATCGAGGAGGGTGTAATGCCCTAGAGGTGAGAGGTCTCTTCGTTAGGGTGAGTCCTAAAGTTCATGAGTTCCAGATCCTTATCCTACAACCCCACTATTCCTTCTCCACCCCTAGAGAAAAAAAATACCAAAAAAATAGTACCCTAATTTAGGTGACTTCTAGGCTCACCAACGATCCTACCCATCCATCCCCCATCAGCACCTTTTTTCCTTTATTATTTTTCTTCTTCCCTTTCTTAAAGGAACGACGCCCTCCCGAAGAAGCTCCCACTAGATTCACCACCCCTTTACTCAACTGGTAAGCTATCTCATAAGTCTGCAGCAACCCCAATAGACCATGGTAGTTGACTGCAGGCTTATTTATTCTGTAATGATCGAGAAAGTCTAAATAGGAGGAGAGAGAATTCAAAATCGCATCTTTCCCAAGCTGTTCATGAAAGGAATAGCTGAGCTTGCCCAGGCGATCAATCATCTCGATCATGTACAGTACATGATCAGTGATTGAGGCCCCATCACGCATCCGCATGTTGTAGATAGCATAGGAGACCCTGTATCTCTCAACGTCATCTGGTGTCTTGAAAGACTCCTTCAACTTTTGAAGGATTTCTTCTGGCTAGGCTTCCTTGAATTTATGATTGAACTCATCATTCATCGCCTCTAATATAATGCATCAGATAGTGGTCCTATCAAAGACCCACTTATGATAAGTGTCTCTGACAAAACCCTGAGCAATGCAGCAAGGACCTTAGGTACCAGATCTGATATCACATACAGGATCCGTTCATACTCCAGGACAATCCTGAGCCTTCGATACTAGCTATCGAAGTTGGGTCCATTGAGCTTCTCATTGTCGAGAAGAGACCGGAGTGGCAGGTTGGAAGACATCTGAAAGGAAAACCAAAACTAATTAGTGTATATGAATTATTAACCTAAAGACATGGACTTGAGTCTAAAGGTCCCTCCCACTATTTTGCACAGATTGGTAGCCTCTACCTCTAATCTGAGGAATTACTTTAATTCCTTAGCGGGTACTAGAGTCCGATAGACAACACATGAGCCCAACTTTGGCTGGTCCATCCATGCATGTCTAAAGATAGGTTCTTTAATCGATTACTTTTCCAAGTTACCTCTAGCAATTGGGTTTTGCCCCAAGGAGCACTTCAATCGACCTTTGGGCCTCATATTAAAGGTCCCGGTTATGTCCAACCATTAACATGACAAAATTCAATACTTCTAACTAACGAATGGTCAAGCTCGACTTTGGCCAGCCCAACTGACCACCGTTCAGAGAGTCGCACTGAGCCATCATATTAGGAACAACAATTTCAATAGCCCGATGAACACCTGATCTTTGGATCTGTCGATGAACATCAAACTAGTGGACACATTACTATCCCACTTAATGGGAGGCTAGGACTTGGTTATCCCTATAACTTTGTCCTTTTAAGGACCTAATAATTTAGAGGGTTTTAACTTTAATGTGACAGATAAAAAGAAGAGAAGACATGGATCAACCTCCCATTGACCACATCAGCAATCTAGGAGGGTTATACATAACTAATGATCCATGGGTACCTAAAATCAGTCAAGACTAATTAACCTTGGGTGACAAGGGTTAACACGAGTCAATGAGCTATTTAATCAATCCTGATTGACCATATTAGCCAGGTAAGTGAGATCATGGGTTGGGTTCCGCCATTAACCGTCTTGCCTTAGACACCAACAGAGTTGGCCAAGTAAGAGGTAACCCTAAAGAACTAAGATCACAATACCAAACTTACCTCGACACCAATCGATTCATCAAACTCGATCAGACTAGCCTAAAAACTCGGGCTTTCCACTGAGTCACAAATTAAATCCATTTAGATTATAGACTAATCAATCTAACTATTAGAGAGATCTAGAGAAGAAATCCTAACTCAACATTTGATTAGATTAGTTCTCTAATAAGTCCAATGCATCTAAACTTAGGTCTACCCTAATTAAGGATCTAAGAGAAGCTAACCCATGATCCTTAAGGCTTATTGAAATGACTTAAAATCTTTGAATCAAATTCCTAGAGTTCTTAGTCATTCTTAATTCTTAATTAAGTTCAACAGCCTCAAATAAATTAAAACAATTTTAATTTTCATGTAAAATAATTTTACAAAAATTAAAATTTGAATTCATTGATTTTTCAGAATTTTCATCCCAAGTGTTGACACTTCAAGAGCAAGTATCAACTCAAGGCTTGAGACAGAAAAGAAAACAGAATGATTTATTTTCTGGATATGCTCATGTGTCGACACTTCGAAGGTTAAGTGTCGACACTTCAGGGTCAAGTGTCAACACTTTAGGGGCAGGTGTCGATACTTCAACCTGTCTCAAAAGAAAAATAGAAACCAGATCTCAAGAAATTTTCCTATGAGTCAACACTTCAAAGACCAAGTGTCGACTCACAGCCTGAGATAATGAAAAAATAGTGATTTCAAATCTAATGTTTCTTCAAACATTCAACAAATCCGATCAAAAATAACTCTTAGATCTTATCTAAAGTTATTTTATGATCATTTCATTAGATTAAAATATTTTTAATCTATAATTTTCTTTCTTCTTATTTTCCTTTTCAAGAGTCAATCACAGTGGCACTGTTGACCCCATAAGTGATTTTGATGATAACCAAACATTAGAGCATGTACATTTATTACTAACAACTCTTCAAGAGTTTTACAAGTTTTTATAAAATGAGTTAATTGTTCAAACTTCAACTCCTATGCCTTTGTTTCTTGTTTGAGTTATGTTGTAATTTATTTTTGTAAAGAAGAACCCAATAAAAAGGCTAAGAAAAATCATGTAAAAAGGGTTACTTCTGTGTGTGTGCCTTAGAATTAATTTGAGTTGGTATGATTGAAAAGTTGTAAGTGTGTTGGTAAGAGTTATTTTTTGAGTTCAATTATAAAAATTCAGAAGAAGATACTCGAGCCAACCCAGCATGTTGAAGAGCCGACTCTACATCATGGCATGCAGCAAGGATTCTGGTACGCAGAAATTCGAGCCAACTCAAAGGTAACTAAGCCAACTCCAGTGAATTCGAGTCGACTAGAATTTGTCTAAGCGACTCCTCTAGAGTCCAATTTTTGAACATTTCTGAAAATAGCCAGGCGAGCCAACCCGAACCAAAAAAGGTCGACTCTGCTAGACCTAATTTTAAAGACCTCAAAAAGCGAGCCGACCCGAACTGCATCGAGCCGACTCTTTGAGAGTGATGTTTTCAGAACCTGAGAAGAAGAGCCGACCCAAGCTGAAAAGAGCCGATTCCTCGAGTTCAAGTTTTTCAAAGATATAAGTTCGAGCCGACCCGAGCTATCAAGAGCCAACTCGTCCAGAGTGAAGTTTTGTGCCCTGAGACAAAGAGTCGACTACACTGAAGATTTTGGCAACTCGACCTGTCGACTCAAAGGATCCGAGCCGACTCGAAGAAATCCAAGCCGACTTGAACATCGCTTTCAGGTATCCAACGGCTAGTTCCAGAATTTATTTTTGAATGCCAAAAAGTGTTCCAACGGTCACAAACCACTTCCCAATGGTCTATAATGGCTAGAATTGCCTTGAAGTGATGGAAGACCATATATTTGAGGAATTTGAACTTCTCTCAAGTAAGTTTTTAGAAAAAGTCCTTCAAAGTTTTAAGAGCTACATTGAATATCCTACCTACCAAAAGAAATAGAGCACAAGAGCATTCAAGCAAGCCTTCAAGTCTTCACCAACTCGGATCAGAAGCTTGAAGCAATTAAGGAAGAAGCCACTGAAGCAAATATAGCTCATTCAAGTGCAAGTCAAGTGGACTTCTATCAAGCTGCATCGACAACTATTTGACAAATTGAGTTTATTATTTATTATTGTATTTAAATCAATTCTTTTTCTAAATTATTGTTGGGTTATTGGGGAGCCCAGTTGAAAAGCCAAATAGGTTCTTAGTGAGCCTTGATAAAAACCAAGTGTTGGGTTCTTGATAATCCTAGTAAAACCAAGTTAGGTTTCTTTGGTGAGCCTGTTCAAAATCAAAGGGTGTTGGGTTTTTTTTGGTGATCCCGTTAAAACCAAAGTGTAGAGGTTTTGGATTGTGATCCTACAAAACAATCTGTTGACTCCATTATTGATTTTGATGATAAGCAAAATGGTTAAGTATAAGTTGAGTACTAATGGTTTCTTTGAAGTGTGTTTTTGTTGAAGAAGGTGCTCACAAATTTGAAGAAGTTTGATTGATTGAAGCAAACCAAGTTTGGCTGAAAAGATCTGCTTAAAGAGGACTTGGACAATCAATATTTGCTTGAATAGACAATTGAGTTAAGTAGGACTCTATTTCAGCTCAAATTCTGACTTTTCTTTGAAGATTTCTATGAGGTGTCAACTCAAAGTGTCGACACATGACATTAAGTTTCGACACATGGAAGTGAAATATCGACTCAAGTCGGTATGCAAAGATGTTTCAGATGGCATGGCTGAAGTGTCAACACATGGACCTGAAGTGTCGACTCAAAGTGTCGATACATGGATCAGCTCATCGCCTGAGATTTTCAAGCCACAGACTTACTGAAAATGAAGAACTGCTGAAGTGTCGATACATGGAAGCTAAGTGTCGACTCATCTAAGAAAATGTCGACACATCTGAGATTTTCAGAAGACCAGATTGAAAATATTTGAACTAGGTGTCAACTCAAGAAGTTCAAGTATCGACTCACAGCCTGAAGTGTCGACTTAGAGCCTGAAGTGTCGACACATGGAGTTTTGGAAACAGTAACGGCTAGTTTTTCAAACGCAGAACTCGACCCTTTTGCCCTTCAACGACTAGTTTTTCAAGTCTAATGGCTAGAAACAGGATTTGAGGCCTTGGGAAAGTATTTATATGCTTCAAATCAAATCAAAAGGGTAATAATTGATGAGAATGAAATAGAAGCATTCAAGAGAGAAGAAAAGAGAGCTTTAACTCCTATTCATTGAAGATTCATCCACTCTCAAGCAAAAGCAAGCCTCCAAGCATCTAAGAGCCTTCAAGAGCATTGAAAATCATCCATTCTTGAGCATTCAAGAGGTTTCAACAAGTTCAAAGCACTTCTACATCGAGCTTCAAAGAGATGCCCACTTTTGTTTGAAAGCTTATATTATTTCTCTACTTCTAAACTTGTTTTGTTGTAAGGGTTCTTGGTTAGCCTATTTTAAAACCAAGGAAGGTTATTGGTGAGCCTTAGAAAACCATTTAGGTTCCTGGTTAGCCCGAAAAACCAAGAAAGGTTGGTGGTTAGCTCATAAAACCATTTAAGTTCTTGGTTAGCCTATAAAACCAGGTGAGGTTTTGACTTGTTGGCCTTGTAAAAACAAGTTGGGTTTTTGATTAGTGAGCCCGCAAAACTAATCAACTATAATTGGTGTGATTATAGTGAATTCCCAAGAAAATCTTGGGGAGTGGATGTAGGTGCATTGGATAGCACCGAACCACTATATTTCTTGGTCTTTGGATTGATTGATCTCTCTACTTGCTATTCTTTTATTGCTCTTTATTTCTGCTGCACTTTTATTTGAGAGCATTACATTTGATTTCTTTGTACCTTAATTGATTGTTGGATTGAGTTGCATAGCATTGCATTGCATCAAGTAAATAATTTTTAGAGACCCAATTCACCCCCCTCTTGGGTTGCTTACTGGGCAACAAGTGGTATCAGGGACCTATTCTCAGTGTATAGGCTTTACCACCTTGAGTAAAGATCTATGGTAGTCCTAATTGGTATTAGTGTAGTTGAGGGTCAAGCCTCAAATAGACCTCCATTTTTCAATGAATCAAATTATACATATTGGAAAACTATGATGAGAATTTATATGCATTCTATTGATTATAATTTGTGGAGAGTGGTAGATAAAGGTCCTCATATTCCTTCAGTAGTGGTTAATGGGTTTTCCATCCCAAAATCGAAGAGGATTGGGATGAAAATGACATTAAGCAATCCAAGATTAATGCCAAGGCAATGAATCTTCTATATTATGCATTAGATCCTAGTGAATTTAATAGGATATCTACATGCACCTCTGCTAAAGAAATATGGGACATACTTGAAATTATCCATGAGGATACTGTCAAGTAAAAAATACTAAAGTGAACATATTAGTGCATACATATGAGATGTTCTGAATGGAACCTAATGAATCTATCACTGATATGTACATAAGATTCACAAATATTGTAAATGGAATGAGAAGTCTTAGAAAGGTAATGTCTAACGCTGATTTTGTGAATAAAATCCTCAGGTCACTTCCAACATCATAGGATTCAAAGGTGACCGCAATTCAAGAAGCCAAGGATGTTGACAAACTACCTCTAGAGCAGCTGGTTGGATCGTTCATGACTTATGAGCTGAATTTGAAACAAAAATTAATGGACATGGACAAAAAGAAGAAGGGGATTGCTTTCAAATCAAACATACAAGAAGAATCCTCAATAGATGAGTCTGAAGAAGAGGAAGATGATGAAGGTGAAGAAGCCCTCCTTGCAAGAAAATTCAGAAGATTTATGAAGAGGAGGAAGTTTTCTTACAAAAAGAAATATCAATCAAAGGAAAAAGGAAAAGAGAAAGAAAAAGAAAAAGATAAGGAAAAGGAGAAGGAAAAACCTACATACTTTAAGTGCAAGAAGCCGGGTCACTACAAGTTCGATTGCCATCTCCTTAAGAAGTCTAAGAAGAAATTAAGAAAGAAAGCAATAATGGCCACCTGGAGTGATAATGAAGACTCCAATTCTGAAGAAGAGCAAACAGAAGTAGCAAATCTCTATTTAATGGCACATTAAGACCATGATGAGGTTGAAAGGGATATGCCCTACAAACCAATCTCTGTTGTATCTCCCAAACCATTGTAATTGATAATTTTCTAAATAAAGGCATTATTTTTCATCATACGCTGTGTTTATTATATGATGAACCCCATAGATTAGGGCTATGATTTTAGGGTTATGATGAGATCATACCAGTGAGACCTAAAATCTTACAACCTTAATCTAAAGTATTCCTAGTCAAAGGAACCCTGAGTAGGGGATCAGGGTTTTCCGATAAGACTAGCACATCCCGGGTATACTGGAAAGGGTGACTGCTCTCACAGTCACTTGTGTATGACACTAATACTGGGATGTGGGTGCTCATTGGAGAATGAGTTCACTGATATGATCCAACTTGAGAACATCTAATGGAGTCTTAGCTACATGTCAATAGAAGGTTCTCATAGTGGGAGTGGTACAAGTAATCTTTTGACCTGAGACTGCCATAAGTACCTTATGTACATGAACCCATCCTTTGGTTCAATCCTAATCATGACACTGAGACATGCACAGGATTGATACTGGGAATGGTGAATTGAATATGAAGGTAATGAGTAGGTCAACAAGGAATCGATCACTCTTAGTAAGAGGAGATTGCATCCAGCTAGTCAACAATCGCATGATGATTCAGGGAATCTTTGATCAAAGTGAAGATATTAGAGACGGTTTCTAATATCAAGATAATCGAATCATCATTATAAGATTGAGCTAGAAATAAATATAATATTGGATTTGACATATATCCATATCCATAGTTATATTTTGGGTGCAGGCTGATCGAAAGATTTAATTGTACGGTAACTCTCTACTGAAGGGTAATTTTGGTATTTCACCAGAATTTCCATATCTTCCGGGTAGACATGACACGTTGCTAGACGTCAATCTTGTCTTGTGGGTTGATCAAGTTCAAAGATCACATGTTAGGAAGAATCCTAATTGATCGATTCGGGTAAGCCCGGTTTGACCTAAATCGATTAGAAAGAGTTCTAATCAAATTAGGTCAACTTGTATTCGAACCCACTGCTGGCTAGATGTGGAACCTAATGGGTCACACACTTAAGAGGGTTGATCAAGAATTTAATTTGGAATTAAATCGTCTTTGCAAGATAACACTCTAGCAGGTGTTGCAAGCCCTAGCTTCTATTCGGATCGGATTCGAATTAGGGTTCCGGATTGGTTCAAATTGGGTTCTAATTGGACCTAATTAGACCCTAATTAAGAAAAAAGGGAATGTGGCTAACCCTATTGGCTAGCCATGTAGCTTGGCTAGCCTCCCCACCCGCCCCCTTTTATTTTTCACGCCAAACACCAAGAGTCCATGCGCATATGGACTCTTGGCGCGCCTTAAGGAAGAGTCCATGGCGCATGGACTCTTGGCGCGCCCCAAATAAATTCTCCGATGTTTTTATTTGGGCGGCCTCCTTCTTAAGTGATTAGCGCACCTTCTCTCCCCCCTTGGATGAAAATCCAATGGCTGATGGGATTTTGAGAAAGAAAGAAAGCGCTAACTCCTCCCGGGCGCGCGAAATAACATCTCTTCGGAGATGAAAAGTCGCGACTTCCTTCCTTTTAAAACACCACGGTTTTTTCTTTAAGAAAAGCCGTGGGATTTAATCTGGAAGGCCATGAGATGGGAGGATGGGGCGTGAGAAATTGGAAAGGGCATGAGAAAGAAATTACGGAGAGGTGTGTAGGCGCCTATCTGATTTCTATTTAAAGGGTCGGGAAAAATCAGAACATTAAGTAATCTTTTTCTTTCTTCCTCTCCTGAAGACTCTTTTATTTTTTCTTGCTCTTGCATTGTTTCCTCTACAGAGTAAACCTCTGTCGAAACTCTGCTACTGAACAAGATAAAAGTAAAAGTCTCCGACGGTAAAGAAAAGAAAGAAGTTCTGATTTCTTCCTTTCTTTCATACATTAAGACATCATTGTCTTAATTTCTCCTCCAACTTAAGACAAGCCTATGTCCTCTTAGGACAAGGTCTTTTTCTTCAAGACAAGGGTGTCTAAAGGGCCAAGGTCTTGGTGGAAGGAGGAGAAGGAGTCAAGGAAAGGAAAGCAAGCCTTTGTGTGGAGGAATTCAAGCCATAGTCCAAGCAATTGAGTTCTAGGAAGAAGAACTCAATAGAAGGAACCTTTGAAAAGAAGATAGAGTTGTCTTGATCACTGCTCTGTGTGGATCACCATCGGAGGGCGGACACTTGGATGCCTGGTGAATTCAATCAGCCCCTTCAACATCAACTTTGTTGGAATTAGCGATTACAGGTTGGTACTCTAATTCTAACAATCTATGTTTGAATGTTAGTATGTATGTTTTAATTAGTAAAAGGAGATCTTGGCTAAGGGATTTCGGTGCAAATTTCATCATTTTGAAATTACACTTCCGCTGCGGTGCACCTGAAACCCCAACAGAGGTAAATTCCAATACAAAAATTGATTTTACATTTGATGAGCTTAGAAATGCTTTTGATGAACTCATGCATGATTATAAACTGATTTTGAGTGAAAATAAAAGGTTGAAAAAGCATGCAAATAGTTTTTCTCTTGAAAATAATTCTTTTCTAAATGTAGTGATTTGAAATCTAAATTAGATATTTTAGAAAAGAAAAATAATACTTTATCAATGAAAAATGAAGTTTTGAAAAGATCTAAGAATTTTATTTCAAATGGTGATCTCTTAAAGAAAAATTAAGATTTAGAATTCGAAAATATTAAGTACAAAAATGAACTTGAAAAGATAAAGCCTTTTGTTGAAAAATTTACTTATAGTTCAGAAAAATTGAACCTACTTTTGAATAGTCAAAGAGTCATTTTCAATAAAGCAGGTTTAGGTTTTAGACCACAAAAATAATAGAAGTATTTCAAAAATATTTTTGTACCTGCATCATCTAGCATTACTTATTTTTCATGTAAAAAGCTAGGTCATAAATCCTTTCAATGCAATTTAAGAAAAATTAATTCTTTTGATAAAGTGTGGGTTCCAAAAGGAACCATTTTGAATGCTAACCCTAAAGGATCCAAGTTGGCTTGGGTACCTAAAAACAAAGCTTGATTTTATTGCAGGTGTGTCTTGCAACCAAGGAAAACAAAAGACTTTGGTATCTTGATAGTGGTTGCTCAAGGCACATGACGGGAGATGTGAAGCAATTCACTTCTTTTGAAGCTTTGAATGGAGGGAGTGTGACCTTCGGGGATAATGGTAAAGGAAAAATCATTGGTATTTGTAAGGTTCACATAACTCCTCCTAATTGTATTAGCAATGTACTTCTAGTTGATGGTTTAAAACACAATCTTTTAAGCATTAGTCAATTTTGTGATAAAGGTTTTCAAGTTATTTTTAAATCATCTTATTGCATGATTGTTAGTCTGAATATAAATGGAGTACAATTCATTGAAAAAAGGCATGGAAATGTTTATTTGGTAGATTTGGATGATCTATCTTTACCTAATAGAGAATGCCTTGTTGCAATGAATTCTACTAAGGATGAGACTAGTTGGCTTTGGCATAAAAGATTAGGGCATGCTAGTATGTATCTTCTTTCAAAACTTTGCAAAAAGAACATAGTTAGAGATTTACCTGAACTTTGTTTTGAAAAAGATAGAATTTGCTAAGCATGTCAATTTGGAAAACAAGTTAAAACTTCTTTCAAACCACAGGTTTTGTAACTACTAGTAGGCCACTAGAACTACTTCATATGGATCTCTTTGAACTAACTAGAATATTAAGTCTAGGAGGCAAGAGGTATGGATTAGTCATAGTGGATGATTTTTCGAGATTTACATGGATTTTCTTTCTAGCACATAAAGATGAATTATTTTATACTTTTATAAAGTTTTATCGAAAAGTCTCAAATGAAAAAGGTGTTTCAGTTGTTTGCATTCGTAGTGATCATGGAACTGAATTTGAAAACCAAGATTTTGAAAAATTTTATAATGAAAAAGGAATAGATCATAATTTTTCTGCACCTAAGACACCTCAGCAGAATGGGATAATAGAAAGAAAAAATCATACTTTGAAAGAAATGGCATGCACTATACTTTGTAAAAATGATTTATCTAAATATTTTTGGACTGAAGCTATTAATGCTACATGTTACATTTTAAATCGAGTTTTAATCCACCCTATTTTGAAGAAAACTCCATATGAACTTTGGAATCAGAGAAAACCAACTTTAAAGTATTTTCGAGTTTTTGGTTGCAAATGTTTTATTTTAAATAATGGAAAAGATAATCTTGAAAATTTTGATGCCAAGTCTGATGAAGGTATCTTTTTAGGATACTCCACATCAAGCAGGGCATGCAGAGTTTTCAATAAAAGAACTTTGGTTATGGAAGAGTCAGTACATGTTGTTTTTGAAGAATCTACTAACAAATCCTCCAGAAAAGAGGATAGTTCTGATGAATGTGCAGGTGCTGACAAGCTTTAAAAGTTGATACTGAATGATCAACCTCCTCAGCCAAGTGAAGAAGATCAAGACAAGAATGAGAAAGGTGATAACACTCCAAAGTATCAAAATTTACCTAAAGAGTGGAGGTATGCTCATGGACATCCTAAGGAATTAATCCTAGGTGATCCATCTAAAGGAGTAAGAACTCAAGCCTCAATTAGAAATGAATGTGATTATATAGCTTTTGTATCCCAAGTAGAGCCTAAATGTTTTGAAGAAGCTAAAAAAGATCCTAACTGGATTAATGCCATGTAAGATGAACTAATTCAGTTTGATAGAAATAATGTTTGGACATTAATAGAAAGACCATCTAATATTTCTATTATTGGTACTAAATAGATATTTAGGAATAAATTAGATGAAAATAGAATTGTTGTTAGGAATAAAGCTAGGCTAGTTGCTAAAGGCTACAACCAGGAGGAAGGGATTGATTTTGATGAAACTTTTGCTCCTGTTGCTAGACTTGAAGCAATTAGACTATTATTAGCATTCGCTTGTTTCATGAATTTCAAATTGTTTCAAATGGATGTTAAGAGTACTTTTCTGAATGGTTTTATAACTGAAAAGGTTTTTGTTGAACAACCACCTGGATTTGAAAATCATGCACATCCTGATCATGTTTTTAAATTGCACAAAGCACTTTATGGATTAAAGCAAGCACCTCATGGTTGGTATGAAAGACTCAGCAAATTTTTAATTGAAAATGAATTTTCTAAAGACCATGTTGATAAAACATTGTTCTTGAAAAGGAAAGATAATGATTTATTAGTAGTACAAATATATGTTGATGATATCCTTTTTGGTGCTACTAATAAAATTCTTTGTCAAGAGTTTGCTAAGCTAATGCAGGGTGAGTTCAAGATGAGCATGATGGGAGAACTCAATTTCTTTTTCAGACTCCAGATCAAGCAAATGAAAGATGGTATCTTCATCAACCAAGCTAAGTATACAAGAGAAATTATAAAGAAGTTTGGGATGGAGACTACTAAAGAAATAGGTATGCCTATGAGCCCCTCTCGTAGACTTGATAAGGACAAACATGGTAAATCAGTAGATCAAAAGTTATACAGAGGTATGATTGGCTCTTTACTATACTTAACTGCTAGTAGACCAGATATAATGTTCAGTGTATGCATGTGTGCTAGATATCAGTCTGAACCTAAAGAATCACATCTGATGGCTGTTAAGCACATTATTAGATTTCTATCCGGTACTGTTGATATTGGTTTATAGTATTCTAGAGATTTATCTGCTAAATTGATTGGATATTCTAATGCTAATTTTGCTGGTTGTAAATTAGATAGAAAGAGTACTAGTGGTACTTGCCAATTTCTTGGAGTTAACTTAATCTCATGGTTTAGCAAGAAACAAACTTCAGTTGCACTATCCATAGCTGAGGTTGGGTATATTGCAGCAGAAAGTTGTTGTGCTCAAATCTTATGGATTAAGCAACAACTTGAAAATTTTGGAATCAAGTTGGCTAGTACACCTATTAAATGTGATAATACCAGTGCTATTTGCTTGACTAAAAATCCTGTTCAACATTCTAGGAGTAAACATATTAAAATTAGACATCATTTTATTAAAGATCATGTAGAAAATAATGATGTTGTACTTGAATTTATTAGTACTGAATGTTAATTAGCTGATATCTTAACTAAACCTCTTCAGGAAGATTAGTTTTGTATGATTAGAAGAGAGCTCGGGATCATTAATCCTTTTTATTAAATTTTTCTTATCTTTGATCCAAATTAGATCATTTTGACATCAATTTTACTCAATTATTGTTGAATTTAATCATATTTCCAGTGATTTTGATCAACTCTTGAATCTCTTATTTTTCGATTTTTAAGTCGATGTGTCAACACATTGATATGTCAACACATTCGTGAGTCGATACTTGAACGGTAACAGACCGAGAATAAAGGGTTTTCGAATGATTTTTCTCCCCATTTCTTTCTTTCTCTCGAGCCAACACTTGATCTAAGGTACTCCTCACTGTTCCTTCCCTCTATTTCATTATTTAAACCCGTTGATTCTTCATTTGGAGCACTTGGTAGTTCGGATTTTTGCTAGATTTCACCTCCCATTTGGATTTTGAGCCTTAGAAACCCTACGTTTTCACCTAAACCTTGCCCAAATATTTATTCCAAGTAATAGGACCCTGAAAGCAAGTAGTCCGTCGACCTCGTCAGTCAAATCAGGAAGAAGAACGAAGGACAAAGGACAGACATGAGGCTAGAGCTCCTGATCCGCTCGCACGACCACTTTTTATAGCTTCTAGCAAGATGTGCTCGAAAACCGTCATTGGGGGATGACGAGTGGACTTCACTTTTATCGACCAGCAACATTTTTATATCAGAAGTGGATTCAACAAGCTGGTTTGACTTCATTTTGCTCACTCAGCGAGTGATTTTACCCTGGGCTGATTAGCGAGTTCTATGGATCGCTCGCCCGTGGGACTGATGGATGGATGGCACAAGTGAGAGGTATATCCCAGTTTCATCAGAGGTACTAAGAAGAGTTTAGGACATTTCGATGACTGGATCAGTGGTGGACAGCTTGATGGACAGAGTGAGTGGGCTCTAGTGTATCTTTGAGTATGATATATTGCCTGAGGAAGCCACCGCACCCACATCTCGATTGTCAGTAGAGATGAGACTATTACACCATATTGTCATTCAGATATTTTTGCCGAAGACTGGATGCTTCGATTGCATCACTGAGCGAGAGTTGCTAGTGATGGTCTCTTTGGTTCAGCACAACCCGTCTGCCTTCCAGTGCTTATGATTCACTAGATGATGGAGCCGTCGATGATCCAGCGACTCTGCCTGCCATATGGGATGGGATTGACTATTCTGTTCAGAGAGTATGGCATCAGCTTTGAGGATGAGCCCTCTGCATGCTACTTCATACTGATGTGTATGACATCAGGTCATTACACCATATGGGTTATCATCTGTTCCGAGGCCAATGGACTCACAGGATATCTAGTCAGGTCGAGGACAGAGTTGATGACGATGATGCTGCAGAGGAGGAGTGCATCCTCTCCGATGAGGCAGGACCTAGTGAGAGTCAGCCTGAGATAGCAGCACAGCCAGAGGTTGCATCTCAATCAAATCTTACTACTTCAGCACAGCCTCAGCCAGCTCAGATGGAGACTCGGGATGTTTCTAATAGCTTATCAGACAAAGTCAGATGCATTAAGATTGATCTGTTGATCATGAGACAGCATCTTGACTGCTTTATAGCTGAGACTAGAGAGAGCCATGTGGACTGAGTGATGGCATCTCAGCTATATTGATTGCACTGTCCAGACCTTTAGTGAGTACTCTGGTTGCTGATACTGCTCCACCTGCTCCTGCACCTATTGTTGATGTTGATGGTGATGTGGATGGAGATGATGAGGAGACTGACTCTGGTGGATTCGATTTCCCAGATCTGACTACAGAGCCAGTAGCGGAGGTGACAACAGACTTGCCCAGGAATCCTACTCATGACCCTTCTAGTTCACCTACCCACACTCCAGTCCTATCCTCTCCTTCCAGATTTGATGATCATGATCCTATTCCCATTCTTTCACCTATAATTGATTCTCCTATTGTTCATTCACCAGTTATTGATTCTCCAGTTATTGATATTTTTATTGTACATTCACCTATTGTTGATACCCCCATTATCGATACACCCTTGATTGACACTCCTATCATTGATTCACCGATTACAGACTTACCCGATACATCTATCCTTGATACACCTATCGTATCATCGGCTGATACTTTTATTTTTGATACTCTTACTATCCACACATCCTCACTTATCTGAGAGCTTGGTTTTTATACACCCGGCTTTCAGTATCTTGATTCTGGTCCCTCTTTTGATCGCACGCCACTTTCGGCAGTCACAGAGACTGTCGAACCAATTAGTTCTGTTCCTATGAAGGACATTGCTTCTACCTCTACTGCTCCAGCTAGAGGTCGGACATATGCACGACGTAGAGGACGTGGTCGTCATACCCCTCCACGATCGACCAGGACCCGACTCTGAGATCTCAGATCGATCTGGTCACGAGCTCGATCTTTTACTGATATAGGACTAATTGAGATCGAATCATCTTCAGATGATGATGATACGGATAAGGATTAGAATATTTAGGTATTTTTAGATAGTTTATGCATCTATGTATGTTTTATCTTTTGTTGTATAAATTCTGACTTGAAATGAAATATCATGTTGTACTTCATGTTTGTGACTTTAAATGAATGAATGATTTCAATTTTCTTGTTATTTCATTATCTTTATGAATTGGAATGAAGTTCTTACATTACACTTCAATGCAATGTTCAGCCTTTTAAGTATAATGAGATTTAAGTATATCTTGAATGTTCAACCTATTTGTCTTCCTACCTTTTTAATGATAACAAAAAGGGGGAGTAGTATAGTGAGATTTAAGTATAAATGTAATATATTTTTGGGAGTAGTAAGTTTAAAGACAAATGATTTATATATTTGTGATGTGAAAGGGGTAAACAAATTTAGAAAAAAAAAAATTTTGGAAACTTGAATTGAAAAATGTTTACAAATTCCTTAAGAAAGGGGGAGCTATACCTTGTTTTCATTGAAAATCCTTTTAAAGTGAATTTCATCCTAAAACCCCTCTTTAAATGATAGAAAGATATTTGCAAACCATTTTATGGATCATCAATTCAGGGGGAGCCTTGTTTATTGCTGAGTTTTTTTATAGAGTATCATGATACATGTGTTCTATGTCTTAAATATATTCTAAAGCTCTAATACTCTTAATCATTATAACAAGCTCTAACACTATCAATTTTGACATCATTTTCATTCTGAAATATCATATCATTATTGCAAATTACGTTGATACACTTAATATTTTTTTATGCACCTTGATGAATTCTTTTAAAAAAGCTTTTTACGCAATTTATACTTAAGGATTTTGTCATCATCAAAAAGGGAGAGATTGTTGACTCTGTTATTGATTTTGATGATAAGCAAAATAGTTAAGTATAAGTTGAGTACTAATGATTTTTTTGAAGTGTATTTTTGTTGAAGAAGGTGCTCACAAATTTGAAGAAGTTTGTTTGATTGAAGTAAACCAAGCTTGGATGAAAAGATCTGCTTAAAGAGGACTTGGACAATCAATATTTGCTTGAATGGACAATTGAGTTAAGTAGGAATCTGTTTCAGCTCAAATTCAGACTTTTCTATGAAAATTTCTCTGAGGTGTCGACTCAAAGTGTCGACACATGACACAAGTATCGATACATGGAAGTAAAGTGTCGACTCAAGCCGGTATGCAAAGTATGTTTCAGATGGCATGGTTGAAGTGTCAACACATGGACCTGAAGTGTCAACTCAAAGTGTCGACACATGGATCAGCTCATCGCCTAAGATTTTCAAGCCACAGAACTTGCTGAAAATGAAGAACTACTGAAGTGTCAACACATGGAAGCTAAGTGTCGACTCACCTAAGAAAGTGTCGACACATCTGAGATTTCTAGAAGACTAGATTTAAGATATTTGAACTAGGTGTCGACTCAAGAAGTTCAAGTATCGACAAGAAGTGTCGACTCATAGCCTGCAGTGTCAACAAATGGAGTTATGAGAACAGTAACGGCTAGTTTTTCAAATGCAGAACTCGATCCTTTTGCCCTCCAACCACTAGTTTTTCAAGTCTAACGGCTAGAAATGGAATTTGAGGCCTTGGAAAAGTATTTATATGCTCCAAATCAAATCAAAAGGGTAACAATTGATGAAAATGACATAGAAGCATTCAAGAGAGAAGAAAGAGAGCTTTAACTCCTATTCATTGAAGATTCAACCACTTTCAAGCAAAAGCAAGCCTCAAAGCATTCAAGAGTCTTCAAGAGCATTGAAAATCATCCATTCTTGAGCATTCAAGAGGCTTCAACAAGTTCAAAGCACTTCTACATCGAGCTTCAAAGAGATACCCGCTTTTGTTTAGAAAGCTTATATTGTTTATCTACTTCTAAACTTGTTTTGTTGTAAAGGTTCTTGGTTAGCCTATTGTAAAACCAAGGAAGGTTATTGGTGAGCCTTTGAAAACCATTTAGGTTCTTGGTTAGCTCAGAAAACCAAGGGAGGTAGGTGGTTAGCCTGTAAAACCATTTTGGTTCTTGGTTAGCCCGTAAACCAAGTGAGGTTTTGACTTATTAGCCTCGTGAAAATAAGTTGGATTTTTGATTTGTGAGCCCGCAAAACTAATCAACTGTAATCGGTGTGATTATAGTGAATTCTCAAGGGAATCTTGGGGAGTAGATGTAGGTGCATTGGATAGCATCGAACCATTATATTTCTTGGTCTTCGTGGTTGATTGATCTCTTTGTTTGCTATTCTTTTATTGCTCTTTATTTCTACTGCACTTTTATTTGAGAGCATTACATTTGATTTCTTTGTACCTTAATTGATTGTTGGATTGGATTGCATAGCATTGCATTGCATCAAGTAAATATTTTTTAGAGACCCAATTCACCCCCCCTCTTGGGTTGCTTACTGGGCAACATAATCTGACTGTATTCGGGTGTGAATATAGTAGAAATCCTGAATGGTATCTTGGATAGTAGATGTAGGAGCTGGGTTGCTTCGAACCACTATAAACCTTGTGTGTTTGTATTATGATTCTCTGATTTCTTTTAGCTTTTGCATTTAACTTTTAATCACAACACACAACACTCTGAAAGGAGTTTCAATTGCATATTATCTACTTAAAGTTTTTTAAATACCCAATTCACCCCTCTCTTGAGTAGTCACCTGGGTAACAACTGGTATCAGAGCAGTATCTCTGAATACATAAAAGTAAAGATCGATGGCTCATCCAATGAGTACATCCTTGGCGGAAGGCCAATCAACCAATAGACCTCTACTCTTCACTGGCATAAATTATGCATACTGGAAAGCTAGAATGAAAATTTATGTTTAAGCAGTTGATTTTCAATTATGAAAGGTCATTGTTGACCCCTGGAATGATTTTGATGATCACAAAATATTGGAGCATGTATTTGATACTAACTCTTCTCAAATTGTTTAAGAAGTTTTGCAGGAATTGGTTACCTTTGTTTTAAATGGTTTTCAAATTTACTTAAGAGAAATTCAATTGAGTGTGTAAAAGCCCTAACTTATGAGTGCTGTAATCATGTAAAATGGGCTTAAAATTATGAAAATTTAATAGAATATGTAGATTAGCTTCTAGTTGATTCAATGTTGAAGATTTTTGGAGAAGCTTGAAGCAGTTTTTAAAGACTTGCAAGAGCAGACTCATGGTGGCATGGCACGGAGAAAGTTTCAAAGTTTCAGAACCAAAAGCTGACTCTCAGTCCAAGAGCCGACTCTTCCAGAAATATATTTTTTGAAGTTCTGAGAACTAGAGCCGACTCCTAGTCCAAGAGCTAACTCTAGGTAGGTATGTTTTGACTTGACTGAAAGCTAGAAGGCAAAAGCCGACTCCAGCTTGAAGAACCAGCTCCCATAAAAGTTTGTTTTTGGCCTGTCTGAGACTTCGAGCCGACTGCTGGAGCTCGAGCCGGCTCGTAGAGCCATTTTCTGCACTCCAACGGCTAGTTGCTGAAATTGAAATTTGAACCCTAATTCGTCTCCAACAGCCATTTCATGAATTCCAAGGCCCTATAACGGCCATATCTCATGGAAAACTATAAAGAGGATTATTTTTGAAGGATAAAGCAATTTTTAGAGATTTATTATTGAATTTTTTTGAGAAATCAAAGAGCTTTCAAGTCACTCAACTACCTACCTCAAAGAGCATTCAAGTTGGATTCAAAGCTTCACCAACTCTACTCCATCATTGAATCCACTCATTAAAGAAGGGAAGAAGCAGCATTGAAGAGCATTGAAGAGCACTCAAGGCTTGACTTCATCTTGATCTACATCGACAACACCAAAATAAACTTGGTTTGTTGTAGTTGCTTGATTACATTATCTTTATCTTTACTCTCTAAGAACAGCAAGGGGCTATATCTTAAGAGAGAGTTAAAGGTTTTTAGGTGAACCTCTTAAAACCTAAGTTTGGATTCTTGGTTTTCCCGGTTTAAAACCAAGTATTTGGATTTTCTTTGGTGATCCCGTGTAAAATCGAAGGGAGTTAGGGTTTCTTTGGTGATCCCGGTAAAACCAAAGTGCATAGGTTTGGATTGTAAGCCTAGTAAAACAATCCGACTGTATTCCAGTTGGGGAATATAGTGGAAATCCCAAGTGGTCCTTGGGTAGTGGATGTAGGAGCTAGTTGCTCCGAACCACTCTATTTCTTGGTGTTTGTGATTGTGCTTTCATTGTTTTATTGCTTCAATTTATTTACTTCCGCTTTGCATACTTCACTTCTACACTAAAAGAATTTCAAAGTGCACATACTTGTAAAAATTTTTTAATCCCAATTCACACCCCTCTTGGGAAGCCACCTGGGCAACAAGTGGTATCAGCGTAGAGTCTCTGAAAGTTAGTTAAAGTAAAAATATATGGCACATCCCATGAGCACTTCATTGGCTGAAGGTCAATCCACAAATAGACCACCACTTTTCACCGAAATTAATTACACTTATTGGAAGGCAAGAATGAAGATATACATTCAAGCCGTAGACTTTCACTTATAAAAAATTATCATGAAAGGATCTCACACACCCATAATTAAAGTTAATGATGTAGAGGATCCCAAACCAGAAGAGGATTGGAATGAGAATGATATGAAATTAGCTGAATTGAATGCCAAAGCAATGAATTTTTTATATTGTGCTTTGGATCCAAATGAGTTTAACAGAATTTCAACTTGCAATTCTGTTAATGAAATTTGGGACAAATTAGAAATCACACATGAAGGCACTTTTCAAGTTAAGACATCAAAAATCAATCTACTTGTGCATAATTATGAGCTATTTAAGATGGATCATAGTGAGACTATATATGCTATGTGTACTCATTTTACTTATATCATAAATGGTCTCAAGAGTCTGGGTAGAACTTATTCTAATGCTGATCTTGTCCAAAAAGTCTTAAGATCTTTGCCAGATAAGTGGGAAGCCAAAGTGACAGCAATTCAAGAAGCAAAGGATCTAAATACACTGCCACTGGATGAACTACTTGGATCCTTAATCACACATGAATTGGCTATGCAACAAAGGACTGAAGAAGATACAAAAATAAATAAGGCCATTGCATTTAAAGCTACTGAGGAAGATAAGAATGAAGAATCTGATTCATCAGATGATGATGATCTTGGAAATAATGAAATTGCCCTAGTCATGAGAAAATTTAAAAGGTTTATAGGCAGAAGAAAAACAAACAGATGGAGAAAGCATTATAGAAAAGGTGATTTTGGAAAAGAAAAGGAAAAAGATAAAGAAAAAGATAAAGAGAAAGATAAAGATCAAGTACCTATCTGCTATGGATGCAAGAAACCAGGACACATCCATCCTGATTATCCTGAAGGGAAGAAAAAGATATTCTCTAAAAAGAAGAAGAAGGCAATGCTAGTTGCTTGGAGTGATAGTGATGAAACGACATCCATCGAAGAGGATGAAGAGACAACAAAAATGGCACAAATCTATCTTATGGGTTTGGAGGACGAGGTAAGTACTTCTGAACCTAATTTAGAATTCACTTATGATGAATTGCATAATGCTTTTTGTGAACTATTGATAGAATACAAAAAGGCTGGTTTAAAAATGAGAGATTTAAAAAATCAATGTGAAGTTTTTGAAAAAGACAAGAATAAATTTTGTGAAAGAAACAAAATCTTACAAAGAGAATTAAATTTGGTTTGTGAAAGATTTAAGATTGTTCAAGTTGAAAAAGAAGAGCTTTTTGAGAAAAATAAGGTTTTGAAAAATGAAAATGATAACCTAAAGAAAGAAGTTCAAAAATTGAAACCCTTAGTTGAAAAATTAATCCTAAGTTCTAACAAACTTAAATTAATTTTAAAGGATCAAAAATAAATAAATAATAAATTTGGAATTGGTTATAAAGGCTCTATTTCAAACAAATCTTCAACTTCTACTTCATATGCTCCTAAGTTCATTAGTTCAAAACATGTTAGACCTTAATTTGCATCATCTCATGGTTATTATTCAAATTCAAAGATTGTATGCTATGCATGTAATAATCTTAGTCATAAAGAATTTGAATGTCATTTGAAATACAATGGCAAAAAGAAAATTAAGAAAGTTTGGATTCTAAAAGGAACCATTTTCACTAACTTGCAAGGACCCAAGAGAGCTTGGGTACCTAAATTTATTAAATGATTATTTTGCAGGGATGTCTTGCGGCCACAAGCATAAAGAAAAGATGGTATTTGGATAGTGGCTATTCAAGATACATGGCTGGTGATGCTGATCAATTTTTCACTCTAGAATAGAAGGATAGTGGAATGGTAACATTTGGTGGCAATAGAAAAGGAAGGATAATCGGTATTGGTAAAATCAAAATTACTCCTTCTACATTTATTGAAAATGTGTTACTTGTAGAAAAATAAAAGCATAATCTTTTGAGTATTAGTCAGCTAATGTAACATTGGTTTTAATGTATTCTTCAAGTCATCAATGTGTATAGTAGTTGATCCACTTGACTCTAGTACTAAATTCATTGGACACAGACTTAGTAATATTTATGTGGTAGATCTTAATGATCTAGCTATGTCAAGAAATACAAGTCATGTAGCAATGAATGACAAGAGCAAGGAATCAAGTTTACTATAGCATAGGCAACTTGGTCATGCTAGTATGGACACAATAGCTAAACTTATTGCAAAAGATTTAGTCAAAGGTTTGCCGAAGTTTAAAGTTAATTTTGATTATGTTTGTGATGCATGTCAGTTAGGAAAACAAGTGAGGGAGAGTTTTAAATCTAAAAATATAGTTTCAACTTCTAGACCCTTAGAGCTACTTCACATGGACCTATTTGGACCTACTAGGACTACCAGCCTAGGTGGTATGAAATATGGACTTGTGATTGTAGATGATTTTTTAAGATACACATGGGTTTTGTTTATTGCACATAAAGATGATACTTTTAATGTATTCAAAAAGTTTTACAAAAGAGTTACAAATTTGAAAAACTTATCTGTCATTTCAATTCGTAGTGATCATGGCACCGAATTTGAAAATTAGTATTTTGATCATTTTTTCACAAAGCATAGTATTGATCATAACTTTTCTGTACCTAGAACACCACAGCAAAATGGTGTTGTAGAAAGAAAGAATCATACTTTGGAAGAGATGTCCAGAACAATGCTTTGTGAAGGTAATCTTTCAAAATACTTTTGGACAGAATCTGTTAATACTGCATGCTATATCTTAAACAGAGTTTTGATTAGACCTATTATCAGAAAAACCCCTTATGAACTTTGGAACAATAAAAAACCAAATATCAAATGTTGGGATATCCTGGTTCAGCTACGAACCAGGCTCTGGTTCGACTTATCGAAGCCCCGATTCTCTGGACTATGGACTTCGAACTAAGCGAAGGCCAACCGCAAGCAACTCAAGGCTTCACACCGAACTACAACATCCGAAGCCAGTCCTTCGGGTAGCACCTTCAGCCCCGGTCGAAGTCTGAACTACTCATCGACTTCCGAAGACACGAACTTTGGTCCCCGCCGTAGACATGATCTCCGACCTCGGGGAAATACCAAGCCTTCGAGCCATGCAAGGGAAAACCCGAAGCTTGAACCATAATCTATTCCAAAAAAGAAACTGTAACCAATGATTACAATCGACACTCATGATGCCATGATCATGGCATGCAATTCCTGCAGCCATGCCTCCGACCTGGCCGGAACCGCTCATTGACAACCCACGATCGCCAATCATGGGAGAGATTGGCTCCCCATGATCTCCGGGAAAAGAGCCGGCCACAGACCGGAGGCCATCTTTTAAATATGGATAAGAAGGATGGCTCAAGAGGTATGCATGAATAATCTCGCACACATATACTTTAAATCTCCAAGAACTCTTTTTCACTTCCACTCTCGACATCTTCCGCATTCTGTGGCTGGAATCCGCCACTGACTTAGGCATCAGAGTGTCCTCCACCAGAACAACTCTGGCAAGGGACCTATTTTGCAGGTGAACCAGGGAGCGGTCCTGCGACGCAACGGCTCTGACCGGCTGATCCAGGGATTCCATGCTAACAAATTGGTGCGCCAGGTAGGGGAAGCATATTATTAACATTTGTTAAGCTCCCTCCCAGACAAGGGGAAGAAACAAAGAAGTTTTTGATGGCAAGAGGAAAAGCTCAAAATGCTTCTACAAGCCAGAGTCGTGCTCTGTCTCAGGGGGGTGCACCCCCGGAGGAGAACGATGTTCCACCTCCCATGGTTATTGTGGGAGCACTGCAGTTCGAAGCTCTTATGAACCAGGTCGCCAACCTGACGGCCATGGTTCAAGAGTTCCAAGACAAAGCCTTTCCGGTGGCAAACCCACCGGCTGTTTCTAGACATAGCTCTCGATCCCGAAGAAGGAGAGCACCACGGGAGGATTCAGTGCATCCCTCCCCCCATTCTCGGCCCTCTCCTGAAGGCCGAACTTCGAGACTGCCTAGGTCTGCCGATTCACCACAAAAAGGGAAAAGGCCTAGGCAAACTTCCTCCTCCTCCTCTGAAGACTCCACTCCGGTGGAGAGAGCGCCCAAGCAGACTCCCGAATATGACGGGAGGTTCAGAGCCATCGAATCAGAGATGGCAAGGGTGTGAGAACAGAGAATATGGGATCAGAGAGATCCCGATGACTTGATTGTGGGTGATCTACGCCCACCCTACACCGACCGCATCATGGCTGAGGACATTCCTCGGCACTTCAGGGTTCCCCAGATGGAACCCTACGATGGCACCTCCGACCCCCTCGACCATTTGGGCAGCTTCAAAGCCCATATGATGATCCAAGGAGCTTCGGACGCAATATACTATTTGGCATTCCCAGCTACCTTGAAAAAGTCCGCTCGGATGTGGTACTCGAGCCTGCGCCCAGGTACCATCGATTCCTTTTTCGAGTTAGAAAAATTGTTTGTCTTGCATTTCAGGACCTGCCACAAGACTCCTTGGAATACGGACACACTCTTCCTCCTTCACCAGAATGAAGGAGAGAGCTTGAGAGATTACATCTCCAGGTTCAATGCGGCCATGCTTGAGTCCCCGATCTCAACGAGCACGTGGCCATGTCAGCACTGAAGAAGGGGCTTCGAACCTCCAGGCTTACTTTTTCCCTGGACAAGAAGTTCCCTAAAAGCTACGCTGAGCTCCTATCAAAGGCTCAGAAATATGTCAATGCTGAAGAGCAGGCGGCGAATCGATGTTTGATTGAAGGGAAACCCCCTTCAAAGAAGAAGAATAACAGGGGGCATGGCCCCCAAACTTCCAATAACAACGGCGACAGATATGCTGACCGTCGGAGAAGCCCTCCCAAGCCCAAAGCATTAAGAGGAAGATTCGACTCCTACACCCCCCTCAACCTCCCTCGAGAGAAGATCCTGATGGAGATAGAAAAAGAAAACTATCTCCAACGGCCCCATCCCATGAAGGCCTCCTCTTCCGCAAGGAACAGGAACAAATTCTGCCGATTCCACCGGGACCACGGCCACAACACAGAAGAATGCATCCAATTGAGAGATGCGATCGAGGATCTCATCAAGAGAGGATACCTAGGGCGGTACATTGGTTGTCAAGGACCCCGGTCGGAAGCAACTGTTCCCTAGCCACCTCCCGAAGAGGCCGAATTGCCAAATCAAAGGCCCACCAACGGAGGTGTAGGGATGATACACCGGCCCACCAACCGAAGAAGGGATGAAGATAAAGCTTCAAAGTGACTGAAAGATAACAACTCCATCCTCTTCTCCGACGACGATCTTGTGGGAGTTCGGCTCCTGCACGATGACCCTCTTGTAATTTCGGCTGTAGTGGCCAATTATAATGTACAAAGAGTTCTTATTGATAATGGAAGTTCGACTAATATCTTGATGTACGATGCATTCTCCAAAATATGTTTTCCTAGACATCAACTGCAAAGATCCCCCATACCACTCTCCAATTTTAGGGGCAACCAAGTTTATGCCGAGGGGAGATAGTATTGCCTGTAACCCTCGGCTCTGAGCCTCGACAAAAGACATTGCCGATCAACTTCATGGTGGTCTAGATCCCCTCAGCATATAACATTATTCTGGGGAGGCTCACCTTGAATAGGTTCCGCACCGTGATCTCCTCTCACTACCTCTTGGTACGCTTCCCCACCAGGAATGGTGTTGGAGAAGTTAGAGGGAACCAGAGGTGGCACGGCAATATCTAATGATTGAAGACAGGCATTTCAAGGATTCGACTACTCCGGATCAGCTGGATCTGAGGGATTCGACCACAAACCTTGGTGAACCCATGAAGAGGACCATCCCGATACCTTTGAAAGAGGAAGATCCCTCCAGAGTTGTGCAGATCAGGAGTGCCCTTGATGAGAAAATCAGAATGGAGCTGATCTGTTTCCTCAGGGACAACGCCAATGTCTTCACCTGGTCGGCTTCGGACATGCCCGGGATTCCCACTGAAGTGATTACTTATCGACTGGAAGTAACCCCTGGGAACAAGCCAGTGCGACAGAAGAAGAGGAGCTTCACCCCCAAAAGATAGCAAGCTGTTGATGAAGAAGTTGGCAAGCTCCTCAAGGCAGGGTTCATCAGAGAGGCCCACTATCCCGAGTGGCTAGCCAATGTGGTAATGGTGAAGAAAGCTAGCGGCAAGTGGAGGATCTGCATCGACTATACAGACCTCAACAAGGCTTGCCCAAAAGATAGCATCCCTCTTCCAAAGATTGATCAACTGGTCGATGCTACCGCCGGCCACCAGTTGCTGAGCTTTATGGATGCCTTCTCCGGCTACAACTAGATCAAAATGGATCTGCAAGATGAGGAGAAGATGGCATTCATCACTGACAAAGGTCTCTACTACTACAAGATGATGCCGTTCGACCTCAAGAATGCCGGAGTAACATTTCAAAGACTCATTAATAAGGTGTTCGAAAAGCAACTGGGAAGAAATATGGAGGCCTATGTTGATGACATGATCGTCAAGAGTCTCCACCGGAGGGACCACATCCGCAACTTGGAGGAGTCATTTAGCGCTCTCTGGTGCTACGACATGAAGTTAAACCTGGCGAAGTGTGCCTTCGGGGTCACGTCGGATAAATTCCTAGGCTTCCTTGTCACCAAACGAGGGATTGAGGCCAACCCCAAGAAGATCCAGGCCTTGAAGAATATGAGACATCCCTCCTATAAAAAGGAAGTCCAATAGTTGACAGGGAGGATTGCCTCCCTAAGCAGATTTATCTCTCGATCAGCCGAGAAATGTCTTCCATTCTTCAAGGTACTTTGGCAATCAAAGGGCTTCGAATGGTCCGAAGACTGTCACGTTGCCTTTGAGGAATTGAAGAAGCATTTGGAGACCCCGCCATTACTCTCCAAGCCAAAAGAAGGCGAGGTCCTCTACCTGTACCTCTCTGCTTTAAACGAAACAGTGAGTTCGGTTCTTGTCCAGAAGGAAGAAGACGAGTCTCACAAGCCAATTTACTACATCAGCAAGATCCTGCATGATGCAGAAACGTGGTATGCAAGGATGCAAAAGCTGTACTCTTTAGTGATTGCGGCAAAGCAACTATGGCCATACTTTTAGGCCCATGCTATCATGGTGCTGATTGATCAACCTCTCAAGGCCGTTCTTCGATCTCCGGACACTTCTGGAAGGATAGCCAAGTAGGCTGTGAAGCTAAGCGAATTTGACATTAGCTTCCAGCCCCGAGCAGCTATGAAGGCTCATGTGCTCTCCGATTTTCTGGCCGAGTGCACCTAGAAGTCCGAAGATGAAGCCTCTTCGGATGAAGAAGAAGCCCCGAAGGAGATGAAGTCCATTTGGGTGCTTCATGTGGACGGAGCTTCCAATGCTACCGGGTGCAGGGCTGGACTCATGTTGGCCGAACCTAACGGCCAGATCATAGAGTATGCACTCCGTTTCTCCTTCCATGCCTCCAATAATCAGGTTGAATATGAGGCCCTACTTGTCGGACTTCGGATCACCAAAGATTTGGGAGTCCAGCAACTCCGAACCTTCTCCGATTCTCAACTGGTTGTGAATCAAGTCAATGGAGAGTACGCAGCCAAAGATCCAACCATGGTGCAATACCTGGAGAAGGTTCAGGCTTTATCCTCCCAACTGGAACATTTTGAGATTATTCATGTTCCCTGATCAGAGAACTCCTGAGTGGATGCACTGTCTCAACTGGCAAATACAGCACTGAAGTCTCTCAGGTGCACCTTTGTTGAACATCTTGAAACTCCAAGCATTGCCGAAGAGGTTGCAGAGGTGTGCCAGATTGATACTGAGCCAAGCTGGATGGATCCCATCATCAGATTCCTGAATGTAGGAGAATTGCCCGAAGATAAGGCAGAGGCCAAGAAGATCCGCTGGATGGCATCTCAATACACCATCTTAGACGGAACCCTCTACAAGAGATCATTCTCCCAACCACTACTGAAATGCCTTGGACCCACTAATGTAGATTATGCATTGAGAGAGGTCCACGAGGGCATATGCGGGGATCACTTGGAAGGCAGATCTCTAGCATACAAGATTATTCGATAAGGGTATTACTAGCCCTCCATCCAGAAGGACTCAACTGATTTCGTGCAGAAGTGCGACCAATGCCAGAGATATGCCAATGTGCAGAAATAACCTGCGAGTCACCTGACTCAGTTGGCAGCCCCATGGCCCTTTGCCCAGTGGGGGATGGACATTCTTGGCCCGTTCCCACCAGCATCGGGGCAAAGGAAGTTTCTCCTAGTGGCCATCGACTATTTCATGAAGTGGGTGGAAGCCGAACCATTGGCCCAAATCACAGAGGGCAAGATGAAAAGTTTTATAAAAAATTTCATCATCTTCAGGTTCGGTATCCCACATGTCATCATCACGGACAACGAGAGACAATTCGACAATTCAAAGTTCAAGGACTTCTGTGCTCGGTACCATATCCAGCATCGGCTAACATCCGTTGCTCATCCACAGTCCAACGGAGAAGCCGAAGTCACCAACCGAACCATCCTCCAATCTGAAGACAAGGTTGAACGCCGCCAAAGGGCTTTGGGCCGAAGAACTAACCTCTGTTCTTTGGGCATACCAAACTATCCCAGGAACAGCCACCGGTGAATCTCCGTTCAACCTAGCCTACGGTACCGAAGCCGTGCTACCTATCGAAGTCTCCCTACAGTGAATTGACAACTATGAAGAGCCTGAGAATTCCGATCGCAGAAGGATTGATCTGGACATACTATCAAGCACCAGGCTACAAGCCCAGATAAGAATGGTGGCATACCAGTAAAAGGTTGCCAAGTACTACAATGCAAGGGTGAAGGAGCAAACTTTCCGCATGGGGGACATGGTATTGCGAAGAGCAGAGGTGTCTAGGCCAACAGAATAGGGTAAACTCTCTCCCAACTAGGAAGGCCCATATCAAGTCGAAGAAACATTCGACTAGGGACATATCGACTCAAGACCCTAGAGGGGAAGACCCTATCCCGGCCATGGAATGTATAAAACCTTTACAAATACTATCAATGAAAAAGTTTCAAAAAACTCCTATACAAAGCTCCTCAACCCTACTCAACTCAGAATGGCTAGTTGCATCGACTGAACGACAATAGCCCGAATGACCCGATCTAAAAAATTGGTCAACTACGCAAAGGAGAGTCTGATCCACTCACCTTATCGGTATGCTCGACGAGCGTAGTGGATGGCCTATGTAGGCCACCATAAAGATCAAAGGTGTAGCGATGGTTTTCATAACCTATCCTACGGTGAATCCGAACACACACCGAGACGGGCCTGAACAGCCTGCCTTAATCATGACAGAAAGTGCACAGAGATGGTGTAAACATCCTACCCTATAGAAAATCTGAACACGTGCCTAAAAGGACCACTGTTGTCCTCTCTATCAACAACAAACACTCTCAGAACGGTCCAACGGACCCTACTTCTTTCCTACAGACAGCAAGTGGTCTATAGAGTCTACATTATGAACAAATCATGATGCAACACATCACAGAAAATACACGGGAAGAGGTAAAAGAAAAGATCTTTCATTTCTTTCATTTTTTTACAAAAATAAAGAGAAAAGATAGAAAGAAACTCTTCTAAAAAGAGAGTATGAAAAAGAAAAGAAACTCTCCTAAAAAGAGATATATATAAAAAAAAAAAAAGAAAAACAAAAGAACAGGAGTAGCAATAGCAAGGTTGGGAAATTTGCATTAACTCCCCAACGGGTTTATCCCGTACCGTCGGGGAGAGACCAGATGGGATGACGAAGGGCCCCCGGGGTTTCCGTCCGAACTCGAGTCCGACCACTCACCAGAGTCAGAATCGAATTCGTGGCCGGGGAAGGGAACGGAGGGTTTGATATTATCCAAGCCCTTCAAGTCATAAAACTTGGAGGCTTTCCTCTGGCACTCCCAAAACCCCTGGTGGAAGGAGTCCAAGGCCACCCCGGTGAGCTCATCCTTGAATGTGGCAGAAGCTCTGAAGTTTGCAACAGCATCCGTCACCTCCTTCTTCTCCTCCTCTGCCATCGTGGTCGCCACCATGACTTGGGCCCTGGCCTCCCTCAACTGAGCCTCCATAAGGCAGACCTTCTTCTCGAGACGGTCCACCAGAGGCTCCTCCTCTTCGCCTACAGGCCCAGATGACTCCGGACTTTGCTTCCTCTTGGGGTCAATAGCCCTCCTCTTCGCTGCACGACAGAGCTCAAAAGTGCTGAACCTCATGGCTAATGGAGGGAAGACACCAACGGGAATGATGGCCTTCGACAGCAAGGGGCAAGATCCTATTTATAGAAATCCTGCGCCCACGACCAACTGCAGGGAGGCACGTCCCACGTCCTTCCCGGCCGTATGAGAAGGTGCCATGTGTCCAAGTGATGCTTCGAGAACCAGAAAGTCTCTCGAAGCCATCCCCAGGATCGCAACCGCCATCGCATCGAATCCGGAGAAATCCGCATCGTGCGGCGACATCATTAATGGTCTCTTTTTGGAAAAAAGGAGGTCCAGCGGCTCATAAGGCGTAAGAGATTACGACTGTACAAATTTTGACGTGCCACATGGACAATGATGATCCTAATCAAATCACCCTAATTATTGATTGGCAAGGAGATGACTCCTGTCCGCCCCAACGGACAAGCTCAACATTCGAGGAAAGGCAACGCAATAGAGTTTTGGTCCGTTCGAGGGTTCGTCCTCACTGATTGAATGGCCTTCGGCCACGACTATTCAACCAAGCAGAAAAAAGAATGGTAAAACCGGTTCTTATCGACTGAACGGCCTTCGAAGGCTATCGTTCAACTAGGCAAAAGGAGAAACGATAGAACCATTTTAGGCTACACATAAGGCACAACAATGCATATGCAAAGAAAGGAGAATTCATTCCAAAATCTAGGAAAATTGCAATACAAAGTTCATTGGCAATACAAGTAAGAAAGGAAGAAAGTACATTCAGAGTGATCCAGGTCACTCAACATCAGTAGGAGAAGGCTCCACACCACAGGACTGGAGCAACTTGTCAACTTGCTCGGAGAGGATCTCATCAATCTGGGCTGGGACGGGAGAACCTTTAGCTTGGACTCCTCCAGCCTAAGTCGCCTCCTGGGCCGAGATCAGAGCTGGGATCATCTCCAGATTTTCGACTGGGGTGGCAGCCTCCTCCACCGGACATGGTGACTCCTCAACCTCCCCTATGGCTTCGGCCTCCTCCGCTTCTTCTCCTTCCTCTCCAATTATGTTATAGGAGGGGATCATCGAAAGGTCGAGGTGAGGGAGGGTCTCCTTTACCTTGGAAAGCCCGTCGTTGAAGTCGTGCCGGTAGGCATACAATGATGCTTCATCAATCTCTGTCTGAAATTACGAAGACATCTTGAAGTCAGCCATGGCATTGTCTATTCGCTTCCTCAAAGCTTCGGACTCCCTCTTGGCGGCTTCGGCCTCCCTCTTAGCAGCTTCGAATTCTAGGATCACCTCTTCGACCCTCCTAGAAGCCTCCTACGCCACCTTGGATAGGTTCTCCATCCTCTTCTGATCCTCCCTGGCAGTCCGCTCCAGGGATTCAACTTGCCTCCTGCTCTTGCTCCACCCTGCCTCTTGTCCCGCTATCCTCAAGTGGGCGCTCTTCAGTTCGTCCTTCAGGTCACGAACTTCATCAGTTACCCAGACAAGATGGTCCTCCATGGATTGCTTCAGCTCTTCGGCTACTTCCCTGGCAACCCAAGTAGTCTAAAGCTCCTCCTTGAGGTCGTAGATAAGGCTGTCCATGTTCCCCAGGCCTTCCTCCATGAAGGTGAAGTCATAGACCAACTACATCAAAAAAGAATAATCGAGGATCAAATAACTCTCAAGGCAAAGGAGGCGGTGATAGTCATACCTGTTGTAGGGCGACAAAGCCGAAATCAGACACCTTGAGGAAGCTCCGATTCCGGAGAATTGCCAGGTTGTGGGGCTGTATCGTATCCTTCAATGCCTGCCTGGCTTCCTTTGGAACCAGCAGCTCTCCCATAGGCGGGAGCTCCGAAGGGTTCGTCGAACGGCCTCCGACTGAAGAAGCCCCGTAGATGGACTCTCCTTCGACTTGCTGCACTTTGCCCCTATCGGCAGCAAAGGGGCAAACCGGCGGCACATCCACTCCTTGAGGCGGGCCCCCCATTGTATCGACTAGGGAGGCGACCATCGGTGGAGTCTCAACTGGACAGGGCCTTGCTGGAACCCCTTCCGTAGCCGCTGCATTTTCCCCCGAGGTGCCTCGGGAGGATGAAGTGCTTTGGTCCCCTTCGGGACCATCTCTCCGAGCTTTCTTTCGAGCTGCAGACCTGGTGGAAGGGGCCTGTGCAACCCTCCTCTTCGAAGTCTGGTGGAGCTAGCTCAAATTGCGCTTCATCCCACCCCTGCAAGCAAAGGGGATCACCTCAGTTAAATGAACTACAACAAAACCTAAAGTAGAGGAGCAGAAAATTCCACTGCTATACCCAGTGAGGGGAATTTACTGATTCCTGCTTGATGGAGGTTCCTCTCCTCCAACAACTCACGAATAGGGGCAAATTCCACTGCTATACCCAGTGAGGAGAATTTACTAATCCCAAAACTTTTTTTTCATCATTGGCTGTCAGGCGAGGCTTCTTCCCCACAGTGTCGAAGCCCCATGGGTCGAAAGACAACACAAATACGAAGACAGGTTTCCACCCATGGATGGCGCTGGGCATGTCCTTAATCACCCTGCAGCCCGATCTGGGACCGATCACCCACCATCCATTACTGTGGAAGTCCCTCTTGAGGATGAAAAGGACCGTGAACAAGTTGGTCCTAGGCTCTACGTTGGCGATGCTGCACATCACCAGGAACCCGCAGATGTTCCTGATGCTATTTGGGGTCAACTGCGTTGGCACCACTTGGTACAAGCAAAAAATCTTAACAAAGAAGGGGTGCAGGGAAAACCAAAGACCAGCATTCAGGTGATCTTCGTATACGGCTAGGCACCTAGGGGGAGCTTTGTTCGCCTGCTCCTCGAGCGCGGGGAGGACAAAGGGAAATTCCTCAGGAACGCGGTAGCGTTCCCAAAGAAGGGTTGCCTTGCTTTGAGAAACTGAGTTGGGGACTAACTCCGGACCTACTACATCTCCGGCCCCCGAGGACCCAACCTGCTTCCCCTGACTCTTTACGGTCTCTTCCTTGACAAAGGAATGAAGCAAATGAGCGAAAAGAGGATTCTACCTGAAGAATAGACTGGTAGTCCAGAACGGTTTGTGTGGAGAATGAGACGAGATTGAAGAAGCTTCCTTGCCTAGACCTTCACCCTTCCCCAAAAGAAAACTAAGAATCTCTAGACCCCCACCGAGGGTTACTTTGACTCAAGGTTACCCTGGGAGGTAACCCACTTGCGACTGACCGCCAGGATATGATCTATCCTTCATCCAATGGGCGGAGAACAGCCACCACAACTATCCAAATCCCAACCAAAAGATTGCCTCAACCATTATGCAACGGGACGAGAAAAGATAGCCTCAGGGCCACTTACTTTTTCCCAATCCGGGAATGGCACCTGTCCACCATCTAATTCTCAGATCATGATGGACAGCATAATAGAGGTCCCGTAATCATTTACTGCACCGTCTCTCAGGAAGAAAGTGACAAGGCCATAATACTCTCACTTCTCGAGGTAGATCTTCGCTTCGATAACTGAGAGTAGGGGGCAACTGTTGGGATATCCTGGTTCAACTACGAACCAGGCTCCGGTTCGACTTATCGAAGCCCCGGTTCTCTAGACTACGGACTTCGGACTAAGCGAAGGCCAACCGCAAACAACTCAAGGCTTTACACTGAACTACAACATCCGAAGGCCAGTCCTTTGGGTAGAACCTTCGATCCTGGCCGAAGTCTGAACTCTCATCGACTTTCGAAGACACGAACTTCGATCCCTACCATAGACATGATCTCCGACCTGGGGGAAATACCAAGCCTTCGGCCCATGCAAGGGAAAACCCAAAGCTTGAACCACAATCTGTTCCAAAAAGGAAACTGTAACCAATGGTTACAATCGACACTCATCATGCCATAATCATGGCATGCAATTCCTACAGCCACACCTTCGATCTGGCCGGAACCGCTCGTTGACAATCCACGATCACCAATCATGGGAGAGATTGGCTCCCCATGATCTCCGGGAAAAGAGCGGGTCGCAGACCAGAGGCCATCTTTTAAATATGGGTAAGAAGGATGGCTTGAGAGGTACGCGTGAATAATCTCGCACACATACACTTTCAATCTCCAAGAACTCTTTTTCTCTTCCACTCTCGACATCTTCCCCATTCTGTGGCTGGAATCCGCCACTGACTTAGGCATCGGAGTTTCCTCTGCCGATACAACTCCGGCAAGGGACCTATTTTGCAGGTGAACCAGGGAGCAGTCCTGCGATGCAGCGGCTCCGACCGGTTAATCCAGGGACTCCATGCCAATATCAAATATTTTCATGTTTTTGGATGTAAATGTTTTGTTCTTAATAATGGAAAGACAATCTTGGTAAATTTGATGCAAAATCTGATGAGACTATTTTTCTTGGATATTCTTTAAATAGTAAAGACTATCAAGTTTTCAATAAAAGAACTTTGACTATTGAAGAATCTGTTTATATTGCTTTCAATGAATCTGACATTGCATCTTCGAAAAAGGAAGATTTTACTGATGATGATGCAGGTACTCTACAACATGGAATGAAAGACTTGACTCTTAAAGACAAAAAATCAAGTGAACCACATGAAGAAGAGATGAGTAAAGAGCATGATGATATACCTAAAGAATGGAGGTATGTATAATCACATCCTAAAGAATTAATTATAGGAGACCCATCTCAAGGTGTTAAAACTAGATCTGCACATAGAGATGCACATGATTTAATTGCTTTTGTTTCTCATGTAGAACCACATAATATAGAAGATGCCGAAACTGATCCTAATTGGATGTTAGCAATGCATGATGAATTAAACCAATTTAGGAGAAATAATGTTTGGACCTTAGTAGAAAGACCCAATGATCATCCTATCATAGGCACTAAGTGGGTTTATAGAAATAAACTAGATGAAGATGGAAATGTGTTGCCCAGAAATGGAGCCCAAGAGGGGGGGTGAATTGGGTATTTTAGAAAATTTAAAACAATAATAAGAGGAACTAGTGGTGCTAGTGAAAAATGATAAATTCAATGCAAGCAGTAGCAATAATCAAAGAGCAAGAGAGGAAGAGGGCAATCACACACAAACATAAGGTTTATAGTGGTTCGGTGCAAACCTAGCACCTACATCCACTCCCCAAGCCACCCTAGGGAATTTCACTATAATCCAAACAAGATTACAGCTGACTTATTTTTCACAAGGCTCACAAGTCAAAACATAAGTTGGTTTTGTCACCTAGGCTTACCAACAAACCTTAACACTTGTTTTATCTTCGGGCTCACAAGTTAACCCTAGTTGGTTTTATCCCTTTGGCTCACCAACAAACCACAACAACCTTCTTTCAAGACACCCTTGAAAGCAAGGTCAAATCACAATGTAAAAATAGATATACAATTTTAAAACTAAAACAAACTCTCTTCAAGAGTAGAATGGAATCTTTGAAGCTCAAGTTGATGCTTTGACTTGACTCTTCCTTGGAATATCCTTCAAAATGCCTCTTTTGGAATGAAGTAAGGATGAGCTTGTAGGCTTTTCAAGGAATCAAACTATAAAAGGCTTTTGATGTGAAGTATTTGAGAGTATATGGGCTTTTTGGCTTTTGGATAGACTTGAATACACTTCAAATGCACTTTTTTTTTTTTAGAATGAGGTTGGTGGAGGCTAAATACACCAAGAACCTTCCAAAAAATAGTTTGTGACCGTTGGAACCTCGGATATAGCCGTTTGAAGCTTGAAAAGCAAGTTCTGCAAGTCAGAAAAATAGATCCGTTAGAGCTATCAGTCTTCAAGTGTCGACACTTGGCTGTCAGGTGTCGACACTTGATCTATAGGTGTCGACACTTGAACTTTCAAGTGTCGACACTTGATGCACAGGTGTCGACACTTGACATAAAAATCCTCAAATGACAAAGTTCTGTATTTTCAAAATTCTCAGGCCTTAAGTCGACACTTGGAAACCTAAGTGTCGACACTTGGTATCGACATTGAGTTCTAGGTGTCGACACTTGGCGTGCCAAGGATTTTTGTTCATGCCAAATGCTGAAGTGTCGACACTTTGACTTTCCAGGTGTCGACACTTGAGACTGAAAAGCTCAGATTCAAGTGTAAATTATCTCAAAACATAAATATAAATTTTGAAACTTAAATGAATCATAAACACAAAATATTTAAACATGTAGATGCCCTTTTTCAATGATGAGGATGTCCAGATTTACGAGAAATGCTCCGTGGCATGACGTGCCATGAAACATAAGTTTTTGAGATTTTGAGGTGCTTTCTTCCTGAAAACTCATAACTTGAAATACACATTAGTATACAATATGCACTCAATATTTTGTTATTCATCAAAATCACTGGGTGAAGCCAACAAAATATAATTAGAAATAAGGCTAGATTTGTTGTACAAGGATATAATCAAGAAGAAGGAATAGATTTTGATGAAACTTATGCACCAATAGCTAGATTAGAAGCCATTAGATTTCTACTACCTTATGCATGTTTTATGAATTTCAAGTTATTTCAAATGGATGTAAAGAATGCATTTTTTATGATTTTTTATCTGAAGAAGTTTTTGTTGAGCAACCTCCTGGTTTTTACACTTTCTCGAATTATGTTTTCAAACTAAATAAAGTTTTATATGGTCTAAAACAGGCACCTAGAGCCTAGTATGATAGACTAAGTAAATTTTTAATTGCAAATGAATTTGTAAGAGGTAGTGTTGACACCACACTGTTTATTCAAAGAAAGAAAAATGATATTTTAGTTGTTCAAATATATGTTGATGACATTATCTTTGGATCTACTGATGAATCTTTGTGTCAAGACTTTGCTAAGCTAATGCAGGGAGAATTCGAAATGAGCTTTGTAGGGTTAGGTGGCAAGGTGGAAACATAGATTTAAAATTTTTTATGAAATCTTCACCAAACCCTCAACCCAAGATCTCCTTAAAAAAATTAAAACATATAACATGCATATATAAGATTTAAAGTTATATTAAAGTACTAACCTGTATCGCTAAAATCCAAACTTTAAATCTCCACCAGGTGCCCAAATGTTCACCCTCCAATGGTGATCCACACAGAAAATGATGAAGACAACAATTTCTTGTTCTTGGCTCCTCTTCTTGAATTCTTTTTCAAGAATTCAATTCTTAGACTTTTAGGCTGAAATTTTCTTTCTTGAAAATTTATTTTCTTCCTTCTTTCCTCTTCTTGAATTCTTTTCTTGAATTCCCTTTCTTGAATTCCTTTTCTTGAATTGAATTGGAAGAAAAATTAAGACAGGTAAAGCCTTAATTCAAGAAGGAAAAGAAGAAGAACAGATCCTTCCTTTTCTTTTCCTTTACCGTTCAAGACCTTCCTCTTATTCTTGTTTAGGGTCAGAGTTTCAACAGAGATTATCTCTGTAAGGGAAACAATACCCAACAAGCATAAAGGGAAAGAGTATTCTGGAGAGGAGGAGAAGGATCTGATTTCTGAATTTAATTGTCTGATAAAACCCTAGTGAATCCAAAGCCTTTTATAGATCTCAGAGGGGCATTTACTCAAAACATCGCAACCCTCTGAAACCCCAAGAATCATGATCCCTCATTCCTCACATGTCCCCTCAACCAAAAATCATGATTCTCTGATTTAATTTTCATTTTTCTGACGAGGAGAACTCTTAGAAAAACATCAGGAAGAATCACGACTTTTGGAGACGGATTTGCGACCGAAAAGCGACGGATCTTTTTCTTAATTTTTTCTGGCCATCAGATCCAAATCCAAGGGTGTCAGACAAGGATCTGAATCACCCCCTCTTTCAGATTTTTCTCCGACACTTTTTCTTTCTCACGCGCGTGAAGAGGAGTCCACACGCGCGTGGACTCTTCTTCTTAGCACGCGCGGGTGAGGAAGGGAGTGGGCGGCTTGGAGAGAGGGCCTCAGTGAAATTGATTCCCTTGGGTTCAGCCATGGATTAGCCCAAAGTCCTAAAATTTAAATTAGACCTTAATTTGGTTCAATTAGAATCCAATTAAGCCCAATTCAGAACCAAATTCGAATCTGATTCGAATAGAAATTTGGTCTGCAACACATGCTAGTGTGTTTATCCTATAAACATGATTTAATTTCAAATTAAATCCTTCATCAATTTTCTTTTGTGTGTGACCCATTGGGTTCCACACCTAGCCAGCAGTAGGTTCGAGTGCTATTTGACTTAATTCGGTTAGATCTCAACTAAGCCGATTTAGGTCAACTCAAACTAGCTCGACTCGGTCAATTAGAATCTAATTCTAATTAACTGATTTGAATTACCATAATTCAATCATATACCTACAAGACAAGATTGATGTCTGGCAACATATCATGTCTACCCGGAAGATGTGAAATTTTGGTGGAATTACCAAAATACCCTTCAGTGGTGAGTTACCGGGTAATTCAGTCTTTTGATCAACTTGCATCCTGAATATGATTATGAATATGGATACTTGTCAAATCCAATTTCATATTCATCCCTAGCTCAATCTTTATAATGATGATTCATTAATGAACCATTAGAAATTAACTCTAATGTTCATACTTTGATCAAAGATTTCCTGAATCCATCATTTGATCGAAATTAGCTGGATGCAATTCCCTCTTACTAGGGCTGATCAATTCCTTGTTGACCTACTCACAACCTCCATATACAATCAACCATACCCAGTATCACCTCGTGCATGACTCAGTGTCATGATTGATTGCGAACCAAAGTATGGATTCATATATATAAGGTACCATGGTAGTCTCAGGTTAAAGGACCATATGCACTACTCCCACTATGAGAATTATCTATTGACAAACAGATAAGGTTCCATTAGATATTCTCAATCTAGATCAATTCAGTGAACTCATTCTCTAATGAACACTCACATCCTAGTATTAGTGTCAAACACAAGTGACTGTGAGATCAGTCACCCTCATCACAAAGCATATATAGGATGTGCTGGTCTTGCCGGAAACATTGATCCCCAACTCAATGTCCCATCGACCAGGAATATTTTAGATTAGGGTTTTAAGGCTTTAGGTCTCACTGGTATGATCTCATCATAACCCTAGAACCATAGCCCTAATCTATGGGGTTCATCATATAATCATAAAGATACAGCGTATGATGAAAATAATGCCTTTATTATAATAATATCAATTCATTAATTTTGGGATCGAAATACAATATTTTAATTGGCTTTCAGGGCACAATCTTTCAAGCTTGATGGATAAATTGAGTTACTTTCTTGGACTTCAAATTAAACAAACTAAAGAAGGTATTCTGATCAACCAAGCCGAGTACATTAAAGAAATAATCAAGAAGTTTGGCATGGAATCAAGCAAGGTAAATGGAACACCAATGAGTCCTGCATGTAGACTTGACAAAGATGAGAATGGCACAAATATTGATCAAAAGCTATACCGAGGTATGATCGGATCATTACTTTATTTAACAGCTAGTATACCTGATATATTATTTAGTGTATGTATGTGTACACGTTTTCAATCTAATCCTAAAGAATCATACATCACAGCTGTTAAGAGAATTATTAAATACCTGAAAGGCACCTGTAATGTAGGTTTGTGGTATTCTAAGCACACATCATTAAAGTTAATTAGTTATTCTGATGCTGATTATGGAGGATATAAAATAGATAGAAAGAGCACAAGTGGCACCTGTCAATTTCTAAGTGTTAACTTGATTTCTTGGCACTATCGCAAACAGAACTCTATAGCACTATCTACTGCTAAGGCAGAATATATGGCTGCTAGGAGCTGTTTTGCTCAAACATTATGGATCAAGCAACAACTAGAAGATTATGGTGTTGTCCAATCCAAAATTCCTATTAAATATGACAATACTAGTGCTATTAATTTATCAAAAAATCCAATTCAGCACTCACGAACTAAGCACATTGAAATTTGACATCATTTTATTCGTGATCATGTTTTAAACAATGTTGTTGAACTAGAATTTGTACCTACTAAAAACCAACTAGCGAACATTTTTACTAAACCATTAAGTCAAAATAGATTTGAGAAAATTATAGGAGAATTAGGGCTATGTGACCCATTTTAGACCTATTTGACCTAATTTTTAAAAATTAAGGAAAAATTATCTATAAATTTCAAACTTTTCTTTAGAGCATAAGACAACCTAGTTTAGACTCTATAAACCTTTAGAAACTGAGTTTTCCCCTTTCTGACCTTTAGGTTGAATTTTTACTTGAGCCGACTCGAGTTCTCAGGGCTCTCGGCGAGCCGACTCGCAGGTCAGGTCGAAGCTTTTTAAGTAGGGTTTCTGTATTTCCTATTCATTGTGTTTTATAGGTTTTGACCGTTTCACTCTAGCTGACTCCTCACTCCACAGAAGGAAACTCTCCAAAAACCCTCTCAAACCTCTTCAAACCGTTAATCTTTGCAAAATGGCACCTCACAAGGCTGTGGCAAAGAAAGCAAAGAGCGTAGTTCAGTCTGTGGTTGAGGAACGGAGGAGGAGCAAGAGGTGACTAGATACTTCAATTCTGCAAGAGGATCAGCCGATTGAGCAAGAAAAAGAAGTCCATGTACCCCGACAAGTCATACCCATGGGAAATCGACAAGTCACCCCTGGTAGGTGCATCGATTTCAGTTTTCTAGAACAAGAACAGTTGAATATTGGTGCTTGGCTTGAAAAACAAGATTGGAAGGATTTTTGTCAATTGAATGTTCCAACTTATCCAAATTTGGTTCATCAATTTTTTGAGAGCATGTCACTAGGAGCTTTTCATTTGGAAGGAACAGTGAAAGGGAAATTCATAGAAATAAGTGAGCAGAGGCTTTCAAATTTACTGAATATACCTTAAGAAGGAGAATGCTATTTAGTTATGAAGGAAAAAGTGAAGACACTTAGACTCATTTTGGGAAGATCTAATGTGAAAGGGATTATTCATGTAAGTGCGAATCAGCTCTCATTGGAGATGAGGCTGTTGCACAATATCATTAGTAGGATTTTCTTACCCCGGACGGGGAGATTCGATTGGGTTAGCGAGAGAGTTCTTATATTCATGAGGCGACTGATTGAGGGGGAGCCCCTCAACCTTCCATTTATTATGATTTCTTAGATGAGAGAGGCTGTACGTAGGGCACGAGCCTGTTTGCCTTACAGGATGGTGTTTACTTTGTTATTCCAGGATACTGATATTAATCTTACTGGAGAGGACTGCCGTCTGCTGCAGCACACCGACAGGTACACTATGAAATTCCTGACCAGAATGGGATTTGTTGCCGCCTAGAATGCCTGGCCTGTAGCTTCTTACATGGCCCGGGTGAGGGGACTCCCGGCCAGCATCACCGGGCTCGTCGATCGGAGATGATCAAGGAGAACATAGTCATAGTCGTGGGGATGAAGGGACTTGATACTGTGTCATGGTCTTCCTGTGGGCCTCTCCAGTGGGAGAAATCTTCACCATATCGTCCTTCTATCGGGCGAACCTGCAAAACAGGGAAGACCTACACCGGGGATTCCGGCAGAGGCACTCCGACGATCAAGTCAGTGAGACGATCGAGGGAAAATAAGAGACCTCTGAGGTGGAGAGCTTGAGGGACTCTCTGCTGCTAGAGGGTGATAATGAAGAGAGTGTGTTGTTTCTTCCTTACCTCCCCTTACCTCTCCGCCGGTTTTTGAGTAGATAAATGGCTCCTATCATTCGGGGGAGGCGTGCTGGTCTTGATGTAGACTTGTCACGCTAGGATAGCCTGTGAGGCCATGATGGGTTGGTGAACCTTCTTCTTCTAGGTGGTTCAGGAAGTTGGTGCAGGGGTACATACCTTGGGCATGGCAACATTCACTAGTTAGCGTAAACAGTAGTTTAGGAAACTTAAACACAAACCTTCCTTGCAGACGGCGTGTCAGGCAGCGTGCGATAGGGCCCACATGGAGGGGGATCTTTGGAAAGAGTGCCGGGCCCATGTGGATGGGCCCCTCGGGAAATGCTCCAGGCCCACATGAATGAGACCGAACTGTGCGGTGTACCCGATGACCGAGCCAGGTTGGGATGCCGAAATGCCGAGCCGACTAGGATGCCGCTCCAGGATGCCATGCGGACCGAGAGAAGGCCCGCAGAACCTTCCCATGCACGCGGACCATCGTGTGCATGGTGCGGGGGCTCCGTGCACGAACCCATGCATGGATAAGTGTGCAATGGCTGAACTAGGCACCGGTCAAGGAACCGGAGCCGTGCGGGCTGGAGGCGGAGGAGCCAGTCCCAGGGTGCGATGTCGTCGAGCCGGGGTCCCGCTGGGCTAAGTCGGAGGGGGCGGAAGCACGAGGGTGCACTGTGGTCGCGGGCCTGTGGTGCAGGAGTGCCGGACCAAGTGGAATGCACTGAATTGGGGCCAGAGCAGGCAGATCTAGGGCGCAGGAGCATCGAGCTAAGGCAGGCATCCTGCCAGACTGAAAGAATTTTGCCCTAAAGGCCAATCAAAATGTTGTATTTCGATGGGATTTTCTTTTATATCCCAAACCAGTGTATTGACATTATCAATTAATAAAGGCATTTTATTTTCATCATACGCTGTGTCTTATTAATTTTATTAAGATATGATGAACCCCATAGATTAGGGCTATGGTTCTAGGGTTATGATGAGATCATACCAGTGAGACCTAAAGCCTTAAAACCCAAATCTAGAATATTCCTGGTCGATGGTGTTGGGAATCCGGTGCACCGCAGCGGAAGTGTAATTTCAAAAATGATGAAATTTGCACCATAATCCCTTAGCCAAGATCTCCTTACTCAGAATTAAAACATACAAACTAACATTGTTAGAATTAGGGCACCAACCTTTTAACGCTAAGTCAAATTTTGATGTAGAATCAGAACTTGGTGTTGAATGCTTCTTTTGATTTCACCAGGCGTCCAAATGTCCACCCTCCAATGGTGATCCACAAGATGATTGATCAAGATGCAAGCTTCTTCAAAATTCCTTCACTTGAATTCTTATCCTAGAACTCAAGAGGACTATGGCTTTAAAACTGCAGGGTAGGTGCTTCTTACTTCCTTTCTTTCTACTTCCTCTCCCTTTCTTAAGACCTTGTCCTAAGAATAAAACTCTTGTCTTGAAGGAGGAGGAGAATTTAAGACACTAATATCTTAAAGTAAAAGGAAATAGAAACAGAGTAAGAGTTCTTTTCTTTTACCGATCAAGAGATTCTTCCTATCTCTTGTTTTGGACTTGAGTTTCAACAGAGAAGAGAACTCTGTAAGAGGGAAACTCTCTGTGTCCTAAACAAGCTAAGGAGGAATCAGTTTCCTGGAAAGAAAAGAAAAATAAAAGACTCTGTTGTTCATTAGTTAAAACACCCGAGACCTTTGTTGTTTAAATAGATTACAGAGAGATGTCTTCTCAAAAGAACACAACTCTCCGTAAACCCCATTCCACTTTGTCTCACGCCCCTTCCCTATTTCTCACGCCCTATCCTCCCATCTCACGGCCTTCCAGGTTAAATCCCATGGCTTTTCTTAAAGGAAAAACTACGGTGTTTTAAAAGGAAGGAAGTCGCGACTTTTCATCTCCGAAGAGATGTTATTTCGCGCGCCCGGGAAGAGTTAGCGCATTCCTTCTTTCTTAAAATCCCATCAGCCATTGGATTCCCATCCAAGGGGGGACAGATGGTGTGCTAATCACTAAGAAAGGAGGCCGCCCCAAATAAAAACATCGAAGATTTAAGTGGGGCGCGCCAAGAGTCCATGCGCCATGGACTCTTCCAAATGGCGCACCAAGAGTCCATATGTGCATGGACTCTTGGCATTTGGCATGAAATTGCAAGGGGAGCGGGTGGGGAGGCTAGCCAAGTTACATGGATAGCCAATAGGGTTAGCCATAATCCTATTTTCATAATTAGGGTCTAATTAGGTCCAATTTGAACCCAATTTGAACCAATCCGGAACCCTAATTCGAATCCGATTCGAATAGAAGCTAGGGTTTGCAACACCTGCTAGAGTGTTATCCTGCAAAGATGATTTAATTCCAAATTAAACTCTTGATCAATCCTCTTAAGTGTGTGACCCATTGGGTTCCACATCTACCCAGCAGTGGGTTCGAATACAAGTTGACCTAATTTGATTAGAACTCTTTCTAATCGATTTAGGTCAAACCGGGCTTACCCGATTTGATCAATTAGGACTCTTTCTAATAAATGATCTTTGAATTTGATCAACCCACAAGACAAGATTGACGTCTAGCAACGTGTCATGTCTACCCGGAAGATATGGAAATTCTGGTGAAATACCAAAATTATCCTTCAGTAGAGAGTTACCGTACAATTAAATCTTTTGATCAGCCTGTACCCAAAATATAACTATGGATATGGATATATGTCAAATCCAATATTGTATTTATTTCTAGCTCAATCTTATATCGATGATTCAATTATCTTAATATTAGAAACCATCTCTAATATCTTTACTTTGTCAAAGATTCCCTGAATCATCATCCGATTGTTAACTAGCTGGATGCATTCTCCTCTTACCAAGAATGATCGATTCCTTGTTGACCTACTCATTACCTTCATATCTAATTCACCATTCCCGGTATCAATCCTGTGCATGACTCAGTGTCATGATTAGGATTGAACCAAAGAATGGGTTCATGTACATAAGGTACTTATGGCAGTCTCAGGTCAAAAGATTACTTGTACCACTCCCACTATGAGAACCTTCTATTGACATGTAGCTAAGACTCCATTAGATGTTCTCAAGTTGGATCATATCAGTGAACTCATTCTCCAATGAGCACCCACATTCCAGTATTAGTGTCATACACAAGTGACTGTGAGAGCAGTCACCCTTTCCAGTATACATGGGATGTGCTAGTCTTACCGGAAAACCCTGATCCCCTGCTCAGGGTTCCTTTGACTAGGAATACTTTAGATTAAGGTTTTAAGATTTTAGGTCTCACTGGTATGATCTCATCATAACCCTAAAATCATAGCCCTAATCTATGGGGTTCATCATATAATATAAACACAGCGTATGATGAAAAATAATGCCTTTATTTAGAAAATTTTCAATTACAATGGCTTGGGAGATACAACATAGATTGGCTTGTAGGGCATATCCCTTTCAGATGGGATATTGAGTAGGGGATCAATGTTTCCAGTAAGACCAGCACATCCTATATATGCTGGGTGAAGAGGGTGACTGATCTCACAGTCACTTATGTTTGACACTAATACTAGGATGTAGGTGCTCATTAGAGAATGAGTTCACTGAATGGATCCAGCTTGAGAACATCTAATGGAACCTTATCTGTTTGTCAATAGATAGTTCTCATAGTGGGAGTAGTGCATGTGGTCTTTTGACCTGAGACTGCCATGGTACCTTATATGCATGAATCCATACTTTGGTTCACACTCAATCATGACACTGAGTCATGCATGGGGTGATACTGGGGATGGTGGATTGCATATGGAGGTTGTGAGTAGGTCAAAAAGGAATCGATCAACCCTAGTAAGAGGGAAGCGCATCCAGATGATTTCAATCAAATGAAGATTCGGGAAATCTTTGATCAAAGTATGAACATTAGAAGTAGTTTCTAATGGTTCATTAATGAATCATCATTATCAAATTGAGCAAGGAATGAATATGAAATTGGATTTGACAAGTATCCATATCCTTAGTCATATTCAGGGTGCAAGTAGATCGAAGGACTGAATTGCCCGGAAAACTCACCACTGAAGGGTATTTTGGTAAATCCATCAAAATTTCTCATCTTCCGGGTAGGCATGACACATTACTAGACATCAATCTTGTCTTGTAGGTCTTCATGAACCAATTGATTTGGTTTCATGAGTCAATTCGATGTGTGATTCGAATTGGACAAGTAGGTGAGCCAATTTGATCTAATTAGGTCAATCAGGTTTGATCGGATCGAATCGGCTCAAACCTAAATCTACTGCTGGCTAGATGTGGAACCCAATAGGTCACACACAATAGAGACTTGTCCAAGGAAGTCATTCATGATTTAATTAGGGTCATAGGATTCTAATTGGTTAGCCGGATTATATACTAGCATATGTAGGCTAACCAAATTCCTAACCCAATTGGACTTGGTCCGATTGCTTGCTAATTGGGCTAACCTAATTATGGAAAACCTAAATTAGGTTGAGTCCTAAGTGGGGCTAGCCTAATTAGAGCAAAATCTGATTTTAATTTGGATTTAAGGGCATTTTAGGTGCCATACATGAAGAGTCCCAATGGCATGGAACTCTTGGTACCTAAATGATACCTTAACTTCAAAAAGGCACAGAATAAGCTATAGATCTCTAATTTGAATATAATTTATATGGTCAGAAAGGAAATTTTATGCTCTTTCCAATGACACCCATATTTCCTATATTTTAGTGGTCAACATTCTTTGAAATTTGCATGGAAGAAGGATGGCGAGCGCGGTGCATGAAGAGTAGCAACTCTTCATGTGGCACGCGGTTCTGATGGAGAGTCCTTCTGCTATCAGGACTCTTTATAATCTTCGATGTTTGGAGATTGAAGAGGCACCTCTTGGCTTCCTAGGGACCAGTAATTGACATGTGGCAAGTGAGAATTCGTTTAGATAAAAGAAGGGATGTGAATAAGGCCTTTGGTGCATGAATGGGCTTATTAGATATGATTTTTCAAGCCAGATAACTTCTCTTCAGTCTTGAAAAATCATATCTGATAAGTTCATGGGAGGACATATCACACGCCCCTCCTGTATCTATAAATAGGGGGCGGTGAAATGAGTCTGAGAATTAAGAATTCCACCGAAGCACTATTCTGAGTGTCTCTCTCTCCCTCCTTTTTTTAAGACAAGACTTGTCTTGTTAAGACAAGGTCTTTTCTACTATGACAAGGCTTTATTTTAGGACTTAAGCCTAAGGGGTCCTAGAAGAGAGTTGTCATAAAATCAAGAGTGGTTTAGGAGAGTGTCTTTAGTGCCCTACAGTAGGACAGGGTGTCCTACAGTGGTTAATAGATCAAAGGCTGCCAAAAGAGTTCCAGTTCTCCAAGCAACTTGAAAAAGGAGTTCTTGGTCTGAGTTTCGTTTGGATCACCGTTGGAGGGCGAATGTTTTGGCTCCTGGTGGAGAAGAAGGTTGAATCAGGGTTTTCTTCATCAGATTGGATACTAGCGATTCAGGTTGGTGCCTAAACTCTAGTTTATATTATATATGCATGTTTGTATGTTTTAATTCCTAGTAAGGAGGTCTTGGGTTAAGGGTTTGGTAGTGGTTTCATAATAAATTTTTGAAATCCATGCTTTCACCCTGGTCACCAAAACCCTTACACAGACCGGAGCCGGGCGCGGGCGGAGCCTCGCGGGGTGGAGCCAGACTGGCGCGATGGATTGGGAGCTGCCGGAGTCGAACTGGGCACGTGCCGTGGGCATGCCGGACTTGGTTGGTATGGAGCCGAGCACGGGCGTGATGCCCTGCTCTCCATCAGTTAAGGTCGGATCAGATCAGGACGCCGAGCTGCTCTCCCATGGCCGGACCGGAGGAGCAGGATCAAGGTGCGGGCGAGGTTGCACCAGATTGGTGCTATAGGCACCGGGCCGCAGGAGCCGGACCGCTATGGGCATGCCGCGAGCGCACAGTGGGCGTGCCGAGCTGAGCCGGAGCCCTGCGGACGGAACCACACATGCTGCCGAGCTGGGAGCCTCCACGGTGGGGTTGCACCGGGTCGGTGCAGGGCTGGAGCTGGAAGAGCTGGGGCTCGGGGGCATGTTACCCTGGGCGTGCTGCGGTGCCGAGCTCGTAGGTGCCGAGTCGGGACGCGCCAGCGAGATCAAACGGAGCCAACTCCTCCGCCTGCTGAACCGGATCTGGGTGAGGCGGAGGCCCACCGTGGGCGAGCTGGGCGGCGGACGCGGAGCCAAAGCGGGGCACAGGCATCGGAGACCGGGCTATCATGGGCGGAGGAACCCCACGCGGGTGCTTCACGGGCGGTGCAAGTACGGACCGAGCTAGGGTCCTGCGGGTGCGCCGAGCTGCACCGGAGCCAGAGGGTGGTTCGCTCGCCAGAGTCCAGCCAGGAGGAGCCGAAGCCAGGCGAGACCGGCGACCTGTCGTGGGGGCGCGCTATGCGAGTGAGGTCGGGCGGAGTGGAGCCATGGATGCCACGTTCGAAGGGATTCCGTGCGGTACCTTGGCACGTGCGTGGTACCTTGGTGCGGGTATGCTGTTCTGTGCTGGGAAGGAGCATGTGGGGGCACTAATCTGGGCGTGGCTTCTTCCTGACACTGCTTGGGCCGGGCGAAGTGGAGCTGGACTGATCCGGAGAGCTTCGTAGGCCAAAGTTGGCTACCCTTCATGCCTGGCTGGGCTCCAGGCAAGGCTACCGAGCTGCCGACCTGGTCGAGGTGCTAGCCTAGCCAAGCTAGGCTCCAGGCATGGTTGAAGTGGGCCAACCGAGGTGCCGACCTGGTCGGGCCCATGTATGCCTGAAGTGGACTAGTTTCTTCAAGTGGACCCATCATTATGTCTGGGCCGGATGGGTTAGTCACCACTGTAACAGGATTTATTAAAGTTGATGGAAATTGGATCAGGAAGACATCAGGAGTTCCTGTAGCACATTCAGAGGATTCAGATGATGATGTACAGGCTGCTCAGGGATATGGTAAGGAGACTAAGGGAGTGACTGATGAGGCTGGACCATCCGAGCTAGCTCCTGCTTCACCTCACTCACCAGTCAGGACTCCTACTGCTGTTAGACATGATACTGATAATAGACTTCAGAGAGACTTGGAAGAGATTTCTTATCTTAAGACTGACACTGACAAGAGGATTAGTTCACTTCAGTTCGAGATGCAGCAGGGTTTTCATGATATTATGGCTTTACTAAGACAGCTATCTGCGGCCAGCCAGCATGCACCTTCTACTTCCACAGTGACTGGCACGGGCACTGGGACTGGTACTGGCACTCATGCGGAGCAGGGACAGGCGACACATTGCACTGATGCACCTTATCATGCCACACTTGCTGTTAGTGAGCCTCAGGATAGTATGGAGGCTGCTGGATCTGCTGATGTTGGAGTGACTCCGACTACTAAGATGCTTTCATCCACCAGCACTTTGGCCCTATCTGTTGATCCACCTACTGCCAAACCTACACCTATCTTTATTTCATCAGAATCAAAAACCAAAGTTAAACCTAAATCTAAAGTGATTAGGACTTTTACACCTACCAGGACTAGGATTAGGGATCTCCGCCCTAGGTTCCCCAAGTTCAAACCTAGTCCAGGTATTCTAGAGGCTGGTTCCTCCTCTGATGAGGAAGAACCTGATAGTGATCCTAGCCTTTCATTCTGATGTTTAGGTTTTATCCTTGTTTTTGAGATTTTATTTATTTTATTCTGACTGTGTGATACTATTTTGTCGTGCCGTGGCACATTTGTAAAGTATCACATATGCTATGTACTGGCTTATTTCATATATATATATTTCACTTGATATGATACATATTCACTTGAATTAGTGTTATGAATGAATTAATGTTATGATTGAATTAGTGTTATGAATGAATTAATGTTATAAATGAATGTCCATTTCTCATATACGTTTTGTTGATGACAAAAAGGGGGAGAATGGAGACTGTGTGGTATGAAAAAGAAAAAGCTAGCATGAAAAAGAAAAAGCTATATTGATTCATGGAAGTTATGTTGATTCATGAAAATTTCTTGGAAATCTATATTGATTCATGAAAATTGCTCAAGAATTGTTTACAAATGCTATATGTTATAAAACTTTGATGAAATGAATATTTGATTAATGAAAATTTGATGAAACCTAAGTTTACTTCAAAAGTTTGAAAATTCCATAAGTTTTGATATGCATTGTATAGTTAATACCCTTGATACATCATGTTATGATACATATGATATATCATGTTTCGATATACTTGATACACATGATATTTAGTATTCAATTCTATACATTTGATACATTATGACACATTATATCGATACACTGATACCTAACCTATGTGATATGCATTGACTTGAAAATACTGCAATTGTAAAGTGCTTTTAAATTTTTAATCATGCCCAGTATTTTGTCATCATCAAAATGGGAGAGATTGTTGACTCCTGGAATGATTTTGATGATCACAAAACATTGGAGCATGTATTTGATACTAACTCTTCTCAAATTGTTTAAGAAGTTTTGCAAGAATTGGTTACCTTTGTTTAAAATGGTTTTCAAATTTACTTAAGGAAAATTCAATTGAGTGTATAAAAACCCTAACTTATGAGTGCTGTAATCATGTAAAATGGGCTTAAAATTATGAAAATTTGATAGAATATGTAGATTAGCTTCTAGTTGATTCAATGTTGAAGATTTTTGGAAAAGCTTGAAGCAGTTTTTAAAGACTTGCAAGAGCCGACTCATGGTGGCACGGCATGGAAAAAGTTTCAAAGTTTCAAAACCAAGAGCCGACTCCCAGTCCAAGAGTCGACTATTCCAGAAATATATTTTTTGAAGTTCTGAGAACTAGAGATGACTCCTAGTCCAAGAGCCGACTCTAGGTATGTATGTTTTGACTTGACTGAAAGCTAGAAGGCAAGAGCCGACTCCAGCTTGAAGAACCGGCTCCCACAGAAGTATTTTTTTGGCCTGTCTGAGACTTCGAGCCGACTCCTGGAGCTCGAGCCAGCTCGTGGAGCCATTTTCTGCACTCCAACGACTAGTTGCTGAAATTAAAATTTGAACCCCAATTCATCTCCAACGGTCATTTCACGAATTTCAAGGCCCTACAATGGCCATATCTCACGGAAAACTATAAAGAAGATTATTTTTGAAGGATAAAACAATATTTAGAGATTTATTGTTGAATTTTCTTGAGAAGAGCTTTCAAGTCACTCAACTACCCATCTCAAAGAGCATTCAAGTTGGATTCAAAGCTTCACCAACTCTACTCCATCATTGAATCCACTCATTAAAGAAGGAAAGAAGTAGCATTGAAGAGCATTGAAGAACACTCGAGGCTTGACTTCATCTTGATCTACATTGGCAACACCAAAACAAACTTAGTTTGTTGTAGTTGCTTGATTACATTGTCTTTATCTTTGTTTACTCTCTAAGAATAGCAAGGGACTGTGTCTTAAGAGAGAGTTATAGGTTTTTAGGTGAACCTCTTAAAACCTAAGTTTGGGTTCTTGGTTTTCCTGGTTTAAAACCAAGTGTTTGGATTTTCTTTGGTGATCCCGTGTAAAATCAAAGGGAGTTAGGGTTTCTTTGGTGATCCCGGTAAAACCAAAGTGTATAGGTTTAGATTGTGAGCCTGGTAAAACAATCTGACTGTATTTCGGTTGAGAGATATAGTGGGAATCCCAAGTGGTCCTTTGGTAGTGGATGTAGGAGCCGGTTGCTCCGAACCACTCTATTTCTTGGTGTTTGTGATTATGCTTTCATTGTTTTATTGCTTCAATTTATTTACTTTCGCTTTGCACACTTCACTTCTACACTAAAAGAATTTCAAAGTGCACATACTTGTAAAACTTTTTTAATCCCAATTCACCCCCCTCTTGGGAAGCCACCTGGGTAACGGTCATTCTAAAGGGCCCTTATATCCCCATGATTAAAATTGATGGAATGGACGTTCCAAAATCTGAAGAAGATTGGGACGAACATGACATGAAGATGGGTGAGTTAAATGCCAAAGCAATGAATCTCTTATACTGTGCTTTGGATAGTAATGAGTTTAATCGAATTTCTATTTGCTCCTCGGCAAAAGAAATTTGGGATAAACTCGAAGTGACCCATGAAGGAACTTCTCAAGTGAAGTCTTCTAAAATTAATCTTCTTGTGCATAGTTACGAATTATTCAAAATGAAACCAAATGAAATAATTTTTGCCATGTTTTCACATTTCATTAATATTATTAATGGCTTAAAGAGTCTTGGCAGGATATATACTAATGCAGATCTAGTACAGAAGATTCTAAGATCTCTTCCGGATAAATGGGATCCGAAAGTGACAACCATCCAGGAAGCAAAAGATTTGAACACCTTATTGCTGGATGAACTACTAGGATCTCTAAGCATACATGAACTGACCATACAGCACCGAACTGAAGATGATCAAAAGAAAAAGAAATCTATTACCTTCAAAGCTGCTATGGATTCTAGAAAGGATAAAGAATCGAAAGAAGAATGCTCCTCTACTGAAAGCGACATGGAAGACGAAGATGTTGCCATGGTCGTTAGGAAATTCAGAAGGTTCTTGAAAAGAAGAAAAGGAAGACATTTTAGAAAATTTCACAAGAACAAAGAATTCAGTTAGGAGAAGGACAAGAAAAAGGAAAAAGAAAAAGAAGTGCCCATCTACTATGAATGCAAAAAGCCAGGGCACATCCAACTAGATTGTCCATTATTGAAAAAGGGTTTCAAGAAAAAGAAAAAGAAAGCTATGGTAGCGACGTAGAGCAACAGTGAAGCATCCTCATCCATTGAAGAAGAAGAGACCACGAAATCTGCAAATTTATGTCTGATGGGTCTTGAAAATGAGGTATCATCCCCTGAGATTCAAACTGAATTTATATATGATGAATTGAATTCTGCATTTCATGATTTACTTATTGAATTCAAGAAAGCTGGGGTTAAAATTAAATCCTTGAAGAAACAAAATGATGTTTTATTAAAAGACAAGGATGAGATTTCTGAAAAGAATAACATTTTTCAAAGAGAATTGAATATCTTTTCTGATAATGTTATTACTTTGAAAAATGAGAAAAATTCTTTGAATGAGACAAACAAAATTTTAGTTGCCGAAAATGTTGATTTGAAAAAGTAGATTGAAAAGCTTAAGCCTTTAGTAGAAAAGCTTACTTTGAGTTCTAACAAGCTTGAGCTAATTTTGAAAGAACAAAAAGATTCAAAAAGTAAAGCTAGAATTAGATTTAATGCTTTAAATGCCAAAGGAATTTTAGCAACAAAATTTGTATCTTCAAAAGCTTCAGCTTCAAGTGCTAAACTTCAAGAAACATTTCCATCAAAATCAATTTCAAATGGCTTGAAGTATGTTCCAAAAAATTCTATTCAAAAATCTTTCAAACCAAATATTTTTGTTTTTGCATCTTTTAAAGCCTCAAAGCATACATCATTCAAAAATAACAAAATTATTTATTATGCATGTTATAGATTTGGACATAAATCTCATCAATGCAATTTCTTGAAAAATTCTATGATTGGTGCATTGAAATATAGAACCGTTTGGATTCCAAAGGGAACAAATTTTGCTAACCCGAAATGACCCAAGTTAGCTAGGGTACCTAAAATCATTCCTTGACTGTTTTGCAGGACTGTCTTGCAGCCCACAAATTAAAGAAAAGATGGTATCTTGATAGTGGCTGTTCAAGATATATGATGGGTGATAATGATCAGTTCATCACCTTACAAATGAAAGAAGGAGGATTAGTTACTTTCAAAGATAATGGCAAGGGAAGAATAATCGAAATCGGTAAGATTAAAATAACCCCCTGTACTTTTATTGAAGATGTATTGCTAGTAGATAAATTGAAGCACAATTTATTGAATATTAGTCAATTATGTGATAAATGCTTCAAGGTTATCTTTGAATCATCTATGTGTGTAGTAACTAACTTTCTTGACTCTAGCAACAAATTTATTGGTCATAGACTCGAAAACGTCTATGTGGTAGATCTAAATGATCTAGCCATGACTAGTAGTTCCAGTCTAGTGGCTATGAATGCTAAGACCAAGGAGTCATGTTTATTATGGCATAGACGATTAGGTCATGCTAGCATGCATACAATTGCCAAATTAATCTCAAAGAATCTAGTTAGAGGTTTGCCACATTTTAAAGTTGATCTTGATTTTGTAAGTGATGCTTGTCAATTAGGCAAACAAACTATGGGGAGTTTTAAATCAAAAAATATTATTTCAACAACTAAACCTCTTGAGCTACTTTACATGGACTTATTTGGACCAACTAGGACCACAAGCCTAGGAGGTATAAAATATGGCCTTGTGATTGTATATGACTTTTATAGATTCACATGGGTGTTGTTTATTGTACATAAGGATGAAACTTTTGATGTATTTCATAAATTTCATAAGAAAGTTTCAAATGAGAAAAATCTTTCTGTTCTTTCTATAAGAAGTGATCATGGAACTGAATTTCAAAATCAATTTTTTGATGAATATTGCACTGAGCACGGCATTGATCACAACTTCTCCGCTCCTAGAACACCACAACAAAATGGTGTTGTAGAGAGAAAGAATACGACTTTGGAAGAAATGGCCTGAACCATGTTGTGTGAAGGTAATCTTCCAAGGTACTTTTGGGCAGAAGCGGTGAACACTGCCTGTTACATATTAAACTGAGTTTTAATTAGACCAATTTCAAAGAAAACCCCCTGTGATCTTTGGAATGGAAGAAAACCAAATATTAACTATTTTTATATTTTTGGGTGTAAATGCTTTGTGTTAAATAATTGCAAAAATAACATAGAAAAATTTGATGCAAAATCTGATGAATCTATATTCCTTGGCTATTCCTTACATAGCAAAGCATATAGAGTGTTTAATAAAAGAACACTTACTATAGAAGAGTCAATTCATGTTGTTTTTGATGAGGCTAACCACTCACCATCTAGAAAAGATGAGTGTATAGATAATGATGCAGGTACATTACAAAAGGAAATGGAAGATCTAAGCATTCAAGACAAGCCAATACAAGATGAAAATGAAGTGGTAAGCAAGGATCATACTGATTTACCAAAGGAATGGAGGTATGTAACTTCACATCCTAAAGATTTAATTATTGGTGATCCTTCTCATAGTGTTAGGACAAGGTCAGCACATAGAGATGCACATGACTACCTAGCCTTTGTCTCACAAATTGAACCACATAGTCTAGAAGAAGCTGAAACTGATCATAACCGGATGATGGCCATGCATGATGAATTAAACCAGTTTAAAAGGAATAATGTTTGGACACTAGTTAGTAGACCTACAGACCACCCAATCAAAGGAACCAAATGGGTCTATAGGAACAAACTAGATGAGAATGGTAAGATTGTAAGAAATAAGGCAAGGTTGGTAGAAAAAGGGTACGATCAAGAGGAGGGCATTGATTTTGATGAAACATATGCTCCTGTAGCAAGACTAAAAGCCATTAGACTACTTCTTGCATTTGCTTGCTACATGAACTTTAAACTCTTTCAAATGGATGTCAAAAGTGCTTTTCTAAATGGATTTATTTCTGAACAAGTTTTTGTAGAATAGCCACCAGGTTTTGAAAATCATGCTTTTCCAAATCATGTGTTTAAATTGAATAAAGCTTTATATGGTTTAAAACAAGCACCTAGGGCCTGGTATGATAGACTAAGCAAATTTTTACTTGAAAATGATTTCAAAATAGGAAATGTTAATAAAACTCTTTTTATTAAAAACAAAGAGAATGATATGTTAGTTGTACAAATTTATGTTGATGACATTATATTTGGTGCAACTAATGAAAATCTTTGTGAAGAATTTGCTGAGTTGATGTAGGGTGAGTTTGAAATGAGCCTTATGGGTGAACTTAACTACTTCCTTGGATTACAAGTCAAACAAATGAAGGAAGGAACCTTTATAAGCCAAGCCAAGTACATCAAAGAGATAATCAAGAGATTTGGCATGGAAACAAGCAAAGAGGCTAGCACACCCATGAGCACTACCTACAGGCTAGACAAAGATCAAAGTGGATCCAATTTTGACCAAAAGCTATATAGAGGTATGATCGGATCCCTACTGTATTTTATAGCCAGTAGACCTGATATCTTGTATAGTGTATGTGTATGTGCTAGATTTCAGTGTAATCCTAAAGAAACACATATGCTTGCTGTCAAAAGAATTTTCAAATATTTAAAAGGTACAAGTAATTTAGGTCTTTGGTATTCTAAAGAATTATCTTTGAATTTAATTGGTTTTTCTAATGCTGATTATGCTGGTTGCAAAATTGATAGAAAGAGCACTAGTGGTACATGCCAATTTCTAGGATTGAATTTAATTTCATGGCACTGTAAGAAGCAAAATTCTATAGCTTTGTCCACTGCTGAGGTAGAGTACGTTGCTGCTGGTAGTTGTTGTGCTTAAGTGTTATGGATTAAACAACAATTAGAAGACTTTGGTGTTACACAATTTAAAATTCTAATCAAATATGATAACACAAGTGCTATTAATTTGACAAAAAATCCTATTCAGCATTCATGAACTAAGCATATTGAAATTAGGCACCATTTTATAAGAGATCATGTATTAAATAATGATATTGTATTTGAATTCGTGCCAACTGAAAACCAGCTTGCAGACATTTTTACCAAACCTTTGAATTTTGATAGATTTGCAATGATTAGAAGTGAACTAGGATTGTGTGACCCACTCTAAAATCACTCCCATAATCTTAAGGACAAATTATCTAGGTGACGTCCTAATCCCAAACTTTATGTTAAATGAGCTTTGATTGAAATCCAAAAATCATTTTTGTGCTCCCTCTGCTTGAGCCAACTCGAGCAGATGACCTATTAGTCGAGTCGGCTCGGATGTCGAGCCATCTCTTTTTAGTTCGAGCCATAGGGTTTTTTGTTTTCATTTCTATTCTTAAACCCTACTCTCCTTCCCTCCAAGAAAATTTCCAAATACTTCCTACTTTCAAAGATCTCTTCGAAACTCAATTATACTTTTGAAATGGCACCAAAGAGGGCAGTTGGAAAGAAATCAAGATAGAATACAGTAGCTGCTCTGCAAGAAAGGAGAACCAAGTTTCAAGAAGACAGTGCTTCCCAAATTCCACCTCAATTAAAGGAAGAGCCAAGCCCAGTTTCTCCTAGCCACCAGATTTCCTTATGTATGAGACCTATTACCACTAGAAGAAGGATTTTGTTCGAATACTTAAAAGAAATAGGTTTTGTTATTGGAGATTTCATTGATAATCAAGGGTGGAAAACCATGTGTTCCTTGGATATCAAAACCTACCCAAACCTAGTCAGAACCTTCTATGAAAATTTGAGGTTTGGAGAGAACTTTGTTGAATCATCTATTAAGGGAAAAAGGATTATTATTTCTGCTGAAATTCTTTGAAATGTTTAAGAAATGCCTTTTAAGGGCACTGAGTACTTGGTCCTAAAAGATAGAACTAAGGCTTTGCAAATAGTACTGGAAAGGGCTGAGGTAGCTGAAATTGGAATTCTCAAGGCCAGCACATTATCAATTGAAATGAGAATTCTTCATAGTTTTATCAGTAGAATATTTTTACCCAGAACTGGCCGTTTTGATTAGGTAAGTGAAAGGGATCTTTGCTTCGTGGAGCTTCTAATTAATGGTGACAAAATTAACCTGCCAGCTATCATGATTTGTCAAATGAAAGAGGCAATGAGAAAAGTTAAAGCTTGTCTACCTTATGGTATGGTCCTCTCACTTTTCTTTCAAAGTGCAAATATAGATTTGACAGGAGAGGATAGCAAAACCCTCTTGCATACCAATAACTATATAGCCAAAACACTTCAAAGAATGGGTTATTTATTATCTGATGGAACTTGGAAAAAGAAGTCAGATACTCCAATAGTTGAAGAAATAAAGGAAATACAAGAGCAAGGTGAAATGGAGACTAGTGAAGGCACTTCAGTGCAAATTCCAGAGTCACAGCCACAGCTAGGGTCTCCAGCCTAGACAGACCTCAATACTTCATTTCTAGATGTCCTAGTGCCTGTATGCCACCAAGCACACCAATCTACACACAAGCCACCACTGATGCTCCGATTCATAGTCATGCCACTACTACTCCTGTTGTGGACACCACAATGTTACAAAATTTCATTGCACAACAGTTAGACAATGTGATTGAAACCATTAACTGGTGGGGACACCAGAGGCACCAGAATAAGACAGAGGCTTCTCAACCCTCTGTGGATCACTTAGCTACAATCAACTTCATTGTAATAAAGCTTAGTTCATCTAAGTTGTCTTTATTTGAGTCCTATATTAGTCAGCTCATGTTGAGCTAGTCCAGTCCAGTGCTAGTCAGCTCATGTTGAGCTAATTTTATTTTTCTGAGTCCTGTCCAAGCACACTGAAGACTCAAGACCACATCATGCAAGTGAAAACAAAGTCCAACCAGATTGAATATATGAAAGTGTAGCCCAAGTCCAACCCAGCTTGAAGATTTGAAGACCCCAGGAGGAGAAATCAGAAACCCTGAAGCCCTGGACCAGCCAGAAGCAAATTAGGCCAGCCCAGGCCTAGGAGGGAGCTAGGGCGCCAAGAGCTTACGGTGACCACCCCTTGGTCGACCACTTAGAGTCACCCTCTTGGCCGACCAAGGCAAGGAGAGAGGGAGAATTTTTAGGGATTTTTTTCTACCTAATGTTTCCTTAATTTCTAGCTAGGGTTTGGATGAGAATAGAATTCCTATGTAATTACTTTTGTATCCTTACTTGGGGCCCAAGACTAAGGGTCTATTTAAAGGACCCTAGTCTCTTGTATGAGAACTAATTTTGATATATGAAATACTCTTGATTCTTTAATTGTTGTGTGCCTCCCTGCTGTGTGCATTAAGGGATCTTCTGAGAGCTTTTCTTCTTCCCGGTGTTTGAAACTATCTCCTGCCACCAGCCTGCCCTCCAAAGCCCTGGCTACCCACTCCAAAAACCATCTTCCCTTTGCTGTTTTCTTCCTATTTATTGTTTTCCATTGAGTTTTCTAACCCCTGACAGGTCGTTTGTAGGTCCCTCGACTCCTACGAATCCAACGACTCCAGCCAGGCCACAATCGGATCACCGAGCAGAAAGTCGAGTATCCGTGGGTCTCTGGCTTGGTTTTTTAGGTCGCATCCATCGAGGACGAGTGATCTCTTCGCTGTGTTCTTCACCAGGTGCATCAGACATTGCTAGGTACACCCCCTCTGCCTGCCAGATGCTTTATTGCAAAAGAACTAGCCCAACCGTGGCCTCTCAGCCTCGGCTTGCTTGTTGGTCCTGTTATGCATACTGTAGCCTCTTATTTTCCTATAGAACTCTTTACATCATTCCTTAGTCTGTTCTTCAGGATTAATCATACAACTTAATATTAAAATTACAAAAAAAATACTTTCATGCATATAGGTCCCGCATCAATTTGGTATCAGAGCCTGTTTAGGCTCAGTTCTCTTTGGATACTCGGATCGGGTGCTTCACCATGGCCATCCGATCATAAGAGATTATTAGGGCTTCGAAACCCTCTTTTCTAATCAACAGGATCCCCTATGGCAGTAGGGGTAATGCTATGATTTGGCTCATGAAGAAGAACATAAGGAGTTCTTAGGTTTTTTTAAATTTTTGGCCTTTTGAAATATATACTATTATTTTAATTATTTCTCCCTGATATAAAATCCAAAAATTCTGATTTTTATTTTTCTAGATTCATTTTAATTCAAAGTATTTTACAAAATTTTTGTAAATTTTATTTTGGTCTGTGTGATTTCTGCAAGCCAAAATATAGTCTTAAAATTTTTGGCTCTGTTTTTTTAGCAAGACAATTTTGGAAGGTTTAAGATTTTGTTTAGCATCTCTTTGCATATCTTTTAATTTTAGCATGTTTCTAGCATATTAGGTCATTGGCTGTAAATCATATTTCTGCAAAAGAACAAAAAAAAATTTAAAAAAATTACATATATAAAAGCTACCTAAAATACTTAAACCCTAATTTGCATCATCTGCCTACCATCATTGCATAAACTACCTTTAAGGGCACTCTTGCTATGTCAGATGGCTGGAGGATTTGATAACCTCTCCTTAGCCCAAAACAACATTCCTTGCATTCAGTCCCGAGCCTAACTTAAAATTAATTAGACTTAATTTGCCCTAGTGGGCTAGGGACATCAACTGGTCGGGTCCGGGCTAAGTGTCAGATCACTGTGTCAAGCTAACCTGTGTGTTCCTTGTGCTTAATGTCTAGAATGGTGGTTTAGGGATTCAGTCCCGAAAGGCTTGTGTGCTGGTTTGCCTACCTGGCCAATCTCTGATTGGTGTCTAAGATTGGCAATCAGGGACCTAACACTCCCCTTACACCTGCCTGGCTGAGTACAGGGTTACGATAGGCTAGTTTGCCACCCTAATTGAGCATCTAGTTTTGGACTCTAGGTCTAGGGAGCTATAGTTGGTTTGATCGAGTCTTGCATGAGCACTAGATTAGGAGCATCATATCACCCACCGTCTCCACCTTTGGCTGAACCCATGGATAACTTTGAAGCCCAAATGAAAACCCTTACTGATCAATTAGCCCGATCCTTCACTTAACTGAATCAGAGATTTGACCAGATGGAGAATAGGATAGGAACCCTGGAGAAAACCTGTAGGACCCATACTAGATCCAATACCGATATCCTTAACCCAACTCAACCTAGTGAAACCAGGGAGTCCAACCCTAGGAGGACACAATACTCTGACCCATATAGGGAGCCCAACCCTAGGAGAACCCCTTACCATGATCCTTATTTGGAACCCAACCCTAGGAGAGCCACTAGGTACGTTGTGTTGGTAGCACCTAAATTTTGTGATCTTGAGTGTGAGGATTATCTTGCTTGGGAAAGAGATATGGACCTGTATTTTGAACAAAATTGGGGTTTCGATCCTGAAAGATGTCAGTTCAAGTTTGCTAAAGCTAAGTTAGTTCACCAGGCCAGGTCAGACAGGGATAGTGTTGAGAGAATACTTAGGCTAGAAGGCCACGAACCCATTACTACCTGGAGTGACATGAAACTTGAACTAAGGAGAAAGTACCAACCCAAGTCCTATCAGTCCAAGAGACCCACAACCTGTAGATCTTATGACTCCAAATCCTATGAACCTAGAACCTATGTACCCAAAACCTATGAACCTAGATCCTATGACTCTAAATCCTATTTACCCACACCCTATAAGCCCAGTGGACCCATGACCTATAGATCTGAACCCATGACCAATGAGCAGAATGAACCCATAGGCCATCAACCTGAACCCCATAAGGTTAGTACCCCTATATATGAGCCCGATAGTAAGCCACTACCCCTTAGTCAACCTGAGCCTACTAGGAGTAGTGCCCATAATCACAAACCAGGACCTAGCCAATTTTCTCTTAGCCGACCTTCTCCTACCATCCCTTTGATTGACAAGGCTTACATTAACACGGAAGTATATGAAGCTGATGTGAACTTAGTGGATGGGTATGAGGAAGAAGAGGAGACACCTCTAGAAGACCTAGAATTAGTTGACCCTGTATGTACCCAGGTAGAAGTCAGCCTAGAGTTAGTTGACCTTGACTATACCCAGCCTAAAGCTATAGTGGAAGAGCAATTAGAGGAAGAGAACCTAGACACTACTGCTAGAACCTTACCTAAGGAAACCATGGAGGAGAGCCAAATTTTAGAGTCTAGTCCTAAAATACAAGAACCAGAAGAATTTATTAAGGACCTGATCTCTTTGAATCAGTACCCTCAGGATGAGCCCCCTCCTATAGTTTCCATTAAAGACCTCTTCCCTGAGATTAGTAACCCATCCTTCAATTATGCAAACCCTGTAAATAGACCTCAACCTCATAAGGCTAACCTCATTAATCTAGGATTAGTCCCTGACAAGCCTTCTTATATCGTACTTTATCCAACTAACCCGAAACCTTTTTCTCTACCCTACCAGACTAATTCTGAACCCACTTCCTATTTTCTGCCCTTTCCAAACACCTCCAATATTTCTAGGATCATTAGATTGCATTTAGTTGAGATTAGCATTCTGTATGCATTCATTACGTATGTTAGGTTCGCATTATACTTCTGGCATACCCTATGGAATTTGCTAGGAGCCCATTGTAAGTTTTCATGTGCATGTCAAGCTAGGATCAAACCTAGGGAACCTATAATATCTTAGGTTTAGGTCCAAAGAGTTCAATAAATTTCTTTTAGTAGGAATGCATAGTCGAGTCTGTTAGGTCCTTTGCATCACGTGTTAGGAGTCTGCATGTGCCCAGCATGTTCACCACCTGCACTAATTTTGAAAGAACCTGGCTAATTCCTGAAGAAGGGCCAAGGAATTTGATGTAGTGGATTCTATCTTGATTAGGCTTAGGTCTCAAAAGAAGCTTCATGCTCGCAGAGCCAGACCTTTTAAAGTGATAGAGAGGGTCGGACTAAATGCCTATGTGTTAGATTTGCTTTCGGATTTGGGCATTAGTTCTACCTTCAATATCACAGACCTGGTTGAGTACAGGGAACTGGCAGTGATACCCAGTGAGGCCTTTGGACCTACTCTTTCCATTGTGAGTGACCCTAACCCAGAGTGTCCATAAATTATTTGGCCTAAGAGAGGAAAATGGATCGAGCGTATCCTGGATGATTAAGCCTTAATGACCCAAGGTTGCGGCTATCAATGCTACCTGGTCCGATGGCAAGGCTGGCCAGAGTCGAATGATTCATGGATTTCTCGAGAGGACTTGCAACGCCTCAACTCAGACCTCCTCGAGAGATATGTGAGCCAGCTTGATTTTAACTCGACAGGGTCGAGTTCCTCCCATCCTGGAAGAATTGGTGGAGACACCAGAGGCACCAGAATAAGACAGAGGCTTCTCCACCCTCTGTGGATCACTTAGCTACAATCAAGTTCATTGTAATAAAGCTTAGTTCATCTAAGTTGTCTTTATTTGAGTCCTGTATTAGTCAGCTCATGTTGAGCTAGTCCAGTCCAGTGCTAGTCATCTCATGTTGAGCTAATTTTATTTTTCTGAGTCCTGTCCAAGCACACTGAAGACTCAAGACCACATCATGCAAGTGAAGACCAAGTATAACCAGATTGAAGACATGGAAGTGTAGCCCAAGTCCAACCCAGCTTGAAGATTTGAAGACCCCATGAGGAGAAATCAGAAACCCTGAAGCCCTAGACCAGTTGGAAGCAAATTAGGCCAGCCCAGGCCCAGGAGGGAGCTAAGGCGCCAAGAGCTCAAGGTGACCACCCCTTGATCGGCCACTTAGAGTCACCCTCTTGGCCGACCAAGGCAAGGAGAGAGGGAGAATTTTTAGGGATTTTTTTCTACCTAATGTTTTCTTATTTTCTAGCTAGGGTTTGGGTGGGAATAGAATTCCTATGTAATTACTTTTGTATCCTTACTTGGGGCCCAAGACTAAGGGTCTATTTAAAGGACCCTAGTCTCTTGTATGAAAACTAATTTTGATATATGAAATACTCTTGATTCTTCAATTGCTGTGTGCCTCCCTGCTGTGTGCATTAAGGGATCTTCTGAGAGCTTTTCTTCTTCCCGGTGTTTGCAACTGTCTCCTGCCACCAGCCTGCCCTCCAAAGCACTGGCTACCCACACCAAAAACCTTCTCTCCTTTGCTGTTTTCATCCTATTTCTTGTTCCCCTTTGAGTTTTCTAACCCCTGACAGGTCATTTGCAGGTCCCTCGACTCCTATGAATCCAACGACTCTAGCCAGGCCACAATCGGATCACCGAGCTGAAAGCTGGGTATCCGCGGGTCTCTGGCTTGGTTTTCAAGACCACATCCATCAAGGATGAGTGATTTCTTCACTGCGATCTTCACCAGGAACATCAGATGTTGCCAGGTACACCCCCTCTGCCTGCCAGATGCTTTATTATAGAAGAACTAGCCCAACCATGGCTTCTCAGCCTCGGCGGTCCTTCGTTTTTATTGCTTGTAGGTCCTGTTATGCATGCTGTAGCCTCTTATTTTTCTATAGAACTCTTTACATCGTTCCTTAGTTTGTTCTTCAGGATTAATCATACAACTTAATAATAAAATTACAAAAAAATTACTCGCATGCATATAGGTCCCGCATCATTAACTCCTCAATGTCTACTATGTTTGAAGAACTACACAAATTTGTTGATGAGAGACTCAATCAGTTTGAAAGACAAATAGACTATCTGAAAAGCAAAATTGACTATCTTGAAACCTCAAAGACTACAGTACATGCAACTGATATAAATATGCAACCAATTTTATAGCTGATTACTTCAAGTTCTAAAAAGATTGAGAAATCTGTTACAAAAGTACTTAAAGCTTACAGAGTTGAGATGGATAACTTAAGAATAAGAATGGGATCAGTAGAAGTAGGTAAAAGAATGGAAGAAGATTACACCAGAAGCATTGGTATAATTAGAAGTGAGTTTGGAAGATTGAGAGGCTCAGCAGAAGCGTTTGCTAATGTACAAGCCACATAAATCCTTACATTGCAAAAGGAAGTTGCACAAATAAAAGAATCAATGGACGATTTGGCTGCCTCTAGAAGCACAAAGAAAGTAGAAGCAGAATTGAAATCTATCTCTAGTTACTTATGAAAAATGATGACTAAAATTGAAGATATCCAAGCTGCTCAAAGTGCTCCTTCCTCTTCTAGACCTTTTCCTGGTCAATCTGCTCATCCAAGATAACCTGCTCCACACTTTAGGCCCCAATCATCCCACAATATCCCACAATTTGTTGATCCAATTGCTTCTCTGCCACCTGGTATTCAAATTCTTGGTCAACCTCCACATCCCAAAGTAGATATAGGTAGTGAGTGAATGTATTACTTTTCATTTTGTACTTTGTATTGAACATCCTTCAAATGAAATGAAAATCCACTTTTTGTCTCTTAAATTGTTCTATAAAAGTTTATGTTCAATTGTTCATACAATGACTGATCCAATGACTAATTTTTTAATTAGAATTTCAAGTTGAATATGAGAAAGTGAAATTATCTCAAACAAATCTTAAATACTTTCTCATTCTATTTTAAAATATGAGGTTAACTCTTACTCTACCTTTTTGATTGATTGACAAAAAGGGCGAGAAAATTATGAAGTTATTGCATGAAAAGGATAAAACATATTCATGTTCGTATATTTGCTCTGATTCATAAAGATTGAAAGATTGAAAGCTCTGATAATGTTAAAGATCTGGTATATAATGTATATGCAAGCTTTGATAATATTTTAAATAAAAGCACTGATAATGTTTTAAATGCTTTAAACTCTGATACTTAAAAAGATATAAATATTTAAACTTCTGTTAGAAACTTTTGATCTTTGAAGTATGTAATTGCATAGAAAGTGTGTCAAAACATGGAGTATCTTATTGAGGGGGAGATTACCTCTCATTACCCTAATTCTCCTTCCATAGTTTGGCACTAATTGAAATCAATTCATTGTTTTACTTGTTCATAAATTCTTGCAAATACAGTTATACAAGTAAGTGTAAAGTTTTATCTTGCTTTTTCATGCCCAGTGTTTTGTCATCATCAAAAAGGGAGAGATTGTTGATCCCATAAGTGATTTTGATGATAACCAAACATTGGAGCATGTACATTTATTATTAACAACTCTTTAAGTATTTTCAAGTTTTTGTAGGATGAGTTAATTGTTCAAACTTCAACTCCTACACCTTTGTTTGTAGTTTGAGTTGTGTTGCAATTTGTTTTTGTAAAAAAGAACCCAATAAAAAGGCTAAGAAAAAATCATGTAAAAAGGATTACTTCTGTGTGTGTGTGCCTTAAAATTAATTTGAGTTGGTATGATTGAAAAGTTGTAAGTGTGTTGGTAAGAGTTTTTCTTTGAGTTCAATTATAAAAATTCTAAAGAAGATACTCGAGCCGACCCAGCATGTTGAAGAGCCGACTCTATTTCATGGCATGCAGTAAGGATTCTGGTACATAGAAATCCGAGCCGACTTGAAGGTAACCGAGCCGACTCTAGTGAATCCAAGTTGACTGGAATTTGTTCGAACTGACTCCTCCAGAGTCCAGTTTTTGAACATTTCTGAAAATAGCCAGGCGAGCCGACCCGAACCAGAAAGAGCCAACTTTGCCAGACCTAATTTTGAAGACCTCAAAAAATGAGCCGACCCGAACTACATCGAGCTGACTCTTCCAAAGTAATGTTTTCAGAACCTGAGAAGAAGAGCTGACCCAAGCTGAAAAGAGCCGACTCCTCGAGTTCAAGTTTTTTAAAGATATAAGTTCGAGCCGACCCGAGCTATCAAGAGTCGACTCGTCCAGAGTGAAGTTTTGTGCCCTAAGACAAAGAGTCGACTGCACTGAAGATTTGGTGACTCGACCTATCGACTCGAAGGACCCGAGCCAACTCGAAGGAATCCGAGCCGACTCGAACATTGCTTTCAGGTATCCAACGACTAGTTCTAGAATTTGTTTTTGAATGCCAAAAAGTGTTCCAACAGTCACAAACCACTTTCCAATGGTCTACAACGGCTAGAATTGACTTGAAATAATGGAGGACCATATATTTGAGGAATTTGAACTTCTCTCAAGTAAGTTTTAGAAAAAGTCCTTCAAAATTTTGAGAGCTACATTGAATATCCTACCTACCAAAAGAAAGAGAGCACAGGAGCATTCAAGCAAGCCTTCAAGTCTTCTCCAACTCAGATCAGAAGCTTAAAGCAATTAAGGAAGAAGCCACTGATTATAGCTCATTCAAGTTGGGACTTCTATTGCACCAGTAACCCGATTGAAAAACCAAATAGGTTGGGTTATGGTGAGCCCGATTGAAAAACCAAGTGTTGTTCTTGGTGATCCTAGTAAAACCAAGTGTTGGTTCTTTGGTAAAACCAAGAGCTGTTCAAAACCAAAGGATGTTGGATTTTCTTTGGTGATCCCGTTAAAACCAAAGTGTAGAGGTTTTGGATTGTGATCCTGCAAAACAATCTGACTGTATTCAGGTGTGAATATAGTGGAAATCCCAAGTGGTGTCTTGGGTAGTGGACGTAGGAGCTGGGTTGCTCCGAACCACTATAAACCTTATGTGTTTGTATTGTGATTCTCTGATTTCTTTTAGCTTCTGCATTTAACTTTTAATCACAACACACAACACTCTAAAAAGGAATTTCAATTGTACATTATCTACTTTAAATTTTTTAAATACCCAATTCTCCCCCCTCTTGGGTAGCCACCTGGGCAACAAGCACCCCTACACACCATAGGAGACCCCATTGAATGGGAAGAGAGGGTATTGCAACCCTACTTCTCTCCTATGACTGGATGGCCATGGTGATGCACTCAATCCAAGTACTTAAGAAGAAAGGTGAAGTTATTAGCATGCTAGCATCATTATACTACAAAAAGATCCTATTGCTTTGATACCATTGAAGGTGAAAAGCATCTACACCTAGCATACAATATGCAAGAATAGAGGGTAGAAAGATATGCATTTTAAAATATTTTTAGACATGCACAGCGGAAGGCTCGGTAGATAGATCTAAACGATCTACCGATCTGCCCACAATAGGATCTAGCATAATAATCTAGTATGCATATAACATCAAAGCAAGAGAAACAACAAATATAAAAGTACCATACCTTTATACCAAGAGAGAAGCAGTGGAAGTGCTGTGAGAAGGAGGAGGGTGCTCAAGCCATACACGTGTCTGGCTTCTACAGGATATCCACACCTAGGCTCGACTCTGATCAACTCCCTCAGAGTGCTAGCTCTTTGGGATCCTTGGCCAATCTTTTTCTTCTAGGAAGACTAGGAGGAGAGCAGGAACCCCTTCCCAAAACCTCTCTTCCCAAGACCTAGCTTGATTGCTAGGTAGCACACACCCAATCCCTAAAGCTCTCACAACCCTTCTCAATCTTCTTCTCCCAAAAATCTGTTACAGTTCTTGTACCATCAGCAGCCACTACAATGACCTTCATTTATAGGGGCAGCAGAGAGAGGGAGAAGAAGGAAGGAGGAGAGATGAGAGGAGAGAATGGGGGAGAGGATCAAGGTGTTGGGATTCTGGTGCACCGTAGCGGAAGTGTAATTTCAAAAATGATGAAATTTGCACCATAATCCCTTAGCCAAGATCTCCTTATTCAGAATTAAAACATACAAACTAACATTGTTAGAATTAGGGCACCAACCTTTTAACACTAGGTCCAATTTTGATGTAGAATCAGAACTTGGTGTTGAATGCTTCTTTTGATTTCACCAGGTGTCCAAATGTCCACCCTCCAATGGTGATCCACAAGATGATTGATCAAGATGCAAGCTTCTTCAAAATTCCTTCACTTGAATTCTTATCCTAGAACTCAAGAAGACTATGGCTTTAAAACTGCAGTGTAGGGGCTCCTTACTTCCTTTCTTTCTTCTTCCTCTCCCTTTCTTAAGACCTTGTCCTAAGAATAAAACTCTTGTCTTGAAGGAGGAGGAGGATTTAAGACACTAATGTCTTAAAGTAAAAGGAAATAGAAACAGAGTAAGAGTTCTTTTCTTTTACCGATCAAGAGATTCTTCCTATCTCTTGTTTTGGACTTGAGTTTCAACAGAGAAGAGAACTCTGTAAGAGGGAAACTCTCTGTGTCCTAATCAAGCTAAGGAGGAATCAGTTTCCTGGAAAGAAAAGAAAAATAAAAGACTCTGTAGTTCATTAGTCAAAACACCCGAGACCTCTGTTGTTTAAATAGATTACAGAAAGATGTCTTCTCAAAAGAACACAACTCTCCGTAAACATCATTCCACTTTATCTCATGCCCCTTCCCAATTTCTCACGCCCTATCCTCCCATCTCATGGCCTTCCAGATTAAATCCCATGGCTTTTCTTAAAGGAAAAACCGCGGTGTTTTAAAAGGAAGGAAGTCGCGACTTTTCATCTCTGAAGAGATGTTATTTCGCGCCCCCGGGAAGAGTTAGCGCATTCCTTCTTTCTTAAAATCCCATCAGCCATTGGATTCCCATCCAAGGGGGGACAGATGGTGCGCTAATCACTAAGAAAGGAGGCCACCCCAAATAAAATCATCGGAGATTTAAGTGGGGCGTGCCAAGAGTCCATGCGCCATGGACTCTTCCAAATGGTGCGCCAAGAGTCCATATGCGCATGGACTCTTGGCATTTGGCATGAAATTGCAAGGGGGGCGGGTGGGGAGGCTAGCCAAGTTACATGGCTAGCTAATAGGGTTAGCCATAATCCTATTTTCATAATTAGGGTCTAATTAGGTCCAATTAGAACCCAATTTGAACCAATCCGGAACCCTAATTCGAATTCGATTCGAATAGAAGCTAGGGTTTGCAACACCTGCTAGAGTGTTGTCCTGCAAAGATGATTTAATTCCAAATTAAACTCTTGATCAATCCTCTTAAGTGTGTGACCCATTGGGTTCCACATCTAGCCAGCAGTGGGTTCGAATACAAGTTGACCTAATTTGATTAGAACTCTTTCTAATCGATTTAGGTCAAATCGAGCTTACCCGATTTGATCAATTAGGACTCTTCCTAATAAATGATCTTTGAATTTGATCAACCCACAAGACAAGATTGATGTCTAGCAACGTGTCATGTCTACCCGGAAGATATGGAAATTCTGGTGAAATACCAAAATTACCCTTCAGTAGAGAGTTACTGTATAATTAAATCTTTCGATCAGCCTGCACCCAAAATATAACTATGGATATGGATATATGTCAAATCCAATATTATATTTATTTCTATCTCAATCTTATATAGATGATTCAATTATCTTGATATTAGAAACCATCTCTAATATCTTTACTTTGATCAAAGATTCCCTGAATCATCATCTGATTGTTAACTAGCTGGATGCAATCTCCTCTTACTAAGAGTGATCGATTCCTTGTTGACCTACTCATTACCTTCATATCCAATTCACCATTCCCAGTATCAATCCTATGCATGACTCAGTGTCATGATTAGGATTGAACCAAAGAATGTGTTCATGCACATAAGGTACTTATGGCAGTCTCATGTCAAAAGATTACTTGTACCACTCCCACTATGAGAACCTTCTATTGATATGTAGCTAAGACTCCATTAGATGTTCTCAAGTTGGATCATATCAGTGAACTCATTCTCCAATGAGCACCCACATCCCAATATTAGTGTCATACACAAGTGACTGTGAGAGCAGTCACCCTTTCTAGTATACATGGGATGTGCTAGTCTTACCGGAAAACCCTGATCCCCTACTCAGGGTTCCTTTGACTAGGAATACTTTAGATTAAGGTTTTAATATTTTAAGTCTCACTGGTATGATCTCATCATAACCCTAAAATCATAGCCCTAATCTATGGGGTTCATCATATAGTATAAACACAGCGTATGATGAAGAATAATGCCTTTATTTAGAAAATTATCAATTACAATGGTTTGGGAGATATAACATAGATTGGCTTGTAGGGCATATCCCTTTCACAAGGCCATTCCAAATGGGTCCAACCCATTAAGGTAAGTATGACCTTCATACCATAAAGCCATGGAGCCAAAACTTGTTTGAATTCAAAATTCAAACCAGGTCAAAACCTGCCCAAAAAAATCTCCATGAAATGCTCCCAGAAATCAGTTTGTCACAGGAAGTGTCGACACTCAAAAATTGTCAAGTGTTGACACTTCACCAAGTGTCGACGCCTGCAAAATTCCAAGTGTCGACACTTGGAACAAAGTTAATCATATTGACTTCCAGTGATGGCAAACGATTCTCAATCATCGATTAGCCATAAGATCAGATAGAAATCCTCTATGGTGTGTAACCCCATAGGTTCGAACACTAAGCTGGTAGCACTGGAACATTTCCAGTACCAGTCAAAGTTTTTATCTAGCAATGATACCCGACGTCTGGATAGGTCGAAGATGCAGAGCACCTCACAAGAACCTCTGGCATTTGGTTACTGCATAATTCATCCCTTTGACCTTATAATGCTCAGGATGACCTAGGGTTCGATTGCCAACCCTAATTTGGTCTATCCAGATCATGTCTCAACCTCACAAGTTTTATGACTCCTTACAAGAACTACCCTGGCCAAGGTTTTGCTGAATTGAGACATAGTGAGTCATTCACTCCAAACTATTTGGAGAGGTCAATTCCATCTTGATTCACCACCGCTCCACAAGTACTTTACCATACCCAGAAATCTTCCATCACTGGATTAGAAATCCAGGTAGTCCGGCACCAAAGTATAGTGAGTTGCTTGCAAGCTGCCATGGTGACCTTGGCTCTGAGGGATACATATATCCATATCCCTTCACGAGCAACCCTTTGGCAGAAGGGAGCTCCGTAGATGGTCACATTTAGTGAAGTGTCATACATTTCACTTGCATGTCACACCAGTGTCTCTACACTCCTTGGTTAAGAGAATAACTAACAAATACGACATACAACCTATACTTGATACATCATCGTCCTATAACAATGTATCCTTTGGTTGTGAACCAGTTTAAGAACTACTTGATATATCCTCTCTATATCAAATAATGTAGTTCTAAGGACTCCATCACACAAGAGTTCTTTACAAGAAAATGTAAATATGATGGACAGCCAAAAATAAATAACTTTTATTTATTAAATAATTCATATATAAAATACAAAATAGCACAACCGTCTATAGCCTAGACGATTGGCTTTGGGACACAATTCCCAACATTTCTCGCTGCTAATATTCTCTCTCCAATGCACTTCATTTATTGCACCTCCCTTATTTATTTGGGATGTTGCATTTGTGGCATGTAGGGAGAGGAAGAGTCCTCTTCCCTTGGGATTCTCTTCCTTTCCTAAACACCAAGAGTTTGCATGCAATAAATGATATTGGTGGCATGTTATTTCTCTCCTTATATATAAAGGAGTTTTATACAAAACAAAGACAGGTGATGTGCCTTTTGGCTTTTCAACTTCCCACCTTATATCCCTTCTACTATTATAAATAGAAGGGATTCAAAGGTGGAAAGCAAGAGACAAGGGAGAATTCAACAAAACCCTAGGAGTTAGAGAATTTTTTTCTTGAGTTCTGTGTGCCATACATAGGAGGTGTGAGGCTTTTAAGGGAGGATTACTTATGACTTTTTAGGAAAGGGTCTTGAGGCAATTATGGAAAGGGTTATCTTGATCAAATGAGAATCATAGGATGAGTTCTCTTGATCAAAAGACATCCACTAGATAGGTTATTTAGATTAAAGAATAACCATTAGATGGGCTTTTCTTGATCAATGGATAACCTTGAAAGGATAACATTGATCAAAGGATAACCATTAGATGGGTTTCTTTGATCAATGAATTAACCTATTTGGCTTTTGGTTTGGAGTTTGATTTGGATTGGGTTTACTGGATCTAGTTAATCAAATGTTGGTTATCTTGATCAAATTGGTTAACCCAATCTAAGAGGCTATTGAGAGTGATCTATTTAGGTTAAATGGGTTTTAATCTAAGAAGATTTTAGGCACCTAATCTTCAAGCCCTAATATCCTATAGGTAATCCAAATTACTGGGATACTTAAGGGCATCATGTCCTAAGGAATTTTATGAACTGAGAAATTATTCTCATACTTAATGAAATTTTTACCTATTAGGATTTCATACATGAAGAGATAATGTCCTAATTCTTGGTTATAGGTTCATGCCAAAGATTGATTATTGGTGATTTTTAAATGATTCAAGGTTCAAGAAAGAGGTCCTTAGTCATTTTTATGTGGACTAGCATTGGAGGGCATCCACTTGGATGTTTTGTAGAATTCAAAAAAGCATCGAAGGGTCAAGGATTGATTTGCAATTATTGCAACTTTAGACAAACCGAGAAGATTTTCATGTACATCAATAGTGGTGAATTTCTATCCGCACAAAGATATTGCTCCTTATGTTTAGTTATAATTTTCAAGATGATCCTATTAGCTTTGAGATTTTATTCTGTTGTTTTTAAATGTTGCTTACATGAAAAATTTTAAATTCAAACTTTTATTGTGCAACCATTTTCCACTAGTTGTAAGCCCCGTACCAAGGTCATCAGTGCTTTGACTTGCTGGGAGAGGTGCTGAAACTACTCGATGGTGATAGTCAAAGTAGTTGACAATCCCCCTTACCTAGAGAATCAAAGGTGGGTGGCCAAGGTTGTGGATGTCTCAACAAGAGCAGAAATAATCATCCTTTTACATAACCCTTCCTCTAGCAACAATCTATTACCGCATCAGGAGGTGGTGCTAATCCAGGTTCAACTCATGAATGGTTGGATCTGAGATGGCTACTGACTAGAAAGCCAAATCTCATAGTGGCCTTTCATTAAGAGTCTATCCTGTAAGATAAAAAAGGGTCAAAAAGTCCACACCTAGGGGGTTCCCTGGTGGTGAACCCTTCGATGCCTGAGTCAATCTCTTTGACAGGCAAAGAGAGGAGGCTTGGAGTCCCCTCTAGAATTTAAAGTAGAGCAGAAAGAGGAGCTGAAGAAGGAATAGAGGAGGGAGATGGAATAGGGTTTGTGTGAGAAGGGGCTCTCAAGGTGCGTGACGCCTGCTTCCAAGGAGATGGTACACTCGGATGAATGCTCATGGAATCAAGGATCTTCAAGGTGTACTCTCAAGATGATGGCTCTCTCAAGAGATGGGAGTTCTCAGTTCCACTTTGCCTCGCCTCTCTATTTTTCTTCATAGGCCCTCTCACCATGACCTCTCTTGGCTTATCTTGGCTTTGCTTTGGTTCACCTCTCTTGGTTGGAGTGTCCCCAAGGAATAAGTTAAAGGCATTTACCTTACACCTAAAGACAGGGAAAGGTATGGCATGAGCTACAAGGGAGTAGCATCTAGCACATCTCGATGGTTGCAGGCATGCTCATTGTAAGGAACTTACCATGGTTGGTGGAGCAGGGAGTGGTGACCGGCATGGCATATGCCTATGACTAGGCATTCCTCAAGCAGTGGGCATTAATGGTGGCCACTTCTGGAGCACATGTGATTGGAGTAGGTAGAGATGGATCTAGTAATAGCCACCATCCCATAGCAGGTTGGTGATTGTACAGTTTAATGTCCAGGTACCGAGGCATTAGGAGGTAGCCCAGTTTCCCACACTGGCAGGCATGTCTCTGATACGGATTGGAGCTTCGGTGCCATGTAGGATTGACCAAATCTAGACATATCAGTATTCAATATCAAATTGTTCCAATTTAATGGCCCACTTGGCTAGATGTCCCGATGTGGCTGGCCTCCAAAGTATAGATTTCAAGGATTAATATGTTAAGACAATGATAGAGTAGGACTAAAAGTATGGCCAAAGTCTTTTTGATATAATAACAAAAGCATAAATCATCTTCTCGGCCTTCATATATTTCATGTCTACATTCTTTAATATCTTGTTGATTAATAAATAGACTTTTGTACACCTGTATCTTCTCTCACCAAAATAGAACTAATAGTTTTAAGAGAAGCAAATAGGTAAATATAAAGTTGCTCACCTTCTTTTGACTTTGATAGCTATGGAGGAGACCCAAGGAACTTCTTTAAATCTTGAAATACTGATCGATATCTATCCAACCACTCGAAGTAGTCAATATATCTTATAATTTTGAAGAATGGTAGGTACTTTTCAGTTGATCGAGAGATAAACCAGCTAAGCGATGCAATCTAACCAATTAGGCATTGAACCTCTCTCTTGTTTTGGGGCTGCTTCATTTTTAAAAGAGCTCCAATCTTTTTGAGATTGGCATCAATTCCTCTCTGAGTCATTATGAAGCCCAAAAACTTCTCTAATGTAAAACCGAATACACATTTATTCAAATTAAGCTTTATCTGATATTGTTTTAATTCATAAAGGCTTCTTCCAAGTCAGCTATGTAGCAATCAATCTTTATAATTTTGACAAGCATATCATCCATATAGACCTCGATATTTCTCCCTATTTGGTCTTTGAAGACTCTATTAAATAGACACTGATAAGTGGCTCCAACAATTTTTAGCCCAAAGAGCATCATTTTGTAATAGTAGAGCCCTTTTTTGTAACAAAGGTTATTTTCTCTTCATCTTCTTCTACCATCCAAATCTAGTTATATCCTGAGAAAACATCCATGAAGATGGGTAATTCATGCCCAGATATAACATCCACTAGATAGTCAATTATTAAAAGAAGATAGCTATCCTTTGGGCAAGTTCTGTTAAGTTCAATGTAGTCATTGCAGATTTTGCCATTTGCCATCTTAACCATAACTACATTGGCCATCCAATCTAGGTAATGAGTTTTCATGATGAAGCCTGCCTTTATGAGTTTATATACTTCCTCTTCAAGGTCTTTTATCTTTCTAGAGTAAGATTTTTCTTCTTCTACTTAACAAGGAGATAGTGAAGGTCAAAGCCAAGTTTATGAATGATGACATCAGCAAGTATGCCCAGCATATTAGTTATTTTCCAAGCAAAGATATTGAAATTAGCTCGAAAGAATAGGATCAGCCATTCTCTGACTTCAAGAGCCAAAAGAGATCTGATCTACATAGCTTTATTTGGGTCATCTCCCAAGACAATGCTTATCAACTTCTCAGCAAGTTCCCCTATGTTAGTGGCAAATATGGTCGGGCAAGGGACATAGGGCCCATTACAGCAAAAATGAACCATCAACTTGATCACCAACATGGGTTGTGTTGGAAAACTAGGGCAAGTTTCATACATAGAATTTCAGTATAAGCATATTATATTAAAATGCAATTAATTATAAAATTATGTATTAGAATAATTCTAAAAACCTATCCTACATGATTGAGATAAGATATGAATAGAATATAGATGCTGAAAATAAAATCAGCATGCATCGATCTAACCAATGTATGCTGTAGATCTAATCTACAAATATATATAGGATCAGATCCCATATCTCATTACGGATTAATGAACATTGTTGCTAATGGTGCATGGTAGATGGTCCGGATGCTGCCTTGTAGCTGCACAAGGTATCTAGCTTTTATAAAAAATCCACACGAAGCCTCGAGGGATTACCTTATCCAGAGTGCTAGCTCTATATTAAGGCTATGGATGGTTGATCTGAAGACTTTTTTTGAGTTTTCTTAGAACCTCCAAAAAGATGAGATGGAGGATGAGGAGGATCAGGTCATGGAAGAAAAACAAAATTGAAAATATTTTTTTCCTATTTTTCTTTCTTCCGCTCTTTTTCTCTTCTTCTCTAGCACCAAAGGCCTTCTCATGAAATCCAAGAATTCATGCCTGACATTCTATTTTTTTAATGGTATTTCTGATCTGAAAACTCACAAAATTCCTTCTTTTATTTTTTTATAAACCAAGAAAAATCTAATAAAAATAGTGGAATGGGGATTAGGATGAGAATAGGATAAGATATTAGGATAGGATTAAGAGTTCTATTTGGACTATGACTTCTAATCTCATTAGAACTCCTATTGATTCTGACTTTCAAACTCAACCAAAATTAAATCAACATTCAAAGAGGAGTGAGGGAGGATGTGGAATCTCAAATTTGGCATGAAAAATCATCATAAAAAAAGTAAGAATGTCATGGGAAAAGAACTAGGTGGTGCTAGGATTGTTTCTCGATTTTGACTTGATCAAAATAAATTTTAATCCTTATTAAAACTCTTTTTAAACTTTATCTTGCCTTAATCTCAATCAGAATGGATAAGAGGGAGGGTGCAAATCATAATTTGGCATCGAGATGCTACACACAAAAATCAAATTTGCATGGAGAAAGATGTGGCACAAGGGAAAAAAAGGTTTCTTAGTTTGACTTGGTCAACATTAATTATAATCCCAATTTAATTTGATTTGACTAATTTAAATAGCTTGAACCTAATCAAATTAAGCTTTAATTAAAACTTAATTAATTAAAAATTTAATCAAATCCTAATCTAAATTAAATCAAGATCAAAATTTTTTAGTGATTAGATCATCGAATAACCTAATTGGGTAAAATCTAATTGAAACAAATTAATTAGATTTGAGCAAATATTTTACATAATTAAATTAACCCAATTAGCAATCCAATTACTAATTAATCCTCCTAATATTAATTAATAATTATTTATTTATTTATTTATAATATTTGTATAAAATAAATTATTAATCATATTTATAATTTTGTGACTGGATGATTCTCAATCATTGATTAGCCATCATGATTAGTTAGAAACTTCTATTATATATGATCTCATAAGTTCAAATCCTAAAATAGTAGCTCAAAAAAAAAATTTAAACTAATTGATATGACCATCTAGCAATGGTATCTAACATCCAAATAAGTCAAATAATGGCAAAGCAACATTCAAAAACCCAGGCTATGGTTACCATATAATTTATCCCTTTGACCTAATGCTCAGGATGAATTCAGAGTCTACTGTCAACTTCAAATAAGTGCATCTGTATATGTCTCAACATGCTAAATCCTATAACTCCTCACTAGGATTACCTAAGCCTAGATTTTACTAAATTGAAATACTACTGAGCATTTACTCTAGCAACTTGGAGTAGTCGATCCCTTCTTGACTCAACACTAACTTAACAAATACTTGACTATCCCCAAAAACCTTCCATCACTAAATTAAAAATCCAAGTAGTCCGGTATTAAAGTATAATTAGTTACTTGCAAAGTTACTATGATAGTCTCAGCTCAAAGAGATACTTATACCCATACCCTTTCTGCAAGACACTTTTGATAGTAGAGTTTTCTATAAAGTTAGTCACTATTCAGTAAGATGTACTTCTACACTCACTTGCATACCATACCAGTATTTCTACACTCCTTGGTTAAGAGGACAACCAACCTATATGGCATACAATGATCTATTCTTGATAAACATTGTCAACCTAGATAACAACGTATCATTTGATTACAAACTGATTTAAGAACCACTCGATAAACCCTCCTTTATCAAATCGATGTAGTTCTAAGGACTTAAATATATTAGAGTTCATAGAAACATGACAAATAGTATTGAACTAACAAAAGTAATATTTATTTTATTAATAATTCATATATATTTATAAGATAACTTAATCGTCTACAATCTAGATGATTGGCTTTATGATACTTTTTTCAACAACTCCCAATTGGACTAGAGCCGATTGGAACATTTCGTATAACCATCTTCCACATGTGATCAACAAACTCTTTGATTCTGAGAGCTTTAGTATATGGATCAGTCAGGTTCTCATTTTTATTGATCTTCTATAGGTCGATGACCTCGTTCCATAATCTCTTGAACAATGTAGTAGCAACACAAAACATGCTTGGTCCACTAATATGCCTTTTGTTCCTTCACTTGAGTAATGGCTCCAGTGCTATCATAATATAGAACAACTAAACCATGAATGAAGGGTACCACTCCAAGCTCGATGATGAATTTCTACAACCATACAGCTTTCTTTACAATATCAGATGCCATAATGTACTCCATTTTGCATACAAAATCAGCGATAGTATGCTACTTGAAACTTTTTTAACAAATAGCTCCTTTGTTAAAGGTAAAGACATAACCCGATAAACTTTTGCTATCATCCCAATCTAACTAAAAATTGGAGTCAGTATAACCAACTAGTTTCAAGTCAGAATCTTCATAAACCAACCATTGGTCCTTAGTATTTCTCAAATACTTAAGGATAGTTTTTACAACCTTCCAATGATTCTCACATAGATCAGATTGGTATCTACTCACCACTCTTAGTGAGTATGCCACATCTAGTCATGTACATATCATAGCATATATAAGAGATCCACCTATCGAGGCATATGGAATTCTACTCATATGCTCTCTTTCTTGAGGAGTTGTCGAACAGTCCTTCTTAGAGAGTGATTTCATGGCCTATCAGAAGATAGTTTTTTTTAGAATTTACCATGCTAAGATGCTTCAACACAGTGTCAATGTACGTCGACTAAGACAACCCTAGCAACCTTTTAGATCTATCCCTATAAATCTTCATCCCAAAGACATAGGTCACTTCTTCCAAGTCCTTCATGGAGAATTGGGATGACAATCAAACCTTTATTCTCTGCATTACAGGAATGTCATTCTTGTTAAGAGAATGCCATCCACATACAAAATAAGAAATACAACTATTGAACCATTACCCCATTTGTATATGCAGGGCTCTTCTCTATTCTTAACAAAGTTATACGTTTTGTTCACCTTATCAAAATGCATGTTCTAACTCTAAGATGCTTGCTTCAATCCATAAATAGATCTCTGAAGCTTGCACACCTTTGATTCATCTATGAATGTGAACTATTTAGGTTATATCATATACACCTCTTCTTCCAACTCTTCATTTAGAAAAGTGGTTTTTGACATCCATTTACCAGATCTCAAAATCAAGATGTGCCGCTATCGCAAGCATTATCTGAATAAACTTGAGCATTGCCATAGGAGAAAATATCTTATCATAGTCCATACCATGATATTGACGATATCCCTTAGCAACCAGATAGGCTTTATAGGTCTCCACCATACTATATGCACCCCTTTTCTTATTGAAAATTCATTTATATCCTATGGGTTTAACCCCTTCAAGTGGTCAATGAGTGTCCATACATCATAGATTTTCATGGACTCCATTTTATATTTCATGGCTTCAAGCCATTTCTCAGAGTTGGAACTCTGCATCGCATCATATAGGTAATTGGGTTCTTATTATTTTTATCAAGTTTAATAGGATACCATCCTGGACCAAGAAACCATATTATCTATATGGTTAATGTGATACTCTACCAGATCTCCTTAAGGTTGCCTCTATAATAGGCTCCGAGTTTAATCCAATCAAATTTGATTGAATTGCTTTAGTTAATTGTATCGATTCTTCTATCTATTGAATTTCTTTAAGTTCAACCTTAGAGGAATTTGTTCCTTCTTTAAGGAACTCTTTTTTTAAAAAAAGACTGCCTTATTACTAATGAACACTTTGTGTTCATCAATATGGTAAAAGAAATAACTCTTAATTTTCTTTGGTAACCCTATAAATGTATACCTATCAGGCCTAGGCCTAAGCTTGTTCATTTTTAAATATCTAACATAACATGGACATCCCCAGATCCTAAGGTATGAGAGTACCAACTTATGTCTTGTTTATATTTCATGTGGCATTTTGTTTATAGACTTGCTAGGAACTCTGTTTAGAATGTAACAAGCTGACTCTAGTGCATATCCCCAGAAGGAGATAGGCAGACTATCAAACACCATCATGGACTAAACCATATTTAATAGGATTTGATTTCTCCTTTCAGATACTCCATTATGTTGACATGTCCCAAGAAAAGTCTATTATGAAAGAATCCCATTCTCTTCTAAATATGTTATAAACTCACTATAAGATATTTACTTTTTCGATCAAATTGAAAGGTTTTGATATACTTGCCAATATATTTTTCTACTTCATTAAAAAATTATTTGAACATTTTAAATGACTCAAATTATGTCTCATTAAGTAAATGTAGTTGTTGCCACCAAGATCGCCTCCTGCCTATAAGCTCAATGGATCTCGGGGCCATGTCAGTTGCTCTGGGCATCATCGGATGCCTCATCTCAGAATGCTACTAGCTACCAAGCGATCCTGTAAAAAAGAGAACCTAGGCCGGGGATCCCAACGGGGACACTCCGATGGTCAAGTTAATACAGCATTCAAGGGCAATAGATCTTCCATCACGGGGACCTAGCTGACTACTATGAAGAGGCTTCTTTAGAGAAAATGGATTCCTTTCTCAGTACTGAGAGTAACTTGCCACTTTTTCTTTTTTGCTTACCTTTACCGGAGGTCCCTCGTATCGTTATATTTGTAGAAGTTGATGATGGTGGGTAGGAACGGGTGTCTTGGCAATGCACCCTCCTTGAGAGGGGTGTGGGCTTAGCAAGACCCTGTGGGATAAAAACTGGAGTCCCGATAAGGCCCCCTACAGCAGGTGGTGTGCTATGGTGCATCCTCCTGAGGAAGGGCGCAGGCTCAACAGGACCTCATGGGATAGAAACTGGAGTCCCAGTAAGGTGCCGTGCAACGGGTGCAGGCGGTGTGCTGCAGGACTTATTTTCTTGAGAAGGGTATAAATCCAACAAGGACAGGAGCCCCAGCAAGATCTCCTGCATGGGACATGGATGGCGTGCTGTCCGGCTCCCTATCTCAGCAGAGCATGCCTATGTGGGGGCACAGGATAGGTGAGGCACCATTCCTCCCCCATGATGTATCGCAACAAGTCCAGCGAAGATAGCGACCCCGCTCTCTTCAATCATTGTCTAGCATCGTTGGGACTAAATGAGGTGCACATGCCTATTTAGGGTTGCCGCATCCTTCAATCCTCCCTTCCTCCCCTGGCTTGCGAGGGCCACCTCCTCAATGACCAGGGTTCAGGTCAGTCGGGGGGCTCTACTCAGCCATGAGCTCAACTCGACTAGGAGCTCTACTCGATCAGGAGCTCTACCCTACTAGTAGCTCTACTCTACTCGGAGCTCTACTTGGCCAAGAGATCTACTCTACCAGGAGCTCTACTCTGCCAGGAGCTATACTCGGCTAGGAGCTCTACTCTACCAAGAGCTCTAATCGGCTAGGAGCTTTACTCTGCTAGAAGTTCTATATAGCTAGGAGTTCTACTCTACCAAGAGCTCTACTCAATCAAGAGCTCTACTCTGCCAAGAGCTCTGCTCAGCTAGAAGCTCTACTATACCGGAGCTCTACTCTACCAGGAGCTCTTCTGGATCGAGGCATGGATCGTGGATGCCATGTCAGTAGTCAGCCATGTCAAATGCAGGCTGCTACATCAACCACCAGCCATGCTGAACGTGGGTGCCATGTCAACACCTAGACACATCAGACACCCCCCCTCCCGAGCCTAGAGTGCACTATGACTCCTTGGGTTCGGGGTGAATGGAGTAATGACACCGCTACATGGAAGGCTGCCATGCTCACGTCATTAAATGCCTTGACCTTTGATGATTCATAGATCATGCCAGCACCAATTGAGAGCTGCCATGTTAGCAAGAGCAGTGATCTGAAATGATGCTTTCACATCCCCGGTATGGCGGTTTGCGAGTCAAAGCATCTTGGATGGTGGAATTTGACACAATCTAAATCCTGTTGCCTAGTGAAGCAAAGGATCGCATCCATCGATTGGCATAGCTCGAAGGGGGGTCTTGCCGTCTCTTTTAAATAAGTGGTTCACCCCATTGCACCCCTTCAAAGTCTCGGAGCGAAGGAGGAACAAAGAAGAAAGAGGGAAGCTCCTCACCCATTTTTGGAAACCTCAACCCAGGGCCTTTTACAGGTTAGTCCTCCTTTTTTGCCTTCTCTCTTTCTGGTCTATATCGAGGGAGTGTCCCCCATCATTAGGTTTTTCTCCTTTCTCTTTGCTTCTCCTTGACCCATGAGTTCCTCCGGAGGCGGATGCCATTCCCCGGAGGTTCCCTGGGCCATCCAAGCATGGTGGAGCCATCCCGAGCAAGGCCACCTTCCTTGAATAACAAGGAGAAGGACATTCCTTTTTGAGTCCACCAGGGTCCCCATCAAATGATGGACCCTAATACCTTGTCTTTACCTCCTCCTCGGTGCGGGCACCAGGGCTAAAAAAGATTGACAGGTTGAATACACATCTCTGTGGATCACCTGTGAGTAAAATCCCGAACCCAAACCCTTTTTTTTTACCTTGTAATATTTATTTTAAATTCTGTTATTTTGGTTTAGTTAGGGTGAACCCTTTTTACCAACTATAATTAGGGTTTTTTTAATTTTTTAGTCTTTGGGGCCAAACCCCTTTTACCAAATTAGGGTCTGTATAAAAACCCCATTTGTCGAATATGTCAAAACCTATTTTGGACCAAACCCTATTTACCAACTTAAGTAATTTTATTTTATTGGTTATGCCTTTTGATCAATTTGATCAAGTTGGGCTTAGACTTGGTTATTTAGTTAAGTCATGTGATTTGTTATTCATTGAGTCCATGTAATTAGTTGAGTCATTGAGTCTTGTATTACAAGAGGGGATCCAAGACAACATCCCATGTGTACCCAAATGAAGACCCATGTGATCCCATGTGCTAGCCCAAGTCACAACCTCTTCTTGGTGCCACCATTTTAAGGATTTGGACATCAACACATGTCATGTTTGGACATGTCCTTGGGACAACACTGCTTGGCACTTCAACCAGGACAAGAGCACATGATATGTCTAAAATTTGCTTGCCATTAAGATAACACATTTGCCACATCATTTATATCTTGGTCGGCCTTTGAGAGAGACTTAATTGGCGCCCCTCCTTTTAAGATATGTAAGTGTGAAGGACTCTCATCCTTGGCGCCCCTCCTCTCAAATTAATTCATGCCAAAAGTATGAGAAGTCGACCAAGCATTCCACTTATTGTCACCCACTTCAAAAAGGGTTCCAAGATATCCATTCACTAAATGAAAGAGGTTCAAAGGTTCTCTACCATAGCATTTCACTCAAACAGGTTGGAAGCTGCTTAAGTCTCAAGAATCCAAAAGTCTCACCAAAACTCTTGAGTCTTCTTCAATCCAGACTGAGAAGTCCACTCACCTATAGACATCTACATTATCCAGACTCTAGAGTCTAGCAAACAATACCAAGTGATGGAGCAACTTGACCCTACATCAAGCCATCTCACCAATCCACCGCTTGGGCGCCCACTTTGGATGAGAAGCCTCAAGTTGTTGCCCAATTTGAAAAGAGTCTAGATCATCTTAGCAAATAAGAGTCCAGGCTACCTAAAGCAGGATTCTAGGAGTTGTAGTCCAAGGAAGAAAAAGACTAGTAGTTATATCCCTTACACCATTGGTTGGGGGTCTATAAATATCCCTCCAATCCCTCTTGTAATTATTCAATTATTATTCATCAATAAGAGTGTTATTCTATCAAAATTTTGTTCCTTTGGTGTATGCATCGTGGGGTGTGAGGCCCTTCCTTTGTTCTACGGAACATCGAGGGGCGTAAGGCCCTACCTATCCAGCCGACCAAAAAATCCAAAAACCATCATTTCTAAACCTTCCTTTCCTTTCATTCTTTCTTTTTCTTTGCTGCTTCTTAATTCATGATTTTCATTATTGAGTGTTACATGTTAATAGGAGTCAAGACCAGGTGTTCTTGCCTCGAAACTAGCTTTGCACGGAAGATTAGAGCCCAGGATCGAGTTCTTGAAACCCTGTCGTGAAGATCTTGAGAGTCCTGTCAGATCCAATTCGAAGGAGCATTTCTTCATTGGTAAAATTGAAACTTATTCATTTCTCATTATTCTCTAACTCGTTGATAGATAAATCCTAGTTTACTGTGGTTTTTCAACCACCAAGTCCTTCTTTCCTAGTTAATTTGTAGATTTACTTGTGGGTAGATAATTATAACTAGTTTCCTTTGCTGTCTCCTTCAAGTCTTCTTTTAAAATTTAAAACATATAACAAAAAAAATTAGTTTCTATTTTCCTCTACTAATTAGTTATTAATATTAGTAGTTTAATTTTAATTATCATCCTGCATCAATTTTGGTATCAGAGCAAGTTAAACTAGAGTTTAATCTCTCTTGTACTGATTTAGTTTCTCTTTAAGTACTCAGATCGGGTGCTTCACAATGGCCATATGCTCATCGAAAAAAGTAGGGCTACACGACCCTCACCTCCCATTCAAATGGGATTTTCTATTGATGGGGGACAGATGGGGGTAGGATCGTTGGCGAGCCTAGAAGTCACCAAAATTAGGGTACTATTTTTTTTCTGAAATTTTTTTTTTCTCTAGGGATGGCGAAGGAATAGTGGGGATGTAGGATAGGGATCTGGATCTCATGGACTTTGGGACTCACCCTATCGAAGAGACCTCTCACCTCTAGGGCATTACACCCTCCTCGATACTTGGAGGCGCTAGGATGGATCTCAAAGGTCACGAGGGGATAGAAAAGATGGAATGGGAAGGGGGATAACTGGTCATGACCTCACATCATGTCCTGGAGTTGGGCCTCATACCCTTTCCTCACGGAGTGAAATAAAAAAAACACTCTTTTTTAAAACTCATTTTCATTTCCAAAACTTGACTAAACTCCAAAAACTTTTTTTTTACAAAGAATTGAGGGTGGTATTTATAGACCTGTCCAACCCTCATTTGAATTTGAATACAAGATAAAAAGATAAGAATGATTCAAATTCAAATACAAGATAGGATAAGATAAGCCTATCCATATCTAAATCCTAACCAACCAAATCCTAATTCAAATTTCAAATAAAAGATAAATCCTAAATTTATTCTGTATATGCTCCAAGATTCGCACCGCTCCAAGATTCGTGCTTGCTCCGAGATTCATGCTGGTGAGGTCCCCATCATCTATGGCATGTAGGGGTGCCACTGTGAATTGACCCTTGAATAAGAAAACAAAGAGATAGGCATCTTTAGGATTTATTTTCTACATCACATCTGTCATAGTACATAGTCTGTTATTTTGATTGTTTCTACATGTTGGTAACTCAGAATCATCTAATTATTATTTTGCTGGATCAATCATAATTGATAGTATTTTTTTAGAATTTTCTCATGAATTATTTCAGTCTATAAATTTTTTTCTCCCTGGAATACTGCCCGAGAATAGATCTATCCTGAATTTTAGCAATTCTAGTTTAGGGTTCTTTTTGCATAAATATTGCATATTTTAATCTCCTGCATCTTAGATATTTTTCTGTAAACTATATCTTTTCCTGAAAACAAAAGAACAAAATACAAAAAAATAATAATTAATTTTATTTTCTGTTATTTTAATTATTTTAGTTTGATTGTATCTAGGGTTTCATATTGTGTGCATCATTAAGTAACCTAATATTAAGGTCACTTGAGCATCTCAAATCAGGGCAGGAGCTCATCACCTATCCTAGGCCTACAACAACCTTCTTTGCATCCGAGCCTAACCCTAATTAAAATTCAATTAGACTTAATTTGCTCTAGTGAGCTAGGGACACTAATAGGTCGGGTTCCAAGTATTGTGTGTAAGCTAGTACACCAAATCCCTTGATTATCACTTGAATCTGGTGTCTAAGGCTAGAGATCCAGAGGCAAATGCCCTAAGCAGTTTCGTGGTTTCTAATTAGGACCCTGCGAGAGCAGGGAGTGTTAGATATATGCCCTGAAAGCCATGTTGGCTTGACACATTACAATTTTTAGGGCATTAACTTTGTACTTAATAAAGGGCATTAGTTTCATACATATTGTTGTGTCTATGAATCATCCATGGAGTTAATAGACAATGACACATATTCTCAAGAGTTGAGAATCTGAGATATGTGTCTTTATAGATTAACTCCTAAAGGCTCCCGATTATTGAAATATCATAAGGACGGTGATTGATCCGTTAAAATTGGTGCACATATCACTTCCCTTTCTAGGTAGATGAGTCTCTGATTTATAGTATGGTGACACTAGAGTGAGAGTGCAGGTAGTTGATAGAGATCAACAGTACTGAGCATGACCAAGTATAGGAAGTTATACGGATGACTACTCACTCATCGATAACTTTCTGATGCTATAGTTGTGTGAATAGTTCCTTGACCTAGAGTGTCTCGGCTACTTACAATAAGGTTGCTATAGTTTGATAGCACAATCACATGGTTCCTATCCATACGGGACCTTACAGTGTTCGCTGGCTACAATAAGTTTATTGTAGGAGTAGGGTGTTCACTTGTAGGGATCTATCAACCTTAGTAGTAAGGTATAATCCTATGCAAGCTTAATGAGACTAAGTCCAGAAATCTATGGCCATAATAGGGTGATAATGAAAAGGTATTTTCATTAGTATTACAATTGGACTTGAGTCGATTAGGTTAAGCATATGACTGATGGGTTTGACGAGTATCCATAACCAACATCATGTCAGGATTTTGATAGAGGAACCGAATCACATGGTAACTACACCTAGGGGTTCCAATCTTATTCTGCTAGGTTGCCACTAAATACTACTATGTGTCACTAGTGAATTATAAGAGCTCGTTAGGATCATTCTTGGATCGATGATCCTAATTAGGGTTGAGCTGAAATTATTTTAGTCCATTGAAAGGAGTTTCGATGATGTATAATAGAGATTATAGCATATCTCATTACCAGACAGGATAGGACCTGAGGGGTCACACACATTAGGAGCTCAAGTAACCAATCAGTAAATCAATTTGACCTAATTGTAAGTGCTAGAATTAATATTTGACCTAATTATAAATGTTACAATTAATTAATTATGGATTAAATTTTAATTAAATTAAATAAGATTTAATTTAATTGAGTTAGACTAAATAAATTAATCCTAATTGATTCGGGTCAATGTTCGCTTCGAAATAGTTCGATCAGATTTAAAATCAGCTTCAGTTTGATTGTAAAACCATTACATTTGGACCAATACCTAGAGTCTAGTTAGACTGGGACTCTCTCTCCTTGTCTCCTCCTTACCTCCACATGCCTTGTGGGCCCATATTTATTTTGGGCGACAAAAGAGTGAAGGCGTGAATTACCAAGGTGCTAAAAGAGTTTAGGCATGGAGAAATTAAGAGAGGGAAGAGTCCTTCTCTTCCACTCCTCTTAATTTTCAAACCAGTTGAAATTAGAACACCAATGTTTGGGTTTAAAGGGATGGGAGAACTTGATTTTAAATAGGAAGAAAAGGTGGCCGACCAAGTGAGATTTGATTTTGGCATGAAAAGCTTCTCCTTTTCACCATGAATAATTATTTAGGCATCCTCTCTTCTCTTGGGCGCTAATACCCAGGAGTCTCTCTCCTAGAACCATCCTTTCTTCTTCTTTCCACTATATTTCTTCCTTGTGATCTTCAAGAGCATTGAGAGGTCTTCTACAAAAGAGGAAGAAAAGAAAAAGGATCCAAGGTCTTGCACTCTGATTGCAAGATAAAAGCCGAGAGCCGGTTTGAATTTGGATCGGCATAGTTTTTAAAGTGGATGATTTGCTGAAAGATGAGAGGGCTGCAAGGATCTAGCAATCCAGTGCCCTCTATGACTTGGTTGCAAGAGCTTCGTGTGGATACCAGTAAAGGCTGGGTGATTGCGCGGCTCCAATCGCCCGGCTCCGACAGAATCCTGACTTTTTAGTAGCAGATCTACATGCTTTTCAGAGCAGACCCGGCTAGCGATCTAGGTAAGTATTTTATACTTAAAATAATTTTTATTTTAGATCTAATATTTTTTTCATGTTATGAAATATGTTAAAAATTTATGATAAATAAATTAGATTTATTTATGAATTGCATGATTAAATATAAATTATTTTTATATCTGCTTCCACTGCGACAGGCTGCTAATGCCTGTTTAATTGCAATTTCCTGTTCCTGGGAGAAAACCAATAGTGGTATCAGAGCTGCAGTTCTCTCTTTAACATGCATGCATGAGAATCAGATCTGAAAAATAATCAGATCAAATAGATAATTATGATTGTATTAGATCTATGTTGAACATGAGATTGTTCTAGCATAGAATTTTATGTTTTCGAAACTAAAATCATAATTTTTAGATCTGAAATTAAATTTAATAATCTAAAATTAAATTGATCATAGGTTGCACAAAGTGACATAAGGTTGTCCTGCTATAGGATTTACCTCCTATAGTGCAAAGGTTGTCCTACTTTGATGTATACCTGGTTTTGAAAAGGAGTTTTCAAAATGGTTTTGATCTGTATGTTATTGTATGAGATGCACAAAATTAGGGTTTATATATTTATGTGATTGATGATCATAAGCCATTAATGTCATGCACTTGAACCTAAATTTGATCAAAAAAAAAAATTAGGTGCATGAGGGTTTGGGTTGAACAAATTAGGTCTAGAGATTGGGCTGCGTGATTAGGGCTTGATTAGATCAACTAGTAACCCTAATGTAATTTTGAGCAAGTGACTAACCTAATCGGATGATGATTAGGGTTAGGTCAAGTGTGCTCTAAATTGGTTTTAAATGTAGTCTGGTCAGATCGATTCATTTGAATCGATAAGTTAAGACCTAATTTGGCTCAGTGATGAGCCCAGATCATTAGTTGACCTAATTGAATCTTGTTAGTCAATTGGTGTCTAAGGAAGGTTTCGATCATGGTTTGCTAATTGGGGCTAACTCTTTCTTAACCAACTAGTTTGGCAGAAAGAGGGTATATCGGCAGAACCCTCCCATGGATCAAACTGACCTGGCCAATTTGGTTGATTAAGTTTTCAAAAGGGTCACTTTTGATTTGAGTTCACCCATGCTGGTTATATTAAGTCAGACATGAGATTGTGCTGACCTAATATAATTTTAGTCATACATGAGATTGTGCTGACTGAATGTAATTGGTTAGTCATGATTTGGCTGATCAATTTAGAAGAGGCCTGAACCTAAGCTCCCAATAAATATTAAGTCATAGGTCTTCCACCATTGTAGGTCTATGGGTATCCTACTGGTGTTGATTATTCTCGGCTGGTTACAGTGGTCTAGTTGCATCGGGAAGACACAACCACCCTATTAGACATGAGATGTTGCTAGGCACTGATAGGGTTGGGCCTAATAAATGGGCACGTTGAGGGACTCAATGATGGCTTTGTCTAGCAAGAATGGTGGGTCTGACTTAACTAATGATTGGACCAATAAACGGGCACGTTGGGGATCCATGATTTAGAGACCAAGAGATACAACTTGTATTAAATACATTGGACAAGAGTTGGCCACTTATTGGTGTAGCATGTTGCTAATAACCGGATACGGTGAGGTGCCGCACATCGATGGGACCGTAGCACCCACTAGAAACCTAGAGTCGCAGGTTTTCGCATCTCCACGGGGAGTGTGAGAGATCCAAAAAAATAGTGGAAGTTCTAAAATTATTTCTTAAAGACCCTAGAATAATTTTATAATTAAGTATAAAGCATCTAATCTGAATCTTCTACTCTTGTAGTTAACCATGTCTGTTTCAAATCCCTTAGTTCATATTCTAGAAACAAACCAACTAGTTGGCCTCAATTTTAAAGATTGGTTGAGAAACTTCAAAATTATTTTGAGTTCTGAGAAGTTGGGCTATGTGCTTGACCAGGAACCCCCTGTCTTACCTAACCATCCAAGTGCTCGTCAGACAACTGCACATGAGAAATGGATGGAAGATGATAATAAGGTTAAGTGTTACATGTTGGACTCAATGTCAAATGAATTGCAGAGCCAACATGAGGATATGCCAACTGCTAAATCGATTTTGATTCATCTACAAGAGTTATATGGTGAACAAAGTCGGATTGCACACTTCGAAGTGTCAAAAAGACTTTTCAACAACAAGATGCGTGAAGAGCAGTCAATGCACGATCATTGTTTGACAATAATCAAGGACATCGAACAGCTTGAAAAGTTGGGCATTCCAATTCACAAGGATCTTCAGGTAGATTTGATCCTCCAGTCCTTGACTAGTTCATATGCTTAGTTTGTAATGAACTATAATATGAACAAGTTAAATTACACTTTGCCTGAATTATTGAACATGCTGGTAAGTAATGAGGGGACCCTGAAGAGTTCAAGGGGCTCTGTTTTCTCTGTGGAGTAGTCTTCCTCCAAAAGAAAGTCTACTTGGAAGAAGAAGAAACCTGCGAAGAAGCAGAAGAAGGAAAACAAATAGAAGAAGAAGGACACTCCCAAGAAAGCCAAGGTTAGCAAAGGAAAATATTTCCACTGCAATATAGATGGCCACTGGAAAAGGAATTGTCCTCTCTACCTGAAAAGCCTGAAGAAATAGAAGGAGGTTGCACCTTCTGAAGGTAAGCCTATGCTCATTATTGAATATAACCTAACGGTTTCATCTACTTCCAACTGGATTTTAGACTCTGGCTCTAATGCTCATATATGCATTTCAATGCAGGGTCTGGAAAGAAGTAGAATGCTAAGAGAAGGTGAGATGGTCCTACGTGTCGAAAATGGAGCAAAAGTTGTTGCTCAAGCTATTAGATCATATTCTCTAGTGTTATCTTTAGGGTTTAGATTAGTTCTTAGTGACTGTTATTTTATGCCTGGAGCTAGTAGAAATTTGATTTCTGTCTCTGTGCTAGCACAGGAAGGATTTGAATTTATATTCAATAAAGACTTTTGTAGTATTTATTTGAGAAATAAATTGGTTGCAAAAGCTATTTTAATTGATAGTCTCTATCATTTGCATGCCATTGCATCTTTGAACATTAACGAGAAAATTAAAGTGAATGCTATAGGGCATAAATGTCCTAGAGATGATCTAAATGAAAAATTTATGTGACATCTAAAGCTCGATCATATAGGTGAGGACAGAATTAATAAACTGAAAAGGGATGGGATCCTAGATTCAGTTAATTCTAAATCATACCCACTTTATGAGTCATGTCTTCAAGGCAAAATGACCAAGTTACCCTTTGTAAGACATGGAAAAAGGGCCACATAATTACTTGCCCTGGTACACACTGATGTGTGGTCCATTTGATGTGCAGTCTAGGGGTGGTTTTTACTACTTCATAACCTTTACTGATGATTGTTCATGGTATGGTTATGTGTTTCTTATGAGATACAAATCTGAAGCTTTTGAAAAGTTCAATGAATTCAGACATGAGATAGAAAAACAAACAGGTAAAATCCTTAAGGTTCTTCGATCAGATCGAGGAGGAGAATACCTTAGTAGGGAATTTTTAGGTTATCTTAAGGATAATGGCATAGTCTCACAATGGACTCCACCAGGTACGCCTCAGCTTAACGGGGTGTCTGAGAGGAGAAACAGGACATTATTAGATATGGTTTGATCCATGATGAGCTTCACTAACTTGCCTTTATTTCTTTGGGGAGATGCCCTACAAACTTCAATTTATATTCTAAATAGGGTTCCATCTAAATTTGTTCTTACCACACCATATGAGATTTGGCATGGTAAGAAACCAAGTCTTACCCATTTGAAGATTTGGGGATGTCCTGCCTATGTCAAAAGACTAATAGCGAACAAGTTGGAATCTAGATCTATGAAAGCTCGGTTTATAGGATATCCTAAAGAAACTTTAGGATATTATTTTTACTTTTCAGAAGATCATAATGTGATTGTGAGTAGACATGCCACATTTCTTGAAAAATAGTTTATTCAGGAAGGTGGAAGTAGGAGGTTAATTGAGCTTGATGAGAAAGTCTCTAAACAGCAGCCAGTTGTAGATCAGATCGAACCTAATCAACCAATACACGTAAATGCTCTTCCACCTCATAGGTCTATTAAAGTCTCCAAACCTCCTGAAAGGTACTTGGGTATGCTTACAGAGGATTTAAAGGAAATGTTTCTTGTTGGGGACAAGGATCAATTGATTGATCCTAAGACTTATGATGAAGCGATGTCAGATATCGACTCCAAGAAATGGTTGAATGCTATGAAGTCAGAAATTGATTCAATGCATTCTAACCAAGTTTGGTCCTTAATAGATCCACCAGAGGGTATTGTACCTATTGGTAATAAATGGATCTACAAAAGAGAAATAGGTGCAGATGGTAAGGTAGAGACCTTTAAAGCAAGGTTGGTGGCGAAAGGATATAGTCAATGTGAAGGCATTGACTATCATGATACCTTTTCACCAATAGCTATACTGAAATTCATCCGTATATTACTTGTAATTGCAGCATATCATGATTATGAAATATGGCAGATGGATGTAAAAACTACATTCCTGAATGGATATCTTGAGGAAGATATCTATATGGAGTAGCCTTTGGGTTTCACTTCCAATAATGAAGATCATAAGGTCTGCAAGCTGTAAAGATCAATCTACGGATTGAAGCAAGCTTCTCAGAGTTGGAATACTCATTTTGATGATGTAATCAAATCGTTTGATTTTATAAAAAATGAGGATGAGCCATGTATTTATAGGAAGGCCAGTGGGAGGGCAGCGACATTCCTCGTATTGTACGTGGATGATATTCTCCTTATTGGGAATGATATTTCCATGTTGACTTCTGTCAAAAGTTGGTTATCTAAGAAATTATCTATGAAAGACTTAGGTGAAGCATCCTACATTTTTAGGATTAAAGTCTATAGAGATAGATCTAATCGGATACTTGGCCTTTCATAAAAATTGTACATAGAGGAAGTGCTGAAAAGGTTCAGCATGGAGAACTCTAAAAGAGGATTGTTATCTCTTCGACATGGCATTAATCTCTCCAAGAAAATGTGTCCCAATACACTTGAAGAGATTCAATGCATGAGCAAGATTCCATATGCTTCGGTAATTGGAAATCTTATGTATGTCATGTTGTGTACTCGACCTGATATAGCTCTTGCTGTGAGTGTCACGAGCAGATATCAATCGAATCCAGGTGAAGAATACTGAATAGCTGTGAAGAACATTCTTAAGTACTTGAGAAGGACTAAAGATTTGTTCTTAGTCTTTGGAGGGAGTTCAGAATTAGGGATAAAGGGATATATAGACTTAGACTTTATGTCTGATCCTAATGATATAAAATCTACATCAGGGTCTGTGTTTTTGTACAATGGTGGGGTAACTAGTTAGAAAAGTTCCAAGCAGCCCAGCATAGCAGATTCAATAATGGAAGTAGAGTACATCGCTTTCTCTGAAGCTGCAAAGGAAGACTTCTGGTATAAAAAGTTCATTACGGAGCTTAGAGTGATGCCATCTAATGCAATCCCCATATATTGTGACAATAATGGTGCAATAGCTCTTGCTAAGGAGCCTAGGTCTCATCAGAAGTCCAAGCATATAGAGCGGCGATTTCATATCATACGTGACTACCTCGAGAAGAAATATGTTGAGGTGCAAAGAGTAGACTCCACGGACAACATGGCAGACCCATTGACTAAGACTCTGAGCCATCAAAAGGCTGAAGTCCACTTTGAGAAAATGGGACTTAGATATGTAGCCAATTGGCTTTAGTGCAAGTGGGAGATTGTTAGATGTATGCCCTGAAAGCCATGTTGGCTTGACACATTGTAATTTTTAGGACATTAACTTTGTACTTAATAAAGGGCATTAGTTTCATTCATATTGTTGTGTCTATGAATCGCCCATGGAGTTAATTGACAATTACACATATTCTCAAGAGTTGAGAATCTGAGACATGTGTCTTTATAGATTAACTCTTAAAGGCTCTCGATTGTTGGAATATCATGAGGATGGTGATTAATCCATTAAAATCGATGCACATATCACTTCCCTTTCTGGGTAGATGAGTCTCTGATTTAGTGTGGTGATACTGGATTGAGAGTGCAGGTAGTTGATAGAGATCAACGGTACTGAGCATGACCAAGTACAGGAAGTTATACGGATGACTACTCACTCATCGATAAATTCCTAATGCTGTAGTTGTGTGAATAGTTCCTTGACCTAGAGTGTCTCGGCTACTCACAATAAGGTTGCTATAGTTTGACAGCACAATCACATGGTTCCTATCTATACGGGACCATGCGGTATTCGTTGGCTGCAATAAGTTTATTGTAGGAGTAGGGTGTTCACTTGTAAGGATCTATCAGCCTTAGTAGTAAGGTATAATCCTATGCAAGCTTAATGAGACTAAGTCCAGAAATCTATGGCCATAGTAGGATGATAATGAAAAGGTGTTTTTATTAGTATCATAATTGGACTTGAGTCGATTAAGTTAAGCATATGACTGATGGGTTTGACGAGTATCCGTAACCAACATCATGTCAGGATTTTGATAGAGGAACCGAATCACATGGTAACTACACCTAGGGGTTCCAATCTTATTCTACTGGGTTGCCACTACATATTGCTAAGTATCACTAGTAGATTATGAGAGCTTGTTAGGATCATTCTTGGATCGATGATCCTAATTAAGGTTAAGCTGAAATTGTTTCAGTCCATCGAAAGGAGTTTCGATGATGTATAATGGAGATTATAGCATATCTCATTACCATATAGGATAGGACCTGAGGGGTCACACACATTAGGAGCTCAAGTAACCAATCAGCAAATCAATTTGACCTAATTGTAAGTGTTATAATTAATATTTGACCTAATTATAAATATTACGATTAATTAATTATGGATTAAATAGTAATTAAATTAAATTAGATTTAATTTAATTGAGTTAGACTCAATTAATTAATCCTAATTGATTCAGATCAATGTCCACTTCGAAATGATTCGATCGGATTAAAAATCGGTTTCAGTTTGATTGTAAAACCATTACATTTGGACCAATACCTAGACTCCAGTTATATTAGGACTCTCTCTCCTTGTCTCCCCCTTACCTCTACATGCCTTGTGGGCCTATATTTATTTTGGGTGACAAAAGAGTGAAGGCATGAATTACCAAGGCGCTAAAAGAGTTTAGGTGTGGACAAATTAAGAGAGGGAAGAGTCCTCTTCCACTCTTAATTTTCAAACCGGTTGAAATTCAAACACCGGTGTTTTGGTTTAAAGGGATGGGAGAACTTGATTTTAAATAGGAAGAAAAGGTGGCCGACCAAGTGAGATCTGATTTTGGCATGAAAAGCTTCTCCTTTTCACCATGAATAATTATTTGGGCATCCTCTCTTCTCTTGGGTGCTAATACCCGGGAGTCTCTCTCCTGGTGCCATCCTTTCTTCTTCTTTCCACTATATTTCTTCCTTGTGATCTTCAAGAGCATTTAGAGGTCTTCTACAAAAGAGGAAGAAAAGAAAAGGGTCCAAGGTCTTGCACTATGAGTGCATGACAAAGTCAAGAGTCGGTCCAAATTTGGATCGGCATAGTTTTTAAAGCGGACGATTTACTGAAAAAAGAGAGGGCTGCAAGGATCTAGCAGTCCAGTGCCCTCTATGACTCGATTGTGAGAGCTTCGTGTGGATACCAACAGAGGCCGGGCGATTGCGCGGCTCCGACAGAATCCTAGCTTTTTAGTAGTGGATCTGCATGCTTTTCAGAGCAAGCCCAGATAGCGATCCATGTAAGTATTTTATACTTAGAATAATTTTTATTTCATATCTAATATTTTTTTCATGTTATGCAGTATGTTAGAAATTTATGATAAATAAATTAGATTTATTTATGAATTGCATGATTAGATATAAATTGTTTTTATATCTGCTTTCGCTGCGATAGGTTGCTAATGCCTGTCTAATTGCAATTTCCTGTTCCTGGGAGAAAACCAACAAGGGGAGCCTCCCACGACCCCACCTCTTACCTGGCCAGTGGACAGGGTAATTATTGAATTGGCTATAATTTGAGCTGACCCATTCTACTTGAGCTCTAGGTCTAGGAAATCCTAGTCCGAGTCGAGTTCTGTGCGATTGCATTGCATGGCAACTAGATCAGGCATACCATATCAGCCTATCCAAAATCAGCCCAATCCACCCATGGACCCTAATGTGAAAAGTTTTATGAGGACTATAACTAATCAGCTTAGACAGCTCACAACCAGGTTTGATCAGGTGGAAGACAGACTAGGTAACCTTGAAGAATCCCATGCGACTAGATCAGATGCTGAAACACCTGGACCCACTCCCCTAGGTCAAAACTCTAAGACGCCTAGACCCATTCCCCTAATTTCACGAGCCCAACTTACTCCCCCAAATCTAAGAGGTCAATATAGAGAACCTGCTAGAGCCCAACATAGAGAAATTACTCCTGACCCGATTCCTAGGCACCACACCCCTGATGTGAATGACCAAGAAGAAAGGATTCTTAAGAGCATTCGATTAGACACACCCACATTTGAGGATAGTTTAGATCCTAAGGTCTATACTGATTGGGAGAGTGATATGGACCAGTACTTTGAATGGTACAAAATGTCAGAGGAGAGAAAGTTCAAATTTGCAAAGCTTAGGTTAGTCTGATAAGCTAGGTTGTATTGGGGAAATATGGAGTGACTGAACCGATAAAGAGGTGACTTACCTATAGACATATGGCGAGCAATGAAGGTGAAGCTTAGGGAGAAATACCTACCATTCTCATATGAACAAAAATTGTTAGATCAATGGAAAAAACTGACTCAAAAAAATAAATCTGTGGTTGACTATATTACCAAATTTGATGAGTTCGTTATGAGGTGTAGCGTAGTCGAACCAAAAGCTATCACCTTGTCAAGGTTTCAAGCTGGTTTCATGAAGATATTTAGAGGGAGCTATTTTTGAGAGAGGTTAGTGATTTAGATCAGGCTTACCAGATTACTAGGGATTGTGAACGATTTCAAAGGAGACTTATTACCCATCGACCTGAGCTGAATAGGTTCAATATCTCTAGGAGTAGACCTAACCCTGGCCGATTTCCACCTAGCCGACCCAATCCTACCTCCCAACCAGCCTGTAGGGATAATAAAGGAAAGGCACCTATAGTCCAAAGAGATAAGAACTAGAACACAATATGTTTTAAGTGTTGTAAAACAGGTCATTTTATTGCTGATTGCCTAGTAAGGACTTTACATATAGGTGAATGTGAAGAAGAGAATCTAGAAAATATTGAGAAAATTGAAGAGAAAATTTATGAAGCTGAGGAAGACTTGGTAGAAGAGTACGAAGATGATGAAGAGCCCATAGAGTCATCTGACCTACTAGGTGTAGTTAGATGTATTCTGGCTCAAACCAAGAAGAATGAGGACTGGCGTATATCAAACATTTTACAAACCTTTATTAAGCTAGGAGATAAAGTGTGCAAAATCATTATAAATAGTGGGAGCTGTGTGAATGTAATATCTAGTAATACTGTTAAGAGCTTAGGCTTACCCACAGTGCCACTTCCTAGCCTATATAAGGTATCCTGGATTGACGCGACATCCATTCCTATTAGGTTACAATGCCAGGTCCCAATCCAAATTCAATCTTACCAGGAGAAAGTATGGTGTGATGTGATTCCAATGGGGGTTAGTAGTATCATACTAGGTAGACCATGGTTATATGATCATGATGCAACCCTCTTTGGCCGATCTAACTCATGTGCATTCAAACACCATGAAAAGAGATTTGTGATCAACTCGACCCAATCCAAAGATAATACTAAAAGAGGGTCTAGTCATTTGAAAGAGAAAGAACCCAGATTGAACATAATTACTACTAAGGAGTTAGAACATGAAATTATTGAAGGTTCAACAGTCTGAATGATGACTGCCAAAGAAGTTCATGATGAACCCCAGAAAGAACATCCTAAGGAAATTTTAGATTTCCTACAAGAATTTAAGGACATATTTCTAAAAGACCTCCCTGACTATTTACCTCCATTAAGGAACATACAACATGCTATAGACTTGGTCCCAGGAGCTACCTTGCCGAATTTACCTCACTATAGGATGAATCCTACCGAGCATAAGGAATTGCATAGGGAAGTTAAGGATCTTCTTAGGAAAGGATTTATCAGGGAAAGTTTGAGCCCATGTGTTGTTCCAGCCCTTTTGACTCCTAAAAAGGATGGCACTTGGCACATGTGTGTTGACAGTAGAGCCATCAACAAGATGACAGTGAAGTATAGGTTTCCCATACCCCGACTCGATGACATGCTAGACATGATGGCTGGGTGCTACCAAATTTTTAAAGATAGATCTTAAGAGTGGCTATCATCAAGTTAAAATTAGGACCGGGGAGAATTTGTGCGGGTACCAAGGCTAAATGAAATTGATAGGTTGAACCCACATCTCTGTGGATCACCTATGAGTAAAACCCTGAACCCAAACCTTTTTTTTTACCATGTAAATATTTATTTTAAATTCTGTTATTTTGGTTTAGTTAGGGTAAACCCTTTTTACCAACTGTAATTAGGATTTTTTTTATTTTTTAGCCTTTGGGGCCAAACCCCTTTTACCAAATTACGGTTTGTATAAAAACCCCATTTATCGGTTGTGTTAAAACCTATTTTGGGCCAAACCCTCTTTACCAGCTTGAGCCATTTTATTTTATTGGCTTTGCCTTTTGATCAATTTGATAAAGTTGGGCTTAGAGTTGGGTATTTAGTTGAGTCATGTGATTTGTTATTCATTGAGTCCATGTAATTAGTTGAGTCATTGAGTCCTGTATTACAAGAGGGGACCCAAGACAACATCCCATGTGCACCCAATTGAAGACTCATGTGACCCCATGTGCCAGCCCAAGTCACAACCTTTTCTTGGCGTCACCTTTTCAAGGATTTAGACATCAACACATGTCATATTTGGACATGTCTTTGGGACAACACTGCTTGGCACTTCAACCAGGACAAGAGCACATGATATGTCTGAAATTTGCTTGCCATTAAGATAACACATTTGCCGCGTCATTTATATCTTGGTCGGCCTATGATAGAGACTTAATTGGCACCCCTCCTTTTAAGATAAGTAAGTGTGAAGGACTCTCATCTTTGGCGCCCCTCCTCTCAAATTAATTCATGCCAAAAGTATGAGAAGTTGGCCAAGCATTCCACTCCTTGTTATCCACTTCAAAGAGAGTTCCAAGGTATCTATTCACTAAATGAAAGAGGTTCAAGGTTCTCTACCACAGCATTTCACTCAAATAGGTTGGAAGCTGCTTAAGTCTCAAGAACTCAAGAGTCTCACCAAAACTCTTGAGACTTCTTCAATCCAGACTAAGAAGTCCACTCACTTGCAGACGTCTACATTATCCAGACTCTAGAATCCAGCAAACAAGGCCAAGTGATGGAGCATCTTGACCCTACATCAAGCCATCTCACCAATCCACCACTTGGGCACCCACTTTGGATGAGAAGCCTAGAGTTGTTGCCCACTTTGAAATAGTCCAGATCATCTCAGCAAACAAGAGTCTAGGCTACCTAAAGCATGATTCTAGGAGTTGTAGTCCAAGGGAGAAAAAGACTAGTAGTTGTATCCCTTACACCACTGGTTGGGGGTCTATAAATACCCCTCCAATCCCTCTTGTAATTATTCAATTATTATTCATCAATAAAAGTGTTATTCTATCAAAATTTTGTTCCTTTGGTGTATGCATCGTGGGGTGTGAGGCCCTTCCTTTGTTCTACGGAACATCGAAGGGCGTGAGGCCCTACCTATCCAGCTGACCAAAATATCCAAAAACCATCATTTCTAAACCTTCCTTTCCTTTCATTCTTTCTTTTTCTTTGCTGCTTCTTAATTCATGATTTTCATTATTGAGTGTTACATGTTATCAAGAGTCAAGATCAGGTGTTCTTGCCTCAGAACCAGCTTTGCATGGAAGATCGGAGCCCGGGATTGAGTTTTTGAAACCCTGCCATGAAGATCTTAAGAATCCTATAAGATCTGATTCGGAGGAGCATTTCTTTGTTGATAAAATCGAAACTTATTCCTTTCTCATTATTCTCTGACTCATTGATAGATAAATCCTAGTTTACGGTGATTTTTCATCCACCAAGCCCTGCTTTCCTAGTTAATTTGTAGGTTTACTTGCTGGTAGATAATTATAACCAGTTTCCTTCACTATCTCCTTCAAGTCTTCTTTAAAAATCTGAAACATATAACAAAAAAAAATAGTTTCTATTTTTCTCTGCTAATTACTTATTAATATCAGTAATTTAATTTTAATCATTGTCCTGCATCACTCCTCCTTCATCTTCAAGCTAGGACCTGGTGGGTCCATCGGGCGTCGCTTCGATGATGACCAAGATGGATGCCTTCCATCTCCAGAGTGCTTACAAGATCCCAGATTTCATCCAGATGATAGCCCCAGATCCGGAGGAATGGGTCATCTCAGGCGGGCTAGCTAGATCACCTTGTATGAGGACTTTTTCCTTGCTGGCTTCTGGCTCCCCCTCCATCCTTTCATTTTGTCTTTCTTGGATCACTAAAGGCTAGTTCCATCCCAACTTACTACAAATACCTTTAGGGTCATCTCCTCCTTCATTGTATTATGTCACTTTCATGGTATAGTCACTCGATTTTCTCTCTTTATGGCCCTTTTTATCTTGAAATGCCCCCCACAGATAGGGGGTGGTGGTTCGTAGTGCCCCATCCCAGGATACTTAGATTTGACCTGCCCACTTCCATCAAGGGATAGAAGAATAGATTTGTCTTTGCTTCATTTGAGTGAATCAACTAGATTTGGAGTGACCCTGATCGGTCCTCTAATCAAAATGCCACAATGGAGCCTACCGATCAAGAGATGTACGATCAACTCATCACGTCGAAGGTTTGATGCGGGACTAATATGCATGCAATTCTTTTTGTATATTTTATATGTAGGGTAAGGTGATTAATTCCTGAATTTTAGATCAAAATTAGTTGTAGAAGATTTTGTATGAATTTTTGAAGCCAAGCATGCAGATTAGAACCTAGAAAAGAACTAAAGAAGGATCGCCGGGGCTAAGAAGCCTCGGTTAGGGCAAGTTCTCCTACAATATAATTACTGAAGGTAAAAGGGGTGTACCTGAAAATGTTTGAAGCACCCGGTGAAGATCACAGTGAAGTGATCTCTCGTTCCTCGATGGATGCGGCCTGGAAAATCGAGCTAGAGACCCGCGGATACCCGGCTTTCTGCTCGGTGGTCCGATTGAGGCTTGGCTGGAATCGTTGGATTCGTAGGAACTCGGGGACCTGCAAACGACCTGTCAGGGGTTAGAAAACTCAGAGAAAATCAAGAAAACAAAGAAAAATAGCATTGAAAAGAAAGTTTTGGAGGGGGCTGGAAGGATGGTTGGCGGCAAGAAGATGGTAGCAAACACCGGGAAGAAGAACTCTCAAACCCCTTTATGCACACAGCAGGGTAATCACACAAAGCAATATAAGAACTCAAGGTTTATTTCATATCAAAAATCCATCCTCATACAAGAGACTAGGGTCCTTTAAATAGACCCTTAGTCTTGGGCTCCAAGTAAGGATACATTAGTCTTTACATAAGAATCCTACTCCTACTCAAATCCTAGCTAGAAAATAAGGAAACATTAGGTAGAAAAAATCCCTAAAATTCTCTTGACTTGGTCAACACTCCAAGGACACCTAGGGGGCGTGTTGGGCTTCTAAGAGCAGCAAGAGGCCAGTCCAAAGGGGCTTGAGTGCATGGGCTTGGGCCTCTGGAAGCTGGGGTGGCCTGGTAGCCAGGTAGCTGGAATATTCCTTGGTATCTTGCTACTTAGGGGCTTGGGCTTGGCGCCTGGGCTTGATTTCTTTGGGCTAGGATGCAGGTGGACCTCTAGAATCATGGATGCCCTGGTCTATGAATATATTCTGGCATCTGGAAGGGAATCTGGGTATCTAAAGGGCATCTGCAAGGAATCAGGGTTTTCTGAATTTTCCTCCTGGGGTCTTCAAATCTTCAAGCTGGGTTGGACTTGGGCTATACTTCCATGTCTTCAATATGGTTAGACTTGGTCTTCACTTGTATGATGTGGTCTTGAGTCTTCAATATGGTTGAACAGGATTCAAAAAAATAAAATTAGCTCGACATGAGCTGACTAACACTAGACTGAACTAGCTCAACATGAGCTGACTAGTACAGAACTGAAATAACAACTCAAAAGACTCAAATAACAACTAAAATGGATTTAGATGGGCTAAGCCCTTATTACATATGGACTCATAAATTATTGATCAATCCACAGAGGGTTGAAAAGCCTCTATCTTATTCTGGTGCCTCTGGTGTCCCCACCAATTCTCCCGGGGTGGGAGGAAACTCGACCCTGTCGAGTGAAGATCAGGCTGGCTCACATATCTCTCGAGGAGGTATGGGTTGAGGCCCTGCAAGTCCTCTCAAGAAATCCATGAATCGTCCGACTCTGGCCAGCCTTACCATCGGACCAGGAAGCGTTGATAGCCGTGGCCCTGGGTCATGATGGCTTGATCGTCCAGGATACGCTCGATCCGTTCTCCTCTCTCAGGCCAAGTTTGTTAGTGGACACTCTGGGTTAAGATCACTCATAATAGGAGGGGATAGGTCCAAAGGCCTCACTAGGTATCGCAGCCTGGTCCCTGTACTCAACCAGGTCTGTAATATTGAAGGTAGAACTAATGCCTAAATCCGAAGGCAAGTCTAACACCTATGCATTTGATCCAACCTTCTCTATCACTTTAAAAGGTCCGGCTCTACGAACATGAAGCTTCTTTTAGGCCTAAGCCTAACCAAGATAGAATCCACTACATCAAATTCGTTGACCCTTCTTCGGAAATTAGCCAGTTGTTTTAAGATTAGTGCAGGTGGTGAACATGCTAGGCACATGCAGACTCCTAACAAGATGATGCAAAGGACTCAAACCTACACCTAACATACTCGACTAAAGAGGTTTATTAGGTCTTAACTACCACTTGGGCATGGGGGCATGAGTCGTGGTTGATGGATGACATGCAGAAGAAAATTTGCTAGTAACTCTTAATAGGTGCCAGAGGGTCTGCCAAAAGTAAGTAGCAAATGGGATGGGCTCTATGGATCCTTGCAACCTAGTAACCTCAACAAAATGTAACCTAATAGTTTTAGACTCATGAGAATACTCAGGAAAGGGTAGGAAATAGAAAGTGGGTTCAGAATTAGTCTGGTAGGGTGGAGAAAAAGGTTCTAGGTTAGTTGGATAAAGTAGAATAAAAGAAGGCATGTCAGAGACTAATCCTAGACTAATAAGGCTAACCTTACGGGGTTGCGGTATATCTATGGGCAAGAAAAGGTCCATGCTATGGAAGGATGGGTCAACAATTTTTGCGAAGAGATCTTCAATAGGAATGGCAGGAAGGGATTCATCCTGAGGGCAATGGGTTAAGTAAGACAAATCCTCAATAAAGTCTTTTTATTCATGGAATTTAAGAATAGGCTCTATAATTAGATCCTTTTCTAGTGTTTCCTCAGGTAAAATCCTAGTATCATAGTTCTCTTCCTCTAATTATTCTTCCACTATAGCTTTAGGTTGGATGTGGTCAAGGTCAACTAGCTCTGGGTTGGTTTCTACCTGGGTATCTACTGGGTCAGCTAATTCTAGGTCCACTAAAGGTATCTCCTCTTCTCCTTCATACTCATCCACTAGGCTCGCATCAGCTTCATACACTTCTGCGTTAATGTAAGCCTTGTCAATCTCAGGAATGGTTGGAGAAGGTCGGCTAGGAGAAAATTGGCTAGGTCCTGATTTCTGATTATGGACACTAATCCTAGTAGGTTCAGGTTGCCTAAGGGGTAGTGGCTCACTACTGGGCTCATATTTAGGGGTACTAATCCTATGGGGTTCAAGTTGACTAAGGAAAATCTGACTAGTACTAGATTGATACCTAGGAGTTATGGGCTCCCTAGGCTCATAGGACAAGGGTGCAGATCTATGGGTCACGGGATTATAAGATCTGGGGTCATAGGATTTGGGTTCAGCTCTATGGGTCTTGGGTCTACTGGACTCATGGGATATGGGTTCGTAGATTCTAGAGTTAGAGGATTTGGAGTCATAAGATCTATAGGTTGTGGGTATACTAGGCTTATAGGATGTGGATGCATAGGATCTATGGTCATGGGATCTGGATACATAGGGTAATGGTGGCTCAGGTTTGGATCTAGTCTGGATCCTACGGATTTTCTCTAGGGTTCCTACCCTATTCTCCATCTGGTCAAACCACAGATTTAGTTGAGTGAAGGATTGGGCTAGCTGATTAGTAAGGGCTTTCATTTGGGCTTGAATCTCGGACTCCATGACTAGGCTAGGCTAGATATGAACTAACGGGCTCCTAATCTAGACTGGACATGGGCTGATGGCCTAATGGGTTCCTAATCTAGTGCTCATGCAAGACTTGATGAAACCAACTATAGCTCCCTAGAGTAGCAAGCTAGCCTATAGTAACCCTGTACTCAGCCAGGCAGGTGTAAGGGGAGTGTTAGGTCCCTAATTGCCAATCCTAGACACCAATCAGAGATTGGCCAGGTAGGCGAACCAGCACACAAGCCCTTCGGGATTGAATCCCTGAACCACCATTCTAGACACCAAGCACAAGACACACACAGGTTAGCCTGACATAGTGATCTAACACTTAGCCCGGACCCGACCAGTTGGTGTCCCTAGCCCACTAGGGCAAATTAAGTCTAATCGATTTTAAGTTAGGCTTGGGACCGAATGCAGGGGATGTGGTTTTGGGCTAAGGAGAGGTGATCAAATCCTCCCCTCATCTGACATAGCAAGAGTGCCCTTAAAGGTAGATTATGCAATGATGGTAGGAAGATGAGGATGCAAATTAGGGTTTATAGGTTTTTGGTATTTTTGGAGAATATGTAAATTTTTTTTTATATTTTGGTATTTTCATAAATATAAAAAAATATGCAAATTATGGCCTAATATGCAGGAAATATATTAAAATTAAAATATATGCAAAACGATACTAAACAAAACCCTAAAACTTCCAAACTTGTCTTGCTGAAAAAAATAGAGACAAAAATTTACAGGCTATATTTCGGCTTGCAGAAAATTAACAGACCGAAATAAAATCTAAAGAAATTCTGAAAAATACTTTGAATTATGATAAATTCAGTAAAACAAATTTTAGAATTTTTTGAGTTCATAACAGGGACAAATAACTAAATTGATAGAGCATATATGAACTGAAAAATTGCAGAAAACAAGTCCTAATCTAAGCTCTGATACCAGATGATGCGGGACTAATATGCATGCAATTCTTTTTGTATATTTTATATGTGGGGTTAGGTGATTAATTCCCAAATTTTAAATTAAAATTAGTTGTAGAGAATTTTGTATGAATTTTTGAAGCCAAGCATGAAGATTAGAACCTAGAAAAGTACTAAAGAAGGATCGCCGGGGCTGAGAAGCCTCGGTTAGGGCAAGTTCTCCTACAATATAACCACTGAAGGTAGAGGGGGTGTACCTGACAATGTTTGAAGTACCCGGTGAAGATCGTAGCGAAGGGATCTCTCGTTCCTCGATGGATGCGGCCTGGAAAATCGAGCTAGAGACCCGCGAATATCCGGCTTTCTGCTCGGTGGTCCGATTGAGGCTTGGCTAGAGTCGTTGGATTCGTAGGAACTCGGGGACCTGCAAACAACCTGTCAGGGGTTAGAAAGCTCAAAGGAAATCAATAAAATAAAGGAAAACAGCAAAGAGAAGAAAGTTTTGGAGGGGGCTGGAAGGATGGTTGGCGGCAAGAAGATGGTAGCAAACACTGGGAAGAAGAACTCTCAAACCCCTTTATGCACACAGCAGGGTAATCACACAAAGCAATATAAGAACTCAAGGTTTATTTCATATCAAAAATCCATCCTCATACAAGAGACTAGGGTCCTTTAAATAGACCCTTAGTCTTGGGCTCCAATAAGGATACATTAGTCTTTACATAAGAATCCTACTCCTACTCAAACCCTAGCTAGAAAATAAGGAAACATTAGGTAGAGAAAATCCCTAAAGTTCTCTTGACTTGGTCAACACTCCAAGAGCACCTAGGGAGGCATGTTGGTCTTCTAAGAGCAGCAAGAGGCCAGCCCAAAGGGCTTGGGTGCATGTGTTTGGGCCTCTGGAAGCTGGGGTGGCCTGGTAGCCAGGTAGCAAGAATATTCCTTGGTATCTTGCTTTTTAGGGGCTTGGGCTTGGTGCCTGGGCTTGATTTCTTTGGGCTAGGATACAGGTGGACCTCTGGAATCATGGATTCCCTAGTCTATGAATATATTCTAGCATCTGGAAGGGAATCTAGGCATCTGGAGGGCATCTGCAAGGAATCAGGGTTTTCTGAGTTTTCCTCCTGGGGTCTTCAAATCTTCAAGCTAGGTTGGACTTGGGCTATACTTCCATGTCTTCAATCTGGTTGGACTTGGTCTTCACTTGTATGATGTGGTCTTGAGTCGTCAATATGGTTGAACAGGACTCAAAAAATAAAATTAGCTCGACACGAGCTGACTAACACTGGACTGAACTAGCTCAACATGAGCTGACTAGTACAGAACTGAAATAACAACTCAAAAGACTCAAATAACAACTAAAATGGACTCAGATGGGCTAAGCCCTTATTACAGATGGACTCATAAATTATTGATCAATCCAGCAAGGGTTGAAAAGCCTCTGTCTTATTCTGGTGCCTCTGATGTCCCCACCAAGGTTCCATGCGGGTGAGACCTCCTCTTCGAGCAAAACCTATTTGACACCAGGATCAACCTAATTTGGTCTTTAGGTAAGATTTAAGATCTGAATTCTTTGATGATTTATGGTAACCAACAGAGCTCTTCTCATCAATGTAGATATGAGATTCTCCATTGGCAAAATCAAGTAGATGACCTGCAAGCGGTCATCATCAATGAGGCCCCAAGAGGAGCCGATGAAGAAGCCTTATGGGAGCCAGAATAGAGGCCCCGCAAGAAGCCAGAGTAGAGGCTCATAAAAAGAGAGGGTTTGAGAAGCTCCGGTGCCAGTTGCAGGGGAAACTGGAGTCACAGCTCTGGGATCAAGCAGGAGCACCAAACCAAGGGAGAGGGCCTCTCAACCATCTCTGGTGGCACCCAAGATCGTAGTCATCCTGCCATCTCTTGGGGTGGCCACCATCGCAAAACTAAAGGGCGGCCCAATTCTACCCGTGACCATCACGGCGGTAGAGACTCGGTTGGTGGACTTGATGCCGATCAGCCCTTCCTCATCCTTGGCTCCCACCCCTGGAGTGGCCAGGGTGTCCATAATGGTGCCGCCTCACACGTTGGTCACTCTTGATGTGGGCCTGGTCGAGAGGTTGTTGGAATTCATCCTACAGCCTCAAACTGAAGAGAGAGGGTCAACCTCAAACCGAAGAGAGAGGTTGTTGGTTTTTAGAATACTTGGATTATTGGTGAGCCCGGTTGTAATAACCAAACAGGTTTCTTTGGTGAGCCTTTTTCAAAACCAAAGTGTAGAGGTTCAAGGTGAGCCTGTGAAAACCTAGTGTGGGTTTCTTTGGTGAGCCCGATTCAAAAACCAAAGTGTAGAGGTTGGAATTGTGAGCCTATAAAACAGTCCGATTGTATTCCAGTTTGGGGGATAAAGTGGAAATCTCGAGTGGTGAACTTGAGTAGTAGACGTAGGAGCTGGGTTGCTCCAAACCACTATAAACCTACCTTGTTTGTGTTGTGCTTGATTTACCTTTTTGCTTCTATATTTATTCTCTGAGTAACACAGCACCTAACCACTAAAAGGAATTACTTGTGCGCATACTTGCAAAAATTTTATAATTCCCAATTCACCCCCCTCTTAGGAAAAAGCTACCTGGGCAATTGCTGGTATCAGAGCAGTGTCTCTGATTACTTGAGTAAAGATTGATGGCTCGTCCCATGAGTACATCCTTGGCTGAAGGCCAGTCAACAAACAGACCTCCACTATTCACAGGCACTAATTATTCATATTGGGAAGCACGAATGAAAATTTACATACAAGCTATAGATTTTCAATTATGAAAGGTTATCTTAAAAAGGCCACACATTCCCACAATTAAAGTTGATGGAGTGGACATCCCTAAACCTGAAGAGGACTGGGATGATCATGATATGAAGATGGGAGAATTGAATGCCAAAGCAATGAATTTACTATATTATGCTTTGGATGCTAACGAGTTCAACTGAATTTCCACTTGCTCTTCAGCAAAGGAAATCTGGGATAAACTTGAAGTGACCCATGAGGGTACTTCCCAAGTGAAAACCTCCAAGATAAATCTATTAGTTCATAATTATGAATTATTTAAAATGGAACCTTCTGAAACAATTTCTGCCATGTTCTCTAGATTTACAGATATTATTAATGGTTTAAAGAGTCTTGGCAGGGTATACTCCAATACAGATCTAGTTCAGAAGATACTCCGATCTTTACCTGACAAATGGGATCCCAAAGTGACTGCAATCCAGGAAGCCAAAGATCTCAACACACTTCTACTGGATGAACTGCTAGGATCGCTCATCACCCACGAGCTGGCAATGCAGCACAGAACGGAAGATGAACAAAAGAAAAAGAAGACAATAGCCTTCAAAGCTGCTTCTAAATCAAAGATGGATGATGAAGAATCTGAAGAAGAAAGCACCTCCTCCAATGATGACCTAGAAGACGATGACATTGCTATGGTTGTGAGAAGATTCAAAAAATTTATAGGAAGAAAGAAAGGAAGATACAACCAAAAATTTCATAGGACGGATTATGGAAAGGAAAAAGAAAAGAATAGAGAAAAAGATAAAGAGGTAGTCCCCACATGCTATGAATGCAAGAAGTCGGGGCACATACGTCCAGACTGTCCACTATTAAAGAAATCCTTCAGACAGAAGAAGAAAAAGAAAGCCATGGTTGCCACATGGTCCGACAGTGAAGAATCATCTTCATCTGAAGAAGAAGAGACCACCAAGATTGCAAATTTGTGCTTAATGGGTCTCGAAGATGAGGTAACATCCCCTAACAACTGCACTGAATTCACTTTTGATGAATTAAATTCTGCTTTTCATGATTTACTATTTGAATTTAAGAAAGCTGGAGTAAAGATAAAATCATTGAAAAATATGAATAATTCTTTACTTAAACAAAAAGATGAAATTTCAGAAAAGAACCTTTTATTACAAAAAGAACTGCATGACTTTTCTGAAAAATTTGAAAAGCTGAAAAATGAAAATCTTTCATGTGAGAAGAAAAACAATGATTTATTCACTGAAAATATTGAATTGAAAAAGGAGGTTACAAAACTTAAGCCTTTAGTTGAAAAACTTACTTTATCTTCAAATAAGCTTGAGTTAATCTTAAAAGAACAATAAATTTCAGGAAACAAAGCTGGAATTGGTTTTAAAACTTCTTTTATGAATGGAATTTCAGCAACTACTTTTGTGAAATCCAAAACACCTGTTCAAAATGTTTTATCTCAAAAGGTTCTAGCTACACCAAAAACTATTTCAACTTCAAAGTCATTATTATATGTTCCTAAGAATTTGAGCCAAAATTCATACATTTCAAAAAGTTCAAAATCTGCATCAAGCGCATCAACTTTTAGAACTTCAAATTCTGTTTCTATCAAAATCTCTAAAGTTGTATGCTATGTTTGTAAAAGAATAGGACATAAAGCTTTTGAATGCAATAATTCTAGAAATGTCCTTAAGAAAGTAAGAAAGATTTGGGTTCCCAAAGAAACCACCTCTGCTAACCTGCAAGGACCCAAGATAGCTTGGGTACCTAAAAGAATTCATTGACTATTTTGCAGGAATGTCTTGCAGCCCAAAGATTGAAGAAAAGATGGTACTTAGACAGTGGCTGCTTAAGACATATGATGGGTGACAAGGACCAATTTATCACCCTTGAAATGAAAGAAGGAGGAATGGTCACCTTTGGAGATAATGGCAAAGGAAGAATAATCGGTATTGGTAAGATCAAAATAACTCCCTTCACTTTTATTGAAAATGTTTTGCTAGTAGACAAGTTGAAGCATAATCTCTTAAGTATAAGACAATTGTGTGATAAAGGCTTCAAGGTTGTCTTTGAATCCTTTATGTGTATAGTAACAAACTCTTTAGATTTTAGCAATAAGTTTATTGGATATAGACTTGGAAATATCTATGTGGTAGATCTTAATGATCTTGCCATGTCAAGTAGCCCTAGTCTAGTTGCAATGAATGCTAAAACCAAAGAGTCAGGCTTACTATGGCATAGATGATTAGGTCATGCTAGCATGCATACTATTGCCAAACTAATTTCTAAAGATCTTGTTAGAGGCATGCCTAAGTTTAAAGTTGATTTAAATCATGTTTGTGATGCATGCCAGATGGGTAAACAAACTAGGGAGAGTTTTAAATCAAAGAATATAGTTTCTACAACAAGACCACTTGAACTACTTCACATGGATCTTTTCGGACCTACTAGGACCACAAGCCTAGGAGGAATGAAATATGCTCTTGTGATAGTAGATGATTTTTCGAGATTTACTTGGGTTTTGTTTATTGCTTCGAAAGATGAAACTTTTCATGTTTTCAGAAAATTTCATAAAAAAGGTTTCAAATCAAAAGAACTTATCTTTGATTTCAATTAGAAGTGATCATGGAACCGAATTTGAAAATCAATATTTTGAAGATTATTGTACTGAATTTGGCATTGATCACAACTTCTCCACTCCTAGAACACCTTAACAAAATGGTGTTGTGGAGAGAAAAAATCGGACATTGGAAGAAATAGCTTGCACAATGTTGTGTGAAGGCAATCTTCCAAAGTACTTTTGGGCAGAAGTGGTGAACACTGCATGTTATATTTTAAATCGTGTTTTGATCCATTCTATTTTAAAGAAAACCCTCTATGAGCTTTGGAATGATAGAAAACCCAATATTAGTTATTTTCATGTGTTTGGTTGTAAATGCTTTGTGCACAACAATAAAAAAGATAATTTAGGAAAATTTGATTCTAAAGCTGATGATGCAATTTTCCTAGGTTATTCATTACATAGCAAAGCATATCGGGTTTTTAATAAAAGGACTCTTACTGTTGAAGAGTCAATTCATGTTGTATTTATTGAAACTAACCCTACACCTTCTAGACAAGAAGAGTGCATAGATAATGATGTAGGTACATTGCAAAAAGGAATGGATGACTTGAGCATTCAAGACAAAGACACTCAAGATGGAGAAGAAATGGTAAGTAAGGATCACACCGATCTACCGAGGGACTGGAGGTATGTTACATCTCACCCTAAAGAATTAATTATAGGAGATCCTTCACATGGTGTTAGGACTAGGTCCGCACATAAGGATGCACATGATTACCTAGCCTTTGTATCACAAATAGAACCCCATAGCCTAGAAGAAGCTGAGGCTGATCCAAACTGGATGATGGCAATGCATGAAAAATTAAACTAGTTTGAAAGGAATAAGATATGGACACTTGTAGATAGACCTACTGACCATCCAATAATAGGAACCAAATAGGTCTATAGAAATGAATTAGATGAGCAAGGAAACATTATAAGAAACAAAGCTAGATTAGTGGCTAAGGGATATAACCAAGAAGAAGGTATTGATTTTGATGAAACTTATGCACCCATAGCAAGACTAGAAGCCATTAGATTACTACTTGCATTTGCTTGCTACATAAATTTTAAACTCTTTCAAATGGATGTAAAAAGTGCATTTCTTAATGATTTTATCTCTGAACAAGTTTTTGTGGAACAACCACCAGGTTTTAAAAATCACTCTTTTCCAAACCATGTATTCAAATTAAATAAAGCATTGTATGGTTTGAAACAAGCACATAGAGCCTGGTATGATAGACTTAGTACTTTCTTAATTGAAAATGATTTTTCAAGAGGCAATGTAGACAAAACCTTATTTATCGAAAAGAAGAATAATGACATCTTAATTGTACAAATATATGTTGATGATATAATTTTTGGTGCAACTAACGAATCTCTATGTAAAGAATTTGCTAAGCTTATGTAGGGAGAATTTGAAATGAGCTTAATGGACGAGCTGAACTACTTCCTTGGACTTTAAGTAAAACAAAGGAAGGCATCTCCATCAACCAAGCCAAATACATCAAGGAAATCATCAAAAAGTTTGGTATGGAGAGTAGCAAATCAATGAGCACACCCATGAGCCCAGCTTGCAGATTGGACAAAGATGAGAATGGATCCAATGTTGACCAAAAGCTATATAGAGGTATGATCGGATCCTTATTGTATTTGACTACAAGTAGACCTGACATATTATATAGTATATGTGTATGTGCTAGATTTCAGTCATCAACAAAAGAAACACATATGCTTGCTGTTAAAAGAATAATTAAATATTTGAAAGGAACAAGTAATTTAAAAAATTGGTATTCTAAATATTCTACCCTGAATTTGATTGGATTCTTTGATGCTGATTATGCTGGTTATAAAATAGATAGAAAAAGTACTAGCGGTGCATGCCAATTTCTAGGGTTGAATTTAATTTCATGGCACTGTAAGAAGCAAAACTCCTAGCCTTGTCCACAGCTGAGGCTGAGTACGTGGCTGCTGGTAGTTGTTGTGCTCAAGTGTTATGGATTAAACAACAACTAGAAGACATTGGTGTATCACAATCTAAAATTCTAATTAAATATGATAACATAAGTACTATCAATTTGACAAAGAATCCAATTCAACACTCTAGAACCAAGCACATTGAAATTAGAGATCATGTTTCAAATAGTAATATTGTGCTTGATTTTGTTGCTACTGAAGATCAATTAGCTGACATATTTACTAAGCCACTCAATCAAGATAGATTTGAGTTAATTAGGAGTGAATTAGGATTTTGCGATCCTTTCTAAATTCTCTAACCTAATTCCTTCAAATTTAAGGAAACATTATCTAGAGAACCTCCTGAATTTATTCTATTTCATTGAGCCTTAATTTCCTTTGAAATTCTCTTCAAAATCATTCTGATCTGTGGTTGAATTTTCCAAAACTCTAATTTCTCTGTTCGAGTCGATTGGATCTTAATCTGAGTCGACTTGATTTTCTGAGAGTTTTGAGCGAGTTCTGGCCTAGCCGACTCGAGCATTTTCGAGTCGACTAGATCTTCTAATGGTTTTAGGAGAGCTATGGCCGAGTCGACTCGAGCCTTTTTAGGGCTATTCGAGTCGATTGGAATCTCGCACATAAGTGTTTTTGCCTTGGGTTATAAACTATTCTCTGAGCCGTTCAACCCCTATTTTGTCTTCTCTAACGGTTCGTTCCTCTCCAAAACCTGCTCCAAAGACTTCTATCTCCCTTCCAAGCACTCCAATCTCTCAACTTTCCATCTTTCTTAGCAATGGCACCCAAGCATGCAATGGGTAAACGCTCCATTAGGGCTGCTCCATCTGTTGAAAAGGAAAGAAGGTCAAAAAGGCATCAAGAAGAGCCAACTAGCACCGTTCACAGTGAGGAACCTATAGAAGAGGTCGCAAGGGATGCTCCAACTGTTCCTAGTCAAGTGCCCTCGATGTCTACATGACCGGTAACCTCCGACCGTCGAATTAACTTTGAATTTATTAAGGGGATTGGGTTGAAAATAGGAGATTTGATTGAAGATCAAGGATGGAGGAAGTTTTGTTCTTTGAATGAAAAGACTTATCCCTCTCTTGTTAGAAGTTTCTATGAAAATCTAAGATTGGGAACAAATCATGTTGAGTCCACTGTTAAAGGAAAGAGGATTGTTGTCAATGAGGAATTTCTCCATGGTTTACTAGATTTACCTTCAGAGGGAGTGAAATTTCTAGTAATTGACAATAGAGAAAAAACCTTGAGAACAATATTGAACAAAGAAAATGTTGGAGGAATTGGAACTGTGTTTGCAAACACCATGTCTTTATAAATGAGATTGCTACATAATTTTATCTATAGAATTTTCTTGCAAAGAACAGGAAGATTTGATTGGGTGAGTGAAAAAGATTTATGCCTTATGGAACACATTTTAGAGAAAACTCCTGTAAATCTAACCTACATTATAATTATGTAAATGAAGGAGACAATTAGAAAGGCTAAATCTTGTCTACCCTATGGAATGATGCTTACCCTACTGTTTAAATCTCAAAGAGTGAGTTTGGAGGGTGAAGATGGAATAGAACTACACCATATAGATATCTACACTTCCAAAACTCTAGAGAGGATGGGGTACTTCCAAGTGGAAAGAGTTTGGAGGAAAAAAGGCACAAATGTCAGGGCAATAGGCAGCTCAAGTAGTGAAGAGGAAGAAGAAGAAGAGAATGTAGAAGCAACTGGAACTTCTTTGGCACCTATACCTGAGCCTGAGCCTGAGCCTCATATTTCTGAGCCTGCTACTACTGTTGAGGAGACTATAGCACTTTCTCCTGTTTTTGACATGCCTGCTGCTGAGTTTGATTTACATGCACCCGAGTTTGACTTGCCTATAGTTGATATTCCTCTACCTGACTACCCTCCTGCAGCACCACAACCTCCAATCATTCAAGTTCAGATTGAAGAATAGATGAGAAGCTTGACTGATACACTGACAGGTATAATTACTTCTTTATTTAGTGATCTAAAAAAGTCAGTGGACAGCAGATTGGATAGACTAGAAGAGCATGTTTCAAATCTACAAGGAAAGGTTGAAGCAATGGAAGCTTCAAGATCTACTCCTCAAATAGAACTTCAACCAATCCTGAATTGTATCTCTTCAAGTTCTGAAGAAATTTTGAAGTCTGTGGATGCTACATTGAATGAATACAGAACTGAGTTGAGGGAGCTTAGATGCAAGATGGGAACTGTAACAGAAACAAGGAATATGGCAGATGATTACATTAGAGGCATTGGGATCATCAGGTCAGAGCTTGGCAGACTTAGAGGATCAGCTGAGGCATTTACCAATGTCCAAGCTTCTGAGCTTATATCAATGCAGAAAGAAATCGGTGAGATGAAGGAGGTAGTGAACAAAGTGGCAGCAAGCCTCAAGGATATGGTGCAACAGCTTGGAGCAATCTGGATGGAGATGGTGTCTATATGTGGCACTGTCAGATCCTTGGAGGTCACTGCTAGGACCAGACCCTTGTATGATCCACCTCCTATTTCCACTAGGGCTCCTAGTACTTCTCATCACCCTAAGGCACCTCCTCCTCATGCTTCCTCTAGCATACATCCTAGACCTACTTCTTGGCATGGTGCCAATGTACCTAAGGATGATTCTGAGTAGATCTTTAGTAGTTTCAGTACTTTTTAGAAGCTTTTTGAAATTTATGTAATGGTTGATGTACTGAATTTTTGATGGAAATGAAATGAATACTTTTTGGTCACTGTGTAATGTGTGTACCTATGTTATCATGTTTACACTCTCTATTTTCTTAAATAGAATTCTCTCTCTAAGTTGAGAAAGTGAAATTATCTCAAACAAATCTTGAAACTTTCTCAATCTATTTAAAAATCTGAGCTTAACTGTTTAATCCTTTTGATTTGATAACAAAAAGGGAGAGAACCATAGAGTGCATGAAAGAAGAAACTCAATGAACTGCAATAGACAGGGGAAGCTTAATTATTTTTGAATGATTTTTTGCATACTTTTCTATTAAAATGTTCAAATGAATGTTAAAGGGGGAGAAACTTAGAGAAATTTCATATTGTTTAGAAATTTTATAAAAAGGGGGAGATATACATGTTTAATTTACATGCTTCAATGATTACTATGATGCCCTTTACTTATTACATCTATCTGTAATACTTAATGCTGCTTGATACATACAAATAATCATTCTCTGATACTTACAGGTTATATAATTGACTTTGTGCATAACTGTATAGCATATATTGATACACATTTGAAAATACAGTTGATTTTATGAATTGTCAAAGAAGTGTAAATGCTTACTATGATATACATCCATACTTGTGAATAGAACAGATTCTTCTCATGCCCAGTATTTTGTCATCATCAAAAATGGGAAGATTGTTGACCCCTAAAGTGATTTTGATAATAACAAAATATTGGAGCATACATTTGGTTATCTAACAACTCTTCAAATGATTGACAAGTTTTTGTAGGACAACTACATTGACACACTTTCTAAACCCTACAATCTTTATTGCATTGTGTTGAGTTGTAAAGTGTTTAGAATCTTGTAAAGAAGAACCCTACAAAAATTTTCTACTTAAATCAAGATAAAGGGTTACTTCTAGTAGTTTTCAAGCTTCAATTTTTCTTGAATTTATTGTAAGAAGACCTTGAAGAAGTCTTCAAAGCTTGGCACAAGTGTTCTGGAGAATTGAATTTGATCTGGCTAAAGAACCACTCTCGAGCTGACTGGATGAAGGAACCAGCCGACTTTGGCACTGGCACAGGAAAGAAGTTCTCTGGTACACAGATCCAGCCGACTGGCACCAAGGCCCAGCCGACTCATCCAGAACATGGTTGAGAACGTTCTGAGATTCTCAGGGATCTGAGTCAACTGCATTTTAGCCTAGCCAACTCATCCAGAACTTGGTTGAGATTGCTCTGAGAGCCTCTGATATCCAAGCTGACTGGAATTCAGTCTAGCCGACTCGTCTAGAGTGACCCATTTTCTCAACTATGGAAGCTAGCCGACTGGCGTTCAGCCCAGCCGACCTGAACTTGATCCGAGCCAACTCGAAGATTGTCCAAGCCGACTGGAATGACGAGGTCACCTCCAACGGCTAGTTCCAGTTTTTAGTTTTTGAATTCCAAAAGTGCTCCAACGGTAACCTGTCACCTCCCAACGGTCTACAATGTTCAAAATCAAGGTAAGGCAGTTGAAGTCTCTATAAATGAGGTATGAGAACATCCTTGGAGAGACTAATGAGTTAATGAACAGTTATTGAATATTTATTGAAGAAAGAAGTGAGAGCACTCGAGCTTTGAAGTCAGCCTTCAAGCCTTCACCAACTCTTACCAAAAGCTTGAAGCACCTTTTGAAGAAAGCAAGGAAGACATTGAAGTGCATTGAAGAGCATTCAATTGAGCTTCACTCGAGCTGTATTGGCAACTACCAGACAACAGAGTTTGTTATTTTTGTTGCTTCTTTATTCTATTTTTAGAATACTTGGGTTATTGGTGAGCCCGGTTGTAAAAACCAAATAGGTTTCTTTGGTGAGCCTTTTTCAAAACCAAAGTGTAGAGGTTCTAGGTGAGCCTGTGAAAACCTAGTGTGGGTTTCTTTGGTGAGCCCGGTTCAAAAACCAAAGTGTAGAGGTTGGAATTGTGAGCTTATAAAACAATCTAACTGTATTCCAGTTTGGGGGATATAGTAAAAATCCCGAGTGGTGAACTTGGGTAGTGGACGTAGGAGCTGGGTTGCTCCGAACCACTATAAACCTGTCTTGTTTGTGTTATGCTTGATTTACCTTTTTGCTTCTGCATTTATTCTCTGACTAACACAGCACCTAACCACTAAAAGGAATTACTTGTGCACATACTTGAAAAAATTTTGTAATTCCCAATTCACCCTCCTCTTGGGAAAAAGCCACCTGGGCAACACTGCAAGTTACAAGACCTTTGGACTTCAGCAACTGTAGCCAATAAAATCCCAAAGATGCCAAAATTAAGTGCCATAACTCTTATAGCCATTAATAAAGCATCCTCAAATTTTTTAGCAAATCCAGTTAAATGAGACGATCGCCTCGGGTTGACTCGCCTCGGGTCGACTCTATTGGCAGTTTTTAAAGCTTCTTATCAAATGAGTCCAGAATGATTTCCAATCATTTTCAAACCAACAAATCAAGAAGAAACCCCATGGTGTGTGACCCCATAGGTTCAAACACTAAACTGATAGCACAAGAACATTTCTAGTACCAGCCAAAGTTGCCATCTAGCTATGACACCCGGCATCCGGATAGGTCAAGATTGCAGAGCAACAAGAACCTATCGAATATGGAGTACCACTGAACTTATTCCTTTGATCTTCTAATGCTCTGGATGGCTCAGAGTTAAATTACCCAATCCTTATCAATCCATCTCAATATGTCTCAAATAAAGAATCCCTGTAACTCCTTACAAGGAATGCCTTGGCCAAGGTCTTTCTTAATTGAGGCATATTAAGCATTCAATCCAAACTATTTTGAGAGATCAATCCTATCTTGATCCTACTATCGCTACATAAGTACTTGACTATACCCAGTAACCTTCCATCACTGGATTAGAAATTCGGGTAGTCCGGCACCTAAGCATAGTGAGTTTCTTGCAAGCTACCTTAGTGATCTCAAATCAGAGGAATAATTCATGTCTACATTCTAATGCAAAACTTCTCTTTGACGGAAAGAGAATCTTGCAAGAGAGTCATGCTCAGTGAAGTATCGAACACAACACCTGATGTCATACCAGCATCTCCATGCTACTTGATTAAGAGGACAACCAACAGACATGACATCAATGACCTACTCTCGATACACCATCATCCTGAAATAGTGTATCCTTTGATCGTGAACCAGTTTATGAACTACACGACGCATCCTCTCTACATCGCATACAAGGTAGCTCAAGAACATCATCACACAAGAGTTCAATTAAGAAGATGTCATGTAATGAATAACTAGCATAAACATTTTATTCAATTCAATAATTCATATACATATACATGAGTCGCACAACCGTCTATAACCTAGATGATTGACTTTGGGACATACAATTCCCAACAATTCACCCATAAGAAGCTCAACAATCGAGCTCTTTCCTTCTCGAATAGGAGGGCTCCCTTTTGCATAACTTCATGGGGTCCTCGCCAAGAGGGAATGATAGCAGGCACTCAACAAGCCCCCCTCTCACCTCCTTCTCCCTCTTATCCATAGTAGGTCTCTCCTCGGCTCTTCAAATCCCAGGGACAATCTGTAGGCAATATCAGGCCATCTATCGATCCCCTCTCATCTCCCCGATCCTGTATGGGATCAGGAATTGCATAAGGAGATGCCTGGTCGAGATGACCATGTCAAACTGGTTTAGCCCGGGCCATCCCAGGATCATGCTATAGGCCAAAGGGAGCTTGACTATAGTGAAGTTACCAGGATCATGCTCTGTTGGGGTGGCGACCAGCTGTGATCAGAAGTGTGATTTCTCCCTCGACCCCAACAAAGTCTTTGGTGAAGCTAACCAAGGGTGCGAATATCAGCTTAAGCAAACTAGGAGATAAATTCATCCTTGCAAAAGTATCATAAAAAGGATATCAAAGGAGTTTCCACTATTAACCATAATCCTTCTTATAGGATACTTTGCTATTATCATATCTATAATAATATGATACGGGACAAATAAATAAAGCCTAATTAACAAAGATTAGTAGAGAATAATATTTTTATTTTTTTATTTTTTCAAGATTTTAAGGAGATAGTAAAGGAAACTAGTTTAATTAACAACCCGTACAAGTAAACTTAACAAAATAACTAGGAAAGCAGGATCTTGTGGCTAAGAAACCACAGAAACTAGGGTCTACTTATCAACTCTTCAGAAATTAAAGAGGAAAGAAGAGGTTTAAAGTTTACCAAATCCAAATCATCCCTCTGAAGTAATCTGGCAGGACTCTCAAGATTATCATGATAGGGTGTCAAGAACTTGTTCCCGGGCTTCGATCTTTCGCGCGATGCCAGTTCTAAGGCAAGAATACCTGACTTTGATTCCTGATCACCTAAAAATACTCAACAAAGAAGATTTAAATTAGGAATCATCAAAGAAAAAGGAAAGAAGGAAAAGGAAGGTTAGGAATTATGGTTAGGGATTCTTGTCAGCTGGATAGGTAGGATAACTAGGGCCTCGCACCCCGCAATATTCCAAAGAACAAAGAAAAAGGGCCTCACACCTTGCGATGCACATAGAAAAGGAAGAAATTTGGTAGAGTTTCTTTATTGATGAATGAATGAATAATAATTACAAGGGGTTGATGGGTATTTATAGACCCACAACCAGTGGTGTAAGGGACTCAAACAGTAAACTCCTTCTCCCTTGGATTACAACTCCTGGAGTTTTGGTCTAGGTGGCCTAGACTCATGCTTGTTGGGCTAATCTGGACTCCTTTCAAAAGTGGGCGGCAACCATGAGCTTCTCATCCAAAGTGGGCACCAAAATGGAGATAGGGTGATATGGCTTGATATAGGGTCAAGATGCTTCATCACTTGGCCTTGGTTGCTGGACTCTGGAGTCTGGATAATGTAGCCTTTTGTAGGTGAGTGGACTCTTCAGTCTGGATTGGAGAAGACTCAAGAATTTTGATGAAACTCTTGAGTTCTAGGAATTTAAGCAATTGGCAACCTGTTTGATTGAAATACTGAATGTAGAAATCCTTGGACCTCCAACGCTTTGCATAATTTTGGTTGAAACTCTTTTGAAGATGGCATGAAGGAGGAGAAGAATTGCTTGGCTAAATCTTAAGATTTGTCATGAAATAACTTGAGTTGAGGGCACCAATTTGGTAGAAACCTTCTTAATTACTCATCTTAAAAAAAAGTTGGCGTGAAGTCTTCTCATGCGGGCACCAATTACTTCTCAAGTGTCCAAAAAAAGCATGGCATGTGGGATGTCCAAAGTAATATGACATGGCATGTATTTTGTCTCAAAATGACATGTTCAAACAAGACATATATTGATGTCCCCTGATGACATGGCAGTGATGTCCAAAAATCTTGTAAACATGGTGCCAAAATCAATTGACTTGGCCTAGCACATGGCTTGTCTTGGGCTAACACATGAGTCTTCAATTGGATGCACATGAAGTCACATGGGTCTTCAATTGGGTCCCCCTTGTAATACAAGACTCAATAACTAATTTATACAAGATTCAAAACCAAATAACTAAAGCCCAATTGATTAATTGATCAAAAGGATTAACCTCATGTAACAAAAGAATAAATTGGTAAACAGGGTTAGGCCCAATAGGGTTTGACACAACCGATAAATGGGGTTTTGATTAAAGTGGTAAAAGGGTTTAGCCCAAAAGGCTAAATAAAAAATTTCTAATTACAGTTGGTAAAAGGGGCTAATCCTAACTAACCCAAAATAACAAAAATTAAAAATAAAATATTTACATGGTAAAAGGGGTTGGGTCCAGGGCTTTATTCACAGGTGATCCATAAGGATGTAGGTTAAATTTGTCAATATTTTCTAGCCCTGGTATCTACACCAATTCTTCCCGGGTGGGAGGAACTTAACCCTATCGAGTATGGGTCAATGTCGCTATGATAGCGTTCTAGCAAGTCTAGGTCAACTCTTTGCAAGTCCTCTTTGGTGATCCAAGAATCATCAGTTTTAGGTCGTCCTTACCATCGAACCAGATACCGCTGGTAATCTTTGCTCCGGGTAGCAATGATCTTGTCATCCAAGATTTACTCAATCTTGTCTCTCTGGGCTGGTGGTATGGCAGGTGGACACACTTGGGTTGGTCCACTCTCAAGGACAAGACTAGGCCCAAATGGCTCACTAAGAATCAATGTTGCCTCCCTATACTCAATAAGGTCTAAATCGTTGAAAGTAAGACAATGCCTAGTTCAGGTGGTAACTCAAGCACGTAGGCATTAGATCCAATTTTTCTAATTACTTTGTATGGTCCACTACTACGGGCATGTGACTTCTTCATGGTTCAAGGTGAAAACCGTTCAGGTCATAGTTTAACCATAACAAAGTCTCCTTTATTATATTGTTTGAGTCTTTTTTTTTGACAATATTCATTGCTTTCATTAATTATTCTTTTTTATTGACATGCATGTAAATCCTAAACTATAACTGAGTTTGACCCTTGGTTGGTGGGTGACATACAGATAAAAATTTAACATGAACTCCTAATAGATGCCATAAGGTTCTCCAGAAATAGGTTGTAAACCTAACATGCTCAATGGGCTTATGAAACATGCTAATCTCTACAAAATGCAAACTAATGGTCCTAGAAATGCTGGAAGCTTCAGGAAAGGGTAGAAAATAGGAAGTGGATTCAGGATTAGTCTGGTAGGGTGGAAAATAACAAAAGGATTCGGAGATTTGTCCTTGACTAATGGGGTTGACCTTAAGGGTTTGAGGTATAGCTATAGGGTCTACCCTAAAGAAGAATGGGTCACTAATCTCAGAGAAGAGATCTTCAATTGGAGTCAAAGGGGTGACTTCAGCCTGAGGGTACCGAACTAAAGAAATCATGTCCTCAATAGGCTCCATGACTTGAGTCTCTTCTTGTGTTTCCTTAGGTAAAGTCTCAGCAGTAGGATTAGGTTCCTCTTAGATCTATCATACCAGTATAGTTTCAGTCAAGGTATGGTCACGGTCAACTAACTCTGGGCTGGCTTTAGCCTGGGTGCCTACCAGATCAGCTAATTCTAGGTCAATCATATGTATTTCCTCTTTTCTATACTCATCCACTAAGTTCACTTCAGCTTCATACACTTCTTCTTCAATGTCATCCTAGTGAACCAATAGGATAGTAGGAGTAGGTCGGTTAAGAAAAAATTGGTTAGGATCTGGACTAGTAGGGGTAGGTCAGCTCAGATTAGGGTTGACTCGACTCGGGTGAGAATTGGGTCGACTTTACTGAGGAATGGGTCAACTCGGGTGGATTTGACTAGATCCTAATTTTTGATAAGGAGCACTAATCCTAATGGGTTCTAGCCAACTAAGCGAAACTTGACTAGCACTAGATTGATACCTAGAGGTTATGGGTTCCTTGGGCTTATAGGATATGGGCTCAGATCTATGGGTCATGGATCTGGGTTCGTAAGAGCTGGGTTCAAAGGATATGGGTGCATAGGAACTAGGTTCATATGATCTATGTAGATACTTTTTCCTAAGTTTAAGTTTCATGTCACTCCAAGTAGTTATGGGCATGTCTCTTCTTCGTCTAGTCATTCTTTCAACATCATCCCAATAAATCCTAGCCTAGCGTACTAATTTAAGCTTAGAAAACTTAAACTTTCTTTTATCAGACACTAGTTTCTTCTCAATATACAGATCCATACCTTCTTTTCAATCAAGATAATTCTCAAGATCAAGATCACCACCAAAGGTAGGTGCTTCTAACCTAATGTACCTCGTGGCTCTCTCATCCTGGTTTATGAAATCATAAATGGGTCTCCTATGGTTAGATTCCCAGGTTGGGTTATGGTGTGGGGGTCTCCTAGGATTGGGTTCCTAGATTGGATCATAGTGTGGGGCTCTCCTAGGGTTAGGAGGTGTGGAGAAAGGTGTCTCAAGTTTAGGTTCAGGATGGGTCTTACGGGTTTTCTCTAGGTTTCCTAATCGATCATCTAGTCGATTAAACCTAGTGTTGAGTTGTCCTATCTGTTTAGTCATAGTCCTAAAGAAGGTCTCAAGGCTAGACTCCATGGTCAAGCTGGGTTGGGTTTGGGTGAAACTACTGGTATGGAGTTCCTAATCTAGTAGCCATGCAATGCAAACACACAAAAATCCGAACTAGGGTTTCCTAGACCTAGAGCTCAAGCAGAATTGGTCAGCTCAATTTACAACCAATTCAGCAATTATCCTATCCACTGGCCAGGTAAGAGGTGGGGTCATGGAAGGCTCCCCCTGCTCTCGCAGGGTCCTAATTAAAATCATGAAACCACTTAGGGCATTTGCCTCTGGACCTCTAGCCTTAAATACCAGATTCAAGAAATAATCAAAGGATTGGGTGCACTAGCTTTCACACAATACTTGGAACACAATCTGTTGGTATCCCTAGCTCACCAGAGTAAATTAAGTCTAATTAATTTTAATTAATATTAGGCTCGGATGCAAAGGTGGTGGTTGTGGGCCAAGGAAGGGTGATGAAATCCCTCCCTTATGTAGATATTGAGTGCCCTTAAGATTAGGTTTGAATGATGATAGCAAGCATATGAAGATGCAATTAGGGTTTCCAAGTTTTTTTTTTTAGCAAAGATATATTTTTCAGAAAAGTACCTAATATGCAGAAAATATGCAGAAAATTAAAATATGCAAAATTTATGCAAAAAGAACCCTAAACTAGAATTGCTAAAAATTTAGGGCAAAACTATTCTTAGGTAGTAAATCAGAGATTCAGATGACTTAAGTTCCAAATTAAATTATGAGAAAATTTTGATAAATACTATCAATTATGAGGAATCCAGAAAAATAAGGATTAAAATCTTTTGATCTTTCTACATATATAAACAATTAAAATAATAGACTATGTAATAGGATGGACGTGATGCAGAAAATTAACTTTAAAGATGCCTATCTCTTTGTTTTCTTCTTCCAGGGTCAATTCACAGCAGCACCCCTGCATGCCATAGAAAATCCTTTTTGAATGGGATGTGAGGATCTTGCAACTCTACTTTTTCCTATGACCGGATGGCCATGATGAAGCACCCGATCCGAGTACTTAAAGAGAAACAAGTCCTAACCTCGTATGCAGAAAATTCAACACAAGAGTGATTAAACCCTAGTTTAACCTGCTCTAATACCAAAACTGATGCGGGACAAATAATTAAAGCCTAATTAACAAAGATTAGTAGAGAATAATTTTTTTTATTTTTTTATTTGTTTCCAGATCTTAAGGAGACTCGAAAGAGACAGTAAAGGAAACTAGTTTAATTAACTACCCGCATAAGTAAACCTAACAAAATAACTAGAAAAGCGGGATCTGGTGGCTAATAAACCACCAAAACTAGGGTCTACTTATCAACTCTTCAGAAATTAAAGAGGAGAGAAGAGGTTTAAAGTTTACCAATGCCGAATCGTCCCTCTAAAGTAATCTGGCAGGACTCTCAAAATTATCGTGGCAAGGTTTCAAGAACTCATTCCCGGGCTCCAATCTTCAATGCGATGTCGATTCCGAGGCAAGAATACCTGACTTCGATTCCTGATCACCTGCAAATACTCAATAAAAAAAAATTAAATTAGGAATCAGCAAAGTAAAGGGAAAGAAGAAAATGGAAGGGTTAGGAATGATAGTTAGGGATTCTTATCGGCTAGATAGGTAGGATAACTAGGGCCTTGCACCCCACCATGTTCCGAAGAGCAAAGGAAAAGGGCCTCACACCCTACGATATTCCGAAGAACAAAGAAAAAGGGCCTCACACCCCGTGATGCACATAGCAAAGGAAGAAGTTCGGCAGAGTTTCTTTATTGATGAATGAATGAATAATAATTACAAGGGGTTGATGGGTATTTATAGACCCACAACCAGTGGTATAAGGGACTCAAACAGTAAACTCCTTCTTCCTTGGATTACAACTCCTGGAATTTTGGTCTAGGTGGCCTGGACTCATGCTTGTTGGGCTGATCTGGACTCCTTTCAAAAGTGGGCGGCAACTATGAGCTTCTTATCCAAAGTGGGCGCCAAAATGGAGATAGGGTGATGTGGCTTGATGTAGGGTCAAGATGCTTCATCACTTGGTCTTGGTTGCTGGACTCTGGAGTCTAGATAATGTAGCCTTCTGCAGGTGAGTGGACTCTTCAGTCTGGATTGGAGAAGACTCAAGAATTTTGATGAAACTCTTGAGTTCTAGGAATTTAAACAGTTGGCAACCTATTTGATTGAAATTCTGGAAGTAGAAATCCTTGGACCTCCAACACTTTGCATAATTTTGGTTGAAACTCTTTAAAAGATGGCATGAAGGAGGGGAAGAATTGCTTGGCCGAACCTTGAGATTTGGCATGAAATAACTTGAGTGGAGGGCACCAATTTGGTAGAAACCTTCTTAATTACTCATCTTAAAAAAAAGTTGGCGTGAAGTCTTCTCATGTGGGTGTCAATTACTGCTCAAGTGTCCAAAAAAAATATGGCATGTGGGATGTCCAAAAAAAAGTGACATGGCATGCATTTTATCTCAAAATGACATGTTCAAACAAGACATGTGTTGATGTCCCCTGATGACGTGGCAGTGATGTCCAAAAATCTTGTAAAGATGGTGCCAAAACCAATTGTCTTGGCCTAGCACATGGCTTGTCTTGGGCTAGCACATGGCTTGTCTTGGGCTAGCACATGGCTTGTCTTAGGCTAGCACATGGCTTGTCTTGGGCTAACACATGGGTCTTCAATTGGATGCACATAAAGTCACATGGGTCTTCAATTGGGTCTCCCTTGTAATACAAGACTAAATAACTAATTTTTACAAGACTCAAAACCAAATAAATAAAACCCAATTGATTAATTGATCAAAAGGCTTAACCTCAGTAACAAAAGAATAAATTGGTAAACAGGGTTTGGTCCAATAGGGTTTGACATAACCAATAAATGGGGTTTTGATCAATGTGGTAAAAAGGATTTAGCCCAAAAGGCTAAATAACAAAACCCTAATTACAGTTGGTAAAAGGGGCTAACCCTAACTAACCCAAAATAACAAAAATTAAAATAAAATATTTATATGGTAAAAGGGGTTGGGTCCAGGGCTTTATTCACAGGTGATTCACAAGGATGTAGGTTCAACCTGTCGATATTTTCTGGTCCTGGTGTCCACACCATAATAGCTTCATTATTAGTGTTTTCCTCCTCCACAATGTCTCTCCCCATCAAAGGAATTACATCGATAGTCCTCTCCTCACCTATAGTCTTTTTTGGTCCTCTCCCTGCCCCCAAGTGATCATCCCTACTAGCTTCTCCGTGGGCTGGTTGTCGATGGTAGCATAGTGGGCCTCGATACCTTGGACCTCGAATGGAGCCCTTCCCCCAACATATTTTTTGAGGTAGCCTCATCAGATCAACTCCTCGATCTCCCTTTTCAAGTGGTAGTAGTCCTTAGTGTCATGGCTATGGTCTCTATGAAACTGGTAATACTTGGACTTGTCATGGCCATTGGATGGCTTTAGTGAGGGAGGGCGACATAGAAAGCACTCGCCTTGGATCTCCATTAGGATCTTAGGTCTCGAGGCAAGGAGAGGGGAATATCCCTTGTCCTTATCAGAGGTGTTCTTCGGCTTAGGGCTGGTTTGGGGAGTTGGAGTAAACTTCTATTCACGAGGCTTGCTTGGCTCCTCATGGGCTTGCCTTGTTAGAGGCCTCTCGTCAAACTCTCACTGAGCATGGTTAGCTTTCTCCACATGAATGTACTTTTGGATGTAGAGCAAGTGTTCTGAATAGGACTTGGGGGGCTTCTTGTCAAGGAAGTAAGTGAATCGAGAGGTTCTGAGTCCTCTCTTCAGGGCCTATATAGCAACAGGCTCATCCAAGTTGTAGATTTCTAGGACGGCCACCTGAAGAGGGTCATGTAGTATTTGAGGGACTCATGATCTTGCTAGCAGACCGAGAAGAGGTTGTCAACTTCTCGTGGTACCTTGCGGCAGGCATCAAAGTATACCATGAACTTTTTCTTCAGCTGCTCAAAGAAGTTAATGCTCTTTGGCTCAAGATAGGAGTACTAGACTTGAGCTGCCTTACAGAGCATAGCTGGGAAGGCAGTACAGAGGAGGGCATGGGTTTCCCCCTGGACATGCATGAGGGTCTTGTAGCTCTCAAGGTGATCCAAGGGATCCGTGGTCTCATCATGGGATCCAACTGGAGCATATAAAACTTGGTAGGAATCGGTTCCTCCTGAATCTAGTGGGAAAGAGAAGGGCGAGTGTTATAGCTCGTTGGCTCATGGGAAGTGCCTTAAAGGTTGGTGAATTGGTAGGAAAGATCGACCAGTCTACACTCATGTTCCACCAAGTGCTCCTCGACATGCCGCTAGATGGCCTCGTCGAATGATCCCTCGATCGAGATTATTGGTGGAGAGGAAGCTAGAGATCAGGGGAGCTCATGCCTTGGCCCCTTACCATGCTTCTGCCGTCAGCACAAGGGGCCATCGTAGCTCGAGTCTGAAGAGCAGTTCTCCTAAAAAGCTAAACTACCCCAGTGCCCATCACCCATGGCACGTTGGCCTTTTCATGGGTGACATGGTGAGTGCAGGCATGATGCGGCCCATTCCTAGGATGGTCCTTGTCGGAGAGACCAGAAACTCATAGGGGCCATGGTGATGGGGGCCACAGGGGTCCACAGTTGTTGCTGCATCACCATAGATTGATGCTGGTGCTGTCAATGATGCACCACCATGGTCAGGGATAGGATCTATTGCACAAGCATGGTGACTTGAGTATGCTGGTCTACTGGTGGTGGGGGTCATGGAGTTGGAAGCCCCACCTCTTGGCTGTGCTAGTCTTCATGTAGGGATGGGTTCCTGACATGGCTAGTAGAGCTTCCAGCACGTGCGTTACAACCATTGGACTATTGTAACAATGTAGTGGTCTCTTAGGTAGGTTGTTAGTGGTGTCTTCCTTCGCAACTCCCGTTTTCCCCTACCTAGCATGCCAATTTGTTACCGTCAAGATCGCCTCTTGCTTGTAGGCTCAATGGTTCTCGGGGCCATGTCAGTTGCTCTGGGAATTATCGGATGCCTCATCTCGGAATGCTCCTAGCTACCGAATGATCCTTAAAAAAAGAGAAAATCCAGGCCGGGGATCCCAATAGGGACACTCTGATGGTAAAGTTAGTATGGCGTTCAAGGATAATGGATCCTCCATCATGGGGGCCAGACACTCTGATGGTAAAGTTAGTATGGCGTTCAAGGGTAATAGATCCTCCATCATGGGGGCCTAGCTAACCACCATGAAGAGGCTTCTTTAAAGAAAATGGATTTCTTTTTTAGTAGTAAGAGTTACTTGCTACTTTTTCTTTTTTGCTTACCTTCGTTAGAGGTCCCTCTTACAATTATATATGTAGAATGATGATGGTGGGCAAGAATGGGTGTCTTGGTAGTGCCCCCTCCCTGAGAGGGGTACAGGCTTAGTAGGACCCTGTGGGATAGAAACTGGAGTCCCGACAGGGCCCCCTACAGCTGGTGCAGGTGGCGTACTATGGCGCATCCTTCTAGGGGAGGGTGCAGGCTCAGCAGGACCTCGTGGGACAAAAATTGGAGTCCCGGTAGGGCCCCCTACAATGGGTGCGGGCAGCGTGATATAGGACTTGTTTTCTTGAAAAGGGTATAGATCCCGTAGGGATCAAAGCCCCGGTAGGATCACCCGCATAAGAGATGGAAAGTGTGCCACGCAGCTCCCTATCCTAGCAAAGCACACCTCTATGGGGGCCACAGCACAAGCAAGGCATCATTCCTCCCTCATGGTGTGTCACAACAAGTTGATGGAGATAGCGACCCTGCTCTCTTCAGTTATCATCTAGCATTGTTGGGACCAAACAAGGCACACATGCCTATCTGGGGTTGCCACATCCTTCAATCCTACCTTCTTCCACTGACTTACAGGGCCACCTCCTCCCATGACCAGGGTTCACGTCGACCAAGGAGCTCTACTCGGCCAAGAGCTCTACTCAATCGGGATCTCTACTTGACTAGGATCTCTATCCTATCAGGAGCTCTACTCTACTAGGAGCTTTGCTCGGCTAGGAGCTCTACTCTACCATGAGCTCTACTCGGCCAGGAGCTCTACTCGGCCAGGAGCTCTACTCTATCAGGAGCTCTACTTGGCCAGGAGCTATACTCGGCCAGAAGCTCTACTTGGCCAGGAGCTCTACTCTACCAGGAGCCCTACTCGACCAGGAGCTCGATAAGTCTATTAATTATCCCAATTTAACCATTAAAATAAGTATTAATTAATTAATATTTATTAAAATTTAATATTTTTATTATTATTTTGTAGAAAAGGAGTTCATAGATTGAAAAAGCTTGATTTTTGAAGTCCAATGGTACAAACGACACTCAAATCAGAGTTCAATTGAGCCTAAATTCAAAGTTTAAAGGTTATTAAAGATATTACATGAATATTAGAGCAATCAATCCACCATGCATTGATTGCTTGGTTCATTGACTCTCACACAGTCCACCGACAGCCATTGTTGCTAGAGCAATCAATCCACCATGCATTGATTGCTTGGTTCATTGACTCTCACACAGTCCACCGGCAGCCATTGTTGCCAGTCCATGACCCAGATCATAGACCAACTCCCTCGTCTCAAGCCTGTAGCCACCGAAACTTCCTCCCATCAGCGCCCATCACTAGAGGAGTCACCGAGAAGGCCACCATGGCCAGAGAAGCCACCAGAAGGCCCATTTTTGGACTAGACATTGCCATTCTCTTTCTTCGATCTACCATCTTCCGCCATTGCTTTGCATATCCTACTTTATAGCCATCTAGCCACCCTACCGCACCGAGCTGCCACCCATCCCCTCGCCAACCGAAGAAGCTACTCGAAGCCATCAGAAAAATCACCACCCTCACCCTCTCTATTCTCCACCGTAAAACTGCCTACTGCCCATCTAATCATCAATCGACCACCACCCCACCACTAGCTATCTCCATGCCAGAAGCTATCCCATCATCCACCAAGCCATCCCCTGCTGTCTCTCCCCCACTGTCTTCTTCCCCTCTCAATCATCAACCCTCTTTCAATCACAGTCACTATTTTTCCCTCTTCACCAACCATCGGTCACAACCTTCTACCACTATCGGCCATTATCTTTCGCCACCTCTCGCCACTACACTAGATCGGGAGAAGAGTTTGAATCCAATTAGGATGACGATCAAGGATTCAGAGATTTGAGAGTCTGGATCAAACTCTCTGCCGGAGAAGGAAGGAGGCAACGATCATTTCATCTAATCACACATCAGACGATCGAGAGTTTTTCTAGCGATATTTAGCCAATGTGAAGCCCGATTGAGTTCAAATTTGACTGAGATGAAGCCCTAGATGAGCTCTATTTAAAGGACCCCTAGGTTATAGAAGAGAGCATCTTGGAGAGAGGAGTATGGTATAGGGAAGAGGGCTAAGCTATGGGCTACCAGTTGATTTGTAAGAGTGAGGTTTCTTAGAGAAGAAGCTCTATCATCTATGCCATCTTTCTGCCTACACCAATCTCCAGATCGAAACCCAAAGAGGAAGAAGAAGAGGAAGCCCAGTTCGCTTTATGGAGTATGATGGAAGGAGGTGACGTGACATCAACCAACTTCCCGACTATTAACACAAAGAGGAAGGTGATGGCATAATAATGAACTTTGATGTGAGGAAGGAGGCAAAGTTCACTATTATGCCATTTAAATTCTTATTATTTATTTTCTTACCAGTAGATGCTATGATCGACTAGTGGATCGAACGTACCGAGCTTTAATTCTTTTATGCACTTTTAATTTTTATTTTTCCCGGCTTCAAACTCTTTTTCTTTCTATTTTATAAAAATCAAGATTTCAAACTATCCTAAGCATTGCCTTCTCTATGGATTCAACCCGACTTGCTACTATCTACTTATTTTTTATTTATTAGAAGTTGATTAATTAAACTAATAACTACAGTGTCTTAATGATAACATCATGGCCTATCAAGTTTTTGGTGCCATTGCCAGGGAAGGCATGAACGCTAACATTTTTATTTTTTTGATTTTTTATAAATTCAAGTATAATTTGTTTTCTTAATTTTTTTATGTAGAAAAAAATCAAAAAAAATGAAAAAGGAAAGAAAGAGGAGAAGGAATTTTTTGCAAATCTGGTGAGATCAATCCTAACCCTAAATTACTTTCCTTTTTTCTTAACTGCTTCTAATTAATTTTTGCCTTTTCATATTTACCAAAAAGATTTCCTTTTTTTTTTGTTTCCTTTAATTAGCCATCTTTTTTAAGAAAATACCAATTTTTTTATTTATTTTTTTTATTACTATCTTCTTTTTCCAATTAACAAAAAAAATTCTTTTTTAGTTTCTTTCTTTTAATTAGTTTTTTTTTCAAACTAACATTAAAAAAAATCTTTTTTTAGTTTCTTCTTTTTTTGAATTGACCTAAATAAAAACTTAACTTTTTTAATTGCCTTAAATATCGAGTTGATGTCTTGCCTTAATCTATAGTTTCTTTATTTTCTTAACCTAATTTTAGTATTTTTTTGCACCTAATTAATCAAGATTAAAACTTGCCCTTTTATCCCTCTCACTTTAAATAACATAACCTAAAAAGAAAACACAAACACCTCATAACACGTAACTAAAATAGAGTAACTAACTAAACCTTAAAAGACTAATACTTGTTTGGGATATCTTCCTATTTTGCATAGCATATTTTTATAAAATATCTTAAGGGCATTAATCCGTAAACAATATAAGGTGGGGAGTTAATAACCCTTCCTTGGTCCATTAACCACCACCTTGCATCATGTATTGACCTAAGCCTGATAAATAAAATCAATTAGATATCAACCCCTAAGGAACTCGAGCTCAATAGGACAAAACACCCAGAAGAGTTAGACTGGATCAGGATTGGATGATTACCTAGTATCTAGGAAAGGGGTTTAAGGATGATGTAGCCCTGAAAAAAGGTAATTTTTAATTAATTTCGTTGACTGGCTTGGCCAATTTTAATTAGTATCTAAGGAAAGCAATTGAGGGACCCCCACTGATCTTATCCTTACCTAGCCAGTTGATTAGTCAATTTCTAACTTGGAGGGCTCCATTGTTGCCTTGGCAGGTAGGAGCTGTCTAGAATTAGGGAACCTTAGGATAGAGAGTTCATGTATGCTAACTTGTTTATAAATAACACTAAATCCTAACTATTTCTTCTTCTCTCTCTTAGCTATAGGACTCCTTAGGCCCCTTTTTTTAGAACTCTTTTCTTTCTTTATCTCACCACTCCTCTTACAAAAATATATAATAATATATATATATAGATAGATAAATAAGGATTGCTCTAATCTAAAACTTTGATTGCATATCGAATGATCAGTACAATCCGATAGACTAAATCAATGCCAGGAGTATAAACCCTTATAGTAGAGTACCCTTTCCCCCAACATACCAGATTTATTCAAGCCCCACCCACTTTCAGAGTGAGTGCCCAACCAGGTAGCAATCTCTTGAGTTTAGGTATGACCGAGTTTATCAGGATTAAACCCAAACGACCTACAACTCAAGAAATAATCCATACTATAATGCCTATAATTCAAGTTAGGGGACTCAACCAGATTTTTCGAGGCAATCATACCTAGTGGTTACCCCGACTACCCAAGGATCTATGTTTATAGAGAAACCCTATTATAATCAGCCCTATCCCCATTATCATCTTTCTCCAATTAATTATAGCCCATCATTTGAAGAGAAGGTTCGGCAAGCATCATACCCACCTCCCCTGCAGACTAACCTAGATGGCGATAGGTTTGCCCAATTTCAATAACTAATTATAGCCTAATAGCAATCTATCAATAGACCAATGGATCAAATTGATCAATGATTAATTGAGCTTAATAGAAATGAAGGAGGTGAACTGCCTAATCAACCCGAGAGTAACCTAGAGGGACCATACCTAGCTCAAAATTTTAATGACCCTCTAACCTTCCCTGAATAATCAATTCTAGCTCCCAGGAATGAATTGGTCTTAGAACAACTCTACACAACCATAAAGACAATATAGACAATTTGGCTAAGGCAGAAAAATATATGGAGACATTAAACTTGTGGGACGAACCAAAATCATCATTACCCTACTCACCCCATTCCCTAGTGCCCTAGAATTGTCCATGCCTTTCAATGGGATGGGAGAACAAATTGATGCAATGATAGAATAAATAGAGACCTCCCAAGAACCATAAATACATAACTCAATAGAGGAAGCCACCCCCACAGTTCTCCCCTAGGATTTGTTAAATCCCTGTCTGGCTTAACATAGGATGGATAATTTTAATGTAGATGGATATACCTTACATATAAATAATTCAATATAAATACCCTACTTTGAAACTATATCACTTTTTGATTGATGAATAACAAGGGCCATCACCTAGCCCACCAATACACCCATGAAACTCTTCTAGTGAACCTTACCCAGGAAGTCCAACTCAATTGTGTTCTAAGCACATAAAGAAACTATCGGATGGGATATTACTAAAATAAGAGATCAAGATCTTAAAAATTTCATAGTTGATTTCTCCATATTCGGCACCAATTTTGAGAACTACCTCCAAAACCTTTCCATGATATTAAAATAATGTATAGAGATAGGTTTAATATTAATCTAGAAAAGGTGTCCAAACTTAAAATGGGAAAGGACATTAACTAACACATCATGCCCGAGAAAAAGAGTAGGGTAGATCAGCCCATAATTGAAGAAATTTCTAAACTACCCCTCCAATCTTAGCCCAATAAACACAATCCCTTTGTAAGTATTTTATAAATTATAATAATATTTTTAAGTCCTGGAATAACATGCTTGTCCAATATACTTTATTGATTCGAGCTAATCATCATAGACATGCCAGGTCACCCGGATCAACAAAAAGAAAAGATTACATCAAGGGAATCGGGGGCCCTAGTCTACTCGACCGGCGTCTTCCCCGGATGATGCTCAACCCGAATCTTCGCTTCCTCGGCCCCTGCTACTGGAGCACCATCTTTGATGACCGCTGGAGGGACTTCCTCAGCTGCTCCCCCCTTGGGGCCAGTTCAACTGCTGCCACTTGCGGTACCAGCTTGGAGTGCGCCGGTGCGGTGGAATCTGCTCGCGAGAGCGACCCAGTCGTCGCCTCGCCCTCCTCCACTATGGTCGGCACCAGGGATGAGGCAGCCATGCTCAGAAGCAACAGCGCGGCCATCCTCTTCGTCAAAATGATGCCACGCAGTTGGGACCGGCAGTAGGCAAACCCCTTGAAGAAGGAGTCCGTCGCTGCCTCCTTGAAGTCCCCCAGGTACTCCGAGGAAGCCTTGAAGTTGGCCACTGCCTCGACATCCTCCTTCCTCGCGACCTCCACCTGGCGAAGTGCCTCGAACGACCTCTCCTCCATTCATTCAGCCCGGCAGGTCACCTCGGCCATTCCCCTCTCTACTGCCTCGGCCGAGCTGGCAGCAGCGGAAGCTTTCCCCTCTGCCTCCGCGGCCCTCTGCTCAGCGACCGTGGCCTTCTTCTCAGTGGAGGCGGCCCGCTCCCTAGCCGCCTCCGATTCGGCTTGGAGTTCCTTCAGCCGAGTCCTCTTCGCATCGAGCTCAACCATAGGGGGCGAGGTGGATGAGAAGAACCAGGCTCCCTAATCGATATCCCCCCGGGTGCGGGCCTCTTGCTAAACTCAAAGTGCACCGCATCCCCTTCCTCATCAGAAGAATAAGGAGATCTCGGCCTAGAAGACCCAGCCTCGGCCTGATAAGAAGGACGGAAACTCGGACTGAAATGAGCCATGAAGAAAGAAAGACCAGGTGGGGAAGAACCTAAGGAAACCCCTATTCGGCTGGCAGGAGGAGAGAGAGAGCTAACCTGTAGAAAGCTTGAGGAGAACACTCGAACAACCGAAGGGGATGGAAGGAAAACTCCGGTACGACTGCGGGCATGAAAAATTTGAAAGAAGGTGAGTCATGGAAAGCTACCTTTCTTTTCGAAGTGACCGGTGCCCGACCGTACCGTTATGACTCCCCGGCTAAAGGATGCTCGCCATGTATCACCGATCAACAGGACAGGCGCCTCATTCCGACTGCGATCACTCTGAATTCCATGCCCGCCATAACTACTCCTTGGACGTGGCCACGTGGCACCACTGCACTGGCTCGATGACCCACCTTGCGAATGAAAGGGATATTCCCTACAAGCCAATCTATGTTGTATCTCCCAAACCATTGTAATTGACAATATTCTAATAAAGGCATTATTTTTCATCATACGCTGTGTTTATATTATATGATGAACCCCATATATTAGGGCTATGATTTTAGGGTTATGATGAGATCATACCAGTGAGACCTAAAGTCTTAAAACCTTAACCTAAAATATTCCTAGTCAAAGGAACCCTGAGTAGGGGATCAGGGTTTTCCGGTAAGACCAGCACATCCCATGTATACTAGAAAGGGTGACTGCTCTCACAGTCACTTGTGTATGACACTAATAATGGGATGTGGGTGCTCATTGGAGAATGAGTTCACTGATATGATCCAACTTGAGAACATCTAATGGAGTCTTAGCTACATGTCAATAGAAGGTTCTCATAGTGAGAGTGGTACAAGTAATCCTTTGACCTGAGACTGCCATAAGTACCTTATGTACATGAACCCATGCTTTGGTTCAATCCTAATCATGACACTGAGTCATGCACAGGATTGATACTGGGAATGGTGAATTGGATATGAAGGTAATGAGTAGGTCAACAAGGAATCGATCACTCTTAGTAAGAGGAGATTGCATCCAGCTAGTTAACAATCGGATGATGATTCAGGGAATCTTTGATCAAAGTAAAGATATTAGAGATGGTTTCTAATATCAAGATAATTGAATCATCAATATAAGCTTGATCTAGAAATAAATATAATATTAGATTTGACATATATCCATATCCATAGTTATATTTTGGGTGCAGGCTGATCGAAAGATTTAATTGAACGGTAACTCTCTACTGAAGGGTAGTTTTGGTATTTCACCAGAATTTCCATATCTTCCGGGTAGACATGACACGTTGCTAGATGTCAATCTTGTCTTGTGGGTTGATCAAAATTTAAAGATCACTTATTAGGAAGAGTCCTAATTGATCAAGTCGGGAAAGCCCGGTTTGACCTAAATCGATTAGAAAGAGTTCGAATCAAATTAGGTCAACTTGTATTCGAACCCACTGCTGGTTAGATGTGGAACCCAATGGGTCACACACTTAAGAGGATTGATCATGAGTTTAATTTGTGATTAAATCATCTTTACAGGATAACACTCTAGCAGGTGTTGCAAACCCTAGCTTCTATTCGAATCGGATTCGAATTAGGGTTCCAGATTGGTTCAATTTAGGTTCTAATTGGATCTAATTAGACCCTAATTGAGTTTATAGGGATTATGGCTAACCCTATTGGCTAGCCATGTAACTAGGCTAGCCTCCCCACCCGCCCCTTTGCATTTTCATGCCAAAATGCCAAGAGTCCATGCGCTTATGGACTCTTGGCACGCCATTTGGAAGTCCATGGCGCATGGACTCTTGGCGCGCCCCACTTAATTCTCCGATGAATTAAGATGGGGCGGCCTCCTTTCTTAGAGTTAGTTCTTCACTTGTCCCCTCTTGGATGGGAATCCAACGGCTGATGGATTTTTAAGAAAGACAAAAGGCGCTAACTCTTCCCGGTTGCGTGAAATAATGTCTCTTTGGAGACCAAAACATCGCGATTCTTCTTCTGGAATTTCATGACTTTTCTTTTAGGAAAAGCCATGAGTTTTAATCTGGAAGGGCGTGAGAAGGAGGGAAGGGGGCATGAGAAATATGGAAGACCGTGAGAAATATTTTACGGAGAGTTGTGTTCTTTTGAAAAGGCACCTTTTTGTAATCTATTTAAGGAACAGAGACTTCGGGTGATTGACTAATGTACGACAGAGGTTTTCTTTTTTTTTTCTTTTCTTTCCAGGAGACTGATTCCTCTTTAGCTTGTTTAGGACACAGAGAGTTTCCCTTTTACAGAGTTCTCTTCTCTGTTGAAACTCAAGTCTAAAACAAGAGATAGGAAGAATCTCTCGATCAGTAAAAGAAAAGAATTACTACTCTGTTTCTATTTCCTTTTACATTAAGACATTAGTGTCTTAAATCCTCCTCCTCCTTCAAGACAAGAGTTTTATTCTTAGGACAAGGTCTTAAGAAAGGGAGAGGAAGAAGAAAGAAAGGAAGTAAGGAGTCCCTACCGTGGAGTTTTAAAGCCATAGTCCTCTTGAGTTCTAGGATAAGAATTCAAGTGAAGGAATTTTGAAGAAGCTAGCATCTTGATCAATCTTTTTGTGGATCACCATTGGAGGGTGGACATTTGGACGCCTGGTGAATTCAAAAGGGGCATTCAACATCAAGTGTTGATTCTATATCAAAATTGGATTTAGCGTTAACAGGTTGGTGCCCTAATTCTAACAATGTAAGTTTGCATGAAGAATATATGTTTTAATCCTGAATAAGGAGATCCTGGCTAAGGGTTTATGGTGCAAATTTCATCATTTTTGAAATTATTTTTCACAATGGTGCACCAGATTCCCAACAGCGAAGCACCGTCGATCGTGGTCATTATTACACTACATCTTCGCCTTTCCATGTTAGCACTACAATTACTCCCTTCGTCCCGAGCACCGCATGCCAATTGGCCTCGGGAGTGGGGGGCAAATGATGTGGCAAGAGTGCTGATGTGGGACACCCGTCGGATACCGTGTCCATGTATGCTGCCATGGAGGACGCTTTCTCCCGAGCTCCCTCACCGGGCTGAGCTCCCTTAGAGCGCCTGATCTGCCTGCTGAGACCGAGCACCATCCTTCACCAGGTCGGCCTCCCACAAGGTCAGGTGCACCTAGGTCGGAGTCGAGCGACCTTCCTAGATCGGACCCCCCGAAGCCAGGAACCGTGGTTCGGAGTCGAGCTCTATCCTCCTCCACCACATGGATCCCCTTCGAGGTCGGACCCTCCCACCTGAGGTCGCATGCCGCCCCCCTTTGCCAGGCTGGGCCCCCGAGGTCGAGCCCCGCGGTCTGGAGTTGAGCTCAGCCCTCCTCCGTCACGTGGGGTCACTTTGAGGTCGAGCCCGACGGAGCTTAGCCTTGCTCTCCAACTCGGCCACCACCTCGGCCAGGGCGCCAATCCACTGGGGAACAGTGCCTTCCCTTTCAAGACATCGGCAGGCCTCCCAAGGACCATGAAGAAATGCCTACAATGCCACAATAACTACCCGCTACTGCCACTTACGCCAAAAGAGAAGGGAGAGAAGTCCCCCGGACCAGGATGCCATGCCACCCGTACCACCAGAAAGAGAGGCCAGTCGAAGGGTACGAATCTCGGGGGTGGCGGCCCCCCGATCGAGGCCCTACCAGGAATGGTGTAGCCAGAATGTCAGAACGCATAGAAGCTTCCCCTACCGCATGTCAGGAGACACGTCCCATCCATCGCGCAAATGATCACCTCAACTACAAAGAACGATCGACACCCTCAAAGGGGGAGGTAACATGAAAAATAACACAACACCGGTGCAAGCTTAACCAGAAGGGATGAGGCACCACCATCACAAAGAGAAAAAAAAAGAAAGACAGGCAAAGGAGAAGCGGTTAAGCAAAGAATCCCTCTAGCTCCACCGTCACCCTCCTCCTGACTCACTTTCACTTCACTCTCACCTCATTCACTCCTCCTCATGTGGAGTCCATCAAGAGGGGCTCGATAAGGAAGATTTGTTCCCCTAGATCGCCGCTGACTTGACCATCGGAGTGCCCCCACCGGAATTCCCGGCCCGGGCCTCTAATGCTTCTTTCCTTGCAGGTGTCGAAGAGCTCAGGGAAGACCGACCGGCTGTCCGACGCCACTGAGAGCTACGGGCCATGGCGATCTTGGCACGGCAACAATTCTTAATTAATCAGGGACTGTAAACTTTATTTAAGCTCTTTTTCATTCGAATAAAAATATGAACAATGAAATATTGAAACCGATCTTTGCTTTGTTTTTTCAATTAGGAGATCTTTGCTTTTCTGGGTAGAAGAAGGGCCTTCTTCGAGAAGGAGAAGGGAGAGCCCCAACCTTCATTTCTCCGGGTAGGAGAAGGGACCCAACCTTTATTTCTTCAGGTAGGAGAAGGGTTCCCAACATTTTTTTTTATCGCTGTTATTTTCATCTTAATTTCCTCTTTCCTGAATCAACCACCGATCCATCTTCCCGAATCTACCCGATTGCCATTTTCCAGAATTGCCCGAGTGACTAACCACCGGAACCCCCTGTGCATAGATCTTTACACGATGCCCGTGATCGCATCATCTCGGAGATGATCCTCATCTACCAGGATCTCCGCATCAACCTCCAACAACCCAATGAGCACATCTATGGCGCCACCCTACGCTTCCTTGGCCGCCTCTTTGAGGTCAAGATTTTGGAGCCTTGATCCCCTCCATCCACTCCAACCTCGAGCGCCGCCACTCTTTCATCCGCTACCATCCCTTCATTTGCCATCATGTCCTTTTCGCCTGAAGCCATTGATGAGTCACCTTCGCCTTCCCACCATCGGGATGCCTCTCTACTCAGTCGTTCCCTCCTCCATCTCACTCCTCTTCGATGGCTGACCAAACCTGCATTAGTTGACCGGATCCCACCTCCACCCGTCGACTATGCCATCCAGACATCCATGCCATTCCATCCTCCAAGCTATGCCAGTCACCGGAACAAGCCGTGCCACCTTTCTACCCACCATGCCGTCGCCTTCAGTCCATCGTCGTCATCGGTGGAGAGGCCACCAGATCTGCCCCTCCAAAGACCTCCCCTATTCCGGTCTAGAGAGGAGAGCTCCCTATTTGGGCATGATCCTGAATGCATAGTCGGCATACATTTGCCGACTTCAAGCGCAGGAATCCAATAAAAAAAAGGTGAAAAGGAAAATACATAAAAAAAAGAGTGGAAAAAAAGAGAAAAAAAATATGAAAAAAAGGGGTTTATTTGAATAAAAAAAAATTGGGAAAAAATTAAATTAGGTTTAACCTAGCCTAGGGTTGTTTCTTAATGACCAACGGTCCGATCTCCTAGACTAAATATTGATCAGGGTCTGTCCTGCATCATTCAGCCTCAGTCGTTGATAAAGCAACTGAATTTTATTTCTTGCTAAACCATGAAATCAAATTAACTCCATGAAATTAACAAGTTTCACTAGTACTTTTTCTATCTAGTTTACATCCAGCAAAGTTAGCATCAGAATAAGCAATTAATTCAATTGATGAATCTCTAAAGTACCACAGTCCAATATCAGTTGTGCTAGATAAATATCTAAGAATATGCCTAATAGCCAATAAATGAGATTCTTTAAGAGTAGACTGATATCTAGCACACATACATACACTGAACATAATATCTGGCCTACTAGTAGTTAAGTATAATAGTGAACCAATGATACCTCTATACAATTTTTTATCAACATTTTTACCTCATTCATCTTTATCAAGTTTGCAAGAAGGGCTCTAGGTGACCTAATGACTTGGTTGTCTCTATCCCAAACTTCTTTAAGATTTTTTTTGTGTACTTAGCTTAGTTGATGAAGATCCCTTCTTTAGTTTGCTTTATCTGGAGTGCGAGAAAGAAGTTTAACTCCCCATCATGCTCATCTTGAACTCTCCCTACATAATCTTGGCAAACTCTTGACAAAGTATTTCATTAGTAGCATCGAAAATGATATTATCAACATAAACTTGTACTACTAAGACATCATCATTTTTCTTTTTCAAAAATAGTGTAGTGTCAACATTGCCTCTAGAAAATTCATTTTTAAGTAGAAATTTACTTAATCTATCATATCAAGCTCTTTGAGCTTATTTTAAACCATACAAAGCCTTGTGAAGTTTTAAAATATGATTAGGGCATTCATGATTTTCAAAACCTGGGGGCTATTCAACATACACTTCTTCTTCAATAAAACCATTTAAAAAGGCACTTTTGACATCCATTTAAAATAATTTTAAATCCATATAGTAAGCAAAAGCAAGTAATAATCTGATTGCTTCTAATCTAGCAACAAGAGCAAAAGTTTTATCAAAATCAATATCTTCTTCTTGATTATAACCTTTTACTACCAATCTAGCTTTATTTCTTGTTACTACTACATTTTCATCAAGTTTATTTCTAAAAATCTATTTTGTTCCTATTATTGAAATATTAGAAGGTCTTTCAACTATGGTCCAAATTGATGCAGGACTATTTATGCATGCCAGTTATTTTTTTGTTATTAGGCATTAAGTTATAAGTTTGTATCCTGAGTTTCAAGCCAAGATATTAAGTAGAGAATTCTATACAAAATTTAAAGCACAGGTATGCAGAAATAAATCCTAAAAATGAAGAAACAGGACCACCAAGACTAAGAAGCCCTAGTTAGGACTAGCTCTTCTGCAATACCGCTACCAGAGGAGTCTAGGGGATGTACCTGGTAGAGATTTGAAGATCAATCCATGAAAAGTTTGCTCTGCGCTCTCGGATACATCCTGAAAAACAAAGCTATCAATCCTGCAGATTCGTAGCTTTCAATCCGGTGATCCGAAAGCTAGTCAGATAGAATTCTAGGATTCATGAACTCTGAGAGATCTGCAAATCACCTAACAGGGGTTAGAAAACAAGAAAGAAAAGGGTTAGATCATTGAAAGAAGAAGAAGGAAAAGAGGTTTGAGGAAGGCGGCCAAGGGATGAAGAAGGATGGCGGCTTGGAGGCAGGGCACAGGGATCACATGGATTCCTGGAGGGATCACAAGATACCCTTAATCACATAGAAATTCACTCAAAATTTTGAGAAAAACTCAAGAGAAATTCATTCATAATAATTCATAATAATTGATCATTAGTTACAAGAGGGTGGAGGGGTGGGGTATTTATAGATGTTCCCATGCCCTCTCCTAGTTAGGATAGGAATACAAGATTTGATAGAGAGAAGGATTACAAAGTGGCCTAGAACTAGGAGTACATAATTTGAGTAGAAATAAAATAGGATCTTCTTGTTAAAATTGGTCTTCTCTCCTTCTTTGACTTGGTCAAAAGCTCCATCTTGGGCTTGGATGCCTAAATGGACTTGGGCTTAAATTTTAAGGCAGCAAGGGCATCCTCTAATGGGCTTGGGCAGTCTTCAAACTTGGGCGCATGGGCTTGGTCTTGGGTGGCCTCCAAGGTTGGCGCATGGGCCCGATTCATGTCCTCCTGGTGGTCTAGAAATCCTAGGCTCCATCTGAACGTGGACTTGGGAAGGCCTGGGGTGCCATGGGCTCCTGAGATTGAGAAGTCTCCTGGGCTGGGGTGCCTAGAATATTCCCGAGTATCATGTGGTGCTTGGAATCTTCATATGTGCAGCTTCATAGGCTTCTACTTTGAGGCTGGTTCTACTCCTCTTGTATTAAACTGGAATTATACTTACAGGACTCAATTGGACTGGACTAGGGTTGAGACAACTCAATTGGGCTTCTAGTCTCAACTTAGTACAAGACTCAACCTACTTAACTGGAGTGGATTAATTACAAAATTAACACATATTAAGACGTCAAAATTGACAAATGGCTCACAATGAGCTGACTCGATCAACTAAGCTTAAATGTAATCCAAAGCTTGACTCATAAGCCCTAATGGCATGAGTCGACTCTAGATACAGGACTCAAGTATAACAGAGCTCAAGGCCCAAATACAGGATGCCATGGGCACAATCAGGCTTAACTGATCAAAACCCTAATTATAGGACATCAAGTGACTCAATTGACTTAAGCCCTACTTACAAGATTCAAAGGGCTAACAGAACTTGATTATTGGACTCAAAGACAAAATTGGAATCATCGCTAAGGGACTTAAAACTCAGGGACCCATAATGAACTAGGGTTGACCTGATGTCCCCATCACAAACTTTATTTTTTAAAATTGATTTAGTTCATCATGCATAGTGGTGCGGTTACCAGGGCCAGAAGAAATCGGTTGGTTCAACCCGCATCCCTATGGATCACCTATGAATAAGCCCTGAACCCAAAATCCTTTTACTATGTAAATATTTTATTTTAAATTATGTTATTTTGGCTTAGTTAGGGTTAGCCCTTTTTACCAAATGTAATTAGGGTTTTGTTATTTAGCCTTTTGGGCTAAACCCATTTTACCATATTGAGTCAAAACCCCATTTATCGGTTGTGTCAAACCTTATTGGGCCAAATCCTGTTTACCAATTTATTCTTTTTGTTACATGAGGTCTTGGCTATTGATCAAATTGGGTTCCAATTGATCAAGTGGGATTTAGTTATTTGGTTTTGAGTCTTGTAATAATTAGTTATTGAGTCCTGTAATACAAGGGGAACCCAATTGAAGACCCATATGATTTCATATGCACCCAATTGAAGATCACATGTGCTAGCCCAAAACAAGCCATGTGACTCCATGTGCTAGCCCAAGTCAATTTATTTTTGGTGCCACCTTTTCAAGAAAATTGGACGATACCTTCCACATCATCAGGGGACATCAACACATGTCATGTTTGGACATGTCATGCCATTTCATTTTGGGACAAGAACACATGCCATGTCACTTTTATTTGGACATGACACATGCCATGTTTTTTTTTTATTTTTGGTCGGCCAAATGAAAGAAAAATTGGTGCCATTTAGTTTTAAGATGTGTAAGTGTGAAGGACTCTCCAAATTAGTGCCCTCCACTCAAGTTAATTCATGCCAAACAAGAAAATTTGGCCAAAGCTTGCTAGCTTCTTTCTTGATGCCACCGTCCAAAGATTTTCAAACCAAATTATTCATTCAAAGTGCTGGAAGTCCAAGGGTTTCTAATTCAAGCATTTCAATCAAACAGGTTGCCAGCTGCTTAAGTTCTCAGAACTCAAGAGTTTCATCAAAACTCTTGAGTCTTCTTTTATCTAGACTGAAGAGTCCACTTACCTGCAGAAGTCCTCATCATCCAAACTCCAGAGTCCAGCAACCAAGGCCAAGTGATGAAGCATCTTGACCCTATATCAAGCCACCTCACCCTATCTCCATCTTGGCACCCACTTTGGATGAGAAGTTCATGGTTGTCGCCCACTTTGAAAGAAGTCCAGATCAGCCTAACAAGTAAGAGTCCAGGCTGCCTAGACCAAAAATCCAGGAGTTGTAGTCCAAGGGACAAAAAGTCTTGTTTTTGAGTTCCTTACACCACTAGTTGAGGGTCTATAAATACCCCATCAACCTTCCCTTATAAATAATAATTATTATTCATTAATAAAGAGACTCTGTCAAAATTTTTTCCTTTTCTATTTGCATCGTGGGGTGTGAGGCCCTTTTCCTTTGTTCTTCGAAATATCGCAAGGTGTGAGGCCCTTTTTCTTTATTCTTCGGAACATTGTGGGATGCGAGGCCCAAGTTATCCTACCTATCCAGTCAATAAAAAAATCCCTAGCCACCACTTCTAACCATTTCCCTTCCATTCTTTTCCCTTCCTTTGCTGCTTTCTAATTTGTATTTTTAATTGTTGAGTGTTTTTATGTGATCAGGATTTGAAGTCAAGTATTCTTGCCTCAAAACCAGCATCGCACAGAAGATCAGAGCCCAGGATCAAGTTCTTGAAACCCTACCGCAAGAATCTTGAGAGTCCTGCCAAATCTATTTCAGAGAAGCAATTTTCGTTGGTAAAACTGAAAACTTATTCCCATCTATTTATTTTATGATTAGTGGTAAATAAACCCTAGTTTATGATGGTTTCTCAACCACCAAGTCCTGCTTTTTAGTTACTTTGTAGGTTTACTTGTGCAGGTACTTAACTAGAACTAGTTTCCTTAATTGCATATTTTGAGTCTTCTTTAAAAATCTGAAAAATATTAAAAAAATTATTCTCTACTTTTCTCAAATAATTAGGTCTTAATAATAGTAATTTAGTTTTAATTATTTATCCCGCATCAATTTTGGTATCAGAGCGAAGGTTAAACTAGAGTTTAACTACTAGTTCTGAAATTTCTATATACCTAGAACTAGGTTGAAATTAAGTTGCATGAAAACCATCCCAAAAAAATTCAAAAAAAATAATAATTTTTTTTTTGTTAATCTAATATTAATCCTCTACTAATCATAGAAAAATCAGATAAAAATAATTTTTTTCTACTATTTTCTGGTGAAAGAAAATCACGCCTCCTGAGCGAGTATACGAAAGTATACTTATGACCCATGGGAGTAATGAGCTATGGCCGGACGTGAAATCCTAAGATCGGAAATCTAAAATTGATTTGATCTGAAACTTAATTTGCTGATAATACAAAAAAATAATTGATTGTTATTTTTTTGTTATTTTTAATTATTTTAGTTTGATTGCATCTAGGGTTTCATCTTGTGCGTGCATCATCAAGAAACCTAATCTTAAGGGAATACAATATTTACATAAGGGAGGGATTCATCACCCTTCCTTAGCCCACAATCACCACCTTTACTTTGATCCTAACCTAATTAAAATTAATTAGACTTAAATTGCTCTAGTGAGCTAGGGACACCAACAGGTCGGGTTCCAAGTATTGTGTGTAAGCTAGTGCACCCAATCCTTTGATTATCACTTGAATATGGTATCTAAGGCTAAAGGTCCAGAGGCAAACGCCCTAAATGGTTTCATGGTTTTTAATTAGGACCCTGCGAGAGCAGGGGGAGCCTCCCACGACCCCACCTCTTACCTAGCCAGTGGACAGGATAATTACTAGATTGGTTGTAATTTGAGCTGACCCATTTTACTTGAGCTCTAGGTCTAAAAAATCCTAGTCCAAGTCGAGTTATGTGTGTTTGCATTGTATAACCAATAGATTAGGAGTCTAACCCAACCAGTAGTCTCACCCCAACCTATTGTGACCATGGAGTACAACTTTGAAACCTTTATGAGGTTCATGAATGATCAGTTTTGTTTGCCCTGGTGAATAATAAATGTGACCGAATAGATAAGCGATTCGAAAATCTAAAGAGAATCCATAATATTCGTACTAACCTTGGTTCACCTAGACCAACTTCCCTTGGCCCCTTAACCCATTGACCTGAACCCACTAGGATCAGTACACCTAGTCAGAACCTCGAAATCAGTCTACCTCCCCTTAATCGACCCACCTCTACTACCCCATTGGTTCACCAAGCTTCCATTGTAGTGGAAGTTTATTACACTGATGTGAGCTTAGTAGGTGAGTATGTAGTGAGGAGATACAGGAGGTAGACTCAGAGTTAGATAATCCTGACCATACCCAAACTAAGGCCAACCCAGAATTAGCTGACCTGGTAGGCACCCAGGCTGAAGCCAGCCCAGAATTAGTTGACCCTGATTATACCCTGACTGAAACTATACTGGAAGGACCATTAGAAAAAAAGAACCATGAGGAACATAACCCTATTGCTGAGACTTCACCTGAGGAAATACTAGAAAAAACTTAAATGATAGAGCTTAGTCTTAAAATTGAGGACTTGGTTTATTTAGTCCAGAACCCTCAGGAAGAGTTCACCCCATTAGTCCTAATTGAGTATCTCTTTCCTAAAACTCTTGATTTGTCCTTTTTTCAAGCTGACCCTTTACTACTTGTGGACATAATTCAGTGTCCAAACCTTAAGGTCAACCCAATTAGTCAAGGATTGTTCTATGAGCCCTTTTCTTATGCCCTACCCCACTAGGCTAGCCCTGAATCCACTTCTTATTTCTTACCCTGGCCTGAAGTTTCCACTCTTTCTAGAGCTACCCGATTGCATTTTGTTGAAATCAGTAGGTTGAATAAGTTCTTTATGTACATTTAATTTGCATCCTATTTTTGGAAAACACTATGGTATATATTAGGAATTCATGCTAAATTTTCATCAACATGTCATACATTAACCAAGGGTAATTTTAAGAGAAGACTCAAGGAATACAATGAAGGAGACTTTGTCATAATTAGACTATGACCTGAATAGTTCCCACCTGGAACCATGAAAAAATTATATACCCGTAGTAGTGGACCATACAAAGTAATTAAGAAAATTGGACCTAATGCCTACGTGCTTGAGTTGCTACCTAAACTAGGCATTAGCTCTACTTTCAACGTTTCATACCTTATTGAGTATAAGGAGTCAATGTTGATTCCTAGTGAGCCATTTGGGCATGATCCAGTTCTTGAGAGTGAATCAACCTAAGTGTGTCCACCTGCCATACCACCAGCCCGGAGAGACAAGATTGAATGGATCTTGGATGACAAGATTATTGCTATCGGAGCAAAGATTATCAATGATATCTAGTTCGTTGGCTAGGATAACTTAAGACTGATGATTCTTGGATCACCAGAGAGGACTTGCAGAGAGTTGACCCAGACTTGCTAGAGCGCTATCATAGCGACATTAACCCATACTCAACAGGATTGAGTTCCTCCCACCCGAGAAGAATTGGTGTGGGCACCAGGGCCAGAAGAAATTGACAGGTTGAATCCACATCCCTGTGGATCACCTGTGAATAAGCCCTGAACCCAAATCCCTTTTATCATGTAAATATTTTATTTTAAATTATGTTATTTTGGCTTAGATAGGGTTAGCCTTTTTTACCAAATATAATTAGGATTTTGTTATTTAGCCTTTTGGGCTAAACCCTTTTTACCATGTTGAGTCAAAACCCCATTTATCGGTTGTGTCAAACCCTATTGGGCCAAACCTTGTTTACCAATTTATTCATTTTGTTACATGAGGTCATGCCTATTGATCAAATTGGGTTCCAATTGATCAAGTGGGATTTAGTTATTTGGTTTTGAGTCATGTAATAATTAGTTATTAATAGATGTAATATAAAGGGGACCCAATTGAAGACCCATGTGACTTCATATGCACCCAATTGAAGATCCCATGTGCTAGCCCAAGACAAGCCATGTGACTCCATGTGCTAGCCCAAGTCAGTTTATTTTTGGCACCACCTTTTCAAGAAAATTGGACAACACCTGCCATATCATCAAGGGACATCAACACATGTCATGTTTGGACATGTCATGCCATTTCATTTTGGGACAAGAATACATGCCATGTCACTTTTATTTGGACATTACACATGCCATATTTTTTTTTTTTTTTGGTTGGCCAAATGAAAGCAAAATTGGTGCCATTTAGTTTTAAGATGTGTAAGTGTGAAGGACTCTCCAAATTAGTGCCCTCCACTCAAGTTAATTCACGCCAAATAAGAGAATTTGGCCAAAGCTTGCTAGCTTCTTGCTTGACACCACCTTCCAAAGAGTTTTAAGCCAAATTATTCATTCAAAGTATTGGAAGTCCAAGGGTTTCTACTTTAAGCATTTCAATCAAACAGGTTGCCTGCTGCTTAAGTTCCTTAAACTCAAGAGTTTCACCAAAACTTTTGAGTTTTCTCCTATCCAGACTAAAGAGTCCACTTACCTGCAGAAGCCCACATCATCCAAACTCCAAAGTCCAATAACCAAGGCCAAGTTATGAAGCATCTTGACCCTACATCAAGCCACCTTACCCTATCTCCATCTTGGCACCCACTTTGGATGAGAAGTTCATGGTTGTTGCCCACTTTGAAAGGAGTCCAGATCAGCCCAACAAGCAAGAGTCAAGGTCGCCAAGACCAAAATTCCAAGAGTTGTAGTACAAAGGAGAAAAAGTCTTGTCTTTGAGTCTCTTACACTACTGATTGAGGGTCTATAAATATCCCATCAACCCCCCTTGTAAATAATAATTATTATTCATCAATAAAGAGACTCTATCAAAATTTTTTCCTTTGCTATGTGCACCATGGGGTGTGAGGCCCTTTTTCTTTGTTCTTTAGAACATCGCTGGGTGTGAGGCCCTTTTCCTTTGTTCCTGCAAAATATCGCAGGGTGCGAGGCCCTAGTTATCCTACATATCCAGCCAACAAAAAAAACCCTAGCCACCACTTCTAACCCTTTCCCTTCCTTTGTTGCTTCCTAATTTATGTTTTTTGTTGTTGAGTGTTTGCACATGATCAGAAATTGAAGTCAGGTATTCTTGCCTCGAAACCAGCATCATGCGGAAGATCGGAGCCCGGGATCGAGTTCTTGAAACCCTACCGCAAGAATCTTGAGAGTCCTACCAGATCTATTTCAGAGGAGCGATTTTCATTGGTAAAACTGAAAACTTATTCCCTTCTCTTTAATTTCTAATTAGTTGAAAGTAAACCCTAGTTTATGGTGGTTTCTCAACCACCAAGTCCTGCTTTCTAGTTACTTTGTAGGTTTACTTGTACGGGTAGTTAACTAGAACTAGTTTCCTTAATTGTATATTTTGAGTATTCTTTAAAAATCTGAAAAAATATAAAAAAAACTATTCTCTACTTTTCTCAAATAATTAGGTCTTAATAATAGTAATTTAGTTTTAATTATTTATCCCGCATCATATAGAATTTATCCAATTTGAATCTTTTTCAGCTTCTTCAATAGATTTTGGTTCTACTTATGATACAAAAGCTAAATAATTACAAACATTTCTTAGAGAGGAATGAGTACTTACCCCTTTAGATGGATCACCAATAATAAGTTCTTTGAGGTGTCCATAGGCATACCTCCATTCTTTAGATAATGGCTTGGGTGTAGATGAAGCTCCAACTTCTTATACTTGTTCTTCTTTATTGTCCTGATCACCTTCTTGCTCCTTGGACGATCCTTCATTAATGGTCATTTTTCCAATCTTTTGAATACATGTTTCATCATCAAGAACATCTTCCTTTCTAGAAGATTTTTTGTTAGTCTCATCAAAAACAACATGGATGGACTCTTCAACAAGAAGTGTTCTTCTATTGAAGACCCTGTATGCCCTGCTAGAAGTAGAGTATTCTAAGAAGATATCCTCATCTGACTTTGCATCAAATTTACTTAAGTTATCTTTGCCATTATTTAGAATTAAACAACGGCATCCAAAAACATGAAAATACTTAATAGTTGGTTTTCTACCTTTCCAAAGCTCATAAGGTATTTTCTTCAAAACGGGTCGGATTAAAACATGATTCAAAATATGCATGCAGTATTTATGGCTTCCATCCAAAAATATCTTGGTAAATCATTTTCATAAAGTATTGTGCATGCCATTTGTTCTAGTATCATATTCTTTGTTTCTACTATCTCATTTTGTTGAGGTATCCTAGGTATAGAAAAATTTTGATGAATACCATTTTCATTGTAAAATATTTTAAAATCATAATTTTCAAATTCAATACCATGATCACTACGTAAAGAGATAATTAAAACACCTTTTTCATTTGAGACATTCTTGTAAAACTTAATGAATGCAGAAAATGTTTCATCTTTGTGAGCTAAAAATATTATCCATGTAAAACAAGAGAAGTCATCTACAATTACTAGACTATACTTCTTGCCTCCCAAACTAGTTGTTCTAGTAGGTTCAAAGAGGTCCATATGAAGTAATTCTAATGGTCTAGTTGTAGACACTACTCCTTTTGGTTTGAAAGAAGATTTTGTTTATTTTTCAAGTTGACATGCACTACAAATCTTGTCTTTTTCAAAAGCAAGTTTTGGCAAATCTTTTATAAGATTTTATTTATTCAATTTTGAAAGTAAATGCATACTAGCATGCCCTAATCTACGATGCCAAAGCTAATTAGTTTGATTGATCGTGGCTTCCATTGCCACTATGACCATGTAAATGTTACCATGCCTATGACCAATAAACTTGATGCCATTATTATCTAAACTAGATACAATGCACATAGAAGATTCGAAAACTACTTTAAATCCTTTATCACAAAATTGACTTATACTAAGCAAACTATGTTTCAAACCACCAACAAATAAAACATTATCAATATAAGTAGAGTTGGTGATACGGACTTTATCGATACCGATAATTTTGTCCTCTCCATTATCACCAAATGTCATGTTTCCACCATTTAAAGCTTCTAGAGATGAGAATTGCCTTACATTTCTAGTCATGTATCTTGAGCAACCGTTATCGAGGTATCACAATCTTTTTTTATCCTTGGTTACAAGACATGTCTACAAAATCAAGTCAAGTGAAAACTTTAGGTACCCAAGTCATCTTGGATTCTTTAAGGTTAGTTATAGTGGTTCCTTTTGGAACCCAAACTTTTCTAACATTATTTAATTTCCTTCTATCACACATATAAGTTTATGTCCTAATTTACCACAAGCATAATATGTAATGCTAGAGGATGCAGGCACAAAAAATTTTTAAAATATTTCTGTTATTTTTGGGGTTTAAAACCTAAGCCTGATTTGTTAAAAACTGCTCTTTAGCTATTCAAAAGCAAGTTTAGTTTTTCAGAACTATAAGTCAATTTCTTAATAAATGGTTTTACTTTTTTAAGTTCTTTGCATTTCTTGTTTTCTTTCAAAAGTTCTTCATTTTGTTTTCTAAATTTTTCATTTGTTGCAAAAACTCTATCCTTTTTCAAAGAATCTTTTCTTTAAAAAATTCTTCCTTCTCATTTTTCAAAAAAATAATTTGATCATTCAAATTTTTATTTTCTTATAGTAAACTGTCATTATCTATCAAAAACTTATTATTTGTTTTAGATAGATCCAAATTTTGTTTTCTCAATTCTTTGTTTTTCATTTTTAGTTTTTGATACTCAATAACAAGTTCATCAAAAACATCACGTAATTCTTCAAATGTAAATTCATTTTCAGTTTCAGACTTACCTCTTCATCATTGGCCATTAAGCAGATGTTGGCTACTTCTTGTTGTTCTTCATTGGAGCTTGAGTCTTCACTCTCACTCCATGTTGCCATCATTGCTTTCTTTTTAAATTTCTTTTTGCCCTTTTTGAGAGTAAGGCAATCAATTTTATAGTGACCAGGCTTTTTGCACTCAAAATATATTGGTTGCTCCCTTTCCTTTTCTTTTGCATTCTCCTTATTTGGCTCTCCTCTTTGAGGCTTCTTCTTGTAGTTGAACCTCTTCTTTCTCATGAATTTCTTAAATTTTCTTGAGATGAGAGCTGTTTCATCCTCCTCATCATCTTCATCAGAATCATCACTAAACTCCTCCTTAGTTGTGGACTTGAATGCAATGGCCTTCTTTTTATTATCGTCCACTACCTTTTGCTTCAAGGACAGCTCATATGTCATCAATGAACCAAAGAGCTGCTCAAGTGAAAGAGCATTGATATCCTTGGCTTCTTCAATAGCTGTGACTTTTGGATTCAAGAGGATGGAAGAGACCTGAGGATTTTGTATACAAGTTCAGCATTAGAAATAACTTTTCCCAAACTCCTCATGCCATTAACAATATTTGTAAATCTAGTATACATTTTACTAATAGTTTCATTTGGTTCCATCCTAAACGTCTCATAGGTATGAATGAGCATATTAACTTTGGTGATCTTTACTTGATGTGTACCCTCATGGATAACTTCAAGTATATCCCAAATTTCTTTGGTAGAGGTACAGTTAGATATTCTATTAAACTCACTAGGATCTAATGCACAAAACAATAGATTCATGGCCTTTGCATTAAGCTCGGCTTGCTTAATGTCATTCTCATCCCAATCTTCTTCTAATTTAGGGATGGGAATGTCATTAATCAAGACAGTGGGCTGATGAGGGCCTTTAACTATAGTCTTTCAAAAATTATAATCCATAGCTTGAATGTATATGTGCATGCATGTCTTCAAATAGGTGTAATTTGTGACATTAAACAGTGGGAGACGGTTTAAGGCTTGACCTTCTACAATACCAACATCAATTTGGGTAGCCATTAAATCTTTGACTCAAGATCATGAGATCTAAACACTGAGTACCAAGCTTTGATACCACTTGTTGCCCAGTATAGCACCCAAAGGGAGGTGAATTGAGTTTCTTAAAATTTTAAACTTAAGCAAGTATGTGCTAAACTAAAGTTCTTATGTAACAATGTGATTGTGTTGAATAATGATATGCAGTAGAATTATAAAGTAAATGTAAAGTAAATCATAGCAAATAATAAGGAAGAGCAAGCAATCACAAATACCAAGATGTATAGTGGTTCGGTGCACTTCAAGTACCTACATCCACTTCCCAAGCTTTTCCTTGGGTATTTCCACTATAATCACCAAGATTACAACCAACTTGTTTTCTGGGCTCATAAGTTAAAACCCTTAGTCAGTTATGTCACTTAGGCTCACTAACAACCTTTTCCTCAAGCCAAACCTTGGTTTTAATTCCAATTCATGGCTTGGAAGGGCCTAACCCTAGTTTCAATAGCCTTAAAACTAGTTACAATAATTAAAGTCAAATGTACAGTAATAAGTACAAGAAAAACTCTCAAAAGAGTAGATATAAATATCGTTGAAGCTCTTCTTGAATGCTTGAGTTGTCTCCTTCTTAGATGCTCTTCAATGCACACTTTTGAACAATGATTTGAAGTTTCAATAGCACAAATAAAGGCTTTTTCAGGTGGAATCTCCTTTATGGCTCACTCAAGTCTATTCAAAGGCTTTTCTTAAAAGATGATCTTTGTCTCTTGTGTCTCACTTTTTCTCTTATATCTTCAATGAGTTTGGTGAGTGATAAATAGTCCAAAAACCTTCAAAAAATTGTTGGAGACCGTTAAAGTAAAGAAACTAGCCGTTTGGAGCTATTTGAACCAATTCTGAACTTCTGAAAATATAGTCATTACTATTGCTAAAAGCTATGAGTCGACTTGTGAGTCGATACTTGGATTGACACTTGAGTCTTCATGAGTCGACACTTGGATCAACTCAAGATATAAATTTTGAATTTTCAAGGTTCTGCTTCACTTCTGGTCTCAGGCTATAAGTCGACATGTGAGTCGACACTTGAGTCAGCACTAGGCAAAAGTCCATGGAATGGCATTGTTCTATTCATTTATTATCTCAGGCCATGAGTCGATCTGTGAGTCGATACTTGAATATTATAAGTCGACACTTCATTTAAGTCTAAAAAATGATGTTCTGCACATTTCTGTTCTCAGGCTTTGAGTCAATCTATGAGTCGACACTTAGGTCAACACTTGAGTCGACACTTGGCATGCCAGCTCAAAGTCTACGTGCCTGTCTTCAAGGTGTTGACACTTGCTCCATGAGTCAATACTTTGAGTTGATACTTAGGTCGATACTTAATCTGTGCCATTCCAAAAAGTGTGCCAAACTCCAAAATTCTTAAATTTTGTCCATTAGACTTTTAGTTTCTTCTCCATAAAGTCCAAAGTGATTATTTTCATGGCATTCTAAGATGAGAAGACCTCTTAAACATTAAAATTTATCTTGCTTTGATATCCATAACTTTGATACTCCTAAGTGAAGAATTTGATGTACCTATAACCTGGAATTCATAACTCCAATTGAAATATTAGTACTTACATATACTCAATATTTTGTTATTCATCAAAATCAAGGACCACAGCCAATAGAGGGAGTCCAATGGTACAAACAACACTCAAATCAGAGTTCAATTAAGCTTGAAATCATAGTTTAAAGGTCGTTAAAGATATTGCATGAATATTAAAGTAATCGATCCACCATAGATCGACTGCTTGATTCGTAGACTCCTACACGATCCACCGGCAGCCATTGCTACCGGTCCATGACATAGACTATGGACCAACTCCCTCGTCTCAAGCCTGCAGCCACCAGAACTTCCTCTCGTCATCGCCCGTCACCGGAGGAGTAGCCAAGAAGGCCGCCATGGCTGAAGAAGCCATCGGAAGGCCCATTTTTGGACCAGCCACCACTGTCCTCTTCCTTCGATCAGCCATCTTCCACCATCACCGTGCATCTCCTTCCTCGCCATCATCAAGCTGTCTCACTGCACTGAGCTACCGCACAACCCCTCGCTAACCATAGAAGCTGCTCGAAGCCACCAGAAAAACTGCCACCCTCTCCCTCTCTGTTCTCCACCATAAAACTGCCTCTTGCCCATCTAATCATCGACCGACCACTACCCCGTTACCAGCTCACCATGCTGGAAGCCATCCTGCTGTCAACCAAGCCATCCCCTGCTACCTCTCCCCCACCATCTTTTTCCCCTCTCAATCATCGACCCTCTTTCAATCATAGTCACTATTTTTCCCTCTTCACCAGTCATCGGTCATAGCCTTCCATGGCCACCGATCGCCATCTTCCATCGCCTCTCGCCACTGCACTAGATTAGGAGAAGAGTTCGAGTTCAATTGGGAGAAGGATCGAGGATTCGGAGATTCAAGAGTCCGGATCAAACTCTCTCTGCAAGAGAAGGAAGGAGGCAATGATCACTTCATCTAATCACACATTGGATGGCCAAGGATTTTCTGGTGATATCCAGCCAATTCGGAGCCTGATTGAGTCCAAATTTGACCAAGAGGAAGCCCTAGATAAGCTATATTTAAAGGACCCCTAGGTTATAGAAGAGAGCATCTTGGAGAGAGGAGTATGGTATAGGGTAGAAGGCTCAGATGTGGGCTACCGGTTGGCCTCTAAGAGTAAAGTTTCTTAGAGGAGAGGCTATATCATCTACACCATCTTTCTGCCTACACCAATCTCCAGATCAAGACCTAAAGAAGAAGAAGAAGAAGAGGAAGCCCAGTTCGCTCTATGGAGAACGATGGAAGGAGGCAACATGACATCAACCGACTTCAGGATGAGGCTATGCCAATCAAATTCAGATTCTTTGTTATTACTTTCATAGTTTATTAATATTTTTAGTCCCTTGTAATTAGATTTTAATTAATGCAAAGTTTACTATTATGGCATTTAAATTTTTGTTATTTATTTTCTTACCAGTAGATGCTAAGATCCAACTAACGGATCGAACGTATCAAACTTTAATTCTTTTTTGCACTTTTAATTTTTATTTTTCTCAACTTCAAACTCTTTTTCCTTTCTATTTTATAAAAATCAAAGATTTCAAACTATCCTAAGCAATGCCTTCTCCGTAGATTCGATCCAACTTGCTACTATCTACTTATTTTTAATTTATTAGAAGTTAATTAATTAAACGGATAGTTATGGTGTCTTAACGATAACATCATGGCCTATCAGAGCTCTTCTAGATCGAGGCATGGATATTGGGTGCCATGTTAGCAGTCAGCCACATCGAACGCAGGCTGCCATGTCGGATGCATGAGCCATGTCGGCCACCAACCATGCCAAACGCAAGCACCACATCAATTCCTAGTCACATCAATATCCATATCTCAATAGGTCATCAGTAAACATGATGAAGTAGTGATATTCACCTATGGCTGAAGTGTTCATGGATCCACATACATCACTATATATGAGACACAGAACCTCAATGGCTCTTTTACCTTTTCCAGTAAAAGATGACTTAGTCATCTTTCCAAGAAGATAGGATTTGCAAGTCGATCATGATTTAAAATCATTAATCTCGAGGATTCCCTCTTTAGACAACATGTTCATCCTATTCTTGTTGATATGACCTAGTCTACAATGCCAAAGGTAGACATCAAATACATTTTTTATCCTAGAGCATTTGTTGGACATGTACATTACATTTACATGTTGTGATAATATATAAATATCATTTTTCAGTCATCCATGTATTATAGTAACATCATTCATAATGATATCATAATGTTGAGTTTCGGTGGCACAGTAGAAGGATGGATTTTAAAATTTTCATTTTAAAACTCCAAACAACTTGAAACCCTAAGCCCAGGATCACTTATTCATTATAATTAACAAGTCATTCAATTAGGGTTTGGAAGAATACCTGGAATTCTAATTCCTTCTTCTTTCCACTAGGCACATAAGTGCATGCCCTCTAGAGGTGATCCACATAGGAATTGAACCTAGAAAGCACTCCTTAGTAGGTTGCTTAAACCACTGGGACTCTTCTAATGGCCTTTCTTCCTTTGATAGCCTCTCCTTTCTTGCTCAAACCCTTGCTCTCCAGTAGAAAACTCTGAGCCCTCTCCAAATACTCTCTTCACTCACTTTTTCACTTCCTTATTCACTTTCTAAACCCTTGTCTTAAAATAGCAAACTTGTCTTAAGACAAGACCTAAGTTCTAACAAGGAAAGGAAGAGACAAGGAGAGTGTGGCAGAGTGTAAGTGTAAGAAAGAAAGGATTTTTGATACCCATCAGCCTAAACACCGATGGCTATTTATAGGAGATGGGGAGGCACCATATATGGCTTTTCATCAGCCCTTGATCTATCAATCAATAGATCATATAAGACCCTTCATTAAGAAGGAGTCTTATCTTGAAGAGTCATGATCCTTCTTGCACCAAGTGATAAAATTTTTGTCTCTTCAATTTCCAGCCAAAATCTCCACTTGCCATGTGGCAATAACTAGTTGCAGGAAAGCCAAGGGGCGTGAAAAGAGAATGGAAGTATTGAAGAATTTTAAGATACTTAAAGCAGAAGGACTCTGCCTTATCAATTTGGTGCCAACAATGAAGGGACGCATCCCTTCATTGTGCGCATTCCACTTTCATGCCACTTCCCACCAATTTAATCGATCAAAGCCTACCTGATATGGGTGTCATATGAAAGATGATTAAAAGGGATTTATCACCTAAAAGGTGATTAACAAGTAGAAGGACTCTTGGTCCTTCTGTGCCTATTTAATTGCCGCATATCACATTTGGCGCCAAGAGTCCCTGACCTTTGGGACTCTTGGTATTTGGTGCATAAGAGCCTTAATAATATCAGATAAAATATGATAAAATCACCCCACTTAGGACTCAACCCAATTTAGGATTCTCTCAAATTGGTTAGCCCATTAAGTAACCTTTAGACCCAATTCAATTGGGTTAGGAGTTAGGTTAGCCTACACATGCTAGTGTGTAATCCAGCTAACCAATTAGGATCCCATGACCCTAATTAACTTTCTAGGCCAACTCCCTAATGTGTGTGACCCTTTGGATTCTATATCTAGCCAATAGTAGGTCTAGGTCCTAACCAATTCGATCCAATCGAATCCAATTTGACCTAATTAGGTCAAATTGAGCTACCTTAAGTTGCCAATTCGAACTAGCTTTTGAATTGACTCATGAATCAAATCGAATTGATTCATGAAAATCTACAAGACATAATTGACATCTAGCAACATGTCATGCCTATCCAAAAGATAAAAATTTGGTAGAAAATATCAAAATACCCTTCAATGGAAAGTTATCGTGCAATTCAATCTTTCGATCTCCCTTTATCCCGAATAAGTGATGGGTATGGATAATTGTCAAACCCTAGCACTTAGAAATTTCAAATCTTATTTCGATAATGAAGACTCTACTGATGACTGATTAGAAAATACTTATACTCTCATCCTGCTTTGATCAAAGACTCCCTGAGTCATCAATCGAAGAGATTACATGGGATAACATTTTCTCTTAATAGGAATGATCAATTCCTTATTGGTCCACTCACATCCTTCATACACCTTCCACCATATCCAAGAATACCCCATACATGACTCAATATTATGAATGAGTATGAACCAAAACATGGCTTGGTGTGCATAAGGAACCATGGTGACCTCAGGTCTAAAGATCACTTGCACAACTCCCACTATGAGAACTATCTCTTGACAAGTAGTAAGACTTCTATAAGATAGTCTCAGTGCAGATCAGTTTAGTGAACTCATACCCTAATGAGCACCCTTATCCTTGTATTAGTGTCTCTACACAAATAGCTGTGAGACCAACCACCCTCTCCATCGAGCATACATAGGATAAGCTAGTCTTTTCAGAAGTATCAATCCCTGGATCGATGATCCAATGACTAGGAACATTTTAGATTAGAGTTTATAGAAACTTAGGTCTCACCATTATTGGTGTGGATACCAGGGCCAGAAAATATCGACAGGTTAAACCCACATCCCTGTGGATCACCTGCGAATAAAGCCCTGAACCCAACCCCTTTTACCATATAAATATTTTATTTTAAATTCTATTATTTTGGCTTAGTTAGGGTAAGCCCTTTTTATCAACTGTAATTAGGATTTTATTATTTAGCCTTTTGGGCTAAACCCTTTTTACCACATTGAGTCAAAACCCCATTTATCGGTTATATCAAACCCTATTGGGCGAAACCCTGTTTTCCAATTTATTCTTTTTTGTTACATGAGGTCTTGCCTATTGATCAAATTGGGTTCCAATTGATCAAGTGGGATTTAGTTATTTGGTTTTGAGTCTTGTAATAATTAGTTATTAAGTTATGTAATACAAGGAGGACCCAATTGAAGACCTATGTGACTTCATGTGCACCCAATTGAAGATCCCATGTGCTAGCCCAAGACAAGCCATGTGACTCCATGTGCTAGCCCAAGTCAGTTTATTTTTGATGCCACTTTTTCAAGAAAATTGGACAACACCTACCACATCATCAGGGGATATCAATACATGTCATGTTTGGACATGTCATGCCATTTCATTTTGGGACAAGAACACATGCCATGTCACTTTTATTTGGACATCCCACATGCCATGTTTTTTTTTTTTTTGGTTGGCCAAATGAAAGCAAAGTTAGTGCCAACTCCTTTTAAGATAAGTAAATGTGAAGGACTCTCCCAAATTGGCATCTCCACTCAAGAATTTCATGCTAAAAAAAAAATTCCAATAGTCAGCCAAGCATTTTTTTCATGCCAACTTTCAAGGAGTTCCAAAATATTTGATCACCCAAATGGAGGAGGTTCAACGATTCTCTACCGTAGATGTTTGGATCAAACAGGTTCAGAGCTGCTTAAGTTTTCAGAACTCAAGAGTCTCACCAAAACTCTTGAGTCCTCTTTTATTAAGAAGTTAAGAGTCCAGGATGCCTAGAGCCAAAATTCTAGGAGTTGTAGTCCAAGGGAGAAAAAGTTCACAGTTTGAATCCCTTACACCACTGGTTGAGGGTCTATAAATATCCATCAACCCCCTTGTAATTATTATTATTCATTCATCAATAAAGAAGCTCTGCCAAGTTTTCTTCCTTTACTGTGTGCATCGCGGGGTGTGAGGTCCTTTTTCTTTGTTCTTCGGAACATCGTGGGGTGCGAGGCCCTAGTTATCCTACCTATCCAGCCGACAAGAAATCCTAGCCACTTCTTCTAATCATTCCCTTTCATTTATTTTTCTTCCATTGCTACTTCCTAACTTTAGTTTTCTTTTTTGAGTATTTGTAGGTGATCTGGAATCAAAGACAGGTATTCTTGCCTTGAAACTGGCATCACACGGAAGATCGAAGCCCGAGATCGAGATCTTGAAATCCTGTTGCAGAATCTTGAGAGTCCAGCTAGATCTGCATCAGAGAGACGATTTTTGTTGGTAAAACTAAAAACTTATTCCCTTCTCTTTAATTTTTGATTAGTTGAAAGTAAACCCTAGTTTACGATGATTTCTCAATCACCAAGTCCTACTTTCTAGTTACTTTGTAGGTTCACTTGTACAGGTAGTAAACTAGAACTAGTTTCCTTAATTACATATTTTGAGTCTTCCTTAAAAATCTAAAAAAATTATTCTCTGCTATTCTCTAAAAATCAGGCTTTAATTATTTATCCCACATCAGTTATGATCTTCATAATAACCCTAATTCCTTTGCCCTAATATATGGGATTCATCATAATCTTTAAATAAGACACAGCAATATGATGAAACACAATTCCTTTTATTAATTCAATAATGTCATACAAGAGTTGGAAGATTATAAAAATGCCCTTATAAAGATTGACTTTTAGGGTACTTTTCTTTCAATCTCTGATAGGGGATGGATCAGGGAAGGATTGTCAGCGAGATGAGAAGTCACCAAAGATTAGGGTATCCTATTTTTATTTTATTTTATTTTATTTATGGTGGTAGTGAAGAAAAAATAGAGATGGAGGGTAGGAAAATTGGACACTCTAGGACTTGGAACTTACATTCATGGAGAGACATCTCACCTCTAGGGCAACTCACCCATCCCACTACATGTAGCCTAGGACATTCCACCCATCTCACTACATGTGGAGCCAAGGGCATCCCACCCAAATCGCTACCTAGGGCCGTGAAGGAAAATCCCTAAGACCATAGAGGAGACTCGATAAGAAAAGGGGATAACTAGGGTCTCACACCCCTCAATGCTTTAAAGCGAAGGACAGATGGGCCTCTCACCCTCCCCATACGGGGCGAATGAAAAGAAAACTCTTTTCTAAAAGCTCACTTGATTAACCAAACTATTTTTTTACAAAGAATTGAGGGTGGTATTTATAGACGTATCCAACCCTCATTTGAATTTAAATACAAGATAAAAAGATAGAAATAATTCAAATTCAAATACAAGATAGGATAAGATAAGCCTATCCATATCTCAATCCTAACCAACCAAATCCTAATTCAAGTTTTAAACAAAAGATAAATCCCAAACTAATTTATTAAAATGTGTGCTGCTCCGAGATCAGTGCTGCTCTAGGATCAGTGCTGCTCTAGGATCAGTGCTGCTCTGGGATTAGTGCAGCTCCGAGATAAGTGCTACTCCGAGATCCCCATCATTTTTTTGAGATGGGGAAAACTCGACTCCGTCGAGTTTGGATCAGCAGGGACTCTAGTGAACCGCGTCCAATCAAAAGAGGCTCCGATGTTTCTCCAACTTTGTGATGTTTGACATTCACAGCCTTAAGATGGCCCCTTTCATGAAAGACCCATTTACTGATTTCAGTCACAAACTGGTTATTTCCAGACTTTTCATACTTAGTTGAGCTCCTAGCCTTCTGCACACTAGATCTTAAAAATCTATTGCTAAAGAGGTCCAAAGATCCAGAGATCAATATACGAGCATTATTTCTTGCCTGCACTATAGAAACCAATGAAATAAGAGAGCCTGTAAGCAAGGGAGGGCTTGATAGCTTGCTCTTTGGATTTGCCAAATATGCTAAAGGAGAGGTCAAAAGAATTTTCAAATCAGGCTATTAGCAGGATTGACTGAATGGCCAATTCCACAAAAGAGCACGGGAGCATCGATTTTTCTTGCTTTAAGAAATGTGCAGATCCCTTAAGTGAAGTCGGCAGCAAGGGAGGGCAACTACTTTAAGGAATGTGTAGTGCATTCATATTCATGCAAACTTCTTCGTCTCCCTTCTCCACAGACCGAAACCAGGGATGGACGGACTTCACCGATGATTCTGACGTACCGGTGGTATTCACCGGTAGGCTCTTTGGTGAAGGCGTTGGGTGGAGACTGCGGACGAACAAAACAATGGCCAGCATGAAGATCATCATGGCCGGTGGAGGGGATGGGTGGTCAATGGGGAGTCAAAAGGAAATGGACTCGGCGGCGCGGAGGGGAAGGTGGCCGGCACGGTGCTTTCCACAGATGGAAGAGGCGGTGGCCGGCTTGCTTGGGGAAATGGCCGATAGAGATGAGGCGGCACGAAATTGATGGTGACGTCGGGCTTCACGGGAGGTAGAGAGGAGGGGGGCTCGAACTGGGAGAAGTGAAGGCTGGATATGACTCCGGGCGGAGGGGCGTCGGCAAATCTGTGCGGTCGGTTTTGGAGAAGGGATGTCCTGCAAGATGGGGAGCTCCTCTAGTGGAACGATGATCTCCGGTATCATTCAGGCCAAGAATCAATTCTCATGAAAAGATCTGGAGCAAAAAAGAGGAAGCCCAAGTGCGGAGGGCAGGGCAGCAGCTGGGGAAGGAACCTAAGGTTCCGTGGTGAACCGACGATGGGGAAATGGGATCGCGGGCAGGACGGACCAGTGGAATCCAGTAGTGGAGGTGGAATTGGTGGTGGAGCATGATCATCGGCTGCTGGGTGTTGATCCTTCTTCTCCTCGAGTGTCCGTTCAGTGGGATCTAGCTTGGTGGTGGCCAATGAGGAGGGAAGGCGGATGCCAGGGTGAACTGGAGATGGAGGCCGGTGGCTGACCGATTTGGTTATAGGCGGCGGAGACGTCGATGAGGTGGTGCAGACAGTTCGCCAGAGAGGGGGGGGAGACTATGGTGTGGCGGCAGGGCAGTAAGGAGGCGATGGTGGCAGCAAGGGTGTTGGTGGGGTGTGGGAGGAGTCATGGGAGGGAATGCACTGGTTGAGAGATCTAATTTAAATTTTTTTTTTTTGGAATATGGGAAGTGGAGGGATGGCTGGTAAAAGAGAATTTGGGATGATATGAAGATATCCTGATTTTCTAGCTCTAATACCAATTTGATGGGGGACGGATCAGAGAAGGATCGTAGGCGAGCTGAGAAGTCATCGAAGATTAGGGTATCCTACTTTTTTTATTTTATTTTTTTCTATGGTGGTGGCGAAGGAAAATAGAGATGGAGGGTAGGAAAATTGGACACTCTAAGACTTGGGACTTACATTCACGGAGAGACATCTCACCTCTAGGGCATCTCACCCACCCCACTACATGTAGCCTAGGACATCCCACCCATCTCACTACATGCGGAGCCGAGGACATCCCACCCAAATCGCTACCTGGGGCTGTGAAGGAAAATTCCTAAGACCATAGAGGGGACTTGATAGGAAAAGGGGATAACTAGGGTCTCACACCCCTAGACACCCGAAGGCGAAGGACAGACGGGCCTCTCACCCTCTCCATATGGGGCGAATGAAAAGAAAAACTCTTTTCTAAAAACTCACTTGATTAACCAAACTATTTTTTTATAAAGGACTGAGAGTGGTATTTATAGACCTGTCCAACCCTTATTTGAATTTGAATACAAGATAAAAAGATAGAGATGATTCAAATTCAAATACAAGATAGGATAAGATAAGCCTATCCATATCTCAATCCTAATCAGCCAAATCCTAATTCAAATTTTAAACAAAAGATAAATCCCAAACTAATTTATTGAAATCTATGCTGCTCCAGGATCAATACTGCTCTGGGATCAGTGTTACTCTAGGATCAATGCTGCTCCGAGATCAGTGCTACTCTGATATCCCCATCAATCTCCCACTTGTACTAAAACCAATCGCCCTTATATTTTATACCCATACAATCTAAATGGTGATCAAATTGCTACTGGATAGTGCTTTAGTGAATGGGTCTGCTATATTATTTTTTGTATCTACTCGTTCGATGACAACATCTTGTCCTTGAACATGGTAGAAGTATCTTAGGATGTGCTTAGGCTTATTATGAGACTTTGGTTCCTCAGATTGCACAACTCCAATGTTACCATAATAAAGTGATATTGGTTGTTCTATAGTAGGAACCATGCCCAATTCTGTGATGAATTTCTTCATTCACACAACTTCCCTTATGGCTTCACTTACAGTTATGTACTCTGCCTCAGTGACTGAGTCAGTTATAGTCAACTGCTTTGTACTCTTCCAACTCACTGCACCACCATGTAGAGTGAAGACATACCCTAATATGGATTTACTATCATCTGGATCGATTAAAAATTAGAATCTATATATTCTTTTAGTTTTAAATCTGATCCACCGTATAGAAGAAAAACATCCTTAGTCCTTCTCAGGTACTTAAGGATATTTTTCATAGCTTTTCAATGATCCTCTCCTGGATCTACCTAAAACCTGCTCATTATGCCCAAGGCATAAGCAACATCAGGCCTGGTACATAACATGGCATACATAATTGATCCTATAATCGAAGTATAAAGAATCAAAGCCATCCTCTCTCTTTCTTCTGATGTCTTAGGAGATATTTTCTTGGAGAGATGTATGCCTTGACTCATAGGTAAGTAACCCCTATTACTTCCATTCATGTTGAATCTCTTCAACACTAAGTGAATGTATCTGGATTGGGATAAACCTAGCATCCTCTTAGATCTATCTCTATAAACCTTTATCCCTAATATATAGGATGCCTCTCCCAGATCCTTCATGGAAAACTTTGATGATAGCCAAGTTTTGATTGATTGTAACATTGGGGTATCATTCCCAATGATAAGTATGTCATCGACATACAGAACCAAAAAGACAATTGCATTCCTATTTATCTTTTTGTTATATACACAAGGTTCATCCACATTTTTAATGAAACCAAATTCTCTGATTGCTTCATCAAAATGGATGTTCCAACTCCTCGATGCTTGCTTTAATCCATATATTAATTTTTTAAGTTTGCATACTTGATTTGGTCTTCCACTTAAGATAAACCCTTCTGGTTATGACATATAGACCTCTTCCTAAAGATATCCATTAAGGAAAGTAGTCTTTATGTCCATCTGCCAGATTTTATAATCATAGTATGCCGCTATTGCAAGCAAAATTCTGATGGACCTGAGCATTGCTACTGGTGAAAAGGTTTCATCATAGTCAATACCATGCTTTTGTTTGAAACCATTTGCCACTAGCCTGGCCTTGTAGGTATCTACTTGGCCATCTGCTCCAATCTTCTTCTTGAAAATCTATTTACATCCTATTGGATTAATTCCTTCAGGTAGATCTATCAAGGTCCAAACCTAATTGAAATACATGGAGTCCATTTTAAATTTCATGGCATTTAGCCATTTATCAGAGTCTCTACTCTCGATAGCTTTTGTATAGGTCACAGAATCATCATGCTGAATGATACTGGCATCATTATCATTCCCAATGAAAAAGCCATATCTGAGAGGTGCACCCCGCACCCTCTCTGACCTTCGAAGAGGAGTTGTATGTTATGGCTGTTCCTAATCAACAAGAATATTTGGTTGAGAAATTTCATTCGAAGACTTTTCAGGTATTGGTTGTTGGTTTTGAACTTCACTAAGTTCAAGTATTGTTCCACTACTTCTTTCTTGGATAAATTGTTGCTCCAAGAATGTAGCATGTCTACTGACAAATACCTTTTGTTCAGTAGTATGATAAAATAGGTATCCAACACCCTCTTTAGGATAACCAACGAACCTACATTTGTTAGCCCTAGCACTTAACTTATGTCCAAAATTATTTTTAACATAAGCAAAGCACCCCCAAATCTTCAAGTATTTAAGATTTGGTCTTTTGCTATTTCATACCTCATATGGTGTGCTAGTCACTAACTTTGATGGTACCCTGTTCAATATATAAGCAACAATTTCCAGGACATAGCCCTAGAAAGAAATAGGAAGATTCGTGAAGCTCATCATGGACCTCACCATATCTAACAAGGTGCGATTTCTCCTTTCTGCCACACCATTTAATTAAGATGTATAAGGAGGAGTCCATTCAGAGAGTATGCATTTGTCCTAAAGATGGTTTAGAAACTCACTAGACAAGTATTCTCCTCCTCGATCAGAATGAAGAATCTTAATACTATGTCCAGTTTGTTTCTCAACCATACTTTGATACTCTTTAAACTTATCAAAGGCTTTGGACTTGTGTTTCATCATATACACAGGTCCAAACCTAGATAAGTCATCAATAAATGTGATAAAGTAAGATAATCCATCTCTGACTTGAGTTGTCATAGATCCACATACATCAGTATGTATAAGACCTAATAATTCAGTTGCCCTGTCTCCATGTCTAGTGAATGGAGACTTGGTCATTTTATCTATGAGGCAAGATTCACAAGTTCCTAATGATTGAAAATCATAAGGATCAAAGTAATTATCTTTGACTAACTTATTTATCATTGACTCACTTATATGACCTAATCGATAATGCCAGAAAAATGTGACATTGACATTATCTCTCTTTCTTTTCTTGTTATCAACAAGTAATATTTTATCATTGAGTTCTAAGGTTAAAAGATCATTGATAAAATAACCATGTCCAAATATTTTATTAGAATGAAGAATAAAGCAGCCACTGCTCTTTACACTTATTTCAAATCCTTGTTGTAATAACAAGGGAATCAAAATAATATTTCTTACAATATTTAGAACATAGTAGCAGTCTTCTAACTTTAATACATTAATCAAAGGTAATAATAGAAGATAGGTGCCCACAGCTTCAGCGTTCATGGCTTCACCACTTGCGCCATATAGCTTGAAGTCACCTTTATTCAAGCTTCTAATTCTATGGAGTCCCTGCAATGACTTGCAGATATAAGACCCACATGCGATATGCAATACCCATGAATTAGAAATAGAAGCACTCAATGATAATATGGTTTGTATCATGTACAAATCTTTAGATGCTCCTCCGGTATTTTGCTTCACACTTGCAAGATATATCTTGCAATTTTTCTTCCAATGCCCTTGCTTACCGTAGTGGAAATAGGCTCCATTATTTACAGCCTTCTTTGCTTTCTTCTTCTTTTGGATACTCTTTTCAGGGTTGAATTTCTTTCCCAAACCCTTCTTCATTGCCTTCTTCTTCCTATCAATAAGTAGAAGATGAGCCTTATCTTCCTTAGAATGGCTCTATGCTATCTTAAGTATGTTGAGTAGCTCCGGCAAAGAAGTCTTCAGTTTGTTCATATGATAATTTAGAACAAACTAAGAGAAGAAATCTGGGAGTGACTGCAGGATCAAGTCCTGGTTGAGTTCAGCATCCATTACAAACCCTAATTGACCTAATCAAGTGATTAAGTCAATCATTTTCAGAATATGGGTTTGAACTGATGAACCCTCACTCATACGTGCATGGAACAACTGCTTCGATATCTCGTACCGAGCAGCCCTACTTCGTTCTCCATAAAGCTCCTTAAGATTGAGCAATATGAATTGAGGTTCCATCTCTTCATGTTGCCTCTGAAGCTCATAGCTCATTGCTCATTGAGGCCAACATGATGCACCTGACAGTCATGCCATCATTTAGCCACATTTTATGTGTGGCCCTTTTGGTGCGGGCACCAGACTCAGAAGAAGACTTCAGGGCTCCATCTGGATCTCTGATTAACCTTGCCCGAAGAATTAGGGTTTTCTGGTTTTGTAATAATGGTTGATATGGTCAACTCAATTTTAGTTGAGTCTGTATTTCCCTGCTATTTAAATTTTATTGAGTCATGTTGACACAGTTCAAGTCCTAGTAGTGGTCTAGGTCTTCTCCAGGGTGTCACATTTTCTCCCAAGGCCAAGCAAGTGGGAAGAACCATGACTTAGGGAGAAAGAAAAGGAGGTATCCAAAAGAGTTGAGCCATGGAAGGAAAGAAATTTTCTCTTGAAGAACAAGGCTAGGAGGCGCCACCTACTTACCTTTTGGAGCCACCAATCAACATTTTTGGAACCTCTTGGCCGGCCATATGTGTGGGAATTGATTCTACCAACCTAATTTGAAGATCCATCCTATTAGTCCCACATGGAAAGATGTAAAACCCTGCTCTCTTGTAAAGTCCTATAAATTAAACCCCTCTTGTAAGTTTTAAAGATATCTGATGAATGAATCCAATTTATGTGTGAGCAAACTTTGTGTTTCTCTCTTCCACACTTGCATCCAGGTGTTGAGCTCCGTGAGGGAGTAAATCCGGGTTCCCCAGGAACCTTGAGGAGGTGTGAGATCTCCAACCCCAAAACCCTAGGTTAGCCACTTCACTTCCAAACCCTAGCCGCCCTTCATCCTCTTCTTTCCACCAAACCCTAGCCTACCCCATCTCTCACGGCCACTCTCTCCAAGTCAAGGCCGACCACCAGCATCCAGGTCCAGTCCGAATACTTCAGATTCAGAGCAATTCCCAGAGAAAGTCAGATCAGCCTCCAGGAGAATCCGGATTTAAGCAACATCAGCTTTCAAGTTCTTCAATCTGGTAAATCCTTCCTTAAGTATCTAGTTTCATAAATTATTCTTCTTTCCCAGATCTTGAGTTCAGGAGAAGCCGACTCTGCTAAAGGACCAGTATTGGAGGATCCATTTCGAAGATATCTGAATCTGGGGATCCAACAATCTGCTCAAGAGAGTCCTTCCACTAACTCTGTGAAGATCACTGCCTGGTCTGTAACCCTTCTCTTCTCCTTACTTCTGTCCTGTTTAAAGTTCAGAGCAAAATCCTAGGTCTGGGAGTTTCTCAACCCCCAGCGATCCTTTACTTCTGAACTACTCTGATAACCTAGTTTCTTTAAAATTGTGCTTTCAATTATTACATAGTTTCTTTCAATTTAGTTTAACTTTCCTTTGAGTCAAAGCCGACCTCTGAAAATATTAAAAAAAAAAAAAACAACAAAAAAAGAATTAGTCTTAATTTACTTCCATATCGCATCTCTTTTGTTCTACATCATTTTTGGTATCAGAGCCATGTATAGGATTTCTGACTTGTTTGCATGTGTTGAGTATCTCTCTTTTACTTTCTCTGCTCGAAGTAGACTCCCCAGGACGTCCGATCCTAGGAATGAAGCGAGGTGCAAACCTCCTCTTTCCATTCCATGGGGTGTTCCTAGGGCATGTAGGGGATCCGCTGGGTTACAACTTCGTAGCAGGAATTGTAAACGGGGGAAGCACTCTATTTTCAGTCTGTAACTATCCTGTTGCAGGAATTGTTTCTTATTGCAAGTAACTTTAAATTGTATGATTTTTATTTTGCTGGAACCAGTATAATTGAACCTATTTTACATAATTTTCCTGTGATTTATTGGTTTCCGTGAAATTTTCGAGAGTTAAATTACAGCAACTCTGTTTCTGTGCTTCTGCAATTCAATTATTTTGAGTGATCATCTCCAAATTCATCTTAAGGAAAATTGAGCATCTAAGATAAGGGGAGGAGTTGATAACCTCTCCTTAGCCCAAAACCACCACCCATTCATCCGATCCTAAGCCTAATTTTAAAATTTATTAGACTTAATTTGCCCTAGTGGGCTAGGGACATCAACAAGTCGGGTCAAGGCTAGTGTTGAGTCAGTTTGTCTAGTTACTCTATGTGTGCTTTGTACTCAGTGTCTAGAATAGTGGTTCAGGGATTCTATCCCGAAGGGCTTGTGTGTTGGTCCGCCTACCTGGCCAATCACTGATTGGTGTTTAGGATTGGCATCTAGGGACCTAACACTCCCCTTACACCTGCCTAGCTGAGTCCCGAGTTACTACAGGCTAGCTTGCCACTCTGATTGGGCATCTAGTTTGGGCTCTAGGTCTAGTTAGCCCGTAGTCATTTCAGTTGAGTCTCATTTGGTGTGTTTGCTTGCATCATCATGTCTACCCGGAATGGAGTACCCTACCAACCTGGTCAAACCCAACCTGATTTAGAGGCCATGGTTAGAGCTCTTACTAAGAGTATGAACAAATTGAGTCAGGATGTGACTGCTACTGTTGCCCAGTTTAAAGAATAGGTCCATGAGAATTTTGCCCAGCTTAGGGATCGAGTCCAAGTACTTGAGGAACCTAGGCATCAGAATTGGACTCCTGACCTAGATTTTAATGTGCCTCAACCTCATCCACACCAAGAGCCTAGAAGACCTTTATACAGAGATCCTGAACCTAATCATAGGAGGCCTGACCCAGAACCTGAAGATAGAGATGATAGGTTCATTCGGAACATCAAATTAGATGCACCCACTTTTGATGGTAGCTTAAACCCTAAGGTGTATTCTGATTGGGAGGGTGAGATGGACCAGTACTTTGAGTGGTATGCCATGTCTGAGGAAAGGAAGTTCAAGTTTTCCAAGATGAAGTTAGTACGTCAAGCTAGGTTATACTGGGGGAACATTGAGCTAACCACTAGAAGACGAAATGTAGAGCCCATAACCACTTGGCAGGGTATGAAAGAGAAGCTTAGAGATAAGTACCTACCCATTTCATACCAGCAGAATCTATTAGACCAATGGCAGACTTTGAAACAAGGGAACCGATCTGTATCAGACTACATAACCACCTTTGATGAATACCTGATGAGATGTGATGTGAGTGAAGCCCATGAGATCACTTTGTCTAGGTTTAGGGCTGGACTTAGGGAAGACATAAAGAGGGAGTTGTTTCTGAGAGAGGTTACTGACCTAGACCAAGCCAATCAGATTGCACTGAACAATGAGAAGTTTCAAAGAGGACCTATGCCTTCTAGGGTTAGTGCCCCAATCCCAAGAAATGGACCTAGCCAAGTTACCCCTAGCAAGCCTAATCAGGGTATTCCCACCCCTAGGCCCATGGACAAAGGTAAGGCACCTGACACCCAGAGAACCCCTAGTATCATCTGTTTTAAGTGCCAGAAGCCCGGTCATATCTCCAACCAGTGCATAGCCATAGCTTGTTTTAAGTGCCATAGGGTAGGTCATGTTTCTAGCAAGTGCCCTCGTAGATCCCTTTACATAGAAGAAGGAGAAGAAGAGAATTCCGGGCCCAATGAAGAGTTTGAAGAAGAAGTTTATGAGGCCGGAATGAATTTGGTCGATGAGTATGAAGGAGAGGAGGAATCCACAGAGTCTGACCAATTAGGGGTTGTGAGATGCATCCTGTCCCAGAATAGAGTTCAGGAAGATTGGCGTAGGACTAACATCCTACAGACTTTCCTTAAACTAGGGGATAAGGTATGTAAGATCATCATAGATAGTGGGAGCTGTGTGAATGCTATTTCTGCTAGCACTGTCAAAATGTTAGGCTTAACCCCAGTTCCCCACCCCAACCCCTATAAGGTTTCTTGGGTAGACTCTACCTCTATACCCATCCAGTCTAGATGTCAGGTCCAAATCCAAATGCAATCCTATCAAGAGAAGATTTGGTATGATGTCTTGCCCATGAGGGTGAGCAGTATAATTCTTGGAAGACCTTGGTTATATGATCATGATGCCACCCTCTTAGGAAAATCCAACACCTGTGTCTTTAGTTTTAATGGGAAGAAAATCACAATCCATTCAGTCCCTCCTAAGGACAAGGCAGCTAAAGGACCCAATAAGGTCAGAGAGATGAAGACTGGAGTGAACCTAATTAGTGCTAAGGATCTAGAACAAGAAATTCATAGTGGTTCACCTATTTGGATGTTGACTGCTAAGGAACTTAGGACTCCTACACCCTCAGAGCCTCCTCAGGAAGTTAAACCTTTGTTAGAAGAATTTGAGGATGTTTTTCCCGAGGATCTGCCAGACCACCTTCCACCTCTTAGGGATATCCAGCATTCCATAGATTTAGTCCCAAGAGCTACTTTACCCAACTTGCCCCATTATAGGATGAATCCATCTGAGCATAAGGAACTGCAAAAGCAGGTTGGAGAATTATTGAGGAAGGGGTTCATTAGAGAGAGTCTTAGCCCTTGTGCAGTCCCTGCACTTCTGACCCCAAAGAAGGATGGCACGTGGAGGATGTGTGTTGATAGTCGTGCCATCAACAAAATCACAATCAAGTATAGGTTCCCCATCCCTAGAGAGATGACATGCTAGACATGATGGCCGGTGCAATGGTTTTTTCTAAAATTGATCTCAAGAGCGGCTATCATCAGGTTAGGATTAGACCAGGGGATGAGTGGAAAACCGCTTTCAAAACTAAGGATGGTCTCTATGAATGGGTTGTTATGCCTTTTGGGTTGTCCAATGCCCCTAGTACTTTCATGAGAATTATGACCCAGGTGCTTAGAGCTTTCATAGGGAAGTTTGTAGTTGTTTATTTTGATGACATCCTGATCTATAGTAAGACCCCTGCAGATCACCTAGGCCACCTTAGACAAGTCTGCCAAGTTTTGAGGAATGATAGTCTCTACGATAATCTCAAAAAGTGTGAATTCATGACCAGTAGAATTATCTTCCTTGGTTTTGTAGTAACCCCTGATGGCGTGGCTGCCGATCCAGAAAAGATTAGGTCCATAGTAGAATGGCCAGAGCCGACCAACGTGCTTGAAGTCAGAAGTTTCCACGGCTTGGCTACCTTCTATAGGCGATTCATCAAGGGGTTTAGTACTGTAGTTGCTCCTATCACAGACTGTATTAGGAAGGGAGAATTTCAGTGGACTAAAGCAGCCCATATATCCTTCCTAGATCTTAAGGATAGGATGACCCAGGCACCCATTTTGAGGTTACCTGACTTTTCTAAAGTATTTGAGGTGGCCTGTGATGCTTCAGGAGTAGGCATAGGTGGAGTCCTAAGCCAAGAGAACCATCCCGTAGCATTCTTTAGTGAAAAACTTAATGATGCTAAGCTTAGGTATTCTACCTATGATAAGGAATTTTATGCGGTAGTGCAAGCTTTGCATTACTGGAGATATTATTTGCTACCACAAGAATTTGTGCTATTTTCGGACCATGAGGCTCTTAGATTCTTGAATTCCCAGAAGAAGCTTAACCCTAGGCATACTAAGTGGGTAGAGTATATCCAGTCCTATACTTTTGTTTTCAAACATAAGGCTGGGTCTGAAAATAAGGTAGCTGATGCCCTTAGTCATCGATCTTTGTTATTGAATTCTGTTAGGGCTGAAGTCATAGGGTTTGAGCAGATCAAAGAGGAATATGAGTCATGTCCGGATTTTAAGACTGTGTACCAGGATCTAACTCAAGGACCATCTAGTGATCATAAGGATTATACCCTTTTAGATGGCTTTCTGTTCTTTAAGAATAGGCTTTGCATCCCTAGAACTTCTCTTAGGGAATTTCTGATTTGGGAAATTCATGCTAGAGGTCTAGCTGGCCATTTCGGAAAAGACAAGACCACCCTGGCTATTGAAGACCACTTTTTCTGGCCTAGCTTAAAAAGAGATGTAGCACACATTTTGGCTAGGTGTCGAACCTACGCTGTTGCCAAACAGCGAAAACAGAACACCAACCTTTATACCCCACTCCCTGTCCCAGATCGTCCTTGGCAAGATGTGAGCATGGACTTTGTGTTAGGTTTGCCTAAGACCCAGAGGAGGCATGACTCTATCTGTGTTGTAGCCGACCGATTTTCCAAGATGGCCCATTTCTTGCCTTGTTCCCAAACATTTGATGCGTCTAAGGTAGCCACCCGGTTCTTTAATGAGATAGTTCGACTCCATGACCTACCTAAGACCATTGTTTCAGATAGGGATATCCGGTTCACCAGCTATTTCTGAAAAACTCTTTGGCATAAGTTAGGGACAAAACTTAAGTTTTCAACTGCCTTTCATCCCCAAACTGATGGCCAAACTGAAGTAGTGAACCATAGTTTAGGCAATCTGTTAAGGTGTCTTGTTGGTGAAAACATTAGGAACTGGGATTTGTACTTACCTAGAGCTGAATTTGCATACAATGACTCGATCAATAGGTCTACAGGTAAGAGTCCATTTGAAATTGTGCATGGTTACAAACCTCACACACCTCTTGACCTAGCTCCTTTACCAGTCCACATACGAGTCTCCGAGTCTGCCAAAGTTTTTGCACAGCATATAAAAGACTTGCATAAAGAAATTCATGCCAAAATAAATTTAAGTAATGAAACTTATAAGAAGTTGGCTGATTCTCAAAGACGAGTCAAAACTTTTGATGAGGGAGACTATGTAATGATTAGGTTAAGGCCTGAACGGTTTCCTCCTGGAACCGTTAGAAAGTTACATGCTAGAGGAGCTAGACCATTTAGAGTGGTAAAGAGAGTAGGATCCAATGCCTATGTGCTCGAGTTGCCTCCAGAACTAGGCATTAGCTCCACTTTCAACATTACAGACCTAGTAGAGTATAGAGAGCCAGCTGTGATTCCCAGTGAGCCTTTTGAGCCTAATCCTGCTCTTGAGAGTGAACCCAACCCTGTGTGTCCACCAACAAACTGGCCTGTGAGGAAAGAGCAGATTGAAAAGATCCTGGATAATCAGATTATCTCTACTCGTAATCGAGGATACCAAAGATACCTGGTCCGCTGGCAAGAAAGGCCAGATTCTGATGACTCTTGGATCTCCTAAGAAGAATTACAAGAATTGGGCCCAGACCTCTTGGAGAGATACCAGAGCCAACTTGATCCATACTCGACAGGGTCGAGTTCCTCCCACCTCGGGAGAATTGGTGCAGGCACCAGACTCAGAAGAAGACTTCAGGGCTCCATCTGGATCTCTGATTGACCTTGCCCGAAGAATTAGGGTTTTCTGGTTTTGTAATAAGGGTTGACATGGTCAACTCAATTTTAGTTGAGTCTGTATTTCCCTGCTATTTAAATTTTGTTGAGTCATGTTGACACAGTTCAAGTCCTAGTAGTAGTCTAGGTCTTCTCCAGGGTGTCACATTTTCTCCCAAGGCCAAGCTAGTGGGTGCCACACTCCCAGCCATACTCCCAGCCACATGCCTGAGTCCAGGGGGTGCCACATCTCCATCCAGTATGCTCTGGTCCCCACACCACAAGATAGTAGGTCCCTTCTCTCATGCACCACTTAAGGAGAAAATAATCTGAGATCCACAATTCAAGGGGGCGGCCCAAAACATTCCATAAGAGCCAAGCTATGTAAAGAAAGAAGCTCTTCTTGGGGAGCACTTCAAGGGGGTGCCCAATCCATGCCTAAAAAGCTCAAAGCAAAGATGGGAAGAACCATGACTTAGGGAGAAAGAAAAGGAGGTGTCCAAAAGAGTTGAGCCATGGAAGGAAAGAAATTTTCTCTTGAAGAACAAGGCTAGGAGGCGCCACCTACTTACGTTTTGGAGCCACCAATCAACATTTTTGGAACCTCTTGGCCGGCCATATGTATGGGAATTGATTCTACCAACCTAATTTGAAGATCCATCCTATTAGTCCCACATGGGAAGATGTAAAACCCTGCTCTCTTGTAAAGTCCTATAAATTAAACCCCTCTTGTAAGTTTTAAAGATATCTGATGAATGAATCCAATTTATGTGTGAGCAAACTTTGTGTTTCTCTCTTTCGCACTTGCATCCATGTGCTGAGCTCCGTGAGGGAGTAAATCCGGGTTCCCCAGGAACCTTGAGGAGGTGTGAGATCTCCAACCCCAAAACCCTAGGTTAGCCACTTCACTTCCAAACCCTAGCCGCCCTTCATCCTCTTCTTTCCACCAAACCCTAGCCTACCCTATCTCTCACGGCCACTCTCTCCAAGTCAAGGCCGACCACCAGAATCCAGGTCCAGTCCGGATACTTCAGATTTAGAGCAATTCCCATAGGAAGTCAGATCAGCCTCCAGGAGAATCCGGATTTAAGCAACATCAGCTTTCAAGTTCTTCAATCTGGTAAATCCTTCCTTGAGTATCTGGTTCCATAAATTGTTCTTCTTCTTTTCCAGATCTTGAGTTCAAGAGAAGCCAACTCTGCCAAAGGACCAGTATTGGAGGATCCATTGCGAAGATATCTGAATCCGGGGATCCAACAATCTGCTCAAGAGAGTCCTTCCACTAACTCTGTGAAGATCACTGCCTGGTCTGTAACCCTTCTCTTCTCTTTACTTCTGTCCTGTTGAAAGTTCAGAGCGAAACCCTAGGTCTGGGAGTTTCTCAACCCCCAGCGATCCTTTACTTCTGAACTACTCTGATAACCTAGTTTCTTTAAAATTGTGCTTTCAATTATTACATAGTTTCTTTCAATTTAGTTTAACTTTCCTTTGAGTCAAAGCCGACCTCTGAAAATATTAAATAAAAAAATAAAAAAAGAATTAGTCTTAATTTACTTCCGCATCGCATCTCTTTTGTTCTGCATCACCTTTCCTCCTCAGATGCATCCTCTCTGATCGGCTCATGAACTAGAGAATCAAAAATATAAGAAAGTTTCTCCTGAGTTAATACTATCCTCTGGTTTCTCAACCAGTCCATATAATTTGGACCAGTCAACTTATTGGCATCTAAAATGTCCCGTAGTGATAAATTTGAAGCCATGATAAATCCTACATTTAATTAAGAACAATATAAGTAGACCACTCAAGATGACATTCATAACTAGATAAGGACTTTATATCTAGTTATGTCTCCCACTATTTTATTTGAATACTATAACCCTCACCTATGGTAAGCGAGAAACCTTACCAGGTTTCTTTAATGGGGTTGAGATCCTAAGTCCTCATGAGTGCCTTGTGTTACACAACAAACACTCATGAGTTCAAAGGTAGGAATTCCTTTCCAATTGCAACCCATGCAATTCTTAACAAATGAACTACCTCTAAGACACTTATAGTCTTGTATTACACAACAAAGTATAATGTCTTAGTTTAGTCAAACCCTTCATTTCCATATAGACATGTTTGAATAATATTGTCCTTATGTTACACAATAAAGCAATACTACCAAACATACTATAAAGCAAAAACTACACTAGGATAATTCATATTTAACACTAGGGTAGGCCTTGTGTTACACAACAAACGTACTATAGATGTTAATATAAACTATACCTAGCATGAAGGAAGGCAAACTATAGTGTGTTAATTCAATCGGCTTATTCAATTTAAGGTTTCAGATATAGCCAAATTGGCCAAGTAAGTGGAAGAGATGAGGGGGTCCCCCCGTTGCTTTCCTTAGACATCAAATTAATTGGCCAGGTTAGACAACGGAACCAATTAAAAACCTCATTCCCTTTACCTTCCCAGAACCACTTGCCTAGACACCAATTGGTTAATTACATAACCCTAAATGAATTTTGCCTCTTGACTAACTTACACTATAACTAAATATTTTAATTATGAGGGCTTTTAGTGGTCTCAAAACATATCTTAATATAGACTTAATCATGTCAACCTAACATTCGTGACATCATAAAACCTAACATTCATGACATCATAAAACCTAACATTCATGACATCATAATGTATTCAGAACCATACACATGTGATATGTTATTTTTTCCATCAATCGAGCATATTAACCCTAATATGCATACCATAAGCATGATTATAATATCAATCCATTCACCTCACTTATTCATGGGATATGGCCACAGCGGCATCCCTACATACCATAGGAGACCCCATTGAATGGGAAGAGAGGGCCATGAAACCCTAAGTAACTCCTATGACCGGACGGCCATGGTGACTAACCCAATCCAAAGTAGTTACTAGGATTTATTATATTGGAAATATGTATTTGACCTAATCATGCAAAATTCATATAATCATTCAATAGCATGCACCACATGATAATATGCACTATCATATAATCTTTCAATAGTATGTATCATACTATGATTAATATATATGATCATATTATCATTCAATATATAATTGAACCCTAATTTGGGGCATGCAATATATATGATCATATTAACTATATGCATATACAATTGACCATTAATTGAATGAAATAAGGTGGCTCTGATACCACTATTGGGTTTCAGTAGCACAGCGGAAGGATGGATTTCAAAATTTTTATTTTGAAACTCCAAACAACTTGAAACCCTAAGCCCAAGATCCCTTATTCATTATAATTAACAAGTCATTCAATTAGGATTTGGAAGAATACCTGGAATATTAATTTCTTCTTCTTTCCACTAGGCACACAAGTGCATACCCTCCAGAGATGATCCATATAGGAATTGAACCTAAGAAGCACTCCTTAGTAGATTGCTTAAACCACTGGGACTCTTCTGATAGCCTTTCTTCCTTTGGCAGTCTTTCCTTTATTGCTCAAACCCTTGCTCTCCAGTAAAGAACTTTGAGCCCTCTCCAAATTCTCTCTTCACTCTCTTTTTCACTTCCTTATTCACTTTCTAAACCCTTGTCTTAAAATAGTGAACTTGTCTTAAGACAAGACCTAAGTTCTAACAAGGAAAGGAAGAGACAAGGAGAGTGTGGCAGAGTGTAAGTGTAAGAAAGAAAGGATTTATGATACCCATCGGCCTAAACATTGATGGCTATTTATAGGATATGGGGAGGCACCATATATGGCTCTTCATCAGCCCTTGATCTATCAATCAACAAATCATATAAGACCCTTCATTAAGAAGGAGTCTTATCTTGAAGAGTCATGATCCTTCTTATGCCAAGTGACAAAATTTTGGTCTCTTCGGTTCCCAGCCAAAATCTCCACTTGCCAAGTGGCAATAACTAGTTGCAGGAAAGCCAAGGAGCATGAAAAGAGAATGGAAGTATCAATGAATTTTATGATACTTAAAGTAGAAGGACTCTGCCTTATCAATTTGGCGCCAACAATGAAGGGACGCGTCCCTTCATTGTGCGCATTCCACTTTCACACCACTTCCCACCAATTTGATCGGTCAAAGCCTACCTGATATGGGTGTCATATGAAAGAGAATTAAAAGGGCTCTATCACCTAAAAGGTGATTAACAAGCAGAAGGACTCTTGGTCCTTCTGCACCCCTTTAATTGCCACATATCACATTTGGCGCCAAGAGTCCCTTGCTCTTGGGACTCTTGGTATTTGGTGCATAAGAGCCTTAATAATATCAGATAAAATCTGATAAGATCACCCCACTTAGGACTCAACCCAATTTAGGATTTTCTTAAATTGGTTAGCTCATTAAGCAACCTTTAGATCCAATTCAATTGGATTAGGGGTTAGGTTAGCCTACACATGCTAGTGTGTAATCTAGCTAACCAATTAGGACTCCATGACCCTAATAAACTTCCTAGGCCAATTCCCTAATATGTGTGACCCATTGGGTTCTACATCTAGCCAGTAGTAGGTTTAGGTCCTAGCTAATTCGATCCAATCGAATTTGATTTGATCTAATTAGGTCAAATTGAGCTAACCTAAGTTGCCAATTCGAACTAGCTTTTGAATTGACTCATGAATCCAATCGAATTGATTCATGAAAATCTATAAGACATGATTGATGTCTAGCAACGTATCATGCCTACCCGGAAGATGAGAAATTTGGTAGAAAATATCAAAATACCTTTTAGTGAAAAGTTACCATGCAATTCAATCTTTCGATCTCCTCTTATCCTGAATAAGTGATGGGTATGGATAATTATCAAACCCTAGCACTTAGTCATTTTGAATCTCATTTTGATAATGAAGACTTTGCTGATGACTGATTAGAAAATACTTCTAATCTCATTCTGCTTTGATCGAAGACTTCCTAAGTCATTAATCGAAGAGATTATATGAGATAATATTTTCTCTTACTAGGAATGATCGATTCCTTGTTGGTCCACTCACATCCTTCATACACCTTCCACCATATCTGAGAACATCCCGTACATGACTCAATGTTATGAATGAGTATGAACCAAAACATGGATTAGTGTGTATAAGGAACCATGGTAATCTCAGGTCTAAAGATCACTTGCATAACTCCCACTATGAGAACTATCTCTTGATAAGTAGTAAGACTTCCATAAGATAGTCTTAATGCAGATCAATTTAGTGAACTCATACCCTAATGATCACCCTTATCCTTGTATTAGTGTCTCTACACAAGTGGCTATGAAACCAACCACCCTCTCCATCTAGCATACATAGGATAAGCTAGTCTTTCCGGAAGCATCAATCTCCGAATCGATGATCCAATGACTAGGAACATTTTAGATTAGGGTTTATAGGAACTTAGATCTCACCGTTATGATCTTCATCATAACCCTAATTTTTTTGCCCTAATCTACAGGGTTCATCATAATCTTTAAATAAGACACAGCAGTATGATGAAGCACAATATCTTTTATTAATTCAATAATGTCATACAATAGTTGGAAGATTACAAAAATGTCCTTACAAAGATTGGCTTTTAGGATACTTTTCTTTCACATAATAACTGCCTTTTATTTATAAATGATAACCATTTTTGGCCATGAAGCCTATAGAGATCATATTTATCAAAAATCTAGAATAATAGTGATAATCACCTGAAATAGTGATACTAGTATCAAAACACAAGGTTGACTATTTCTAAAGCTAGAATTGGAACAGATCTTCTATCTCCAACATTTAGAAATTTCTCGCCATCTTCAAATCTTCTACTAACCTAATATTTATACATTAAATTACAAATATTAATAGGGCTTCCGGTATCTAATATCCAAGCAGTAGTATCATAAATAAAAAAATTACAAGATATTATCTTATAAGTACCTTGTCCAGCAATGCCTTGCTAGTTCTTCTTCTTCCTTGGCCTGTTTGAATCTAGAGAGACAATATAAAGAGGACAATTTCTCTTCTAGTATCCTTACTTCTTACAATAGAAGCATTTAGCTTGAGCCTAGTCAACCTTAAGCTTCTTGGTCAGACTTGGCTTAGTCATCATAGCACTATGTACCTTTTTCTTATTTTTCTTTTTTCCTTTCTTAAAGGGATGACACCCTATCGAACCTTCCACTACATTCACCAACCCTTTATGAAGCTCATGATCCTTCTCATAGGTCTATAGTAACCCCAATGACCATTATAGTTAACTACAAGCTTAGTCATTCTATAATGATCAAAGAAATCAATGTATGACTTTGACAAAGAATTGAGGATTGCATCCTTCTTCATCTATTCATGTAAGGAAAACTGAAGTTTCCTTAGGTGCTCAATCAGTTTGATCATGTATAATACATGATCAGTGATCGATGATCCTTCTCTTATCTTAGTGTTGAAAATGAAATAAGATATTTTATACCTTTCAACATCATCAGGAGTGCCAAAGGAATCTTTTAATACTTGAAGTATGTCCTCCAGCTAAGCATCCTCAAATTTATGATTTAGTTTATCATTCATGGATGCCTGCATAATGCAATGGGCTATGGTTCAATCACTGAGCCACTTTCGATGTCTCGGGCCATACCATGAATGTTCTGAGCAGGCTAATTAGGTGCCACATCTATCAGCATGTACAAGATTCATTCGTGCTGTAGGACTTTTAGCTTTCGATACCAACTATCAAAATTGGATCCTGTTAATTTTTCATTGTGTAGCAATGAACAGAATGACAAAGTGGAGGCCATATTAATCTAAAAAGAGCAAGACCTAATTAGTATATGAATTATTTAATCCTAAAAACTTGAACTTTAGTCTAAAGGTTTTCCCACTATTTTGATCAAATTGATAGCCTCTATCTCCAATTTGAGAAATTACATCAATTCCTTAGCGACTACTAGAATTCAATAGATTGCACATGAGCACAACTTTGGTTGGCTCATCCATGTATATCTAAAGGTAGGTTCCTAACCAATTATTTTTCTAAAAAGTTTTTGGTAATATTTTATTCCAAGAACAAATCAATAAACCTTTGGGCTACCACTGGAAGTCGTGGTTAGGTCAACCATTAACATGATAGGACTGAATGGTTCTTAGCCAATGATGGCCAAGCCCGATTTTGGCCAGCCAACCTGACCATCATTTAAAAAGAAATAACTAAGTCATCATAATATAAATAATAATTTCAATAGTCGATGAGCACCAGGTCTTTGGATCTTCAATGATCATCTTAACTATTGGACTCATTATCACTCTCTTAACAGGAGTCTTGACACAATAATCTCCATAATTCTATCAATTAAGGGATCTAAAAAATTTTAGAGGGTTTAATTAGATTGAATATAAAAAAGAGAAGAAGACATGGACTAATTAACAATCCTCCCACTGACTTCATCAAGTGACGAGAGTCGAATCATATTAGTCCAAGGGTACCTAGATTAGTTAAATTGATCTTCCTTACTAGCATAGGTATGCTCGAATGATGGGAGGGTTCCACCATTAACCTCCTTCCTTAGACACCAATAAAGTTGGTCAAGTAAGAGGTAGTCCCAATTAATACCACAATTAAATTCCAAACTTACCTTAGATACCAATTTGTTGCCCATGTGGCTTTCCAAAAGGGGGGTGAATTAGGATTATAAAAACTTTTGCAAGTATGTACAATTTGAAATCCTTTGTGTTGTGGTGTTGTGATATTTTATGCAATGCGGAAGCAAGTAAGTAAACACAATCAAGACAATCACAAACACAAGAGATTTAGAGTGGTTCAGAGCAACACGCTCCTACGTCCACTACCGAAGCACCACTTGGAATTTCTACTATATCCCCCAATCGGAATACAGTCGGATTGTTTTAACGGGCTCACAATCCAAATATATACACTTTGATTTTACCGAGATCACCAAAGAAAACCCATACACTTGTTTTAACACAGGCTAACCAAGAACCTAAATCCCTTTGATTTTTAAAACCAGGTTTACTAAAGAAAACCCAAACTTAGATTTTGAGAGGCTCACCTAAAAATCTTTAACCCTCTCTTAAGACATAGCCCCTTGCTGTTCTTAGAGAGAAAAATAAGATATATCAAAATGTAAAGCAACTATACAACAAACCAAGCTTATTTGAGTGTTGCTGATGAAGATCAAAGTGAAGCCTAGCCTTGAATGCTCTTTAATGCTCTTCAAGCTACTTCTTTACTTCTACAAAGGGTTGGATTCAATGATAAAGAATAGTTGGTGAAGATTGAATCCTTTCATGAATACTCTTGAAGTGAGTTGGTGAAAGACTTGAAAACTTTTCAACTTCCAAAAGAATAATCAATGAATAATGCCTTAAGAAAATTGTTTAAATCTTCATAAATACTCTCCTTTATAGTCTTCCATCAGAAATAGCCATTATAGGGCCTAGGGAACCAAAATAGAGCCGTTGGAGGGTTTTTGGAGTTCAAAAATGAAGTTCTGCAACTAGCCATTAGACTGCAAAAACCCATCACTCGAGTCAGCTCGAGGTCCATGAGTTGGCTCGAAGTCTCAGATAACCTAAATAAAAATTCTGTGTGAGTCGGCTCTTCTAGGCTGAGTCGGCTCGATCCCTCAATCAGTACAAATACAATTTTTCCTTGAGCTAGCTCTTCAAGGCTGAGTCGACTCGAAGTCACAGTCACCAACAGATCTAACTCTGGATGAGTCGGCTCTTCTAGGCTTGAGTCGGCTCGAGGTCTCAGTCACTAAAAATGCAAGTTCTTCATCGAGTTAGCTCTTGGGGCTTGAGTCGGCTTGAGGCACTGAAACTCTAAAATTTTGTGCCGTGCCAAAATGTGAGTCGGCTCTTGATCAATAAGTCGACACTTACAAAAAATTTTCTTATGATTCAAAACTTTACCAAAATTCTTCAAAACAAGATTCCAACAAGAACTAAACTACTCACTCTTATTTTTACAATTTTATCACCCTTTTTACAAGATTACATAATGAAAAATTAGTGCTTTACAATTTGAAGTACACAAGAGTTTATAAAATGTTGGAATACCTTTCAAACCAACTAGAAAACCAACTAATGTAATAAATATTTTTCTGCAAAACTTCTAGAGTAATTGAAAGAATTAGTAAAGCATACATGCTCCAATGTTTTGTAATCATCAAAATCATTCCAGGGGTCAACAATCTCCCCCTTTTTGATGATGACAAAATATTGGACATGAAGAGATTTAAAAGCACTTTACAATTACCAGTAATGATGTACCATGTATCATATTCACATGTATTAAAAAATATTCACAGTAGTATGTATCAAATCAAGTATCAAATTGTTGAACTGAAGAGTATCAAAATAATGTATCATTTGTATCATTCATGCACTAAATATCAAATCTTCACAATGTCATCTTGTATTTGAAGTAAGTTGAATAAAAGCTTAACAAAAGCTCCCCATTACTTATATAACAATATTTTCTTTATACTTTCATACTTAACTCATTTTCATACTTGTCCAAGCTCACATTTTCATGCATATTTTTCTCTCCTTTCTCCTCCTTTTTGTCATCAACAAAAAAGTATATAAAAGAGAGAACATTCATAATCATTTGAACATGTATCAGATAAAAAAGAGATATATATATATAGAAAGAGTGTCAATACAAGGTGATACAATACAAAAGTGCCACAGCACATCAAAAGTAGTATCATAAACAACATAAAATGCTAAACATAAAATCCTAAGAGTCAAAACGATGGACTAGGGTCATCATCACTAGGCTCCTCCTCACTAGAAGAAGAGCCAACTTCTAAGATACCAGGAGTAGGTTTGAATTTAGGGAATCTAGGCCTAAGGTCCCTAAGTCTGGTCCTAATAGGGGTTGAAACTTTAGAGGTTCTAGGTTTAGCCTTAGCTGGAAGCTTAGAAGAGATCATAATAGGTGTAGGCCGTGCAGAAGGAGGATCAACAGATAAGGCAAGGCTGCTGGTAGTCGATAAAATCTCTATCACCGGAGTATCTCCAATATCAGTACTCAGATCCTCAGTACCAGTGCCAAGCACAACACGAGTAGTAGCTATAGGAATATCAGTAGAGTGTACTGGCTCTCTCTGTCCACAATCTATATCAATATCAGGTCCTGCTGAAGAAGGAGGAGGTGCAGAATGACTACTTGTTCTGATCTGCTGAAGAATACATAGAATCTCCTGAAAACCATCATGCATCTTTGTCTGAAGTGCCAGTATCCTGGCATCTATCTTTGATCTATCTCTCTGAAGACTAGAGATCTCGTCTAGTATCAACTGCAGTCTATCATCATCACGTGATCCAACAATAGTAGATCCTCTCATAGGTGATCGAGGTGTAGAAGGTGCTGGCTCAGAAGGTCCAGCCTCATCAGCATGTGCCTCGGTCTCAGCATCCTGTCCCTGTCCTGTCTGATCATCATCTCCTGAATCCTCATTTGAATGTATTACTAGAAGTCCTGAACTCTTCCTGATCTAGTGACCATCTACCTTCAGGAATCCCATCCTGGTTAGAGATTTAACATTGTATTTGTCTGTATGTAACAATGGCCTGCTATCCTCACCAGACAAATCAATCTGAGCATCCTGAAAGAGCAAAGTGAAAACCATGCCATACGGAAGACATGCTCATGTCCTATGAGCAGCTTCCCTAATCTGGGATATCATAATAAAAGGTAAATTGAGGGCATCTGATGAGTGGTCAGCAAGCATTTACAGGACCTTTAGGCACTATTGTTGACCGTTGCTGAGGCCTATTTAGGCGGAGACAGTCGATAGCACCCTATGCAACTTGGCTAGTCAACGGACTCCTCATGGATGGGCAGAAAGGGCATTGCTTGCCAAATGTGTGACTTGGTTCAGAGAGTGGTCAACTGTTGCCTACTACTTGAGTGCTACCAAGGCTTGCTTGGATGCAGGTATCTATTGATCGGTCAAGCTCGACTAGATGGAGCAGGTGCTCATTTTTTAATGAACGGTAGGATAGGCAAAATGATCAAGCATCTTGAGTACACATCCGATCCCCGCCATGACCTAATTATCTAGAGATCTTGGTACTCGCTCAGTCAGGGAGGCGTTCCCCTTGTTGATAAAGGGTTGGCTAAAGAGTAAGGCCAATCGGGGGTTAACGATATCATTTTGCTTAGCGATGCTAAAGAGCTTTTCGTGATTAGCATCCTTGTCTGATGAATGATCGGTAAATATGCTATTAGGCCGATGGACTATTTTTGCAGGTGTGGGTCCCATGTCCTTAGCTTGAGCATATTTCCTACCAACAAGCACCATTTATCATGGAAATGGATTTCCAAGGAGTTTGGACCAGATCGGCCCTAGATCAGAAGGGTTTTCAAGGCATTATTCTAGTGTTGATGAGATTTACTGCTGGCACCTTTGATCACTGTCGTGGGCAGTCAAAAATAATTCACCAACTCAACTCTGTAGCTAGGATAAGTCAAGATCGTATCGTCAGGGATCTTAAGGCTAAGTTATGATTTTTTAAAGAAAAAGAGAGTAATTGTTGTTACATAAAAATAAAATTGAACAAGAAATAAACTATGCTTAAGATTGAAGCAAGTACAAGCAACTATGTAGGAAGTTATAAGTCAATCTTGCATTAATAAGTTATATTTCTTTTATACTTGAAATGCAATTAGTTTTAGAGAATTACCTATCTTCCCTCGACATGCCTTGTATCTATAGATCATGGCGCATCTTCAGAAAGCACTAAGTATTCAACTCTTCTTTTCTCAGCATTTCCCGTATCCGTAACAGATCAAGGTGTGTCTCCAGAATGTAAGAGTTGTCTCTAAACTTAATTTAAAAGTAAAGCATAATAAAGAGCAAATAAAAAAGAGTAAATAAAGAACTCATAATTAAAATCATAATCTTTTATTACATACCAAAGAAATACAAAAGAACCATGCTCTGCCTTGTACAAGATCTCTTCTTCCCTCCAGAACTTCTGCACTTAACTGCTTCTAAGTTGATCCCTTTTTATCCCCCTATGTTAAGGCTCAAAAGGGTTTCCAGGGAGTGATGCCTCTAGGTAGAGGTATAGGAGCCTTTTTATAGGGTATAACAGGGAGAGGTCTTCATGTTTTTCTGGTATGGGACTAAAGAAAAGAATACATGAGTGGCTTAGATCTATTTTTACAAGAAATTGATGGACAGATGGATGAGTAGGAAATAGATATAAAGAGAAACTCTTGCTTCCATCTAAATCGAGGTGTGATCATATGAAGCATTGCATCCATTGGATTTTTGATCAATGGACCATAGTCCATCTTTTTTCTTCCATCAGTAGATCCAATCACCATCACCCAAATGTTATTGCCAAAACCTCCTCGTGCCACCAAGACCTTGTCACCGAAGTCCCCTCACATCATCATTGCCGAAACCTTGGGTCTCGCCGGAATCGTGGGGTGGTTGCCATCTACTTTGTGACTATGATCTTTAGCGATAGCTCACACCTCCTCATCATCGATCCTTCTTAATCGCTCACCCAAGGAGCCTCGCCAAAGTCACCTCGTGCCACCACTACCTCACTGGAATCCCTGTCACCGCTGCTACCATGAGCCAAGGATCGTTTGGAATAATCATTTGGTTGCATTCATGATCATGAGCTATTGTCGCCGGATCTAAGCATTGCTGCCATCTTTGTCGCATCGTGGGCCTTGTTGGAGTCCATGAGTGGTCACCGACCATCCTCCTTGCTGGTGGCTGGTGAAAATTGCTCATGGTCCATAAAGCTTAGCCATGGACCGAGTATTATGGTGTGTGTCACTATGCACTAATTATAGTACCTTAATTCCACTATTCTTAGGTAAAGTAGTGAGAATAAGGGTCAAATCCATAGAAACTTTTGCAGTTATTTCAAAACAGTATTCAAAGAATAATAATGGCAAAAATACTAAAGCTTTTTAATTAAAATAATATGATAGCAAAGATTCTATAAGAAAGGAAAGGCCTCGATATTTCACATATTACTTGGCAAACAGCTGGCACCCTCTTCCTATGTGAATACTCCTATCAGGATATAATCTATCTATGGAGATCATGACCCGTACCTGTTAGATCACGGCCTATTCCCCTGAAGTACTAATTAGTCCAAATAGGAGGTTTAAAATAAAAGAACTCCTACATTATCCCGTAAACATAGATTCAATTATGAAGAAGTAACTTTATTCATAAAGGAGTACAAATGATTATAAATAAAATAACACTACACTGCCTACTATGTAATATAGTGAAACCTTGAGGAACCAAAGATCTAGCCTTCCATGGATGCACTTCCCGTTACCACTTTGATGAGTAGCAGAGATAGAGATGTAAAAGCCGTAGTAGACTGAAGCAGATGGAACATTGGTGCGGTGGAAACCAGGGAACCAGGAAGTAAAAGTGGAAATGGCTTTAGAAGGGAAGTCGGATAAGAGCAGGGGAATGGAAGTGGATGGAGGGGTGGAAAGGCGAAAAGATGGAAGTGGAAATCGAAAGTGGAAGGATTCGAGATGATCGATGGAGCACAAAGTACTGCTTCTTTTATAAGCGGAGAGAAGCATGTAGGGCCTGTGTGGGAACGCATTGGTTTTCCATCATAATCTGCCCCACCAACCTCGGCTTCATATCCTTATCCATCGCACCCACTTACATGATTCCCATTGTTCTGTTCCAACCATCTCACCATGATCGAGCTTGTTCCGATCTCTTTTCCCATTCAGACATCCTAGTCCAACTCCCAACAGCATCTTGGATCGAACCACAGGAAAGGTGGTGTGCTGCAATGGCAGAGATGATGGGTGATTAGACTGGTAGGGGATGATAGATTGAGAAGTTCGGGAAGGTTGTTGATGCATGGTCGATGGCAAACAGGGCAACATCTCGATCATTGGCATGGAGATTCTCTAGTGTGGACAGTGCCTCGGTGAATCAAAGGCAGACCATCCTCTTCTCAACAAGGCAGTGGCAGATCAAGACTAATGGCTCCATGGTGGAAGAAGATTGGTGGTGTAGCAGAGGTGGATGGAAGATGAAGAGAGAGGATGCTCGATCGAGGAGGAAGATGGAAAATGGGTGACTCCGGTGGCTCGATGGCAGTGCACAGCAACTTGGCATTCATGTGTCCTTGGGACAAAGAGGAGAAGATGATGACCCACCATGAGTTTGTCAAATCGTTGTCAGATCTCGACTTCTCGGGCCAGGGAGGATGTTCCCCTATTGTGAGGACGATGGAAAGCTTCTTGGACCAGCAACAAGAAATGAAAACCAATGAAGGAGGAGACCAGCACTTGGGAAATGGCTCGAACTATGGTAGAAGGCTTCTCCAGCATCCAGTCCGACCACAGGTGGCGATGGATCAGTGAGGGAAGGCTTCTTCGGCATTCCCTTAGCTAAAAGTCATCGATGGTCCACGGCTCTGGTTCATAGACCATGGCCATGGCTACCCGTGAATCGATGGCCATTTCATAGACTAAGCAGCTGGTCCATGGTGGACCAGTTGCTCCAAAATTCATACAATTGCTTTTTATTTCTTTGAAATTTGATTCCAAGCTAGTTTCAAGTCTGATTTAAGTGATATTTGCATTATTGAACTCCAAAAACTGAGCTCTTCATATTGATGGGATTCTTTCATGTAAACAATGCATAGAAATATCATTTTTTTAACTAAATAAAGATAAATTAATTATTAAATTGATATGTTTTTAATTTAATTATCATACCTCCCAACTTAAACTTTGCTCGTCCTCAAGTAAAGCAGGTGAATTAGCCATGTGTACTAACCTATCCAAGAAATAAAAATTATCTTACTAATTCTAAAATCAGTTGATACCTGGTTAGACTATGAAAGAGATCTTTCATTGGATTACAATTCCACCCATTTAGTGACCGAGTAAAGTCCATAGAAATTTCAGGAGTTCTTCTTTTTCTAACTTCTACCTCACTCTTTAAATTCTGTAACTTTAGATTTTGGTGTAGTATCAATTTATTTAGCCCTGCTTTCTTTTCTTTTCTTTTTTTTCTTTTTAATAATATTGTAGAGTCAGTGCAACATCTTGCTTTCTAGTTGACCCTTATAACAAGCTTTGGGCCAATGACTTTCAAACCAATTGGTTTTAGGGCATTATGTATAAAATACCCTTCAGGCTTACTGACTCGAGTCAAAAAGGCTATGCATTAAGACTATCTTGACAAAAGGTTTCTTTACATTCTCACCTTTTGATACAAATAACAATGCTTACTTAGGCAAAGAGGCCCGGTTATTCAGTGAGAGATGCTAAAAACCTTATTTATTAAATTTTAAAGAGAACTTTTATGATTATTTTATATTTCCACCTATACCATTATAAGATAGATTCTTTATTGAGATCAATAGGCAAAAGGGTCAGAATTATTCAAAAAAATTTTGGTCTAAACTCTACTAATTATTAGGTTTTCTTGATAATTCACCCTCGATATCTCTAAAATTATCTAAACTATTAATCATTCATCATTTAGCAAGTTTGATTATTTTCAAATTGAGACAAAGTTTAATACACAAAAATTGATTAAAGTTCTACTCGAGGATTAATTTATTTATCCCCCCAACTTAATTTTCATTGTCTCTAATAGAAAAGGATACTAGTAATGTAACTTAAATGACAAGGAAGAATACCACCTGGAAGGGTACTTGAACATTGATTGTTCCTTTGTCGCCATACTCATCTCAATTTAACTTTATTATTCTTTTTGAATTTTTCTAAAAAAAATAAAAGTACATGGTTAAAAATATAAGCATAAATTGCATTGCCTTCCAAGAGCGCTAAGTTTAAAGTCTTCAACCAGACTATGCTGATCATCATGGCAATAATGGGTTCATGAGATCAATAGATTCAATAACTTCTCCAGCATTAATTTCTTCTATATAAGGTTTAAAATGCTGGCTATTTACCTTAAAAATATTTTCTTGCTTGGAATCTCTAAGTTCTATGGCTCCATGAGAAAATACCTGAGTCATTATGAAAGGTTCATCCCATTGTGAGCTAAGTTTTCCAAGAAAAGATGTAATCTAGAATTATAGAGCCACACTTTTTAATTAGGCTCAAATATTTTTCTATTAATAAATTGATAATGGTATGCCTTAGTTCGAGCCTTGTAAATTTTGAAATTTTCATATGCTTCATTATGTAGCTCTTCTAACTCATTCAGTTGAAGTTTCATATTAGAACCTGCATTTTTCATATCAAAATTAAATTGTTTGATGGCCCAAAATGCATAGTGTTCCAATTCTATAGGCAAATGACAAGCTTTTCCAAACATTAACTGATAAGGAGACATTCTTAGAGGGATCTTAAAGGCAATTCAGTAAGCCATCAATGCATCATCCAATTGTTCTAACCAATCTTTTCTATCGGGTTATACCATTTTCTCAAGAATATGCTTAATTTCTCTGTTCGACAACTCAACCTGGCCACTAGTCTAAGGGTGGTAAGGTATGGCTATTTATGAGTAATTCCATATTTTTCATCAATCCTTCAAAGTGCATGTTCATGAAATGTGTGGGCACCCAAACTAACTAAGGATGTTATGCTGAATAAATTCGATCATAATTTTATGGTCATTGATTCGAGTTGCCATGGCTTCTATCCATTTTGACACATAATCAACTGCTACCAAAATATACTCAAATCCAAAGGAAGGAGGAAATGATCCCACAAAGTCAATACCCCATACATCAAAAATTTAAACAACCAAGATAGGGGTTAGGGGCATCATATCTTTTCATGAAATATTCTCCATTTGTTGACATCAAAGGTAATTATGGCCAAATTCATGTACATCTTTAAAAATAGTTGGCAAGTAAAACCCACTCTGCAGTACCTTTGCTATAGTTTTCCTTCCACTAAAGTATCCCCTACAGGTAAGAGAATGACAAAAAGTGAGTATGCTTTTGAACTCACTCTTAGGGACATATCGTCTAATCACCTGATCGGAACAATACTTAAATAGTTCAGGTTCCTCCCTAAAAATAATATTTGATCTATGAAAAAAATTTATCTTTTCTTATTTAGACCAGTGGAAAGAAATTTGTCTTGTTGCTAAGTAATTAACAATATGGTCAAACCAAGAAAGATTACTGGAAGAAATTAAGAATAGTTGTTCATCAGGGAACCTATCTCTGATTGTTTCCTTGTATTCTACGAAGATCCTAGAAATATGATCTGCTACCATATTTTCAAAACCCTTCTTATCTAAAATTTCTAGATCAAATTTTTGTAATAGAAGGATCCATCTAATCAGTCTAGGTTTAGTATCCTTTTTAGATAGTAGATGCTTCAATGCTGCATGATCAGAATAAACTAGAACCTTAGACCTTAATAGATATGATCAAAATTTTTTCAAGGCAAATACTACCACTAGTAAATCCTTTTCTAATTCATTTATTCATCCAAAAAAGTTTTGCTAGCATAATAAATCACATGTAGTTTCTGATTAAGCCTCTATCCTAAAACTACCCCTATAGCATAATTAGAGGTATCACACATGATTTCAAAGGATAGGGTCCAACTGGAGGCTTAATAATTGATGCAGTGGTCAAAGCAGTTCTAAGAGTATGAGAAGCGGCAAGACACTCATTATTAAAATCAAAAAAATTGTTTCAAACAAGTAGATTATACAAGGGTTATGAGATTTTACAAAAATTTTTGATGAAACATCTATAGAAACCTGCATGGCAAAGGAAGGATCATAATTGTCTAACCGATGTTAGGAGAGGCAGTTTTGAGATTAGCTCAACCTTAGCTTTATCGACCTCAATTCATTGCTCAAAAATAATATGTCTGAGCATGATTTCCTCATGAACCCTAAAATGGCTCTTCTTCCAACTTAAAACTAAATTTATCTCTATACATCGTTTCAATACTTTTGTTAAGTTTTGGAGGTAGTCATCAAATGAAGAACCAAACACTAAAAAATAATGCATAAAAATTTCAAGAAATTGACAAACCATATCAGAAAATATGGCCAACATACATCATTGAAAAGTAGCTGGTGCATTACAGAGACTAAATGGCATGCGTCTGAAGGTAAACATTCCAAAAGGGTAGGTGAAGGTGGTCTTTTCTTGATTTACAGGAAATACTAGGACCTGGTTATATCCTGAATATCCATCTAGAAAATATAAGAAACTCTATCTTGCTAGCCATTCTAAAATTTGATCAATAAAAGGCAAAGCAAAGTGGTCTTTCCTAGTAACTATTCAATTTTCAATAATCTACACACACTCTCCAACTTGTTGGAGAATGGATAGGAATTGACTCACATTTTTCATTCTTTATTACAATAATACCTAACTTTTTAGGTACTACTTGGATTAGACTGACCCATTGGCTATCCAAAATTAGGTAAATAACGCCGGCATCAAGTCATTTTATTTCTTTTTTCACAACTTCATGTATGTTCGGATTTAGCCTCCATTGCATGTCCCTATTGTTGACTCTGTTATTGATTTTGATGATAAACAAAATACTTAAGTATAAGTTGAGTACTAAATGTTCTTTGAAGTGTGTTAAATAGAAAAAGGTACTCTTCAATTCAACAAAAATGGAATGCCTGTCCAATGATGAAGAAGCCCCTTCTTTGAATGAAAGATCAGTTATAAATAGACTTAAGTACTTGAAGATTGCTTGAAAGGACATAAAGAGTTCAACACAAAAAGGCTTCAGCAGAGCTTCAGTGATTTTTGAAGAATTCTCAGTAAGTGTCAACTCAAAGTATCGACTAACTGATCAAGTGTCGACTCATGGCAGTGCAAGTGTTGACTCAAACCAGCATGCAAAAAAAGTTTCAGATGGTATGACTGAAGTATCGACTCATGACCTACAAGTATGGACTCATATATCGACTCAAGGATCGGCTCATCGTCTAAGAAAAATTTCTTATAGAACATGTTGAAGTTGAAGACTTGCTTGAGGTGTTGACTCATGGATTACAAGTGTCGACTCAAGTGTCGACTCACCTGAGATTTCCACAGAGCCTCAATGCAAAGTTTTGAACTAGGTGTCGACTTATAGGACTTAAATGTCGAACCTAAGTGTCGACTCACAACTTGAAGTATCGATACTTGGAGTTCTGGGAATAATAACAGCTAGTTTTTCAAATGCAGAACTCAGCCTTCTTGGCTCCTAATGGCTAGTTTTTTGTGTCTAACAGTCATAAACTAACTTTGAGGCCTTAGGATGGTATTTAAGTGATTCAAATCAAATTAAAACATAAGAGAATGAAAAGAGAATAACAAAAAGGAGAGAAAGCAAGAGCATTCATATTCATTGAGAACAACTACCTTCAAGCAAAAAGAAGTCTCAAAGCATTCAAAACCTTTAAGAGCATTCAAGTCCAACATCCTTGAGCATTGATTGAGGCTTCATCAAGTTCAAGACAAGCAATTCCTCCAAGCTTCAAAGAGAAATCTGCTTTTATTAAAAAAGTTTTTCTTGTTGTTTTACTTTAACTCTATCCTTCTTGTAAAGGTTTTTGGTTAGCTAATTGGGAAACCAAGGAGGTTTTCGATTAGCCTATTGGAAAATCAAGGAGATTTTTGGTTAGCCTTTGAAAACCAAAGAGATTTTTGGTAAGCCTAGTTGAAAACCAAGGAGGTTATTGGTTAGCCTTTAAAAACCAAGAGGTTTTCTTTTGGTGAGCCTTGTAAAAACCAAAAGGAATTTTTATTAGTAAGTCCAAAAAATTAATCGGTTGTAATTGATGGAGATTATAGTGAATTTCCAAGTGAACCTTGGGGTGTGGATGTAGGTGCATTGGAAAGCACCGAACAACTATACTTGGTTTGGGTTTATGATTGTTTATCTCTCTCTCTTGCTCTTACATTTATTGCATTTAAATTTTCACTGCATACTCTTTAAGAGCACATTACTCTTGCATCTCATTGCACCTAATTATTTATTGAATTGGATCACACACTTGCAATTAATTTTTTAGAAACTTAATTCATCCCCCTCTTGGGTTGCTTACTGGGCAATAAGTGGTGTCAGAGCCACGTTCTCAGTTTATAGGTCTAACTGTCTTGAGTAAAGATCTATGGCAACCCCTCTTGGTAATAGTATAGTTGAGGGACAAGTCTCAAATAGACCTCCATACTTTAATGGAACTAATTATGCTTATTGAAAAACAAGAATGAGAATTTACATGCATTCTATAGATTATAATTTGTAGAAAGTTGTTGATAAAGGTCCACATATTCTTTCAGTTATGGTTAATGGTGTTTCCATCCCAAAGCTCGAAGAGGATTGGGATGAAAATGATATTAAGCAATCCGAGATCAATGCGAAAGCAATGAATCTCCTTTATTGTGCATTGGATCCTAGTGAATTCAATAGGATTTCTACATGCACATTAGCCAAAGAAATATGGGACATACTTAAAATTATCCATGAGGGTACTGATCAAATGAAGAACACCAAAGTTAACATGTTAGTGCACACTTATGAGATGTTCCGCATGGAACCAAATGAATCTATCACTGACATGTATACTAGATTCACAAACATTATAAATTGCATGAGAAGCTTAGGTAAAGTAATGTCTAATGCCGATCTTGTGAACAAAATTCTCAGGTCTCTTCCAACGTCTTGGGATCCAAAGGTGATGGCCATACAAGCCAAAGATGTTGACAAACTACCATTAGAGCAGCTAGTAAGATCGCTCATGACTTATGAGCTAAATTTGAAATAAAAATCTATGGATTTAGATAAGAAGAAAAAGGGGATAGCCTTCAAGTCTACAACACAAGAAGTATCCTCAATTGAAGAATCAGAAAAAGAAGATGATGATGCGAGTAAGGAAGCTCTTCTAGCTAGAAAATTTAGAAGATTCATGAAAAGAAGAAAATTTTCTTACAAGAAAAAGTTTCAACCAAGTAAAGAGAAGGAAAAAGAAAAGGAGAAAGAAATGGACAAGGAGAAAGAGGTACCAACTTGCTTCGAATGCAAGAAGCCCGGACATTACAAGTTTGACCGCCCTCTCCTAAAGAAATCAAGGAAAAAACTTAGAAAGAAGGAAATGATGGTAACTTGGAGTGATAGCAAGGACTCCAGTTCAGATAAAGAACCAACTGAAGTTGCTAACCTATGTTTCATGGCACTACAGGAACAAGAAAAGGTAAATTCCGATCTAGAAGTAGATTTTACTTTTGATGTATTAAGAACTGCATTTGATGAACTAATGGATGATTATAAATTAATGATTTCTGAAAATAAAAAATTGAAAAAGCATGCAAACTCCTTTTCATATGAAAACACTACTCTTTTAAATGAAGTTAATGATTTGATAAACACAATTGATGTTTTAGAAAAGAAAAACAACACTTTATATATGGAAAATGAAGTTTTAAAAAGACCTAAAGCTATTGTTTCAAATAATGAACTTTTGAAGAAAAGTAAAGATCTTGAAATATAAAATAAACAATTTAAAGATGAGCTTGAAAAGATAAAACTTTTTGTTGAAAAGTTCACATATAGTTCTAAAAAATTAAATCTTCTTTTAAATAATCAAAGAGCTATTTTTAATAAAGCCAAATTAGGTTATAGACCTCAAAAATAGCAAAAATATTTCAAAAATTTTTTTGTACCTGCATCATCTAATATTATATGCTTTTCTTGCAAAAGAATTGGTCATAAAGCTGTTCAATGTAATTTAAGAAAAATTAATGATTTTAGAAATATTTGGGAGGTAAGAGATATGAAGTAGTTATAGTAGATAATTTTTCACGGTTTACATGGATTTTATTTTTTGCTCACAAAGACGAATCTTTTTCAACATTCATAAAGTTTTACCGAAAAGTTTTAAATGAAAAAGGTACTTCAGTAATTTACATTCATAGTGATCATGGTTCTGAATTTGAAAATCAGGATTTTGAAAACTTTTACAATGAAAAAGAAATTAAACATAATTTTTCTATATCTGGGATACCTCAACAGAATGGAGTTGTAGAAAAGAAAAATCGTACTTTAGAAGAAATGGCATGCACTATGCTTTGTAAAAATGATTTGCCAAGATATTTTTGAGTTGAAGCAGTTAATACTGCTTGTTATATTTTAAATCATGTTTTAATTCATCCTATTTTAAAGAAAACTCTATATAAGCTTTAGAAACAAAAAAAACAATTTTAAAATATTTTTGAGTCATTGGTTGTAAATATTTTATCATGAATACTAGTAAAGATAATTTGGAAAAATTTAATGCCAAGTATGATGAAGGTATCTTCTTAAGATACTCTACATCAGGCAGGAGAACTTAGAGTAGAGGAGCCTATACATGTAGTCTTTGAAGAATCTGCTAATAAATCCTCTAGAAAAGATGATACTTCTGATGCATGTGTAGGTGTTGAAAAGTTAAAGAAGCTAACATTGGATGATCAACCTTCTCAACAAAGTAAAGAAAATCAAGACAAAAATAAAAGAGAAGAAGTCATACAATCCATACCAAAGCATCAAGATCTACCCAAGGAGTGGAGGTATGCTCATGGACATCCTAAGGAGTTAATCCTAGGTGATCTATCAAAAGGGATAAGAACAAGATCTTCAATTAGAAATGAGTGTGATTATATTGCTTTTATTTCTCAAGTTGAACCAAAATATTTTTAAGATGCTAAAAAAGACTCTAATTAGATTAATTCAATGCAAGAAGAATTAAATCAGTTTGAAAGAAACAATGTTTGGACTTTAATAGAAAGACCATCTAATATTTTAATTATTGGAACAAAATGGATATTTAGGAATAAATTGGATGAAAATGGTATTGTTACTATGAACAAGGCTAGACTGGTTGCTAAAGGTTATAATCAAATGGAAGGCATTGATTTTGATGAAACTTTTGTACCTGTTGCTAGACTTGAAGCCATTAAATTACTTCTAGCATTTGCATATTTTATGAACTTCAAACTTTTTCAAATGGATGTTAAAAGTGCTTTTCTGATTGGTTATATAGCAGAAGAAGTATTTGTTGAACAACCACCAGGTTTTGAAAATCATGTACATCCTGATCATATTTTTAAACTACACAAAGCACTTGATGGTTTAAAGCAAGCACCCCGAGCATGGTATGAAAGACTCAGCAAGTTTTTGATTGAAAATGATTTCTCTAGAGATCATGTTGACACTACATTATTTTTAAAGAAGAAAAATGATGATTTATTAGTAGTACAAATTTATGTTGATGATATTATATTTGGTGCTACTAATGAAATCCTTTGTTAAGAGTTTGCCAAGCTTATGCAGGGATAGTTCGAAATGAGCATGATCAGTAGCAGTTTAGGATAGGCCAGTAGCTCAGGGATGTAGGGTTGGCACCATTTTGCTCCTTGACGAAGGATTCTACCCGAGTTTTATTCGAGAGTTCTATGGTTCCCTCGCCCGAGGTAGTGATGGATGGGTTGCTCAGGTTCGAGGCAGAGATGTCCCAGTATCCACGGAGATTCTGAGCAGAGTGTGGGACATACCCATGAGAGGATCTATTATGGATAGCTTAGTGGACAGGGTCAGCGATCTCCATTGCATTTTCGAGATAGATGATTTACCTGAGGGAGCCATTGTAGTAGCTTCAAGGCTGAGGCCTGAGATGAGGTTATTGCATTTGCCCGGATTCTTCTACCGAAGACCGGCCGTTTTGACTTCATCATAGAGCGAGAGCTTTTAGTGATGGTTTCTCTGGTACAGCATATGCCAGTATGCCTCCTGGTATTTATAGTACTCAGCTGACTGAGGCATCGATCATCCAGAGATTGTGTCTACCCTATGGGATGGGTTTGACACTACTATATAGAGCTTATGGAGTAGTCATGGATGATGAGCCCTACCGACAGCTACTGCACACTGATGTCTATGACATGAGATCATTACACCGAATGGGGATCAGCTTGTCAGAGGCCAGTGGAGATGATGTATAGCTGGTCAGGCCACTGATAGAGATGAGGATATAGAGAAGGAGGAGCGCATCTTTTCTGGATAGGCAGGGCCATCTGAGATTCATAGAGAGACATCTGAGACATTGCTCGAGCCTTCAGCATAGCCAGAGCCAGCTCCTCAGCCTAAGCCAGCACAGACATATATCCCTTGGGTTTCGGAGAGTCTAGAGGACAGGGTCGCTCGCATTGAGATTGAGGTGATGATCATTTGTCAGCGAGTCGATAAGATCTATATGGAGATGAGGGAGAGCCATCGAGAACTGAGTGATGGGATCTCTGCCATTTTGTCTACCTTGGGTAGACCTTCTTCAGGCAGAGCACCTGCTCCTTCTGCTCTAGCTAATTCAGCTCCAGCACCACCTGCTCCAGGATTGGATTTGGATGATAATGAGACTGACTCTGATGAGTTTGACATGGTAGATCTGATGACAGAGCCAGTGCCGGAGACTGTAGCTGACCTTCCTAGGAGTTCCATTCCTGATCCATCTAGTTCATCCTTCTAGACTTCTATTCTACCAACTCCTCTATCCAGACCTGATGATCACACTTCCAATCCTGCACCTACTCCTGTCATACCTTCAGCTTCTAATAGACCTATCATTCATTCTACCCCATTGCATTCATCTTTCCTTATTAAGGAACTAGGATTTTATACCCCTGGTTTCCACTGTCTTGATTCAGGACCTATCTTTGATCATACCCCGCTTCATACTGATTTTGATACTGCCATTCTTGTTAGTGATATTCTTGCTATTGACATAGCTTCTTCCTCTTCTGCATCAGCTAGAGGCAAGACTTATGTTAGACGTAGAGGATTAGGTCGTCGTGTTCCATCGAGACCGACAAGGACCCGTCTTCATGATCTTTGATCCATGTGGCCTCGTTCCCGTGCTTTTATTGATGCAGGACCGATTAAGATTGGATCCTCAGATGATGAGGAATCTGCTTAGGACAGTCTTTATGTTTAGAAAGTTTATATTTTAGCACTCTTGTATGCATTTTCTGGTTATTTTATTTTTATTGTATCAAACTTGTTCTTGTATGAAATGTAAATTCTCGTGAATGAATGAAACTTCACTTCAATGTTTTATTTTTGGATGTTGTCTCTTGTGAATGAATGATTGACCTATTTGAAATATTTTATTTATGTTATTTATCCTTCATTCCCTTCCTTCCTCTCTTTTTAATGATGACAAAAAGGGGGAGAGATGAGTAAAAGATAAAGGGAGAGATAATTTTGTAAGAGATAAGTTTGAGTGAAGAAGATAAAAGAGATAAGTATGAGAATAAAATGAAAATCAATTTGTGGTTGTTAGAGAAAAATGAGAGTAAAAAGAAAAGTAAAAAGAAAAGAGCAATGAGTGAGGGGGAGCAAACCTTTGATAAATTTTCTTGCAAAATCTTTAAATTCAGCTTTTTGCTTATGAAAGATCTTTGAAAATCAATTTTCCAAATCACCTTTTGAGGGGGAGTATCTATACTCTTCAATCTATTTTTCAAAGATTCCTTTTTTAAATATATTATCTATATGCTATATGCTGAATTTCCTTTTCTTGAAGCATGTTTAATCTCCAATTCATATTTGAAGTATCTTGTTTCATAAAACTTTTAGCTCTCATATTCCTCATAACTCTGATACACATTTAGTCTTAAATGTCTACCTTTCTTTTACTCTAATACAAATGGCAATAAGATTTATATCAGTTGAAAATTCTTTTAAGAGCTTATTATATGAATAATACTAAAAAGTTTTGTCATCATCAAAAAGGGGGAGATTGTTGACTCCATTATTGATTTTGATGATAAACATAATACTTAAGTATAAGTTGATACTAACTGTTCTTTGAAGTGTGTTAAATAGAAAAAGGTACCCTTCAATTCAACAAAAATGGAATGCCTGTCAAATGATGAAGAAGCCCCTTCTTTGAATGAAAGATCAGTTATAAATGGACTTAAGTACTTGAAGATTGCTTGAAAGGACATAAAGAGTTCAGCACAAAAAGGCTTCAACAGAGCTTCAGTGATTTTTGAAGAATTCTCAATAAGTGTCGACTCACTGATCAAGTATCGACTCTTGGCAATGCAAGTGTCGACTCAAACCGGAACACAGAAAAAATTTTAGATGGCATGACTAAAGTGTTGACTCATGACCTATAAGTGTCGACTCATGTGTCGACTCAAGGATCGGCTCATCGCCTGAGAAAAATTTCTTACAGAACATGCTGAAGTTGAAGACTTGCCTGAGATGTCGACACATAGATATCAAGTGTCGACTCACCTAAAGAAGTGTCGACTCACCTAAGATTTCCAGAGAGCCTCAATGCAGAGTTTTGAACTAGGTGTCAACTCATGAGACTTAAGTATAAATCCTAAGTATCGACTCACAGCTTGAAGTGTCGACACTTGGAGTTCTGGAAACAGTAACGGCTAGTTTTTCAAATATAGAACTCGGCCCTCTTGGCTCTCAACGGCTAGTTTTTCATGTCTAACGATCATAAACTGACTTTGAGGCCTTGGGATGGTATTTAAGTGATTCAAAACAAATTAAAATATAAGAGAATGAAAAGAGAATAACAAAAAAGAGAGAAAGCAAGAGCATACATTCATATTCATTGAGAGCAACTACCTTCAAGCAAAAAGAAGTCTCAAAGCATTCAAAGCCTTCAAGAGCATTCAAGTCCAACACCCTTGAGCATTAATTGTGGCTTCATCAAGTTCAAGACAAGCAATTCCTCCAAGCTTCAAAGAGATATCTGCTTTTATTAAGAAAGCTTTTTCTTGTTGCTTTACTTTAACTCTATCCTTCTTGTAAAGGTTTTTGGTTAGCCTATTGGAAAACCAATGAGATTTTTGGTTAGCCTATTGAAAAATCAAGGAGGTTTTTGATTAGCCTTTGAAAACCAAGGAGGTTATTGGTTAGCCTTTGAAAACCAAGAAGGTTTTTGGTAAGCCTAGTTGAAAACCAAGGAGGTTATTGGTTAGCCTTTGAAAACCAAGAGGTTTCTTTTGGTGAGCCTTATAAAAACCAAAAGGGATTTTGATTAGTGAGCCCAAAAAACTAATTGGCTATAATCGGTAAAGATTATAATGAATTTCCAAGTGGATCTTAGGGAATGGATGTAGGTGCATTGGAAAGCACCAAACCACCATACTTGGTTTGTGTTTGTGATTGTTTGTCTCTCTCTTGCTCTTACATTTATTGTATTTAAATTTATGCTGTATACTCTTTAAGAGCACATTATTCTTGTATCTCATTGCACTTAAATTGTTTATTGAATTGGTTCACATACTTGCAATTAATTTTTTAGAAACCCAATTCACCCTCTCTCTTGGGTTGCTTACTGGGCAACACTTATGTAGTTTGGCTTCAGCTTCACAGTGAATATGATGCATGCAAAAGAAGGATAAATTCCCTTAAGATCAGCTATTATCCATCCAATGGCCTCTTTATATTCTTTAAGTACATCCATCAATTTATCTTCCTGATCAGAGATTAGGTTAGATGCAATTTTTACCAGAATATATCATTGGGTCTAAGGAAAGAATATTTTAACTTTGCAAGAAGAGGCTTCAACTCTAACATGGGTAGTACTTCTAAGGATGGTACTAAAGGACTTGATTGAGTCGGTAACTATTCATACTTTATAGTCCAGGAACGAGTGATGCTAAAATTCGGTAGTTCTAATAACGCATTTACTTCTTTGGTATATTTATTAATATCAAAATCATCTATTTAGAAATGTGTTAAACATGCTTGTAGAGGGTATAAATAGAGCAAAATAGGGATTTTATTATCTATTACTTCCTCTAGCATGTTCACCTCATTATGATCATACGTAGGTGGTCCTTGGGATGCATTAAAGATATTTAATCTCATCTTCTTATTTCCAAAAGATATATCCATGACCCCCGTTCTATAATTTATGAAAGATTGTGCCCTGAAAGACAATTGAAATATTGTGATTTTGATCCCAAAATCAATGAATTGACATTTTATAAAGGCATTAGTTTCATCATTTGCTGTGTCTTTTTGATTTTATGATGAACCCCATAGATTAGGGCTATGGTTCTGGGGTTATGATGAGATCATACCAGTGAGACCTAAAGCCTTAAAATCCTAATCTAAAATATTCCTGGTCGATGGGACATTGAGTTGGGGATCAATGTTTCCGGCAAGACCAGCACATCCTATATATGTTTTGTAATAAGGGTGACTGATCTCACAGTCACTTGTGTTTGACACTAATACTAGGATGTGAGTGTTCATTAGAGAATGAGTTCACTGAATTGATCCAGATAGAGAATATCTAATGGAACCTTATCTGTTTGTCAATAGATAATTCTCATAGTGGGAGTAGTGCATGTGGTCCTTTGACCTGAGACTACCATAGTACCTTATATATATGAATCCATACTTTGGTTCGCAATCAATCATGACACTGAGTCATGCACGAGGTGATACTGGTTATGGTGGATTGTATATGGAGGTTGTGAGTAGGTCAACAAGGAATTGATCAGCCCTAGTAAGAGGGAATAGCATCCAGTAAATTTCAAATGATGGATTCAGGAAACCTTTGATCAAAGTATGAACATTAGAGTTATTTTCTAATGGTTCATTACTGAATCATCATTATAAAGATTGAGCTAGGGATGAATATGAAAATTGGATTTGACAAGTATCCATATTCATAATCATATTCGGGATGCAAGTTGATCAAAGGACTGAATTGCCCGGTAACTCACCACCGAAGGGTATTTTGGTAATTCCACCAAAATTCCACATCTTCCGGGAAGACATGATACGTTGCTAGACGTCAATCTTGTCTTGTAGGTATATGATTGAGTCATGGTAATTCAAATCAGTCAATTTGAATTAGATTCTAATTGACCGAGTCGAGCTAGTTTGAGTTGACCTAAATCGGCTTAGTTGAGATCTAACCGAATTAAGTCAGATAGCACTCGGACCTACTGCTGGCTAGGTGTGGAACCCAATGGGTCACACACAAAAGAAAATTGATGAAGGATTTAATTTGGAATTAAATCATGTTTGCAGGATAAACACACTAGCATGTGTTGCAGACCAAATTTCTATTCGAATCAGATTCGAATTTGGTTCCGAATTGGGCTTAATTGGGTTCTAATTGAACCAGATTAAGGTCCAATTTATTTTTTAGGACATTGGGCTAACCCATGGTTGAACCCAAGTGAATTTAGTTCACTGAGATCCTCTCTCCAAGCCGCCCCCTCCCTTTTCTCACCCGCGCGCGCCAAGAAAGAGAGTCCACGCGTGTGGACTTCTCTTAAAACGCGTGAGAAAGAAAACATCGAAGAAAAATCTGAAAAGGGGCGATTCAGATCCTTGTCTGGCGCCCTTGGATCTGGATCTGATGGCCAGAAAAAATTAAGGAAAAGATCCGTCGCTTTTCGGTCGCAAATCCGTCTCCAAAAGTCGTGATTCTTCCTGAAGTTTTTCCGAGAGTCCTCCTCGTCGGAAAAACGAAAATCAAATCGGAGAATCATGATTTTTGGTTGAGGGGATGCGTGAGGAATGAGGGATCGTGATCCCTGGGGTTTCAGAGGGTTGCGTTGTTTCGAGATGACACCCCTCTGAGATCTATAAATAGGGTTGGGGTTCTCGGGGGTTTTCACGTAACATAATTCAGAGATCCAATTCCCTTTCTTCCTCTCCAGAATACTCCTTCCTCTTGATCTTGTTGGGTGTTGTTTCCCTTACAGAGGTATCCTCTGTCGAGACTCTGACCCTAAACAAGAATAAGAAGAAGGTCTTGAACGGTAAAGGAAAGAAAAGGGAAAGGATCTATTCTTCTTTTCCTTCTTGAATTAAGACTTTGACTGTCTTAATTTTTCTTCCAATTCAATTCAAGAAAAGGGATTCAAGAAAGGGAATTCTTGAAGAAAATTCAAGAAGAGGAAAGAAGGAAGAAAAGAAATTTTCAAGAAAGAAAATTTCAGCCTAAAGGTCCAAGAATTGAATTCTTGAAAAAGAATTCAAGAAGAGGAGCCAAGAACTAGAAATTATTGTCTTCATTATTTTTCTGTGTGGATCACCATTGGAGGGTGAACATTTGGGCACCTGGTGGAGATTCAGAGTTTGGATTTTGTGATACAGGTTAGTATCTTAATTTGAGATTAAATCTTATATAAACATCTTATATGTTTTAATTCTTTTAAGGAGATTTTGGGTTGAAGGTTTGGTGAAGATTTCATAAAGATAAAAAATTTTTGAAATCTATGATTCCGCCTTGCCACCGAACCCTACAATTTATACAAGCATTGGTAGTTGCTAGGAAGGGTCTTCCAAAAATGATGGATATTTGGCTAAGATTACTACTAGATTCCATATCTAACACAAGAAAATCAACAGGAAAGTAGAATTCATTTACTTTTACCAATGCATCCTCTAACATTCCATAGGGTACCTTAGTAAATTAGTCTGCTAATTGTAAATTCACTATCATGGATTTCAATTCTCTGAATCTGAATAAATCATACACTGAACTTAGAAGAAGGTTTACACTTACACCCAAATCTAATAAAGCTTTTTGAATTGTAAGGTCCCCTATGATATAGGATATGATTGGGGTACCAGGATCTTTAAGTTTGGGTGAGGCTATTTGCTAAAAAATTGAGTTGGTCTGCTCAGTCAACTGGATCATCTATGGTATGTGTCTTAGATTTTCATTTTTGTGTGCACAAATCTTTGAAAAATTTGGCATAAGCCCGAACTTATTTGATGGCATCGAGAAGAGGTAAGTTTATTTGAACTTGTTAAATAGCTCAAGCATCTCATTCATTTTTAGATTCTTCTTATCCAAAGATAAAGGGGATTCTAAAGAACTAGGAAATGGAGCTTAAGTATAGGTACTTGGCTAATGGATTCCTTTTTCTCTTCAATATTTTTCTTCTCTAGCTTAGCTAACTCTAGTTTTTAAGTTAGGTCAGGCTAGTTTAATATTTTCCCTTTCTAAGGGTTATGATTGATTTAGCATGTTTTAGGAAAGTCTCAAGACCAGTAGAGCTCTTAGCCATGTATTATCCTTTCGGATTATTAATGGGCTGGCTAGGTAACTTGCCTTCCTCTCTCCTACTAAATGCTGTAGCTAGTTGACCTATCTAGGTCTCTAGCTTTGCAATAGACTGTGTGGGAGTGAAAGAGTTGAGTACTCATTTCTAGCCCCTTCAATGCTTGTAGCACCTTTTCTTCAAAAGTAGGATCATGATTATTTGATGGAGGTTGATGTTATGGGGCACTCAGATATTGGAAATATATAACTCTTCTAAACAGGGTCTCCTGATGGTTAGGCCTGATTGATGTTGGGTTGATGATAAGTTGGGGTTTCCATAAAAAAATTGAATGATTTTGCTAGCTAGGATTGTAAGTATTCGAATATGGATCATTTCCTAGTCTAGGAGCTATTCGGGTTTGGGCTTGGTGAGCTTGCTCTTGAACAAGCTCAGAAAATTAATATGCTGCTAGATAATCACCTATCAAATGGTTGGGACTCGAACAGATGATGCAAACATTATGAACTTGAGCAGGTGAGGAGGAAGTATTTCCAACTTATAAACTTTGGTTAAGCTTCTATGATACTACATCTACCTTGCTACAGATATCTACAGCATGACCTACTTCATACATTCCACTTCTTTTAGGTCTTATAGGAGGATCTCTATGGGTAGCAGACATGTGATGCAAGGAATTTTCACTTAGAGTTTCAAAAAGCTGCCATGCCTCATATTCATTTTTAAGCATAAATGTTCCTCCACATAAAGCATAACCATTTGTCAGTGCCTTTCTGACAGACTATCATAAAAGCACTAGACCAATTACCATATAGGTATAGCATGATGCGAACATTTTCTAATCAATTCTTTTAATCTTTTCCATGTCTCATGAAACATTTCTCCATCTAACTAGAAAAAAATGGTTATGGCTTTTCTAATTTGATTAGTTTTTTCTATTGAAAAGTATTTCTTAAAGAATTCCTTCTATAGTTGGTCCCAAGTCAAAATTGTTACAGTGTCTAAGAAATTTAATTAGTATTTGGCCTTATCTTTTAGGAAAAAAGGGAATAACTGAAGCCTAAGGACATCATCGATGAAATTTTGGATTTTGACAGTTGAACATATTTCAAGAAATTCATCTAGGTGTTTGTTGGGTCCTCATTTGCAAGTCCATAAAAACAAAGTTACATCTGAATTATACTGGACTTGATTTTATACTGCACAATCTCTATTGGAGATATTTGAATACAATGAGAATATGTATATTTTGAAGGAGTGAAGTACTCCTTCAATTATCGTGATGGGTCGGTTTCTTGATTGGGATCCATAGTTCGTGATATGTTTGCTCTACAAGTTCGGTCTCTTTCTGGATCTAGGAGTATGATTTCAGATTCTAAAGATCGTCGACCTAGCATACACCCTACAGTAGTACTCTAAAGTAAATAGCAGTTCAATTTTTTTATATTTTTTAAAAATTAATTTTAAAAAATGGAAGAATAAGAGGATGTCTAAAGAGAAAACTTCTAAGAGAGTCCTAGACTAGAGACAAAAATTTTTAATTAACTTTTTTTCAAAAAAGTGATGCAATCAAAATCAATTCTGGGGTTAACTTAAGTCTAGACGACTCCTAACTATTCCAAGATTACCTTTGAGCATTCCAAGCCCTAGATCAATTAACTAACTTGGCCAGGTAAGTGTAAGGTTGGTGAGAGTCCCCCCATTGCTTATCTTAGACACAAATTAAAATTGGTCAGGTAAGCAAATAGAACCAATTAAAGAATCACCTTCCTTTGGGCTCTTGTCCTTGAACCACTTGCCTTAGACATCGAGCAACTAATGGATCTGAACCCGGTCCAACTCTAGGATTTTATTGTCCTATTGAGCTTGAAATTCTTAGGGTCGATATCTAATTGATTTTAACAATTAAGGTCTTGGTTAATGCACATACAGGGTGATGATTTATGGGCTAAGGAAGGGTGATGATTCATTGGCTAAGGAAGGGTGATGATTTATTGGCTAAGGAAGGGTGATGAACTCTCCACCTTATATAATTAATGGGTTATGCCCTTAAAGTCAATTATGGAGAGATGCAATACAACAAACAAGGTTCCAAACTTTAGAGTTATCACACAAGCAAAATTATATTAATTACTTTTTTTTAATTTGATAGTTAAGTCTCTAATCTCCTAACAATTTACGAGGATATCAATATTTTATTTTTTTTATATTTTTAATTTTTTTTAAGTTTGTTCAACCTTTTTTATGATAGGACAATCATTCAACATAACTTAAAGTTATGCCAAGGCAACCTTATATCAGGATACTCAAGATTGAAAAATATTAATTATTAACTTTTTTTAATTTTTTTTCAAAATAATGTGCCAAGAGTTCCTAGCAATGGTGCCAAAAATATGGTGCGCATCGCTATACACCGATTATAGTACCTTAATTCCACTATTCTTAGGTAGAGTAGCGGGAGTAAGGGTCGAATCTATAAGAACTTTTGTAGTTACTTCAAAAAAGTATTCAAAGAACAATAATGGCAAAAATGCTAAAGCTTTCTAATTGAAATAACACGATAGCAAAGATTCTATAAGAAAGGAAAGGCCTCAATATTTCATGGATTACTTGGCAGATAGTTGGTACCCTTTTTCTATGTAAATACTCCTATCAAGATATAATTCATCTATGGAGATCACGACCTGTACTTGTTAGATCACGGCCTATTCCCCTGAAGTACTGATACTACCAAATAAGAAGTTTAAAAATAAAAGAACTCCTACATTATCCCATAAATATAGACTCAATTATGAAGAAGTAACTTTACTCATAAAGGAGAACAAATAATTATAAATAAAATAACAATACACTACCTACTTTCATAATATAGTGAAACCCCGAGGAACAGGAGATCTAGCCTTCCATGGATGCACTTCCCGTTACCACTTTGATGAGCAGCAAATATGGAGATGTAGAAGTCATAGTAGACCAGAACAGATGGAACAGCATTGTGGTGGAAACCAGAGAACCAGGAAGTAATAGTGGAAATGGCATTAGAAGGAAAGTCGGATGAGAGCGGGGGAATGGAAGTGGATAGGAGGGCAGAAAGGCGAGAAGATGGAAGTGGAAATCAGAAGTGGAAGGATCCAAGAATGATCGATGTAGCATAGAATACTGCTTCTTTTATAGATGGAGAGAAGCATGAAGGGTCCATGTGGGAACCGCGTTAGTTTTTCATCGTAATCTATCCCAGTAGCCTTGGCTTCGTATCCTTATCCATCGCACCCGCTCACATGATTCCCGTTGTTCCATTCCAACCATCTCACCATGATCAAGCTTCTTCTGATCTCTTTTTCCATTTGGACATCCTGGTCAAACTCCTGACAGCATTTTGGACCAAACTACAAGAAGGGTGGTGCACTGCAATGGTAGAGATGATGGGCAATCAGATTGGTAGGGGATGATATATTAAGAAGCTCGGGAAGACCGTTGATGCATGGTTGATGGCAAATAGGGTGACATGTCGGTCATTGGCATGGAGATTCTCTAGTGAGGATGGTGCCTCGATGAATTAAAGGCAGACCATCCTCTTCTCAACAGGGTAGTGGTAGATCAAGACCAGTGGCTTCATGATGGAAGAAGACTGGTGGTGTAGCAGAGGTGGATGGAAGATGAAGAGAGAGGATGCCCAACCGGGGAGGAAGATGGAAAATGGTCGACTCCTGCAGCTCAGCGATAGTGCATAGTAACTTGGCATTCATGTGTCCTTGGGACAGAGAGGAGAAAATGATGACCCACTATGAATTTTGCCAGATCATTGCTGGATCTCGGCATCTTAGGCTGGGGAGGAGGTTCCCCTATTATGAGGATGGTGGAAAGCTTCTTGGACCAGCAATAGGAAAGGAAAACTAATGAAGGAGGAAAATGGAACTTAGGAAACGGCTTAGACGGCGATAGAAGGCTTCTCCGGTGTCCCTTCCAGCCATGGGTGGCAGTGGATCAGCATGGGAAGGCTTCTCCAGTGTTCCCCCGGCTAAAACTCATCGATGGTCCACAGCTCTAGTTCATGGACCATGGCCATGGCTGCCCATGAATCGATGGCCATTTCATAGACCAAGCAGCCGGTCCATGGTGGACCGGTTGCTCCAAAATTTAGTAATTCTTTATTATTTCTTTGAAATTTGATTCCAAACTTGTTTCAACTCTAATTTGAGTACCATTTACGCCATTGGACTCCAAAAATCAAGCTCTTCGCATTGATGAGGTTCTTTCATATAAACAATACATATAAATATTAATTTTTTAACTAAATAAAGATAAATTAATTATTAAATTGATATGTTTTTAATATAATTATTATATTGGTTTATAGACCAAGCAGTCAATCCATCATGGACCAACAACTTTAAAATTCATGCAAACCATTTATTAATCTTCAAACTTAAATTTTGGACTCATTTTAAGTTTGATTTGCTTCAAACTTATTTCATTTGAACCCATAAATCAAGCTCTTTGTATTTGCAATCTTCTTTCTTGCAAATAATATATAAAAGTATCAATTTTAAATAAATAAAGGTAGTTTAATTCTTAAATTAATACTTATATATATAATGTGATTATTAGTCTTGCATCTTGGCTTCTCTTCTCAAAGTTATTTGGTTCCAGAGATGACATCCGGTGTACACCTATTGGACAGATGAGTAGCTAAGTTTCTCTCAACCTCACTAAAAATTGAGATAGGGGTAGTAGGTTTTTATAGCATCTTTCTATCATTTGAAATGTTCAGGAGACCATCGTACTTGGTTCCCGGTGGGAGCACCTTAGTTGTAAGGTTCCCTTTCTCAATGGAAGGATTTCCCTCAGGAAGGCTACTCCATGGGCAAGTCAATGGATGCCCAGTTTCGAAAGGAGGGGTATCAAAAATGGTTAGCACTTCTACTACGTCATTGTCTCTTCAGCCAGTTGGCATACTTAATGACCAGCGCTCCATCTACATCATCGTAGTTGTAGCCAATCAACAGACTTAACATGAGGAGGAGGGTTAAGGCTGCATGCCTCATCATCCAAACCTTCTGTTGCCTAGTAAGCAACCCAAGAGGGAGGGTGAATTGGATTTCTAAAAATAAAATATTTACTTGCAAGAATATGTGCCAAATGTAATAAACAATTATGAGTGCTAGTGTAAGGTGAATTAGAATGCTCTTAATGAGTATGCAGCATAAATGTAACTGTAATAAATAAAAGAGCAAGAGAGAGACAATCAATCCACAAACACAATCAAGATATAGTGGTTCAATGCTTTCTAATGCACCTACATCCACTTTCCAAGATTTTCTTGGAAATTCACTATAATCTCAACCGATTATAGCCGATTAGTTTTCCGGGCTCACTAATCAAAATCTGACTTGTTTTTATAAGTCTCACAAGTCAAAACCTCCCTTGGTTTTATGGACTAACCAAGAACTTAATTGGTTTTAAGGCTCACCAACAACCTCTCTTAGTTTTGAGGGCTAACCAAGAACTTAATTGGTTTTAAGGCTCACCAACAACCTTCCTTGATTTTGCGGGCTAACCAAGAACCTAATTGGTTTTTAAGGCTCACCAATAACCTCCTTGATTCTCAAGGCTAACCAATAACCTTTACAACAAGAGATAAGGTTTAAAGTAAAGCAACAATAAAAGCTTTCTAAAGTAAAGCTGATTTCTTTTTGAAACTCGGTGAAGTTGCTTGTCTTGAGCTTGATGAAGCCTCAATCAATGATCAAAAGTTGATCTTGAATACTTCTTGAAGGCTTTGAATGCTTGGAGACTTCTTTTTGCTTGATGGTTGTTGATCACAATGAATGGGAGTGAATGCACTTGCTTTTTCTCTTTTTTTCTTTTCCTTTTGTTTCTCTTTTTTTTCTTGTGTTTTGATTTGATTTGAACTACTTAAATACAATCCCAAGACCTTAAAACTAGTTTATAGCCGTTAGACACGAAAAACTAGCCATTGAAAGTTAAGAGGACTGAGTTCTGTGTTTGAAAAACTAGCCATTACTATTCCCAGACTCCTAGTGTCGATACTTAAACCTTATGAGTCAATACTTAGGGTTGACATTTGCATTCCATTAGTCAACACCGAGTTCAAATTTCTTCAATGAAGCTCTCTGGAATTCTCAAGTGAGTCGACACTTCTTCTAGTGAGTCGACACTTGATAACCATGAGTTGACACTTTAGGCAAGTCTTCGATTTTAGCAAGTTCTGTATCCAAAAATTCTCAGGCGATGAGCCAATCCTTGAGTTGACACTTTGAGTCAATACTTGACTGGCGTGAGTCAACACTTCAGCCGTGCCATCTGAAATACTTTCTGCATGCCGGCTTGAGTCGACACTTCCACTGTCACGAGTCCACACTTGAGCTGTGAGTTGACACTTTGAGTTGACACTTGACTGAGATTTCTTCAAAACCATGAACCTATGCTGAAATCAAGTTATGCTTCACTATTTAAGTCCTTTCAAGCAATCTTCAAGTTCTTAAGTCTATTAAAAGCTGGTCTTTCAATCATGGAAGTGACTTCTTCATTCTTTGACAAGCAAACAAAACTTGTTGAATTTGGTAAGTACCTTTTTCTATAAGCACACTTTAAAGAAGCAGTTAGTACTCAACTTATACTTAAATATTTTATTTATCATCAAAATCAATAGCGGAGTCAACACCTTCCTCAGGGGATGCATGTGCCTTAATGGAAAGGTAGATGGCAAGCCCCCATCTCTGGTTGTAGGCAGGAGTACTAGCCTAAGTATGCATAGGGGGCCATCTCCCAACTTCCCGATTGACTTCCACCACTCACCGATTCCCTGCCTTGCTTTGTATCACCTCCTAGGTGGTGCCATCTCATGTGCTCTCCATTGCACTGGCCTCACCTAGAGGGAAGCCACTCCAAAGCCCTGAACTGTCTTCACCTTAACGATGCACCTACTCTCGATAGTCATGTTCGGGGTAAGGTGTACCTAGCTACTTTTATGGCACACAAGAGGTATCCTCTACTTTATAGAAGAGCTCGAGAGTCCCAAAGTTCTCTAATTCTTTGACAATTCCCACCACTTTTCCTATACTTTAGAAGGAATTAAGGAGCAATATAATTTAGCCACAAGGCTACAAGCATATGTAATCAAATTTTGCCAATAAAAAATAGAAAATTTCTTATATGCTTATATTTTTTTCTATATTTGCTGGTTGTTGATTGCATTATGAACTTTGTGTGATTGTTTTTGGAATCCTATGCTTTAACAGATTTGATAGAGATTTAAAAAAAAGGGGCTATCTAATCTAGGTGCATTTCCAATCGAGACCCCCATTTGATCTTTTAAGTTCTTGATCGGGATTCCATATCTGACAAGTCCTCAGATTCCCTAACTAAAAGACCCTGCCTGATGAGTCATCAGCTTTTGATTAAGAATCCTATCTAAGCACTGGGTTCTTGATTAGGAGTCCCTCACCCAATGCACTTTAGGTTTCTGATGGTGGGGTTCCATCCGACGATCCTTCGAACTCTCGGTTAAGGACCTTGTCTGATGAGCCTTTAAGAGGAGTCTCGCTCGACCTAGGGGGATCTCATTTGAAAGCTCTCATCAAGGAATTTTTCATTGCCAAATAAGTAAAAGATAAGCATAGGAAAGAGGAGGATATTTATTCAATAGGTAAAGAGCTACATTACTAATAAAATCTTCAAAGATTAGCCAAATTCTATGGCCATTTTATGGGAGTCCTATCTAGTTGCCTCAGCTAATAAGTTCTTAGTTTGATGATTTTCTCTACCTGGTAGGGCTCCTCCTAATTTGGGGAGAGTTTGCCTCTTTGACCTAGTTGGGAGACTTTTGCTCGGCACAACACTAAGTTGCCAACCTTAAAGGTCTTATCCAGGATCTTGTAGTTGAAGTAGCGAGTGACATTATGCCGATATGCTGCCATGCTGACAAAAGCTTTTTCTCAAGCTTCATGCAATAAATCAAGATCAGCAAGTAACTTTTCTAAGTTAGTCTAACCCTAATTTTCTCCTGCTCTGATACCAAATTGATGGAGGCCAAGGCTAGGAGGATAATTGGAGAGTTGAGAAGTCTCCTGCGATTAGGGTCAAGAAGGGATAAGTATGGAAAAAAATAGGAATAGCAGGGATAGCTGGAATAGTCGGAATAAAAAATATAAAAATGAAATAAAAAAATCAAAAAGGAAAAAGAAAAACCCAGATTGATTTTGGTGTCCCCATCATAGATTATATGGTAGCACCTTTTTTCTAATGTGGTCACCATATATTCCTTCATGAACTTCCCTCAAAGTATACATAGCTTTTGATAGGCATAAGCATTAAAGGAGGGATAGAGAAAATGATCTTTTGTAAAGCTTTCCTTCATGTACAAGATATTTAGAGGTTTCACTTTATGAGCTTTCTTTCGATCTACTGGGAGTTTTCCATTTTTCAGGAAATCAATTAGTCGGTCGATCCAGTAGGGTTCATCATCCACCTGCATCACTTCTAATGATTTCTTGATTTCTAGCTTTTTATGGTCTCAAAGTAGATGTCCATGGGTAGTGCCATCGGTATCACGATAACTGCCTTGGTTGGCAAGTTAGCTTGGAAATTTTTTTCTCTAAGAATCTGTCGAACTTCAAAGTGATGGAAAGCGTAAGACAATTATTAGAAAGCACCTTGGATTTCAAACATAATTTTTTTTCAATTTACAATTAAAGTGAATCTATTTTAAAACTATTTTACATAAGAAACATGTATTTAGAATAATTCTAATAAATCCTAAGCAAGATCATAACATGATATGCAGTATAGAAAACAAAATTAGCATGCATTGATCTATTCGATGCATATTGTAAATCTAATCTACAAATAATATGAAATCTAATTTCATACCTGATCAAGGGTTGATAATTGTCACTGTTGAATGCAAATGGTAAGGGCTCTCCATGTCTGTTCATAGCTGCATAGGATATCCGACCTTTATGAATCGTCCACATGAAGCTCCGACACAATCAACCTCACGGGACTACTAAATCCCTCCGAAGGCTATGGATGGTTAAAAATAATTTATTTCATGGACTTCCTTAAGCCTCCTAGGAAATCCAAGAGGAGGATGAAGAGGTCTAGATCAATGAAGAAGAAAACCAAAAACAAGAAACCCCTTTCTACTAATTTTTTCTTATTTTTCTTCTTCCTTTAACCCTAGCACCCAAAATAAATTTCTTACACCAATTAAGAACTCACACCCATCTCTCTTATTTGCTCTATGATCTTTTACATCAAATTACATACCAATTTAAAGCCACTATGGTTGCACAATCCCAAAACAATTCTAGGAAAAATTGGAATGTGGATTAGGATCGGATTTAGTGGACTTTGGATACGATTAGGAAGCACATACCTAGTTTGACTAGTCTTAATATATAATTCCATGTCCCATCAAAAATCCTATAAAAATTATATGGTAATTTATTTCTTAAATCACTAGTATTTGACCCACTTTTCATTGCACATTTCATCTGAAGTTCAAATAAAATAGGCAACAATAAAAGGATAAGGTTTTGAGAATTTAAGACTAAGTAGAGATAGGATAAGGTAAAGAGTTTGATCCCTAATCAAACTCCTCTCATTTAAATCTAAAATTCATCCTAAACTAATCCAAATCAGATAAGAAAGGAGAGAATGTGTGAAAACATGATTGGCATGGAATTCTCCATGGAATTATTAAGATATATGGCATGGAGAATCCTATAGGAATTCTAGTTGTGTTTGACTAGAGAATGAGTTTCTAATCCAATTCGAAATAGGTTCCAATTAAATCTAATTTAATTTAAACCAATTTAAATAACTAAACCTAATCTAATTAGGCCCTATTAGGATTAATTAGATCTTAATTAAATTAAGAAATAATTAGATCTAAGTCTGAATCAAATCAAAATTAAAATCCTCTTAGTGATTAGATAATCAAATAACCTAATCAAGTGAATTCTAATTGAATCAAATTCAATTAGACTTGATCTAATTTTTTTTACTCAATTAAATTGAGTCAATTAGCATCTAATTATTAATTAATCCTCTTATAATTAATTAATAATTAATTAATTATTAATTTATAATATTTGTATAGGGTTAATTGTTCATCATATTTATAATTTTGCCACTGAACGATTTTTAATCATTAGTCAACCATCATGATCGATCAGAAATTTCTATTGTATGTAACCTCATAGATTCAAATATTAAGTCAGTAGTCCAGAAACCAATTTCTAAACTAATCGATACGACCATCTAGCAATGGTGCCCGATGTCCAGATAGGTCAAATATTCATGAAGCAACAATTAAGAACCTAGGCATATGGTTTTCATATAATTCATCCCTTTGATCCTAATGCTCAGAATGATTTTAAAGTTAACTGCCAACTTCAAATAATGCATCTAAATATATCTCAACCTACTAAATCCTATGACTCTTCGCAAGGATTACCCTATCCAAGGTCTTGCTAAATTGAAACATAGTAGAGCATTTTTTTCTATACCTTGGAGTGGTCAATCCCATCTTAACTCATCATTAACTTAACAAGTACTTGGCTACACCCAATAACATTTTATCACTGAAATAAAAATCTAGGTAGTCTAGTATCTAAATACAATGAGTTGCTTGTAAGTCATCAGGATGATCTCAAGTCAGAGGGATACTTATATCCATATCTTTCTATGAGATACTCTCGATAATACAGTTGGTCACGTTTAGTGCAATGTATACCTACACTCACATACATAACATACCAGTATCTCCACACTCCTTGGTTATGAGGATAACCAATCCATATGGCATACAATAATATATGCTTGATAAATATAGTCATCCAAGGTAACAACGTATCATTTGATTATGAACTTGTTTAAAAACAACTCGATAAATCCTCTTTTATCAATTTGAAGTAGTTCTAAGGACTTCATCTCAAAAGAGTTCAAAAGAAGATATAAAAAGAAATGAACTACCAAAAATAACTTTTATTTTATGAATGATTTATATGCACATTATAAAGAGTTCAACTTCTACAACCTAGATGATTGGCCATAGGATATATTTTCTAACAACTCACACTTGTACTAGAGCCAATCGGAATAGTATCAAATATCCATTTTTTACTTATGATAATCAAACTCTTTGATTCTAAGGGTTTTAGTAAATGGGTCAGCCAAGTTCTCTTTTTTATTGATCTTTTGAAGGTCAATGTCATCTCGATCCACTATCTCTCGAAAAGGTGGAAGTGATATAGAATGTGCTTAGCCCGTTGATGAAACATTGGTTCCTTTGCTTGAGCCATGGCCCTAGTGCTATCACAATATAAGAGAATTGAGCCATTAATGGAAGGTGCCACTCCAAGCTTGGTGATGAACTTTCGTAGCCAAACAACATCTTTTGTAGCATTGGATGCTACAATATACTCTGCCTTGCATACAAAATCAGTCATGGTGTGCTGCTTGAAACTTTTCTAGCGGATAGCTTCTCCATTCAAGATGAAAATATAACCTGACACACTCTTCCTATCATCCCTATCTGACTAAAAACTTGAGTTCGTATAACCGACTAATTTTAAGTCAGAATCTCCATAAATGAGCCATTGGTCTTTAGTATTTTTTAAATACTTAAAGATGGTTTTTATGACCTTCCAATGGTTCTTACCTGCATCAAATTCATATCAACTCACTACTAGTGAATATGCCAATCTAGTCTCGTACATGTCATAGCATACATGATAGATCCCACTTCTAGGCATATGAAATTCTACTCATATGCTCTCTCTCTTGAGGACTTATCGAACAATCCTTCTTTGAGAGATTAATTCCATGGCTTATTGAAAAATAGCCGTTCATGAAATTTACCATACTAAACACTTCAACACAATCTCAATAAACATGGACTGGGTTAATCTTAGAAATATTTTAGATCTATCCTTATAGATCTTCATCCCAAGAATATAGGATGCTTCTCTTAAGTCTTTCATGGAGAATTGAAAAGATAGCCATACTTTTATTCCTTGCAATGCAAGAATATCATTTTTGATTAAGAGAATGTCATCCATATACAAAACAAGAAATACTATAATTAAACCATTAGCCAATTTGTATATGTAGGGCTCTTCTCCATTCCTAAGGAAGCCATACATTTTAATCACTTTATCAAAATGCATGTTCCAATTCCGAGATTCCTATTTCAATCCATAAATGGATCTCTGATGCTTGCATACCTTTATTTCATCTACGAATGTTAACCCTTCAAGGTGTATCATATACACCTCTTCTTCTAGTTCTTCATTTAGAAAAGCTATTTTCATATCTATTTATAATATGTCATAATCAAGATATACTGCTATCGTAACCATGATCTGAATGGATTTAAGCATTATTATAGGTAAAAATATCTTGTCATAGTCAATACCATAATGTTGATGATATCCCTTAATAACCAAACAAGCTTTATAGGTCTCTACCTTCCCATTTGCACTACTTTTTGTTTTGAAAATCCACTTATACCACATGGATTTTATCCCTTCAACTGGATCAACAAGTGTCCATACATCACTAACTTTCATGGACTCTATTTTAGAATTCATGGCTGCTAGCCATTTATTAGAGTTGGCACTCTACATCGCATCCATATAGGTGATCGCATCCTCATTATTTTCATCAAGTTCAACAAGATCACCATCCTGGACTAAGAAATGATAGTATCTATCTAACTGATGCGATACCCTACTAGATCTCCTTAATGGTGCTTCTACAACAGGTTCAGGATTTGATTCAATCAAATCTAGTTCTTTAGATTCAGTCAATGGTATTGATTCTTCTACATGTCAAACCTTTTCAAGTTCAACCTTAGAGGCATTAGTTCCTTCTTTAAGGAACTCTTTTACTAAAAAGATTGCCCTATTATTGATGAACATAATTTATTCATCAGTATGGTAGAAGTAATAAATGTCTCTTTTGGGTGTCCTATGAAAATACACTTCTCAGACTTAGGTCAGAGTTTATCTATTTTAAATGTTGATATAAGCTAGGACCCCCAGACTCTTAGGTGTGAGAGCATCAACTTATGCCCTATTCATCTCTTATATGGTGTTTTATCAATAGACTTGCTTGGAACCTTATTTAATAAGTAGCAGGTTGCCTCAAGAGCATATCTTCAAAAAAGATCGATAGACTAGCAAAATCCATCATGGACCAAACCATGTCTAACAAAGTCTGATTTCTTCTTTCAGACACTTCATTTAATTGAGGTGTCCCTGGAGGTGTCCATTGAGAGAGAATCACATTCTCTTCTAGATAAGTCAGAAACTCACTAGTAAGGTATTCTCCTCCTCGATCTAATCGAAGGGTTTTGATATACTTTCTAGTTGTTTCTCTATTTTATGACGATATCGTCTGAACATTTCAAAAAATTTAGATTTATGTCTCATAAGATAGACATAATCAAACCTTGAAAGGTCATTTATAAACATAATGAAATAGAAATACCCACCCCTGGTATTGATGTTCATTGGCCTACACACATCAGTATGTACTAGACTCAGAACCTCGACGGCTCTTTCACCTTTTCAATAAAAGGTGACTTAGTCATCTTTCCAAAACAAGATTCATAGGTTGGCAATGATTCACAATCACTAACTTCAAGGAGACCTTCTTCTCTCAACATATTTATCCTACTCTTGTTAATATGACCTAGGCTATAGTGCCAAAAATAAATATCACTGACATTATCTATCCTAAAGTGTTTGCTCAAAATGTATACTATATTAACAAGCTATGATAAAATATAAATATTATTTTTTAATTATTTATATATTACTGTGACATCATTCAAATTGATATCATAATAATCAACTTTTATTGATAAATAAAAATTATTCTTGGCCAAAAGGCCTATAACAGCATTCATCATAAAACTAGGACAATAATGATAATTATCTTAAACAATGATATTTTAATTGAATACAAGCTTGATAATTCCTAAGGGTAGAACTAGAACAGCTCTTCCATGTCTAATATTTAGAATCTCTTGTTGTCTTCAAATTTTCTACTAACCTGAAGTCCCTGTAATGAATTGCAAATATTTTATAGAGCTTCCGGTATCCAATACCCAGTTAGTAATATCATAAATAGAAAAATTAAAAGATATTATTATATAAGTACCTTATCCAATAACTACATGCTGGTTCATTTTTTTTCTTGACCTATTTGGATCCAGCGAGGCAATGTAAAGAGAACAATTCCTCTTCTAGTAGCCTTGCTTCTTATAGAAAAAGCACTTTCCATGACTTTGGTTAGGCTTATTTTTCTTGGTCTGGCTAAGCTAAGCACGTTGCACCTTCCTTCAATTAGCATTGAATATGGCACAAGATGTTTTGTACCTTTTAACATAATTGAAAATATTGAGAGATTCTTTCAATACTTGAAGTATATCCTTTAGTTGAGCATCCTCGAAAATACGACTAAACTCATCATCATGGATGCCTTCATTATGCATTGAACTGTGGTATGATCAAAAAGCCACTTCTAGTATGTGTCTTTGATCAACATGGTGTATTCGGAGCAGGCTCCTCAGGTATCAAATCTATCAGCACGTACAAAATTCATTCATGCTCTAAGGCTATTTTCAGCTTTCGATACCAATTATCAAAATTGGGTCTCGTCAGCTTTCCATTATCTAATGATAAACGGAGCGACAATATATTAGCAATGTTAAATATTGAAATGGAGAACAAGACCTATTAGTATATGAATCATTTAATCATAAAGACTTGGACTTTAGTCTAAAGGCCCTCCTACTATTTTGTTCAAATTGGTAACTTCTGCCTTCAATCCTAGGAATTACATTAATTTCCTAGTGGGTACTAGAATCCTATAGACTATACATGAGCCCGAGTATAGCTTAACCCATCCATATAGATCTAAAAAAGTAGGTTCTTAACCAACTGTTTCTTTAAACAACTTCTAATATTAAATTTTACTCCAAGCTTTTCTTCAGCAGGCATGTGGCACCTTTACTGAAAATCCCGATTAAGTCCAACCATTAACATGACCAACTCAGTGCTTTTAACCAACAAATGACCAAGCCCGAGTATGGCTCGGCCCACTCGATCACCGTTAAGAGAGTCACAACTAAATCATCAAAATATGTATGATAATTTCAATAGTCAAATGAGCACCAGGTCTTTAAACCTTCAATGATCATCTTAATTATTAAACCCATTACCATCCTCTTAATAGAAGGCTATGACTCAGTTATCCCCATAACTTTATCATTTTAAGGACCTAATAATTTTAGAGATTTTATTAAGAATTCAGAAAAGCAAAGAAGACATGGACCAATCCTCTCATTGGCTTCACCAAGTCTGTTATGACGGTCAAAGACATAATTGGTCAAAGGGCATTTAGATTAGTCAAGTTAATCATCCTTACTCGCATGGGTTAACTCGAATCATAAGCTATCTGATCAAATTTTAATTGACCATGTTGGCCAGGTAAGTAAGATCAATGGAAGGGTTCCACTATTAACCTCTTTTATCAGACACTAGATAAGTTGGCCAGGTAAGAGGTAGCCCTAATTAATAACCATGATTGAAATGCCAAACATACCTTAGACACCAATTGGTTCATCAAATAGGATCAGATTAGCCTAAAGACTTGGGTCTATTTGTTGAACTATAATCAGGTCTATTTATTATAATATGGACTTGATCAAACTATCACTATAGATTTGATCTAGAAAAAAATTTAATATAATCCTAATTAACTTTTGATTAGATTAAATCCAATTCTCTATTAGGTTCATATTATTTTCAAATTATAATCCTAGGTCTAACCTGGTTATTTGACCTGATCAAGCTAAACAAAATCCATGATTTATGAAAAATGATTAAATCTTTAATTTATAATTCTAAATCTAATCTTAGACCTCTCAATTCCAGCAATTAATCAAAATTAATTTTGCTAAATTTTAGATCTAAATAATTTACATGCATCATATATATATTAAACACTTTTGATCTCAACTATATGATATAGTCTTATACTGAAATTAATTTTATATTTCATATTCTAAACCAAAAAAAATCCTAATAGATTAATTTCAAATCAAAACTAGTAAATTAATGAAGATTAAATTGCTAGAAAATAGATCTAATTATTAAAATAATTTCAATGATTTTCCTTTTACCTCACTTATTCATGGGATATAACCACAAACGATACCCCTACATGCCATAGGAGATTCCATTGAATGGGAAGAGATGGCCTTTAAATCCTATTTTTCTCCTATGACCGGAAGGCCATGGTGATCAACCCAATCTGAAGTAATTACTTGGGTTAATATTACATTTAACAAGTATGGTTCAACATCTATATATCATTTTTTGAAAACTAATTGCTTTGATACCATTGTTGGAAAACACCTAGGATTTCGTGTATATATATATTTTAAATTTATAGCAAAAGTATATCTATTTTAAAACTATTTTAAATAGAAAATATATATTTAGAACAATTCTAATAAATTTTACATAAGATTGTAATATGATATGCAGTATAGAAAATAAAATTAGCATGCATCGATCTACTTCTTTTCTTTCTTTTTTGTTAACAATATGAAGAGAATACATCAGGTTTGGTCTTGGAGCACCATGCTAACACCATGCTTATCAAACCATGCTAGGACTGATCTTAAAACATCATGTCATGGGTGCGGTCATGGCTTCAAAGCCGGCTACATTCTTTCTTCGAGAAGCTAGTTATAGAGCATAGCCAAACCTCACGAGGGAAGCGGGTCAAGGACAATGTTTCAAAGCTATCAAGCAAAGAACCTTTGCTATAGGAAGAGGGTGATGGGAGCCTTGTTCGGTATCAGGATAATGCATGCTATAGATCTAATCAATAAACAATATAAAATCTAATTTTATACCATATCATAGGTCGATGATTACCGCTATTGATGGCATGTGGTAAGGGCTCTCCATGTTGCTTCACAGCCGCATAAGGTGTCCGGCCTCTATGAACCATCCACACGAAACTTTGATATGATCAACTACCCGGGACTGCTAGATCCCTTTAAAGGCTATGGATTTTGACTCCGTTATTGATTTTGATGATAAACAAAATACTTAAGTATAAGTTGAGTACTAACTGTTTCTTTAAAGTGTGCTTATAGAAAAAGGTACCCACCAAATTCAACTTGTTTGCTTGTCAAAGAATGAAGAAGTCCCTTCCATGATTGAAAGACCAGCTTTTAATAGGCTTAAGAAGTTGAAATTTGCTTGAAAGGACTTGAATAGTGAAGCACAACTTGATTTCAGCAGATGTTCAATGGTTTTGAAAAAATCTTAGTAAAGTGTCGACTCAAAGTGTCAACTCACAGCTCAAGTATCGACTCATGACAGTGGAAGTGTCGACTCAAGTCGGCATGCAGAAAGTATTTTAGATGGTACAGCTGATGTGCCAACTCATGCTAGTCGAGTGTCGACTCAAGGATCGGCTCATGGCTTGAGAATTTTTGGATACAGAACTTGTTGAAATTGAAGACTTGCCTGAAGTGTTGCCTCATGGTTGTCAAGTGTTGACTCAAGTGTTGACTCACTAGAAGAAGTGTTGACTCACCTGAGAATTCCAAAGAGATTCATTGAAGAAATTTAAACTTGGTGTCGACTCATGGAATGCAAGTGTCGACCCTAAGTGTCGACTCACAAGGTTTAAGTGTCAACACTTGAAGTTCTGGGAACAGTAACGGCTAGTTTTTCAAATGCAGAACTTAGCCCTCTTACCTTCCAACGGCTAGTTTTTCATGTCTAACAGCTATAAACTAGTTTTAAGGCCTTGGGATTGTATTTAAGTATTTCAAATCAAATCAAAACACAAGAGGAAGAAGATAAACAAAAGGAAAGAAAAAAAGAAGAGAAAAAAGCAAGTGCATTCACTCCCATTCATTGTGATCAACAACCATCAAGCAAAAAGAAGTCTCCAAGCATTCAAAGCCTTCAAGAAGCATTTAAGCTCAATTTTTGATCATTGATTGAGGCTTCATCAAGCTCAAGATAAGCAAATTCATCGATCTTCAAAGAGAAATCAACTTTACTTTAGAAAGCTTTTATTGTTGCTTTACTTTAAATCTTATCTCTTGGTGTAAAGGTTATTGGTTAGCCTTGAAAACCAAGGAGGTTATTGGTGAGCCTTGAAAACCAATTAGGTTCTTGGTTAGCCCACAAAACCAAGGAAGGTTGTTGGTGAGCCTTAAAACTAATTAGGTTCTTGGTTAGCCTGTAAAATCAATGGAGGTTTTGACTTGTGAGCCTTATGAAAACAAGTCGGATTTTGATTAGTGAGCCTGAAAAACTAATCGACTATAATTAGTTGAGATTATAGTGAATTTCCAAGGATATCTTGGGGAATGGATGTAGGTACATTAGAAAGCATCGAACCACTATATCTTGATTATATTTGTGGATTGATTGTCTCTCTCTTGCTCTTTTATTTATTGCATTTACATTTTTGCTGCATACAGCATTCTAATTCACCTCACACTAGTACTCATAATTGTTTATTGCATTTGGCATATATTCTTGTAAATAAATATTTTATTTTTAAAAACCTAATTCACCCATTCTCTTGGGTTGCTTACTAGGCAACAAGTAGTATCAGAGCCCTGTTCTCAATTTATAGATCTAACCACCTTGAGTAAAGATCTATGGCAACCCCTATTGGTACCAGTGCAGTTGAGAGACAAGCCTCAAATAGACCTCCATATTTTAATGGAATAAATTATACTTATTAAAAAACTATAATGAGAATTTATATGCATTCAATAAATTATAATTTACGGAAAGCTATTGATAAAGGTCCACATATTCCTTCAATTATGGTTAATGATGTTTCCACCCCAAAGCTTGAGAAGGATTGGGATGAAAATGACATTAAACAATCCAAAATTAATTTGAAAGCAATGAATCTCCTTTATTGTGCATTAGATCCTAGTGAGTTTAATATGATTTCTACATGTACATTTGCTAAGAAAATATGGGATACACTTGAAGTTACCCATGAGGGTACCGATCAAGTGAAGAATACTAAAGTAAACAAGTTAGTGCATACTTATGAAATATTCCGAATGGAACCAAATGAGTCTATCACTGACATGTATACTAGATTCACAAACATTATAAATGGCATGAGAAGTTTAGAAAAAATTATGTCTAATGCTGATCTTATCAACAAAATTTTCAGGTCACTTCTAACTTCATGGAATTCAAAGGTGACCACCATATAAGAAGCTAAGGATGTTGACAAATTATCCTTGGATTAGCTAGTGGGATCGATAATGACTTATGAGCTGAATTTGAAACAGAAATCTATGGACTACGACAAAAAGAAAAAGGGGATAGCCTTCAAATTTATAATTCAAGAAGAATCCTCAAATGAAGAATCAGAAGAAGAAGATGATGATGAGAGTGAGGAAGCTCTCTTAGCAAGGAATTCAGAAAATTTATGAAAAAAAAAAAAGTTCCCTTATAAGAAAAGGTTCCAAACAAGCAAAGACAAGGGAAAGGAAAAAAAGAAAGAAAATGAGAAGGAGAAGGAGGTGCCTACATACTTCGAATGCAAGAAGCTCGAATATTACAAGCTTGACTGTCCTCTCCTAAAGAAATCAAGAAAGAAGCTTAGAAAGAAAGCTATGATGGCAACCTGGAGTGACAGCGAAGATTCAAGCTCAGATGAAGAACAAGCTGAAGTTGCTAATTTATGTCTCATGGCACAACAAGAAGACTAAAAAGAGATAATTTCTGACTCTGAAGTGGACTTCACTTTTGATGAATTGAAAAATGCATTTGATGAATTGATGCATGATCATAAATTGATTTTATCTAAAAATAGAAAATTGAAAAAGCATGCAAATAGTTTTTCACATGAAAATAATTCTCTTTTAAATGAAGTTAGTGATTTGAAAAATAAGCTTGATATTTTGGAAAAGAAAAACAAAGCTTTAAAAATAAAAAATGAGGTTTTAAAAAGACCTAAAGCTATTATTTTAAATGGTGATCTTTTGAAGAAAAACAAAGACTTAGAAATAGAGAACAAAAATTATAAAGAAGAACTTGATAAAATAAAATCCTTTGTTGAAAAGTTTACTTATAGTTCTGAAAAATTAAGCCTTCTTTTGAATAATCAAAGAGCTATTTTCAACAAAGCAGGATTAGGATATAAACCTCAAAAATATCAAAGGTATTTCAAAATTTTCTTTATACCCGCATCATCAAGCATTACATATTTTTCATGCAAAAAACTAGGATATAAAGCTTTTCAATGCAACTTGAGAAAAATCTATGATTTTGGAAAGATTTGGATTCCAAAAGGAACCAATTTGAACACTAACCCTAAAGGACCCACGTTGGCTTGGGTACCTAAAAACAAAACTTGATTTGTTTTACAAGTGTGTCTTGCAACCAAGAAAAACAAAAGGCTATGGTATCTTGAAGTGGTTGTTCAATATACATGACAAGAGATGTGAAGCAATTCACCTCTTTGAGGTAATAAATGGAGGGAGTGTGACCTTCGGTGATAATGGTAAAGATAAAATTATTGGTGTTGGTAAGGTTCACAGCTTCCCTTCTACTTGCATTAATAATGTACTTTTAGTTGATGGTTTAAAGTATAATATTTTAAGTATTAGTCAATTTTGTGACAAAGGTTTTCAAATTGTTTTCAAATCATCATATTGCATGATAGCTAGTCTTGATAAAAATGGAGTAAAATTTATTGAAAAAAGGCATAGAAATATTTATTTAGTAGATTTGGATAATCTATCTTTGCCTGATGGAGAATGCCTAGTTGCAATGAATTCTACTATAAATGAGACTAGTGAGCTTTGGCATCGTAGACTAGGACATGCTAGTATGTATTTACTTTCAAAATTTTGTAAAAAGGATTTAGTAAGAGATTTGCCAAAACGTAGTTTTGAAAATAATAAAATTTGCCAAACTTGCCATTTTGGAAAACAAGTAAAAACATCTTTCAAACCTAAAAGTTTTGTTATAACAACTAGGCCATTAGAACTACTCCATATGGATCTTTTTGGACCAACTAGGACATCTAGCCTAGGAGGTAAGAGATAGGGATTAATTATAGTGGATGACTTTTCAAGGTTTACTTGGATTTTCTTTCTTGCTCATAAAGATGAATCATTTTCAATATTTACTTGGATTTTCTTTCTTGCTCATAAAGATGAATCATTTTCAATATTTATAAAGTTTTACCTAAATGTTTCTAATGAAAAAGGTACTTCTGTTATTTGCATATGTAGTGATCATGGTTCTGAATTCAAAAATCAAGATTTTAAAAATTTTTGTAATGAAAAAGGTATTGAACACAATTTTTCTGCACCTAGGACATCTTAGTAGAATGAGATAGTATAAAGGAAAAACCGTACCTTAGAAGAAATGGCACGCACTATGCTTTGTAAAAATGATTTACCAAGAGATTTTTGGGTTGAAGCAATTAATACTACTTATTATATTTTGAATCGCATTTTAGTTCATCCTATTTTAAAGAAAACACTTTATGAGCTTTAGAATCAAAGAAAACTAACTTTAAAGTATTTTCGAGTTTTTGAATGTAAATGTTTCATTTTGAATAATGGTAAAGATAATCTTGGAAAATTTGATGCCAAGTCTGATGAAGGTATCTTTCTAGGATATTCTACATCAAGCAGGGCATACAGAATTTATAACAAAAGAACCTTAGTAGTAGAGGAGTCTGTACATGTAGTTTTTGAAGAGCCTACTAACAAATCCTCTAGGAAAGAGGATATATCTGATGCATGTGCAGGTGTTGAAAAGCTAAAGAAGCTAACTTTGGAAGATCAACCCTCATAACAAAGTGAAGAAGATCATGACAAATATGAAATTTGAAGAAGCCATACAAACCACATCAAAGCATCAAGATCTATCTAAGGAGTGGAGGTATGCTCATGGACATCCTAAGGAGTTAATCCTAGGTGATCCATCTAAAGGGATAAGAACTAGATCTTCAATTAGAAATGAATGTGATTATATTGCTTTTGTTTCTTAAATAGAGCCAAAATATTTTGAAGATGCTGAAAAAGACCATAACTGGATAAATGTTATGCAAGATGAACTAATTCAGTTTGAAAAAAATAGTGTTTGGACATTAATAAAAAGACCATCTAACATTATATTATTGGCACAAAATGGGTATTTAGGAATAAATTGGATGAAAATGATATTGTTACTAGAAATAAAGCTAGGCTAGTTGCCAAAGGCTACAATCAAGAGGAAGGAATTGATTTTGATGAAACTTTTGCTCCTATTGCTAGACTTGAGGCAATAAGACTACTATTAGCATTTGCTTATTTTATGGACTTTAAACTTTTTTAATTGGATATCAAGAGTGCTTTTCTAAATGATTTTATGATTGAAGAAGTTTTTGTTAAACAACCACATGATTTTGAAAATCATGCATATTCTGATCATGTTTATAAATTGCACAAAGCACTTTATGATTTAAAGCAAGCACCCCAAGCATTGTATGATCGACTCAGCAAGTTGCTGATTGAAAATAAATTTTCTAGAGACCATGTTGATACTACCTTGTTTTTAAAAAAGAAAAATGATGACTTATTAGTAGTGCAAATTTATGTTGATAATATTATATTCGATGCTACTAATGAAATTCTTTGCCAAGAGTTTACTAAGCTAATGCAAGGTGAGTTCGAAATGAGCATGATGGGAGAACTCAGTTTTTTTCTCGGACTCCAAATTAAACAAACCAAGGATGGAATCTTCATCAACCAAGCTAAGTACACAAGAAAAATCTTAAAGAAGTTTGGAATAGAATTTGCTAAGTCAATAGGTACTCCTATGAGCCCCTCTTGTAAACTTGATAATGATGAGCATGGTAAATCTGTTGATCAAAAATTATATAAAGGAATGATTGGCTCTTTATTATATTTGACTGCTAGTAGACCCAATATAATGTTTAGTGTCTGTATGTGTACTAGATATTAGTCTGATCCTAAAGAGTCTCATCTATTGGCTGTTAAGCACATATTTAGATACTTAACTGGTATAATTGATATTGGTCTATGGTATTCTAGAAAGTTTTCTATTTATTTAATTAGATTTTTCGATACTGATTTTGCTGGGTATAAACTTGATAGAAAAAGTACTAGTGGAACTTGCCAATTTTTTAGAATTAACTTAATCTCTTGATTTAGCAAGAAAAAAACTTCGGTTGCATCATCCACAACTGAGGTTGAGTATATTGCAGCAGGAAGTTGTTGTGCTCAAATCTTGTGGATTAAACAACAACTTAAAGATTTTGGAATCAAACTAATTAAGACATCCATAAAATATGATAATACCAGTGCTATCTGCTTAACTAAAAATCCTGTTCAGCATTCTAGAAGTAAGCATATTGAAATTAGGCATCATTTCATTAGAAATTATGTTGAAAATAATGATGTTGTACTTGAATTTATTAGTATTGAAATGCAATTAGCTGACATTTTGACTAAGCCTCTCCAAGAGGATCGATTTTATATGATTAGAAGAGAACTTCGAGTTATCAATCTTTTTGATTGAAAATTTCTATCTTTTTATATATTTTGACCCTTGATTGATCAAATTCACTAATGATTATGTTAAATCCCCTTAAATTCCATTGAAATTCTATTCAATTTTGATCAATGCTTCATTTCTATTTTTTTTTATTTTAAGTTGAAGTGTCGACACTTGGAAGTGTCGACACTTGACTTTGTATTGTGAGTCGACACTTGAATGGCAACAGACCAAAATAAAATCAGAAAATGAAGTGTTTTCTTCTCCATTTTTCTTCCAAATCGAGCCGACTCATCTCCTAAACTGTTCCTTTCACTTCTTCCCTCCAAATCAAACCTCCAATCATCTCAAAATTGTGTTTTGGATGGTTTTTGCTTTGGTTTCTCCCTTCCTTTTGATTTTGAACCGTAGAAACCTTAGGTTTCTTTCCTCTTTTCAATCCAACCTTGTATCTTTGGAATGGGGCCTAGGAAGCAAGTTATCCATCGTCCAAGACCATCCAATCAAGAAGAAGAAAAAAGAACAAAGGCTAGGCATGAAGCCAGAGTAGCAGATGCACCTGATGTCACTGCTAGACCTCCCTTTCTTGTCGCTAGTCAGATGGGATCGAAGACTATCATCGAAGGACATCACGTGGACTTCTAGTTCATTGATTAGCAGCAATTCAAGATAGGTCAGTGGCTTAGAGATGCTGGCTTGGTGCCATTTTGTTTTTGACTGAGAGATTTTATCTGGGTTTGATTTGAGAGTTCTATGGTTCATTAACCCAAGGTAGTGATGGATAGGTAGCCCAGGTACGAGGCAGAGATGTCCAAGTGATAGCAGAGATTTTGAGAAGAGTATGGGACATACCCATGATAGGTTATGTTGTAGACATCTAGTGGATAGATTTAGTGGTCTCCGTTGTATCTTCGAGACAAATGACTTATCTGAGGGAGCCACTGTAGTAGCTTCGAGACTGTCAACTGAGATGAGATTGCTGCATCACATTATTGCCCGGATCCTTCTATTGAAGACCTGCCATTTTGACTTCATCATAGAGGGAGAGCTGTTGATGATGATTTTTTCTGGTATAGCACACTCCTGTATGCCTACCGGTACTCATGGTACATTAGTTGACGGAGGCATCTATTAGCCAGAGACTGTGTTTGCCCTATGGGATGGGCTTGACTCTACTTTTTAGAGCTTATGGTGTAGTGATGGATGGTGAGCCCTACCAGCAGCTATTGTACATTGATATTTATGACATCATATCTTTTAACTGGATGGGGTATCAGCTTGTCAGAGGCCAGTGGAGATGGTGCATATCTGGACAGGCTACTGACAGAGATGAAGATGCAGTGGAGGAGGTGCGTATCATTTTGAGTGAGGCAGAGCCTTCTGAGATTCATAGAGATACATCTAAGGCACAGCCTGAGCTGTTAGTTCAGCCAGAGGCAGTTCCTCAGCCTAATCAGCATGATCCGACATCCCTGGAGTTTCTGAGAGTCTAGAGGACAGAGTTGCTCGCATAAAGACTAAGTTGATTTTTTCATTTGTCAGCGAGTCGACTCATTTCATATGGAGATGAGAGAGAGCCATCGAGGACTGAGAGATGGGATCTCTGCCGTTCTATCCATTTTGATTAAACCCTCTTTGAGGAGTGTTCCTGATGCTTCTGGTCCAGATGATTTAGTTCCAGCACCACCGACATCGGGACCAAATTTGGATGAGACTGATTCTGAGGATATTGACATCGTAGATTTGATGACAGAGCCAGTACCGGAGACAGCAGCTGACCCTCCTAGGAGTCCCATTCATGATCCATCTAGTTCATCCTTCCAAACTCCTATTCTACCTACTCCTCTCTCCAGACCTGATGTTCACACTTTCATTCCTGTACCTACACCTATTATACCTTCAATTATTGATACTCCTGTTATTCCACCAACTGATACACTTTTGATACACATGTTATTCACTCTTTATCATTGCATACATCTTCCCTTATTCGGGAACTAGGCTTCTATACTTCTGGATTTAATCATTTTGTTGACTCTGGTCCTATCTTTGATCATATCCCTCCTCTTTTGGCCATTTCAGTCAGTGCTGTTCCTATGCTGACATAGCTTGTACCTCTTCTACATCAGCTAGAAGCAGGACTTATATTAGACGCAGAGGACATGGTCATCGTGATGCTCCATCGAGACCAACCGGGACCCATCTTCATGATCTTCGCTCTATGTGGCCTCGATCTCATACTTCTATTGATACAGGACCAATCGAGATTGAATCCTCAGATGATAAGGATAGTGCTTAGGATAGTTTTCATATTTAGATACTTTACATTTATGTGCTACTTGTATGTTTTTATTTGCTCTATGTTATATATCAAATTTGTAACAATGTATGAAATATTTTGAATGATTGAAATCTTCTAGTTCATATCTATGTCTTTGAATGAATGATTTAATATCTTCTCTAAATGAATGAATTGCATTACTTAATTTCAGTGCTTTTATTTCTCTTTTTCTTTTTAATGATTGACAAAAAGGAGGAGAAGTAAGTGTAAAAGATAAAATGAAAGTTATAAGATAAAGGCAAGTAAGTATATAAGATGAAAGTGATATGTATCTGTGTTTAAGAAATATCTTTGAAAATTTTTGTACATTAAGTGAGGGGGAGCAATCCTTCCTTTAATTTGTGAAATCTATTTTGCTAAATTACTTGCAAAGCTTTTTAAAAATAAATTTCTTTAAATCACCTCTTGATGGGGAGTATTTATACTCACCTAGTTTCACTGTTGAATTTATTATCCTTGAGCATGTTCCTTTTAGAGTATCATGATACATGGATTTCATTTCTCTTTCTTTGCTCTGATACTCTTAGTACAATTCTGATTCAAATGAGTTTTTAAACTTTTTTTCTCTATTTAAATACTTACTGCAATAAGCTTTATGCATATTGAAAATTTCTTTTTAGAGCTTATCATGTGATTTATACTTAAAGGTTTTGTCATCATCAAAAAGGGAGAGATTGTTGACTCCGTTATTGATTTTAATAATAAACAAAATACTTAAGTATAAGTTGAGTACTAACTATTTCTTTAAAGTGTGCTTCTAGAAAAAAGTACTCACCAAATTCAACAAGTTTGTTTGCTTGTCAAAGAATGAAGAAGTCCCTTCCATGATTGAAAGACTAGCTTTTAATGGACTTAAGAACTTGAAATTTGCTTGAAAGGACTTGAATAGTGAAGCATAACTTGATTTTAGCAGATGTTCAATGGTTTTGAAGAAATCTCAGTAAAGTATGGACTCAAAATATCAACTCACAGCTCAAGTATCGACTCGTGACAGTGGAAGTGTCGACTCAAGCTGGCATGTAGAAAGTATTTCTGATGGTACAACTGAAGTGTCGACTTACGCCAGTCAAGTGTCAACTAAAAGTGTCGACTCAAGGATCAGCTCATCCCCTGAGAATTTTTGGATACAGAACTTGCTAAAATTGAAGACTTGCCTGAAGTGTCGACTCATGGTTGTCAAGTATCGACTCAAGTGTCGACTCACCAGAAGAAGTGTTAACTCACTTGAGAATTCCAGAGAGCTTCTTGAAGAAATTTAAACTTGGTGTCGACTCATGGAATGCAAGTGTCGACCCTAAGTGTCGACTCACAAGGTTTAAGTGTCGACACTTGGTGTTCTGAGAACAGTAATAGCTAGTTTTTCAAATGTAGAACTCGGCCCTCTTGCCTCCCAACGGCTAGTTTTTTGTGTCTAATAGCTATAAAATGGTTTTGAGGCCTTGGAATTATATTTGAGTGTTTTAAATCAAATCAAAACACAAGAGGATGAAGAGAAAGCAAAGGAAAGCAAAAAAAGAAGAGAAAAAAGCAAGTGCATTCACTCCCATTCATTGTGATCAACAACCATCAAGCAAAAAGAAGTCTCCAAGTATTCAAAGCCTTCAAGAAGCATTCAAGCTCAACTTTTGATCATTGATTGAGGCTTCATCAAGCTCAAGACAAGCAACTTCACCGAGCTTCGAAGAGAAATTAGCTTTACTTTAGAAAGCTTTTATTGTTGCTTTACTTTAAACCTTATCTCTTGTTGTAAAGGTTATTGGTTAGCCTTGAAAACCAAGGAGGTTATTAGTGAGCCTTGAAAATCAATTAAGTTCTTGGTTAGCCCGCAAAACCATGGGAGGTTGTTGGTGAGCCTTAAAATCAATTAGATTTTTTGTTAGCCCGTAAAACCAAGAGAGGTTTTGACTTGTGAGCCTTGTGAAAACAAGTCGGGTTTTGATTAGTGAGCCCGGAAAACTAATCAGCTATAATTGGTTGAGATTATAGTGAATTCTCAAGGAGATGTTGGGGAGTGGATGTAGGTGCATTAGAAAGCACCGAACCACTATATCTTGATTGTGTTTGTCGATTGATTGTCTCTCTCTTGCTCTTTTATTTATTACATTTACATTTCTGCTGCATACTTATTAAGAGCATTCTAATTTACCTCACACTAGTACTCATAATTGTTTATTGCATTTAGCACATATTCTTGCAAGTAGATATTTTATTTTAGAAACTCAATTCACCCCCTCTTTGGGTTGCTTACTAGGCAACAATGAATGGCTGAAAAAATTTATTTATTGGACTTCCTTGAGCCTCTCAAGAAATCCAAGAAAAGAATGAAGAGATCTAGATCAAGGAGGAAGAAAACTAAAAGTAAAAAAATCCTTTTTACAATTTTGTCTTATTTTTCTTCTTTCTTCAACCCTAGAACCCAAAATAAATTTCCCATGCCAATTAAGAACTCATGCCCACCTCTTTATTTTTCTTATGATCTTTCTCATCAGATTACATCCTAATTTAAATCCACTATGGTCACATAATCCCAAAACATTTCTAGAAAAATTGCATGTGGATTAGCATAGGATTAAAAAACATATGCCAAGTTTGACTAGTCTTAATATATAATTCCATGCCCCATCAAAAATACCATAAAAATTCCATGGTAATTTATTTCTCAAATCACCAGTATTTGACCTACTTTTCATCAACCATTTCATCTAAAGTTCAAATAAAATAGGCAACAATAAAAGGGTAAGGTTTTGAGATTTAAGACCAAGTAGAGATAGTATAAGGCAAAGAGTTTGATTCCCAATCGAACTCCTCTCAATTAAATTTAAAACTCATCCTAAACTAATCCAAATCAGATAAGAAAGGAGGGAGGGTGTAAAAAAATGATTGACATGGAATTCTTCATAAAATATTGAGATATATGGCATGGAGAATCCTACAGAAATCCAAGTTGGGTTTGACTAAAGAATAGGTTTCTAATCTAATTCAAAATAGGTTCCAATTAACACAGTCTCAATATACATGGACTGGGTTAACCCTAGCAACATTTTAGATCTATCTCTATAGATCTTCATCCCAAGGATATAGGATTATTCTTCCAAGTCTTTCATGGAGAATTGAAAAGATAGCCATAACTTTATTCTTTAAAATGCAAAAATATCATTTTTGATTAAAAATGTCATCCATATACAAAACAAGAAATACTATAACTAAACAATTAGCCCATTTGTATATATAGGACACTTTTCCATTCCTAATGAAGCCATATATTCTAATCACTTTATCAAATGCATGTTCCAATTTTGAGATGCCTGCTTCAATCCATAAATGGATCTCTGAAACTTGCACATCTTTATTTTATCTACGAATGTGAACCTTTCAGGTTATATCATATATATATCTTCTTCTAGCTCTTCATTTAGAAAAGCTATTTTAACATCTATTTATCAGATTTCATAATCAAGATATACTACTATTACAAGCATGATCCAAATGGATTTGAGCATTGCCATAAGAGAAAATATCTTGTTATAGTCAATACCACAATGCTGACGATATTCCTTGGTAACTAGACGAGCTTTATAATTCTCCACCTTCCCATCTACGCTACTTTTTCTTTTGAAAATCTACTTATACCCTATAGATTTTATCCCTTTTGGTGGATCAACGAGTATCCATACATTGTTGACTTTCATAGACTCCATTTCAAAATTCATGGCTTCTAGCCATTTATTAGAGTCAGCATTTTGCATCGCATCCATATAGATGATTGGATCCTCATTATTTTCATCAAATTCAATAAGATCACCATCCTGGATCAAGAAACCATAGTATTTATATGATTATTGTGATATTCTACTAGATCTCCTTAATGGTGCTTTTATAATAGGCTTCAGGTTTGATTCAATCATATTCAATTCTTTGGGTTCAATCAATGGTGTTGATTCTTTTATGTATCGAACCTCTTCAAATTCAATCTTAGAGACATTAGTTCTTTCTCTAAGAAACTTTTTTTCTAAAATGACTATCCTATTACTAACAAACACATTTTATTCATCAGTATGGTAGAAATAATAACTCTTTATCTCTTTCGGGCATCCTATGAAAATATACTTATCATACTTAGATTCGGATTTATCTATTTTTAAACATTTGATATAAGTTGGGTAGTCTAAGACTCTTAGGTATGAGAGCATCAGCTTACACCATGTCCATCTCTCGTATGGTATTTTGTCAATAGACTTGCTCGGAACCTTATTTAACAAGTAGCAGGCTGCCTCAAGAGCATATCCCCAATAGTAGACTAGCAAAGTCTCATCCCGAACCATGTTAACAAAGTTTAATTCTTCTTTCAAACACATCATTTAATTAAGATGTCATCTAAATATTTCAAATGAAACTTCATTTGATTTTTTATGTCATATAAAATGACATAATTGAATCTTGAAAGGTCATCTATAAATGTAATAAATAAAAATCCCACCCCTGGCATTGGCATTCATTGGCCTGCACAGATCAGTACATACTAGCTCAAAATCTCAGTGGCTCTTTCACCTTTTCCAGTAAAAGATAACTTGTCATCTTTCCAAGAAGGCAAGAGTCGCATGTTGGCAATGATTCATAATCATTGACTTCACGGAGACCTGGTCTCAACTTATTTATCCTATTCTTGTTAATATGATCTAAGCTATAGTGCCAAAGATAAGTATCACTGACATTATCTATTCTAGGATGTTTGCTCAAAGTGGACACTGCATTAATAGGCTATGATAAAACAAAAATATCATTTTTAATTGTCCATGCATTATTGTAACATCATTCAAAATGATATCATAATAATCACCTTTCATTGATAAATGCAAATTATTTTTGACCAAAAGGCCTGCAGAATAATATTCATCATAAAACTAGGTAAATAATGACAATTATCTAAAATAATAATATTTTCATTGAATACAGGCATAAAAATTTTTAAGGCTAGAACTGGAACTACTCTTCAATCTCCAATATTTAGGAAACTCTCGTCATCTTCAAATCTTCTACTAACCTAAAGTCCCTGTAATGAATTGTAAATATTTATAGAACTTCTGATATCCAATATCTAGGTAGTAGTATCATAAATAAAAAAAATACAAGGTATTATCATATAAGTTCCTTATCCAGCAACTAGTTGTTGGTTCTTATTTTTTCTTAGCCTGTTTGGATCCAGCGGGCAATGTAAAGAGGATAATTCTTCTTCTAGTGACCCTACTTCTTACAAAAGAAGTACTTTGCCTGACTCTAGTCATGCTTATTTTTCTTGGTCTGGCTAAGTTGAGCATGTTGCACCTTCCTTTTCTTGGCATTGAATATGGCACAAGATGTTTTGTACCTTTCAATGTCATTAAAAATATTGAGAGATTCTTTCAATACTTGAAGTATATCCTCCGGCTGAGCATCCTCAAAAATGTGACTGAACTCATCATTCATGGATACCCACATTATGCATCAAACTATGGTTTGATCATAGAGCCACTTTAGGTATATGTCTCTGATCGGACATGGTGCATTCAAAGTGGTCTCCTTAGGTACCGAATCTGTCAGCACATACAAGATCTGTTCATACTCTAAAGCTATTTTAGCTTTTGATACCAATTATTGAAATTGGGTCCCGTCAGCTTTACATTATCTAACAATAAATGAAGCGATAATGTATTGGCTATGTTAAATACTAAAAAGGAGAATAAGATCTATTAGTCTATGAATTATTTAATCCTAAAAACTTGAACTTTAGTCTAAAGGTTCTCCTATTATTTTGTTCAAATTGATAGTCTCTATCTCCAATCCAAGGAATTACATTAATTTTCTAATGAGTACAAGAATCCTATAGACTATACATGAGCCCAAGTGTGGCTCGGTCCATCCATATGGATCTAAAGGTAGGTTCTCAACTAATTATTTCTCCAAACAACTTCTAGTATTAAATTTTTACCCATGCTCCTCTTCAGTAGGCATGTGGGACTTTCATTGAAAATCTTTGTTAGGTCCAACCATTAACATGACCGACTCAGTACTTCTAACCAACAAATGACCAAGCTCCAGTATGGCTCAGTCCACCTAATCATCGTTAAGAGAGTCATAACTAAATCATCATAATATGTATGATAATTTCAATAGCCAGATGAGCACCAGATCTTTGGACCTTCAATGATCATCTTAAATATTGAACCCATTACCATCCTTTTAATGGAAGGCTATGACTTGATTATCCCCATAATTTTATCATTTTAATGACCTAATAATTTTAGAGATTTTTATTAAGAATTCATAAAAGAAAAGAAAATATGAACCAATCGTGCCACTAACTTCATCAAGTCTATGATGAGGGTCAAAGACATAATTGATCCAAGGATACCTAGATCAGTCAAGCTGGTCATCCTTACTGGCATGGATTAACTCAAATCAATAAGCTATCTGATCAAATTTTGATTGACCATATTGACCAGGTAAATGAGATCAATGGGAGGGTTCTGCCATTAATGTCTTTTCTTAGATGCCAAACAAGTTGGCCAGGTAAGAGGTAGTCCCAATTAATAACCATGATCGAAATACCATACTTATCTTAGATACCAATTGGTTCATCAAATTCGAACATACTAGCCTATGGACTCGGGTTTATCTGCTGAGTCATAATCAGGTCCCTTTGTTATAATATGGACTTGATCAAACTATCACTATAGATTTGATCTAAAGAAAAACTTGATCTAATCTTAATCAACTTTTGGTTAGATTAAATCCAATTCTCTATTAGATCCATATTATTCTAAATTCTAACCCTATATCTAACCTAGTTATTTGACCTGATCCAAGCTAACCTAAAGCCCAGGATTTAAGAAATATGATTAGATCTTTAATTTACAATTCTTAATCTAATCTTAGATATTTTAATTCTGGTAATTAATCAAAATTAATTTTGTTAAATTTTAAATCTAAATAATTTACATGTATCACATGCACATTAAACACTTTTAGATCTCAACTATATGACATAATCTTATGCTAAAATTAATTTTATATTTCTTGTTCTAAATATAAAAAATAAATCCTAATACATTAATTTTAGATCAAAAGTAACAAATTAATAAAGATTAAATTACTAAAAAATAGATTTAATTATTGAAATAATTTTAATAATTTTTCTTTCACCTACTTGTTCATGGGATATAACCATAAGTGACACCCTACATACCATAGGAGACCCCTTTGAATGAAAAAAGGGCCTTTAAACCATACTTTTCTTCTATGACTAGAGAGCTATGGTGATCAACCCTATCTAAAGTAGTTACTTAAATTAATATTATATTTAACATGTAAGGTTCTACATGATTTTTTTAAATTTACGGTGGTAGTGTATCTATTTTAAAATTATTTTATATAGAAAACATACATTAATAAATTATAAGCAAGATCATAAAATGATATGCAATATAGAAAATAAAATCAGTATACATCGATCTACCTGATGTATGCTGTAGATATAATCTATAAATAATATAAAATCTAATTTCATACCAGATTGCAGGTCAATGTTCCCACTATTGATGGTACATAGTAAGGTCTCTCCACGTTGCTTTGTAGCTGCACAGGGTATTCATTCTCTATGAATTATTTACATGAAACTCTGATGTGATCAACCTCCCGGGACTGCTAGATCCCTCTAGAGGCCATGGATATCTAAAAATAATTTATTTCTTGGACTTCCTTGAGCCTTCCAAAAATCCAAGAAGAGGATGAAGAGGTTTAGATCAAGGAGAAGAAAACCAAAAACAAGAAACCCCTTTCCACTACTTTTCTCTTATTTTTCTTCTTCCTTCAACCTTAGCACCTAAAATAAATTTTTCATGCCAATTAAGAACTCAAGCCCACCTCTCTTATTTTTTCTATAGTCTTTATCATTAGATTATATGCTAATTTAAACCCACTATGGTCGTGCAATCTTAAAACAATTCTAAAAAAAATTAGCATGTGGATTAGGATAGGATTAAGTAGACTTTGGATATGATTAAAAAGAATACACCTAGTTTGACTAGTCTTTATATATAATTCCGCACCCCATCAAAAATCCTATAAAAGCTCCATGGTAATTTATTTTTTAAATCACCAATATTTGGCCCACTTTTCATCACACATTTCATCTAAAGTTCAATTAAAATAAGTGAGAATAAAAGGATGAGGTTTTGAGAATTTAAAACCAAGTAGAGATAAGATAAGGCAAAGAGTTTGATTCCCAATCAAACTCATATCATTTACATTTAAAAGTCATACTAAACTAATCCAAATCAGATAAGAAAAGAGGGAGGGCATGAAAAAATGATTGGCATGGAATTCTTCATGAAATTATTAAGATATATGGCATGGAATCCTAGTTGGGTTTGACTAAAGAATGGATTTCTAATCCAATTTGAAATAGGTTCTAATTAAAATCAATTTAATTTAAATCGATTAAAATAAGTAAACCTAATCTAAATATATCCTATTATGTTTAATTAAATCTTCATTAAATCAGAAAATAATTAGGCCCAAGTTTGAATCAAATCAAAATTAAAAACCCAGCTCGAGGAGTGCTTCCAATCGGCTTGTACTCTCTTGCCTTCCTAGTGTAGAAGTGGTGGGGGTTTCTTCCTATAATAAGGCATCTTCTATCTGAGCATATTTTTTGGCCTAGGCCAGCATATCCACGAAGTCTCTAGGGTAAGTTTTGATCAATGATCTCTTGAGGTCGTTCTTCTAGAGGCTGCTCATTAGGGCCAACATGGTGACCGACTAGTCTAGGTTGTGGACTTCCAAGATGGCCAAATTAAAGTGACTGACAAAGGCTTAGATAGTCTCCCCCCTCTTTTTGCTTAAGGTTATGGAGATAGTTCAACTACTTTTATTACTTTTGATTGCTGACAAAGTGATCGGTAAACGATTAGCTCAGCTACTCGAAGGAGTGCACCAACCCAAGCTTCAAGCTTGAATACTAGTGCCGAGCCACTTCCTTTAAAGTAGATGGGAAGGCTAGCCAAAGGATGGGGTTAGGTGCTCAATGAAGAAGCAATCGATTGGAAGCTTGCTAAGTGATTGGTGGGGTCAGTGGTCCTGTTATTGCTTTCGAGTTAAGGGACTTTAAAGTACCAAAAGAGTAGTGCTTGCATGCTCTTGATATCAAAAGGTAGATCATTGTTGAATTCGTCGCTTGGCACCAAAGAATAGTTATGGATAGCTTTGATATGCTGATCCAGCTCCTTGAGTTTCTATTTGACTTTCGGATCTTGAATGATAGGGGCCTCTGATCACTAGAGAGATCGCTGGCCTGGAGTGGAGTAATGTTTTGACTAGAGGCTCTGAGAATGTCGCCTCCATGGTTTTGGGCTTCTGAGATGACGATGATGAGTAGTCATCTTCGAGTCCTTAGGAGGGCTGTCCCGATGGTGGAGATGCTGTTTCAACCATTAGGTGAGGATAGAGTATTATAAGAGGCAATGCAAGCATTGGTTGTGTTGCCGCCTAGATCGCCATGGCCTACAGCTTTTTACGTGGCCTGGGTGAGTGGACTCCCTGCCAACGTCACCGGGCTTGTCGATTGGAGACGATCAAGGGGAACATACCCTCCGCCACGGGACTTGGTGGAGCCACCGTGCTCGGAGGGATCATTGTAGGGATGAAGGGGCTTGTACTGTGCTGTGGTCCTCCTGTGGACCTCTCCGGTGGGAGAGATTTTCTCTATATCATCCCTCTATCGGGCGGACCTGCAAAATAGGGGAGACCTGCACCGGGGATTCTGGCAAAGACACTCTGACGATTAAGTTAGTGGGACGATCGAAGAAAATAAGAGACCTCTGAGACGGAGAGCTTGGGGGACTCTTTGCTGCCAGAGGGTGATAGAAAATGGACAATAATGTAAGAATGAAGAGAGTGTATTGTCTCTTACCTCCCCTTACCTCTTCATACCGGTCTTTTTGTAGACGAATGGCTCCTATCGTTCAGGAGAGGCGTGCAGGTCTTGATGTAGACTTGTCATGCTAGGATAGACTGTGAGGCCATGATGGGCTGATGAACCTTCTTCTTCTGGGTGGTTCAGAAAGTTGGTGCAGGGGTATAATACCTTGGACAGGGCACTATTCACTAGTTAGTGTAAAGAGTGGCTTGGAAAACTTAAATGCAAACCTTCTTTGCAGACAGTGTGTCAGTTGGTGTGCCATAGAACCCACGTGGGTGGGGATCCTTGGAAAGAGTGCCGGGCCCATATGGATGAGACAGAATCATACGATGCTCTCGATGGCCAAGCTGGGTGGGATGCCGAAGTGCCGAGTTGGCTGAGACACTACTCCAGATCGCCATATAGGCACGCGGACCGAGAGAAGGCCCCCGGAATCTTTCCATGCACGTGGACCGATGTGTGCATGGCGCAGGGCTTCATGCATGAACCCATGCGTGGCTGAGTGTGCAGTGGCTGAACTGGGCACCGGTGGTGAGCATGGAATCAGAGCCATATGGGCCGGAGCCGGAGGAGCCAGTCCCGGGGTGCGACGTCGTCGAGCCGGGGTCCCGCCGGGTTGAGCCGGAGGGGGCGGAAGCATGGGGGCGCGGCGTGGTTGTGGGCCTGGGGTGCAGGAGTGCCGGACCAAGTGGTACCCGCCGAACCGAAGCTGGAGCAGGCGAATCTTGGGTGCGGGAGCGCCGAGCTGGGGCAGGCATCCCGCCGGACCGGTGCCGTGCATGGGCGGAGCCTCGCGGGGTGGAGCCAGACTGGCGTGACGGATTGGGAGCCACCGAAGTTGAACTGGGCATGAGGCATGCCGCGGGTGTGCTGTAGATGGGAACCATGCCGGACTTGGTTGGTGAGGAGCCATGCTGCCGGAGTCCAACATGCCAAGCTGGTCCAGTATGGGTCGAGGTGGGTGGAGCCGGGCTACTCCCCCGTAGGTGGAGCCGGAGCCATGCGGGGTGCTGCCGATGCACCAACCTCGATGGTGGCGAGCTTCGAGCTGGAGCCATGCGGAGCGGGACCTGGTGATGGACCGCGGGCGGAGCCGAGGTGGGGATGCTGCGGGCTTGGCTCCAGATCGGGAGCCAGGGTAGGTGAGGCGCGCCGAACTAAGGCACGGCTGATGCACCGGCGTGGGCTTGCTCTCCCGTGGCACACCCACAGGCGTCAAAGCAGGGCCCTGCTACCCCCCATGTTGGGCAGAGCTGGAGGGGCAGGTGCAGACAGACCCGCGGGTGCGGAGCAGGCACGTAAGGAACTGGGGGCCACCGTGGGCATGCCATGGGCATGTTGAGCCGGGAGCCGGCGTGCCGAGGTTGGGTAGATGCCGAAGCGGGTGGTGACCTCCCATGATCCTGCTGGCGCGGAGTCGCACCAGACACGATGGAGGCGAGGTGGAGGCATCGTTGCCGAGGTGGGCGCGCGGGAAGGCTTGTGGGCGAGCTGGGCACCGTTGCTGCGGTGGGTGTGCGGGCGATCTGCGGGCGAGCTGGGCGCCGTTGCCAAGGTGGGTGCACGAGCCCACTGGCACAGGGTTGTGCTACGAGTGTGTGCCTAGTTGGGCTCCAGTCTCGACTGAAACGGGCCTGTCGAAGTACTTTCCTGGCCTGGCCGAAGCAGGCTAGCCAAGGTGCTGACTTGGGCTGGCTGAGGTGATGACCTGGCTGCCATAGGGGCTGATCTCTTCAATTGGACCCAACGTTGTGTCAGGGCCGAATGGGCTGGTTGCTACCGTAATAGATGCCCCCACTCCCTGAGTCCAAAGCATTACTTCTCTTCATTTTGGACGAAGGGAGTAGTTTTTATCTATTCGGCTCTATGTCGTAGCAGGCCTACAAAACAAAAATAGGAGGTGGTGTTTTTGAAACTTACTTGCCCGTAAGTATTTTGACTGAAGGTTAGTTGCATTAGGATGGTGCTAGCATTTCAGCCTGACTCCTCTTTGACCGGATAGAAGGCGGTGCCGTGGAGGAAGAGGTTGGTGAGCTGCACAACTTGGGTGCACACATGTATGACTGGGCACATGGTGGGACTCAGAGTACTCCTCAAAGCTTTTGATAAGGATTTTGGTGTGGGACTTTCGGCATTTCCTGTTTTGAGGCACCGAGATCTTTGGGTCTTCGAGTGCCGGGGATTCCGGTCTTTAGGTGTCGGGGATTCCGGTCTTTAGGTGTCGGGGATTCCGGTCTTTAGGCATCGGGGTTTCCGATATTTAGATGTCGAGGACTCTAGGCTTTAGATACCGGGGATTTCGAGCTTTAGGTGCCGGGGATTCCGGGCTTTAGGTGCCGGGGATTCCGGGCTTTAGGTGCTGGGTATCCGGTCTTTAGGAGTCGGGGTTTCCGGTCTTTAGATGCCGGGGATTCTGGGCTTTAGGTGCTAGGGATTTCGGGCTTTAGGTGCCAGACTCGGAGTCGAACGGATGAGCTCCTGCAATGATGAAGAGCAAAGTTGCACCAAAGAGTAAGTTTAATTATTGGGAAGGGATTCTTACATCCTTCATGAGGTGGCAAAGCCGCTCGTTTGGCATGTTTGGAGGCGAGCCGCAGATGTTTGGACCCCTAGAGCTACCCATGGATATCTCCGGATGAGAGTCAGGCGATAGATGCGGGGCTCAGTGAAGAGCCTAGCTTCAGCTCGACTGGATCAAGGGGCATGTAAGCCTTGTATGAAAATCAACTAGATTTTTGGTTAGCCTTGTGAAAACCAAGTGATACGGGACTAAAAGATGCATGCATGTGATTCTTTGTTGTTTTTATGTTTTAATGAATTGACCAATTCTCAAAATCAAACTAAGGATAGATCTAGAGACTCGCATAAAGATCAAGAAACTCTAGCATGCAGAAATAAACCCTAAACAGTGATAAGGCAGGACCTCGAGATTGAGAAATCCCAGTAGGACTTAGCTCTAAATCAATAAACCTATTCAGAAAATTAGGGAGTGCAAACCTTTTGAAACTCTGAAGCGCCCGATGCCGAGTTCGCTCACACTTATGGATGCGACCTGGAACATCAAGCCCTCAACCCTATGGGTCCGCCAATTTTTCATCAAATGGTTATGAAGGCAAGGTAGGCCGACTTCTTTGTTCGTAGCACCTAAAGGACCTACGAGCAACCTAGAACCGAGTTAGAAAACAAGAATGAATAAGATAGTAAAGAAATGAAGAGGGGTGAAGTTGAGGGTGGTGGTCAAGGGGAGATTCTTCTTGTTAGGCGTCCAGGAGGGGCATCCAAACTTGGGTGGGTTGGTGGCTTGTGTAGAAAGAGGATATATAGGGCCTCACACACCTCGATGCTTGAAAGAGAAGGCTCACTCTCTTACAGAGTTCCAAGTTACGAAGACAAGGGCTAAAAAAATTTCAGAATTTCATTTGATTCAACATTCATCATTATTATTCATTTCAATACAAGAGAGGGGTCCTTATATAGGAAACCCTAGCCCTTGGAATACATGAAAAAATAAATATAAAAAGGGGCGCCAACAAGCTTCCTTGTTGGTGCTAACTACATGCCATAAGAGATGGGGCTAGAAGGGCAAGAGATTTCATGCTACAAAAAAGATGGAGGGTGCCACAAACATTCCATAAAAGGGTGGTCAACACAAGAAAATAAAATCTCATGAAAGAGGGAAGGAGAGTGGGCACCCAAATGCTACTTGATTTGCCTGATATTCCCTTCCATCTTCTCCTGAGTAGTCCCTAATTTCCATACAGGATGTTGATCTACTGCCTTTTATGCTTGAGTGGATATATAAGAATCCTGGGATGCCTAATAGGATGGATGATGCCTGCTGGGACTCCACGTGGCAGTTGATAGCTCTCAAGTCCCCATCATTCTCCTGGAGTATGGAGAACTCGACTCCGTCGAGTTTGAAGATGACTTGGGTGGAACTGAAACCCATACATTATTTTGAAATCCATGCAGTACTTGATGATTTTTTTTGATAGTTCTGCTCTAAGATCTATGAAGCTTTGATATCCATGTAGCTCTGAGATCTGTATTGCTTTGAGATCCATGCAGTTTTAAGAAGCATGCAGAAGGAGAAGTCAGCTCCTAACATAGCCATTGCGTTCATGTTTGTTCGGGCTTTCCTTCCTCACGGATCGAATAGGAGATGAGTCTTCATGCTGGATATCATCAGCGATGGTGCTGGGCAGAGACGACGGAATGGACGGGATGATGGCCGGCACGGACGGGAAGATGCCAGTATGGAGATCATCTTGGCTGTCCAAGGATCGCTCCGATTGGGAGGAAAACGATGACGAAAGGGGGTTCCGATGACATCGATGGCATCGATCGGCAGGGAAGGGACTTTGGTGGGTGGCACAGGTAGTCGATCGGATCTGGTGGAGGCGCCGATCGAATCTGGGCACCATAGCCGATGGTGTTGGATGGACTCTGATCCGGTGGGTGTCGGGCATCGCGATAGCAGGCCAGTGGGATGGACGGCCAATGAGGAGCAGGGAGGAGATAGAATAGGGCATCTGGCATCTCAGCAATCGGGGATTTCGGTAGGAGATGGGGCATCTAGCAAAATCCAGTGGAGGATGGTGCACTCGGATTGGATCGACGCTCGCCAATGCTGGGGAATCGGGTTCGAACGGCATGGGGAAGGCATGATCAGTGGTGTTCCTGGGTGTAGGCGGTGTGGAGATGGGCTTCATGGGCGGAGGTGGACACGATCTGGGTGATGGCAGTAGGGGTGTCGGTGGGGCTTCGGACAAGGGGGAGGGGAAAATCTGGATGGGAGGGAGGAGGTGGAGCTAAGGAGATACGGATCTGAGAGTGGCGACAATGGTAGAGGGAGCTTGATGGCGGGCTGTGGATGGGGAATCGGGTGTTCCTAATCAGTTGGGATGATGGCGCGGCCGGGGCTCGGTGGTGGTGCTGGTGAGCTTGCGATGGAGATGGTGGCAGATGGATCAAAGAAGGAGATGATGAGAATAACTCGAGGATAAATCGGGGATAAGCAAAGAATTGCGGGAATAACAGGAATAAGATGGGACAAAAAGAAATAATGGATACCCTAAACCTCTGGGCTCTAATACCAAAAAATGATGTGGGACTAAAAGATGCATGCGTGTGATTCTTTGTTGTTTTTATGTTTTAATGAATTGACCAATTCCCGAAATCAAACTACGGATAAATCTGGAGACTCGCATAAAGATCAAGAAACTCTAGTATGTAGAAATAGACCCTAAACAGTGATAAGGCAGGATCTCGGGATTGAGAAATCCTGGTAGGACTTAGCTCTAAATCAATAACCCTACTCAGAAGATTAGGGAGTGCAAACCTTTCGAAACTCTGAAGCGTTCGATGACAAGTTTGCTCACACTTATGGATGCGACCTGGAAGATCAAGCCCTCAACCCTGTGGGTTCGCCGGCTTTCCGTCAGATGGTCCTGAAGGCAAGGTAGGCCAACTTCTTTGTCCGTGGCACCTAAAGGACCTGTGAGCAACCTAGAACTAGTTAGAAAACAAGAATAAATAATATAGCAAAGAAATGAAGAGGGGTGAAGTTGAGAGTGGCGGTTAAGGGAAGATTCTTCTTGTTGGACATCCAGGAGGAGCTTCTAGAGGGGCGTCCATACTTGGAAGGTGGGTTGGTGGCTTGTGTAGGAAGAGGATATCTAGGGCCTCACACCCCTCGATGCTCGAAAGCGAAGGCTCACTCTCTCACAAAGTTTCAAGTCATGGAGAAAGGGCTAGAAAAACTTCAGAATTTCATTTGATTCAACATTCATCATTATTATTCATTTCAATACAAGAGAGGGGTCCTTATATATGGAACCCTAGCCCTTGGAATACATGAAAAAATAAATATAAAAAGGGGCACCAACAAGCTTTCTTGTTGGTACCAACTACATGCCATAAGAGATGGGGCTAGAAGGGCAAGAGATTTCATGCTACAAAAAAAGATGGAGGGTGCTACAAATATTCCATAAAAGGGTAGTCAACACAAGAAAATAAAATCTTATGAAAGAGGGAAGGAGAGTGGGCACTCAAATGCTGCTTGATTTGCCTGATATTCCCTTCCATCTTCTCCTAGGTAGTCCCTAATTTCCATATGAGATGTTGATATGCTACCTTTTGTGTTTGAGTGGATATATAAGAATCCTGGGATGCCTAATAGGATGGATGACGCCTGCTGGGACTCCACGTGGCAGCTGATAGCTCTCAGGTCCTCATCACCAAGAGGTTTTGATTAGTGAGCCTAAAAAACTAATCTACTGTAATCAAGGTTGGATTATAGTGAAATACCCAAGGGATGCTTAGGGAGTGGATGTAGGTGTTTTAGAATACACTGAACCACTATGAACTTTTGTGTTTATGATTGCTATTTACTCTTTCTGCATGTACTTTACTACTTCTGCTGTATATTTTTATTGAGCTTGCAAACACCTTGGAAACACACTAGCACCTAAGGGATGCTTAGGGAGTGGATGTAGGTGTTTTAGAATACACTGAACCACTATGAACTTTTGTGTTTATGATTGCTATTTACTCTTTCTGCATGTACTTTACTACTTCTGCTGTATATTTTTATTGAGCATGCAAACACTTTGGAAACACACTAGCACCTATTTTTAATTCTTGCAAAAAGTTTTTAAAAACTCAATTCACCCTCCCTCTCGGGTTGCTTTAGCTAGGCAACATATCATACTTGATAGATGGTCGGCAAGCATTTATAGGGTCTTTGGACATATACATTGACTATTGCCGAGGCTTGCTTGGGTAGAGAGGATGGGTGACATCTGGTGCAGCTCAGTTAATCAGGGTGTTCCTTATAGGAGGGTCGAAGGGCTCAAGCACATTAAGCACATAGTTTGACCTGGTAAGTGGTCAGTAGATGCTTATTGTTTGGGTGCTCTCGAGGCCTGCTCGAATACGAATGCTTGGAGATTTAGTATTTAGCTGGGTCAGTTGGGCGGAATAGGTATTCGGACTAATGAGTGGCCTCAAAGCTTGGGGCTCAGTTGATCTGATCGGATCTTGGAGTAGCACTGATCTCAAAGCAGCACTGATCCCGGAGTTGCAAATAAATTTAAATTTGAATAATATTTATTTAGGATTTATCTTTTGTTTGAAATTTGAATTAGGATTTGGTTGGTTATGATTGAGAAATGGATAGGCTTATCTTATCCTATCTTGTGTTTAAATTTGAATCATCTCTATCTTTTTATCTTGTATTCAAATTCAAATGAGGGTTGGACAGGTCTATAAATACGACCCTCAGTCCTTTATAAAAAAAAAGTTTTTAAGAAAAAAAATTTGAGTTTTTAGAAAAGTGATTCTTCTTGCCTTCAAGCATGGGCGTGATGCCCTAGTTATCCCTCTTCCCATTCCATCTTCTCTATCCCCTCGTGGCCTTTGAGATCCATCCTAGCGCCTCCAAGTATCGAGGAGGGTGTAATGCCCTAGAGGTGAGAGGTCTCTTCGTTAGAGTGAGTCCCAAAGTCCATGAGTTCCAAACCCTGTCTTCCAGCCCCACTATTCCTTCGCCACCCTTTACCTAAAAAATTCCAAAAAAAATATGATACCCTAATTTTGGTGACTTCTAGGCTCACAAACGATCCTACCCCTGTCCCTCATCATTTTTGGTATCAGAGCACGAAAATATTTCATTGATCCCGGTATATTTCATTGATCTCCAGAGAAGGGCTGTTCTGGATGCTGTTGCTATTGCCGGATTGCATCCTCTCCAATTGTTCCATGAGACCATGGCATCTCCACCGAGTCGCTGCTGGCCAGCCCCTCTCCAAATCCAGCATCACCTCTTTCGGGTCCGGCAGTCCTCTCCGCCCACCGTGTCTCCACCGGCGAAGCTCGCCGGACTTCCCTCCGAAGACGTCCCCTGTTCCACCATTCATCTACCCGTGTGGAAGAAAGGCCGTGCACGAACATGAACGCAAACCTAGCATCGGAAGCCGACTTCTCCTCTGTGCGGATTTCAAATTGCACGATTCTCAAAGTCACACCACTTTCAAAGCTACATCATTTTCAGAGCGGCCCTCTTTTGATTGGATGCGGTTCACTAGAGTCCCTGCTGATCCATACTCGACGGAGTCGAGTTTTCCCCACCTCAGGAGAATGATGGGGACATCGACTTGCACGAATCCCAAAGCAGCACGGATTTTGGAGTAGCAAATAAATTTGAAGATTAGTTATTTAGTATTTAACTTTATCAATTGTTTGAAATTTGATTTAGGATTTGGTTATTTGAAATTTGATTTAGGATTAGGTTGGTTAATATATGGATAGGCTTATCTTATCCAATCTTATATTTGAATTTAAAAAAAAAAAAAGGTTTAGTCAAGTTTTGGGAATGAAAATGAGTTTTAGAAAAGAGTGGTTTTTTAATTTTACTCCGTGAGGAGAAGGTGTGAGGCCCAATCCCAGGACATGATGTGAGGTCATGCCAAGTTATCCCCCTTCCCATTCCATCTTCTCTATCCCCTCGTAGCCTTTGAGATCCATCCTAGCACCTCCAAGTATCGAGGAGGGTGTAATGCCCTAGAGGTGAGAGGTCTCTTCGTTAAGGTGAGTCCCAAAGTCCATGAGATCCAGATCCCTATCCTACATCCCTACTATTCCTTCGCCACCCCTAGAGAAAACAATACCAAAAAAAAATAGTATCATAATTTAGGTGACTTCTAGGCTCACCAACGATCCTACCCCTGTCCCTCATCAATTTTGGTATCAGAGCCCAGAAAAATTAGGATATCTTTATATCAATCCAGATTCCCCACCACCGATCTTTTTTTTTTTTTCTTTTTCCATCCTATCATCTCCCCAGATCCAAAAAAAATTAATTTTCTTATTTCCGTGCTTCCTCCCAAACTCCACCGTCGCCTCCCTACTGCCCCGCTGCCACACCACAGTTCCCCCCCCTCTCTGGTGAACTGTCCGTCGCTGACCTCCGCTGCCTCACCGACGCCTCACCGCCTCCATCCCCTAATCTCATCGCTCGCTGCCGCCCCTCTTCTGCCTGTGACAGGGACTCCGACCGCCCGTCTCCGCCGTCCTCTCACCAAATGGAACCGCCCCAGTCCAGATTCAACTGGCGCCTCCACCAGATAGCCTCCCTTCCACCGTCGACCGTTGCTCCCATCCATGCCGACGACACTGACTGGAACCCTGTTCGCTGACGACTCTGACTCCACCGCCTCCCTCTGTCCGGGAGATCCATGCCGAGCGACCAACGCCCACTCTCTCCCATCCGTCATCATCGGAGTAGAGCCGTCCCGCCTCAGATCGCTGTCGCTTGAGTCCTCTGGTGACCCTCCTCCCCGGAATCAAGCCACGACCACCTCCTTCCTCCCGCCCGATCTGGTTCCCTTCGTTGCGCCGCCGCCACAGGTGTCCCACACAAGCAGCAGACCTCTTCCACGCCGTCTCCGATCGCCGCACCGCCCATTCCACGACCGTCTCCGTTGATCACTGCCCTCCCCGTCTTCCCCAAAGCCTCTGTTCCAACCAACCTCCCTGTCCTCAAAGAAGACAGCCGACGATCGTCCCGTCGCCAAGATCCCACTCCGAAGACCCCGAGCCGCCAGACCTCCCTTCCCCACTCCTATCGCCAGAGCACCCCCCCTCTGTTTCACTCCACAAGGTCTTCCCTGAAGCTCAGATCCAAGCTCCACCGCCACACCTGCGATGTCCGTTCTCCCCACCGTCTCCCTCTCCGCCGTGATCGCTCGCCTCCGCCAGCACCTCGACCACCACCGTCGTCGTCCTCGCTGGCTCGCTCCTCCGGCATTCCCTCTCTCTCCTCTCCACCGGAATCCACCCAACCGGCTCCTTTTCGTCACCCCAGCCGGTGTCGCTGTCGGTGAAAACTGCCGACCCCCTTGCAGACATCTGGACCTCACCAGCCCACACCATGGTTCGCCTCACCGAGAGCTTCCCCATCGAAGGACTCCTCCGGTCGCCCATCCTCTCTGGATCCCTCCCTTCCTTTGGCATACAATCCCAGGCCGAGCCCCCCCTCTTCTCTGCCTCCCGTGAAGCCCGATACCATCGTCGATTTCACCACGCTAGTACCGGCCTCATCGATTGCTCCCCTTCGGACCAAATCGATCGAGGCTATTCGACGCCATCGAAACCCCTCTTTGCTCCATCCAGCAATCAATGACCTGCCTCAACTGTGGCACTCCCCGGCTCCACCTTCTTCCTCGCTATCCAGGCCCACCGCATCTCCCACCTCCTCTGGCAACAGCACCACCGTCTTCTCACCCACCCAGCAGCCGCCGACCGTCAACACCCAACAGCCGCCTGACCATCGACGTCCTCAGCCCCTCAGATCGACGTCGCACTTCACCCCTGCCCTACTTTCTGTCCACCAGCATTAGCAACCAAGTGGCATCCTCCGCTGGCTCTCTCCGCCGAGATCCAAGTTTTCCCCCATCTCCGCTCCGTGCCACCCACTTCTTGTGCCACCGGCGACCAACCTTCCCTGGAATCTTCCATTCCGGTGACGTTTTCCTCTCCAAGACCACCGGCACACATCCTCTGTTCCACAGATTGAAAGCCCAAGGAGCATCGGCACGAACGTGAATGCAGTGCACATTTCTCAAAGCAGTTGCCCATCTTGTTGCCGACTTCAATGTGCACGATCCTCAAAGCCATACGGATTTCAAAGTTGCACAATTTTTAGTGCTGTATGATTTTCGGAGCCGAACAGATCTCAGAGCAGTGCCTGTTTGATTGATTGGATTTGGTTTCACCAACGTCCCCCTGATCCTAACTCGATGGAGTTGAGTTCTCCCCATCTTAGGAGAATGATGGGATCTTGGAGCAGCACTAATCTCGAAGCAGCACTGATTCCGGAGCAGCCCTGATCCCGGAGGTGCAAATAAATTTAAATTTAAATAATATTTATTTAGAATTTATCTTTTGTTTGAAATTTGAATTAGGATTTGGTTGGTTAGGATTGAGATATGGATAGGCTAGTACTGCATGATTGAGATATGAACCGCTCAACTTGTGGTGTTTGAAATTTGAATTAGGATTTGGTTGGTTATGATAATAATATTATACAATATAATAATATCTTAATATATAATAATTATTATATTATTTAATATTGTATAACATTATATAATATCTTTTATTATCATTTTGTTATACTAAAAGTATTTTTTATTTCAGTTACTAAATATATATTAAAATTTTAAAATATTTTATTAATATAATTATCAAATAATAAATATTTTTTTTGATAAAAACTCTACTTTCAAAAATTTTATTACTTAAAAATCCTACTTTCAAAAGTTCAAAAAAAAAAAAAAAAAACTACTTCCAGCCCAAACGGAACGCCAGTCATGAATCTTACTCTCTTTAGAAAGTGGACGGTGACCCGACCACTCTGCCTCCTCGCTTCCCTTCCAAACTCTCCCTTCTCTCTACTGTAATAACCCAAATTCCGTTCTTTCTTCTTTCATCCGTCTCCTCTCTCTCTCACTCTCTCTCTTTCTGTTCCTTCGATGGCGACGGCGGGGTACGAGCGAGGGATCGGAGGGAAGTTTCGGCGGCGGCCGAACAGGAGGGCCGCGGCGACACCCTACGACCGCCCGCCGGCAGTGGCTCGCGGGCTCATGGGCCGGACGGCGGAGGCGGGACGCAACGGGTGGCTGTCGAAGCTCGTCGATCCCGCCTCGCGGTTCATCGCTAGCAGCGCCTCCAGGATCTTCTCCTCCGTGTTTGGCAAGCGTCTTGCGCTGCCGGAAGCTCCAGGTTGGATTTCCCCACTTCTGTTTCTTTGTATTTTGTTCCTTTTGTTATTCTCTGCATGTTCTTGGATTAGGGTTTTGTAATGCCTAGGGTTTTGGTGTTAACCCGTGCTTTGTGAGTTAGATTAAGTGAATCTTGGCAAGAAGCAGAACACTGTAATCAATAAAACGAGTTTCCGATAGTATGTATTTAGAAAGGCGCCTTCTTTGCATATTTTAAGGGTTCTTGGTCTGGGTCTGAAGGACTGAACCTGAAGGGGACATCCGTTTCACAATTTTTATTAGAAATGAGGATATTTTCTGAAGACGTGTTGTCTTGGTCTCTTACCAGCCATCTTGAGTATCTAAAGTAACATCTTGCTGCATATTTTTTAGATTTTTTATCGTTTGCTCGTTGGAAGGCTGATCAATTCAATTGATTGCTTAGTGCTTGCCTTTATTTTGGACTATATTGCTGCCTATGGTGTAACTCAAGTCATCCCCTTTGTTATTCTATCCATTCAGTTTACTTTTAAAAGTTGGAATCTTTGAGAAAATGAATACAGGCTAATTTGGTATTTCTTAGATTGTGTTTGGTAGTAGGCAATCTATCTAGATTGCTGCAATTTAAAGGGCCTCATTATATTACTGCATTTGATACAATTTTTTTATAGCAATCCATATTGCCTGGTAATCTGGATTGTCTCTAGACAGGATGGTAATCCAGATTATCACATCTTAGATAATTCAGATTATCAAATTATCCCCCTTTCTCTTGTGATGGCCAGAAGCAGCCGCAAACCCATCCATGCCCTCCGGCTGTAGCAGGGCACCTCCACCGGTGGTGGCGGCAGTGGCAGCCGTCCTCTTGCCCTATCACCTCACTGCCCTGATCGACGACCCCCATTTCTGCCACCTCCCCCTCCCTGTTGTCTCCCCCCCCCCCCCCCCCCGCCCCACGTCCTTGCCCTTAAGGACTGCCTCGTCACCTAACATCGCGAGATCTAGGCGCTCCTCCTCGACAACCAGCACCTCGCTGCCACCCACATCGCCCTCAATCAGGAGCAAACCGCCTGTCAAAACAAGCTCCGCCATGCCGAGACGGCCGTGGCCAGGATCAATGCCGAGAATGATGCCTAGCTTTGAGATGTCTACAACCAGTCTCTCAAGGTGGAGGCAGAGGTCCGGGCAATCGAGGGGATGTGGGCCGAGCTTGCACAAGTGGGGAAAGGGGGTGGGCCGTGGCGGCGGGGGTAGGGGAGGGGACCGGGGGGTGGGTGGGTGGGGGAACCGAAGAAGAAGAGAAGGAAAAGAAAAAGAGAGAAGGAAAAAAGAATATATATATTTAATAAATAGATAAAATATAAAAAATATTTTTATAAATATAATATAAATTTAATTTAGGGATAGTTTGATAATTTAATTTTATAATATTCAACATTACTTGCATGTACCAAATATAATAATCTAGATTGTCAGCAATCTACATTACTGGTAATCCACGTTACCTTTCAAGATTGTGTGGCAATGCACCAAACTTAGTACTAAAACTTGATCCCTCCTTGATGATTATGCATCTTCTATTGTTAGTCCTTCAATCTTAAGCCTCAACTATATGTCACTTATTCATTTCTATCTTCAAACTCTTGAAATTTACAAGCCTAAACATATCATATTTTTTCTACCAGGTTGGTCATTTATATTACCAACTACAAAAGCTTTTGATATTTGGGATTCATAATGTTAATCAATTCTTACTATTTCTTTCCTTAAACTCTACTTGTGGGGCACAGATGCTGCAGCTTTAGATTATCTCTGTCCAACACAATATCTATCAACCTTTTAATTTCTGCATATGTAAATTTATCTGCCAAATCATCATTTTTAACTTAGCTTATTATTGCTTGTATTTTTCTGTTTGTTTGACATGCTTTTGGCAAATGGGGTTGGGTGCATTGGGATTGTTTAACACCTTTTTTATCTACAGTAAGGGGCTAAGCAAGTCTTGTTTTCTTCTTGTGAGGGAACCACCACCTTGCCTCTATTGAAACCTATTTAAACTAGAGACTAGTTGTAGTTCAGCTGGTTTGAGGTCCATTGCTTATGCTTCATCTTCACATTGGATTTGCATTTGAACTCTTGTTCTAGTTTTAGCTCTATGTTGACCCTTTTCTTATCATTCCTGCTACTCCTGTTGATTGCCCATTTGTGTCTTAGTTGCTTCAATAACCTTTTTGTCAACTTTTGGTTTGCACTTGTTTCTTAAATTTGTTTAGTTACTCTATTTAAAGTATGCTACAACTTGTCACTCCACATTGTGTCTTTTTTGGCTAACAATCTGCTTGATCTTTTGCCTTTTCACCAACACTACTGCTTGTTTATTCTTTGTCATTGTTATTCTCATGAGACACCACAGGACCTAATGCCACCGTAGTTTGGCGATGAATTTTTGGTTTGTTGATGTAAGCAACTATTCCATTTGTATGGTGTAGTTGAGATCTAGTCTTTCATCATGACCTCTAGTTGTCTTTCTTTACTCTGCCATGAGTGTGAAACTCGTGATATTTAGATATATCTATGTGAGATGTAATTATAGTTTAATGAGGCCAATTAGCTCACAAGTACTACCTTTTTAGCAATTACAGAACACAGTTTATTGCCATCAAGCAAGGTTCATAGAAAGCTGTTATGATTCTATTAATTTGGTTTTCCTGGTATGGTGTACAATCACTCTGCTGTATGGCAATAATAAGTGCTTTGATTGGTTGTTTCTTTTGTTGCTACTCATTTAAAGCAACATCCACATATAGTTGGTGGGCATGCATTTTAAATGCCTTAGCTTTTGTGGGCTTAAGGTCCCATTTTCTTGCTGACCATACTTGTTTTCATCTGATTACACCTTTATTTGATCCAAATGTTTTTTTAGTAACATTAGGTTCATATGAAGCTGCATTTATGGGTGCAAATTGGTTTATGTGTTTGCTTGATTTCACTTGGCGAGAGGTGTTACTTATATGATGATCCCTTGTATTTCTTGATGCCTGATTACTTGTGTTGAATGTATTTTTCAATAATTTATGTTGTTACATCATACGATAATTCATGTGCCAACTTAGCTTGCTGTTCCATTTTGTTCTCTCCTTTTGTTTTAGTTTTGCTTGTTTTCTCTCACTTGAACTTGTCCCAAATTGGTTGATATTTTACCGAGCTCCAACATTTTCTTGGGGACAACTTTATTTCTGGGAGGAGTGAAAGGATATTCTTGTTTTTGGTACATAGGCTAAGTATCATGTGGTATCTCGCTTATTGTAGAGATCATTTGGTTTTGTGCCTTCCCTAACTTCCATATTGCATTCTCAGCTTGCTTACCTTGTAATCAACTGTAGTAATTATAAATTTATAGTCACAAAAAAAATGTTATGTTCAAGAAAAAGAAGCACCATGAATGAATCTTCACTTTTTCTATTATTTGTACATATCAAGCCTTGAACCCATCACCCGATTTGACCATGTGACATGGCTGTATGAACCTTAAAGCAATGTCTTAGAAATTATGCAAGGTCTATATGATGAACACAATTCTAATAACACCAGAAAAATTGAATTAAATTATGAAACCCAACTAAATATACCAAATAGCAAACTTTATCCAATTACAAAATGTTATTCATCTGATATTAGAAAATCAACTATTTAACTAATGACTATGTTGCTTGAACTCTAAGCCCAAACCCATCCGAAGCTAGGCATCCTGCTACTTTGGAAAAAAAATGCAATAAGAGATATAAGCTTTACAACCTAATAAGAATCCTTTTCAAATGCACACCAGCATGAATATGAAAACAACATTTACCAAATATATTAGTGATGGAAAAATGGTAAGATTTATGCATCAACAATCTGGTAATTGAATAAATACTTAATGAATCCATTGTATAAAATATTTATATATCACACATATTAGCCATGTCAGTATGCACATTAAATTTTAACGGTATAGCAACTCAATTGCATACATATCACCATAGTAGCAGTCTTGAGATGCATATCATATATCACTACAATTCTATTATACACATTGCATATCACCCATTTAACAATTTCATTCAGTAGTAAATTAGTAATTCAATGAGATTGCTTATCATTAATTGGATAACACAAGTCGGATTATGCCAACTTTATCATTTCGGCACTGGACTAGTTCCACCCTTGCTATGGCCCATGGCAAGCCAAAATGCATGCCATGTTTCCATTCCATTCATGGCAATCATAATATCCAATCTAAGCCCATAGTTGACATCACATATACCACATTTCATATTTGCCGACTAGTCTAAATGCCTCTCTTTTTCCTAACCTTATAGTTATGCAAAAATTCAATTTACTTGTACTCAAACACAATTTATTATTTTTGATTTGATTTTAGGACTAGTCATAGTTATGCTCTAGCGCATAGTAGGCCAAATACATGACATGCTTTTGCTCATGCCTGGCAGCCGCAATATCATATCTTAGTCCATGGCTAACACACCATATTTCACATATGGTCAGCTAGTTTACATGCCCCCATTTTTTCCACTCTCATTAAGGCTTCTCTCAAAGCAAAGGAAAGAGCTAGCCCTAGACTGAAGGTGGCGGGGGAGGTTAGAGGGTGATGATCTGTAGTGGCGTGAGGTTGCGGTGATCACTGGCAATGGCGGTTGGTCAATGGCAAAGAAAAGGAGAAGAGCAACACAGAGAAGATGACATCAAATTACAGCCCGCTTGTTGACCAGCGGTGAATGCCTCATCGAGTAGCCTCAAGGGAATCAGGGGACAATGGTTGTCTCGGCAGCAAGTGATGTTTGCTGGTGGCGGAAGAAGCATATAAAAAAACAGGGAGTTCAGGCCAAAATAGGGAAGCCTCTGTTCAACAAAATTATGGTGGTTTGCCTACTTGAATGAAATGGTGGCAATAGCCCAGGAACTAGAATAAGGAAGGAGAAGAAGAGTTAATGGTCATTACCTCGACTCTGATGAGATATTGGCAGGAACTCAGTGAACATATGGAAATTCTAATGAAACTTTGCAAAAACTTGAAATCAACAACTACCGAAGGGCTTCTTGATTGTGGGATGTACAAAAGAGGAGTGGGGCCTTCTTAAAGAGGAGCCCTAGGGCTCCGCTTGAATCCGGTGGCCTTAGGGTTCGCTATGTCCATTGGAAACAGGGGAGAGGAAGACTCTTATTGGGAGGCTTCCTCCCGCCCCCCCCCCCAACAACACACACACACACACAAAAAGGGGTTCTCACAGCAGTATTCATTGAAAAAAAGGAAGGAGAAGAAGAGTTAAAGGTCATTACCTTGACTTGACTTCATTATTAATGGGAACTTGGCGAAGATCCATATGGAAATCCTGAGGAAATCTTTGCGAAACTCATTGTGGAACCAGAAAAAGGAAGGAGAAGAAGAGTTAAAGGTCATTACCCTTGACTCCAAGGTTTTGACAATAACTTGGTGAAGATCCATGTGGAAATCCCAATGAAATCTCTCTGAAAACTCAAAATTGATGACTACCGAAGGGCTTCTCGATGGTGGGATGCACAAAAGAGGAGAGGGGGTCTTCTTTTATAATGGAGCCTTAGGGCTCCACTAGAATTTAGTGGCCCTAGGTTTCCTTGCCATATGGGCAAGGCATGTGTGAGTGGCCCAATGGCCAGTCCATGCCAACCTAGGTCGAACCAAGCGCATCCCGTCCCCTAAAATAAAAGAAAAAAAAAAGAAAAAAAAAGGAGCACAACACACACACACACATGCACATACAAAGGGCTCTTACAGTATACACAGTATCTCTGTTTGTGTAACTTATCTTCATGCATGCACCCACTTTTATCTTTATAGCTAGTTTACATAGCTAGGGCTTAGTAGACTTGTTCTTAAACAGTCAAAGAGTCATGCTAATTCCTGCAAGCCTGATAGGGAGGGCAGGGGAAGGTGGTTAAGATGGTTAACTGTGTATAATTGTATAATGTGCTTACCCCAATGTGCGAGTCTGAGATGCAAGGGGCTAGAGGCCATTTTGGATGTATATTATCAAACTTTCCTTAATCAGTGAGGTATTACATTGCTTCAACAATTACTCTGGTTAAAATCAGGATATGTTGCAGTTCTTGCAGTTTGTGAAAATTTTCAGCTTTTTTGCTAATTTGGTCAACAGGAACTGTACCTGATATTTAAGTGATCTGTTTGGATGGAAAGGTTTTAAGTTGTCTGAGTAACTTTTGTATCAAGTTTGCTTGGTTCAACAGATTCTTGTCATTGTACCTTAGGTCATGTTTGCTCTTCCAAAACAGAAAAGAAGGGGATTATCAGTTCAATCGAATTTGTCCATCCTATAGTAGTTCTATAAAGGGTAAATAGACAATGAGAATTCCAGTGCCTACAGATCCTTGATGTTTTTCTCCTGAGGTCTGTTGTAATTAATATCAGGTGTTCAGCAGTAATGTTTATTTTTCACCATGTTTATGTTTCACGCCCGAGAAAAACATCTGATGAACTGTTATAACCTGCCTTAACCTGCTGTATCTCCAAACAGTTGAGGATGACATGGAGTAGATCTCCTTGTGCTTCTTCTTGAAAGTGGTTTAGGACCATGCAGCAGGTTGAATGCTGCAACTTGGCTGGATGAGCAATACTTGCACACCCATCAGTGCATGATGTTGTTAGCTGAATCTCAATTGCTTGTGTTACACCTTTTCCAGTAGCATATGACTAAATTTCTGACATACAGGGAGCTAGTTGTGTAAGTTTTACACCTCAAAATTGGAGTGGCCAGAAGTCACCCCTAACTAGGGCCGCTTTAAATAACATGTATAATGGTTTCTAAGTATTTAGCTGCTTGCTTAAGTTGATCTACTGGAATGGAGGTAATAGGGTTCTTTGCTGTTTACCTAATGCAGCTCCGTCACTGGTATATGATAACTGAAAATGATATTTTTTTGCAAATATGTATCTCTTATTTGGCATGAATTTGTCATAAAAGACTGCTATTGTGTCAGGTTGGTTACTGCTTACATACAGTAACACTGCAGACTTTGGTTCAGGTGTCAAATGGGCAATTGCAGTAATGGCTGACCTTGAAAATTGTTGGCTTGATGTCAACTATTGCCACTAGGGCTTGTTGTATAAACTTTTTACTTATTTCTTGCTGGACTTTAATGGGCTTATGCGGATTCTAGAAAGATATTTGAAATGATTTGTATTTATTAATACCAGTGTTGCTGGTATCCCTCTGTTTTGTTCAAGGCTAGAAATGTTGGTTACTTACTGGTTAATTCACTAAGTTATCATAAACCATAGTATGCTTTTTATCTGGATGAATCTCTTATTTTTTATGCACTGGTTTGGTTTGTTTATTTTCTACTGCAATCCCTAGAATGAATCAATGTTCTTCCAAATTTGTAGCTTGAAATTAAATTTGTGTTGCAAATAACCATATGTTGACCTATTTGTACAGAAGGAAACCGTCAATCGAGTCAAGAAGTTCCTGAAGTAGCTTGCACTGTAAGTAGCAGTAGATTAAGTGCATTGAGTTTTATTTTTGTTAAGTCTTATTTTCTAGATTTTAGGCTTGATATAGATCTTTGTTTAATTGGTTTTCTTATTTTCTGACTTTGGAAATGATGCATTTTTTCTATTACACGTTTATCTAAGCAGTGTTGTGCTGTGATTTCTATGGAGATGTATTGGTGTATTAAATTAATTAGCTTCTTTTATGGAGATCTTTAAGTGATCACCACCTTATATACTATTTTTATGACATTATGTTTGTGTTGTTCTTGCCTGGATGGTATTTCAAATTTTTATTATTGGACTTGGAGAAACATAAGTATTTGTATACTCCTTTGCATTCTTGTGAAGAATTGATTGGTCTGTTTTATGTTGACAATATGATTTTTGTGAAATGTATGATTTATACGAAGATTCTAAGTTTTGATATGGTAGATAATAGATTTTATATTTGAATGCTAAGCAAATGACACAGATAAATTGATTTGTTGTGAAGAGAGTTTTATTTGCTAAGTGTTATCAGTATCTAGAGGTAACAGTAGTTTCATATTAGCATGCGTGGTCTAAGCTGCCCATGGACCTGTGTAGCAGCACAATTAAACACAAATACTCTCGCAAGCTTATGGTAATAAGGAGTATGTTCACATATTTGCAATTTTGACAGATAATTTCCAACGTTAAGTTGGTCCATGCCACATCTGTGAATGAGGAATGGAAATCTTTGTCAATCTCACTCTTTCTCTGATTGTCCTTTGTGTCTGAACAGAATCTCTCCATGGCCCCAATTTTAAACTGTATCTATGGGAGAGTGGTTTTGTATCTGTTGTCATAAAGAAGTGCAGAAAACTTCAATTTTAATCTTGGATTATAGAGGGTATAATTTTAGAATTTTGTTCATTTAATGATATCTGTTTATTTTTTGATTTTGATGCCCCCTTTTCATGGTCAAACTGGGTTGGTTATGTAATCCTGATATTGCACATTGCAGAATAGAATGTCAATTGCCGCCTCTTGCATAAACAACTGTTATTGGAACTCTAGCCAATGGAAGATTGTGCTCATCATGGATTGTGCTACATTCTTCACGTTTAGTTGGCATCAGTTAATGGCAGAAATCGTACATTATTTCCCCTTTTAGAGTTTTGCTTTAAGTTCTGATTCTTGTTGCACGGTCAATGATACCTCAACTTAAAATAATATTTGTTGAGTTCTGCAATTAACCGAGTATTTCTGAATAGATAGGCAGCAAGGCTGCTAGATGCTGCTTTTCAATTCAGAAGTTATACTGTAAGAGGCTTACCAAAAAAACTTTGCCTGTTAACTAGAAAATTTTCATTCCCCTCACATTTAAGGGTTGCAGTAAATTATCTAACAAAATTCACTTTCTTATCCACAATAAGGAATTCTCAAGTTTAATGCTTTTGCATATGTAAATATCATTTAGCCTCCAAGGAGAAAGGGTGGCTAGTTAGTTCACTTTATAGGCTTAATGTCCAGATTTAGAAAATAGGATAGAACATGTGTAATCTGACAACTGTTGTGAAGATGTTTGAAAATATTTTTCAAGGTTTATAGGATATGCAAGGTTCTAGGACTAGGAGAAGTATTTTTAAGGTTATAGATCTAGAAGAAGGGCTCTTCTGTGGACTTGAAATGAGATCTCAGGATGCACTGTGCTGGTAATTGCAGAAAATTATATTGCTTATCTGGTGACTAGAATGGCTTATAGAAATAAAGGCTTGAGACCAGGATAGAAGGTTTGCAAGAGTCAGTAAAGGGCTAAAAAAATTCTTAGGACGGAGGACCAAATTAAATTGAGATGTTATGCACTGATTAAACTTAGGAACTAACATGTAGCAAAAATTAAAGAAGTGAAGGACAAAATACTCAAAAGTGCAAAATGAGTAGTAGAATTTGAGAAATATTGATAGGTAAACAGAAGAATGGAGACAAACATAGGGAACAAGGTGGTAGGATCTTGGTTGTTTTTATCTCTCTTTTTTCTCTTTCATCAAAGTACAACTCCCAAAACATTTGTTTTTAGCTGCCCAAATGTTTCCTGGCTGGTCAATCTTTCCTGCTGGAGTCCTTTTGGGACTCCACAGAAAGGCATATTAGATCCTTGTTCTGAAAAACCACTCAAAATCTGGCTGAAAAACCACAACAGTTTCACCAAAGCCACCTCCTGGATTACCATAAATATGATTTATTCTTAAAACCGAGTAAGTATTTGATTGGTCATATCCCAGTATTTTCTCTTAAATTGACTGAATTCTTCTTTTATTTTGGCATCAAATTATCCTCACTATCTGTATATCATCTGAACCGTGCATCATGTTAAATGATCCAATTTGCTATATGGATGTGTCCATTGGTTGGATATGGGCCCAAGTGCTTTTTTGTCTTACTAGTTTCAACCCTTGTGCTTTTCATTTCTCATGCCACCAATATGGACATCTTCAAGGTGGGTACTTTTGCTCATGTGTTCCTCCTCTGATCCATATTGAGCAATCCTTAGGCAGCTGAGGTTATTATATATCATATTACAAAATATGAGATCGTACACTGACCCCCCCCTTCCCCCCACAACCCCACAAAAAAAAAAAAAAAAAAAAAAAAAAAAAAAAAAAAAACCCACCCAGATGGTTTGCTAAAAATTTGATTCTGTCTAATGCAATATAACAATAAGATGTAGAAGAAAAAAGGTCTCCTGAGTCCTCCAAGGGATATGCAAAGGCCTTCTAATATTCTGAACAAGGTTCCCGGTACTGGCCGTATCGGTGGCCGGCCGATACCGGTACGGTACCGTACTGTGCCGACACACGATACGGCATGGCGTACCGGTTTGAACCGGTATGCCCAATTTTTTTTTTTTGATTTTTTTTGATGTTTTTTATAATTTTAAGGTTTTTATTTTATTTTTTAAGAGTTTAGGATTTAGGGTGGCGTACCGGTTTAGGATTTAGGACTAAATACTAATATTTAGGACTATTTTTAATTGAAATAAAATAAAAAATTATAATTAAACTAAGATTATTAGCAATTAATGAAAGTGAAATGTAGCATAAACATATAATTACATACCAATGTCTGGAATCGGGTAGAGTGATGATGCCGATAAATATAGGGATCATGTATGTATTCTGTAGGAAATTCGGCATGTCCTTCCTGCCAGGCAACATGATACTCCTCTAAGCTCATCCCAGGAGGTATGCGTGATGGATCATAACTAATCGCAGATCCCTCTCTGATGTCCCGACTCAGAGAGTTGTCCAGAGATTGATGATATGGCAGTGCAGGGGCCTATCTAAATATACCAGCAGCAAAATCAGATCCATAAGATGCTCTGGGCTGTTTGGGATAATAACCACTGGATGCTGACGTCTCAGATGCACCATATGGATCATATGGACTAGAAGCTACCGGTAGCTGCGGATAAGAGGATCTTGAATATGAGGATGATCCAGATACATCCATGGATCCTATTTCATGTGCAAGAGCTGCAGCTGTATCGTGTCTCGAACGACCACGCAGAGCCAGTCGCCTATATGGAATCGTATCATCACGGGATTTATCAGATGTTAATTCATGATCTGTATCCTACGTGGCATGGCTAAACTGCGACTCCCCAGTAAATCAAATATGAATAGGTGGCTGCGACTCCTGCCCTCCTGCCCCTTCCTGATCACTAGATCCTCCACTATTTGAAGCACCATCATCACGTCTCTGGTATCTAAATCTTAGTGGACTGAGTGTTCCGATGGAGGTGCAACTGCTTTTCCCTTTTCTTTGTCCCGGGTCTACTAGATGGTGGGGAGGGACGATGTGCTGTATCTGCTGGAGTCCTATGAGAAATATGACTTGTTGTCTATTGTCCAGCATCCATCCTAGCCTCACTAGCTACAAAACTGGCTGGTCGAGGAGGCGATCATGGCTCATCAAGCTCTGGCTGCTGCTACTGATCCATGACCCATCCAATCATTGGATCTTCATCCTCATCAACATATGAATTTGCAGTGGGATTGGGATATTTCAATTCTACTTCTTCCTGAATACATTTTAGCCTTAACCTTAAATTATAGTGTACATACACAAGATCGTTGAGGCGTTTCTGTTTCAGACGGTTCCTCTACTTGAAGTGGATAAGACCAAATGTAGACCAGTTGCGCTTATATCCACTGGATGACACCGTCTGGGAGAGGATCTTCATTGCAAGAACCCTCAAATTTTTAGCAGATCCACCAAAATGCACCCACCATTCAGTTGCAAAAGACATTACTTCATTTAGAATTTTAGATTTGGCAAAATAAAAAAATTAATCATGATATAATATTAGACTTACTTCTTAGTAGTACCTACCAGGATTCATCTTTGATTTATTTGTGATCGCTACAGTGGATCCAAATGAATTTGTGCCCTCCCTAAAAAATTTCGTCCGCCAGAAAAAAGAATTGTTAGCTTGTTGAAATTAATGCTCTTAAAAATCATTCAATAATTTTAACCTAACTTCTTCAAGGCACATAGCAGCGATATCTGGATCGGGCTCTATCTCATATATAACATTGCATAGGGCAGACATAAGATCCTCATCCATGGCAATGTCCGGTATGGAGTACTGAAATCGCGGATTTAGATAGTAAGCTGCACATATATTTTAAGAATTAGTCAAGTGTACTTGTATGAATCTAATTGAAATTTAATTTTTAGGGACTTCATAAATTATTACGTACCTGCTAGATGCAAATTCGAACTCATTTGATAACTCCACCATCCATCAATGATCCGGATATACTCAGATGCATGTGATGGATCTGCCTCCTGGATATTTTTCTTTGCCCTTTGTATCATGAAATATAAGAAGCCCATCTGAGCATATCTCTCGGAGTTCACGGCACGAAGTACCTCATATAGAGGCTTGATAGCCTCCACTATCCTCTCAGCCCATTACCAGAATGTGTCTCGTCACTAAATTTTTCACATTGCTTCTCTCAGTATTTGTCCTGGCATATCTGCTCTGCTGCCACTCATGACTGACAAACATCTGACGCATCTCTACTTTTTTGCCAAAAAGACTATTAAGTGCAATGTAATTAGTAGTAAACTGTGTGACCCCCGGTCTTAATATTTCCTCACTGTAAAGCTCCTCATCAATAATAAAATCCATGTATGGTTATATATAAATCTGGTGATAGACTGTGCTAGCTCAACAATCTTCTGCATCCTGCGGATTTTTTCAATATCCATCAACATGAGGTCTATACAATGTGCAGCATAAGGGGTCCAGAAAATATGCGGCTGCCGCTCCATCAAGATCTGCCCTGCGGCCCTGTACTGTGGTCCATTATCAGTGATGACCTGCACGACATTATGCTCTCCCACCTGATCAATCACCTTCTCCATCAATCTGAGGATATAACTGGCATCGTGTACCTGATCTGAAGCATCAATAGACTTTTGAAAAAATGTTTTCCCATCACAATAAGTCAAGAAATTGATGATGCTCCATCTAGTAGAACCTGTCCAACTATTACACATCACCGTCAATTCATACACGGGCCACTTGCTCTGATATGAGGATATCCATCCTTCTAGCTCCTCCTTATTGCTGTCCAGAAGATGACCATATATATCCCTCGATGATGGAGGATCTACACGTGCATCAGCAGCCTGTATAGATGAAATAGCAGAGCGATAATATGGATTGTCTGCTGCATGGGCTGGGATATGACTGAAATGAAACCAAGAGGAGATGGCCCGCCACATATCCTTCTTCTTATCATTTTTCAGCATTGTGTCAATCCTCTATTGCTTGGAATCTCTAGTGAAAAATGCATGCGGATCGACATCATGGATAGTGGCTCCCTCTGGAATGTCCCTGGAAGACTTCCTTCTACTGCCAAATGCTCTCAACATGGAGTAATACGGTCGGTGCCTCTCCTGACGGGCTCTCTGACTGAGGAGGTCCTCCTAAACTATCTCAGACTCTCCTGGAGCACTAGCAGAAGCGGATCTTGATCCTGACTCAAAAGCTGATGGCCCGAATCGCTGTCTATGCCTGGCTGCCTTTTCCTGCTACCTCTGCTCATACAAGCTCGCCTGAATAGCAGCCTCCATCTGTGCATCCTCATCAGAAGGAATAGATGCTCCCTTTGACTCCCTGGAGTAATAAGGTGGTTCTGCGGCTCTGCGGTTTACCTCTGCCTTCTTCTTTGCTGCTCTTTCCTCCCCAGCTTTAAAATCAGCAAAGTGTTTCTTCATCAACTGACGGATCTCTTGTGGATACTGTCGGCATGCAGATACATCAGGATAGCTGCCAGCCAAGTGCTGCTTCAATCTTGTTACCCCCTACCTTTGAATTCGGTATTGCACCATTTACACCTCCAGTGATGTCGACCCGAGCGCATCTCTCCATATAACCAGCCAATGTCCCGCTTTGGATCCTTCTTCCTTATTGATGGATCCATAACTAAATATTTAAATTACATATAAGGTCAATAATAATGTTTATTAATTAACACTTTATTAACCTAATTTCTAAAATTTAATTTATTTAATTTATTTTTTAATTTAAAAAATTCAAAAAATAAAGAAAAATAAAAAATTTTAAATTTTAGATTATTGTAGGATTCTATCATACATGCTACATATATTTTTATAAGATCCTAAAAATGCATTAAAAGTCAATTTTTTTTTAATTTAAGACCTATGACACTATTCATGAGATGCACAAAACTTGAATAAATCGACATGAAATTTATAGTGAGTGAGAGTAGCTTACGAGCCCTAGATTAATAATTTATAATTACATTTTTTTTTAATTATTTTTTAAATTAATTTATTAATCCAAAATTAATTTTTAATCTAAAAAATTATATACTTAACAAAAAATCAAGATTTTAGTATTATTGCGTAGATTTATCCTGACCACATACTCTAAAATCATAGCTAACAATAAATTTTGACAGCATTTCTTCTTAATTTTCTATTTTGCACGGATTTTAATAAAAAATAACGATACGAAAGAGGAAAGTACGGAAAAAGAATGGTATACGTACCTTGATTCTACCTTCCTCTTCGACTTTTACAGGTTCGATTAGATTGAAAATGATCAAGGAATTTTTTTTTTCTTGGTTTTTCTTTCTGTGGCTCTGCAGCAGAGAGCTCGTAAGCATTTTCCTCTTGTAAAATCCAAAGCAAACTCCCCCTCAAAGCACGTCACATGGCTACAGTAGTCATGTGACAAAAACAAAAAAATTTGCCCCACCTGCCCCCTCCCAGTCGTACTGACCCGAACTGGGTCGAACTGGCCGGTTCGGGCCCGTTTCGACCGGTTCAGCACCAGTTCGGGTCCGGTTCGGTGCGATACATATATATATATATTTTGATTTTTATTGGGCTGTGCCGATTTATATGGCGGAACCGTGCCGGCAGGCCACCGATCTGGTTTGGTACGCCCCGAACCAGCCGGTTCGGCACAGTTTGGAAAACCCTGGTTCTGAGATTTAAGTGTGATTGGGAGGAAATTTAAGATTTTTTTATTTTTCTTTATTATGTTGTTTTGACATTTTGTTATACAATAATGTAATCACATATAACTATGTACAACTTCTCTAATTAGTCTTGATCTCTTTTGAACATTTCAATAGCAGCCTCATTTTTTTCCTTTCCACACATGTTTAAACATTTTTAGTACCAGGCCTTTTGGAATAATATAATTGGAGCATTTCTTCTATGTAAATAATCCTCATGTTCATGTAGAGTAACTAGTCGCTTTAGTTGCTCTAATAGTAATTATTTGGCTATGGCTAATTTCTGTGATCTTAGTTGCTTGGTCTTGATTGTTTGTTTAATGAACCATAAGGTTTCTTATGGAGCTTCTGGATCACTCTTGTGTTGTATACATGGATTATATTTGCACCATAGATTAGGATTTCTTTTGGTCTCTTCGAGTGATCTTCATATGACTTGCATCCTCAATGACTTTGATTGGCTTGTTTAATAAGTCATCGTTCCAAAAGAAATTTTCTTTTTGAACATATTGTGCTAATAGTGAATAGTTTTCTTAATGAGAGGGGAAGTTTTGACAAAGTGTTGGTTTTTCCTAGGGGTGGCAGTAGGTCGGGTTTGGTTCGGATTGACCAATACCTAGATCCAAGGATTCAGGACTCGATGGGATGTTCTGCAGGATATCAGAACGGGATATCATCCCATGTGTCGAGACAAGATGTCCCACATTCCCGCCAGTATCCCAATGTCCCGATCGGGAGGTTTTGGGACATCCATGTCCCAAGTGTTGGGATGGGATGGGACAGGATGGTGGCACGTCCCATTCCATGAAAAAATTAGGATAGCCCGTCCCATGGGATTTAAAACTTTGCCTGTACCCACCCCGCCAGAAAAAAACCCCATACTTGTAGCCACCCTATACTCATCCCGGGTCGAGTCGGGTAAAATAAAGGATGTGTATTAGGTTGGGTCGGGTTGGGTTGGGGTGGGTTGGGCCCCAAAAAATTCTCAAATCCTATAAACTATCATGCTTCTACGAAAATTAAGCTCTCAAATTGCCACCCCTAGTTTTTCCTCATCTAAATCTATATAACTTTGCATTCCTTAGTACATTGCACATGTTTCACTATTTCAACATATTAGGTAAAATTAAGCCTGCCTAATTGACCTGAATCACCCCATTCAGGCATAACCAAGCTGAACCAATGTGGAACCAAGCAAATTTGGCTATCGGTTTGGGACTTGGTGCAAAGCAGCCGAAACCACTCTGAACGTTCCACTCACTACAAAACAGTTCAAGTTGTTTTAGGTTATCTTGTGACCAAAAAGAGAGAAGGGCATGGGATGCCATTCTCCTCTCTTTTCTTAAAGAATCATGAAGAGAAGGACGGGTTTTGTCAGAAAAAATCAAGGAAAAATTGAGTTTTGTTGGTTTTGGGCTCAAATTCAAGCCAAGTTAGGTATAATTCCTAATGTAGTTCAAAAATTAGTCAAATAAAGGGAAATCATGCCAAAGCTTATTTTTGGCATGATTTTATGATATGCTATGGATCCAAGGGTGATTTATGCATTGAAGAAAACTATCATGATTGTTGTTGGTCATATAATTTTTTAGATTACAGAATCATGAAAATATAAATTAGTATTCTATATAGATAATGTGGAAGTATTTTCTGAAGTAATTCAGTCATTTTGTCCATAATATGTAAAATATCTGTATTTTAAATATTTAATAACTTCAATAATTATTAATTCAACTAAACATCAAAAAAAATTGGCTTTTTATATTGGTAATTAGGATTTATATTCTAGGACAACATGCATGAATTTTACATCATTTTACAAATTATCATATATATTAGGTGAAATTAAACTATAGAAATCTTCTAAAATCTTAACTATGAACAAGATCTGATATGTATGAGTGGCATAGACATGCCACGTGGGACTAAATGGTATGTACTTTGTAATTCAAATCAATTCAACATGTGTTTTCAAACTACAAAGATATGCATCGGCTATTTAATTATTACAAATCCATTCTTAATTATTACAATTGCATTCATTAAGCAATCATATGATCTTCTTGAATCAATGTAAAATAAAGTAAAATTAAAATATCCTTAAAATCATAACTTAAGGATCCATAAACCTTGGAATAACCTTGAAAATAAAAAAAAGGCGAGGAAAGTAAGCTAGTACTGAACCAGTACATTTTTATGTGCCAAGTGTACGTATGGTTTGGTTTGGTAACATACCATGTTGACATGTAACCAATATGGTCCTTAGTATCAAGATTATGAACACTAGGTAAAATTGTTCAATGCAAATAATCCTTAAATTGCAGTTAATATTCAACTCCATTGTTGATAGGCTAATGACATAAAATCAATCTAAGTTCCCTTTATAATTTTACTGTTTGAGAGCATTTCTGTGAAATTGCACTTTTTTTATTTCAGAATAACATTTGTTTCCCTATGTTGATATTATTGTAAGCGACATACGTAAAACTGTTGAAGAATCGGGAAAGCTTAGTTGGGTAGAGGGCAGGTGTTTTATGGGTTTGCATTTCTAAATCTAGGAAGACTTTGTATATAAGCTGCATTTATCATGTGATATATGATGATCTTTATAGAAATTGAATAATGTGTATGTCAAATTGGTGTTTTCTGAATGTTGCTGCTCCTCTCCAAGCTCGATCAACTATATGCACTGAGATAGCTTTGAGCTTCCGAGAGTCTTCAGGATACTGGTTGATAAGCTTCAAGGTTGACTTGATCAGCTCCTGAACTTGCAAAAAAAGTTTTTGTCGTTGGAGAAATTGATAGGCTTTCTCCAATGGGGGACTCTTTGATGTTTAAGTCAGTTTAGAGAGAGAGATTAGTGAGAAGAAAATAAAAAGAGTGAGTTCGAAAATCCTCCTGGAGTTCTCCTCGACCCTCAATTTGTAGAGGTATAAAGCCAAGTTGGTTAAGCAGTTGTAACTGTTTATAATGTATAGTTCACCGTTAAGAAAGTTGTTGAGTCAATTAGGCCTTTAAAAGGTTAGTTTGTGATGTGGTTCGTTAAGTGATTTGCTATACTGGATAACCACTTTACCAACCTTGACATAATGGCTTTAATGACTTTAAGGAATATGCTTCATGCTTAAAGTTTTAAGATTCTGTACCTAGTTCTAAGTGATCGTCATTTATCCGATAATTAGTTGAGCATTCTGTGCTTCAATAAAAGATCGGCTCCTGGTCAATGAGTTCTTCGTCCTGGTGGAAGATCAGTTCCTGGCCATTAGGTATCCTATACCTTAGCAAGATATCGGCTTATAGTCGACAAGTTCTTTACACCTTGGGTAAGAGGTTGGTCTTTGGCTGCCAGGTACTTTATATCTTGATAAGAGATCGGATCTTGGTTGACCAATTTTATACTTATCGGTAATTGATCATAACTAGGCCAAAAGGAATTTAGACAGGTCATCTTTTTTGTGACACTTGTCCCCTATTTCCGAGTTCGAAGTGATTCATTCAATTCAGCTCGAATGTATGACGATAAGTTTTCATTAAGTTTCGGTGGGTCAATATCTAATCATGTTGCGTCGCCGTTTCATCATATATCATTTAATATTTTGTGCCTTTTTTGCAAATATATTATTAAACTAGCAACAGGTGATTTTTGAATAGACAGCTACTGCTCAATCCGTGGGGTATGCCCTTAGCTAGTAAGAGTAACCTACATGGCAGGAAAATGATGGTCCATACCTTTAGCCGGAGATCAGTGATATGGCTAGAATCCTGACGGTGAGGTGATTTTATCCAGATTGTCGGATATCCTAATAAATAGGGGTTTCTTCCTTCAATCTAGATCTTTCATCTCTTATTCTTTTGCCTTCGTCTTCAAGCTGGTTAGTAGGCAACCTTCTTTGAAGTTTTGTTCACTTGCCTTGGGCAGGACGTTTAGGACTTCGTCTCCCCTAGTAAGAGACCTTAGCTTCCTCTTTCTTTTAGTCCTCCCTGCTTGTAGCCATGACTGCTAAGGTAAAAGGAGCCGTTAGGAAGATGAAGAGCTATAGTGTAGATCTTGCTGGAACCATAATGAGTGCAAACTCATTTGAGGAAGGACATCCTATTCCTTCCGACATTCCTGCCAAATGCCATAGGAGGGCCTATCTACGCCCTGATCAAGAGAAGTCTAAGATTGGAGAAGCAGACCTTAGAAAACTTAGGGATAAGTATGCCATCCCTGATAACATTAGGATGATTGTGCCGGGCCCTGATGATAGGGTTTTGTCTCTTCCGTCTGTGTGCATTGCCTTCTATGAAGACACATTCAATGTTGGAGTTTGGTTCCCTCTTTATTCATTTATTAAGAATGTTTTAGATTTCTATAAGATAATCCCGACTCAATTCTAAACGGTTTCAGGATAATCATCAGCTTCATCCTTATTTGTGACTTGGTTAAAATAGAGCCAGTGTTCTTTATTTCGAACCATCTTTTTGTTGAAATCTCATCCATATGACAAAGAATGGTATTACTTTGCATATAGATAGCCTTGCAAGCTTGTAGAGGGCATTCCAACTTCCATCCATGGGTAGAAGAATATGATTTTCTTCAATTTTCATGGACCAACCTTTAGGTGTTAGGTCTTCTTGGGGCAGAGCCTAGATCGAATCCAATTACAATAAAACTTTCTAAGATAAAGACTTGGAGTACTATCCTAAACTGCTCGAGGTTCATGTACTGGAGTTTAAACTTTTTTTGGTTGATCAGGCTTTGTATGATGCAGGTATTAGCTTGGTTGGTCCCTCACATTATGTCCGACTACTTTGAAATTCTTCTGCTTTATTATTATTATTATTATTATTATTATTATTATTATTATTATTATTATTATTTACATAATTTTCAGATTTTGCCGATCTTTTAACAACTGTTTGGATCTTATTTTTTCATAATCGAATCTTAGTTTAGAAAGACTTCAAAAGGTGGCATCCAAGAGGAAGATATTGGATATTACCGAGGAGGCCAAGAAGAACAGACTTGGTGAATAATCATTGTCAATGTCTTTATCAAGTATACTTGTATTGGAGAGCACCTGATCTCCTACTCCAATAGAGGCGCCGATACCCACTCCTCCGATGGTCAGTCTGACCAGGTCATCGGATATTGTCCGATCATCTCCGATGGCCAGCCCGACCAGGTCATCGAAAATTGTCCGACCACCTCGTCTTGCCACTACCACTCAATCTTCATGTGCTTAGGATGAGTACGTGATTTTGTAAAGGAGGTTAAGGGCTAGCAATGTACGTTTGAGGGATCCAAAGCTCGTATAAGAGTTGCTGGAGATGATCTTTCTTTCTGCTGATAGAGTGGAACTGGAAACACACTTTTCCAAGTTCTTAGAGATAGCTATCTTAGGATTTTCCAGGTAGCTATCCCTTCATCTTGTTGGTTTCTTCCTTTCTCTTTTTCTACTTTTCCTTTTCTTCTAAATTTCTTTCTTCTTATTTATTTATTTATTTATTTATAGCTTCTTTTTAATATCAGTCATCTTAGAAATTTCCTTATCATATATGATAGGGTGATGAATGACTTGAAAAAGGAAGCTATCAGTAGCCAAGGAAGAAGCGAAGAAGGTAGTCTACCAGTTTGAAGCTATCGACGCCCGGGCGAATACTGGTAAGGCATGGGCCGATATTGCTGAGGTGTAGGCCAATATTACTGAGGCCCAGAAAACTGAACTAGAGATAGCAACCTCCATTCAAATAAACCGTTTGAAAACTGACCTCTCTGATGTCGATAAAAGAGGTCGAAATAAATCGAGCTTCCCTCCAAAGACTTCAAGAGGAGTTGGAGGAGCTTGAAGAAGCCAAGAAGAAAGTAGAGTACAAATCATTTGAGGACTTCTTGGATGATATAGCTCAGGGGTCGGTGAGCGCCTTGTGAAATTTAGGGATTGTTAGAACAAGGTGAAGGAGCTCTTCTCAACCATTGACACAGCTCTCCTTATCCAAGCATTGCCGATCCAACAGCAGAGGAGGCAACAGAGGTGCGAGAAGATGTCAGTGCACTTGTTGAAGCTTCTCCACTGACCACTTCAGACGCTATCGCTGCTATTGAGGTGCCATCCAAAATTGAAGCGCTTATGGAGATAGCCTGAAGCTCTATTGAAAGTAGTAGATGCATGAAGGTTTATCTTGTATTCTGTTCTTGTTTTTATTTTTTTCCTTTTCGACTTGTGTTCCTCCCATTAGGAGTTTGAAGCTTTCTATTTTGTAAAAGTATTTGAAGTAATGAAATCTTCATTTCTGAATCAATATTTTCTCTTTCTCATTTTTCTAATACCTTGAATTTATGCAATCAATGGGATCACTTGCAATGTTTATGGTAACTTGGTGGTTGTTATCATAGACAAGATAGTCAATGTCTCGCTTGTGCCTGGGGAACAGTTTGGAATTTCGCTTGAGAACTTGGAGAAAGAGATCGGTGAACCATCAAGAATAGTGGATTTGACAAAGAGTTCATCTAGGGATCGCGGTACCGTCCCATACCGTAATGGCAACCTGCCGGTACGGTTCAAGCCAGGGTTTTCTGAACCATGCCGAACCGTACCGGTGGTCGGCCGGCACGGTTCAGCCATATAAATCGGCAGTCCCCTAAAAATCCAAAAAAAAAAGGTATCGCACTGAACCGGACCCGAACCGGTGCTGAACCGATTGAAACGGGCCCGAATTGGGCGGTTCGGTGTGGTTCGGCCCGGTTCGGGTCGGTACGGGTGGGAGGGGGCAGGTGGGCCAATTTTTTTTTGTTTTTGTCACATGGCACTATAGCCATGTGACTGCTTTGAGAGGGGGGTTTGCTTGAGTTTTTAGATGAGAAAAGGCAGCAAGCTCTCTGCTGCAGAGTCGTGGAAGGAAAAACACAGAAAATAAAATTGCTCGATCAATTTCAATCCAATCGAACCTACAAAAGTCGAAGAGGAAGCTAGAATCAAGGTACGTATACCTTTCTTTTTCCATATTTTTCTCTTTCGTATTGTTATTTTTTGTTAAAATCCGTGCAAAATAGAAAATTAAGAAATGCTGTCAAAATTTATTTGTTGGCTATGATTTTAGAGTATGTGGTAGATCTAGGATAGATCTACACAATGATGCTAAAATCTTAATTTTTTGTTAAGTATATAATTTTTTAAATTAAAAATTAATTTTGGATTAATAAATTAATTTTAAAAAAAATGATTAGAAAAAAACTGTAATTATAAATTATTAATCTAGGACTTGTAAGCTACTCTTACTATAAATTTCATGTCGATTTATTCAAGTTTTGTGCATTTCATGAATAGTGCCCGTAGGTCTTAAATTGAAAAAAAATTGATTTTTAATACATTTCTAGGATCTTAAAAAAATATATGTAGCATGTATGATAGAATCTTACATGAATCTAAAATTTATTTATTTTTTTTTTTGAATTTTTTAAATAAAAAAAAAAAAAAAAATTAAATTTTAAAAATTAGGTTAATAAAGTGTTAATTAATAAAGATTATTATTGACCTTATATGTAATTTAAATATTCAAGTATGGATCTGTTAAGGAGGAAGAAGGATCCGGAGCGGGACATTGGTTGGTTACATGAAGAGATGCTCTCGGGTCGGTATCACTGGAGGTGTAAATGGTGCAATACCGAATTCAAAGGTGACGGGGTAACAAGGTTGAAGCAGCACTTGGCTGGCGGTTATCCTGATGTATCTGCATGTCGATAGTATCCACAGGAGATCCATCAGTTGATGAAGAAATACTTTGCTGATTTTAAAGCTGGGAAGGAAAGAGCAATAAAGAAAAAGGCAGAGGTGGACCGCAGAGCCGCAGAACCACCTTATCACTCCAGGGAGTCAGAGGAAGCATCTATTCCTTCTGATGAGGAGGCATAGATGGAGGCTGCTATTCAGGCGAGCTTGTATGAGCAGAGGCAGCATGAGGAGGCAGCCAGGCATAGACAGCGATTTGTGCCATCAGCTTTTGAGTCAGGATCAGGATCCGCTTCTGCTAGTGCTCTAAGAGAGTCTGTGATACAGTTTAGCAGGACCTCCTCAGTCAGAGAGCCCGTCAGGAGAGGCACTGACTGTATTGCTTCCATGTTAGGAGCATTTGGCAGTAGAAGGAAGTCTTCGAGGGACATTCCAGAGGGAGCCACTATCCATGATGTCGATCCACATGCATTTTTCAGTAGAGATTCCAAGCAACAGAGGATTGACAATACTGAAAAAGGATAAGAAGGATATGTGGCGGGCCATCTCTTCCTGGTTTCATTTCAGTCATATCCCAGCCCATGCAGCAGACAATCTATATTATCGCTCTGCTATTTCATCTATACAGGCTGCTGGTGCAGATGTAGATCCTCCAGCATCGAGGGATATTTATGGTCATCTTTTGGATAGCAATAAGGAGGAGCTAGAAGGATGGATATCCTCATATCAGAGCAAGTGGCCCGTGTATGGATTGACGGTGATGTGTGATGGTTGGACTGGTCCTACTAGACGGAGCATCATCAATTTCTTGACTTATTATGATGGGAAGACTTTTTTCAGAAGTCTATTGATGCTTCTAATCAGGTGCACGATGCCAGTTATATCCTCAGATTGATGGAGGAGGTGATTGATCAGGTGGGAGAGCATAATGTCGTGCAGGTCATCACTGATAATGGACCAGAGTATAGGGCCGCAGGGTAGATCTTGATGGATTGACGGCTGCATATTTTCTGGACCCCTTGTACTGCATATTGTATAGATCTCATGTTGATGGATATTGGTAAAATTCGCAGGGTACAGAAGATTGTTGAGCTAGCACAGTCTACAACCAGATTTATATATAACAATACATATGTCTTATCATTGATGAGGAGCTTTACAGGAAAAAATATTAAGATCGGGGGTCACACGGTTTGCTATTAATTACATTGAACTTGATAGTCTTATTGGCAAGAAAACAGAGCTGCGTCAGATGTTTGTCAGTCTGGACTGGCAGGAGAGCAGTTATGCCAGGGCAAATACTGAGGGAAGCAACGTGGAGAATTTAGTGACGAGACAGATATTCTGGCAGCAGGCTGAGAGGGTAGTGGAGGCTATCAAGCCTTTATATGAGATACTTCGTGCCGTGGACTTCGAGAGGTATGCTCAGATGGGCTTCTTATATTTCATGATGCAAAAGGCAAAGGAAAGGATCCAGGAGGCAGATCCATCATATGCATATGAGTATATCCGGATCATTGATGGACGGTGGAGTTATCAAATGAGTTCGAATTTGCATCTATCATGTACGTAGTATTTTATGAAGTCCCTAAAAATTAAATTTCAATTAGATTCATACGGATACGCTTGACTGATTCTTAAAATATATGTGCAGCTTACTATCTAAATTCAAGATTTCAGTATTCCGTACCGGACATTGCCATGGATGATGATCTTATGTCTGCCCTACGCAATGTTATATATAAGATGGAGTCTGATCCAGATATCGCTGCTGTGTCTTGAAGAAGTAAGGTTGAAATTATTGAATGATTTTTAAGAGCATTAATTTCAACAATCTAACAATTTTTTTTTCCGGCAGACGAAATTTTTTAGGGAGGGCACAGATTCATTTGGATCCACTGTGACGGTCAAAAGTAAATCAAAGATGAATTCTAGTAGGTACTACTAAGGAGTAAGTCTAATATTATATCAGGATTAAATTTTTTATTTTGCCAAATCTAAAATTCTAAATGATGTAATGCCTTTTGTAGCTGAATGGTGGCTGCATTTTGGTGGTTCTGCTAAAAGTTTGAAGGTTCTTGTAGTGAAGATCCTCTCCCAGATGGTGTCATCCAGTGGATGTGAGCGCAACTGGTCTACATTTGGTCTTATCCACTCCAAGCAGAGGAACCGTCTGAAACAGAAACGTCTCAACGATCTTGTGTATGTACATTATAATTTAAGGTTGAGGCTAAAATGTATTCAGGAATAAGTATAATTGAAATATCCCGATCCCACTACAAGTTCATATGTTGATGAGGATGAAGATTCAATGATTGGATGGGTCATGGGTTAGAGCTTGATGAGCCAGAATTGCCTCCTCGATCAGTCAGTTTTGTGGCTAGTGAGGCTGGGATGGATGCTGGACAATGGGCAACAAGTCGTATTCCTCATAGGGCTCCAGCAGATACAGCACATCGTTCGTCCCCACCATCTAGTAGACCTGGAGACGGGAAAATGAAAGGCAGTTGCAACTCCATCGGAGCACTCAGTCCACTCAGATTTAGATACCAGAGACAGTGATGATAGTGCTTCAGATAGTGGAGGATCTAGTGATCAGGGAGGGACAGGAGGACAGGAGTCGCAGCCATCTATTCATATTCGATTCACTGGGGAGTCGCAGTTTAGCTATGCCACGCAGGATACAGATCATGGAGTACCATCTGATAGACTCCGTGATGATACGATTCCATATAGGCGACGGGCTTCGCGTGGTCGCTTGGGACACGATACAACTGCAGCTCTTGCACGTGGAGTAGGATCCATGGATGTATCTGGATCATCTTCATATTCAGGATTCTCTTATCCACAGCTACCGGTAGCTTCTGGTCTATATGATCCATATGGTGCATCTGAGATGTCAGCATCCAGTGGTTATTATCCCGGAGCATCTTGTGCATCTGATTTTGCTGCTGGTATATTTGGATGGGCTCCTGCACTGCCATATCATCAGTCTTTGTATAGCTCTCAGAATCGGGACATCAGAGAGGGATCTGTGATTAGTTATGATTCATCACGCATACCTTCTGGGATGAGCTTAGAGGAGTATCATGCTGCCTGGCAGGAGGGACATGCCGAATTTTTTACAGAGTACATACATGATCCCTATATTTATGGATATCGTCACTCTACCCGATTCTATACATTAGTATGTAATTATATGTTTATGCTACATTTTACTTTCATTAATTGCTGATAATCTTAGTTTAACTATCATTTTTTTTATTTCAATTGAAAATAGTCCTAAATATTAGTATTTAGTTTTAAACCCTGAACCGGTACGCCATCCTAAACTCTAAATCCTAAACCCTAAATCCTAAATCCTAAATCCTAAAGCCTAAAGCCTAAGCGCTAAATTCTCCCTAAACCTTGGACCCTAAACCCTTAAAAATAAAATAAAAATCTTAAAATTACAAAAAAAAATCAAGAAAAAAAAATTAGGCGTACCGATTTGAACCGGTACACCCCGCCGTACCGTGTCAGTACGGTACGGTACGGTATCGTACCGGTACCGGTCGGCCACCGGTACGGCACCCGGTACCGGTACCGGGAACCTTGGCTCAAGCCAATTAAACGGTCTGGCATTCGGATCGTTAAAAAAATAAAAAAATTGATTTCCGTACTGGTACGGTACGGTATCGGTACAAACCGGTCCGGTTCAGCCCGGTATGGGCTCGGTTTGGCCCAGTTCAGGTTCATTTTATGTTTTAAATGCTTTGAGGGGGGAAGAAAGAATATTTTTATAATAAAAATATGGCCGGTACGCCTGCCGGTACGGCTCCCGATACCGGTACCGGGAACCCTGAGTTCACCTGAAAAGTGGTTGATGATCCTCCGAGGCCTTCGATTGAGACAGGTCGGAAGGAAGGTATCCATTTATGAGGCGATGAAGATGGCACCGAGGTATCAGGAGCTGATGCAAGGAGATATCAAGCTATTGTCGATAATACTGGCTTATTCTTTGCCTTTGACTTGGTTTCAATAGATGTATCCAAAAGGCAAAGGAGTTTTTTCCAAATATAGATCCCAACTTTCTCACTTTGACATATTTAGACTCCCAATCTTTGATAGAAGAAGTATTAGGGGGAGATCCATATACCTTTATAGAAATCGCTGGTGTTGCTTTGGATGTTGGACAAGAGATAGCAATTTTTGGCCTCCGAGCGAAAGAAGATCCCTCTTCAAGGCTCCGATTGGTGAGAAGGTTAAGGGTCGTAGTTCCTTGGCTGCCAAGCCTCCAAGAGCTTTGAGATCGAAGAGAAGAAAAAATAGATGTATTTTTTTCTTTTTCTTTTATCAATGTAATTTGTAAATTTTTTTTAAAAATTATTGAAAAGAAATTTTCATTCTTTTTTGTCCAATGTTTCTGTTGTCTTTATATTTGAAAAATGTATGCTTTCTGGACTTTATGATATCTGCCTGAAATTTATCGATGTCTTTATGTAAAAGTTCTTTTTTGATTAACATTGAAAACATATAGGTTACTTGAGCTTTTACCCACTACTTCAGTCGACATCTTAGGCTTTCTGATCACTTTAGTTAAGAGTTTGGCTTCTTGAGCTTGATCAGAGTTTTAAGCATTGCATGTGTATTCTACTCGATCACTTTAGAGTAGGGTAATGGCTTCCTGAGTCTGATATGAAGTTTAGGCAATGTCTGTGCCTTCTATCCGATCATTTAAGAATAAAGTAATAGCTTTCTGAGCCTGATCGGAAATTTAGGCAATACCTGTGCCTTTTACTTGATCACTTTAAAGTAGAATAATGGCTTCCTGAGCCTGATCGGAAGTTTAGGCAATGTCTGTGCCTTCTATCTGATTATTTTAGAGTAATGGTTTCCTAAGCCTGGTCGGAAGTTTAGACAATATCTATGCTTTCTGCCCGACACTTTAGAGTAATGGCTTCTCTGGTCGGAAGTTTAGGCAATATCTGTGCCTTCTATCCAATCACTTTAAAGTAGTGTAATGGCAAAATATTTTCTCAAACATAATTTATTGATAATATTTTCTTAAGTTATCAGAATTTCATGATCTTGGAATTGGAGTTCCATCCAAGTTTTCCAAGTTATATGCTCCAGGTCTAATGGCCTTGGATATTTTGTAGGGTCCTTCCCAATTGGATGCAAGTTTTCCTTGTTTTGTTGGTTTTGAGACTTCAGCTCGCTGGAGGATAAGATCTTCTTGTTAGAAAACTTTGGTTTTGCTTCTGGAGTTGTAATATTAGATGATCTTCTGTTTATAAGCCGCCTTCCTGATATGTATTTATCCTGGATTTCTTCCAAAAGATTGAGACTTGCTCGTAGTCTTTCTTGATTAGTATTTTTGTCATGTCTTTATTCTATCGGAAACCAAGCCAATCTTTAAAGGGATAACTGCTTTCGTCCCGAAAATCAGTTTTAAAAGTATTTTACTAGTCGGGACATGACTTGTTTGATATGACCAGAGGATGTTGTTTAATTCATCGATCCAAAGATCTTTTGCCCGAACAAGTCTTGATTTCAGGTCTTGAAGGATGGTCCAATTGGTCACTTCTACTTCTCCATTAGATTGTGAGGTGTCCTGAAGACTCTTAGAAGATCAAAGCTATTTTAGTGCATCTAGTTGATCGATCTTGGAGAGGAGCAGTAATAGATTAGTGCTAGAGGAAGGCCCTTATTCAAATTTTTCAAGAAAATGGTGAGAGGAATTCCTCCACTCAATTTCATTTCTCAGTGGCGATCTTCTCGGAATGCTCCCAGCATAGCGAAAGTTGAGAGAAATCCTTAATCTGCTCCTGCTATTGACCAAAGGCTGGACATTGATTGAGCAAGTCCAGCTACTGACGAATGTTCATCTCCTTCAACAATTTGTCATTGACCCCTAGCCTTACTAGCTGACCCATCACCATGGAACCAACGGTGCCCACCCACTGGAGGGGATAGAAGTTATTAACCTCCTTATGGAGAGGAAGAAATATGGTAGTTGATTCTATTGAAGCCAAAATTATTAAAAATCAGGCTACAAATCAACTCGCAAAATTCTTTCCACCTCAGCATAATAGAAAAGATCATGGAAACAATTCATGCACAGGTTGATCTTGATTTGGTTTTCCATCTCTATAATTGTGAGAGATTTTGAAGATTCTTTTCTTTTGATTTGATCTACTTCCAGAATTGCAGGAGATATTGGGAGATTGGTCTACCATTCCATAATTATAGAAAGAGATACTATAGATAATTTCTCTTGATTTAGTCTCTCATTTCTAGAATTATAGGAGAAGATATTCTCTCGATTTTGTCTTTCATTTCATAATTGTAGGAAGAGATATCACAAAGAGTTTTTCTTGATTTAATTTTTAAAAGTGTAGGGGATATTCTTAATTCGTCGTATATAAATTTCAAATATGAGATTAATGAAAGCGGAAACGAATTTCCAAATAATTCCTTTTCAAAATTTCTTTATTGTATCATAGCCAAGCTAGGGTATTAAAACCTTTCACCATGTCCTCCTTAAACCCAAATTTCCCATTCCCTTCAACCAACAATGTGGCAAACTTTGTCACATTGAAACTGAATGATAATAATTTTCTGTTCTGGGAGATACAAGTACTATCTCTGATTGAAAGTTAGGACTTAGCTTTCTCACAGGAAAAATACGTGTACCACCATAGCTTGACTCTAGAAAATGGAGCTGAGACGATCAATCCAGACTATACATCATGGATTTGTACTAACTTTCTCGTGAAATCATGGATCGTGGGCACATTCAGAAGAAGACCTTGGGCATGTTGTCGGACTCCAAATGATAACAGAGGTATGGAAAGACCTAACCGATCATTTGAAGCAAAGCTTAATTGCCCGAGAGTTCGATCTTTTTGCTCAACTGCGACACATCCGGAAAGGAATAAGTCTTTAGCTGCTTATCTTCATGAATTTAAATCTATTTGTGATCAACTGCATGCTATTGGTGAACTGTGTCAGATGCTGATAAGGTTTTCAGGTTGCTTGAAGGCCTTCATGATAGCTTAGTCGTTTAAAACGACCATGTTCAGACATCCTCTTCTATCATATGCAGAAGTGGTCCTATTACTCCAAAGCTATGAACTGCGTAATAATCGAAATACGAGCACTATCCCAAATATATCCATGGCCTTTGTCTCATAGCAAAATAATGGTGGCAATAGGAACAATCAAGGGGTAGAGGCAGACCATACTTTTTTAACTCAATAGGTCGAGGATTTGCTCAGGTGAACCAAAATGGCAGACATTTTTTAGGTAATAGTTGCGTTACCTAACAGTCCAGATCGGTTAGCTCTACATCGGGGTCAAACACATGGGCTGATCTTTTTATTTGTCATATTTGTAAGGAAAAGGGACATGATGCACTAAAATATTGGTATCGCTTTGATAATAGTTATCAGAATGGTGACATACCACAAGGTCTAGCAGCTCTACATATCTCGGATCCTTAGGACGATGAGTGGCATCCTGACACTGGCGCCAATTCTCACATCACTGATAAGCCAGGTAATTTTGTGAATTTAGTTCTTTACCATGGCTCTGATAGTGTGATGGTTGGAAATGGTACGCCACTACAAATATTCATGTTGGTACCTGCCAAATTAGTTGCGATGTGTCATTTTTTACTTCGCAATATTTTGGTTGTACCAAAAATAAAGAAAAACTTACTCTCTATATCTCAATTAACAAGATATTATCCATGCTACTTTGAATTTAATTTTTTTGGTTGAAGTCAACATGAATATTTTTGGTTGGAACATTGTTTATAACTTTATATTGTTTAACATCAACATGGTTGAAGTCAAGATGCATTTCCAGGGTGTAGTTAATCATGCCTTTTTTTGTAATAACTATATTAAAATCAGTGAGCCTTATCATTGTTATTAATGTATTACGTCATATAAATTATTCCTATTGAGGTCTTCATCTGTTGTCAGTGCAAATCATCTCAAAATGTCTCAGAGCTTTTGTTTAGGATCGATGTGGATCAACTTGTTTCTCAATTCAATTGCATTATTTTGTGTACCAAGTGCCTTTACCATGCTTAATTTGCACATGGCCGTACTATTATTAGCAGTCTATAATTACTATATCTTCTTCTGTTGCAACTCCTAGGCTTCATTAATGCTCTCTCCAATGTAATCTTTGTAGTTTCATTTTCACCCCACATGATTTTATTTGTGCAAGGGAAAAATCAGATGCCCTAGAATGCTCTTCTCCCATTTCCGTACATTTTCGTCTCTCCTAAAATGGAAGCATCCTGACTGACCCTCCCCTTTGCATTACCATCGTTTATGTAGGTGCATGAGCTGGATTTTGGGAACGATGTTCCCCATCTACATGAATTTAAGGTGGAGATTTTGGAGTCTCAAGACTTTTCAGAATGCTAGGATCCATTTTGAATTGGCCTCTACATTGTACATTTTGTCCTTAGGCATGTTGAGTTCTAGTGTGTTCCTACAGCAAGATCTGATCTTTGGAAACCTTCCGCCCCCCTTCATGTTAATGATTTATAGCTTTGGAGTTTCTGGTTCTTTATAAGGATTAATTTTAGGCAAGGATTCAGGTCCCGACGGGATATCTTGCCGGATGCTGGGACGGGGAACCATCTCATGTATCAGGAAAGAGCCATCCCACCAGTATTCTAGTATCTTGATTAGGACACTTTGGAACATCCCTTGTCCCAAGTATTGGGATGGGGCGGGACATGCCATCCTGCCCCGTTCCATTAGAAAAATGGGACAGCCTCGTCCCATGCGATTAAAGACCTTGATTTTAAATATCTTTCCCTAAAATGACGTTTTCAAATGCTGCAAACTTGTGGTTGATTTATTAACTTGTCTTGACTTCTCTGTCAGTTCTTCTTTAGTTAAGCATCAAAACAATGACCATGCATATCCCACGTTCCTATGCTTTAGATATTTGGAGGTTTCCATTTGTAACACTTGGCAAAGCATAAATGCGCAGTACGTCTACTAAGCATCCAGATAGCACTGCTTTTATGATTTGTAGTTTAATATGCATGTAACAACCACTATCCACAAGACATGATGTAAACAAAAACGTCAAGTAATTTAATTTTATTAAATTAAGTAATCACTATTATTTTATGTAGATTCTTTAGTTTTGTGCTTCAGGCTACCAAGAAGTTGATATCCATCAAGGGTGCATGTCTTTCTCTGAACTTGCCCTCTTTTGTTCTATTATCCATATCTTGGTTATCTTGTTCATTGCTCAAATTATGTTTAAGGCCTTTCCTGTGTATGACTACTACTTGCTTATGATACTCTTTCTTGCTGTTGCAGTTTTGCATTTAATGTCATCATGTCTCTACTTTCATCATCCATTATTTCTTTGGAAGACAAAATTCATGGTGGTATTATGTTTTGACTATAAACTTATTATTATTAATATTTTTTGTTTCTTGGAATTACCAGCTGCAGAATCCATCATCCAAGTTGCTAGAACATGAAAGAAATGATGGAGTTGAGCAAATGAATAATCCTGATACCAGTGGTATTTTTGAACTTGAAGAACTACTGAAGCAGAAAACGTTTACGAGGAAAGTACATACCTTGTGATGCTTAAGAACTGATTAAAGTGTTGCTTTGTTTAGCTAGTGGTTATCTAGTGATGTATTGATGCCTGGCTTCATTGTCCATGTGATTTGTCATTGAGAAATATAACATGAAACCTCCCATTCAAGCTAGGAAGGAAAGAAAAGGAGAAATAAGGCAATGGGAAAGGTTGTAGATTCTCCAAGTCCAAGATTTTTGGGATACTGCGGGTATCTTATTTTAATTGTGTTATGGTACCACAAATATCTTGAAATTGTTGGGATCAAGAGCCTTCATCTTCATTGCCTACACCTTGTTCAGGGAATTCCTTTTGTTTTTCTAAAACCAATTTAAGGTTTTGTCAGGTAGATATGGTTATCAGTCTTCCAACATGCTGGAGTTTTTTGTCTTGCCATTTGTTTCTTTGCTCATGCTTGCACATTTATACATATATTGCACCCCCCTAGACACACAAAAAAAATGAAAAACTGAGATCTGTTTGGTGTTTTTGGTTTTTGGATTTTGGTTTTGGCTGAGATTGATCAAAAACAGGCATATTTGCTGTTTTTAAGTGTTGGGATACAACGAGTTTACTCTGTTTGGTCTTATACTTACTTGCCGAAGAATTGAATTTGGCTGACCAACGTCCAAGAAGCACAAGGCTGATTAATGTCCGTGAGACGTTGATCAATATCCAAGAGATGTAAGGTAGATCAACGCTCAGCAAGTATAAGATTCTTCAGAAAAGGTAAAGCTTATTAATATTTCAAGTAATGCAGAGATCATTTGACATAAGAAAAAGGTGTTGATCAACTATGGATGACCTTTTGCTGCACGTGCTTCTATCTTAGATTAACCGCTTAACAGCTGGATGCCAGCTGTAAGCGGTTGGGTTCGTGGCCTATAAATATCTCTGATTATGATGAGGGGGGGGGGGGGGGTTTTGCCATTCTTCGCTTAGCCTTTCTTCAGATCATATCTGTTTTAGTTCAGATGCCATTAACAAGCTTGGAAGCTACCACAACACCCAGATCCTGCAAGATGATGGCTGAGAGTTAGATCAGATCAGCTCGACCTACTTCTCTTTTAATTCAAGCTTGTTGTAATTTGTTTGGACGCAACAAATTGGCGTGCCAGGTAGGGGAACTCAGTAAAAGAGTTTAAATAATCTGGAAGGAAGCATGGTGAAGACCAGGAAAAGGGATCTACCTGTGGAGGACATTTCCCATCTCTCAAAGAAGAACGATCCTGTTCTTGGCGAAAGGGTGGAAGCTCCTCCTGTTGGATACATGGATCAAGCAAAGTTGAACACTCTGTTTGATAAAGTAGAAGCACTTATTGTAGTGATGCAAAACCTCCAAGAAATTGCCGCGAGGGAATCGTTGCGACTTGCTGCATCAAGAACTAGCCGGCAACCTTCCCTTCAGGTAAGTAAACATCTTAGTCCAAGAAGACACATCTTATCAATGTTTTTCAGGTCAACAGTCCCCTTCAAAGCATCATCATCGATCTCACCATTACACCAAGAAGCGGAATAAGGGGAAGCGTCCACGGTCTCGTTTGACGTCATCTGGAGAATCAACTTCTGAGAGTACTCAAATTCAACATCTTGCAAGAACAAATGATTTTGATGAAAAACTCAAGAAGTTGGAGATGCGGATTGCCAGGGCTATTGAATAGAGGAAAACAGAGGATACAACACCAAATTGCGACATCTTGCCTCCTTTTTCTAAGAAGATCATGGAGGAGAGAATTCCACATCACTTCAAAATTCCATAAATTGAGTTGTACGATGAATCGTCTGACCTCTTTGATCATTTGGGCAGCTTTAAAGCCCATATATTGATCCAGGGAGCATCAGACGCACTCCATTGTGCCGTACCGGTGGCCGGCCGGTACCGGTTCGGTACCGAACCGTACCGTGTCGACACACGGTACGGCACCCGGTACCGGTTCGCCGAACCTTGGTCTGTATCTGAATCTGAGTGGACTGAGTGCTCCGATGGAGGTGCAACTGCCTTTCGTTTTCCTCTGTCTCCAGGTCTACTAGATGGTGGGGATGGACGATGTGCTGTATCTGCTGGAGCCCTGTGAGGAATGACTTGTTGCCTATTGTCCAGCATCCACCCCTGCCCCACTAGCTACAAAACTGGCTGGTCGAGGAGGCGATCTTGGCTCATCAAGCTCTGGCTGCTGCTATTGCTGACCCATGACCCATCCAATCATTGGATCTTCATCCTCATCAATATATGAACTTGTATTGGGATCAGGATATTTCAATTCTACTTCTTCTTGAATACATTTTAGCCTCAACCTTAAATTATAGTGTACATACACAAGATCGTTGAGGCGTTTCTGTTTCAGACGGTTCCTCTGTCTGGAGTGGATAAGACCAAATGTAGACCAGTTGCGCTCACATCCACTGGAGGACACCATCTAGGAGAGGATCTTCACTGCAAGAATCTTCAAATTTTTAGCAGATCCACCAAAATGCATTCACCATTCAGCTGCAAAAGACTACATCATTTATAATTTTAGATTTGGCAAAATAAAAAATTTAATCCTGATATAATATTAGACTTACTTCTTAGTAGTACCTACCAGGATTCATCTTTGATTTACTTCTAACCGCTATAGTGGATCCAAATGAATGTGCCCTCCCTAAAAAATTTCGTTTTTCAGAAAAAAATTTGTTAGCTTGTTGAAATTAATGCTATTAAAAATCATTCAATAATTTTAACCTAACTTCTTCAAGGCACATAGCAGCGATATCTGGATCGGGCTCCATCTTATATATAACATTGCATAGGGCAGACATAAGATCCTCGTCCATGGCAATGTCCGGTACGAAGTACTGAAATCTCGGATTTAGATAGTAAGCTGCACATATATTTTAAGAATCAGTCAAGCGTACTTGTATGAATCTAATTGAAACTTAATTTTTAGGGACTTCATAAAATACTACGTACCTGCTAGATGCAAATCCGAACTCATTTGATAACTCCACCATCCATCAATGATCCGGATATACTCATGTGCATGTGATGAATCTGCCTCCTGGATCTTTTCCTTTGCCCTTTGCATCATGAAATATAAGAAGCCCATCTGAGCATACCTCTCGGAGTCCACAGCACGAAGTATCTCATATAGAGGCTTGATAGCCTCCACTACCCTCTCAGCCCGTTGCCAGAATGTCTGTCTCGTCACTAAATTCTCCACATTGCTTCTCTCAGTATTTGTCCTGGCATATCTGCTCTTCTGCCAGTTCTGACTGACAAACATCTGACGCAGCTCTGCTTTCTTGTTAAGAAGACTATCAAGTGCAATGTAATTAGTTGCAAACCGTGTGACCCCCGGTCTCAATATTTCCTTCCCTGTAAAGCTCCTCATCAATGATAAGATCCATGTATGGTGATAAATAAATCTGGTGATAGACTGTGCTAGCTCAACAATCTTCTGCACGCTGCGAATTTTATCAATATCCATCAATATGAGGTCTATACAATGTGCAGCATAAGGGGTCCAGAAAATATGCGGCTGCCGTTCCATCAAGATCTGCTCAGCGGCCCTGTACCGTGGTCCATTATCAGTGATTACCTGCATGACATTATGCTCTCCCACCTGATCAATCACCTTCTCCATCAATCTGAGGATATAACTAGCGTCGTGCACCTGATCTGAAGCATCAATAGACTTCTGAAAAAAAGTCTTCCCATCACAATAAGTCAAAAAATTGATGATGCTCTGTCTAGTAGGACCAGTCTAACCATCACACATCACCGTCAATCCATACACAGGCCACTTGCTCTGATATGAGGATATCCATCCTTCTAGCTCCTCCTTATTGCTGTCCAGAAGATGACCATAGATATCCCTTGATGCTGGAGGATCTACACCTGCACCAGCAGCCTGTATAGATGAAATAGCAGAGCAATAATAAGGATTGTCTGCTGCATCGGCTGGGATATGATTGAAATGAAACCAGGAGGAGATGGCCCGCCACATATCCTTCTTATCCTTTTTGAGCATTATGTCAATCCTCTGTTGCTTGGAATCTCTACTGGAAAATGCATGTGGATCAACATCATGGATAATGGCTCCCTCTGGAATGTCCCTGGGCCTAGAAGACTTCCTCCTTCTGCCAAATGCTCCAAACATGGATGCAACACGGCCGGTGCCTCTCTTGACGGGCTCTCTGACTGAGGAGGTCCTAAACTGTCTCAAACTCTCCTGGAGCACTAGCAGAAGTGGATCCCGATCCTGACTCAAAAGCTGATGGCCCGAATCGCTGTCTCTGCCTGGCTGCCTCATGTTGTCTCTGCTCATACAAGCTCGCCTGAATAGCAGTCTCCATCTGTGCCTCCTCATCAGAAGGAATAGATGCTTTCTCTGACTCCCTGGAGTGATAAGAAGGTGGTTCTGCGGCACTGCGGTCTACCTCTGCCTTCTTCTTTGCTGCTCTTTCCTTCCCAGCTTTAAACTCAGCAAAGTGTTTCTTCATCTACTGACGGACCTCCTGTGGACACTGTCGGCATACAGATACATCATGATAGCCGTTAGTCAAGTACTGTTTCAACCTTGTTATCCCTCCACTTTTGAATTCGGTATTGCACCATTTACACCTCCAGTGATGCCAACCCGAGAGCATCTCTCCATGTAACTAGCCAATGTTCCGCTCCGGATCCTTCTTCCTCCTTGATGGATCCATACCTAAATATTTAAATTACATATAAGGTCAATAATAATCTTTATTAATTAACAGTTTATTAACCTAATTTTTAAAATTTAATTTTTTTAAATTTTTTTTATTTAAAAAATTCAAAAAAATAAAGAAAAATAAAAAAATTTTAAATTTTAGATTCATGTAGGATTCCATCATATATGCTACATATATTTTTTTTAAGATCCTAAAAATGCATCAAAAGTTCATTTTTTTCAATTTAAGACCTACGGGCACTATTCATGAGATGCACAAAACTTGAATAAATCGACATAAAATTTATAGTGAGAGTAGCTTACAAGCCCTAGATTAATAATTTATAATTACAGTTTTTTTTTTCTAATTATTTTTTTAAATCTAATTAATTAATCCGAAATTAATTTTTAATTTAAAAAATTATATACTTAACAAAAAATTAAGATTTTAGTATCATTGTGTAGATCTATCCTAGATCTACCACATACTCTAAAATCATTGCCAACAAATAAATTTTGACAGCATTTCTTCTTAATTTTTTAATTTGCACGGATTTTAACAAAATTTAACGCTACGAAAGATGAAAATACGGAAAAAGAAAGGTATACGGACCTTGATTCTACCTATCCCTTCAATTTTTGCAGGTTGAATTGGGTTGAAATTGACCGAGTGAATTTTTTTTTTGGTTTTCCTTCGTGTGCTGCTATAGAAAACACAGAGAGCTCTGCCTTTTTTTAAGTATAATGAAAGGCATCATTCTCCTCCCCTTTGGACAACGTCACATAGTAGCCATATGACACCAAAAAAAAAATTGCCCCCACCCTCTTCAAACCGTACCGAGCCGAACTGGGCCGAATCCGCCAGTTCGGGCCCGTTTAGACCGGTTCGGGTCCGGTTCGCACTGGTTCGGGCCGGTTTTGGCCCGGTTCGGTGAGGTAATGGGCTTTTTTTTGGTTTTTTAAAGCGGTTGTGCCATTTTTTAAAGCCGAACCGTGCCGGCCGGCCGCCGGTCCGGTTCGGTGAACCTTGGTCTGAAGATTATGAGGAGAAAATGATGCATCGGAAATCTAAGATCGGTCCTTAGATGTTCTTCGTAAATGGTCAAGCAGCCAAGTGGCGGCCGATCTATTTGTTCCTCGGAACTAGGGAGGATAACAATGTAGTCATCTGAGATGTTATAATATTGTTTTAACGCTAAGACTCGATGTTCAGTTAAGGAAGACCTAACATCGCCTATCTTCATTGACTCGGCTTGTTTTTTCTGCTGTTGGGAAGTAGATTCTTCAGGGTTTTCAGGGTTTTCGGTACGACTGACTTCTAAGATTCTAGCCATGATGAAGGAAGTAAAAGAAGATTAACTTAAAGGAAAAGGAGAAGAATGAGAGGCTGACCTGAGGGATTTCTTTAGCTCCTAAAGCGAAGAGGCAGAAATGGCGGAAAACCTATTTTCCTGAGGAGGATGATGTTTATATAATGTCCTTCAACGGTCCAAGATTTTTCTCGAATAACGAGACTATCCCAGATTTGGCCACCTGTCTGCAAATATCTGGTAAAAAGATAGTCTTTCGAAGGTTCGAAATGACCCTTCATGATCCGACGGCAATAATCAGCTGATGAGATGGATGCATTTATTCTTGACATAAATTTTTCGGCTTTTTGGGTTTTCAAAAATTACAATGATGAGAGCAGGATACGACTGTTAGTTTTTATAACTACCTCTCCTATCAAAGTTTGACACGTCATCAAAGCGTGCTACCTAAGAATGGAAGCTTCTGATTTTCAATTAATGAACTCAGAAACTGGGGGGACTAGTATTGGGATACGACAAGTTTACTCTGTTTGGTCTTATACTCGCTTGCCGAAGATTTGAATCTCGCTGACCAATGCCCAAGAAGATCAATATCCAAGAGACGTAAGGCCGATCAACGCTTAGCAAGTATAAGATTCTTTAGGAAAGGTAAAGCTTATTAATATTTCAAGTAATGCAGAGATCATTTGACATAAGAAAAAGGAGTTGATCAACTATGGATGACCTTTTGTTGCACGTGCTTCTATCCTTGATTAACCGCTTAACAGCTGGACGCCAGCTGTAAGCGGTTGGGTTCGTGGCCTATAAATACCCCTGATTATGATGAGGGGGGGATCTTTTTGCCATTCTTCGCTTAGCCTTCTTTCAGATCATATCTGTTCTAGTCCAGATACCATTAACAAGCTTGGAAGCTACCACAACACCCAGATCCTGCAAGATGATGGCTGAGAGTTAGATCAGATCAGCTCGATCTACTTCTCTTTTAATTCAAGCTTGTTGTAATTTATTTGGATGCAACAGAGCATATTTTTGTATTTATTATCATACTGGGGTCATTTCTTCAGGTAAGTAAGGTATGACTATGTGTTGGTTTTGGGTCATTTTTCTTTCCTTGAGTTGAAAGAGGGGGATTTTTTTGCATGATTGATAAATACAATTCAGTCGGGTCGAACTCTCTTGAAAGATCTCTATTGTAGCACTTAATAGAGACTAGTGTGAACAACTAAATACAAGAAGCTTTCATTATGGCAATGACATCTTTTCTATATAAGATATAATAATCTATTTTTACATCCATTTAGTATGTATGTTGTTTATGGTACAGAAAATAAGTATACTTGATGAACTTACATTATTAACTTCTGAAAAAAAACTACTAAAACTACACAAAAGTGTCCAAGTGTTTTTCAATAACTTTTCCTGGCTTCTTTTATTTTTCTTTGATTTTTTTTCTGAAATTTTTATCTTTTTCGACAAGCTCCAGAAGTTGGAGCAAAACTTCTAAAATTTCCAAAACTGGTACTCCATAAGCCCAAGCTATAAATCTGATCATGGGTCACCAGAGCTTGTTTAGAACATTTTAGAACTTCTGTTTCTTTCTTGCTTATTTGGCAATTCGTACTTTTAAATAATTTTCCTGGTCATCTGATATTTGTTATGCATATTTTTGCGGACTATTTTGTCTTTTACCATAGGATTCTGTCTCTAAAAACATTCTATGTTAATGGCAATTCTTACTTTTAAATAATTTTCCTAGTCATCTGATATTTGTTAAGCATATTTTTGCAGACTATTTTGTCTTTTACCATAGATTCTATCTCTAAAAACATTCTATGTTAAACAGGGTTGAGTTTGATTATTTGACACAATTACTGCGCTCAAGAACTTTTGAGCCAGACAGGTCAAAACCTACAACCAATAAGGAAGAAAAGGAAGAGACAGTTGTTTCAGCACAAGACAATGGAGTAGGAGGTTCCAAATCATTACAGGATTTCTCAACTCCTTCCAAATGTTTAATTGTAAGAAAACTTGTATGTTGCAATTGCTCTTCAAATTCTTTTAACTATGATTTAGTATCCCCACATTTAAGGGTGATCTAGTGCACGAGGTTTTGCCATTGCAGGGTATGGGGAGGGTTAGATATACACAACCTTATCCCCACATGTAGAGAGGCTATGTTTGTCTTTTGAAAGGTCACAATGGAGCAACTTTACCATTGCACTAAGGCTTATCCTCTTAGTAGTTCTCCATTGCTATGAGGAATCTATTTTGTAGCAAACACTTATTTAAAAATATAACGTACATATCTTGAAAGAGTGGTATTATGTCTCATAATATAAGAATTTCATCAAGCTTTGCCTTGTATTCACTTGGCCTGGAGAGTCAACAGCTTTATCCTCATGAAAACTTCACATAGTTCTGAAAGGAGGGGTAGGTGTTATGAATTTAGTAAAGAGTATGGTTAATAGTACCTCCGTTTTTCTTCTTGTTTAGCTTTCATCGTCTGAATACTTTCTATAAAACCATGATCCCTTTTTTGAAGGCCATAATTTATATATGGTGGTAAATAGTAATGTTCACAATTTTCATTTTTTTAATCCCCTTAGATAATTCTTCCAATGCATAAGTTTGCTCACAAAACCATTTTCTTCTTGTCAAAATGATGTTAAATTTCTGCTAGTTGTCTTGTGATGTACTTTCTGTTCTGCTTTTTCTCTACACGTGTTTATCTAATGATGTTTTGCAGATTCCTGAGGATGAAGCCGCTTCACCAGCAGACCTTGCAAAAGCATATATGGGGTCTAGATCTTCAAAAGTGACCTCTTCTGCTCTAAGTTTGCAGAGCCAAGTTTTTCGTGGAGATAAGACAATGCCAAGAAATGCATTGTGTATATCAAATCCATTTGACCCATCTGTTATACCAAAATCTGTTGTTCGATTTTCCGAAGCCCCTGGTCTCCCCAAAAATGGTTTTATGCCACCAAAACCAAGAGGCAGATCAGCCATATATAGAATGTCCTGTTCTCCCTATTTTAAGGTCCATCCTACAACAAACATGAAGGTATTATTTGATGTGTTGGAAACCAATTATTCCGTCATTTTTATATAGCTGACATGGAACTCATAGATGTTCATCACTTCATTGTCTGTGTAATTTTTCTTTCCTACTACTAACTTTTGTTCTGTCATTTCAGGGTGCAGGACCTTCCAACAATGTCTCTCATGGCCCATCATCATCTCACCAGACTCTAGCAAGCACCATGCATTCTGGTGGCAAGCAGGTAGCCCATTCTTTCTAGGGCTGCAGTACCTTTTCTTTTGTCAAGGTGTATATCCACATACCATTTGTCTTATAATGCTAGCTAGGCACTTGATAAATTTAAGCTGAGGGCTCAAGTGGGATAAATAACCCTGGGAAAAATTGACATTGGCCCTCCCTAGACTGGAATATGAAACTGGTTGGTTCCATTCATGGCAAAATTATAGATATAAATTAGAGTACTTGAGCATGATTTGGAGTAATCCAAGGAGGCCCAGCATAAATTACTGAAATTGCATTGCCTGAGAAATGATAGTGCTAATGGTAGTGTACCCATTTGTCCAAATCAGTAGTTGGTAAGGCTTAAGGTGAATCAAGGCTCCAAGAGATCTTGGAGCCCAGGTGCAAGGTGCAAAGCAAGATGTGTGCCTTAGAAAGGCACAATTCACACAACTATCTGTGTGCATGCAAGTGTGCTTGTGTAATACATTCATTAATATATGTATACATACATACGTACATACATTACATATATGTTTGTAATGAAATCATGATGCTTAATATGTTCATAGACAGTTATAAAGACATGAATCATAGTGCAGACATGCATGTTCACATCAAAGAGTCATAGCAGCATGCATCATGTACAACCTACTTGTGACCACACTGTCAAATGCACAAATAACTTTCATGCTTCACCTTAAAGGCATGTGCTTTTGTGTTTCAATGTCTCAGCAAGGTGTGCGCAAGGTATGCTTTTTAAGTGCCCAGTAGAAGTCGCCTGCCTTGAGTAAGGGGCACTGAGGTGATGAGGTAGCACCTTTAATAAAGCAGCCTCTTGGACTCCTCTAGCATTTGACCATGGGACCTGGTTTGATGGTTAACGAGCTCTCATTCATGGAGTGATAGTATCTGGAATTAGTTTGATAATGTTATATTTGTAGATTAATGTTTATTGTTTGAGGGGCTATTTTAGCCTAGATGGTTAATGCACATATTGAACAATATTCCTAGATAAACATAAGTGGATAGGTATGATCAATAATAGATTCTAAATTGTGAATTGTTGATAGAAAAGATACAATCAGACATCTTTTGCTGCTAGGAGTGAATTTGATATTTGGGAATGCCTTTGATAATTTGATGTGAAAATAAAGTAGCCTCATCTTAGAAAGTCTGAAATGATCTAATATGAGGCACTATGCTTGACTTGTGAACCAATATCCATAACCATAATGATTTTCATGTTAGTGAGTTCCCAATCGTTTGATGAAGTGTAGATCCTTATACTATTTGTGGATGATATAGTCCAGGTAGGTGAAACTAAAGTTGGGGTTAACTATATGTTGGAATTATGGAAAGTGCTTTGGAAATCAAGGATTTTAGGCTGAGTAGGACCAAGATAGAATACATGGAATGCATTTTTAGTAAAATTAGGAATAGAGATGTGATGGGAATCGAATATATTAATACCTATTTTGTGTACCTTAAGGAACCCTAATCCTAATTCTATTTTAGAAGGGTTTATTAGGATTTCTTTTATTTTTTATATAGGATTTCCTTTATTTTATTATTTTCTTTATTAGGACTTTTATTTCTATTAGGACTTGGCACTTTGATTCTCATTAGATTTGGGTTTGTTGCTCTATTTAAGGGCTCCACTTGTATGAAAAAAGCAGACTTGAATATTAATATTGAATCTAGAAATATTTTTTTCTTCTTTATTTTGATTTTTTCTTTCTTGCTTATTTTGATTTTGTTTTTCTTTTGCTCGCATCCCATATCAATTAATATCATAGCAAACTACGATTCATAACCGTTTGCATCGATTGTGTGATATTCACAACTTATTTGATCGTTGCTCCAAGCCTCCACTCGATTGAAACCCTGAGGAATTTGGCTGTTGAAGTCGCCGAAGCAGTGTTGCAAGGTTTGTCGCCAACAACTCCATCACACTTGTTGTCCGCCGCATCAGTGGCCTCGATCACAATTGCATTCCCAGAATCATCTCCTTGCCGCCATCGCCCAAGCTTCCCTGTATGATCGCTCCACCCTCCCATCTGATTGAGACCCCGAGGAAACCAAAAAAACAGACAAATGAAAAGAGAGATCCACCTCACTACTTCCTCCAACTCCAAATTATCCCAATGCCCCTTTGCCTCCGGTACCAACCATCGCAATCACGATTGATATCGTAACTGGGATCGAAACCACAACCGCCGTGCTTGCAACTACCTTCTTTTCTCCGTTGCCCTTCGCCGCTGCCTTCCCCTTCGTTGTTGCCACCTCCCCTTCATCTTCGCTGCTTCCCATGTCGTCATTGCGGCCCCTGCATCACCAACGGACAATGAAGGTCACGAACGAGGTTAAATCATCTTGTTACCGGTCATCGGAGCAGCCTCCTTGCCATTAGTCACCAGAGCAGCCTCCCTGCCACCAGTCGTCGGAGCTGCCGCTACCAGCCATCATCGAGGATGATGAGAGGACTCGCCATCTCGTCCTCGTCGCTGTCACCGCCTTTCCTAACAGCTTCGCCCTTCTCCAATGCTGTTATCGACTTTTCATCGCCATCTTAGCATCGTCCACGGACAGAGGACACGAAAGGGGTGAAAACACTCGCGCCTCCATCCACCATTGTCGCCCCTCATGTCACTCTTCTCTATTCCCCTCACCGATCACCGCCTCCCTCGTCGCCTTGCCACTCCCTGTCATCGACGGACGAAAAGGGCACGAATGGGAGCCCATCACCTTATCCCCGCCTCTAATCGTCGAATCGCTCTCATACGTCCTTTGTTATTGTCGTCACCTTCACTATCGGCATCATCGCCTCCCTTATCGTCGGACGCCACGAGGACTCTCGTTGGAGTCGTTGCCCTTGACAAAGCCGTTGCGGCCTTCCCTTCGTTGTTGCCATCAATGCCGGAGCCACCTCCCCTATCACCGGATGCCAAAGTTCCTCACTGGGAGGAAAAGAGAATTGGAAGCCCTCATTTTCTTTTGATTGATCGCGGTCCATAGCCTAGCCTGCAGACTTGGTCCACAGTCCAAAAAAGAAAAAAAGAGAGAAAAAAGGAAAAAAATAAAGTTCTTACTTTGTTTTTAGCCTACAAGTAGTTGCTCGGAGTTTCAAAGCTTCCTCATAAAAGATACTCTCCATTGAAATTTGGATTTTTTAAATTAGTAGGTAATTTTTATTACTGCTTAGGCCCTTAGTTCACCTGCCATCATATTTTATTTATATGTCTTACATGTCATTATATTTTATCCCTATATTATACACATCTAAGTACATGACACCACGTTGACTCTACAAATTTATTGTAAACATCGTAGCTAATTGAATTTCTTAGTAATTAGAGCCTTTAGTCTAAGATCCAACTTTTTTGCTACCATGACCATTGGCAACCTAAAAGATGTATATACCATCATGGAAAAAAAACTTGAAATTGTTAAAAATACCCAAATAGCATTCCAAGAAACCTTATATCACATATGCCAGTCAATGTACCAACTTTATACTGAGATTAGTATGCTTCGTGATGATCATGTTAATAATTGCTTAGACTTGGCGAATCTCATAGATTAATAGATAAAACATCAACCGTCCTTAAGAGATTCAAGATTGGATAGATCACTGAAAGATGACCTTCCTAACAGTCGGCCTATCCATTGATCATCTTCTTAAACCTTTAATCCTATAGAACCGGCTAGTTTAGAGGAAGAGAATGAAGGAGATTTTGAAGAGTCAGGAGGATGTATTAATATTCTGCAATGTATGGTCATCATTCCTGCAGATTCTGAAGCATGAAAACACACTAGTATTTTTCATAATTACACCCAATGTGGGGATAAGGTCTGTAAGCTTGTAATCGATAGTGGTAGTTTCATGAATGTTGTCTCTAAATTTATCATTAGTCGATTAAAGCTGAAGCCTCAACCCCATCATCGAGTTGTTTGGTTTGATAAAACATCACTCCCTTTTAATGAATGTTGTTTAGTGTCGATTCAGATGGGAGCTTATTTGGCCAAGATTGTGTGATGTGTTGTCCGTGGAGATAGCTAGTATCTTGTAAGGTCGATCTTGGATTTATGTAGTCATTCATCACTTTGTGTTGGGGTTAAAGCACGATCACAAATAATTATATCCAAGATAAATTTTAACCCCCGTATGCTAATTAAAATAGGCAATAATCCAACAATATCAATCCAGCAAAAGCAAATCAAACCAAGCACAAGAAAATCGGATTTATGTGGAAAACCCTCCAATGTGGAGGTAAAAACCACGAGGCCTAGAACCAGATCAAACTTCCACTATAATCAAATAATGGGTACAGCAAGGTTTCTCTCTAACAAATTAGAAACTCTTCAAACAGCATATGATGATCATCTCAGTATAAAATATAAATATTACTGAGGATACAGGAAGAAAACAGGAAAGATCTCACTAGAGTCAAATATTTGCCAATTATACGAGAGGAATCACAGCGATCCAAACCGTCCACTTTGTAGAGCTCGCTGTCGTGAACAACATACTAAAATCTCATCTTGATCGGGTTTTGAATTGCCGTCCGATCAAGATTTGAAAAATTCATTTTTTGTTTTTGGCGCCGCTCCCATCTTTCCGCTGTCGCACACTTCCCCTGAACGAAAAACTTCGCTCGTCCCAAAGCCCTTAAAGTGCCCTTTTAATAGGGTCGGGCCCCACGACATGGGCGGGCCTCACGACATGGGCGGGCCCCACGACATGGGCGGGCCCCACGACATGGGCGGGACCCACAACAATTCTCTTCAAGCCCATGTGGGGAGGACTAGCAAACCAGCACTAGCTCTGCAGGCTGCAAGCTTCTCTGCAGGTAATGGCTTAGTCAACATATCTGAAGCATCATCATCTGTATGAATCTTTTTCAACTGTAGCAACTTCATCTGCAAAGCATCTCATATCCAGTGATACCTTACATCAATGTGCTTCGACCTCGAATAAAAAGTTGAATTCTTGCTGAGATGAATTGCACTCTGACTGTCATAATACAGGATAAATTTTTCTTGCTTTAGACCAAGTTCTTCAAGAAACTTTTTCATCCATAATAGTTCATTGCTGGTTTCTGTCATTGTAATATACTCTACCTCTGTACTTGATAGAGCAACACATTTCTGCAGTGTGCACTACCACGAGACAGCTCCCCCTAAAAAGGTCATCAAGTATCCCGATGTGGATTTTCTAGAATCAACATCACCTGCCATGTCTGCATCTGTATATTCTTTAAATACAGGTTTATCTGTACCAAAGCATAGACATATTCTAGAAGTTCCTCTGAGGTACCTGAGAATCCATTTCACTGCAGTCCAATGCTCCTTCCCAGGATTAGAGAGAAATTGACTGACGACACTAACATCATGAGCAATATCCGGTCTAGTGTATACCATGGCGTACATCAAACTGCCAATTGCGGATGCATAGGGAATGTTCTGCATTTTCTCCTTTTCTTCCTCACTACTAGGACACTGTTTGGAATTCAATCTGAAGTGACCTGCAAGTGGAGAGCTAACCGGCTTGGAGTTGCTCATCTGGAATCGCTCTAACACCTCTATGTATTTCTCCTGGGATAGCAATAGTTTCTTATTCTTCCTGTCACGAGCAATCCTCATACCAAGTATCTGCTTCACTGATTCTAAGTCTTTCGTAGCAAAGCACTTGCTCAATTTAGTCTTCAAGCTCTGAATCCTCTTGGCATCGTGACCAACAATCAGCATGTCATCAACATATAACCGGAGAATAATAAAATCATCATCACCGAACCTCTTTACAAAAACACAATGGTCAGAAATGGTTCTGTCATACCTATGATGTACCATGAAGGAATCAAATTTCTTGTACTACTATCGAGGAGCTTGTTTCAAACCATATAAGCTCTTCTTCAGTCTGCATACCAGGTTTTCCTTGCCTTTAGCTATAAACCCCTCTGGCTACTCCATATAGATTTCCTCTTCAAGATCACCATGAAGAAATGCTGTCTTTGCATCAAGCTGCTCAATCTCCAAATTCAGACTGGCTGCCAAGCTAAGTACAACTCGGATCGAAGACATCTTGATCACAGGTGAAAATATTTCCTCGGATCGAAGACATCTTGATCACGGGTGAAAATATTTCTTCAAAGTCAATACTTTTCTTTTGACTGAAGCCCTTCACAACCAGTCTTGCTTTATACCTTGGTTGTGAGCTGTGCTCCTCTGTCTTGAGTGTGAACACCCATTTGTTTTTCAATGCTCTCTTCCCCTTAGGTAGCTCCATTAGATCAAATATATGGTTCTCATACAAGGATTTCATCTCTTCTTGCATGGTTTCAAACCACTTTTCTTTTTATGCATGTGACATAGCCTCCTAAATGCATTCTGGCTCTCCTCCATCAGTCACCATTACATACTCATGTGGAGGGTATCTTTGAGAAGACCGGTGCTCTCTAGTAGACCTTCTCAGCTGCTGTTCTGTCATTTGCTGTGTAGGAGCCTGCTCACTATGCTCATCTGTTGCACTGTTACCATGTATCGGCTCATCATGCATCGCATCACCATCCTCTGCAGCCTGTCCATCATCATTTACTCTGGCTTAAGACATAGAAGAAGGGTCAACAAATAATTATGTAGTAGACTTTGGCTTAATTTCATTTTCCACATCCTCAATGGTTTGATCTTCAAAGAATACTATATCTCTGCTTCTAATCAGCTTCTTCTCTACTGGATCTCATAGCCTGTATCCAAACTGCTCACGTCCATATCCAAGAAAAATACTCCTTTGACTTGTTGTTAAGTTTTGATCGTTCATCTTTTGGAATATGAACAAAGGTCCTGCATCCAAATACTTTGAGATAATCATAGGAAACTGATTTTCCTGCCCACACCTTCTCAGGAATATCACCATCAAGTGTATATGAAGGAGAAAGATTAATTAAATCAACTGCAGTCCTCATAGCTTCACCTCAAAAGGAACTAGGTAACTTTGAATGAGAAAGCATGCACCGGATTCTTTCAACAATGGTGCGATTCATCCTCTCTGCCACTCCATTTTGCTGAGGTGTCTTGGGAGTAGTCTTCTCCAATCTAATGCCATGTTGTTTGCAGTATCTCTCGAACGGATCCCGGTATTCACCACCATTATCTGCTCGGATGCATTTCAATTTTCTTCTTTTCTCCCTTTCAACACTGGCATAGAATTCTTTAAAGACATATATTACCTGGTCTTTAGATCTCAAAGCAAAGATCCATAACTTTCGAGAATGGTCATCAATAAAGGTGACAAAATAAAGTGCACCACCAAGTATCTTTGTGGTCATAGAGCATACATCAATGTGAACTAAATCTAGCATATGCGATCTTCTATGAAAGGGGAGCTTATGAAATGAAACTTTATGCTACTTGCCATGTAAACAGTGAATGCAAGATCTCAAGTGCGTACCTTTTAAAGGAAGCAGGTTGTGCCTGGATAGTCTCAAGTCCCTTCTCACTCAGATGACCAAGCCGCCAATGCCACATATCTGTGGAGGTTTCTTCAACTGCATTCACCACTCCACTGCGTATTTTAGCCTGTAATCTGTAAAAGTCATCTTTCTTGCCTTTTGCTATAACCAGGGAACCTTTGGTGAGCTTCCATTTTTCTTCGCCAAAGTGACTGGAGTAGCCCTCATCATCTATGACACATGCAGAAATCAAATGCAATCAGATATCAGGAACATACCTTACATTTCTTAACAACAGTCTACACCCGGTATTGGTTTCCAAACAAACATCTCCCATGCCAATAATGTTAGCTACTGCATCATTTCCCATCCTAACATGCCCAAAATCATCTTTGGAGTATGATGAGAAGAAGTCTCTTCGAGATGTAACATGATATGTAGCAGCTGAATCAATTACCTAATTGAGTTCTTGACATGTGAGGTTAATACATGCATCATCACATGTAATCATGACCTCATCATCAAATGCAACTGCAGTTGTACTTTGTCTCTTCTTTCTTTTTATTAGTTTTATCCTGATCTCTTTTGTATTTTCTGCACTCTCTCTGAAAATGTCTTGGCCTTTTACAGTAGTAGCAAGTAACATCCTTTCTGGACTTTGACCGGCCTCTGAATTTTTCATGGTTATTTTTATCATGGGATCCATCATCTCTTTTACCATGGAAGGATCTATTTTTACTTCTCTCCCTCTGCTCTGTAACCAGTGCCTTAGAATTTGTATCTGTCAAACCCTGTTCCTTTCGTCTGTTTGCTTCATTCAATATACTATCATTGACCATAGTTAGGGTAAGTTTATCACTGGCAGTGGAATTACTCAGCATCACCACCGTCTCCCAGCTATCTGGTAAGGAACTCAGCAAGATCAATGCCTGCACCTCGTCATCAAGAAGCAACTTCATTGTAGCCAACTGATTCAGGATCTCCTGGAAATTATTTAAGTGCTCTAAAGCATTCTGTCCATCTTTATACTTCAGGTTCACCAGTCTTCTGATCAAGTAGGCTTTATTTTGTGCATTCTTTTGTTGATATAAATCTTCTAGTTTCTTCTAGACCTGATAAGCATCCATTTCTGTTGCAACATCATGGATCACACTCACATCAATCCATTGTCTGATTGTAGTCGTGGCTTTCCTGTTCAACTTTTCTACTCATCAGCTTTCACATTGTTTGGCATTATTTCCTGCAATTCAATTGGCTCAAACAGATCTCGGCAATATAATAAATCTTCCATCATCATTCTCCATAAGGAATAATTTGATGAAGTTAATTTAACCATACTGGATTTCTCCTCCATTTTAATTAGCACAATTACTGCCTAACCAGGCTCTGATACCAGTTGTTGGGATTAAAGCACGATCACAAATAATTATATGCAGGATAAATTTTAACCCCCGTGTGCTAATTAAAATAAGCAATAACTCAACAATATCAATCCAGCAAAAGCAAATCAAATCAAGCACAAGAAAACCGGATTTATGTGAAAAACCCTCCAATGTGGAGGTAAAAATCACGGGGCCTAGAACCAGATCAAACTTCCACTATAATCAAATAATGGGTACAGCAAGGTTTTTCTCTCTAACAAACTAGAGGCTCTCCAAACAGCATATGATGATCATCTCAGTATAAAATATAAATATTACTGAGGATACAGGAAGAAAACAGGGAAGATCTCACCAGAGTCAAATATTTGCCGATTACATGAGAGGAATTACAACGATCCAAACCGTCCACTTTGTATAGCTCGCTGCCGTGAACAACATACTAAAATTTCATCTTGATCGGGTTTTGAATTGCCGTCCGATCAAGATTTGAAAAACTTTCTTTGTTTTCGGCGCCGCTCTCGTCTTTCCGCTGTCGCACGCTTTCCCTAAACGAAAAATTCCGCTCGTCCCAAAGCCCTTAAAGTGCCCTTTTAATAGGGTCGGGTCCCACGACATGGGCGGGACCCACAATACTTTGATATGGAGAATACATATGTTTTTATGCATAATGAGAAGAAGATTAGGTTAAATCCTACTAAACCTAGTGATCCGAACTCTTAAAATAGTTAAGAGTCCTCAAACCTCAAATCAGAAAAACTATTATATTCTAACTCATAAAAAATTTGAGGAGAAAAGTTCGGAGTTTAGAATCATGTTAACTGTGATTTCTAAGGGTAAGATTAAACTAATCGCAAATATCTAAAATAATCCACCTCTTGAAATTGAACGGTTACTAGAAGAGTTTAAGAACGTGACCTAGGAAGATATACCAAATAGCATACCCTCTCATGCATGATATTCAACTTTAGTCCTAGAATCCCAAGTACCCGATCTTTTACTCTACAGAATGAATTTTAAAGAGCATAAGAAAATGAAGTTAATTCTTTTGCTGATGGAGGATTTCAAAGATTTTTTATTAAGTGACCTGGCCATCCAAATTCAGATGTTACTTAGATTCTTGAGGAAGGGTTGTACCATATTGATCCGGATCTATTAGAAGCCTACGTCAATTTCTTACGAGAGTTGAATTTTTTCTAGCTCGGAGGGAATGATGGGAATCAAAAAATTCATACCACCTATTTTATATACCTTAAGGAATCCTAATCCTAATTTTATTTTAGAAGGGTTTATTAGGATTTCTTTTTTTTTTTTTATATGGGATTTCCTTTATTTTATTATTTTTTTATTAGGATTTTTATTTCTATTAGGACTCAGCACATTGATTTTCATTAGATTTGGATTTGTTGCTTTATTTAAGGGCCCCACATGTATGAAGAATATTGAAATTGAATCCATAAATATTTTTCTTTCTTCTTTATTTTGATTTTTTCTATCTTGCTTCTTTATTTTTATTTTATTTTTCTTTTGTTTGCATCCCGCATCAAGATGAAGGTTGAGTGGAAATTGAGGATCATAAAGCTTCTAAGAGTGATTAGTTTCAGTATCTAGAATAGATTATTCCTAAGCAAAAAAATATTGAAGTGGATGTTACCCATAGGATTAAAGCAGGTTAGATAAAATGGAAAAGTACAACTGGGATAATATGTGATTGTATGTATACTTGCCAAGTTAAATAGAAAATTTTATAGGATAACCATTCAAGTAGCTATGCTTTGTGATACAGAATGTTGGGCAATTAGAAAATAACATATGCCCAAGATGATTGTGGTCTAAATGAGAATGCTAAGATTGATACGTGGTAATACAAGAAAAAATAAAATACGAAATAAAATTTTTTATAAAAAGATGGAGGTAGCACCAATTAAGGATCAATTGAGAAAAGGACGACTTAGATGGTTTGGACATATAATACCCAACTCATTTTGGGCTAATTAGTGGACTGGGCCTGGTGTATTTGACTGGTCCGCCATTAGGAAAAATAGCCCAAAGGATGATGCACGAGTTTTAAAGCATCATAAACAAAAAGATGAAAGAAGACTCCTGGTTTCGGTGGGGACTCTTGTTTGGAGTCGAAAATCAAGCCAAGAGGGATTCTAACTCCTCTCCTCCGGTTCTATTTAAATGAAAGAGGATTTCCTTTGTCATCCCACTGGAGATCAAAGCCCCAAACAAAGGAAATCATTGGAGTTTTCTTCTCGAAAGCCCATCACCATGCCATTGGAATTACAGCCCAAGCATTACTAGAAATAAGGTAAAAACCCTTCTAATCCTCCACGTCTTCCATAGCTCCTGGATCACAATTTCTGGCCAACGAATTGCTGGATTTGTCAAAAAATGGGGGCTCGATTGGTTCCCCTATTTTCCTATATTTTCTACCTATTCTTTTGAATTTTCTGGCGACAATCATTGCCTCTAATTGCCGGCTAGGGAACCTTTGGCTTCGCTGCTATGGCTCACATCGTTGGCCACAATAGTTGCTGGCGTGAGGCTCTCCCCATTTTGGAAAGAAGGGGAACGTGAGTCCCTTGTTCCACCAAGAAAAAAGAAATGAAAAGAAAAAAGGAGTTTTTGTCAAAACCTCTCTCCCTTTTCTCAATTCACTTCTTTTCTTACTCTCTACTTTCTCTCATTAGTTTGTTTCTCTAGAATTGTTTCTCTTTATTTTCACTTTCTATGAAGTTTCTCTCTAAGATTGATCTAATAAAGGGCTTTCTTTTTAATGATTTTGATATGATCCTAATGAAGAGTCCTGATATGTAGTTGTCAGAGAGCATGCCGGAACTCACATTGGCCAAGCAGGTCATCGTTAGATTTCATCATCAAATGCATCCTAACATTGTAGCAAGACTTTTGATTCATAGTTGATCAATTAGATGCCCTTGACCGGATTGATTGGGATGTCGGGCAGTGTATTGGCCTCCACCTTGACTCTTGTTAGATACTGCTGATTTGATCACTCTCGATTTCTGTTGAACCATTTATACCCTAGTTTGATCTTGATCGAATAAAATTATCATGACTAGATTTGGACAGTTGAATACGAATATCCATCATCTTGTCTTAATTATCCAAGCCCCTCTAATTATTGGACTTGATCCTAGATATGAGCGGTCGTTTCAACAAGATGTCCAATAGTGGGATACTGAGATATGATCCATTAATTGAAGATTTTGAAAAGAAATTTAAGAAATTATTTGGGTTTGTTGGAGTTTGTGAGATAAATAATGTAACTCTTTTTCTAGATTTATTAGCAAATTATAGAATATTTTTTTATCATGATTTATGAAATTGATGCATTAATTTTTAATTATTGAATATATGTTTTTCTAAAATATTAAATGATTTATGATCGAATGTGTTGAATTTGATATGGATTGTACTTGATTTATTTCAATATCATGTGTTTTTATAAGTTGTTCGATTTGGATTATAAAGTAAGTCTTTGAAAGAGTGTTTTGCTTTGAGACAGATTTGATTTGCAACCTGACTTTGTATTGAACCTCACTAGTGGGGTTTAAATGCTGGTACACTGATATCTTGCTAGTAGGGTAGTTAAATGCTGGTACATTGATATCCTGTTAGTGGGGTGGTTAAATGCTAGTACATCGATATCTTGCTAATAGGGGTTGGTAATTTGATACCCTGCCAATGAGATGATTAAACACTGGTATTTTGATATTCTGCTGGCAGGGTTGTGTGCTGGTATTTCGATAACCTGCCATTGGGAGTTTTGTAGTGGCACTATGATTTAGTTCATGGCTATCAAGATGAATATAATGTTTTGAATGAAATTGACTTATGAATGAAATTTGAATGTATTGGATCCACGTGCTTATTTATTTGAAAGTACCTAATATATGAATTGGATTCTAAATTGATGTACCATGCATGCTTATTTTTAGAGTTTATTGTTATTGTTGGATTTATCTAGTTTAAGAGTTCATTATTTATTAGGCTATCTAGCTCAAATCTATATTTTTACTATTTTTACTGATCTAAGATAGCATGAAAATATGTTTGGGAGAGTGATTAGAAGCAGAACTTTAATATCTTTATTTTAAATTGAAAATTTTAATGGACTTTGATATAAGATCTTTAGAATTTGTTGGATTTTATGAGACAAATTTGGGTTTTAACATTTTTATTATGGATTTAATTATTGATTATTTGTTTTGTTATTTGTTTTATGGTATGGTGAAGAGATGCATGCTTGAGGGGAGAATTCTCTATAAGTATGTAGTGGTTACTACGACCTTTGGCTTGCTATCTCAGGTCAGGGGCGTGACAGGATATGTACAGTGTAGGCTAAGAGATGTACTGATATGATCGAGTGATTTGATACATGTAGAAGGAAAAATTTGAGGCTAACCAAAAAATCAGACAGGATGAAGTAGCAAGGAAGGACACAATTATCAACATCTTTTAGAGAGTATGACCCTAAGTGAAATTGAGGAAAAGGATTCATGTGGCCAATCCCAACTAGTTTGGGATTAGGGCTTAGTTAGAGTTTATATATTGAAGTGTTTTGAGATGGTGCTTTCTTAATGATTTTTTTTTTTGTGAAAGGAGAACCATGACAACAATGTACAAGACTTATTAGTATGGGTCAGTTTGTGAAAACTTCATGTCTTTTTGTTTTTGATTCAGGTTACATGGTTACATATTTTACCCCCGACCTTGTTACTTCTGTTCATGTTTTCTAAGATTTGTCCCCTCATCCGCTTTCAAAACCTTGTTACTGTATCCAACCTCCCTTCCTACAATTTATTATTGGCTATATTGATGTAACCATATGTGTTACTGTCTTATTTAAGATGAACATAATGGATATTATTAATCTAGGATAGGGCATATGAGCAAAGCATGATATTGTTTCTTTAGATCTATCCAATTTTCATGATCTGATCACCAAGTGTTCTATTGATATTTCTGAGCAGGTCTTGAAGCAAGGTAGTTCAGCTTTAGATAGTGATTTTGGATCTGTTGGTCCTATACAAAGAATTCGCCAGAAGTCTAATATGATATCTTTTACGAAAGATATATGCTCGAAACTTCCTGTAAATATTCTTCCTAGTCCCTCAACCCCACCTGACAAAGGTTTTATACAAGGTTCTAAATCAATGCAAAAGACTGGTGGGCTGGATGACCAGAAGCATGATAACATAGACTTACAGAGTTCAGAAAAGGGAAGTAATAGAAAATCTTATGAAAATATTGCTTCCAGTCCGCTGCAGTCAAGTGAGACTGCCAGAAAAATATTGCAACAGCTTGATAAATTAGTGCCTTCACCAAAACAGGGGTCAAGTGAGACTGCCAGAAAAATATTGCAACAGCTTGATAAATTAGTGCCTTCACCAAAACAGGGGTCATCTGAACCAAATACTTTTTCTAGGGATGAATCACCTTCAAAGTCAATGCATATTTTGTTACATGGACAGGTTTTTGAAAACATGAAGGATATAGATTCATCTAAGTCTTTTAATGAGGAAGGTAATGATAATTTGGATGCTGTTGGTGATTCCCTTCTGATAGATATCAGAAATACTCAAAATCCAGTCAAGGTAGAAGAAAATAGCTCCAAAAAATCTTCTGTTTCAGGACTTAAATCGGCATTAGAAAGCAATAGTGCAGATGATGCTCTTGTTCGTGTCATAGATTCCATGCCTGGTAACAGTTCTGCACATGTTGGGATCTCAGGTTCCGCTGCTTTTCCCTCACAAAAGAATCCTGCTTTTAAAATGATTGCACCTGAGGTATGAAACTCTTTGCATTCTTGTGATATGATAATAAAATTTAGGTTGGATATATGAACATTATTATCCTGATTTAATGTTTGTTTATCTTATTACATGGATTGATGTTCATCATTTTTTTGAAGGATTCACTGGAGCTGGATGATGATAATAACAGCAAAGACGCTTCTGGTCCAGTGAGCACTATGGTAGATAATGTTCTGGTGATATTAAAGCACAAAGATGTTACTTCAGAGCCAGCAACAGCAGCGAGATTTCTGATAGATTCATCCAAATACATCCCTTTGCCGAGTTCCATATCTGCTGGAGAAGCTGATATGAAGGGGTCTGTTGGACCTGTGGTTTCTGGGAAAAGCACTGGCTTTACATTTCCTGTTGGACCTGCTCCCAGCATGCATTCTCAGCCACCTCAAAAACCTGCCATGCCAAGCCCTCTGCTTGACAGATCAGCTTCTCAGAAGGAACACACAGCTTCTCCTTTTAGTTTTGGCTCCAAGGTTGAACTGACCTTTACATTATCATCAACTTTGAGTACAACAGGTTTCAGTGAGACTGCTGGCCTGAAAATTGGTGTGAGGTCTGGATCAAAAACTGAATGAACTGGGTTTTCTTTTGCTTTTAAAAATTTACAGCTGATTAATTGTCATCGAATTTCCTACTTTTTTCTTTAACTCATATAAATAAGTTTCCTTTAGCAAATAGACTTAGTCATACAATTATTTTTTGTAGGACATTGATCATTTCTTAATTACACCTGCTTGAGTGTTTAGTTATATAGACATGTTTTTTCAGGAGAAAATGTATCATCATTTAATTTCAGTTGTAAGTCTCCTGTTTTTGTAAATCATGATTAGTTGTTACAAGGATGCCAAAAGTTCAATCCTGCAGTTTGGGTTTTATGTATTTATGATATTTTAATTCAAGATAATTTTTGGAAGTCAAAGAGAAATAAGTTTATTATTATAGCCCATAAAAAAGAGACATTAACTTATATAAACTTGTAACTGTATGGACTTCTAAGAACTAAATGGACTAACTGGCCAAGATTGTCAACATATAAGAAATTATGATTAGATGAGGAGATATTATCTAAAAGCTATGCTCTCTTCTTGGGTCCTCCACCTAATGCCCCATTTTTGTGCCCAATTAGACATGTCTTTTTTCTTTTTTTTTTTTGTGGTTGATTGACCCTTTGTAACCAGACCGCACGGTATACTTCTCCCATCATAATAGTAGTGAAAAATATTATATTATGCGTATATAATGTTGATAGACTTTGGGAATCCCAGTCATGATGGAATAGATGGAAAAATCGTCATGAGCTACATGGGTCATGTGTAGAGCTGTCAACGGGTCGGGTCTGGACCCAAGACCCGTGGATATTTATCCAACGGGTCCGGGTCTGGATCTAGATCTGGACCCGTTTACCCGAACCCGATTAGTCATAGTTAAATGGATCCGGGTCTGGATATTACATATCCAGACCCAGGACCCGATTATATAAAATAATATTATATATATTTATATTAATAGGGACCATTAGATCACGATCAAAGGGTTTGAAATCAACCACTGATTTTAATATAAAAGCCTCTTCCTCGGTTCAGTACGATGATGCCCTAATATTTTCCCTTCCACGGAATCCCCAAAGCCTCTCTATCCTCCCGGTTGACGCCTCCCCCATCGGCGGCCGATGCCTCCCCCATCGATGGCCGACGCCTCTCCCATCGACGGCCGTTCTGCTGCTCTGGCTTTTCCTTTCTCAGCTCCGAGTCCCCTGGAAGGCTTCTTCAACAATTAGCACCCGAGAAAGGAGGTATGTCGATGCCGGCTCAGAGCAACGTTCATCTGCCACCGGAGAAGGCGGCGAAGAGAGAGGCGGAGGCGCGGGCGTATTTCCAAGGGATCGCCCCCAAGCACCACTCCAAGCCCTCTTGGAGCGAATACTCACCTGTCAACTCCGACGCCGGCGGTCGTTACTTGGACATCATCCTCTAGATCCTCCCTGCCCTCGACGGCGGATGGCCGACGCCTCCATGCCCTCCGACTCATGCTTGGTTTCTTGAGACCGTTGATCGACGCTTCCCTCACCGACGACATCCCATCCTCCTCCCCGTTGTCGCTATCGCCGTTGCCGTCGAAATCCATTGCAACGCTAGAACCAGCCGCCCGCCCCCTCGTCTGCCTCCGCCCAGGTGCATCCGATCAAGTCCTTGAGCCGATCGATGATCAAAACGCCCCCAAGAACGGTGAAAAATGGGAGAAAATGGAGGGACAAGAGAGGTGAGAAATTTACTTGTTCTATTGAATTAATCATGTCTGGGTTCGGGTCTGGATACCCTGGATCCATTGGGTTCGGGTCCGGTACTTCAAAATTAGACCCGTCGGGTATTCGGGTCCGGGTCTGGATCCAGTAACTAAGACCGGGTCCGGGTCTGGATTTCTGGGTTCCCACCCGAACCTGACCCATTGACAGCTCTAGTCATGTGGGTGCATCTATCTGATTAGTGGCAAGTATCCTTAAAAGCAAGGTTTGTTATATTGGTTACAATACTTGGATCAGTAACATGTTGGTTCCAAGGTATGCTGTCTTGGTATAAGCCTTGTACCGGTGCCACCTTGTTACCATGTTGATATGGGGTCAGTTTAGTATATCGAGTATTAGTATGCCCCATGTACTGCATACCGGTACCGAACCGGTATAGTACGGTATCTCCCATATTGAAGCTAACAAATCTGTGTTGGTATTGTATCAATATGGGGCGATTTAGTGTACCAACATTCGGTATGCCTCCCATACCATGCACGGGTTTGTTATTGTTATGGTATGGTGTGCTTGGTATGGGTGGTATGCATCGGTATGACAAACATTGCCTAAAAGCTTTCTGTTCTTTTTTATTAATTTAGATATAAGCATAGGATGGGACTTTTTTAATTATGGTTAAACATGAGGTGTCTCTACTTAGAGTTATTGTCGTGTGAAAATTAAGTCTGGATTTGGACCCAACAAATCAAATAGTTGTTTTGTGCATAGAAGCTCTCTTTTCTTCATTCTATTGTTATTTTGAAAAGGAAAATTACACTGCCGTAGAATTTCATTTAGAATAAAAATGGCATATAAACTTAATGTCGCCAAAGAAGCTATTTCCATCTTTGATATATCTTCCTCACAAATCTCAACCTTAATTTTTATATAGAATATATTTTGTATTATTAAGGATATTCCTTCATATTTATTTATTTAGCACACTGCCATAGTCATGATGGTGGGAACATCAAGAGCCATCAATTGCCACTTCCCTTGAAAAAATCACATTGCATTGTCCATACTTGGTGCTAGGTAAGCTTTAGTCTAATCTCAAAAATTAAGATCTTAATTTTTATACGGACTATTTTTTTTATTAAGTATGTCCATCCATATTCATTTATTTAGAAATTTACCTTAATCATGATGGTGGTATCACGATGTCCATCAAATGTTACTTGAAGAAATCATGTGCATGGCATGTGCTCGATGCTACTGGACATGGTCATAAAGTTGTTGGTAACCATTTTGTTTTGTTAATGGAAAGGCATAATATTCTCTGCTTAAGGTGTTTCCCCACTTTGTTAGTCTTGATCGTGCAACAGAACTGAGAGAGTGATGATGGCATGGCTAATTTATTAGAGCTGAGTGAATAAGTGGAATGGAATTTGTAAGGTGTTATCTTATTGCTGTCTGCTGCAGAGATTGACAGGTAATTTATAAGATAGGGATAGGGCATGAAATATTGTGTATTTTAGAGTGTCAGGGATGAAAATGTTAAGTGATTAATATGGAAATGAGAATTTCAGGATATGCTTGGAAAAAGAAAGGATGTGAAACCAGTTTACAAAGGGGCAATGGTTCTGGCCAAGGTGATAAAAAACTTGTTGAGATGGTAGCGACATGTGCAACAAAGATACGAAAAGATCCAATTAGAACAGGTGCTCTAACATGTAGTAAGAGGCCTAGAAAAAAGAGGGAACCTAGGACTAGGATGGGAGTTGTTGGAAGAATTATGGGAAGTACAAAATAATGCCAGATATTTCCCTTAATAGGGATAATCAATGAATAGACTGTTGTGCATTGACCAAAATGGTTTGCAAAATGCTTCATGACTATTGTTGCCGTGCTTTTCATCCATGTTGGTCTCAGTTATTGTACATTTAGGGCCATTGTATTGTTTTTCAGTGTTACCTGTAGAAAGCTAAAAGCAACTAGCAGCATCTCCTTATTAGCACGTTGCATCTTTGATTTTATTAACATTAATAAACAACAAACATGTATTTAAAGTTTATTATCTTACTGACATTGAGACATTAGTCTGATTCTTTGCTTGTTTTGTCACAAGTTTTAGATGCATTTCTTGAGTTGAATAACTTTTGTTTTTGGTCCATGCTGCAGCAAGGACAGTTCATCGGTTGTAGATGACAACTCAAAGTTGAATAGAAGTGGTGAAATGCAGCAGAGTGGAGATTTGATCAAATCAGTTGGAACAGCAGTTTCCTCAGTCATATCAACTTTTGGTGCTTTGACTGCTCCAAGCTTAAGCAATGGCTCACTGCACTCATCGTCCAACTTCTCATTTTCCACTTCTCCAGCTGTGACATTTTCTGATGGTACTGTGAGCTCAATTTTCTCCACCAGCCCTTCCAGTGCAACCGGTTACAATGGTTCATCCATATCACCTATAGCACCTATATTTTCCACAGTTCCCGCACTTCAGTTTGGGCCTGGTACCTCAAAAGGGTTTCCAATACCAGTTTCTCCTTCCCAGGATAAATCTGATAACATGGATTTGGTGGCAAAGCCTACCAAGGCATCACCATTCAGCACAAATAGTTCAGCTCAGGGCACATTTTCATTTTCAGGCACAGGCAGCAGCATTTCATCTGCTCTGATAATACCATCTGCATTTTCTAACACTGGTAGTGATTCATCTGTTGTGGCAACATTATGTACAAGTTCGAGCATGGGCAGTAGTTCCACTGCTCCTGCACCAAGTATGAGCACCAGTCAATCTGTCCTTGCACCATCATCAGCATTTAGAGGTGCAATCAGCATTTCTGGGTTCAATGCTTCAGGGCAGTCCGGTAGTTTGAGTCCATCTGTATCTGTTAGCAATTCTCAGAACTTTGATGCTAATATTGGTGCTACAGCTGCATCTTTTGGCTCACAGTCAACCCAAACTGGAAGTTGGGTCTCCCACTTTTCTCAAAGCTCAGCAAGTCCATTTGGTTCTTCTCCGTCAGCTCCGACATTTGGACTTGGTACTACCACATCTGGTTTTGGTAGTTCACTATTTGGGAATGCACCCACTGGTGCTAAATCTTTTATTTCATGTTCTGGATTGTCTGTTTCAGCTGGGGCCAACTTGTCCAGCCCTGGGACCAGCTCTTCTGCAGCTACCACTAGTTTGTTCAGTTTAAGTTCTCGACCATCCACATCATCTGTCTGTGGTACCATTTTCGGATCTATTGCATCCCCATCTACTGGATTTTCATTGGGACTGTCTACATCTGCTCCAGGGAGTTCATTTACATTTGGTTCATCATCGGGCTCAGTATTCTCATTCACTTCGGCTCCCTCTACTCCATCAACGCCATTTTTTTCTGCACAAGCTGTATTTGGAATGTCAACTGCAGCTGCTGGTTTTAGCTCAGGATCTACTGGAAGTGATCAGATGAATGTTGAGGACAGCATGGCTGATGACATTAACCAGGCAGAGGTTTCTATGGTTTCAACATTTGCTCAACCAAGCAGTTCACTTGCGGCACCAGTGTTTGGTGCTTCAGCAAATTTGTCAGGTGGATCACCCATTTTCCAAATTGATTGCCATCCGGATTCTTCTATCCCTCAAAATCCATCCCCATTCCAGGCAGCTGGTAACCTAGAGTTTCCTCCAGGAGGAAGCTTTTCTTTGGGTAGTGGCGGTGGGGACAAGTCTGGCCGAAAATTTGTGAAAGTAAGACGAGACAAGCTACGAAAGAAATAAGACATCGGTCTCCCAATAGGGACTTTATGACTCATTCTTATCAACATTGACTCATCGTATGATTCCCAAATATTTTTCAAGCAAAGGTATGGATTGTTTACCATTTCCACCTTTGGTGCTGGGTTTTCTGATATCAAGGCTCTCGTGTCTTTTCCAGCACTGTATAGTCGGTCTGTGCTTTCTGCCCTCTTTGAGGTATATGTTTCCAATTTTGGATTAAGCTTTTGCAATTTAAGGAATATATGCCTTGAGTTGGTATGAAGCACGGTGCATGGTGTATTTCGTTTTGTAACATACTACGTCATGTATTTCATCAAATGTAATCTTGTAAGGTCTGTGTTCGGTTGTACATTCTTGCTAGGTTATTTATTTTATATTACCCACAAAGCTGAGATTGCATCTGCAGCTATCTATTTTCCAAATCCTATGATAGAAGAATCATGCAGCTTGCCAACAAATATTTATTTCCAGTCATTGTCAGACCAGAAATTTTTTTTTTGTGACCTTGGTTGGACCAGAGGCCTTTCGGACGTAGTCTATTGCCAAAGTTAAGATTTTGCTGGATATCAATTTTTTTGTTGTTCTACTTTTAAAGGTGAAAGCACGAAGTCTGTCATGGGAAAGATATTTAATTCTCTTATTTTTATTTCTTATTTTAAAAATTTCATTTATAATTAATGTAAAGTTCGAAGTGTGAAATTTTTATATTTAGTATTAAAAATAACTTTTTGAGTATCGCATGGTTGGAGCAGAGTTTGGCTGGGTAGCCGAATCTGGGCAAATATGGGATGTTGAAGAGGTGGGGGACCCGAATTCGGTCCTATAAACCCAAGGCTATGCTAGAGGAGGTTGATCTCACCCTTTTCCTTTTTTTCAATTTTGATTGAAAGTTTGTCTTGCCCTAGAAAATGCCCTTAATTGGGAAACTTGCTTGGTTCGAGTTCAATGATGGCAAGAGTTCCAGTGATTGGGTGGTGCAGAGGCTAAGGATCTTGTCCGCCGAGGATAACGACCATCGATGCCAGTGTCATCACAGCTATCTCCTCAATGCAGATGTTTTTTGTTGTGTTGTGTTGCTTCAGTCGTAGCTCTTGTCCCGTTGGTGCTGCAGCTCCATCTCTTTTCTTTCACATGGAAAGGCATCTCCATTATTTTTTCACAAGAATATAGACAAAAATTCCATGAGAAAAAAAACGTAAAGGTAAGGGATTTTGATTCGTTTTGGAGACTTTGGGAGTTGAGGGAAAAAAAAAAAAACATAAAAAGGGCATTTTGATAGGTTCGGGAGACTTTGGGAGTTGAGAAGCTTGAATTAGAGCCGGAGAAGAGGAGAGAAAAGGGGAAGGTTGGGAATAAAGGAGACAGGTTTGATCTTTTGGAGCCAAGGAGGTTTGGAGAAAGCGTGGGAGCATGGAATAAGCTTAGAAGAAAGAAATGGTAGGGACCTGAGAAAGTAGACGGACACATAATGTGGTTGTGGAGGAGCCGGGGAAGGGGTAAAACACAAGGATTGGGGAAGGCTTTTACCTTATTATTAAGTATTGAAATGGTTTTAATTTTGCTTATGACATATTTTTTATGTTTTGTTGTGAAAAATAAAAAACAATGGCAACTACCAAATAGTTTTCTGTTATTAGAAATTTAGAAAATAAGTGGAATAGAAATCTTGTTTTTAATTTTTAATTTTTTTTTAAAAAAGTGAAGATGATGACAAATGCAGGCCAAGCATTGTTATTCACTTGTGCATGTATTGTTTTGTGTTCTATTATGGTTATACACATTTAAAGTCGTATAATAAATTCTTATTTTTCTTTACTAAATTATTTGAGCACGTAGATACATGGTGAATATTCTAAAGTTAAACTACACATTAAGCGCTTGACAAAAACAATTCCAAAGGTGAAGATTGGTCATTCATATTTAAGAGCCATACCATTGAGTTTGATTTACACCTTTGAAAATGGGTGAAACACGCATTCATGCACGCATGTTCATATAATATTGTGCTATTAAAACTGTCCATGATTTTTTCATCCATTTGATGTTTAGGTGAAAGATCTCCAAGATAAAAGATGTTTTGCCTTCCAGACATTTCCTATGGTTAGATCATTATTTGGATCTTCAAGGTATAGCTTCCACCTTTGCTTTTAAATTGTTAAATCTTTACTAAAGATTTATACTATCTTCAATCTGTTGGTTCCATCGTTGATTTGAAATGGTTAAATCTTTTACTAAAGATTTATTTGTCCAGCTTGTAGTCCCATTCTGTTTCTATATTGAGGCTAATGTATTTAGATTCCGTAAAAATGGTGTACAATCATCTTTCATGATTATTGAGATGAAAACTCAGAACTTGCTTGTTGGTTTCAAATTGGTAAAGTTGTTAGCTTCGCATGCCATGAAAGACTACTTCCTATAAGGTTGATTCGTTGTTATTTGGTGCCTCATATGGATTCTCAGTGTATATAATTCATGACAATCTTATGGTTGTTCCAGTGCAGTCATTTATTGATATTTGGGACTCATTTGATGGTCACAGTTCAATCTTGAAAATTATGTATAATGCCAAAGTATTGAGAGGAATGCTAACATGAGAGAGGAACCAAATCTTTTGGAGAATTGAGAAGATGAAGTATTACCATGTTAGGAGGCTTGGAGAGAAATTCCAACTTCATCAATCTTGATAGTTATTTGCTTGCCTTCTCATTGATCTTGACTTTGTAACACACCTGCTAATAGTTAATCAACTGGGGAAGCTCCACTTGTTGAACTGGTTCTTTGAAGCCTTCATCTAGCTGTCCATTTGAGCCAAGCATTCTTTGTGTAGTTCATGTATCTTCTCATGATGTTGAAAAAGGTTCATCATTTTTATTTTTGGAGCAAACAATTGTTTTAGAAAGGAAATGTCTTCTAGAAGAAAGGTGAGAGATCAAACAAATGCTCACATAATAACTGATGCTGGAATAATAGGTATTCAAGCATGAGAGGAAGAAGAAATTGGGATAGAGTAGAAATTAACTAAGAGAGGGAATATATAAAGTGTAGTCCACGAATAGGTATACCAACTTTTCATTCTTCATTTTTCTACCGCATGATAGGATTATGTCATCTATCAAATAGGCCATTAAGAATATTTCTGGATGTCAAACCAGCCTTATATCTATAATTTTAAATATATTATAAAGGACTTTTACATACATACCCTTATATAAATATGCAATTGTTTTTTTCTCTTATAAAATTGCAATTTGCACGTCCTCTCCTAGGTCCGATTCTCTTTGCATATTTGCATTTGCCATCACTGTCAAGGTATGTTTATTTTGATATTAGATTTCACCATTAATTATTATTAGACTTTAAAAAATAACTTCTTTTACCCTCAAAATCGAAGTTTTCTAAGTTACTAAGCAAAAGATAAAGAAGATGAGTCAACCCCAATATATTGAGACAAACCTAGCATGCCCAAATTGAGACATGCATAAACTCGAGTCGACCCTAGCATTTCTTGAGTTGACTTCAACAAAACTCGAGTCAACCTCAATAGTGGTTAAGCCAACACATAATATATAGTCTTAGGATAAAGATAGAGCAGTGAAAAAGTAGTCTAATCTGCTGGGTTACGGTTGCGCAGTGAAAGACTGATTTCAAAATTTTAATTCTTGAAATCCTAGTCAACTAAAACTTTAGACCCAAGATTTCCTTGATTATATCAATTAACAGGGCAAAATATTAGAAAATAGAAGAATACTTGTAATGTTAATATCCTTTATTCTACTAGGCACATAAGTGTGTGCCTTCTAGAGATGGTTCACATAGGAACTGGATCAATGAAGTACTCTTTCTTTGCTCGACTATTTTCGGTAGTCTTTCTTCCTTCAGCAGTCTTTCTTCTCTTCTAGCATCTTTTTTCTTTTAAAAAGTATATCAAAACCTCTTCGAAAACTCTCTTACTATCGTATTATCCTTTTTAATTATCTTCCTAAGCTCTTATCTTAAAATGACAGACTTGTCTTAAAATAAAAGACTTGTTCTAACAAGGAAAGGAAAAGAGTAGTTAGGACAAACTTCAGATACTTGGTTTCAATCATTGAAGCCTTTAAATAGGAAGAGAGGAGCCACTTAATATACCCTTTCATCAGTCTCTAATTTGATATTTAATAGATCAGATAAAACCCTTCAAGTAGGAGTCTCTAGATAGAAAGGTGTAAAGTAAAAAATTGTTTCACTAATATTTTGCACCAAGAGTTGCTTATTGCAACTCTTCGGATAAAATTGATAATTAATCTTTAATTTCAGAATTAAAGACTTAGTTCAACATCCTAATAGGTATATAAATTAGAGAGGCTTATCTAGAAAAATGTGATTGATAAGTAGGACTCTAGCCCATCCCATGCACCAATATTCCAAGCATCGCAACCCTTCATGAAATGATGTCCATAATTATATAATTTGACCGATCAAATCGAATCCAAATGGGCATCTATTAGAGAGGATAGGGGCTAAGGCTTATCACCAAAAAGGTGATTTAATTGTAGGACTCTTGGTCATTTTATTCCCCTTAATGTGTGCATACACCAATATTGATGTCAAGAGTTCTAAGCCCTTAGGACTTTTGGCTTAATCAATGGATAAAGGCTATAAAATCAAGATTAATTCCAATTTGGCAGTTCTACTTAAGGCTCAACCCAATTTAAGTGCCACTCAAATTAGTTAGCCCAAATAGCAAGCATTTAAACCCAATCTAATTAGGCTAGGAGTTAGACTAGCCAATGTATGGTTGTATGTTAATTAGATAGCCAATTAGGATCCTATGACTCTAATAAAAATATAAATTGACTTCCTTGATCAATTGCTTAATATGTATGACCTTTTGGGCTCCTCATCTAGCTAGCAGTAGGTTTAGGTTTATATCGATTTAGTTCGATTAGAAATTAACTAATCGATTAGGTCAAATCGAGCTAATCTTAGTTACCAATTTGAACATTCTTCAAATTGATTCATAATTTAATCAATTTAATTCATGATAACCTACAAGACATGATTGATGTCTAACAACATATCATACATACACAGAAGATAAGAAATTTGATAGAAATTATTAAAATACCCTTCAATGATAAGTTATCATGCAATTCAATCATTCGATCTTTCTTTATCCCAATTAATGATGTGTATGGAAAATTATCAAACTCTCACACTTTATTCATTTAAACATCAAATCACTAATAAAAACTTGATCAATGAAAGATTAGAAATCCTTTTCTAATTTAATCATGCTTTGATCAAGGACTTTCTGAGTCATCATTTGATTAGATTGCATGGGATAAATACTCCTCTTACTTGGAGTGATCGATTTTTTATTAATCTACTCATAACCTTCATACATAATTTATCATATCCATGAACATCCCGTACATGACTAAGATATAAATGAGTATGAACCAAAATATGGATTCATGTGTATAAATACCATGATGATCTCAGGTCTAAGGATCATTTGCACAACTTTCACTAAGAGAATCATCTTTTGATAAGTAAGACTTCCATAAGATGTCTCATGATGGATCAATTCAGTGAACTCATACCTTGATGAGCATCTACATCTTTATATTAGTGTCCCTACATAAGTGGTTGTGAGACCAACCACTCTCTCCATCGAGCATATATAGGTGTGCTAGTCTCTCCAAAAATATCGATCCCTGACTTGATGATTCTATGACTAGGAATATTTTAGATTATGATTTATAAGATCTTATGTCTCACTATTATGAACTTCATCATAATCATAAAATCATTGTCCTAATTTATGGGATTCATCATAATCTTAAAATAACAAGGTATAAGATACAACATATGATGAAACAAAATACCTTTTATTAAATACCATACATGAGTAGGGAGAATTTATAGATAAGCTCCTATTTCATAAGAAATATGATTGGCTTTTAGGGCACTATTCTTTCAATCTCCCACTTGCACTAAAGCCAATCATCCTTGTATTTTATTCCCTTATAATCTAAATGGCGATCAAATTGTTATGGGGGAAGGGCCTTAGTGAATGGGTCTGCTATGTTGTTCTTTGTATCTATTCGTTTTATGACCATATCTTGTCTTTCAACGATCTCTCGAATGAGATAGAAGCATCTTAGGATGTGCTTAGATTTTTAATGAGACCTTGGTTCCTTAACTTGTATAATAGCTCCAGTATTATCACAATAAAGTGGCATCGACTATTATATCACAAAAACTATATCTAATTTCGAGATGAACTTTTTCATCCAGACAGCTTTCTTAGTGGCTTCACTAGCAGCTATGTATTCAGTCACAGTAACCGAGTCAGCTATAATTTATTGCTTGGTATTTTTTCAACTTACTGCACCTCCATACATTATAAAGACATACCCGATATGGATTTACTATTATTTGGATCTGATTAAAAACTAGAGTCAGTATAGCCTTCTAATTTTAAATCTAATCCTCCATATATTAGAAAAACATCTTTAGTCCTTCTAAGCTATTTAAGAATATTTTTTATAGCTTTCCAATGATCCTTTTCTCTAGATTAGCCTGGAATCTACTTGCTATGCCTAAGGCATAAGCAACATTAGGCCTGGTACATAACATGGCATACATGATTGATCCCACAATTGAAGCATAAGGAATCTTACTCATTCTTTGTCTCTCTTTAGGTATCTTAGGAGACATCTTCTTAAAAAGATGTATGCCTTGACTCATGGACAAATAATTCCTTTTGCTTTTCTTCATATTGAATCTTTTCAATATTAAGTTAATGTACCTAGATTAAGATAAGCCGAGCATCCTCTTAGATCTAACTCTATATATCTTTATATACCTAGTATATAGGATGCTTCTCCCAATCCTTCATGAAAAACTGTTTAGATAGCTAAGCTTTGATCGATTGTAATATTGAAATATCATTTTCAATGATAAGTATGTCATCAACATTTAATATTAAGAAGATAATGGCACTTCCATTTATTTCTTATACACATGGTTCATCCATATTTTTGATAAAACCAAATTTCTTAATTATTTCATCAAATCAAATGTTCCAACTCCTTGATGCTTGTTTTAATCTATAAATGGATTTTTTAAGTTTGTATACTTGGTTTGGTTTTCCACTTGAGATAAACCCTTTTGGCTATGATATATAGACTTCTTTCTCAAGATATCCGTTGAGGAAGGTAGTTTTTATATCCATTTTTTATATTTTATAATCATAGTATGCAACTATAGCAAGAAAAACTCTAATAGACTTGAGCATAGCTAATGGTGAAAATATTTTATCATATCAATTCCATGTCATTATTTGAAACCTTTTACCACTAGTCTAGCCTTGTAGATTTTTACTTGATTATTTTCTCTAATCTTTCTTTTGAAGATCCATTTGTATCCTAGTGGATTTACTCCCTCAGGTGGATCAACTAAGGTCCAAACCTGGTTGGTATTCATGGAGTCTATTTTAGATTTCATGGCATCAAGCCATTTACCAGAGTCTTTACTCTTGATAGCTCCATATAGATCAAAGGATCATCATCTTGAATGATGCTGACTTTATTTTCATTTTTAATGACAAAACCATATCTAAGAGGTGCATGCCACTCTTTCTCTAACCTATGGAGAGGAGGTGTGTATTATGGTGGTTCCTTATTAATAGGTACTTGTGGTTGAGAAATTTAAGGTTGATTATCTATATGAGTAGGTTATTGATTTTGTATTTCATTAAGTTCAAGTATTCTCCCACTGCCTCTTTCTTAGGTAAATTCCTTTTCTAAGAAAGTAGCATGCCTACTGACAAAAACTTTTTATTCAGTAAGATAATAAAAGAGGTATCTAATATATTTTTGAGGATAACCTATGAACCTACATTTATCAGCCTTAACATTCAACTTATGTCCAAATGCATTTATAACATAAGCTGGGCTATCCTAAATCTTAAGATATTTAAGAGTTGGTCTTTTGCCTCTCCATAATTCATATGGAGTGCTAGCTACTGATTTTTATGGTACTCTATTTAGTATATAAGCAGTAATTTCTAGGGCATAACTCCAGAAGGATACATGAATATCAGTGTGAAGCTCATCATGGACCTTCCCATGTCTAATAAGATTCAATTTCTTCTTTTTGCTACACCATTTAATTATAGTATACATGGAGATATCTATTCTAAAGAATGCCTTTGTCTTTAAGATGATAAAAAAATCCACTGGATAAGTATTTTCCTCTTCGATCTGATCGAAGGATTTTAATACTCTTTCCAGTTTGTTTCTCAACCATATTTTGATACTCTTTAAATTTATCAAAGATTTTAGATTTATATTTCATAAGATATCCAAACCTCGATAAATCATCAGTAAAGGTGATGAAATAAGAGTATCCTCCTTTGGCTTGAGTTGATATGGGTCTACATACATTTGTATGTATTAATCCTAATAACTCAGTTGCCCTATCTTCATGACCAATAAATGGAGATTTGGTTATGTTGTCCAGTAAGCAACCCAAGAGGGAGGGTGAATTGGATCTCTAAAAAATTATAACTTAATGCAATGCAATAGGATGTAATCCAATTCAACAATTAAAAAAGGTACCATGAATTAAAATGTAATGCTCTTAAATAAAAGTGCAGCAGAAATAAATAGCAATAAATGAAAAGCAAGTAGAGAGAGCAATCAACCACAAAGATCAAGAAATATAGTGGTTCGGTGCTATCCAATGCACCTACATCCACTCCCCAAGATTTTCTTGGAAATTCACTATAATCTTTATTGATTGTAGTTGATTAGTTTTCTGGGCTCACTAATCAAAAATCCAACTTGTTTTCACAAGGCCAATAAGTTAAAACCTTACTTGGCTTTACGGGCTAACCAAGAACCTAAATGGTTTTAAGGCTCACCACCAACCTCTCTTGGTTTTCTGGGTTTACCAAGAATCTAATTGATTTTCAAAGGCTCATCAATAACCTCCTTTGTTTTTATAATAGGCTAACCAAGAACCCTTACAACAAACAAGTTTTTGAAGTAAAGAGAATAAAAGCTTTCTAATAAAAAGTGGGTATCTCTTTGAAGCTTGATGTTGTGGTGCTTTTGAACTTGTTGAAGCCTCTTCAGTGCTCAAGAATGGTTGATCTTTAAAGCTCTTGAAGGCTCTTGAATGCTTAGAGGCTTGTTTTTGCTTGAGAGTGGTTGAATCTTCAATGAATAGGAGTGAATTCTCTTTTTTATTTTCTTTTGGATGCTTCTATTTCATTCTCATAATAATGTTATGTTTTGATTTGATTTAGAGCATATATACCTTTCCAAGGCTTCAAATCTGGTTTCTAGCCGTTAGACTTGAAAATCTAGCCATTGGAGGGCAAAAGGATCGAGTTCTACGTTTAAAAAACTAGCAGTTACTGTTCCCAGAACTCCATGTGTCGAAACTTCAGGCTGTGAGTCGATACATTAGGTCGACACTTGAACTTCTTTAGTTGACACCCAGTTCAAAAATCTTCAATCTGGTTCTCTGAAAATCTCAGAAGTGTCGACACTTTCTTAGGTGAGTCGACATTTTGAGTCGACATATTGCTTCCATGTGTCGACACTTCTGCAGTTCTTCATTTTCAGCAAGTTCTGTGGCTTGAAAATCTCAGGCGATGAGTTGATCCATGTGTCGACACTTTGAGTCAACACATCAGGTCCATGTGTTGACAATTCAGCCGTGCCATCTAAAACATTCTTTACGTACCGGCTTGAGTCGACACTTTTCTTTCATGTGTCGATACTTGGTATTATGTGTCGACACTTTGAGTTGACACCTCACAGAAATCTTCACATAAATATCTGAATTTGTGCTGAAATAGATTTATGCTTCACTCAAATGTCCATTCAAGCAAACTTTTGACTGTCCAGGTCCTCTTTGAGCAGATCTTTTCATCCAAACTTGGCTTCTTCAATCAAACAAACTTCTTCAAATTTGTGAGCACATTTTCTATAGAAACACACTTTAAGGAGATCATTAGTACTCAACTTATACTTAACCATTTTGCTTATCATCAAAATCAATAACGGAGTCAACAATCTCTCCCTTTTTGATGATAACAAAACCTTTAAGTATAAATTACATAAAAAGCTTTTAAAAAAATTCATCAAGGTGCATAGAACTAAATGCATTAAGTGTATCAAAGTAATTTGCAATAATATGATGTATCAGAACAAAAGTGATATCATGATTAATAGTGTCAGAGCTTGTTATAATAATTGAGAGTATCAGAGCTTTGGGATATATTTAAGATATAAAACACATGTATCGTGATACTCTATAAGAAAATTCTGTAATAAACAAAGATCCCCCTAAATTGATGATCCAAAAATAGTTTAAAAAGGGGATTTAAGATGAAATACAACTTAGAAGGAATTTTCAAAATAAACATAGTATAGCTCCCCCTTTCTTAAGAAATTTGTAAATAATTTTCAATTCAAGTTTTCAAAATAATTTTCAAATTTGCAAATACTCTTATTTGCCCATTGCACATTACAAATATACTTTACATTTATACTTTAATCTTATTACTCCCCTTTTTTGTCATCATTAAAAAGGTAGGAAGATAAATAGGCAAAACATTCAAGATATAGCATTGAAGTGCAATGTAAAAGTTCATTCATTCATAAAGACAATGAATTACCAAGGAAATTTAAACCATTTCATTCATTTAAGGTCACAAACATGAAGTACTACATGATATTTCATTTAGAGTCAAAATTTGTACAGCAACAAAACAAAACATACAAAAGATGCATAAAAATAAACTATCTAAAAATACATAGATATCCTAATCATCCTCCTCATCATCATCAGAAGATCCGATCTCAATCGGTCTTGTATCAATTAAAGATCGAGCTCGAGACCACATCGATCTGAGATCTCAGAGTCGGGTCCTGGTCGGTCGTGGAGGGGTACAATGACCACATCCTCTGTGTCGAGCATACGTCTGACCTCTGGCTAGAGCAGAAGTGGAAGCAATGTCCTCCGCAGGAATAGAACAGATCGGGTCGACAATCTCTGCAACTACCGAAAGTGGCGTACGATCAAAGGAGGGACCAGAGTCAAGATGCTGAAAGCCAGGTGTGTAAAAACCAAGCTCTCGGATAAGTGAGGATGTATGAATGGTAAGGGTATCAACAGATGGTGTATCAAAAACAAGCATATCAGCTGATGATACGATAGGTGTATCAAAGATAGATGTATCAGCTGAAGAATGAAAGGGTGTGTTTGTAATCGACGAATCAATGATAGGAGTGTCAATCATGGGTGTATCGACAATGGATGAATTAATAATTGGTGAATGAACAATAGGAGAATCAACTATAGGTGAAAGAATAGAAATTGGAACATGATCATCTGATCTGGAAGGAGGAGAGGATAGGACTGGAGTCTGGGTAGGTAAACTAGAAGGGTCGCAAGTAGGACTTCTGGACAAGTCTGCCATCACCTCTGCTACTAGCTTTGAAATTAGATTTGGAAAGTCGAATCCATCTGAGTCAGTCTCCTCATCATCTCCATCATCATCACCATCAACATCAACAACTGGAGCTGGAGCAGGTGGAGTTGTATCAGCAACTGTAGTACTCATTGAAGGTCTGGACAGAGCAGTCAGTATAGCTGAGATGCCATCACTCAGTCCACTGTGGCTCTTAACATCCATTTGAAACACTTTAAAGTTCATAAAATAAGCAAATACTAATAATAGTCTAATTATTTCAAGTTTAGCAACAGGAGTAAAAGTTTCATCAAAATCAATCCCTTTTTCTTGGTTGTAGCCTTTAGCAACTAGCCTAGCTTTATTCTTAATAACAATTTCATTTTTATCTAATTTATTCCTAAATACCCATTTAGGCCAATAATAGAAATATTAGATGGTCTTTTTATTAATATCCAAACATTATTTCTATCAAGCTGGATTAGTTCATCTTGCATGTCATTAATCCAATTTGGATCATTTTCAGCTTCTTCAAAACATTTAGGCTCTACTTGTGATATAAAAGCTATATAATTACATTCATTTCTAATTGAGGCTCGAGTTTTTATCCCTTTAGATGGATCACCTAGGATTAATTCCTTAGGATGTCCATGAGCATACCTCCACTCCTTAGGTAAATCTTGGTGCTTTGGAGTGTCTTCTTCTTTCTCACTTTTGTCTTGATCTTCTTCATTTGGTTAAGGAGGTTGATCATTCAGTGACAACTTTTGAAGCTTGTCAGCACCTGCATATTCATCAGATGTATTCTCTTTTCTGGAAGATTTGTTAGCAGATTCTTCAAAAACAATATGCACTGACTCCTCTATAACCAATGTTCTTTTATTGAAAACTCTGTATGCTCTGCTTGATGTAGAGTATCCTAAAAAGATACCTTCTTCAGACTTGGCATCAAATTTTTCAAAATTATTTTTTCCATTATTTAAGATAAAATATTTGTAACCAAAAATTCGAAAATACTTTAAAGTTAGTTTTCTTTGATTCCAAAGTTTGTAAGGAGTTTTGTTCAAAATATGATGGATTAAAACTCGATTTAAAATGTAACATGCATTATTAATAGCTTCAGCCCAAAAATATCTCAGCAAATCATTTTCACAAAGCATAGTGCATGCCATTTCTTTCAAAATACGATTGCGTGCCATTTCTTCTAAAATACGATTTTTTCTTTCTACTACCCTATTCTGCTGAGGTGTCCTAGGTGCAGAAAAGTTGTGTTCAATACATTTTTCATTATAAACATTTTTGAAATCTTGATTTTCAAATTCAATTCCATGATCACTGTGAATGCAAACAACCGAAACACCTTTTTTATTTGAAACTTTTCGATAAAACTTTATAAAAGCAAAAAATGATTCATCTTTATGTGCTAGAAATAAAATCCATGTAAATCTTGAAAAATCATCCACTATGACTAATCCATATCTCTTGCTTCCTAGACTTGATGTTCTAGTTGGTCCAAAGAGATCCATATGAAGTAGTTCAAGTGGCCTTCTAGTAGTTATAAAGCCTTTTGGTTTGAAAGAGGTTTTAACTTGTTTACCAAATTGACATGTTTGACAAACTCTATCTTTTTCAAAACAAAGTTCAGGTAAATCTCTAACTAAATCTTTTTTTGCAAAATCTTGAAAGTAGATACGCATGCCCTAATCTTCTATGCCAAAGCCAACTAGTCTCATTTTTGATAGAATTCATTGCAACAAGGCATTCTCTATAGGCAAAGATAGATCATCCAAATCTACCATATAAACATTACCATACCTTTTTTTCAATAAATTGTACTCCATTTATATCCAGACTAGCAATCATGTAATAAGATGATTTAAAAATAACTTGAAAATCTTTATCGCAAAATTGACTAATGCTTAAAGGATTATGTTTTAAACCTTCAACTAACAGTATATTACTAATACAACTAGAAGGAGTTATGTAAACCTTACAAATATCAATGATTTTTTCTTTACCATTATCCCCGAAGGTCACACTCTCTCCATTCAATGCTTCAAGAGAAGTGAATTGCTTCTCACATCTCCCGTCATGTGCCTTGAGCAACCACTATCAAGATACCAAAGTCTTTTGTTCTCCTTGGTTGCAAGACACACCTGCAATAAAATCAAGCTTTGTTTTTAGGTACCCAAGCTAACTTGGGTCCTTTAGGGTTAGCACTTAAAATGATTCATTTTGGAATCCAAACTTTTTCAAAAGAATTGATTTTTCTTAAATTGTATTGAAAAGATTTATGACTTTGCTTCTTACAAGAAAAACAAGTTATGGTAGATGATGTAGGTACAAAAAAGTTTTTGAAATACTTTTATTATTTCTGTGGTCTATAGCCTAAACCTGCTTTATTGAAAATGGCTCTTTGGCTATTTAAAAGTAGGTTCAACTTTTCTGAACTATAGATAAATTTCTCAATAAATGACTTTATTTGATCAAGTTCATTTTTGTACTTTATATTTTCTAATTCCAAATCTTTATTTTTCTTCAAAAGATCACCATTTGAAATAACAGTCTTAGATCTTTTCAAAACTTCATTTTTCATTGTCAAGGCATTGTTTTTCTTTTCCAAAACATCTAATATAGTTTTCAAATCACTAACTTCATTCAACAAAATATTGTTTTCAAGAGAGAAACTGTATGCATGCTTTTTCAATTTTTTATTTTCATATAAAATTAGTTTATAATCATGCATAAGTTCATCAAAAGCATTTCTAAGCTCATCAAAAGTAAAATCTATTTCGGTATTGGAATTTACCTCATCTTGCTCTTGATGTACCATTAGACAAATATTTGCAACTTTTGTATCCTTTTCTTCAGAATTGGAGTCTTTGCTGTCACTCCAAGTGGCCATCAGTGCTTTCTTTCTTAGTTTCTTCCTTGACTTCTTAAGGAAAGGGCAATCGAACTTGTAGTGACCGGGCTTCTTGCACTCGAAGCATGTAGGTATTTCCTTCTCCTTTTCTTTCTCTTTCTCTTTTCCTTTTTCTTTTGATTGATATTTCTTCTTATAAGGAAACTTCCTCTTCTTTATGAATTTTCTAAACTTCCTTGCAAGGAGGGCTTCTTCACCTTTATCTTCCTCTTCTTCTTCGGACTCATCTATTGAGGATTTTTCTTATATGTTTGATTTGAAAGCAATCCTCTTTTTCTTTTTATCCATGTCAATTGACTTTTGCTTCAAATTCAGCTCATAAGTCATGAGCGATTCAACCAGCTGCTCTAAAGGTAGCTTGTCAACGTCCTTTGCTTCTTGAATTGCGGCCACCTTTGGATCCCACGAAGTTAGAAGTGACCAAAGGATTTTATTCACAAGATCAACATTAGACATTACTTTTCCTAGACTTCTCATTCCATTTATAATATTTGTAAATCTAGTATACATGTCAGTGATTGACTCATTAGGTTCCATTCAGAACATTTTATAAGTATGCACTAACATGTTCACCTTAGTATTCTTCACTTGATCGATACCCTCATGGGTAACTTCAAGTGTGTCCCATATTTTTTTGATAGAAGTACAAGTAGATATCTTATTAAATTCACTAGGATCTAATGCACAGTAAAGAAGATTCATTATCTTAGCATTGATCTTGGATGCTTAATATTATTTTCATCCCAAACCTCTTCGAGCTTTGGGATGGAAACACCATTAACCACTATCGAAGGAATATGAGGACCCTTATCAACAACTCTCCACAAATTATAATCAATAGAATGCATATAAATTCTCATCCTAGTTTTTCAATATGTATAATTTGATCCATTAAAAAATGAAGGTCTATTTGAGGCTTGACCCTTAACTATGCTAGTACCAATAGGGGCTGCCATAGATCTTTACTCAAGGTGGTAAAGCCTATACACTGAGAACAGGGCTCTGATACCACTTGTTGTTCAGTAAGCAACCCAAGAGGGGGGGTGAATTGGGTCTCTAAAAAATTATAACTTAATGCAATGCAATAGGATGTAATCCAATTCAACAATTGAACAAGATACTATGAATTCAAATGTAATGCTCTTAAATAAAAGTGCAGCGAAAATAAAGAGCAATAAATGAAAAGCAAGTAGAGAGAGCAATCAACCACAAAGACCAAGAAATATAGTGGTTCGATGCTATCCAATGCATCTACATCCACTCCCTAAGATCCCCTTGAAAATTTACTATAATCTCTACTGATTACAGTTGATTAGTTTTCCGGTCTCACTAATCAAAAATCTAACTTATTTTCATAAGACCAACAAGTCAAAATCTCACTTGATTTTATGGGCTAACTAAGAACCTAAATGATTTTAAGGCTCACCACCAACCTCCCTTGATTTTTCGGGCTTACCAAGAACCTAATTGGTTTTCAAAGGCTCATCAATAACCTTCCTTGGTTTTACAATAGGCAAACCAAGAACCCTTACAACAAACAAATTTTTGAAGTAAAGAGAATAAAAGCTTTCTAATAAAAAATGGGTATCTCTTTGAAGCTCGATGTTGTGGTGCTTTTGAACTTATTGAAGCCTCTTTAATGCTAAGAATGGTTGATCTTTAATGCTCTTGAAGGCTCTTGAATGCTTGGAGGCTTGCTTTTGCTTGAGAGTGGTTAAATCTTCAATGAATAGGAATGAATGCTCTCTTTTCTTTTTTCTTGGATGCTTCTATTTCATTCTCATAATAATGTTATGTTTTGATTTGATTTGGAGCATATATATACCTTTTCAAGGCTTCAAATTTGGTTTATAGCCATTAGATTTGAAAATCTAGCCGTTGGAGGGCAAAAGGGTCAAGTTTTATGTTTGAAAAACTAGCCGTTACTATTTCCAGAACTTCATGTATTGACACTTCAGAGTATGAGTCGGCACATTAGGTCGATACTTGAACTTCTTCAATCGACACCCAGTTCAAAAATCTTCAATCTGGTTCTTTGGAAATCTCAGATGTGTCAATACTTCCTCAGGTGAGTCGACACATTGCTTCCATGTGTTGACACTTCTACAGTTCTTCATTTTCAGCAAGTTCTGTAACTTGAAAATCTCAGGCGATGAGCTGATCCATGTGTCGACACTTTGAGTCGATACATCAGGTTCATGTGTTGACACTTCAACCATGCCATCTGAAACATTCTTTATGTACCGACTTGAGTCGACACTTCTCTTCCATGTGTCGATACTTGGTATCATGTATCGATACTTTGAGTCGGCACCTCATAGAAATCTTCATAGAAATGTCTGAACTTGTACTGAAACAGATTTATGCTTCACTCAAATATCTATTCAAGCAAACTTTTGACTGTCCAAGTCCTCTTTGAGTAGATCTTTTCATCCAAACTTGGCTTCTTCAATCAAATAAACTTCTTCAAATTTATGAGCACCTTTTTCTGTAGAAACACACTTCAAGAAGATCATTAGTACTCAATTTATACTTAATCATTTTACTTATCATCAAAATCAATAACAGAGTCAACATGTTATTTTATCTATGAGACATTATTCACAAGTTTTTAATGATTGATAATCAGAAAGATCAAAGAATTTATCTTTGTATAACTTCTTTTTCCTAGACTCACTAATATGACCTAATCAGCACTGCCAGAGAAAGGTAACATTGACATCTCTCTTTCTTTTATTGTTTTCAATAACTAAAACTTCATCATTGAGTGAAAGAACTAAAAGATAATTAACAAATAAACCAGTTCCAAAAAACTTATTAGAATGAGAAATAGAGCATCCACTGCACTTTATATTAATATCAAAAACTTGTTGTAACAATAATGGTACAAAAATAATATTTTTAATAATATTTAGAATATACTAACAATATTTCAATTCTATAATTTTACTTGAAGGTAATAATAATAGATATGTGGCCATAGCTTTCACTTGAATGGCTTCACCACTCGCATCATAAAGCTCGAAGTCATCCTTTTTTAAGCTCCTAATTTTGTGAAGTCCATGCAAAGTTATATCTTGCTAGTTGAAGTACTCAATGACAAGTTGGTTTGTATCATGTATAAACCTTTTGATGCTCTACCAGCATCAGGCTTCAGACTAGCAAGATATGACTTGCAGTTCTTTTTTCAGTGTCCCTACTTGTCGCAATGAAAACAAGTTCCATCTGCAAAGGATTTTTTTGCCTTCTTCCTCTTCTAGATGCTTTTCTTGGGGTTCCACTTTCTCTTTGAATCATATTTCATTACTATTTTCTTCTTCTCTTCAATTAGAAGAAGATGAGCCTTGTCCCCTTTTAAAATGGCTCTCAGCTATCTTAAGTATGTTAAGTAGCTTTAGTAATGAAAGATTTAGTTTGTTCATGTGATAGTTCATGACAAACTGAGAGAAGAAATCAATGAGTGATTGCAAGTTCAAGTTCTGATTAAGCTCTCAGTCCATAACAGATCCTAATTGACCTAATCAAGTGATTAAGTCAATCATCTTTAGTATATTGGCTTGAATAGATAAGCCCTCACTCATATGTACTCGAAATAACTATTTTGATATTTCATATAAGGTAGCCCTACTTTGCTCCATAAAGCCCTTTAAGATTGAGCAGTATAGATTGAGGTTCTATTTCTTTATGTTCCTCTATAATTTATTACTTATAGAGGTCAACATAATGCACTTGATAGTTAAATTGTCATTCTACCATATTTTATATGTAACCCTTTCCTCCTTTGAAACTTTATCTCCGATCGGATCTGGATTAGGAAAATCAAGGATATAGGATACCTTCTCATGAGTTAAGATAATTCTCAAGTTCCTAACCAATCCACATAATTAGGACTGGTCAACTATTGGCATCTAAAATATCCCATAATGATAAAGTAGAAGTCATAATATTAATCTACATAAATAAAGAACAATATATAAGCAGACCATTCCAGATGATATATATAACTAGATAAGGATTTATCAATCTAATTGTATCTCCCACTATTTGCTACGATACCATAGCTCTCACCTATGGTAAGCGAGAAACCCTAACAGGATTTCTTTAGTGGAGTTGAGATCCTAATTCCTCATAAATGTCTTGTATTGATACAACAAATAGTTATGAGTTTAAGGGTAAAAAATTTTCTTTTCCAATTGCAACCTATGCAACCTCAACATGACAACTACTTTTAAGACACTTACAGCTTGTAATTATACAACAAACTATAATGTCTTAGTTTAGTCAGACCCTTCATTTTCATATAGTCATAATTGAATATGTTGCTCTTGTGTTATACAACAAAGCAACAGTATCAATCATGCTATAAACCATTAGATGCACCAAGATAAAATTTTACATCAAATCCTAGAGTAGGCCTTGTGTTTACATAACAAACCTACTATAGTTTTTAACATAAATTTGACTTAGCATGAAGGAAGGCAATTAGTAGTTTTAGTTAATTAGCATTTCCAAATCAAGGTCTAAATCAATCCAATTGGCTAGGTAAGTGGGAAAAAGTTCGGAGGCCCCCGCGCTTGTCTTAGACACCAAAAATCTTGGCCAGGTAAGCAACAGATGCAATTAAAAACCATGTTCTCTTTACCTTCTTAGAACTATTTTTTTAGACACCAATTGATCAATCAAATTCTAAATGGATTTGTGTTATGATTTTATAACACTACAACTAAATTTAATTTTTAAAGAGGGCTTTCATGGTCTCACGCACATCCTAATACTATAAACTATCTAACAAGCATACTATAACATCATATGTGCCAAGTATGTCATCATTCTAGAATAACTTACAATATAGCAGATATCCACCGCTATGTTAGGACAACCTCTTATTTCAGAATGATGACTGAATAATCTAAATATATCTCTATATCAATTAGGATTTATGTAAAATCCTAATAAGTGGCATACATCAATCAACATATGCTACAGACATAATCATCCAAATATTTATTTTGATTATTAATTGAATGAATCAAGGTGGCTTTGATACCAATGTTGGGTTACGGTTGCACAGCAGAAGACTAGATTTCAAGGGTAGATTTCAAAATTTTAATCCTTGAAATCCTAGTCAACTGAAATCCTAGATCAATGACTCCCTTGATTATATCAATTAACGAGATAAAATATTAAAAAATAGAAGAATACCTATAATGCTAATATTCTTTAATCCATTAGGCATATAAGTGTATGTCCTTTAGAGGTGATCATATAGGAACTAGATCAAAGAAGCACTCCTCTTTCTTGGTTAACTCTTTCCGGTAGCCTTTCTTCTCTTTTAGGACCTTTTTTTTGAAGAGTTTTTAAAATCTTTTTGCGAACTCTCTTACTATACTATTATCCTTTTTAATTCTCTTCCTAAGCCCTCATCTTAAATGGAGGATTTATCTTAAAACAAAAGACTTGTCTTAACAAGAAAAGGAAGAGAGTTGTTAGAACAAACTTTAGATGTTTTTGTTTCAATCACCAAAGAATTTAAATAAAAAGAGATGAGACACCTAATATACCCTTTCATTAGCCCTTAATCTGATATGTTTAAGACCCTTCAAGTAGAAGAAGTCTTTAGGTAGAAAGGTGCAAAGTGAGATGTTGTTCCACTAATATTTTGCACCAAGAGTTGCTTATTGTAACTCTTTGAGGAAAAACTAATAATTAATCTCTAATTTTAGAATTAAAGACTTGGTCCAGCACCTAATAGGTGTATAAATTAGAGAGGCTTATTTAGAAAAGGTGATTGATAAGCAGGACTCTAGCCAATCCCATACACCATATATTCTAAGCATTGCAACCCTTCATAAAATCATGCCCATAATTACATAATTTGCCTGGTCAAATTGAGTCTAAATGGACATTTATTAGAGAGGATAAGGGTTAAGGCTTATCACCAAAAAGGTGATTTAATTGTAGAAGGATTCTTGGTCCTTCTGTGCCCCTTAATATATGCGTACGCCAATATTGGCACCAAGAGTCCCAAGCCCTTAGATCTCTTGGTTTAATCATTGAATAAAGTTTATAGAATCAGGATAAATCCTAATTAGCTGCCCCACTTAAGACTTAACCTATTTTAAGTCCCACTCAAATTAGTTAGCCCAAATAGTAAGTATTTAAATCCAATCTAATTAGGTTAGGAGTTAGACTAGCCAATATATACTAGTATATTAATTAGCTAGCCAATTAGGATCCTATGATCCTAATAAAAATATAAATTGACTTTCTTGATCAATTTCTTAATGTGTGTGACCTTTTATACTCATCTAGTTAGTAGTAGGCCAAGGTTTATGTCAATCTAGTTTGATTAGAAATCAATTAATTGAATTAGGTTAAATTGAGCTAACCTTAGCTACTAATTTGAACCATCTTTTAAATTGACTCATGAATTTAATCAATTTAATTCATAATAACTTACAAGACATGATTGACATCTAACAATATATCATGCCTATCAAGAAGATAAAAAATCAATAAAAATTATTAAAATACCCTTCAATGGCAAGTTACCATATAATTCAATTTTTTGATCTTCCTTTATCCTGAATAAGTGATGGATATGAAAAATTATCAAACCCTCATACTTTATTGATTTGAACCTCAAATCAATAATGAATACTCGATTGATGAAAGATTAGAAATCCTTTTCTAATTTCATCTTACTTTGATCAAAGTCTTCTTAAGTCATCATTTGATGAGATTGTATGGGATAAATACTTCTCTTACTAGGAGTGATCGATTCCTTGTTGACCTACTTATAACTTTCATACATAATTCACCATATCCATGAACATCCTGTACATAACTAAGTCATGAATGAGTATGAACCAAAACCCGTGTATAAGATACCATGGTGATCTCAAGCTAAGAATCACTTGCACAACTTCTACTAAGAAAATCATTTTTTGACAAGTAATTTAGGTCTATGATATTCAAAGCAATCTTCATTAAATTTAATTAATTTTTTGGATGCTAATTATGATGGATGCAAAATAGATAGAAAGAGCACTAGCGGTATATTCCAATTTATAGGGTTGAATTTAATCTCATGGCACTGTAAGAAATAAAACTCGGTAGCACTATCTACTGCTGAGGCAGAGTATGTAGCTGCAGGAAGTTGTTGTGCACAAGTACTTTGGATTAAATAACAACTAGAAGACTTTGGTGTTACACAATCCAAAATTTCTATCAAATATGATTGCATAAGTATTATTAATTTATCAAAAAATCTAATTCAGCATTCTAGAACAAAGCATATAGAGATTAGACATCATTTTATTAGAGATCATGTTTTGAATGGTGATGTTGTGCTTGAATTTGTTCCTACTGAAAATCAACTTGCTGATACTTTCACTAAACTTTTTAACTTAGATAGATTTCAATTGATTAGAGGTGAATTAGGTCTATATGACCCTTCTTAGAAAACTTGACCTAAATCCTTCAAAACTAAGAAAACATTATCCAGAAAGCCTCCTACATCAAATTAAGGATAATGACCATTTCTTTTAGAGCATACCTTTCAATTGAGACAATTTTTGAATTGTTTGGAACCTTTTATGAAGTTTTGGTTTGAGTCAACTCGAGCTATAGTGCTCAAGTCGAGCCGACTCGTATTGTGGGTTAAGCATATTTATATAAAAAAATTGCAGAACCCCTCTTAGAGCCTTAAGTTCATTTAAACCTTACTAGAGCTCTTGTTTACTCTCTCCAAGCTTAGAATCACTAATTCCTATCTTACATCCTTCCAAAATCCATCCTATCCAAACCTAATTGGTCCTAATGGCTTCGAAGAGGGCTATCGGTAAGAGATCTCGATGAGCTGAACCTTCTGTTGAAAGAGAAAGAAGAACAAAGAGACGACAAGAAGAGCTGACTCGGATAGATGAAGTAGAAGAACAGGAAGACAATGAGGAAGATCAAACTCCATCACCCATGCAGCCACGACCGATCATTCTGATTGGGAACCGACCCGTGACTACTGGTAGGAAAATTAATTTCACATTTTTAGAAAATTAGGGTTTCTAGATTGGTAATTGGATAGAATCTCAGGGTTGGGAATTTTTCTGCACTTTGGATTTGCCTACATACCCTAGCCTAGTCAGTTCTTTCTATGAAAACCTAGTCCTAAAGGAAAATGGTGTTACTTCAACTATTAAAAGGGTTAGAGTGACTGTGAATGAAGAATGTCTGAGCCAAGTTCTCCAAATGCCAAGCAATGGAAGCTGCTATCTGGTTATGAGCGAAAGACAAAGGACTTTGAGGCTGATCTTAAAAACCAATAGTGTGATGAAATTTCTAATGTAAAGGCTATTGTCCTTTCCTTAGAGATGAGGCTACTTCATAATATTGTTAGCAGAATATTTTTGCCTCACACTGGTAGATTTGACTAGGTCAGCGAGAGAGATTTGGTTTTCATGAAATATATGATTGAGGGGGAGGCCTTCAATATCCCATACATTTTGCTGATTCAGATGAGAGATGCAGTTAGGAAGGCCAAGGCATGTTTACCCTATGGTATGGCCTTCACACTCATTTTCAGATACTTCGGTGTTGAGCTAGATGGTGAGGATAGCAAGTTATTACACCACACTAATACCTACTCAGCTAAATCACTTCAACGTATGGGTTATCATCAGGTTGAAGGGGTTTGGTATAAGAAGGGATTAGATCAGAGGGCTAGAGCATAGAGCATCATCAGATGATGATGTGGAGCATGAGGAGCAGTACCTGAGGAGATTGGGACTGCTGCTGAGCTTTCTACACTTAAGGAGACTACTACTACTATTGCTGCCGAGCAAACTATTACCGAGGAGTTAGAGCATAGAGAGAGGAGTCCTAGGACTTTCCCAGGATCTCCACCAGCACCAGCATCTCCACCTGCTTCAGTACCTGTACCTCCAGTGCCAGCACCTATAGTGACTGCTACACCTGCTCTAGGTCCATCTACTGATATTCCAGGCCCATCTACTATTACTCCAGGACCTTCTGTGTCTCATGCATTCTTTGCCTAGTAGTTGAAACAACTATTTCAAACTCTGACCAGCTCCATTGGTTCAATGTTTGGCGAGCTTCGTCAAACAGTCGACACCAAACTTGAGAAGATCTGTGATGAGATTAGACAGCTACATTCCAAGGTAGACAGTATTGAGACTGCCAGACCACAGCCACAGATTGATATACAAGCACTATCAGACTTCCTCAGGATAGCATCTAATGACATCTGACAGACTGTAGCTCATAGCATTGATGAATTCAGATCAGAATTATGTGAGATGAGCTATAGAATGGGATCTGCTGAGTAGAGCAGGAAGATGGAAGATGATTATACAAAAGGAGTGGGAATTCTCAGAGCAGAGTTTGGAAGAATGAGAGGTTTACCTGAGGCTTTTACTAAATCTCAGGCTAGTGATCTCATTGCTCTTCAAGAAGGAAACAAGAAGATTTAGATAGAGCTGTGCACTGTATGGGTTTTTCTAGCTAGGCTATCTTCAGACATTGAGGCTCTTGGAGTAGCTAGACCTACAGCTAGTCAGCCTGCACCTCATCCTAGACAGCTTGCACCACATTTTAGATAGCCTCCATCTCAGTCTACTCAGCCACCACCTTTTGTACCTCCTGGTTTATTTAACCCAGAACCTATCTCTTCCATACCACCACCTGAAACATCCACTAGCACTAGAGGACCTTCTGATAAACCTAAATCTTGGCTAGGTAGATCTAAACCTATTAAGGTAGAACCTATTATAGAAGAGCCTAGTGATAGTGACTAGACTAATGTTTGCATTTCTGCTTTCAAACTTTTGTAAGCTGTATTGAACATCTTGAAAGAAATGAAAATATCTCCTTCTTCTTATTGTGTTTGTAATGTGATTTGTGGAATGTGATAATGATTTTTAAATTAGATTATCAAAATTTCTTTGAGAAAATGAAATTATCTCAAACAATCTTGACAATCTTTTCTTTCTATTTCAAAAATCAAGATTTGTGTACCTAACAAAGGAAAATAATGATTTTAATTGAATACCTTTTTGATTATTGACAAAAAGGAGGAAAATGGTATTGTTAATGTATGCATGGAAAATTGGCAGAAGAAAGAAATGAAAAAGAATGTTTTTTAATGAAAATCATGTTGTTTCAAAATTTTTAGAACACACAACAAGGGGGAGAACAATTTGTTGATGGCTTGAATTCATTTACATTTGCTCTCAAATATTTGCAAATTTACTCTGATTAGAACTTTCTATAAGCATTTCTTGATATCTCAAGACCTGATACCTTTTGCCAATCTAAAACTCTAATACATTTTAGGCAAAAATAGCTTTTGATAAGTGTTTATTATGATACATATTGAACTTATTTCAAAATCTCTGATACATTGTCTATATGCAAGCTCTGATATATTGATTTCAAATATATTGTTAGTATATAGCTTATACATGTTAATATTTACTTCCAAATATATTTATACATGTAATTGTAAAGGTTTTCCATGCCCGGTGTTTTCTCATCATCAAAAAGAGGGAGATTGTTGACCCCTTGAGTGATTTTGATGATAACAAAATATTAGAGCATGTATTTATCTTTCTAACAACTCTTCAAGTGCATTACAAGTTTTTATAGGATGACTTTAATGCTCAATTGCAACTCCTACAACCTTGTTATATCTTATGTTTTGTGTTGTAAATGTTTTATATAAAGAAGAACCCAAAGAAAGATTGATGTAAAATTCATAAAAAAGGGTTAATTCTATGTATTTTTCAAGCTTAAATTTCTTTAGAATTTGTTATTAGTTGAGTTGGGAAGAGTCTTAAGTATTGAAGAGTTGCTGGATGAATTTTGTAGAAGAGTTAAAGTTTTTATTGGAAATTCACTCGAGCCGACTCACATGAAGAGAGCCGACTCTAATCCATGGCACGGTTGAAGGATTCTAGCACACAGAGATCCGAGCTGACTCGAAGGATCGCGAGCCGACTAGTCCAGAGCTTCATTTCTTGAATTAGAGAGGTGAGTCGACACGAAGGCAATTTGAGCTAACTCAACTATTCAGTCAGGCATTCGAGTCGACCCTTCGGGCATCCGAGCGGACTCCTCTAGAGTCTAGAAAAAATTAGTTCTGAGAGAATAGCTAGGCAAGCTGACTCTACTAAGAAGAGCTGACTCCTCCAGAGTACAACTTTGAATACCTGAGGATCCGAGTCGACTCGAAGCATTCGAGCCGACTCGAACGTCGATTTCAGGCAAGTAACGGCTAGTTCCAAAACTTTATTTTTGAATTTAAAAAGTACTCCAACGGTCAAATATCAAGTTTCAACGGTCTACAATGACTATATCCATCCAAGAAAAGTACAAGATGCTATAAATGAGGGATTTAGATAATCTTTGAAGAAGCTAATGCTTAATTGAATATTAAATGAGCTATGAGCAAGAGAGCACAAAGAAGAACATTCAAGTCTGCCTTCAAGTCTTCACCAACTCTAATTAGAAGCTTGAAGCACTTATTGAGAAAGAAGAGGAAGCCATTGAAGTGTATTAAAGTACATTTAAGAAGGCTTCTCTTGAACTGCAACTACAACCATCAGACAACTTGGATTTGTCATTAGTTGCTTACTTTCTTTTAACTCTTTATGTGTTTGTAGGTTATTGGTAAGCCCGGTTTAAAAACCAAGTATGGGTTAGTGATCCCATTTTAAAACTAACGTCATATGGATTTTTGGTGAGCCCGGTCAAAACTAAGATTGGGTTCTTGGTGATCCTGTTCAAAACCAAGTTGGGTTCTTGGTGATCCTATTGAAAACCAAGTGTTGGGTTTTGGATTTTGAGCTTGGTAAAATAATCCGACTGTATTCCGGTAGTGAATATAGTGAAAATTCTAAGTGATATCTTGGGTAGTTGACGTAGGAGCGAGATTGCTCCGAACCACTATAATTTGTTGACGTAGGAGCGAGATTGCTCCGAACCACTATAATTTGCTGTGTTTGCATTGTACTTTTTCTGTTTGTGTTTGCTTCCACTTTCAATTATCTGAAACACAACATCTCCACATTAAAGTATATTTAAAAGAGCACATATCTGTTTAAATTTTTTAAATTTCTAATTCACCCCCCTCTTGGGAAAGCCACCTAGGCAACAATAAGAAATATGCTTGGCTTTTAGAGCACTATTCTTTCATAATTTATAGTCGACTTCAATAATAGTCGAGTTGATCTTAGAATGATCTCAAGGTGAAGATAGAGAATAATAAAAAAGGTAGTTTTGAGTCCATGTAAACTTCAATGGAACTTTAGTCAATCCTAGGAATATACAAGTTGACCCTAGAATGACCACAGTCACAAGATAGAAAGCTATTCTAAGAATCTATGTATTACTAGTTGACTTCTAATAAAACTGAGTCAATCTCTAAAGAGATGGAGTTGACCCCTACAAGTCTAAAATTGACTCCTTTACATTTTGACAATGCAGTAATTTGTTTTTTAGAAACTAACAATTAGAAAATGGATTTAATGGCTAGTTTGAGTTATTCAACGGTCTTTCCACCTCTTCAAGTCAATTTTGGATATATTTAAGTACAAAACTCAATTGGAAAATTTGATTTTAGAAAAAACAAAAGAAAAAACCAAAGAAAAAGAAGGGAGAACATTTAAGAGAGCATTCAAGGCAATCTTCTAGAATTTAATTCAATTGAGAAGGAAGCTTGAAGGCATTGATTGTGTGCTCTACTACTAGAAGTATCTTCTCTAAGCATTTAATCAAGCTTCTCTCAAGCATTCAAATAAGAAGTCATTGCATTCAAGAGCCATCTTCATCGGCTTCCTTGAGCCATAAATAGTTTTCATTTCTTGAGTCATAAATTATAATTTATTGTAATCTTTGTGATGCAACAATTTCTTGGAAAAGAAACTTAGAAATTTATGCTGGTCCAAGCTAGTAATTGAACCATTGTTCTAAAACTAAGTTGAGGGAACAAGCCTGTGCAAAATCAATTGGATTGATTATGATCTAGATCTAAATAATTGGATTGTAATCTTGATGATTATAGTAAGATTTTCAAGTAGAGTCTTGGGAGAGTGGACATTAGTGCTAGCCCTTGCACTAAACTACTATAACTTTTTGTGTTTGTAATTATAGTTTGATTTCTTGTTGCTTGTCTTTTACTTTTTTAATTCTTGCTAATTTATACTATTATCTTTAAAATATTATTTAGTATCGTAATTTTGGTGCACATACTTATTTATATTGTTACATTTTGTTTAAAACACAATTCTCCCTCTTCTTGCATTACGGTGTTCAGCCCATTGATCTAATCATCAAGAGCTAAGGATAATGAAAATCCTGATTGGTACTTCTCTAAATGAAGGCCAATCAACCAATATACTGTCTCTTTTTAATAGCACAATTTATACTTACTATAAAGTTCACATGAAAATTTTGATTCAAGAACTAGATTATGATATATATAGTATCATAATCGATGGACTTCATACATCTACTATTTTAATTGATGGTGTGCATTCTTATAAACAGAAAAATAATTAAGATTAAGTTGATAAAAGAATGACCTAGCTCAATGCCCAGGCTATGAATCTTTTGTACTATACTTTAAATGCTAATAAGTTTAATCACATTTTAACTTACATGTTTGCTAAAAAAGTTTAGGATAGACATGAGATTATCGATGAGGGTATTAATCAAGTAAAATAATTTAAAATCAATATGCTTATGCATAAATATAAATTATCCAAAATAAAATCTATAAAATCTATTACTGAAATGTTTACAAGATTTATTGATATTATCAATTGTTTAAAAAGTTTTGGCAAGGATTACACTAATGACGATCTTGTGCATAAAATTCTCAAGCCTTTGACAAAGAATTGGAAATCCAAGGTGATGACAATACAAGAAGCAAAAGATTTAAATAAGTATTAGAAGAACTTGTTATGAAATGTGTCTTATAGCCAATCATCTGGGTTGTAGATAATTGAGCTTTTATAAAATGTACATGAATCATTGATAAAATAAAAGTAATTTTTTGGTAGCTCAACTCTTTTTGTATCTTTCTTTGGACTTTTTTGAGATGTTATCCTTAGAACTACTTTAATTTGATGAAGAAGGATTTATCAAGTAGTTCTTAAACATGTTCGCGACTAAATGATATGTTGCTATTTTAGATCACAATATTTATCGAGCATTGGTCATTGTATGCCACATGGATTGGTTGTCCTCGTAGCCAAGGAGTGTTGAGATACTGGTATGGCATGCTGGTGAGTGTAGGTGTACATTGTACTAAACGTGACCAACTCTGTTAAGTACTCTTTTATTGGGAGAACAAGGATATATGTATAAGTATCTCTCTGATCTGAGATCATCTTGGTGATATATAAGCAACTCATTATACTTAGTTGTGGCTACTTCGATTTTTAATCAAGTGATGGAAGGTTTCTTGGTGCAGTCACGTACTTATTAAGTCGATGGTGAGTTAAGACAGAATTGACCACTCTAAGATATTGGAGATAATGCTCTACTGTATTTCAATTTAGTAAAATCTTGACCAGGGCAATCCTTATGAGGAGTCACAGGAATTAGTAGGTTGAGATATATTTGGATGCATTATTTGAACTTAGTAGTTAATTATGAAATTATTCTAAGTATTAGGATTAAAGGGATGAATTATATGAAAACCATATACCTGGATTCTTGAATATTGCTTCGTGAACATTTGAACTATTTAGACATTGAGCACCATTGCTAGATGGTTACATTTATTAGTTCAGGAATTAGTTCTTGGACTACCAACTTAGTGTTTGAGCCTATGGGGTCATACATAATAGAAGTTTCTAACTTATCATGATGGCTGACTAACGATTAAGAATTGTTCAATAATAAAATTATAAATATGATGAATAATAATAATGTATAAATATTATAAATTAATTCTAAATTAATTATAGAAGGATTAATTAATAATTATATTGCTAATTGATTCAATTTGATTGAGTGAAGAGGTTTAGGTCAAGTCTAATTGAATTTGATTCAATTAGAATTCATCCGATTAGGTTATTTGATGACTTAATCGCTAAGAATTTTTAATTATGATTTTATTCAGACTTGGCTCAGTTAATTTCAGATTTAATTGAGATTTAATTAAATATAAATAGGATCTTATTGGATTGAGTCCAAGTTGGTTAAATTAGTTATAACTAAATTAGTTTTGGTTCCTAATTAATTTTGGTCAAAGCTTGGTCAAACCCTTAACTAGCACAACTAGGTTTGCTCTAGGATTTCTCCATGCCATTTATTTGAATAAATTCATAAAAAACTCATACCAAGCATATTTTCACACACTCGCTTCTTTCTTATCTAATTTTAGATTAATTTAGGATGAGTTTTGAAATTAAATTAGAGGAGTTTGACTAGAAATCACACTCTTTGCCTTATCCTAACTCTGCTTGGTCTTAAACTCTCAAAAATTTATCAATTCTTGATGCCATTTTTTAAAAATGATTTGATACAATATGCATTGAAAAGAAGGCCCTTTCGCTGGTGACTTGAGATAAAAACTCATGGAATTTTTATGGTTTTTTTTTGGTAGGGCATGGAATGATAAAGATTGGTCAAACTAGGCTAGTATTTCCTAATCTCATCCAAAGTCCACTTAATCCTATCGTACTTCACATGCCTAATTTTCTTAGAATTCTTTTAGGATTGGGCAACCAAAGGGGCTTCAAGTTGGAATGAAATCTAATAAGAAAGGGCACTAGAAAAATTATGAAAAATTGTGAGTGAAAGAATGGCATGAGAAACCTTCTTGGGTGCTAGGGTTGAGGAAAGAAGAAAAAGAAGAAAAAAATAGAAAAAATGGGTTTTGTTATTTTTGGTTTTCTTCATCTTAGATCTAGACCTCTTCATTCTCTTCTTGGATTTCTTAGGAGGCTCAAGAAAGTCCAAGAAAAAAATTATTTTCAGCCATCCAGTGGCATTCGAAGGGATCTAGTAGTCTTGAGAGGTTAATTGTATCTGAGCTTCATGTGGACGATTCAAAGAGATTGGACACCCTGTGCGGCTATGAAGTGACACAAAGAGCCCTAATAGTGGGGACACCAGGATCAAACACAGATCACTGGATCCCATATGGTTTACTGATTAGGTTTTGTTTTAGAACCTTAGTCACGTGTCACAATTTTGTAAGCAAGTAAGATTGAGTTCTGTAATAAGTTGAGACTAGTTAATTTATCTCAACCCAGTCCAGTTTATTGAGTCCTGTATTTCAGCCATGAATCCAGTGAAAATTAATTTTGGTATAAGAGAAGAGGATGCACTATTTTGGAGTTCCACCAGGCTTCATCCAGGAGCCAGAGGTCTTCACATCAGCCAATTGAACCTTGTATGCCATCCTAGGGTCCAAGATTCTTGCAAAATGCCCATATGCCCTTCAGATGATTTCTAGATACTAGATTCCCTCAATACGCCAGGGAATATTCTACATACCAGGCCACCCCAGGATCCTAAAGACATACCTGTGCCCCAGCCAAGGAGAACTCAAGGCCCAGGTCCATAAAGAACCAAGATTCCATATTAATTCTAGGAATATTCTAGCCTAGGGTGCCCCAGCTTCCAAGAAGCCCAAGCCCATGTGCCCAAGCCCTCTTGGCCAGCCCTTGCTACCCTATGAGCCCAACATGCCATTCAAAAGAGGCATCCACAAGTGTTGACTTGGTCCAAGCTAGGAGGAAGAGTTCAAATGAAAGAAGAAAATTAAGTTCTTATTCTATTCAACTTGTATACTCCTAGTTCTAGGTTTATTTTGTAGTCTTTCTCTCACTTAAATTGTGTAAACCTATTCTAACTAGGAGAAGACTTGTAATTTCTTTAGGAGAGGGCATGGAAACTCTATAAATACCCCACCCCTCTTCTTCTTGTAATAACTTTTATCATATGAATTAAACTTTGCTGAAATTTTATCTTGAGTATAGTTCTTGTGTTGGAGTTTTGTATTTTGTGGATTGTTTTTCTTGTACCTGGCCGAACCCTGCTGCCCTAGCATCCTTCTTATCTCAGAAGATCAGCCACGCCCAAGAGAAGAGTGCCCTTGCTGCCGTCCAAGTGAAGGAACCCCTTCTTCTCAAGGCCACCAGCTTCTAACCCTAATCCTGCTTCAACTCAAATCCTAGTTTCTTTTTCTTTTATTATTTGCTGTTTTGATTGACCTCTGACGCTTGCAGGATCTCCGAGGTGTTTCACCTCCCTAGGAAAGGCTTTCCTTGCCTCCAGGACTGCCCAAATTAGCCATCTAATCCAAGGAACGGAAGCTTCATCATCCAGGCTCCAATCAAAGTGTGAGTGATCTCTTCAATTGCAGATTCTTCAATCTCTGACTGGTAACATCCTTCCCTTCTCTTGATTTCTGATTTGTTGAAGATTAGCTATCCTAAGCTGGGAATTTCTCAATTCTCGGGTCCTGATTTTTATTATTTTGTATGAGCATGCCTGTGATATGATGATTCTTTGCATTGCTGATTATCCTGCTAGTTCTTAATTTTAAAAATCTAGCCTACGAATGTAATGTTAAAAAATTATAAAAAAATTAGTTTACTATTTTTCCTGCATATTTAACAATCTTAGAGTCATTCTGCATCAGTTTGGTATCATAACAATTTTTGGATAGCATTCATCTGCATTAGGATCACAAACCCTAATTTCTGCATCCTACTAGCTGCATTAGGTCTCTATTTTTTATCTGATTTTGACCACCTAGAATTTTTTTTTGTAAAATTTGCATGAATTGTTCTTTGTCTTGTCCTATATTTTATCATAATTTTTAATTAATTTTATAGAAATCCTAATTCACTAAAATTTGGCATATTAGAAACCCTAACTGAAATCTTGAGACTTCTACATCAGTCCGAAAACCATAGGATTTGTATTATCATCTGATTTTTATTTTGCATCAAATTTGGTAGAGGTCATCAACACCATCCATCCTCTGTCCTAGAATTTTTCTGATTTTTTTGTGCATCAATAACTATGTCAAAACCTACATCATCTGAAATCTTAATTTTCTGAATTCTGCTATTTCTGCATTTTGACTTAACCCAAACCTATCCAACTTTTGCATACCCCAATCCTAAGCCCAATTTGTTGCTAACCTAATCAACCTAAATTTAACTTGCCACCTCGTAAAACACACTTAAACTATTTTATTTTTTTGATTGTTTAGATTACATCAGGACCATCGATTGTCATCATCTCTTTAACCTAATCTTAAGAGCAATTGCTATCTAACATCAGGGTAGGATTTCATCCCCTATCCTGGTCCCAAAACAACCATCATCATACTAACCCAAGCCTAATTAAAATTAATTAGACCTAATTTGTCCTAGTGGGCTAGGTGACACCCAACAGGTCGGGTCTGAACCATGTGGGCCAACAGTGCATTTAATCCTTTAGCTATTACTAAAAGTTGGTGTCTAAGACTGGGGGTCCAGAATCAAACAACCTAAGTGGATTGGTGGTTTATAATTAGGACCTTGTGACAAGCAGGGAGAGCCTCCCACCACCCCACCCCTACCTGGCCAGTGGAAGGATTAGCTACTGGGTTAAGTGTAAGTTGAGCTGACCCATTCGTTTTGGCTCTAGGTCTAGGAAACCCTATAATTATTGATCCTTTGCATGCTTGGCTGCACCATCTCATTTTGACTGATTATTTGATTGCATGACCACTAGACTAGGAACCCCAATACCAGAAGTCTAAACCCCAACCCAGCTCAACCATGTATTACAATTTTGAGACCCTCATGAAAGCCATGACTGACCAGTTTGCCCAAATGAATTACAAGCTTGACCAAACTAATACCTACTTAAACCAGACCAATACCCAGCTGAACCAATCAACCACCTAAACCCAAACCCAGCTTGCCCAATTAACCACCCAGATTAACTAGATGACCCAATCCAATAACCAAACGATCCATAGGATTGATTCATTAGATGACCAAATAGGAATCCTAGATAAGGCCCATAGAGCTGAACCCTTACCCTATAATCCCCAGGAACCCATAGTCCCTAGATATGAACCCAGCAGTAACCCACTATCCCTCAGTCTACATGAATCCTATAGGATAAATATCCCTAGATTTGAGCCTAGTATTAGTCAATTTTTTCTTAGTCAACCCCCTCTTACCATCCCATTGGTTCACCAGGAAGACATTGAAGAGGAGATATATGAGGCTGACCCAAGCTTATTGAACGAGTATAAGGAAGAAGAGGAGTTCCCCATAGAAGATTTAGAGTTAGTTGACTTAATAGATACCCAGATAGTAGCCAACCCAGAGTTAGATGACCCTGATCACACCCAAGCTATAATGGAAGAGCAGTTAGAGGAGACTTTAAGAGAGAACCCAATTGTATAGCCTAGTTATGAATTTCATGAGCCAGAAGAATTTATTAAAGACTTGATCTCCTTAAATCAGTACCTTCAGGATGAAATCACCCCATTGACTCAAATTAATCTCTTTCATGAAATTAATGACCAATTCTTTCATAATGCAGACCCCGTAGGACTACAAATCCATAAGGTCAATCTCATTAGTCTAGGACTCATCCCTAAAGCCCCTTCCTGTATTCTATGCTTTTTGATTAACCCTGAGCCATCTTCTTATTTCTTACCCTACCAGACTAATCCTGAACCTACATCTTATTTCAACCCTTTCCTGAAACTTCTTATATTTCTTTCACTATTTGGTTGCATTTTATAGGAGTTTGCGTATTGCATTCATTCATTAAGCATGTCATGTTTGCATTTTACTTCTGGAGAATCCTATGGCACCTAGTAGGAGTCCATAGTAAATTTTCATGTACATGCCATGCTAGGATCAAACTTTAAGAGTTTATAGTCTGTTAGGTTTAGGCCCGAGATAGTCCAATAAAACTTCCTTCGATGAGGATGCTTAGTCGAGTCTATTAGGTGTTAGTCTATAGTTCAATAAATTCACAGTTCTGAATCACATGCCTACACCAACACTAGTCTCTGCACAGCATATGCATCAGGAAATTAGTCAAAAAATTGAATATAAGTAATGAACTAAATAAAAACTTGGCTAATTCCCAAAAGAGAGATAAAAATTTTTTTGCAGAGAATTATGTGATTGTGAAGGAATTTCATGCTCGCGAAGCTGGCCCATCCAAAATAATAAAGAGTAATGGACCCAATGCCTATGTGCTTGAGATATCACCTGATTTAGGTATTAGCTCCACCTTCATCATCTCAGATTTTGTAGAGTCTAGGGAGCCACCAGTGATACCTAGCGAGCCCCTTGAGCCACTCCCTTTCTTTTTGAGTAAACCCATCCTAGAGCGACCACATACAATTTGGCCTTTTGGTGAGTAAAAGATTAAGAGAACCCTAGACGATCAAGCCATCAGTACCCAGGATGGAGACTGTCAGTGGTACTTGGTTCGGTGGCAAGGTCGGCCATAATCTGAGAACTTGTAAAACGCTGGTGCGGATCTGCAGCACCTCAACCCAGACCCTCCTTGAGCCAAATTGACCCTTAATCGATGGGGTCGAGTTTCTCCCATCCCAGGAAAATTGATGGGGACACCAGGATCTGCAGCACTGGTGCGGATCTACAGCACCTCAACCCAGACCCTCCTTGAGCCAAATTGACCCTTAATCGATGGGGTCGAGTTTCTCCCATCCCAGGAGAATTGGTGGGGACACCAGGATCAGACACAGATCACTGGATCCCATATGGTTTATTGATTAATTTTTTTTTTAAAATCTTAGTCATGTGTCATAATTTTGTAAGCAAGTAAGATTGAGTCATGTAATAAGTTGAGACTAATTGATTTGTCTCAACCCAGTCCAGTTTATTAAGTCCTGTATTTCAGCTATGAGTCCAGTAAGAGTTAATATTGGTACAAGGGAAGATAATACACTATTTTGGAGTTCTACCAGGCCTCATCTAGGAGCCAGAGGTCTCCCAGAAGATCAGCCATGCCCAAGAGAAGAGTGCCCTTGTTGCCGTCCAAGTGAAGGAACCCCTTCTTCTCCAGGCCGCCAGCTTCTAACCCTAATCCTGCTTTAACTCAAACCCTAGTTTCTTTCCCTTTTATTATTTGCTATTTTGATTGACATCTAATGCTTACAGGATCTCCGAGATATTTTACCTTCCTAGAGGAGGCTTTCCTTGCCTCCAGGACTGCCCAAATCAGCCATCTAATCCAAGGGAATAGAAGCTTCATCATCCAGGCTCCAATCAGAGTGTGAGTGATCTCTTCTATTGCAGATTCTTCAATATCTGACTGGTAACATCCTTCCCTTCTCTTGATTTGTATTTTGTTGAAGATTAGCTATCCTAAGCTGGGAATTTCTCAATTCTCGAGTCCTGACTTTTATTATTTTGTATGAGCATGCCTGTGATATGATGATTCTTTGCATTGCTGATTATCCTACTAGTTCTTAATTTTGAGAATTTAGCCTGCAAATTTAATGTTAAAAAATTATAAAAAAATTAGTTTACTATTTTTCCTATATATTTAGCAATCCTAGAGTCTTCTGCATCACTTGACCACAGTGATCATCAATCCATGATCAGGTATAAAATTTGATTTTATATTATTTATAGATTAGATTTACTGCATGTAATAGGCAGATCGATGCATGCTGATTTTATTTTTTACTGCATATCATGTTATGATCCTGCTTAGAGTTTATTAGAATTGTTCTATATATATGTTTTCTATTTAAAATAGTTTTAAAATAGATATATTTCTACTATGAACTATAAAAGAAATTCATATATGAAAACTTAGACATTTTTCCAATAGAGGTATCAGAGTAGAGTTTTTCATAACATGATATGTAGATGTAGAATTTTATATATTATATGTAATCTTAATCCAAGTAATGGCTTTGAATTGGGTTAATCACTATGTCCATCTGGTCATAGGAGAAAAGTAGGGTTTAAAGGCCCTCTTTCCCATTCAATGGGATCGCCTATGACATGTAGAGATGCCGCTTGTGAATCACATGAATAAGTAAGGTAAAAGAAAAATCATTAAAATTATTTTAATAATTAGATTTATTTTTTAGTGATTTAATCTTTTTTAATTTACTATTTTTGATCTAAAATTAATGTATTAGGATTTATTTTTATGTTTAGAACATGAAATAAAAAATTAATTTCAACATAAGATTGTATCATATGGTTGAGATCTAAAAAATATTTAATGTAAATATGATGCATTTAAAATTATATAGATCTAAAATTTAGTAAACTTAATCTTGATTAATTACTGAAATTAAGAGGTCAATGATTAGATTTAGAATTGTAAATTAAAGATCTAATCATGTCTCATAAATCATGGACTTCGAGTTAGCTTGAATCATATCAAATAATCGGGTTGATTATGGCTCAGTGGTCAGACCCGAGTCCTTAGGCTAGTTTAATTGAATCTGATAAACTAATTGGTGTCTAAGATAAGTATTGTATTTTGATGATAGTTATTAATTGAGGCTATCTCTTACCTGGCCAACTTATTTGGTATCTAAGGAAAGAGGTTAATGGCATAACCCTTTCATTGATCTTACTTATCTGGCCAATATGGTAAATCAAAAATTGATTAGATAGCTTATCGATTTGAGTTAACCCATGCCAATAAGGAAGATCAGTTAACTGATCTAGATACCTTTGGACTAATATGATTTGATCCTTAATGAAGTTAGTGAAAGAATTTTTGATTAGTTCATGTCCCCATTTTTTTCTCTAATTAAATCTCCTAAAATTATTAGGTCCTTTAAGTGATAAAATTATGGAGATAATTGAGTCATGACCTCTTATTAAGAAAGTGATAATGAGTTAATATTTAAGATAATCATTGGAGGTCCAAAGACCTGGTGCTCATCTGGCTATTGGAATTATTATTTATATTATGATGGCTTAGTCCTTCTTTCTAAATGATGGTTAAGTTGGTCGACCAAAGTCAGGCTTGGGCATCATTGGCTAGAAGAACTCAGTCATGTTATGTAATAGTTGGACCTAACTAAGACTTCTAGTGGTAGCCCAAAGGTTTATTGATTAGTACCTGGGGCAAAATCATTACCAAAAATTTTTTAAAAAATAATTGGTTAAAACCTACCGTTAGATGCACATGGGTGAGCCGGCTAAAGTCGGGCTTGTGTGCAGTTTATTGGATTCTGGTACCTGCTAAGAAATTGGTATAATTTCTTGAACTGGAGGTAGAGGCTACCAATTTGATTAAAAATAATGGAAGAACCTTTAAACTAAAGTCTAAATCTTTAGAATTAAATGATTCATATACTAATTTGGTCTTGTTCTCCTTTCAGATTAATATGGCCCCCACTTTATCATTCCATTCATTGCTAGATAATAAAAAACTAACAGGATCTAATTTTGATAACTGGTATCGAAAGTTAAAATAGTCTTGGAGCATGAATGAATTCTATACATGCTGATAGATCCGGCACCTGAGGTGCCTACTCAAAATGCTCATAAGTGCAATTTGAGATACTTGTTAGAAGTGGCTCAATGATCGAATCATAGTCCGTTGTATTATGCAGGCATCCAAAAATAACGAATTGAATCATAAGTTTAAGGATGCTCGGCTAGAGAACATACTTCAAGTGTTGAAAGAATCCTTCGACATTCTCGATGATGTTGAAAGGTATAAAATACTTGTGCCATTTTCAATACAAGGATGAGAGAAGGGGCCTCGATCATAGATCATGCATTGCACATGATCAAACTGATTAAGCGCTTGGGCAAACTTAGATTTTTCCTATATGAACAGCTAGGGAAGGATGTGATCCTTAATCTTGATCGAAATCTTACATTTACTTTCTTGATCATTATAGAATGACAAGGTCTATAGTAAACTACCCTAGTCTGTTGGGATTACTACAGATCTATGAAAAGGATAATCAGCTTTATGAAGGGTTGGTGCATGTAGTGGAAGGATCGACCAGGAATCGTCTCTTTAAGAAAGGGATGAAAAAGAATAAGAAAAAGGTGCAAAGTACTCTAATAACTAAGTTAGGTCAGATCAAGAAGTTAAAAGCTGACCATACTCAAGCTGAATGCTTATACTATAAGAAGCAAGGGCACTGGAAGAGGAATTGTCCTCTTTATATTATCTTACTGGATTCGAACAAGCCAAGGAAGAAAAAAAACCAGCAAGACATTGTTGGATAAGGCACTTATATGATAATACCTTATGATTTTTCTATTTATGATACTACTATCTAGGTATTAGATGCTGGAAGCCCTATTAATATTTATAATTTGATGTAGAGATTTCAAGTTAGTAAAAGATTCAAAAATGGCAAGAAATTCTTGAACATTGGAGATGGAAGATCTATTCCAGTTCTAGCTTTAGAATTACTCAAGCTTGTTTTTGATTCTAGTATCATTATTTTAGGTGATTATTACTATTATCTTAGTTTTTTGATGAATGTGATCTCATTAGGCCTTTTGACCAAAAATAGTTATCATTTCTCAATAAAAAATAGTTATTGTGATATCATTTTGAATGGTGTTTCTATAATGCATGGACAATTGAAGAATTATATTTATATTTTATCACAGTCTATGAATGTAATGTACACATCCAATAAACATCCTAGGATTAAAAATTTATCTGATGTCTACCTTTGGCATTATAGGGTAGGTCATATTAATAAGAAAAGGATGAATAGGTTATCCAAAGAGGGAATCCTTGAGATCAATAATTTTGAATCATTGCCAACCTATGAATTCTGTCTTCTTGGCAAGATCGCTAAGTCACCTTTTACTAGAAAGGGTGAAAGGGCTACTCAAGTTCTGAGTCTAATACATATTGATGTATGTAGACCCATAAACACTTTAGCCATAGGTGGATAATACTACTTTATCATGTTTACTGATGACATATCAAGGTATGGGTATGTTTACTTGATGAGACATAAATCAAAATCATTTGAGATGTTTAAATGATTTCATAATGAAGTAGAGAAATAAATTGATAAATATATTAAAACACTTTAATCTAATCGAGGAGGTGAATATCTTACAAGTAACTTTATGATATATTTGGAAGAGAATAGGATTCTCTCACAATGGGGTCCTCCCAGGATATCCTAGCATAATGGAGTGTCTGAAAGAAGGAATTAAATCCTGTTAGACATGGTTCGATCTTTGATAGGGTTTGCAAGTCTGTCTATCTCCTTCTGGGGATATGTATTAAAGTTGGCTTGTTATATTCTAAATAGAGTTTCTAGCAAGTCTGTAGACAAACTTCATATGAAACATAGACAGGGCATAAGCCGGTACTCTCACACCTTTGGTCTGGGGATGTCTAGCTTATATCAAATGTCTAAAGATGACAAACTTGGGCCTAGGATTGATAGGTGTACATTTATAGGGTACTCAAAAAAACTAAGGGTTATTTTTTTTACCATATTGATGAACATAAAGATTTGTTAGCAATAGGACAGTCTTTTTAGAAAAGAAGTTTCTTAGAGAAGAAACTAATGCCTCTGAGGTTGAACTTGAAGAGGTTCAACATATAGAAGAAGCGACACCATCGATTGAACCCAAAGAATTGGATTTGATTGAATCAAATCCAGAGCCTATTGTAGAAGCACCTTAAGGAGATTCAATAGGGTATTGCATCAACTAGATAGATATTATAGTTTCTTGGTTTGGGATGGTGATCCTATTAAACATGATAAAAATAATGAGAATTTAATCACTTATATGGATGCAATGCGGAGTGTTGACTCTGATAAATGGCTAGAAGCCAAGAATTTTAAAATGGAATCCATGAAAGTTAACAATGTATGGACACTTGTTGATCCACTGGTAGGGGTAAAATCCATAGGATGTAAATAAATTTTCAAAAGGAAAAATGATGCAAACGGGAAGGTGGAGACTTGTAAAGCTTGTTTGGTTGCCAAGGTATATCGTTAGCATTATTGTATTGACTATAATGAGACAATTTTGCCTGTAGCAATGTTCAAATCTATTCGAATTATGCTTCCGATAGTGGCACATCTTGATTATGAAATCTAGCAAATAGATGTGAAAATAATTTTTCTAAATAGAGAGCTAGAAGAAGAGGTATATATGATATAGCTTAAAAGGTTCACATTTGCAGATGAAACAAAGGTCTGCAAGCTATAGAGATCTATTTATGGATTGAAGCAGATATCTCGAAGTTGGAACATGCATTTTGATAAAATGATCAAAACATATGGCTTTATTAGGAATGGAGAAGAGCCCTGCATATACAAATGGGCTAATGGTTCAGTTATAGTATTTCTTGTTTTGTATATGGATGACATTTTCTTAATCGAGAGTGATATTCCAGCATTACAAGGAATAAAAGTATGGATATCTTCTCACTTCTCCATGAAGGACTTGGGAGAAGCATCCTATATCCTTGGAATGAAGATCTATAAAGATGGATTTAAAAGGTTGCTAGGGTTAACCCAGTCCATATATATTGAGACCGTTCTAATGTGCTAAAATAGTTCAGCATGGTGAATTCCAAGAAAGGCTATCTTTTGATAGGCCATGAAATTAATCACTCAAAGAAAGATTGTCCAACAGTCTTCAAGAAAGAGAGCATATGAGTAGGATTCCATATGCCCAGTAGTGGGATCTATCATGTATGCTATGAATATATGTACGAGACTAGATGTGGTATACTCACTAGGAGTAGTGAGTAGATACCAATCTAATCTAAATGAAAATCATTGTAAGGTTGTAAAAACCATCCTTAAATATTTGAAAAATACTAAGTGTTTGGTGAGAGTTTTCTTGAACAAGGTCCATGTCTCTTTTTATGTATTGCAAAGATTTAAATCCTCTAAATTATTAGGTCCATAAAAAGACTAAGTTATGTCATAGCCTAAGTCTTTGCCTCCCATTAAGTTGGACTGGTAATGAGTCCATAAGTTGGGTGATCATCGACAGTTCCAAAGAACGGGGGGTCATCAGGTAAGTGGAATTGCCATTCAACATTTGATGGCTTAGTGCAACTATCATAACACATGGTCAGGTGGGCCGGCCAAAGTCGGGCTTGGTTATGAGTTAGTTAGAAGTATTGAATTTGATCATGTTAATGGTTGGACCTAACCAGAACCTTAAATATATAGGAGACCCAAATGCCGATTGTGAGGACCCCTGGGGCAAAATGATTATTAGGAATTGCTTGGAGAAGTAATTGGTATTGTACCTACCATTAGATGCATTTTGGTTGGTTGGCCAAAATTGGGCTCATGTGCTTTCTATTGGATCCTTGTGCCCGCTAAAGGATAAATGTTATTCTTTGGATTGGAGTGTAGAGGCTACCAGTCTGAATAAAATAGTGAGAGAAACCTTTAGACTAAAATCCATGTCTTTAGGATATTTAAAATAATTCATATACTGATAGGTCTTGTTCTTTTTTTTTAGATAATGTTGAACACTTTAACACTCCAGTCATTATTGGATAATGACAAACTTTTTAGACCCAACTTCGATAGCTGGTATCAAAAACTCAGGATAGTCTTGGAGCACGAGCGGATCCTTTATGTGATAATGGATCTGGCACCTAAAATCCAAAACCCCATGCTCATGGCACTATCAGGGATACTTGCCAGAAGTTGATCTCTGACTATACCACGGTGCATTGTATTTTGTTGGCTATGATGAATGACAAGTTCAGTCACAAATTTGAGGAAGCCTAGCCAGAGGAGATTCTTCAAAGGTTGAAGAAGTCTTTTGGCACTCCAGATGATATCGAGAGATACCAGATCTCTTCCGCCATCTACAATACATGTATGCATGATAGAGCTTCAGTAACTGATCATGTAATGTACATGATTGAGTTTTTTTAGCATTTGGGCAAACTTGGATGTCCTTTGCATGAGCAGCTACAAGGATGCGATAATGAATTCTCTGCCCCATTCCTTCTAGATCTTTCTTGATAATTTTAGAATGAATAGGCCTGCAGTAAACTATCATAAGATGTTAGGGCTGCTACAGACTTATGAGAGAGACTATAATCTCAACAAGGGAATGGTGAATCTGGTGGGAGGTTCTGGAGTGAATGCTGATCCTAGTGAGACTAAGAGGGTGAAGGCTGACAAGAGTAAGGCAGAGTGCTTCTTCTGCAAGAAGTCAGGTCACTGGAAGTGGAACTGTTCTGCTTACTTTGCCACTTTGGACCCGAATAGGTCAAGAAAGGGAAACCAGCAAGCTATTGCTGGTCAAGATATTTATATGATAAATCCTTGTAGTTTCTCTGTTTGTGATACTACCAGCTGGGTATTGGATACCGGAGGTCCTTACCATATTTGCAATTCTTTGTAGGGACTTCGAGTTAGTAGGAGTTTCGAAAGTGGTGAAAGGTTTATGAACGTTTGGAATGGAAGTCAAGCTCCAGTTCTGGCATTGGGAACTCTTTTTTTGTATTTCGAGTCTTGTACTATCATTCTTAGTGATTGTCATTTTTCTCCTTCCTTTCTAGTGAATATCATTTCTGTAGGCTTGATGGCCAATGGTGATTATAAATTATCAATAAAGAATGATATTTGTAAAATCACATTGAATGGTTCTAATGTGATGATTGGACAAATGAAGAATGGCTTATATGTACTTTCATAACCTGTTACTATATTGTACTCTACTAATAAATGCCCTAGATTAGATAAAGTCAATGATATTTATCTCTGACACTGTAGGCTAGGTCGTATATACAAAAATAGGATAAATAAGTTTGTGGGAGATGGTCTCCTAGATATCACTAAGAGTGAATCCTTGCCGACTTGTGAATCATGTCTTCTTGGAAAAATGACCAAGTAACCTTTTAGTGGAAAGCATGAAAGAGCTAATGATATTCTAAGTCTACTACATACTGATGCATGTGGAACTATGAATATTAGTGCAAGAGGCTGATATGATTATTTCATTATGTTTACAGATGATCTTTCGAGATAGGTTATGTCTACCTAACGAGACATAAATCTGATTCATTTGAAATATTCAAAGTTATCGCAATGAAGTTGAAAAACAAATTGAAAAGTTTATCAAAACCCTTCGATCGGATCAAGGTGGTGAACACCTTTCTCGTGAGTTTTTGACTTATCTTGATGAGAATTGGATTCTCTCTTAGTGGACCCCTCTAGGGATACCTCAGTTAAATGGTGTGTCTGAAAGGAGAAATCGAACTCTGTTGGACATGGTTTGATCCATGATGGGCCTAGCAAGTCTACCTAAATCCTTTTGGGGATATGCCCTTAGGTTAGCATCTTACCTTCTGAATAGGGTTCCAAGTAAATCCGTTGATAAAACATCATATGAGATATGGACTGGGTGCAATATAACTCTCTCTAACCTTTGGGTTTGGGGATGTCCGGCTTATATCAGACATTTAGAAATAGATAAGCTAGGACCTAAGTCTGATAGATGTCTTTTTATTGGGTACCCTAAAGAATCCAAAGGGTATTAATTCTATCTGCCTGAGGAACAAAAGTTGTTTATCAGTCTTAGAGCAACCTTTTAGAAAGGGAGTACCTTAGTGAATGCACTCAAGCTTCTGAGATTGAACTTGGAGAAGTTCAATAGATAGAAGAACCTTCTCACTCTAAGGCCACTATAGAATCAGATTTGATTGGATTAGATCTAGAGCCCATGCTGCAACCATTAAGGAGATTTGGTAGAGTACCACATCAACCGGACAGATACTACAATTTTTTGGTCTAGGATGGTGATCTTGTTGAACTCGATGAGAACAACAAGGATCCGATCACCTACATGGATGTAATTTCAAGATCTGATTCTGAGTCATGGCTAAGAGCTATGAAATCCAAAATGGAATCCATAGAAATCAACAATGAATGGACATTGGTTGATCCACCTAAAGGGATAAAATCCATTAGGTGCAAGTGGATCTTCAAGCGGAAGCGGGGCGCAAATGGTTAGGTGGAGACCTATAAAGCCTGTCTGGTTGCCAAGGGATATCGCCAGCATTATGATATTGACTATGATGAGACATTCTCCCCTGTGATAATGCTCAAGTCCATTCGGATTATGCTTGCTATAGCATCACATTTAGATTATGAAATCTGGCAAATGGATGCCCATACAGCTTTCCTAAATGGTGAGCTGGAAGCGGTCTCTATAATGCAGCCTGAAGGGTTCACATCCATAGATGAGTCTAAAGTATGCAGGCTTCAGAGGACAATCTATGGACTGAAGCAAGCTTCTCGGAGTTGGAACATGTGCTTTGATAAGTGTATCAAGATGTATGGCTTCGTTAGGAATGGAGATGATCCTTGTACATATAAGTGGGCAAATGATTCTGTAGTTGTATTTTTTGTCTTATATGTGAATGACATTCTCCAAATCGGGAATGACATTCTAGCATTACAAGGAATAAAGATCTGTCTTTCATCTCAATTCTCTATGAAAGATGGGTGAAGCCTCATACATACTGGGTATGTAGATCTATAGAGATAGATCTAAGAGGCTTCTAGGACTGTCCAATCTATGTACATAGACACTGTGCTGAAGCGATTTGGCATGAAAAGTTTTAAAAGAGGCTATCTTTCGATAGGTAATGTAATTACTCTTTCCGAGAAGGATTGTGCAACAACACCTAAGGAAAGAGAGCGTATGAGTAGGATTCCATATGCTTCGATAGTGGGTCCGATTATATATGCTATGTTATGTACTAGACCAGACGTGGCAGACTCACTAGGGGTAGCAAGCAGATACCAGTCTAACCTAGGTGAAGCTCATTGGAAAGTTGTTAAGAACATCCTTAAGTATTTGAGAAATAATAAGGACCAATGACTTATTTATGAAGATTCCAACATAAAACTTGTGGGCTACACTGACTCTAGTTTTCAGTCAGATAGAGATGACAGTAAGAGTGTTTCTGGTTTTGTGTTTACCGTTAATGATGGAGCTATCTACTAGAAAAGTTCCAAACAGCATACAATGGCTAATTCTATTTACGAGGTGGGATATATTTGGTGGGGACACTAAGATCAGACATAGGTCACTGTATCCTATATGGTTTATTGATTAGGATTTTAAATTTTAGAACCTTAGTCATTTGTCACAATTTTATAATCAATTAAAATTGAGTCCTGTAATAAGTTGAAGCTAGTTAATTTGTCTCAACCATGAACCCTAGTTAGTATATCGAGTCCTGTACTTCAGTTATGAGTCCAGTATGAGTCCAATTTTTGTACAAGAGAGGAGGTTACCCTATTTTGGAGTTCCACCAAGCCACATCCAGGAGTTAGAGGCTACTACATCAGCTTGTTGGATTTTGTGTAACACCCAAGATCCAAAATGCTTTCCAGAAACCCTGATTCCTTCTAGATGCCTTCTATAAGCCTAGATTCCTTCTCAGATACCAGAGCATATTCCTAAACCAGGGCATCCATAATTCCAGAGGTCCACTTGCATCCTAGCCTAAGTGAATGAAAGGCCTAGGTCTATAAAGAACCAAGATTCTAGGTATATTCCATCCCAGAACCAAGATACCTAGAATATTCCTGCTCCAGGCATCCCAGGCCTCTATGTCCCAAATCCCATATGCCCAAACCATCCTTTGACTCCTCAATTGCTGCCCAAGAGCCTAGGTCCAAGCCAAGAGGTGTCCAAGACCAAGAAAAAAAGATTTGACCAAGTCCAAGGCCCTTTGACCAAGTCAAAGAAGGAAGGAAATCCATATCAAACAAGGAGAACCTATTCCTATTCAACTTATGAACCTATTCCTACTCCACTTGTAATCCTTCTTCCTATCTAGCTTGTATTCCTATTCTAACATAGAGAGGGCATGGGAACTCTATAAATACCCAACCCCTCCCCCTCTTGTAATCAACTTTTATTCATCATATCAAAATCCTTGTAAATTTATTTGAGCTTGCGAACTTGTGTTATTTTGGTTTTGTTCTTTTGTTGGCTGACCACTACCATTGCAATCCACCTTGTCCATAGCAGCAAACCAAGCTTCCAAGCACTAGCCATGTCCTTGAGGGACAGCCTTGAAGACTTCCTAGATCAACAGCTTCATCTGCTTCCAAGCAGCTCCGCTTCTAAACCCTAACCTGATTTCTTCTAAACCTAGTTCCCTTTCTTTTTCTTACTTGCTGTTTGATTAACCCTTGACCTTTTGCAGGATCCTTGAGGTGTTTTACCTCCCCAGAGGTTGTTTTCCTTGCCTCCAGGACTGGCCAAATTAGTCATCTAATAAAAAAAACCGAGCTTCATCATTTAGACTCCAATCAGAGTGCTGTGAGATCTCTTCATCTGAAGTTCTTCAAATCACTGATTGGTAACATGCTTCCCATCTTATAATTTTGATTTGATGAAGAAAAACTATCCTAATCTACGAGTTTCTCAATTCTCGAATCCTGGAATTTATTATTTTGCATGAGTTTGCTTGTGATACGATGATTCTTTGCATTGCTAGTCTTTCTGCTAGTTCTTATTTTATTTTAGGAATCTAGCCTGAAAATAAAATTATAAAAATCACTAAAAAAATTAGTTTAGTGTTTTCATGCATGTTTAGCAAATTAGAAGTCATCCAACATTAGTTTGGTATCAGAACAGGTTTAGGATAGTTTTCATTTGCATTAGGATCACAAACCCTAATTTCTGCATCTTGCTAGCTTCATTAGATGTCTATTCTTCATCTAATTTGGACCACCTAGAAATTTTATTTTTTATTAAATTCACATGAATTGTTCTTTGTCTTGTCCTATAATTTATCAAAGTTTTTATTTAATTTTTTAAAAAAACCTAAATTATTAAAACTATGCATATTAGAAACCCTAACAATAATTCTAAGATTTCTATAGAAGTCTGAAAACCCTAGGATTTGCATCATCAATTGATTTTTCTTTTGCATCAAATTTGATAGATATCATGACCACTGTCCATCCTCTGTCATACAAATTTTTTGATTTTTTTTTTATATCCATATCTATGTCAAAATCTGTATCACCCAAAACCCTAATTTCCTGAATTTCTGCACTTACTTGACCCAACCTAATCAATTTCCAAACCCCAATCCCAAGCCAAACTTTGTTTGCTAACCCCAGTTAACTTGAATTTAATTTTTCACAGCATAAAATAATTAAAAAAATATTTATTTTCTGATTGTTTAGATTGCATCAGGACCATTGAGTGCCATCATCTTTAATCTAATCTTAAGGGCTGTCAATATAAAATCAGGGCAGGATTTCATATCCTATCTTGGACTCAAAACAACCATCCAGAATTTCCACCCATGCCTTAATTAAAATTGACTAGACTTAATTTGCCCTAGTGAGCTAGGTGACACCAACAAGTCTGGTCCGAATTATGTGGCCCAACTAGTGCATTTAATCCTGTGGCTATTACTAAAATTTGGTGTCTAAGGCTGAGGGTCCAGAGTCAAATGACCTATGTGGTGTTATGGCTTTTTGTTGGGTTCCTGCGAAAGCAGGGGGGCCACCCACACTCCCACCCTCTACTTGGCCAGAGGAACGAATAGCTACTGGGTTAAGTATAAGTTGAGCTGACCCATTCAGTTTTTACTCTAGGTATAGCAAACCCTAGATTTTACTAACCTTTTCTTTTGCATGCTTGGCTGCATTATTTTATCTTGATTGTTTAATAGAGTATATGACCACTAAACTAAAAACCCAATACTTAAAGTATGCACCCCAACCCAGCTCAACCATGGATTCCAATTTTGATACTTTCATGAAAGCCATAACTGATCAGATTGCCCAATTAACCATCCAATATCGAAACCAGTTTACCCAACTAAACCAATCCAATATCCAAATTAATACTAAGCTTGACCAAACCAATGACCAGATAACCCAATTGACCCAATCCAAAACCTAAATGAACTATAGGTTCAACCAAGTAGACTAACAATTTGACTAGGCAACCACTAAAATTGACCAATTAACCACTAGATTAAACCAAGTAGGAACCCCAGACCAGACCCATAGACCCCAGAAATCCATAGTCCCTAGATATGAACCCAATAGTAAGCCACTATCCCTCAGTCAACCTGAACCGTATCAAAATGATAACCTCAGATTTGAACCCATAACCTTTGAACCCATAACCTTTAAACCCATAACCTATGAACCCATCACCCTTAGTTTACCTACCCCTGCTACCCTAGACTCTAGTCAATTTCCAAGTACCCAAACCCCTCTTACCACCCCATTGGTTCACCAAGATGATCTAGAAGAAGAGATATATGAGGCTGACCCAAGTCTGGTAGAGGAGTATGAAGATAATGAGTCTATTAAAGATCTAGAAGAGTACACTATGGAAAACCTAGGATTAGTTGACTATGACCAAACCCAGAAAGAAACCAACCCATAATTAGTTGAACCAGAAGTCCAGTGTAACCAACCCAGTTCAACCATGGAGTCCAATCTAGAAACCCTGTTTAAGGCCATGATGGAACAGTTTGACCAATTGGAATACAAGTTTGACCAAAGGAATAAAATGTTTAACCCACTGATCCAATTGAATAACCAAATGACCCATAGGATTGAACCATTACATGACCAGGTAGAAGACCACCCAACATTAGTTGAACCTGACCATACCCAAGTAGGAGCAGACCTAGATTTAGCTAACCTTGGCCATACCCAAACAGTAACCAACAAAGAGTTAGCTGACCATGTAGTGGAAGAACCCTTAAAGGAAGAAGACCATGAGGAACCCAATCCTACAATTAGAATCTTCCATGAGGAGCCACTAAACGAAAGCTCAAGTATAGAGCCTAGTCCTAAATTTCTTGAACCAGATGACTTTATTAAGGAATTAGCTTATCAGTACCCTCAGGAAGAATCCCATCCTATAGTTCCCATTGACGATCTCTTCCTTGAGATTAGTGACCCACTCTTCCATACTATAAACCTTATAGGTATCCATCAACCCCATAAGGTCAACCTTATTAGTCTAGGATTAGTCCTTGATACCCCTTCCTACATTCTATTCTACCCGATTAATCCTGAACCCTTTTTTATTCCTTACCCAATCATATTAATCCTGAATCAACTTCTTATTTTCTACCCTTTTCTAAAACTTTTCATGATTTTCTAACCCTTAGATTGTATTTCATAGAGGTTTGCATACTGCATTCATTCATCAGGTCTGTCATGTTTGCTTCCAACTTCTGGAAGACCCTTTGGCATCTGCTAAGAGTTCATGTCACATTTTCATCTGCATGTTATGATAGGATCAAACCTAATGAGTGTATAGTCTGTTAGGTTTTGTCCTAAAGAGTCCAATTAAATTTTCTTCAATAGGAAAGCCTAGTCGAGTCTTTTAGGTATTAGTTTTGCATCCAATAAATTTACAACCCTGATTCATCTATCCACACATGCACTAGCCTCGGCACAGCATTTGCATCCAAAAATTAGTCAAAAGCTGAACATAATTAATGAACCTTATAAGAACTTGGCTAATTCTCGAAAGAGAGAGAAAGAATTTGCTGAGGATCATGTGATTGTTAAGGAATTTCATGCTCGTGAAGCTGGCCCATCCAAATTAATGAAGAGCAGTGGACCAATGCTTATGTGCTTGAAAGACCACCCAATTTAGGTATTAGCTCCACCTTCATCATCTCAGACTTTGTAGAGTATAGGGACCCAGCCGAGATACCTATCGAGCCCTTTGAGCCACTCCCTTTCTTTATGAGTGAACCCACCCTAGAGTGTCCACAGACAATTTGGCTTTTTGGTGAGGAAAAGATTGAGAGAATCCTGGACGATCAAGCTATCGGTAACCAAGATAGAGGCTATTAGAGATATTTGGTCCACTGGCAAGGTCGGCCAGAATCTGAGGATTTGTGGAGCACTGGTGAGGATCTGCAGTGCCTCAACCGAGACCCTTCTTATGCCAAATTGACCCTTACTTGATGGGGTTGAGTTCCACCCGCCCCAGGAGAATTGGTGGGGACACCAAGATCAGACACATATCACTGGATCCCATATAGTTTATTGATTAGGGTTTTAAATTTTAGAACCTTAGTCATGTGTCACAATTTTATAATCAATTAAGGTTGAGTCCTGTAATAAGTTGAGGCTAGTTGATTTGTCTCAACCCTCAACACTAGTCAGCATATCGAGTCCTGTACTTCAGTTATGAGTGTAGTATGTGTCCAATTTTTATACATGAGAGGAGGTTACCCTATTTTGAAGTTCCACCAGGCCACATCCAGGAGGTAGAGGCCACTACATTAGCTTGTTGGATTTTGTGTAACACCCCAAGATCCAAAATGCTTTCCAGAAACCCTTATTCCTTCTAGATGCCTTCTAGATTTCCAGATTCCTCCCCAGATACCAGAGCATGTTCCCAAACCAGAGCATCCATGATTCAAGAGGTCCACCTACATCCCTGCCCAAGTGAATGCAAGGCCCAGGTCCATAAAAAACCAAGATTTCAGGTATATTCCAGCCCTAAACCAAAATACCTAGAATATTCCTGCTCCAGGCATCCCAGGCCTCCAGGGCCCAAAGCCCATCTGCCCAACCCATCCTTGGATACCCCAATTGCTGCCCAAAAGTCCAAGTCCAAGCCAAGAGGTGTCCAAGCCCAAGAAAAGGAGATTTGACCAAGTCCAAGGCCCTTTGACCAAGTAAAAGGAGGAAGGAATTCCTTATCAAACAAGGAGAACCTATTCCTATTCAACTTGTGAACCTATTCCTACTCCACTTATAATCTTTCTCCCTATCTAGCTTGTATTCCTATTCTAACAAGGAGAGGGCATGGGAACTCTATAAATACCTCACCCCTCTCCCTCTTGTAATCAACTTTTATTCATGATATCAAAATCCTGATAAATTTATTTGAGCTTGCGAGCTTGTGTTATTTTGCTTTTGTTCTTTGGTTACTTTGCTACTTTGTTCTTGTGTTGGCCAACCACTACCATTGCAATCCACCACATCCATAGAAGCAAACCAAGCTTCCACGCATCTGCCACATCCTTGAGGAATTACCTTGAAGATGCCCCAAATCAACAGCTTCATCTGCTTCCAAGTCGCCCTGCTTCTAAACCCTAACCTAATTCTTTCGAAACCTAGTTCCCTTTCTTTATCTTACTTGCTATTTTGATTGATCCTTGACATTATGCAGGATCTCTGAGGTGTTTCACCTCCCTAGAGGAGGCTTTCCTTGCCTCCAGGATCGCCCAAATCAGTCATCTAATCTAAGGAAACCGAGCTTCATCATCTAGACTTCAATCAGAGTGCTGTGTAATCTCTTCATTGAAAGTTCTTCAAATCACTGATTGGTAACATCTTTCCCTTCTTTTAATTTCTAATTTGATGAAGATAAGCTATCCTAATCCAGTAGTTTCTCAATTCTCGGGTCCTAGAATTTATTATTTTGCATGAGTTTTTCTGTGATATGATGATTCTTTGCATTGCTAGTCTTTCCACTAGTTCTTACTTTATTTTGGAAATCTTGCCTGTAAATAAAATTATAAAAATCACTAAAAAAACTAGTTTACTATTTCATGCATGTTTATCAATCTTAGAGTTATCTCGCAGCAATATTATGGCATCGGATGCAGCAAACGAGGCTGTGTGGCTATGGAAGTTTCTAGGCGAGCTAGGAGTGGCACCTTCCTAAGATGGTACTATTCAGGTGTATTATGACAGCACTAGAGCCATAGCTCCTGCCAAAGAGCCAAAGTCACATCAGCGGACCAAGCATATTCTGATTGCTATCATCTTGTTCAGGAGATTATTGAACAAGGTGATATCGAGCTTCTAAAGATCGATGTAAGGAGAACTTGACCAACCCATTTCCTAATGTTGTTAGAATGCAAGAGTTCAATGACTGTAAATGGAAGATGTGAATCATATTATGTTCTGATTGGCTTTTATTTAGGCAGGAGTTATTGAGAATTATGTGTCCCTAAGCCAATCATCTAGGTTGTAGATGGTTGTATGACTCATGTATATGTATATGAATTATTGAACTGAATAAAAAGTTTATTCTAGTTGTTCATCACATGTCATCTTCCTAATTGAACTCTTGTGTGATGATGTCCTTTGAGCTACCTTGTATGTGATGTATAGAGGATGTATCGTGTAGTTCATAAACTGGTTCTCAACCAAAGGATACACTGTTTCAGGATGATGGTGTATCAAGAGTAGGTCATTCATGTCATATCTGTTGGTTATTCTTTTAACCAAGTAGCATGGAGATGCTGGTATGACATCAGGTGTTGTGTTCGACACTTCACTGAACGTGACTCTCATGCGAGATTCTCTTTCTGCCGAAAAGGAGTCTTGCATTAAAATGTGGACATGAATTATTCCACTGACTGGAGATCACTATGGTAGCTTGCAAGCAACTCACTTTGCTTAGGTTACGGACTATCCAAATTTCTAATCTGATGATGAAAGGTTGCTGGATACAGTCAGTACTTGTGTAGAGGTAGTAGGATCAAGATATGATTGATCTATCCAAATGATTTTGATTGAATGCTTAATATGCCTTAATTGAGAAAGACCTTGGCCAGGTCATTCCTTGTAATGAGTTACAGGAATTTTTTGTTTGAGACATATTGTGATGGATTGATTAAGGTTAGGATAGTTTAACCCTAAACCATCCAGAGCATTAGGAGATTAAAGGAATAAGTTCAGTGATATTCCATATTCGATAGGTTCATGTTGCTCTACAATCTTCAACCTATCCAGACGCTGGGTGTTATTACTAGATGGTGACTTTGGCTAGTACTGAAAATGTTCCTGTACTACCGGTTTAGTGTTTGAATCTACGAGGTCACACACCATGGGGTTTCTTTTTGATTTGCTGGTATGCGAATAATTGGGAATCGTTCTGGACTCGTTTAACAAGGTGTCATCAAACCTGCCTTCGGCCGACTCATCTGAATGACTTAACTTGATCGCGCCAACTTGAATGGTCAAGTCGACTCGTCTAACGAACTACTAAAATTTGAGAACACTTTATTAAATGCTGTAATGGTTACGGGGTTTAATGCTGGGCATTTTGAGATTTTAATGGCTACTGTTGCTAAATCCCAAGGGGCTTGTAACTCCCCTGAATTCCAAGGGACTCAAACTCTCTTTATAATATGCTTTGATCTGAATGAAAAACATTCACGTTCATCCCTTTTATCTTGTGGTTTTCTATTCTTAGTTGTTGAAGAATAGAAAGGAGGATCAAGGATCTCTAGTGATTTCTCTTTGGTTAGAGTTTTCTTGATCCCTCAGAGAGATTCCTACAGTGGGGATTGAGTCTTGGGTGGGATTACCGAGTGCTTACCTTCTATTGAAGGTTTGGGATAGAGAGAACTGGGAGGGTCCTTGTTTTCTATTCCAACACTGCTGTAGCAACTATTCTTCAAGGAATTGAAGATAGAGTCTGTAGCTCTTCAAGTAGTTGAAGAAGGAGTTCTTGCTACCGACATTATTTTCGGAGAGGCTAGCACCTCGTAGGATGGAGAAGGAGTCCCGTACCCTGGTGTGAACCACCCATAGAGGCAGCATGCTTGTGCTATAGGCAGAGCTCCGTAGTGGTCATTGCTGTACTATCCTTTGTAGGTGATCATCATTTCACAGGGTGCCTCATTTCCCAGAGTAGTACCATCCGAAGCTGATGTAGTCCTTGCTTGGAGTGCTGTCATTTCGATGGTGATCGTCACCTTCTTGGTATGGCATGCATTTCTTGACTGTTTATCTTGGATCTTATACATCATTATTCTACATATGCATCAAGATCTGCATAGGGCAATGTTAATTAGATTAACATTCCTTGATAAATTGGTTTTATCCTTTTTCATTGCACCATGCATTTAGAAAAAGTTTTTAAATTGCATGCTCATGCCCTATGGTTTTCACCCAACAATTCGGTACCCTGACTGGCTTGCCAATGTGGTGATGGTCAAGAAAGCGTCTGTGAAGTGGAGAATTTGTGTTGACTACACCGACCTCAACTGGGCTTGCCCGAAGGATAGTTTCTTACTGCCCCAAATTGACCATCTAGTAGATGTGACCTCGGGTCACAGGTTCCTTAGCTTCATGGATGCGTTCTCTGGATACAATCAAATCTGTATGCATCCAAAGGTTGAGAAACACACAGCATTTGTGATTGGTAGGGGTATATATTGTTACAGGATGATGCAATTCGGCCTTAAGAATGCAGGGGCCACGTACAAATGCCTGGCCAGCAAGGTCTTCAAGAACCAGATCAGCCATAACATGCAGATCTACATAGATGATATGCTTGTCATGAGTGTTGCAGAGTCAGATCACATCACCGACCTGGTGGAGGCTTTTGATAACCTCCGCCTCTACCAGATGAAACTGAATCTCACCAAGTGCATGTTTGGTGTTGCAGCAAGAATGATCCAGGTGTTCATGGTCACCCAAAGGGGAATAGAGGACAATCCCAAGAAGATCTTGGCGATCATCGATATAAGGCATCCTACTTCCAAGAAAGATGTCTAGTGCTCGACCGGGTGCATTGCGACATTAAGGTGCTTCATCTCGTGCTCCGTTGAGCGCTGCCAGCCATTCTTCAAGGTGCTGCAGAAGATGAATAACTTCACCTGGATGGAGGAGTGCCGGGAGGTGTTCAAGGGGATGAAGAAGCTCCTTGCCTCTTCGTCGCTGCTGTCCAGGCCAGAGCCTGGAGAAGAACTCCTGTACATAGTGGTTTCACCTAAGACGATCAGTTCTGTACTGGTCTGTAATGATAAGGATGGCTTCCAATAGCCAATCTACTATACCAGCAAGCTACCATGTGATGCGAAGACTAGGTACACCCGATCTGAAAAGATCATTTTTTTAATAATTATGTTTGTGTAGTACCTCAGGCCCTACTTCCAAGCACACCCCATCACCGTTCTTACCGATCAGCCCTTGACAGCTTTTATGAGCCGCCCTGATACTTCTGGGTACCTGGCTATGTGGGCGGTGAAACTCAATGAGTTTGACATCACCCACCACCCATGGCTGATGTAAAAAGCACAGGTCCTTGTGGATTTCATGGTGGAGTGCACCTGGGAAGATGAGGAAGACCCAGGGATAGAAGACCAGCAAGCCGAGCCCAAACTGGACACAACCCAAGAGGCAATGATGTGGATCCTTCACATCAACGATGCATCCAATGATGGCGGGAGCGGGGCCGGCCTATCCTAACCAACCCCGATAGGGTCGTCGCTAAGTATGCATTATAGTTTCTATTCAAGGCGATGAATAACCAAGCTAAATATGAGGTGCTCTTCATGGGGCTGAAAGTGTCCCGCGAACTGGGTGTCAAGAGGTTGAAGGTCTTCACTGACTCCCAACTTGTGGTGGGACAAGTCTCCGATGAGTACGAGGCTCAGGATACCATGATGGCAAAATACCTGGACAAGGTGTGCTTATACACTGCAGACCTCCAGCACTTTGTCATCTCCCATATCCCGTGGGCGGAGAATGCCCGAGCTGATGTCCTCTCCAAACTGGCCACCTTAACGGAGTCAATGCTGGGGTATACCTTCATCGAGTATCTCAAGGGTCCTAGCTTTGAGTCCATAGTCGAAGTCTAGCAAGTCACCACTGAAGCTAGCTAGATGGACCCCTATGTCAAGTACATCACCACAGGTGCCCTACCTAATGATCGGAAGGAGGCTGGCCTCCTCAAGAAGAAGGCCACACATTACATGATGATGGATGGGCGGCTATACCGGAGGTCCTACTCCTATCCCCAGCCGAAATGTTTGAAGCCCTCAAAAGCTGCCTACGTGCTTCAAGATATACACGAGGGCATCTACAGCAACCACATGGGGAGCAGGACATTAGCCTACAAGGCAATCTGGCAAGGGTATTTCTGGGAGATCATGCGAGAAGATGCTGCTGACTTGGTGAAGAGGTGTGATCGTTGCCAACATCCTGCCCACATCCAGTGGCAGCCAGTGACTCTGCTCTCCCAGCTATCGACTCCGTGGCCATTCACCCAGTGGGGGATGGACAACCTAGGTCCCTTCCCCACCGTGTCTGGTCAATGGAAGTTCCTGATTGTGGCCATCGACTACTTCACCAAGTGGGTTGAGGCCGAACCCCTGACCTGAATAATAGAGGAAAAGGTCCAGTCCTTCATCTGAAAGTCGGTAATCTGCCAGTTCGGCCTCCTTCATACTATCATCATAGATGACAGGAGGTAGTTCGATAACTAGGCCTTTGAGAAATTCTGTGCTGACCTCGGCACTCTAAGCCCAAAAACATACAAAGCCCGGCAGTCTAAGCCTAGAAATTTATGAAGCCCGGCAGTCTAAGCCCGAAAACTTATGAAGCCCGGCACTCTAAGCCTTAAAACTTACGAAGATCGGCACTCTAAGCCCGGAAACTTATGATGCTCGCCACTATAAGCCCGAAAACATATGAAGCTCGACACTATAAGCCTTGAAACTTATGAAACCCAGTACTCTAAGTCCAGAAACTTATGAAGCCCGGAACTCTAAGCCCAAAAACTTATGAAGCCTAGCACTCAAAGCCCAGAAACTTATGAAGCCCGGCACTCAAAGCCTAGAAACTTACAAATCCCGGCACTTTAAGCCTGGAAACTTATGAAGCCCAGCATAGTCCTGCCTCCGAGGTTAGGAGACACCAGCAATTCCACCTCCGAGGTCCAGAGACACTCTAGTTACTTTGCTCATAGTCCGAAGATATCGGATGGAAACTTCAAGTAGTCCCACCATCTATCGCCTGACTTACAGCTCGACGAAGCGAGAAGATCTAGAGGTCTTGCATTCGGGCTTGCATGGCCTCAAGAATCGAGGGAAAGAGGATGAGGTGCCCCTAAAGACCTTTGTACCTATCCTAAGGCCTTAAAGTAGACCTGGGGTAGTCAAGGCCTAGAAAAAGCACATACATAACAACTGAAAGAAAGATGGAGTGGAACTACACCAAGTTCGTTGGGTAAGTCAACTTATTTTTTCACTATAAAGATAAAACCCCTGTACACTTCAAGGAGTTCCTTGAATGTACTTAAAAAAAGGGAAAAAAGAAAAAGAAGGAAAGGAGGAAAAGAAGAGAGCGGGGGGCTAAGTGGAGAATATCAATTGAAGGAAAAAGATGTTTCATTAACACAATCTTTTTTACAACCCATGAAGGCTCCCGATAGGCTAGGAGACCTCCCAAATAATTCTATATACAAAAGTAGTGAAAAATGGAACAAGGAAAAGAAGGCCTATTCTATTGCCAGCTCCTTTCCTGGCCAATGAGTGGCTTTGGGTGGAGGAGGGACACCAAGGGTAGCCTCAGGCCTGACTTCATCCCCGACCCTGGGCTCAGCCTCGACTTTGTCTGCCCACACCTCTGGCTCGGACTCTGCCTTGACATCAGCCATACTCTACTGCCTGGGGAACAGATGTGAAGGCTGAATCTTGTCCAGTCCCTTCAGCTCGTAGAAGTGAAAGGCCTTACATTTGAAGTCTCTGAACCCTTGATGGTAGGAGTCCAATATAGCTTCGGTGACCACATCCTTGAAGGCCTGGGATGCCATGAACTTGGGGATGGCCTCAGCGGCTTCCTTCTTGGCAATGTCAATTAGTGCAATGGTAGCCGTGGCCTTCTCCACCGCCACCGTGGCTCACGTGGCCTCATCTTCCAACTGTGCCTGGAGGGTTTGCACCCTACCCTTCAAGCGGGAAACCTCCAACATGGAGGCTGCCAACTCCGTAGCCCCAAGGGAACACTCCCTCTCCTTGCCCTTCAGGGCCTCCGCCAGTCCGGTAGACCTCCCTTCCAGTTCTGCCACACTCACCTGGGCACTGGATAGCTAGGACTCCAGTTCTTTCTCCCGGGTTGTCAGGCTTTAAGCCTCATCCCTCTCTCGGCGGAGGCATTCCTCATGTCTCAATAGTGCCTGACAGGAGTCCTGCAGGAGCTGGACGTCGGCTGCCACTTGCACCAAAAACAACAGTCAACACTTTTTATGGAAATGAGAGGAAAATAAAGTAGCCCAAGAATCCACTCATCGATATCAGTTGGGGAAACACCCCGTGGCGACCTCCATCAGTGGCCTCCCAACTCTACCCTTCCGGTCTACCAACTGAATGAGGAAGTTGAGGATCCCCTCTGCCAACACCTCGTCCTGGGTTACTTTGATGTCATGTGGGAGGAAGATGGTGAGCTTCTTGACCAGCTTGCTCAAAGTTGTGGGTGCCTGAGAGGTATCCGACTGAGTTGCTGGCGATAGTGTAGTGTTGGCCGAGTGACCATCGATAGCTTTGGCTCCAAGTGGCGGAGTGAACTTGTCGACGATGGCAGGTGCCGCCACCACCTCCACCTCTTACTAAGGCTGAACTATAGTGTGTAAGGGGACCGTCGGAGTCGATGGTGGAGCCTCCACCAAGCCTTGTGCCGCTAACTTAAGAGCAGCAGACATGTCAGCTAGTATCACCCTCTCTAATTCTGCCCAGGCTTTCTTCCCGGGCTCTCCTCCTGGCCCTGCAAGTGGGGCCCTCTTCCTGGACATCCTCAAAAGCTCTTCAAAGGTGGATATAGCAAGTCAGTCAGCCACACCTCAAAGCTAGGCACATCGCTGAAGAAAGAAAAAGGGCCCTACATCATGCCCTACCCTAGGGCTGGGCCTAACTAACTCCAACATCAACGAGATTCCATTCGGTCAGCAAATCTCGAAGGACCGAAAACTCAGACTGGATGAGCCAGTCGAATATCTCCTTATCGGCTAGCTTGATTGTAGATTGTCTGTTGGGGGAGGTCTTCGGGTTGCTCCAGACCCAATCCACCCCCTCGATTGAAGCAAATAAAAATTTGCTCTTCCATTCTCTTGATAAAGGTGGGCAGATCAAACTTGAGACCCCCCTTCTAGGGGTACACAAACCATCACCTATTGTCGGTCGGGTGATGCTTGAGGATAAACAAGGCCTTAAAGAGGGAGAAATGGATAACGATCTCATTGAAATTGCTAAGAATGATGAAATAGAAGATGGTCCAGATTGCATTAGGAGTGAGCTGAGCTAGAACCAAGAGATAATGACCCAGAAAAGAAAGGAAGAAGACATGGAATGGGAGACAAAGACCTCCGAGAAAGAAGTCCTCATATAAAGCTATACGGCCAGGGCCAACATAAGTGACCCATTCCTCTGGACCGGGGACAGTGACCCGTTCCTCTGGACCGAAGACCAAAGGAAGAAGTTGGTTGATTTTTTATAAAGAAATGCTGATATATTTACATGGATAGTTATTGATATGATGAGAATTCCAACTGAAGTGATTATGCACGAGCTTAAGGTTGATCCGCTCAGTCGGCCAGTTCCACAAAAGAAGCATAATTTGGCCACAGAGACAAAAAGTTATCAATGAGGAAGTGAGCAAATTGCTTGATGCTAAATTTATCAGAGAGGTTCACTATCCTGACTGGCTTGCCAATGTAGTAATGGTCAGGAAGGCTAATGGAAAATGGAGGATATGCATAGATTATACTGATCTTAATAAGGCATGTCCTAAAGATAGTTTTTCTTTGCCTAAAATTGATCAATTGGTTGATGTAACGGCTGGACATAAATTCTTGAGTTTTATGGATGTTTTCTCTGGATATAAACTAGATACGAATGAGTCCAGAAGATGAAGAAAAGACATCTTTCATCATTGACCGGGGGATATATTGTTATAAAGTAATGCCATTTGGTCTTAAAATTGCTAGAGCTACTTATCAGAGGTTAGTAGACAAGATCATTGATAATCAAATTGGAAAGATTATGGAAGTATATGTAGATGACATGATCGTTAAGTGCGATCAATCTGATGATCACATTAAAGATCTGCAGATAGCCTTCGATATTCTGTGACAGAATCATTTGAAATTGAATCCGACCAAGTATGTCTTTGGTATAACTTCTGGAAAGTTCTTGGGCTTTATGGTTATGAAGCATGGAATTGAAGCCAACCCAGAAAAAATTCGAGCCATCTTGGGTATGAGACATCTAGTTAATAAAAAAGAGATTCAACAGTTGACTGGACGAATCGCTTCGTTAAGCCGATTCATCTCTCGTTCGGTTGAGAGATGTTTGCCTTTCTTCAAAGTCCCATGACAAACCAAGGAGTTCAATTGAACAGATGATTGTCAATCATCTTTTGAAGAGCTTAAGAAGTGTTTGACAAATCCGATCATATTGTCTAAACCCCAAGAAGGAGAAGACTTATATCTTTATTTGGCTGCTTCTGATGAGGCAATCATTTTGTATTGGTGAGAAAGGAGTTCGATGGATTGCACAAACTCATTTATTATATCAATAAAGTCCTTCATGATACAGAGATAAGGTATCCAAAGCTTCAAAAGATTGTTTACACTTTGATAATATCGGCTAAGTGCCTTAGGCCATATTTTCAGTCTCATCGTATTGTTGTATTGACCGACCAACCTCTTAGGACTATTTTACAATGCCCTGATACTTTCGGTCGGATGGCAAAATGAGCAGTTAAATTGAGTGAATATGATTTTATTTATCAGCCATGATCAGCAATGAAAGCTCAAGTACTGGCTGATTTTATAGCCGAATGTACCTGGAATGATAGCGAAAAAGAAACTCAATCATCTAATGAAATGATGGTGACTGATGCGTGTTGAATATTACATGTAGATGGAGCTTCAAATTCTTCTAGTTGTGGAGCAGGATTGATCTTATCCAATCCAAGCGAAGATGTTATGGAGTATGCACTAAGGTTTTATTTCAAAGTTTCTAATAATCAAGCTGAATATGAGGCTCTCCTAAATGGTCTGAAAATTTCAAAGGAGTTAAATGTCCGATGACTAAAGGTATTGTCTGACTCTCAATTAATTCTTAACCAAGTAAAAGGGGATTTTAAAGTTTGTGATGCCACATTAGCTTTATACTTGAAGAAGGTTCAAGAGCTTGGAACTTCATTTGATTTTTGGAATATCAGTCATGTCCCTAGGACTAAAAACTCTCGAGCCGATTCATTATCCAGATTGGCTACTTCTACATCTAACCAAATGGGTCGGACTTTTGTAGAACATTTGGAAACCCCCAATATCTTTGTAATAAAAAAAGAAAAGATTTTTCAAATAGAGCCGGAGATGGATTGGATGAGTCCAATAATCAAATATTTGACTGAAGGAGTATTGCCTGAAAATAGTGTAGAAGCTAAACAAATTCGGAGGTTTGTCGCTCAGTATGTCATTTTAGATGGCTTGTTATATAAAAAATCATTTTTCTAGCCATTATGGAAGTGTTTGTCACCTTCGGACGCCGATTATGCTCTTAGAGAAGTAAATGAAGGAATATGCGATGATCATTTAGGAGGAAAGTCTTTATCCTATAAAATTAAAAGGCAGGGATATTACTGGCCGACTATGCAGAAGGATGCTGTAGATTTTTGTGAGAAAATGCGATTCTTGTCAAAGGTATGCAAATATTCGGAGGTGTCCTGCCAGTCAGCTAACACATTTAATAGCTCCTTGGCCCTTTGCTCAATGGGGAATGGATATTCTTGGTCCATTTCCTCCAGCCTCTAGGCAGCAAAAATTTTTGATTGTTGCCATCGACTATTTTACAAAATGGGTAGAAGCTGAACCTCTAGCTTTAATCACTGAAGCAAAAGATGAAATGTTTGTCAGAAATTCTATTATATATCAGTTTGAAATTCCTCATGCCATTATTACAGACAATGGGAGACAGTTTGATAATCAAAAGTTTAAGGATTTCTGTGCTCAATATGGCATCCTTCATAAATTGACATCTGTCGGACACCCTCAGGCTAATGGAGAAGCTGAGGTAACTAATCGGACAATCCTTCATGGATTGAAAACCCGATTAAATGTAACCAAAGGATCTTGGGTTGATGAACTTAACTCTGTTCTATGGGCCTATCGAATAACTCCCCGATCTACCATGGATGAATCTCTGTTTAATCTTGCTTATGGGAGTGAAGTGATGCTACCTTTAGAGATTGTCCTTCATTCCAGAAGAACTGATTGCTTCGAGGAGTATAATAATAATGATTTAAGGAGGACTGATCTTGATCTACTTGAAAACTCTAGGTTGCAGGCACAACTGAAAATGGTAGCTTATCAACAATGGGTGGCGCGATATTATAATTCAAGGGTAAAGGCTCGAATCTTTTGGGTTGGAGACCTTGTTCTGCATCGAACAATTGTATTCAGACCAACTGAACAGGGCAAACTTGCCCCAAATTGGGAAGGCCCTTATCGTATCACTGAAGTTATGCGATCAGGGACCTATCAACATGAAAGTCTAAATGGTTATCCATTGGCAAGGCCATGGAATGTAGAAAATCTATGCAAATACCATCAATAAAGACATCCTCTTTTTCTTTCTCCTTTTATTTGAAGGAAATATATTGTTGGCTTTGACTCCTTAGTTTTGATGATTAACAAAAGGTTGAGTATATGTTTGGACTAATGTTTAATCTCAAGATAAAGTTTCAGGACTTAGGTTATTCAAAAAGAGTATCATAAGGACAATGATGAAACCAAGTTTACCTGATTTGGAAATGAGCTCTTCTACCTTGAACAAGATCAAAATTCTCATAATGGACCTTCTTGTTAAGAAATATTTGACAAAAGAAACAAAGGCTTAAAGAAACTCAAGCATGGCACGCATATCTCAAGAGTTTCAGAAAAATTCAGATCAGAGGTCGATCACCAGAGGTCGACACCTTGTCAAAGGTCGACCACCAGAGGTCGACTCATGAAGAGAAGAAAAGTTCAGCATGGCCGGCACGGCAAAGTCTCAGTGGCACGCTTCAGAGGTCGACCACCAGAGGTCAACACCTGTCCAGAGGTCGACACCAGAGGTCGACTCATAGCCTGAGAATTCAAAATGGGCAGAACTATGGTACTCTGAACTTTTGCCTAAAATATACTGGAGGTCGACTCATGAGATCGACACTTGATCCAGAGGTCGACTCATGAGGTCGACTCATGGCATAACGGCTAGTTTTTCTGAACTTCTGATTTGATTTCTAACGGCCATAAACGGCCATATTTTTGAATCTAACGGTCTTGTGGAGTTGTTTCAGCATGAATGAGGTATTTAACCTCCACCAAACTTCAAAAAAGACAAGGAGACAAAGTGAAAAAGTGTTGATTCAAAGTACAAAGCCTTCAATCACTTTCAAGCAAAAAGAGTGAGAAAACCAAGAGATTCCCTAGCCAAAAAGTCTTCCATCTTTGAGGAATCCAACATTCAAGTGTTTGGCATTTAGTGAGGTCCAAAGATTCCAAGGGAAAAGGCTTGAAGAGTCTCCATCAAGAGCTTCAACGAATTTATTATTGCTCAAAAGGAGTTTGTTTAGTTTTAATTCATTGTATTCATACTCTTTTGTCTTTAGCTAGTTTCAAGGGAATTTGAAACTAGAGTGAGGTTTGTTGGTGAGCCAATTGATAAAACCAACTAGGGTTGCTTGTTAGCCCGAAGCCAAAACAAGTGAGTGAGGTTTGTTGGTGAGCCAATTGATAAAACCAACTAGGGTTGCTTGTTAGCCCGAAGCCAAAACAAGTGAGTAAGGTTTGTTGGTGATCCAATTGATAAAACCAACTAGGGTTGCTTGTTAGCCCGAAGCCAAAACAAGTGTGTAAGGTTTTGACTTGTGAGCCTGGTAAAACAAGTCGGCTGTAATCTAAAGATTATAGTGAAATTCCCAAGTGGAGCTTGGGGAGTGGATGTAGGTGCTAGGTGCACCGAACCACTATATTTCTTGTGTGTTTGCATTGCCTTTCTCTTTAACTTCTTTAGCTCTTTAATTGCCATTTTATTTCATTGCTTCCGTTGCACAATTCTTAAAGCACTATCACTCTTCACCTTAAAACTTGATAGCACATATATTGCCTTAAATTTTTAAATACCCAATTCACCCCCCCTCTTGGGCACCATATCTGGGCAACAAGTGGTATCCGAGCACCGGTACTCTCTTGTAGGTCCAACGATCTTGAGTGAAAGATCATGGCCGCCCCAATTGGAATGGGTATAGTTGAAGGACAAGCATCAAATCGTCCTCCTTTCTTTAATGGCACAAACTACACTTATTGGAAAACTCGTATGCGTATTTATTTACAAGCTGTAGATTATCATATTTGGAGAATAATCACTAAAGGGCCTCATCAGCCCACTCACTTGGTTAATGGCATTATCACCCCAAAATCTGAAGAAGAATGGGATGACAATGACATCAAACAAGCTGAGTTAAATGCTAAGGCGATGAATTTGTTATTCTGTGCACTTGATCCTAGTGAATTCAACAGAATATCAAATTGTATTTCCGCCAAAGAAATTTGGGATACACTTGAGGTTACCCATGAGGGTACACACCAAGTGAAGACCACTAAGGTGAACATGCTCATTCATACGTATGAGATGTTCAGGATGGAACCAACTGAAAGCATAAGTGAAATGTATACTAGATTTACCAATATAGTAAATGGTATGAGGAGTTTGGGAAAAATTATATCTAATGGTGAACTGGTTAACAAACTTCTCAGGTCTCTTCCGGCTTCATGGGATGCGAAAGTTACAGCCATAGAAGAAGCCAAGGATGTCAACACTCTACCTCTCGAGCAGCTTCTTGGATCACTGATGACCTACGAGCTTTCACTAAAGCAGAAAACAGTGGACAATGACAAGAAAAAGAAAGCCATAGCCTTCAAGTCCACTACAAAAGAAGAGTCAAGTGATGAATCTGAGGAAGAAGATGATGATGATGAGACAGCCCTAATTACAAGAAAATTTAAAAGATTCATGAGAAAGAAGAAGGGCTTCTACAAAAAAAGGCCACAAAAAAGTGATCACAACAAGGAGAAGGAGAAAGAGAAAGAAAGGGATCCACCCATCTGCTTCGAGTGCAAGAAGTCTGGACATTACAAAACGGATTGCCCTTTGCTTAAAAAGAGTAGAAGGATGTTGAGAAAGAAAGCCATGATGGCTACCTGGAGTGAGAGTGAGGACTCCAGCAGTGAAGAAGAGCAGCAGGTAGTCGCCAACTTATGTTTCATGGCCAACGAGGATAATGAGGTAAATTCTGAACCTGAAATTGAATTCACTTTCAATGAATTGCATGATGCTTTTGATGACTTAGTAATGGAATATGAAAAATTAAAATTGAAAAATAAGAAATTAAGAAAGCAAAATTTTGAGCTTACCAAAAATTCAGAAAAGTTTTCAAGTGAAATTGAAAATTTAACTCAAGAAAACAAGGAATTAAAAGAACATGTAAAAACTTTGACAAATGATAAAGATAATCTTTTAAAAGAAAATGATTCCTTGAAGAATAATAGAAATCTTAAAACTAATGAGAACTTTGAGAAACAAAATAAAGAACTAATGCTTCAAAATAAGAATTACAAGGAAGAGTTAGAAAAAGTAAAACCTTTTGTAGAAAAGTTTACTTTTAGTTCAGAAAAACTAAATATGCTTTTAAATAGTCAACATGCAGTGTTTAATAAAGCTGGACTTGGATTTAAGCCACACAATCAACAAAAACTTTACAAAAACTTTTTCATACCAGCATCTTCTAATATTACCTGCTATGCATGTGGTAAAATAGGTCATAAATCATATGTTTGTAATAGAAGGAAATTAAATACCTTTAAAAGGATTTGGGTTCCAAAAGGAACCAATTTGACTAACCCTAAAGGACCCAAGATGACTTGGGTACCTAAAGTTTCAACTTGATCAATTTTTGCAGGTGTGCCTTGCAACCAAAAATAAAAGAAGAATGTGGTATCTGGATAGTGGTTGCTCAAGGCACATGACTGGGGATGTGAAGCAATTCTCATCACTAGCTGCTATTGATGGTGGAAATGTTACCTTTGGTGATAATGGAAAAAGCAAAATCGTCGGAATTGGTAAAATCCATATCACCCCTAATGCTTATGTAGATAATGTATTATTTGTTGATGGCTTGAAGCATAATCTTTTTAGCATTAGTCAGTTTTGTGATAAAGGTTTTAAAGTAATTTTTGAATCATCTTTGTGCATGGTATCTAGTCTAGATGTCGATGGCATCAAGTTCACTGGTCTTAGGCATGGAAACATTTACATGGTTGATCTTGATGATCTAGCCATGGAAAGTGGTCAATGCCTAGTGGCTAAGGAAGCCAAGGCAAGTGAAACTAGTTGGCTTTGGCATCGTAGGCTAGGGCATGCTAGTATGCAGTTGATTTCAAAATTAAGCAAAAAGAATCTTGTAAAAGAATTGCCAAAACTCACTTTTGAAAAAGATAAAATTTGTGCTGCATGTCAATTTGGAAAACAAACCAAATCTACTTTCAAACCTAAAGGAGTAGTATCTACTACTAGACCCCTTGAATTATTGCATATGGACCTCTTTGGACCAACCAGAACAACTAGTTTGGGAGGTAAAAAATATGGGCTAGTAATTGTAGATGATTACTCACGATTTACTTGGATAATATTTTTAGCTCATAAAGATGAAACTTTTTCAGCTTTTGTTAAATTTCATAAAAGGGTTTCAAACGAAAAAGATCTCACTATTGTTTCTTTGCGTAGTGATCATGGAACTGAATTTGAAAATCATGATTTTGAAACTTTTTGTAATGAAAATGGTATTAGTCATAATTTCTCTGCACCTAGAACACCTCAACAAAATGGGGTGGTAGAAAGAAAGAACAGGACTCTTGAAGAAATGGCACGCACAATGCTTTGCGAAAACGATTTACCTAGATATTTTTGGGCAGAAGCCATTAATACTTCCTGTTACATTTTAAATCGTGTTTTAATTAGACCTATTTTGAAGAAAACACCATATGAGCTTTGGAAAAATCGAAAACCTAATCTCAAGTATTTTCGTGTATTTGGTTGCCGCTGTTTCATATTAAACAATGGCAAAGATAATATCAGTAAATTTGATGCCAAGTCAGATGAGGGTATCTTCTTAGGATACTCTACTTCTAGCAAGGCATACAGGGTCTTCAACAGAAGAACTCTTCTGGTTGAAGAATCAATTCATGTAGTGTTTGATGAATCTAACGAAAAATCTTCTAGAAAAGAAGATTCTATTGATGTTGAAACAGGTACAAAGAAGCTTGGACAATTGACAATCAATGAAGATGAGCCCAAAGGAGATGATGATCAAGAAAGTCAAGATCAAATTCAAGAAATCAATGCAACTTCACCAAAACCATTACCTAAAGAATGGAGGTATGCACATGGACACCCTAAAGAGCTAATAATAGGTGATCCATCAAAGGGGGTAAGTACACGCTCTTCTATTAGAAATATTTGTGATTATTTAGCTTTTGTATCTCAGATAGAGCCTAAGTCAATAGAAGAAGCTGAAAAAGATTGTAACTGGATTAATGCTATGCAAGATGAACTAAATCAATTTAAAAGAAATAATGTTTGGACTTTGACTGAAAGACCCCTTAATGTTTCTGTAATTGGCACAAAATGGGTTTTTAGAAATAAACTTGATGAACATGGTATTGTAATTAGAAACAAAGCTAGACTTGTTGCTAAAGGCTACAACCAGGAAGAAGGGATCGACTTCGATGAGACCTTTGCTCCTGTTGCTAGGCTAGAAGCAATTAGACTTTTACTTGCATTTGCTTGTTTTATAGATTTCAAGTTATTTCAAATGGATGTAAAGAGTGCCTTTTTAAATGGATTTATTGAAGAGGAAGTTTATGTTGAACAACCTCCTGGTTTTGAAAATCATGAATTTCCTAATCATGTCTTTAAATTGCATAAAGCATTGTATGGTTTAAAGCAAGCTCCTAGAGCTTGGTATGATAGATTAAGTTCATTTTTGATGAAAAATGATTTTTCTAGAGGTAATGTAGATAATACATTGTTTTTGAAAAAGAAAAATGATGATCTCTTAGTAGTACAAATATATGTAGATGATATTATTTTTGGTGCTACTAACGAATGTCTTTGTCAAGAATTTGCGAAGTTAATGCAGAATGAGTTCGAGATGAGCATGATGGGAGAACTCAACTTCTTCCTCGGACTCCAAATTAAGCAAACAAAAGAGGGGATCTCCATCAACCAAGCCAAGTACACAAGGGAGATATTAAAAAAGTTTGGGATGGAGACTACAAAACCAATAGGTACCCCTATGAGCTCTTCATGTAAATTAGACAAAGATGATTGTGGTAAATCGGTAGACCAAAAATTATATAGAGGCATGATTGGTTCATTGCTATATCTAACTGCCAGTAGATCAGATATAATGTTTAGTGTCTGTATGTGTGCACGTTTTCAGTCTGCTCCTAAAGAATCACATCTCTTAGCTGTAAAACGTATACTTAGATACTTATCTGGGTCTATCGAAATTGGTCTTTGGTACTCTAGAGAGTCATCATATGAATTAATTGCATATTCTGATGCTGATTTTGCTGGGTATAAACTTGATCGAAAAAGTACTAGTGGAACTTGTCAATTCCTAGGAGTTAATTTGATTTCATGGAGCAGTAAGAAACAGAATTCGGTTGCTCTATCTACGGCGGAAGCCGAATATATAGCAGTTGGAAGCTGTTGTGCTCAGATTCTATGGATCAAACAACAACTCGAGGACTTTGGCATCAAACTAATTAAGACACCCATAAGATGTGATAATACTAGTGCAATCAATTTAACGAAAAATCCTGTACAACATTCAAGAAGCAAACATATTGAAATAAGACATCACTTCATAAGAGATCACGTTCAAAACTCTAATGTGTTGTTAGAATTTATATGTACTGATTATCAATTGGCTGATATATTCACAAAACCATTGAATGAAGATAGATTTTGTATGATTAGAAGAGAACTGGGAGTCATTGATCCTTTTGCTTGAATCTCTTCAATTTTCATCAAAATTCCTCAAAAATAATTTATAAATTCTCAAATTTGGTTAAAGGCTTTTTCTCTAAATTTTATCATTTTTTTTTTTTTACAGAATTTTATTTTAAGTAATTAATTGTTGGAGGTCGACACTTGAGTTTTTCAGAGGTCGACACTTGAGGTCGACACCTAAGTTATGGAGGTCGACACTTGAGGTCGACCCCTGAAAATTCTCAGAGGTCGACACTTGAACGGAAATCTATTTTTTTAAAAACCCCGTCCGCAAGCTTTTTTCCATTTTTTTTCTTTCCTCTCCTTCGTGTGGTCCCCCTCCAACATTCCTAAACCCTAAATAGTAGATTTCCACCCTTCTCCCTCAACCTTTGGGAAATCCTCTCCTCTTCTCTTGCATTTCTTCGATTCAACCCTCTTTTTGACCGTACTTTTGATTTTGGACAACCGAAAGCCTTCGGATCTATCTACCCGCTAATCCCGGTTGTTTTTCAATAGAAAACACTTGTTTCTACCCTCCGTTTCTTACTTTTTCTCCATTTATTCTCTATTTTTCCCACTCTCACAAACCCTATTTCCCCATTTCACATTCTTCTCTTCTTCTCAATCCGCGAACCTCTCTTTCCCTCTCTTTTCCTCTTAGCCTTACCTCTTTGCATTTCTCCCTAAGTTACCCCTCATTCTTACACATGGGTCCGAGAAAACACCAGGCAGTAAGGAAAAGGAGATTGGAACAGGGGCAGGGCAGTACTGAGCGGCGAAGGAAGGTCAGACATGAGCGTGAGCCGACCCCAGAGCCACCTACACCAGTGCCAGCCAGCCTAGTCCGGAAGAGCATTGCTAGTGGTAGGCGCGTAGATATTCCATTCTGGGATCAGCATCACTTCTTCATTGGAGATGTACTGAGAGATGCAGGTCTGGTCCATTTTTGTACGATGTCCGAGAGATTCTACCCAGACCTCATCAGGGAGTTCTATGGATCCATGGCCACTGATGGCATTGGATGGTCTGCTACAGTTCGAGGGATCGAGATTCCAGTGACACCTGAGGTCATCAGTCGCATCTGGAGGATTCCACTTCATGGCACTGCTGCCACTACGATCAGCGACAGAGAGCACGCCTTCAGGTGTATCCTAGAGCGTGAGGATGTTAGCGGCATTTCCACAGTATCCGCTAACCAGCTTTCACTGGAGATGAGAGTGCTGCATCACATCATCGCCCGTATCTTGATTCCGAAGAGCGGGAGATTTGATTTTATCACTGAGCGTGAGCTGGTGTTGATGGTGTCCCTGAGCCAGCGGACTCCCATCAACCTTCCCAGGATCATGCTTCAGCAGATGGGTGAGGCAGCTTCTCACAGGAGACTCGTTCAGCCGTACGGTATGGGACTGACTCAGATATTCAGAGAGCATGGTGTCTCATTCGACGGCATACCCTTCAGTCAGCTACAGCACACAGATACTTATGGAGAGAAATCCCTACATAGGATGGGATTTCGACTGATCAGTGATCGATGGGTACGACGAGAGTCTGGCCAGGAGCCAGATGAGGAGGATGAGATCCGAGCTGCTGAGGCAGGGCCTTCAGGGCCTACTGATCATGGTACACCTCCTCGCCCAGCACCGGAGACAGAGACTGCGGAGCCTGAGCCATTCACGCCACCACCTTCATCAGCTCCGGCACCTACTATCACTGCGACACCACGGAGGACTTCAGTGAGGATATCGGACTTCGAGCAGCGAGTGACTGATCAGATTTCAGAGGTCCGGACAGAGATCACTGGTGTACGGCAGGAGCTTCATGATCTGCGGATACACACAGACACACGCATTAGTGCTCTTTCAGCTAGTATGGATACAGGATTCAGACAGATCCTCAGCTTACTGAGATTAGCACTGCCATCAGGGACTGCAGATCCGACAGTATCTCCTCCACATGATGATGATGATGATGATGATGATGATGCTGATGACTCTAGTGGATACAGTGACAGTGATGGAGATCAGCCTGGAGCAGGTAGATCTGATGTTTCACCTGTAGAGCCGATTCCAGAGATTCCCCCTTCTGCTGATCCTCCTTCCACTGATTTTCCGAGTTCAGATCCTCCAGCCACAGCTGTGCCAGTTGATATCGAGCCTACAGAGTCACTATTTGAGACTATCACTGGGATTCCGGATGACATAGATGAGCATACAGAGATAGACATCGATGATCCCACAGCTTATGAGCTAGTCAGCAGGCAGACTCCAGCTCAGTCTACTCAGCATGCTGATCCGTCCACTCCTTCAGCTACTGCCTCTGTCTCGACTTCTGTGGAGTCCTTACCTAGGACTTATAGATCTCGTAGGACTACCCCTAGGTCTGGTCCCTCTCTGAGGACTCGGAGTTCCTCACATAGGACTCCAAAATCCTCATCTAGGATCATGGCTCCTGTATCTTTTGACATACCTTCTGATGAGGAGTAGCCTCATAGTTTTATTGTTGTACTTAGTTTGCTTGTGTATGATCTGCTGTATCAGTATCTTGTGCCTACTTTATAGGCAATTTTGTAACTGTATACACTTGTTTTTATCTATCTTGTGACTTTTTATCAATATTGTGACATTTTGTGACATTTTATCTGATACCAGCTCTCAATATTTAAAAACCCTCAAGTTTAAAATGCTTTATTATATTGAATGCACAAATTGAGGGGGAGCATGTATTCTATGCACCTAAATACTTCATTATAATTGAACATAAGTCTCATTACTATATCTTTCTCTATAACAATAAACTTTTTGATTCTTGACAAAAAGGGGGAGTAGAAAAGTAGAGTAGTATATATGTATTTATGAGACTCCATCTTATGAGTAGTAAAGTTTATATGATTCTTATCTTTTTTGACTTATGAGAATGTTTTCACAAAAAGAAGAAATAAATGAAAAGTAAAATCTTTTTGACTATTGAGAATATCTTCACAAAATTTTTATGATACACTCTTGCATGAAAGGATACTTCGAAAATTTTTATTATTGCTATATTTTGCTCTTGGACTTAATTGCATATATACTCAAGGTTTTGTCATCATCAAAAAGGGAGAGATTGTTGGCTTTGACTCCTTAGTTTTGATGATTAACAAAAGGTTGAGTATATGTTTGGACTAATGTTTAATCTCAAGATAAAGTTTCAAGACTTAGGTTATTCAAAAAGAGTATCATAAGGACAATGATGAAACCAAGTTTACCTGATTTGGAAATGAGCTCTTCTACCTTGAACAAGATCAAAATTCTCATAATGGACCTTCTTGTTAAGAAATATTTGGCAAAAGAAACAAAGACTTAAAGAAACTCAAGCATGGCACGCATATCTCAAGAGTTTCAGAAAAATTCAGATCAGAGGTCGACCACCAGAGGTCGACACCTTGTCAAAGGTCGACCACCAGAGGTCGACTCATGAAGAGAAGAAAAGTTCAGCATGGCCGGCACGGCAAAGTCTCAGTGGCACGCTTCAGAGGTCGACCACCAGAGGTCAACACCTGTCCAGAGGTCGACACCAGAGGTCGACTCATAGCCTGAGAATTCAAAATGGGCAGAACTATGGTACTCTGAACTTTTGCCTAAAATATACTGGAGGTCGACTCATGAGGTCGACACTTGATCCAGAGGTCGACTCATGAGGTCGACTCATGGCATAACGGCTAGTTTTTCTGAACTTCTGATTTGATTTCTAACGGCCATAAACGGCCATATTTTTGAATCTAACGGTCTTGTGGAGTTGTTTCAGCATGAATGAGGTATTTAACCTCCACCAAACTTCAAAAAAGACAAGGAGACAAAGTGAAAAAGTGTTGATTCAAAGTACAAAGCCTTCAATCACTTCCAAGCAAAAAGAGTGAGAAAACCAAGAGATTCCCTAGCCAAAAAGTCTTCCATCTTTGAGGAATCCAACATTCAAGTGTTTGGCATTTAGTGAGGTCCAAAGATTCCAAGGGAAAAGGCTTGAAGAGTCTCCATCAAGAGCTTCAACGAATTTATTATTGCTCAAAAGGAGTTTGTTTAGTTTTAATTCATTGTATTCATACTCTTTTGTCTTTAGCTAGTTTCAAGGGAATTTGAAACTAGAGTGAGGTTTGTTGGTGAGCCAATTGATAAAACCAACTAGGGTTGCTTGTTAGCCCGAAGCCAAAACAAGTGAGTGAGGTTTGTTGGTGAGCCAATTGATAAAACCAACTAGGGTTGCTTGTTAGCCCGAAGCCAAAACAAGTGAGTAAGGTTTGTTGGTGATCCAATTGATAAAACCAACTAGGGTTGCTTGTTAGCCCGAAGCCAAAACAAGTGTGTAAGGTTTTGACTTGTGAGCCTGGTAAAACAAGTCGGCTGTAATCTAAAGATTATAGTGAAATTCCCAAGTGGAGCTTGGGGAGTGGATGTAGGTGCTAGGTGCACCGAACCACTATATTTCTTGTATGTTTGCATTGCCTTTCTCTTTAACTTCTTTAGCTCTTTAATTGCCATTTTATTTCATTGCTTCCGTTGCACAATTCTTAAAGCACTATCACTCTTCACCTTAAAACTTGATAGCACATATATTGCCTTAAATTTTTAAATACCCAATTCACCCCCCCTCTTGGGCACCATATCTGGGCAACATATATGATATTGAAATATTCTCTAAAAAATAGAGAAAATAAAGGTTGGCCTTATAAGCTGGCCACAATCCGACAAATAGAGTTAGTCTGACCCACCAACTCATCGGTAATAAATGATTAGTATAATTAATAAAAAGGTTGGCCTGATAAGCTAACCATAATCCGACAAGTGGAGTTAGCCTGACCCACAAACTCATCGGTACTTAATGATCAGAAGAACTGATCAAAAGGTCGTATTGATAAGATCACAATCCAATAAATTATGTTGATCTGACCCACTAGTTCATTTGTATTCAATGATTTGCTTATCAATTAAAAAGTTAATCGTATAACAAGTGATGGTGAACGATGTAGTTTATTATTTTATCAATGATGTTGTTCTAAAATATCTGAAAGTATAATCTGGTATATTGATGGAAAGTAAAAGACTTCATTAATATTCTTTATATAGAGGTTGCCAATGGCTATGATTTATGGTCCAAATTTTGAGATATCAGGAGATTTCGACATGTTTAAGATCTTGATTTGGTGGGAATCCATGCGCTGCTTCTGATTCTCTGAAAGTCAGTTATAAAATATGTATGCAAAGGCATGTGATTTGATTTTGAATTCGAATCTTGTATGGCCTCTTATGTCCTGACAAATGCGGTTATATGATCTGTCGATCAACTGCTCTTCTGATAGAAAGTTAACACTTAGCAAATTTGGTATGATGGCTTATTAGACTTTGCCCAAGAAAAATCTTTACAAGGTATACTTTTTCTTAAAAAAATTAAAGAAAAAGAGATAGGATATTCAGTAAATCAGATGAAACCATTATATCGCCCATGAGCAAGTTAAAAGTTAAAGGCCCGGTTAATTCAGAGGTATTTGGTAGGTGTTGACTTCTCATTTAGGAAGAATCAGAAATCATGCTTTCCAATCAAATTTTTTTGTTTAAGATTCTTGTTTGATGAACTTGTTCAGAATTGTTTTAACTAAATTTTTTCGAATAAGAATTAGTTTTTTGAATAATTTTATGATTAGATCGATCTTCCTTGAAAATTTCTCTGTTTGATCCGATGATTTTATACATAGAAAATTTTTCCATTTACAAAAAGTGCAACTTTTGCAATTCGAGAAACAATGCCAAAAAGAAAGATTCTTCATTTTCTGTTTAAAGCAAAATAAGTTCTTATATCACTGATCATTTACATTTTGTTTGACTATATTTTCTTCTATTTCAACTTGATCTGCCATAAGAACTATTGGTACATTTTCTAGAACATGAAAATCTGGCGCCGGTTCTTTGGTTTGGTCGTCGATTGTGTCTTCGGGTTGATTTGTAGTTTGTTCTCTGACCTGATCTTCCTTGTCAAAACTTTCTTCATTGGAGTCCTCATCATCGGAGTCTTCCTCTATCGTTGAAGTGTCTAGGTCAGGGTAATGTTTGTTTACCTTATTCAAACAATCGGCAAGACCTAGGCTATAGCTTTCTACCCCTGCCTCATCGAGTTTATCATCGAAAGCTTTTGATTGAACATATGCTTTTACAGCCCCGTTAACGGCTTGTTCAATCCTTTTAGTTGTCATTAAAACTTTCTCTTCAGCCGCTAAAACCTTCTTTTCCGCCGTTAAGATCTTTTCTACAACTCCCTCTAACTTAAGAGACATTGATTGGATTTTCTTATTTTTCTTCTTCAACTTTGATTCCATAATATTTATTTTTGACTTTGTTTCTTTCAGCTCTGCTTCTAGAGGTGACGTATTGATTGCTGATTCTTCCAGTTTCTTTTCCATGGCAGTCTTTAGTTCTTCAGCAACTTCTTTTTCTGCCTCGGCAACCTTCACCTCGTTCTACATGGTTTTGCGGAATTGGTCAAAATTTTTTAAACTCTCATCCATGATTCAGATTCCATGAATGAGATATTTATTTATATTTCATATTAGTCAGATTTAATAATAATAAAAAAAAACAAAAATGATTAACTTTTCAAAAAAAAAGAGAGCATGTTTTATCCCATACCTTTAGTAATGTGGGATGAAGTAACAAGATGGTGTCATCAATCTGCTGGGATTTAGTGATTTCCCAGTCTCAGAATTATGATGGAGTTCAGAAGATGACGGGCCAGCATTGGGTCATTCAGGCCCGAATCATCGGTATATACGAGAAAATCGGTCAAAATATTTGCAGCCAGAGTTCTCTCTTCTTCTTCTTCCCTCATTAGCTTTTTCTTTATCAGTCTGGTCGGTAGAAGGTAATGATGAACTAGCTCCTAAAAATTCCATTGGTCATCTTTCCTGAATTCGAGGTTGAAGGGATGCTGATAGTAGGACTTCATCATCCTCCGACACACTGGCTATTAGAATCAGAGAATTAAGGCTCGCTGCAACTGTTGGAGCCATTTGGTTTATCGGATTAGCTTTCTTCAGCTTTTTAATCCTTTTTTCTTCGTGAATAAAGGAGGTGGCTTCTGTTTTTCTTTTCTTTGAAAGTTTTTGAAGCTTCCGAATGTCCACCATGATTGATGTATCTGCAGTAATTGAGAAGTCAAACAAAGATTAAGATTGATTGTTAAGAAGTAAATGAAGAAGTAACGTCAACAATGAAGATACCTAAAGAATGTTTGGGGTTGATTTCTACTGAATAAAGCCCTCTTTCGTCGAGGAGTTCTTTAATCGAAGGAACCTCCATCCCCGTATGTTTCTCGTATTCTTCTTGGTAAGCAGTTAAGACTTTCTTGCCATCACTGGTAGTCAGTCGAGGTTCCCTATGGCTAATAGTAAAGTCCCAAGGGATCTTGGAGATAATGTAAAAGAAGCTGGGCTTCCAACCATGAATGGCCGAAGGAAGCCTCGAGATAAATTTCCAACCACGGCATGGATTAATCACCCACCAACCATGACCATGAAAGTCCTGTTTCTATACGAATAATGTGGTGAAAAGAGAAGTTTTAGGGACTATACCTGCATGCTTGCAAAGAACCAAGAATGCGCAAATGATTCGGATGCTATTCGGAGTCAGCTGAGATGGTAGTACCTGATACAATCTAAAGATTATAAGAAAAAAATGGTGAATAGAAAATCAAAGACCAGCTCTTAGATGTTCCTCATAGATTGTCAGATTACAGGGTGGAGGCCTATCTATTTGGTCATCAGGATTGGGAAGGATAACAGCATACTCATCCGAGATATTGTAGTGTTGTTTCAAAGATAGGATTCGATGTTCGGTTAAGGTGGATCTAATGTCTCCTATCTTTAATGACTCAGCTTGTTTTTTCTGTTGTTGGGAGGTGGATTCCTTAGGGTTTTTGACATGACTGACCTCTAATATCCTAGCCATAATCGAAAAAAGAAATAGAGGAAGATTAACTTAAAAGAAAAGGCAAAAAAAGAATAGAGACCGACTTGAGAATTCTCTTTTGCTCCTAAGGCGAAGAGATTGAAATGGTAAAAACCTATTTTTCTGAGAAGGATGGTGTTTATATAGTATCCTTCAATGGTTTAAGATTTTCCTCGATTAATGAGACTGATTCAGATCTTGCCACCTATCCCTAAATATCTGATAAAATGTTGGGTTTCTCGAAGGATCGAAATATCTCTTAATAATCTGGTGGCAATAATTTATTAACAAGATGGAGGCATTTATTTTTGGTGAAGATTTTTCAGCTTTCTTGGATTTTGAAAATTACAATGATGAGAAGAGGATACGGCTGTTAGTTATTATAACCGCCTCCTTAATCAGAGTTCGACATGTCATCAAAGCGTGCTGCCCCAAAATAGAAGCTTTTGACAGTTTCTGATTTCCAATTAATGAATTCAAAAACTGAGGGGACTAGTGTTGGGATATGACAAGTTTGATATATTTATGCTGGTCTATTAAAACCTTGAACCTGGCTGATCAATGCCCAAGAGGCACAAAGGCTGATCAATGTCTAAGAGATGTAAAGTCGATCAATATCCAAGAGGCACAAAGGCTGATCAATGTTTAAGAGACATAAAGCCGATCAATGCCCAATAGGTACAAGTATGATCAATTCCCAATAGGCACAAGTATGATCAATGCCCAATAGGCATAAATATGATCAATGTCCAATAGGCACAAGTATGATCAATGCCCAATAGGCACAAGTATGATCAATGCCCAATAGGCACAAGTATGATCAATGCCAGAAAGGCACAAATCTGATCGATGCCCAAGAGGTATAAATATGAAGGTGTAAATATGATCAATGCCCAATAGGCACAAGTATGATCAATGCCTAAGAGGCACAAAGCTAATCAACGTCTAAGAGATGTAAAGCTGATCAATGCCTAATAGACACAAGTATGATCAATGCCCAAGAGGCACAAGGCTGATCATTGTCTAAGAGATATAAAGCTGATCAATGCATAATAGGCACAAATATGATCCATATTCAAGAAACATGAAGCCGATCAATGCTCAACAAGCATAAGATTGACTAACTTCCAGGTAATTGGCAAACTTTTATGAAAGGTAAAGCTTATTAATATTCAAATAATGCAGAGATCGTTCAACCTCTGGAGAAGGGCTGATCAACTATAGATGAAGAGCTGATCAACTATAGATGAAGAGCTGATCGACTATAGATGAAGAGTTGATCAACTATAGATGAAGAGCTGATCAACTATCGATGAAGATCTGACCAACTAGAGATGAAGGGCTGACCAACTATAGATGAAGGGTTGATCAACTAGGGATGAAAGGCTGATCAATTATGGATGACCCTCATTGCACGTGCTCACGGTCTTGGATTTTCCATTTAACAGCTAGATGTTAGCTATAAGCGATTTATTTCGTGGCCTATAAATACCTTCAAATGCGATGGTGATGGGACTTCTGATACTTCTTCTTTTTCATGCCATTCTTGACCTAGTTTTCCTTCAGATCATATCTGTTCCAGTCCAGATGCCATTAACAAGCTTGAGAGCAACCCCAACACCCAGATCCTCTAAGAAGATGGTGGAGAGCTAGATTAAATCAGCTCGATCCACTTTTCTTTTGATCCAGGCTTGTTGTAGTTTGTTTGGATGCAACATATGTTATTGTCCATTAACTCCATGGATGATTCATAGACACATCAATATGAATGAAACTAATGCCCTTTATTAATAAATAAGAATTAAGTACAAAGTTAATACCCTAAATATTGTAATGTGTCAAGCCAACATGGCTTTCAAGACATACATCTAGTAGAACGGAGTCAGGGATCTCGAACATCCTCCATACAAGAAGGAGATCCTCACAAGTCATCATCAAAGCAATGTCGGCTGGAATGCCGGGCACCCTAACAGAAGGAGTTGGTGGAGGGGGAGCCACAGGAGTACCAATGACGATCCCCGTCCAGCGAGGACCCCTACGGAACACAACTTGAACTTCCTCCTCCTTGCTATCCAAGGAAGGAGAACTCAGCTGGGATGGCCCTGTCCCATCGGAGGGACCCTGGTAGTGGTGCCCATTGCCAGAGGGACTCATTAGGACCAAGGAAGGAAAAGAAAATGAAGGAAGGAGGGAACAAAAGGACCTAGCAGGAATGCTCCCATGGTTCGAACCGAAGTAGGGGAGAAAGAGGCGAAGAGAGGGTAAGAGAGGGTCTAACATGCTAAGACCTTGCAACCTTGCTCAAGAAAATGGAGGAAAATTGCTCTGCAGAAGAAGTTTTGCCCTTGCTACTTGAAGTCCCTTTCAAATATCCCAAAGCCCCCATCACCTCGTACCTTTCACGAGAGTATGCCATATCTCACCCCAAACTAGCTGGAGGGCGCCACATGTTAGGATCCACTAGTAGCGGTGCTCCGATTTCGAAGGCTACTTCTTTGAGCCTGGCAAGGCAATTATGGCCCTTCGAAGAGGGGCAAAGTGACATCACCCTGTTGGTGCAGGGGCACGGTCTCTGGGGCATCGGTGCATGAGGTGTTGATGGTGCAGGAGACACGCCCCTCCATATAAGCATGGTCATTACTCCAATCACCCTGAGCACCGTTTCATCCTCCGGGCTCAGGAGTGGGGATAGCTGAGATGGGGTTTTTGCTGACATGGCACTTCCATGGAAGTCGGCCCCTGTTTGACAACAATGATGGCAGGGGACTCGCTGCCTGGATACAGTAGCCTGGTGAAGAGCCAAGACGAGCCCTCTTACCGAGGTCAGCTCCCGACTGGGGTCGTGGTCATTGGTGGGGACTCCAGGATCAGACTCAGATCGCTGTATCTCATATGGTTTAATTAGTCATGTGTCAAAGTTTTGAAAATTTTGTTATCAATTAAGATTGAGTCCTGTAATAAGTTGAGGTTAGTTGATTTGTCTCAACCCTTAACCTATTTAGTATCGAGTCCTGTACTTCAGTTTTGAGTCTAGTATGAGTTCAATTTTTATACAAGAGAGGAGGTTAACCTATTTTGCAGTTCCACCATGCCACATCCAGTAGTCAGAGGCCACTACATCAGCCCAATGGATTTTGTGTGACAACCCAGGATCTAAGATGCTTCCAAAAGCACTGATTCTTTCCAAATGCCCTCCAGATACCCAGATTCCAGTCTAGATGCTAGAGCATATTCTCAAACCAGGGCATCCATGATTCCAGAGATCTACCTGCATCCCAACCCAAGGAAATCATCCTAGGCACGAAGCCCAAGCCCTTAAGAAGCAAGATTCTAGCCAAATTCCCTAGAATTGCCAGCCCATGCACCTAGCCCCTGGAAGCCCACCTGGGCCCCTTAAAAACTCGCCTAAGCCCATGAAGGAGGCATCCTTTTTGCTGCACCAAGGTGGGCTTAAGTCCTAGGCACCAAGTCCAAGCTCAAAGAGAGGTGTCCTTATGTAAGAAGGAGAAGACTAGTCTAACCTAGTTAGGATTTATGTTCCTAGTTGTTTTAAGATTAGTTTTTCTAACCTAGCTAGGAGTGGTTGTTTTAACACTAGTATGTAACTCTAGTTAGAGCACTTGGGGAACATCTATAAATACCCCACACCTCCCATTCTTGTAAGCAATTTTATTCATGATATCAAAACACTGGTGAAATTTATTTGAGCTTGCAAGCTTGTATTACTTTATTTTTTTCGGTTTGTTTGGTTCCTTGTTCTTGTGTTGGCCGACCATCCCTTGCAATCCTCCATGCCCACAATAGCAAACCAAGCTTCCAAGTATCAGCCACGTCTTTAAGGAGCAGCCTTGAAGACGACCCATATCAACAACTTCATCTGCTTCCTTGCCGCCCAGCTTCTATACCATAACCTGATTCCTTTTAAATCATAGTTCTTTCCTTTTTTAATTACTATTTTAATTGACCCTTGACATTTTGCAGGATCCCCAAAGTGTTATGACTCCCCAAAAAAGGCTTTCCTTGCCTCTAGGAATGCCCAAATCAGCCATCTAGTCAAGCAAACCGAGCTTCATCTTCCAGGCATTAATCTGAGAGCTGTGTGACCCCTTCGATTGTAGATTCTTCAAATCACTGATTGGTAACATCCTTCCCTTCTTTTAATTTATAATTTGATGAATATAAGCTATCCTAATCCGGGAGTTTCTCAATTCTCAGGTTCTGAAATTTATTATTTTGCATGGGTTTGCCTACGATACGATGATCTTTGCATTGCTAGACTTTCTGCTATTTCCTTATTTTTGGAATCTAGCCTGCAAATAAAATTATAAAAAAAATAAAAATAAATTAATTTACTATATTTTTTATATATGTTTAGCAATTCTTAGAGTCATCTTGTAACAGTTTTGTATCAGAGCATGTTTAGGATAGCATTCATCAGCATTAGGAACACAAACCCTAATTTCTGCATCCTGTCCACTTCATTAGGTGTCTAGGTTTCATCTGATTTTGGCATCTTAAATATTTTATTTTTCTATAAAATTTGCACTTCATGTCCATTGTTATGTCCTAATAATTTTCATAATTTTTAATTAATTTTATGGAAACCCTAATTTTTTTAAATTTGACATATTAGGAACCCTAACAAAAAATCTGATAATTCTGCATCAGTCCGAAAACCCTAGGATTTGCATTATCAATTGATTTTAGTTTTGCATCATATATGGTAGAGGTCATCATCACCATCCATCCTCTGTTCTATAGTTTTTCTGATTTTTTTTTGCATCAAAATCTATGTCAATAATTGCATCATCCAAAACCCTAATTTCTTGAATTCTGCTATTTTGCATACTTGTTCAACCAAAACCTAATTAACTTCCAAACACTCCAATCCCAAGCCAAACTTTGATTGATAACCCCAGTTAACTTAAACCTAACTTGACACATCATAAATCATTAAAAAATATTTTATTTTTTACTGTGTTTTAGTTTGCATTAGGATTCATTGTATGTTCATCATCTTTTAAATTGATCTTAAGGGCAATTTAATATTTCAGATCAGGGCAGGAGATCATAACCTGTCCTGGGCCCAAAACAACCATCCTGCATTTCCACCCAAGCCTTAATTAAAATTGATTAGACTTAATTTATCCTAGAGGGCTAGGTGACACCAACAAGTCGGGTTTGAATTATGTGAGCCAACTAGTGCATTTAATCCTGTGGCTATTACTGAAATCTAGTATCTAAGGCTGATGGTCCAGAGTCAACCGACCTAAGTGGTTTTATGGTTTTTAATTGGGTCCCTACGAAAGCAGGAGGGGCCTCCCACACTTCCACCCTCTACCTGGCCAGAGGAAGGATTAGCTACTGGGTTATGTGTAAGTTGAGCTGACCGATTCAGTTTTGGCTCTAGGTCTAGGAAACCCTAGATTAAGCTAACCCATTTTGCATGCTTGGCTACACCATCTCATTCTGACTGATTGTTTGATTGCATGACCACTAGGTAAGGAACCCAATACCAGAAGTCTGCACTCCAACCCAGCTCAGCCATGGATTCCAATTTTGAGACTTTCATGAAAGCCATGACTGACCAGATTGCCCAATTGACCATCCAATCTCAAAACCAGTTTACCTAACTAAACCAATCCAATACCCAAATTAATACTAAGCTTGACCAACTGATCCAATCAAGTAATCAAGTAATCCATAGTTTTGACCAAGTAGGAGATCAGTTAGAAACCCTAGGCAAGACCTATAGAGTTGAATCCTTGCCCTCGGAGCCCCAGGAATCCATAGTCCCTAAATATGAACCCAGTAGTAACCCCATATCTCTCGGTCAATTTGAACCCTATAGGATCAATACCCTAGATTTGAGCCTAATATTAGTTAGGTATCCCTTAGCCAACCCCCTCTTACTATCTCATTGGTTCACCAACAAGATATTGAAGAGGAGATATATGAGGCTGACCCAAGCTTAGTGACGAGTATGAGGAGGAAGAAGAGGAGTTCCCCATAGATGACGTTGGATTAGTTGAACCTGACCATACTCAGGTAGAAACCAACCAAGAATTAGTTGACCAAGTAGATAGTCAAGTAGAAGACCGGTTAGAGGAAGAGAATCCAATTATAGAGCCTAGTCCTGAATTTCCCGAGCCAAAAGAATTTATTAAGGACTTGATTTCTTATCAGTACCCTTAGGATGAATTCACTCTTTTGACTCCCATTGATCTCTTCCCCAAAATTAGTGATCCATTTTTTCATCATGCCAACCCAGTAGATATGCCTTAACCTCATAAGATCAACCTTTTAGTATAGGACTTATCCTTGAAACACTTTCTTGTCTCCTAGTCTATCAAATTAACCCCAAACCCTTTTCTTACTTTCCACCCAATCAGACTAATCCTGAACCCACCTCTTATTTTCTACCATTTCCGGAAACTTCTTCTATTTTCTTTACTATTAGGTTGCATTTTATAGGAATTTGCATGATGCATTCATTCTTTAAGCATGTCATATTTGCATCTTACTTTAGGAGAACCCTATGGTACCTAGTAGGAGTACATAGTAAGTTCTCATGTTTCTGCTATGCTAGGGTCAAACCTAAAGAGTCTATAATCTATTAGGTTTTGTCCCGTAGAGTCCAGTAAATTTCCTTCAAAAGGATGTCTAGTCGAGTCTTTTAGGTGTCAGTCTTGAGTCCAATAAAATTCAAAATCCTAACCCATTTGTCTGTACCTGTACTAGCCTCTTCATAGCATATGCATCATAAAATTAGTCAAGAACTGAATATAAATAATGAACTAAATAATAACTTGGCTAATTCTCAAAAAGAAAGATAAAGACTTTTATGCAGAGGAATATGTGACTGTTAAAAAATTTTCAGCTCGCGAAGCTGTCCCATTCAAAATAATGAATAGTAGTGGACCCAATGCCTATGTGCCTGAGATATCACCTGATTTAGGTATTAGCTCCACCTTCAACATCTCAAACTTTGTAAAGTCTAGGGAACCAGCAGTTATACCCAGCGAGTCCCTTGATCCACTCCCATTTTTTAAGAGAGAATCCATCCCTTAGCGACCACATATAATTTGGCCTTTTGATGAGGTAAAGATTGAAAGACCTCTGGACAATTAAGCTATCAATACCCAGGATTGAGACTGTCAGTGGTACTTAGTTCGGTGGCAAGGTCAGCTAGAATTTGAGGACTTGTGGAATGCTGGTGCGGATCTACAAAGCCTCAACCCAAACCCACCTTGAGCCAAATTGACCCATACTCGACGGGATCGAGTTCCTCTTGCCCTGGGAGAATTGGTGGGGACACCAGGATCAAACGCAGATCACTGGATCCCATATGGCTTAATTAGTCATGTGTCAAAGTTTTGAAAATTTTGTAATCAACTAAGATTAAGTCCAGTAATAAATTGAGGTTAGTTGATTCGTCTCAACCCTCAACCTAGTCAGTATCGAGTCCTGTACTTCAGTTTTGAGTCCAGTATGAGCCCAATTTTTATACAAGAAAAGAGGTTACCCTATTTTGGAGTTCCACCAGGCCACATCTTGGAGTCAGAGGCCACTACATCAGACCAGTGGATTTTGTGTGATGACCCAGGATCCAAGATGCTTCTAGAAAGCCTGATTCCATCCAGATGCCCTCTAGCTGCCAGATTCCAGTCCAGATGCCAGAGCATATTTCCAAACCAAGGAATCCATGATTCCAGAGACCAACCTGCATCTTAGCCTAAGGAAATTAGCCCAGGTGCAAAGCCCAAGACCTTAAGAAGCAAGATTCCAGCCAGATTCTTTGGAATATGCCACCAATGCGCCTAGCCCCGGAAGCCCACCTGGGGCCCTCAAAAATTCACCCAAGCCCCTCAAGAATTCACCCAAGCCCATAAAAGAGGCATCCTTGCTGCTGCCCAAAGGTCCAAAACTGAATTTGAGGAGTTTGACCAAGTCCAATCTCAAAGAGAGGTGTCCTTAAGTGAGAAGGAGAAGACTAGTCTAACCTAGTTAGGATTTATGTTCCTAGTTGTTTTAAGATTTGTTTTTCTAACCTAGCTAGGAGTGGTTATTTTAACACAAGTATGAAACCCTAGTTAGAAGACTTGGAGAACATCTATAAATACTCAACCCCTCCCCCTCTTGTAAGCAATTTTATTCATGATATCAAAACCCTGGTAAAATTTATTTGAGCTTAAGAGCTTGTATTACTTTATTTTTTTTGGTTTGTTTGGTTCCTTGTTCTTATGTTGGCTGACCATCCCTTGCAATCCTTCATGCCCAAAGCAGCAAACCAAGCTTCCAAGCATCAGCCACGTCCTTAAAGAGTAGCCTTGAAGATGCCCCAGATCAACAGCTTCATATGCTTCCTTGCCGCCCAGCTTCTAAACCCTAACCTGATTCCTTCCAAACCCTAGTACTTTCATTTATTTAATTGCTATTTTGATTGACCCTTGACATTTTGCAGGATCCCAAAGGTGTTTCACCTCCCTAGAGGAGGCTTTCCTTGCCTCCAAGATCGCCAAAATCAGCCATCTAATCAAGGGAATCGAGCTTCATCTTCCAGGCATCAATCTGAGAGCTTTGACCCCTTCAATTACAGATTCCTCAAATGACTGATTGGTAACATCCTTCCCTTCTTTTAATTTTTGATTTGATGAAGATAAGCTATCCTAATCTAAGAGTTTCTCAATTCTCGGGTCTTGGAATTTATTATTTTGCATGAGTTTGCCTGCAATACGATGATTCTTTGCATTGCAAGTCTTTTTGCTAGTTCTTACTTTATTTTAGGAATCTAGCTTGTAAATAAAATTATAAAAAAATCAAAAAAAAAAAAAATTACTATTTTTTTCATGCATGTTTAGCAATTCTTAGAGTCATCCCGCATCACTCATGCTACCAAGGCAAGCCCTCCTGTCGGGGTCAGCTCCTAGCTGGGGTCATGCTTACATGGCAAGCCCTCTATCTGAGGCCAGCTTCCAGTCGGGGTCATGCTCACGCTGCCGAGATGAGCCCTCCTACTGAGGTTAGCTCTTATCTAGGGTCGTGCTAATGAGGTGAGCCATCTATTTGGGGAAAGCTCCCGACTAGGGTTATGCTCATGCTGCTAAAGTGAGCCCTCCTACCAAGATTAGCTCCCAGCCGGTGTCATGCTCATGAGATGAGCCCTCCATCTAAGGCTAGCTCCCAGTCGGGGTCATGCTCCAGCTACCAAGGTGAGCCCTCCTATCAAGGTCAACTCCTAGTCGAGGTCATGCTCATGAGGCGAGCCCTCCATCTATGGCTAACTCCCTGCTGGGGTCGTGCTCATGCTACAAAGGGTGAGACTCTCCCCCTTCTATTTGCCTCACTAGGGCCCCAAAAATTCTTGCTAGCGGTAAAAGAAGGGTCAATAGGAATTCAAACTGCAGCAAGGGGGTTACTGGCCACTTGCAACCTCCATGGAGTGGTGCATGTCCTGCCATAAATTCAAACTCTGCAACACACCATCCCCATGCCCTGAGCAGCATGCAGGCCGATAAGTTCGGGCCCTATAGTGTGCCACCACATCGACGACCATGCAGTCGGGGGTCTCAAACTCTGTGACACGGTACGTGAACCTCCCCTGAGATGAGTACTCCATTAAGGCCCTAGGACCCTATGACGCTCCGACAATCCCTCCATGAATGGAAGTGCCTCAACATGGCACGGGGGCTCGACCACATGACATCCACCCCTTCCACGAGGTGCCGTACAACCAGAAAGACAAGACCTAGACCACACATGCGTACACCCCCAATAGAAGGGTTTTGCCCAAAGGATCAGTCAGACATAGAGGAGGCTGTAGGCGATGATAAGCCCCTCCTAGAGAGGACACATAAAAAGGGACACCTGGTCAAAGCCCCAGACCTGCTCTGGGCCACCCCACATACATAAGGTCAAAGAGAGAAGATGAAAAAGGAGAGGTAAGCAAATAGATGGAGAATAGGGGCAAGCAACCACTCAAGTGAACCTCTCTACTTCTCTCATTTCTCTCAACCCATATTTGTTCCATTTTTCACCCTCTACACGGAGAGTTCCCAAGCTCTCCGCCATAGAGGTTCTATTCTTGTTGATCGTCCCACTGACTTGATCGTTGGAGTGTCCCTGCCAAAATCCCTGGCCTGGTTCTTCTCTGTTTTATAGGTCATCCCACCAAGGAATCGACCAGAAGAGATGACCAAGTGCCCCCCGGGAACCCGACGCATCAGAGCTACAAGCCATGGCGATCTTAGCAGCAACAGCCTCCATATTGGCTTCTATCAATGCACCAGTCTCAACCTTTGTCTGCTTGATGGCCTCCCTCACCAAGCTTCACCATGTTGATGTTGTGCTGGTCGCGGCAGCCTGGGACACTTTGGGTGGAGCTGGGTCAGCCTCGGGTTTGACTGGTTCCACTATGGTAGCTTCTATGGCAGGCCTACCTTGCTTGGATCCCCCTCAGGCTCGTCGACAACAACATCATACAGGTCCAGGAGGTGGAAGAGCTGTACCATCTTCTTCTTGCATTCTTTAAAACCATTAAAGAATGCTTCGCAGACAGCCTCCCTCATTTCATCCTCAAACACTGTCGGAGCCTTGTACTGCAAGATGGACAATGCCACTCATAACTTCTAATGAGGATATTAGATTAGACATAGACTTCAAGCTTCACTTAGTTCTCTAAGTCATCTGTTGGTCAATTTTTGCTAAGTCTTGTAATAGGATTCTGAGTCTTGTAATTTACTAGTTTTGTGTCTCTTATATCAAAGTGAGCCAAGTTTTGTAATAAGTTGAATTTGTTGAGTCCTATTACTTGAGTTCATTTATAAGTTGAGTTTACTTGAGTCCTATAATTTTCAAGTACAAGAGGAGAGGATCCCTAGACCAGGAGTTTTATAAGGCCTCACCAAGGAGCTGGAGACCTTGCAACTACACCCTACTTGACCTTTCATGCCGCCCAAGTCCATGAAGCCTACACACTTGAACATACCAGGCGTCCCATGGAATATTCCTTCTCCTAGGCACCCCAGCAAAGAAGCTCACGAAGAAGTGGCACCCTAGATCTCTAGCCTTGGCACCCCAGTCTAAGGCCCATAGCAGTTGGCGCCCCTCCCTGGCCCATTTATGTTGGCACCCTCCTCCAAGGCCTTTGACCAGTCAAAGAAGGTGTCATCCCAGCCCAACAAGGATTGAAGCAGTCTAAGCCCAAGAGGAGACCCTTTGACCAAGTCCAAGGAGGCCCAAGAGAAGGCCAGGTCAAAAAAGAATATTCTTCTCACAAGTAAACAAGGAATTGTAATCATCTTCCTATCAAAATTTATAATCCTCTTCCTACTCAAACCTTGTAATCCAATCCTAACAAGGAGAGGAACCCAATCCTAATAAGAAGAGGACCTGGGTGAAGCTATAAATACCCACCCCCTCCTCCTCTTGTAAAACAATCTCTTTTCATGAATTAAAACTCTGATGAATTTTTCTTGTGACAATTTGTGTTCTTTGGAAGTGTGTGTGAGACTTGTTCATTTTTCTTCTTACTAAATCCTAGCCATTGTCCATCCAAGAAATAGCCCTAAGATGCCAACCATCAGCCCTCTCCAAGATCTAGAACCTTGAAGCTTCCGCCAAGGCCACCAACCCCTGCAACTCCATCTTTGAATTGTCCTTCAACCCGATCTCCAGTTTCTTATTTTTCTCATCTTATTTATCTCTAACCTTTGACGTTTGCAGGATTCATCCGGTGCCATACCCTTGGATGACATTTTCTTTGCCTCTGAACGAAGCTGATAAAAAGCCAGCAGATCCATGAGAAAGTGACCGAATCATCCAGGCACCGATCTAAGTGGAGCGATCTCTTCTACAGCAACTAGGAATCAATGCTTAATATGTTAAACCTAATTCCCCTCTCTCTTTTTTTGATTTCTTGAAGTTGCACATGCTCCTAATAGGCCTTCTTAGACCTAGGATCCTTTACTTGCTTTATTTCGTTGATAGTTCTAGCATGTGGATAGGAATTCTAACTATTGCAAGAAACCCTAACCTAGTCTTAGCTATTTTCGGGAACTAAACCTAAATAACATCAGAAATCATTGCTTCTTTAATCTGATTTTTTTCTTTATGTTTCTTTCTTTCATGTCATCATGCATCATGTTAGAATCCCATCCCTCATCAACTTTGCTACCCCCATCAACACCATGACAGTAGTGGCCTTCTCCTCGGTCGCCATGGCCCGGTCCTCCACCATGTCCAACCACATCAGAAAGCTTCATAGCTGTCCCTCCTGGTGGAGCATGGTGCAGGTGGACAAAGCAAGACTGTTCTCCAAAAGGGTAATGTACTCTGACCTCTCTATGAGCATGGCCTCACGGTCTTCCACGCACAGCTCGAGATTGATGATAGAGTCTCGAGCATCAGCAAGCTCAGCCTCTAGGCTCTTCACTTGGGCCTCCAGGGCTGGCAATTACTCTGCTATGACCCTGGCCTTCTCTTAAATAGCATCAACCCTACTGCAGGACTACACCTCCTACCGGAGTAGCACCAAGTATGCATCCTTGATTAGGAATGCATCTTGGATGACCTTAGACAAAGAAAGACCATGAGTTGGACCCTTCTACCATGCAAGTCTAGAGCTCGACTAGGACAAAAAAAAGAGAAAAGAAAAAGGAAAAGAGGAAGAAAAAAAGAAGACTCATCATGAGAAGTTGGGGGAATACCAATATGATTGATGCGGGACTAATATGCATGCAATTCTTTTTGTATGTTTTATATGTGGGGTTAGGTGATTAATTCTCGAATTTCAGATTAAAATTAGTTGTAGAGAATTTTATATAAATTTTTGAAGCCAAGCATGCAGATTAGAACCTAGAAAAGTACTAAAGAAGGATCGCCGGGGCTGAGAAGCCTCGGTTAGGACAAGTTCTCCTACAATATAAAGACTGGAGGTAGAGGGGGTGTACCTGACAACGTCTGAAGTGCCCGGTGAAGATCACAGCGAAGGGATCTCTTGTTCCTCGATGGATGCGGCATGGAAAACTGAGCCAAAGACCCGCGGATACCCGGCTTTCTGCTTGGTGGTCCGATTGAGGCTTGGCTGGAGTCGTTGGATTCGTAGGAACTCGGGGACCTACAAATGACCTGTCAGGGGTTAGAAAACTCAGAGAAAATCAAGAAAACAAAGGAAAACAATAAAGAAAGAATGTTTTGGAGGGGGCTGGAAGGATGGTTGGCGGTAGGAAGATGATTGCAAACACCGGGAAGAAGAACTCTCAAACCCCTTTATGCACACATCAGGTTAATCACACAAAGCAATAGAAGAACTCAAGGTTTATTTCATATATCAAAATCTCCCCTCATACAAGAGGCTAGGGTCCCTTATATAGACCCTTAACCTTGGGCCCCAAGTAAGGGTACAATTGACATTACATAAGCATTCTTTTCCCTCTCAAACCCTAGCTAGAAAATAAAGAAACATTAGGTAGAAAAAATCCCTAAAAATTCTCTTGACTTGGTCAACACTCCAAGGATGCCTAGGGGGGCATGTTGGGCTTCTAGGAGCAGCAAGAGGCCAGCCCAAAGGGGCTCGGGTGCATGGGCTTGGGCCTCTGGAAGCTGGGGTGGCCTGGTAGCCAGGTAGCAGGAATATTCCCTGGTATCTTACTTCTTAAGGGCTTGGGCTTGGCACCTGGGCTTGATTTCTTTTGGCTAGGACGTAGATGGACCTCTGGAATCATGGATGCCCTTATCTATGAATATAGTTTGGCATCTGGAAGGGAATCTGGGCATCTAGAGGGCATCTGCAAGGAATCAGGTTTTTCTGAATTTTCCTCCTAGGGTCTTCAACTCTTCAAGCTGGGTTGGACTTGGGCTATACTTCCATGTCTTCAATCTAGTTGGACTTGGTCTTCACTTGTATGATGTAGTCTTGAGTTTTCAGTGTACTTGGATAGGACTCAACAAAAATAAAATTAGCTCAACATGAGCTGACTAGCATTGGACTGAACTAGCTTAACATGAGCTGACTAGTACAGAACTGAAATAACAACTCAAAAGACTCAAATAACAACTAAAATGGTCTCAGATGAGCTAAGCCCTTATTACAGATGGACTCATAAATTATTGATCAATTCAAAGAGGGTTGAAAAGCCTCAACCCTCTATCTTATTCTGGTGCCTTTGGTGTCCCCACCAATGATGGTGTCACGGAGTAAGCAACTAGCCCTCTCTCTATGGTCCCAAGGCTGTAGGATGAATCTAAGTAGCCTCTTAGCTAGGCCCACATTGAGAGTGACCGATGCATAATAAGGCACCATCGTCGACACCCTAGCTAGCTCGGGGGTCGGGGCCATGGATGAAGAAGGGACAACTAGCATTGGGTCCGCCAACTGATCCCTTGGTGCTGCAATGGCCACAGGTGGATTCTGGGCACTCCCCAGTTTTGTAGCGATAGCTGACTCAAGAGAGGGTGGGATTATGATGACCTTATAGGCCATTAAAGGAGGTGGAGTCCCCTTCTTTGGCTCAGCGCTCCTGCTTGGTCCCGGGGCCGTGCCCCTAGATGCCTCTATAACATGCACCAGGGTGTCTTAAGCCCTCTCTTCCTGAGGCCTGGCTGATGGCTTCTTGTAGGGCCTCCATTCTAGCTCCTCGCAAGGCCTCTTCACTGGCTCTTCCTGGTGCCTCATCGACAATGATCACTTATAGGTCATTTGCTTGATTTTGTCGATGGAGAACTTCATATCTGCATCAATAAGAAAAGTTTAGTTAGTTACCAAAAGTCATCAAAGGATGCAGATTTCAAATCTTTCCTAAGGACTGGATCAGGCTGATATCGACATCGAAGTGGTTTTGCTTGGAGAGGAGGTCCTGCCCGCATTGAACCCTCGAGGTGACAAGTTGAGCATACACCTCCTGATCAGTAGGCTCCAGTATGGCATTCTGATTGGGGGACTAGTCGGGGTTGCTCCAAACATAGTTGATTCCCTTGATCGAGGCAAAAAAGAATCTTCTCTTTTATCCCTTGATGGAAGTGGGCGGTCAAACATAAGAATCCTGGGACTGGGCACTATGATCCACCACCTCCATCTATGGGGTGGTGTTTCAAGGTGAAAAGGGCCTTAAAAAGAGAAATCGGGTGACTATTCCATGGAAGTGGCATGGTGTTGCCCAGGTGGATTTCCCAAGAGAGGGTGAATTGGGAATTTAAAAATTTAGGCAATAATGTGCTATTTGAAGTCCCTTATAACTGGTAAGTGCTGTGATAAGAATAATCGAATCCAGAAGCATAATCAAATAAGAAAATTATAACACAAACATAAGTAAATTATAGTGGTTCGAAGCAACCCAGCTCCTATGTCCACTATCCAAGATTACCACTTGGGATTTTTACTATATCCCCCACTGGAATACAGTTGGATTGTTTTCACAGGCTCACAATCCAAATCTCTACACTTTTGTTTTTAAACCGGGATCACCAAAGAAACCCAACCTGGTTTTACCAGGATCACCAAGTACCCTACACTTGGTTTTAACATAGGCTAACCAAGAACCTATTTGGTTTTTAAACCAGGCTCACCAATAACCCAACAATTCAATAAAGGAATTGTAAAGAAAAGCAATAAAATGACAAACAAAATTTTGTCGAATAGTTGCCGATGTACCTTGAGAGAAGCCCAATTGATTGCACTTCAATGCACTTAGTTGGCTTCATTACTATCTTCAATAAATACTTCAAGCTTTAGTTGATAGTTGGTGAAGGCTTGAAGACTATCTTAAATACTCTTTCAGTGCTCTTTAACTTACAAGCTTTCAATATGGCATTTTCTGTTTTTCCTTTCAAAAGCTTTTTTTTTTTTCAGCAGTTCAAATCACTTAAATATATAGTCTTGTACCCTTCTCAAGCAGTTTTAGTCATTTTAGACCACTGGGATGTGATATTTGATCGTTGGAGCACTTTTTGGATTCAAACTCCAAGTTCTGGAACTAGCGGTTATAAGTCTACAATCAACCTTCGAGTGTGCAATGATTATAAGAGTCAGCTCGGATCCTCAGAGAAGTTTTGGTTGAGTCAATGCTCTTCAATCTAGTCAGCTCACTTGCATAGTGTCTTGATTCCTCACTTTGTAAGAGTTGCTCGCCTTGTTCTAGTCGACTTGGATCCTCGGGCCTTCAAAAATATAATCTAAAAGAGTCGGCTCTTTCTCTTTAGAGTCGGCTCGATTGGTTGTTGTTCTTAGATCTCTTTTTCAAGACTTTGGAGGAGTCAGCTCAAATTACTGAAGAGTCATCTCGGATGTCTGACTACATGATAGAGTCGGCTCAGACTCCCTTTGGGTTGACTCGCTTGTCTGATTTAGGAAATGGTACTCTGGATGAGTCGGCTCGGGTCCCTTAGAGTCGGCTCGGATATATGCGAGCTTGAATCCTCATGCATGCTATGTGCCAGAGTCGGCTCTCTTCTCTTCGAGTCATCTCGGATGAATTCTTCAATGAATTTTCAATTCTTCTCATGAATTCATCCAGCAAAGCTTCAAGCTTTCAAGATATCTTCAAACTCTTCTTACAACACACTTAAAGTAATTTAAAGCTTGAAATAACCGAGAAGTAACCCAATTGATTGGTTTTTACTTTAGTTCTTCTTTGGGTTCTTCTTTACAAGATTCAATTACAATATAACTCAACATAAGAAATATAAATGTAGGATTTGAAATTGAGCAAAGAGTTCATCTTACAAAATCTTGTAAAATACTTGAAGAGTTGTTAGTAAAACAAATGCATGCTCCAATATTTGGTTATCATCAAAATCACTTATGGGGTCAACAATCTTCCCCTTTTTGAGACGAAATGCAGGGCATGAAAAATTCTTTACAATTATATGTATAATTGTATTTAAGACTGAGCATTTATATGTATCAAAGCTAACTGTATTTGCAAGTAAGTATCAAAGCTTTTATAAAAAACTATATAGTATTAATGCTAGTGCTTTTATATGTATCAAAGCATTAAAGTTTGTATGTTTCAAAGTATCAAAACTTAGCACAAACACAAAGTATCAGAGCTCAAAATGGAAAGTATTAGAGCTAATTCTTGAGTTAAATTTGAAAGCAATCAAAGCAAATTGCAAGTCTTAAGCTAAAGCCATTTAGTTTCAATAATTTGCTTCACCTTTCTAATTATTTGAAAATTTTGAAATAATTTCATGCTTAGTCAAATATATTCTCCCGCTTTCTGTGTATTCTCATATAGTTATAGTATTTTTCATGCAATCTCAATGTTCTCCTCCATTTTGTCAATAATCAAAAAGCTATTCAAATAAAGCTCAATTTTTATGATAGAATGAGAAAGTTCATAAAATTTATTTGAGATAATTTCACTTTCTCAAATTAACTTTGATATTCTAATTAAAATCATGAGATTAGCATTGTACAATTAAAGATGTGATTGCAAGATATTGCACAATCCAATTCAAACACAGAAAATATGTCAACAAAAGTGCTTTCATTTCATTCAATGTTTTCAGTACAGGTTAAAAGAAATTAAAAGCAATACAATTAATCACTATCTAGTTGAGTAGTATTGGGTGGCCCAAAAGGTGGTATAGATGCTATAGAGTCCACAAATTGTGGTTCAAAAGTTTGGGGCCTAAGGTGAGGAGCTGGCTACCTAGGGTGTGTAGTTGAGGTAGGTCCAGGTGTAGGTACAGCTCTAGGTTTAGGAGTGGCAAATGCTGCAATGACTGTTGTTTTCAGCTGATCAAGCTAATATTGAATCACCTCCATCTCCTCATGAAGCTTCTTGATCTCAGTGTTTAAAGTAACTAACTCAGCAGCTTATGCATTTGCAAAAGCTTTAGCAAACCCTCGTAATCTCCTAAATTCTAACTTTAAGATCCCTATGCCCCTTGTATAATCTTCCTCTATCCTTTTTCCCTCTTCCAATGATCCCATATTGAACCTTATTTCCTTTAGCTTTGTTCTGTATTCTTCCAAAACTTGATCAACAGTTTTCTTGATTGAATTAGAACCAGATGATATGTCATCAATGATAGGCTACAGATCAGGCAGAGATGTAGGTCTAGAGGTCTCATGTGATTCAACTCTGCCTCTTAACTCCCTGACCTCATTGTCAATATGATCATGTCTATAGTCCACAGATTGGCGAAACTCACCAAACATAGTAGCCAAAGAAGCAGTCAAAGATTTTATCAGTGATTTCATCTGCAATGCTATGGAGTCCTGTGTCACTAAAGTAATGGTAGGTTGAGTAAATGGATCCTGAGCTGAAGGTACAGGAAAAACATAAGTGGTATCTGGCATAGGTGGAGATGCTGGTAAAGGAGTCTCAATGTCCTCAGTCTCCAAAGGTGGAAACTCTGGTATAGTAGTCTCAGCTGGCTCGGAAATGCTAGCAAAGTCGGTAGAAGTGCCAACTAGAATGTCAACAATGTGCTCAGGTGCTGAAGGCCCTGCAGTGGTGATCTCCATAGAAATTTCTTCACTGTTACTATCCTTAGTACTGCTGCTGCTACCACTGCTGGAGGCTACTATAGCCCTCTCTTCAGTTCCCTTCATCTTCCACATCCCTTCACTAAGAATATACCCCATTCGGAATAGAGTTTAGAAGTATAAGTGTTGGCATGATGAAGGGGTTTACCATCTCCTTCTAAACTGATCCTGGAGGCTTGAAACAATAAAGTTACAACCATTCCGCAAGGTAAACAAGCCTTAACTTTTCTTACAGCTTCCTTCATTTGCATTATCATGATATAGGGTAGATTTAGTGCCTCCCCCATAATGATATGATCAATAAAGCTGAGGTCACTTTCACTTACCCAATCAAATATGCCAGTCCTTGGAAGAAATATTCTACTAACAAAATTATGGGAGAGTCTCATTTCCAGTGAGAGTGTATTAGCCATTACAGTTCCTACTCCACTAGCATCAGTCATGCCCAGTATTGTTTGAAGGGTTTTCTCTCTGTCCTTCAAAACTAAGTGCTTAGTTCCTTTAGCAGGCATTTCCAACAATGTGCTGAGCCTTTCCTCTATCACTATAATCTGTTTTCCCTTTATAGTGGATTCAATGTGTTGGGGTTCAATTCTTAGGTTTTCATAAAATGCTCTAACAAGGGTTTGATATGTAGATAAATTCAGAGAGCAGAAAAATGTCCAACCTTGTTCATCAATTAAATCCCCAATTCTCAGTCCAATTTCTCCAAAAATTTGAAAATAATTCTTATAACACTAGTAACAGACGGTTAGACATTGACATCACCTATCGTGGAGAATAAGTAGTGGCCAACTATTCTATTTCTTCTTCATCCCTCTCAACTGCTCAAGTCGGCTCCTCCTGCCGACTCTTTGTTCTTCTTTCTACTTCCACTGAGGGTGGAGCTCTTTTGGATCTCTTTCCCACTACCGATTTCAATGTCATTGCAACACTTGCGAGAAGGAATATGGAATGGGAGCTTGAGGAAGAATATTTTTCAGTTTTGCTAGAGGTTCTGAGTGGAGAGATAGGGTTTAGAATGATAATAAAGAATAATAAAGTTCAGAGAAAATCACATAGCTCTATTAAAAAACTGATTGCCTAACATCTGAGTTGACTCTAACAAACCTAAATTGCCTGATTCGACTCGACCAAAGCAAAAACAGAACCAATAGAGATTCGAGTCGGCTTGACCAGGGCCAAATTGCCCGAGTCGACTCAAATAGAAACTTTCCACAAAAGTTGAAATGATTCAGAAATTGAAATTAATTCAATAAAATCTCAAGAAAAGTTGTTCAAGGAACTTTAATTGATGTAGGTGGTTTTCTAGATAACTTTTCCTTAATTTTGAAGGAATTAGGTTAGAAAAATCTAGAAAGGATCACGAAGACCTAATTCTCCTCTAATCATTTCAAATCTATCTTGATTGAGTGGCTTAGTGAAGATATCAGCAAGTTGATTCTCAATTGGGATAAATTCTAGTTCAATGTCATCATTCAAAACATGATCTCTAATAAAATGGTGTCTAATTTCTATATGTTAGTCATTGAATGTCGAATTGGATTTTTTGTCAAATTTATAGTACTTGTGTTATCATATTTAATTAGAATTTTAGATTATGTAGCACCAAAGTCTTCTAGTTATTGTTTAATCCATAATACTTGTGTACAACAACTTCCTATTGCAACATACTCTTCCTCAGCAGTAGAACGAGCTACCGAGTTTTATTTTTTACAGTGCCATGAGATTAAATCCAACCCTAGAAATTGGCATGTGCCACTAGTGCTTTTTTTATCAATTATATAACCAGCATAATCAGCATCCTAAAATCTAATTAAATTCAATGAAAAATATTTTGAAAACCATAGACCTAGATTACTTTTGATAACAAAGATCTGATCATACCTCTATAGAGCTTTTGGTCAATGTTGGATCCAGCTTCATCTTTATCCAATCTGCAAGATGGCCTCATGGGTATGTTCATTTGTTTGCTTGACTCCATACCAAACTTTTTGATTATTTCTTTGGTGTATTTGGCTTGGTTAATGAAGTTTCCTTCCTTTGTTTGTTTCACTTGAAGTCCAAGGAAATAGTTAAGTTCATCCATTAGGCTCATTTCAAATTCTTCCTGCATTAACTTAGCAAATTTTTTACAAAGTATTTCATTAGTTGCACCTAATATAATATCATCGATATAAATCTATACAACTAATAAATTATTATTTTCTTTCTTGATGAAAAGAGTTTTGTCAACATTTTCTCTTGAAAAATCATTTTCAATCAAGAAAGTACTAAATCTATCATACCAGGCTCTAGGTGCTTGTTGGAAACCATATAATGCTTTATTAAATTTAAACACATGATTTCGAAGAACATGATCTTCAAAATCTTGTGGTTGTTTTACAAAAACTTGTTCAGAAATGAAACCATTTAAAAATACACTTTTTACATCCATTTGAAAAAGATTGAAATTCATGTAGCAAGCAAATGCAAGAAGTAATCTAATGGCTTCTAGTCGTTCTACAGGTGCATATGTTTCATCAAAATCTATGCCCTCTTCTTGGTTATATCTCTTAGCCAATAATCTAGCTTTATTTCTAATTACATTTCCTTGTTTATCTAACTTGTTTCTATAGACCCATTTGGTTCCTATGATTGGATAGTCTGAAGGTCTTTCAACTAAAGTCCATACCTTATTTCTTTCAAAATGGTATAGTTCTTCATGCATGACCATCATCCAGTTTAGGTCAGATTTAGCTTCTTCTAAGGTATGAGGCTCTATTTGTGATACAAAGGCAATGTAATCATGTGCATCTCTATGTGATGACCTAGTCCTAATACCTTGTAAAGGATCACCTATAATTAATTCTCTTGGATGAAAAGTTACATACCTCCATTTTCTTAGTAGATCAGCATGATCCTTACTTACCGTTTCTTCTCCTTGTTCGATTGGCCTTTCTTGTATGCTCATGTCTTTCATTTCTTTTTGAGTTATACCTACATCATTGTCTATGCACTCTTTTTTCTTAGAAGGTGAAGGGTTAGTTTCATCAAAAATAACATGCATGGATTCTTCTACAGTAAGAGTTCTTTTATTAAATACTCTATATGCTTTGCTATGCAATGACTAACCAAGAAAAATTGCTTCATCAGATTTAGTATCAAATTTTTCTAGATTATCTTTACCATTGTCAAGCACAAAGCATTTACAAACAAATACATGAAAATAATTAATGTTGGGGTTCTTTTCATTCCAAAGCTCATTGGAGGTTTTCTTCAAAATAGGATGGATCAAAATGTGATTTAAAATATAACAAGCAGTGTTTACTGCTTCTACCCAAAAGTATCCTGGAAGATTGCCTTCACATAACATTGTTCGGGCCATCTCTTCTAAAGTCCTATTTTTCCTCTCTACAACACCATTTTGTTGTGGTGTCCTAGGAGCAGAGAAGTTGTGATCAATGACATTTTTTGTACAATAATCATCAAAAAACTGATTTTCAAATTCGGTGCCATGATCACTTCTAATTGAAACTATTAAAAGATTTTTCTGATTTGAAATTTTTTTGTGAAAATTTTGAAAAACTTTAAAGGTTTCATCTTTGTGAGCAATAAACAAAACCCAAGTAAATCTAGAAAAATTATCTATTATCACAAGAGCATATTTCATACCTTATAGGCTTGTGGTCCTAGTTGGTCTAAATAAGTCCATGTGAAGTAGCTCAAGGGGTCTAGTAGTTGAAATCAAATTTTTGGGTTTAATGCTCCCCCTAGTTTGTTTACCCATTTGCCATGCATCACAAACATGATCAAAGTCTACTTTAAACTTAGGCATGCCTCTAACTAAATTTTTAGAAATTAACTTGGCAATAGTATGCATACTAGCATGACCTAATCGTCTATGCTAAAGTAAGCAAGATCCTTGGTCTTAGTATTCATCACAACTAGACTGGAACTACTTGACATGGTAAGATCATTAAGGTCTACCACATAAATATTTCCCAGTCTATGTCCAATGAACTTATTGCTAGAATCAAGAGAATTTGTTACAATACACATAGATGATTTAAAGATAATCTTGAAGCCTTTATCACATAATTGACTAATACTTAACAAATTATGGTTCAATTTATCTACTAGCAATACATTTTCAATAGAGGTACAGGAGGTTATCTTGATCTTACCAATTCTGATTATTTTTCCCTTGCCATTGTCTCCAAAAGTAACCATACCTCCTTTCATCTCTAGGATGATAAATTGATCATTGTCACCCGTCATATACCTTGAACAACCACTATCGAGATACCATCTTTTCTTCAATTTTTAGGCTGCAAGACATTTTTGTAAGACAATCAAGTTCTTTTAGGTATCCAAGCTAACTTAGATCTTTGTAGGTTAGCAGAGGTGGATCCATTGGGAACCCAAATCTTTCGTATTTTACTCTTGATATTTCTAAAGATGTTACATTGAAAAGCTTTGTGTCCTAACCCTTTGCATGCATAACATTCAACTCTAGAATTCTGAAAGGATGTAGATTTTGAAGTTATAGAAGTTGATGCATGAGATGCAGATATAAAAGATTTTCTATTTGAGCTTTTGGGAACATACAATGCAGCTTTAAAAGTAGAAGCAGAAATATTTATTTCGAAAGCTTTTTGTGATATTAATTTTGGAACATAAGCTTTTGGTATCACAAAAGTAGTAGCTGAAATTCCATTTGATGTTAAAGAATTAAAATTGATTCTAGCTTTATTTCCAAAAATTCTTTGATCTTTTAAAATCAACTCAAGCTTATTTGAAGATAATGTAAGTTTTTCAATAAGTGGTTGAGTTTTTCAACCTCCTTTTTCAAATCATCGTTTTCAATAGTTAAAGTTTTGTTCTTATCAAGATATTCATTATTTTCGATTGTCAAAGCTTTAAACTTTTCAAAAATGATGTGTAAATTCTTTTGCAATATTTTGTTCTTTTCTAAAATTTTTTCTTTTTCTTTTAGTAAAGAATCATTGATATTCTTTAAGGATCTAATCTTTACTCCAGCCTTTTTGAATTCATATAATAAATCATGAAAAGCAGAATTCAATTCATCAAATATAAATTCTAATTGAGGTTCGAGGGATGTTACCTCATCTTCGAGACCTATTAGACATAAGTTAGCAATTTTTGCAGTCTCTTCTTCTTCAGATGAAGTAGATTCCTCGCTATTGCTCCATGTAGCAACCATTACCTTCTTTTTCTTTTTCTTAAAAGATTTCTTTAATAAAGGACTGTCGGGATGAATGTGCCCTGGTTTCTTACATTCATAGCATGTGGGCACTTGTTCTTTTACCTTATCTTTATCCTTGTCCTTGTCCTTGAAGTGCTCTTCTCATTTATGAAATTTTATATTGTATCTTATTTTTTTCTTTCCTATAAACCTTCTAAATCTCCTCACGATCATAGCAATGTCTTCATCTTTTAGATCATCTTCGGAGGAGGTGCAGTCATCTTCCGATTCCTCATCGTTCTTTGAGTCCAATGAAACTTTGAAGGTTATTGTCTTCTTCTTCTTTTTGTCATCATCAGTTCTATGCTGCATGGCCAATTCATGTGTGATGAGTGAACCCATTAATTCATCCAGAGATAAGGTGTTTAGATCTTTCACTTCCTGGATGGCAATCACTTTGGGATCCCACTTGTCCGGAAGTGATCTTAGGATCTCTTGTACTATGTCAGCATTTGAATAAACCCTGCCAAGACATTTCAAACCATTAATAATATCTGCAAATCGAGTAAACATGGCAAAGATTAGTTTCAATAGGTTCCATGTTAAACAATTTGTAACTATGTACAAAAAGATTTATTTTTGAAGTCTTCACTTGGGAAGTTCCTTCGTGAGTCACTTCAAGTTTGTCCCAAATTTTCTTTGCTGAAGAGCAAGAGAAAATTTGATTAAACTCGTTAGCATCCAAAGCAAAGTGTAATAAATTCATTGCTTTGGCATTTAACTCCCCCATCTTCATGTCATGTTCATCCCAGTCATCTTCAGGCTTTGGGACATCCACGCCATTAATTTTGATCATGGGAATTTCTGGCCCTTTTAGAATGACCTTTCATAATTGAAAATCGATAACTTGTATATAGATTATCATTCTAGCTTTCCAGTAAGAATAATTAGTGTTAGTGAATTATGGAGGTCTATTGGTAGATTGGCCTTCGGCCAAGAATGTACTCTTGGGATGAGCCATCAATTTTTACTCTAAATGTATTTAGAGATACTGCTCTAATACTAGTTGTTGCCTAAGTAGTTTTTCCAAGAGGGGGGTGAATTGGAAATTTAAAAAATTTAGGCAATAATGTGCTCTTTGAAATCTCTTATAACTGGTAAGTGCAGTGATAGGATAACTGAATGTAGAAGCATAATCAAATAAGAAAAGCATAATACAAACACAAGCAAATTATAGTGGTTCGGAGCAACCCAACTCTTACATCCATTATCCAAGATTATCACTTGGGATTTCCACTATATCCACCACTGGAATACAATCGGATTATTTTCACAAGCTCACAATCCAAACCTCTACACTCTGGTTTTTAAACCGTGATCACCAAAGAAACCCAACTTGATTTTACCAGGATCACTAAGAACCCTACAATTGGTTTTAACACAGGCTAACCAAGAACCTATTTTGTTTTTAAACTGGGCTCACCAATAACCCAACAATTCAATAAAAGAATTGTAAAGAAAAGCAACATAATGATAAACAGATTTTTGTTGAATGGTTACCGATGCAGTTCGAGAGAAGCCCAATTGATTGCACTTCAATGTACTTAGTTAGCTTCTTTACTATCTTCAATAAATGCTTTAAGCTTTAGTTGATAGTTAGTGAAGGCTTGAAGACTGTCTTGAATGCTCTTGCAGTGCTCTTTAACTTACAAGCTTTTAATATGGCATTTACTCTTTTTCCTTTCAAAAGCTTTTATTTTTTTTAGTAGTTCAAATCCCTTAAATATATAGTCTTGTACCCTTCTCAGGTAGTTTTAGTCATTGTAGATCGTTGGGACGTGATATTTGACCATTGGAGCACTTTTTGGATTCAAATTCAATGTTCTAGAACTAGCCGTTATAACTCTGAGATCGACCTTCGAGTCAGCTCGGATCCTCAGAGTAGTTATGGTTAAGTCAACTGTCTTCAATCTAATCAGCTCGCTTGCATAGTGTCCTGATTTCTCACTCTATAAGAGTCGGCTCGCCTTGATTCTAGTCGACTCGGATCCTCAGGCCTTCAAAAATGTAGTCTGGAAGAGTCGGCTCTTTCTTATTAGAGTCGGCTCGATTGGCTATAGTTCTCAGATCTACTTTTCTAGACTCTGGAGGAGTTGGCTCAAATTACTGAAGAGTGGGCTCGGATGTCAGACTATATGATAAAGTCGGCTCAGATTCTCTTCGGGTCAGCTCACTTGTCTGGTTCATGAAATGGTACTCTGGATGAGTCAACTCAGGTCCCTTAGAGTCGGCTCAGATATCTGTGTGCTAGAATCCTCATGCGTGCGATGTGCCAGAGTCAGCTCTCTTCTCTTCGAGTCAGCTCGAATGAGTTCTTTAGTAAATTTTCAATTCTTCTCCAGAATTCATCTAACAAGGCTTTAAGCTTTCAAGATATCTTCAAACTCTTCTTACAACACGCTCAAAGTAATTTAACGCTTCAAATAACCTAGAAGTAACCCATTTGATTGGTTTCTACTTAAGTTCTTCTTTGGGTTCTTCTTTACAAGATTCAATTATAATACAACTCAACACATGAAGTAGAAATGTAGAAGTTGAAATTGAGCAAAGAGTTCATCTTACAATAACTTGTAAAACACTTGAAGAGTTGTTAGTGAAAGGAAAGTGCCCTAAAAGCAAATCTTATATAAGGGCATTTTTGTAATCTTCCAACTCCTGTATGACATTGAATATATTAATAAAGGCATATTGTTTCAACATATTGCTGTGTCTTATATAAAGATTATGATGAACCCTATAGGTTATGGCAAATGGAATTAGGGTTATGATGGATATCATGACAGTGAGACCTAAGTTCCTTTAAACCCTAACCTAAAATGTTCCTCATCGATGGACCATCGGTTCATGGATCGATAAGTTCGGAAAGACTAGCTTATCCTATGTATGCTCTGATAAGAGGGTGGTTGGTCTCACTGCCATTTGTGTAGAGACACTAATACAAGGATAAGGGTGCTCATTAGAATATGAGTTCACTAAACTGATCTGTATTGGGACTATCTTATGGAAGTCTTACTACTTGTCAAAAGTTAGATCTCGAAGTAGGAGTTGTGCATGTGATCTTTAGACCTGAGGTTACCATGGTTCCTTATGCACACTAAGCCATGTTTTGGTTCATACTCATTCATGACATTAAGTCATGTACGGGGTGCTCTCGGATATAGTGGAAGGTGTATGAAGGATATGAGTGGACCAACAAGGAATCGATCATTCCAAGTAAGAGGAATTGTTATCCCAAGTGATCTCTTCGATTGATGACTCAAAGAATCTTTGATCAAAGCAGGATGATATTGGAAGTGGTTTCTAATCAGTCAATAGCTAAGTCTTCATTATCGAATAGAGATTCGAAATGACTAAGTGCTAGGGTTTGACATTTATCCATACCCATCACTTAATCGAGATAATGGAAGATCGAAAGATTAAATTGCACAGTAACTTTCTACTGAAGTATAATTTAGTACTTTCCATCAAATTTCTCATCTTTTAGGTAGGCATGATATGTTGTTAGACATCAATCATGTCTTTTAGGAATTCAAGAACCAATTGGATTGGTTTCATGAGTCTATTCGATGGACAGATCAAATTGGCAATTTAGGTCAGCTCAATTTGACCTAATTAGGTCAATCGGGTTCGTTGGTTCGAATCGGCTAAAACTAAACCTACTACCGGCTAGATTTGGAATCCAAAGGGTCACACATGTTAGGGAGTTGACTAAGAAAGTCATGCATAATTTAATTAGGATCATGGGATCCTAATTGGTTTGCTAGATTGCACACTAGCATTTGTAGGCTATCCTAATTCCTAACCCAAGTTGATTTGGGTCTAGTTGCTTGCTATTTTGATTAACCAATTTAAGGAAGACTTAAATTGGGTTATGTCTAGGTTAGGATAATATTTATCAAGTTTTATCCTGATTTATTTGGACTTGGAACACCACTTGGACTAGAGTCCAAGTTGGCATGGACTCTTGGGTGCAATATTGTGCACGCCAAGGAGAAGAGGGCGCAGAAGGACCAAGAGTCCTTCTGTAGATGAAGTTTCATTGTTATTTTCATCTAGACTCCTCTTGGATAACACCCTGCAACTCATTTGAATTTAATTCAAAACATTTGAAATTGGCATGGAAGTTGGGAGAAGTGCGCGGGTGCATGAAGAATTGCAACTCTTCATGTGGCACGCGGTTCTGAAGCAGTATCTTTCTGCTATCAGGACTCTTCAAGTTCTATGATGTTTGGAGAGTGAAGAGATGTCCCTTGGCTTCCCAGAGACTGGTACTTGCTATGTGGCAAGTGAGAAATTGTCCAGAAATGGGAAGGGATGCTGATATGGTCTTCAATGCATGATAAGACATATTAGATATGATTTTTCAAGCCAGATAACAACTCTTTGGTCTTGAAAGATCATATTTGATAAGTTGATGGGAGGACATATCACATGCCCCTCTTAAAACTATAAATAGGGGCGGTGATATGAGTTTCAGATAATACATTCCACCGTAAAGTTATTCAGAGAGTTTATTCTCCCTCCCTCCTCCTTTAAGACAAACCTTGTCTCTTTAAGACAAGGTTGTTCTTACTAGGACAAGTCTTAGAATTTAAGACATAAGCCTAGAGTGTTCTAGAGGAGAGCAATACCAAATCCAAGAGTGGTTTTGGAAGGTATTTAGAGTACCTTACAGGAGGATAGGGTGTCCTAGAAATGTCAAAGTCTAGAAGGCTTTCAAGAAGAGTCCTAATCAAGCAAGCAACTGATATAGGAGTTTTTCCTTGGGTCCATTCCTAAGTGGATCACCATTGGAGGGCTTACACTTGTGAGCCTTGTGAAAAGAAGTGGAAAACAGCACTCTAGGTATTTATCATGAACCATATTAGTGTTATATTAGTTGTAAATGAATGAGGGGATCTTGGGATTAGGGTTTCTAGCCAATAAGGGTTTTTCTTTGTGCAAATTTTGAAATTCAATGCATCATACATGTTTGATGACCCTTAAGAAACCCATCAATTAGTAAAACAAATTCATGCTCCAATGTTTGGTTATCATCAAAATCCCTTATGGGGTCAACACGGTATTATAAAAGAAGAGATGACCCTAAAGGAGTTTAGGGTAAGCTGGGCCGGAAATAGCCTATAATGGTCCAAAAAAGATAGAATAAAGGGATGGAATGGAAGCCAGAAACCAGCAAGAATGAAATCCTCATATAAGGTGACCCGGCCCGGCTCACTCTTCTGGATCCGAGGCCATGATCCGGATGAAATCCAAAGTCTTGTATGTGATTTGGAGATGAAGGGCGTCCGCCCTAGTAATTGTCGAAGCGATTGTAGATGGACCTACAAGGTTTTGGCTTGAAGATGGAGGGGGAGGCAAAGATGAGGTATTGGGGTCCACCATCTGATGGGGACCCCAGGGGACTCTAAAAGAAACATCCTCCTCCTTGCTATCCGAGGGATGCCTCACCCAGGATGGCTCCACTGTGCCAGGGCAGTCTAGAAGACACTCCAAGGAATGGCATCCTCCTCCGGAGGAACTCATGGGTGAAGAAAGAACCAATAAAAGACGGAATATCTAAGGGTAGGGAGTGCTCTCTCAGTGTTGACCAAAAGAGAAGAAGGCAAAGAAAGGGGACTAACCTGCATGGGACCCTGGATCGAGGTTTCCAAGAATGGGTGAGTAGCTTGCCTCTTTCTTCTCCGTTCCTCCTTCGCTCGAAGTTTTTTGAAAAGGTGCAAAGGAATGAGCCACTTATCTGAAAAAGATGGCAAAACCCATCTCAAGCCATCCGAGTCGATCAATGCGATCCTTCATTTCACTAGATAATGGGATTTGGACACATGTTGATCTCTGCTATCTTGGATGCTTCGACTCATGACCACCATTTCTAGGAGATGTGAGGACACCACTCCTACTAACGCGGTGCTTCCTGATTAGCGCGAACACGATCTATGAATCATCGAAGGCCAAGGCATTTAACGATGTAGGCATGGTGGCCCTCCATGTCAGTAGCATCATTATTCCCTTTGCCCTGAATCTAAGGGGTCATATTGCACTCTAGGCTCGAGAATGTAGGGCGTCTGATGTGGCTAGGCACTAACATGGTGCCTGCGTGGTGATCCAGGTGATCGATGTGGCAACTCAAATCTAACATGGCAAATTGCTGATGTGGCACCCATGATCCGCATCTCAATCCAGTAGAGCTCCTAGCTGAGTAGAGTTCCTGGTAGAGTAAAACTCTTGGCCAAGTAGTGCTCCTGGCCAAGTAGAGCTCCTAGCTGAGTTGAACTCCTACCATAGAAGGGGGAGGAAGAGAGGATCGAAGTTTGCAGTGACCCCAAACAAGAATGTGCCCTCCCTATCTGGCCCCTAGGAGGCCAGATGGCAACTAAAAAAAGTGAGGTCACTCTCCCGGTCAAACTTGTCATGAAAGAGGAATGGTGCCTCTCCTACCCTGTGCCTCCCATAGATGCGTGTTCTACTAGAACAGGGAGCCATGTGGCATGCCATCCCTCTCCCACGTAGAAGATCCTGTCGGAACTCCAATCCCGAAGGGATCTGCACCCTTCTTAAAAAAACAAGTCCTGTAACATGTCGCCTGCACCCATTGTAGAAGGGGCCTTATCGGGACTCCGGTTCCTACCTGATGAAGTTATGCCGAGCATGCACCCTCCCATAAGAGAGGGTGCCCCAGCATGCTACCTACACCCGCTACATGGGGACCCTACCAGGATTCCAATTTTTGTCTTTCACAATTCTATTGGGCCTGCACCGTTCCCTAGGAGGATGCGCATTGCGCCACAGCATGCTGCCTGCACCACTTCCTTATAGGAAGGGGCACGTGGCCAGGATATCTCATCCAGCCCACAAGTATTGAGTACCACATATATCAATAAGAGGAACCTTCAGTGAAGGTAAGCAAATCAAGAAATGAAAACCAAATAGAAAGTAATGGCAAGCAATGTTTGAGAGTTCATTTTCTTTTCAAAGGACCTATCCATGGTAGCCACCCAAGCCTCTATGATTGAGGATATGTTGTCCTCGATCAACCTACTAACTTGACCATCAAAGTGTCCTCGTTAGGATCGCCAACTCGTGTCTCCTCTTTTTTGCAAGATTGTCCATGACCAAGAGTGCACATCGATGAGGCATCCGATGATGCTCGTAGTGACCTATGTGTCCTCGAGACCCATTAAGCTATAAGCCAAAGGTGGTTGTGGCGGCAACATAATTATAATCAATTAATCAATAAAATAATTTATTCATGTTTATATATAATTTACAACTATGACACATCATCTATATATCAAAAAATTAGATCTAAGCATATGGATACATGTTTCGAAAATAATTTTCACGAACAGCAAAACTAGTGATATGAAAACTTTTTCATTCATTACAAATTTATTAAATCTAATTTAAATCCTAAATATCTAAAGAATTTTTATATTTGAATCTATTTCAAATATATGAAAAACCATTACTCTGATACCTCTATTGAGTTCTCGACATAGATGACTAGCATGAAAGACTAGGTTCTAAACTCTAGATACAATGGAAGTAGAAATCATGAAAAATAATTTTTCAAAAGCATGTTGATTTAAATTAAATATAAATATCATCTAATCATGCCACTTAATATGTTGGAATAGAAAAATAAATCAGATCTAAAACCTAATAAAACTATAAAATGAAGGATTAAACTTACCTTAATCGCTAAATCCTTCTTGTGCTAGATATATCGGATCAACCAGATCTGATGGGATTCATCAGAGTTGCATATGTACTCATCCTCTATTGGTAGCACATGAAGCCTTCCTGACTGAATCGCCAAGACCCCTGGACTATTAGACCCTTGCAGGTCATTCTTCAAACATGGAGATGGTCCTTCTTCTTCCAGTCTAAGAAATCAAATCCTATGTAACCTTTCTCCGCTTCTATAAGAAATAATCACCAAAAATATTTATAATCTATTTTTGATTTTTTTTGTATATTAACTAGACCTCTCTACTTTCTTTTGAGGTATTTTATCAGATATAGCATAGAAGAGAAAAAGATGCAATGGGTGGAAGAAGGATGTCCAACAACAATGATGTGCGTAGCCTTGTTTCTGTGTTCCTTAAAATCCATGCCAAATCCCCTCTCCATGCCACCAAAGAATCCAAATAGAATTGGAATCTAATATAATTTGAATAACATTCAAACAAAATAAGATTCTAGTAAAATCTAGAAGGAGAGAGAGTTCTAGATAAAGAAGAGAGCCACTACCTTGGTGCCTCTCTCTTCTCACCGTCCATGCCAAGAGGAGCAAAATTCCATGCCCTTATCTTAGATTTTGCATGAGAAAATGAGAGAGACCCAGTCAACTAGGTCTCCTAGCTACTGGTCCTATTTGACTCAATTTTTGACTAATTTTAAAACCATTTTTTGCCTAAAATGTACCAAATTCAAAAGAGCTATTGACTTGGTCAACTAGGTCAATAATTTAAGTCAAAATTGAATCATGAATCTAATTAACTTTAAATTAAGTTAATAATTATTAAATCTAATTTAATTGACTTAAATAATAAAGTAAATATTATTACAATATTTGTAAATTGCTCCATCATACTAAAATTAGCAAGTGCTAATATTAGCAAGTGCTAAAATCAGTTGATATGGGATGAAAGGCCTAACAAAGGCTTTGATGATTACAGTAATGAATCAAATTTTTATATATTTTTTAATTTTCTTGTAAAAGATAAAAAGAAGCTATCTAAAGAAAACTACAAAGAGAGAAGTAAAGACTTGCTCATAACTAGTCTTCTAAGTATAAAGAACCAATGACCTAGAAGGATTAAGAAATCCCTCAAGAATAGGGCTAAGGCTACCTTCAATAGACAGAGCAAGAATAAGGGGGTGTGATACCAAGCAGTGATTCGATCTGCTCCCAGAAGAAGGTACTCTCCCCTCCGAATCTGGCACCTATGATGAAGAAATCAACACTTCCCAGATAGTAGAGTCCATTGTAGTTCTTTGGCAAGATAAGCTTCCTCCTAGGACCAGCACTCTTGAGAACCCTGCAAGCAAGAAGAGAACTTAGCAAAGATGAAGAAATGCAGCAAACAACTTAAGAAAATAAGGAAGGATGGAAAGTGATACTTTAAAAATGCTTGACACCTTGATGAAGACTAGACAAACTGCTCCATGGATAGGGGCGTCAACTCCATGGGTGAGGGGGGAACATCACCCCTAAGGTATGGTAGATGGAAGACGAATGAACTATGGAAACTGGATGGTAGATTGGGTCTCACAACCTCTCCCTCTCAGAGGATGATGCATCTCACACCAGAATTGAAAACTCACAATAATGGGAGCTCAAAAGGAAATTTGTCTTTCATTCAAAATTAGCTTCCTTACAAAGAGATTAGGGTCCTATTTATAGCCTTCTAAGCTCCATTTGAAATTCAAATTTTACATGAAAAGTGGGGAAAAGGTAGTTACAAATTTGAATTTCAAATTTCATGTAAAGGGGTTGCCAAGTGTCTCCATGGTTTTAAAATGGGGTGCCAAAGTTGAAAATCTGCATGCATGGGCACCAAGTGTCTCCATGGTTTCAAAATAAGGTGCGAAAGCTGAAAATCTACATGCATAGGTGCCAAGTGTCTCCATGTGGTCCCTAGTTTAAATTCTTCATGAGGGCATTCATGTGTCATCATGTGTTGGGTTCTACTTGGCATTTGGGTGCACATCTCGGTCTTCTTCAGTATAATGCTCCTTTACTTGGTTAAGGCTATCTGACTGGTTACAGGACTCAAACTTTATAGGACTTAATTGAAAAAATGTAACGGACCAGTTGATAGGATTCAAAGAAAATTGGCTAAGCGTTAGTCAAACCAAATTGAATTGAGTCTCCTTCGAATTATGGTGCATGCACCATCAATAAGTACCAAAATTAGCAAGTGCCATAGTTGGTAAGTGCCAAAATTAGCAGGTCCTAAATATGTAACTCTTACATGGATCCATGCTTAGGTCAAGTCAAACTCATTTTGCATGTGACTCCACAGGTTTTATTTTATCTAGTAGTGAGATATACCATGATCTCTATCATAGTATCATCGAAACTCTTTCGATGAACTGAAATAATTTTATCTTAACCCTAACTTGGATCATTGATAGAAAAATGATCTGTTGGGGTTTCCAGTGCACCGCAGTGGAAGTGTAATTTCAAAATGATGAAATTTGCACCGAAATCCCTTAGCCAAGATCTCCTTATTTCGAATTAAAACATACATACTAACATTCAAACATAGATTGTTAGAATTAGAGTACCAACCTGTAATCGCTAATTCCAACAAAGTTGATGTTGAAGGGGCTGATTGAATTCACCAGGCGTCCAAGTGTCCGCCCTCCGATGGTGATCCACACAGAGCAGTGATCAAGACAACTCTATCTTCTTTTCAAAGGTTCCTTCTATTGAATCCTTCTTCCTAGAACTCAATTGCTTGGATTATGGCTTGAATTCCTCCACACAAGACTTCCTTTCCTTTCCTTGACTCCTTCTCCTCCTTCCACCAAGACCTTGGCCCTTTAAACACCCTTGTCTTGAAGAAAAAGACCTTGTCCTAAGAGGACATAGGCTTGTCTTAAGTTGGAGGAGAAATTAAGACAATGATGTCTTAATGTATGAAAGAAAGGAAGAAATTAGAACTTCTTTCTTTCCTTTACCGTCGGAGACTTTTACTTTTATTCTTGTTCAGTAGCAGAGTTTCGACAGAGGTTTACTCTGTAGAGGAAACAATGCAAGAGCAAGAAAAAATAAAAGAGTCTTCAGGAGAGGAAGAAAAAAAATATGATTGTGCTTTGTTCTGATTTTCCCGACCCTTTAAATAGAAATCAGATAGGCGCCTACACACCTCTCCGTAATCTCTTTCTCACGCCCTTTCCAATTTCTCACGCCCCATCCTCCCATCTCATGGCCTTCCAGATTAAATCCCACGGCTCTTCTTAAAGGAAAAACCGCGGTGTTTTAAAAGGAAGGAAGTCGCGACTTTTCATCTCCGAAGAGATGTTATTTCGCGCGCCCGGGAGGAGTTAGCGCTTTCTTTCTTTCTCAAAATTCCATCAGCCATTGGATTCTCATCCAAGGGGGGAGAGATGGTGCGCTAATCACTTAAGAAGGAGGCCGCCCAAATAAAAACATCGGAGAATTTATTTGGGGCGCGCCAAGAGTCCATGCGCCATGGACTCTTTCTTAAGGCGCGCCAAGAGTCCATATGCGCATGGACTCTTGGTGTTTGGCGTGAAAAATAAAGGGGGCGGGTGGGGAGGCTAGCCAAGCTACATGGCTAGCCAATAGGGTTAGCCATATTCCCGTTTTCTTAATTAGGGTCTAATTAGGTCCAATTAGAACCCAATTTGAACCAATCCGGAACCCTAATTCGAATCCGATCCGAATAGAAGCTAGGGCTTGCAACACCTGCTAGAGTGTTATCTTGCAAAGACGATTTAATTCCAAATTAAACTCTTGACCAATCCTCTTAAGTGTGTGACCCATTGGGTTCCACATCTAGCCAGCAGTGGGTTCGAATACAAGTTGACCTAATTTGATTAGAACTCTTTCTAATCGATTTAGGTCAATCCGGGCTTACCCGAATCGATCAATTAGGATTCTTCCTAACATGTGATCTTTGAACTTGATCAACCCACAAGACAAGATTGACGTCTAGCAACGTGTCATGTCTACCCGGAAGATATGAAAATTCTGGTGAAATACCAAAATTATCCTTCAGTAGAGAGTTACCGTACAATTAAATCTTTCGATCAGCCTGCACCCAAAATATAACTATGGATATGGATATATGTCAAATCCAATATTATATTTATTTCTAGCTCAATCTTATAATGATGATTCGATTATCTTGATATTAGAAACCGTCTCTAATATCTTCACTTTGATCAAAGATTTCCTGAATCATCATGCGATTGTTGACTAGCTGGATGCAATCTCCTCTTACTAAGAGTGATCGATTCCTTGTTGACCCACTCATTACCTTCATATCCAATTCACCATTCCCAGTATGAATCCTGTGCATGTCTCAGTGTCATGATTAGGATTGAACCAAAGAATGGGTTCATGTACATAAGGTACTTATGGCAGTCTCAGGTCAAAAGATTACTTGTACCACTCCCACTATGAGAACCTTCTATTGACATGTAGCTAAGACTCCATTAGATGTTCTCAAGTTGGTTCATATCAGTGAACTCATTCTTCAATGAGCACCCACACTCCAGTATTAGTGTCATACACAAGTGACTGTGAGAGCAGTCACCCTTTCCAGTATACCCGGGATGTGCTAGTCTTATCGGAAAACCCTGATCCCCTACTCAGAGTTCCTTTGACTAGGAATACTTTAGATTAAGGTTTTAAGATTTTAGGTCTCACTGGTATGATCTCATCATAACCCTAAAATCATAGCCCTAATCTATGGGGTTCATCATATAATAAACACAGCGTATGATAAAATAATGCCTTTATTTAGAAAAATTGTCAATTACTATGGTTTGGGAGATACAACAGAGATTGGTTTGTAGGGCATATCCCTTTCATGATCTTAGTGAGCTCTTACAATCCATTAGTGACACTTAGAAATATATAACGGCAATCTAGTAAAATAAAAATGAACCCCTAGATGTAGCTATCATGCGATCAAATTTTTTTATTGAAAATCCTAAAAGGTTGTAGGTCATGGAAACTCGTCAAACCCTAAGCATCCATCATATATCAAATTTAATTAGATTAAGTCTAATTATGATTTTTTTTAAAAACTCTTTTCCAAAATCGCTCTACTATGGCTACAGATTTAAGAACTCAATCTATTAGGTCGCATAGGACTATATCTTAGTTACTAAGACTGATAGATCCCTTATAAGCATATTACCTATAGTGAAGCTATTATAGCCAAAGAATATCATAATGTTCCAAATGGCTAGGGACCATGATCATGTCTATCAAACCACGACAACCTCACTGCAAGTAGTTGGGACATTACAGGTTAAGGAATTACTCATAGAACTATAGCATTTGAGAAGTTACTAATGAGTGAATAGACTCCTTGTGACTTCTCAGACTTGGTTATGCTCAGTGCCGTTATTCTCTAATAACCACTTGCACTCTTGCTCTAGTATCTCTATACTATAGACTCAAGACTCGTCTACCTAGATGGGAGGTGATTCATGTATTGATCTTGATGGATCAATCACCATACTCATGATGATCCAAAAATTGAAAGCTTTTTAAGAGTTAATCTATAATGACATATATTTCAAATTCTTAACTCATGAGAATATATGCCATTATCCATTAACTCCATGGATGATTCATAAGCATGTTAGATATGAATGAAAAGAATAAAATCTTATTTTATTGATTTCATTTAATTAAGCATAAAATTATATCCTAGAAAAAATATAATGTATCATGATAACTTGACTTCTAGGGCATACATCTAATAAATAGATGGTATCACTGTTCCCAAGATTGAGGATGATTCGGATGAGCAAGATATCAAAGAAGCTGAATTAAAAGTTAAAGCTATGAACTTACTTTATTATGTTTTAGATCCTTGTAAAGTCAATAGAATTTCTACTTGTTCTTCAGCCAAAGAAATATGGGATACACTTGAAGTTGCCCATGAAGATACTAATCAAGTAAAAAAATCTAAGATAAATATGCTTATTTATACTTGTGAGATATTCAGGATGGAGCCTAGTAAATCTATAACTGAAATGTATACTATATTTACTAACATCATAAATAGCTTGAAAAGTCTGGACAAACCTTTCTCTAATGCTGAACTTGTTAACAAAATTCTTAGGTCTCTTCCAATTATATAGGATGCAAAGGTCACCACCACACAAGAGGCTAAAGTTCTTGATGTACTTCTCCTTGAGTAACTCCTAGGTTCTCTTATGATCTATGAGCTATCCTTGAGTCAAAAGATGGCCAAAAATGAGAAGAAAAGAAGACTATCACCCTCAAGCCTATAACAACCAAGGAAGAATCTAGTGAAGACTCAGATAAGGGAGATGAAGTTGATGAAATGGCTCTTATGTCGGGGAAGTTTATAAGGTTTATAAGGAAGAAAAAGCATAGCTTAAGAAGAAGCCTTATAAAGGAGTGCTAAGCAAGGAGAATGAAAGGAAAAAGAGAAGGAGCAACCTATATTCTTCGAATGCAAGAAGTTGGGGCACTATAAGATGGACTGCCTCTTTCAAAAGAAAGTCTCAAGAAAATACAATAAAGTAATGATGGATACATGGAGTGAAAGTGATGACTCTAGCTCTGATGAAGAAATACAAGAGATTGCTAACTTATGTTTCATAGCCCATAAGGAAGAGGTAAGTGTTAGGATTCATTTATAGATGACTAACATGTAAAACTAGATTCTAAACCCTCGATCAATAGAAGCGAAGATCATGTAAAATAATTTTTATGAGCATGCTAATTTAAAATTAAAATATAAATTATCTATTTAACCTTTTAACATACTGGAATAATAAAAGTATCAGATCTGAAGTCTTATAAAACTATTAGATGAAAGATCTATACTTAGATTGCTTAATTCCCTCTTCTAGTAACGGATCTATCGAATCAATCGGATCTGTTGAGATTCGTTGGAGCATGCACACACCCAGCCTTTACTGGTATCCACATAGAGCCTTTCTCACCAAATCATTATGATCCCTAGATTGCTAAATCCTTGTAGGTCTTTCTTTAAGCACAGAGATGGACCTTCTTCTAGTCCAAATCAGAATTAAGCAGCCTTCTCTCCTTTTCTCTCAAGGAATTAAATATCAAAAAAATAAAAAAAAGTATTTTTATGATATTTTTTGTAGAACTCTCACCTTTTAGGTTTTTATAGTGGCATTATACTCTTTTTTTTTATGGAAGAAAAATAATGGGATGGATTTTGGAAGGGATCTATTTCAAAATTAATTCTACACAGCCTAGTTTCTATGCATCTTTAAAACCACAAAAAGATTTCTTAAAAATGCCTCTTAAAAATCTTTAAAAAATTAATTTCTTATATAATTTGATCAAACTTTAATCTAGATTAGAGTCCAATTTTATCTAGCAAGAAAAAGAGTCTTAGATGAGAAAGAAATTGCCAACTTGGTGCCTCCCTCTTCTCACCGCATGTGCCAAGAGGACGTGCACATTTTTATGCCCTCCTCTTAGTTTCTTTGTGAGATAAGAGAGAGAGACCCAGTCAACTAAGTCTCCTAGTTGCTAGTTAATTTTGAAAATTTTTTGACTAAGTTTGAAATCCTTTTCACACCTAGATTCAACCAAAATCAAAAAAGGCTATTGACCCAATTTGACTATGTCAAAAATTCAAGTCAAACTTAAATCACCAATCTATTTAACTTTAAATAAATTTAATAATAGTTAAATTTAATTTAATTAAGTCAAATAATGAAGTCAAAAATTATTACAATATTTAAAAATAGGTTCATCAAGCTAAAATTAGGTAGTGCTAAAATTAGCTGGTAAAAGAATAGTGACCTGAAAGACAATCATATTTCTATTGTAATAGAGATTTTTTATAAATTTTTTTGACTCATATATGATATTATATTAATAAAAAGATATTTTAATTTATCTTACACTGTATCATATATCTTTTTATTTTTAGATTATGATGAACCTCATAGATTAGGGTACCGGATTTAGGTTATGATGAAGTTCATAATAGTAAGACCTAAGTTCCTATAAACCTTTATCTATAATATTCCTAGTCAAAAGACAATCGACTCAGGGATCTATATTTCCAGAAAGACTGGCAGATCTTATGTATGCTCAATGGATAGAGTAGTTGGTCTCACGACCACTTGTATAGGGACACTAATACTAAGATATGGGTGCTAAGAATCTTATGGAAGTCTTACTTATCAAAAAATGATTCTTTTAGCGGGAGTTGTGCAAGTGATCTTTAGACTTGAGATCACCATAGATTCTTATGCGCATGAATCCATGTTTTATTTCATACACATTCATGACTTAGTCATGTACGGGATGTTCATGAAAATGATGAATTATATATGAAGGTTTTGAGTAGGCCAATAAAAAATCGATCACTTCTAGTAAGAGGAGTATTTATCCTATGTAATCCTATCATATGATGACTTAAGAAGCCTTTGATCAAAGCAAGATAAAATTAAAAATGGATTTTAATCTTTCATCGATCGAGTATTCATTATTGACTTCAGATTCAAATGTATATGATGTTAGGGCTTAATAAGTTTTCATACTCATCACGTTTTAAGATAAAGGGAGATTGAAGGATTGAATTGCTTGGTAACTTGCCACTGAAGGGTATTTTGATAATTTCTACTAAATTTCTCATCTTCTAGGTAGGCATGATATGCTGCTAGACATCAATCATATATTATAAGTTTTCATGAATTAATATTAGTAATTCATAAGTCAATTTGAAAGATCATTCAAATTAGCAATTAGGGTTAGCCCTATATTGACCTAATTTGATTATTTGGTTTCAAATTGAATGAAATTGATATGAATCTAAACCTACTGCTAGTGAGATGTGGAGCTCAAAAGATCACACATGCTAAAAAATTAGTCAAGGAGTCAATTATATTTTTATTAAGGTCATAGGATCCTAATTGGCTTGCTATTTAACATATCGTATATGTTGCTAGCCGAACTCCTAACCTAATTAAATTGGGTTCATTTACTTACTATTTGGGCTAACAAATTTAGGTAGGACAAAAATTGTATTAAGCCATGAGTTTTCAATATTTTTGTACTCTTAAATATACTTATCCATGCCTAGAAGCAAGAGTTGCAAGGACTTAGGACTTTTGCATGTGCCAAGTTAAGGGGCACACAAAATTGCTATGCAGATGGACCAAGAGTCTTTCTATAGTTAAATCACTTCTTGAATATAAGGCTTAGCCCCTCTTCTCTCCCATCCATGCCTCATTTTATAAGGTTTGACTGGTCAATAATTTATTTTGATGCAAATTCATGGTTTGCATGAATAATTAAGAGTGCGTAAAATTATATGGCATATTGGAATGGACTAAGAGACCTACTTATCAATCATCTTTTTTAGATAAGATCACTTATTTTGTATACCTTCTTGGATGGTTGACCAGTTCTTTAGTTGATTAATTAAAAGCTTAATTATCAGATTATTCCAAAGAGTTGTGATAAGCAACTCTTGGTGCAAAGTATTAGTGAAATGCCGTATGTTTACGGTGTTTCATCTCACCTTTCTATCATGAGACTCATTTTGATTAAAGGGTCTTATCTGATATATTAAATATCAAATTAAAGACTGATAAAAGGATGTCTTATGTGCCTCCTCTCTAACTATTTAAAGACTTCGGTGATTAAAATCAAACTATCTGAAGTTTGTCTCAACAACTCTCTTCCTTCCCTTTTTAGGACAAGTATCTTATTTTAAGACAATACCACCATTTTAAGATAAGGACTTAGGAAGAGAATTAGAAAAGATAATAAAATAGTAAGAAAGATTTTGGAGAGGTCTTGAAGTGCTCTTTATAATAGAAAAGGTTCTAGTAAGAGAGGAAAGGCTGCTAAAGGGACTATCGGGAGAAGAATTTAGTCAAGAAAAAAGTAGGAGTGCTTTCTTGATCCAGTTCCTATGTGGATTGCCTTTAGTGGGCATACACTTTTGTGCCTAGTAGAATTAAGGATATAAGCTTTATAAGTATTCATCTATATCCTAATGATATAATTAAGGGATCTTGGGTCTATGGTTTCAGTTGATTCAATTTTCAAGGATAATTTTTTTTTTATATCCTATCTTCCGCTGCACAACCGTAACCCTTCAGTAAGTACTAAATATGTAATTCTTACATATATCCATGCTCATGGTCAGGTCAACCCTATTATGTGTGACCCCTCAGATTCTATGCCATCTTGTAGTGAGATATATTATAATTTCTATCATTGTATCATCAAAACTCTTTTGATGGACTGAAAAAATTTTATGATGGGAGACGAATTTGATGAAATGGGTGTGTGAAGATGTGATCTACTAACTTAGCAACAACATACTAGCATTAGAGCTCCATATATGGCCGGATTCATGGGTAGAAGGGATGAATAACTTCAATCTAAAAACTAGGTGAGCAGAATTCTGAACACCCTTGTGCAAGCTTTCTTTCAATAGAATAAAATGTAGGATCTAAGGGCATAGAATTTCCAAAACTAGCCTAAGCTACCTTTAAGAAGCTCAGATCTAAGGATCAAGAGGGTCTTTTCCCAACAATGAAGAGAAATCAAAGCTCAAATGGTAGGAAAGCACTCACCACTCAAGAATTGAAGGCTAGAGACAAGATCTATACACCTTACTTGGATTTACATTGGAGCTTTGATCCTTGGCATGGAGCGTTCATCATCATCTTCAAATCCCCAAGAAGAACTTGCAAAAGAGTCAAGGTAAGGTCATGGTTCAAAGAAATTAAGGGAAAAGGAAGGAATGAACAAAGAGAAGTGAAGAGAGTTGCTGGAATTTTTGGGGCAGCACTTCCTCTTCTTCTTGGACTACTTGGATCTTAGGTAGAAAAGCATGGAAATGGAACTATGGTCCTTCAAACTCAAGGCACTCACTCAAACTCAAGATCAAACTCAACACTCCAACTCAAACTTCAAGAGAAACACTCAAACAATAAGGAGAACTCATGAACTTGACAAGGTGGAAGAGAACACAAACTAACAAGCTTTCATTCAACTCAAGTAATTCATCGCTTTACAAGAGGAGGCCTTTGTCCTATTTATAGGCCAAGGGCAGCCATAATAGGCAGCAAAAAAGTGTATTAAGAAGCCAACTAATTCAGATTTAGTTGGTAACTAATTACATTGAGAAGCTTCTAGGTAACTAATCCTAGCAATGGAAGAAACTAGAATCTTTATGTGGTGCCATCCTATTTTGCCAAGTGTTCTCATCAAAAGCCTTCCATGTATCTTTTAATATTTAGTCTTCAAATATGCTTCAAATTAGGTGAATCAAATCATAGGTTGGCCGGCCCAAATGGATTGCTTGGAATTTTGGAAAGAAAGGTCTTCATTAGTTGAATTTCTTTGGCTTGCTTGTCTCAAATGGAAATGGTCTTGACTTGCTTCATGCAATAGGACTCTTCTTCTTAAATGGGTGGAGCTAGGAGCCTTCAAGATGCTTCATGAGGTTGGGCTTCATCTCCATAATTTTGAGTGGAACCTAAAATAAATTGGACTAGCTACAAAACCAGAGATTGTTAGCTTGCAACTTCTTCCTCTTGCCAATGTCCCCATTAATTTAGCTCAACCCTAACTTGATCGTTGATCCGAAAACAATCATAGTGAGCTCTCACAATTCACTAGTGACACCTAGAAGTATATAGTGGCAACCCAATTGTATAGAAATAAATCTCTAGGATACTAAATGTGTGATCAAATTTTTCTATCAAAAATCCTGACCGGATATAGGTCATGGAAACTTGTCAAATCCTAAGCATCTAGAATATGTCAAACTTAATTAGCTCAAGTGTAATTATGATTTTCATGAAAACTTTTTTTTAATATTGTACTACTATGGCTATATATTCAAGGACTTAGCTAATTAAGGTTACATAGGATTATATCTTAACTGCTAAGGTCGATAGATCCTATATAAGTGAACACCATATTCTTATAGTTAATTTATTATAGCCAACAAACACCATAAGGTCTGAATGGCTAGGTACCATGTTAATGTGCTATCAAATCACAGCAACCTCATTATGAGTAGCTAAGATACCATAGGTCAAGAAATTACTTACACAACTATAGCATTTGAGAAGCCACTGATGAGTGAGTAGACATCCATATGACTTCTCAAACTTGGTCATGCTCAATGCCGTTGTTCACTAATAACCACTTGCACTCTAACTCTAATGTCTCTACACTGTAAACTCAAGATACATCTACTAGAAGGGAGGCGATTCATGCACCAATGTTGATGGTTCAATCACCATCCTTGAGATGATCCAATGATTAAGAGCATTTAGGTTTTAATCTCTAATGACACATGTCTCAAATTCTAAACTCATGAGAATATATCATTATCCATTAACTCCATGGATGATTATAGGCACATTATATATGAGTGAAAAGCATATAGCCCTATTTTATTGATTTCAATGAATTAAGAACAAAATTATATCCTAGAAAAGTTATAATATTCTATGCCAACTTTGCTTCCAGGATATATAACTAACAGTCTCCCACTTGTACTAAAGCAAATTGGCAATATATCTAAGTCCCATCATCTCAAGGTGGACTTTAGTCTTTTGCAGGCTCAACTACTTTGTCAATGGGTTTGCCATGTTATCCATAGACTCTATTCTTCTTATCGCAACATATATTTTCTCGAGATAGTTATGTATGATATAAAACTTCCAATCGATGTGCTCAGACTTTTGATAAGACCCAGGCTCCTTAGTAAGGGCTATGGTGCCATTATTGTCACAATATAAAGGGATGGCTTCACTCTAAGCTTTGTAGTAATTTTTTTGTACTAGAAGGCTTACTTTGCAGCTTCAGAGATGGTGATATACTTAGCCTCCATAGTAGAATTAGTAATGATAGGTTGCTTGAAACATTTCCAACTAGTACATACAGATACAAATCCTGATATACACCTTCTATTATCAAGATTAGATATAAAATCTGAATCAATGTATCCCTCAATCCATAAATCAGGATATTCTCCAAAGATCAAAAATAAATCCTTAGTTCTTCTTAAATATTTAAGGATATTCTTCATAGCGATCCAGTGCTATTTACCTAGATTTGACCAATACCTGCTCATGACACTCATAACTTGGGTAATACTGTATGGTTGGGGGAGCCAATAGATGAGGTGGGCCCTGATGCATGCAATTAAAAACTTTTCTAAACCACATGGCGCAGCGGAAGGAGATAAAACACTTTTATCTATAATATGTTAAGCTAATTAACAAAGGCCCCTACAAGGATCTTGATGCCACTAGAGTAATGTATGTATGAAATCATGCATCTATAGTATGAAACAAGGAACTATTTATGGAATCACACAATGATGCAGCAAGAATAAAATGTCACACATATGTAATGTAAGCCCATACCTTCGTGATGACGATCACTTGAAACGTACGTGCTCCACTTGCAAGGAAGAAGAGTAAGCTCTACGAGCAGCACACATGTACTTCCTCTACAGGTGGTTCACATCGGGATACGGGATTTCTCCTCCTTCTTTCGAGGTGCAAGCCTCTCTAGAAATAGTGTTAGTAGCAGGGACTCCATCTTCAACTCTTTGAAGAACTGTGGATTCTTTCTTCAACTCCTTGAAGAGCCTATTGCTGAAATAGTGCTGGAACAAAGACCCAAGAACCCCTCCCAGATCTCTCTATCCCAAATCTTCAATAAAAGGTATGCACACATGATTCCCAAAACCCAAACCTCACTCTATCCCAGAGATCAAATCTCGTAATCTCTCAAGGATCAAGCAAGATCTCTAACCCAGGAATGTGGCAGAGTCTTAACTTTGATCCAAATATGGAATGTGGAACGTGAACCATTCACCTTCCTTTTGCATTTTATCATTTCACAAAATAGTCCCACAATCAAACCATAATGAGGAGATAAAAAGAGATTAATAGGGAGGTTTAGAGTCTCTTAGGATTCAAGGGTGTTAAAAATCCTTTGAGATTCAATAATTGCAGCTGATTAAAACCTTGAAATGCCCATCATTAAATTCCACAACAGTTGTAAACATTGATGAAGCAGTTTTGGTTTTTAGCAGAGTCCGTCAATCAAGTCAACTCGACTATTTGAGTCTGCTCGAGTGAATTTGCTCGAGTCGACTCATCGAATGAGTCGGTTCAAATGTAGCTTTGATAATTTCTTATCAAAATGAGTCTGGAATGATTCCCAATCATTCCAATGCCAACAAATCAAGATGAAACCCCATGATGTGTGATCCCATAGGTTCAAACACTAAACTGGTAGCACATGAACATTTCTAGTACTAGCCAAAGTCGCTATCTAGCAATGACACTCAGCATCCAGATAGGTTGAAGGTTGCAGAGCAACATGAACTTGTCGAATATTGAATAACATTGAACTTATTCCTTTAATCTCCTAATGCACCGAATGACTTAGAGTTAAACTGCCCAACCCTAATCAGTCCATCTCAATATGTCCCAAACAAAAAAACCTTGTAACTCCTTATAAGGAATGCCCTAGCCAAGGTCTTTCTCAATTGAGGCATATTAGGCATTCAATCCAAACCATTTAGAGAGATTAATCCTATCTCGATCCTACATCACTACACAAGTACTTGACTGTACCTAGGAACCTTCCATCATCGATTAAAAATATGGGTAGTCTGGCACCTAAGCATAATGAGTTGCTTGCAAGCTGTCATAGTGGTCTCAAGTCAGAGGAATAATTCATGTCCACATTCTAATGCAAAGCTTCTCTTTGGCAAAAAGAGAATCTTGCATGAGGGTCACGCTTAATGAAGTGCCGAACAAAATACCTAATGCATACCAGCATCTTTATGCTACTTGGTTAAGAGGATAACCAACAGACATGATATCAATGACCTACTCTCGACACACCATCATCCAGAAACAGCACATCCTTTTGTTGCAAACCAATTTATGAACTACACGATGTATCCTTTCTGCATCGCATACAAGGTGGCTTAAAGGACATCATCACATAATAGTTTAATTAGGAAGATGACATGTGATAAACAACAAGAATAAACTTTTTATTCAATTCAATAATTCATATACATATACATGAGTTGTGCAACCATCTACAGCCTAGACAATTGACTTTAAGACACATTTGCCAACAACTCCTACTTGGACTAAAGCCAATTGGAACAAAATCTAATTCCCATCTTTCATTTGCAATCATCGAACTCTTGTATTCCAACAACTTTAGTGAAGTGTTTGGCCAAGTACTCCTTACCATCGATCTTCAGAAGCTCGATGTCACGTCATTCAAGTATCTTCCAAATAAGGTGATAATGATGCAGAATATGCATGGTCAGTTGGTGTGATTTCAGCTCTTTGGCTTGAGCTATGGCTACAATGCTATCACAATATGATGGGGACATACCAGCATAGAACCCGGAGCAAGCATGAATCTTGGAGCCACATGAATCTTGGAACATATCCAAAATAAATTAGTTTGGGATTTATCTTTTGTTTGAAATTTTAATTAGGATTTGGTTGGTTAGGATTGAGATATGGATAGGCTTATCTTATCCAATCTTGTATTTGAATTTGAATCATCCCTATCTTTTTATCTTGTATTTAAATTCAAATAAGGGTTGGAAAGGTCTATAAATACCACTCTCAGTCCTGTATAAAAAAATAGTTTGCTGAATAAATATAAATTTTTATAAGAGTGATTCTTCTTGCCTTCACCTTCAGGCATCGAGGGGCGTGAGGCCCTAGTTATCCCCTTCCCTTTGATTCCATTTTCTTTATCCTCTCATGTCCTTTGAGATTAATCCTAATGCCTCCAAGTATCGAGGTTGGTGGAATGCCCTAGAGGTTAGAGGTCTCTTCGTTAGTGTGAGCCTTAAAGTCCATGAGTCCAGATCCCTATCTTTCATCCCCATTATTTCCTTCACCACTCCCTTATAAAAAAAAATACAAAAAAATATGACACGCTAATTTTGGTGACTTCTAGGCTCGCCAATGATCCTACCCCTATCCCCCATCAATTTTTGGTATTAGAGCCTAGAAAAATTAGGATATATTTTTCATCCCGAATCATCCCAGATCTCCTCATCAACTCTGCCATTTTCTTTCTCCCCTGTTCTTGCACCACAGCCATTCGAACCATTGGACTCATCCGATTGCCCCCCTCCGGGTCTACCCTTCTTCTCGTCTCTCCCTTTCTTCTTCCCTAATTCTTTATTTTCCCCTTCTTTTCTCTTCTAAATTTGAATCCTTCCCCCTTGCTACCTCTTCTTCTACTCTGAGACCAAATCGACCGAGGCTTTTTGATGCCACTGGAACCCCTCCTTGCTCCATCCAACAATCAACGACATCACCTCCTCGATCCCATCATCCGCTCGGAGTCTTACACAGCTAGCCGACATCCCCCGTTGACTTCTCGCCCACCCCCCACCGAAGGACTCCTTCGGTCGCCCATCCTCTTTAGATTCCCTCGACCGTCCTCCACCTATGAGGAGATTACCACCATCGTCGACCCTTCGTTCACCATCTCCGACGTGCTGCTTGCAATCCAAGCACACCACCATGACTCCATCACCTACCTCCATCCGAATGATCCACAGCCCAAAGTCGACAGGTGATGACATCTTCCTGCTCACTGCCGCAACCCGACTTCTCTCGTCAGATCTTGTTCCTGTTCCTTGCCCTCAACCAATGACCACCATCCATCTCTTCCATCCACCATCACCAAAATGAAACCATCGCAGCAGCCAACGCCCCTCCACCTGAAGTCATCGCCAGCCAGAACCAACTTCGCCGTTTCCATCCTCTGTCGGCCATTTCCCAAAGCAAGTCAGCCACCACCTCTTCCACTTAAGGAAAGCATCAGGCTGGCCACCTTCCACTCCATGCCACCGACTCCATTTCCTTCCAGCTCCCCGTCGTCACCCATCCCCTCCACTAGCCATGATGATCTTCGCACCGCCATCATTTTGTCCATCCACGGTCTCCGCCCAATGCCTTCACCGAATAGCCTGCCGGTGAAGACCATTGATATGTCAGAATCGCTGGTGAAGTCCGTCCATCCCTGCTTTCGATCCATGGAGAAGGGAGATGAAGAAGCCCGCAAAATGTGAATGCACTGCACATTCCTCAAAGTAGTTGCCCTCCCTGTTGTTGACTTCAACGAGCACGATCCTCAAAGTCACATAAATTTTAGAGTTGCACGATTTTTAGTGGTGCACAATTCTCGGAGCCACACAAATCTCAGAGCTGAGCCCCTTTGATTGATTGGATTCGATTTCACCATCCCCCCTGATCTTGACTCGATAGAGTCGAGTTCTCCCCACCTCAAGGGAATGATGGGGACATCGTCAGCATGAATCTCGGAGCAAGCACGAATCTTGAAGCCACACGAATCTCGGAGTATATCCAGAATAAATTAGTTTAGGATTTATCTTTTGTTTGAAATTTGAATTAGGATTTGGTTGGTTAGGATTGAGATATGGATAGGCTTATCTTATCCTATCTTGTATTTAAATTTGAATAATTCCTATCTTTTTATCTTGTATTCAAATTCAAATGAGGGCTGAAAAAGTCTATAAATACCACCCTCAATCCTTTGTAAAAAAATAGTTTGGTGAATAAACATAAGTTTTTAGAAGAGTGATTCTTCTTGACTCGCCTTCAGGCATCGAGGGGCGTGAGGCCCTAGTTATCCCCTTCCCTTTGATTCCATTTCTTTTATCCTATCATGTCCTTTAAGATTCATCCTAACGCCTTTAATTATCGAGGTGGGTGGAATGCCCTAGAGGTGAGAGGTCTCTTCGTTAGTGTGAGCCCCAAAGTCCATGAGTTCAAATCCCTGTCTTTCATCCCCATTATTTCCTTGACCACTCTTTTATAAAAAAAAATAAAAAAATATGATACCCTAATTTTGGTGACTTCTAGGCTCGCCAACGATCCTACCCCTGTCCCCCATCACAATATACCAGAATAGGACCATCCAAGGAGGGTGCCACTCCCAGCTCACCTAGGAACTTCTGTAACCACACAGCTCCATTTGCTGCATCTGATGCTATAATATATTCCACCTCGAAAATAGAATCAGCCACTGTATGCTATTTCAAACTTTTCCAGCAGATTGCTCCACCATTAAGGGTAAACACAAAACTAGATACACTCTTGCTATCATATCTATCTAACTGAAAATTAGAGTTAGTGTATCCCACAAGTCTTAAGTTAGAATCTTCATAAATAAGACATTGGTCCTTGGTATTTCTCAAATACTTAAGGATGTTCTTAACAAATTTCCAATGAGCTTCACCTGGGTCAGACTGGTATCTACTTACTATCCCTAGTGAGTATGCCACGTCTGGTGTAGTACATAGCATAGCATACATAATAGAATCCACTACCGAAGCATATGGAATCCTACTCATACACACTCTTTTCTCAGGAGCTGTTGCATAATTCTTTTTGGAAAGAGTAATTCCATGAGCTATCGGAAGAAAGCCTCTTTTAGAATTCTCCATGCTGAACTGCTTCAGCATAGTGTCTATGTGCATAGATTGGGGCATTCCCATAAGCCTCTTAGATCTATCTCTATAGATCTTCATACCCAATATGTATGAGGCTTCACTCAAGTCTTTCATAAAGAATCGAGATGAAAGCCAGACCTTTATTCCTTGTAATGCTAAAATGTCATTCCCGATTAGGAGAATGTCATCCACATACAAAATAAGAAATACTACTATAGAACTATTTGCCCATTTATATATACAAGGTTTGATGTGGGATGACTCTAAGACTACTAAACATTTATGGAAAATAGCAAAATAATTTTTTTGGGGATTTTTGCAATTTTATTTGCAGGCTACATTCCTAAAATAAAGCAAGAACTAGCGGAAAGACTAGCAGTGCAAAGAATCATCAGATTGCAGGCGAACTTGGTGGGGACACCAGAATCAGACACAGATCCCTGGATCCCATATGGTTTAATTAGTCATGTATCAAAGTTTTGAAAGTTTTGTAAGTTTTGTAATCAACTAAGATTGAGTCCTGTAATAAGTTGAGGTTAGTTGGTTTATCTCAACCCTCAACCTAGTTAGTATTTTAAGTCCTGTACATCAATTATGAGTCCAGTATGAGCTCAATTTTATACAAGAGGAGAGATCACCCTATTTTGGAGTTCCACTAGGCCATATCCAGGAGTTAGAGGCCACTACATCAGCCCATTAGATTTTGTGTGACAACCCAGGATTCAAGATGCTTCTAGAAACCCTGATTCCTTCCAGTTGCCCTCCAGATGCCCAGATTCCATTCCAGATGTCAGAACAAATTCCTAAATCAAGGCATCCATGATTCCAAAGGTCCACCTGCATCCCAGCCCAAAGAAGTCAAGTCCAGGTGCCAAGCCCAAGCCCTTAAGAAGCAAGATTCCAGGGAATATTTCTGCTACCAGGCTACTAGGCCACCCCATCTTCCAGAGGCCCAAACCCTTGCACCCAAGCCCCTTTGGGCCAGCCTCTTGCTGCTCCTAAAGTTGCAACACACCCCCTAGGCATCCTTGAAGTGTTGACCATGCCCAAAGAGGTTTGACCATGTCCAAGTTGAAGAGAAGAAGGAGAAGACCAAGCTTATTCCTAACCTAGTTGGGATTTATAATCCTTTTAAACTTTGTAATTCTAACATAGCTAGGAAAGAACTTGTATCCCAATTTGGAAGAGGACTTGTAACCCAAGTGTAACCATGGTTAGTGAGGGCATGGGAACTCTATAAATACCCCACCCCTCCCCCTCTTGTAAGCATCTTTCTCTTATGAATAAACCTTGCAGAAATTTTGAGTTATTGCCTTGTGTTGGTGTTTTGTTTGGGTTCTTTGGTTGGTGTTTTTGTGCTCGAACAAATTCTTTGCTACCCTAGCATCCTTCCACACCCTAACTCAATGCCATCCAAGCCTTCACACATCCAAGAAAGAGTGCCCTAGGCTGCCAAGCAAGGAGATCTTCAACAAGCTTCAAACAGCCCAGCTTCTAATCCCTAACCTGATTCCTTCTAAACATAGTTTCCTTTCTTTTTCTTACTTGTTGTTTTGATTGACCCTTGGCATTTTGCAGGACCCCCGAGGTGTTTCACCTCCCCAGGGGAGGCTTTCCTTGCATCCAGAACCATCCAAATCAGCCATCTAATCAAGGAAACCGAACTTCATCATCTATACTTAAATCAGAGTGCTGTGTGATCTCTTCATCGAAAGTTCTTCAAATCACTGATTGGTAATAACCTTTCATTCTTTAAATTTATGATTTGATGAAGATTAGCTATCCTAATCCGGTAGTTTCTCAATTCTTGGGTCCTGAAATTTATTATTTTACATGAGTTTGCCTGCAATATGATGATTTTATGCATTACTATTCTTCTTGCTAGTTCTTACATTTATTTAAAAATTTAGCCAATAAATCTAAATTATAAAAATCAAAAAAAATTAGTTTACTATTTTTTCTACATGATTAGCAATCTTAGAGTCATCCCGCATCAAAACTCATGCAAACTAATGAAATAACTCAGGCCCGAGAGTTGAGAAACTCTTAGTTTAGGATAGTTTATCTTCATCAAAATCATATAATCAATGAAGGGAAGGTTTTTTTTACCAGTTAGAGATTGAAGTCCAATAGCAGAAGAGATCACTCACAACTCTGATCAGAGCCTGGAAGAAGTAGCCTTGTTTTCCTTGAATCTGATGGCTGATTTGGGCGATCCAGGTAGCAAAGAAGGCCTCCTTAGGGGAGGGGAAGCACCTTGGGGATCCTGCAAGAGTTAGGGTTAATCGAAACAGTAATTAAAAATTAAGAAAAGGAACTATGAATTGAAAGGAATCGGGATTAGGGTTAGAAGATGGTAGCCGGGGAAGAAGAAGTTCTTGGGCCTGGATGGCAACTAGGGCTTCCAATTCTTGGGTGTGGCTGATCTTCAGGGATGCAGGAGGGTGCTAGGGCAGCAGGGTTTCAATCCAAGAACACAAGGAGGGCACTCAAAGAGAGAACCAGAACTCAAACACAAGGTAATTAATCAAAATTTCAGCAAGGTTTATTCATAAAAAAAAGATGATTACAAGAGGGGGAGGTGTGGGGTATTTATAGAGTTTCCATGCCCTCACTAACCATGGTTAAACTTGGGTTACAAGTCCACTTTCAAATTGGAATACAAGATCTTTTCTAGCGAGGTCAGAATTACAAAGTTTAAAAGGATTAGAAATCCCATCTAGGTTAGGAAAAGGCTTGGTCTTCTCCCACTTTTCTTCAACTTGGACTTGGTCAAACCACTTTGGACATGGTCAACACTTCAAGGATGCCTAGGGGGCATGTTGGGCCTCTAGGAGCAGCAAGGGGCCAGCCCAAAGGGGCTTGGGTGCATGGGTTTGGGCCTCTGGAAGCTGCGGTGGCCTGGTAGCCAGGTAGCAAGAATATTCTCTGGAATCTTGCTTCTTAAGGGCTTGGGCTTGGCACCTGTGATTGATTTCTTTGGGTTGGGATGTAGGTGGACCTCTAGAGTCATTGATGCCCTAGTTTAGGAATATGCTCTGGCATCTGGGGAGGAATCTGGGCATCTGGAGGACTTATAGAAAGAATTAGGATTTCTGGAAGCATCTTGCATCCTAGGTTGTCACACAAAATCCAATGGACTGTTGTAGCGGCCTTTGACTCCTGGATGTGGCCTGGTGGAACTCCAAAATATGGTGACCTCCTCTCTTGTATAAAAATCAGGCTCATACTATACTCATAATTGATGTACAAGACTTAAAATACTGACTAGGTTGAGGGTTGAGATAAATCAACTAACCTCAACTTATTACAGGACTCAATTCTAGTTGATTACAAAATTTGACACATGGCTAGGTAAACCAAATAGGGCCCAGTAATCTGTGTCTGATCTTGGTGCCCCCACCAATTCTTTCGGGGTGCGAGAAACTCGATCCCATCGAGTGTGGGATAACTTGGCTCTTATAGTGCTCGAGTAGGTCTGGGTTGAGGCACTGCAGATCCTCATGGGTGATCCACGAGTTCTCAAATTTTGGCCAACCTTGCCACCAAACCAAATACCTCTGATATCCATGATTTTGGATACCAATAGCTTGATCATCCAGGATTCTCTCGATCTTTCCTCATCAAAAGGCCAAATTGTCTGTGGACACTCTAGGGTGGGTTCTCTCTCAAAAGGAGGGATAGGCTCAAGGTGCTCACTAGGTATCACTGCTAGCTTCCTATACTCTATAAGATCTGAGATGTTGAAGGTAGATATAATACCTAAATCAGGTAGTGTCTCACGCACATAGGCATTGGATCCACATATATTCATTATCTTAGATGGGCCAGCTTCACGAGCAGAAATTCTTTACAACTACAAAATCCCATGCAAAACTCTTTGTCTCTCTTTTGGGAATTAGCCAAGTTGTTAGTTAGTTCATTAGTTACGATTAGCTTTTGACTAATTTCCATATGAATATGCTATACAGAGTGTAGTGCAGGTGCAGACATGTAATTCAGGCTATGCATTTATTGGACTCAACTAATACCTAATATACTCGAGTAGACACCCCTGTCAAAGGATGTTTTATTGGATTCTAAGGGAGAAAACCTAACAGATTATAGACTTTTTACATTTGACCCTAGCGTGGCATGCACAAGAGAACTTACTATGTATACTTACTAAATGCCAGAGGGTATGCAAGAAGTAAGATGCAAACCTAATATGCACAAGGCATGTATGCAGTATGCTGACTTCTATAAAATGCAATCTAAAAATGAGAAAATTAGGAGAAGTTTCAGAAAAAGATAGAAAATAAGATGTGGATTCAGGGTTAGTCTGATTGGGTGGAGAGTAGGAAAAAGGTTCATGGATAATTAGATAAACTAAGAGACAAGAAAGTGTTTCAGGGATGAGTCATATACTAATGAGGTTGATCTTATAAGGTTGAGGTATATCTACTGGGTTGGCATGATGTAAAGATGGGTCACTACTTTTGGGGAAGAGATCAATGGGAGTCACAAGAGTGAAGTCATCCTGAGGGTACTGATAAGAAATTAAGTCCTTAATAAATTCTTTTGGCTCAGAAAATTCAGGACTAGGCTCTATAATTAGATTCTCTTCCTCTAACTGGTCTTCTACTATTGGTTCAGCTTGGGTGTGGTCAGGTTCAACTAATGTTGGGTGGTCTTCTACTTGGTTATCAACCTGAGTATGGTCAGGGTCAACTAATCCTAGGTCTCCTATAGGGTACTCTTTTAGATCTTCCATAGACTCAATATCTTCATACTTCTCTACCAGACTTGGGTCAGCCTCACATATTTCTTCTTCTAAGTCATCTTGGTGAACCAATGGGGTGGTAACAGGGGTTTAGCTAATGGAAAACTGACTAAGATCTGGGATAACAGGGGTGGGTAAACGAAGGGTTATGGGTTCATAGGTTATGGGTTTAAAGGTTATGGGTTCAAATGTTATGGGTTCAAATCTAGGGGTATCAAACCTATAGGGTGCAGGTCAACTGAAAAGATAGTGAGTTACTACTGGGCTCATATCTAGGGATTATGGGTTCCTGGTGTTCAGCTCTATGGGTCTTGCCTAGGGTTCCTACTTGGTCATCTAATGGATCAATCCTAGTGGTTGCCTGGTCAATTTGTTGGTCCACTTGGTTAAATCTTTGGTTCATTTGATCAAGCTTAGTATAGGACTAGTCAAACCTACGCTTTATTTGGGCTAACTAATTTTGGGTTTGGGTGTTGGACTAGTTTATTTGGATAAACTAGTTTTAAGATTGGGTAGTTAACTGGGCAAGCCAGGCTTGGGTTTGGGTATTGGCTTGGTTCATTTGGGTAAGCTAAGCTAGGATGGCCTCCAAAGTGGGATTCATGGTTGGGCTGGTTGGGGTTTAGACTTTTGATATTGGGTTCCTAATCTAGTGGTCATGCAACAAATCAAACAATCAAAATAAAATGATGTAACCAAGCATGCAAAAGAGAAAGAAAAGGCTAGTATAATCTAGGGTTTTCCTAGACCTAGAGCAAGAAACTGGGTGGGTCAGCTCAACTTACACCTAACCCAATAGCTGATCCTTCCACTGGCCAGGTAGGGGGTGGGAGTTCCTCCTGCTTTCGCAGGGACCTAATTAAAAACCACAACACCACTTTGGTCATTTGACTCTGCACCCTTAGCCTTAGACACCAACTTTCAGTGATAGCCAAAAGGTTAAATGCACTAGTTGGCCCACACAGCTCGGACCTGACTTGTTGATGTCTCCTAGCCCACTAAGGCAAATTAGATCTAATTGATTTTAATTAGGCTTGGATTAGTATGATGTTGGTTGTTTTGGGCCCAGGACAGGTGATGAAATCCTACCTTGATCTGAGATAGAGAGTTGCCCTTAAGATTAGGTTAAGAATGATGACAATCGATAGCCCTGATGCAATCTAAAACAATCAAAAAATAAAATATTTCTTTAATGATTTATGATGTGTCAAATTAGGTTTAAGTTAACTGGGGTTATCAAACAAAGTTTGGCTTGGGATTGGGTGTTTGGTAGCTGATTAGGTTAGGTTGAGTCAAGATGCAGAACGTAGCATAAATTAGTGAATTAGTGTTTCAGTTATTATGTAGTTTGACATAGATCCCAATGCATAAAGAATTCAAAAAAAATATGGAACACAAGATGGACGGTGGTTATGATGTCTACCAAATTTCATGTAGAAAAAAAATCAGATGATAATGCAAACCTAGGGTTTTTTGGACTGCTATTGAAATTATCAGGATTCTGTTAGGGTTCTTATTATGCCAAATTTTAGAGATTTAGGGTTTTTGTAAAAATAATTAAAAATTATGATAATTACTATCATAAAAGAAAAGATATGCAGTGCAAATCTCACAAAAAAATAAAATGTTTATGATGCCAAAATCAGATGAAACCTAGATACCAAATGCAGTGGACAGAATGCAGAATTAGGGTTTGTGAATTCAAAGCAAAAAAAAAGCTATCCTAAACCAGCTCTAATACCAAACTGATGCAGGACAACTCTAAGACTGCTAAACATGCATATAAAATAGCAAAATAATTTTTTTGATGATTTTTATAATTTTATTTGCATGCTAGATTCCCAAAGCAAGAACTAGCGGAAAGACTAGCAGTGCAAAGAATCATTGGATCGCAGGTGAACTCATGCAAACTAATGAAATAACCAGGACTTGAGAGTTGAGAAACTCCCGATTTAGGATAGTTTATCTTCATCAAAATTAGATAATCAGAGAAGGGAAGGATTTTTTTACCTGTCAGAGATTGAAGTCCAATAGCAGAAGAGATCACTCACAACTCTGATCGGAGCCTGGAAGAAGAAGCCTTGTTTCCCTTGAATCTGATGGATGATCTGGGTTGTCCAAGTAGTAAAGAAGGCCTCCTCAGGAGAGGAAAAGCACCTTGGGGATCCTGCAAGCATCAAGGTTAATCAAAATAGCAATTAAAATTTAGAAAATGAGCATTGAATTGAAAGGATTCGGGATTAGGGTTAGAAGATGGTAGTCAGGGAAGAAGAAGCTCCTGGGCTTGGACGGTATCTAGGGCTTCCAATTCTTGTGTGTGGCTGATCTTCAGGGATGTAGAAGGGTGCTAGGATAGCAGGGTTTCAATCCAGGAACACAAGGAGAGCACTCAAAGAGAGAACCAGAACTCAAACACAATGCAATTATTCAAAATTTCAGCAAGGTTTATTCATAAGAAAAAGATGAATACAAGAGGAGGATGGGTGGGTTATTTTTAGAGTTTCCATGCCCTCACTAACCATGGTTACACTTGGGTTACAAGTCATCTTCCAAATTAGAATACAAGTCCTTTCCTAGATAGGGTAGAATTACAAAGTTTAAAAGGATTAGAAATCCCAATTAGGTCAGGAAAAGGCTTGGTCTTCTCCCACTTTTTTTCAACTTGGACTTGGACAAACCTTTTTGGACGTGGTCAATACTTCAAGGATGCCTAGGGGTTGTGTTGGGCCTTTAAAAGCAGCAAGGGGCCGCCCAAAGGGGCTTGGGTGCATGGGTTTGGGCCTCTAGAAGCTAGGGTGGCCTGGTAGCCTGGTAGCAGAAATATTTCCTGGAATCTTGCTTCTTAAGGGCTTAGGCTTGGCACCTGGGCTTGATTTCTTTGGGTTGGGATGTAGGTGGACCTCTAGAATCATGGATGCCCTAGTTTAGGAATATGCTCTGGCATCTGGGGAGGAATCTGGACATTTGAGGATATCTGGAAAGAATTAGGGTTTCTCGAAGCATCTTGGATCTTGGGTTGTTACACAAAATCCAATGGGCTGATGTAGCAGCCTTTGACTCCTGGATGTGGCCTGGTGGAACTCTAAAATAGGGTGACCTCCTCTCTTGTATAAAAATCGAGCTCATACTATACTCATAATTGATGTACAGGACTCAAAATACTGACTAGGTTGAGGGTTGAGACAAATCAACTAACCTCAACTTATTATAGGACTCAATTCTAGTTGATTACAAAATTTGATACATGGCTATGTAAGCCAAATAGGTCCCAGTAATCTGAGACTAATCCTGGTGCCCCCACCAAGGTTCTTTTGCATTGCTAACAAAGCCATACATCTTGATACATTTATCAAAATACATGTTCCAACTCTGAGAAGCCTTCTTCAGTTCATAAATGGACCTCTGCAGCTTGCACATTTTAGACTCATCTATGGATATGAACCCTTCAGGATGCATCATATACACCTCTTTCAGCTCACCATTTAGGAAAGCTGTTCGGATATCCATTTGCTAGATTTCATAATCTTAATGTGCTACTATAGTAAGCATAATCCGAATGGACTTGAGCATTGCCACAGGGGAAAACGTCTCGTCATAGTCAATACCATAACATTGATGATATCCTTTGGCAACCAGACGGGCTTTATAGGTCTTCACTTGCCCATCTGTGCCTTGCTTCCTCTTGAAGATCCATTTGCAACCAATGGGTTTTATCCCTTAAGGTGGATCAACCAATGTTCATACATTATTGATTTCCATGGATTCCATTTCAGATTTCATGGCTCTGAGCCGTGACTCTGAATCGAACATTGATATTATATCAAAATAGGTGATCGGATCCTTGTTATTTTCATCGAGTTCAATAGGATCACCGTCTTGGACCAAGAAACCGTGGTATCTATCTGGTTAGCGTGGTACTCTACCAGATCTCCTTAATGGTTGCACTATGTGCTCTGGATCTGATTTAATCAAATCTAGTTCTATAGTGGCCTTAGAGTGAGAATGTTCTTCTAACTGTTGAACTTTTCCAAGTTCAACCTTAGCAGCTTGAGTGCCTTCACCGAGATACTTCCATTCTAAAAAGGTTGCTCTAAGACTGACAAACAACTTTTGTTCCTCAAGCAGATAGAAATAATATCCTTTGGATTCTTTAGGATACCCAACAAAAAGATACTTATCAGACTTAAGTCCTAGTTTATCCGTTTCCAAATGTCTGACATAAGCCGGACACCACCAAACTCGAAGGTGAGAAAGAGTTGGCTTACATCCAGTCCATATCTCATATGGTGTTTTATCAATAGATTTACTTGGAACTCTATTCAAAAGGTAGGATGCTGACTCGAGAGCATATCTCCAAAAGGATTTTGGCAGACTAACTAAGCCCATCATGGATGAACCATGTCCAACAAAGTTCAATTCCTTCTTTCTGACACACCATTTAACTGAGGTGTCCCCGAAGGAGTCCACAGAGTGAGAATCCCATTCTCTTCATGATAAGTTAGATACTCACTAGACAAATATTCAACACCTCTATCTGATCGAAGGATTTTAATAAACTTTCCAGTTTGTTTTTCAACTTCATTATGATAGCATTTGAACATTTCAAACAAGTCAGATTTATGTCTCATAATGTAGACATAACCATATCTCGAAAGATCGCCTGTAAACATAATGAAATAACTATATCCACCTCTTGCACCAATATTCATAGGTCCACATACATTAGTATGTACCAAACTAAGAATATCACTGGCTCTTTCATTTTTTTTTGTGAAAGGTGACTTGGTCATTTTTCCAAGAAGACAAGATTCACAAGTTGATAAAGATTCACTCTTAATGATATCTTCGAGACCATCTCCCACCAACTTATTTATCTTGTTCTTATTTATATGACCAAGCCTACAGTGCCAGAGATAAATATCACTGACTTTATCTAACCTAGGGCATTTATTAGCATTGTACAATATGGTAGCAGGCTGTGATGGTACATATACGCCATTCATCACTTGTCCAAACATCACATTAGAACCATTCAATGTGATTTTGCAAATATCATTGTTTATAGATAATTCATAACCATCTTTGGCCATCAGGACTATAGAAATGATATTCACCAAAAAGGAAGGAAAAAAAAGACAATCATTAATAATGATATTATAAGACTCGAAACACAAAGAAAAGTTTCCAATGCCAGAACTGGAGCTTGACTTCCATTCCAACATTCAGAAACTTTTCACCATTTTCAAATCTCCTACTAACTTGAAGTCCCTTCAAAGAATTGCAAATGTGATAAGGACTTCCGGTATCTAATATCTAGCTAGTAGTGTCACAAATAGAGAAACTACAAGGATTTATCATATAAATACCTTGACTAGCAACAGCTTGCTACTTTCCCTTCCTAAGCCTGTTCGGGTCCAGAGTAGCAACGTAAGCAGAACAGTTCCGCTTCCAATGACCTAGCTTCTTGTAGAAGAAACACTCTACCTTACTCTTGTCATCCTTCACCCCCTAGTCTGACTAGGCCTTGCACTTTGCACCTTCTTATTTTTTTTCTTCTTCCTTTTTCCAAAGGGACGATGCCCTACTCCAAAAACTCCCACCAAATTCACCAACCCCTTTTAAGGTGGTGGTCTCTCTTATAAGTCTGCAGTAACCCTAACATCTCATGATAGTTCACTACAGGCCTATTCATTCTAAAATTATCAAGAAAGGCCTGGTAGGAAGGGGGCAAAGAGTTATGTATCGTGTCCTTGCCAAGCTGCTCGTTTGAAGGACATCCGAGTTTATCCAAATGCTCAAATAACTTGATCTTGTACATTACATGATCAGTCACCGAAGCTCCATCATGCATATACGTGTTATATATGGTGGAAGAGATCCAATATCTCTCTGTATCATCCAGAGTGCCAAAAGATTCCTTCAACCTTTGAAGAATCGCCTCTGGCTGGGCCTCCTCAAATTTGTGACTGAACTCATTGTTCATCGTAGCCAACATAATGCAATGCACCATGGTGCTTTCAAAGATCCACTTCTAGAAAGTGTCCCAGACAGTGCCACGAGCATTGGGGGCTGGGTTCTCAAGTGTCGAATCAGTTATCACAAAAAGGATTCACTCATGCTCCAGGACTATCCTGAGTTTTCAATACCAGTTATCAAAGTTGGGTCCAGAAAATTTGTCATTATCCAATAATGACTAATGTGATAAAGTGGTTAACATTATCTAAAAAAGAAGAACAAGACCTATCAGTATATAAGTTATTTTAAACACCCTAAAGACATGGATTTTAGTTTAAAGGTTTCTTCAACTATTTTATTCAGACTGGTAGCCTCTGCACTCCAATCTGTAGAAAAACCTTTATCATTTAGTGGGTACTAGGATCCAATAGACTACACATGAGCCCAACTTTGACCAGCCAAGCCACATGCATCTACAGGTAGGTACAATACCAATTACTTCTCTAAGCAACTCCCAGTATTCATTTTGCCCCAAGGGTCCTCACAATTAGCCTTTGGCCTCCTATTGAAGGTCCTGCTTAGGTCCAACCATTAACATGATCGAAATCAATGCTTCAAACTAATACATGATCAAGCCCGACTATGGCCGGCCCACCTGACCACGTGTTAAGATAGTCACACTGAGCCATCATATGTTGAATGGCAATTCCACTTGCCTGATGACCACCCATTCTTTGGAACTGCCGATGATCACCCAACTTATGGACTCATTACCAGTCCAACTTAGTTGGAGGCTAAGACTTAGGTTATCACACAACTTAGTCTTTTTATGGACCTAATAAATTAGAGGATTTAAATTTTGTGATACATGAAAAGAAGACATGGACCTTGATCAAGAAAACTCCCACCAAACTCTTAGAGGATTTCAAGATCAAATAGGTCCATGGGCACCTATAAACCAGTATGACTGATTAACCTTAGTTGACATGGGTCAACTCAAATCAATAGATAATCTAATCAAATCTGGTTCACCATATTATCTAGGTAAGTAAGATCAAGGGATGGGTTAAGCCATGTAAGACTCTTGCCTTAGACACCAACCATGAGTTGTCTAGGTAAGAGTTAGTTCCAAAGAACCTTGATCACAACTGTCAAACTTTCCTTAGACACAAAGTGGTTTACCAGACTCAATCAGACTAATCTAAAGACCCGAGCTCACCACAAAGCCATGAATCAAGTCAACTTAGATGTATGGACTGATCTAACTAACTATTAGATAGATCTATAGAGGAGAGACCTAATTCAACTTTTGATTCATCTTTTCTCTAATTAATCCATTCACCTAAACCTAGGTCTAACCCATTTAAGGACCCAATTCTAGCTAACCCAATCAACCCTTGGTTTATCAATCATGACTTATGATTAGAATCACATCCTAAATCTTAAGGTGTTTAAAAATTACAACTTAATTCTCGATTAAGTGTAACATACGAATTGAAGCATTTTCAATTAAACCATATTTTGAAAGCATTGCAAAGTTAAGTGAAATAATTTCACCAAAAAAATTCTGAACTTGAAACATACAATTTCAGGCTTTTTTGGTCAAGTCGACTCGAGTAGGTTGAGTTAGCTCATCTAGAACACAGTAATCAGATAGTATGTGCTATCTGCTAAATCGAGTCGACTCAAGTAGGGGTCAGGTAGGCTCGAATCATCAGAGTAGAAATAGTAACTTCAAGTTTTAGACTTTTTACTTGAACTTTTCAATATTTTAGATCATACATCTTTTAGATCTCATCTAAACATAATTATGATCTATCAACCATAGATTAAAACCATTTTAATCCATCAAATCCCTCACTTTCTTCTTCATAAGGTTGTGATGCAGCGGCACCCCTACATGCCATAGGAGAACCCGTTGGAATGAAAAGAGATGGTCTTTAAACCATGCTTCTCTCCTATGACCAGATGGCCAGGGCGAATCCACCTTAATCCAAGTACTTTGTGAAAAAAAAAAACAAATTTCATACAAAAATATTAAAATAGACATGCATCACAACCTGGCTTTGATACCATTGTAAGGTTGGGGGAGCTAGTGAATGAGGTGGGCCCGGATGCATGCAATTTAAAACTTTTTCTAAACCACAAGGCATAGTGGAAGGAGATAAAACACTTTTATCTATAATATGTTAATTTAATTTACATGGGCCCCTACAAGGATCTTGATGCATCTAGAGTAATGTATGAATGAAATCATGCATCTATAGTATGAAACAAGGAACTATTCATGGAATCACACAATAATACAGCAAGAATAATATGTCACACAAATGTAATGTAAGCCTATACCTCTGAGATGACGATCACTTGGAAGGTACATGCTCCACCTATAAGGAAGAAGAGTAAGCTCTGCGAGCAGCATACATGTACTTCCTCTAGAGGTGGTTCACACCGGGGTACGAGATTTGTCCTCCTTCCTTCGAGGTGCTAGCCTCTCCGGAAATAGTGTTAGTAGTAGAGACTCCTTCAACTCTTTGAAGAACTATGTATGCCATCTTCAGCTCCTTGAAGAGCCTGTTGCTGAAACAGTGCTGGAACAAAGACCCAAGAACCCTTCCCAGATCTCTTTTTCCTAAACCTTCAATAGAAGGTATGCATAAAAGATTCCCAAAACCCAAACCTCACTTTATCCCAGAGATCAAATCTCGTAATCTCTCAAGGATCAAGCAAGATCTCTAACCCAGGAATGTAGCAGAGTCTCGACCTTGATCCAAATCTGGAGTGTGGAACGTGAACCATTCACCTTTTTTCTGCTTTTTTTCATTCCTCAAAACAGTCCCATAATCAAACCATAATGAAGAGATAAAGAGAGATTAATAAGGAGGTTTAGAGTCTCTTGGGATTCAAGGGTATTACAAACCCTTTGAGATTCAGCAACTACAACTGATTAAAACCATGAAATGCCCATCATTAAATCCCACAATAGTTTCAAGCATTAATGAAGCAGTTCTGATTTTCAGTAGAGTCCGTCAACCGACTCAACTTGACTGTTCAAGTCGGCTTGAGTGGACTCATCAATTGAGTTAGCTCAAATGTAGCTCTGACAATTTTTTGTCAAAACAAGTCTAAAATGATTCCCAATCGTTCCCATGCCAATAGATCAAGAAGAAACCCCACGGTGTGTGACCACATAGGTTCAAACACTAAATCGGTAGCATAGGAATATTTCCAGTACCAGTCAAATTCGCCATCTAGCAATGACATCCGATATCCAGATATGTTGAAGGTTGTAGAGCAACATGAACCTATCGAATATAGAATACCACTGAACTTATTTCTTTAATCTTGTAATGCTCTGGATGGCTTAGGGTTAAACTATACATCCCTAAATAGTCCATCTCAATATGTCTCAAATAAAGAATCCTTGTAACTCTGATGCGGGACTAATATGCATGCAATTCTTTTTGTATATTTTATATGTGGGGTTAGGCAACTAATTCCCGAATTGCAGATCAAAATTAATTATAGGGAATTTTGTATGAATTTTTGAAGCCAAGCATGCAGATTAGAATCTAGAAAAGTATAAAAGAAGGATCGTCAGGGCTGAGAAGCCTCGGTTAGGGCAAGTTCTCCTACAATATAAAGACTGGAGGTAGAGGCGGTGTAATTGACAATGTTTGAATTACCCGGTGAAGATCACAGCGAAGGGATCTCTCGTTCCTCGATGGATGCGGCCTGAAAAATCGAGCCAAAGACCCGCAGATACCCGGCTTTCTGCTCGGTGGTTCGATTGAGGCTTGGCTGGAGTCGTTGGATTCGTAGGAACTCGAGGACCTGCAAACGACCTATCAGGGGTTAGAAAACTCAAAGGAAATCAAGAAAACAAAGGAAAACAACAAAGAGAAAAAAGTTTTAGAGGGGGCTGGTGATGCGACACGATGATGAGAATGCAATCTAAATGATGAATTGAGAAATGAGAGCAATGAAGCCTAGTAACAGGTACTAAATTTCAGATCAAAAGTATTAAGGTAAAGCTATGGAAGGAGCACGAAAATTTGGAACTTACGCCGCGATGTAGTTATTTAAATCCTAGAGAAGATTAGGGCTAATGATTATGGAATCTAAACCTAGGAAAACTGTCTTCAATAACCCAGACTTAAGAATATTAGAAGGAAATTGTTACCATGATGAGCACTCCTTGTTGGTGTAGATTCGTTGAAGCAATCAAATAAGTAAGCCCTGGATGAAAAGATGACTCTTCCATCGAAACAAGTTCTCACCATACTTGATCTGATGGCAATGACCTCCTTCTTGAACTCCGGATCGTAGAAGGAACCCTGCGCAATGATGGAATTAGGACTAAGCTGATTTGAAGGAATACCAAATCAAAGTAGAAGGAAGGAATTAAGAAAACAAGTGGTCGTTGAGGGAAGATGGGATCCTTGGAGAAGTTGTTGGCTTGGGAGGTAGAAGATCACATGCCAAGATTGAAACACAACCACACTACAAAACACTTGCTTCATAGAAAAACTACTCCTTGTTTCATCATCCGAAAGCTCCCTTTACCATGGGCATACAAGAGGCTTTTATTGGCCTTTCAATCAATTTGAAATTCCCCATATCATGGAGAAATATTAGGGGGGGTTACATGAAATGTGGAGGATTTGGTGGAGGGTTACATGGAATGTGGAGGATTTGGTGGAGGGTTACATGGAATATGGAGGATTTGAATCCTTGGTCCCCACTTGAAGTTGGTGCCTCTTAGTGATTACTTGGGAAGGTGAGTTGGCATGGTGAGGTCCCCACTTTGAAGTTGTTTTGATGTGGCACCACTTGGTGATGACTTGGCAAAGTGAGTTGGCATGGCGAGGTGGTTTCCAAATCCCATGATGTGGCAAGGTGAAATGGCATGGTGACATGGCGCATCCTTCTCCATGGCACCCCTTGGAGATGACTTGGCAAAAAGGTGATGTGGCATTCTTTGGTGATGAGTTGGCATAGGTGGTTCATGATGATATGGCACTCCAAGTAAAGCTTGTCTGGCCCAATTTCAAGTAGCTCTTGAACTTGACTCAGTATAAAGCCTAATTGACTCTAATTGAACTTTAAAATCCTAAAAGAAAATAAAACAGGACTCAATAAACATACAGGACTCATACGAGTCTTGAGTTCCTAGTCTCAATCCATAAAGAACTTGGTATTAGTTGAAGCTTCTTTCTGAACCTGGTGCCCCTACCAGCTGGAAGGATGGTTGGCGGCAGGAAGATGGTTGCAAACACCGGGAAGAAGAACTCTCAAACCCCTTTATGCACACAGCAGGGTAACACTCAAAGCAATAGAAGAACTCAAGGTTTATGTCATATATCAAAATCTCCCTTCATACAAGAGGCTAGGGTCCTTTAAATAGACCCTTAACCTTGGGCTCCAAGTAAGGGCACATAAGTCTTTACATAAGAATCCTTTTCCCTCTCAAACCCTAGCTAGAAAATAAGGAAACATCAGGTAGAAAAATCCCTAAAAATTCTCTTGACTTGGCGAACACTCCAAGGACTCCTAGGGGCCATGTTGGGCTTCTAAGAGTAGCAAGAGGCCGGCCCAAAGGGCTCGGGCGCATTGGTTTGGGCCTCTGGAAGCTGGGGTGGACTGGTAGCCAGGTAGCAGGAATATTCCCTGGTATCTTGCTTCTTAGGGGCTTGGACTTGGCACCTGTGCTTGATTTGTTTGGGCTAGGATGCAGATGGACCTTTAAAATCATGGATGCCTTGGTATATGAATATATTTTGGCATCTGGAAGGGAATCTAGGCATCTGGAGGGCATCTGCAAGGAATCAGGGTTTTCTGAATTTTCCTCGTGGGGTCTTCAAATCTTCAAGCTGGGTTGGACTTGGGCTATACTTCCATGTCTTCAATCTGGTTGGACTTGGTCTTCACTTGTATGATGTGGTCTTGAGTCTTCAATATGGTTGAAGAGGACTCAAAAAAATAAAATTAGCTCGACATGAGCTAACTAGCACTGGACTGAACTAGCTCAACATGAGCTGACTACTACAAAACTGAAAATCAAAAGACTCAAATAATAACTAAAATGGACTCAGATGGGCTAAGCCCTTATTATAGATGGACTCATAAATTATTGATCAATTAACAGAGGGTTGAAAAGCCTCTGTCTTATTCTGGTGCCTTTGGTGTCCCCACCAAACTCCTTACAAGGAATGCCCTAGCCAAGGTCTTTCTCAATTAAGGTATATTAAGGATTCAATCCAAACCATTTTAAGAGATTAATCGTATCTTGATTTGATTACCGCTACACAAGTACTTGACTGTACCCAGCAACCTTCCATCACTGGATTAGAAATCTGAGCAGTATGGCACATAATCATAGTGAGTTTCTTGCAAGCTGCCATAGTGATGTCAAGTTAGAAGAATAATTCATGTCCACATTCTAATGCAAAACTTCTTTTTGGCAGAAAGAGAATCTTGCACGAGGGTCATACTTAGTGAAGTGTCGAACACAACACCTGATATCATACCAGCATCTCCATGCTCTTGGTTTAGAGAACAACCAACAAATATGACATCAATGACCTACTATCGATACACCATCATCATGAAATAGCGTATCCTTTGGTCGTGAACCAGTTTATGAATTGCACGATGCATCCTCTCTACATCGCATACAAGGTAGCTCAAAGGACATCATCACATAAGAGTTCAATTAGGAAGATGACCTATGATGAACAACCACAATAAACTTTTTATTCAATTCAATAATTCATATACATATACATGAGTTGTACAAACATCTATAGCCTAGACGATTGGCTTTGGGATACATTTCCCAACAAATATTAGATCGAGTATATAACATAGCATACATGAGCCTCCCAATAGCAGAAGCATATAGGATCTTGCTCATGCACTATATCTCCTAGGTATGCTAGGACACATTTTCTTGGAGACACATATGCCATGCTAGGATGGAGTAATCCCCTTTCAAAGTTCTCTATGCCAGACCTTGTGATCTCCATCACTGAAAGCAAAACCCAAAGGCTTCTCCAAATAGATATGTTCCTTAAGAAATCTATTAAGGAATGTAGTTTTCACATCCAACTACCATATTTTCTAATCATAAAATGCTGCAACTATAAGTAGTGTAAACATGGATTTCAGCATGGCTATCAATAAAAATGTATCTTGATTGTCAATGCCTTTATGCTAACTATACCCTTTCTTCACTAGCCTAGCTTCATAGGTCTCTACCTTACAATCTATACCTATCTTTCTTTTATAGATTCATTTACACCTAATGGATATTGGTGCGGGCACCAGACTCAGAAGAAGACTTCAGGGCTCCATCTGGATCTCTGATTGACCTTGCCCGAAGAATTAGGGTTTTCTGGTTTGTAATAAGGGTTGACTTGATCAGCTCAATTTTAGCTTGAGTCTGTATGTCCCTGCAATTTAATTTTGTTGAGTCATGTTGACTCAGTAGTGGTCTAGGACTTCTCCAGGGTGTCACATTTTCTTCCAAGGCCCAGGTAGGTGTCATTCCCTTTGCCATAGGGCACCACATTTTCCAGCTACAAGTGGGTGCCACACTCCCTGCCACATCTCCATCCAGTGTACCTTGGTCCCCACGCCTCAAGTAAGCATGTTCTTTTTTCTTGCACCACTTGGAGGAGAAATCCATCAAGATACCTCAATCCAAGGAGGAGCCAACTTCTTTCCAGATAAACCCAAGCCAGGATGGCAAGAATTTTTCTTGAAGAGAGGATCAAGGAGGTGCCCCACAATGTTCCATAAAAATCCAAGTTATAAAAGGGAAGAGAGCATGTCTTGGGGAGAAAATCAAGGAGGCACCCAAAAGTTTCCAAAAGTGCCAAAGCCATGAAAGGAAGAAGACTAAACTTATGGAGCAAGACTAGGAGGTGTCCAAAAGAGCCAAACCATGAAGGGAAAATCCTTGATTCATGGAGAGATACTAGGAGACACCCCCATAACCTGCCATTTGGAGCTGATTTTCAAGTTTTCTTGGAGTTTTTGGGCTGCCCACTCATGGAAGGAGTCTTGGGAAGAGAATTTGATGCCTAAAGTGTGGGGTTAGTCCTATTAGTCCCACATGAAAAATGTATAAAATTTTATTTCTTTGTTATGTCTATATATTCAACTCTATGTAACTCTTGAAGATAACTGATGAATGAATTCAAATTTTGTGTGAGCAACTTTATGTTTCTCTCTTCCGCACTTGCTTCCAGGTGTTGAGCTCCGTGAGGGAGTAAATCCGGGTTCCCCAGGAACCTTGAGGAGGTGTGAGATCTCCAACCCCAAAACCCTATGTTAGCCACTTCACTCCAAAATCCTAGCCGCGCATCATTCTCCTCAATCCACCAAATCCTAGCCTACCCCACCTCCCACGGCCACTCTCTCCAAGTCAAGGCCGACCACCAGCATCCGGGTCCAGTCCGGATACTTCAGATTCAGAGCAAATTCCAGAGGGAGCCAGATCAACCTTTAGGAGAATCCGGACTTCAGCAACATCAGCTTTCAAGTTCTTCAATCTGGTAAATCCTTCCTTGAGTATCTGATTCTATCACTTGTTCTTCTTCTTTCCCAGATCTTGAGTTCAGGAGAAGTCGACTCAGCCACAGGACCAGTATTGGAGGATCCATTACGAAGATATCCGAATCCGAGGATCCAACAATCTGCTCGAGAGAGTTCTTCCACCAAACTCTGTGAAGATCACTGTCTGGTCGGTAACCCAGCTCTTCTCTTTATTTCTGTCATGTTGAAAGTTCAGAGCGAAACCCTAGGTCTGGGAGTTTCTCAACCCCCAGCGATCCGTTACTTCTAAACCACTCTGATAACCTAGTTTCTTTTAAATTGTGCTTTCAATTATTTTCTAGTTTCTTTCAATTTAGTTTAGCTTTCCTTTGAGTCAAAGCCAATTTCTGAAAATATATAAAAAAAAAGAATTAATCTTAATTTATTTTCGCATCGCATCATCTCTTCTTTCGTTGTGCATCAATTTTGGTATTAGAGCCCTGTCTAGGATTTCTGTTTGATTGCTTGTTTGAGTCTCTCTCTTTTTACTTTGTCTGCTCGAAGTAGACTCCCCAGGACATCCAGTCCTAGGAACGAAGCGAGGTGCAAACCTCCTCTTCCCATTCCATGGGGTGTTCGTAGGGCGTGTAGGGGATCCGTTGGGTTACAACTTCGTAGCAGGAATTGTAAACGGGGAAGTACTCTATTTTCAGCCTGTAATTGCCCTATTACAGGAATTATTTCTCACTGCAGGTAACTCCAAATTCAGTAATTTTTGTTTTTCTGAAACCAGTATAATTGAATCTATTTTGTATAATTTTTCTGTGATTTATTGGTTTCCGTGAGATTTCTGAGAATTAAATTACTGCAACTCTATTTTTGTATTTCTGCAATTCAATTATTTTTGAGTGTTCATCACTTAATTCATCTTAAGGGCATTTGAGCATCTAAGATAAGGGGAGGAGTTGATAACCTCTCCTTAGCCCAAAACCACCACCCACTCATTCGAACCTAAGCCTTTAATCTTAAAATTAATTAGACCTAATTTGCTCTAGTGGGCTAGGAATATCAACAAGTCGGGTCAAGGCTAGTGTTGAGTCAGTTTGTCTAGTTACTCTGTGTGTGCTTTGTACTTAGTGTCTAAAATGGTGATTCAGGGATTCTATCCCGAAGGGCTTGTGTGCTGGTCCGCCTACCTGGCCAATCACTGATTGGTGTCTAGGATTGGCATCTAGGGACCTAACACTCTCCTTACACCTGCCTGGCTGAGTCCCGAGTTACTATAGGCTAGCTTGCCACTCTGATTGGGCATCTAGTTTGGGCTCTAGGTCTTGTTAGCCCGTAGTCGTTTCAGTCGAGTCTCATTTGGTGTGCTTGCTTGCATCATCATGTCCACCCAGAATGAAGTACCCTACCAACCTGGTCAAACCCAACCTGATTTAGAGGCCATGATTAGAACTCTTACCGAAAGTATGACCAAATTGAGTCAGGATATGAATGAGGATTTTGCCCAGTTTAGAGACCGAGCCCAGGGACTTGAGAAACGTAGACATCAAAATTGGACCCCTGATCCAAAAGTTAATAGGCCCCAACCTCACCCATGCCAGGAGCCTAGGAGGACCTTATTCCGTGATCCCGAGTGAAACCCTAGGTCTGGGAGTTTCTCAACCCCCAGCGATCCGTTACTTCTGAACTACTCTGATAACTTAGCTTCTTCTAAATTGTGCTTTCAATCCTTACCTAGTTTCCATCAACTTAGTTTAACTTTACTTTGAGTCGAAGCCAATTTCTGAAATATATATAAAAAAAAAGGAATTAATCTTAATTTTACTTCCGCATACGCTTCTTTGTTCTTTGTTCTGCATCATTTTTGGTATCAGAGCTTTCGTTCTGCATCAGATATTATACCCTTAGGTGGATCCACTAAGGACCAGACCTGGTTCGAGTGCATTGAGTTAATTTCTGACTTCATAGCACTCAACTATTTCTCGAAGTCAATGTCTAACACCGCCTCATCATAGGTCCTAGGATCAAATTTGTTTGCCATTAGTCTCTTGACATAGGCAGGACATCCCTAAATCTTGTAATGGCTAAGACTTGGTTTCTTACCAAACCACATTTCATATGGAATGCTATGAATGAACTTAGAGGAAACCCTTTTAAGAATGTAAATCGAAGTTTACAGGGCATGTTCCCAAAAAAATAAAGGTAGATCAGTGAAGCTCATCGAAGATCAGACCATATCTAATAAGGTCCTACTCGTCCTTTTAGATACTCCATTGAGTTGAGGCATACTAAGTGTCCATTACGAGACAATATCATTGTCATTGAGATAATCCAAGAATTTTTCACTGAGGTTTTCACTTCTTCGATTTGATTGGAGAACCTTAAGAAATTTTTCTATTTGTTTTTCTACATCATATCTGAACTCCTTGAATTTATCAAATACTTTAGACTTGTGTCTCATAAAAAATATATACCCATATCGTGAGTAATCATTGGTAAAGGTAATGAAATATTGAAAATCATTCCTAGCTAGTACATCAAATGATCCACATATATCAGTGTGCACCAAGGCAAGAAACTCAGTGGTCCTCTTCTCTTGACCTACAAAGGATAATTTGGTCATTTTTACTTGAAGGCATGATTCACAAACTGAGCATGATCCAAAATTAATTGGTTCTAGGATACCATCCTTTTCTAGTTTATTAATCCAGTCCTCTCCAATGTGACAAGCCTAAGCTGTCACATATACTTTAGGTTTAGGTCATTTCTAGGTTGCTTATGTCCTATGGTATTTACTATTTGCTCATTAATATTCGTATATACATCAGTATATAAATGGTATAGACTATCAATGAAGAGTGCTTACGTAATTAAGTTATTTTAAAAATAAATCAAACAAAAATCATTATCAAATATGATGGGGGGAAATAACACACGCTCTGATACCAGAAAATGATGGGGAAAAAAAAGAGCAAGCAAGGATGATGCAAAGGTGGTTATATCTTGTTTTCTTTTAGGGTTTTATATTGATTCCCGAAGACGAACAAAGGGGCAAACATAGGATAAATTGTAACAATGAAACCAATGCCAGCAGGTAGAATCTCTAGAGAGTAGGGATGGAGAACAGGATCCCGGGATTGAGAAACCCCGGTAGGACTAGCTCGCCAAACAATACCTTACCTTGGAGAAATAGGCACGAACCTCCATGCTTGTCGCACTCGATGACGAGATCGCTCTCACTTGGCGGATGCGGCCTGGATGCCAGAGCAGTCGGTACCCGCGATGGCACCAGCCTCCAGGTTACGTGATCGTGAAGGTGAAGTGAACCATCTCCGATGCCCGTGGTACCTGGAAAGACCTGAACCAAATCCACGACAGAATCAATGGAGAGTTGAGGAGTAGTGAAGTAGAAGTAGGGTTAGGGTTAGAAAAGGTTTTGAGCCCGGCGCCTGGAGGAATCCGAAGTCAAAAGGATAGCTTGGGGCCTCACACCCCGCGACATCCCGAAGGACGAAGGAATGTGGCCTCTCACCACGCGACGCCCTCAGGCGAAGGAATGTGGCCTCTCACCACGCGACGCCCTCAGGCGAAGGAATGTGGCCTCTCACCACGCGACGCCCTTAGGCGAAGGAATGTGGCCTCTCACCACACGACGCCCTCAGGCGAAGGAATGTGGCCTCTCACCACATGATGACCCGGAGGACGAAGGAAGCTCTCACTCAACCTAGTCTAAGAGACAAGGATTGAAGAAGAGGATGGAACACACAAGCTTTCTTTCATTAATCATCAATAATCCTTTACAAGAGGGGTTTGGGTCCTTTAAATAGGCACCCAAGAGCACTTTGAAATTTAAACTACCCCATTACACTTGGTGCCCAAAATTTGGAGGAGAACTTCTTTCTTTGCTTGCTTGGTTTTGGTAGAAAACATGAAGTAAGGCTAGCTTGGAGGGATTTGTCCCACTTTGACTTTTCTTGGCTTGATTCAAGGCCGACCAAATGGGAATAATCCTAGGCATGGCATGATTGGAGGCTTGGAGAGGGGGATTAGTCTTTGAACTTCCTTCCTTGCATGGCTTATTTTGGTAGAAGGCTTGGATTGAGGCTTGATGTCTTCACCATGCCTTTCTTGCTTAACTTCTTTATGGATGAAGGCTTGAGTGGTGGCATGCATCAAGGGATTTGAAACTTCTTTCCACTTGGAGAATGGAGGATGCCTTTCTTGCTTGACTTCTTTATGGAAGGAGTCTTGAGTGGAGGCATGCATCAAGGGATTTGAAACTTCTTTCCATGACCGCCCATCCTAGATTGGAAGAGAGCTTGAAGAGGGGAGGGGAAGGAGGCATGGATCATGTGAGTGGTCCTCCCTCTTGGGCACCCAAAACAAACCACAAGTCATCACCTCAGTGCGCCACATAAATAGATAAGGTGGGCCCTGAGCTGACTGGGCTTCCTTCCATGTTTGGCTCCAAAAAGACACAAAATTGAGACCCAGACTTACAAAGGACTCATACTGAGACTCAGACTAAGACTCGACTCGATACAGGACTCAGTTTGACCTAATGGGTCAGACATAACTCAAAATAAAAGGAATAGGTTTGAGGCTTATAGCCTTATTACAGGACTCGATAAAAACAAAACCCTAATTTGAGATCCACATAGGGTTGAGGAGCCTCTGTCGGATCCAGGTGCCCACACCAGTTCTCCCGGGGTGGGAGGAACTCGACCCCGTCGAGTAAGGGGCAGACTGGCTTTGGCACCTCTCCAAGATGTCGGGGTCGATGCGTTGCAAGTCTTCCCGGGTGATCCAAGAGTCATCAGATTCGGGTCGACCTTGCCATCGGACCAAGTAACATTGGTAGCCTTTGCCCCGGGTGGTGATTGCTTGGTCATCCAGGACACGCTCGATCCGCTCTCCTCTCTCAGGTATATTTAGAGGTGGACACTCAGGTTCAGTTTCACTCTCAAAAGAAAAACCAGGCCTAAATGCCTCACTAGGTATTTGTGCAGGCTCCCTATACTCGACCAGGTCAGAGATATTGAAAGTCAAGCTAATTCCATAGTCCGGGGGTAACTCTAGCATATAGGCATTGGGGCCCATTCTTCTAATTACTCTAAAGGGACCCGCTCCACGAGCATGTAGCTTCTTAACGGTTCCCGGAGGAAACTATTCAGGCCTGAGCCTAATCATTACAAAATCTCCTATGTTAAATTCTTTATTTTGCTTTCGGGAATCAGCCAGCTTTTTATATGATTAAATTATTTTTCATAGGCATGTCCCTAGTATGCAATGCAAGTGAACATGCAGATTCTGAGACTCAAGTAACACTCAACAAAAGCAAACTAAACTAGGTATTCCTAGTAAGAGGAATTTATTGGGGTCCTAGGGCCAAAACCTACTAGACCATTGGTTCTCTAGGCTTGACCCTAGCCTGGTATGCACAAGAAAAATTTTTTAGGATCCCTAACATATGCCATAAAGTATACCAGAAGTAGAGGGCGAATGGGATGGGTTATAAGGAGTCACACATTCTGGTAGTCTCAATAAGAAGTAACCTCCTGGCTCTAGGGATATGAGATGGCTTAAAAAAAGGCAGGGAATAAAAAGGAGACTCAGGGACTGGTTCGAAGTTTAGGCAGCTGACCTTAATGTATGAATGAAGGTCTAAAGGTGTGCTCATCTTAACCTCATGGTCAGTACTAGGAGGATCGATAGGTGCAAGTCCTCGGGTAGGCGGGATGCTCCTAGATAGTGGAGAGCTTTCAGGAAAGTCTTTGGAAGAAATCAGATTGACTCCAGTCTTCTTTTCCTTAAGGCTGCTAGATCCCTTCTTGACTAGATCCTTGGGTTGGACTGGGTTGATGGTAACCTTCTTCCCTTTGTGGAAGAAGACACAGGTATTGGATCGACCATAAAGAGTGGCATCATGGTCGAAGAGCCAGGGTCGCCCTAAAATAATGCTACCCACACCCATAGGTAAGACGTCACACCAAATCATTTCTTCATATGAACTCATCTTGATCTTGATTTGGCACCTAGATTTGATTGGGATGGAGGTCGAATCTATCCAGGAGACTTTGTAAGGATTGGGATGGGGAACTGTGGTTAGTCCTAGGGATCTGACAGTGTTCAGGGAAAGGGCATTGACACAGTTTCCACTATCTATGATGACCTTACACACTTTATCTCCTAGCTTAATCAGGGTCTGTAGGATATTGGTCCTACGCCAGTCCTCCTGTACTACGTTTTGAGCTAGGATGCACCTTACAACTCCTAGATGGTCTTCTGGCTCACAGAACTCTTCCTCTCCCTCATATTCTTCCAACAATTGGTTCTCAGGGTCATAGACATCCTCTTCTGGCTCAACAGTGGGTTCTGGTTCTGGCTCAGTCAGTTCTTCTATGAAAAGGGCTGGGGTGGTGCATTGACTAGCAAAGTGTCCAGGTTTATGGCACCTAAAACAGTTACCCTGGGGGTTAGGTCTTCTCTGGACTTCAACAGCCTTACCCTTGTCTTCTCTATTGTATTGGAGTCGACTTAGGCTAGGATGACTGGGACCAGGTCGAGCTAGGCTGGATTGATTTGGATCAGATCGGGTTGGTCCTGGTCGACTTGGGTAGGCCGGGTTGTATCCTTGGGCTGGGCTAGGTCGGTTCTGGCTCCTAAAGGTCTCAAGTCTTCTATAGGCGGGAGCTCTCTGGAATCGCTCACAGGTCCTAGCTATTTGGTAGGCTTCTTCTAAGGTTCCGGTCGACCTAAAGTAAAGTTCTTTCTGGATGTCTGGGTGAAGGCCAGCCCTAAACCTAGACAGGGTTACATCAGGTGACTCGATAACCTTACACCGCATAACATATTCGTCGAACTTCTCGATGTACTCAGCCACACTCTTACTTCCCCGAGTCAGGGTTTGCCATTGGTCCAATAATCTCTGGGTGTAGGATTGGGGTATATACTTTCTCCTAAGCTTTTCTTTCATCTCCCTCCAGTCTGTTACAGGCAAATGACCTCTCTGCTCCATGTAGTTCTCAACACTATTCCAGAACAACCTAGCTTGCTTAACCAACCTAAGTTTGGCAAACTTAAACTTGGTTTTATCAGTCATGGAATACCAATCAAAATATTCCTCCATTGCAGACTACCAATCTTCATATACCTTGGGATCTAGACTCTCGTCAAAGGTGGGTGCATCAAGTTTAATACTTCTAATGGCTCTCTCCTCAGGGTCCTCTAGATGGGCTCTTCTAGGGTGAGTATTCACAAAGGGGGTGGGGTTTCTTCCAAACTCATCCTCAAAGAAAGGGTCTTGTTGCGGGATCCTCCTAGGGTGAGGGGATGCAGGACCGGCTTCAGATTGGGGCTTAGCATTTTCTTCTAAAGGCATGAGTCTTGCCTCTACTTGGTCAAGCCTATCATCTAACCGGGTGCTTAACTGAGTTATGGCTTGAGTTAGGGATTCGTTCATGGCTGCAAGCTCAACATGAAGTTGGTCCATGTCTTCGATAGGGGTTGGAGACGGTGGGTGAAAAAGGGCTCCTGATATAGTGCACATGCAAACACACAAAACGGTACTACAGTGTGCTAGACCTAGGAGATCTCACCAAATGAAAGTCAAGAAGATGAACCTAGTAGTAGTAACTTGGCACCTGGCCAGGTAAGCGTAAGGTTAGTGGAGGTTCCTCTTTTCTTGCCTAGACACCAATCTTGCAATTGGCCAGGTAAGCGAACCAACCCACTTCCCTTCGGGACCTAGTCCCTGAACCGCTTGCCTAGACACCAGCTACACAAGCACACACTTCCAAGCAATCTATCTTGGCCCGACACTTGGGTTGACCTGACTTCGTGGGTGTCCCTGGCTCACTAGAGTAGATTAATGCCTAATTGATTTTAGTTAATGGCTAGGGTTCGAAATGCCCTGTGGTGGTTTTTGGGCTATGGACAGGTTATGAACTCCTGACCCTATGTTAACTTGTCGCCCTTAAGTATTTTATGAACAATGTATGCACACAAATGTCCAAGAAAATAATTTAATATATTATTATTATTATTATTATTATTATTATTTTTGTGTCTTTCAGATGTATGGATGCTAAGAAAAATGTAAAAATATAAACATGAACTAAATACATGAACTAATGAAATGAGACAAGAAAGAGATGCTTGCTGAAACTGCAGGCCTGAGATTTTCTCAGATGATTTTTCGGCTTGTAGAATTTCTACAGGCTGAAATAAAATATGAGAAAATAACAAAAAAATCCTCTAAATGCAATAGATCCAGCAAAAGAAAAACAAAACAAAACTGAGACTCTTACAAAAAGAAAAAATTAAAATAGCAGACCAATTACAAACTGGACAGAATGCAGAAACTAAATGCAAGAGCACTAGTGCTAGCCTAGGCTCTGATACCAAAAAATGATGAGGGGAAATAACGCATGCTCTGATACCAGAAAATGATGGGGAAAAAAAGAGCAAGCAAGGATGATGCAAAGGTGGTTATATCTTATTTTCTTTTAGGGTTTTATCTTGATTCCCGAAGATGAACAAAGGGGCAAACATAGGATAAATTGTAACAACGAAACCAATGCCAACAGGTAGAATCTCTAGAGAGTAGGGATGGAGAACAGGACCCCGGGATTGATAAACCCCGGTAGGACTAGCTCGCCAAACAATACCTTACCTGGGAGAAATAGGCACGAACCTCCACGCTTGTCGCACCCGATGACGAGATCGCTCTCAGTTGGCGGATGCGGCCTGGATGCCCGAGCAGTCGGTACCCGCGATGGCGCCAGCCTCCAGGTTACGTGATCGTGAAGGTGAAGTGAATCATCTCCGATGCCCGTGGTACCTGGAAAGACCTGAAACAAATCCGTGACAGAATCAATGGAGAGTTGAGGAGTAGTGAAGTAGAAGTAGGGATAGGGTTAGGGAAGGTTTCGAGGCTGGCGCCTGGAGGAATCTGAAGTTGAAAGTATAGCTTAGGGTCTCGCACCCCGCGACGTCCCGGAGGACAAAGGAATGTGGCCTCTCACCACGCGACGCCCTCAGGTGAAGGAATGTGGCCTCTCACCACGCGACGCCCTTAGGCGAAGGAATGTGGCCTCTCACCACGCGACGCCCTCAGGCGAAGGAATGTGACCTCTCACCACGCGATGTCCCGGAGGACGAAGGAAGCTCTCACTCAACCTAGCCTAAGAGACAAGGATTGAAGAAGAGGATGGAACACACAAGCTTTCTTTCATTAATCATCAATAATCCTTTACAAGAGGGGTTTGGATCCTTTAAATAGGCACCCAAGAGCACTTTGAAATTTAAACTACCCCATTACACTTGGCGCCCAAAATTTGGAGGAGAACTTCTTTCTTTGCTTGCTTGGTTTTGGTAGAAAACATGAAGTAAGGCTAGCTTGGAGGGATTTGTCCCACTTTGACTTTTCTTGGCTTGATTCAAGGCCGACCAAATGGGAATAATCCTAGGCGTGGCATGATTGGAGGCTTGGAGAGGGGGATTGGTCTTTGACCTTCCTTGCATGGCTTATTTTGGTAGAAGGCTTGGATTGAGGCTTGATGTCTTCACCATGCCTTTCTTGCTTAACTTCTTTATGGAAGAAGGCTTGAGTGGAGGCATGCATCAAGGGATTTGAAACTTCTTTCCACTTGGAGAATGGAGGATGCCTTTCTTGCTTGACTTCTTTATGGAAGGAGTCTTGAGTGGAGGCATGCATTAAGGGATTTGAAACTTCTTTCTATGACCGCCCATCCTAGATTGGAAGAGAGCTTGAAGAGGGGAGGGGAAGGAGGCATGGATCATGTGAGTGGTCCCCTCTCTTGGGTGCCCAAAACAAACCCCATGTCATCACCTCAGTGCGCCACATAAACAGATAAGGTGGGCCCTGAGTTGACTGGGCTTCCTTCCAGGTTTGGCTCCAAAAAGACACAAAATTGAGACCCAGACTTACAAAGGACTCATACTGAGACTCAGACTGAGACTCGACTCGATACAGGACTCAGTTTGACTTAATGGGTCAGACATAACTCAAAACAAAAAGGAATAGGTTTGAGGCTTATAGCCTTATTACAGGACTCGATAAAAATAGAACCCTAATCTGAGATCCACAGAGGGTTGAGGAGCCTCTGTCGGATCCAGGTGCCCACACCAAAATATAAATTCAAAACCTTGGTTTGCTAGTATAGAGACAGTAAATCAAGTTTTTGCTAGCTACAAGTACATGATAATAGTCCTTTAAAACAAAACTAAATCCCAAAGATAATGATAGAGGGTATGCTTCCATGGCAACTACAACAACTTTTGCACCATTTTCAATATGCAAGATCATCTCTCCTTTCCTCGGCACTATACTTCTTATTAGATCCTGCGTTGAAGTACAAATATGAGTACTTGAACTAGACTCTAATACCTAATTAGAAGTAGAAGATAGTATAAGTTTTGATTCAATAACGAGTGTAAACATACCTTCTAGAGATGCATCCACCTTTTAGTGCACATTGCTACGCACTGATTTTAATACCTTAAGTCTATTATTCTTAGGTAGAGTAGCAGGAGTAAGGGTCGAATCCAGAAGAACTTTTGAGTTATTTCAAACAAAATGCACAATAAAATAAGATAATTTGTAGAGAATATAATCAAGATATAATTTATCTTTACAATAGTATGACCCATATCCATAGATCATAGCTCTTCCCTTTTGAGAATAGACCAGTCAAAGATTATAAGCTAAAAGAATTTTTTTTATTTATTTTATAACATTAAACAAATACAACTCAAAATGAATTTCTAAAAAAAATAAACATTTCTCATCCATGAGATCAAGCTTCCCATAGAAACTCGGCAGCAGCATCACCAGGATAGACCAGGCAAGTGGAGATCGGGGAACCAAGATACGGTGGACACTGGATGAAGACTATGCTAGAATGGCAGTTGGAAGAGTTGATGGAAAGGTGGAAGGGAGCTAGGAAATGTGGAAGGAGCGGAGAGGTTATGGAAATGGATGGATGGGTGGAAAGATGAGAAGTTTGGGAAAGCGAAGAGATGCAGATTGAAGTGGAGAATAGAATGTTCAAGAGATGGTTGAAGGTTTTTATAGGTGAAAAGCAACACGTCGAGCCCATGTGGGAACCGCGGTGGTTTCCCATCGCAATCTACCCAACAACCTCGATTTTGCATTCCTATTGATGTAGGATGATTTATTGATGCAAAGTATTTTTTCATGATTAAGCATGAAGTTAAGGTTTTAGATCCTAAATTTCAAGACATGATTCAAAGTATAGAATTCTATGAAAATTCTGGAAGTTATGCATACATAAATAAATCCTAAAGTAATACATAAGCAGGATCGCCAAGGTTGAGAAACCCTGGTCAGGCTAGCTTTCCTATAATACCACTACTGATGAATCAAAGAGGTGTACCTGGAAATGGTAGAAGCACCTACTGAAGATCGTTCCATGAAGAGATTGCTCACGCTCCCGGATATGGCCTGGAAGAAAAAGCTTCTAACCTTATGGATTCGCAGCTTTCTGCTCGGTGATCTAATGGCTGATCAGAAGGTATCCTCGGACTTGTGGGAACTGAGGGACCTACAAACCACCATCTAGGATTAGAAAACTTAGAGTATAAAGACTAAAAACATTAAAGAAGAAAAAAGAAAGGCTCTTGGATGATGGCAACCAAGGGTTGGAAGGAAGGGGCGGCTGGGGTTTTGATGTTGTAGATAGAGGCAGGGCGTAGGAACAAGAAGAACTCGCACATAGCTTGCATATAGCATGTACACAGCTTGCACATAGCATGCACACAGCAAGGGCACACAGCAAAGAGAGAAAACTCAAATTTAATTCATCAAAACTCTAAAATTACATGAGAAGGGGAGGCCTTTAAATAGGCTTACAAACTTGGGGCTCAAGTAAGGGTATTCATAAGAAATTACATTAGTCCTAAACCCATACAAAGGCATAGACTAGGGCTCTCCATTTTTAATTGAGCCTCTCTCTCTCTCTCCATTTCTTGGTCGGCCAAAGAGGGGTGACTCTAAAGGAGGCCAACCAAGGGGGGTGACCATAAGGGTTGGTGACCCTCTTGATGCTCCTCATGGGCCTTGGGCAGCCCAGCATGCTCCAGGCTACGGTCTAGGATTCCAAGGCCTTCCAATTCTCTTCCTGGGTCTTCCACTGTCTTTAAGTGTGGCTCCATGACTTTAAGCTGGATAGATCTTCGATTATCTTGAGTCTTATACTTCCAAAATTTGATTGGACTCACTATAAAATTTACAGGACTCAAAAAATGACTGGCTCAACATGAGCTGACTTGGTTGATAAACTTCAAAACTTACAGGACACAAAACTTGACCTGACTCAACTGACTTGGCATTCTAAATACAAGACTCCAATGGACATACTAACAAAAGTCAAATAAACTCACTCAAATTGACTAAACCCTAATTACAAATTGAACAAAACTTCGACTCACATCCTAAACTCTAATTTGATAACCACAAACGGTTGAAATGTCTCTACAAAAGTCTGGGGCCTCTGATGTCTCCATCAATTCCCCTGGGGTGGGTGGAACTCAATTCCGTTTCATAAAGGTCACACTGAACCTGGTGCCTCTAAAGAAGGTTTGAGTGGAGGCGCAGCAAGTCTTCTCGAGTATTACACGAAGCGTCTGGTCTTGGTAGACCTTGCCAACGGACAAGGTGGCATTGAAAATCGCTATCCTGGGTCATGGAAGCTCGATCATCCAGGACACGCTGGATCCATATTCATCTCTTAGGCCAAATTATAGGTGGAAACTCAGGGTCAGGCTCACTCTCAATGGATGGGGTTGGTTCAAAGGCCTCACTAGAAATCACTGCTGGTTCCCTAGACTTAATTAGGTTTGCGGTATTGAAGGTAGAGCTAAAGCCAAACTCCAAGGACAAATCATGCACATGGGGTCCAACCTTCTCTATCACTTCTATGGATCTAGCTCTACTAGCATTAAACTTCTTTTTAGGCCTAAGCGTAACCAAGATAGAATTCCCAACATTGAATCCATTGGCTCTTATTCGAGAATTAGCCAGTTTGTTAGATGTTTCATTACTTAAATTACTCTTATCGCTAATATCCTGATGCATATGCTGTGCAGTGTTCAGTGCATATGTGGACATTTGAACTAGGTTTATGGACATATCGGGCTCAGCACCAGTTGGAAGGTCATCAGGAAGGTCTTTGGGAAGAAAGTCTCCTAATCTAATGTCTACCTCATGGGGTTGTTCCTTAGGGACTTGTTCCTGGACCTCCTCTATGGACAACTCTCTTGAACCCTCTATTATGTTTGATCCTGTCTCAATCACTTCTTCTTCAAATTTTGTAGTGGGTTCAAGATCCTTTTCCTTTGATTCCTCATGGGGTTCACTCTCTACCTTCCCTTCTACTGGACTTAACTCTTCAATATCAATGGGCTCAGGGGTTTCTTTCTCTAATTCCTTAGTCTTAATTAAATTAACTACTATTTTCTTTTCCTTCAGGCTCCTAGAAGCTCCCCTAAATGGGTCTTTAGGTTGAGTCGACTGGATCACGAACATCTCCCCATGGTGACAAAATGTACAAGTATTGGTTCGACCAAACAAGATTGCATTATGATCATAAAGCCATGGTCAACCTAGGATAATACTACTAACTCCCATGTGAAGGACATCACACCAAATCTTCTCCTTATATGTTTGCAATTTGATCAGGATTGGGCATCTAGATTTGATTGTGATGGAGGTGGAATTTATCCAAGAAACCTTATAGGGGCTAGGATGGGGAACTGGGGTCAATCCTAAAGATTTCACTATACTGGCAGAGATGGCATTAACACAACTCCTACTATCTATTATGATCTTGAACACATTACCTCCTATCTTAACAAAGGTTTGTAGGATGTTGGTTTTACCCCAGTCTTCTTTAATTTGGATTTGGGTCAAGATGCACCTAACCACTCCTGACAGGTTTTCAAACTCAGGTACTTCCTCCTCTCTCTCATACTCATTTATCAAGTGTTCATTAGCTTCATAAACTTCTCCCTTGGGCTCAACTATGAACTCAGGATCATCCTCACCTAGCTTACCTATGTGTAGGGCACTGGCTGGACACTGGCTAGCAAAGTGACCTGGTTTACAGCATCTATAGCACACCTTCTAGGAGATTAGTTCCCTCTGACCCTCTATAGCTTTGCCTTTATCTTCTCTATGGGCCATGGAGGCACTAGGTTGAGGTCAACTTTGGTCAGTGTGACTTAGACTGGGTCGATTTGGGTCAGGTCGACTAAGGTAGGCTTGACTAGATCCTGAGTATGGGCTAGGGTTTCTAACGGGCTTAGGTTTATGAAAGATGGGCCCTCTCTAGAAATGCTCAACATTCCTAACAATCTGGTAGGCCTGCTTTATGTCTCTGACCTCTCTTAGGCAAAGCTCCCTCTTAATGTCATCCCTAAGGCCAGCCCTAAACCTAGACTGGAGAACATTTTCATCTTCATCTAATTCACATCGTATTGAATACTCATCAAATTTCATGATATACTCATCTACACTCTTGCTATCCTGACTCAATCTTTCCCACTGATCCAACAAACCCTGGCGATATAAGGATGGAATGTATATCCCTCTAAGCTTGGCCTTCATGGCCCTCCAAGTGACTATGGGTTCATGGCCTCTTAGCCTAAGTGTTCTTTCAACAGTAGCCTAATATAACCAGGCCTGGTGGACTAGCTTAAGCTTGGCAAACCAAAGCTTATGTTCCTCATACATATCATACCACTCAAAATATTGATCAACTTCTCCCTCCCAATCTATATAAACATTTGGGTCAAGACAGCCATCAAAAGTGGGTCATCAAGTCTAATGTTTCTATAGGCCTTGTCTTGCTGGTCTATGAAATCTTGATTGGGTCTCCTTGGGTGAACCTCTAGAATTGGGTCATGATGATAGGCTCTCCTTGGTTCAACCTTAAAGTATGGATTAGAGTTTGGGTTTCTCCTGGGGTCCACCTTATAGTAAAGATCTCAGCATGGGGTTCTCCTATGATGGGGAGGTGACTCAAGATTTGGTTCAGAATGGGACCTATGTCTCTCCTTTAGGGTTCCTAGCCGAACATGTACTTGGTCAAATCTAAGTCAATTGGGCATTCGATTGGGCCATCTGGTCATCCATTTGGTCTAATCGGGTGTTCAATCAAGCCATCTGGTCACTCAAGGTCTTTAGGACAGCATCAAGGTGGGATTCCATGGGTTCAGCCGGTTGTGGAGGTGGTGGATGATATAAAGCTCCTGATCTAGTGCACATGCAAGACTCAAACAAATCGACTACGGGTACCTAGACCCAGAGCCCAAACAGAATGGGTCGACTCAACTTACAAACAACTCAATCTCTAATCCTTCCACTAGCCAAGTAAGAGGTGGGATGGTGGGATGCCCCCTGCTTAACGCAGGAGCCAATTAAAGAACCACCGATATGCTTACGTAGTTTCACATTGTACCTCTAGCCTAGACACCAGCTTCAAGTAATAGGAGATGAATTGGGTGCACTAGTCTTTCCATAATGGTTGAACCCGACCTGTTGATGTCCCTAGCACTTAGAGCAAATTAGGTCTAATCAATTTTAGTTAGGGTTGGGTTCAAATGCAAGGATTGTGGTTTTGGGCTAAGGAGATGTGATCAAATCCTTCCCAAATCTGACATAGTAAAAGTGCCATTAAAGTATGTTATGTAGATGATGGCACACATATGAAATGCAAATTAGGGTTTTGTAGTTTTGGTTTTTTCTGATTTTGAATATTTTTTTTGTCTTTATAATAGGCAGGAAATAAAATATGTAGAAAAATATCTAATATGTAGGAAATATGCAAAAAAAATTAAAATATAAAAAGATTATGCAAAAAGAACCCTTAACATACTAAAATTTGTCTTGCTAAAAAATAGAGCAGAATTGTTCTCAAGAAGTATTCCGGTGTACAAAAAATCCACAGACCAAATTATATCATGATAAAACTATAAAAAATAATCTCAATTATAAGAAATTTATAAAAATAAAAATTAGGATTTTTGGATCTTCCTACATGTATAAATTGCAAGAATAACAACCATATGCTGAGATGACGGGAAGAAGAAACTAGCCTTAAACTATGCTCTGATACCAAATTATGCGGGATGATTTATATATGAAAAGTATTTTATCTTGATTAAGAATGAAGTTAATTTTTTAGATCCCAAATTTCAAGCCATGATTCAAAGTATAGAATTCTATGAAAATTCTGGAAGTCATGCATGTAGAAATAAATCCTAAAGTAATAGATAAGTAGGATCGCCAAGGTTGAGAAACCCTGATCAGGCTAGCTTTCCTACAATACCACTACTGATGAATCAAGGGTGTGTGCCTAGAAATGGTAGAAGTGCCTGCTGAAGATTATTTCATGAACAGATCGCTCACGCTCCCAGATGCGGCCTGGAAGAACAAGCTTTTGACCCTGCGAATTCACAGCTTTCTGCTCGATGATCTGACACTGATCAAAAGGTATCCTCAAACTTGTGGAAACTAAGGGACCTACAAATCACCATCTAGGATTAGAAAACTAAGTGTATGAAGACTGAATAATTGAAAGAAGGGAAAAGAATGGCTCTTGGATGATGGCATCCAAGGGTTGGAAGGAAGGGACGGCTAGGGTTTTGATGTTGTAGATGGAGGTAGGGTGCATGAACAAGAAGAACTCGCACACAGCATGTATATAGCAAGGGCACACATCAAAGAGAGAAAACTCAAATTTAATTCATCAATATTTTGAAATTACATGAGGAGGGGAGGCCTTTAAATAGGCTTAGAAACTTGGGGCTCAAGGGTATTCATGTGAAATTACATTAGTCCTAATCCCATACAAAGACATAGACTAGGACTCTCCACTTTTGACTGAGCCTCTCTCGCTTCCTCTCATTCTCTTGGTCGGCAAAAGAGGTTTGACTCTAAGGGAGGCTGACCAAGGGGGTGACAATAATGGTTGGCGCCCCTCTTGATGCTCCTCATGAGCCTTGGGTGGCTCAGCATGCTCCAGGTTACAGTCCAGGGTTCCAAGGCCTTCAAATTCTCTTGCTGGGTCTTCCATGATCTTTAAGTGTGGCTCCTTGACTTTAAGCTGGCTGGATCTTCGATTATCTTGAGTCTTGTACTTGTAAAATTTGATTGGACTCACTTTAAAATTTATAAGACATAGAAAATGACTAGCTCAACATGAGCTGACTTGATTGATAAACTTCATAACTTACAGGACTCAAAACGTGACCTGACTCAACTGTCATGGCATTCTAAATATAGAACTCAAGTGTGGACAGGACTTCAATGGACTTACTCACAAAACTTAAATGAACTAACTCAAATTGACTAAACCTTAATTACAAATTGAACAAAACTTGGACTCACATCCTAAACTCTAATTTGATTACCACAGAGGGTTGAAATGCCTCTACCAAAGTCTGGGGCCTCTGATATCCCCATCACCTATCCTCGCACCCACTTGCATGATCCTCAGGTTCATTTCAACCATCTCCCCATTCAAACTTCAATATATCCATTCAAAGTCTACGGCCGAACTTCTTCCAATCTATCTCCATTCGAACATCCATCTCCCACCAATAAGAACATCTAGCAGTGGCATAAAGAAATTGATAGCAGCTATTTTGTGGCAGTGTTCGAATGTTTAAAGAAATCCATAGTGGAAAGAAAACAACGCTGGATCTTGGAAGCTTTGTCCATAGAGGCATGCGGAAGGCTCTAGACTGAATGAAGTGTAGAGATTCCTAAGCACTGATACCACTTGGTGGGCGATCCGGATTAGTGCCTATACAGTGGAAGCAACCTGTTCTTGGATTCAAGATCATGTAATAAAAAAGATATAGAGAAGAGATGTATGTAGGAGAAAAAGAGAGATTGCTTTATTCCTATGGAGAAGATCCTTGTTACAAGATAAGATAATACATCCCACGGCACCCCTTCTGAAACATTAGAAGCTTCTCATCGTCACCCGCATGTCTTCTCTTTTGCAAGCCTCACCGCCCCAAGAACCCATGTATGGCCATGCACAGACAATACCTTGACGTGCATCCCTTCCTCTCTGAAACTTGAGAAGAAGCTCCACCTGCGGACAGTCCCTCAAGCAAGATCTCTTCTCCAAAGCCCCATGGAACACCACATGATCCAAGCGCTCCTTGTGAAACTCCTCCACGTGCACCACTCTGCAGCCCATCACCGTGGCCTTCTTGAAATCCAGGAGGTCTCCTATGGACAAGTCCCCATTTGGACTCCCTCAACGCGACCTCCCTCCATGCAAGAAGATGCCATCCAGGACCATGAGCCAAGCCTCACGATCCTCTCAAGACTGTGGATGCTTCAAAGGGGCTCTCTCCCATGGATGCCTCTCAAAATCAGAGAGAGATCCTAATTCTCATGCATGCCTTCTCTTAAATAACACATGGGGCATGCGGTCTTCTCATATTAGGCATCAACCACTTCTTGGTTTCTTGGATTTCTTGGGCTAACAGCTTCTTGAATCTATTAGGACTCAATCACATGGGTGGTTAGGACTTGGATGGTCTAATAACAAACCGGTTAGAACACCTCACATGGTTAGGCTTCCTAATTAGTTACAACCAACCAACTAACCAACCAACTGGATAACCTCTTAACCAACTTTAACAAAGCTGGACCCAACCCCATAACCCACAAATCAGGTTATGTTACAATCTCTCAAAAAAAACTCCCCCTCTAAGCCCATATAAAAATACTAATCTTTTTGGGTCAAACCCCCTGACCCAATATGCCATGACCCAAATTGTCTCATAGCCCTAGAAAAAATCCCAAAAATCCCCTGGAACACCTCCAAGATAGCATGGGATGATGAGGGACTATTTATGCAAGCTAGTTATTTTTTTGCTGTTAGGCATTAAGTTAGGAATTTGTATCTCAAATTTCAACCCAAGATATTAAGTAGGGAATTCTATAGAAAATCTGAAGCACAAGCATACAGAAATAAACCCTAAGAGTAAAGAAACAGGACTGCCAAGGCTAAGAAACCCTGGTTAGTACTAGCTCTTGGCCTTCGAAGGGACTCACAGCCTCGAAGGATGAGAGCATCATTTCTTACTTAATGTGTTTGTCCTAGGGATGATCGTGGATTCGATCAGGTGTACTATGTCTGATTTCATCCCACTCCAGAATCATGTGCTTGGGATAGGTGTCAGCCCTGTGTTGGAGGCGGGGGAAGGTAGTTAATGCAGATGGGGTGCTACGATGAGTGGCCAACTCGATACGCCCAGCTATTAAGCTTCGAAAGTAACTAGTACAATGTGGCAACATCCGGGCAGTTGGTGCCATGTCTAGGATGAGCCTTCTATTACTGATCTGGCAACCACGCAGATTGCATCCTGGATGTGTTTCCCGGCATCACATCGATTTCCATCACGTGGAAATTCACACTACCTGATGGCTGGATCATGGCGCTTGAGGGACGATGGAAAATGGTCCCTCCAGGTTCTATAAAAGGAGATGTTGAGAGCCCGGGGGAAGCTTCTACTGCATCCGCGCTCGAAGAAAGAGAAAGAGCATCTTCTTCCATCTGCTTTCGCTTTCCTAGAAACCTATTTCTCAGGTCAGTCCCCCTTTTTCCTCTTCAAACATCATTAGAATGGCTTCCAGCAGCTGCGGTTCCACCCATAGGGATAGGGACCCAACCCTAGTGAGATATGGTCTAAGATGATCCTAAAGAGGGTAGAATTCCTTAGGGTTAGATATAATATTCCCTCTACCCTACACCTCACTGTCCCAAATAGAGAAGGAAGGGTGACCGGACCGTGGAATCCCGGGACTCTTCTGGTGCACGAGGACCACCTTAAGGCAGGGCTTAGGTTACCCCTATGGGAATTCTTTGTAGAGCTCTTCAACCTTTATACCCTTCTCCTCCATAGTTGATCCCGAATAGCATTCAGGCGATCGGCTATTTCCTGGTTCTGTGCTGTAGAGCCAGAGCTGAACCTAAGGCTTCTCTTTTTGCCAACTTCTTTTTCCTGAAGAAGGACTTTAGGAGCCAGGAATGGTGGACGTTCAGTCTCTGTCCTGGGTGAATAATTCTAGGGGGTCTTCCATCGACTATCCATGGGTGGAAGGCCAAGTTCTTTTATGTGGATAGCCTCCAACCTTGGGGTTTTGAAGTACAGTGGAGGGAACCAAGGCCAAAAGCTATCGATGGGAGGGTGGTGCTCATGGCCAACCGGACTGACTTCAATGAGATGGAGGGGGTCCACCCCACCATGGTATACGAGTTGCTTCGAGAGGACTGCCTTCAAATGGCCAGGATTAGCAGCCACGGGTGCTTTGGTCGGGTAGAAGTCTCTATCGTTGGTCCCTTTTGCACTGCAATCTTTGTTTCCTTCTGTACTTACTTTGGCTTTACCCCTGTAATAGGAGACAAGATGAAGCCCAATAGGGCCAAGATAATAGAATGGGTGGCAAAGAGAAGGGCCCCCCCATCCGCGGGACAGATCGCGGACAAGCCGAAGAAGCCACAAGTAGAAGAACGGCCCGTAATAGTTATGTCAGTGGACTCCGACGAGGATGACATTCCTCTGTCGGAGTGACTGGCGGCGAGGGTGCCAAGGCACTCATCCCTTATCGGGTAGTCGGTAGCCCGATCAAAGCAGGAATCGCTAGAGCTAATTGATGTAGTGACGGCTCTAGCCTCATCATCAACAGGGCTGATAGAAGTGGCTCCCCCCATGGACAAAAGGTAGGCAGCAACCAAAATGGAGAAGGCAGGCAATGTCCACTTTGAGATGTATCGGCACTAGCACGCCCTGCACAATGCAGGGCATGCCAGAGAGCTGCTGAGGGGGTCCTTGTCGGAGGCCGACTGGGTGGAGTCCAGTTGAAGGACGTTGGACAATGTGGCAAGGGAAGCATACCGCGATATGATGAGGGTAGGTCACTGTCCTCCTACCATCTTCCTTTCATTCATTCTTCTTTGAGCAAGATTTAATTCAAGTTTTCATTTGTAGCATGTCCATGGGATCTCGCTAATGGATGAAAGACTTGGCGAGATGCTCTATGTAGCACAGATAATGGCCAAGAGGCCGAAGAGTTGGAAGCGGTCAAGAAGGCAGCTTGATGCGGGATGACTATAGTATTGCTAAACATGCATGGAAAATAGTAAAATGATTTTTTATGATTTTTATAATTTTATTTGCGGGCTAGATTCCCAAAATAAATTAAGAACTAGCAGAAAGACTAGCAGTGCGAAGAATAATCGGATCGCAGGCAAACTCATGCAAACTAATGAAAGATCCAGGACCCGAGAGTTAAGAAACTCCTAGCTTAAGATAGCTTTTCTTTATTAAATCAAAAAAATAAGAGTTGGGTCTTACCAGTCAGAGAATAAAATTCAGAAGCAGCAGGGTTCACTCACAACTCTGATCGGAGCTTAGAAGAAGAAGCCTTGTTTCCCTCGAATCGGATGGCTGATCTGGGCGGTCCGGGCAGCAAAGAAGGCCTCCTCAGTGGAGGGGAAGCACCTCGAGGATCCTACAAGTGTCAAGGATCAATTAAAATAGCAAGTAAGAAAAAAAAAGGAATTAGGTTTAGAAGGAATCAGGTTATGGTTTAGAAGCTGGGCTGTTTGAAGCTTGTTGAAGATCTCCCTACTTGGCAGCCTAGGGCACTTCTCCTTGGACGTTTGAAGGCTTGGATGTCTGTGATTTAGGGTGTCGAAGGATGCTAGGGAAGCAAGGAATTCATCCAAGCACAAGAAAACAAACCAAAGAACCAAAACAATACACCAGCACAGGGCAATAACTCAAAATTTCAGCAAGTTGTATTCATAAGAAAGGGATGCTTACAAGACGGGGAGTGGTGGGGTATTTATATAGTTCCCATGCCCTCACTAACCATATTTACACTTGGGTTACATTTTCTCTTCCCAATTGGAATACAAGTCCTTTCCTAGCTAGGTTAGAAAAACAAATCCCCATTAGGTTAGGAATTGACCTAGTCTTCTCCTTTTTCCTTCATGCTTTGACTATTCCACTCAAGGATACCTCTTGGACTTGGTCAACACTTCAAGGATGCCTAGGAGGGCATGTTGGGCTTATAGGAGCAGCAAGGGGCCGGCCTAAAAGGGCTTGGGTGCATGGATTTGGGCCTTTAGATGCTGGGGTGGCATGGTAGCCTTGTAACAGGAATATTCCATGGAATCTTGCTTCTTTAGGGCTTGGGTTTGGCACTTGGACTTGATTTCTTTGGGCTTGGATGCAGGTGGAATATTCTGAGAATTTGCTCTAAAATCTGCAAGGGAATGTGGGCATTTGGAGGGCATCTAGAAGGAATCAGGGTTTCCGAAAGCATCTTGAATCCTGGGTTGTCACACAAAATCCAATGGGCTGATGTAGTAGCCTCTGACTCCTGGATGTGGCCTGGTGGAACTCCAAAATATGGTAACCTCCTCTCTTGTACAAAAATTAAGCTTATACTGGACTCATAACTGATGTATAGGACTCAAAATATTGACTAGGTTGAGGGTTGAGACAAATCAACTAACCTCAACTTATTACAGGACTCAATTCTAGTTGATTATAAAATTTGACACAAGGCTCCGTATACCAAATAGGGCCTAGTAATCTGTGTCTGATCCCGGTGCCCCCACCAATTATCTGGGGGTGGGAGAAACTTGACCCCATCGAGTGTGGGATAACTTGGCTCTCATAGTGCTCGAGTAGGTCTGGGTTGAGGCACTGCAGATCCTCACGGGTGATCACAAGTCCTCAGATTCTAGCCAACCTTGTCACTGGACCAAATACCTTTGATAGCCATGATTCTGGATATATATGGCTTGATCATCCACGATTCTCTCAATCTTTTCCTTACTATTTGGCCAATTGGTTGGTGGACACTCTGGGGTGGGTTCTCTCTCAATGGGAGGGATAGCCTCAAGGTGCTCGCTAGGTGTCGCTGCTGGCTCCTTAGACTCTATAAGATCTGAGATGATGAAGGTGGAGCTAATACCTAAATCAGGTATTATCTCACACACATAGGCATTGGGTCCACCGATATTCATTATCTTGGATGGGCCAGCTTTGCAAGCAGAAAATTCTTTACAACTACAAAATCCCCTGCAAAATTTTTTATCTCTCTTTTGGGAATTAGCCAAGTTATTATTTAGTTCATTGGTTATGTTTAGCTTTGACTAATTTTCATATGCATATGCTGTGCAGAGGGTAGTGCAGGTGCAGACATGTAACTTAGGTTGTGCGTTTATTGGACTCAACTAATACCTAATAGACTCGAATAGACATCCCTATCATAGGATGTTTTATTGGACTCTAAGGGACAAAACTTAATAGATTATAGACTTTTTAGGTTTGACCCTTGCATAACATGCACACAAGAACTTACTATGTACTCCTACTATGTTCCATAGGGTCCTCCTAAAGTAAGATGCAAACATGACATGAAAAATGAACGAATGCAACATGCAAACTCCTATAAAATGCAACCTAATAGTAAAGAAAATAGAAGAAGTTTCCAGAAATGATAGAAAATAAGAGGTAGGTTCAGGGTTAGTCTGATTGGGTGGAAAGTAAGAAAAGGGTACAGGGTTAATTGGATAGATTAGGATATAAAAAGGGGTGTCATGGATTAATCCTAAACTAATAAGGTTGACCTTAAGAGGTTGGGTTTTTCTACTAGGCCTTCCTTATAGAAGAATAGGTCACTAATTTCAGGGAAAAGAACTTCTATTGGGATCAAGGAAGTGACTTCATCTTGAGGGTACTGGGTGAGATAAGCCAAGTCCTCAATAAACTCTTCTAGTTCATAAATAAAAGGACTGGGCTCTCTAATTGGGCTTTCTTCTTGTGGCTCCTCAAGTAAAGCTCTAATAGTGGGACTGGAATCCTCATGGTCTTCTTCCTTTAAAGGTTCTTCCACTACAGGTTGGGTGTGGTTAAAGTCAGCTAACCTTATGGTGGCTTCAACCTAGGTATTTACTGGATCAATTAACACTGGATTGGCTTCTACCTGTGTTTCTACTGGATCAACTGATTCAAGGGTGGTGGATTGGGTAAACTGGGTTTGGAATTGGGTAATTTTCTGGGCCCATTGTTCAATTAGGGCCTTGAGGGTTTCTAGATTGGACTCCATGGTTGAACTGGGTTGGGCTTCAGACTCAACTAATTTTGGGTTGGTTTCTATTGGGGTTTGGTTATAGTCACCTACTTCTTGGTCTTCTATAGGTGTTTCTTCCTCTGGATCTACAATAGACTCATCATCTTCATACTCCTCCACTAAACTTGGGTCAGCCTCATATATTTATTTTTCTAGGTCATCTTGGTGAACCAATGGGGTAGTAGGAGGGGTTTGGCTAAAGAAAAATTGGCTAGGATCTGGCGTGCTGATCCTATGGGGTTCAGGCAGAATAAGGGTTATATGTTCATAGGTTATGGGTTCAGTCCTAAGGATTGACTCAAATTCCAAAGCTATGTTATAGGCTTCCTCTAAGTTTTGAATTTGCCAATGAGATAGTTCCAACTATATGTCTTTATGAAGGCCAGTCTCAAACCTGGATAAGGCCAGTCTCAACCGGGGCAGTCAGCTTTGACTTTGGGTATGAGGACTACCTGAAGAAGGTGGTCGATGCCATTCCAGAGCTGGATCAGTCCGCCTTGCAGTTGCCGAAGCCAGTGGAGGAAGGGCAGATCCGACCATCACCGGGGCCGATGCCTAGGCTGCCATCGACACAGGAGGAGTAGGGGGCCCATCAGATGTTGGAGTTGATGCCCAGGCCGTGGCCGACATGGAACCAATTGACACCCCGATCGGAACATCAGGTGCGACGCAGGAGGCCGAAGCTAGAGTTCCTCCTGTGTACTCACAGGGTCAAACTTAGATCATTTATCAAAGTCTGCCCTATTTTTTGTAGAACTTTTTGTTGATGAATGAAAATATCTTTTCCTTTAATATGTCTTTAGTGTTCATCTTTCTGAGTGTGGGATGGTTGACTTAGTCCAAACTCCTTTTTCTTGAAAATATTTCTAAGAGTTGAACAGTTGCTCAGTCCGAACCCAAATCCTTAGAAATATTTCTAAGTGTTGAACAGTTACTCAATCCGAACCCAAATCCTTAGAAATATTTTTAAGTGTTAGAGCCTTTGCCGATCGGAGTCGAACTTTTTGAGTGGGATGCCCTAGAGCCTCTATCGATCGAAGTCAAACTTTTGGAGTGGGATGCCTTAGAGCTTTTGTCGATCGAAGTCGAACTTTTGGAGTGGGCTGCCCTTGAGTATCTACCAACTAGAGTCGGACATTTTTGGAGTGGGTTGCCCTAGAGCCTCTGCCGATCGGAGTCGGGCTTTCGGAGTGGGCTACCTTAAAGCCTTTGATGACCAGAGTCGGACTTTTTTGGAGTGGTCTTCCCTAGAGCCTTTGTCGACCGGAGTCAGACTTTCGGAGTAGGCTACCTTAGAGCCTTTGCCGACCGGAGTCAGACTTTCAGAGTGGACTGCCTTAGAGCCTTTGCTGACCGGAGTCGAACTTTCAAAGTGGGCTGCCTTAGAGCCTTTAACCACCGGAGTTAGACTTTCGGAGTGGGCTACCTTAGAGCCTTTGCCAACTAGAGTCAGACTTTCAGAGTGGGCTACCCTAGAGCCTCTACCGATTAGAGTTGGACTTTCAGAGTGGGCTACCTTAGAGCCTTTGCCAACCAGAGTCAGACATTTGGAGTGGGCTGCCCTAGAGCCTCTGCTGATTAGAGTTAGACATTTTTAGAGTGTAATGAATTATTGCCTTCATTGATAATACTTGTGAAGTTTGTCTACATTACAAGGATGTGCTATTTGACATCCATCCATGTGCTCGAGTCGGTAAGTTCCGTCTCGGATTACTTCAATCACCATGTAGGGTCCTTCCTAGTTGGGGGAGAGTTTTTCATGTTTGATCAGCCTGGATTTTTCGGTCCTCTACAGAACCAAGTCTCTGACCCTGAAGCTTCGATCCTTGACTCGACTGCTATAGTACTTGGCCATTCTTTAGCGATATGTTGCCATCTTTAGACCAGCATGGAGTCTGGTTTCCTCGAGTAGGTTGAGGTCAATTCTTTTCCGTTTGGAGATGGATGGCTTGATGAAATGATTGATCTGAAAGGATTGCAAGAAGATTTCCACAGGTATGACCGCCTCACTACTGTAGGTCATGTTGAATGGAGTTTCTCCAGTTACTGTCTGGGAGGTAGTTCGATAGGCCTAGAGCACCGAATGGAGTTCTTTTGCCCAGAGTCCCTTGGCATCATTTAGTCAGCTCTTTAGCCCATGCAGGATCATCCAATTGATAATTTTGCCTTCTTTGTTGGATTGGGGATGCCCAACTAAAGTTAGCCGATGGGAAATATGGTATTGGTAGTAAAACTCCCAAAATTTTGGATTGTCGAACTATCTTACTTTGTCTGTGATGATGGTCTATGGAATGCCAAACTGGAAAATTTTGTAATTCCGAGCAAAGTTTTCTATTTTGGTTTCTATGATTTGTGCCAGCGACTCAGTTTCCATCCATTTGGTGAAGTAGTCGATGGCTACAACCAAGAACTTTCATTGTTCAGAGGTTGGCATGAACGACCCAAGGATGTCCATTCCCCACTATGCGAACGGCCAAAGGGTGGTCAGCGGGGTAAGCTAACTAGATGGTCATCTCTGAATATTGGAATATCTTTGGCATGCATCATACTTTCTAACGAAGTTCGATGCATCCTTCTGGATGGTTGGCCAACAATAACCCTGCCAAATGATTTTGTAGGCCAAGGATCTTCCTTCTAGATAGTCATCGTAGATGCCTTCATGCACTTCTCGGAGTGCGTAGTCGCCGTCCAATAGCCCCAGGCACTTGAGTAGTGGTTGCGAGAACGACCGTTTATATAAGGTTCCATCGAGGATGATGTACTTCAAGGCAGTCTAGTGTACATGCTTGGCTTCAGTCTTATCCTACAGCAAGGTCCCTTCGATGAGGAATGCAAGAATGGGGTCCATCCAAAAGACTTCCCGCTCCACTTGATGGATTCTGAACATGCCTTCAGCGATGCTTGGGCATGACAGGTATTCCATAAAGGTTCGATCGGATGAGTTGGTGACAGCAGTAGCCAATCATGACAAGACGTCTGCTTGAGAATTCTGCATTCGAGGTATATGGGAAATCTCAAAAAATTTAAGCTGAGTCACAAGACTTTGTACCTTGCCCATGTATTTGGCTAGGGTCGGATATCTCGTCTCAAATTCACCCTTCACTTGGTTCACCACCAGTTGGGAATCAGAAAAGGCCCTGATCCGATCGATGCCCAGCTCGTCGGCTATTCTTAGTCCTACAAGGAGGGCTTCATATTCTACCTAGTTGTTCGATACCTGAAATGCAAAATGCAAGGCATACTCCATGCTTTGTCTGTTGGGTTCGGCCAGGATTAGGCCTGCTCCACACCTAGCAAGGTTAGATGCCCCATCCACATGAAGCATCCAGGTGGGCTCTGCTTCTTTATCAATGTCTTCTTCGGGTGCATTGGCCGATTGCGGAGGTGCTTCTTGTTTCCAAGTACACTCCACTATGAAGTCGGCAATCACCTGAGCCTTCATGGCTGATCAAGGCTGGAAAGAAATGTCGAATTTACCCAGCATGAAAACCCATTTAGCAAGTTAACCGGAGGTGTCAGGGCTTCTGAGAATCACCCTGAAAGATTGATCAATCAAGATGATGATCGGATGCGCTTGAAAGTAAGGGTGCAACCGCTTGGCTGCTATGATCAAAGAATAAACAAGTTTATGCATCTTGGGGTATCTCATTTCGACATCATGGAGAAATTTGCTAATATAGTAGATAGGCTTTTGCTGGTTGTTCTTCCCATTCTGGATGAGGATGGAGGTCACTGCTTCATCCGACATCGACAAGTACAAGTATAAGGGCTCTCCCTCCATAGGCTTAGCAAGCAACGGAGGGGTCTTTAAGTACTCCTTCAATGCTTCAAAGGCCGACCAACACTCGTCGGACCACTGGAAGCAATCTGACTACTGTAGGGAACTGAAGAAAGGAAGACACTTCTTAGCCGACCTGGACATGAAGCGGCTGAGAGAAGCTATTTGGCCTGTAAGTTCCTGTACTTGCTTCTTGTTGGTCGGATGCCCCATGTCGATGACGGCTTTGATTTTATCAGGGTTGTCCTCGATCCCTCTCTGTTTGACCAGATAACCAAGGAATTTTTTGGAGGTCACCCCAAAAGTGCACTTGGCCGAGTTCAGCTTCATCCGATGATGCCTCAAGGCATCAAAGGATTCTTGCAGATCCTTGATGTGGTCGGCTCTTCGGAAGCTCTTGACTATCATATCATCAACATACACCTCCATGTTTCTCCCGAGCTGCCCTTCAAGAACTTGGTTGATTAGTCTTTGAAAGGTGGCTTCGACATTCTTCAGACCGAAGGGCATCATCTTTTAGAAATACATCCCTTTATCAGTAATAAAGGCTGTCTTCTCCTCATTCTCCAGGTGTATTCTGATTTGGTTGTACCCAGAGAAGGCATCCATAAAGCTCAGAAGTTGGCGGTCGGTGGTGGAATCTACCAGTTGATCAATCTTTGAAAAGGGAAAGCTATCCTTCATACAAGCTTTGTTGAGCACATATTCTCCATTTTCTATTGGCATTCTTTACCATTACAACATTCGCCAACCAGTCGGGGTAGTGAGCCTCTCTAATGAAGCCAACATCAGAGAGCTTCTTAACCTCCTCATCAATCGCCCTCTATCATTCTGGGGCGAAGCTCTTCTTCTTTTGTTTGACGGGCTTGTAAGCTGGGTCCACCTTTAGCTGGTGTGTTATGACCTTCGACGGGATGCCTGGCATGTCCAACATCGACCAGGCAAAGATGTCAACCTTATCCCATAAAAAGCTGACCAACTCTAGCTTGGCCTCATCACTGAGTGTGCTTCCGATCTACAGGACTTAGTGGGATCATCTTCTGGAAGGGATACTAACAGGATCTTCTCGATCGATTGTCTATAGTGGTCGGCTTCGGCTCTGAGGTCAAGCTATTCCAAGGTGGAATAGTCTTCTGATTGCCAATCCTGGATGGTCAGACACTGCTTGGCGATCCTACGGTCTCCCCTCATTATTCCAACACCATTCTAGGTCAGAAATGTTGCCAGCATGTGGTAGGTAGACACGATGGCCCGAAATTTGTTAAGTGCTGGCCATCCCAAGATGGCATTGTAGGCTGATGCTGTGCGTACGACCACAAAATTGATGGGGAGGGTCTTTTGAAAAGGTTTGACCCGATTATGATGGGTAGAGTTATTTCTCCTTCCATGCCAATAGAGTTCCCTCCGAACCCTGTCAATGGCATTGGGGATTCTTATAGCCTTGCTCAATGCAGGTTCATTCTGACAAAAGCATCATACAATAAAACCGTCGTAGAACTTCCATTATCTATGAGGATCCCTCTTACATCATAGTTGGCAATCACTACCGATACAATCACAGGGTCATTCCTAGGGATCTGGTTCTCTAAAAGGTCTTCATCAAAGAAACTAATTACATTATAGTTCTGGGGCCTCTTGACAATATCTTGGTCTTCCTCATTCCTTCAATCAGACCGATGGTAGAGCATATCCACATTTCCATCGGTGGGATGCTGGTTGGGCAGCTCTATTTCTTCTAGGGGCTCCATGGCAGTAGAGCTTTCAGCCCGATTCCTCTGGGGTTGGACGTATTTATGCAGGTACCCCCACCTGATCAGATCTTCGATTGTATCCTTCAGCTGGAGGCAGTCTTCGATACTATGTCCATGGTCGTGGTGGAACCGATAATACTTTTTCCTATTCCTTGATTCAGAGGGACTCCTCATCGGATAAGGCCTTTGCAAGACGGTCTCATTCTCAATCTCCATGAGAATTTTCTCCCTCAAGAGGGAGAGAGGTGCATAATTCTTGAACTTCCTGGGGAAGTCCTTTGGCTTAGGGCTGTGGCGTCGGGCCAAGTTGGTGGCATCGCTAGGAGGTCGGACTTCGGGAGCCTTGTCGCTCCATTTCTTAGGGGTCGACCTCCCTTCAGTCGAGCATCGGCTTGTTCTTCTACCAGGGCATATTTATGCGCCCGGGCCAGCAGTTCGGAGTAGCTTGTCGAGAATTTTTTATCCAGGGAGATGGTGAGCCGGGACGATCGCAGCCCCTTCTTGAAGACCAACATAGCTATGTCTTCATTGAGGTCCGAGACCTCCATGGCTGTCGAATTGAATCGGGCCATGTAGTCCCGAAGGGTTTCTCCCTTTTTTTGCTACACGAGGAAGAGGCAGTCCGTGTTTCTTGGTGCCCGGCTGCAAATCCTGAAATGGGATAGAAAAAAGTTTTCCAACTGGGAAAAGGAGTGAATCATACCTGGTCGGATGGCGGAGAACCACATTCGAGCTACCTTCATGAGGGTCGTAGGGAAGGAAATGCAGTGGAGGTCATCGAAGGTGCCCTATACCATCATATGGGCCTTATAAGTGCCTAGATAATCCAGCGGGTTGGTAGTGCCATCGTAGGCATCTACTTGAGAGATTTTGAAGTGACGGGGGATAGCTTCCCTCATGATTCTAGCAGAGAAAGTTGGGCGAGAGTCGTACGCCCGTGCTTCGTCGTTCTTTTGTCGATTGACCAACTTAGCGATCTGCTCCTCCATGCACTGGAGCTTGCTGGTGTAGTCCCTCGGGTCCTCCTATGGCACTGATCACCGTCAGGAACCAAGTCTGCATAGGATAGCGAGGCAGACCTTGCCCTCTTTCCATCATCGTGAACCCCCTAAGACCTTCGGGGCTCCGGTGCTCCCTGCTGTTTGCTTCCCTCGGTAGTAGGTAGATGATTGGTTTATGATGCTGCAAGGGGCTACTGCCTGTTGTTGGCTGCATCTTTAAGATTTTGAACCGCGGTAGCAAGGGTGTCAATGCGGTTCAGAAGAGTTTATAACTGATGTTGTCCCAGGGTGATGGTAGGTTGGGCAGTGTCGTTCTTCCTAGGAGGATCTTCTGATCTCGGTGGTGAGTGGCCTCTCTTGATGGAGGTATTTTGGGCTCTTCTTTTCACCATTGCTTCACTTAGTAGCACATTCCTCTTTTTAGAGAAGGGAAACTAGAACGAAGGTTCAAGGCCCCTTCCTCTAGCACCAATCTGTTGCTGCCAAATCTTGCAAACCGAGCTCTCTCGGCTTGACTGGAGTGCTCCACTCCCGGTTCCTGAAAAGAAGTCCCACAGGCCGGTGGTGTTTCGGTTGGGGACACATCGATGGCTAAGTTAGCGAGGGCCTTGTTGCAACAGAATGGAGGAATCAAAATGGAGATAGCTCATGGAGAAGGAAAAGTGCCCTTACCATTCGAAGTCCCCCGTTTACCTTATATAGATGTGGAACACTTCCAGATTCTGTTAGGGGCTATGCTAAAAATCTCCGATCTACCACTAGGAGAATCAGGGTGGTGGCCAGGTGGCACCAAGATATGGCCACGTCATGGGATTTGTTGTAACAGAATTCTGGTACCAGCTGGAAGGGGCTTTTGGAGCCTTTTGATTATTATGGGTCTGGCTAAAGCAGGTCAGTCAAACCTCGAACGGTTCAGTCAGACTCCTGGTGGAGCGGGTCGTTTGGACCTCTGCTGGAGTGGGTCGTTCGGATCTCTAGCAAAGTGGGTCGGTCGGACCCCTGGTGGAGTGAGTCGCTCGGACCTCTACTGGAGTGGGTCGTTCGGATCTCTAGCAAAGTGGGTTGGTCGGACCCCTGGTGGAGTGGGTCGCTCGGCCCTCTGTTGGAGTTGGTCGGTCGGGCCCCTACTGGTCGGTCGGATCTTCAATCCGGTTCAGAGAAAAGTTGATTGGGTATAACACCTACAAACCTGCACTTGTTAGTCCTAGCATTTAGCTTATTTCCAAAAATATTTCTGACATAAGCAGGGCAAACCTAAATCTTAAAAAACTTAAGACATGGCCTTCTTCCTTTCCATAATTCTTATGGAGTGCTTTTAATTACCTTTGATGGCACCCTATTTAATATGTAGGTAGCAGTATCTGGGGCATAACCCTAGAAGGATATTTGAAGATCTATGAAGCATATCATGGATCGTACCATGTATAACAAGGTTCGATTCCTCCGTTCTACTACACCATTTAGCTGTGGTGTGTAAGGAGGTGTCTATTCAGAGAGTATGCCTTTATCTTTAAGATGATTAAGAAATTTACTAGACAAGTATTCTCCTTCTCTATTAGATCAAAGGATTTTAATACTATGTCCAATTTGCTTCTCAACCATACTTTGATACTCTTTGAATTTATCTATGACTTCAGACTTGTGTTTCATAAGATACACATATCCGAACCTTGATAAGTCATCAGTAAAACTGATGAAATAAGAGTATCTCTTTTAGCTTGGGTTATCATAGGACCACACATATCTGCATGTACTAGACGTAACAACTTGGTTGCCCTCACTCCATGACTTATAAATGGAGATTTGGTCATCTTACGCATGAGACAGGACTCACAAGTTCCTAATGACTTAAGATCAAAAGGTTCAAAGAAATTTTCTTTGTATAACTTGTTTATCCTGGACTCACTTATATGACCCAAATGACAGTGCCAAAGATAAGTGACATTCACATCATCTCTCTTTCTTTTCTTATTTTCAATTAGCATAACTTCATCATTGAGTGACAGAATCAAAAGACCATTAGCAATTGTACCACAACCAAGGAATTTCTCTGAAAAGAAAATCGAGCACCCATGGCTCGATAAATTTATTTCATAACCTTGTTTTGATAATAAAGGTATAGAAATAATATTCTTTATAATGCTAGGTACATAATAATAATCTTTTAATTCAAGAATATTGCCTGATGGCAATAATAGTAGTAGGTGCCAACAGCTTTAGCTTGAATGGGATAACAACTCATGGTAAATAGCTCGAAGTCACCCTTCTTCAAGCTTCTAGGTCTCTGTAACACTTGTAATGATTTGCATATATGAGACCAACATGCAGTATCCAATACCCATATATCAGAAGCTGAAGAACTCAATGACAAGTTTGTTTGTATCATGTATAAACCTTTTGATGCTCCACCAGCATCATGTTTTATACTTGCAAGATATAACTTGCAATTCTTCTTCCAGTACCCTTGCTTCCCATAATGATAGTAGGTCCAATCAGTAGAGGGCTTCCTTGCCTTTTTCCTCTTCTGGAAGCTACACTTAGGGTTTCATTTTCTCTTTGAACCCTTCTTCATTTCTACTTCTTCTTTCCATTAACTAGAAGAAGCTGAGCCTTATCACCTTTAAAGTGGCTCTCTGATATCTTGAGCATATTCAGCAGCACGGGCAATGACATATTTAGTTTGTTCATGTGATAATTCATGTCAAACTGTGAGAAGAAATCTTGGAGTGACTATAAGATCAAGTCTTGATCAAACTCTCCATCCATCACAAACCCTAGTTGACCTAATAGAGTGATCAAGTCAATCATCTTGAGGACATGTGCCTAATAGAAGAGCCCTCACTCATCTATGCTCAGATAATGACTTCGATGTCTCATATCGAGTACTCTGACTATGCTCTCCATAAAGCTCTTTAAGATTGAGCAATATGGACTAAGGTTCCATTTTCTCATGTTGCCTCTACAACTCATTGCTCATAGAGGCCAACATGATGCACTTGTCAGTCATGCTATCATTTTGCCACATTTTATATGTGGCTCTTTCCTCCTCAATAGCATCCTCTCCTACCGAATCTAGGTCAGGAGATTTGAGGATATAGGTAATCTTTTTCTGAGCTAATACAATCCTCAGGTTTCTCAACTAGTCCACATAATTTGGATTGGTCAACTTATTGGCATCCAAGATACCTCATAATGAAAGAATGGAAGCCATAATGTAAAAATCTATAGTAAGCAAAGAACAATTATAAGCAGACTGCTCATGATGATATTCACAATTAGACAAAGACTTTTGTATCTAATTATATCTCCCATTATTTTCTTTCAAATACCATAATCCTCAACTATAGTAAGCAGGAAATCCTGCCAGGGCTTCCTTAGTGTGGTTAAGATCCCAATTCCTCATGAATGCCTTGTGTTAATCACAACAAACACCCATGAGTTCAAGGATAGAAAAATCCCTTTCTAATTGCAACCCATGCAACTCTTAATATAACACCTCTCTCTAAGACACTTATAGCCTTGTGTTAATCATGACAAACTATAATATTTTAGTTTAGTCAGACCCTTCATTTCTATATAGCCATGTTTGATAAATGTTGCCCTTATATCAATCACAACAAAGCAACACCACCAATCATGCCATAAAGCATAAAAAATGCACCAAGACAAATATCATATCAAACACTAAAGTAAGCCTTGTGTCAATCACAACAAACCTACTATAGATTTTTGACATGGATTTGGCTTAGCATGTTAGTAGGAAATTTGTAGTGTGCTTAATCAATTAGCATTTCCAAGTTAGGGTTTAGATATGACCAAATTGGCCAGGTAAGTGGAACAGATGAGGGGGTCCCACCATTGCTTTCCTTAGACAGCAATTAAATTGGTTAGGTTAGACAATAGAACCAATTAAAAACCTTATTCCCTTTACCTTCCCAGAACCACTTGCCTAGACACCAATTAGCTGATCAAACCCTAATCAGATTTGCATCATGATTAACTTATACTATGACTAAATATAATTTTTATGAGGGCTCTTAATGTCTCAAACACATCCTAATTAATCATGTTATTATGATACTTATTCTAGCAAACAAGCATATTAACCCTAATATGCATAACATGAGCAAGATTATAACAACAATCCATTCACCTCACTTGTTCATGGGATAGGGCCACAACAGCATCCCTACATGTCATAGGAGACCCTATTGAATGGGAAGAAAGGGCCATGAAATCCTAATTAGCTCCTATGACCAGACGACCAAGGTGACTAACCCAATCCGAAGTAGTTACAAGGATATAACATATCTCACATGTACTATGAACTAATCATGCATCGATTCATAGCATAGCAAGCAATCAACACTAAAGAGATTACTAATTGCATACATCAAGGTGGCTCTGATACCACTATTGGATTACTTAGGTCAGGCATAGTGGAAGACTAGGTTTCAAAATTTTTATATTCAAAACCCTGAATGGTTGGACCCTAAACACTAGGACCACTTGATCATAACAACTAATAAATCTAAACTTTAGGGTTATAAAGAAATACCTAGAAAGCTATATTCCTTAACTTCCATGAGGCACGCAAGTGCATGCCCTCCAGAGGTGATCCACACAGAAATCGAACCAAGGAAGCACTCCTACGAAGGTTGCTTGCTCGACTTATACTCTTTCGGTAGCCTTTTGGACTTTCTTCTTTTGCTGGAAACCCTACCCTCTTGAAGGGTTCTCAGTGTTGGGGAACCAAGGTATAGGGCAAGCCTATTGGCACGGCCCGAGACATGCAATTTAAAAACATTTTCTAGATTACATGATACAGCGAAAGTAGATAACAATTTATCTAAGCATGTTAATCTAATTAACACAGGTTCCTTATGCAGATCTTGATGCATGTGTATAATAATATATGTATGAAATCAAGCATCCATTGAATGAAAATTAAAACTATTCTAGATTTACACAATGATGCAACAAATTATAATATGTCAAACATATAATCTAAAGGCATATCTCAGTGACGATCACTTGGGATAGCACCAATCTGTGTGAAGAGCTTCGGGTGTACCTGCAAGGAATAAGAATAGGCTTTGCGAGTGATGCATGCTCACCACCTCTACGGATGATTCACACTATGTAGCACGGTTTTTTCTCCTTCCTTCGAGGGGCTAGCTGGAAACACTGATAGCAGTAGCGACTCCTTCTTCAACTCCTTGAAGGGCTGTTGTTGTAGTGGTGCTGAAATGAAGATGCTTTGGAACCCTTTCCCAATGCTCTATCCCAAACCTTCAGCATAAGGTATACACACAGGAATCCCAAAATCCAAGCTCACTCTATCCTAGAGATCAAATCTCGTAATCTCTTAAGGATCAAGCAAGATCTCTATCCAGAAATTTTCTGGGCAGAGTTTCAACCTTGATCCAAATCTAGAGTGTGGAATGTTGAACGTTAACCTTTCACCTTCTTCAGCCCTTGCTTTTATAACAGCGGCCCTCAAAATAATTAAGAGGACATAAGAGAGATTAACGAGCAGTTTGGGGTCTCTTGAGATTCAAGGGAGGCTATGAAAACCTTTAGAATTTAGCAACAGTAGATCATAAAACCCAGAAATGCATCCATTAAATGCCCACAACAATTGTAGAACTAAATGAAGCTGTTTTGGTTTACAGCAGCACGACAGACGAGTCGACTTGTTCAAAAGTTTTAGCTCGAACAGAAGTTCGACAACACCTTGTCAAATGAGTCTGGAATGATTTCTAATTATTCGCATTCTAACAATGCAAGAAGAAACCCTCGATGTGTGACCCCATAGATTGAAACGCTAAATCGATAACATGAGAACAATTCCAGTACCAGCCATAGTCGCCATCTAGCAATGACACCCACGTTCGAATAGGTTGAAGGTTATAGATCACCATGAACCTGTCGAATATGCAATAGCAATGAACTTATTTATTTAATCTCTTAATGCTCCGGATGGCTTAGGTTTAAACTGCCCAACCCTAATTAATCCTCTCAATATGTCTCAAATATAGAATCCTTGTAACTTCTTATAAGGAATGCCCTGGCCAAGGTCTTTTTCAATTAAGGTATACTAAGCATTCAATCCAAACCATTTGGAGAGATCAATCCTATCTCGATAATACTATCGCTACACAACTTGACTATACCCAGCAACCTTTCATCACTGGATTAGAAATTCGGGTAGTCCAGCACCTAAACACAGTGAGTTGCTTGCAAGATGCCATAGTGATCTCAAGTCAGAGGAATAATTCATGTCCAATTCTAATACAAGACTTCTCTTTGGCAAAAAGAGAAACTCGTATGAGGGTCACGTTTAGTGAAGTGTCAAACACAACACTTGATGTCATGCTAGCATCTCTATCCTACTTGGTTAAGAGGACAACCAACATATATGATATCAACGACCTACTCTCAATACACCATCGTCCTGAAATAGCATATCATTTGGTCACGAACCAATTTATGAACTACACGACGTATCCTTTCTACATCGTATACAAGGTAGCTCAAAGGACATCATCACACAAGAGTTCAATTAGGAAGATGACATATGATGAACAATCAAAATAAACCTTATATTCAATTTAATATTTCATATACATATACATGAAAGGATTATGCCCTAAAGGCCAATCGAAATATTGTAATTCGATGGGATTTTCTTTTGTATCCCAAACCAGTGTATTGACATTATCAATTAATAAAGGCATTTTATTTTCATCATATGCTACGTCTTATTAATTTTATTAAGATATGATGAACCCCATAGATTAGGGCTATGGTTCTAGGGTTATGATGAGATCATACCAGTGAGACCTAAAGCCTTAAAACCCTAATCTAGAATATTCCTGGTCGATGGGATATTGAGTATGGGATCAATGTTTCCGGTAAGACCAGGACATCCTATATATGCTTGGTGAAGAGGGTGACTGATCTCATAGTCACTTGTATTTGACACTAATACTAGGATGTGGGTGCTCATTAGTGAATGAGTTCACTGAATGGATCCATCTTGAGAACATCTAATGGAACCTTATCTATTTGTCAATAGATAGTTCTCATAGTGGGAGTAGTGCATATGGTCCTTTGACCTGAGACTACCATGGTACCTTATATGCATGAATCCATACTTTGGTTCATACTCAATCATGACACTGAGTCATGCATGGGGTGATACTGGGTATGGTGGATTGCATATGGAGGTTGTGAGTAGGTCAAAAAGGAATCGATCAACCCTAGTAAGAGGGAAATGCATCCAGATGATTTCAATCAAATAAAGATTCAGAAAATCTTTGATCAAAGTATGAACATTAGAAATAGTTTCTAATGGTTCATTAATGAATCATCATTATTAGTTTGAGCAAGGATTGAATATGAAATTGGATTTGACAAGTATCCATATCCATAGTCATATTCAGGGTGCAAGTAGATCGAAGGACTGAATTGCCCGGTAACTCACCATTGAAGGATATTTTGGTAAATCCACCAAAATTTCTCATCTTCCAGGTAGGCAGACACATTGCTAGACATCAATCTTGTCTTGTAGGTCTTCATGAACCAATTGATTTGGTTTCATGAGTCAATTCGATGTGTGATTCGATTGGACAATTAGGTGAGCCAATTTGACCTAATTAGGTCAATTGGGTTTGATCGGATCGAATCAGCTCAATCCTAAACCTACTGCTGGCTAGATGTGGAACCCAATGGGTCACACACAATAGAGACATGGTCAAGGAAGTCATTCATGATTTAATTAGGGTCATAGGATCCTAATTGGTTAGCCGGATTACATACTAGCATATATAGGCTAACCAAATTCCTAACCCAATTGGATTGGATCCGGTTGCTTGCTAATTGGGCTAACATAATTATGAGAAACCTAAATTAGGTTGAGTCCTAAGTGGGCTAGCCTAATCAGAGCTAAATCTGATTTTAATTTGGATTTAAGGATATTTTAGGCACCATACATGAAGAGTCCCAATGGCATGGGACTCTTGGTACCTAAATGATACCTTAACTTCAAAAGGGCACAGAATGAGCTAAAGATCTCTGATTTGAATATAATTTATATGGTCAGAAAGGAAATTTTATGCTCTTTCCAATGATACCCATATTGCCTATCTTTTGACTGCTCAACATAATCTAAAATTTGTATGGAAGAAGGATGGTGCGCGCGGTGCATGAAGAGTCACAACTCTTCATGTGGCGCGCAGTTCTGATGGAGAGTACTTCTGCTATCAGGACTCTTCATAATCTTTGATGTTTGGAGATTGAAAAGGCATGTCTTGGCTTCCTAAGGATCGGTAATTGACATGTGGCAAGTGAGAATTCGTCCAGATAAAAGAAGAGATGTGAATAAGGCATTCGATGCATAAATGGGCTTATTAGATATGATTTTTCAAGCTAGATAACTTCTCTTCGGTTTTGAAAAATCATATCTGATAAGTTGATGGGAGGACATATCACACGCCCCTCTTGTATCTATAAATATGGGGTGGCGAAATGAGTCTGATAATGAAGAATTCCACTGAAGTACTATTCTGAGTGTCTCTCTCTCCCTCCTTCTTTCTTTAAGACAAGACTTGTCTTGTTAAGACAAGGTCTTTTCTAATAGGACAAGGCTTAGTTTTAAGACATAAGCCTAAGATGATGGGGGAATAATATGCATGCAATTCTTTTTGTATGTTTTATATGTGGGGTTAGGTGATTAATTCCCGAATTTCAGATCAAAATTAGTTGTAGAAAATTTTGTATAAATTTTTTAAGCCAAGCATGCAGATTAGAACCTAGAAAAGTACTAAAGAAGGATCGCCGGGGCTGAGAAGCCTCGGTTAGGGCAAGTTCTCCTACAATAATAAGACTGGAGGTAGAGGGGGTGTACCTGACAACGTCTGAAGTGCTCGGTGAAGATCACAGTGAAGGGATCTCTCGTTCCTCGACGGATGCGGCCTGGAAAACCGAGCCAAAGACCCGCGGATACCCGGCTTTCTTCTCGATGGTCCGATTGAGGCGTGGCTGGAGTCGTTGGATTCGTAGGAACTCGTGGACCGGGAAATGACCTATCGGGGGTTAGAAAATTCAGAGGAAATCAAGAAAACAAAGGAAAATAGCAAAGGGAAGAAAGTTTTGGAGGGGGCTGGAAGGATGGTTGGCGGCAGGAAGATGGTTGCAAACACCGAGAAGAAGAACTCTCAAACCCCTTTATGCACACAGCAGGGTAATCACACAAAGCAATTGAAGAACTCAAGGTTTATTTCATATATCAAAATCTCCCTTCATACAAGAGGCTAGGGTCCTTTAAATAGACCCTTATCCTTGGGCTCCAAGTAAGGGCACATAAGTCTTTACATAAGAATCCTTTTCCCTCTCAAACCGTAGCTAGAAAATAAGGAAACATTAGGTAGGAAAATCCCTAAAAATTCTCTTGACTTGGCCAACACTCTAAGGATGCCTAGGGGGGCATGTTGGGCTTCTAAGAGCAGCAAGGGACCGGCCCAAAGGGGCTCGGGTGCTTGGGTTTGGGCCTCTGGAAGCTGGGATGGCCTAGTAGCTAGGTAGCAGGAATATTCCCTGGTATCTTACTTCTTAGGGGCTTGGGCTTGGCGCCTGGGCTTGATTTCATTGGGATAGGGTGCAGATAGACCTCTAAAATCATGGATGCCTTGGTATATGAATAATTTTTGGAGGGCATCTGCAAGGAATCACGGTTTTCTGAATTTTTCCTCCTGGGGTCTTCAAATCTTCAAGCTGGGTTGGACTTGGGCTATACTTCCATGTCTTCAATCTGGTTGGACTTGGTCTTCACTTGTATGATGTGGTCTTGAGTCTTCAATATGGTTGAATAGGACTCAAAAAAATAAAATTAGCTCGACATGAGCTGACTAACACTGGACTGAACTAGCTCAACATGAGCTGACTAGTACAGAACTGAAATAATAACTCAAAAGACTAAAATAACAACTAAAATGGACTCAGATGGGCTAAGCCCTTATTACAGATGGACTTATAAATTATTAATCAATCCATAGAGGGTTGAAAAGCCTCTGTCTTATTTTGGTGCCTTTGGTGTCCCCACCATAAGGGGTCCTAGAGGAGGGTTGTCCTAAAACCAAGAATGGTTTAGGAGAGTGTCTTTAGTGCTCTACAGTAGGACAGGGTGTCCTACAATGGTCAATAGACCAAAGGCTGCCGAATAAGTTCCACTTCTCCAAGCATAATGGTGGATCCATTATGTGGTAGATGGTTGTCCTAGTATGATGACACACTTGGCACATTATAAAATGATATATGATGCATGGTTGATGAATGGTAATATTAGAATGTGCTTCTGTTAGAATTGCCCTCTATTAAAATTATATTAAGTTGTAGTGTCATATGCCAAAAGCAAAATAATCAAGATGATTAGTTGATCATTCGGTGTCTAGGAAAAGTGGTTCATGATCGGTTAAGGGGACGTGTTTTTAATTGGTTCCGTTGACTGACCTGGCCAATTTTTATTGGTGTCTTGGAAAGCAATGGGGGGACTCCCACTACTCTCCCACTTACTTGGCTGATAAGATTAACTTAATTCTTGATTGATATGCTTAGTGTAATATTCACTACATTAGGCCTTCCTTCATGCTAGGTCATTATTATGTTATGATTCGTATTATGTTTGTTGTGTACACACAAAGCCTATTATGGTAACTAACATAATTTTGGCCTGGTGCATTTGATGCTTATGGCATGATTTAATATAATACTTTGTTATGAACATACAAGGCTATTATTATTACAATCATGACTATAAAGGAATGAAGGGTCTTACTTAACTAAAAATATTATATTTTGTTATGCACACACAAGGCTATTAATATTTTAGAGGCCAGGTTTTGTTGAGAATTGTATAAGATACAATTGGAAAGAGTTTTCCTACCTTTGAACGTATAAAAGATTTGTTGTGTATGAACAAGGTCTTTTATAAGGAATTAGGATCTCAACCCTACAAAGAAAATCAATTAGGGTTTCTCGATCATCATATAGAGGGTTATGATGCTTGATAAAATAGTGGGAGACATAATTAAGTTAAAGTCCTAATTTAATTATGTTTTGTCAACATTGGTTGTTTGCTTATGTTATGTTCTTTGTTAATGTAGATTAAATGGCCTCTTTGCTCTCATTTCGTAGTATACTTGATGCCAATAAATTGACTGGACCGAACTATGTTGACTAGTTGAGAAACCTAAAGATAGTACTCAACCAGGAAAAACTTTCTTACATTCTTGATACCCCTACCTTGGAACCTTTAGGCGAAGATGCCTCGCAAGAGGAAAAGACCACATACAAGTTATGGCAAAATGACTCACTCACTGTCAAATGTATCATGCTTTCCTCTATGACCAATAAGTTCTAGAGGCAACATGATATTATGGACACTAACTCCATACTGCTCAATCTAAAAGAGCTATAGTGGTTTAGGAGAGTGTCTTTAGTGCCCTACAGTAGGACAGGGTGTCCTACAATGGTCAATAGACCAAAGGCTGCCAAATGAGTTCCACTTCTCCAAGCAACTTGAAGAAGGAGTTCTTCCTTGGTTCAAGTTTCGTGTGGATCACCGTTGGAGGGTGAACGTTTGGGCGCCTAGTGGAGAAGAATGCTGAATCAGGGTTTTCTTCATCGGATTGGATACTGGCGGTTCAGGTTGGTGCCTAAACTCTAGTTTATATTATATATGCATGTTTGTATGTTTTAATTCCTAGTAAGGAGGTCTTGGGTTAAGGGTTTGGTAGTGGTTTCATGATAAATTTTTGAAATCCACGCTTTCACCCTGGTCACCAAAACCCTTACAATCATGAGTCGCACACCATCTATAGCCTAGATGATTGGCTTTGGGACATACATTTCCAAGCAACTCCCACCTAAACTAAAGTCAATCGAAACAAAATCTAATTCCCATCTTCCATTTGCAGTCGTTGAACTCTTGAATTCCAATGACTTTAGTGAATGAGCCGGCCAGGTTTTCCTTACCATCGATCTTCAGAAGCTCGATGTCACCTCGTTCAATAATCTCCCAGACAAGGTGATAATGATGTAGAATATGCTTGGTCTGCTGGTGTGATCTCTGCTCTTTGGCTTGAGCTATGGCTCTAGTGCTATCATAATACACCGGAAAAGGACCATCTAAGAAAGGTGCCACTCCAAGCTCGCCTAGGAACTTCTGTAATGACATAGCCACCTTTGCTGCATCTGATGCCGTAATATACTCTGCTTTGCAAACAGAATCAGCCACTATATGCTGCTTAGAAATTTTCCAGCAGACAACTCTACCATAAAGGGTAAACACAAAACCAGACACACTTTTGCTATCATCTCTATCTGACTGAAAACTGGAATCAATATATCCTACAAGTGTTAAGTCAGAATCTCCATAAATAAGCCATTGGTCCATAGTATTTCTCAAATACTTAAGGATGTTCTTAACAATTTTTTAATGAGCTTCACCAGGGTCAGACTGGTATCTGCTCACTACCCCTAGTGAGTATGCCACATTTGGTCTAGTACATAACATAGCATATATAATAGAACCCACTGCTGAAGCATATGAAATCCTACTCATATGCTCTCTTTCTTCAAGAGTTATCGTATAATCCTTCTTGGAAAGAGTAATTCCAAGACCTATCAAAGGATAGCCTCTTTTAGAATTTTCTATGCTGAACCGCTTCAACATGGAGTCTATGTACATAGTTGGGACAGTCCTAGAAGCCTCTTAGATCTATCTTTATATATCTTCATACCCAGTATGAATGAGACTTCACCCAAGTCTTTCATAAAGAATTGAGATGAAAGCTAGACCTTTATTTCTTGAAATGTTGGAATGTCATTCTCGATTAAGAGAATGTCATCCATATACAAAACAAGAAATACAACTACAAAACCATTTGCCTACTTATATATACAAGGTTCATCTCCATTCCTAACGAAGCCATACATCTTGATACATTTATCAAAGCGCATGTTTCAACTCCGAGAAGCCTGCTTCAATCCATTAATGGACTTCTACAGCTTGCACACTTTAGACTCATCTATGGATGTGAACCTTTCATGTTGCATCATATACACCGCCTCTCCCAGCTCATCATTTAGGAAAGCTATTCGAACATCCATTTTCCATATTTCATAATCTAATTGTGATGCTAAAGCAAGCATAATCCGAATGGACTTAAGAATTGCCACGTGAGAAAACGTCTCATCATAGTCAATACTATAATGCCGACGATATCCCTTAGCAACCAGATGAGCTTTATCGGTCTCCACCTACCCATTTATGCCCCAATTCTGCTTGAAGATCCACTTGCACCCAATGGGTTTTATCCCTTCAGGTTGACATACCAATGTCCATACATTGTTGACTTCCATGGATTCCCTTTTGGATTTCATACATCTCAGCCATGACTCAAAATCAGACCTTGAAATTACATCAATATAGGTGATCAGATCCTCGTTGTTCTCATCGAGCTCAACAGGATCACCATCTTGGATTAAGAAATCATAGTATATATCTAGTTGACATGGTACTCTACCAGATCTCCTTAATGATTGCACCATGGGATCTGGATCTGATCTAATCAAATCCGGTTCTATAATGGCCTTAGAGTGAGAATGTTTTTTATCCGTTGAACTTCTCCAAGTTCAACCTCAGTAGCTTGAGTGCCTTCACCAAGGTACTCCCTTTCTAAAAAGGTTGTCCTAAGACTGACGAACAACTTTTGTTCCTTAGGCAGATAGAAATAATTCCCTTTGGATTCTTTAGGATACCCAACAAAAATATAGTTATTAGACTTAAGTCCTAGGTTATCCATCTCCAAACATCTGACAAAGCTAGACACCCCCAAACCTGAAGGTAAGAGAGAGTTGGCTTGCATCCAATCCATATCTTATATGGTGTTTTATCAACGGACTTACTTGGAACTCTATTCAGAAGATAGGATGTTGACTTAAGAGCATCTCCCCAAAAGGATTTAGGCAGACTAGCTAAGCCCATCATGGATCGAACCATGTCCAACAAAGTTTGATTCCTCCTTTCAGACACACCGTTTAATTGAGATATCCTTGGAGGGGTCCATTGAGAGAGAATCTGATTCTCCTCAAGATAAGTCAGAAACTCACTGGAAAGATACTCACCATCTCGATCTAATCGAAGAGTTTTAATAAACTTTCCAATTTTTTTTTCAACTTCATTACGAAAATATTTGAATATTTCAAACGCATCAGATTTATGTCTCATGAGGTAGACATAACCGTATCTCGAAAGATCGTTTGTAAATGTAATGAAATAACTATATCCACCTCTTGCACTGATATTCATAGATCTACATATATCAGTATGTACCAAATTTAGAATATCACTGGCTCTTTTACCTTTTCCAGTAAAAGGTGACTTGGTCATTTTTCCAAGAAGACAAGATTCAAAAGTTAGTAAAGATTCACTCTCAGTGATATCTAGGAGACCTTCTTCCACCAACTTATTTATCCTATTCTTGTTTAAATGACCTAGACTACATTGCCAGAGATAAATATCACTAACCTTATCAAACCTAGGGCATTTATTAGTAGTGTACAATACAGTAAGATGCTGTGACAGTACATACATGCCATTCTTTACTTGTCCATTAATCACATTAGAACCATTCATAGTGATGTAGCAAATATCTTTTTTTGTTGATAATTTATAACTATCATTGGCCAACTGGCCTATAAAAATGATATTTACAAGAAAAGAAGGACAAAAATGACAATCATTAAGAATGATAGTACAGGACTCGAAAAATAAGGAAACTATTCCCAACGCTAGAACTAAAGCTTAACTTCCATTCCCAACATTTAGGAACCTTTCACCACCTTCGAAACTCGTACAAATTTGAAGTCCCTGCAAAGAATTGCAATTATGGTAAGGACTTCCTGTATCCAATACCGAGCTAGTAGTATCATTAACAGAGAAACTACAAGTATTTATCATATAAATACCTTGACCAGCAATACTTTTCTACTTTCCCTTAGCTTGTTTAGGTCCAAAGTGGCAAGGTAAGCAGAACAGTTCCGCTTCCAGTGTCTCAGCTTCTTGCAGAAGAAGCACTATGCCATACTCTTATCAGCCTTCACCCTCTTAGTCTGACTAGGCCGGGCACTTTGCACCTTCTTATTCTTTTTCTTCTTCCCTTTCCAGAAGGGACGACGTCCAGCTCCAGAACCCCCCATCAGATTCACTAACCCCTTGTTGAGGTTGTGGTCTCTCTCATAAGTCTACAGTAGCCCTAACATCTCATGATAGTTTAATGTAGGCCTATTCATTCTGAAATTGTCAACAAAGACCTAGTAGGAAGGGGGCACAGAATTCATAATCGCATCCTTGCCGAGCTACTCATGCAAAAAACATCCGAGTTTGCCCAAATGCTCAAATAACTCAATCATGTACATTACATGATCAGTCACCAAAGCTCCATCATGCATACATATGTTATAGATGGCGGAAGAGATCCGGTATCTCTTTGTATCATCCAGAGTGCCAAAAGGTTCCTTCAACTTTTGAAGAATCTCCTCTGGCTAGGCCTCCTCAAATTTGTGACTAAACTCGTCATTCATCATAGCCAAATTATGCAATGCACCGTGGTGCGATCAGAGATCAACTTTTGGTAAGTGTCCCTGACATTGCCACGAGCATTGGGGGCTAGGATTTTAGGTGCTGGATCCGTTATCACATAGAGGATCCGCTCGTGCTCTAGGACAATCCTAAGTTTTTGATACCAGCTATTGAAATTGGGTCTAAAAAGTTTGTCATTATCTAATAATGATCGGAGCGACAAAGTGGTCGACATTATATGAAAAAGGAGAACAAGACCTTTTAGTATATGAATTATTTATAAAATCCTAAAGACATGGATTTTAGTCTAAAGGTTTCTCCCACTATTTTATTCAGACTGGTAGCCTCTACACTCCTATTCGAAGAATAACATTTATATTATAGCAGGTACTAGGATCCAATAGACTACATATGAGCCCGACTTTGGCCAGCCAACCCAGATGCATCTAAAGGCAAGTACAATACCAATTGCTTCTCCAAGCAATTCCTAGTAATCATTTTGACCCAGGGATCCTCATAATTGACCTTTGGGCCTCCTATTGAAGGTCATGGTTAGGTCTGACCATTAACATGATCAAATTCAATGCTTCTACCTAACTCATGATCAAGCCCAACTTTGGCCAGCTCACCTAACTACGTGTTATGATAGTTGCACTAAGCCATCATATGTTGAATAGCAATCCCACTCTGACGTGGGATGATCCTAAGACTACCATGATAGCAGAAAAATAGAAATAAACTTTTTTATATTTTTTTTAAAATTTTAATTTTTAGGTTAATGACCCGAAATCAAGTAAAGATAAATAGGAAAACTAGTAATGAAAAGAAATATCATACCCGCAAAGAACTCATGCAAAATAAAAAAAGAAAGGATCTCGGAGATTAAGAAACCCCAGTTATGATAGCGTACCTTCAATAAATCAAAAGTTAGGAGGGGGAAGGATTTTACTAAGCACCAATTCGAAGAACCTGAAGATGAAGGGGTCACACAGCACTCAAGATTGTCGCCTGGAAGACAAGCCTTCAATTTTTTAGTTTAGGTAGCTGTATGGGATCGGTCCTGGAGGCAAAAAGGGCCTCCTCCTTAGAGGTGAATACCATGGGGATCCTGTATGCATCAGAGGTTAGCAAGAGAACAAATAAGAAATCAAAAAAGAATAACCAGGATTTGGGAAAAGAGGAATCAGGGTTTCTATTGCTGGCAGTTGGAGGTGAAAGAAGACTTAGGCTAAAAAATGACTAGGGCTCTCTTCCTTGGGATGGATTAGGGTTTGAATGCTGACGCTTTGGTCGATCAATGCTCGAAAGAACTAGGGCACAGTTAGTAGCACTCACACACCTTAATCACAAGAACTCAATTGAACACAATTGAACTAAATTTCAGTAGGGTTTCATTCATGAAAAGATTTATTTACAAGAGGGGGAGGGGTAGGGTATTTATAGAGTTTTTCCATGTCCTCTCTTTGTTAGGATAGAATTACAAAGTAGAGTGGGAGAGGGATTACAAAAGTGTTTAGAATTAGCAGTATACACTTTGAATGAAATTAAAACATGTTCTCCTTGTTCTAATTGGATTTCTCTCCTCATTTGACTTGGTCAAAGAGCTTTCTTTGGGCTTGGATTCCAAGATGGCTTGTGCTTGGACTTTAGGGCAGCAAGGGGCATCCTCCATTGGGCTTGGGTGCATGGGCCTCCAGGTGGGCTTGAAACCCTGGGCCGGGGTGCCTAGAATATTCCCTGGATATCTTGGTTCTTGAAATCTTCATATGGGATTCGAGAAAATCCTGGGATGCCACCTCTTACTGGACTTTTAGGCTTGAGAGACTCTTGGGTTGGGGCACCTGGATTATTCTTGGAATCATAGGGCATCTTGGTCCTTCGAATATTCTCTGGGCATCCGAAAGGAATCTTGGCATCTAGGGCATCAAAACATCTAGGGTGCGGCAAGCAAAGGCCCATTATGGCAAATGTGAGGGCCTCTAACTCCTGGATGAAGCCTGGTAGAACTCCAAAATTGGGTATCCTTTTCCTTTATACAAAATTGGACCGGTACTGGACTAATACAAATGTACAAGACTCCATGGGACTCAACTGAACTGGACTAGGGTTGAGACAAACCAACTTAGGCATCTTATCTCAACTTATTATAGGATCTTACTTGATTACAAAATTTGACTCATAGACAAGGGCTCAAAATCCTAATCACTATGCCAAATAATGTCCAGTAATTTGTATCAGATCCTGGTGCCTTCGACAATTCTCCCGGGGTGGAAGGATGATGCAGAACAAAAGAGATGATGCAATGCGGAAGTAAATTAAGACTAATTCCTTTTGTTTTTTGTTTTTTTTATATTTTCAGAAGTTGGCTTTGACTCAAATGAAAGTTAAACTAAATTGAAAGAAACTATATAATAATTGAAAGCACAATTCAAAGAAACTAGATTATCAGAGTAGTTCAGAAGTAAAGGATCGCTGGGGGTTGAGAAACTCTCAGACCTAGGGTTTTGCTCTGAACTTTCAATAGGACAGAACTAAAGAGAAGGGAAGGGTTATGTACCAGGCAGTGATCTTCACAGAGTTTGGTGGAAGGACTCTCTCGAGCAGATTGTTAGATCCTCGGATTCGGATATCTTCACAATGGATCCTCCAATACTGGTCCTTTGGCAGAGTTGGCTTCTCCTGAACTCAGGATCTAGGAAAGAAGAAGAACAAGTTAAGGAACCAGATACTCAAAGAAAGGATTTACCAGATAAGAAGAACTTGAAAAATTGATGTTGCTAAAATCTTGATTCTCCTGGATGCTGATCTGACTTCCTCTGGGATTTTCTCTGTATTCGAAGTAGCCGATCTGGACCTGGATGCTGGTGGTCGGCCTCTACTTGGAAGAGAGGGGCCATGAGATGATGAGGTAGATTAGGGTTTGGATGATTGGTGGAATGAAGAAGATGATGGCGGCTAGGGTTCGGAATTGAAGTGGCTAACCTAGGATTTTGGTAGGGTTTTGGGGTTGGAGATCTCACACCTCCTCAAGGTTCCTAGGGAACCCGGATTTACTCCCTCACGGAGCTCAACACCTGAATACAAGTGCGGAAGAGAGAAACACAAAGTTGCTCACACAGAAATTGATTTCATTCATCATTTATCCTTTAAAACTTACAAGAGAGGTTTATTTTATAGGTCTTTACAAGAGGTCAGGGTTTTACATCTTCCCATGTGAGACTAATAGGATGGATTCTCAAATTAGGCTTGTAGAATCAAATCCTTCTCATATGGCCGGCTAAGAGCTTCCATAAGTGTTGATTGGCGGCTCCAAATGGTAATTAGGTGGCGCCTCCTAGCCTTGCTCTTCATGAAAATTTTTTTTCCTTCCATGCTTGGTTTTATTTGGAAGTATTTGGGCGCCTCTTAGTTTTGCTCCCCAAGTTTTGGCTTCTTCCTTTCATGGCTCAACTCTTTTGGACACCTCCTTTTCTTTCTCCCCAAGTCATGGCTCTTCCCAACTTTGCTTTGGTCTTTTTAGGCATGGATTGGGCGCCCCCTTGAAGTGCTCCCCAAGAAATGCCTCTTTCCTTTTTAACTTGGCCTTTTAAGGTACATATGGGGCACCTCCTTGATTTTGGCTTCAAGAAAAATTCTTGCTCCCTTGGGTGTGGGGACCAAGACACTGGGATGGAGATGTGGTGCCCCCTGGACTCTGGCGTGTTGCTGGGAGTGTGGCGCCCACTTACTTGATCCTGGGAGAAAAATGTGGCACCCTGGACCTTGACTTGAAAAAGGTGGCACCAACCTGGAGAAGACCTAGGCCACTACTAGGACTTGTACTGAGTCAACATGACTCAACAAAATTTAAATTACAGACTCAAGACTAAAATTGAGTTGACCAAGTCAACCCTTATTACAAAACCAAGAAACCCTAATTCTTCGGACAAGGTCAATCAGAGATCCAGATGGAGCCCTGAAGTCTTCTTCTGAGACTGGTGCCCGCACCAATTCTCCCGGGGTGGGAGGAACTTGACCCTGTCGAGTATGGATCAAGTTGGCTCTGGTATCTCTCCAAGAGGTCTGGGTCCAATTCTTGTAATTCTTCTTGGGAGATCCAAGAGTCATCAGAATCTGGCCTTCCTTGCCAGCGGACCAGGTATCTTTGGTATCCTCGATTACAAGTAGAGATAACCTGATCATCCAGGATCTTTTCAATATGCTATTTCCTCGCAGGCCAGTTTGTTGGTGGACACACAGGGTTGGATTCACTCTCAAGAGCAGGATTATGCTCAAAAGGCTCACTGGAAATCACAGCTGGCTCTCTATACTCTACTAGGTCTGTAATGTTGAAAGTGGAGCTAATGCCTAGTTCTGAAGGCAACTCGAGCACATAGTCATTGGACCCTACTCTTTTCACCACTCTAAATGGTCCAGCTCCTCTAGCATATAACTTTCTAACGGTTCCAGGAGGAAACCGTTCAGGCCTTAACCTAATCATTACATAGTCTCCCTCAACAAAAGTTTTGACTCGCTTTTGAGAATCAGCCAACTTCTTATAAGTTTCATTACTTAAATTTATTTTGGCATGAATTTCTTTATGCAAGTCTTTTATATGCTGTGCAAAAACTTTAGCAAACTCTGAGACTCGTGTGTGGACTGGTAAAGGAGCTAGGTCAAGAGGTGTGTGAGGTTTGTAACCATGCACAATTTCAAATGGACTCTTACCTGTAGACCTATTGATCGAAACATTGAATGCAATTTCAGCCCTGGACAAAATACAAATCCCAATTCCTGGTGCTCTCAATCAAGCCAAAATCTGAGCCAAAGCCTAGTAAAGGGTCAAGAAAAACTAAACTAGACTGACGACGCACTCCTAAAGAATGGACTTTATTCCAAAGGAACCCTAGGTCTAAACCTAACAAACTAAGGCTCTCTAGGTTTGACCTTGGGTCGGAGGAGGGCATGCAGAGCATGAAAACTTATTATGGATGCCTAGTAGGTGCCATAAGGTCTTCCAGAAGTAGGTGGCAAACCTAATAGGTTCTAAGGAGTCTTGCAACCTAGAGATCTCAGTAAAGTGTAATCCCATAGCTCTAGAAACATGAGAATATTCAAGGAAGGGTAGGAAATAAGAATCAAAGTTTTGAGGTTATTCAGGATGACCTTAAAATGAGGACATTGTTCTATAGGTGCACTCATCCAAACCTCATGATTTGCTCTAGGAGGGTCTACAAGTGCAAGTTCTAGGATAGGCTGGGTGCTCATAGAAGGTGGAAGGTTATCAGGAAGGTCTTTGGAATGTTTATCTAGAAAGTCCTCTAAGCTACTGTCTTTTTCTTGTTCTTGGACCTTCTCAATGGGCAATTCTTGTGAACCCCTTCCTTCTTTAAACTTCTCTACCAGATTTGACTCAGGGGTGTCTTCTTTGGATTCCTCAATGAGTTCAGGGGTATTCTCACTTAAACTTTCATTTGTTGTAATTTTCTCTTCCAGAACTTCCTCAAAAGGGTCTTCTCTTAGGGTTAGCTCCTAAATTCCTTGAGTGGCAGGGGTCCCCTCAATAACCCCATTTGGTAGGAGTTGGTTAATTGAATTATCGGGAGAGATATCCTCAAATTCTTCTTCTTCGTATTCATCTATCAAACTTATATCAGGCTCATATATTTCTTCCTCAATCTCACTGAAAGGTTCTAATCTATTCTCCTTTGATTCCTCTTTAAGTACGGCTCTGGTCGGGTCAACTAATTTTGGGATGACCATGCCTAACTCCTTCTCAGTGTTATCCTTCTGGTCAAGAGGTGACACAAGTGGGAATTGACAAACAAGAGTCTGGTTCACTACGGGTGTCGGATCAATCAGAACTTGACTCAAGTTGGTAGAGGTTGGCTTTAAGTCCAAAGTACTTGATTGGTTATATCTTAAAGACCACTCATAGTCTTGGGCTTCTTGGTAGGCTCGGTCTAACTTATTGGTCTTTTCAAGGCATAGCTTCCTATAAATGTTTGGGTGTAACCCAATCCTAAACCTCGATGTGATCTGAGCTTCGGTCTCCATGGTATTGCATTTCATGTCATACCACTGGAAGTCCTCGATATATTTAGACATAGGCCTATTACCTTGTCGCAATTGGTACCATTGGTCTAAAAGTCTTTTCTCATAGGATCTACCAAGGTACCTATCTCTCAACTTACTTCTCATATCTCTCCAAGTATATATTTCCTCTTTTCTTTGATAACACTCACACTCAATAGCATACCAATGCGACCTAGCATGTTTGGTGAACTTGGTTTTGGCCAACCTAACTTTTCCTAATTCCGATATGTTAGTGCACTCAAAATATCGATCCATTTGTTCTTCCCACTTAATATATGTCTCTTGTCTTCCATCAAAAGTGGGTGCATAAGGTTCGGTGTTCCTAACGGGTCCCTTCTCTGAGTCAACCAAGTATGGGTATAGGCTCCTAGGGCTAAACTCAGGGGCAAGATCATGGTCATAGGCTCTTAGATCAAACCTCCAATGATTAGGTTCAGGATCCTTGTATAAAGGTCTCCTAGGCTCTGGGTGTGGGTGAGGTTGGGGTCTACCAAATTCTGAGTCAGGGATCCAATTTTGATGTCTACATTTCTCAAGTCCCTGGGCTCAGTCTTTAAACTGGGCAACAGTATCAGTCATATCCTAACTCAATTTGGTCATACTTTCGGTAAGAGTTCTAATCATGGCCTCTAAATCAGGTTGGGTTTGACCAGGTTGGTAGGGTACTCCATTCCGGGTGGACATGATGATGCAAGCAAGCACACCAAATGAGACTCGACTGAAACGACTACGGGCTAACTAGACCTAGAGCCCAAACTAGATGCCCAATCAGAGTGGCAAGCTAGCCTGTAGTAACTCGGGACTCAGCCAGGCAGGTGTAAGGGGAGTGTTAGGTCCCTAATTACCAATCCTAGACACCAATCAGTGATTGGCCAGGTAGGCGGACCAGCATACAAGCCCTGAACTACCATTCTAGACACTGAGTACAAAGCACACACAGAGTAACTAGACAAACTAACTCAACACTAGCCTAGACCCGACTTGTTGGTGTCCCTAGCCTACTAGGGCAAATTAGGTCTAATTAATTTTAAGATTAAGGCTTAGGTTCGAATGCACGGGAGGTGGTTTTGGGCTAAGGAGAGGGTCTCAATCCTCCCCTTATGTTGCAACTTTGGTGCCCTTAAGATAGATTCAATTTATGCACACTCAAATAAAAACAGCTTGCAGAAAATAAAAAAAATAGAACAGCAGTAAAATTGATCTCAGAAAATCTATAGAAATTAATAAATCATGAAAATCTTATATAAATTACTTTCAATTATACTGGTTCCAGAAAAATAAGAATTACTTAATTTGGATTTTTTTGTAGGGAGAAATAATTCGGATAACAGGGCTGTTACTGGCAGAAAACAGAATGTGTGTCCCATTTACAATCCCTACCCAGAAGTTATAACCCAGCGACACCCCTACACGCCCTAGGAACCCTTGTGGAATGGGAGGAGGAGGCTTGCGTCTTGCTTGTTCCTAGGACCGGACGGCCAGGGGAGTCTACTCTAGGCAGCAAAAGTAAAAAAGAACGAAAAAAAAAAATAATCAAACAAGCAAGAACCCTAAACAGGGCTCTGATACCAAAATTGATGCAGAACAAAAGAGATGATGCGATGCGGAAGTAAATTAAGACTAATTCCTTTTGTTTTTTGTTTTTTTTATATTTTCAGAAGTCAGCTTTGACTCAAATGAAAGTTAAACTAAATTGAAAGAAACTATATAATAATTGAAAGCACAATTCAAAGAAACTAGATTATAGAGTAGTTCAGAAGTAAAGGATCGCTGGGGGTTGAGAAACTCCCAGACCTAGGGTTTTGCTCTAAACTTTCAACAGGACAGAACTAAAGAGAAGGGAAGGGTTATGTACCAGGCAGTGATCTTCACAGAGTTTGGTGGAAGGACTCTCTCGAGCAGATTGTTGGATCCTCGGATTCGGATATCTTCGCAATGGATCCTCCAATACTGGTCCTTTGGCAGAGTTGGCTTCTCCTGAACTCAGGATCTGGAAAAGAAGAAGAACAAGTTAAGTAACCAGATACTCAAAGAAAGGATTTACCAGATAAGAAGAACTTGAAAAATTGATGTTGCTGAAATCTTGATTCTCCTGGATGCTGATCTGACTTCCTCTGGGATTTGCTCTGTATTCGAAGTAGCCGATCTGGACCTGGATGCTGGTGGTTGGCCTCTACTTGGAAGAGAGGGGCCGTGAGATGATGAGGTAGATTAGGGTTTGGATGATTGGTGGAATGAAGAAGATGATGGTGGCTAGGGTTTGGAATTGAAGTGGCTAACCTAGGGTTTTGGTAGGGTTTTGGGGTTGGAGATCTTACACCTCCTCAAGGTTCCTAGGGAACCCAGATTTACTCCCTCACAGAGCTCAACACCTGAATACAAGTGCAGAAGAGAGAAACACAAAGTTGCTCATACAGAAATTGATTTCATTCATCATTTGTCCTTTAAAACTTACAAGAGGGGTTTATTTTATAGGTCTTTACAAGAGGTCAGGGTTTTACATCTTCCCATGTGGGACTAATAGGATGGATCCTCAAATTAGGCTTGTAGAATCAAATCCTTCTCATATGGCCGGCCAAGAGCTTCCATAAGTGTTGATTGGCAGCTCCAAATGGTAAGTAGGTGGCGCCTCCTAGCCTTGCTCTTCATGAAAAATTTTTTTCTTTCCATGCTTGGTTTTATTTGGAAGTATTTGGGCGCCTCCTAGTTTTGCTCCCCAAGTTTTGGCTTCTTCTTTTCATGGCTCAACTCTTTTGGACACCTCCTTTTCTTTCTCCCCAAGTCATGGCTCTTCCCAACTTTGCTTTGGTCTTTTTTGGCATGGATTGGGCGCCCCCTTGAAGTGCTCCCCAAGAAATGCCTCTTTCCTTTTTAACTTGGCCTTTTAAGGTACATATGGGGCGCCTCCTTGATTTTGGCTTCAAGAAAAATTCTTGCTCCCTTGGGTGTGGGGACCAAGACACTGGGATGGAGATGTGGCACCCCCTGGACTCTGGCGTGTGGCTGGGAGTGTGGCGCCCACTTACTTGAGCCTGGGAGAAAAATGTGGCACCCTGGACCTTGACTTGAAAAAGGTGGCACCAACCTGGAGAAGACCTAGGCCACTACTAGGACTTGTACTAAGTCAACATGACTCAACAAAATTTAAATTACAGACTCAAGACTAAAATTGAGTTGACCAAGTCAACCCTTATTACAAAACCAGAAAACCCTAATTCTTCGGGCAAGGTCAATCAGAGATCCAGATGGAGCCCTGAAGTCTTCTTCTGAGTCTGGTGCCCGCACCAAAGGAACTTGACCATGTCAAGTATGGGCCAATGTGGCTCTCATATGGCTCAGGAAGTCTGGGTTGAGGTGCTGCACATCCTCATGGGTGATGCACAAGTCCTCGAATTCTGGCTGACCTTGCCATCCGACCGAACACCATGGATAGCCATTTATCCGGGTATTGATGGCTCGATCATCCAGGATGCGCTCAATCCTTTTCTCACTAATAGGCCAGATTGTAATTGGACTCTCTGGGGTGGGTTCTCTTTCAATGGAAGGGAGAGGTTCAAAGAGCTCGCTAGGTATCATTGCTAGTTCCCAAAACTTTATAAGGTCTAAAGTATTGAAGGTGGAACTAATACCTAATTCGGGTGGCATCTCGAGCACATAGGCATCGGATCCAATACTCTATATTATTTTGAATGGTCTAGCTTTGTGACATGAAATTTCTTTACAGTCCCTGGAGGGAACTGCTCAGGCCTATGCCCGATCATCACATAATCCCCTGCAAAAATTTTTTTAGCTTGTTTTCGAAAATTAGGCAAGTTTTTATAGGGTGCATTACTTATATTCATCTTTAGACTAATTTCTTGATGCAAATGCTGTGCAGAGGTCAGTGCAGGTATAGATAGATGAAGTAGGTCTGTGGATTTGTTGGACTCAAAACCAGATATTATTTCACTGCTAACATGTACTTCTTGGGGTTGTTCCTTAGGGACTTGTACCTAGATTTCCTCTATGAACGACTCTTGTGAACCCTCAATTTCATCTAAAATGTTCGATCCTAGCTCAGTCACTTGTTCTTCAATTAGTATAGTGGGTTCAGGATCTTTTTCCTTTGGTTCCTCAATGGGTTCAGAAGTTTCTTCCTCTATTTCCTTAGCCTTAATTAGATTAATTCCTGATTTCTTCTCCTTAAGGCTACTAGAATTTCTCCTAATCGGTTCTCTAGGTTGAGTCGGGTGAATCACAAATTTCTTCCCATGATGACTAAAAGTACAGGTATTTGTTCGACTAGATAGGGCCGCATCGTGATCATGGAGCTATGGTCAACCTAAGATGATGCAACTGGCTCTCATGGGAAGGATATCATAGCAAATCTTCTCCTCATATGATTGTAGTTTAATCAAGATTTGGCACCTAGACTTTATTGGAATGGATGTGGAGTCTATCCATGAGACTTTATAGGGGCTAGGATGGAGAACTAGTGTAAATCCTAAAGATCTAACTATATCAGTAGCAATAGCATAGACATAACTCCCACTATCTATTATATTCTTGCATACCTTATCCCCAATATTCATAAAGGTTTGTAGGATACTAGTCCTATGCCAATCTTCCTCAGTTTGGGTTTGGGTCAGGATGCATCTAAATAACCCTAATAGGTCAGACTGATCAAATTCCTCCTCATCTCCTTCATATGTCTCAAACAAGTCTGCCTCAGCTTCATAAACTTCTTCCTCTTCTTCAACATTGGTTCAAGCTCTTCCTCCTCAAGCTCTCCTATGTGTAACGATCTGGTGGGACACTAGCTAGCATAGTCACCTACCTTGTTGCACCTAAAACAGGCATTGGGGCTGGGGCTTGGGGCTTTCTGAAATGCTAGTGCCTTAGCCTTATCGATTCTAATTGGTGCAGAATTACTTGACTGGAGTGACTCGGACTCGGGATAGGGTTAGGATGGGCTGGGTTGGGATTGGATCGAATTGGGTTAGGATTGGGTCAGACTGGATTAGCGTTTGACCTAACTGGGTTGGAGTTAAATCTGATTGGGTTGGGATTAGGGTTTGGTCGACCTTGGTACACCTGGTTTGGGTTTGGTTTTGGGAATGATGTATTGGTCCTAATAGGTTAAGATCATTGATACATAGTTCCCCTTTGAAATTAGTCATAATGTCTAGCTATCTAGTATGCTTGATCTAATTTGGTGACCTCCCTCATTTATAGCTCTCTTTGAATGTCTTCACGTAACCCAATTCTGAACCTAGACAAGGTTTGAGCTAGAGACTCAGGTTCATTGCACCTAACTGCAAAATCATCAAACTGGGTGATGTTCTCTGATACAGACCTATTCCTTTAATGTAGCTTATTCCATTGGTCTAGGAGTTTCTGATTATATGGTTTAGGAAGATACTTCTCCTTAAGTTTCAATTTCTTGTCTTGCCAGGTGGTTATGGGAGGAAGTTCTTGTTGTCTCCTAGTACGTTCAAGGTTAGCCCAATATAGCCTAGCTTGACGAATCAACCTCATCTTTGCAAATTTGTACTTCATCTCCTCACTCATGTCATACCATTCAAAATAATATTCAATGTCTCCTACCCAATCTACATAGACCTTTGGTTCCATACTACAATCAAAGGTGGGTGCCTCTACCATAATGCTTCTCATGGCCCTCTCATCTTTATCACATACTTCATGGTGGGGCCTTCTACAATTGGGTTCCTGGATAGTGTCAAGGTCTTGGACTCTCCTAGGGTTGGGTTCCTGATATGGATTCTGATGTTGAACTCTCCTAGGGTTAGGTTCTTGATATGGTTCCTAGTAGTGGACTCTCCTAGGATTGGGTTCCTGATGCGGGACAGGATAAGGGTAGGATCGCTTGCAAGCCTAGAAGTCACCAAAATTAGGGTATCATATTTTTTTGGATTTTTTTTTGAGGGATGGTGAAGGAATAATGGGGATGGAAGACTTAGGGTTTGGAACACATGGACTTTGGGACTCACACTAACGAAGAGACCCTTCACCTCTAGGGTATTCCACCCTCTTCGATACTTGGAGGCATTAGGGTGAATCTCAAAGGTCATGATGGGATAAAGAAAATGAAATGGGAAGGGGGATAACTAGGGCCTCATGCCCCTCGATGCCCGAAGGTGAAGGAATAGAAGAATCACTCTTCTAAAAACTCATAATTATTCTCCAAACTATTTTTTACAAAGGCTCAAGGGTGGTATTTATAGACCTGTCCAACCCTTATTTGAATTTGAATACAAGATAAAAAGACATGTTCAAATTTAAATACAAGATAGAATAAGATAAGCCTATCCATATCTCAATCCTAACCAACCAAATCCTAATTCAAATTTCAAACAAAAGATAAATCCTAAATAAATATTCTTCAAATTTATTTGTTGCTCCGAAATCCATGCTGCTCCGAGATTCATACAGGTCGATGTCCTCATCATTCTCCTGAGGTGTGGAAAACTCAACTCCGTCGAGTGTGGATCAACGGGGATTGTGCAGCTTTAAGGAGAATGCTGAATCATAAATTAGCATTAAGGGATGGCACCTTGCTTTAAGAAAGATGCGATTCCCTTAAGTGAAGTCGATAGCAAGGGTGTGGAGAAGTCAGCAGCGGGGGTGGGGGGATTGCATTCATGTTCATGCAATCCCTCTTCATCTTCACAGACTGAAACCAGAACACGGGCTCATGGAGGGGTGTCGCCGGCATCAATGCTGGATGGAGAGGAGGGGGGCTCGGTATAGGTGGAGCTGGATGGAGGCTAGCGACGGTAGCCGGGGAGCGACAATGGTAGTCACAACATCCATGGGTGGTGATGGCATCGCTCAGTCTCAGGTGGTGCGATAGTGAAGATGATGGTGGCTCGATGAGAGGGAGGCATGGCCGTGGGAGGGGATGGCGTTTGGCGGTGGACCGAGAGATTAGTCCATCACCGGTGTAAAGGATCTAGTCCTTGGTGATGAAAAATCTAGAAATTTGAGTGAAGAAGGTCTGGTGAGTCTCGAGAAATGGGGTCGTCGGAGGATTGGCAAGGCGGAGGGGATGCTCGGGACAGTGGACTTGAGCACACGACCGGCGGTGGAACCGACGCAGACATGGAAGCCGAAGAAGTGGAAGAGGGGCTCGCTGCCACTGGAATGGCCTTTTCTTTCTCCACAGATTGAAACCAGGAATAGGGGATGTCTTGCAGATGGATTTCGCCGGCAATAGCAGCAGCGGGAGGAGCTGAGGCCGGTCTTGAATAGCGACAATGGAGGCGCGTGGGGAAGAAGTGATAGAGGGTGTTGTTGGTAGTGTTCTTGGTCTCCTCTGCCATGGTGGAGACCGCGTCGAAGCTGATGTATATGAAGAAGAGAATTGCGGAGGCTTTGAAGATGCCGCAGACACCGTAAGGGTGAAGGAGAGTTGATTTTGGTGATTTTTTGATGAAGATGAAACAATCCTAAACTACCTCTGATACCAAACTGAAATGGGATGATCCTAGGACTACCATGATTGCAGAAAATAGAAACTAATTTTTTTTTAATTTTTTTAGAATTTTAATTTGCAGGCTAATGACCCGAAATCAAGTAAAGATGAGCAAGAAAACTAGTAATGAAAAGAAACATCATACCCACTAAGAACTCATGCAAAATAATAAAATAAAGGATCTTGGAGATTGAGAAACCCCCATGAGGGCCTCTAACTCATGGATGAAGCCTGGTAGAACTCCAAAACTAGGTATCCTCTTCCATTGTACAAAATTGGACCGCTACTTGACTAATACAAATGTACAGGACTCAATGTGACTTAATTGAACTGGACTAGGGTTGAGACAAACCAACTTGAGCATCTTGCCTCAACTTATTATAGGACTCAATCTTACTTGATTACAAAATTTGACACATAGGCAAGGGCTCAAAACCCTAATCAGTAAACTAGATAGGGCCCAAAAATCTATGTCGGATCCTGGTGCCCCCACCACACTTGCCTGATGACCACCAATTCTTTGGAACTGCCGATGATCACCCAAGTTATGGACTCATTGAAAATCCTACTTAATGGGAGGCTAAGACATAGGCTATCACTTAACTTAGTCTTTTTATGGACCTAATAATTTAGAGAATTTAAATTTTGTAATATTTGAGAGGAAGACATGGACCTTGATCAAAAAAACTCCCACCAAATACTTAAAGGGTTTCCAAATAAACTTGGTCCATGGGCACCTATAAACCATTCAGACTGATTAACCTTAGTTGACATGGATCAACTCGAATCAATAGATAATCTAATCAAGTCTGGTTCACCACATTAGCCAGGTAAGTAAGATCAAGGGATGGGTTAAGCCAAGTAAGCCTCTTGCCTTAGACACCAACTATGAGTTAGCCAGGTAAGAGTTAGCCCCAAAGAACCTTGATCATAACTGCCAAACTTACCTTAGACACTAAGTGGTTTACCATACTCAATCAGACTGACCTAAAGACCCGGGCTCACCACAAAGCCATGAATCAAGTCCATTTAGATGCATGGACCAATCTAACTAACTATTAGAAAGATCTATAAAGGAGAGACCTAATTCAACTTTTGATTAGCCTTTTCTTTATTTAATTTATTCGTCTAAACCAAGGTCTAACCCATTTAAGTACTCAATTCTAGCTAAGCCAATCAACCCATGATTTATCAATCATGACTTAAGAATAGAATCAAATCTTGAATCTTAAAAATATACAACTTAATTTCCAATTAAGTGTATCACACTTATTGAAACATTTTCAAAATCAAGTGAAACAATTTTATAAAAATTTGAAGCTTAAAATTATTGTTTCATAGTTTTCAGGTTGAGTCAGCTCCTGCAAGTCGAGTCAGCTCTTCTAGAACACAGTTTTCTAGTCGAGTCAGCTCTACCAGAACATAGTTTTCTAGTCGAGTCAGCTCCTACAAGTCGAGTCAACTCTTCCAGAACACAGTTTTTTGGTCGAGTCAGCTCTTGCAGGTCGAGTCAGCTCTTCCAGAATACAGTAACTTCAAATTTCATTCATTTCCACTTGAACTTTTCGAAGTTTTAGATCAAACATCTTTTAGATCTCATCTAAATATAGTTATGATCTATTAACCATAGATTAAAACCATTTTAATCCATCAAATACTTCACTTTCTTCTTCATAAGGTCATGACGTAGCGGCACTCCTACATGTCATAGGAGAATCCCTTGGAATGGGATGAGATGGTCTTTAAACCATGCTTTTCTCCTATGACTAGACGGCTATGGCAAATCCACCTTAATCCAAGTACTTTGTGAAGGAAGTAATCTGATTTCATACAAAAAACATTAAACTACATGTGCATCCAACCTGGCTCTGATACCACTGTTGGGGAACCAAGGTATAGGGCAAGCTTGTTGGCATGACCTGAGACATGCAATTTAAAAACTTTTTCTAGATTACATGATACAGCGGAAGCAGATAAACAATTTATCTAAGCGTGTTAATCTAATTAACACAAGTTCCCTATGTAGATCTTGATGCTTGTGTATAGAAATATAAGTATGAAATCAAACATCCATTGAATGAAAATCAGAACAATTCTAGATTCACACAATGATGCAACAGATTATAATATGTCAAACATATAATCTAAAGGTATACCTCAGTGACGATCACCTGGGATTGCACCAATCTATGTGAAGAGCTCCGGGTGTACTTGCAAGGAACAAGAATGGGCTCTGCGAGTGATCCATGCGTACTACCTCTACTGGTGGTTCATACCATATAGCACGATTTCTTCTCCTTCTTTCGAGGTGCTAGCCCCTCCGAAAACACTGATAGTAGCAATGACTCCCTCTTCAACTCCTTGAAGATGTGCAGACTCCTTCAACTCCTTAAAGGGTTGTTGCTGCAGTGGTGCTGGAACGAAGATGCTTGAGAACCCTTTCCCAATGCTCTATCCTAAACCTTCAGCAGAAGGTATACACACAAGAATCCCAAAACCCAAGCTCACTCTATCCCGGAGATCAAATCTAGCAATCTCTCGAGGATCAAGCAAGATCTCTATCTAAAAATTTTCTATGTAGAGTCTCAACCTTGATCCAAATCTAGAGCGTGGAATGTTGAACATGAACCATTCACCTTCTTCAGCCCTTGCTTTTATAACAGTAGCCCTCAAAACAATTAAGAGGACACAAGAGAGATTAATGATCAATTTGGGGTCTCTTGAGATTCTAGGGAGGTTATGAAAACCTTTGGAATTCAGCAACACTAAATCATAAAACCAAGAAATGCATCCATTAAATGCCCATAATAATTATAGAATTAAATGAAGTAGTTTCGATTTACAACAGTCTGATAGATAAGTCGACTTGACCATTCGAGTTGACTCGACTCAAGTTGACTCGTTCAAATGTGTCAGCTCGAATAGAAGTTTGACAATACCTTGTCAAACGAGTTCGGAATGATTTCTAATCATTTGCATGCCAATAAAATAAGAAGAAACCCTCGGTGTATGACCCCATAGGTTCAAACACTAAACCGGTAGTATGGAAACATTTTTAGTACCAGCCAAAGTTGCAATTTAGCAATGACACCCAGCATCCGGATAGGTTGAAGGTTGCAGAGCAACATGAACCTATCAAATATGGAATAGCAATGAACGTATTCCTTTAATCTCCTAATGCTTTGGATGGTTTAGAGTTAAACTACCCAACCCTAATCAATCCATCTAAATATGTCTCAAACAAAAAATCCTTGTAACTTCTTATAATGAATGCCCTGGCCAAGGTCTTTTTCAATTGAGGCATACTAACCATTCAATCCAAACCATTTGGAGAGATCAATCATATCTCGATCCTACTATCGCAACACAAGTACTTGACTGTACCCACCAACCTTCCATCATTGGATTATTAATCCGGGTAGTCCGGCACCTAAGCATAGTGAGTTGCTTGCAAGCTGCCATAGTGATCTCAAGTCAGAGGAATAATTCATGTCCACATTCTAATACAAGATTTCTCTTTGGTAGAAAGAGAGTCTTGCATAAGGGTCACGTTCAGTGAATAGTTAAACACAACACTTGATGTCATGCCAGCATCTCTATGCTACTTGGTTAAGAGGATAACTAATAGACATGTTATCAATGACCTACTCTCGATACACCATTATCCTAAAACAGCATATCCTTTGGTCGCGAACCAATTTATGAACTACACGATGTATCCTCTCTACATGGCATACAAGGTAGCTCAAAGGACATCATCACACAAGAGTTCAATTAGGAAGATGACACGTGATGAATAACCAGAACAATCCTTTTATTCAATTCAATAATTCATATACATATACATGAGTCGCAAAACCATCTACAGCCTAGATGATTAGCTTTGGGACATACATTTTCCAACACTCAGAGAGTACTCTAAATCCTCTCTTAGATCCCAAATACCCCTATTTTTTTTCTTCCTAGGCACTTGTCTTAATTAGACTAGCCTTGTCTTGAAAGAACAAGCTTTGTCTTAAAGAGACAAACCATGTCTTAAAGAGGAGGGAGAGAAATAGCAGGTAATATATTCTGATGGAAAACTTTTCATGCCTTGGCATCAGATTACTGATGCCAATTTATAAAAAGGGATGGGGTGCTTAATATGTCTCTCCTTCAGTTATTTGATAAGACATTTCAAGCAGAAGGAGTCTTATTAGGATGAAAGGACATATCATGATAATTCTTTTCATGTGCCAAGAGATAGATCATTGTCTCTTCAGTTTCTGGCCTTTTCCTCCATCTACCACATGGATTTGATTGGTTATGAGAAGGATAAAAGGTGTAACTTCAGAAATGAAATGTCAGAGAAATATAGGAGACTTCAAATAAAAGGACTCCTGGTCTTAGATTAACACCAAAATGAAGAGACGCAACTCTTCATTTTGCACTGACTCCTTCCATGCCAAATTCCAATTATTTGACTAGTCAATCATTTTTTAAAAGGGCATGGAGATAAGGAAGAAGTCTTTTGAACTTTATCAGGCCTTTGTGACTGACTGGCAAAGGGACTCTTGGTTTTTCTGCGCACACTTTTTCTTGGCGCACACCATAACTTGGTGCCAAGAGTCCATGCCATGTAGGACTCTTCCATAAATCCTAGATAAGTCCCAAATAAAACCAGATAAATATTGAATTAGGCTATCCCACTTAGAACTCAACCCAGTTTAAATTGTACTTAAATTGGTTAGCCCAAATAGCAAACAAGCTGAGCCAATCTAATTGGGTTAGGAGTTGGGCTAGCCAACATATGCTAATATGTAAATTAACTAGCCAATTAGGATCCCATGACCCTAATAAAAATATAATGGACTTCCATGGCCTATTCCCTAATGTAGTGATCCTTTGTGTTCTACATCTAGCCAGTAGTAGGTCTAGATCCAAGCCAATTCGATCCAATCACACCTGATTGACCTAATTAGGTCAAATTGAGCTGACCTAAGTTGCTAATTCGAACCAACTTCCGAATTGACTCATGAATCCAATCGAATAGATTCATGAAAACCTACAAGACATGATTGATGTCTAGCAATGTATCATGCCTACCTGGAAGATGAGAGATTTAGTCAAAATTACCAAAATACCCTTCAATGGAAAATTATCATGTAATTTAATCCTTCGATCTTCCTTTATCCCGATTAAGGATGGGCATGGATAAATGTCAAACCCTACCACTTAATCTTTACAAATCATAATTCGATAATGAAGACTTGATCGATGAAAGATTAGAAACACTATAATATCATCGTGCTTTGAACAAAGACTTCCTGAGTCATCATTCCAAGAGATCACACGGGATAACTTATTCCATTACTAGGAGAGATCAATTTCTTGTTGACCTACTCATTACCTTCATACATAATACACCATATCCAGAAACACCCCGTACATGACTTAATGAAATGGAATGATGCAATCTAGGAGGATATAGTAGTAACTAAATGAAAAATGAAGTAAAAGATAGGCTACTTTTCCATGTAAACAAAACTGAAATCTTCATGAAGGGATTTGCATGTTAAACTAAACTTGAATGAGAGCCTTCAAAGTAGTAAAGAGAAAGGATCATTGTGGCTAAGAAACCACACAAGCTAAGGCTTAATTACTCTAATATCTCAGATCTGAAAGCATTGAAAGAGGGATACCCAGCCATTAACATTTCAACAATTAGAAGGATTACACTCAAAGATGAAGCTCCTGGATGACAAAAAAATTTCTCTAGATGGGAGAGCTTCTTGTCTCTATTTCTTATCTTGGAAGTCCTTCTTCTTTGGAACCTGGAAATCCCAGGGATCCTACACAAGCCATTTTAGAATTAAAAAGGAATTTGAAAGGTGGAATGATAATGAAATGAAGGTTGAAGTTGAGCAGAAGCTTGGTGGAGTGGAAGTAGCTTGGCCGGCCTCTTTGTATGACCTCCTCGTGCCTTGGAAGATGGAATGGGATGATTAGATGGAAGGGAAAATAACCCTTGGCATGGAAGACTGATTGTAGTAGCTAAGGGTCTCTCACCCACTCCCCCTTAGAGGACATTTGATAACACAAATGGAATAGAAGAAACTTTAATTTTTCATTCATATCATCATCCATTTACAAGAGAGCTTGGAGTAGATTTTATAAGCCTCCAAAGAACTTTGAAAATTTGAAATACATGGAGCTTTTCATGGAAAGTTCCTAACTATAAGGGTGGAATTCAAATTACATGAAGATTTTCATGGGAGCTAGCTATAATGGTGGAAGGTTGAAACCCCTTGGCCGGCTCCTTTGAATTTGAATTCCTTTTGGTGATGTGGCATTGGTGATGTGGCTTGATGAGGTATACACCAAGTGGTTGGGAGGTTGACATGGCATCCAACAATGCTTGCTGAAGTGGCATCCTCTTTGGATTGAATTGTTGGAGTGGCTGAATGCATCTAATCTTCAAGTGAGCTTGCTTACATTAAACCAATTCCAAACCTCTCTTGGAGCCAACTACTAAACTTACTAAATATAAGACCAATTCAACACTAATTGGACTCAAAAACCCAAATGGTCTTAAAAGAAACCAAATTGAAATAAATCTAACATAATTACATGACTCAAATTCAATTAAAGAAGTAAAATTACTCTATTTACAAGACACAAGTTTAATGAAAGAATCAAAGCCATACTGAAATAGATGAAGCCTCTTTCAAACCTTGGTGCCCGCACCATCCATCCAATTGCTTCTTTATGTTTTTAAAGTACATCCACCAATTTGTCTTCCTGATCAGAGATTAGGATAGATGCAATGATTATTGGAAAGGTATAATTTGGTCCTAGGAAAGTATACTTAAGCTTGGCAAGAAGAGGCTTTAACTCTAAAGTAGATGGTGCTTCTAAGGATGATACTAAAGTACTCGATTGAGTAAGTAATTGTTCATATTTTACGGTCCAAAAAAAAGTGGTGCTAAATGTAGGAGGCTCTAATAACATATTTACCTCTTTCGTATATTCATCAACATCAAAATCATCTATTCCAAAATGTGTCAGACATTCTTGTAGAGGGTTTAAATCAAGAAAAATAGGAAGTTTCTTATCTATAACTTCTTCTAGCATGTTCACCTCATTATGATCATACACAGGTAGTCCTTGGGATGCATTAAAAATATTCAACCTCATCTTCTTGTTTTCAAAAGATAAATCCATGACTCCCATCCTTCAATTTATACAAGTATTGGTAGTTACTAGGAAGGGCCTTCCAAGAATGATGGGTATTTGGCTGGGGTTACCGCTAGACTCCATATCCAATACAACAAAATCAACAAGAAAGTAGAATTCATTTACTTTGACCAACACATCCTCTAACATTCCATGGGGTACTTTAACAGATTGGTCTACCAATTGTAAAGTCACTACCGTGGGATTCAATTCTCTGAATCTGAATAAATCATACACTAAATTGGGAAGAAGGTTTACACTTGCATCGAAATCTAATAAAGCTTTCTTAATTATGAGGTCCCCTATGACACCGAATATAATCGGGGTATCAGGATCTTTATGTTTAGGTGGGGCTATTTGCTGAAAAACTGAGCTAACCTGCTTAGTCAATTGGATCTTCTTCGGTATGTGAGCTTTAGATTTTTGCTTATTTGTGCATAGATCCTTAAGAAACATGGCATAAGCCAAAACATGTTTGATGGCATCGAGAAGAGGTAAGTTTATCTAAACTTGCATGAATAGCTCAAGCATCTCATTCATTTTTAGACTCTTCTTATCCAAAGATAAAGGAGATTCTAAAGAACTAGCGAAGGGAGCCTGAAGTATAGGTGCTTGGCTAGTGGATTCCTTTTTCTATTATCTATTTTTATTCTCTGGCTTAGCCAACTCTAGCTTGTGAGTTAGGTTAGGCTGGTTTAATGTTTTCCCACTTCTTAGGGTTATGACTGATTTAGCATGTTCTGGGAAAGTCTTAGGGCCAATGGAACTCTCAGTCATGTATTGTCCTTTCATGTTACTAATGGGCTGGCTAGGTAACTTACCTTCCTCCATCTTATTGAAAGTTGTAGCTAGCTGACCTATCTGAGTCTCTAACTTTGTAATAAACTGTGTGTGGAAGTGAAGGAGTTGGGTAATCATTTCTAACCCCTTGAGTACTTGGAGCACCTTCTCTTCGAAGTTAAGATCATGATTATTCAGTGGAGGTTGTGGGGCACTCAGGTATTGCAAATACAGAATGCTTCTAAAGTTGGTCTCTTGATGGTTTTGCCTGATTAATGTTGGATTAATGTCTGTTTAGGGTTTCCAACAAAAATTTGGATGATTTTGCCAGTCAGGATTGTAAGTGTTCAAATATGGATCATTTCCTGGTCTAAGAGCAATTTGGGTTTGGGCTTGATGGGCTTGCTCTTGAACAAGCATTGAAAATTGGTATGCAGCTAAATAATCACCTATCAAATGGTTGGGACTTGAACAGATAATACATACATCATGATCTTGAACTGATGAGGAGGAAGTATTTCCAACTTGTAAAATTCGGTCAAGCTTTTGCGATAATTCATTATTTTACTATAAATATCTGCAACATGACCTATTTCATATATTTCACATCTCTTAGATCCTATGGGAGGATCTCTACTGGCAGCAGACATGTGATGCGAGAAATTTTTACTTAAAGTTTCAAAAAGCGCCATGCCTCATATTCATTTTTGAGCATGAATGTTCCTCCATAAGACGTGTCAACCATTTGCTTATGCCTTTTTAACAAATCATCGTAAAAGCACTAGAACAATTCCATTTAAGTATAGCAAGGTGTGAACATTTTCTAATCATTTCTTTCGATCTCTCCCATGTCTCATGAAAACTTCTCCATCTAACTAGGAAAAGCTAGTTATAGCTTTTCTAATTCAATTTATTTTTCCTATCAAAAAATATTTTTTAAAAAATTCCCTCTGGAGTTGATCCCAAGTCAAAATTGTAATAGTGTTTAGAGAATTCAACCAGTACTTGGTCTTATCTTTTTGGAAAAATTGGAACAACTTAAGCCTAAGGGCATCATCAAATAAATTTTGGATCTTAACAGTCAAACATATTTCTAGAAATTCATCTAAATATTTATAAGGGTCCTCATTTACCAGTCCATAGAAAGATGGTAACATCCAAATTGCACTGGACTTGATTTCATACTGGACAGCCTCTATTGGAGGTATTTGTATACAGGGAGAGTAGGCATACTTTGAAGGAGTGAAGTACTCCTTCAATTATTGTGGTGGATCGGTTTCTTGATTAAGATCCATAGTACGTGATCTGTTTGCCCTATAAATTCTATCTAATCCAGGATGTAGGGGTATGATTTCAGGTTCTAATGATCGATGACCTAGCATATACCCTATAGTAGTACTCTAAAGTAAACATTAGTTCAATTTCTTTTTAACAATATTTTTTTAATTAAAAAAATTGAAAGAATGAGAGGAGGTCTAAAAGAGAGACTCCTAAGAGAGTCCTGGAGTAGGGAAAATAGAGAGTTATTTTAATTAACTTTTTTTTTTAACAAGTGACACAATCAAAATCACTTCTATCTTGGGTTACCTTGGTCTAGATAGCTCGTAACTGTTCCAAGGTTACCTTTGAGCACTCCAAGCCCAAGATCAAATAACTGACTTGGCCAGGTAAGTGTAAGGTTGGTGGGGGTCCCCCCATTGCTTGCCTTAGATATCAGTTAAAATTAGCTAGGTAAGCGAACAAAACCAATTAAAGAACCACTTTCCTTCAGGCTCTTATCCCTGAACCATTTACTTTAGATACCGAGCAATTAATTGAACTAAACCCAATCCAACTCTAAGGTTCCCTTGTCCTATTGAGCTCAAAATTCCTAGGGTTGATGTCTAATTAATTTTAATAGTTAAGATCCAGATCAACACACATGTAGGATGGTGATTTGTGGGCTAAGGAAGGACAATGAACTCTCCACCTTATCTGGTTATTGGGGTTATGCCCTTAAAGTTAATTATGAAGGGATGAATGCAACGAATAAGGTGTCCAAACTTTGAGTTATCATACAAACAAAATTAAACTAATTACTTTTTTTAAAAATTAGTTGGTTAAGTCTCTAATCTCCTAATAAGTTACAAGGATATCTAGATTTTAATTTTTTTAATTTTTTTATATTTTTAATTTTTTTAAAGTTCTTTTAAGTATGTTCAATCTTTTTGTATCCTAGGACAACTGTTCAATATAACATAAAGTTATGCCAGGGCAACCTTAAATCAGGATATGTACGATTGAAAAATACTAACTACTAATTTTTAATTATTCTTTTGATCTTTTTTTAAAATAATGCCAAAAGTCCTTAGCAATGGTGCTAAAAATCCGGTGCACATCACTACACATCAATTTTAACTTCAGTGCCTGTTCCTTGTCTTTCAGAGTCAATTCTCAGTGGGCATTTGTAGTAGATTGCTCAGCTTTTCTTCATCCACAACAATCTTTACTCCATTCACAATAGATTCCAAATGATATTCCCCAAGGATTAAATTCTCAAAAAATATTCTTACCAAGAAAGGGTAAGTCAGAGTATCCAAAGAGTAGAAAAATGTCCATCCTTGGTTCTCAATCCAGTTTCCGATCTTCATACCTAGATCTTCAAAGAAGGTGAAGTCAATCCTTCTACCACAGGTGACCGATCGATTGGCCATTGAAGTGATTTGCCCTGGTGGAGAAGGTGCTTCTTCTTCATTCTGCTTTAGAGCGGATTTCCCTTTCTTTTCTCTTTTCTTTTTCTGATTCACACTATGAGAACTTGATTCAATGGTGTGAGAGTGCTTCCTTGCAAATCTTCTAGGAGCCATCGCACACACGCACAGGGTTGAAGTAAGGAACGGAGCAGGAAAAAGCAGGTCTCAAGAGGTTTTTGGTGGAGTGTTAGGGTTTAGAGCAAGAATAGAGAGATAGAAAAATTTGGAAAGGGCTTCTACGGCTATATTAAGACACTGTTTGCCTGACAACCGAGTCGGCTCTGACAACCCTAAATTGCCCGAGTCAGCTCGACCAGAGCAAAAATAGAATCAACAGAGATTCGAGTTGGCTCGACCAGGGCCAAATTGCTTTAGTCGACTCGAACAAAAGCTTTCCACAAAAGTTGGAATGATTCAAAAATTGAAATTAATTCGATAAAATTTCAAGGAAAGTTGTTCAAAGAACTTGAATTGATGTAGGAGGTTTTCTAGATAATTTTTCCTTAAATTTGAAAGAATTAGCTTAGGAAAATCTTGAAAGGATCACAAAGACCTAATTCTCTTATAATCATTTCAAATCTATCCTGATTGAGTGGCTTAGTAAAAATATCAGCTAGTTGGTTCTCAGTTAGGATAAATTCTAGTTTAATGTCACTATTCAAAACATGATCTCTAATAAAATGGTGTTTAATTTCTATGTGTTTAGTCCTTGAATGTTGAATTGGATTTTTTGTCAAATTTATAGCACTTGTGTTATTACAGTTGATTGAAATCTTAGATTATGTAACACCAAAGTCTTCTAATTGTTGTTTAATCCATAACACTTGTGCACAACAACTCCCTACAGTAACATACTCTGCCTCAGTAGTAGAAAGTGCTACCGAGTTTTATTTTTTATGGTACCATGAGATTAAATTCAACCCTAGAAATTGGCATGTCCCACTAGTACTTTTTCTATCAATTCTATAACCAGCATAATCAGCATCCGAAAATCCAATTAAATTCAATGAAGAATGTTTTGAAATCTATAGACCTAGAATACTTGTACCTTTCGGATATCTGATAATTCATTTAACAGCAAGCATATATGATTCTTTAGGATTATATTGGAATCTAGCACATACACATATGCTATACAAGATATCAGGTCTACTTGCAGTTAAACATAACAAGGATCTGATCATACCTCTATAGAGCTTTTGGTCAATCTTGGATCCAATTTCATCTGTGTTTGCTTGACTCCATACCAAACTTTTTGATTATTTTTTTGATGTACTTGGCTTGGTTATTGAAGATTCAAACTTTTTGATTATTTTTTTGATGTACATGGCTTGGTTAATGAAGATTCCTTCCTTTGTTTGTTTTACATGAAGTCCAAGGAAGTAGTTAAGTTCACCCATTAGGCTCATTTCAATTTTTTCCTGCATTAACTTAGCAAATTATCTACAAAGAGCTTCATTAGTTGCACCAAATATAATATCCTCAACATAAATCCGTACAACTAATAAATTATTATTTTTCTTCTTGATGAAAAGAGTTTTATCAATATCTTCTCTTGAAAAATCATTTTCAATCAAGAAAGTGCTAAGTCTATAATACCAGACTCTAGGTGCTTGTTTCAAATCATATAATGCTTTATTCAATTTAAATACATGATTTGGAAAAACATGATCTTCAAAACCTGGTGGTTGTTCTACAAAAACTTGTTCAGAAATAAAACCATTTAAAAATTCTTTTCACATCCATTTGAAAAAGTTTGAAATTCATGTAGTAAGCAAATATAAAAAGTAACCTAATGGCTTCTAGTCTTTCTACAGGTGCATATGTTTCATCAAAATCAATACCCTCTTCTTGGTTATATCCCTTAGCCACTAATATAGCTTTGTTTCTTACTACATTTCCTTGCTTATCTAACTTGTTTCTATATACCCATTTGGTTCCTATGATTAGATGGTCTGAAGGTCTTTCAACTAAAGTCCATACCTTATTTCTTTCAAACTGGTTTAGTTCTTTATGCATAACCATCATCTAGTTTGGGTCAGATTCAGCTTCTTCTAAGGCTTGAGGTTCTATTTGTGATATAAAGGCTAAGTAATGATGTGCATCTCTATGTGATGATATAGTCCTAATGTCGTGTGAAGGATCACCAATAATTAATTTTCTTGGATGAGAAGTTATGTACCTCCATTTCCTTGGTAGATCAGCATGATCCTTACGTACCATTTCTTCTCCTTCTTTGATTGGTCTTTCTTGTATACTCATATCTTCCACTTCTTTTTGAATTGTACCTGCATCATTGTCTATACACTCTTCTTTCTTAAAAGGTAAAGGGTTAGTTTCATCAAAAATAACATGCATGGATTCTTCTACAGTAAGAGTTCTTTTGTTAAATACTCTATATGCTTTGCTATGAATGAATAACCAAGGAAAATTGCTTCATCTGATTTAACATTAAATTTTTCTAGATTATCTTTACCATTATTAAGCACAAAGCATTTACAGCCAAATATATGAAAATAATTAATATTGGGTTTCTTTTCATTCCAAAGCTCATAGGGGGTTTTCTTCAAAATAAGACTGATCAAAACGTGGTTCAAAATGTGACAAGTAGTGTTCATCGCTTCTACCCAAAAGTACCTTAGAAGATTGCCTTCACATAACAATGTTCAAGCCATTTCTTCCAAAGTCTTATTTTTTCTGTTTATAATACCATTTTGTTGTGGTGTCCTAGGAGTGGAAAAGTTGTGATCAATGCCATTTTCTGTGCAATAATCATTGAAAAAATGATTTTCAAATTAAGTGTTGTGATCACTCCTTATTGAAACTATTGAAAGATTTTTTTGATTTGAAACCTTTTATGAATTTTTGAAATATTTTAAAGGTTTCATCTTTGTGAACAATAAACAAAATCTATGTAAATCTAGAAAAATCATTTACTATCACAAGAGCATATTTCATAACTCCTAGGCTTGTGATCCTAGTTGGTCTAAATAAGTTCATGTGAAGTAGCTCAAGAGGTCTAGTAGTTGAAATCATATTTTTGGGTTTAAAGCACCCCCTAGTTTGTTTACCCATTTGGCATGCATCACAAACATGATCAAAGTCTACTTTAAGTTTAGGCATGCCTCTAACTAGGTTTTTAGAAATTAACTTGGCAATAGTATGCATGCTAGCATGACCTAATCGTCTATGTCAAAGTAAGCAAGACTCTTTGTCTTAGCATTCATTGCAACTAGACTGGAACTACTTGACATGGCAAGATCAATAAGGTCTACCACATAAATTTTCTAAGTCAAGTCCAATGAACTGATTGCTAGAATCAAGAGAGTTTGTTACAATACACATAGATGATTCAATGATAACCTTGAACTCTTTATCACTTAATTAATTAATGCTTAACAAATTATGCTTCAATTTATCTACTAGTAATACATTTTCAATAAAAGTACATGGAGTTATCCTGATCTTATCGATTTCGATTATTTTTCCTTGCCATTTTCTCCAAAAGTAACCATACCTCATTCTTTCATCTCTAGGATGATAAATTGATCCTTGTCTCCTGTCATATGTCTTGAACAGCCACTGTTGATATACCATCTTTTCTTCAATTTTTGGGCTGCAAGAAATTCCTGCAAGACAATCAAGAAGTTCTTTTAGGTATTCAAGCTAACTTGGGTCCTTGTAGGTTAGCAGAGGTGGTTCCTTTGGAAACCTAAATCTTTCTTATTTTACTCTTGGCATTTCTAAAGATGTTACATTGAAAAGCTTTGTGTCTTAACCCTTTGCATGCATAACATTCAACTCTAGAATTCTGAAAGAATGTAGATTTTGAAGTTCTAGATGTTGATGCATGAGATGCAGATATAAAAATTTTTCTATTTGAGTTCTTAGGAACATACAATGTAGCTTTAGGAGTAGAAGCAGAAACATTTGTTGCAAAAGTTTTTTGAGATATTAATTTTGGAATATAAGCTTTTGGTGTCATAAAAGTAGTAGTTGAAATTCCATTTGAAGTAGAAGAATTGAAACTGATTCTAGCTTTATTTCCAGAAATTCTTTATTCTTTCAAAATCAGCTCAAGCTTGTTTAAATATAATGTAAATTTTTCAACGAGTGGCTTGAGTTTTTCAACCTCCTTTTTCAAATTATTATTTTCAATTGTTAAAGCTTTGTTCTTGTCAAGACATGCATTGTTTTCAGTTTCCAAAACTTTAAACTTTTCATAAAAGATATGTAAATTCTTTTACAATATATTGTTCTTTTCTAAAATTTCTTTCTTTTCCTTTAGTAAAGAATCATTGATATTCTTTAAGGATCTAATCTTTACTCCTACCTTTTTGAATTCAGATAATAAATCATGAAAAGCAGAATTCAATTCATCAAATATAATGTCTAATTGAGGTTCGGGGGATGTTACCTTGTCTTCGAGACCCACTAGACAAAGATTAGCAGTTTTCATGGTCTCTTCCTCTTCAGTTGAGGTGGATTCTTCGTTATCGCTCCTTATAGCAACCATTGCCTTCTTTTTCTTTTTCTTGAAAAATATTTTTAACAAAGAACAGTCGAGATGAATGTGCCCTGGTTTCTTACATTCATAGCATGTGGGCACTTGTTCTTTTTCCTTTTATTTATCCTTGCCCTTGTCCTTGGAGTGCTCTCCTCGTTTATGGAATTTTCTATTGTATCTTCCTTTCTTCTTTTCCATAAACCTTCTAAATCTCGTCATGACCATTACGATATCTTCGTCTTCTAGATCATCTTCGGAGGAGGTGTAGTCATCTTTCGATTCTTCATTATGTATTTTAGAATCAAATGTAGCCTTGAATGCAATAGTCTTCTTTTTCTTTTGATCATCATCAGTTCAGTGCTACATAGCTAATTTGTGAGTGATGAGTGAATCCATTAATTTATCCAGAGATAAGGTATTTATATCTTTCGCTTCCTGGATGGCAGTCACTTTGGGATCCCACTTATCCGGAAGTGATATTAGGATCTTTAGTACTAAGTCAGTATTTGAATAAACCTTGCCTAGGCTTTTCAAAGCATTAATAATATCGATAAATCGAGTAAACATGATAGAGATAGTTTCAGTAGGCTCCATTTTAAACAATTCGTAATTATGTACAAGAAGATTTATTTTTGAAGTCTTCTCTTGGAAAGTTCCTTCATGGGTCACTTCGAGTTTGTCCCAAATTTTCTTTGCTGAAGACCAATAAAAACTCGATTAAACTCGTTAGCATCCAAAGCACAGTATAATAAATTCATTGCTTTGGCATTTAATTCTCCCATCTTCATGTCGTGTTCATCCCAGTCCTCTTCAGGCTTTGGGATACCCATGCCATTAATTTTAATCATGAGAATTTGTGGCCCTTTTAGAATGACCTTCCATAATTGAAATCGATAGCTTATATATAGATTTTCATTCTAGCTTTCCAATATGAATAATTTGTGCCAGTAAAGAGTAGTGGTCTACTAGTAGATTGGCCTTCGGCAAAAGATGTACTCATGGGATGAGCCATCAATCTTTACTCTAAATGTATTTAGAGACACTGCTCTGATATAAGTTGTTGCCTAGGTGGGTTTTCCAAGAGGGGGTGAATTGAGAATTTAAGAAATTTAAGCAATAATGTGCTCTTTGAAATCCCTTATAAGTGTTAAGTGCTGTGATATGATAATTAAATGTCGAAGCATAAGCAAATAAGAAAAGCACAACATAAACACAAGCAAATTATAGTAGTTCGGAGCAACCCAGCTCCTACATCCACTACCCAAGATTACCACTTGGGATTTCCATTATATCCCCTAGTAGAATACAGTCATATTATTTTAATAGGCTCACAATCCAAACCTTTACACTTTGATTTTTAAACCAGGCTCACCTAAGAAACCCAACTTGGTTTTAACATAGAATCACCAAGAACCCAACACTTGGTTTTAACACAGGCTAACAAAGAACCTATTTAGTTTTTAAACCAGGCTCACCAATAACCTAACAATTCAATAAAAGAATTGTTAAGAAAAGCAACAAAATGACGAACAGATTTTTGTCAAATGGTTATCGATGCAGCTCAAGAGAAGCCTAATTGATTGTACTTCAATGCACTTGGTTGGCTTCTTTTGAATCTTTAATAAATGCTTCAAGCTTTAGTTGATAGTTGGTGAATGCTTGAAGACTGTCTTGAATGCTCTTGTAGTGCTCTCTTGCTCTTAAGGTAGCTTGGTTATTCAATATAGCATTAACTCATCATCTCTCTCTTTAAAGTAGTTCAAATCCCTTAAATATATAGTCTTGTACTCTTCTCAGATGATTTTAGTCATTGTAGACCATTGGGATGTGATATTTGACCATTGGAGCACTTTTTGGATTCAAATTCTAAGTTCTAGAACTAGTCGTTATAATTCTGAAATCGACCTTCGAGTCAGTTTGGACTACTCGAGTCAGCTCAGATCCTCAGAGTAGTTCTAGTTGAGTCGACTCTCTTCAATCTCGTCAGCTCACTTGCATAGTGTCCTGATTCCTCATTCTATAAGAGTCAGCTCGCCTTGATTTTAGTCGACTCGGATCCTCTAGCCCTCAAAAATGTAGTCTAGAAGGGTTGGTTCTTTCCCATTCGGGTCGACTCAATTGGCTGTAGTTCTCAGATATCTTTTTCTGGACTCTAGAGGAGTTGACTCGATTCTCTGAAGAATCAACTCGGATGTTTCACCAAATGATAGAGTCGGTTCGGACTCCCTTTAGGTCGGCTCACCTATCTGATTTAGGAAATGGTACTCTGGACGAGTCAGCTTGGGTCCCTTAGAGTCAGCTTGGATATCTACATGCCAGAATCCTCATACATGCCATATGTTAGAGTTGGCTCTCTTCACTTCAAGTCAGCTCGGATGAGTTCTTCAATGAATTTTCAATTCTTCTACAGAATTCATTCAGCAAGGCTTCAAGCTTTCAAGATATCTTCAAACTCTTCTTACAACACACTCATAATAATTTAAAGATTTGAAAAAAACCTGGAAGTAATCGATTTGATTGATTTTTACTTAAGTTCTTCTTTGGGTTCTTCTTTACAAGATTCATTTACAATACAACTCAACACAAGAAATAGAAATGTAGGTGTTGAAATTGAGCAAAGGGTTCATTCTATAAAAACTTGTAAAACACTTGTTGTTAGTAAAACAAATACATGACCAATATTTGGTTATCATCAAAATCACTTATGGGGTCAACATAGATCTTTGTTGGTCTTTCTTCAAGCATAAAGATGGACCTTCTTCTTCTAGTCTAAACCATAACTTAATAGCCTTCTCTCCTAATCTCTCAAGAAATTAAACACCAAAAAATAAAATAGTCTTTTTCTGATATTTGTTTTGGAAACTCTCACCTCTTAGCTTTCTATAGAGTTATTATACTCTATTTCTTGTGAATGAAAGAAATTATAACAAATTTTGGAAGGGATTTATGTTAGAATTAATTCTACATGGCCTTATTTCTATGCATTTTAAAATTCATAAAAAATCCACTCAAAAATACCTCTTAAAAATCTAGATAAAATTTGTTTTTTATTTGATTTGATCATACTTCAAATCTAGATAAGAGTCTAATTTTATCTAGTAGCAGAGAGAGTCTTAGATGAGAAAGAGGGGTGCCAACTTTGTGCCTCCCTCTTCTCACCGTGCATGCTAAGAGGAGGCATGCATTTTCATGACCTTCCATTGGTTTTTGCATGAGATAAGTGAGAAAGACCTAGTCAACTGGGTCTCCTAGCTATTATTCAATTTTAACTATTTTTTAACTAAGATTGAAATCCTTTTCACACCTAGATTCAACCAAAATCAAAAAAGGCTATTGACCTGATTTGACTAGGTCAAAAATTCAAGTCAAACTTGAATTACTAATCCAATTAAATTCAGATAAAATTAATAATAATTAAATCTAATTTAATTAAGTCAAATAATAAAGTCAGAAATTATTACAACATTTGTAAATAGGTCTATCAAGCTAAAATTAGCAAATGCTAAAATAACTTGCTAATTTCAATAAGTTCCAAAATTAACAAGTACTAAATATATACCTCATACATAGATCCATGCTCATGGTTAGGTCAACTCCTATTGTATGTAACTTCTCAGGTTCAATTCCATCTAGTAGTGAAATATATTATAATCTCTATCATATTATCCTCAAAACTCTTTTGATTGACTAAAATAATTATAGCTCAAACCTAACTTGGATCATTGATCAGAAAACATTCCTAGTGAGTTCTCATAATCTACTAGTGACATCTAGTAGTATATAGTGGCAATCTAGTAGAATAGAAATAAACCTTTAGGTGTAGTTACTGTGTGATCAAATTTTTTTATCAAAAATCCTAATAGGATGCAAGTAATGGAAACACTTCAAACCCTAAGTATTTGTCAAATGTCAAATTTAATTAGATCAAGTCCAATTATGATTTCAATGAAAACACTTTTTTAATATTAAACTACTATGCCCGTAGATTCAAGGATTTAGCTAATTATGTCCTATAGGATTATAACTTAACTACTAAGGCCAATAGATCCTATATAAGTGAACACCTTACTCTTATAGTGAAGCAACTTGTTAACTCCTATCTTGATTTTGATGAATAACAAAATATTTAAGTATATTTGATTACTAACTGTGTATTAAAATTACGTTTATCATAACAAGGTACTCATCAAAGTTGTAGTGTGTTGAAAGTTCAAAATGCTTGTTATCCTGTTGAAGAAGTCACTTATGTTGATGAAATTATAAGTTATATAGATCTTGGCACATAAGAATGACTTTGAAGGACTTAATTTTTGAATTTAAGCAAGTTTTAGCAAAGTTTCAGCCAAGTGTCGACTCATGAAGATCAAGTATCGACTCAAGGTGTCTACTCACAAAAGTCTGAGTTGATACACAGAAAATGTTTTAGCCAGCATGCTGAAGTGTTAACTTATGAAAACCAAGTATCAATTCAAGTATCGACTCATGATCAGTCAAGTGTCAACTCAAGACCTAAGACCCAAAATGATTCAGAACTTGCTGATTTTAAGGTTTTGCTCAAGTATCGACTCATGAAGATGAAGTGTCGACTCAAGTATCAACTCATCAGAAGAAGTGTCGACACACCAGTTCATTCTAGAGAGCTTCAAAAAACTTTTTTGAGTTAGTATCGACTCATGGTCTAAAGTGTCGATAGTTGTAGGTCTGACTGAATAGTAATTACTAATTTTTTTGAAGCACAAAATTGCTCCTTTTTATATCTAATGGCTATTTCTTCTTCTTCAATGGTCATAAATGGTTATTTAAAGCTTGAAAAGATATTTAAAGTCCATAAAACATAAGAGGAAAGTAACTAATGAGCAACTAATGAAGAACTAATTAAGCATTCAATAGTTTTGAGTGAGTTGAGCCTTCAAGCATTCAAGAGCATTCAAGAGCATTCAAGAAGCATTCAAGTCCACATTCTCAACCATTAATTGAGACTTCAACAACCTCAAGACAAGCTTCTCAACAACTTTCAAGAGCTTCATAGAGTTTTATTTATTTTTTGAGAAAGCGTATTATATCTTTTATTGAAACTAATGCTTGGGTTGTTGGTGGGCCTTGAGTTAAAACCAACTAGGTTGTTGGTGAGCCTTTAGTTAAAACCAACTAGGTTGTTGATGAGCCTTGTGTGAAAACCAACTAGATTGTTGGTGAGCCTTATTTGAAGACCAACTAGATTTTTGGTTAGCCTTGTGAAAACCAAGGGATTGTGATTAGTGAGCCCGGAAAACTAATCTACTATAATCAAGATTGGATTATAGTAAAATTTCCAAGTGAACCTTGGAGAGTGGACATATGTGCTTGGAGTGCACCGAACCGCTATAAATTCTTATGTTTATGATTGCTTATCATTCTCTTCTTGCATTTACTTTATTACATTTGCTGCATACTTTTGTTTAGCACACAAACATTTTGCAAACACACTAGCACTTGTCTTTAATCTTTGCAAAAACTTTTAGAAACCCAATTTACTGCCCCTTTTGCGTTGCCTTAGCTGGGCAATAAGTGGTATCAAAGTCTTGTACTCAGCTTATAGGTCTAACCGCCTTGAGTTAAAGATCTATGGTAGTCCCAATAGGACCTAGTGTTATTAATGGTCAAGCCTCAAACAGACCACTATTTTTCAATGGCACTAAGTACACATATTGAAAAACTCGCATGCATATTTATATGCACTCTATTGATTATAATCTTTGGAAAGTAATAGTTAAAGGTCCACATGTTTCCTCAGTTTTGGTTAATGGCATTTCTATTCCCAAGCTTGAAGAAAATTGGAATAAAAATGACATGAAGCAATCTCAACTTAATTCTAAAGTAATGAATTTGCTTTATTGCATATTGGATCCTAGTGAATTCAATAGAATTTTCACATGTGCATCTACGAAGGAAATTTGGGACATACTTGAGGTTACACATGAGAGTACCCATCAAGTAAAGAACACTAAAGTGAATATGCTCATTTATACATATGAAATGTTTAGAATGGAGCGTCATGAATCCATAACTGATATGTATGCAAGATTTACTAACATAGTAAATAGTATGAGAAATCTTGGCAAAGTTATGTCTAACATTGACCTTGTTAATAAAATACTCAGGTCTTTGCCATCTTCTTGGGATCCAAAGATAACAGTCATTCAAGAAATGAAAGATGTTGAAACCCTACCTTTGGAGTAACTCATCGGTTCACTCGTGACTTATGAGTTGAGCCTAAAGCAAAAAATAGTGGATGTGCACAAAAAGAAGAAAATAATTGCACTTAAATCAACTACACCAAATGAATCTTCAAGTAAGGAGTCAGAAGAAGGTGAAGATAAAGATGAGGGGGCTCTAGTAGCTAGGAAGTTTAGGAGATTCATGAGGAAGAAGAAGTGATGAAGGATGGGATTCTAATATGATGCAAGATGATATGCTAGGGATGAACATGAAGAAAATCAGATTAAAGCAAGCAAATATTTTTAGATTTTTCTTATAGTTTTATTCTCAAAACTAGACAATATTAGGTTTGGGTTATCCTGTATCAATTAGCATCTTACCCACATGCTAGATTAATCAAAAAAAAAAAAGAAAATCATGATCTTGTGTCTAAGAAGTCCTATTAGGAGCATGTTCAACTTCAAGAAATCAAAAAAAGTGAGAATGGAAATTAGGTTTAACATACTAGATAATGATTTCTAATTGCTATGAAAGAGATCGCTCCACTCAGATCGATGCCTGGATGATCCGATCACATTCCCGTGGATCTGCTAGCATTTTATTAGCTTCATTCTGAAGCAAAGAAAACTTCATCCGAGGATGGTTTCACTGGAGGGATCCTACAAATGTCAAAGGTTAGAGGCAAATAAGAAAGTAAAAATAAGAAACTAGAGATGGGCCTGAAGGATGATTGGAAGATGGAGTTGTAGGGGGTTGGCAGCCTTAGAGGAAGCTTTGGAAATCTGGATCTTGGAGAGGGCTCATGGTGGGCATCTTAGGACACTTGCTTGGATGGGCAATGGCTAGGGTTTAGTAAGAAGGAAAAAGAACAAGTCTCACACACACTTCCAAAAAACACAATTGTCACAAGAAAATTCACCAGAGTTTTAATTCATGAATAAGAGGTTAGATTACAAGAGGGGGAGAGGTGGGGTATTTATAGATTCACCCAGGGTCCTTTCCTTGTCAAAATTGGATTACAAGTTTGTATGGGATAAGAAGTACAAGGTTTAACTAGAATTAGGAGTAGAAAGTTTGATTGAAATTAGGACGCCTAAATTTTAGTAGGACATTGACATTGGACTCCTTGTAGAACTTGGAAGCTTTGACTTTTCTCCATGGGCTTGGGCAGGGATGAAATTCTCTAGGTCTGCTTTGACTTTTCCACTCCCTGGTGGGCTTGGATGAAATCTTCTTTGACTGGGTCAAAGCCTGGGCATCTTGGACTGGGTCAAAGGCTTGGGCGCCAATTGCAGTGGGCCTGGGAAGGGAGGGCGCCATGGGCTTGAGGGCTTGGATCTGGGCACCACTTCCTTGGAGATCTGGACTGGGCACCATTCAACAAGTGAGCTTTTGGGCTTGAGGTGCCTATGCCTGGTATGCTGGGGCGCCATCTCCTGGAAGGCTTGGACAACATGAAGGTGGTCCAGATGTTGGGTTAGTGACTTGAGTGTGGGTCCACTGGTTCCTCCTCTTGAATGAAATACACACAACTCTTGACTGAACTAAAACAACTAAACTCAAATGACAGGACAAAAATGAACTTAGTGAATCAAACTAACTCACTGTATTACAGGACTTAAAAATAAATTCCATTACAAGACTCAAAATTAACCAACACATGACATAGAGAACAAGTTGAAACTTGAAATCTATGTCTGATATGATGTTCCCATCAATTCTCTTGGGGTGGGAGGAACTCGACCCTGTCGAGTAAGAAGGTCGATCTGGATTAGGTACTGCTCTGACGAGTCTGGGTTAAGTCATTGCGAATCCTCTCGAGTGATCCACGAATCCTTAGATCTCGGTCAACCTTGCTAATGAACCAAGTGACGTGGAAGCATTTGATCCGGGTACTAATGGCTTGGTCATCTAGGATACGCTCAATCATTTTCTCTCACTGGTTAATTTGACGTGGACACTCAAGGTTGGGTTTGCTCTCAAAGAAAGGGTCAGGCTCATCTCACTGGGTATCATTGCTAGCTCCCTATACTCTACTAAGTTTGAGATATTGAAGGTTGAGCTTAATGCCTAATTAGGTAACTCAGGCACTAGGTCCATCTTTCTTTATCACTTTGATGGATCCAGCTCACGGGTATGTAGCCTAATCATCAAAAGATTTTCCTAGCGAACACTTAGACTCTTTTTAGGAATTAACCATGTTTGTTTGTAAAATCTTTGCTTACATTAATCTTATGGTTAATTCCTCATGAAGATCTTTAATCATGCAGTGCAAAAACTTAGAACACCTAATGACATGCAGGCAAACACCTAATGCCAATGCCTAATGCAGGCAAACAAATGACTAAACCCTAAACTACAAATGTGGGTTTAAACCTTTGTCAGGTGGGTGACATGTAGATGAGAATGGTGCATGCCTCCTACTAAATGCCATAAAGTATACCAAAAATAAGATGCAAACCTAACATGCACAATGAATGTATGCAGTATACTTACTTCTACAAAATACAATTGAATGTTCCTTGAAATACTTGAAGTTTCTAGAAAAGGCAGGAAATAAGAGGTGGGTTCAGGGTCAGTTTGGTGGGGTAGAAAGTAAGAAGAAGGTTTGAGGTTGATCGTGTAGAATAGGATACAAGAAGGGGTTTTAGGAACGAGTCCTAGATTGATGAGGTTGACCTTAAGGGGTTGAGGTATATCTAATGGGTCTGCATAATTGAAGAATAGTCACTAATTTCAATGAAGAGATATTCTATAGGAACTATAGGAAGGGATTCATCTTGAGGGTATTGATAAGCCAAATCCTCAATAAAGTCTTCTGGTTCATGAAATTTAGGACTCGGCTCTATAATTGGACTTTCTTCTAGTGGCTCCTCAGGTAAGATTTTAACAGTAGTATCTGGGTTCTCTTCCTCTAACCGGTTTTCCACTACAGGTTCAGTTTGGGTGTGGTTAGGGTCAACTAACTTTGGATTGGCTTCTATCTGGATATGGTCAGGGTCAACTAACTTTGGTTTGGCATTAGTTTGGGAATCTACTGAGTCAACTAATTCTAGGTCTTCAATAGGTATCTCTTCTTCCTCTTGCTCATACTCATCCACTAAGCTCACATCTGCTTCATATATCTCCTATTCAAGGTCATTCTAGTGAACCAATGAGATGGTAGGAGGGGTTTGGCTAAGAAAAAATTAACTAGTGGCAGGGGTAGGGATGGGTTGACTAAGAGGAAGTGGACTAATACTGGGCTTATATCTAAGGGTACTAATCCTATGGGGTTCAGGTTGACTAAGGTTGACTTGGCTCGGTCTGGATTGGCTCGGACATACTTTACTAGGTGCTAGGGTCTGGCTTGGGGTAATGCGACTGGGCTAGTCTAAAAAAAGTCGGCTAGGTCTGGGCTTGGGTTCAGGAGGTTTACTCTTGTTGGACTTAGATTGACTGATTAGGAGTTCCCTTTGATTTGACTCGAATTCCCTAGCTACGTAATAGGCTTCCTCTGGGTCCTGAATTTGCCATTGAAATAGTTTCCATTGTATTTCCCTACATAGTCTAGCTCAAAATCTCAATATGATCTTAGACTCAGGTTCAACTGTGTTACATTTCCTAATAAATTGATTAAATTGGTCAACGTATTCAGACACAGTTTTATTAGCCTGTCTCAATTCGTACCATTGTTCTAAAAGTTTATGCTCATAGGACAAGGGTTCAGCTCTACGGGTCTTGGGTTTATTGGGCTTATAGAATGTGGGTGCATAGGATCTAGGTGCATAGGAGCTAGGATCATGCGATCTGGGTAGGTACTTTTCTCTAAGTTCAAGTTTCATGTCGCTCTAGGTAGTTATGGGCATTTCTCCTTTTAGTCTAGTCATTTCCTCAAACATATCCCAATCTACCCTAGCCTGGCAAACTAACTCACGTTTAGAAAATTCAAACTGACGTCTCCTATACATTTTCTCCTGCTCAAAATATAGATCCATGTCACCTTCCCAAGCAAGATAATCCTCAAAATCAAGATCACCACCAAAGTTAGGTGTATATATCCCAATGTACTTAATGGCTCTCTCATTCGGGTTTATGAAATCAAAACTTGGTCTCCTATGATTGGACTTCTGGTATGGGTCAAAGTATTGGGTTCTCCTAGGGTTGGGCTCCATGGTCACAGTAGGTTCAGTTTGGGTTAGGGCTATTGGTATTGGGATTCTATTCTAGTGGTCATGCAATCAAACACACAAGGGTTATGATGCAACGAAGCAGGCATGGGTTAATCGTACTAAGGTTTGCTATACCTAGAGCCAAAATCAAGTGAGTCAACTCAACTTACAATCAACACAGCATCTAATCCTTCCACTGGCCAGGTAAGAGGTGGGGTGGTGGGAGGCTCCCCCTGCTTGCGACAGGGTCATAATTAAAAATAACAAGTCCACTTAGGGCGTTTGCCTCCGGTCCTCTAGCATTAGACACAAACTTCCAGTAATAGATTATGGGTTGAGTGCACTAGTTTAGTCACTAGACTCAGACCGGACTCATTGGTGTCCCTAGCTATTTGGTTTCTAGTTAATTCAAATTAAGGCTTGGGTTCTGATGCTGGGTGTTTATTTTGAGCCCAGGACAGGTGATGAAATCCTGCCATGATCTGATAGAGTAAAATTGCCCGTAAGATTAGTTTAATGATATGATGCACAATCGATGAAGCTGATGAAATCTAAAAACAAAATAGAAAATAATTTTTTTTTGTCTTTTTATGGGGTGACAAATTAAGTTTAAGTTGGTTAAGTTATCAAACAAATTTTGGCTTGGGTTGGGAGGGGTTTGGTAGTTGATTAGGTTAGGTTAAGTCAAGTATGCAGAATTAGCAGAAATTGAAATATTTTTATTTGGACTTGATGCAGAAATTAGAATGGATCTCAATGCAGAAAAACTCTAAAAATTTACAAAACAGTGAATGACATGTGAGGATGCTTCCTACCAAATCTCATGTAAAACAAAAATGGTATGCTAATGCAAAACATAGGGTTTCTAACTGGGTGCAAGAAAAGATAGATTTCCTATTAGGGTTTCTAGGATGCCAATTTTTTTTGTAATTTTTGGTTATGTAAAATCTAAGAAAAATATCATTAAAACAAAGGACTCAATAGAGATGACGTTGGTAAAATTTAATAGAAAAATAAAATACCAAAGATGGTGAATCAGACCGAACCTCAGACCCTTAATTCAGATGACAAGATACAGATTTTTGTTAGGATTTTATTTTTACTATTTTTTGTATATTTTTGGATCTTAAAAACTCCAAAAAAATAACAAGAAAATAGGCGACAAATATTGGATATCTATCATGAAAATAAGAAAAAAATAAAAATATTTAATGGGGGAAATAGTCCTATGTTTTGAGAGGTTATGCAGAATTCAGGATGCAAAAATCTAAACTAAGATAAAAGAACATGCCCTAAACTGTGCTATGATACCAAAATTGGTGATGGATAGGATTCTAATATGATGCAGGATGATATGCTAGGGATGAATATGAAGAAAATCAGATTAAGGCAAGCAAATATTTTTAGATTTTTTTTATGGTTTTATTCCCAAAACTAGACAAGATTAGGTTAGGGTTATCCTGTATCAATTAGCATCCTACCCACAAGCTAGATTAATCAAAAAGAAAAGTAAATTAGGATCCTAATTCTAAGAAGGCCTATTAGGAGCATGTTCAACTTCATGAAATCAGAAAAAAGTGAGATGGGAATCAGGTTTAACATACGAGGCAATGATTTCTAGTTGCTGTGGAAGATATCGCTCCGCACAGATCGGTGCCTGGATGATCCGGTCACGTTTCCGTGAATATGCTGGCTTTTTATTAGCTTCATTCGGAGATAAAAAATACTTCATCCGAGGATGGTTTCTCCGGAGGGATCCTACAAATGTCAAAGGTTAGAGGCAAATAAGAAGATAAAATTAAGAAACTGGAGATCGGGCTGAAGGATGATTGGAAGATGGAGTTGTAGAGGGTTGGCAGCCTTGGAGGAAGCTTTGGGCATCCAGATCTTGGAGAGGGCTGATGGTGGGCGTCTTATGGCTCTTGCTTGGATGGGCAATGGCTAGGGTTTAGTAAGAAGCAAAAAGAACAAGTCTCACACACACATCCAAAGAACACAATTGTCATAAGAAAATTCACCAGAGTTTCAATTCATGAATAAGAGATTATATTATAAGATGGGGAGGGGTGGGGTATTTATAGATTCACCTAGGGCCCTTTCCCTGTCAAAATTGGATTACAAGTTTGTATGGGACAAGAAGTACAAGGTTTAACTAGAATTAGGAGTACAAAGTTTGATTGAAATTAGGAGGCCTAAATTTTAGTAGGACTTGGACATTGGCCTCCTTGTAGAACTTGGAAGCTTTGACTTTTCTCCATGGGCTTGGGCTGGGATGAAATCCTCTTGGGCTGCTTTGACTTTTTCACTCCTTGGTGGGCTTGGATGAAATCTTCTTTGACTATGTCAAAGCCTAGGCATCTTGGACTGGGTCAAAGACTTGGCTGCCAATTATAGTGGGCCTGGGAGGAGAGGGCACCATGGGCTTGAGGGTTTGGATTTGGGCACCACTTCCTTGGAGATCTGGACTGGGCACCATTCAACATGTGAGCTTTTGGGCTTAAGGAGCCTAGGGCCTGGTATGCCGGGGCACCATCTCCTAGAGGGCTTGGGTGACATGAAGGTAGTCTAGATGTTGGGCTAGTGACTTGAGTATGGATTCACTGGTTCTTCCTCTTGAATGAAGCACACACAACTCTTGACTAAACTAAAACAACTAAACTCAAATGATAGGACTCAATGAACTTAGTGAATCTAACTGACTCACTGTATTACAAGACTCAAAAATAAATTCCATTATAGGACACAAAATTGATCAACACATGACTTAGAGAACAAATTGAAGCTTGAAGTCTATGTCTGATCTGATGTCCCCATCAAAAAGTACTCATACAAAAAGAAGCCAGTCAATGGAGAGCCTAGTAAGGATAAAGGCAAGGACAAAGAAAAAGAAAAGGAGAATGAGAAGGACCAACCTATCTGCTTTGAACGCAAAAAGCCTGGTCAGTACAAGGTTGATTGTCCTCTCCTCAAGAAGCTTAAAAAGAAGTTTAAGAAGAAGCCAATGATGGCTATTGGAGTGAAAGTGAAGACTCCAATTTGGAGGAAGAATAACAAGAAGTCGCCAATCTCTATCTCATGGAAATTCAAAACGAGGTATAATCTAAACCTGAATTTACTTTTGAAGAACCTAGAGATGTTTTTGATGAACTTGTGCAAGAATAAAAATTATTAGAAATTGAGCACAAGAAGTTGAAAAAGCATGTTGTTTTTTTTCTTTTGAAAAGAACATTCTTGGAAATGAAAACAAACACTAAAGACCAAGGTTGATGTTTTAGAAAAGTAAAAGAATGCACTCTCAAAAGAGATAGAAGTTTTGAAAAGATCCAAGGCTTTTATTTCAAATAATGAGCTTATAAAGAAAAACGAAGGCCTTGAGTTGGAAAATAAAAAGTTTAAAGATGAGCTTTATATAGTCAAGCATTTTGTTAAAAAATTCATGTTCAGTTCTGAAAAACTAAATTTACTATTAAATAATCAACATGCAGTTTTCAACAAAGCTAGCTTGGGGTATGAAGTTCAAAAACAACAAAAATACAAAAAAAATTTCTTCGTACCTGCAGCTTCTAGTATTACATGCTTTAGTTATGGTAAGTTTGGATATAAAGCATATCAATGTAACCTTGGAATAGTAAATAAATCTAGAAAAAATTGGATTCCAAAAGGAACCATTACTACTAACCCTAAAGGACCCAAGATGGCTTGGGTACCTAAAGCAAAAACTTGATTTGTTTTGCAGGTATGTCTTGCAACCAAGGAGAAAAAAAGATTGTGGTACCTTGATAGTGGTTGCTCAAGACACATGATAGGACATGTGATGCAATTCACCTCTCTTGAAGCTTTGAATTGAGGGAATGTAACTTTTGGAGACAATGGTAAAGGCAAAATCATTGGTATCAATAAAGTTTATATTTCTCCATCAACTTTTATTGCTAATGTATTGTTAGTAGAAGGATTAAAGCATAATTTACTTAGCATTAGTCAATTTTGTGATAAAGGTTTATAAATAGTTTTTGAATCATCTCTTTGCATGGTATCTAGTCTTAATGATGATGAACTAAAATTCATTGAAAATAGGCATGGAAACATCTACCTAGTTGATCTTGATAATTTACCTATACAAGATGGTGAATGCCTAGTTGCAATGAATGCCATAATAAATGAGACTAGTTGGTTATGGCATCATAGATTAGGTTATGTAAGCAAGCATATATTTTTTAAATTATGTAAAAAGGATTTAGTTAAAGATTTAACAAAATTTAGATTTGAAAAAAATAAAATTTGTGATGCTTGTCAATTTGGTAAACAAACAAGAACCTCTTTTAAATAAAAAAGAATTGTTTCAACTTCTAGGCCACTATAACTACTCCACATGCATCTTTTTGGGCCAACTAAAATCATAAGCCAAGGAGACAAGAGATATGGATTAGTTATAGTAGATGATTTCTCTCGTTTTACTTGGGTTTTATTCTTAGCACAAAAAAATGAATCTTTTTCTGCTTTCACAAAGTTTTATAAAAAGATTTAAAATAAAAAAGGTACTTCTATTATTTGTATTTGAAGTGATCATGGAACTGACAAAGCCCGGAAACTTACAAAGCATGACACCACAAGCCCAAAAACTTATGAAGCCCAGCACCTTAAGCCCGGAAACTTACGAAGTCTGACACCTAAAGCCTGAAAGCTTATGAAGCCCGGCTCTCAAGCTCGGAAACTTACGAAGCCTGGCACCTTAAGCTCGGAAACAAACGAAGCCTAGCACCTCAAGCCCAGAAACATACGAAGCTTGGCACTTCAAGACTGGAAACTTAAGAAGCCCAGCATCTCAAGCTGGGAGCCTTAGCACCATGCACCAAAGTCGGGAAACTACTGAAATGCCGCACCTACTGCCATCCTCATAGTTCGAAGATGTCAGCGAGACACCCCAAAAGTTTCGCCATCTGTCGTCTAACTCACAGCTCGGCACCATAAACCAGGAAACTCCCGAAGCCCCACACCTACTGCTGTCCTCACAGTCCGGAGATATCAACGAGACACCACAAAAGTTCTACCATCTACTGCCTAACTCACAGCTCGGCACCTCAACCCTGGAAACTTCAGAAGCCCCACATCCACCATCGTCCTCATAGTCCGAAGATGTCAGCGAGACACTCTAAAAGTTCAACCATTTATCGCCTGACTCACAACTCGGCACCTAAAGCCGGGAAGCTCCTGAAGCCCTACATTCAAGCCACTAGATGCCCAATTCGATGATGGCAAAGTATGGCACTCCTGAAGGCCCACACTCACCTGGCTAGACTCAGAACCAGTGAGGACAATTTTGAGACTCCACAAGTCAAGTGCCCAAACTTGATGGTCTCCCAAGGCCGCTCAAGTGATGTGGGATGACTTTAAGATTGCTAATCTGTTGCTCAGGTGGTTACCCAAGAGGGGGGGTGAATTGGGTCTATTAAAAAATTGAAGCAAGTAATGTGCAATTCAAAATCCTTTGCAAGTGATAGGTGCTGTGATAGAGTTATAAAATGCAAAAGCTAAACAGAGTCAAGAAAGCACAACCCAAACACACCAAATTTATAGTGGTTCGGAGCAACCCAGCTCCTATGTCCACTACCCAAGATACCACTTGGAATTTCTACTATATTCATACCTGAATACAGTAGGATTATTTTAAAGGATCACAATCCAAAACCTTTACACTTTGGTTTTACGGGATCATCAATGAAAACCCAGCACCCTTTGGTTTTAATAGGCTCACCAAAGAAATCCAACTTGGTTTTCACAAGATCACCAAGAACCTAACCCTTGGTTTTAATAAGGCTCACCAAGAACCTATTTGGTTTTTCAATCATGCTCACTAATAACCTAACAATTCAAAGATTGAATTGAAAATAAATGCAACAAGAATGACAAACTTAATTTGCCGGATAATTATCGGTGCAGCTTGTTGGAAGTCCACTTGGATGCACTTGAATAAGCTTTAATTACTTCAGTGGCTTCTTCAAAAAGTTGTTTCAAGCTTCAGAATAGAGTTGGTGAAGACTTGAAAGCTTGACTTGAATGCTCTTGTGCCCTTTTGCTATTGGTTTATGGGATATTCAATGAAGCTCACTTTTCTTTTTAAGAATTCACTAATAACTTCACTTCAAGAAAGTTCAAATCCTTCAAATTTAAAGTCTTCCATCTTTCCAAGGCAGTTATAGCCATTGTAGACCATTGGAGAATGATTTTTGACCGTTGGAGCACCTTTTAGCATTCAAAAATAAATTCTGGAACTAGCCGTTGGATATTTGAAAGCGGCATTCGAGTTGGCTCGGATTCCTTCGAGTCGGCTCGGATCCTTCGAGTCGATAGATCATGTTGCCAAATCTTTAATGCAGTCAGCTCTTTGTCTTAGGGTGCAAAATATCACTCTGGATGAGTCGGCTTTTTGTAGCTCAGGTCGGCTCGAACTTAAATCTTGAAAATCTTGAACTCGAGGAGTCGGCTCTTTTCAGCTTGGGTCGGCTCTTCTTCTCAGGTTCAATAAACCTCACTCTAGAAGGGTCAGCTCGATGCAGTTCGGGTCGGCTCGCTTTCTCAGGCTTTCAGAATTAGGTCTGGCAGATTCGACTCTTTTTGGTTCGGGTCGGCTCGCCTGGCTGTTCTCAGAAATCTTCAAGAAATGGACTCTAGAGGAGTCTGCTCGGACTGATTCCAGTCGACTCGGATTCACTAGAGTCAGCTCGCTTTCCATCGAGTCAGCTTGGATTGCTATGTTCCAGAATCCTTGCTGCGTGCTAGTAAGCAGAGTCGTCTCTTCATTAATTGGGGTTGGCTCGAGTGTCTTCTTCAGGATTTTTATAATTGAACTTGAAGAAAACTCTCACCAACTCTTTTACAATTGCACATAATACCAACTCAAACTAAAATTCATGGCACACACACTCACAGAAGTAACCCTTTCAGTTGATTTTTCTTAGCATTTTGATTAGGATCTTCTTTACACAAATATTTACAACACAACTCAACCGAGAAAACAGAAGTGTAGGAGTTGAAGTTTGAACATATTATTTGTTGGAAATTGTGTCCCAAAGCCAATCGCCTAGGTTGTAGGCGGTTGTGCTAAGTATTGTATTCATTTTATGAATTAATGAAATATTATTTTTGGCAGCTCATCACATACTTAATTTTCCCGAAATGAACTCTTTCCATGTGATGAAGTCCTTAGGACTACACTGACTTCGATACAGAGAGGATGTATCGAGTAGTCCTTAAATCCTGTTCACAACCAAAGGATATATTGTACTGGACAGCAATATATCAAGTATAGGTTGTTGTAGTTCACATCGTTTGGTTGTCCTCTTGACCAAAATGAGTGTGGTGACACTGATGTGATCTGCAAGTGGGATATTTGATATCTCATTGAACGTGACTCCGTGCAGTCCCTTTCTGCCAAAGGGATGTGATCTGCAAGTGGGATATTTGATATCTCATTGAACGTGACTCCGTGCAGTCCCTTTCTGCCAAAGGGATACTCACGATTGGATATGGATATAAGTGTCCCTCTGACCTGAGATCATCATGGTAGCTTGCAAGCAACTCCCTGTGCTTTGGTGTCGGACTACCCGGATTTTTAATTCGGTGACGGAAGGTTTCTGGGTACAGGCAAGTACTTGTGGAGCAGTGATGGACCAAGATGGAATTAACCTATCCAAACAGTTTGGATTGAATGTCTCCCTGCATCTCAATTTAGCAAATCCTCGGCCGAGGTAGTCCTAGTGAAGAGTCACTGGGCTTGCGAGGTTGAGACACGTAGTCGACTGACACAGTCTGGGTTGGCAGCCCAATCTCAATCGTCCTGAGCAATAGAGGTCAAAAGGATGAATTATACGGTAACCATATGCCAGAGGTTCGATAGTTTGCTCCCGCATCTTCGACCTATCCGGATGCCGGGACCCATTGCTAGATGGTTTCCTGTGCTGGTACTAAAAATTGTTCTAGTGCTACCGTTTAGGTTCGAACCTATGAGGTCACACGCCATAGAGGATAACTCTCTGATCCGGATACCGATTACGATTGGAAATCATCTCAGTTTTATGGTCACAGTATTTTTGAGCACTCTTTTCCCCATCATGCCCTTGTCTGTGTCGATCGGAAATTATTCCGGGTTGACCAGCTCTACGCCAGGATTTTTCTAAATCAGTTTTGAACTGATTCGGAGTTCGTTTAGGTCTCCAATTGGTTGTGAACCAATTGAACCAATTTATGTTTTGGGCTTGGACCGGTTCAATTGAATTGAACCAAGTGGTTTTATTGGTTTTGGGCCGGTTGATTGAACCGACATTTTTTTTTATTTCTCTTGGACCGGTTCTCACAGTGTTTTTGACGTTGTTGAATCTTCCTTCGTTGGAATTTTTTTCCAACCGCTGGGAGTGGAACTCCAAGCGTTGGTAGGCCCAACGTTTGAACTTATTCCAAGCGTTCAATACCACTCCTGGACGTTTCTTCCCTTCCCTCCACCCCCTATTTTATTCACTCTTTAATCCATGTTAATGGCTGTTAATTGGGTGATTAACAGCTGCTGCAGCCTCCCAGCCTCTTCACCTCACCGTCTCTCCACCACCCTCTCTATGCTGCCTATTTATACAACCCATTGCTGTCCCTATTAAAGAAGATCAGAAAATCCATCGTGAGAACCAAGAAAAGGCAACAAAATTCTTTGTACTTTGAGAGATTGAGAGACGCTGGTTGAGAACTTAGTGATTTCTCTTTTAGGCTGGGTTTAGGAGGGTGTGAGGGAGTGTTTTCCCATTGTTTCAAGTGCTCCAAAAATCCCTGCTGCAGCAATTTTGTTTTGCTGCAGCAACCTATGACCGTGAACCATCTTCCGGCGGCTAGCAGCGCGTGTGGAGAGGGATCGGAGAGCCCCGGGTGTGTCTTCCCTCTAGAGGGAGTATTCTTCTACTCCTCGGAGCAAACCATGCGAGCCGGGATCACTCCAGTTGCCCGAAATCCAACGACGAAGACAGCTACTCTGTTCTGCTTCCATTTTCGTGCAGCAGATTTTGGCGAATTTTTACGATTTATTGGCTTAGTTTTTCTTGCAGAACCCAGTGCCAAATCGAAGAGGACTTCCTTAAGAATCTACAGCTCAAATTTGGGAGCGATCGGAGGTCCGGAAGGTGGCATTCCGGGGACTTTTCGGAAGCCCAGTTTTCAGCCCAAGGTGGAAGACGACTGAAATAACTTTATTCCAGTTATTCCAGTCTATTCCAGGTTTATCCTAGACTTATTCCAGTTGGGAATAAGGTATGTTTTTGGGTTTTAATTTCGGTGCATGTGTAAATCTAGATTTATTAAAATGTTTATAAATATTATATGTCCCGTATCATGCCAATACATGCATCTTGCATATGCTAGATCCTGTGCGGAGTAGGTATTTTCCGTATTTATTAAAAATATTTTAAAATCTTACCTATTCCCTGTGCTATTGCATGCTTAGCGTAGGCACCTGCCACCACATTTTTACTTTCAGTGGTATCAGAGCCAGGTTCTAGAGTAACATATCTTAATGCATGTATAGTAGATTAAATTGTTTAATCTTGGGATTAGAGAGTACTTTTAGGAACCTAGTTGAGACCTTCACCATGGCCGTGTGTCTTTGACACGATGCGGTTCGTCTGTGTTGGCCTCTTCAGAAGGATCCTTTAAGGATATCAAAAAGAAATTAAATTTTTTTTTTATAAATTTGGCATGATTTATAATTTTGTTATTTGGGTCATATAATATTTATAAAAGTATAAATCTAGATATGATGCATAATTTAAGATGTAAAATTGTTTTACATAGAAACTTAATTAAAAAATATTTTAATTAAGTATCTGGCTTAATAAAAAATTTTTAGGTTTATGAAATCTAATAAAATTTGCATAAGCCAAATTGGGTTAATTGGGTTAGCTGATTAGTTGGGTCCATTACTGGGTTAGACCTAAGTTTATTTGAACCGGATTAAAAGAAGATTAAACAAAAGTTGTTTAAGGTCTTTCTTTAGAACTATCTAATAGTTAGATTAGTTGATCCATTCATCTAAAATGGATCCAATTAGTGGCTCAGTGGACGCCCGAGTCTTTAGGCTAGTCTGATCGAGTCTAGTAAACCGACTGGTGTCGAGGTAGGTTTGGCAATTGTGATCATGGTTGTATGAGGCTACCTCTTTCCTGGCCAACTTGGTTAGTGTCTAGGAAAGATGGTTAATGGCGGATACTCACCCATGATCTCACCTACCTGGCTAGTCGAGTCGACCAGAACTGATTGGAAAAGCTCAATGACTTGAGTTAACCCATGTCACCCAGGTTGATCGGTCTGACTGATCAATAGGTGCCCATGGATCAATTGTTGATTTAATTCAACCCTCTTGGAATCTGATTGATTTAGTGGGAGGATGATCCATGTCCTTACCTTTTTCTTCTGTCACAAAAAAAAAAAAAATTTCTCTAAAAATTATTAGGTCCTTAAAAAGACTAAGTCAAGGAGTTGACAGTGTCTTAGCCTCCCATTAAGTTGGATAGAAATGTGTCCACTAGCTTGGTGTGCATCGGCAGTTCCATAGAACGGGTGTACATCCGGCGACTGGAATTTCTATCTGATCGATGATGGTTCAGTGCAACCTCTTTAACGGGACCAGGTGGGCCGGCCATAGTCGGGCTTGGTCTTTAGTTAGCTGGAAGCATTGGATTAGTCATTTTAATGGTTGGACCTAACCAGAGACCTGCAATAGGAGGCCCCTAGGCCGATTGGGGTGTTCTCTGGGACAAAATAAAATACTGAAAATTGTTTAGGGAAACAATTGGTTTACGAACCTACCTTTAGGCTCGTATGGGTGAGCCGGCCATAGTCGGGCTCATGCGTGGCCTATTGGATTTCAGTACCCACTTGAAAAGTGTTTTCACGGATTGGAGTTAGAGGCTACCAATATGAAAAATTAGTGGGAGAAACCTTTAGACTAAAGTCCAAGTCTTTTGGTTAATTTATTAATTCATACACTAATAGGTCTTATTTTCTTTTCAGATGTCTTCAAATTTATCTCTCCGGTCACTTCTCGATAACGAGAAGTTAAAGGGTCACAACTTCGATAGTTGGTATCGAAAGTTGAGAATAGTTCTGGAGCACGAACGGATCCTGTATGTGATAACGGATCCGGCACCTGAAATCCCTCCCGCTAATGCACGGAGTGCGGTCAGAGATGCTTATCTGAAGTGGGTCTCTGATCGGACTACTGTCCGTTGTGTTATGCTAGCGGCGATGAACGACGAGTTCACTCGCAAATTTGAGGAGGCCCAACCTGATGAAATCCTTCAAAAGTTGAAGGAATCCTTCGGCACCCCGGATGATGTAGAACGGTACAAAGTGTCTTGTGCCATCTACAACTCTAAGATGCCGAATGGCGGTTCAGTCACTGATCATGTATTGTACATGATCGAGTTGATTGAAAAACTGGACAAACTCGGATGCCCCTTGCACGAGTAGCTCGGCAAGGATGCGATCCTGAATTCTCTTCCCTCCTCCTATCTTGACTTTCTTGATCATTATAGAATGAACAAACCTGCAGTTAACTACCATGGTCTTTTGGGGTTGCTGCAGACTTTCGAGAAAGACCACCAACTGAATAAGGGGGTGGTGAATTTAGTGGGAGGAGGTAGAGGTCGTCGTCCCTTTAAGAAAGGGAAGAAGAAAATAAATAAAAAGGGAAAGAAGGTGCAGAATGCTCCTGGCCCGAGTCAGACCAAGAAGTTTAAGGCTGATCAGTCTTCTGCAGAGTGCTTCCACTGCAAGAAGAAGGGACACTGGAAGAGGAACTGTCCTTTTTATATAGCGTCCCTTGATCCGAACAGGCCGAGAAAGCAGAAGTCTGCTGGACAAGGTATTTATATGATAAGACCTTGTAATTACTCAATTGTTGATACTGCTAACTGGGTATTGGATACTGGTAGTCCAATTCATGTTTGTAATTTGTTACAGGGACTTCAAGTTAGCAGAAGATTTGAAGATGAAGAACAGTTTCTGAGCGTCGGGAATGGAAATCGTGTTTCAGTACTGGCGGTTGGAGTCCTGCATCTTGTCTTTGAGTCTTTTACTATCGAACTAGTCGACTGTCACTATTGTCCTAGTTTCATTATGTGCATAATCTCTGTAGGCCTTTTGGCCAGTTGTGGTTTTGAACTATCAATAAAAGAAGATTTTTGCAATGTTATTTTGAATAACTCTGTTATAATGAAAGCTAGATTAAATAATGGCATATACGTACTATCAAGGCCTGTTAGTGTAATGTACATTTCTAGCAAACGTCCAAGGTTAGATAATATCAACGATTTGTATCTTTGGCACTGTAGGCTAGGTCATATTAACCAAAATAGAATAAACAAGATGCGAGGAGATGGACTCCTCAAGGTCAGTGATTCTGAATCACTGCCCACTTGTGAATCTTGTTTACTTGGTAAAATGACCAAGTCACCTTTTACTGGAAAAGGTGAACGAGCTACAGAACTTCTAAGTCTAATACATACTGATGTATGTGGACCGATGACAGTTAGTGCTAGAGGAGGATACAAATATTTCATTACTTTTATAGACAACTTTTCAAGGTTCGGTTATGTCTTTTTAATGAGACATAAGTCTGAGTCGTTTGAAATGTTCAAACGATACCGTAATGAAGTAGAAAAGCAAACTGGAAAAAGTATTAAAACCCTTTGATCTGATCGAGGTGGCGAATATTTATCTGGTGCTTTTTTGACATATCTTGAGGAGAATGGAATTCTCTCTCAGTGGACTCCTCTAGGAACACCACAGTTGAATGGTGTGTCCGAAAGGAGGAATCGAACCTTGTTGGACATGGTTCGATCCATGATGGGCTTTGCAACTCTGCCGCTATCCTTTTGGGGATATGCGCTTCTGACAGCCTGTTACTTAATAAATAATGTTCCAAGTAAATCTGTTGTCTTCACTCCGTATGAGATGTGGAATGGACGTAAACCATCAATCTCACACCTTCGGGTCTAGGGTTGTCCGGCTTACGTAAAGTGTTTAGACTCAGACAAACTTGGTCCTAGGTCTGATCGGTGTTTATTTGTTGGTTATCCTAAGGAAACCAAAGGGTATTTCTTCTATTTGGAGAATGAACAAAAGGTGTTCGTTGCTCTTAGAGCTATCTTTTTGGAAAAGGAGTTCCTTGGAGAAGGAACTATAGCCTCTAAGATTGAACTTGATAAAGTTCAGCCAATAGAAGAACCTACACACTCTAAGGACATCATAGAACCGGCTGTGATTGAATCACACCCAGAACCCATTAGGAGATCCGGTAGAATACCACGTCAGCCGGACAGATACTACGGTTTCTTGGTCCGGGACGGCGATCCCATTGAGCTCGATGAGAACAATGAGGATCCGATCACCTATATGGATGCACTTCAGAGATCTGACTCTGAGGCATGGCTTGGAGCCATGCGATCCGAAATAGAGTCCATGGAAATCAACAATGTTTGGACATTGGTTGATCCGCCTGAAGGAATAAAACCCATCGGGTGTAAATAGATCTTCAAGAGGAAAAAGGGCGCAGATGGGAAGGTAGAGACCTATAAAGCCCGTCTGGTTGCCAAGGGGTATCGTCAACGATATGGTATCGATTATGACGAGACTTTCTCCCCTGTGGCAATGCTCAAGTCCATTCGGATCATGCTTGCTTTGGCAGCATATTTTGATTACGAGATCTGGCAGATGGATGTCCGAACCGCTTTTCTAAATGGGGAGCTGGAAGAGGAGGTGTATATGATACAGCCTGAAGGGTTCATATCCACAGATGAATCAAAAGTATGCAAGTTGCAGAGGTCCATTTATGGACTCAAGCAAGCATCTCGAAGTTGGAACTTAAGGTTTGATAGGTGTATCAAATCGTACGGCTTCGTTAAGAATAGAGAAGAACCGTGCATCTATAAATGGGTTAATGGTTCTGTGATTGTATTCCTAGTATTGTATGTTGACGGCATTCTCTTAATCGAGAATGACGTCGCAGCATTACAAGGAATAAATGTCTGGTTATCATCTCAGTTCTCCATGAAGGACTTGGGTGAAGCTTCTTACATACTAGGTATGAAGATCTATAGAGATAGATCCAAGGAGTTTTTGGGATTGTCCCAGTTTATGTACATAGACATCGTGCTGAAACGATTCAGCATGGAAAATTCCAAGAAAGGCTATCTTCTGATAGGTTCTGGAATTACTCTTTCCAAGAAGGATTGTGCGACAACTCCTGAGGAAAGAGAGCGCATGAGTAGAGTACCTTATACTTCTGCAGTAGGCTCTATCATGTATGCTATGACTTATACTAGACCAGATGTGGCATACTCACTAGGAGTAGTGAGTAGATACCAGTCTGACCCAGGTGAGGCGCATTGGAAGGTGGTTAAGTCCATCCTCAAGTATTTAAGAAACACTAAAGATCAATGGCTGATTAATGGAGAACCTGACTTGAAACTTGTGGGGTACACTGACTCCAGTTTCTAGTCAGATAGAGATGATAGCAAGAGTGTGTTAGGGTTTGTATTTACCCTGAACGGAGGAGCGGTCTGCTGGAAAAGTTCCAAGCAGGCAACTGTTGCAGACTCGGTATGCGAAGCAGAATACATTGCAGCATCAGATGCGGCAAAGGAAGCTGTATGGTTGCGGAAGTTCCTTGGAGAGCTAGGGGTGGCACCTTCCCTAGATGATACTGTTCCGATGTACTGTGACAGCACTGGAGCCATTGCTCAAGCTAAGGAGCCAAAAGCTCATTACCGCACCAAGCACATTTTGCGGCGCTACCACCTCGTACGAGAAATCGTGGAGCGAGGCGACATCAATCTTCTGAAGATCGATGGAAAAGAAAATCTGGCCGACCCCTTCACTAAAGCCCTCGGAATAAAAGAGTTTGACTATTGTAAAAGGAAAATGGGTATTAGATACTCTTCTGATTGGCTTTAGTACAAGTGGGAGTTGTTGGGAATTGTGTCCCAAAGCCAATCGCCTGGGTTGTAGGCGGTTGTGCTAAGTATTGTATTCATTTTATGAATTAATAAAATATTATTTTTGGCAGCTCATCACATACTTAATTTCCCCGAAATGAACTCTTTCCATATGATGAAGTCCTTAGGACTATACTGACTTCGATACAGAGAGGATGTATCGAGTAGTCCTTAAATCCTGTTCATAACCAAAGGATATATTGTACTGGACAGCAATATATCAAGTATAGGTTGTTGTAGTTCACATCGTTTGGTTGTCCTCTTGACCAAAATGAGTGTGGTGACACTGATGTGATCCGCAAGTGGGATATTTGATATCTCATTGAACGTGACTCCATGCAGTCCCTTTCTGCCAAAGGGATACTCACGATTGGATATGGGTATAAGTATCCCTCTGACCTGAGGTCATCACGGTAGCTTGCAAGCAACTCCCTGTGCTTTGGTGTCGGACTATCCGGATTTTTAATCCGGTGATGGAAGGTTTCTGGGTACAGGCAAGTACTTGTGGAGCAATGATGGACCAAGATGGAATTGACCTGTCCAAACAATTTGGATTGAATGTCTCGCTATATCTCAATTTAGCAAATCCTCGGCCGGGGTAGTCCTAGTGAAGAGTCACTGGGCTTGCGAGGTTGAGACACGTAGTCGACTGACACAGTTTGGGTTGGCAGCCCAATCTCAGTCATCCTGAGCAGTAGAGGTCAAAAGGATGAATTATACGGTAACCATATGCCAGAGGTTCGATAGTTTGCTCCCGCATCTTCGACCTATCCGGACGCCGGGACCCATTGCTAGATGGTATCCTGTGCTGGTACTAAAAATTGTTCTAGTGCTACCGTTTAGGTTCGAACCTATGAGGTCACACGCCACAGAGGATAACTCTCTGATCCGGATACCGATTACAATTGGGAATTGTCTCGGTTTTATGGTCACAGTATTTTTGAGCACTCTTTTTCCCATCATGCCCTTGTCTGTGTCGACCGGAAAATGTTCCGGGTTGACCAGCTCTGCGCCAGGATTTTTCTGAATCAGTTTTGAACTGATTCGGAGTTCGCTTAGGTCTCCAATTGGTTGTGAACCAATTGAACCAATTCATTTTTTGGGCTTGGACCGGTTCAATTGAATTGAACCAACTGGTTTTATTGGTTTTGGGCCGGTTGATTGAACCGACATTATTTTTTATTTCTCTTGGACCGGTTCTCACGGTGTTTTTGACGTTGTTGAATCTTCCTTCGTTGGAATTTTTTTCCAACCGTTGGGAGTGGAACTCCAAGCGTTGGCAGGCCCAACGTTTGAACTTATTCCAAGCGTTCAATACCACTCCTGGACGTTTCTTCCCTTCCCTCCACCCCCTGTTTTATTCACTCTTTAATCCATGTTAATGGCTGTTAATTGGGTGATTAACAGCTGCTGCAGCCTCCCAGCCTCTTCACCTCACCGTCTCTCCACCTCCCTCTCTATGCTGCCTATTTATACAACCCATTGCTGTCCCTGTTAAAGAAGATCAGAAAATCCACCGTGAGAACCAAGAAAAGGCAACAAAATTCTTTGTACTTTGAGAGGTTGAGAGACGCTGGTTGAGAACTTAGTGATTGCTCTTTTAGGCTGGGTTTAGGAGGGTATGAGGGAGTGTTTTCCCATTGTTTCAAGTGCTCCAAAAATCCCTGCTGCAGCAATTCTGTTTTGCTGCAGCAACCTGTGACCGTGAACCATCTTCCGGTGGATAGCACCGCGTGTGGAGAGGGATCGGAGAGCCCCGGGCATGTCTCCCCTCTAGAGGGAGTATTCTTCTACTCCTCGGAGCAAACCACGCGAGCCGGGATCGCTCCAGTTGCCCAAAATCCAACGACGAAGACAGCTACTCTGTTCTGCTGCCATTTTCGTGCAGCAGACTTCGGCAAATTTTTACGATTTATTGGCTTAGTTTTTCTTGTAGAAACTAGTGCCAAATCGAAGAGGACTTCCTTAAGAATCTACAGCTCAAATTTGGGAGCGATCGGAGGTCCGAAAGGTGGCGTTCTGCGGACTTTTCGGAAGCCCAGTTTTCAGCCCAAGGTGGAAGATGACTGGAATAACTTTATTCCAGTTATTCCAGTCTATTCCAGGTTTATCCCAGACTTATTCCAGCTGGGAATAAGGTATGTTTTTGGGTTTTAATTTCGGTGCATGTGTAAATCTAGATTTATTAAAATATTTATAAATATTATATGTCTTGTATCATGCCAATACATGCATCTTGCATATGCTAGATCCTGTGCGGAGTAGGTATTTTCCGCATTTATTAAAAATGTTTTAAAATCTTACCTATTCCCTGTGCTGTTGCATGCTTAGCGTAGGCACCTGCCACCACATTTTTACTTTCATTATTCATCCTACAAAAACTTGTCAAACACTTAAAGAGTTGTCAGAAATAAATGTACATGCTCCAATGTTTGGTTATTATCAAAATCATTTATGGGGTCAACAATCTCTCCCTTTTTGATGATGACAAAACACTGGGCATGAAAAATTCTTTACAATTTACATGCATAACAATATTAGAAAATTAAATATTCACATGTATCAGAGCTAATGGAATTAGTAAGTAAGTATCAGAGCTCAGTAGATGATATCATTGTATATCATCAAAATATTGAACTTCTCATGCTTCAAGATATTCTAATTAGCACAAAACATGGAGTATCAGAGTTCCAAAATGAAATTGACAGAATTAACATCAATATATAGCATGCAATAGTAATCAGAGCATTAAGATAATAATTAGAGCAAGATCATTTCAAGAGAATCTCCCCCTTTCTCTAGATTCTAAAGTAGTTTAAGCAGTGCTATTATTTATCATTTTTGTGCTCCCCCTTTTTTACTATTTTCATGCACTTTAAAAGTAGTTGGTAGGAAACTCAACATATATACTATTTTCATTCTTTTCAAATTTCTCTCATATTTCAAAATTCTACCCCTTTTTGTCAATTAATCAAAGAGGTGATTTCGAATAAAGCTCAGATTTTAAAATAGATTGAGAAAGTTTTTAATATTTGTTTGAGATAATGTCACATTCTCAACTTGGAAATTCTAATTAAAATTTCATTATAGTTGTACTATAACAAGTGCAAAGATTGAATCATTGTACACGATAGTGAATAAAATCAAAAGATACTTCATTGATAAGATTTTCACATAAGTTCAAAATACAAGTACATTCATATTGCAAAAAAAAGTATAACATTGATAATTTCAGAACCAACCCAAAGAGTAACAAAAGGATCTATTATTCTTCTTCTTCTTCATTAGAAGAAAAGGAGCCAACCTCTATAACTCTATCAGAGGTCTTAGTTTTCAAGGGTTTAAACCTTAAATCCCTGATTCTAGTTCTAACAGGGGCTCTAAGAACATTAGTGTTCTTGGTTTTGGGTTGTTTAGTAGGTTTAGGTGGATCAAACAACGGAATAGGAGCAGGAAAGTCAAGTGATACCTTGATGATCTATTTAGGAGCATCTTTAGTGGGAATGGTTTCCTTTTGTGATTGCAGTATGATGCTTCTGATTTCTTCCTTGAAGTCCTCCGTTTCCTTTTCCACTTTTTGCTAATGAAGCTCTTGTTCGGATCTTAATTTGTGCAAACTAATGTCAGCTAATTTTCTGATTTGCTTAATTGCAGAATCCATATGATCAATCAAAGAGTTGGAGATAGCTTTCATCTTTTGAAATATCATATTTTTTAGGTTTGATGGAGTAACCATTATTTCTTCAGTCCCTTCTTCATCAGCAGCTTCATTTTCTTCAGAAGTGGTAGTAGCGACCTGACTAGGCATCTTCTTTATCCATTCTCCTTCTTGTAACTTGTATCCCATTCTTTTTAGTGAATTAAAGGAGTAGATATCAAAGTGGTGTAATGGCTTGCCTATTTTATTTGATAAGTCAACTCCTGCTTCTTCAAATAATAAAGTGAAGACCATACCGTAGGGTAGACAGGCTTTGACCTTTCTTGCTGCTTCAATCATTTGGATCATCATTATATAGGGAAGGCTGAGAGGCTTTTCTTCAATTAAGTGTCCCATAATTGTCATATCCTTCTCACTGACCCAATCAAAGTGGCCAGTTCTTGGAAGAAATATTATACTGATCATATTGTGTAGCAGCCTCATTTCCTTCAATAGTAGATTGGCTTGTATATATTGGATTATGCTCATATCTTCTTTTTCCAAAATTAATTTTAGAATGTGTTCTTTGTCTGGTGGAAGAAGTTCAGTAACACCGTTCATTGGCATTTGCAGTAATCTGTCCAATCTTTCTTTATCTACTATAACTGTCTTCCCCTAGACTGTAGATTCCAAATGAAATTCTTTAATGATAAGGTTTTCAAAAAACATTCGTACCAGTGAAGGGTAGGTCAATATATCCAAGAAACAGAAATGCTTCCACCCCTGACTCTCTATCCAGTTTCCGATTTTCATTCCCATTTCTTCTAGGAATGTAAAGTCGATCATTCTTCTGCAGGTGACAGGACGATTGATCATTGAGACATGCTGTCCGGGAGGAGGAGTTACTTCATCTTACTGGACTGGAGCAAACTTTTTTTCTCTTTTCCTTTCTTTCTTTTGCATCTGTGTTGCGAGCACTTGATTCATCGATTTGAAGAACCTTCTTCGTAGATCTTCGAGGAGCCATTGTAGAGTGATTAATGAATTTTAGGCTCTAGTGAATGATTTTTGGGAGAAAGATAAAGCTTTCGAGGGAAGTGGAGTGTGTTCAAAGTAAAGTAAAAGAGTGAAGTACTTAGGAAAGATAGTTTAGAACTTTTTAAATAGCGATTTCTTGACTTTCGTGTCAGCTCGCTCAGCCCTAAAAATATCCGAGTCGGCTCAACTAGAGCGAACTCAAAATAGCCAGAACACCGAGTCAGCTAAGCAAAGACTTAGTCAGCTTGACCAGAGCAAGAGTACGAGACTCAGATATTCGAGCTGGCTTGACCAAAGCAAAATTGCTCGAGTCGACTCAAACCAAAACTTTCCACATGAAATCAAATAATTTTGAAATTGAATTCAGTATACTGAAAATTCAAGGAAAGTTGTTCAATAAATCATGAAAAACTGTAGGAGGTTTTCTAGATAATTTTTCCTTAGTTCATGAAGGAAATTAGTTTTACTAGATCTAGAAAGGATAACATAGCCCTAATTCTCCTCTAAGCAACACAAATCTATCCTGATTTAGTGGCTTGGTAATGATGTCAGCTAGTTATTTTTCTGTTAGGATAAATTCTAGTTCTATGTCACCATTCAAAACATGGTCTCTAATGAAATGATGTCTAATCTCTATGTGCTTAGTCCTAGAATGCTGAATAGGATTTTTGGTTATATTTATAGCACTTGTGTTATCACACATAATAGAAATTTTGCAATGAGAAATACCAAAATCTACTAGTTGTTATTTAATCCACAATACTTGCGCACAACAACTACCTGCAGCAACATACTCTACCTCAGCAGTAGAAAGTGCTATCGAGTTTTGTTTCTTACAGTGCCATGAGATTAAATTCAATCCTAGAAATTGACAAGTACCACTAGTGCTTTTTCTATCTATTTTACAACCATCATAATCAGCAACAAAAAATCTGATTAAATTTAAAGATGATTCTTTCGAAAACTAAAGACCCAGATTACTTGTGCTTTTCAAATATTTTAATATTCTTTTAATAGTAAGCATATGTGTTTCTTTGGGATTACATTGAAATCTAGCACATACACATACACTATACAAGATATCTGGTCTACTTGCAGTTAAATATAATAAGGATCCGATCATATCTCGATATAGCTTTTGGTCAACATTAGATCCACTTTCATCTTTGTCCAATTTGCAGGTTGGACTCATGGGTGTATTCATTTGTTTGCTCATCTCCACACCAAACTTCTTGATGATTTATTTGGTGTTTTTGGATTGGTTAATGAAGATCCCTTCCTTTGTTTATTTTACTTGAAGTCTGAGGAAGAAATTCAGTTCACCCATTAGGCTCATTTCAAATTTTTCCTGCATTAGCTTAGCAAATTCTTCATAAAAACTTTCATTAGTTGCACCAAAAATAATATCATCAACATAGATTTATACAACTAACATATCATTATTTTTTTTTTTAATGAAAAAAGTTTTATCAACATTTACTCTTGAAAAATAATTTTCAATTATGAAAGTGCTAAGTCTATCATACCATGCTCTAGGAGCTTGTTTCAAACCATATAAAGCTTTATTCAGTTTAAACACATGGTTCAGAAAAGCATGATTTTAAAAACCCGGTGGTTGTTCTAAAAAAACTTGTTCGGCGATAAAACCATTTAAAAATGTACTTTTCACATCCATTTGAAAAAGTTTGAAATTCATGTAGCAAGCAAATGCAAAAAGTAATCTAATGGTTTCTAATATTGCTACAGGTGCATAAGTTTCATCAAAATCTATACATTCTTGATTATATCCCATAGCTACTAATCTAGCTTTGTTTCTAATGACATTTCCTTGTTCATCTAATTTGTTCCTATAGACCCATTTGGTTCCTATAATTGGGTGGTTTTTGGATCTATCAACTAGTGTCCAAACTTTGTTTCCTTCAAACTAGTTCAGTTCTTCATGCATGGCTAACATCCAGTTTGGGTCATTTTCTACTTCTTCTAAGGTGTGAGGCTCTACTTGAGATATAAAGGTTAGGTAATCATGTGCAATCCTATATGCAGACCTAGTCCTTATACCTTGAGAAGGATCACTAATAATTAATTCTTTATGATGGGAAGTAGCGTACCTTCATTCGGTTGGTAGATCGGTATGTTCCTTACTTATCTTTTCTTCTCCTTCTTTAACTTGTCTTTCTTGAATACTCATGTCTTCCATCTCCTTTTGAATGGTACCTGCATCATTATCAATGCACTCATCTTTTCTAGATGGGGATGGGTTAGTTTCATAAAAAATGACATGCATCGAGTCTTCAACAGTAAGAGTCCTTTTATTAAAAACCATATATTCTTTGCTATGTAGTGAATAACCAAGGAAAATAGCTTCAGCAGATTTAGCATCAAACCTTCCTAGATTATCCTTATCATTGTTAAGTACAAAGCATTCGCATCCAAATACATGGAAATAATTTATATTAGGTTTCTTTTCATTCTAAAGCACATAGAGGGTTTTCTTCAAAATAATACGGATCAAAATATGGTTTAAAATATAATATGCAGTGTTCACTGCTTTTGCCCATATGTACCTTGGAAGATTACCTTCACACAATATTGTTTGGGCAATTTCTTCCAAAATTCTATTTTTTCTCTCTACAACATCATTTTGTTGTGGTGTTCTAAGAGCGGAGATGTTATGATCAATGCCATTTTCCGAACAATAATCATCAAAAAATTGATTTTCAAATTTAGTCCCGTGATCACTCCTAATTGAAATTATAAAAAGATTTTTCTGATTTGAAACCATTTTATGAAATTTTCTAAACATTTTGAAAGTTTCATCTTTGTATGTAATAAACAAAATCCATGTAAATCTGGAAAAATCATCTACAATCACAAGGGCATATTTCATACCTCCTAGGCTTGTGGTCCTAGTTGGTCCAAATAAGTCCATGTGAAGTAGTTCTAAAGGTCTACAAGTTGAAATTAGATTTTTGGATTTAAATCTTTCCCTAGTTTGTTTACCCATATGGCATGCATCATAAACATGATCAAAATCAACTTTGAACTTAGGCATGCCTCTAATAAGATTTTTGGAAATCAACTTGGCAATTGTATGTGTGTTAGAATGACCCAATCTTCTATGCCATAATCAGCAAGACTCCTTGTTCTTAGCATTCATTGCAACCAAACTGGAGCTACTTGACATGGCAAGATCATTTAGATCTACCACATAAATATTTCCTAGTCTGTGTCCAATGAATTTACTACTAGAGTCAAGAGAGTTTGTTACTATACACATAGATGATTCGAAGATAGCTTTGAAGCCTTTATCACATAATTGACTAATACTCAATAGATTGTGCTTCAACTTATCTACTAGCAATACATTTTCAATAAAAGTACAGGGAGTTATTTTGATCATACCAATTTCGATTATTTTTCTTTTTCCATTGTCTCCAAAAGTAACCATACCTCCTTCTTTCATTTCCAGGGTGATAAATTGATCGTTATCACCCATCATATGCCTTAAACAGCTACTATCGAGGTACCATCTTTTCTTTGACTTCTGGGCTGCAAGACATTCCTGCAAGAAAGTCAAGGAGTGCTTTGAGGTACCCAAGCTAACCTAGATCCTTTCAGGTTAGCTGAGGTGGTCCCTTTGGAAACCCAAACTTTTCTTGATGTGCTATGGACATTTTTAATAATATCATAATTGAAAGCTTTATGTCCAGATTTTTTGCAAGCAAAATATCTGATTCTAGAATTTTGAAGTAATTCAGACTTTGAAGTTCTATATGCATGAAGTGCAGAAATAGCAGGTTTTGAAATAAAAGTAGAGTCTTTTATAATAATGGTTATATGAGAAGTAAACTTGGGAACAAAATCTTTCTATTTCATAAATGTAGTAGCTGAAATGTAATTTGAATTTGAAGCTTTAAAACCTATTCCAGCTTTATTTCCAGAAATTCTTTGATCTTTAAGAATTAACTCAAGCTTATTAGAAGATAAAATTAATTTTTCAACAAGTGGCTTGAGTTTTTCAACCTCCTTTTTTAACTCATTATTTTCTTTCATCAAAATATTGTTTTTATCATGAAATTTTCTTTTCTCAAATTTCAATGCATTAAAATTTTCAGAAAAGGTATGAAGTTCTTCTTGCAATAAACTGTTCTTTTCTGAAATCTCATCTTTTTCTTTGAGCAAAGAATTATTGATATGCTTTAATGATCTAATCTTTACTCCTGCCTTTTTAAATTCAGATAATAAATCATGGAATGCAGAATTTAATTCCTCAAAAGTAATTTCAATTTGTGTGTTGGGGGAATTTACCTCATCCTTGAGACCCATTAGACATAAATTTGTTGTTTTCGTGGTCTCTTCTTCATCAGTTGAAGTGGAATCTTCACTATCGCTCCACGTGGCAATCATCGCTTTCTTTTTCTTCTTTTTGAAAAATTTCTTTAATTAAGGATAGTTTGGATAAATGTGTCCCGGTTTCTTACATTCATAACAGGTGGGGACCTGTTCCTTGTCCTTGTCTTTGTCCTTGTTCTTTTCTCTTGATTGTTCTCTTCGTTTATAGAATTTTCTGTTATATCTTCCTTTCTTCTTTTTCATAAACTTTCTAAATCTCCTCATGACCATTGCAATGTCTTCATCTTCAAGATCGTATTCGGAGGAGGTAGAGTCATCTTCCATCTCTTCATCATCTTTTGATTCCAATACAGCTTTGAATGCAATTATTTTTTTCTTTTTCTAATCATCATCCATTCTTTGCTGCATGGCTAGTTCTTGTGTGATGAGAGATCCCATTAATTCATCCATTGATAGAATGTTCAAATCTTTAGCTTCCTAGATGGCAGTGACTTTAGGATCCCATTTATCAGGACGTGATCTCAAAATCTTCTATACTAAATCAGCATTTGAGTATACCATGCCAAGACTTTTTAAACCATTAATAATATCGATGAATCTAGTATACATGGCAGAAATACTTTCATTAGATTCCATTTTAAACAATTTATAATTATGCACTAAAAGATTTATCTTTGAAGTTTTCACTTATGAAGTTCCTTCATAGGTCACTTCAAGTTTATCCCAAATTTTCTTCTCTAAAGAGCAGATGGAAATTCGATTAAACTTGTCTGAATCAAAAGCATAGTAAAGCAAGTTCATTGCTTTGGCAATCAATTCTCCCATCTTCATGTTGTGTTCATCCCAATCCTCTTCAGGCTTAGGGACATCCATGCCATCAATTTTAATCATTGAAACCCATGGCCCTTTAAGAATGTCCTTCCATAATTAAAAATCAGCAGCTTGAATATAGATTTTCATTCGTGCTTTCCAATAGGAATAATTTATGCTTATGAAAAGTGGAGGCCTATTAGTTGATTGGCCTTCAGCCAAAGACGTACTTATGGGATGAGCCATCAATCTTTACTCCAAGATAATCAAAGACACTGCTCTGATACCAGTTATTGTCCAGGTGGCTATCGAAGAGGGGGGGTGAATTGGGTCTATTAAAAAATTGAAGCATGTAATGTGTAATTCAAAATCCTTTGCAAGTTATAGGTGCTGTGATAGAGTTATAAAATGAAGAAGCTAAATAGAGTCATGAAAGCACAATACAAACACACCAAATTTATAGTGGTTCGAAGCAACCCAGCTCCAATGTCCACTACCCAAGATACCACTTGGGATTTCCACTATATTCACACCCGAATATAATAGGATTGTTTTACAGGATCACAATACAAAACCTCTACACTTTGGTTTTACGGGATCACTAAAGAAAACCCAACACCCTTTGGTTTTGACAGGCTCATCAAAGAAACCCAACTTGGTTTTCACAGGATCACTAAGAACCTAACCCTTGGTTTTAATAAGGCTCACCAAGAACCTAATTATTTTTTCAACCGGGCTCACCAATAACCCAACAATCAAAAGATTGAATTGAAAATAAATGCAACAAGAATGACAAACTCAACTTGTCGGATAGTTGCCGATGCAGCTTGTTGGAAGTCCACTTGAATGAACTTGAATAAGCTTTAATGACTTCAGTGGCTTCTTCCAAAAGTTGTTTCGAGCTTCATATTGGAGTGGGTGAAGACTTGAAAGCTTGACTTGAATGTTCTCGTGCTTTTTTGCTATAGGTTGGTGGGATATTCAATGAAGCTCTCTTTTCTTTTTAAGAACTCACTAATAACTTCACTTCAAGAAAGTTCAAATCCTTCAAATTTAAAGTCTTCCATCATCCCAAGGCAGTTATAGCCATTATAGACCGTTGGAAAATGATTTTTGATCATTGGAGCACCTTTTAACATTCAAAAATAAATTCTGGAACTAGCCGTTGGATACCTGAAAGTGGCATTCGAGTCACCTCGGATTCCTTCGAGTCGGCTCGGATCCTTCGAGTCGATAGGTTGAGTCACCAAATCTTCAATGTAGTCAGCTCTTTGTCTTAAGGTGCAAAACATAACTCTGGATGAGTCGGCTCTTTGTAGCTCGGGTCGGCTAAAACTTGAATCTTAAAAATCTTGAACTCGAGGAGTCGGCTCTTTTCAGCTTGGGTTGACTCTTCTTCTCAGGTTAAAAAAACCTCACCCTGGAAGAGTCGGTTTGATGCAGTTCGGGTCAGCTCGCTTTCTCAGGCTTTCAGAATTCGGTTTGGTAGAGTCGGCTCTTTTTGGTTATGGTTGGCTTGCCTGGCTTTTCTCAGAAATATTCAGGAAATGGACTCTAGAGGAGTCAACTCAGACTGATTCCAGTCAACTCAGATTCACTGGAGTCTGCTCGCTTTCCATCGAGTCGGCTTGGATTTCTACATTCCAGGATCCTTGCTGCGTGCCAGTAAGTAGAGTCGGCTCTTCATTAGTTGGGGTTGGCTCGAGTATCTTTTTCAGGATTTTTATAATTGAACTTACAGAAAACTCTCACCAACTCTTTTATAATTTCACACAATACCAACTCAAAATAAAATTCATGGCACACACACTCACAGAAGTAACCCTTTTAATTGATTTTTCTTAGCATTTTGATTGGGTTCTTTACAAAAATATTTACAACACAACTTAACCAAGAAAATAAAAGTGTAGGAGTTGAAGTTTGAGCATGTTATTTATCCTACAAAAACTTGTCAAACACTTGAAGAGTTGTCAGAAATAAATGTACATGCCCTAATGTTTGGTTATCATCAAAATCACTTATGGGGTCAACATAATCATGCAGGAAAAATAGTAAACTAATATTTTTTTATGATTTTTATAATTTTATTTGCAGGCTAGGTTCCCAAAGTAAAATAAGAACTAACATAAGGAGTAGAAATGCAAAGAATCATTGTATCGCAGGCAAACTCATGCAAAATAATAAATTCTAGGACCCGAGAATTGAGAAACTCCCTAATTAGGATAGTTTATCTTCATCAAAACAGATATCAAGAGAATGGAAGGTTTCTTACCAGTCAGAGATTGAAAACTTTGCAGTGGAAAGGAACACTCACACTCTGATTGGAGCTTGGAAGAAGAAGCTTCAGTTCCATAAATTAGATGGCTGATCTGGACTTGGTCTGAAGGCAAGGAAAGCCTCCTTTGAGATGGTGAAACACCTCGGAGATTTTGATTGGGGCAGAAGCTAGGGCATCTTTCTCTGGATGCGGCTGATCTCCTGGGATGCAGAGGGAAGCTAGGGCAGCAGGGGTTCGGCCAAGGGACACAAAAAGAGCACTGAAGAATAAGAACAAAATACAAGAACAAGACAATGTCTCAAACTTTCAGCAAATTGTATTCATAAGTGAAAATTTATTAAAAGAGGAGGAGGGGTGGGGTATTTATAGAGTTTCCATGCCCTCTTAAATAAGGGTTACACTTAGGTTAACAAGCCTTTTTCTAGTTAGATTATACGTCCTTTCCAAGCTAGGTTAGAATTACAAATCACAAAGCAAGTAAAAACATAAATCCTAACAAGGTTAGATGGTGGGGACACCAGAGGCACCAGAATAAGGCAGAGGCTTCTCAACCCTCTGTGGATCACCTAAGATCATTCGAGTCCATTCTAATAAAGCTTAGTTTAACTATGTTGTCCTTATTTGAGTCCTGTATTAGTCAGCTCCTGTTGAGCTAGTCCAGTCCAGTGTTAGTCAGCTCATGTCGAGCTAATTCTAATATTTTTGAGTCCTGTCCAAGTACACTGAAGACTCAAGACCACATCATACAAGTGAAGACCAAGTCTAACCAAATTGAAGACATGGAAGTATAGCCCAAGTCTAACCCAGCTTGAAGATTTGAAGACCCCAGGAGGAAAATTCAGAAACCTTGAAGCCCTGAACCAACCGGAAGCAAACTAGGCCAACCTAGGCCCAGGAGAAAAGCTAGGGCACCAAAGACTTATGGTGAACACCCTTGGTTAGCCACTTAGGGTCACCCCCTTGGCTGACCAATACAAGGAGTGAGGGAGAGTTCTTAGAGATTTTTTCTACCTAATGTTTCCTAATTTTGTAGCTAGGGTTTGAGTAGGAATAAGAGTCCTATGTATTTAATTTTATGTCCTTACTTGGGGCCCAAGACTAAGGGTCTATTTAAAGGACCCTAGTTTCTTGTATGAGACATTGATTATTGATATGAAATTCTATTGAGTTCTTCTATTACTGTGTGCCTCCCTACTGTGTGCATCAAGGGATCCTGTGCGCCTGAAGTTCTACCGAAGAGCTACCCGAAGAAACCCTAGCTGACCAACCACTTTTAAACCTTTTCACCCACATGCCCCTTGCTATTTCCTGAGATTTTTCTTGTTTCCCATCTTGTTTTTCTCACCCCTGATGGTTGTTTGCAGGTCCCTGAGTTCCTACGAATCCAACGACTCCAACCGGGCCACAATCGGACCGTCGAGCAGAAAGCCAAGAATCCACGGGTCTCTGGCTTGGTTTTCCAGGCCTCATCCATCGAGGATGAGTGTTCTCTTCACTACGATCTTCATCAAGCACATCAGATGTTGCCAGGTACACCTCCTCTACCTCCAATAATTATATTATAGAACTTGCCCTAACCGAGGCTTCTCAGTCCCGGTGATCCCTCTTTACTACTTTTCTAGGTCCTAATCTGCATGCGTAGCTTTAAAAATTTATATATAATTATTTACATTATATTTTGATATGATATTCGGGATTTAACATAAAAAAATAATTGCATGCATAGCTGTCCCACATCATTAGACTAGTTTTCTCCTTCTCACTTAAGGACACCTCTTGGACTTGGTCAACACTTCAAGGATGCTTAGAGGGCATGTTGGGCTTCTAGGAGCAGCAAGGGGCTGGCCCAAAGGGGCTTGGGTGCATGGGCTTGGGCCTCTGGAAGCTGGGATGGCCTGGTAGCCTGGTAGCAGGAATATTCTCTACTATCTTGCTTCTTAAGGAATTGGGCTTGGCACCTAGGCTTGATTTCTTTAGGCTAGGATGCAGGTGGACCTATGGAATCATGGATTCCCTAGTTTGGAAATATACTCTGGCATCTGAAAGGGAATCTAGGTATCTGGAAGGAATCAGGATTTCTGGAAGGCATCTTGGATCTTTTGGTGTCACACAAAATCCAATAATCAGATGTAATGGCCTCTAACTCCTGGATGAGGCCTGGTGGAACTCAAAAATAGTGTAACCTCATCTCTTGTACAAAATTTGGACTTACTCTGGACTAATGGCTAAAGTACTAGACTCAAAATTGGACTAAGGTTGAGGTTTGAGACAAATCAACTGACCTCAACTTATTACAGGACTCAATTACAAAACTTCAAAAACTTTGATACATGACTAAGTAAACAATATGAGATCCAGTGATCTATGTCTAATCACGTTGTCCCCACCAATTCTCCCATGGTGGGAGGAACTCGACCCCATCGAGTATGGGTCAATTTGGCACAAGGATGGTCTAGGTTGAAGCACTGCAGATCTGCACCAGCATTTCACAAGTCCTCAGATTCTGGTCGACTTTAATACCAGACCAAGTACTGCTGACAGTCTCTATCATAGGTATCGATAGTTTGATCATCCAGGATTCTCTCAATCTTTTCCTTACCAAAAGGCCAAATTGTATGTGGTCACTCTAGGGTGGGTTCACTCACGAAGGAAGGGAGTGGCTCAAGGGGCTCGCTGGGTATCACTGCTGGCTCCCTAGACTCTATAAGATCTGAGATGATAAAGGTGGAGCTAATAACTAAATCAGGTGATATCTCAGGCACATAGACATTAGGTCCACCACTCTTCATTAATTTGGATGGGCCAGCTTCGCAAGCATGAAATTCCTTAACAATCACATGATCCTCTGCAAATTCTTTATCTCTCTTTCAAGAATTAGCCAAGTTCTTATGTGGTTCATTAATTATGTTCAGCTTTTGACTAATTTTTAAATGCCAATGCTGTGCAGAGGCTAGTGTATGTATGGACAGATGAATCAGGGTTGTAAATTTATTGGACGCAAAACTAACACCTAAAAGACTCGACTAGGCTTTCCTATTGAAGGAAATTTTATTAGACTCTTCAAGACAAAACCTAAAAGACTATAGACTCATTAGGTTGATCCAAGTATGGCATGCACATGAAAACTTACTATGTACTCCTACCAAATGCTACAAAGTATACCAAAAGTAACATGCAAATCTAAAATGTGCAATGAATGAATGCAACATGCAAACCTCTACATGATGTAGGTGAATGGTTAAAGAAATATAAGAAAACTCAAGAAAATGAAAAAGTACGAGGTGGATTCGGGGTTAGTCTAATAGGGTAGAAAATAAGAAGGAGGTTTTGGGTTGATCGGGTAGAATAGGAGATAAGAAGGGGTTTCAGGGATGAGGCCTACACCAATGAGGTTGACCTTATGGGGTTGATGCCTATGTAAAGGGTCTGCATAATGGAAGAAAGGATTGTTGATTTCAGGGAAGAGATCAATTGGAGTCAATGGAATGATTTCATCATGAGGGTACTGATTCAAAGAGATCAAGTCCTCGATAAACTCTTCTGGCTCATGAAGTTCAGGACTAGATTCTATAATTGGGTCCTCTTCCAAAGTCTCCTCTGGTAGAGTTGCAGTCATAGGGTCATGGGTTTCCTCCTCTAATGTCTCTTCCACTACAGGTTTTGCTTGGGTGTGGTCAGGTTCAACTAATGTTGGGTGGTCTTCTACCTGGTCATCTAATGATTTAGTTAACTCTAAGTCTTCTATGGGGAACTCCTCCTCTTCCTTCTCGTACTCGTCCACTAAGCTTGGGTCAGCCTCATATATTTCCTCTTCAAGGTCATCCTTGTGAACTAGTGGGGTGGTAAAAGGGGTTTGGCTAAGGAAAAATTGACTAGTGGTTGGGGTATCAAAGGTGGGTCGACTAAGGGTTATGGGTTCATAGATTATGGGTTCATAGGTTATGGACTCAGATCTATAGGTCAAATGGTCAAACCTATGGGTTGCTTGGGTATTAGATTGGGTCATTTGGATAGTTTGGGTGATTAATTGAGCAAATTGATTCTGGGATCGGGTGTTCATCTGGTCAAACTGGTGGATTGGTAGGGACACCAGAGGTACCAGAATAAGACAAAAGGTTCTCAACCCTTTGTGGATTAATTAGTAGTATTTGAGTCCACTTGTAATAAGGGCTTAGTACAGTCGAGTTGTTATTTTATCACTTGAGTCCAGTACTAGTCAGCTCATGTTGAGCTAGTCATCTTCTGGAGTTCAATACATGTCAGCCCAAGCACCAGTGAAGACCATCCAGTCCAAGTGAAGTCCAACCCAACTAGAAGCTAGAAGACCATGAAAGGCCTAGGAGAAGAAATCATAAGCCCAGAAGACACATCGGAAGCCTTGAAGCCTTGGACCATAGCCTGAAGCAAATTGGGCCAGCCAGGGCCCAAGAGAGGAACCAAGGGGCATCAAGCTTAGGGTCACCTTCCCCTTGGTCGGCCACTTAGAGTCACCCCTCCTGGCCGACCAAGGCAAGTGAGAGAGTGAGAGAATTAAGGGATTTTTCTACCTAGCCTACCATATATTCTAGCTAGAGTTGGGGTTGGATTAAAACTCCTAGGTAAAGACTAATGTAACCTTACTTGGGGACCAAGTCTAAGAGTCTATTTAAGAGACACTAATATCTTGTATGAAGGAACTTTTTTATGAAATAATATTGAGTTTACAACCTTGCTGTGTGCTACCTGCTGTGTGCTAAAAATGGATTTTGTGTGAGCCCTTGTTCTTCCCGGAGTCCTGCGCCTGCCTCCAATCTCCATCTGCCTCTCCAAGCCCTAGCCGCCCCCTTCAAACACCTTCTTCCCTTTTTTGGTTTTGTCAATTAACTCTCCACCCGTGCTTTGTTCTCTAACACTAGAATGGCTATTTGTAGGTTTCTCGATTTCTATGAATCCAATGACTCCACCCGGGCCGCAATCGGATCATCATGCAGAAAGCCTGGAATCCGCGGTTCTCTGGCTTGATTTTTCAGGTCGTATCCGGGATTGAGAGCAACCCCTTCAGATACAATCTACACCAGGTGCATCAACCATTATCAGGTACACCCCCTCTTCCTGCTAGATGCTTTATTGAGGATGAACTAGCCTAACCGAGACTTCTCAGCCTCGGCGGTCCTCTTTCTTCTTGCTTTTAGGTTATACTTTGCATGATTTAGCTTCTTATTTTGCATAGTTTTTTCTACTTAGATTCATGGCTTGTTCTTCGGGAATTAGATTCACAACTTAACCTAAAAAAATACAAAAATATACATGCATGCAATTTTAGTTCTGCATCATTTGGTATTAGAGCCTGTTTGGGCTCAGTTCTCTTTGGATATTCGGATCGGGTGCATCACCATGGCCATCCGGTCATAGGAGACTATTAGGGCTGCAAGACCCTCTCTTCCCAATCTACGAGATCTCCTATGGCAGTATGGGTGCTGCTGTGAATTGACCCCTGAAGAAGAACACAAAGAGTTCCATCAAGGTTTTTGCACTTTCAAACTTTTTAGTATATCCTCTATTTTCTTAATTGTTTCTACTTGTATAAAACTCAAAAAATTTTGAAATTTGTTTTTGTGAATTCCTCATAATTGACTTAATTTTCAAAATTTTTTCAGGATTCATTTTGGTCTATAGATTTTCTTCCAGCTGAAACACTGCCTGAGATCAGTTCTACTTTATTTTGGTAGTAAAGCCGATTTCAGAATGCTTAGGGTTCTTTAGTATAATTTTTTGCATATCTTTTGTTTTGGCATGTTACCTACATATTAGGTCATAATCTGCAAGTTATCTTTATATTTAAGAAAATACCAAAAAAAAAAAAATTACATATACTCAAAAACACCAAAAATACCTAACCCTAATTTGCATTTTTATCTGCTTGAAATCATTGCATAAAATACATTAAGGACACTTTCTATCCAAGATAACAGAAGGAGGTCATTACCTTTCCTTAGCCCAAAACCACCATCCTTACATTCTATCCCAAGCCTTACTTAAAATTAACTAGACTTAATTTGCCCTAATGGGCTAAGGACATTCATCGGTCGGATTCAATTATAATGGGATGACTAGTGCATCCAATTCATTTTCTATTATTAGATACTGGTGTCTATGCAAGAAGAATAGTGTCAAATGACCTAAGCGGATTGGTGGTTCCTTAATTGGGTCCCAGTGAGAGCAGGGGGGCCTCCCACCATCCCACCTCTTACCTGGCTAAATGAAGGACTAGGATATGAGTTGTGTGTAAGTTGAGTCAACCCATTCTGATTGGGATCTAGGTCAAGACAGCCATAGTCGATTCGTCTTTGAGTCTTGCATGTGCATTAGCTTAGGAGTCGATGTGTGTTTGATTGCATGACCATTAGATTAGAAGTCCAATACCGATAGCCTCAACCCAACTCAACCTAGTGAAACAATGGAGTCCAACCCTAGGAGAACCCCATACCATGACCTCTATTTGAAGCCCAACCTTAGGAGAGCCACTAGGTACGTTGTGTTGGTAGCACCTAAATTTTGTGATCCTGAGTGTGAGGATTATATTGCTTGGGAAAGATATATGGACCTATATTTTGAACAAAATATGGGTTTCTATTATGAAAGACATCAGTTCAGGTTTGCTAAAGCTAAGTTAGTTCACCAGGCCAAGGTAGACTGGGATAATGTTGAGCGAATACTTAGGAAATAAGGCCTTGAACCCATAACTACCTGGAGTAACATGAAACTTGAACCAAGGATAAAGTACCTACCCAAGTCCTATGAGTCCAAGAGACCTACAACCTATAGATCTTATTACTCCAAATCCTATGAACTTAGAACCTATGTATCCAAAACCTATGAACCTAGATCCTATGACTCTAGATCCTATACACCCACACCCTATAAGCCTAGTAGACCTATGACCTATAGATCTAAACCCATGACCTATGAGCAGAGTGAACCCCTAGGCCATCGACCTAAATCCCATGAGGTTAGGATCCCTAGATATGAGCCCAGTAGTAAGCCACTACCCTTTAGGCATCCTGAACCTACTAGGAGTAGTGCCCATAATCAGAGACCGGGACCTAGCCAAGTTCCCCTTAGCTGTCCTTCCCCTATCATCCCTTTGATTTACAAGGCTGACATTAAAATTGAAGTGTGTGAAGCTAATGTGAACCAAGTGGATGAGTATGAGGGAGAAGAAGAGACATCTCTAGAAGACATAGAATTAGTTGACCCCATAGGTACCCAGGTAGAAGCTAATCGAGAGTTAGTTGACCCTAACTATACCTAGCCTAAAGTCGTAGTGGAAGGATAATTAGAAGAAGAGAACCTAGATACTGCTTCTAGAACCTTACCTGAGGAAACCATAGAGGAGAGCCAAATTATAGAGTCTAGTCCTAAAATACAAGAACCAGAAGAATTTATTAAGGACCTGATCTCTTTGAATCAGTACCCTCAGGATGAGCCCCCTCTTATAGTTCCCATTAAGGATCTCTTTTCTGAGATTAGTAACCCATCCTTCCATTATGCAAACCCTGTAGATATAACTCAACCTTGTAAGGTTAGCCTCATTGGTCTAGGATTAGTCCCTGACATGCCTTCTTATATCATACTTTATCCAACTAACCCTGAACCTTTTTCCCTACCCTACCAGACTAATTCTGAACCCACCTTTTATTTTCTGCCATTTCCAGAAACCTTTAGCATTTCTAGGATCATTAAATTGCATTTAGTTGAGATTAGCATACTGCATCCACTCATTATGCATGTTAGGTTTTCATCTTACCTATGGCATACTCTATGGAATTTGCTAGGAGTCAATTGTAAATTTTTGTGTGCATGTCAAACAAGGATCAAACCCAGAGGACCGATAATCTATTAGGTTTAGGTCCAAATAGTTCAATAAAATTTTCTTCGATATGAATGCATGGTCGAGTCTGTTAGGTGTTAGTTTGAGTTTTTTGCATCACCTATTAGGAGTCTGCATATACCCAGCATGTCCACGCCTGCACTGAACACCGCACAGCATATGCATCAGGATATTAGCCATAAAAGTAATTTAAGTAATGAAACATCTAACAAACTGGCTAATTTCTGAATAAGGGCCAATGGATTCAATGTAGGGAATTCTATCTTGGTTAGGCTTAGGCCTAAAAAGAAGCTTCATGCTTGTGAAGCCGGACCTTTTAGAGTGATAGAAAAGGTTGGACCAAACGCCTATGTATTAGATTTGCCTTCAGACTTGGGCATCAGTTCTACCTTCAATATCACAGACCTGGTTGAGTACAGGGAATCGACAGCGATACCCAGTGAGGACTTCTTCCTTCCATTAAGAGTGACCCTAGCCCAGAGTGTCCACCAATTATTTGGCCTGAAAGAGAAGAATGGATCAAGCATATCCTGGATGATCAAGCCATCACGACCCGGGGTCGTGTCTATCAATGCTACCTGGTCCGATGGCAAGGCCAGCCATAATCGAATGATTTGTGGGTTGCTTGAGAGGACTTGTAGCACCTCGAACCAACCCTTCTTGAGAGATATGTGAGCAAGTGTGATCCTTACTCGACAGGGTCAAGTTCTTCCCACTCCTGGAGAATTGGTTGGGACACCAGAGGAACCAAAATAAGATAGATGCTTTTCAACACTCTATGGATTAATTAGTTGTATTTAAGTCCATTTTTAATAAGGGCTTAGTCCAGTCAAGTTAATATTTTATCACTAGAGTCCTGTACTAGTCAGCTCATGTTGAGCTAGTCATCTTCTGGAGTCCAGTACATGTCAGCCCAAGTACAAGTGAAGACCAACCACTCCAAGTGAAGTCCAACACAACAAGAAGCTATGAAGACCATTGAAGGCCAAGGAGAAGAAATTAGAAGCCCGGAAGATACATCGGAAGCCCTAAAGCCTTGGACCGTAGCCTGAAGCAAATTGGGCTAGCCAGGGCCCAAGAGGAGAACCAAGGGGTGCCAAGCTTATGGTCACCTTCCCCTTGGTCGGCCACTTAGAGTCATCCCTCTTGGCTGACCAAAGCAAGTGAGAGAGGGAGAGAATTAAGGGATTTTTCTACCTAGCCTACCATGTATTCTAGCTAGAGTTGGGGTTGGATTAAAACTCCTAGCTAAAAACTAATGTAACCTTACTTGAGGGCCAAGTCTAAGAGTCTATTTAAGAGACTCTAATCTCTTGTATGAAGCAACTTTTTCATAAAATAATATTGAGTTTCCAACCTTGATGTGTGCTACCTGCTGTGTGCTAAAAAAGGATTCTGTTTGAGCCCTTCTTCTTCCCGGAGTCATGCACCTACCCCCAGTGTCCATCTGCCTCTCCAAGCCCTAGCCGCCCCGTTCAAATACCTTCTAAGAATCCAACGACTCCACCACCAACATCAACTATCATTCCTTCATCCCTTGCTTTCTTTTTGTTGAATCCTAACTCTTCTTTTGAATGCTCGTAGGTCCTCCAGGTGCCACGGACACAGAGTCAATTTCCCTTCCCTTCGATACCTTCGGATAGCAAGCTAGCGCATCCACAGGGTTGAAGGCTCGATCATCCAGGCCGCATCCGTAAGAGCGAGTGAACTAGGCATCGGGCACTTCGGATCTTTTGTGGTTTGCCGCCCTAACTCCAAATTAGGTATTGATCCAAGAGCTAAGTTCTACGGGGTTTCTCAATCCCGGGCTCCTCTTTTTATCCTTGCTTAGGGGCTAATTTATGTGCTAGTAGTTCTTATCATTATAAAATCCCTAGATCTATTCTCTCTTATCTTCGGAATCCTTAACTTCATTAAAACCCTAAAAATCACAAAGAAAAATCACCTGCATCATCCTAGCATCTAGTTAGTCCCGCATCATGTTTGGTATCAGAGTAGGAGAAGATTAGGGTTGAAAAAAAAAAATTACAGTGAGCCTGACTCGATGGAGTCGAGTTTTCCCCACCTCAAGAGAATGATGGGGACATCAAAACCCATCCTGGTTTTCCTTTACTTTTTTTTTTGGATTTTTTTTTTAATTTTTAGTTTAAGTTTTTATCCCTACAATTCCACCTATTCCTATTATTCCAATTTTATTTCAGACCTATCCCCGAACTATTCCATGTTTATCCCAATCATCTTCTTCCTCCGTTCTTTCTCCCAGAACTACCATTTTTTCTTGTTCATCCCGGATCCACCATGCCCGACCACCGATTCCCCTCCAACATCCGTCCACCTTCCCTGGTGACAATCTTCTCATGGGAAGGCCAGCGAATCCCACGAAACCACCCATGGCTGTCAACCCACCCCATGCAGCTCCATGCTCGTGATGCCCATGATGCCGATGTCCATGACGCCCCGCTTCTCCGTGCCCGACACCCCTCCGCTCAGAGTCACTTCCAGCCGGCAACCTCGTGCCTCCTGCGATGCCCAGCCACCACCATGCCATCGCCTTCCCCACCAGCCACCGGCCGTTCTCCACACAAATCGAAGATGGATCTCCATTGTCCGTCACTGCTCAAGCCATCTGACGATCTCAACCCAAGCGCTACCGCCAGCTACCGAGTCTAGCCATGCCAACTTTCTACTAGCCGGGACCACCCTACTGCATCGTTCTTCCTTCTCAAGACAAGGAAAAAGATTGTCCGTGATCCACCCATGCTATCGTCCACCTCATGCCACGATAATCTCCACTGCCATCTCCACGGCCACTGGATCCCAGCTGTCCGGGCCAAGATTCGGGAGAGCTTCATGCCAGCTTCAGATCCGTGGGCACCGCTTGTGCGACATAACGACCACCACTGGCCCTATGATCCGCTCTAGCTGGAGGTCAAAATTACCGGAATAATTCATGGTGTGGTCGATCCCGTGCTCGTCGCAGATCACTTCCCAGTACTTGGCCCTGATCTGCACCCAAAACCAAGCCAGATCCAAACCCATCACCTGCTCAATCCTCTCTTCCATGGTCACAAGAGATAAATATGCACAGATTTCAGAGTGGAAGAACGGGCATGGATCTTAAAGCTACAGGATTTAGGATTAAAAAAATAAAATAAAATAAAATAAAATTTTCATGTATATCCTACTTGGCTCCTAAGTCTTGTTAGCCTATAAAAAGGCATCCCCTCTTGTAATTAGTTTGTAATGAAATTGAATTTTTGAGAAAAGTTTGGTTCTGCCTCCGTTTAGAGTGGGCTTAGGCCTGTCTTGCCTTCATCCTTTGAGACATCGAGGGGTCTGAGGCCCCGTCTTGCCTTCATCCTTCGGGAGGTCGAGAGGTGTGAGGCCCTAGGTATCCCCATTCCACCTTCTCTACCCCCTTCATGTCCCTTGTGATTCACCTTGACGGCTCCATTAGTGAGGTGGTTAGGATGCCCTAGAGGTGTGAGATCTCTCCATATGGCTCCATTAGTGAGGTGGGTAGGAAGCTCTAGAGGTGTGAGATATCTCTAAATGGCTCTATTAGTGAGGTGGGTTACCTTAGAGGTGTGTGATCTCTCCATGAATGTGAGTCCCAAGGTTCATGAAAGCCCCGACCTCGGTCTCCCACCTCCATTGTTCCTTCACCCCCCTCTTTTACAAAAAAAATCAAAAGAAAATAAAAATACCCTAATCTAGGTGACTTCTATGCTCACCGTTCGATCATCCCTAGCCTCACTAGTTGTTCGACATCACCTTCAATTTTGGGAAGAAGGCATGATGCAAGGCTTGTGTTTCCCTCTTTCCTTGGTTGCTCACCCTTCTTTGGAGAGAAGCTTGAAATGAGGCTTGGATCAAGGCCTTTGTCTTCAACCTTTTCTTGGTTGCCCAAGACTCTTTTAGTAAGTGGCTTGATGGAGGGAGGGAAAGGAGGAAAGAATATTTGATGTGTCTCCATTTGGCAAGATGAGGTGGTGCCACATGGTATGGTGAAGTGGCAACATATGGGGTGGTGAAGTGGCACCCAAGGGTTGAAATGTTGACCTTCAAGGCTTGGCTTAATAGTAGTTGAGCTAGACTCAAAGACCACTCTGGCTTGGACCTAGACTCGGACTGGACTCAATACAGGATTGGACTCAATACAGGACACAACTTGACCAAATTGGTCAATGTACATGACTAAACACAACTTTTGAGACTCAATACATGGCTAAAAGATTACAATGCTTAGACATGAAGCCTTATTACAGGACCCACAAATTGAAACCCTAATCAGAGGTATGGTGCCCACACCAATTCTCCCAGGGTGGGAGGAACTCGACCCTGTCGAGTAAAGGATGATTTGGCTTTGATATTTTTCCAGAAGGTTAGGGTCGAGGTGCTGCAAGTCCTCTCGGGTATCCTACAAATTATTGTATTACGGTCGGCCTTTCAATCGGACCAAGTAACACTGTAAGCCTTTGCCTTGGGTGGTCATAGCTTGATCATCTAGGACATGCTCGATCCACTCTCCTCTCTCAGGTAAAATTGGAGGTGGACACTCTGGGTCAGGTTCGCTCTCAAATAAAAGGTTAGGCCCAAATGGCTCACTGGGTATGTTTGCTGGTTTCCTATACTCGACTAAGTTTGGGATATTGAAAGTTGAGCTAATGCCATAATTTGGGGATAGCTCAAGCACATGGGCATTAGGGCAAACTCTCCTTATCACTCTAAAGGGTCTAGCTCCACGAGCATGAAGTTTCTTAACGGTTCCTGGTAGAAATCATTCAGGCCTAAGCCTAACCATCATAGAATTCCTTTGATCAAACTCTTTGGTTCTCTTTCGGGAATCAGCCAAATTATTTTAAAATTTATACTTAATGCAGAATTCTAACATGATGCAAAATGCAGACATAACTAAGCATTCCTATAGAATGAAATTTTATTGGACTCCTTAGGGCCTAAACCTAATAGATTATTGACTCTATAGGTTTGACCCTGGTCTGGTATGCATAAGAAAAATTACCATGGATCCCTAGCAAATGCCATAAGGTATACGAGAAGTAGATGGCAAAAGGGATGGGCTCTAAGGAGTCCTTTATTCTGGTAATCTCAATAAAAAGTAACCCCATGGCTCTAGAAATATGAGAAGACTTAGGGAAGGGTAGGAAATAGGAATCAGAGTCTTGGGGCAAACTATGCGAAGAATGAAACAGACCATCGTTATTCACGGTGATCTTAAAATTTGGACATTAATCTATATCTTTGGGCAAGAAAAGGTCCATGCTATGGAAGGATGGGTCAAAAATTTCTGGGAAGAGATCTTGAATTGGAATTGAAGGGATGATCTCCTCCTAAGGGTACCAAACTAAAGAGACCATATCCTCAATAATTTTTCTTGGATTTTAGGACTAGGATTGATAATTGGACTCTCTTCAAGAGTCTCCTCAGGTAAGGTTATTATCGTATCAGTATCATAGCTCTCTCCCTCTAACTATTCTTCATAGTCATCCACTAAGTGTGCTTCAGCTTCATACACTTCTACTTCAGGCTCACTGGTGGGTTCAAGATTTTCTAAGGGTCCTTCCAATGTAGCATCTGCCTGGGAGTTTTCTGGGTCAACCAATCCCAAGTCAGCAACATACTCCCCCTCTTTAATGTTACCCTGGTGAACACATGGGGTAGCACGGGTGGGTCGACTCATGTCAGATCGGTTTGGACTAGGTCGACTCGGGTAGAATTGACCATACCCTTGGCTAGATCCTAGGGCTCGGCTAGGGTTTCTAAAGGGTTCAAGTGTACAATAGGTGGGTGCCCTTTGGAAACGCTCACAATACCTCACAGTTTGTTAAGCTTGCTATAAATTATTGACCTCTCTAAAATAAAGCTCCCTTTGAAGATCGAGATGTAGGCCAGCCTTAAACCTAGACAGGGTTACAAATTCTGATTCATTGACATTATATCGCATGACATACTCATCAAACTTTGTAATGTATTCGGCCACACTCTTGCTCCCTTGATGTGGGAATCTTTTGGACTCAGCCTCTAAGAAGGAATCATGTTGAGGAAAACTCCTAGGATGGGGAAGTGATTTAAACTCCAGTTTAGTGTATGGCTTCTGGGTCCTATCCCGAGTTTCTAGTCTTGTTAAACTTTGATCAAACTTACCAAGCTTATTGTTCATCCAAGCTATATTTTCAAAGATGACCTTTAATTTATCCTTGTGATCATTCTCCATGGATTCACTTGATTGGGAATGATGGGAGTGATAGGGGACTCCAGATCTAGACGACATGCAACACACAACGAAAGATGTTATGGGTTTGCTAGACCTAAGAGATCAAACCAAATATGAGGTCAAGAAGAAAATCTTGGTGGGAGTAAGTTGGCACCTGGCCAGGTAAGTGTAAGGTTGGTGGAGGTTCCTCTTTGCTTGCCTTAGACAACAATTTGAAATTGGCCAGGTAAGTGAACCAACCCACCTTCCTTTGGGCTCTTGTCCCTGAACCACTTTCTAGACACCAGCTACTCAAGCACACACAAACAAGTTGTCTAACTTGGCTAGACACTTAGTTCGACTTGACTTCGTGGGTGTCCCTAGGTCACTAGAGCAAGTTAAGTGTCTACTCTGTTTTACTTAGGGGTTGGGTTCGTTATGTAGGTTGATGATTTTTGGCCTAGGGATAGGTAATGAAATCCTGACCCTATGTCAAATTGATGCCCTTAAGATGATTTATAAAAATGATGGCATACAAATGATCTAATGAGATGTATCTAAGTTATATTTTTGGGTTTTTGATGTATGATAACAGAAATAAGAAGATGGAAATATAAAGATATGACCCTAAATGCAAGATTAAACTATTTGACAAATGAAAACATGAAAAGATGCACTTGCTGAAATTCTCAGATCAGAATTTTCTCTCAGGTAATATTCTAGCTTGTAGAAATTCTACAGGCTATAATAAAATCTGAGAAAATTATGAAAATTTCAATTATGAGTGATCTAACAAAACAAAAGTCAGAAGATTTGGATATTCCTATAAACAGAAACACTAAAGACAACAGACCTTATTTGAAATGAAAAAATGCAGAAATTAAAAAAAAGATGAAATCAATGATGCAAAAATTTTCTTTTGTTTTTTTTTTTAAACTTTTCTCCTTGTATTCCTCTTCAAGGCCTTTCATAGTGGCACCCCTACATGCCTTAGGAGATCCCCGTGGAATTGGAGGAGAGGGTCTTGAAGCCCTACTTTTCTCCTAAGACCGGATGGCCCGGTGAAGCACCTAATCCAAGTACTTAAGAAGTGCTAAGTCCTAACCATGCTCTGATACCAAATTTGATATGGGACAACTGGTGGGGCTAGGGAGGATCGAACGGTGAGCCTAGAAGTCACCTAGATTAGGGTATTTTTATTTTCTTTTGATTTTTTTTGTAAAAGGGGGGATGAAGGAACAATGGAGGTGGAAGACCGGGGTCGGGGCTTTCATGAACCTTGCGATTCACATTCACAAAGAGATCTCATACCTCTAGGGTAACCCACCTCACAAATGGAGCTGTACAGAGAGATCTCACACCTCTAGAGCTTCCTACCCACCTTACTAATGGAGCCGTACGGAGAGATCTCACACCTTTAGGGCATCCTACCTACGTCACTAATGGAGACGTCAAGGTGAATCACAAGGGACATGAAGGGGGTAGAGAAGGTGGAATGGGGATACCTGGGGCCTCACACCCCTCGACATCCCGAGGGATGAAGGCAAGATTGGGCCTCACACCCCTCGACATCTCGAAGGATGAAGGCAAGACGGGCCTAAGCCCACTCTAAATGGAGGCAGAACCAAACTTTTCCCAAAAATTAAATTTCATTACTAACTAATTACAATAGGGGATGCCTTTTTTATAGGCTAACAAGACTTAGGAACCAAGTAGGATATACATGAAGATTTTATTTTATTTTATTTTTTAATCCTAAATCCTGTAGCTTTGAGATCTGTGTCCATTCTTCTACTCTGAAATCTGTGCATGATTATCTATTGTGACCGTGGAAGAGAGGATTGAGCAAGTGATGGGTTTGGATTTGGCTTGGTTTTGGGTGCAGATCAGGGCCAAGTACTGGGAAGTGATCTACGATGACCACGAGATCGACTACACTATGAATTATTCTGATAATTCTGACCTCAAGCTCGAGCGGATCACAGGGCCAGCGATGACCTTTATGTCCCGTAGGCGGTGCCCATCGATCTGAAGCCGACATGAAGATCTCCCGGATCATGGCCCAGACAGCAAGGATCTAGCGGCCATGGAGATGGCGGTGGAGGTTGTCGTGGCAGGAGGTGGACGGTAGCATGGGTGGATCACGGACAGTCTTCTTCCCTGTCCTGAGGAGGAAGAACGATGTAGTAGGGTGGTCCTGGCTGGAAGAAAGTTGGCACGGCTAGGCTCGACGGCTGGCGATAGTGCTTGGGCTGAGACCGTCGGATGGCTCGAGCAGCGACGGACAATGGAGACCCCTCTTGGGTTTGGGTGGAGAATGGCCAACGGCTAGGGGGAAGGCGATGGCTGGGCATTGCAGGAGGCATTGGGTTGCCGGCTGGAGGTGACTCCGGGTGAAGGAGCATCAGGCACGAAGAAGGGGAGCATCATGGGCTTCACGGGCATGGAGGTACAGGGGGTGGGGGGAATAGATGTGGGCAGTTCCGCAGGATTCGCTGGCATTCCCACGAGAAGATTGTCACCAGGGAAGGTGGACAGATGTTGGAGTGGCATCGGTGGTCGGGCGTGTTGGATCCAGGATGAACAAGAAGAAAATGGAAGTTATGGGAGAAAGAACGGAGGAAGAAGATGACTGGGATAAACATGGAATAGTTCGGGGATAGGTCTGGAATAAAATTGGAATAATGGGAATAGGTGGAATAGTAGGGATAAAAACTTAAGCTAAAAATTAAAAAAAATTCGAAAAAAAAGAAAAGGAAAACCTGGATGGGTTTTGATGTCCCAATCAAATATACTTTCCTAGCTAGGTTAGAATTACAAATCATAAATCAAGTAGGAACATAAATCCTAACTAGGTTAGACTAGTCTTTTCCTTCTCGCTTAAGGACACCTCTTGGACTTGGTCAACACTTCAAGGATGCCTAGGGGGTGTGTTGGGCTTCTAGGAGCAGTAAGGGGTCGGCCCAAAGGGGCTTGGGCGCATGGGCTTGGTCCTTTAGAAGCTGGGGTGGCCTGGTGATGCGGAACGATGCGATACGGTGTAAAATGATCTAATTTTAGTCTAAGATATTTTAAAGAGTAATGATCATAGTAGTAAAGCAACTAAACATAACAAACTAAAGAGATTAAAGGAATTAACTAACAACTTACCCGTAATATGTTCCACAAGCTATAAAGAATAAGGACCCGACGGCTAGGAAACCATCTAACCATCTAAGATTATGCTATTCCATGATTCAACTACCAAATCTAGTGAGAAAGGATTGGTTGCTTATCCCAATAGAGATTCTCTATCTCGTGATAGATTGACTGCTTGGTCACTCAGATCTCGCAGCAGGATGAATATCGGGAATGCAGATTTTAGATCTACCATCAAATCTCGATTCGGAAGCAAAGGATCCATCCTCTAATGTTCTTGAACACCTGGGATCTGTAGAGAAGGTAGCAAACAAGACTTTAAGAATAAAGAAGTCAGATTTAAAAATGGAAAAAAGGAAGGGTTGGATGCGTAGAGCTTGAAGAAGATCGGTAGTAGCTTGTCAAATCCGGTAGAACCTCCACTCAAAAACCTCACCGCCTTGAGCTCTCACGGACCTCCCCGTATTGAGCTCTTAAGGACCTCCCTGCCCTTAAAAAAAAAAACTAAAGCCTAACCCAGCTTTGTGGAAGAAAGAATGCATCTTTATTTCATGAATGAATAATAACCCTTATAAGGGGGTATAGGGTCCTATTTAAAGGGTTCTTCACACATGAAGCTATCATATGACTCCTTTGAACTCAAATTACATTTAAATTTAAATTCTAATTTAAACACTCCTTGGCTTCTTGGCATCTTCTTTTAATTTGAAATTTATATTGGCTCTTCTTGGCTTGGGCGGTGAATAAGGTGTTCCATGGTTTAAGAAGAAATGTGCGACAAAAAAAAAACAAAGAGATGATGCCTTAATTCCTTCTCAATTAGTGCTAATCCATCCTTGGTGTGAACTCCTTCCTGGTTTCAATTTTGAATGGTAGGCAAGATAATAAAACTCTTCTTAAATGTTGAATGGATTCCATGAAAACTTGAACTCCTTTGAAATTTAGATGAACCTCCACTTATCCTTGGACTCTTCTTTGAATTTGAATGAAGATATCTCTTCCTTTGAATTTGAAAGTAGATAAAAGATAACTCCACTTATCTTGGACTCCATTTGAATGAATCACGGGTGGGCATCATCTGGAGTGGGCGACAATGAGTGGGGGGGTGCCAGATGAAAAGCAGAGTCCTCCTTTACTTCTCTTAAATGGGTGCCTCCTCGAAATTAAAATGGGCGATGAAAAATAAATGGGATGGCGTGCCTCTTTTGGATTAGGATGACTTTGTCTTGATGTCCAAATATCCGGATGTCCCAATGTCTGGATGTCCGGATGTCTGGATGTCTGGATGTTTAGATGTCTAGATGTCTGGTGAAAAATTTGGACAACCCTTTTTTGACCTAGAATTGATCCACCAAGTTGATGATGACTTGGGTCTTGGGTACTTATGACACCCCTTGACTTAATCAAGCACTAATTACATGACTCAAATTGGACAATTCACCAAACAAAGCAAATTAATACTATTTACAAGACTCTTAAACCAATTGATGGACTCAGTGAACTCAATTGGTAACTCAACAACCCTAATTGACCAAATTACACTCAATTTGATCAAATTACAACTCAATTTACCTTAATGACAAACTCAAAACAACTGGGACTCGAGTGTTCTTTGTGAAGAATACGTGGACTTACTCATGGTGATCCAAATTGAATTGGAAAATGTTTGCTTTCTCTTCCTAGCTCTTGTGTCCTCACCATCAGGTAGCCTGGTAGTAGGAATATTCCCTGGTATCTTTATTCTTAAGGGCTTGGGTTGGCACCTGGGCTTGATTTCTTTGGGCTAGGATGTAGGTGGATCTCTGGAATCATGGATGTCTAGGAATATACTTTGGCATCTAGAAGGGAATCTCGGCATTTGGAAGGAATCAGGGTTTTCGAAAGGCATCTTGGATCTTGTGGTGTCACACAAAATCCAATAACCTAATGTAATGCCCTCTGACTCCTGGATGAGGCATGGTGGAACTCTAAAATAGTGTAACCTCTTCTCTTGTACAAAATTTAGACTTATACTGGACTCATGGCTAATGTACAAGACTTAAAATTGGACTAAGATTGAGGGTTGAGACAAATCAACTGATCTCAACTTATTACAGGACTCAATTACAAAACTTCTAAAACATTGACACATGACAAAGTAAACCAAATGGGATCTAGTGATCTGTGTCTAATCCTGGTGTCCCCACCATTAGGCCCCCCCTCAAGCCATCCACCAGCTTTATCTTAATTAGAGGGTTCCCAAGACAAGCAGCTACTATAGAGGTTCGAGGTAACCATAAAAACAAGAACTTAATGAAGGAAAAAGGACTTCATTGATATTGCATGAAAAAGATACATCATCATAGGATCCCCGACAGGCCGGGCAATCCCAAAACAAAAAGGAAGAACATATTCGAGAAGGAAATTGGAGCCTATCCCTTTACAGGCTCCTTCCCAGGATGATAGATAGGTGTGCCGGCACCCCCTTGGGCTTCTGCAACCCCCGTCGGTGGGACATCCTTAGCTACTAGAGCGGGTTCCACCTCAGCCATGGTAGTAGGAGTCACAGTTCCCACTGAGCCTCCACCAAGGCCGCCAGGGACAAAGGCCACCCAGGAACAAGGCTGCCCGGGACCACGGCCTCATCCAACTTCAGCTCTATGAAGAGCTGGGCCACCAGAGATCTGCAGACCCCAAATCCTTTCATGAAGGAATCCATGGCCACCTCTCGGACTTTAGTTGAAAATGTCATCGAGGTCTAGAACATGGGCACTGCCTCGGTAGCATCCTTCTTGGTAGCCTCCATCAAAACCACCACCTTAGCGGCCCTCTCCTTGGTTGCTGACAATCGAGCCTGCACTGCCTCCAACTATGCTTGAAGGCCACTTCTCAGCTCTTCCACTTGGGCAGCTTCGGCTTTGAGCTCATCCACCCAGTGGGATGCCCGATCCCTTTCTCGGGCCAAGGACAATTTGAGGACCCTAACCCGATTTTTGGCATTGACTACCTTTGCTTGGAGGACCTTATCCTTCTCGTCCAAGGCCTGGGCCCTGTCAGTTTAATCCCGGGCTGTAGCCGCTATTGACACCCTCTCCTGCTCCCACTGGGCATCTCTCTTCTCCCACTGGGTACAGTAGTCGTGGACAAGAAGAATGTTGGTCATGATATGCACCATCAAAGGTGTTAGCTACGGCAACCAGACTGAAGCATCAAAAAACAAGAAGACTACTACGAATAGGAGGGGAAGGGTGCCAAGAAAGTCCTCCGCCAGCATCCTGCCTCCCTTATCACGATGCTCGTGCGACTGGACAGCAAACTCCATCATGTTTTCTACTAGTGAAAGATCCTGGATGACCGCCAAGTTTGGTTTCACCCCAAGTACTGCCCTCTGAATAGTAGCCCTCCTCGGTGCTGGGGGCGCAACCGCGTCCGAGGGAACCACCTTCGAAGGCATCTCATCTAGTGAGGAGGAGTTTGCCACCATGGGTGGTGGCGTTGTCAATGGTTGATCCACCATCCTTTCTCCCTCTACATCCACCTTGATGACTGCAGGAGGCTGGATTGCAATGACAGCAGTCGGCTAGGCCTGCAGACCCGTGCCAGGTTTTCGGGCCGGGAGCTAGGCTCGCTACCTCGAAGGCCCGAGGGCCGGCTCGATCGCTAACCCCGCAAGGCCAGGGACTAAAGTAGGTGGTGGGGACACCTAAGGCACCATAATAAGACAAAGGCTTTTCAACCCTCTGTAAATTGATCAATAATTTTTGAGTCCATCTGTAATAAGGGCTTAGCTCATCTGAGTCCATTTTAGTTGTTATTTGTGTATTTTGAGTTGTTATTTCAGTTCTGTACTAGTCAGCTCATGTTGAGCTAGTTCAGTCCAATGCTAGTCAGTTCATGTTGAGCTAGTTTTATTTTTTTTGAGTCCTATCCAAGCATACTGAAGACTCAAGATCACATCATACAAGTAAAGACCAAGTCCAACCAGATTGATGACATGGAAGTTTAGCCCAAGTCCAACCCAGCTTGAAGATTTGAAGACCCCAAGAGGAAAATCAGAAACCCTGATTCCTTGCGGATGCCCTCCAGATGCCCAGATTTCCTTCCAGATGCCAAAATATATTCATAGACCAAGGCATCCATGATTTTAGAGGTCCATCTGCATCCTAGCCCAAAGAAATCAAGCCCAGGCGCCAAGCCCAAGCCCCTAAGAAGCAAGATACCAGGGAATATTCTTGCTACCTGGCTACCAGGCCACCCCAGCTTCCAGAGGCCCAAACCCATGCACCCGGGCTCCTTTGGGCCGGCCCCTTGCTGCTCCTAGAAGCCCAACACACCTCCCTAGGCATCCTTGGAGTGTTGGCCAAGTCAAGAGAATTTTTAGGAATTTTTCTACCTAATGTTTCCTTATTTTCTTGCTAGGGTTTGAGAGGGAAAAGGAATCTTATGTAAAGACTAATGTACCCTTACTTGGAGCCCAAGGTTAAGGGTCTATTTAAGGGACCCTAGCCTCTTGTATGAAACCTAATTTTTGATATGAATTAAAACCTTGAGTTCTTTTATTGAGTTGTGTGATATCCTGCTATGTGCATAAAGGGGTTTGTGAGAGTTTTTCTTCCCAGTGCTGTAATATCTTCCTGCTGCCAACAAGCCTCTCAGATCCCTGGACACCCACTCTGTTGCCCAGATATGGTGCCCAAGAGGGGGGGTGAATTGGGTATTTTAAAAATTAAAGGCAATATATGTGCTATCAAGTTCAAAAGTGAAGAGTGATAGTGCTTTAATAATTGTGCAACGGAAGCAACGAAATAAAATGACAATTAATGAGCTAAAGAAGCTAAAGAGCAAACCAATGCAAACACACAAGAAATATAGTGGTTCGGTGCACCCAGCACCTACATCCACTCCCCAAGCTCCACTTGGGAATTTCACTATAATCTTTAGATTACAGCCGACTTGTTTTACCAGGCTCACAAGTCAAAACCTTACACACTTGTTTTGGCTTCGGGCTAACAAGCAACCCTAGTTGGTTTTATCAATTGGCTCACCAACAAACCTCACTCACTTGTTTTGGCTTCGGGCTTACAAGCAACCCTAGTTGGTTTTATCAATTGGCTCACCAACAAACCTCACTCTAGTTTCAAATTCCCTTGAAACTAGCTAAAGACAAAAGAGTATGAATACAAGTTATGAAAACTAAACAAACTCCTTTTGAGCAATAATAAATTCATTGAAGCTCTTGATGGAGACTCTTCAAGCCTTTTCCCTTGGAATCTTTGGACCTCACTAAATGCCAAACACTTGAATGTTGGATTCCTCAAAGATGGAAGACTTTTTGGCTAGGGAATCTCTTGGTTTTCTCACTCTTTTTGCTTGGAAGTGATTGAAGGCTTTGTACTTTGAATCAACACTTTTTCACTTTGTCTCCTTGTCTTTTTTTGAAGTTTGGTGGAGGTTAAATACCTCATTCATGCTGAAACAACTCCACAAGACCGTTAGATTCAAAAATATGGCCGTTTATGGCCGTTAGAAATCAAATCAGAAGTTCAGAAAAACTAGCCGTTATGCCATGAGTCGACCTCATGAGTCGACCTCTGGATCAAGTGTCGACCTCATGAGTCGACCTCCAGTAAAGTTTAGGCAAAAGTTCAGAATACCATAGTTCTGCCTATTTGAATTCTCAGGCTATGAGTCGACCTCTGGTGTCGACCTCTGGACAGGTGTTGACCTCTGGTGGTCGACCTCTGAAGCGTGCCACTGAGACTTTGCCGTGCCGGCCATGCTGAACTTTCCTTTTCTTCATGAGTCGACCTCTGGTGGTCGACCTTTGACAAGGTGTCGACCTCTGGTGGTCGACCTCTGATCAGAATTTTTCTGAAACTCTTTGAGATGTGCGTGCCATGCTTGAGTTTCTTTAAGCCTTTGTTTCTTTTGTCAAATATTTCTTAACAAGAAGGTCCATTATGAGAATTTTGATCTTGTTCAAGGTAGAAGAGCTCATTTCCAAATCAGGTAAACTTAGTTTCATCATTGTCCTTATGATACTCTTTTTGAATAACCTAAGTCCTGAAACTTTATCTTGAGATTAAACATTAGTCCAAACATATACTCAACCTTTTGTTAATCATCAAAACTAAGGAGTCAAAGCCAACAATCTCCCCCTTTTTGATGATGACAAAACCTTGAGTATATATGCAATTAAGTCCAAGAGCAAAATATAGCAATAATAAAAATTTTCAAAGTATCCTTTCATGCAAGAGTGTATCATAAAAATTTTGTGAAAATATTCTCAAGAGTCAAAAAGATTTTACTTTTCATTTATTTCTTTCTTTTTGTGAAAACATTCTCATAAGTCAAGAAAGATAAGAATCATATAAACTTTATTACTCATAAGATGGAGTCTCATAAATACATATATACTACTCTACTTTTCTACTCCCCCTTTTTGTCAAGAATCAAAAAGTTTATTGTTATAGAGAAGGATATGGTAATGAGACTTATGTTCAATTATAATGAAGTATAGAATATATGCTCCCCCTCAATTTGTGCATACAACAAAATATTCTAACTTGAGGGTTTAAGAAGTTAAATGTTAAGAGCTGGTATCAGATAAAATGGCACAATATAGATAAAAGCAAATGTATTCAGTTACAGAATTGCTTACAAAATAGGCACAAAACACTGATACATCAGATCATACAAAAGCAAACTATGAGGCTACTCCTCATCAGAAGGTATGTCAAAAGATACAGGAGCCATGATCCTAGATGAGGATTTTGGAGTCCTATGAGAGGAACTCCGAGTCCTCAGAGAGGGACCAGACCTAGGGGTAGTCCTACGAGATCTATAAGTCCTAGGTAAGGGCTCCACAGAAGTCGAGACAGAGGCAGTAGCTGAAGGAGTGGACGGATCTGCATGCTGAGTAGACTGAGCTGGAGTCTGCCTGCTGACTAGCTCATAAGCTGTGGGATCATCGATGTCTGTCTCTGTATGCTCATCTATGTCATCCGGAATCCCAGTGATAGTCTCAAATAGTGACTCTGTAGGCTCAACATCAACTGGCACAGCTGTGGCTGGAGGATCTGAACTCTGAAAATCAGTGGAAGGAAGATCAGCTGAAGGGGGAATCTCTGGAATCGGCTCTGCAGGTGGAACATCAGATCTACCTGCTCCAGGCTGATCTCCATCACTGTCACTGTATCCACTAGAGTCATCAGCATCATCATCACCATCATCATCATCATCATCATCATGTGGAGGAGATACTGTCGGATCTGCAGTCCCTGATGGCAGTGCTAATCTCAATAAGCTGAGGATCTGTCTGAATCCTGTATCCATACTAGCTGAGAGAGCACTAATGCGTGTGTCTGTGTGTATCCGCAGATCATGAATCTCCTGCCGTACACCAGTGATCTCTGTCCGGACCTCTGAAATCTGATCAGTCACTCGCTGCTCGAAGTCCGATATCCTCACTGAAGTCCTCCGTGGTGTAGCAGTAGGTACCGGAGCTGATGAAGGTGGTGGCGTGAATGGCTCAGGCTCCGTAGTCTCTGTCTCCGGTGCTGGGCGAGGAGGTGTACCATGATCAGTAGGCCCTGAAGGCCCTGCCTCAGCAGCTCGGATCTCATCCTCCTCATCTGGCTCCTGGCCAGACTCTCGTCGTACCCATCGATCACTGATCAGTCGAAATCCCATCCGATGTAGGGATTTCTCTCCATAAGTATCTGTGTGCTGTAGCTGACTGAAGGGTATGCCGTCGAATGAGACACCATGCTCTCTGAATATCTGAGTCAGTCCCATACCGTACGGCTGAACGAGTCTCCTGTGAGAAACTGCCTCACCCATCTGCTGAAGCATGATCCTGGGGAGGTTGATGGGAGTCCGCTGGCTCAAGGACACCATCAACACCAGCTCACGCTCAGTGATAAAATCAAATCTCCCGCTCTTCGGAATCAAGATACGGGCGATGATGTGATGCAGCACTCTCATCTCCAGTGAAAGCTGGTTAGCGGACACTGTGGAAATGCCGCTAACATCCTCACGCTCTAGGATACACCTGAAGGCGTGCTCTCTGTCGCTGATCGTAGTGGCAGCAGTGCCATGAAGTGGAATCCTCCAGATGCGACTGATGACCTCAGGTGTCACTGGAATCTCGATCCCTCGAACTGTGGCAGACCATCTAATGCCATCAGTGGCCATGGATCCATAGAACTCTCTGATGAGGTCTGGGTAGTATCTCTCGGACATGGTACAAAAATGAACCAGACCTGCATCTCTCAGTACATCTCCAATGAAGAAGTGATGCTGATCCCAGAATGGAATATCTACGCGCCTCCCATAAGCAATGTTCTTCCGGACTAGGCTGGCTGGCACTGGTGCAGGAGCCTCTGGGGTCTGCTCACGCTCATGTCTGACTTTCCTTCGACGCTCAGTACTACCCTGCCCCTGTTCCAATCTCCTTTTCCTTACTGCCAGGTGTTTTCTCGGACCCATGTGTAGGGATGAGGGGTAACTTAGGGAGAAAAGTAAAGAGGTAAGGCAGAGAGATATTCACTAATTGGAAAAAAGAAGGAGAATGTGAAATAGTGAGATAGGGTTTGAGAGATTGGTGAAAATCGAGAGTAAATGAGGAAAAGGTAAGAAACGGACGAAAGAAATATGTGTTTTCAATTGAAAAACAACCGAGATTTGAGGGTTGAAGGATTCGAGGGCTTTCGGTTGTCCAAAATCAAGAAAACGGTCAAAAAGAGAGTTGATTCCAAGAAAAGTAAGAGAGGAGGTGAGGATTTCCCAAAAAGATCGAGGAGAGGGGTGGAAATCCACTATTTGGAGGTTTAGGGAAGTTGTAGGGGGACCACACGAAGGAGAGAAGGAAAAAAAAATGGGAGAAAAAGGGCTTGCGGACGGGTTTTAAAAACGCAGATTTTCGTTCAAGTGTCGACCTCTGAGAATTTTCAGGGGTCGACCTCAAGTGTCGACCTCCAAAGCTTAAGTGTCGACCTCAAGTGTCGACCTCCGAAAATCTCAAGTGTCGACCTCCAACAATAAATCTTCCAAAATAAAATTCTGTAAAATTTAAAAAAAAATTGACAAAATTTAGAAAAATGACCTTTAAACATATTTGAGAATTTATAAATCATTTTTGAGGAATTTTGATGAAAAATGAAGAGATTCAAGCAAGAGGATCAATGACTCCCAGTTCTCTTCTAATCATACAAAATCTATCTTCATTCAATGGTTTTGTGAATATATCAGCCAATTGAAAATCAGTACATATAAATTCTAATAACACATTAGAGTTTTGAACGTGATCTCTTATGAAGTGATGTCTTATTTCAATATGCTTGCTTCTTGAATGTTGTACAGGATTTTTCGTTAAATTGATTGCACTAGTATTATCACATCTTATGGGTGTCTTAGTTAGTTTGATGCCAAAGTCCTCGAGTTGTTGTTTGATCCATAAAATCTGAGCACAGCAGCTTCCAGCTGCTATATATTCGGCTTCTGCCGTAGATAGAGCAACCGAATTCTGTTTCTTACTGCTCCATGAAATCAAATTAACTCCTAGGAATTGACAAGTTCCACTAGTACTTTTTCGATCAAGTTTACACCCAGCAAAATCAGCATCAGAATATGCAATTAATTCATATGATGACTCCCTAGAGTACCAAAGACCAATTTCGATAGACCCAGATAAGTATCTAAGTATACGTTTTACAGCTAAGAGATGTGATTCTTTAGGAGCAGACTGAAAACGTGCACACATACAAACACTAAACATTATATCTAGTCTACTGGCAGTTAAATATAGCAATGAACCAATCATGCCTCTATATAATTTTTGGTCTACTGATTTACCACATTCATCTTTGTCTAATTTACATGAAGAGCTCATAGGGGTACCTATTGGTTTTGTGGTCTCCATCCCAAACTTTTTCAAGATTTCCCTTGTGTACTTGGCTTGATTGATGGAGATCCCCTCTTTGGTTTGCTTAATTTGGAGTCCGAGGAAGAAGTTGAGTTCTCCCATCATGCTCATCTCGAACTCACTCTGCATTAACTTCGCAAATTCTTGACAAAGACATTCGTTAGTAGCACCAAAAATAATATCATCTACATATATTTGTACTACTAAGAGATTATCATTTTTCTTTTTCAAAAACAATGTATTATCTACATTACCTCTAGAAAAATCATTTTTCATCAAAAATGAACTTAATCTATCATACCAAGCTCTAGGAGCTTGCTTTAAACCATACAATGCTTTATGCAATTTAAAGACATGATTAGGAAATTCATGATTTTCAAAACCAGGAGGTTGTTCAACATAAACTTCCTCTTCAATAAATCCATTTAAAAAGGCACTCTTTACATCCATTTGAAACAACTTGAAATCCATAAAACAAGCAAAAGCAAGTAAAAGTCTAATTGCTTCTAGCCTAGCAACAGGAGCAAAGGTTTCATCGAAGTCGATTCCTTCTTCCTGGTTGTAGCCTTTAGCAACAAGTCTAGCTTTGTTCCTAATTACAATACCATGTTCATCAAGTTTATTTCTAAAAACCCATTTTGTGCCAATTACAGAAACATTAAGGGGTCTTTCAGTTAAAGTCCAAACATTATTTCTTTTAAATTGATTTAATTCATCTTGCATAGCATTAATCCAATTACAATCTTTTTCAGCTTCTTCTATTGACTTAGGCTCTATCTGAGATACAAAAGCTAAATAATCACACACATTTCTAATAGAAGAGCGTGTACTTACCCCCTTTGATGGATCACCTATTATTAGCTCTTTAGGGTGTCCATGTGCATACCTCCATTCTTTAGGTAAAGGTTTTGGTGAAGTTGCATTGATTTCTTGAATTTGATCTTGACTTTCTTGATCATCATCTCCTTTGGGCTCATCTTCATTGATTGTCAATTGTTCAAGTTTCTTTGTACCTGTTTCAACATCAATAGAATCTTCTTTTCTAGAAGATTTTTCGTTAGATTCATCAAACACTACATGAATTGATTCTTCAACCAGAAGTGTTCTTCTGTTGAAGATCCTGTATGCCTTGCTAGAAGTAGAGTATCCTAAAAAGATACCTTCATCTGACTTGGCATCAAATTTACTGATATTGTCTTTGCCATTGTTTAATATGAAACAGCGGCAACCAAACACACGAAAATACTTGAGATTAGGTTTTCGATTTTTCCAAAGCTCATATGGTGTTTTCTTCAAAATAGGTCGAATTAAAACACGATTTAAAATGTAACAGGAAGTATTAATGGCTTCTGCCCAAAATATCTAGGTAAATCGTTTTCGCAAAGCATTGTGCGTGCCATTTCTTCAAGTGTCCTATTTTTTCTTTCTACCACCCCATTTTGTTGAGGTGTCCTAGGTGCAGAGAAATTATGACTAATACCATTTTCATTACAAAAAGTTTCAAAATCATGATTTTCAAATTCAGTTCCATGATCACTACGCAAAGAAACAATAGTGAGATCTTTTTCGTTTGAAACCTTTTTATGAAATTTAACAAAAGCTGAAAATGTTTCATCTTTATGAGCTAAAAACATTACCCAAGTAAATCGTGAGTAATCATCTACAATTACTAGCCCATATTTTTTACCTCCCAAACTAGTTGTTCTGGTTGGTCCAAAGAGGTCCATATGCAATAATTCAAGGGGTCTAGTAGTAGATACTACTCCTTTAGGTTTGAAAGTAGATTTAGTTTGTTTTCCAAATTGACATGCAGCACAAATTTTATCTTTTTCATAAGTGTGTTTTGGCAATTCTTTTACAAGATTCTTTTTGCTTAATTTTGAAATCAACTGCATACTAGCATGCCCTAGCCTACGATGCCAAAGCCAACTAGTTTCACTTGCCTTGGCTTCCTTAGCCACTAGGCATTGACCACTTTCCATGGCTAGATCATCAAGATCAACCATGTAAATGTTTCCATGTCTAAGACCAGTGAACTTGATGCCATCGACATCTAGACTAGATACCATGCACAAAGATGATTCAAAAATTACTTTAAAACCTTTATCACAAAACTGACTAATGCTAAAAAGATTATGCTTCAATCCATCAACAAATAATACATTATCTACATAAGCATTAGGGGTGATATGGATTTTACCAATTCCGACGATTTTGCCTTTTCCATTATCACCAAAAGTGACATTTCCACCATCAATTGCAGCTAGTGATGAGAATTGCTTCACATCCCCAGTCATGTGCCTTGAGCAACCACTATCCAGATACCACATTCTTCTTTTATTTTTGGTTGCAAGGCACACCTGCAAAAAAAAGATCAAGTTGAAACTTTAGGTACCCAAGTCATCTTGGGTCCTTTAGGGTTAGTCAGGTTGGTTCCTTTTGGAACCCAAATCTTTCTAAAGGTATTTGATTTTCTTCTGTTACAAACATATGATTTATGACCTACTTTACCACATGCATAGCAGGTAATATTAGAAGATGCAGGTATGAAAAAGTTTTTGTAAAGTTTTTGCTGATTGTGTGGTTTAAATCCAAGTCCAGCTTTATTAAACACTGCATGTTGGCTATTTAAAAGCATATTTAGTTTTTCTGAGCTAAAGGTAAACTTTTCTACAAAAGGTTTTACTCTTTCTAACTCTTCCTTGTAATTCTTATTTTGAAGCATTAGTTCTTTGTTTTGTTTTTCAATGTTCTCATTAGTTTTAAGACTTCTATTATTTTTCAAAGAATTATTTTCTTTAACAAGATTATCTTTGTCATTTGTCAAAGTCTTTACATGTTCTTTTAATTTCTTGTTTTCTTGAGTTAAATTTTCAATTTCACTTGAAAACTTTTCTGAATCTTTTGTAAGTTCAAAGTTTTGCTTTCTTAATTTCTTATTTTTTAATTTTAATTTTTCATATTCCATTACTAAGTCATCAAAAGCATCATGCAATTCATTGAAAGTAAATTCAGTTTCAGGTTCAGAATTTACCTCATTATCTTCATTGGCCATGAAACATAGGTTGGCGACTACCTGCTGCTCTTCTTCACTGCTGGAGTCCTCACTCTCACTCCAGGTAGCCATCATGGCCTTCTTTCTCAACATCCTTCTACTTTTTTTAAGCAAAGGGCAATCCGTTTTGTAATGTCCAGGCTTCTTGCACTCGAAGCAGATGGGTGGATCCCTTTCTTTCTCTTTCTCCTTGTTGTGATCACCTTTTTGTTGCCTTTTCTTGTAGAAGTCCTTCTTCTTTCTCATGAATCTTTTAAATTTCCTAGTAATTAGGGCTGTCTCATCATCATCAGCTTCTTCTTCAGATTCATCACTTGACTCTTCTTTTGTAGTGGACTTGAATGCTATGGCTTTCTTTTTCTTGTCATTGTCCACTATTTTCTGCTTTAGTGAAAGCTCGTAGGTCATCAGTGATCCAAGAAGCTGCTCGAGAGGCAGAGTGTTGACATCCTTGGCTTCTTCTATGGCTGTAACTTTCGCATCCCATGAAGCCGGAAGAGACCTGAGAAGTTTGTTAACCAGTTCACCATTAGATATAATTTTTCCCAAACTCCTCATACCATTTACTATATTGGTAAATCTAGTATACATTTCACTTATACTTTCAGTTGGTTCCATCCTGAACATCTCATACGTATGAATGAGCATGTTCACCTTAGTGGTCTTCACTTGATGTGTACCCTCATGGGTAACCTCAAGTGTATCCCAAATTTCTTTGGCGGAAATACAATTTGATATTCTGTTGAATTCACTAGGATCAAGTGCACAGAATAACAAATTCATCGCCTTAGCATTTAACTCAGCTTGTTTGATGTCATTGTCATCCCATTCTTCTTCAGATTTTGGGGTGATAATGCCATTAACCAAGTGAGTGGGCTGATGAGGCCCTTTAGTGATTACTCTCCAGATATGATAATCTACAGCTTGTAAATAAATACGCATACGAGTTTTCCAATAAGTGTAGTTTGTGCCATTAAAGAAAGGAGGACGATTTGATGCTTGTCCTTCAACTATACCCATTCCAATTGGAGCGGCCATGATCTTTCACTCAAGATCGTTGGACCTACAAGAGAGTACCGGTGCTCTGATACCACTTGTTGCCCAGATATGGTGCCCAAGAGGGGGGGTGAATTGGGTATTTTAAAAATTAAAGGCAATATATGTGCTATCAAGTTCAAAAGTGAAGAGTGATAGTGCTTTAATAATTGTGCAACGGAAGCAACGAAATAAAATGACAATTAATGAGCTAAAGAAGCTAAAGAGCAAACCAATGCAAACACACAAGAAATATAGTGGTTCGGTGCACCCAGTACCTACATCCACTCCCCAAGCTCCACTTGGGAATTTCACTATAATCTTTAGATTACAGCCGACTTGTTTTACCAGGCTCACAAGTCAAAACCTTACACACTTGTTTTGGCTTCGGGCTAACAAGCAACCCTAGTTGGTTTTATCAATTGGCTCACCAACAAACCTCACTCACTTGTTTTGGCTTCGGGCTTACAAGCAACCCTAGTTGGTTTTATCAATTGGCTCACCAACAAACCTCACTCTAGTTTCAAATTCCCTTGAAACTAGCTAAAGACAAAAGAGTATGAATACAAGTTATGAAAACTAAACAAACTCCTTTTGAGCAATAATAAATTCGTTGAAGCTCTTGATGGAGACTCTTCAAGCCTTTTCCCTTGGAATCTTTGGACCTCACTAAATGCCAAACACTTGAATGTTGGATTCCTCAAAGATGGAAGACTTTTTGGCTAGGGAATCTCTTGGTTTTCTCACTCTTTTTGCTTGGAAGTGATTGAAGGCTTTGTACTTTGAATCAACACTTTTTCACTTTGTCTCCTTGTCTTTTTTTGAAGTTTGGTGGAGGTTAAATACCTCATTCATGCTGAAACAACTCCACAAGACCGTTAGATTCAAAAATATGGCCGTTTATGGCCGTTAGAAATCAAATCAGAAGTTCAGAAAAACTAGCCGTTATGCCATGAGTCGACCTCATGAGTCGACCTCTGGATCAAGTGTCGACCTCATGAGTCGACCTCCAGTAAAGTTTAGGCAAAAGTTCAGAATACCATAGTTCTACCTATTTGAATTCTCAGGCTATGAGTCGACCTCTGGTGTCGACCTCTGGACAGGTGTTGACCTCTGGTGGTCGACCTCTGAAGCGTGCCACTGAGACTTTGCCGTGCCGGCCATGCTGAACTTTCCTTTTCTTCATGAGTCGACCTCTGGTGGTCGACCTTTGACAAGGTGTCGACCTCTGGTGGTCGACCTCTGATCAGAATTTTTCTGAAACTCTTTGAGATGTGCGTGCCATGCTTGAGTTTCTTTAAGCCTTTGTTTCTTTTGTCAAATATTTCTTAACAAGAAGGTCCATTATGAGAATTTTGATCTTGTTCAAGGTAGAAGAGCTCATTTCCAAATCAGGTAAACTTAGTTTCATCATTGTCCTTATGATACTCTTTTTGAATAACCTAAGTCCTGAAACTTTATCTTGAGATTAAACATTAGTCCAAACATATACTCAACCTTTTGTTAATCATCAAAACTAAGGAGTCAAAGCCAACACACTCTAAAAGAAGCCTTCCCTTGCTATTTTCCCTTTGTTTTCTTGTTCCTTTGTGAGTTTTCTAACCCCTGATAGGTCGTTTGCAGGTCCCCGAGTTCCTACAAATCCAACGACTCCAGCCAAGCCTCAATCGGATCACCTAGCAGAAAGCCGGGTATCCACGGGTCATTGGCTCGGTTTACCAGGCCGCATCCATCGAGGAACGAGAGACCTGGTGTGGACACCAGAAGCCGAAAGAAACTTCACTCCAACAAGGTTAGCCTTATCCCAATTTGGATCGAAGATAATTAGGTTACCTTGTATCCTTTAGTTCAAAAATATTTTATTTTCAAGAGTCATTTCCTTTTCAAGAGTCCTGTAATTAATTTTGAGTTTCAAATCAAGAGTGTTTATTGAGTCCTGTAATTACTTTTAAAATTTCATTTCCTGTAAGTCCATTTCAAGTTTTAAAGTCTAGGTCAGTCAAGTTAGTTCAGTTGAGTTAAGTCTAATTCAGTTGAGTTAAGTCTAATCAAGTCTTAAAGCCATGAAAGCCAGCAACAAGACTCAAATTCTAGACCCCAGAATTTGACCACATGAAGAAGAGAAGACACATCAACCAAGTAAGAGAAAAGGACCATCAACTAGGACCACTGGGCGCCACATGTCATTCTTATCCAAGTAGAAGACCACCTCACCATGCCACGTCATCAGGTGCCACTTCACCAGCCACCTCATCACCCTTTGGGCACCAACAAGGAAGATTCAAATTCAAGGAGGTTGGCCACATCCCTCCAAGTCCTCCACCAAATCCTCCAACCCCCCCCACATCCCTCCAAACTCTCCACCAAATCCTCCAAACCCCCTTGTAATCCTCCTCGATTTGGGGAGTTTTTAAATTTCAAAAGCTAGCTTTGTGAGGCTATTAAAAGCCTTGGACGCCCATTGTAAAAGGAGATTGATTTTGGAAATGAATGAAGTTTGAAGTGAAGTTGTATTGAGTTTTATGTGTGAAATTTTTCCTATCTTCTTCTTCCACGCCCACAGCCACTCTCTTCCCTAGCAATTCATCATCCAAGCTCAAGGCAAAGGCATTGGAGTCGGCCAGATCTTCTCAACCATCTTTTCTTTGTTCACAAGTTCTCCCATCCCTTCTTTATGTTAGCATCCTTCAACCTTAACTTTGATCTTCATTGCAGGGTCCTTCGAGGTCTTTGAGTTGAGAACCGGGTTCCCCCTTGACAATGAACCGACAGACTGAAGTCCAAGTCCAGAGTTCTGATCTTTGTTATCCAAGTCCTCCAGTCCAGAGCGTTGGTAGTTTCAAGGTATGAACCAAAAGAAGGTTGGAAAGCTCATCAAGGTAAGTCCATAATCATTAGCCCTTATTATCTAGATCTTCTTCCTTCTTAGTTTAGGATTGTGTCTAATCAACTAAAAGTTCCATTTCATGTAATCCTTAAGTCTTATTATGATGAGTACAATGCTAGTGTAATTTGGTTTCATTGCTCTACAAACCATATTCAAAACGTTAATCATATGCTTGCCGCATCATCTTGGTATCAGAGCATGGTTGCATTAGGGTAGAATAGTTTTCTTTAAATCCAAGCAAGATCTAAAATTCACGCCTCCTGAGCAAGTGTACTCCAGTACACTGTCACGACCCATGGGAATAATGAGCCCCTGGCCGGACGTGAGTTTTTAGATTGAAGTTTTGGGTAAGCCATTGCACTTGTTTGATTAGGTTCTGTTTTCTGAAAATTTGCATCTGTTTACTGTAATCCGTCTGCAGCTCCAAAGGCAAGTCACTGATTTTTTATTGAAATATTTTTTTTCTTGTTCCTTTTTAAGTCAATTATCACCATATTAAATTTCATCATCAGAAAAAAATTATAAAAAAAATAAAAATTTCTGTAGTTCGACACTATCATTAGGGTTATGTTCTGTCCTTTTTATTTATCTTCATTTGTAGGATCTGATTAGATTAGTATAGATTTTAGTTTTAAAATTCCTTTCATCTACATTGAAACATATAAGTTAGGAATCCTTTGTGAATTTCTCAGAATTTTTGGACATTTTTTTCATCATGTTTTCCACACCACTTTCAAATTGCAACACACTTCTGCAGTACCTTTGCATTTCATTCATCTCATGAGAAATCAAATTAAGGGCATCAATTTGACATAGGGTCAGGGTTTCATCACCTGTCCCTAGCCCAAAAATCACCAACCAGCATATCGATCCCAGCCCGTTAATTAAAATTGAGTAGAACGTTAATTGCCCTAGTGGGTTAGGGACACCAACAAGTTGGGTTCAGGTTAGGGTCAAGTTAACTGTGTCAGCTAATTGGTGTGTGCTTACTGGCTTGGTGTCTAGGATTGGTGCATCAGGGCTTGTGATTTGGTCCGCCTACCTGGCCAATCTCAGATTGGTGTCTAAGGTTGGCAATCAGGGACCTACACTCCCCTCCACCTACCTGGCTAAGTCCCATAAGTACTACTAGCTAGTTGGTTCACTTAATTAGACTTCTAATTTGTGCTCTAGGTCTAGGAAACCTTAGCTCGAACTTGAGTCCATTTGCATGCATGACTACTAGAGCAGGAACACCGTATTCACCAATCCAAGCCCAGTCAAGTGTAGCCATGGACCAAAACTTAGGGAATTTGATCAAAGGCCTAAATGATCAAGTGGCCCAACTGACTAAGAGTTTAACTGAGCAATTGGCCCAAACAAATCAGAATGTGGCACAAACCAACCAAGACATGAATGAGCAGTTAGCCCACATCACTACTAGGTTGGATCAGTTAGAGGCTAGAACCCCAGAAAGCAATCATGAAGCCCAGACTGAGCCTGAGCCAAGTCTTGCACCTGAACTCGAGACCCCATTGAACCCTAGAAGGATTCCATATCAAAACCCTCTCTACGAAACAAACCCTAGGAGAGCTCCCCAAGATCAGTTTTATGATCCAATTCCTAGAGGACCCCACCCTGGTCAAACCATCGAGCCCAACCCAAGGAGATTCCATCATGAGCCTAACTATGAACCCAATGTCAGGAGACCCACCCCAATTCACTTTGATCAAGATGACCGAACCATGAAGAACATTAGGCTAGAAGCTCCCACCTTTGATGGAATTTTAGATCCAAAGATCTACATTGATTGGGAAGGTGAGATGGATCAGTATTTTGATTGGTTTGAGATGAGTGAAGAGCGCAAGTGTAAGTTTGCAAAGCTTAAACTTGTGCGCCAAGCTAGGTTATATTGGGGAAACATTGAGAGACTCACTAGACAGAGAGGTGATGTGCCCATAGTGACCTGGTGAGCTATGAAACTTAGGCTTAGGGAGAAATACCTTCCTATGTCCTACCACCAAAGACTCCTAGATCAATGGCAAAGACTTACTCAAGGAAATAGGAGTGTCACAGAGTACATAGCGAAGTTTGACGAATTCGTTATGAGGTGCAATGTTGATGAATCTGAGTCGGTGACCTTGTCTAGATTTAGAGCCGGACTGAGGGAAGAAATTCAAAGAGAATTGTTCATGCGAGAGGTACATGACCTAGAATTGGCCTATCAAATAGCTAGGGATGCTGAGAGATTCCATAGAGGTCCAGTCTATCGTAGGCCCGAAGCCCCTAGGACTAGTGCACCTTATCAGCAGTCAGGATCCAATCAGCCTAGATTCAACCGACCCAATCCTAATGTGCCTGTGACCCGTAGAGATGACAAGGGAAAAACACCTGAGACCCAAAGAACTCCAAACGCATGTTTCAAGTGTAACAAAGTGGGTCACTATTCTAGCAACTGTCCTAATAGAGCCCTACACATAGGCGAAGTAGAAGAGGAAGCCGTAGAATCCCAAGGTGAATTTGAGGAGGAAGTATACCAGGCAGATGAGAACTTGGCTGAAGAGTATGAGGATGAGGAAGTCCTGGTAGATCAAGATCTGTTAGGAGTGGTTAGGTGTATTCTCACCCAAGCTAAAACCCAAGAAGATTGGCGTAGGACTAGCATCCTACAGACATTCATTAAGATAGGTGAGAAAGTATGCAAAGTCATTTTAGATAGCGGTAGCTGTGTCAATGCCATATCCACCAACACAGTTAAAAACCTAGGATTGCCCACCGTACCCCATCCTAATCCCTATAAGGTATCCTGGATAGACTCAACCACGATTTCCATTAAGTCTAGGTGCCTAGTAACCATTCAGTTCCAATCTTACCTGGAGAAAGTATGGTGTGATGTACTTCCAATGGGAGTAAGTAGCATAATTTTAGGCCGACCATGGTTGTACGATCTTGACGTAACACTCTATGGTCATTCTAATTCATGCTCGTTTACTCATAATGGAAAGAAGATTGTAATCCATTCTTCTCCACCTAAGAACCCCATTAAGAGAGGATCAAGCCAATTGAGTGATAAGAAAAAGGGGATAAACGTGATCACTGCTAGAGAAATGGAGAAAGAAATTAGCAATGGGTCACCTGTTTGGATTTTAACCATTAAGGATCATCAAGAACCTCTTTCAAAAGAACAACCTCAAGAAGTCAGTCAAGTGCTAGAGGAGTTCAAAGACATGTTCCCCGATGACTTGCCCGACCAACTCCCACCTCTTAGGGATATACAACATGCGATAGACTTAGTCCCCGGAGCAACCCTACCGAACCTTCCCCATTATAGAATGAACCCTACCGAGCACCAAGAATTACAACGTCAAGTAGGAGAACTCCTAAAGAAAGGATTCATTAGGGAGAGTTTGAGTCCATGCGCAGTCCCAACCTTACCCCTAAGAAAGATGGCACATGGAGAATGTGTGTTGATAGTCGTGCCATAAATAAAATCACGGTGAAGTATAGGTTTCCCATCCCCCGCTTGGATGATATGTTAGATATGATGGCCGGTGCAACTATATTTTCTAAGATTGACCTGAAGAGCGGCTATCACCAAGTTAGGATCAGACCAGGAGATGAATGGAAGACTGCCTTTAAAACTAAGGACGGGTTATTTGAATGGGTAGTCATGCCTTTTGGGTTATCAAACGCCCCTAGCACTTTTATGCGAATCATGAACCAAGTCCTACAAGCCTTTATAGGAAAATTTGTTGTCATTTACTTTGACGACATACTTATCTATAGTAGGACTAGAGAAGATCATCAACAACATCTGAGGCAGGTATGTTTAGCACTTAGGAAAGATAACCTCTATGCCAATCTAAAGAAATGTGCTTTCATGACTACTAGAGTTATCTTCCTAGGATTTGTTGTGACCCCTGAAGGAGTATCCGCTGACCCTGAGAAGGTTAAGGCAATTGTAGAGTGGCCAACACCCAATAATATTCATGAAGTAAGAAGTTTTCATGGCCTCGCTACGTTTTATCGAAGATTTATTAGAGGGTTTAGCACCATAGTTGCTCCTATCACGGATTGTATTAGGAAGGGCCACTTTGAATGGACGAAGTCAGCTGATAAGGCCTTCCTTCACATCAAAGATAAGATGACCCAAGCACCAGTCTTAAGACTACCCGATTTTTCTAAGGTCTTTGAAGTAGCATGCGATGCTTCGGGAGTAGGTATTGGTGGAGTTCTGAGTCAAGAGAACCATCCCGTAGCATTCTTTAGTGAGAAATTGAATGAAGCCAGGAAAAAATACTCCACATATGATCGGGAGCTTTATGCAGTAGTGCAAGCATTAAGGTATTGGAGGCATTATCTCCTACCGCAAGAATTTGTTTTATTTTCAGACCATGAAGCCCTTAGGTTTTTGAGTTCCCAAAAGAAACTAAACCCTAGGCATGCCAAATGGGTAGAGTTCATCCAATCCTATACGTTTGTCCTAAAGCATCAATCAGGAACCGATAATAAGGTAGCTGATGCCCTAAGTCGTAGAACGTTACTTTTAACTTTAGTCAGTACTGAAGTCATAGGTTTTGAAAGACTTAAGGAGCAGTATGAAACCTGTCCAGATTTTGATGAAATTTATCAGGTTTTGCGTCAAGGACCATCTAGTGATCATAGTGACTATACCCTTCTAGATGGTTATCTTTTTAGAGAGAATAGGCCTTGCATCCCAAGAACCTCCTTAAGAGATTTTTTAGTTTGGGAGATACATGCGGGAGGTTTGGCTGGCCACTTCGGATGAAACAAGACTATCTTGGCTGTTGAGGAACAATTTTACTGGCCAGGTCTTAAGAAACAAGTAGCAAACATTGTAGCCCGATGTAGGACATGTGCTGTTGCAAAGCAACAAAAGAAGAATACCGGGCTATACACTCCATTACCTGTACCTGAGTGTCCATGGCAAGATCTAAGCATGGACTTTGTTCTAGGATTACCCAAGACCATTCGAAAACATGATTCAATCTTTGTGGTGGTCAACCGGTTTTCAAAAATGGCCCATTTCATACCTTGCACCCAAACTTCCGATGCCTCTAGGATAGCCAAACTCTTTCTTGATCAAGTAGTCAGACTCCACGGGTTACCAAAAACCATTGTTTCTGATAGGGATGTCCGCTTCACAAGTTACTTCTGGAAAACCCTTTGGCACCTATTAGGAACCAGACTGAAATTCTCCACTGCCTACCATCCCCAGACTGATGGACAAACCGAGGTTGTAAATAGAAGTCTAGGGAACTTGCTGAGATGCCTAGTGGGAGAAAGTCTAGGAAACTGGGATTTGTTATTGCCACGTGCTGAGTTCGCTTACAACAGTTCGGTCAATCGATCTACGGGCAAAAGTCCCTTTGAGATAGTCCATGGTTGCAAGCCTAGGAAGCCTTTAGATCTAATCCCACTACCTATTCACACACGAGTCTCTAAGTCTGCTGAGTCTTTTGCACAGCATGTCACAAATCTACATAAAGAAATCAGTAATAAGATCAACCTGAGCAATGAAACTTACAAACACTTAGCTGACTCACATAAGAGGGCTAAAGAATTCTGTGAAGGGGATTATGCGATGATTAGGCTCAACCCTGAACGATCTCCCCCTGGAACCATAAAGAAGCTGCATGCCCGCGGAGCGGGACCTTTTAAGATCTTAAAGAAAATAGGGCCTAATGCATATGTTTTGGAACTTCCACCTGATATGGGTATTAGTACAACCTTCAATGTTTCAGACCTAGTAGAATACAAAGAACCACTACTAATACCTAGTGAGCCTTTTGAGCCAAAAACGTTCATTGAGAGTGAACATATTTCCGAGTGTCCACCACCAACCTTACCTGAGCAGAGAGAGAGGATTGAGAGAATCCTGGATGACAAGATCATTACTACCAGGAATAAGGATTATCAGCGATACCTGGTTCAATGGCAAGGTCGACCTGAGTCCGACAACTCTTGGATTACTCGAGAGGACCTGCAAAGACTTAACCCAGATTTGTTCGAGCATTACTAGGGCAAAATTGAACCATACTCGACTGGGTCGAGTTCTGCCCACCCCAGGAGAATTGGTGTGGACACCAGAAGCCGAAAGAAACTTCACTCCAACAAGGTTAGCCTTATCCCAATTTGGATCGAAGATAATTAGGTTAACTTGTATCCTTTAGTTCAAAAATATTTTATTTTCAAGAGTCATTTCCTTTTCAAGAGTCCTGTAATTAATTTTGAGTTTCAAATCAAGAGTGTTTATTGAGTCCTGTAATTACTTTTAAAATTTCATTTCCTGTAAGTCCATTTCAAGTTTTAACGTCTAGGTCAGTCAAGTCAGTTCAGTTGAGTTAAGTCTAATTCAGTTGAGTTAAGTCTAATCAAGTCTTAAAGCCATGAAAGCCAGCAACAAGACTCAAATTCTAGACCCCAGAATTTGACCACATGAAGAAGAGAAGACACATCAACCAAGCAAGAGAAAAGGACCATCAACTAGGACCACTGGGCGCCACATGTCATTCTTATCCAAGTAGAAGACCACCTCACCATGCCACGTCATCAGGTGCCACTTCACCAGCCACCTCATCACCCTTTGGGCGCCAACAAGGAAGATTCAAATTCAAGGAGGTTGGCCACATCCCTCCAAGTCCTCCACCAAATCCTCCAACCCCCCCCACATCCCTCCAAACTCTCCACCAAATCCTCCAACCCCTCTTGTAATCCTTCTCGATTTGGGGAGTTTTTAAATTTTAAAAGCTAGCTTTATGAGGCTATTAAAAGCCTTGGACGCCCATTGTAAAAGGAGATTGATTTTGGAAATGAATGAAGTTTGAAGTGAAGTTGTATTGAGTTTTATGTGTAAAATTTTTCCTATCTTCTTCTTCCACGCCCACAGCCACTCTCTTCCCTAGCAATTCATCATCCAAGCTCAAGGCAAAGGCATTGGAGTCGGCCAGATCTTCTCAACCATCTTTTCTTTGTTCACAAGTTCTCCCATCCCTTCTTTATGTTTGCATCCTTCAACCTTAACTTTGATCTTCATTGCAGGGTCCTTCGAGGTCCTTCGAGGTCTTTGATCTTCTTTGATCTTCATTGCAGGAGTCGGCCAGATCTTCTCAACCATCTTTTCTTTGTTCACAAGTTCTCCCATCCCTTCTTTATGTTTGCATCCTTCAACCTTAACTTTGATCTTCATTGCAGTGTCCTTCGAGGTCTTTGAGTTGAGAACCGGGTTCCCCCTTGATAATGAACCGACAGACTGAAGTCCAAGTCCAGAGTTCTGATCTTTGTTATCCAAGTCCTCCAGTCCAGAGCGTTGGTAGTTTCAAGGTATGAATCAAAAGAAGGTTGGAAAGCTCATCAAGGTAAGTCCATAATCATTAGCCCCTATTATCTAGATCTTCTTCCTTCTTAGTTTAGGATTGTGTCTAATCAAGTAAAAGCTCCATTTCATGTAATCCTTAAGTCTTATTATGATGAGTACAATGCTAGTGTAATTTGGTTTCATTGCTCTACAAACCATATTCAAAACATTAATCATATGCTTGCCGCATCAAGACCCCTTCATTGCGATATTCACAGACATTGTCAGGTACACCCCTCTGCCTCCAGTAGTTTTATTGTAGGAGAACTTATCCTAACCGAGGCTTCTCAGCCCCGGCGGTCCTTCTTTGCTACTTTTCTAGGTCCTAATCTGCATGCTGATCTTCAAAAACTCATACAAAATTCCCTACAAATAATTTTGATCTGAAATTTGGGAATTAATCACCTAACTCCACATGTAAAACATACAAAAAGAATTGCTTGCATATTAGTCCCCCATCATTTGGTATCAGAGCTTAGATTAGGGCTTGTTTTCTGCAATTTTTCAGTCCGTATATACTCTGTTATTTTAATTATTTCTCCCAGATAGAAACTTCAAAATTCTGAAATTTATTTTTCTGGATTCAATATAATTCACAGTTATTTTGAGAATTTTTTCAGATTTTATTATTTCCTGTGAAATTTCTGCAAGCCGAATTATAGCCTGCAAAATTTTGGCTCTATTTTTTTTTCAGCAAGACAAGTTTGGAAGTTTTAGGTTTTTGTTTAGCATCTTTTGCATATCTTTTAATTTTAGTATATTTTCAGCATATTAGGCCATGATTTGCAAGTTTTCTTCTATTTAAAAAAATACCAAAAAAAAAAAATTACATATTCTCCAAAAATACCAAAATATCTAAACCCTAATTTGCATCCTCATCTTCCTGCCATCATTGCATAATTTACTTTTAAGGGCACTCTTGCTATATCAGATGGGGGGAGGATTTGATCACCTCTTCTTAGCCCAAAACCACATCCCTTGCATTCGATTTCAAGCCTTAACCTAAAATTAACTAGACTTAATTTGCCCTAGTGGGCTAGGGACACCAACTGGTCGGGTCCGGGCTAGTGTTAGATCACTGTGTCAAGTTAACCTGTGTGTGCCTTGTGCTCAGTGCCTAGAATGGTGGTTCAGGGATTCAATCCCAAAGGGCTTGTGTGCTGGTCCGCCTACCTGGCCAATCTCTGATTGGTGTCTAGGATTGGCAATCAGGGACCTAACACTCCCCTTACACCTGCCTAGCTGAGTACAGGGTTACTATAGGCTAGTTTGCCATCCTGATTAAGCATCTAGTTTAGACCCTAGGTCTAGTCAGCTGTAGTCGGTTTGATCAAGTCTTGCATGAGCACTAGATCAGGAGTTTCATATCACCCACCTTCTTCACAAATGTCTGAACCCATGGAAAATTTGCAAGCCCAAATAAAAGCACTCACTGAGCATCTAACCCAATCCATGGCCCAATTGACTACCCAGTTAACTCAGTCTAGTACCCAAACCAACAATAGAATTGACCATCTTGCCGATAGGTTTAGCCAGTTAGAAGGCCATGCAGGGACCATAGAAAGAACCCATGGGTCACAGTCTGATCCAAATCCTGAGTCCCCTCATCCTGACCGGTACTACAATCCTCAACCTAGGAGGACCCCAAACCCTGGTCCATACCGAGAGGTTGAACCTAGGAGAGCCCCTCAGCCTGACCCATATAATAATACTGAACCTAGAAGAACCCCTTACCATGACCCTTATTATGATACTGAACCTAGAAGAACCCCTTACCATGACCCTTATTATGATACTGAACCCAGGAAAACCCAATACTCTGACCCATATAGGGAGTCCAATCCTAGGAGAACCCAATACTCTGACCCATATAGGGAGTCCAATCCTAGGAGAACCCAATACTCTGACCCATCTAGAGAGCCCAACCCTAGGAGAACCTAATATTCTGACCCATATAGGGAGTCCAACCCTAGGAGAACCCAATATCCTGACCCATATAGGGAGCCCAACCTTAGGAGGACCCCATACCATGATCCATCCTTAGAACCTAACCATGGAGCTGACCCAAAATCCTATGACCCCAGATCCTCTAATCCCATGACCCATAGATCTGCACCCTTGTGCTATGAGCCCAGAGAACCCATAACCCCTAGGTATCAATCTAGTACTAGTCAGGTTTCTCTTAGTCAACTTGAATCCCATAGGATTAGTATCCCTAAATATGAACCCAGTAATGAGCCACTACCCTTTAGGCAACCTGAACCTACTAGGACTAGTGTCCATAATCAGAAACTAGGACCTAGCCAATTTTTTCCTAGCCGACCTTCTCCAACCATTCCTGAGATTGACAAGGCTTACATTAACGTGGAAGTGTATGAAGCTGATGCGAGCCTAGTGGATGAGTATGAAGGAGAAGAAGAGACACCTTTTGTAGACCTAGAATTAGCTGACCTAGTAGATACCCAGGTAGAAGCCAACCTAGAGGTAGTTGACCCTAACCACATCCAACCTAAAGCTATAGTGGAAGAACAAATAGAGGAAGAGAACCTTGGTACTGCTGTTAGAGCCTTACCTAAGGAAACTATAGAGGAGAGCCAAATTATAGAGTCTAGTCCACAAATACAAGAACCAGAAGAATTTATTAAGGACCTGATCTCTTTGAATCAATACCTTCAAGATGAGTCCCCTCCTATAGTTCCCCATTAAGGACCTCTTCCCCGAAATTGGCGACCCATCCTTCCATTATGCAAACCCTGTAGATATAGCTCAACCTCGTAAGGTTAACCTCATTAGTATAGGATTAGTTCCTGACACCCCATCTTTTATCCTACTTTATCCAACTAACCATGAACCTTTTTCTCTACCCTACCAAACTAATTCTGAACCTACTTCTTATTTCTGCCCTTTCCAGACGTCTCCAACATTTCTAGGATTATTAGATTGCATTTAACTGAGATTAGCATACTGCATGCATTCTTCATGCATGTTAGGTTTGCATCTTATTTCTGGCATACTCTTTGGAATTTGCTAGGAGTTCACTGTAAATTTTCATGTGCATGTCAAGCTAGGATCAAACCTTGGGAACCTATAATCTGTTAGGTTTAGATCCAAAGAGTTCAATAAAATTTCCTTTTATAGGAATGCATAGTCAAGTCTATTAGGTGTAGGTTTGAGTCCTTTGAATCATTTGTTTGGAGTCTGCATGTGCCCAGCATGTTCACCACCCACACTAATTTTAAACAAACTGGCTAATTCCCGAAGATGGATCAAAGAATTTGATGTAGTGGATTCTGTCATGATTAGGCTTAGGCCTGAGAGGTTCCGACCTGGGACCGTTAAGAAGCTTCATGCTCGTGGAGCTGAACCTTTTAAAGTATTGAAGAAGGTTGGATCAAATACCTATGTGCTAGACTTGCCTTCGGATATGGGATTTAGTTCTTCCTTCAATATTACAGACCTGTTTGAGTATAGGAAACTGGCAGCGATACCTAGTGAGGCCTTTGGACCTATTCCTTTTCATTATGAGTGACCCTAACCCAGAGTGTCCACTAACAAATTGGCCTGAGAGAGGAGAACGGATCGAGCGTATCCTGGATGATCAAGCCATCACGACCCAGGGTCGTGACTATCAATGCTTCCTGGTCCGATGGCAAGGCCAGCCAGAGTCGGACGATTCGTAGATTTCTTAAGAGGACTCGCAATGCCTCAACCCAGACCTTCTCGAGAGATATGTGAGCCAGTCTGTTCTTCACTCAACAGGGTCGTGTTCCTCCCACCCCGGGATAATTGGTGGGGACACCTGAGGCACCAGAATAAGACAGAGGCTTTTCAACCCTCTGTAAATTGATCAATAATTTATGAGTCCATCTGTAATAAGGGCTTAGCTCATCTGAGTCTATTTTAGTTGTTATTTGAGTATTTTGAGTTGTTATTTCAGTTATGTACTAGTCAGCTCATGTTGAGCTAGTTCAGTCCAATGCTTGTCAGCTCATGTTGAGCTAATTTTATTTTTTTTGAGTCCTATCCAAGCATACTGAAGACTCAAGACAACATCATACAAGTAAAGACCAAGTCCAACCAGATTGAAGATATGAAAGTTTAGCCCAAGTCCAACCCAGCTTGAAGATTTGAAGACCCCAGGAGAAAAATCAGAAACCCTGATTCCTTGCAGATGCCCTCCAGATGCCCAGATTTCCTTCCAGATGCCAAAATATATTCATAGACCAAGGAATCCATGATTTTAGAGGTCCATCTACATCCTAGCCCAAAGAAATCAATCCCAGGCGCCAAGTCCAAGCCCCTAAGAAGCAAGATACCAGGGAATATTCCTACTACCTGGCTACTAGGCCATCCCAGCTTCCAAAGGACCAAACCCATGCACCCGGGCCCCTTTGGGCCGGCCCCTTGCTGCTCCTAGAAGCCCAACACGCCTCCCTAGGCATCCTTGGAGTGTTGGCCAAGTCAAGAGAATTTTTATGGATTTTTCTACCTAATGTTCCTTATTTTCTTGCTAGGGTTTGAGAGGGAAAAGGATTCTTATGTAAAGACTAATGTACCCTTACTTGAAGCCCAAGGTTAAGGGTCTATTTAAGGGACCCTAGCCTCTTGTATGAAATCTAATTTTTGATATGAATTAAAACCTTGAGTTCTTCTATTGAGTTGTGTGATACCCTGCTGTGTGCATAAAGGGGTTTGTGAGAGTTTTTCTTCCCAGTGCTACAATCATCTTCCTGCTGCCAACAAGCCTCTCAGATCCCTGGATGCCCACTCCAAAAGAAGCCTTCCCTTGCTATTTTTACTTTGTTTTCTTGTTCCTTTGTGAGTTTTCTAACCCCTAACAGGTCGTTTGCAGGTCCCCGAGTTCCTACAAATCCAACGACTCCAGCCAAGCCTCAATCGGATCACCGAGCAGAAAGTCGGGTATCCGCGGGTCATTGTCTCGGTTTATCAGGCCGCATTCGTCGAGGAATGAGAGACCCCTTTGCTGCGATCTTCATAGACATTGTCAGGTACACCCCTCTACCTCCAATAGTTTTGTTGTAGGAGAACTTGCCCTAACCGAGGCTTCTCAGCCCCAGCGGTCCTTCTTTGCTACTTTTCTAGGTCCTAATCTGCATGCTGATTTTCAAAAATTCATAAAAATTTTCTACAAATAATTTTGATCTGAAATTCGGGAATTAATCAGCTAACTCCACATGTAAAACATAAAAAATGAATTGCATGCATATTAGTCCCCCATCAGTAGGCCCCACCCATTGGCTAAGCTTGACTTGGGCCCTCTTTGGTGGAGCCTCCCCCGGCCCAGACGATAGGCCTCTCCTTTGGGTGAACTCTAGAAACTCCTCCATTAAGAACTTCATGCCTGCAAGAAGAAGAAGATAATGGTCAGTAGTAGACCGAAAAGGACTCATGGAAGAATAGATATCCCTCTAGACTCACCTTGCCCCTAGATCGGGCTGATCTCGTTGTTGAACAAGTTATGCTCTACAGCAAAACCTTGAGGGAGGGGATCTGATCGAAAATGAGCTGGTCATATATTTCTTGATCAGAGGCCTCGACCTGGGAGTTTCGGTTTAGTATCCGGTCTGGATCACTCCAGACCCGGTCCACCCATTCGATAGAAACGAAGAAGTATTTACTCTTCCACCCTATGATGGATGATGAATGCTCAAACTTTTTGCCCTTCGGGCAAGAAAAAATAAACCACCACCCGTCCTCAGTCGAGTGGCATTTAAGGATAAAGAAGTCCCTAAACAGGGAGAAATGAGCAACAATCTCATGGAAGTGGCAAAAAATAATGAAACAGTTAATGACCCTAATGTCATTGAGGGCCAACTGGATAGGAACAAGATGGTAGTTATTGAGGAAAGAGAGAAAGAAGGGGTAAAAAGGCAAATGAATGCCTCCGAGAAAGAACTCCTCATAGAGGGCTATTTGACCTAGTCCACTAGAAGTGACAAGCTCTCCTGGTCTCGAAATCGAGAGCCGAATGGAGTTCGGGATCCCATAGGTGGCCTAGATCACTGAGAGATCCTCCCTGGTCATCGTCGAAGCGATGATAGAAGGCCCGGTCGGATGGGAAGACCTGGAAGAAGCAATAGGAGCGGAAGAGACAAGAGAAGCTAGAGGGGCCCTAGGCCCACCTATGACTACGCCGGTCGGGCGAAGGTTCCTATGGATGACGAGAAGAACTTTTTCCTCCTCGTCAAAAGATGGAGTCCTCAGTCGAGTGGGCCATACATCATCGGGATTCCTGGAAGGGCAATGGTTCCGATCGGATGGAGCCATCTGAGATCAAAGAAAGAATGAAGTGGATAGGGAAAGAAGTCCTGGGAACCCTACAGGGAAAATCAACTAGCCAGAGAAGAAGGAGATGACCAAGGAGAACTAACCTGGTTGTTGGGAAAAAGATAGCCAGGGGAAGGAAGAAGCTCTGGTCCGACGGCGAGCTAGAAAGTTTCGAAAAGGGCGATCAGGGGAAAGCTTACCCACTTTTCAAAGCAGCCAGACTATAGCCGTACATCCATTCGACAATCCAGCTACCGGATGGGCACCACGTGGAAACATCGGCCAAAGGTGATGCCTCGATACAACAGAAACAACATCGGGTCATACATCCAACATTATGCTTCCTCGAACCCGCTGATGTGGCACCCCCATACTGGCTTCAAGGCATGGCATGGTGGCATTAAATGGCACTGGATTTTAGCCTTTCCACATCACATCAACAATTACTTCGTTAGCCCCGAGCATGACATTTTGTCAAGGCTTGGGAGTAGGAGGCAAATGAAGAAGAAATATCAATGGGTCCCGCTTGGATCTAGCCAACAGAGATTGCAACCATAAGACCTGTCACTTCAAGTCCTTCTACTAGGTTGGCTCCCCCAAGTTCAAGACTTCAGCAAAAGCTAAATTCCTTCTTTAGTCCTTCTGCTGGGTTGGCTCTTCCCAGGTCGAGACTATAGCCGAAGTCAAACTCTACCTTCTGCTGGGTTGGCTCCCCCCAGGTCGAGACTCTAGTAGAAGCCAAATTCTTCTTCGAGTCCTTTTGCCAGTTTGCTCCTCCCAAATCGAGACTCCAGCCGAAGTGGAATTCCATCTTTTGCTGTGTTGGCTCCCTCCATGTCGAGACTCCAACAAAAGCCAAATTCCTCTCGAGTCCTTTCGCTAGGTTGGCTCATCCGAGGTCGAGACTCTAGCCGAAGTCGAACACCACCTTTTACACGGTTGGCTTCCCCCAGTAGTGGGGGCACCAGGATCAGACACAGATTACTTGGCCCTATTTGGTTTACCTAGCTATGTGTCAAATTTTGCAATCAACTAGAATTGAGTCCTGTAATAAGTTGAGGTTAGTTGATTTGTCTTAACCGTCAACCTAGTCCAGTACATTGAGTCATGTATACCAGTATGAGTCTAGTATGAGTTCACTTCTTGTACAAGAGAGGAGGCTACACTATTTTGGAGTTCCACCAGACCTCATTCTGAAGCCAGAAGATGTTACATTAGCTTATGGGAGCTCAATCACACCTAGGTGCCCTGATTGTGCCTTGATTTTCTCTGGGTGCCATTTCAGATGCTAGATTCCCTCCAGATGCTTTCAAAAAACTCCATATGCTAGGAGCACATGTTTACTAGGCTATCCCAGCACTCCAGGCCTCCAAATTCAAGCAAGGCAAGGAGAACCAAGATTTTCTTTTGACGCCGGGAATATGCCAACCGAGGGAACCAGGTACCCCAACTTCTAGGGGGCCTAAGCTTAAGCTCTCCAAGCCCATGGCTGACCTCCCCCTTGCTGCCTTAAAATCCACACACCCAAAGGAGTGGTGTCCAAAGAGGTTTGACCAATTCCAAGTTGAAGAGAAGTGGGAGAAGACCAAGTCTTTTCTAACCTAGTTAGGATTCCTAATCCCATTAAACCTTGTAATACTAACCTAGCTAGGAAAGGACTTGCATTCCAATTTGGAAGAGGACTTGTAACCCAAGTGTAACCATGGTTAGTGAGGGCATGGGAACTCTATAAATACTCCAACCCTCCCCCTCTTGTAAGCATATCTTTCTCATGAATAAACCTTGCTAAAATTTGGGTTAATTGCATTGTGTTTTAGTTTTGGTTCTCTCTTTGAGTGCTCTCCCTGTGTTCCTAGATTGAAACCCTATTGCCATAGCATCCCTAGGCATCCCTAGAGATCAGCCAAACCCAAGGAATTGAAGCCCTTGCTATCATCTAAGTCCAAGAGCTTCTTCCTCCCCGGTTACCATCTTCTAACTCTAATTCTTATTTCCTTCAAATCCTAGTTCCTTTTCAAATTTTTATTTGATGCTTTGATTAACCTCTGATGCTTGTAGGATCTCCAAGGTACTTCCCCTCCCCAGAGGAGGTCTTCTTTGCTACCCGGACTGCCCAGATCAGCCATTAGATTCAAGGGAACCGAGGCTTCTTCTTCTAGGCTCCGATCAGAGTTATGAGTGATCCCTTCTGTTGCTGAAATTTAATCTCTAACTGGTACGAAACCTTCTATTTTTTTATTATCTGATTTTGATGAAGATAAATTATCCTAAACCGGGAGTTTCTCAACTCTCAAGTCCTGGTTATTCCATTAGTTTGCATGAGTTTGCCTACGATCCGATGATTCTTTGCACTGCTAGTCTTTCCGTTAGTTCTTAATTTATTTTGATAATCTAGCCTGCAAATAAAATTTTAAAAATCATAAAACAATTATTTTACTATTTTTCATCGAGTCCTTTTGTTGTGTTGGCTCCCCCAAGGTCTTGACATGCTAGCATACATTCTATTGTAAAACTTATTTCTAAAGATTTAGTCAAAGGTTTGTCGATATTTAAAATAGATTTTGATTATGTTTGTGATTATGTCAATTAGGAAAACAACTTAGGGAGAGTTTTAAATCCAAAAATACTATTTCTACCACTAGACATTTAGAGCTACTTCACATGGATCTATTGAGACCCACAATTACAACAAGCCTAGGTGTTATGAAGTACGGTCTTGTGATTGTAGATGATTTTTCAAGATATACTTAGGTTTTATTTATTGCACGTAAAGATGAAACTTTTAAAGTATTTAAAAAGTTTTACAAAAGAGTTTCTAACTTGAAAAATGTTTTTGTTATTTTTATTCGTGGTGATCATGGTACGAAATTTGAAAATCAATATTTTGATCACTTTTGCACAAAGCACGATATTGATCACAACTTCTCTGCTCCTAGAACACCACAGCAAAATGGTGTTGTAGAGAGAAAAAATAGGACCTTGGAAGAGATGGCCCAAACGATGCTTTGTAAAGGGATTCTTCCAAGATACTTTTGGGTAGATGCTGTAAATACCGCTGCTACATTTTAAACAGAGTTTTAGTTAGACTTATTATAAGGAAAACCACTTATGAATTATGGAACAATAGAAAGCCAAGTATTGATTATTTTCATGTTTTTGGTTGCAAATGTTTTGTGCTTAACAATGGTAAGGATAACCTTGGTAAGTTTGATGCTAAATCTAATGAGGCTATTTTTCTTGATTATTCGATTAATAGTAAAGCATATCGAGAACTTAATAAGACAACTTTAACTGTTGAAGAGTCAATTCATGTTATTTTCAACAACACTGACATTGCATCTTCTAGAAAAAAAGATTGTGCTGATGATGCAGGTACACGTGAAAAGGAATTGAAGGACATGACTATCAAAGACAAGCAATCATATGAACATCAAGAAGAGTTGGTAAGTAAAAGTCATGAAGAACTACCTAAAGAATAGAGGTAAGTACAATCACATCCCAAAGAACTTATTATAGGAGATCCATCACAAGGTGTTACGACTAGATCTTAACATAAGGATGCACATGATTTAATTGCTTTTATATCTCATGTAGACTGCATACCATAAAAGAAGCTGAAACTGACCGTAATTGGATGTTAGCTATGCATGATGAGTTAAACCAATTTAGAAGAAATAATGTTTGGACACTTGTAGAGAGACCATTACACTACCCTGTTATAGGTACTAGCTAGGTCTATAAAAACAAACTAGATGAACAAGGTAATGTTATTAGAAATAAGGCTAGACTGGTAGCTCAAGGTTACAACCAAGAAGGAAATGATTTTGATAAGACCTTTGCACCAGTAGCTAGACTAGAGGCTATTAGATTACTTCTGGCATATGCATATTTTATGAACTTTAAATTATTTAAGATGGTTTCTTATCCGAAGAAGTTTTTGTAGAACAACCGCATGGTTTTATTGATCACTCTTTTTCAAATCATGTTTTCAAGTTTAATAAAGCTTTATATGGTTTTAAACAGGCACCTAGAGCCTGGTATGACAGATTAAGTAAGTTTTTACTTGAAAATGATTTTATAAGATGTAGTGTATATACTATCCTATTTATTCAAAAGAAAAATAATAATATTTTAATTATTCAAATTTATGTTGATGATATAATATTTGGATCTACTGATGAATCCTTGTGCCAAAATTTTGCTAAGTTAATGCAGGGAGAATTCGAAATGAGTCTAATGGGTGAGCTGAACTACTTTCTCGTGCTTCAAATCAAGCAATCGAAGGAAGGGATTTTAATCAACCAAGCCAAACACATTAAAGAGATTATCAAAAAGTTTGGCATGGAATCAAGTAGGGAAGTTGGAACACCCATGAGTCCTGCATGCATATTTGATAAAAATGAAAATGGTACAAGTATTGATCAAAAGTTATATAGAGGTATGATTGGATCTCTACTCTATTTAACTGCCAATAAACCTGACATTCTATTTAGTGTTTGTGTATGTGCACGTTTTCAATCAAATCCAAAAGAATCACACATTATTGCTGTTAAAAGAATTATTAAATATCTTAAAGGCACATGTAATGTAGGATTATGGTATTCCAAGCATTCTTTTTTAAAGTTAATTAGTTATTCGAATGCTGACTATGGTGGCTATAAGATTGATAGAAAAAGCACCAGTGGCACATGCCAATTTCTAGGTATTAACTTAATTTCATGGCACTATAGGAAATAGAACTCTGTAGCACTGTCCACTGCTGAAGCAGAATATGTGGCTGCTGGGAGCTTTTGTGCACAAGTGTTATGGATTAAGTAACAGCTAGAAGACTGTGGTGTTATCCAATCTAAAATTCCTATCAAATGTGATAATACAAGTGCTATTAATTTATCTAAAAATCCAATTCAACATTTTAGGACAAAGCATATATAAATAAGGCATCATTTTATTAGAGACCATGTTTTGAATAACAATGTAGAATTAGAATTTGTCCCTACTGAGAACCAACTAGCTGATATCTTTACAAAGCCTCTTAGCCAAGATAGATTTGAAAAGAGTAAAGGAGAGTTAGGTCTATGTGACCCATATTAATATTTCTGACCTATTTTTCAAAAATTAAGAAAAATTATCTAGAGTCTTCCAAATTCATTTTAGAGCTATTGACCACTTCACCTAGTACTTATGTAGCTACAGAAACCTTTAGTTTAGACTTTTGAGCCTGTATTTTTGCTTGAGCCGACTTGAGAAATCCCCTGTTCTGTCGAGTTGACTTGAAGGACGGGTTTAGGTTTTTTTTTAAATAGGGTTCTGAAGCTTTATTTCTCTAACCTCTTTCAATTTTTATTGTTTATCTCCACTCGTTTCTTCTCCCAAGTCTTAGAAAAAACTCTAGAATCTATTCTAATCTCTAACCTAAGATCAATGGCACCTAGGAAGGCCATAGGAACAAGACCTAGGAAGGTGATCTTATCTATTACGGAGGAATGATGGACAAAATGAAGGCTTGATGCTTCATATTCACAACCCACTGAAGAACAACTTGAGCAGCAGCCAACCGATGTTCCAGATGCTCCAAGGTAGATCATTCCAATTGGAAATTGGCAGGTAACCTCCGCAAGAACTGTAGATTTCAATTTTCTAGAAGAGGAGAACTTGAAATTGGGTGATTGGCTTGTAGCTCAGGGTTGGAAACACTTTTGCATGCTTAATCTACCTACCTATCCAACCTTGGTTAGGAATTTCATTGAAAACTTGTCTCTTGGTACATTCCATCTTGAATCTATTATTAAAGAGAAGAACATTATTATGGATGAACAAAGATAAAGTACATTGTTACAAATTCCAAAAGAAGGAGAATTTTTTTTGGTGATGAAAGATAAACAAAAGACCATAAGAATTATTTTGGAGAGAAATGATGTATCAGGGATTGTTCATGTTCTATCTAACCTACAGTCTTTTGAAATGAGACTTCTACATAGCATTATTGGTAGAGTATTTTTACCCAGAATTGGAAGATTCGACTGGTTAAGTGAAAGAGATATGATGTTTATGAGATGTTTGATTGAGGGGGAGGCCCTCAACTTGCCTTACATTATCATTGTTCAGATGAGGGAAGCAGCTCGCAGGGCACGAGCTTGTCTTCCTTATGGCATGGTATTCACTTTACTTTTCCAGGATGCCAGTATTAATTTGCCAGGTGAGGACAGGATACCTTTATTACATATTGATAGATACAATGCCAAGTCACGAAATTGAATGGGCTTTTATAAGGTTGAAGACAGATGGAATCGGAAGACCTCAGGATAAAGAGTGGCACATTCTGATGATGAGGATTCTTCTGATGATGAGCAGACTGGACAGGCAAAGGATATTGAGATTGAGCAACCCATTGATGAGGCTGGACCCTCAAGCCAGCACCTACTTCACCTCGATCCCCTGTGAGAGATTCAGATACTGGTGGTTTGCATGATAAGAGATTGCAAACTATCTTGGATGAGCTTTCCACTTTACAACGAGGGAGAGCTGAGACTGATGCCAAGATAAATGCACTACAGACAGAGATGAGGAATGGATTCCGGTAGATCTTAGCAGCTGATGGGGGACTAATATGCATGCAATTCTTTTTTTATGTTTTACATGTTGAGTTAGGTGATTAATTCCGGAATTTCAGATCAAAATTATTTGTAGGGAATTTTGTATGAATTTTTGAAGATCAGCATGCATATTAGGACTTAGAAAAGTTGCAAAGAAGGACCGCCGGGGCTGAGAAGCCTCGGTTAGGGCAAGTTTTCCTACAATAAAACTACTGGAGGTAGAGGGGTGTACCTGACAATGTCTGTGAAGATCGCAGTGAAGGGGTCTCTCGTTCCTCGATGGCTGCGGCCTGGAAAACTGAGCCAATAACCCGCGGATACCCGGCTTTCTGCTTGGTGATCTGATTAAGGCTTGGCTGGAGTCGTTGGATTCGTAGGAACTCGAGGACCTGCAAACGACCTGTCAGGGGTTAGAAAACTCACAAAGGAACAAGAAAACAAAGGGAAAACAGCAAGGAAAGGCTTCTTTTGGAGTGGGCATCCAGGGATCTGAGAGGCTTGTTGGCAGCAGGAAGATGATTGCAGCACTGGAAGAAAAACTCTCACAAACCCCTTTATGCACACTGCAGGGTATCACACAACTCAATAGAAGAACTCAAGGTTTTAATTCATATCAAAAATTAGGTTTCATACAAGAGGCTAGGGTCCCTCAAATAGACCCTTAACCTTGGGCTCCAAGTAAGGGTACATAAGTCTTTACATAAGAATCCTCTTCCCTCTCAAACCTTAGCTAGAAAATAAGGAAACATTAGGTAGAAAAAATTCCTAAAAATTCCCTTGACTTGGCCAACACTCCAAGGATGCCTAGGAGGGCATGTTGGGCTTCTAGGAGCAGCAAAAGGCTGGCCCAAAGGGGCTCGGGTGCATGGGTTTGGGCCTCTGGAAGCTGGGGTGGCCTGATAGCCAGGTAGCAGGAATATTCCCTGGTATCTTGCTTCTTAGGGGCTTGGGCTTGGCACCTGGGCTTGATTTATTTGGGCTAGGATGCAGATGGACCTCTAGAATCATGGATGCCCTTATCTATGAATATACTTTGGCATCTAGAAGGGAATCTAGGCATCTAGAGGGCATCTGCAAGAAATCAGGGTTTTCCTGAATTTTCCTCCTGGGGTCTTCAAATCTTCAAGCTGGGTTGGACTTGGGCTATACTTCTATGTCTTCAATCTAGTTGGACTTGGTCTTCACTTGTATGATCCAATCTTGAGTCTTCAGTATGCTTGGACAGGACTCAAAAAAATAAAATTAGCTCAACATAAGCTGACTAGCATTGGACTGAACTAGCTCAACATAAGCTAACTAGTACAGAACTGAAATAACAACTCAAAAGACTCAAACAACAACTAAAAAAAGGACTCAGATGGGCTAAGCCCTTATTACAGTTGGACTCATAAATTATTGATCAATTCATAGAGGGTTGAAAAGCCACTATCTTATTCTGGTACCTCCAGTGTCCCCACCAATTCTCTCGAGGTGGGAGGAACTCGACCTTGTCGAGTGAAGATCAAGCTGGCTCACATATCTCTCAAGGAGGTCAAGGTTAAGGTGCTGCAAGTCCTCTCGAGAAATCCACGAATCGTCCAACTCTGGCTGGCCTTGCCATCGGACCAGGAAGCATTGATAGTCACGGCCCCGGGTCGTGATGGCTTGATCATCCAGGATACGCTCGATCCGTTCTCCTTTCTCAGGCCAATTTGTTAGTGGATACTCTGGGTTAGGGTCACTCACAATGAAAAGGAATAGGTCCAAAGGCCTTACTAGGTATCGCTGCCGGTTCCCTATACTCAACCAGGTCTGTAATATTGAAGGTAGAACTAATGCCCAAATCCGAAGGCAAGTCTAACACTTAGGCATTTGATCCAACCTTCTCTATCACTTTAAAAGGTCCGGCTCTGTAAGCATGAAGCTTCTTTTAGGCCTAAGCCTAACCAAGATAGAATCCACTACATCAAATTCTTTGATCCATCTTCAGGAATTAGCCAGTTTGTTTAACATTAGTGTGGGTGGTGAACATGCTAGGCACATGCAGACTCCTAACAAGATGATGCAAAGGACTCAAGCTAACACCTAACAGACTCGACTATGCATTCCTATCGAAGAAAATTTTATTGAACTCTTTGGATCTAAACCTAATAGATTATAGGTTCTCTAGGTTTGATCCTAGCTTGACATGCACATGAAAATTTACAGTGAACTCCTAGCAAATTCCAAAGAGTATGCCAGAAGTAAGATGCGAACCTAACATGCGTGATGAATGCATGCAGTATGCTAATCTTAGCTAAATGCAATCTAATGATCCTAGAAATGCTGGAGGTGCCAGGAAAGGGCAGAAAATAGGATGTGGGTTCAAAAGTAGTTTGGTAGGGTAGGGAAAAAGGTTCAAGGTTAGTTGGATAATGTTCGATAAAAGAAGGCATGTCAGGGACTAATCCTAGACTAATGAGGCTAACCCTACGAGGTTGCGGTATATCTATAGGGTTTGCATAATGGAAGGATGGGTTACTAATCTCAGGGAAGAGGTCCTTAATGGGAACTATAGGAGGAGGCTCATCCTGAAGGTACTGATTCAAAGAGATCAAGTCCTTAATAAATTCTTCTGGTTCTTGTATTTTAGGACTAGACTCTATAATTTGGCTCTCCTCTATGGTTTCCTTAGGTAAGGCTCTAGTAGCAATATCTAGGTTCTCTTCCTCTATTTGTTCTTCTACTATAGCTTTAGGTTGGATGTGATCAAGGTCAACTACCTCTAGGTTGGCTTCTACATGGGTATCTATTTGGTCAGCTAATTCTAGGTCATCTAAAGGTGTCTCCTCTTCTCCATCATACTCATCCACTAAGTTTGCATCAGCTTCATACACTTCCGTGTTAATGTAAGCCTTGTCAATCTCAAGAATGGTTGGAGAAGGTCGGCTAGGGGAAAATTGGCTAGGTCCTGGTTTTTGATTATGGACACTAATCCTAGTAGGTTTAGGTTGCCTAAGGGGTAGTGGCTCACTACTGGGCTCATATTTAGGGGAGCTAATCCTATGGGGTTCAAGTTGACTAAGGGAAACCTGACTAGTACTAGATTGATACTTAGGGGTTATGGGTTCTCTGGGCTTATAGGATAAGGGTGCAGATCTATGGGTCATGGGATTATAGGATCTGGGGTCCTAGAATTTTGGGTCAGCTTTATGGTCAGGTTCTAAGGATGGATCATGGTATGGGGTCCTCCTAAGGTTGGGCTCTCTATATGGGTCAGGATATTGAGTCCTCCTAGGGTTGGACTCCCTATATGGGTCAGAATACTGGGTTCTCCTAGGGTTGGACTCCCTATATGGGTCAGAATATTGGGTTCTCCTAGGGTTGGACTTCCTATATGGGTCAGAATATTGGGTGTTGGGTCTACTAGGCTCATAGGGTGTGGGTGCATAGGATCTATGATCATGGGATCTAGAGTCATAGGATCTAGGTTCATAGGTTATTGATTCATAGGTTCTAGGTTCAAAGGATTTGGAGTCATAAGATCTATAGGTTATGGGTATACTAGGCTTATAGGGAGAGGGTAAATAGGATCTATCTTCCTGGTCTATAAAATCCTGATTGGGTCTTCTAGGACTAACCTTAGGGATTGGGTCATGACGATAGCCTCTTCTAGTTTCAACCTCAAGATATGGATCAGGGTTTGGGGTCCTCCTGGGCTCAGGATTGTAGTATGGGTCAGGTTAAGGGGCTCTCCTAGGTTCGACCTCTTGGTATTGGTCAGGGTCTGGGGTCCTCCTAGGCTGAGGGTTATAGTATGGGTCAGGATGAGGGGCTCTCCTAGGTTCGACCTCAGGGTATGGATTAGGGTTTGGGGTCCTCCTAGGTTGAGGGGAATTAGAATCTGGCTCAGACTGTGACCCATGGATTTTTTCTGGGGTCCGTACCCGGACTTCTAAATGATCAAACTTGCTGGCAAGATGGTCAATTCTTTCATTGGCTTGAATACCAGACTAAGTTAACTGGGTCATTTGGGTAGTCATTTGGGTAGTTATCTGGGTAGCCATCTGGGCCATTTGATCAACTAGGGTTTTATTTGGGCTTGTAAATTTTCCATGGGTTCAGACATTTGTGAAGGAGGTGGGTGATATGAAACTCCTGATCTAGTGCTCATGCAAGACTCGATCAGACCGACTATAGCTAACTAGACCTAGAGTCTAAACTAGATGCTCAATCAGGGTGGCAAACTAGCCTATAGTAACCCTGTACTCAGCCAGGCAGGTGTAAGGGGAGTGTTAGGTCCCTGATTACCAATCCTAGACACCAATCAGAGATTGGCTAGGTAGGCGGACCAGCACACAAGCCCTTCGGGATTGAATCCCGAAACCACCATTCTAGACACTGAGCACAAGGCACACACATGTTAACTTGACATAGTGATCTAACACTAGCCTGGACCCGACCAGTTGGTGTCCCTAGCCCACTAGGGCAAATTAAGTCTAGTTAATTTTAGGTTAAGGCTTGGGACCGAATGCAAGGGATGTGGTTTTGGGCTAAGGAGAGGTGATCAAATCCTCCCCCCATCTGATATAGCAAGAGTGCCCTTAAAAGTAAATTATGCAATGATGACAGGCAGATGAGGATGCAAATTAGAGTTTAGATGTTTTTGGTATTTTTGGAGAATATGTATTTTTTTTTTTTGATATTTTTTTAAATAGAAGAAAACTTGCAAATCATGGCCTAATATGCAAGAAATATACTAAAATTAAAAGATATTCAAAAGATGCTAAACAAAATCCTAAAACTTCCAAACTTGTCTTGCTGAAAAAAATAGAGCCGAAAATTTGCATGTTGTATTTTGGCTTGCAGAAAATTCACAGGCCATAAAAAAATCTAAAAAAATCTCTAAAATTACCGTGAATTATGAGGAATCCAGAAAAATAAATTTCAGAATTTTTGGGTTTTTTATCAAGAAAAAATAATTAAAATAACAGAATATATACGGATTGAAAAATTGCAGAAAACAAGTCCTAATCTAAGCTCTGATACCAAATGATGGGGGACTAATATGAATGCAATTATTTTTGTATGTTTTACATGTTGAGTTAGGTGATTAATTCCTGAATTTCAGATCAAAATTATTTATAGAGAATTTTGTATGAATTCTTGAAGATCAGAATGCATATTAGGACCTAAAAAAGTAGCAAAGAAGGACTGCCGGGGCTGAGAAGCCTCGGTTAGGGCAAGTTCTCCTACAATAAAACTACTGGAGTTAGAGGGGTGTACCTGACAATGTCTGTGAAGATCGCAGCAATGGGGTCTCTCGTTCCTTGATGGATGCGGCCTGGAAAACCGAGCCAAAGACCCGTGGATACCCGGCTTTCTGCTTGGTGATCCGATTGAGGCTTGGCTGGAGTCGTTGGATTCGTAGGAACTCGGGGACCTGCAAACGACCTGTCAGAGGTTAGAAAGCTCATAAATAAACAAGAAAACAAAGGGAAAATATCAAGGGAAGGCTTCTTTTGGAGTGGGCGTCCAGGGATCTGAGAGGCTTGTTGGCAGCAGGAAGATGATTGCAGCACTGGAAAGAAAAACTCTCACAAACCCCTTTATGCACACAGCAGGGTATCACACAACTCAATAGAAGAACTCAAGGTTTTAATTCATTTCAAAAATTAGGTTTCATACAAGAGGCTAGGGTCCCTCAAATAGACCCTTAACCTTGGGCTCCAAGTAAGGGTACATAAGTCTTTACATAAGAATCCTCTTCCCTCTCAAACCTTAGCTAGAAAATAAGGAAACATTAGGTAGAAAAAATCCCTAAAAATTCTCTTGACTTGGCCAACACTCCAAAGATGCCTAGGGGGGCATGTTGGGCTTCTAGGAGAAGCAAAAGGCCAGCCCAAAGGGGCTCGGGTGCATGGGTTTGGGCCTCTGGAAGCTGGGGTGGCCTGGTAGCCAGGTAGCAGGAATATTCCCTGGTATTTTTCTTCTTAGAGGCTTGGGCTTGGCACCTGGGCTTGATTTCTTTGGGCTAGGATGCAGATGGACCTTTGGAATCATGGATGCCCTTATCTATGAATATACTTTGGCATCTGGAAGGAAATCTGGGCATCTGGAGGGCATCTGCAAGAAATCATGGTTTTCTTGAATTTTCCTCCTGGGGTCTTCAAATCTTCAAGCTGAGTTGGACTTGGGCTATACTTCCATGTCTTCAATCTAGTTGGACTTGGTCTTCACTTGTATGATATAGTCTTGAGTCTTTAGTATGCTTGGACAGGACTCAAAAAAATAAAATTAGCTTAACATTAGCTGACTAGCATTGGACTGAACTAGCTCAACATAAGCTGACTAGTACAGAACTGAAATAACAACTCAAAAAACTCAAACAACAACTAAAAAAAGGACTCAGAAGGGCTAAGCCCTTATTACAGTTGGACTCATAAATTATTGATCAATTCATAGAGGGTTGAAAAGCCTCTGTCTTATTCTGGTACCTCCGGTGTCCCCACCAGCAGCCCTTTGGGAGATAAGTGCAGCTGGACCATCAGCACCTCCTCCACCACCAGATGATAGACTTGAACCAGATGACGGTACTGACAATGGACCTATAGAGCCTGAGCACCCAATTGGCACTCTTGATGAGCAGTGTACTGATACATAGGCTACTGAGTTACCTACAGTCACTGAGGAGCAGCACACTGATATTGCAGATACTCCAGCGATGCAGATTCTTTCAATTACCAGTATGTTGGCTTTATCATATCATCCCTCTATACACCCTACTCCGATCTTGATTTCTACTGGGTCTTCACCTCCTAGACCTAGAGCTGCTAGACCACCTATTGCTACTAGGACTAGACTTAGGGACCTTAGGCCAAGATTTCCTAAGTTAAAACCACAGTCTGGCATTTTAGAAGTTGACTCTTCTTCATCTACTGAAGATGAGTCTAGGCCTACCTTTTGAGTTTTAATTTCTTTTATTGCATGTGATACTGTTTTGTAGTTCATTGACACCTTGGTATTGTATCACATTTTGTACTAACATTCCTTATATATATATGTATTTTGAGAAATCTTATGTTATAATTGATAAGTGATATGAATGTTTATAATTAATTATACATGAATAACTTGAATTTTGTCAAAGGAAAAAATGCTTTTATCTCAAATATGTTCCCAGTAATATTTCTCACTATTATGTTTTATTGATGACAAAAAGGGGGAGAAGTGCATGAAATGAAGAGAAATGGGAAGAATTGAGATTTTTACATGGAAAAGGGGGAGCAATGATGTGGGATGTCTATAGGAATGCTAAACATTCAGGAAAAAATTGTAAACTAATTTTTTTTATAATTTTTATAATTTAATTTATAGGCTAATTTCTCAAAAGTTAAGTAAAGACTAGCAGGTAATCAGCAATTCTAAGAATCATCATATCACAGGCTTAATCATGCAAGATAATTAAAAGAAAGGACTCAAAATTAAGAAACTCTTGGATTAGGATAGTTAATCTTTAATAAATCAGAAATTAAGAGAAGGGAAGGTCTTTTACTAGTCAGAGATTATAACTTCGGTAATTGAAGGGATCACTCATACTCTGATTGGAGCCTAGATGAAGAAGCCTCGGTTCCCTTGAATCTGATAGTTGATTTGGATGGTCCTAGAAGCAAAGAAGTTCTCCTCTAGGGAGGTGAAACACCTTGGGGATCTTGCAGGCATCAACAGTCAATCAAAACAGCAATTAAACAAAGGGATAAAAACTAGGGTTTAGAATTGAAATAAACTAGGTTTAGGTGTGGGCGTCTTGGAAATGAAGTAGTTGCTTGATTGAGGCTGTAGATAGGGCATCTTTCTTTGGGTGTGGCTATTCTCCAATGATGCAGAAGGGTGCTAGGACAGCAGGGTTTCGATGAAGGGACACAAGGAGAGCATATATCAATAAGAGAACCAATACTAGAACACCAAACACAAGGAAATTACTCAAAATTTCAGCAAGGTTGTATTCATAAGAAAAAGTTTCATTACAAGAGGAAGAGGGGTGGGGTATTTATAGAGCTCTATTTCCTAGGTGGCTATCCAAGAGGGGGGTGAATTGGGACTTTAAAAAATTTAAACAAGTAATGTGCAATTTCAAAATCCTTTGCAAGTGGTAGGTGCTGTGATAAAGTTATAGAATGTAGAAGCTAAACAAAATCAAGAGAGCACAACGCGAATACACTAGATTTATAATGGTTTAGAGCAACCCAGCTCCTACGTCCACTACCCAAGATACCACTTGGAAATTTCCACTATATTCACACCCAAATACAGTAGGCTTGTTTTACAGGATCACAATCCAAAACCTCTACACTTTTGTTTTACGGGATCACCAAAGAAAACCCAATGCCCTTTGGTTTTAAACAGGCTCACCAAAGAAACCCAACTTGGTTTTCACATGATCACCAAGAACCTATTTGGTTTTTCAATCAGGCTCACCAATAACCCAACAATTCAAAGATTGAATTGAAAATAAATGCATCAAGAAATGATAAACTCAAGTTGTCAAAAAGTTGCTGGTGCAGCTCGTTGGAAGTCCATTTGAATGCACATGGATAAGCTTTAATGGCTTCAGTGGCTTCTTCTCAATGTTGCTTCAAGCTTTAGATCATAGTTGGTGAAGACTTGAAGACTAACTTTAATGCTCTTGTACTCTTTTGCTGTTGGTTGGTAGAATATTCAATGGATGCCTTTTTACTTTAACGAACATTCTTATTGATTGCTTCAAGGAGGTTCAAATCCTTCAAATTTAAAGTCTTCCATCATCCCAAGCCAATTCTAGCCATTGTAGACCGTTGGGGAATGATTTTTGACCGTTGGAGAACATTTGAGCATTTAAAAATAAATTCTGGAACTAGCTGTTAGATACCTGGAGTTGGCTCGGATTACTTCAAGTTGGCTCAGATCCTTCGAGTTGATGGATCGAGTCACCAAAACCTCAATATAGTCGGCTCTGTGTCTCAGGGTGCAAAATAACATTCTGGATGAGTCGGCTCTTTTCAGCTCGGGTCGGCTCTTCTTCTCAGGTTTGGAAAATGTTACTCTGGAAGAGTCGGCTCGAAGCAGTTCGGGTCGGCTCGCTTTCTCAAGTGGTCAGAATTAGGTTTGGCAGAGTCCACTCTTTCTGGTTTGGGTCGGCTCGCCTGACTGTTCTCATAAAACTTTAGAAAATGGACTCTGGAGGAGTCGGCTTAGACAGATTCCAGTTGACTCGAATTTCCTGGAGTCGGCTCGGATTGCTGCATTCCAGAATCCTTGCTGCGTGCCAGTAAGCAGAGTCGGCTCTTCTTTTCTTGGGGTTGGCTCTAGTGTCTTCTTCAGGATTTTTACAATTTGAACTTAAATAAAACTCTCACCAACTCTTTTACAATTTCACATAAACCAACTCAAAACAAAATCTAAGGCGCACACTCTTATAGAAGTAACCCTTTTTGGTTGAATTTTATTAGTATTTTTGATTGGGTTCTTCCTTACAATAATACTTACAACACAACTCAAGCAAGAAAATATGAGAGTAGGAGTTGAAGTTTAAACATGAAATTCACCCTACAAAAACTTGTCAAACACTTGAAGAGTTGTCAAAAATAAATGTACATGCTCCAATGTTTGGTTATCATCAAAATCACTTATGGGGTCAACAATCTCTCCCTTTTTGATGATTACAAAACACTGGGCATGAAAAATCAGTAAGACACTTTACATGTATAACAGTATTTGAAACATAAATATTCACATGTAACAGAGCTGATTGGATTTAAAAGAAAATTAGAGCTCAACAGATGATGTATATCATCAAAGTGTTAAACTTGTCATGATTCATAATATTATAATTAGCACAAAACATGGAGTATCAGAGAGTTAAAATATGCAATTATGATAAGAGCAATGGGATTAATTTGAATATATATCAGAGCAAAATCATTCAAGAGAAACTCCCCCTTTCTCTAGATTTTAAAGTAATTTAAGCAGTGCTATTATTTTTGTACTCCCCCTTTTTCATTACACTTTAAGAATAGTTAATAAGGAGCTAATTTCCCATTCTTTTCATATTTTTTATAATTCTCCTCCTTTTTGTCAATCAATCAAAAATGTGATTTCAAATAAAGCTCAGATTTTAAAATAGATTGAGAAAGTCTTTAATATTTGTTTGAGATAATTTTACTTTCTCAAACTTGAAATTCTAATTAAAATTTCATTACAAATATATGAGAATAAGCTTAATTTCTAAACAGAAAACATTCATTTCAATAAAAAGTTTGCAAGATAGAAAGTACATTGCAATTGTAAAAGATAACAGGTGGAACAAATATTCATTTCAGAAATACAACCAGAAGACTAACTACACAACTTATTCTTCTTCTTCCTTAGATGAAGAAGAGGAGCCTACCTCTATAACTCTATCAAAGGTCTTAGTTTTCCGGGGTTTAAACCTTAAATCCTTGAATTTAGTTCTAACAGGGGCTCTAAAAACTTTGGTCTTCTTGGCTTTTGGTTCTTTCTTGGTCCTTGTAGGTTTAGGTAGATCAAATGAAGGAATAGGAATGTCAAGTGACTCTTTAATGATCTGTTCAGAAACATCTTCAGTGGGAGCAATTTCTTTCTAGGGTTGCAGTAGAATGCTTCTGATTTCTTCCTTGAAATCCTTCATTTCTTTTTCCACTTTTTGCTGATGAAGCTCTTGTTCAAATTTCAATTCTTGCAATTTAATGTCAACTGACTTTCTGATTTCTTCAATTACAGAATTCATATGATTTGTCAAAGAGTTGGAGATAGTTTCCATCTTTTGAAATATCATATTTTTGAGTTCAGATGGAGTAATCATAATGTCCTTGGTCCTTTATTCAGCAGTAGCTTCATCTTCTTCAGAAATGGTAGCAGCAATTTGACTAGGCATCTTCTTAATCCAATTTCCTTCTTGTAACTTGTAACCCATTCTTTTAAGTGAGTTGAAGGAGTAGATATCAAAGTGATGTAGTGCCTTGCCATTTCATTTGATAAATCAATTCCTGCCTTTTCAAATAATAGAGTGAAGACCATACCATAAGGTAGACAGGCTTTGACCTTCCTTGCTGCTTCAATCATTTGGATCATCATTATATAGGGAAGGTTGAGAGGCTCTTCTTTGATAAAATGTCCCATGATGATCATGTCCTTCTCACTGACCCAGTCGAAACGACCAGTTCTAGGAAGGAAAATTCTACTGATCATACTGTGCAGCAGCCTCATTTCCCTTGACAGTAGATTGGCTTGAACATGTCGGACCGTGCTCACTTCCTCTTTTTCCAAAATGAGTTTTTTCAGAATATGCTCCTTGTTCGGTAGAAGAAGTTCAGTAGCACCAATCGTTGGCATTTGTAGTAGCTTGCTCAATCTTTCTTCTTCAATTATAACTATTTTTTCCTTGACAATTGATTCCAAATTAAATTCTTTAATAATATTATTATTATAAAATGTCCGTACCAGTGAAGGGTAGGTCAGTATGTCTAAAGAACATAAATGCTTCCACCCTTGGCTATCTATCCAATGTCCGATTTTCATTCCCATTTCCTCTTGGAATGTAAAGTCGATCCTTCTTCCACAGGTAACAAGTCGATTGATGATTAAGACATACTGCCCGGGAGGAGGAGTTTTTTCATTTTGTTGGACTGGAGCGGACCTTTTTCTCTTTTCCCTTCTTTCTCCTGCATCTGTACTGTGATTACTTGATTCACCGAGTTGAAGAACTTTCTTCACAGATTTTCGAGGAGCCAATGCAAAGGAATCAAAGGATTTTATGTTTTAGGGAATGATTTCTGCGAGAATGGTAGAGCTTCCGAGAGAAGAAGAGTGTGTTCAAAGTAAAGTGAGGGAGTGAAGTACTGAGAAAAGATAGACCAGACTTTCCTAAATAGCAATTTCCTGACTTTCAAGTCGGCTCGCTCTGCCATAAAAATATCCGAGTCGGCTCAACCAGAGCGAACTCAGAACAATCAGAACACCGAGTCGGCTAAGCACAAACTTAGTCAGCTAGACCAAAGCAAGAGCAAGATATTTAGATATTCAAGCCGGCTCGACCAGAGCAAGATTGCTCGAATCAACTCGAACAGAAACTTTCCAAAAGAGATCAAATGGTTCAGAAGTTTAATTCAACTATACTGAGAAATTCAAGGAAAGTTATTCAAAAATCATGAATAAATATAGGAGGCTTTCTGAATAATTTTTTCTTAGGTTTACTAAATTTAGAAAGGATAACATAGTCCTAATTCTCCTCTAAGCAACTTAAATCTATCCTTTTTTAGTGGCTTGGTAAAGATATCAGCAAGTTATTTTTCTGTAGGTATAAACTCTAGTTCTATATCTCCATTCAAAACATGGTCTCTAATAAAATGGTGTCAAATCTCTATATGCTTAGTCCTAGAATGCTGAATAGGATTTTTAGATAAATTTATAGCACTTGTGTTATCACATTTGATGGGAATTTTGTATTATGAAACACCAAAATCCTCTAGTTATTGTTTAATCCATAACATTTGTGCACAACAACTCCCTGCAGCAACATACTCTACCTCAGTAGTAGATAGTGCTACCGAGTTTTATTTCTTGTAGTGCCATGAGATTAAATTCAATCCTAGAAATTGACAAGTACCGCTAGTACTTTTTCTATCTATTTTACAACCAGCATAATCAACATCAAAGAATCCGATTAAATTTAAAGATGATTCTTTTAAAAACCAAAGACCAAGATTACTTGTACCTTTCAAGTATTTTAATATTCTTTTAACAGCAAGCATATGTGTTTCTTTGGATTACATTGAAATCTAGCACATACACATACACTATACAAGATATCTGGTCTACTTGCAGTTAAATATAATAAGGATCCGATCATACCTCAATATAGCTTTTGGTTAATGTTGGATCCGCTTTCATCCTTTTCCAATCTGTAGGATGGGCTCATGGGTGGGTTCATTTCTTTGTTTGTCTCCATACCAAACTTTTGATGATTTCTTTGTTGTATTTGGATTGGTTGATGAAGATCCCTTCTTTTGTTTGTTTTACTTGAAGTCCGAGGAAGTAGTTTAGTTCACCCATTAGGCTCATTTCAAATTCTCCCTGCATTAACTTAGCAAATTCTTCACAAAGACTTTCATTAGTTGCACCAAAGATGATATCATCAACATAGATTTGTACAACTAATATATCATTATTTTTCTTTTTAATAAAAAGAGTTTTATCAACATTTCCTCTTGAAAAATAATTTTCAATTATGAAAGTGCTAAGTCTATCGTACCAGGCTCTAGGGGCTTGTTTCAAACCATATAAAGCTTTATTGAGTTTAAATACATGGTTTGGAAATGCATGATTTTCAAAACACGATGGTTGTTCTACAAAAACTTGTTCGGTAATAAAACCATTTAAAAATGCACTTTTCACATCCCTTTGAAAAAGTTTGAAATTCATGTAGCAAGCAAATGCTAGAAGTAATCTAATGGCTTCTAATCTTGCTACAGGTGCATAAGTTTCATCAAAATCTATACCTTCTTCTTGACTATATCCCTTAGTCACTAATCAAGCTTTATTTCTTTTCCTTGTTCATCTAATTTGTTCCTATATACCCATTTGGTTCCTATAATTGGGTGGTCTTTAGGTTTATCAACTAATGTCCAAACCTTATTTCTTTCAAACTGGTTCAATTCTTCATGCGTGGCCAACATCCAGTTTGGGTCATTCTCTGCTTCTTCTAAGGTATGAGGCTCTATTTGAGATACAAAGGCTAGGTAATCATATGCAGTCCTATATACAGACCTAGTTGTTATACCTTGAGAAGGATCACAAATAATTAATTCTATAGGATGGGAAGTTGCGTACCTCCATTCAGTCAGTAGATCAGTATGATCCTTACTTACCATTTCTTCCCCTTCTTCAATTGATTTTTCTTGAATACTTAGTTCTTCCATCTCCTTTTGAATGATACCTACATCATTGTCAATACACTCATCTTTTCTAGATGGTGATGGGTTAGTTTCATCGAATATAATATGCATTGACTATTCAACAGTGAGAGTCCTTTTATTTAAAACCCTATATGCCTTGCTATGTAGTGAATAACTAAGGAAAATGGCTTCATCAGATTTAGCTTCAAATTTTCTAGATTATCCTTACCATTATTAAGCACAAAGCATTTGCATCCAAATACATGAAAATAATTTATATTAGGCTTTTTTTCATTCCAAAGCTCATAGGGGGTTTTCTTCAAGATAGGACGAATCAAAACATGATTTAAAATATACCAAGCAGTGTTCACCATTTCTGCCCAAAAATATTTTGGAAGATTACCTTCACACAACATTGTACGGGCCATTTCTTCCAACGTCCTATTTTTTCTCTCTACAACACAATTTTGTTGTGGTGTTCTAGGAGCAGAGAAATTATGATCAATGCCATTTTAAGAATAGTAATCATCAAAAAATTAATTTTAAAATTCTGTGATGTGATCACTCCTAATTGAAATTATAGAAAGATTTTTCTGATTTAAACCTTTTTGTGAAATTTTTTAAATATTTTGAAAGTTTCATCTTTGTGCGCAATAAACAAAACCCATGTAAATCGAGAAAAATCATCGACAATCACAAGGGCATATTTCATACCTCCTAGGATTGTGGTCCTAGTTGGTCCAAATAAGTCCATGTGAAGTAGTTCTAAAGGTCTAGATGTTGAAATCAGATTTTTGGATTCAATCTCCCCCTGGTTTGTTTACCAATTTGGCATGCATCACAAACATGATAAAAATCTACATTAAATTTAGGCATGCCTCTAATAAGATTTTTGGAAATTAACTTGGCAATAGTATGCATGCTAGCATGACCCAATCTTCTATGCCATAATAAGCAAGACTCCTTGGTCTTGGCATTTATTGTACCATCCAGCCTATCCAGGATTGGGCCAGTTAAGAAGTCTGACCGGCTGACCTATGGGCAAAAGAGGTCCACACGACCCATTTCCTTCTAAGACCCACAGATCAACTCTCGTAAGAGGTCCGACCGGCCCGGGGGGTTGATCGACCTAAAGTCGACCAAGGCACAACTGACCCTCTCTGAGGGTCTCTTGGAGGCCCCTCTCCTTCAAAGTGTTGTTCGGCTTTTCTTTGAGCTCCTGATAGGCTCGCACTAGGTCCGATCAGCCCACCTCCATTTGGTGAATTCCAGGTGCTCCCCTTCACGTCTATCTATTGGCTCCCTCAAATGTCTTGGCAAGTACTCTCGGTCGGCTGGACGATAGCCTCTAGCTGAATCTGACCGACCCTTGGTTCTTCTCAGAACTGCTCGAAAGCTCCAGAAGATCCTTCCCAGCTGGTACAAGAATTCTCTTGCAACTGATTCCACGATATGGCCGCTACTCCATGCCACCTGGCCATCACTCTGATCCTCTCAAGGGCAAATCAGGATTTCTCAGCCTATCCCCTAACAAATTTTGGCACTATTCCACACCCATAAAAGGGGCCCGGGGACCTCCACAAAGGGGTGAGTGCTCTCTTCCTTCTCTAGGCTGCTCTTTCTCGTTCTTCTCTCCATTCTGTTGCTCCAGATCCCCTGTTAACTTAGGTATCGGAGTGTCCCCCGCCAGAGAACCTCTGGCACCCAGGGAACTTTGTGCAGGTCGACCGCCAGGAGAGCTCTCCAGTGCAGCGAACCGAGCCCGGTCCAGGTGGAGGCGTAGCAATGGATTGGCACTAGAAGGAGGGCCTAAACCTTCGTTCCACTCCACCACTCTAAAAGGAGAGATTAATTGAGGAAAGCCATCAATGGTGAGGAGAAGAACACGAAGTATCTCCGCTAGGGGAAGGCATTCTCGCCACGAGTCTGAGGCACACCACATTAAAGATGCCATAACCGCTATCGCTGAGCCCACCATCACTCTAGGGCTGCAGCAATTCCCGATGCTGGTGAACCGCATCTAGACACTCACCTCAGTAGTCCAGCATTTCTAGGAAGCGGCTGACGACTTGCGGCAACCACCTGCAGTGTCCTGCATCAATCATCAGCCGACCGCCGAACAAAGTCAGCCACTGGAAGTGCCCCTACCTGTTGGGAATTGTGTCCCAAAGCCAATCGCCTGGGTTGTAGGCGGTTGTGCAAAGTATTGTACTTTTTCAATGAATTAATAAAATATAATTTTTGGCAGCTCATCACGTATTGAATTTCCCTGAAATGAACTCTTTCCTATGTGATGAAGTCCTTAGGACTACACTGACTTCGATACAGAGAGGATGTATCGAGTGATCCTTAAACCCGGTTCACAACCAAAGGATATATTGTACTGGATGGCAATATATCAAGTATAGGTTGTTGTAGTTTACATCGTTTGGTTGTCCTCTTGACCAAATGAGTGTGGTGACACTGATGTAATCTGCAAGTGGGATATATGTGATATCTCATTGAACGTGACTCCGTGCAGTCCCTTTCTGCCAAAGGGATACTCACGATTGGATATGGGTATAAGTGTCCCTCTGACCTGAGGTCATCGCGGTAGCTTGCAAGCAACTCCCTGTGCTTTGGTGCCGGACTACCTGGATTTTTAATCCAGTGACGGAAGGTTTCTGGGTACAGGCAAGTACTTGTGGAGCAGTGATGGACCAAGATGGAATTGACCCGTCCAAACAAGTTTGGATTGAATGTCTCGCAGTATCTCAATTTAGCAAATCCTCGGCCGGGGTAGCTCTAGTGAAGAGTCACTGGGCTTGCGAGGTTGAGACACGTAGTCGACTGACTCAGTCTGGGTTGGCAGCCCAATCTCAGTCGTCCTGAGCATTTGAGGTCAAAGGGATGAATCATACGGTAACCATATGCCAGAGGTTCGATTGTTTGCTCTCGCATCTTCGACCTATCCGGACGCCGGGACCCATTGCTAGATGGTTTCCTATGCTGGTACTAGAATTGTTCTGGTGCTACCGTTTAGGTTCGAACCTATGAGGTCACACGCCACAGAGGATAACTCTCTGATCCGGATACCGATTACGATTGGGAATCGTCTCGGTTTTATGGTCACAGTATTTTTGAGCACTCTTTTTCCCGTCTTGCCCTTGTTTGTGTCAACCAGAAATTGTTCTGGGTTGACCAGGACTGTGCCAGGATTTTTCTGAATCAGTTTTGAACTGATTCGGAGCTCGTTTCGGCCTCCAATTGGTTGTGAACCAATTGAACCAAAACCATTGGGCTTGGACCGGTTCAATTGGATTGAACCAAAAGTTTTTTTTTTAATGGGTTTGGACCGGTTATTCTTCGTTTGAACGGTTTTCACGTTGTTCTTCACTGGGCGTTTTTTCCTTGCCGTGAAAAAACGTTCAGCGCCTCTTCATCTCCCCTCCACCCTTTAACCTATTAACCCCATTTTAATTACTCCTAATGGCTGGTTTAAGGGTGATTATTCCACCGATGTCCTTTGGACTCCCTCCCTCTCCGTTGTTTTATTTCTCCATTGCTGCAGCTCCTCTTTAAAAAACCTGCAGTCCCCTGTTCAGATTTGTTTTTTTTGAGGAGGGTCACCGTATGAGAGTTTAAAAGGGGCTGAGAGAGTTCATAATTCTGAAATTCCTTCTCCTACCACCCGTGATCTTGAGGGCTTTGTTTTGGTGAATAGAAGGAAGAGAAGTCAAGCCATTAATCCCTGTTCAAGTGCTCCAAAATCCCTGCTGCAGCAATTCTGTTTTGCTGCAGCAACCTGTGACCGTGAACCATCTTCCGGCGGCTAGCACCGCGCGTGGAGAGGGATCGGAGAGCCCCGGGCGTGTCTCCCCTCTAGAGGGAGTATTCCTCTACTCCTCGAAGCAAACCACGCGAGCCGGGATCCCTCCAGTTGCCCGAAATCCAACGACGAAGACAGCTACTCCGTTCTGCTGCCATTTTCGTGCAGCAGACTTCGGCGATTTTTTACGATTTATTGGCTTAGTTTTTCTTGCAGAAACCAGTGCCAAATCGAAGAGGACTTCCTTAAGAATCTAAAGCTCAAATTTGGGAGCGATCGGAGGTCCGGAAGGCGGCGTTCCGGGGACTTTTCGGAAGCCCTGTTTTCAGCCCAAGGTGGAAGACGACTGGAATAACTTTATTCCAGTTATTCCAGTCTATTCCAGGTTTATCCCAGACTTATTCCAGCTGGGAATAAGGTATGTTTTTGGATTTTAATTTCGGTGCATGTGTAGATCTAGATTTATTAAAATGTTTATAAATATTATATGTCCTGAAGCATGCCTATACATGCATCTTGCATATGCTAGATCCTGTGCGGAATAGTTTTTTTTTTTTTTTTTTTTTGCACTTATTTTAAAAATGTTTTAAAATACTTACCTATTCCCTGTGCCGTTGCATGCTTAGCATAGGCACCTGCACCCACGGCTTTACTTTCAGTGGTATCAGAGCCAGGTTCTAGAGAAACATATCTTGATGTATGTATAGTAGGTTAAATTGTTTAATCTTGGGATTAGAGAGTACTTTTAGGAACCTAGTTGAGACCTTCACCATGGCCGTGTGTCTTTGACACGATGCGGTTCGTCTGTGTTGGCCTCTTCAGAAGGATCCTTTAAGGAAATCAAAAAGAAATTAAAATTATAAATTTGGCATGATTTATAATTTTGTTATTTGGGTCATATAATATTTATAAAAGTATAAATCTAGATATGATGCATAATTTAAGATGTAAAATTGTTTTACATAGAGGCTTAATTAAAAATATTTTAATTAAGTATTTGGCTTAATAAAAAATTTTTAGGCTTATGAAATCTAATAAAATTTGCATAAGCCAAATTTGGTTAATTGGGTTAGCTGATTAGTTGGGTCCATCACTGGGTTAGACCTAAGTTTAGTTGAACCGGATTAAAAGAAGATTAAACAAAAAGTTGTTTAAGGTCTTTCTTTAGAACTATCTAATAGTTAGATTAGTTGATCCGTTCATCTAAAATGGATCCAATTAGTGGCTCAGTGGATGCCCGAGTCTTTAGGCTAGTCTGATCGAGTCTGGTAAACCGACTGGTGTCGAGGTAGGTTTGGCAATTGTGATCATGGTTGTATGAGGCTACCTCTTTCCTGGCCAACTTAGTTGGTGTCTAGGAAAGATGGTTAATGGCGGATACTCACCCATGATCTCACCTACCTGGCTAGTCGAGTCGACCAGAACTGATTGGAAAAGCTCAATGACTCGAGTTAACCCATGTCACCCAGGTTGATCGGTCTGACTGATCAATAGGTGCCCATGGATCAATTGTTGATTTAATTCAACCCTCCTGGAATCTGATTGATTCAGTGGGAGGATGATCCATGTCCTTACCTTTTTTTCTTCTGTCACAAAAAAAAAAAAAAAAAAAAAATCCTCTAAAAATTATTAGGTCCTTAAAAAGACTAAGTCAAGGAGTTGACAGTGTCTTAGCCTCCCATTAAGTTGGATAGAAATGTGTCCACTAGCTTGGTGTGCATCGGCAGTTCCATAGAACGGGTGTACATCCGGCGACTGGAATTTCTATCTGATCGATGATGGTTCAGTGCAACCTCCTTAACGGGACCAGGTGGGCCGGCCATAGTCGGGCTTGGTCTTTAGTTAGCTGGAAGCATTGGATTAGTCATTTTAATGGTTGGACCTAACCAAAGACCCGCAATAGGAGGCCCCTAGGCTGATTGGGGTGTTCTCTGGGGAAAAATAAAATACTGAAAATTGTTTAGGGAACCAATTGGTTTACGAACCTACCTTTAGGCTCGTATGGGTGAGCCGGCCATAGTCGGGCTCATGCGTGGCCTATTGGATTTCAGTACCCACTTGAAAAATGTTGTTTTCACGGATTGGAGTCAGAGACTACCAATCTGAAAAATTTAGTGGGAGAAACCTTTAGACTAAAGTCCAAGTCTTTTGGTTAATTTATTAATTCATACACTAATTTGGTCTTGTTTTCTTTTCAGATGTCTTCAAACTTGTCGCTCCGGTCACTTCTCGATAACGAGAAGTTAAAGGGTCACAACTTCGATAGTTGGTATCGAAAGTTGAGAATAGTTCTGGAGCACGAACGGATCCTGTATGTGATAACGGATCCGGCACCTGAAATCCCTCCCGCTAATGCGCGGAGTGCGGTCAGAGATGCTTATTTGAAGTGGGTCTCTGATCGGACTACTGTCCGTTGCATTATGCTAGCGGCGATGAACGACGAGTTCACTCGCAAATTCGAGGAGGCCCAACCTGATGAAATCCTTCAAAAGTTGAAGGAATCCTTCGGCACCCCGGATGACGTAGAACGGTACAAAGTGTCTTGTGCCATCTACAACTCCAAGATGCCGAATGGCGGTTCAGTCACTGATCATGTATTGTACATGATCGAGTTGATTGAAAAACTGGGAAAACTCGGATGCCCCTTGCACGAGCAGCTCGGCAAGGATGCGATCCTGAATTCTCTTCCCTCCTCCTATCTTGACTTTCTTGATCATTATAGAATGAACAAGCCTGCAGTCAACTACCATGGTCTTTTGGGGTTGCTACAGACTTTCGAGAAAGACCACCAACTGAATAAGGGGGTGGTGAATTTAGTGGGAGGTAGTAGAGGTCGTCGTCCCTTTAAGAAAGGGAAGAAGAAAATAAATAAAAAGGGAAAGAAGGTGCATAATGCTCCTGGCCCGAGTCAGACCAGGAAGTTTAAGGCTGATCAGTCTTCTGCAGAGTGCTTCCACTGCAAGAAGAAGGGACACTGGAAGAGGAACTGTCCTCTTTATATAGCATCCCTTGATCCGAACAGGCCGAGAAAGCAGAAGTCTGCTGAACAAGGTATTTATATGATAAGACCTTGTAATTACTCAATTGTTGATACTGCTAACTGGGTATTGGATACTGGTAGTCCAATTCATGTTTGTAATTCGTTACAGGGACTTCAAGTTAGCAGAAGATTTGAAGATGGAGAACAATTTCTGAGCGTCGGGAATGGAAATCGTGTTCCAGTACTGGCGGTTGGAGTCCTGCGTCTTGTCTTTGAGTCTTGTACTGTCGAACTAGTCGACTGTCACTATTGTCCTAGTTTCATTATGTGCATAATCTCTGTAGGCCTTTTGGCCAGTTGTGGTTTTGAACTATCAATAAAAGGAGATTTTTGCAATGTTATTTTAAATAACTCTGTTATAATGAAAGCTAGATTAAATAATGGCATATACGTACTATCAAGGCCTGTTAGTGTAATGTACACTTCTAGCAAACGTCCAAGGTTAGATAATGTCAACGATTTGTATCTTTGGCACTGTAGGCTAGGTCATATTAACCAAAATAGGATAAACAAGATGCGAGGAGATGGACTTCTCGAGGTCAGTGATTCTGAATCACTGCCCACTTGTGAATCCTGTTTACTTGGTAAAATGACCAAGTCACCTTTTACTGGAAAAGGTGAACGAGCTACAGAACTTCTAAGTCTAATACATACTGATGTATGTGGACCGATGACAGTAAGTGCTATAGGAGAATACAAATATTTCATTACTTTTACAGACGACTTTTCAAGGTTCGGTTATGTCTTTTTAATGAGACATAAGTCTGAGTCGTTTGAAATGTTCAAACGATACCGTAATGAAGTAGAAAAGCAAACTGGAAAAAGTATTAAAACCCTTCGATCTGATCGAGGTGGCGAATACTTATCTGGTGCTTTTTTGACATATCTTGAGGAGAATGGAATTCTCTCTCAGTGGACTCCTCCAGGAACACCACAGTTGAATGGTGTGTCTGAAAGGAGGAATCGAACCTTGTTGGACATGGTTCGATCCATGATGGGCTTTGCAACTTTACCGCTATCCTTTTGGGGATATGCACTTCAGACAGCCTGTTACTTATTAAATAATGTTCCAAGTAAATCTGTTGTCTCCACTCCGTATGAGATGTGGAATGGACGTAAACCATCAATCTCACACCTTCGGGTCTGGGGCTGTCCGGCTTACGTAAAGCGTTTAGACTCAGACAAACTTGGTCCTAGGTCTGATCCGTGTTTATTTGTTGGTTATCCTAAGGAAACCAAAGGGTATTTCTTCTACTTGGAGAATGAACAAAAGGTGTTCGTTGCTCTTAGAGCTATCTTTTTGGAAAAGGAGTTCCTTGGAGAAGGAACTATAGCCTCTAAGATTGAACTTGATGAAGTTCAGCCAATAGAAGAACCTACACACTCTAAGGACGTCGTAGAACCGGCTGTGATTGAATCACACCCAGAACCCATTAGGAGATCCGGTAGAATACCGCGTCAGCCGGACAGATACTACGGTTTCTTGGTCCGGGACGGAGATCCCATTGAGCTCGATGAGAACAATGAGGATCCGATCACCTATATGGATGCACTTCAGAGATCTGACTCTGAGGCATGGCTTGGAGCCATGCGATCCGAAATGGAGTCCATGGAAATCAACAATGTTTGGACATTGGTTGATCCACCTGAAGGAATAAAACCCATCGGGTGTAAATGGATCTTCAAGAGAAAAAGGGGCGCAGATGGGAAGGTAGAGACCTATAAAGCCCGTCTGGTTGCCAAGGGGTATCGTCAACGATATGGTATCGATTATGACGAGACATTTTCTCCTGTGGCAATGCTCAAGTCTATTCGGATCATGCTTGCTTTGGCAGCATATTTTGATTACGAGATCTGGCAGATGGATGTCCGAACCGCTTTCCTAAATGGGGAGCTGGAAGAAGAGGTGTATATGATACAGCCTGAAGGGTTCACATCCACAGATGAATCAAAAGTATGCAAATTGCATAAGTCCATCTATGGACTCAAGCAAGCATCTCGAAGTTGGAACTTACGGTTTGATAGGTGTATCAAATCGTACGGCTTCGTTAAGAACGGAGAAGAACCGTGCATCTATAAATGGATTAATGGTTCTGTGATTGTATTCCTGGTACTGTATGTTGACGACATTCTCTTAATCGGGAATGACGTCGCAACATTACAAGGAATAAAGGTCTGGTTATCATCTCAGTTCTCCATGAAGGACTTGGGTGAAGCTTCTTACATACTAGGTATGAAAATCTATAGAGATAGATTTAAGAAGCTTTTGGGATTGTCCCAGTCTACGTACATAGACACCGTGCTGAAACGGTTCAGCATGGAAAATTCCAAGAAAGGCTATCTTCCGATAGGTTCTGGAATTACTCTTTCCAAGAAGGATTGTGCGACAACTCCTGAGGAAAGAGAGCGCATGAGTAGAGTACCTTATGCTTCTGCAGTAGGCTCTATCATGTATGCTATGACTTGTACTAGACCAGATGTGGCATACTCACTAGGAGTAGTGAGTAGATACCAGTCTGACCCAGGTGAGGCGCATTGGAAGGTGGTTAAGTCCATCCTCAAGTATTTGAGAAATACTAAAGATCAATGGCTGATTTATGGAGAACCTGACTTGAAACTTGTGGGGTACACTGACTCTAGTTTCCAGTCAGATAGAGATGATAGCAAGAGTGTGTCAGGGTTTGTTTTTACCCTGAATGGAGGAGCGGTCTGCTGGAAAAGTTCCAAGCAGGCAACTGTTGCAGACTCGGTATGCGAAGCAGAATATATTGCAGCATCAGATGCAGCAAAGGAAGCTGTGTGGTTGCGAAAGTTCCTTGGAGAGCTAGGGGTGGCACCCTCCCTAGATGGTCCTGTTCCGGTGTACTGTGACAGCACTGGAGCCATTGCTCAAGCTAAGGAGCCAAAAGCTCATCACCGCACCAAGCACATCCTGCGGCGCTACCACCTCGTACGAGAGATCGTGGAACGAGGCGACATCAATCTTCTGAAGATCGATGGAAAAGAAAATCTGGCCGACCTCTTCACTAAAGCCCTCGGAATAAAAGAGTTTGACTATTATAAATGGGAAATGGGTATTAGATACTCTTCTGATTGGCTTTAGTACAAGTGAGAGTTGTTGGGAATTGTGTCCCAAAGCCAATCGCCTGGGTTGTAGGCGGTTGTGCAAAGTATTGTACTTTTTCAATGAATTAATAAAATATAATTTTTGGCAGCTCATCACGTATTGAATTTCCCTGAAATGAACTCTTTCCTATGTGATGAAGTCCTTAGGACTACACTGACTTCGATACAGAGAGGATGTATCGAGTGATCCTTAAACCCGGTTCACAACCAAAGGATATATTGTACTGGATGGCAATATATCAAGTATAGGTTGTTGTAGTTTACATCGTTTGGTTGTCCTCTTGACCAAATGAGTGTGGTGACACTGATGTAATCTGCAAGTGGGATATATGTGATATCTCATTGAACGTGACTCCGTGCAGTCCCTTTCTGCCAAAGGGATACTCACGATTGGATATGGGTATAAGTGTCCCTCTGACCTGAGGTCATCGCGGTAGCTTGCAAGCAACTCCCTGTGCTTTGGTGCCGGACTACCTGGATTTTTAATCCAGTGACGGAAGGTTTCTGGGTACAGGCAAGTACTTGTGGAGCAGTGATGGACCAAGATGGAATTGACCCGTCCAAACAAGTTTGGATTGAATGTCTCGCAGTATCTCAATTTAGCAAATCCTCGGCCGGGGTAGCTCTAGTGAAGAGTCACTGGGCTTGCGAGGTTGAGACACGTAGTCGACTGACTCAGTCTGGGTTGGCAGCCCAATCTCAGTCGTCCTGAGCATTTGAGGTCAAAGGGATGAATCATACGGTAACCATATGCCAGAGGTTCGATTGTTTGCTCTCGCATCTTCGACCTATCCGGACGCCGGGACCCATTGCTAGATGGTTTCCTATGCTGGTACTAGAATTGTTCTGGTGCTACCGTTTAGGTTCGAACCTATGAGGTCACACGCCACAGAGGATAACTCTCTGATCCGGATACCGATTACGATTGGAAATCGTCTCGGTTTTATGGTCACAGTATTTTTGAGCACTCTTTTCCCCGTCTTGCCCTTGTTTGTGTCAACCAGAAATTGTTCTGGGTTGACCAGGACTGTGCCAGGATTTTTCTGAATCAGTTTTGAACTGATTCGGAGCTCGTTTCGGCCTCCAATTGGTTGTGAACCAATTGAACCAAAACCATTGGGCTTGGACCGGTTCAATTGGATTGAACCAAAAGTTTTTTTTTTAATGGGTTTGGACCGGTTATTCTTCGTTTGAACGGTTTTCACGTTGTTCTTCACTGGGCGTTTTTTCCTTGCCGTGAAAAAACGTTCAGCGCCTCTTCATCTCCCCTCCACCCTTTAACCTATTAACCCCATTTTAATTACTCCTAATGGCTGGTTTAAGGGTGATTATTCCACCGATGTCCTTTGGACTCCCTCCCTCTCCGTTGTTTTATTTCTCCATTGCTGCAGCTCCTCTTTAAAAAAACTGCAGTCCCCTGTTCAGATTTGTTTTTTTTTTGAGGAGGGTCACCGTATGAGAGTTTAAAAGGGGCTGAGAGAGTTCATAATTCTGAAATTCCTTCTCCTACCACCCGTGATCTTGAGGGCTTTGTTTTGGTGAATAGAAGGAAGAGAAGTCAAGCCATTAATCCCTGTTCAAGTGCTCCAAAAATCCCTGCTGCAGCAATTCTGTTTTGCTGCAGCAACCTGTGACCGTGAACCATCTTCCGGCGGCTAGCACCGCGCGTGGAGAGGGATCGGAGAGCCCCGGGCGTGTCTCCCCTCTAGAGGGAGTATTCCTCTACTCCTCGAAGCAAACCACGCGAGCCGGGATCCCTCCAGTTGCCCGAAATCCAACGACGAAGACAGCTACTCCGTTCTGCTGCCATTTTCGTGCAGCAGACTTCGGCGATTTTTTACGATTTATTGGCTTAGTTTTTCTTGCAGAAACCAGTGCCAAATCGAAGAGGACTTCCTTAAGAATCTACAGCTCAAATTTGGGAGCGATCGGAGGTCCGGAAGGCGGCGTTCCGGGGACTTTTCGGAAGCCCTGTTTTCAGCCCAAGGTGGAAGACGACTGGAATAACTTTATTCCAGTTATTCCAGTCTATTCAAGGTTTATCCCAGACTTATTCCAGCTGGGAATAAGGTATGTTTTTGGATTTTAATTTCGGTGCATGTGTAGATCTAGATTTATTAAAATGTTTATAAATATTATATGTCCTGAAGCATGCCTATACATGCATCTTGCATATGCTAGATCCTGTGCGGAATAGTTTTTTTTTTTTTTTTTTTTGCACTTATTTTAAAAATGTTTTAAAATACTTACCTATTCCCTGTGCCGTTGCATGCTTAGCGTAGGCACCTGCACCCACGGCTTTACTTTCACTACCTTCTTCCCACGCTGCTCCGGAGCCCCGAAGGTCCTTGGGGGCTCATGCTAGCGAAAAGAGGGCGAGGTCAGCTTCCCCCTCTTTCGCTTACTCCGCCCCCATCGTCTGTCGGCTCCCGGCAAGGATACATATGACTATGGCAGCAAAATCATGCGCTTGGAGGAGTGCATGGTGGAAATCATCGAGCGCCAGAAGGCCGAGGGGGGGCAGGCGTGCGACACCCACCCACCTTTCTCCGTTGAGATCTTGGGGGAGCCTATCCCCCGACACTTCAAAATTCTTCAGGTGGATCTCTATGATGGTACCATCGACCCACTAGATCACCTAGGCACTTATAGGGCCCACATGATGGTACAGGGCACCTCCGACGACCTTCATTGCATTTCCTTCCCAGCCACCCTGAAGAAGGCTGCCCGAATGTGGTTTACAGCCCTCTGACTAGGTACTATTTGATCTTTTTCTTAACTCGAGACCATTTTTCTTTCTCATTTCAGGACATGCAGTCAGGCCCCGAAGAAAACTGACTGCCTTTTCCTTATACTCCAGAAGGAGGGGGAGACCCTCCGGGACTACATGGCCTGCTTCAACTCAAGGGCCATGGAAGTCCCAGATTTGAATGAGCGGTAGCGATGTCGGCCTTCAAAAGAGGCCTCCGATCGTCCAGGCTCACATTTTCCCTGGATAAGAAGTTCCCAAAGGACTATACTGAGCTACTGGCTAAGGCACACATGATGGGGTCCTCACCAGCATGGACGCCAGAGCAAGCATGAATCTCGGATCATATCCAGAATAAATTTAGGATTTATCTTTTATTTGAAATTTGAATTAGGATTTAGTTGGTTAGGATTGATATATGGATAGGCTTATCTTATCCTATCTTGTGTTTGAATTTGAATCATCTCTATCTTTTTATCCTGTATTCAAATTCAAATGAGGTTTGGACAGATCTATAAATACCACCCTCAGTCCTTTGTAAAAAAATAGTTTTTGAGGAAAAAAAAATTATGTTTTTAGAAGAGTGATTCTTCTTGCCTTCGCCTTCAGGCATGGTCATGATGCCCTAATTATCCCCATTTCTATTCCATCTTCATTATCCCCTCATGACCTTTGAGATTCAACCTAGCGCCTCCAAGTATTGAGGAGGGTGTAATGCCTTAGAGGTGAGAGGTCTCTTCGTTAGAGTGAGTCCAAAAGTCCATGAGATTCAGATCCCTATCCTACATCCCCACTATTCCTTCGCCACCCCTAGAAAAAAAAATACAAAAAAAATAGTACCCTAATTTAGGTGACTTCGAGGCTCACCAACGGTCCTACACCTGTCCCCCATCAATTTTGGTATCGGAGCCAAGAAAATTAGGGTACCTTTATATCATCCCATCTTAGATTTTCTTTTTATTAGCCATCCCTCCCCTTCCCAGATTCAAAAAAAAAAAAAAAAAAAAAATCTCCAAACCAGTGTCTTCCCTCTCCTGTGATCCATTGCCCACTGCCACCGTCACCTCCCTACTGCCCCGCCACATCAGCCTCACCCGTGCCCTCAACTCCTCTGCCTTCACCTTCAGTCTCTCAATCAATGACCGCTTCGTCGACACTTTCCACGATGCCACCGCCACCTAGGAGCACGTCGTCACCCGGCGCTAGGGCCAGACCTTCTCCTAGCAGCTCCTCCCAGACAAGAACCAGGGCTTCACCCTTTGCTTCAATAAGAAGGACAAGCCCCTAATCCTCCACATCCCCGCTCCGTCGCTACCACCCTTGACAACCTCACTGCCCTCGAGCTCACCGGCACTGACCGCCGGGGCTTCCTCTCTGAGGTCTTCGCCATCCTCACCAACCTCTGCTACACCATCGTCGAGGCCAAGGTCCGGACCGACAATGGCTGGATCGTCGCCCTCATCTTCATTCGGGATGATCATTTCGGCTCCCCGATCGATGACCCCCATCGGATCCACCGCATCGAGGCCCGCCTCCACCACATCCTCAAGGGTGACCACAACGACATCCGCGATGCCAAGATGGCCACCATGCCTTCGTCGTCTCTCACTCACTCCGATCGCCGCCGTCTCCCACCTCGGCTCTCCTGCGACAGCTTCCAACAAGGGTTGACAATCTTCACCAATAATGCCCCTCCCAACCAAAGAGCCACCACGGCCCACCTCTTCGCCCCCCTACCGGCAAATGGACGACCACCACCTGAGCCAACATCGTCCTCTGGTCCCCATATCGCGTCTGCCACTTTCCTTCCATCCGGAGCCCCACAGGCCCTTACCTTCCGACCGAGCATCTCCCTCCATGAGCAAATCCGCACCTTCGTCACTTGCTTCTATGACCGAGCATCTCCCTCCGTGATCCTCACCTTCGTCGACTCCTCCACTGCCGATTGAGTAACTGGCCACCACAGCTTCTTCCTCCACTGGCTATCTCCGACCAGATCCAAGGTTTCCCCCATCTCTGCTTCGTGCTGCTAACTTCTTGTGACACTGGCGACCAACCTTCCCTAGAATCTTCCATTCCAATGACGTTTTCCTCTCCAAGACCACCGACACACATCCTTCCATGGATTGAAAGCCCAAGGAGCATCGGCACGAACGTGAATGCACTACATGTTTCTCAAAGCACTTGCCTATCCTGTTACCGATTTCATAATCGCATGAATTTCAAAGTTTCATGGAGTTCAAAGCCTCACCACATTTGAAGTGCACGATCTTCAAAGATGCATGACTTTCAAAGTTGCACAGAGTTCAAAGCCACACCAGTTTTGAAGCGCATGATCTTCAAAGCTGCATACTCTTTAAAGCACGTAGATCTCATAGCAAAAATGGAAAAAAAATGATTCTATAGGTCATGTGCATCCTGGAGCCATCCTGACTCGACAGAGTCGAGTTTTCCCCACCTAAGGGAAATGATGGGGACATCACCAGCATGGATGCCGGAGCAAGCACGAATCTTGGAGCTGCACGAATCTCGAAGCATATCCAGAATAAATTTAGGATTTATCTTTTATTTGAAATTTGAATTAGGATTTAGTTAGTTAGGATTGAGATATGGATAGGCTTATCTTATCCTATCTTATGTTTGAATTTGAATCATCTCTATCATTTTATCCTATATTCAAATTCAAATGAGGGTTGGACAGATCTGTAAATACCACCCTCAGTCCTTCGTAAAAAAATAGTTTTTGAAAAAAAAAAAAATTGAGTTTTTAGAAGAGTGATTCTTCTTACCTTCGCCTTTGGGCATGGGCGTGATGCCCTAGTTATCCCCCTTTATGTTCCATCTTCTTTATCCCCTCATGACCTTTGAGATTCAACCTAGCGCCTCCAAGTATCGAGGAGGGTCTAATGCCCAAGAGGTGAGAGGTCTCTTCGTTAGAGTGAGTTCCAAAGTTCATGAGATCTAGATCACTATCCTACATCCCCATTATTCCTTCGCCACCCCTAGAAAAAGAAATTTCAAAAAAAAATAGTACCCTAATTTAGGTGAGTTTTAGGCTCACCAACGGTCCTACCCCTGTCCCTCATCAACACAAGTATGCCTTGGCAGAGGAGCAAGCGGCGAGTCAGTGCCAGGCGGACAGGAGACTAGCCCCGAAGAAGCAGAGCGGTAAAGCTCTTGCAGTTCGACCCCTCGGCGACGACAGCTGACCCACTCGGTGCCGAAGCCCCAAGCCGAGGGATTTCAAGAAGTTTGAGACCTTTGCGTCCCTCTCCCTTCCAAGGGAGAAAATCCTCATGGAGATTGAGAACGAGGCTTACTTTCATAGGCCTCGACCGATGAGGGAGCGTCCTGCCGCCAGAAGAAAGATCAAGTACTACCGGTTCCATAGGGACCATGGGCACGACACTGAAGAGTGCCTCCAGCTGAAGGACGCAATCGAAGACCTCATCAGAAGAGGGTACCTGAGTAAGTTATTCGACCCTGCCGGGATCGGGCTAAGACCTTAACTGTCAAAAACCCTCCGAAGGAGGCCGAGCTCCCTAATCAACGTCTGATAGGTGGAGGCGTTGGCATGCTACATCGGTGGTCCGACTAGGGGCACGGAGGGGGCCAAGACATCGCTAAGAGGCCCAGGGGCTCTAGTGTAATCAATTTTTCTGATGAAGACCTCTTGGAACCTCATCTCCCAGGAGATGACCCTGTCGTTGTATCGGCAATTATTGCCAACTATGATGTAAAGCATGTCCTCATTGATAATGGAAGCTGTGCAAAAGTTTTGTTGTACAACATCTTTTTTCAAATGAACTTATCTAAATCAAGGCTGCGGGAATCCCTGATGCCACTCACTAGATTTGGGGGAAACTCTGTCGTGGTAGAAGGAGAAATCACCTTACCCATGACCCACGGGACATAGCTTTACCAGCAGACTTTCCCCATTAATTTTGGGGTTGTCTATATGATCTCGGTGTACAACGCCATCTTGGGCTGACCGGCTCTCGATAGGTTTCGTGCCATTATATCCAGTTACCATTTGCTACGAAGTTCCAAACTCGTAACGATGTCGGGGAAATGAAGGGAGACCGCAGGATGGCTAGACAATGTCTGGCCATACATGATAGGTAGTTGAATGGGCGACCCACGCTTGAGCAACTTGACCCTAGAGATGAAATCGATGACCACGGTCAGCCTGTTGAGAAGATTGTGTTTGTTCTCCTCAAGGAGGATGACCCAACTAAAGTGCTTCAAATCAGGTGTCCGCTAACTGAAGAGGCCCGATAGGAGCTGGTTGGTTTCTTGAGTAGTAGTGCTGATGTCTTTGCCTGGACGGCTTTGGACATGCCAAGCATCTCGTCTGACATCATCACTCATCAACATAAGGTGGATCCAACATATAGACCCATCCGACAGAAGAAGAGGAGCTTTGCTATCGAAAGGGAGAAGGCCATCGAAGAAGAGGTGGAGAAGATCCTTGATGCCGGCTTCATCAAGGAGTCCCATTACCCAAAGTGGCTGGCCAATGTCATCATGGTGAAGAAGGCTAATGGGAAGTGGAGGATCTATGTAGATTACATGGACCTCAATAAGGCCTTTCTGAAAGATAGCTTTCCCCTGACAAAAATTGATCAACCGGTGGATGCTACGGCCGACCACCAGCTCTTGAGCTTTATGGATGCCTTCTCCTGGTACAACAAAATCAGGATGCACCCTGAAGATGAAAAAAAGATGGCTTTCATCACAGATAGAGGGCTGTATTGTTATAGGATGATGCCCTTCGGCCTGAAAAATGCGGGTGCCACTTTTCAACGGCTGATCAACCAAGTCTTTGAAGGGCAACTCGGGCGGAACATGGAGGCCTACATCGATGCTATGATTGTTAAGAGCCTCCGCAAGGCTGACCACATCAAGGACTTGCAGGATTCCTTTGGTGCGCTAAGATGTCATCGGATGAAGCTGAATCTTGCTAAGTGCATATTTGGGATGACCTCCTAGAAATTTCTTGGTTTCCTGGTCACTCAAAGGGGGGTTGAGGTCAACACTGAGAAGATTAAGGCTATTATGGACATGGCACACCCAACCAGCAAAATGCAGGTATAGGAGCTCACGAGCTGCATTGCCTTTCTCAGCCATTTCATTTCCCGGTCGGCTGAGAAGTCGCTGCCATTCTTCAAGACCTTGCACTGGTCAGACCAATTTCAGTGGACCGATGAGTGTCGATCAGCCTTCGAAGCCCTAAAGAACTATTTGAAGAACCCCCCACTCTTGGCTAAACCAGCAGAGGGAGAAGTGTTGTACTTATGCTTGTCAGCCTCCAACGAGGCCATCAACGCCATCCTTGTGTGGGTAGGGGATGACGGCCAGTAGAAACCTGTCTACTACATCAGTAAGGTCCTCCACGATGCTGAGACCAGGTATCCAAAAGTCCAAAAATAGGTCTATTCATTAGTTATAGCTGCAAAGCACCTCCGGCCTTACTTCCAGGTGCACCCGATCGTTGTGCTGACTAACCAACCCCTCAAGGCAATTCTTTGAAGTCCCAACACCTCCGGGCAGCTCGCCAAGTGGGCTGTCAGGCTGGACAAGTTCGACATCTCCTTCCAATCCTGATCAGCCTTGAAGACTCAAGTAATTGGTGATTTTTTTACAGAATGCACCTGGGGGCCAGAGGCAACTCCTTCGGCAGCTGAAGTGGGGCAGGCCTAATCTTAGTTGACCCCGATAGGCAATGTCTAGAGTATGCCCTACACTTTGCATTCAGGTATCAAACAACTAGGCAGAATATGAAGCCTTATTTGCGAGGTTGAAGATAGCTAGTGAGTTAGGTATTGGTAAAGTCCGGGCCTTCTCCGACTCCCAGTTGGTAGTCAATCAAGTGAAGGGAGAGTTTGAAACAAGGGACCCTACCTTGGCTAAGTACTTGGATAAGATACGAAGCTTTATATCTCGGCTTAAATTCTTCAAGATTCTCCACATACCCCGACTGCAGAACTCCCCGGTGGATGCCCTGTCGTGATTGGCCACAGCGGCGGTCAGTGCCACCGACCGGACTTTTATGGAGCATCTACAACATCCCAGCATCGCCGAAGGGCTGACTGAGAACCATCAAGTTAAGCAGGAAGCATCATGGATCGACTCGATTCGTACATTCCTGGTTTAAGGAACTCTCCTAGACTACCCAGTCGAAGCTAAGCATATATGGTTAATGGCCTCAAAGTACATCATCCTTGATGGGACCCTTTATAAACGGTCATTCTCATAACCATTGCTAAAGTGTCTGGGGCCGACCGATGCTGATTATGCACTCAGAGAGGTGCATGAAGGCATTTGTGGCGACCACCTTGGAGGGAGATCCCTGGCTTATAAAATTATTCGGTATGGATATTTTTGGCCTACAATTCAAAAGGATGCATCGAACTTTGTACGAAAGTGTGATGCATGTCAGAGGTACTCCAGTATCCAAATGAGGCCGACCAGCCAGCTGACACTGCTTGTGGTGCCTTGGTCCTTTGCCCAGTGGGGTATGAGCATCCTAGGACCCTTCCCGCCGTCGTTTGGCCAACAGAAATTCCTTCTCGTGGCCATTAATTACTTCACCAAATAGGTGGAGGCTGAAGCATTGGCACATATAACGGAAGCCAAGGTGGACAACTTTGTCCGAAACTACATTATCTTCCGATTTGGCATCCCACAAACAATCATTACTGATAATGGAAGACAATTTGACAACTCAAGGTTCTGGTATTTATGCCAGCAATACCACATTTCTCATCGGCTTACCTCGATCGGCCACCCTCAGTCCAATGAAGAGGCTGAAGTCACTAACCGAACGATCCTACATGGATTGAAGACCCGGGTGAATGAAGCTAAAGGGCTCTGGGTAGAAGAGCTTCACTCGGTACTGTGGGAATACCGGACAACCGCCCGGGCAGTGATCGGGGAGACTCCATTCAATTTGACCTATGGGAGTGAGGCAGTCATCCCTGTAGAAGTCTTTTTACAATCACTGAGGGTTGATCATCTCATTGAGCCGACCAATTCGGAACAGCGGAGGGCTGACATAGACTTGCTGGAAGAAACCAGGCTTCGAACAAGCTTGAGAATGATGACCTACCGACAGAAGATGGCTGGATATTTTAATTTGCGTGTCAAGGCACGAACCTTCCAAGTTGGAGATCTGGTCTTGCAAAGGATGGAGATCTGAAGGCCGACTGAGCAAGGAAAGCTCTCCCTCAACTGGGAAGGCCCTTATCGGGTCAGTGAAGTGGTCCAGGTTAGAAATTATCGACTCGAACATTTGGACGGATGATAAATAGTGCGCCCGTGGAATGTAGATAATCTTCGCAAGTATTATAAATAAAGTCTGCAGCTTCTTCCATCAAGACTTTGAAAGTCCTACTCCAGTCGGCAGAGGCTCTAGGACAGCCCACTCAGAAAGTCCGACTCCAGTCGGCAGAGGCTCTAGGGCAACCCACTCCGAACGTTCGACTCTGGTCAGCAAAGGCTCTAGGGCAGCCCACTCTGAAAGTCCGACTCCAGTCGGTAGAGGTTCTAGGGTAGCCCACTCCAAAAGTCCGACTCCGGTCGGCAAAGGCTCTAGGGCAGCCGACTACGAATGTCTGACCTCGGTCGGTAGAGGCTCTAGGGTAGCCCACTCCGAAAGTCCGACTCTGGTCGGCAAAGGCTCTAAGGCAGTCCAGTGTGAAAGTCCGACTCCGGTTGGCAGAGGCCCTAGGGTAGCCCACTCTGAACATCCGACTCTGGTCGGTAGAGGCTCTAGGGCAGCCCACTCCGAAAGTCTGACTCCGGTCAGTAGAGGCTCTAAGGCAGCCCATTTTCAAGGTCTGACTTCGGTCGGCAACCATTTCAAAGCAATCTACCCGAAGCTGTGCAAAGAATGGGCCGCAAATTTGGGCCAGCCGACAAACCAGACTTGGAGTAAGTTTCTGGGTACATGGGTCCGAACTGAGCTGTTTCCCCTTCCAGTCATTATACCCATATCAGGTGTGGAGGGGCTGATAGAAAATACTTGGGTATTTTCTTAAAATGCCCAAACTCAGATTTTGTTAGTGCTTGATGGCTGCCTCAAAAAAACCTGCGGCCCCGAAGGACCGACCAAAAGTACTTAGAAGAGTTTCTAACAGAAAAGTGGCTATCTCATGATCCACATATACAGAACGCAATAGAAAGTTCTTCTATTAACATCAAAATTAGGTCTTTACAAGGAGCGTGGGTCAGACCTCTACAAACTCCTTAGGTCAGACCCATGGGAGCTATGGTACGGGCCTCATTTTTGGCCCCATCCATTACAACTGGAAGTTCGACCGGAACCTCAGCAATGAGGGGTTCTACTGGGTCAGCGACTACCTCTGCATCAGCTTGGGTTGGAGCTTCGGTCCTGGCCTCTTTTGTTTCACCTTCTGCTTGGGGCTCACCCTCCTCCCATGGCTCTTTTAATTTAGTGCCTGATAAGTCCAACCCTGGAAAAAGTTTGGCCACTTTCTTCAAGCAATCATCGTAGCCTTCTTTGTAGAAGTCCGACGCTGCTTCCTCTACTTCCTCATCAAAGCTAGAAGAAGCTTTATAAGTCGCCACGGCTTCCTGGACCTGCCTTGCGCCAGCTCGTTGGATTCTTCGAGTAGCGCTGTTAGTTATGCTACCGCCACCCGTTCGACCTGGATGCTCCTGTCGGCCTCAATGAAGCGTTCCTCCTCCTCTTGTAGTTGGCAGGTAAGGGAATCAATCTTTACCTTTCTCCTCCTCAGCCTGGCTTCCCTATCGGCCAGTTGGCTCTCCACCTCTTTCAATGCCTCCTTCGACGACTCGGCTTCTGCTTGGGCAGCCGATAGCTTTTCATCCGAGGACTTCAGAGTTGCTTCCTCAGCCGCCAGAGCTGCCTCCAGCTCCTGTAATTTCTTGGTGGAGGTCTTGGCTGCATGTAGCACCCGACTAATGCCATCGTCCATTAAAAAAAAATCATGAAGGAGCTGCAAGCCCATGGTCAAGTTAATGCTATGCAAAGAAAGGAAACAAGTACAAGGAAGAAATGTAGGGCCTTATGCTCATGAAATCACGGTAGGACTCTATGGCTATGTCCATCAGATTCCTCTAGATGGACAACTCCCAGTCCACTTTCATCTTGGCTCCCCTAAGCAAACTCAGTGATCTTCTGTGGTTATCTAGAGTGTGCCAGTGCTAGAATGCCTCCTGACGGACTTCTTCATCAAACCCCTCCTCAGTCGCCTCACCTTCGGCAGCCTCCTCTACGGCCGGCCCCTTTTCCTTGACCGCAAAGGGAACCGTCTCCTCTAGCCGATGAACGAGGGAGCTGGCATTGCTGCTGTGCCAGATGTCTCTGGCTGTCCCTCCCCCAGTCGGACAACCAACCCCCCGACGGGAGTTGAAGACCCTGCTGTCTTCCTCGTCAACACCTTTATGAGGGGGACATCGTCTTCAACATAATCCACATCCACCATGGCTGCAGACCGTACCTCCTCTCGCCTCTTCTTTTGTCTCTCAGTGACTGACATTGAGGCTGACTCTTTAGCGGCCCTTTTTCGCACCGCCCGCTGAACGACCTTAGCTTTGTCGATCCTCTTCATTCTCCCTCCTGTAGTAAAAAAATTAAAGTAAGCAGCATGAAAAGGAGCATCTGATCCAATGTGATGAACTGCACGAGAGGAGGATAGCCTTTGCCTAGAAAGCTCTGAGGGCTGATTCCTGCCCGGTGAAGCTTATCCTCTCCCAAAAGATCAAATACCGTAGTCACGCCGGCCCCATTGATGTCATTGAACCTGGCCTGGTCATTTCTTAGGATGGACCTCCCCTCACGGAGCCTTGGCCAAGGCTCCCTCCATAAAGGCTCAAACCCCCATGGCTGGAGACTACTCACAAGAAAGAACCGCGCCTTCCATCCATGGATGGCCAACGGAAGACACATCAAAATCTTTTGGCTGGGACGAGGACTGAACATTCACCACTCCCGGCTCCTAAAATCCTTCTTCAAAAGAAAGAAATTGCCAAATAGGGACAATCTGGGTTCTAATTTGGCCCTGTGACAGAGTACGATGAAGTAGCATATCACCCGAATGTTGTTCGGCATTAGCTTTACCGGGGTTATCCTATGAAAATTGAAGACCTCTATGAAGAAGGGGTGCAGTGGAAACCTCAATCCGACATTTATGTGGGACTCATACATGGTGATTGTGCTCGGTCCCAGTGGGGCGTTTGCTTTTCCCTCTCGGCGTGGAAGTGTAAGGTGCAACGAAGAGGGGATGCCGTACACCACCCTAAGGTTCTCGACCCATTCTTGGGTCATGGTCGAAGGAATCTCACTCGGCCCTGGCTACCTAGGTCTATGGGTCGGACCTCCACTGCTAGACGCCATTAAAATCGAAGTAGACGAAAGGCTGGGAGACTAACCTGAAGTTGAACTCCTAAGTCCTGGTTTTACAGAAGAAGAAGAAGGAACTCTCTCTCTCGGTGCGTAGTTGCAACCAAAAAACTCCTTCGAAATGCCTTGTCCCCCATTTTATAGATCATTGGTGGGCTTCGCCTTACGCATCATGGGTGTTCCACCCATCCCGTCGGAGGAGGCGTAGCAACCCACGCCTCTGGGACCGAGGAGACGAGTCGATCCCAGCAAACAGGCGGTGATCCGTGTGAGAGCCGGATCGGTGATCGGAGATTGTTTGGTAAGCGACTTCAGCTGCTCGGATGCCACCACGTGGTGCCACACACCTCTCCGTCTTCACCAGTACACGCGTTGATCTGGCCCATCATTATGGCACCTACCCTGCATTTACTGCAACTCTTGCACCCCAATGCGGGGCTGACACCTATCCAGGAAGCCGATCATGGAACATTCGAGGCGGTCCATCGCAATGATACAAGATCAGGCCTGAAGGGATGTGGTCCGTACAGAAATGATGCTCCTGCCCTTTGAAGTCATGTACCCCCTCAAAGCCCAGAAGCATGGGTCAACTATTGTACCGTCCAATCAATCTAAGATTGGGCCAGTTAAGGAGTCTGACCGGCTGACCTATGGGCGGAAAAGGTTCGTACAACCCATTTCCTTCTAAGCCCCACCGATCGGCTCTCGCGGGAGGTCCGACCGGCCCAGGGGGCTGATCGACCTAAAGTCGACCAAGGCACAGTTGAGCCTCATTGAGGGCCTCTTGGAGGCCCCTCTCCTTCAAAGTGTCGTTCGGCTTTTCTCAGAGCTCTTAACGGGCTCCCGCTAGGTCCAACCGGCCCACCTCCATCTGGGGAATTCTAGGTGCTCCCTTTCATGTCTATCGATCGGCTCCCTCAAATGTCATGGCAAGTACTCTCGGTCGGTCGGACGATATCCTCCAGCTGAATCCGACCGACCCTTGGTTCTTCTCAAAACCGCTCGAAAGCTCCAGAAGATCCTTCCCAGCTGGTACTGAAATTCTGTTGCAACGGATTCCACGATATGGCCACTACTCCATGCCACCTAGCCATCACTCTGATCCTCTCAGGAGCAAATCAAGGTTTTTTAACCTATCCCCTAATGAATTTTGGCAGTATTCCATGCCCATAAAAGGGGCCTCGGGACCTCCACGAAGGGGTGAGTGCTCTCTTCCTTCTCCAGGCTGCTCTTTCTCGTTCTTCTCTCCATTTTGTTGCTCCAGATCCCCTGAAAACTTAGGCATCGGAGTGTCCCTCGCCGGAGCATCTCCAGCACCTAGGGGACTTTGTGCAGGTCGACCGTCGGGAGAGCTCTCCATCGCAGCGAACCGAGCCCGGTCCAGGTGGAGGCGCAGCAACAGCATTCATTGCAACTAGACTGGAGCTACTTAACATGGCAAGATCATTTAGATCTACCACATAAATATTTCCTAGTCTGTGTCCAATGAATTTTGATGCGGGATGACTCTAAGATTACTAAGCATGCAGGAAAAATAGTAAAATATTTTTTTTGTAATTTTTATAATTTTGTTTGTAAGCTAAATTTTCAAATAAAAGTAAAAACTAGCAAGAAGAAGAGCAATGCATAGAATCATCATATCGCAGGCAAGCTCATGCAAAATAATAAATTCTAGGACCCTAGATTTAAGATACTCTCGGATTAGGATAGCTTATCTTCATCAAATCAGAAATTAAAAGAAGGGAAGGATGTTACCAATCAGTGATTTGAAGAACATCCGATGAAGAGATCAAACAGCACTCTGATTGGAGTCTAGATGATGAAGTTCGGTTCCCTTGATTAGATGGCTGATTTGGATGGTTCCGGATGCAAGGAAAGCCTCCTCTGGGGAGGTGAAACATCTCAGGGATCCTGCAAAACAACAAGGGTCAATCAAAATTGCAAGTAAAAAAAAGAAAGGGGATTAGGTTTAGAAGGAATCAGGTTAGGGTTTAGAAGCGGGGCTGCTTGAAGCTTGATGAAGATCTCTTTGCTTGGTGGCCTAGGGCACTCCTTCTTGGATGTGTGAAGGCTTGGATGGCAGTGAGTTAGGGTGTTGAAGGATGCTAGGGTAGCAAAGAAACATAAACACAAACCAAAGAACCAAAAAAATAAAATAACACAAGCTCGCAAGCTCAAAATAAATTCATCAGGATTTTGATATCATGAATAAAAGTTTATTACAAGAGGAGGAGGGATGGGGTGTTTCTAGAGTTTCCATGCCCTCACTAACCATGATTACACTTGGGTTTCAACTCCTCTTCCAAATTGGAATACAAGTCCTTTCCTAGCTAGGTTAGAAAAACAAATCCCCATTAGGTTAAGAATTGATGTAGTCTTCTCCTTTTTCCTTCATGCTTTTACTATTCCACTTAATGACACCTCTTGGACTTGGTCAACACTTCAAGGATGCCTAGGAGGGCGTGTTGGGCTTCTAGGAGCAGCAAGGGGCTAGCCAAAAGGGCTTGGGTGCATGGGTTTGGGCCTCTGGAAGCTGGGGTGGCCTGGTAGCCTGGTAGCAGGAATATTCCATAGAATCTTGCTTCTTTAGGGCTTGGGCTTGGCACTTGGACTTGATTTTTTTGGGCTAGGATGTAGAGGGACCTTTGGAATCATAGATGCCCTGGTTTGGGAATATGCTCTGGCATCTGGACTAGAATCTAGGCATCTGGAGTGCATCTGGAAGGAATCAGGATTTCTGGAAGTATCTTGGATCCTAGGTTGTCACACAAAATCCACTGGGCTGATGTAGTGGCCTCTGACTCCTGAATGTGGCCTGGTATAACTCCAAAATATGGTAACCTCCTCTCTTGTACAAAACTTGAGCTCATATTGGACTCATAACTGATACACAGGACTCAAAATAATGACCAGGTTGAGGGTTGAAAAAGATTAACTAACCTCAACTTATTACAGGACTTAATCTTAATTGATTACAAAATTTTCAAAACTTTGACACATGACTAAGAAAACCATATGGGATCCAGGGATCTGTGTCTGATCCTGGTGTCCCCACCAAATTTGCTACTAGGATAAAGAAAGTTTGTAACTATACACATAGATGATTCAAAGATAACTTTGAAGCCTTTATCACACAATCGACTAATACTCAATAGATTATGCTTCAACTTATCTACTAGCAATACATTTTCAATGAAAGTACAAGGGGTTATTTTGATCTTACCAATTTCAATTATTTTTCCCTTGCCATTGTCTCCAAATGTAACCATACCTTCTTCTTTCATTTATAGGGTGATGAATTGATCCTTGTCACCCGTCATATGCCTTGAGCAGCCACTGTCGAGATACCATTTTTTCTTTAATTTCTGGGCTGCAAGACATTCCTGCAAAAAAATTAAGGAGTGCTTTTAGGTACCCAAGCTATCTTGGATCCTTTCAGGTTAGCTGAGTTGGTTCCTTTGGGAACCCAAATCTTTCTTATATCATGGACATTTCTAATGGTATTGCAGTTAAAAGCTTTATGTCCTAATCTTTTTCAAGCAAAACATTTGTTTCTAGAATTTTGAAATGATTCTATTTTTGAAATTCTAGATGCATGAAGTGCAGAAATAGTAGGTGTTGCATTTAAATTCTTTTGAACATATGAAGCAGGTTTTGAAATGGAAATAGAGTCTTTTGTAAAAAAAGTTTTATAAGTAGTAAACTTGGGAACAAAGTCTTTTTGTTTCACAAAAGTAGTAGCTGAAACATAATTTGAATTTGAAGCATTAAAACCTATTCTAGCTTTATTTCCAGAAATTCTTTATTCTTTAAGAATTAACATAAGCTTATTAGAAGATAAAGTTAATTTTTCAATGAGTGGCTTGAGGTTTTCTACCTCCTTCTTCAACTCATTGTTTTCTTTTAGCAAAACCTTGTTTTGTCATTCAATTCATCATTCTCATTTTTCAAATCATTGTATTTTTCAGAAAAGATGTGAAGTTCCATTTTCAGTAAATTGTTCTTTTCCAAAACTTCATTTTTCTTTTTGATTAAAGAATCATTGATATGCTTTAATGATCTAATCTTTACTCCAGCCTTTTTAAATTCAGATAGTAAATCATGGAATGCATAATTTAATTCTTCAAAAGTAAATTCATTCGGAGTATCGGGAGAATTTACCTAATCCTCGAGACCCATTAGACATAGATTTGCTATTTTTGTGGTCTCTTCTTCTTCAGTTGAAGTGGAGTCTTCACTATCGCTCCATGTGGCAACCATCGCTTTCTTTTTCTTCTTTCTAAAAGATTTCTTTAGTTGAGGACATTCTGGACGAATATGCCCTGGTTTCTTACATTCATAGCAGGTGGGGACTTGTTCTTTATCTTTATCTTTGTCCTTGTCCTTTTCTTTCGAATGTTCTCATTGTTTATGGAATTTTCTGTTATACCTTCCTTCATTCTTTCCCATAAACTATCTGAATCTCCTCATGACCATTGCGATGTCTTCATCTTCAAGATCATCTTCGGAGGAGGAGTCACCTTCAGTCTCTTCATCATCTTTAGTTTCTAATGCAGTCTTGAATGCAATCATTTTCTTCTTTTTCTGATCATCATCCGTTCTATGCTGCATGGCTAATTCATGAGTGATGAGAGATCCCATTAATTCATCCATTGATAGAACATTCAAGTCTTTAGCTTCCTGGATGGCTGTGACTTTAGGATCCTATTTGTCAGGAAGTGATCTCAAGATTTTCTGTAATAAGTCAGCATTTGAATATACCCTACCAAGACTTTTCAAACCATTAATAATATCTGTAAATCTAGTGTACATGAAAGAAATACTTTCATTAGGCTCCATCTTAAATAATTCATAATTGTGCACTAAAAGATTTATCTTTGAGTTTTTTACTTGTGATGTTCCTTCATGGGTCACCTCAAGTTTATCCTAAATTTTCTTTGCTAAAGAGCAGATGGAAATTCTGTTAAATTCATTTGAGTCCAAAGCACAGTAAAGCAAGTTCATGGCTTTGGCATTCAATTTTCCTAATTTCATGTCGTTTTCATCCCATTCCTCTTTAGGCTTAGGGACGTCCACGCCATCAATTTTAGTCATGAAAACATGTGGCCCTTTAAGAATGACCTTCCACAATTGAAAATCAACAACTTAAATATAGATTTTCATACGTGCTTTCCAATAAGAATAATTTGTGCCTGTGAAGAGTGGAGGTCTATTGGTTGATTGGCCTTCGACAAAAGATGTACTCAAGGGATGAGCCATCGATCTTTACTCTAGTGTATTCATGGACTCTACTCTGATACCAGTTGTTGCCCAAGTGGCTACCCAAGAGGGGGGTGAATTAGGACTTTAAAAAATTTAAGCAAGTAATGTGCAATTTCAAAATCCTTTGCAAGTGATAGGTGCTGTGATAAAGTTATAGAATGCAAAAGCTAAACAAAATCAAGAGAGCACAACACAAACACACCAAATTTATAGTGGTTAGGAGCAACCCAGCTCCTATATCCACTACCCAAGATACCACTTGGGATTTGCACTATATTCATACCCGAATACAGTAAGATTGTTTTACAGGATCACAATCCAAAACCTCTATACTTTGGTTTTACGGGATCACCAAAGTAAACCCAACACCCTTTGGTTTTAAACATGCTCACCAAAGAAACCCAACTTGGTTTTCACAGGATCACCAAGAACCTATTTGGTTTTTCAATCGTGCTCACCAATAACCCAACAATTCAAAGATTGAATTGAAAATAAATGCAACAAAAAATGACAAACTCAAGTTGTCGGATAGTTGCCAGTGCAGCTCATTGGAAGTCCACTTGAATGCACTTGGATAAGCATTAATGGCTTTAGCGGCTTCTTCTCAAAGTTGCTTCAAGTTTTAGATCATAGTTGGTGAAGAGTTGAAGATTGACTTTAATGCTCTTATGCTCTTTTGCTGTTGGTTGGTAGAATATTCAATGGATGCCTCTTTTCTTTGAAGAACTTTCTTATTGATTTCTTCAAGGAGGTTCAAATCCTTCAAATTTAAAGTCTTCCATCATCCAAAGCCAGTTCTTGCCATTGTAGATTGCTGGGGAATGATTTTTGATCATTGGAGCATCTTTGAGCATTCAAAACTAAATTCTGGAACTTACCGTTAGATACCTGGAAGCGACATTCGAGTCGGCTCGGATTCCTTCGAGTCGGCTCGGATCCTTCAAGTAGATGGGTCGAGTCGCCAAAATCTCAATGTAGTCGGCTCTGTGTCTTAGGGTGCAAAACAACATTCTGGACGGGTCAGCACTTTTCAGCTCGGGTCGGCTCGAACTTGAATCTTGAACTCAAAGAGTCGGCTCTCTTCAGCTCGGGTCGACTCTTCTTCTCAGGTTTGGAAAATCTTACTCCGGAAGAGTCGGCTCGAAGTAGTTCGGGTCAGCTTGCTTTATCATGCGATAAGAATTAGGTCTGGCGGAGTCGACTCTTTTTGGTTCGGGTCGGCTCGCCTGGCTGTTCTCAGAAAACTTCAGAAAATGGACTCTAGAGGAGTCTGCTCAGATAGATTCCAGTCGACTCAGATTCCCTGGAGTCGGTTCAGATTGCTACATTCCAGAATCCTTGCTATGTGCCAGTAAGCAGAGTTGGCTCTTCTTTTCTTGGGGTCGGCTCGAGTGTCTTCTTCAAGATTTTTACAATTTGAACTTAAAGAAAACTCTTACCAACTCTTTTACAATTTCACACAAACCAACTCAAAACAAAATCTAAGGCACACACAATTATAGAAGTAACCGTCTTTGGTTGAATTTTCATAGCATTTTGTTGTGGGCACCAGACCTCTGATTAGGGTTTCAATTTTTGGGTCTTGTAATAAGGCTTCAAGCCTAAAGCATTGTGTTTTTCTTTAGTCATGAATTTAGTTTCAATTGCTTTTGTTTTAGTCTTGTACATTGACCAATTTGGTCAAGTTGGGTCAATGGGTCCAGTACTTAGCTAAATTGGTTCTAGTCCGAGTCTACTGGAAGATTGGATCCAAGCATATTTGAAGGAGTGGTCATTGAGTCTAGTCTAATTTTAATGGGTCAAGCCATTTCCCGCACCTTGAAGGATGCCACCTCAGCCTTTAAGCACCACATCACCCATCCCATGTGGTGCCACATCATCATGACAAGTGGGCGGCCCAAATCAAGAGGAAATACAGAATTTTGGGTGCCATCAACCCAAGTGGACACCATCCCTTGATCCAAGCCTCCCTTCCCTCCCCCTATCATGTTTTCTCCTAAAGAAGGGTGGGCGAAAAAGGAAGGTCAATGGGAGTTGAAGATTTGTAAAGACATATCCCTTGCTTCAAGCCCCCATATCACGCCTTCTTTCCAAAGTGTTTGATCAACCATGGAAGAAATTCAAAAGTCCAAAGGCACCAAGACAAGATCCATGCTTCATGCCCCGACATCAAGCCTTTCTCCATAAAAGCTTGGATGGTCAAGGAAAGAAGCAATGATCAAGTGGGTGCCCATGATTCATGAAGACATGCACCCCTCCTCACTTTCACAAATCAAGCAATCTACCATTTCAAGGACGACCAAGAGAGGATTCCAAGGAGAAAAATATGATTTTATGGTGCCATCTTCATGAAGACTTGTAATATTTTTCATTCAAATTTTGAATGAGTCTTAAGGTGCCTATATAAAGGGCCTTACCCCTCCTCTGTAAATTGAATCTTGATGAATGAAAAAATTATTTTCTTGAGTTCCAATCTCTTGTTAGTTGCCTTCGTTCACTAGGAATGTCGATCTCTGAGAGAGAGCACCTTCGCCTTCAGGCATCGAGAGGTGTGAGGCCTCAACTATCGTCACTTCCGTAACTCCATTATCCAACTCCGAATCAAGCGGAACTCCACCATCTCAACAATCCTTTCTTTCATTATTCCACTGCTTTTCCTTCTAATTGAGATTAACCTTTTATCTTTTTTTTGAATGCTCGCAGGTCCTCCAGGTGACACGAGTACGGAGACAGTTGCCTTTGCCATCGAGATCTTCGGACAGTCAGCCGGTGCCTCTGCAGGGTTGACGGCTCGATCATCCAGGCCATATCCACCAAAGTGAGCGATCTCTGCATCGGGTGCTTAAGATCTTTGAGGTTTGCCCCCTGACTCCTAAGTAGGTCTTGATCGAAGAGCTAAGTCCTATGGGGTTTCTCAATCACGGGGTCCTCTCTTTATCATTGTTTAGGGACCATCTACTTGCTTGATAGTTCTTATTGTTATAGAACCCCAAATCACCTCTTACTTATTTTCGGGAATCCCAAGAAAACCATAAAAAAAATCTAAAAATCACAAAACCCTAAAAATCACTTGCATCATCATTTCATCTTCGCATCTAGTTAGTCCCCCATCATTTCTAGTATCAGAGCCAGGTTAGGACTTTAGCTCTTCTTAAAGTACTTGGAAAAGGTGCTTCACCAGGGCGTCCGGTCTTAGAAGAAAAGTAGGTTTTCAAGACCCTCTCCTCCCATTCCACAGGGTCTCATAAGGCGTGTAGGGGTTCCACTGTGACAGGCCTTGGAAGAGGAATACAAGAAGGATAGATCTAAAAGAACAAAAAGATTTTGCATCTTAGATTTCAGCTTTTAATTTCTGCAGTTTTCCCTTTCCATACATGGTCTGTTTATTTAGGTGGTTCTACTTGTAGGAATCTTCAAATTTTTTAATTTTTATTTTGATTGATCGCAATTAATTCAAAGTATTTTTGGAAATTCTCATAGATTTTATTTCAATTTGTAGATTTTCTACAATCCAAAATATTACCTGAGAGCAAGTTCTGTTATGAGAATTTCAGCAATTTGCATTTTCTTATGCTTTCATTTGCCATATAGCTTAATCTTGCATTTAGAGTCATATCATTTCATTTCTATCATCTTAACTCTGTTATCATACATCAAAAAAACCTAAAAATATAATTTAGAGACATTTCAGTAGATCATTTGCTTGCATTCATTTTCACAAATCACTTTAAGGGTGGCAATTTGACATAGGGTCAGGATTTCATTACCTGTCCCTAGCCCAAAAATCACTAACCTGCATCATGAACCCAAGCTCTAATTAAAATCGAGTAGACACTAAATTTTTCTCTAGAGAGCTTAGGGACACCAACTGGTCAAGTCAAGAATAAGTGTCTATTCTTGGCTTCAGCCTATTCTGTGTGTGCTGCTGCTCTTGGTGTCTAGGCTTGGTGATTCAGGGCTTCTGAGTTTGGTCTGCCTACCTGGCCAATCCCAGATTGGTGTCTATAGTTGGCATTCAGGGACCTCCACTCCCCTACACCTACCTGGCCAAGAACAGAGTTACTACGGACTGGTTTGCCATCCTGACTTAGGCAACTGGTTGAGATTCTAAGTCTAGTAGATCATAGACGATTTTGCGTGCTTGATTCATTTCGACTATATCAGGAGTCCCTTATCACCCCCATCATTCCCAGTGAAGTAAACCCATGGAAAACACCCAAGAAAATCACTTAAGAGTCATCACCGAATAGTTAGCTAGGATAAACAATAGGCGTGATAAGTTTGAAGATAGAATTGGAGCCTTATAAAAGAACATTAGACCATCCATCGAGCTTGAGTCTGAGTCACCTCCTCACCCTAGGGAATACCCTCAGCATGATCCTTTGTTAGAGTCTAAAAACCTTTTAGGAATAGTCAGGTCCATCCTTACCCAAAACATAGTGCAAGAAGATTGGCGTAGGACTAATATCCTACAAACCTATGTCAAGTTAGGGGATAAGGTACATAAGATCATAGTTGATAGTGGGAGCTGTGTCAATGCCATCTCTTCAAGTACTGTCAAAGCCCTAGGATTGATCCCAATTCCTCATCCCAACCCTTACCAGGTCTCTTGGATTGATTCAAACTCTATACCCATAAAATCTTGGTGCCAAGTTTTGATCAAATTGCAATCATATGAGGAAGAGATTTGGTGTGATGTCCTTCCCATGGGAGTCAGTAGCATTATCCTAGGTCTACCATGGCTTTACGATCATGATGCCATTCTTTATGGTTAGACCAATACTTGTGCCTTTAGTCACCATATAAAGAAATTTGTAATCAAACCAATTCAGCCTAAGGACCAGGTTAAAAGAGAATCAAGTAGCCTTAAGGAAGAGAAGCCTGGATTCACCCTGATCAAGTCTAAGGAGTTAGAGAAAGAGGTTACTGAGGAAGAACCCTTTAACGAATTTCAGGGAGAAAAGGTTGAACATTTTGGGAATTTAAATGAGAAAACCCCTGAGCCCATTGAAGTCTTTAAGTATGAAAGGGTTGAACCCATTTAAAATATAGAGAATTAAACTCTGGAACCCATCAAAGAATCCAACGAAAACATGTATGAGCCAAGTTTAGTAAAGGAGTATGGTGAAGATGGGCCCAAGGTTGAAATCATTGAGGAATCAAAGGAAAAAGATCCTGAACCCACTAAAGAATTTGAAGAAGAAATGATCGAGCCAGGATCACATTTAGTAAAGGAACATGAGGGATCGCCAGACTTGTCCATAGAAGGAGTTCAGGAACAAACCTTTAATGAACCGATCCAAAGAGAACATCCTCATGGGATAGTTGAAGCTCTGAAGAGATTTGAGGATGTACTTCACGATGAGTTAACTGATCAACTTCCACCCCTGAGAGACATCCAGCATACTTTAGACTTGGTCCTAGGATCCTCTTTAATAGACCTTCCTCACTGTGGGATTGACCCTACCGAGCCCCAAGATCTACCGGAACAAGTAGACCATATGACACCTATAGACAATGTCCAAATTTTAAGGTTATCCTGAATAACCAAGGTCTATTTCATGATGCCCAGAGATTGCCCCAAGACTCCGACTCCAATTTTCTACCCTTCCCTGAGCCTTCTCATATTTCTAGAGCCATAGCGTAATATTTCGTAGAGATTACCAGGTTGCATGAACCCTTAGAGACCATCCCATTTGCAATCTACTTTTGGTATACTTTATGGCATCTGCTAGGGATTCATAGTAATTTTTCTTGTGCATACCAGAACAGGGTCAAACCTAGAGAGTCAATAGTCTATTAGGCTTAGACCCTAGGAGTCAAATAAAATTCCTCTTAATAGGAATACATAGTGAATCTGCACTTTGCATCGTACTAGAATTCTACATTATTTACAAATTTTAAAATAATTTAGTTGATTCCTGGAAAATGAGTCGAAGAGTTTGAAATTGGAGATTCTGTAATGAATAGGCTTAGGCCTGAACGGTTCCCACCGAGAACCATTAAGAAACTTCATACTCATGGAGCTGGCCCTTTTAGAGTGATAAGGAGAGTTGACCCTAATGCCTATATGCTTGAGCTACCTCCGAGTTATGGCATTAGCTCGACTTTCAATATCCCAAACTTAGTCGAGTATAGGGAACCAGCAAATATACCCAGTGAGCCATTTGGGCCTAACATTTCATTTGAGAGCGAACCCGACCCAAGAGTGTCCACCTCCAATTTTACCTGAGAGAGGAGAGTGGATTGATCATGTCCTGGATGACCAAGCTATCACCACCCGGGGCAAAGGTTATCAACATTTCTTGGTCCGATGGCAAGGCTGACTTGAGTCCGATGACTCGTGGATTACCTAGGAGGACTGGCAGCAGCTCGACCCCGACCTTCTAGAAAAATATCAAAGCCAAATCAACCCTTACTCGACAGGGTCGAGTTCCTCCCACCCCGGGAGAATTGGTGTGGGCACCAGACCTCTGATTAGGGTTTCAATTTTTGGGTCTTGTAATAAGGCTTCAAGCATAAAGCACTGTATTTTTTTTAGTCAAGAATTTAGTTTCAATTGCTTTTGTTTTAGTCTTGTACATTGACCAATTTAGTCAAGTTGGGTCAATGGGTCCTGTACTTAGCTAAATTGGTTATAGTTCGAGTCTACTGGAAGATTGGGTCCAAGCCTATTTGAAGTAGTGGTCATTGAGTCTAGTCTAATTTTAATGGGTCAAGCCATTTCCCATGCCTTGAAGGATGCCACCTCAGCCCTTAATCACCACCTCACCCATCCCTTGTAGTGCCACATCATCATGACAAGTGGGCGGCCCAAATCAAGAGGAAATGCAGAATTTTGGATGCCATCAACCCAAGTGGACACCATCCCTTGATCCAAGCCTCCCTTCCCTCCCCCTATCAAGTTTTCTCCCAAAGAAGGGTGGGCAAAAAAGGAAGGTCAATGGGAGTTAATGATTTGTGAAGACATGTCCCTTGCTTCAAGCCCCCATATCATGCCTTCTTCCCAAAGTGTTTGATCAACCATGGAAGAATTTCAAAAGTCCAAAGGCACCAATACAAGATCCATGCTTCATGCCCCCACATCAAGCCTTTCTCCATAAAAGCTTGGACGGTCAAGGAAAGAAGCAATGATCAAGTGGGTGCCCATGATTCATGGAGACATGATCCCCTCCTCACTCTCCCAAATCAAGCACTCTACCATTTCAAGGTCGACCAAGAGAGGATTCCATGGAGAAGAATCTGATTTTATGGTGCCATCTTCATGAAGACTTGTAATATTTTTCATTCAAATTTTGAATGAGTCTTAAGGTGCCTATATAAAGGGCCTTACCCCTCCTTTGTAAATTGAATCTTGATGAATGAAAAAACTATTTTCTTGAGTTCCAATCTCTTGTTAGTTGCCTTCATTCACTAGGAATGTCGATCACTGAGAGGGAGCACCTTCACCTTCTGGAGTCGAGAGGTGTGAGGCCTCAACTATCGTCACTTTCGCAACTCCATCTCCGACTCTGAATCAAGCAGGACTCCACCATCTCAGCAACCCTTTCTTTCATTATTCCACTGCTTTTCCTTCTAATTGAGACTTAACATTTTATCTTTTTTTTGAATGCTCGCAGGTCCTCCAGGTGACACGAGTATGGAGATAGTTTCCTTTGCCATCTATATCTTCGGACAGTCAGCCAGTTCCTCCGCAGGGTTGACGGCTCAATCATCCAGGCCGCATCCGCCAAAGTGAGCAATCTCTGCATCGGGCGTTTCAGATCTTTGAGGTTTGCCCCCTGACTCCTAAGTAGGTCTTGATTGGAGAGCTAAGTCCTATGGGGTTTCTCAATCCCGGGGTCCTCTCTTTATCATTGTTTAGGGACCATCTACTTGCTTGATAGTTCTTATTGTTATAGAACCCCATATCACCTCTTACTTATTTTTGGGAATCCCATGAAAACCATAAAAAAAAATCTAAAAATCATAAAACTGTAAAAATCACTTGCATCATCATTTCATCTTCGCATCTAGTTAGTCCCCCATCATTTCATTTTTGATTGGGTTCTTCTTTACAATAACACTTACAACACAACTCAAGCAAAAAAATATGAGAGTAGGAGTTAATGTTTGAACATGAAATTCACCCTACAAAAACTTGTCAAACACTTGAAGAGTTGTCAGAAATAAATATACATGCTCCAATGTTTGGTTATCATTAAAATCGCTTATGGGGTCAACAAGCTCCCATGCCCTCTCCAAACTAGGGTTACACTTAGGGTAGAGATAACCACTCCATAAGGCTTTAGGAAGAGTAATCTTTATTAGGCTAGGAGTTTTGACTTTTCTTCTCCTCCTTCATTCACACTTGGACTTGGTCAACATCCTTTGGATGCCTAATCTCTCTTTGAATGGCGTGCTGGGCTTCAAGGGCAGTAAGTGGGCTTTGGTGCTTGGGCCTTGGGTTGGGCGCAGGTACTTTGGGCCTCCTGGAATCTGGGGTGCCCTAGGTAAAATATTCTTGGAATAAAAAAGAATCTTGGTTCTGGTGGGCTTTGGGCTTGTCGTTTGGACTTAATTTCATTGTCATGGGGCACAGATGGACCACTAGATTTTTGATGTGACCTGGTATGGAATATACTCTGGTATCTAGAAAGGAATATGGGCATCTGGAGAACATCTAGAAGGAATTAGGGTTTCTGGATGCATCTTGGATCCTGGGTTGTCATAAAATCCAATAAACTGATGTAGTAGACTCTGACTCCTAGATGTGGTCCGGTAGAACTCCAAAATTGGATAACCTCTTCTCTTGTATAAAAATTGGACTCATTCTGGACTTATAATTGATGTACAGGATTCAAAATACTGACTAGGTTGAGGGTTAAGACAAATCAACTAACCTCAACTTATTACAAGACTCAATCATAACTGATTATAAAATTTTTGAAAACTTTGACACGTGACTAAGTAAACCAGATAGGGCTCAGTAATCTGTGTCTGATTCTGATGCCCCCACCAATTCTCCTGGGGCGGGAGAAACTCGACCCCGTCGAGTATTGGATAACTTGGCTCTCATAGTGTTAGAGTAAGTCTGGGTTGAGGCATTGCAAATCCTCATGGGTGATCCACGAGTCCTTAGATTCTGGCCAACCTTGCCACCGGACCAAATACCTCTGATAGCCTCTATTCTGGGTACTTATGGCTTGATATTCCAGGATTCTCTCAATATTTTTATCATTATTTGGCCAATTGGTTGGTCGACACTCTGGGGCAAGCTCACTCTCAATGGAAGGGATAGGTCCAAAAGGCTCACTAGGAATCGTTGCTGGCTCCCTATACTCTACAAGATCTGAGATGTTGGAGGTGGAACTAATACCTAAGTCGGGTAGTAACTCAAGCACATAGGCATTGGGCCCAACTCTTTTTATTATACTAAATGGGCCAGCTCTGTGAGCATAAAGTTTCTTTACGGTCCCTGGAGGGAACCGTTCAGTTCTAAGCCTGATCATCATAAAATCCCCTGCAGAAAATTCTTTAGCTCTCTTTCGAGAATTAGCCAAGTTCTTATATAGTTTTTTTCTTAGATTTAGCTTTGGAATAATTTCCAGATGCAAATGCTGTGCAGAGGGCAGTGTAGGTGTAGGCATTTGATTCAGGGCTGTGAATTTATTGGACTCACGACTAACACCTAATAGACTCGACTAGACTTCCTTATCAAAGGAGATTTTATTGAACTTTACGGACAAAACCTAACAAACTATAGACTCATTAGGTTTGACCTTAGCATGGCATGCACATAAGAACTTACTATGTACTCCTACTAGGTTCTATAGGGTTCTCCTAAAGTAAGATGCAAACATGACATGAATAATGAATGAATGCAACATGCAAACTCCTATAAAATTCAACCTAATATTGAAAAGAATAGAAGAAGTTTCAGGAAAGTGTAGAAAATAAGATGTAGGTTCAGGGTTAGTCTAGCAGGAAAAGAGTTCGGGATTAATTGGATAGAATGGAATGCAAGAAGGTGTGTCAGGAATTAGTCCTAGACTAATGAGGTTTACCTTATGGGTTTGGAGTATTCCTACGGGATCTATATTATGGAAGAATGGATCATTAATTTCAGGGAAGAGATCAATTGGAGTTAAAGGAATAACTTCATCCTGAGGGTACTGATAAGTGCTCAAGTCCTTAATAAACTCTTCAGGCTCATGAAGTTTAGGACTAGATTCTATAGTTGGGTCCTCTTCTAAAGTCTCCTCAGGTGTAGAGTTGTAGTCATAGGGTCATGAGTTTCTTCTTCTATTGACTCTTCCACTACATGTTCAACTTGGGTGTGGTCAGGTTCAACTAATGTTGGGTGGTCTTCTATGTGGGTATGGTCAGGGTTAACTGATTCTAGGATGGCTTCTACCTGGGTATCTATTGATTCAACTAACTCTAAGTCTTCTATGGGAAATTCCTTTTCTTTCTCCCCATACTTGTCCACTAAGCTTGGGTTAGCCTCATATATCTATTCTTCAAGGTCATTTGGGTGAACCAATGAAGTTGTAAGTGGGGGTTGACAAAGGGATACCTGACTAATACTAGGTTCAAATCTAGGGGTATTAATCCTATAGGGTTCAGGTCGACGGAGGGATAGCGGGTTACTACTAGGTTCATACCTAGGGACTATGGGTTCCTGTGGATTATAGGTCAATGGTGTAGCTCTATGGGCCTTTTATAGGGTTCCTAGATGGTCATCTAATGGATCAATCCTATGGATCATTTGGTTAATGGGTTGGGTCATCTAGTTAATCTGGTCGATTAATTGAGCAAACTAGTCCCGGGATTGGTCAAACTAGTTTTGGGTTTGGTTGTACATATGATCAAACTGGTTTTGGTTTTGGGTGTTCATTTGGGCTAACTAAACTTGAGTTTGGATATTGGTTTGGTTCAACTGAGCTAGCTATTCAGTCATGGCTTTCAGGACGGCTTCAAAATTAGATTCCATGTTTTAATTGGGGTTTCGTTTAGACTGACTATACTGGACTCCTGACATGGTGGTCATGCAACAATCAATCAATCAAAATATAATGGTGCAGCGAAGCATGCAAAATGGGTTTGCTAACCTAGGGTTTCCTACAGCTAGATCCAAAACTGGATGGGTTAGCTCAACTTACACATAACCCAGTAGCTAATCCTCCCTTTGGCCAGGTAGAGGGTGGGAGTGTGGGAGGCCCACCCTGCTCTCGCAGGGACCCAATTAAAAACCATAGCACCAATTAGGTGGTTTGACTTTCGACCCTCAGCCTTAGACACCATATTTCAGTAGTAGCCATAGGATTAAATGCAGTAGTTGGCCCACACAGCTCAAACCCGACCTGTTGGTGTCGCCTAGCCTTCTAGGATAAATTAAGTCTAATCAATTTTAATTAAGGCTTGGGTGGAAATGCTGGGTAGTTGTTTTGGGCCCAGGACAGGTTATGACCTCCTGCCCTGATGTTATATTGATTGCCCTTAAGATTAGATTAAAAGATGATGAACATTCAATGGTCTTGATGCAAACTAAAACACAATAGAAAATAAAATATTTTTTTAATGATTTATGATGTGTCAAGTTAGGTTTAAGTTAACTAGTGTTATCAAACAATGTTTGGCTTGAGATTGGGGGGTTTTGGAAGATAATTAGGTTTTGGCTGAACAAGTATGCAGAACAGTAGAATTCTTAAAATTAGGATTTTAGATGATACAGGTTTTGACAAAGATTTCAATGCAGAAAAAAATCTCAAAAAATTCTAGGATAGAGGATGGAAGGTGGTGATGACCTCTACTAAATTTGATACAAAAATAAAATCAAATAATTATGCAGATCCTAGGGTTTTTGGACTAATGCAGAATTATCAGACTTTTAGTTAAGGTTCCTAATTTGATGGATTTTAGAGAATCAGGGTTTAGGTAAAATTAATTAAAAATTATGAAAATTATTAGAACAGAACAAAGTACATGAAGAGCAATTTTCATAGAAAAATAAATTTTCTATGATGCTGAAATAAGATGAAACCTAGACACCTAATGTAGTGGATAGGATGCATGAATTAGGGTTTGTGAATGCAAATCAGATAAAAACTATCCTAAACCTGCTCTGATACTAAACTAATGCGGGATGACTCTAGGAATGCTAAACATTTAAATAAAAATAGTAAACTAGTTTTTTTTTGTGATTTTTATAATTTAATTTGTAGGCTAATTTCTCAAAAGTAAAGTAAAGACTAGCAGGTAATCAGCAATTCTAAGAATCATCATATTCCATGCTTAATCATGCAAGATAATTAAAAGACAGGACCTAAAAATTGAGAAATTCCTGGTTTAAGATAGTTAATCTTCAATAAATCAGAAATTAAGAAAAGGGAAGGTTTCTTACAAGTCAGAGATTATAAATTCAGTAATTGAAGGGATCACTCACACTCTGATTGGAGCCTGGATGAAGAAGCCTCGGTTCTCTTGAATTTGATGGTTGATCTGGGCAGTCCTGGAAGCAAAGAAGGCCTCCTCTTTGGAGGTAAAACACCACGGGGATCTTGCAAGCATCAACGGTCAATCAAAATAGAAATTAAATAAAGGGATAAAAACTAGGGTTTAGAATTGAAAGAAACTAGGTTTAGGTGTGGGCGTCTTGGGAAAGAGGTAGTTGCTTGATTGGGGTTGTATATAGGGCATCTTCCTTTGGGCATGGCTGATTTCCAAGGATGCAGAAGGGTGCTGGGGGGCAGGGTTTCGACCAAGGGATGCATGGAGAGCACACAAAAATAAGAGAACCAATACTAGAACATCAAACACAAAGCAATTACTCAAAATTTCAGCAAGGTTGTATTCATAAGAAAAAGTTTCATTACAAGAGGAAGAGGGGTGGGGTATTTATAGAGCTCCCATGCCCTCTCCTAACCAGGGTTACACTTAGGGTATAGATAACCACTCTTTAAGACTTTAGGAAGAGTAATCTTTATTAGGCTAGGAGTTTTGTCTTTTCTTTTCCTCCTTCCTTCACACTTGGACTTGGTCAACATCCTTTGGATGCCTAATCTCTCTTTGAATGGCATGTTGGGCTTCAAGGGCAGCAAGTGGGCTAGCCAAAGGGGGCTTGGGTGCTTGGGCCTTGGGTTGGGTGCAGGTACTTTGGGCCTCCTAGAATCTGGGGTGCCCTAGCAGAAATATTCTTGGAATAAAAAAAAATCTTGGTTCTGGTGGGCTTTGGGCCTAACATTTGGACTTAATTTCCTTGTCTTGGGGTGTAGAAGGACCACTGGATTCCTGATGTGACATGGTTTGGAACATACTCAAGTATCTGGAAGGTAATCTAGGCATCTGGAGAACATCTGGAAGGAATCAGGGTTTCTAGAGGCATCTTGGATCCTGGGTTGTCACAAAATCCAATAAACTGATGTAGTGGACTCTGACTCCTGGATGTGGTCTGGTGGAACTCCAAAATAGGATAACCTCCTCTCTTGTACAAAAATTGGGCTCATGCTGGACTCATAACTGATGTACAGAACTCAAAATACTAACTAGGTTGAGGGTTGAGACAAATCAACTAACCTCAACTTATTACATAACTCAATCTTAACTGATTATAAAATTTTCCAAAACTTTGACACATGACTAAGTAAACCAGATAGGGCCCAGTAATCTGTGTCTAATTTTGGTGCCACCACCAAGCAATTATTAAAAATTCTTTTGAATATAAAGTATTGAACTAATATTGAAAAGTTTGTTTGGAAGTTTGTTTGACATATTATGATTTTGATACATTATGATTAGTTTGATAACCGTATTAATCTGATACATGCTCTTAATTATTGATTCTTTGCTTTGACACTAGTTCTTTTCAATTCTGATACTATATCATGATACTTCATCTATTTCGATACGTACTATTTTGAATATACATTGATACATGTGAATATCGGTACATAGCATGTTACTATACGTACAATTGTAAAGTTCTTTTTTAAGCTTGTCATGCCCAGTGTTTTGTCATCATCAAAAAGGAGGCAATTGATGACCCCTAGAATGATTTTGATTATTAAAAAATATTGGAGCATGTATTTATGACTAACTCATTCAATTATTTAAGGAGTTTTTGTAGGAAGCATTTATCAATGAATCACTTTATTTTTTACTTAGCTAGAAGTTATCCCATTACAGTTGTATTAATTAATAAAGTGTATTGAATTGAAGATCTCAAAGTTGTAAGCCCAAAATTTCATTCTTGTAATATTGTAAAAAGTGTTATAAATAAATAAAAATGAGTTTGATTATGTAAGATACCTTGGTAACCTATTTTGAAGTTTTGGAAGACTTGTATTGGTTAGAGATTCAATTGGCTGAATTTTGAAGAAGTTCTACTTGAGCCAACTCATGGATCAAGAGCCGACTCGTATTCTGGCATGGCATAAAGAGTTTCAAAGTTTTAGAAATCCAAGCCGACTTGAATATATTGAGCCGACTCGAACAGAAGTTCCAAATCATAAGTTTCAGAAACTCAGAGCCTCGAGTTGACTCGACCCAGAAGAGTTGACTTGTCAAGAGTTTGTGTTTATCTTGACTGAGACTTCGAGCTGACTTAACCATCTCGAGCCGACTCAAGTGTCGAGTTCAAGCCTGTAATGGCTAGTTGCAGAATTGTCTGTTTGAATTTCAAGAAGGCTCCAATGGCACTATTTCAATTTTCTAGGCCCTATAATGGCTAAATTTGCTTGAAAACTGTAAAAGGGTGTATTAATGATGGATTAAAGGATGATTATTGATTATTCATTGAAAGTAAAAGAGCATTCAGGTGAATTTCAAGTCTTTCACCAACCAACATCAAGTGAGCATTCAAGAAAGGATTCGAAGCTTCTCGACTCATCTTCATTCATTGAATCCAACTTTTAAGGAAGTCAAGAAATACCTTTAAGAGTATTCAAGAGCATCTAGATCAAGGCTTCAATTTGAGCTTCATCGGTAACTACCAAATAAATTGGGTTTGTTGTAAAGTTGCTATGTTCATTTGATATATCTTGTTTCCTCTCCAAGAGTAGCAAGGGGCTGTGACTTATGAGTGTTGAAAGGTTTTTAGGTGAGCTTATTAAAACTTAAGTTAGGTTTCTTTGGTGAGCTCGGTATTAAAAAGCAAGGGGACTTGGATTATTGGTAAGCCCGGTGTAAAACAAAGTGTGGGTTTCTTTCATAAGCCCGGTATAAAACTAAAGGGTATAGGGTTTGGATTGTGATCTCGGCAAAACAATCTGACTGTATTCTAAGAAGAATATAGTGGAAATCCTAAGTAGTGCTTGGGTTATGGACATTGGAGCAGGTTGCTCTGAACTACTCTAATTTCTTTGTGTTCATGATTATGTTTGATTGACTTCTTTATGTTTGTTGATTTAATTACTTCCGTTGCATAATCTATCACAACACCAACACTAAAAGATTTTTAAAATGAACATACTTGAAAGTTTTTATTATCCAATTCACCCCCCTCTTGGGAAGCCACCTGGGCAACACTCTTAACATTTTCTTTAAAACTCCCTTGATTTCCTTTTTTCATAGAAAAATTTAGTTTTTTTCAAATCTCCCAAGTGTCAATACTTGCAATTTCATCAAGTGTCAACCCACTAAAGTGTCGACACTTGGACTAATCACAAGTGTCGACTCGCCATTAGATTTCTTATTTTCTTAGGGCTCAACGAAAATCCTTTTTGCACTCTATTCTCTCATTTCTCTCTCCAATAGCCTTCCAAATCCACTGCTCGATCCTCTCTATAGTAGGATTAATGATCAAGGCCTACTATTTTTGGATTCTTCTATCTCATTCATCTAAATTTATGGAAATGGGACATGTAAACAACTTACTTAACATGGGAAAAGGGTTAGACAAGGATCTTGTAACTCGAGAGGTCATGAGCATTAGACTAAGGAAAGGCACGATCCTAAAGAGAGGAGGGAGACTCATCCCCATCCACCTCCCTCGCCGATAATAGAGAGGATGTCCAGGAAAGCTATTTTTAATAGGAGATGGATCAATTTTTCCTACTTCAACAAGGAGGGGTTCTCAATCAGTAATTAGATTCAAGCCATAGGTTATGAGTCATTATGCTCGATGAGGGAAAGGTATTATCCTCACCTCATCCATTAGTTCTATGGCACTATGGTTCATGGAGGAGATGGTTGGATAGCAAAGGTCAAAGGAGTCATGATCCCAATCAGCTAGGACATATTGAGCAGTTTGAGAGATCCCCATTCGTGGCATGACCACAGACTGCCTAGGAGATAAGGTGTGGGATTCAAGTGTATCCTCAAGAGGGAGGATGTCTAGGGAGTGTTGGTGGTTGTCACTAACTAGTTATAAGTCAAGATGTGACTCCTATATCATATCACTGCCAGGATTCTTGTACAAAAGACCAATAGATTCAACTTCATCACTGAGAGGGAGTTGATGTTGATGATTACACTAGTTCATAGGACTACAGTGAACCTACCTGACATCATGGCTAGGTAGATGTAGGATGCTGCCACTTGCAAGAGACTTTGCCTTACGTATAGTATGGGTCTCATGAGGAACTTCAGAGCTTATGGTGTTCCACTTGAAGGCAAGGCCTTTAAGGACCTCTTACATATAGACACATACGATGCCCGGTCTCTACATCGCATGGGGTATTAGAAGAATAAACATAGTTGGTCTATAGAGATTCAGGACAAGTGGTAGAGCCGACTCAAAAGATGAGATCAGACATGCTGAGATGAGACCATCTAAGCCAACCACTGACAATGTAGCTAAGGTAGATTGATCTGAGCCAGCTACACTTCCTATAATTCGTATAGATACTAATATAGCTAACCAGCCTACACCTTGCTCTCCCGTAGCACCTTAGCCAAGTGCTTAGGATGATGGCAAGATATAGGAGAGGATCACTTTGATTATGAGCATAGTTCGGGAGGACATCATGTACTATTCATCAAAGTAGATCGCATGCAAATTGAGTTACATGTTCTGAGGATTGATACTCGACACTCTTTAGAGTAGCTCAAGGGGAAGTGGAGATAGGTTTTGCAAAGATTCTAGCTGCCATATAGTGTTTAATACTCGCTCCAACTCCAACAAGACCATCTAATGCTCCACCAGACTCTCCACCATCACCTCCTCCTATAGATCACTCTTCACCTATAGAGCAGCCACCTCCACTAGTAAAATAGCAACCTTTAGCAGCAAGCAGCCACCTCAAGTAGCATTTTAGCCTCCTCCAACCACAGATTCGATCCTTTACCATTCCCTTCCAGTGATCCAACTCTAACACCACCCTCTGTCCAGCCTACTCAGACAGCACCCTCTAAGAATCTAGGGTTTCACATACCAGGTTTCCACTACTCTATCCTTCCAAAAGGACCAGAAGCCTATCTACAAGACTACTAGGTCCTCAGCTTCAAGGGTGATGTTTTTGATAGTCTTAAAGTTCCAGTTTGACGAGAAGTAGCCTCATAGATATTATCCATAGGATTATTATCTTTTTTACGATTGTATCTTGATTTTTTATAGAACATGTATTTTATATTTTAGTGTCTGCAAGAACATCAATTTTGTATTTGATACATACATATATATATGTTTTGCTATCTTTATTTTTTGTCTTAGCCTCTTTGAATGAAATTTTAATTCTCTCTAATAATTGCTATGATATATTGTAAACCAATTATGAATGAAATGTTCTTAACTATGAACATAAATAGGGGGGATGATAAAAAGGAGTAAAAACAAAAAAAAGGACAAGAAGCAAATTATAAGCAAAAACTTTATCGCATTAACTAATTGAATGATGACAAAAAGGGGGAGTAGAAGTATTGTATTTAAGTAAATAAAAGTTGATTGCATGTTTACATATGAAAGGGGGAGAAAAACTAAAAATTTAAAGCCTAATTTTTATCCTTTGATTTGCTCTAACATAATAGTCAGATGACCTGATGCATTAGCTCTATATAAAGGTACATCATGATACATTATGATACCTATTGAAACATTTATATACTTGCTCTGATATATTAACATATGCATTGATACATTACCAATATATAATTAAATTGCTTGAAATATTGGTATTTAAGAGGTTATTCATAAAACTAATTAATTAATACTCTGATTCATCAATTTGTGCACTGAACATCAATTTATCATAATCAATTATGTTCCGATATGATCATGCTTTGATAATTTTGATGAACATTACCAATAAATCACACTAATACCTAGATAAATTAAAAATCAATCTCATCATGATATCAACATTTATAATTAACATTTGCATACTCTAATTCTCAAAATTTTATTATCATCAAAAAGGGGAAGATTGTTGACTCTGGCCTTGATTTTAATGTATGACAAAATGTCTGTATATATATATGAGATACTAATAGTTTGTTGAGATTTCAAGCTAAATATTTCAATTATCCTTCAAATCAAATAGAAGGTGAACTAAAAGGCTTAACCATTAAGAAAGTGGACTACATATTTTTGGATGTCTTCATAAGTGGAAAAAGCTAAGAAAATCTTGAAATACTGGATGTTTGAAGGTTAGAATGGAAGAAATGATATCAAAGTCTCAAAATTTAGAGTTTGACATGTATTTCTCAAGTGAAATAGGTCAAGTGGTAACTCAAGGTTGTAAAGTATCGACCCTTAAAAAAGACTCAAAGAAAAAAATGCTTTAGCACAGAAAGTTTTAGCCAACAAGCTTCAAGTATCGATACTTACTAATCAAGTGTTGACTCATGATGTCGACTCAAGGATCAGCTCATGCACTAAGTGTCAAAGCCACATGAAATAACATAAAGTAAAATTTTTGGTATAAACTCAAGTCGACAACTAAAATTTAAGTGTTGACTCAAGGATGTCTCATACTTCAAGTATCGATATCACAGGATAATTCAGAGAGAAGTATTTTTCAAAATAGTCCAAGTGTCAATACTTAGACTTCAAGTGTCAACTCACAAAGTTGAATATCAAAACTTTAGTTTTTGACAGCACTATAATAGCTATATTTTAATAACTATAGAAAGTTGGAAATTATGTCAAATGGCTAGTTTTCACATCCTAATGGTCTTCAATAGATTTTTGAAGGCTTTGAGTATATTCCCAAACAAACTCATTGAAGAAGTAAGAGAATCAAAGATAAAGCAAATACTTCCATGTGAAAATCTTCCATAACACAAGTATCCAAACAAAAGCCTAGCTCTTAAAAAGTGTCATCAATTCTCAATAACAAGAAATCATTACAATTATTAAAGATTTTCTGTTGAAGAAGACAACTGATGGGGGACTAACTAGATGCTAGGATGATGTAGGTGATTTTTAGGGTTTTAAATTAGGCTGAGGATTCTCGAAGATAATAGAGAGTAATTCTATGGATTCAATAATAATAAGAACTATCAAGCAAGCAAGTAGTCCCTAAGCAATGATAAAGAGAGGATCATGGGATTGAGAAACCCCGTAGGACTTAGCTCTCAGATCAATACCTACTTAGGAGTCAAGGGGAAAACCTCAAAGATTTGAAGTGCCCGATGCCGAGGTCACTCACTCTAGCGGATGCGGCCAGGATGATCGAGCCGTCAACCCTGCGGATGTGCTGACTGGCTGTCCAAAGATCTCGATGGCAAGGGCAACCGACTCCATACTCATGTCACTTGGAGGACCTGCGAGCATTCAAAGAAGGGTTAGGTTTCAATTAGAAGAAAGCAATAGAAGAAGGAAAGAGAGTTGTTGTGGTGATGGCAGAGTTCTTCTTGACTCAAAGTTGGAGGATGGAGTTGCGGAAGTGATGGTAACTTAAGGCCTCACACCTCTCGACGCCCGAAGGTGAAGGCGCTCCCTCACGGAGATCGACGTTCCAAGTGAACTAAAGCAACTAAAGAGAAATTGGATCCCAAGAAACTTTGTTTTTCATTCATCAAAGACTAACCTTACAAGGAAGGGGGTAAGGTCCTTTATATAGGCACCTTAGACCCTTTCAGAATTTGAATGAAAAAATACATTTCTTCTCTTGCAAAGGCACCAAAAATATTCAAAAATTTGAAATTCAAACTCCTTGGCCGACCAAAGCTTCTTGAATTTGGGCATGGCATGATAATGGGCTTGGAAGAAGGAATTTGGCTCCCTTGGACTTGGAAAGTTGACCTTCAATTTTGGGATGAAGGCATGATACAAGGCTCGTGTCTCCCTCTTTCCTTGGTTGCTCACCCTTCATTGGAAAGAAGCTTGATATGAGGCTTGGAGCAAGGCCTTTGTCTTCAACCTTTCCTTGGTTGCTCACCCTTCTTTGGAAAGAAGCTTGATATGAGGCTTGGAACAAGGCCTTTGTCTTCAACATTTCCTTGGTTGCCCATGACTCCTCTAGTAAGTGGCTTGATGGAGGGAGGGAAAGGAGGAGAGAATATTTGATGTGTCTCCATTTGGCATCCAAGAAAATCTCACTTGTGCTGCCCACATGGCTGGATGAGGTGGAGCCACATGGGATGTTGAAGTGGTGCCACATGGGGCGGTGAAGTGGCGCCCTAGGGTTGACATATTGACCTTCAAGGCTTGGCCCAAAGTAGTTGAGCTGGACTCAAAGACCACTCTGGCTTGGACCCAAACTTTGACTAGACTCAATACAGGATACAACTTGACCCAATTGGTCAATGTACAAGACTAGACACAGACAAAAGAGACTCAATTCAAAACTAAAGAAATTACAAGTTTTATGCTTGAAGTCTTATTTAAAGACCTGAAAAAAAGTGGAACCCTAATTGGACATCCATAGAGGGTTGAGGAGCCTCTGTCGAATTCTAGTGCCCACACCTGTTCTCTCGTGGTGGGAGGAACTCGATCCTGTCGAGTAAGAGTTGAGTTGGCTTAGGTGCTTCCCCAGAAGGTTGCGATCGAGGTGCTGCATGTCCTCTCGGGTAATCCACGAGTCATCGGACTCAGGTCGGCCTTGCCATCGGACTAAGAAACATTGATAACCTTTGCCCCGGTTAGTGATAGCTTGGTCATCCAGGACGCGCTCGATCCGCTCTTCTCTCTCAGGTATAATTGGAGGTGGATACTTAGGTTCGGGTTCACTCTCAAAAGAAAGGTCATGCCCAAATGGCTCGCTTGGTATGTTTGCTGGTTCCCTGTACGTGACTAAGTCTGAGATATTGAAAGTCGAGCTAATGCCATAATTCGAGGGAAGCTCAAGAATGTAGGCATTAGGGCCAACTCTTTTATCACTCTAAAGGTGCCATCTCCACGAGCATGATGTTTCTTAACGGTTCCAAGCATAAACCGTTCAGGCCTAAGCCTAACCATTATAGAATCCCTAATTTCAAACTCTTTGGCTCGTTTCTGGGAATCAGCCAAATTATTTTAAAATTTATATTTAATGCAGAATTCTATCATGATGTAAAATGAAGACTTAACTATGCATTCCTATAGACAAAAATTTTATTAGACTCCTAGGGTCTAAACCTAATAGACTTTTGACTCTCTAGGTTTGACCCTAGTCTGGTATGCACAAGAAAAATTACAATGAATTTCTACCAAATGCCATAAAGTATACCAGAAGTAAGTGGCAAAATGAATGGGCTCTAAGGGTTCATGCAATCTAGTGATCTCAACAAAGAGTAACCTCATGGCTCTAGAGATATGAGAATGCTTAGGAAAAGGTTGGGAATGGAATGGAGGCTCAGAGACTGGTTCAAAGTTTAAGAGACTGACCTTAATGTGTGGATGTTGGTCTATAGGTGTGCTCGTCCAAACCTCATGATTAGTACCAAGAGAATCGATAAGTGCAAGTTCTAGGGTAGGCTGGGTGCTCCTAGAAGGTTGAAGGTATCAGGAAGGTCTTTGGAAAGTATATCTTGAAAGTCCTCTAAACTAATGTCTACTTCTTTTTCTAGGACCTTCTCTATAGGCAATACTTGAGAACCTTCACTTTCATCTACTCTGTTTGATCCTGACTTGGTCATTTCTTCTTTAAATTCTGTGGTGGGTTCAGGATCATTATCCTTTGATTCCTTGATGACTTCAACCTTGGGTTCATCTACATCACACTTCCCCACTAGGCTTGATTCAAAGATGTTTTCTTTGGATTTCTCACTAGGCTCAAGGGTTTCTTCACTTAAATTCTTAGTGGGCTAAATCTTTTCTCCATAAAACTCTTCAGTATGGGGATACCCTAAGTCTTGAATATCAGTGCACTCAATTTGTACTTCAAGGTTCTTGTTCCTATCATTCATATGAACTAATGGGACAGTAGAAGTTGGTTGATCTAAGGGAAGTTGACTAGTGTTGGGTTTGGGTCCAAAGGTACTAACCCTGCTGGGCTTAACTTGGTAGTTCATGAATTTTTCTTGATATGACTTAAATTCCCTAGCAATGTTATAGGCTTCTTCTAGGCTATAAATCATCCAATGGAGAAGTTCCTGCTGGATATCCCTATGTGGACCTTGTCGTAACCTAGCTATGGTCTCAGACTTAGATTCAGTGGTGTTACGTCTCTTGACAAACTTCTGAAAGTCCTTGATATACTCAGACATTGGCCTATCATCCTGTCACAATCGGTACCATCGGTCTAAAAGTTTTTTTTCATAGGATCTACCTAGGTACTTACCTCTCAACTTACTTTTCATGTCTCTCCAAGTACGTATTACATCTAATTTGTGATAACATTCGCGCTCAATAATGTACCAATGCAACCTAGCATATTGGGTGAACTTGGTTTTGGCCAACCTAACCTGTCCAAATTTTGATATGTTAGTGTGCTCAAAATACTGATCCATTTGTTCTTCCCAATTGATATATGCCTCTTGTCTTCCATCAAAAGTTGGTGCATAAGGTTCGGTGCTCTTAATGGTTCCCTCCTCAGAGTCAACCAAGTATGGGTATGGGCTCCTAGGGCTAGACTCAGGGGCAAGATCATGATCATAGGCTCATGGATCAAGGGAATTGGGCCTAAAAGAGTTGAATTTATCATGGGCCTTGCGGGCTTCAAACCTATCTTCAAACTTATCAAGCTTATTATTCATCCTAGCTCTCTGTTCAAGGATGAGCTTTAATTGATCTTCTCGTTCATTCTCCATGGGTTCACTTGACTGGAAATTATGGGGATGATAAGGGACTCCTGATCTAGTCGACATGAGTCAAGCACACAAATTTGTTTATGATTTACTTGACCTAGAATCTCAACCAGTTGCCTAAGTTAGGGTGGCAAACCAGTCTATAGTAACTCTATCCTTGGCCAAGTAGGTGTAGGGGAGTGGAGATCCCTGAACGCCAACCTTAGACACCAATCTGGGATTGGCCAGGTAGGCGGACCAACTCACAAGCCCTGAATCACAAAGCCTAGACACCAAGAGCAACATCACATGCAGAATGAGCTGACGCCACAAATAGACACTTAGTCTTGACTCGACCAGTTGGTGTCCCTAAGCTCTCTAGAGCAAAATTAGTGTCTACTTAATTTCAATTAGAGCTTGGGTTCGTGATGCAGGTTAGTGATTTTTTTGGGCTAGGGACAGGTAATGAAATCCTGACCCTATGTCAAATTGCTGCCCTTAAAGTGATTTATAAAAATGATTGCAAGCAAATGATCTAATGAGATGTCTCCAAATTATATTTTTGGATTTCTTGACGTATGATAACAGAGATAAGATGAAGAAAATAAAATGATATGACCCTAAATGCAAGATTAAACTATATGTCAAATGAAAACATAAGAAAACGCAATTGCTGAAATTCTCAGAACAGAACTTTTTCTCAGGTAATATTCCAGCTTGTAGAAATTCTACAAGCTGCAATAAAATTTGAGAAAATTATCAAAAAAAGTTTGAGTTATATGTAATCTAAAAAAACAATAATCACAAGATTTGGATGTCCCTACAAACATAAAAAACTAAAACAACAGACTATATTCAGAAAGGAAAAAAATGCAGAAATTTAAAGATGAGATCTAAGATGCAATTTTTTTTTTTTTTGGATGTTTTAAATCTATTCTTCTTGTATTCCCATTCAAAGGTCAATCACAATGGCACCCCTACATACCTTAGGAGATCCCTGTGAAATGGGAAGAGAGGGTCTTGAATCCTTACTTTTCTCTTAAGACCGGATGGCCTGGTGAAGTGCCTAATTCAGGTACTTAAGAAGCGCTAGTCATAACCATGCTCTGATACCAGAAATGATGGGGGACTAACTAGATGCAAGGATTAAGCTCAAAAACTAATACATTCACTATAAGAAAAAGCATTATTAGCAATGGCAATAGCCTTCAATAATAACTAGTTTGTCATTACTAATACTATTAGCGATTGTTTGCCATCATTAATAAGCTATCGCATAAGTCTTTATTGCAATTAACCATTATTAGCAATGGCAAATCAAGTTATCATTAATAACGGTTGTTAGAGATGACTATTAGTGATGTCAATTACCATTGCTAATAATATTTTTATCTTTTTAAAAAATTAATTAAATTTAAAAAATTAATAGCTATTAGAAAAATATCATTTCCAAAAACAACATACATCAATAATAAATATTTAACGATGGCATTTACCATCACTAATACTATCTCTAATGATTATATTTTGATTTTTTTAAAAAATATATTTTTATTTTAATGATAAATAATTAGTGTTCTTAAACTATATTAAATGTAAAGTAATAATTAGCGAACATAATTATAAATAAAATTTAATTATATTATATTAAAAAGTATAAATTTTATAATTTTGAAAATTTACATTATTAAAAAGACTAAATACATACTATCAAAATTTAAGAAATCATCTAAAATCTATGTCATCATGGTCATTGCCATCGCATTGCTCCTACATGTCCTCTATAGTGGCTAGTAGATGAGATCCGAATGTCCTAAGATCCTATAACAAAAAAATATATAATATTATTAATAAATTTTGAAATATAAAAAATTAAAATAAGTAAAGAAATTTATTAATAGTCTTACCTACCATGATGGCTATAACAATGAAGCCAGTTGATCACATAGATATGGGTCTTGGAGAAGCTCGATGACCATATTGCAGATGGCATCTTGGAATCTCTGAGTTCGTTAAGGAAGAACATGGCTCATGATGTCCTTGGCATGCCCATCACTCCGTGTCTATATCATTGGGACATGAGATGAAGATGTTGAAGGATAACGAGCTACCGAAGGGTAGAAGCTATGGCTGAATCCTAAGATTCAACTTCTACTCACCCCTCTTGTGACCCTAAGCCATCCCTTAAGATCAAAGAGGGTCAGCTTTGTGTTGATTATATATATCAACATATATATAAATGATTAGTCTAATTATATGTATCAGCATATATAAAATTTAATACTTAAAGTTTTAAGTTCTTATCGTGATCTGCCTATATCTCAGATCCAAGTAATCATCAATCCTCCTAGAATGGTGTCCTTCTAGCAATGCAAAATATAAAATGACAGAAGTCAAGTATTTAAAATAATTCAATGATTTAAAGATAAAATCTCCATGACCTTCTCATACTCTAACTTTTGAAAGGACTCTAGGAAAGAAATGAGATCCTCAATAGAGAAGGGCACGAGATCATATAAGAAGATCTCGAAGCCATCGGTCTCGAGTAGTAGCCAATCTAGAGAGATTCCTAAAGTCATTCTTCTATTTCATGCCCATATAATTGCCCAAAAACATGGGTGTGGTGCCATCGACTATCATAGTAATGCCATTAGGACCTTATCACCAAAGGCCAATTATTGTTGGAAAAATTAGAAGCTAGGTATACACAATTGGTCAAAAAAAAATGTATCTTCAATTATACTTAAAATACTACAGTCTTTTCCAAATCCATCATTCAGCCGGTAATAGTAATAGTGATGTAACTATCACACCAGGCATTCCTAATACCTCCTACTCTAAGATAATAATCATCCATCATCATGCCTTGGCATCAAAATAACTTTGGGCTAAGTGCAAGTAGCTCACCATTGACTTAATTCAATATCAAAATTTAAACTTTTTCTTCATCTTTATTTACATCATTTTCATCATAAACTAGCCTAATATTACTAGGTGCAATCTTTGATCAACGATTAATTCAAGTTTCAATATTAATGAATTGTTAACTTTGTACAATTCATATATATTAAAATATTAATTAATCCATAATAAAAAATTATCTTGAATAATATTAGACCAACTCATGATTATGCAAATAATATAACTAAAGAAGAAAAAAGATTTAAAATCTTAATATATATGACATAAACAGTGAACTAATTGCCACTCAACCCTAAGATGCTTTGATGCCAAGGATTCTCACCTTGGAATGGAAGGTATCGAGAATGGCTAGTGCAATAACTGTATCACTGCTACTATTGCTGACTGAATAATGGAGTTGGAGAGAACATAGTATCTTAAGTACATTTAAATACATCTTTTTGTTGACAAATTTGATGTGTCTAGTTCTAATTTCTCTAGCAAAATCCAGCCTTTGATGATAAAGTCCTAATGGTGTTGCTATGACAGTCGATGTCACCATCCAATGTCTTAGGATAATTAAATAGGCATGAACTACAAGAATGATTCTAGAACTTCCTATCTAAAATGACCACTATAAGAGATCGATAGCTTCAAGAATTTCTCCTATGATCTCAAGTGCTTCTCCATCAAGGATCTCAATTTCTTCTTGGAATCCTCATTCTAGAAGTCGAAGTATGAGAAGGTCACAAGGATTTTCTATCTTTAAAACCTTGAATCATTTTAAATACTTGTCTTAACCAATCATGTGTTTGGACCAGGTTCGAGCCGGGTGGGTCAAAAGGATGCCCAGTCTCATTGATATATCTAGGGTTCAGGTCAAGTCTAGGTGCAATATATCTAGGTTCTAAACTGAACCAGACCCTTGGTAGTTTTAAGATAAAGCAAGCAAAATAAGAGAAAAGAAAACCAAACTCTCTCACTCTATCAAAGCTAAAGAAAAAAGAGAGAAGATTAAAAAGAACAAGGAAATAGTATCGATTAGAGATTTAACTCAATTGTTAACTTCGTTCACTACAAAAATCCGAACTCTTTCTTTATCTTTAGTTACATCATTTGCATCATGGATTAGCCTAACATCATCCAATGCAATATTTGGTTATTTATTAATTCATATTTTAATGCATGTAAACTATTAACTTTGTTCAGTTCATACAAATTGAAACATGAATTAATCCATAACTAAATATTGCACTCAATGATGTTAGACCAGTCCATGATCATGCAAATGAATTAAATAAAGATGAAGAAAGAGTTAAAATATCAATAATGAATGAAGCCAACAGCAAGCTAAAATCTCCAATCCCTATTGTCTCCTTATTCTTCTTCATCTTCAGCTCTTCTTTTCTTCAACTCTAAATATAGAAAGAGAGTTTAGTTCTCTCTTTTCTTTTGCTTGCTCTATCTTAGAGCTATCAATAGATCGGGTGCAAATTGGAACCTAGATATATATCCAGGTCCAGACCCAACCTTAGTTATTGGACATGGACCTAAACTCCCATGCTCTCCACCACCCTACTCACGAATGGGGACCTGAACCCTACTCTACTACTATTGGCAGTCTTCCAGATGATGGTCCATGACACTGACCCTCTCGTGCTCTATATTGTTTGCAATGCTGCACTATACGCCGACATCACCAACCTCAAAGCCGCATTCTAAAGGCCACCTCCCAAGAAGAGGTCCCTGTAGATGACCAATTCATAATTAAGATTGTCCTCCTCACAAAGTCCTCCCACAAGACAATCTCCATACCCCCCACCAAGTTCGGGCCAGGCCGGGCCAAAGGGGTGACCATGCCTGGCTCAAAAATTAAATGGACTCTATTATTAATTAGGCCTAAGCACATTCTAATCTACTTCGGGCCTGGTCCATAGCACAACCAAACTTCAAGCTGACCCAAAGACAATCAAGTCAGCCTAAGTCCAGTTCCAACCGTATCTACATGTTGAGATAAGAATCTCGTCCATAAAAGACATGCATCCATGCACACCTAATTGATTATCAACTTAATTAACTTAATTAAATTAACATCTATAAATTAATTAATAAATTAAATAATAAATAAAAAAAAAAACATCTAAATAAAAAAATAAATAATTAAATAAATAACTAAATAAATAAATAACAAACACCTACTTAATAAAATAAATAACTAATTAATAAATTAATTAAATTTTATTTTTAAAAATTTTATTTTTAGTAATATCTCAAGAGCTGCTAACATTGCTAATACTCACCATACAAATACAAGACAAGTATGGTATGTACCAAAGTCTGGAAAATGAGAGATATCTGTTTCACTAATCTAGAATAGCAACCCGATCTTAGTTCTCATGACAAACCACCTTGATTATGATTTCTATAACAAAAAATATTTAAGATAAAATTCCAACAAAATTCTATAAAAAATCACATAAAATAATTTTAAAAGTTAAAATAAAGATATAAATAAAAATAGATTCAAAAAATATAATCAATTCACTTGGAAATAGAAATAAATGGCCAGGTGAACTAGACTAAGAAAAATTAGTGAAAATCTAAAAATCTTAAAAGAAGAATGCAAATGTGACCACTAAATGCCATAATCAAACAGAAGAAAAAATATAAGAAGTTATAGTCAAATAGAAGAAAAATATAGTAATTAATAGTCAAATAGAAGAAAGAATATAGCCATTTATGGGAGAGTATAATATCAAAATTAGAGTCCTAGCAAGGTAGCTAGATAAAAGTTAATAGAGGGTGAGGGAAGATGGTGGTAGGGGGAAGATGGTGGCTGAGAGTGCTGGCAAGGGAAGCTTAGTGATAGGGAGATGTGCTGAAGGGGCTCAACGATAGTGAGTAGTGGTAGGAAAAGGTGCCCAGGGGGGTCACGAAGGAAAATGAAAAGCCACACAAGATCGATAATGAGCAAGAAGGAAACCCAAACTCGAGTGGGAACTCGATGACCAATGGTGCACAGGGGAAGGGAGGAATCATGATGGCTGACAATATGTAAGAGGGGGGAAGCATGGTGGCAAATTATTGACTCCGTTATTGATTTTGATAATTAACAAAATACTTAAGTATGTTTGAGTACTAACAGTTCTTTGAGGTATGCTTTTAATAGAAAAAGATACTCATCAAATCAGCAAAAATTGAATTGTATGTCATAGATTGAAGAATCCCTTTCTATGATTAAAACATCAATGTTTAATGTACTTAAGTATTTAAGACTTGCTTGAAAGGATTTAATAAGTTCAGTTGAAAAATGATTTAGCAAAGTCTCAATCATTTTTGAAGAAGTTTCAATAAGTGTTGGCTCAAAGTGTCGACTTACAGTTCAAGTATCGACTCATGATAGTTCAAGTGTCGATTCAAGCCGGTTTGCAAAGAGAAGTTTCAGTGGCACTCTTGAAGTGTAGACTCATGCCATTCAAGTATCGACTCAAAGCTTGAGACAGAATTTTTTCAAAACATGTTGAAATCCAAGATTTGTCTCATGTGTCGACTCATGGATGATAATTGTCGACTCATGTGTTGACTCACCAGATGAAGTGTTGACTCACTTGAGATTTTTAGAGAGCTTCAATGCACAATTTTGAACTAGGTGTCGACTCATGAGACTTAAGTGTCGACCCAAAATGTCGACTCATAGCTTGAAGTGTCGACACTTGGAGTTCTGGGAATAGTTACAGCTAGTTTTTTTAAATACAGAACTTATCCTTTTTGCTCCCAACTACTAATTTCTCGTGTCTAACGATCATAAACTGACTTTTGGGCTTTGGGATGGTATTTAAGTGATTCAAATTAAAGAGGAATCAAGAGAAAATGAATAAAGAATAAGAAAAAAAAAGAAAGCAAGTGCATTCACTCTTACATTTATTGAGAGCAATTACTTCCAAGCAAAGAAACCTTCGAGTATTCAAAGCTATCAAGACCATTCAAGTCCAACTACTTTTGAGCATTGATTGATGCTTCATCGAATTAAAGACAAGCATCTTCATCGAACTTCAAAGAGATAACAACTTTTATTAGAAAGCTTTTCTTGTATTCTTTATCTCATTTCATACCTTGTTGTAAAAGGTTTTTGGTGATCCTAAGAACAAAACCAAGGTGGTTTTTGATTAGCCTAGTCAAAAGCCAAGGATATTTTTGGTTAGCCTAGTTGAAAACTAAGAAGATTTTTTGTTAGCCTCTGAAGAACAAGAGGTTTCTTTGGTGAGCCTTGTAAAAACCAAAAGGGGTTTTGATTAGTAAGCCCGAAAAACTAATCGACTATAATCATGAGTGATTATAGTGAATTCCGAAGTGGACCTTGGGGAGTGGATGTAGGTGCCTTGGAGAGCACTGAGCCACTATACTTTGATTATGTTTTGATTATCTCTCTCTACTTGCTCTTATCTTTCATTGCAATTTAAATTTCTGCTGCACACTTTTTAAGAGCATACTACACATATATCTCCCTAGCACTTATTTTGTTTATTGAATTGGTACACACACTTGCATATAATTTCTTAGAAACCCAATTCACCCCCCCTCTTGGGTTGCTTACTGGGCAACAAGTGGTATCAAAGCCACGTTCTCAATATATAGGTCTAACCGCCTTGAGTAAAGATCTATGGCAGCCTTCCTTAGTACTAGTTTAATTGAGGGACAAGCCTCAAACAGACCACCTTATTTTAATGGCTCCAATTATAAATATTGGACATTAGAATGAGAATTTACATACATTCTATGGATTATAATTTATGGAAAGTGATAAAAAAAAGTTCTCATATTTTTTTAGTTGTGGTTAATGGTGTTTCCAACCCAAAGCTTGAAGAGTATTGGGATGAAAATGATATTAAATAATTCGAGATCAATGCAAAAGTAATGAATCTCCTTTACCGTGCATTGGATCCTAGTGAGTTCAATAGGATCTCCACTTGCCCCTCAGCCAAAGAAATATGGGATACACTTGAGGTTACTCATGAGGGTACCAATCAAGTGAAGAACACAAAAGTTAATATGCTTGTGCACACTTATGAGATGTTCCGGATGGAACCTAATGAATCAATCACTAATATGTATACTAGGTTCACAAATATTGTTAATGGCATGAAAAGCTTAGGTAAAATTATGTCTAATGCTGATCTTGTGAACAAAAAACTCAGGACTCTTCCAACATCTTGGGATCCAAAGGTGACCGCCATCCAAGAAGCCAAAGATGTTGATAAAATTTCATTGGAGCTGAATTTGAAACAAAAATCTATGGATATGGACAAGAAGAAGAAGGGCATAACTTTCAAGTCCACAACTCAAGAAGAATCATCAAATGAAAAATTAGAAGAAGAAGAAGAAGATGAGGGTGATGAAGCTCTGCTAGCAAGAAAATTTAGAAAATTTATGAGGAGAAAGAAATTTCCTTACAAGAAAAAGTTCCAACCAAGTAAGGAAAAGTGAAAAGAAAAGAGAAAGAAAAGGATAAGGAGAAGGAGGTACCTATTTGCTTCGAATGCAAGAAGCCTGGATATTTTAAGTATGACTACCCACTCCTAAAGAAATCAAAGAAGAAACTCAGAAAGAAGGCAATGATGGTGACCTGGAGTGATGGTGAGGACTTCAGGTCAAATGAAGAACAAATTGAAGTCACAAATATTTGCTTCATGGCATAACATGAAGAAGAGGTAAATTCTGATCTTGAAGTTGATTATACTTTTGATAAATTAAAAACTACATTTGATGAATTAATGCATGATTATAAGTTGATGATTTCTGAAAATAGAAAGTTGAAAAAGCATGCAAACTCTTTTTCATATGAAAACTCAAATCTTTTGGGGGATGTTAATGATTTGAAAAATAAAATTGATATTTTAGTTAAACAAAACAAAGCTTTACCAATGGAAAATGAAGTCTTGAAAAGACCTAAAGTAAATGTTTCAAACAATGAGCTTTTGAAGAAATGTAAATATCTTGAAGTAGAAAATAAGAAACATAAGATTAGCTTGATAAGATAAAACCTTTTGTTGAAAAATTCACCTATAGTTCTGAAAAGTTAAATCTTTATCCGAACAACCAAAGAGCTATTTCAATAAAGCTGGATTAGGTTTTAAGCCCCAAAAATAGCAAAAATTTTTCAAAAACTTCTTTATTCCTGCATCATCAAGCATCATTTATTACTCTTGTAGAAAAGTAGGTCATAAAGCATATCATCGTGATTTAAGAAAAATCAATAATTCTAGAATGATTTGGGTTTCAAAAGGAACCACTTTTAGTACTAACCCTAAAGGATGCAAGTTAGCTTAGATACCTAAAATTAAAACTTAATTTCTTTTGCAGGTGTGTCTTGCAATCAAAGAAAAGAAAAGACTGTGGTATCTCGATAGTGGTTGCTCAAGACACATGACAGGAGATGTGAATCAATTCACCTCTCTTGAGGTACTAAATGGAGGGAGTGTAACCTTTGGTGATAATGATAAAGGAAAGATTATTGGTATCGATAAGATTCACATCTCCCCTTCTACTTTGATTGATAATGTTCTTTTAATTGAAGGTTTGAGACATAATCTACTTAGTATTAGTCAATTTTATGATAAAGATTTTCAAGTTATTTTTAATCATCTCTTTGCATAATTGCTAGTCCTGAAATTAATGGAGTGAAATTTATTGGAAAAAGGCATGGTAATATCTATCTAGTAGATTTGGATAATCTATTTTTGCCTAATGGTGATTTGGGCACCAGGATCCGACAGAGGCTCCTAAACCCACTGTGGATCTTAGATTAGGGTTCCACTTCTTTGAGTCATATAATAAGGCAATAAGCCAAAGTAATTTTATAAGTTTGAGTCATGCCCCTAGTCTAAGTTTGTTTTAGTCTTATACCTTGACCAATTTGGATCAAGTTTAGGTCATGGGTCCTGTATTTATTTTTGGTTCGAGTCTGAGTTTGGATTGGGCCCAAGCACGATTGAAGTCAACCTGGCTTTCAAGACCAAGTCAAGTTTCTTGTGGGCCAACCGACCTATTACACTTGGAGAGATAACAACCTAGGCGCCACCTCAGCCACCTATGTGGTGCCACATCAGTTAACACTTAGGCATCCAAGGAAGGAAGCAAGGAGGCGCCCCTCATGCTTTCCACATGCGCCCCCATACCATTTGGGCGACCATGGAAGGAGGAGACATCATCCCCCTCTTCCCTCCCCCACATCATGCCATGATCCATCATCAATGGGGCGTGAAGATTCATGAAGAGACCAAGCCACAAAGCAAGCCATCTCCCAAGTCTTCTTCCCAAATTATTCATACAAGAGAGGAAAGTCAAGGGACACATTCCCCATTCCAAACCTTCAACTTTGCAATGACCAAAGCTTCCTCCACCTTGGCCGGCCATGAGTCACTCCAAATGGGCGTTGAAGAACCAAAGGAGGAACATCTCTTCAAGCAAGCCTTGCTCCCCATTTTCTTCCCAAAGTAAACATGCAAAGAAGGAAGTCAAGAGGCCAATTCTCCTCTCCAAGTCCTCCCACATGCCATGCCAATCCCCTCCTTCATTTGGTCGGCCATGAAGAGCTTTCCCCATCCATGTGGGTGCCATCTTTTTGGGTTGTAATTTGGGTTCAAAGGTTTGAATTATTTTGAATTCAAATGGGCCTTGGGTGCCTATTTAAAGGACACAACCCCTCCATTGTCAAGGGTATTGAATGATTATATGAAAGAGCTTGAGTTTTGTTTCTCCTCCAACCATTGTCTCCTAGACTAGGTTTGAGTGAAGCTTCCTTCGTCCCCAGGGACATTGAGTGGTGTGAGGCCACCTTTCCGTCGCCCCAAGGCATCGCATGTCCTTCATCCTCCGGGACGTCGAGTGGTGTGAGGCCACATTCTTTCATCTTTCGGGACATCACGGGGTGTGAGGCCCCAAGTTATCCCCTTCTTCAACTTCGAAATCCAGCCGGACACCGGGCTCGAAGCCCCTTCTCAACCCTCCCTTAGTTCCATTTCGATACTTCTCTCCATTTCACTAATCCCTCCTTGCTTGCCTACAGGTCCCCCTTAGTATCATGGGCACCGGAGATGGTCTGCTTTGCCATCGCGACGACCCTACCAAAAGCCGTGCATCCACGGGTTCGACTGCCGGGCATCCAGGCCGCATCCACCGAGTCGAGCGATCTCGGCATCGGGCGCTTCAGACGTGTGAGGTTTGCCCCTATCTCCTAATTAGGTATTGTATAGCGAGCTTAGTCCTACCGGGGTTTCTTAATCCCGGGATCCTGTCCTCTTTTATGCTATTTAGGGACTTGATTTGCTAGTGTAGGCTTCTATTCTTCAGTTTCTCCTATTTCTAGTCTTTGTTTGTGATCGAGAATCAAAAACTTATAAAAACATTTAAAACTCATCAACTATAAAAACACCTTTGCATCATAAGCATCCATACTAGCATCTTTAGTCCTTTTCCTACATCATTATTGGTATCAGAGCAGGGTTAGGACTAGTGCTCTTTAAGTACCTGGATCGGGTGCTTCACCAGGCCGTCCGGTCTTAGGAGAAAAGTAGGGTTTCAAGACCCTCACCTCCCATTCGACGGGGATCACCTAAGTCGGTAGGAGTGTTGCTGTGAATCGACCCTAGAAGGGGAAAAACAAGGAGTAATAGATTAGAAACCTTGCATCTTTTCCTTTCATTTTCTGCATTCTGTTCAGCACGTATATAGTCTGAGCATTGATTTTTTTCTCTCCGTAGGGACCTCCAAATTCCATGATTTTTCTTTTGATAGATCACATGTAATTAAATGTATTTTTAATAATCTTCTTAGATTTCATTTCAGTTTGTAAAATTTCTACAAGCCGAAATACTACCTGAGAAAATCTCAGGTCTAAAATTCCAGCAAGCATCTCATTTCTTGCTTCAATCATCCATCTAGCTTATTTCTTGCATTTAGGGGCATATTTCAATTCCAGCATTTTGTTTAGAATTCACACATTTGAAAGACACAAAAAAACAAAAAAATTTAAGTCATTTCATTAGTCATTTGCGTGCATCATTTTGCATAACTTATCCTAAGGGCGTCAAATTAACATAGGGTCAGGATTTCAATACCTGTCCCTAGCCCAAAAACCACCATCTGACATATCAAAACCCAGCCATTAACTAAAACTGATTAGATGCTTAATTTTCTCTAGTGAGCTAGGGACACCCACGAAGTCGGGTCGACCCAAGTGCCAAGCCAAGCAAGATCACTTGTTGGTGTGTGCTTGAGTAGCTGGTGTCTAGGAAAGTGGTTCAGGGACTAGATCCCGAAGGGAAGTGGGTTGGTTCGCTTACCTTGCCAATTTCAAATTGGTATCTAAGGCAAGCAGAGAGGAACCTCCACTAACATTACACTTACCTGGCCAAGTGCCAAGTTACTACTTCCAGGTTCATCTTCTTGACCTCATATTTGGTGAGATCTCCTAGGTCTAGCGAACCGTAGCACCATTCTGTATGTGTTACATGTGCACTAGATCAGGAACCTCTTTTCACCCACCTTCTCCATCCCCTATCGAAGCCATGGACCAACTTCGAGCTGACATTGGAGCCCTAACTCAATCCATGACTCAATTAAGCAACCAGTTGACTAATAGACTTGATCAAATAGAGGCTAGACTAAGACCCATAGAGGAAGCTGCTAGGCCTTGACCTGAAGCCGGTCCTGAGTCCCCTCATCCCAGGAGAAACCTGCAACAAGACCCTTACTATGAGGATGAATTTGGGAGAGACCCTGATCCCTTCGTTGATACCCGTCCTAGGAGACCCAATCTGGAGGACCATGAAGAAAGAGCCATTAGGAGCATCAAGCTTGAGGCACCCACTTTCGATGGAAGTTTAGATCCCAGGTTGTATGAAGATTGGGAGTCAGCTATGGAACAGTATTTTGATAGGTACTCTATGTCTGATAGATCTAAGTTTAAGTTTGCAAAGCTTAAGTTGGTTCACCAAGCTAGGTTGTTTTGGATTAGTGTCGAAAATTACATAGAGCAGAAAGGGTACTTACCCATAACAGCATGGGGGAAATGAAAGAAAAGCTTAGAAGGAAATACCTACCTACATCCTACACCCAGAAACTGTTGGACCAATGGCAAACCCTAAGTCAAGGGAGTAAGAGTGTGGCCAACTACATCGCCAAGTTTGATGAATATGTTATGCGATGTAATGTTGTAGAGTCGCTGAGGTAACCCTGTCTAGGTTTAGGGCTGGCCTACACCCAGACATTCAGAGAGAGCTATACTTTATGTCAATCAAAACCTTGGAAGAAGCTTACCAAGATGCTAGGCTCTTTAAGCATTTCCAGAGAGCTCCCACCTATAGAAAACCCGAGCCCTTTAGGAACCAGAGCCATATCCTTGGATCCGCCCAAGCTTATAGCCAGGCTTACCCAAGTTGACCAAGCCCGAACCGATCTGACCCAAGTTGACCAAGCCTAGCCCAACCCAGTCCTAGTCATCCCAGTCTGAATCGACCCCAATACAGTAGAGAGGACAAGGGTAAGAATATTGAAGTCTAGAGGAGACCCGATCCCCAAGGTAACTGCTATAGGCATCATAAACCTGGACATTTTGCTAGTCAGTGCACCACCCTTGCCCTACTTATAGATGAACCAACTGAAACTGAACCCGAACCCATTGTTGAACCTGAGGAAGTCTATGATCCTGAAAATAAGTTGTTGGAAGAGATTATAGAGGGAGCCCCTGTTTGGATTCTAGCCACCAAGGATAGTCATGAACCAACCAAAGTAGAACACCCCCAAGAGGTAGTGAAGACTCCAAAAGAATTTGAGGATGTTTTCCCTGAAGAATTACCTGATCAATTACCATCCCTGAGGAACACCCAGCCTGCCCTAGAACTTGCACCCATCAATCAATGTCCTAATTTTAAAATCATCCTGACTAACCAAGGTCTGTCTTACGTTTCTCATAGATTGCCCCAAGACTCCGATTCCTATTTCCTACCCTTCTCTAAGCCTTCTCACATTTCTAGAGCCATGGGGTTGCATTTTGTTGAAATTACTAGGCTGCATGACTTCTTAGAACCCATCCCTTTTGCCATTTACTTCTGGAACACTTTATGGCATTTGTTAGGGATCCTTGATAATTTTTCTTATACATACCAGACCAGGGTCAAACCTAGAGAGTCCTTAATCTGTTAGGTTTAGGCCCTAGAGAGTCCAATAAATTTTTTGCTCAATAGGAATACATAGTTGAGTCTGCATTTTGCATCATGTTAGGATTATGCATTAAATAAAATTTTTAAAATAATTTGGTTGATTCCCGGAAACGAACCAAGAATTTGAAAGTAGGGATTCTATAATGGTTAGGCTCAGCCCTGAACGGTTTACACCATGAACCATTAAGAAGCTTCATGCTCGTGGGGCTGGTCCCTTTAAAGTGATTAGGAGAATGGGCCCTAATGCCTATGTGCTAGAATTACCTCCGGATTATGGAATTAGCTCGACATTCAATATCTCTGACTTAGTCAAGTATAGGGAACTCGCAAACATACCTAGCGAGCCATTTGAACCTGACCTTCCTTTTGGGAGTGAACCCGAACTTGAATGTCCACCTCCAGTTTTACCTAAGAGAGGAGAGCAGATCGTGTGTGTCCTAGATGACCAAGCTATCACTACCCGGGGCAAAGGCTATCAACGTTACTTGGTCCGATGGCAAGGCTGACCTGAGTCTGATGACTCGTGGATCACCCGGGAGGACTTGCAGTGCATCGACCTTGATATCCTGAAGAGGTACCAAAGCAAGACTAAACCTTACTCAAAGGGTCGAGTTCCTCCCACCCCGTGAGAACTGGTGTGGGCACCAGGATCCGACAGAGGCTCCTCAACCCTCTGTGGATCTCAGATTAGGGTTCCACTTCTTTGAGTCATGTAATAAGGCTATAAGCCAAAGTAATTTTATAATTTTGAGTCATGCCCCTAGTCTATGTTTGTTTTAGTCTTAAACCTTGACCAATTTGGGTCAAGTTTAGGTCATGGATTCTGTATTTATTTTTGGTTCGACTCTGAGTTTAGATTGGGCCCAAGCCCAATTGAAGTCAACTTGGCTTTCAAGACCAAGTCAAGTTTCTTGTGGGCCAACCCACCTCTTACACTTGGAGAGATGCCAACCTAGGCGCCACCTCAGCCACCTATGTGGCGCCACATCAGTTGACACTTGGGCATCAAAGGAAGGAAGCAAGGAGGCGCCCCTCATGCTTTCCACATGCCCCCCCATACCATTTGGGCGACCAAGGAAGGAGGAGTCATCATCCCCCTCTTCCCTCCTCCACATCATGCCATGATCCATCATCAATGGGGCGTTGAAGATTCATGAAGAGACCAAGCCACAAAGCAAGCCATCTCCCAGGTCTTCTACCAAAAGTATTTATACAAGAGTGGAAAGTCAAGGGACACATTCCCCATTCCAAGCCTTCAACTTTGCAATGCCCAAAGCTTCATCCACCTTAGCCGGCCATGAGTCACTCCAAATGGGCGTTGAAGAACCAAAGGAGGCACATCCCTTAAAGCAAGCCTTGCTTCCCGTTTCTTTCCCAAAGTGAACATGCAAAGAAGGAAGTCAAAAGACCAATTCCCCTCTCCAAGCCCTCCCACATTCCACGTCAATACCCTCCTTCATTTGGTCGGCCATGAATAGCTTTCCCCATCCATGTGGGCGCCATCTTTTTGGGTTGTAATTTGGGTTCAACGGTTTGAATTGTTTTGAATTCAAATGGGCCTTGGGTGCCTATTTAAAGGACCCAACCCCTCCATTTTAAAGGGTATTGAATGATTATATGAAAGAGCTTGAGTTTTGTTTCTCCTCCAACCATTGTCTCCTAGACTAGGTTTGAGTGAAGTTTCCTTCATCACCAGGGACGTCAAGTGGTGTGAGGCCACCTTTCCATCACCCCAGGGCGTCGCAAGTACTTCATCCTCTGGGATGTCAAGTGGTGTGAAGCCACATTCCTTCATCCTCCGGGACGTCACGGGGTGCGAGGACCCAAGTTATCCCCTTCTTCGACTTCGGAATCTAGTCGGACACTAGGCTCGAAGCCCCTTCTCAACCATCCCTTAGTTCCATTTTGATACTTCTCTCCATTTCACTAATCCCTCCCTTGCTTGCCTACAGGTCCCCCTTGGTATCACGGGCACCGCAGACGGTCTGCTTTGCCATCCAACCACCCAACCGAAAGCCGGTGCATCCATGGGTTCGACTACTCAGGCATCCAGGCTATATTCGCCGAGTCGAGTGATCTTTACATCGGGCACTTCAAACGTGTGAGGTTTGCCCCTATCTCCTAAGTAGGTATTGCATATCGAGATTGGTCCTACCGGGGTTTCTTAATCCCAGGATCCTGTTCTCTTTTTCACTATTTAGGGACTTGATTTGCTAGTGTAGGCTTCTATTATTCAGTTTCTCCTATTTCTAGTCTTTGTTTATGATCGGGAATCAAAAACATATAAAAACATTTAAAACTCATCAACTATAAAAACCCCTTTGCATCATAAGCATCCATACTAGCATCCTTAGTCCTTTTCCTTCATCAAATGGTGAATGCCTTATTGTAATGAATTCCATTATTAATGAGACTAGTTGGCTGTGGCATCGTTGATTAAGTATTGCTAGCATGTATTTACTCTCAAAATTATGTAAAAAGGATTTAGTAAGAGATTTTCCAAAAATTAGCTTTGAAAAAGATAAAGTTTGTGAAGCTTGCCAATTTGAAAAATAAGTAAAAACATCTTTCAAACCTAAAAGTTTTATTTCAACTACTAGGCCATTAGAACTACTCTATATGGATCTCTTTGGACCAACTAGGATATCTAGCCTAGGAGGCAAGAGATATGGATTAGTTATAGTGGATGATTTCTCGCGATTTTCATGGGTTTCATTTCTAGCTCACAAAGAAGAATCATTTTTTGCTTTTATAAAATTTTATCAAAAAGTCTCAAATAAAAAAGGTACTTCAATTATTTGTATTCATAGTGACTATGGTTCTAAATTTGAAAATCAAGACTTTGAAAACTTTTGTAATGAGAAAGAAATTGAACACAATTTTTTTGTAAGTAGGACAGCTCAACAGAATCGGATAGTAGAAAGGAAAAATCGCACTTTAAAAGAACTGGCATGCATAATGCTTTGTGAAAATGATTTATCAAGATACTTTTAGGCTGAAGCAGTAAATATCACTTGCTATATTTTAAATCATGTTTTGATTTGATCGATTTTAAAGAAAACTCCATATGAGCTTTGGAAACAAAGAAAATGAACTTTAAAATTTTTCGAGTTTTTGGTTGTTAATGCTTTATTATGAATAATAGTAAAGATAGTTTAGGAAAACTTGATACCAAGTCTAATGAAGGTATCTTCTTAGGATACTCCACATCAAGCATGGCATATAGAGTATTTAATAAAAAAACTTTAGTAGTAGAGGAATCTGTACATGTAGTATTTGAAGAATATGCTAACAAATTCTCTAGAAAAGATGATACTTCTGATGCTTGTGAAGGTGTTGAAGAACTAAAGAAGTTGACTCTAGATGATCAACCCTCTCAAGAGAATGAAGAAGATCTAGACAAGAATGAAAGAGAAAAGGTCATACAACCCACACCAAAGCAACCGGATCTATCCAAAGAGTGGAGGTATGCTTATGGACATCCTAAGGAGTTAATCCTAAGTGATCCATCAAAAGGGGTAAGAACAAGATCTTCAATTAGAAATGAATGTGATTATATTACTTTTGTTTCTCAAATTGAACCAAAATGTATTGAAGAAGCTGAAAAAGACCCTAATTGTATAAATGCAATGCAAGATGAACTGGTACGGGCACCAGAATCAGAAGAAGACTTCAGGGCTCCATCTAGATCTCTGATTGACCTTGCCCGAAGAATTAGGGCTTTCTGGTTTTGTAATAAGGGTTGACTTGGTCAACTCAATTTTAGTCTTGAGTCTGTATTTCCCTGCAATTTAAATTTTGTTGAGTCATGTTGACTCAGTACAAGTCCTAGTAGTGGTCTAGGTCTTCTCCAGGTTGGTGCCACTTTTTTTTCAGTCAAGTCATGGTCCAGGGTGCCTCATTTTTTCTCCTAGGCCCAAGCAAGTGGGCACCACTCTCCCAGCCACACGGCATAGTCCAGGAGGCGCCACATCTCCATCCAGTGTCTTTGGTCCCTACACCACAAGAAGTAAGTTCCTTTTTTTTCTTGCACCACTTGGGAGAGAAATCCATCAAGATACCTCAATCCAAGGAGGAGCCAATTTCTTTCCAGATAAACCCAAGCCAAGATGGCAAGAATTTTTCTTGAAGAGAGGATCAAGGAGGTGCCCCACAATGTTCCATAAAAATCCAAGTTATAAAAGGGAAGAGAGCATCTCTTGGGGAGGAATTCAAGGAGGTTCCCAAAAGCTTCCAAAAGTGCCAAAGCCATGAAAGGAAGAAACCTAAACTTGTGGAGCAAGACTAGGAGGTGTCCAAATGAGCCAAACCATGAAGGGAAAATCCTTGATTCATGGAGAGATACTAGGAGACACCCCCATAACCTGCCATTTGGAGTTGATTTTCAAGTTTTCTTGGAGTTTTTGGGCTGCCCACTAATGGAAGGAGTCTTGGGAAGACAATTTGATGCCTAAAGTGTGGGTTAGTCCTATTAGTCCCACATGAAAAATGTATAAAATTTTTTTTCTTTGTTATGTCTATATATTCAACTCATGTAACTCTTGAATTTAATGATGAATGAAATCAATTTCTTTATGAGCAACTTTGTGTTTCTCTCTTCCGCACTTGTATTCAAGTGTTAAGCTCTGTGAGGGAGTAATTCCGGGTTCCACAGGAACCTTGAGGAGATGTGAGATCTCCAAACCCTACCAAAACCCTAGGTTAGCCACTTCAATTCCAAACCCTAGCCGCCCATCATCTTCTTCATTCCACCAATCATCCAAACCCTAATCTACCTCATCATCTCACGGCCCCTCTCTTCCAAGTAGAGGCCGACCACCAGCATCCAGGTCCAGATCGGCTACTTCGAATATAGTGCAAATCCTAGAGGAAGTCAGATCAGCATCCAGGAGAATCAGGATTTCAGCAACATCAACTTTTCAAGTTCTTCTTATATGGTAAATCCTTTCTTTGAGTATCTGGTTCCTTAACTTGTTCTTCTTCTTTCCCAGATCCTGAGTTCAGGAGAAGCCAACTCTGCCAAAGGGCCAGTATTGGAGGATCCATTGCGAAGATATCTGAATCCAAGGATCCAACGATCTGCTCAAGAGAGTCCTTCCACAAAACTCAGTGAAGATCACTGCCTGGTACATAACCCTTCCCTTCTCTTTACTTCTGTCATGTTGAAAGTTCAGAGCGAAACCCTAGGTCTGGGAGTTTCTCAACCCCCAGCGATCCTTTACTTCTGAACTACTCTAATAATCTAGTTTCTTTGAATTGTGCTTTCAATTATTATATAGTTTCTTTCAATTTAGTTTAACTTTCCTTTGAGTCAAAGCCGACTTCTGAAAATATATTAAAAAAAAAAGAATTAGTTTTAATTTACTTCCGCATCACATCATCTCTTTTGTTCTGCATCATTTTGGTATCAGAGCATCCGTTCTGCATCATTTTGGTATCAGAGCCCTATCTAGGGTTTCTGACTTGCTTGCATGTTTTGAGTGTCTCTCCTTTTTACTTTGTCTGCTCGAAGTAGACTCCCCAGGATGTCCGGTCCTAGGAACGAAGCGAGGTGCAAGCATCCTCTTCCCATTCCATGGGGTGTTCCTAGGGCATGTAGGGGATCCGCTGGGTTACAACTTCGTAGCAGGAATTGTAAACGGGGGAAGCATTCTATTTTCAGTCTGTAACTGCCCTGTTGCAAGATTTGTTTCTCATTGAAGCTAACTCCAAATTGTATGATTTTTATTTTGCTGGAACCAGTATAATTGAAGCTATTTTACATAATTCTACTATAATTTATTGGTTTCTGTGATATTTCTAAGAGTTAAATTACAGTAATTATGTTTTTGTGTTTCTGCAATTCAATTTTTTTTTTGAGTGATCATCTCCTAATTCATCTTAAGGGCAATTGAGCATCTAAGATAAGGGAAGGAGTTGATAACCTCTCCTTAGCCCAAAACCACCACCCATTCATTCGATCCTAAGCCTAATTTTAAAATTTATTAGACTTAATTTGCCCTAGTGGGCTAGGAACACCAATTGGTCATGTCTAGGCTAGTGTTGAGTTAGTTTGTCTAGTTACTCTGTGTGTGCTTTGGACTCAGTGTCTAGAACGGTGGTTCAGGGATTCTATCCCGAAGGGCTTGTATGCTGGTCCGCCTACCTGGCCATCACTGATTGGTGTCTAGGATTGGTATTTAGGGACCTAACACTCCCCTTACACCTGCCTGGCTGAGTCCCGAGTTACTACAGGCTAGCTTGCCACTCTGATTGGGCTTCTAGTTTGGGATCTAGGTCTAGTTAGCCTGTAGTCATTTCAGTCGAGTCTCATTTGGTGTGTTTGCTTGCATCATCATGTCCACCCGAAATGGAGTACCCTACCAACCTGGTCAAACCCAACCTAATTTAGTGGCCATGATTAGAACTCTTACCGAAAGTATGACCAAATTAATTCAGGATATGACTGATACTGTTGCCCAGTATAGGAATCCAGTCCGTGAGGATCTTACCCAGCTTAGGGATCGAGTCCAAGTACTTGAGGAACCTAGACATCATAATTGGACTCCTAACCCAGGTTTTAATGTGCCTCAACCTCACCGACACCAGGAGCCTAGGAGGACCTTATACCGTGATCCCGAGCATAACCTTAGGAAGCCTAACCATGATTTCTATAGTGTGGATCGTGTCTATGAGAGGTCCTTACAATATTCTATACCAGTAACTCAACAACCCAAGTCTTCTAGATCAAACCATTTAGATCCACACCCATGCCCAAGTAAGGTCTCTACTAGCTTGAAACCCTGTGTGACCTAGGTTCCTATATCGCAAGAATGTTGGTTTTGTGGAGAAAGAGGCCATAAATTTAGTCAGTGCCCATGTATAGGACTGGCTTGTGCACAGCTAAGTGGTAAGAATCCTAAGGATGACATTAATGAGGAAGAACCCAAGCCTACCAATGAGGAAGAAAGGTTAGGTATGACAAGCCCAGAATCAGTTGACCCGATTACCACTGACCCGAAACCCATTGAAGACGGCATCGAGGAAGTATATGATGCTGGCTTGAGTCTAGTTGATGAATATGAGGGGGAAGAACTTGAAGAATGTGACATCGATACTATTAGTTCCTTACCTGAGGAGACCTTGAAAAGCAAACAAATGGTAGGACCTAGTTCAGAAATTCAAGAGATTTATGAAAACCAGGTTCCTTTAGTCAGATACCCCCAGGAAGAACTCATAGTGTTAGCCCGAGCTATCAGTTCATACCCTCTAATGACAGTCATTCCCGAAGTACCAATTGAAGATCTTTGCACTGAACTGTTTATGTTTGCCCACCCTATGGTAGATCCTCTCCTTAGGATGACTGAATCAAGCCTCTTACAATTGGACCTTGTCCCATGCCCAGCCACTAAGGTCTCTCCCGTAATCTCAGTTGAACATCCTTGTCTTGAGCGGATTGATTCACCCAGTTCTGTAGAAGTCCTCCTTATGGCCCCAGACCCCTTCCTTCGCATGACTGACCTACCCTTCTTTAGAGTATACCTTTCCGCACCCATAGGTCAAATTTCAAGTCTTGAGGTCATCATCCATAGGCCCTTCCATGAATCATTCTCTAATCCATTTCTTGAGAAAGTGGATCATTGTTTTCTTAGAGAACAAACCTTAACTGTTGCAATCACATGTCCTAGGCTACTCCCTGAACCATCTATTGATCCATTCCTGGGAGTAGCAAACTTTTCCTTTCGTAAGGATGACCAGTTGACACTCATAGATCACCATTCAATCCTTCAGGTCACCACCTTTAGTCAGTAGGTAATTCGAGACTCCACCTCATATTTCCTCCCTTTCTTTAGGACTTCCAATGCTTGTTACACCATCCAAGTATACTTTGTCAAAGTCTTTAGAGTGAACCACGTGTCAGAACCTATTAGGTTTGCAACCTACTTCTAGAAGACCTTATGGCACCTATTAGGCACCCATGATATGTTTTCGTGCTCTGCATGCCATCCTCCGACCCAAGGTCAAACCTAGAGAGCCGTAGTTTGTTAGGTTTAGACCTAGGGTTCCTTTGAATAAAGTCCATTCTTTAGGAATGCGTCGTCAGTCTAGTTTAGTTTTTCTTGACCCTTTACTAGGCTTTGGCTCAGATTTTGGTTTGATTGAGAGCACCAGGAATTGGGATTTGTATTTTGTCCAGGGCTGAAATTGCATTCAATGTTTCAATCAATAGGTCTATAGGCTAGAGTCCCTTTGAAATTGTGCATGGTTACAAACCTCACACACCTCTTGTCCTAGCTCCTTTACCAGTCCACACACGAGTCTCCGAGTCTGCTGAAGTTTTTACACAGCATATAAAAGACTTGCATAAAGAAATTCATGCCAAAATAAATTTAAGTAATGAAACTTATAAGAAGTTGGCTGATTCTCAAAGATGAGTCAAAACTTTTGTTAAGAAAGACTATGTAATGATTAGGTTAAGGCCTGAGCGATTTTTTCTCGGAACTGTTAGAAAGTTACATGCTAAAGGAGCTTGACCATTTAGAGTTGTGAAGAGAGTAGGATCCAATGCTTATGTGCTCTGGTTGCCTCCAGAACTAGGCAATAGCTCTACATTCAACATTACAGACTTAGTAGAGTATAGGGAGTCAGCTATGATTCCTAGTAAGCCTTTGAAACCAAATCCTGTTATTGAGAGTGATCCCGACCCTGTGTGTCCACCAACAAACTGGCCTGTGAGGAAAGAGCAGATTGAAAAGATCCTGGATGATCAGGTTATCTCTACTCGTAATCGAGGATACCAAAGATACCTTGTCCGCTGTCAAGGAAGGCCAGATTCTGATAACTCTTGGATCTCCCGAGAAGAATTATAAGAATTGGACCCAGACCTCTTGGAGAGATACCAGAGCGAGCTTGATCCATACTCGACAGGGTCGAGTTCCTCCCACCCCGGGAGAATTGGTGCGGGCACTAGAATCAGAAGAAGACTTTAGGGCTCCATCTGGATCTCTGATTGACCTTGCCCGAAGAATTAGGATTTTCTGGTTTTGTAATAAGGGTTGACTTGGTCAACTCAATTTTAGTCTTGAGTCTGTATTTCCCTGCAATTTAAATTTTGTTGAGTCATGATGACTCAGTACAAGTCCTAGTAGTGGTCTAGGTCTTCTCTAGGTTGGTGCCACTTTTTTTTCAGTCAAGTCATGGTCCAGGGTGCCTCATTTTTTCTCCCAAGCCTAAGCAAGTGGGAACCACACTCCCAGCCACATGCCAGAGTCCAGGAGGTGCCACATATCAATCCAGTGTCTTTGGTCCCTACACCACGAGAAGTAAGTTCCTTTTTTTTCTTGCACCACTTGGGAGAGAAATCCATCAAGATACCTCAATCCAAGGAGGAGCCAATTTCTTTCTAGATAAACCCAAGCCAAGATGGCAAGAATTTTTCTTGATGAGAGGATCAAGGAGGTGCCCCACAATGTTCCATAAAAATCCAAGTTATAAAAGGGAAGAGAGCATGTCTTGGGAAGGAATTCAAGGAGGTTCCCAAAAGTTCCCAAAAGTGCCAAAGCCATAAAAGGAAGAAGCCTAAACTTGTGGAGCAAGACTAGGAGGTGTCCAAATGAGCCAAACCATGAAGGAAAAATCCTTGATTCATGGAGAGATACTAGGAGACACCCCCATAACCTGCCATTTGGAGCTGATTTTCAAGTTTTCTTGGAGTTTTTGGGCTGCCCACTCATGGAAGGAGTCTTGGGAAGAGAATTTGATGCCTAAAGTGTGGGTTAGTCCTATTAGTCCCACATGGGAAATGTATAAAATTTTATTTCTTTGTTATGTCTATATATTCAACTCTATGTAACTCTTGAAATTATTGATGAATGAAATCAATTTCTTTATGAGCAACTTTGTGTTTCTCTCTTCTGCACTTGTATTCAAGTGTTGATCTCCGTGAGGGAGTGATTCCGGGTTCCACAGGAACCTTGAGGATGTGTGAGATCTCCAAACCATACCAAAACCCTAGGTTAGCCACTTCAATTCCAAACCCTAGCCGCCCATCATCTTCTTCATTCCACCAATCATCCAAACCCTAATCTACCTCATCATCTCACGGCCCCTCTCTTCTAAGTAGAGGCCGACCACCAGCATCCAGGTCCAGATCGGCTACTTCGAATATAGAACAAATCCCAGAGGAAGTCAGTTCAGCATCCAGGAGAATCAGGATTTCAGCAACATCAACTTTTCAAGTTCTTCTTATCTGGTAAATTCTTTCTTTGAGTATCTGGTTCCTTAACTTTTTCTTCTTCTTTCCCAGATCCTAAGTTCAGGAGAAGCCAACTCTTCCAAAGGACCAGTATTGGAGGATCCATTGCGAAGATATCTGAATCCGAGGATCCAACAATCTGCTTGAGAGAGTCCTTCCACCAAACTCTGTGAAGATCACTGCCTGGTACATAACCCTTCCCTTCTCTTTACTTCTGTCCTGTTAAAAGTTTAGAGCGAAACCCTAGATCTGGGAGTTTCTCAACCCCCAGCGATACTTTACTTCTGAACTACTCTGATAATCTAGTTTCTTTGAATTGTGCTTTCAATTATTATATAGTTTCTTTCAATTTAGTTTAACTTTCCTTTGAGTCAAAGCCGACTTCTAAAAATATAAAAAAAAAAAAGAAGAAGAATTAGTCTTAATTTACTTCTGCATCGCATCATCTCTTTTGTTCTGCATCATTTTGGTATCAGAGCATCCGTTCTGCATCATGAACTAAACCAATTCAAAAGAAATAATGTCTGGACTTTAGTTGATAGACCATCTCATGTTTGAATTTTTGGCATAAAATGGGTTTTCAGAAAGAAACTTGATGAAAATGGTATTGTTACTAAAAATAAAGCTAGGCTAGTTGCGAAATACTACAATTAGGAGGAAGGGAATGATTTGATGAAACTTTTGCTCCTATTTCTATACTTGAGACAACTAGACTATTATTAGCATTTGCATATTTCATGAACTTCAAATTATTTTAAATGGATATCAAAAGTTGTTTTTAAAATGGTTTTATTTCTAAAGAAGTGTTTGTTGAACAACCACCTAGTTTTTAAAATCATGTACATCCTGATCATATTTTTAAAATACACAAAGCACTTTATGTTTTAAAGCAAGCACTCCGAGCTTGGTATGAAAGACTTAGCAAGTTCTTAATTGAAAAAGATTTCTCTAGAGACCATGTTGACACTACATTGTTTCTAAAAAGGAAAAATGATGATTTATTAATAATACAAATTTATGTTGATGACATTATATTTGATGCTACTAATGAAATTCTTTGTCAAGAGTTTGCCAAGCATATATAGTGAGAGTTCGAAATGAGCATGGTGGGAGAACTCAACTTTTTCCCTGGACTCCAAATCAAGCAAATCAAAGATGGAATCTTAATCAACCAAGTTAAGTATATAAGATAAATCTTAAAAAAGTTTGGGATGGAGACTACCAGATCAATAGGTACAATAATGAGCCCCTCTTGTAAACTTGATAAAGATGAACATGGTAAATCTATTTATCAAAAAATATTTAGAGAAATGATTGGCTCTTTATTATATTTGATTGCTAGTAGACCAGATATCATGTTTAGTGTTTATATGTGAGCTAGATTTTAGTATGATCCAAAAGAATCTTATCTATTGGCTGTTAAGCGCATATTTAAATATTTATCTTGTATAATTGATATTGGCTTGTGGTATTCTAGGGATTCATCAATTGAGTTGATTGGTTATTCAAATACTGATTTTGCATCCTCCCTTATTTCCTTGTAATGGGGCCTAGAAAACAAGTTGTCTGGCATCCTAGACCATCCATTCAAAAGGAAAAAAGAAGAACCAAGGCCAGGCATGAGGATAGAGTAGCAGATGTGCCTGATGTTCCTGCTAGACCCCCTATTTCTATAGCAGATCGGATATGATCGAAGACCATCGTTGGAGGACGTCATATGGACTTTGATTTCTTAAACCAGCAGCACTTTTGGATAGGCCAGTAGCTGAGGGATGTAGGTCTTACACCATTTTTTCCTTTGTCTAAGAGATTCTACTCGGGACTAATTTGAGAGTTCTATGGTTCACTTGCCCAAGGTAGAGATTGCTGGATTGCATAGGTCCGTGGGAGAGATGTTCTCATATCCGCATAGATACTGAGCAGAGTATTGGACATCCCCATGACAGGATCAGTTATGTATGCTCTAGTAGACAAGATCAGTGGACTCCATTGCATCTTTAAGACAGATGATCTTCTTGAGGGAGCCACTATAGTTGCTTCAAGGTTGATGCCTGAGATGAGGTTACTGCACCATATCATAGCCCGGATCCTTCTGCCAAAGACCGGATGATTCGACTTCATCACAGAGTTTGAGCTTTTGGTCATGGTTTCTCTGGTACAGCACACTCCTGTATGCCTCCAAGTGCTCATGGTATATTAGTTTATTAAGGCATTGATCAGCCAAAGACTGTGTTTGCCCTACGGGATGGGGCTGACAATACTATTTAGAGCCTATGGAGTGGTCATAGACGATGAGCTGTGTAAACAGCTACTACACACAAACGTCTATGACATCAGATCTCTACACCGGATGGGTTACCGGCTTATCAGAGGCCAGTGGAGATGACGTATATTTGGTCAGGCCACTGACAGAGATGATGATGTGGTGGAGGAGCATATCTTTTCAGGTGAGGCAGGGCCTTCAGAGCCATCCTGTGATATCCTTGAGGTTCAGCCTGAGCCTTCGGCATAGCCAGAGTCCACTCCGCAGCCTGAGCCATCCACTCCTGCACGAACAGATATCCCTGTTGCTAATAATAGTTTAGAGGACAGGGTAGCTCGCATTGAGATTGAGGTGATGATTATTCGTCAGTGAGTCAACAGGATTCATATGGAGATAAGGGAGAGCCACCGAGGATTGAGTGATGGCATTTTTATCATTTTGTTAGCTTTAGCTAGACCTTAATCAGGTAGAGCTCCTACACCTTCAGGTCCATCTGATTCACCTCCAGCACCACCTGCTCCAGGACCTGACATGGGAGATGATCAGTCTGACTCCACAGAGTTTGATGTGATAGATTTTGTGACAAAGCTAGAGATGGAGGTTGTAGCTGATACTTCTAGGAATCAAGTTTTTGATACACCCCAATTATTTCAGACTCTGATTTTGTCCACTCCTCTCTCCTTACCTAATGATCACATTTCCTTTCTAGCACCTACTCCTATTATTCCATCTTCTGATACTTCCGTGTTACATTCTCCACCTATTCATACATCTTCCCTTATCAAGGAACTAGGATTTTATAATCTTGGTTTCCAACATCTTGATTCTGGACCTATGTTTGATCATACCCCCCTTTCCACTATTTTTGATACTGTTGCTCTAGTCAGTTCTATTCCTACTACTGATGTAGCATCTACCTCTTCTACACCAACCAGAGGTAGAGTTATGTCAAATACAGAGGATGAGGCCATCGTGATGTATCGAGACTGACTCGGACTAGACTCTCCGATCTTCGACCCATGTGGCTGCGATCTCGACCTTCTAGAGATACTGGATCGATTGAGATTGGATCCTTTGATGATGAGGAGCCTTCCTCTTAGGATAGTCTTTATGTTCAGATAGTTTACATTTTAGTATTACTTGTATGCATCTTTGTTAGTATTTTTGTATCAAAGTTTGTATCAATGTATGAACTTTTGAATTGAATGAATGAAAGTTTTTATATTATTGTTTTGTCTTTGCTTATTACCTTATGAAATTATTGCTCAATTTTAATAATTATCATCTTTTCTTCTCTTTATCCTTTTATAATGATGACAAAAAGGGGGAGAGATAAGTGAAAAAAGTTAAAGGTAAGTGAGAGATAAAGATAAGTGAGAGATAAAGGAGAAAAAGATGATTTGTTTTTAGTAAATGATAAAGGGAGAGATTTAAATGAAAAGTAATTTGATGTGAATGATTTAAATAAGAGTGAAAGTAAAAAAAAGTAAAATTAGTGCAGTAAGTGAGGGGGAGTAATCAGTTTGCTAAAATTTTCTTGCAAAATCTTTGAAATTAGTTTTTCAGTTTATGAAAACTCTTTGAAATTCAATTTTTCAAATTACTTTTTGAGGGGGAGTATCTATACTATTCAATCTCTTGTTCAAAGATTTTGTTGATGATTACATTTATTATGTTTCAATGCTGAAATTCTTACTCTTAAAGCTTGACTTATTTTTGATACACATTTAGAGTATCTTGGCTCATGTAATTTTAGCTCTGATATTCTTTATGGTTCAAATTCAATTCAAATGAGTTTCTTGACTTAAACATTTTACATTTTACATTTACTCTGATATAAATTGCATTAGCTTTATACTATTGATGTTTTTAAGAGCTTATCATATGGAATATACTTAAAGGTTTTGTCATCATTAAAAAGGGGGAGATTGTTGACTCCATTATTGATTTTGATGATTAACAAAATACTTAAGTATGTTTAAGTACTAATATTTCTTTGAAGTATGTTTTTAATAGAAAAAGGTACTCATCAAATCAGCAAAAATTGAAATGCTAGTCAAAGATTGAAGAAGCCCTTTCTATGTTTGAAACATCAGTGTTTAATCGACTTAAGTATTTAAGACTTGCTTGAAAGGAATTAATGGGTTTAGTTGAAAAGGTATTTAGCAAAGTTTCAATCATTTCTGAAGAAGTTTCAGCAAGTGTCAACACAAAGTGTTGACTCATAACAGTACAAGTGTCGACTCAAGCCGGTACGCAGAGAGAAGTTTCAGTGGCATGCTTGAAGTGTCGACTCATGCCATTCAAGTGTTGACTCAAGGTGTTGACTTAAAGCCTGAGATAGAATTTTTCAAAGATATGCTGAAACCCAAGATTTGCCTTATGTATCGACTCATGGATGATAAGTGTCGACTTATGTGTCGACTCACTAGATGAAGTGTCGACTCACCTAAGATTTTCAGAGAGCTTCAATACATAATTTTGAACTAGGCATCGACCTATGGAACTTAAGTGTCAACCCTAAGTGTTGACACTTGGAGTTTTGGGAATAGTAACGGCTAGTTTTCTCAAATGCAGAACTCATCCTTTTTGCTTCGAACAGCTAGTTTCTTATGTCTAACAGTCATAAACTAACTTTTGGGCCTTGGGATGGTATTTAAGTGATTCAAATTGAAGAGGAATCAAGAGAAAATGAATAGAGAATAAGAAAAAGAAAGAAAGCAAGTCCAATCACTCTTACATTCATTGAGAGCAATTACTTCCAAGCAAAGAAGCCTTCAAGTATTCAAAGCTATCAAGACCATTCAAGTCCAACTACTTTTGAGCATTGATTGAGGCTTCATCAAATTGAAGACAAGAATCTTCATCGAACTTCAAAGAGATAATAGCTTTTATTAGAAAGTTTTTCTTGTATTCTTTATCTCATTTCATACCTTGTTGTAAAAAGTTTTTGGTGAGCCTAAGAACAAAACTAAGGATGTTTTTGGTTAGCCTAGTTAAAAACCAAGGAGATTTTTGGTTAGCCTTTGAAAACCAAGAGGTTTCTTTCGGTGATCCTTATGAAAATCAAAAAGGATTTTGATTAGTAAGCCTGAAAAACTAATTAGCTGTAATCATGAGTGATTATAATAAATTTTCAAGTGGACCTTGGAGAGTGGATGTAGGTGCCTTGGAGATCACCGAACCATTATACTTGGATTATGTTTGTGGTTGATTATCTCTCTCTACTTGCTCTTATCTTTGATTGCAGTTTAAATTTCTGCTGCACACTCTTTATGAGCACACTACACATATATCTTAGTAGAACTTGTTTTGTTTATTGAATTTGTACACACAGTTGTGATGCGGGACTGATACTCGATGAACCCTGAATTATTTGGAAAAGGAAAAAAAACCTAAACAAACTAGCACTGTGGGAGCGCTATGAAGCCTCCCGGGACTAGGGTGACACAGAAACTAAAATCTTAAAACAACTGACCTCTTTTATTTTCAATTTTCTTGGTGGAGGTGGCGAAGGAAGGATGGAGATGGGGGACTGGGAACTGGAACTCATGGCCTTGGGACTTACTATAACATGGAGATGCATACAAAAAATAAGGGGTCATAGCATACAGCTACCCTCTCGAGGGATCAAAGCACCAGCTATCTTCCCGAGGGATCAAAACATACAGCTACCCTCCCGAGGGATCAAAGTACACAGCTACCCTCCTGAGGGATCAAAGCACCAGCTATCTTCCCGAGGGATCAAAGCATACAGATACCCTCCCGAGGGATCAAAGCACCAGCTACCCTCAATAGCACAGCAAAGGCATCCTTCTTGGGTGACTCTCAAAGGACATTAAGGGATAAGAAGGTAGGAAGGGGATAACTAAGGCTTCACACCCCTTATCGAACCCATAATGTACAAAGAAGGGAACGAAGGCAAAATGGGCCTCAGACCAGAACCAGAACAAGAACCAGTGGCTAAAAATTTCTTATCAATAATCTGATTATTACAAGAGGGGAAGGGGTCTTTATATAGACAAACAAAACCCCTCACTTACTTAGCCTCTAAGTAAACCTAAAAAAGGAAAATAAGTCACATCAAAATCCATGCAACATCAAAATTAGTGCTAATCTGCTCTGAGAAGCATGTCGGCTTGATGATCTACTATAAAAAGCGTGCTGCTTGAACTGCTCTAGAAAGCATTCAAAATATTCTTATGGCTGTGCACAGGAGAAGGGATGATCTCCATCGAGCACCAGCGAACAGCCGGCGATCGGAAAGCAGGCTGCGGACGTGGCCGACGGACGGAGAGCGGCGGGTTGCAGGCGGGGTGGCAGCACACGGTGGGCACAGAATGCCCAGGGCATGCCATTTCACCTTCCATGGTCATGGGGCCCCGGGCACCAGCGAGGAACTTCGACGGGATGGCGGACGGCCGGATGGCGGGGCGATGGATGGCGGGACGGCCCGACGGCGGGGTCGGTGGCAAGCGGCGGCATGACATGCCCTGTGCATTCCATTTCGTCTTCCCACTGGCGTGGGACCCAAGGGCGCCCGCGAGGGCCTCCGACGGCCAGCTAGCACTGGCGGGCGGCGGCATGGCAGCGGGTTACGGGATGGCGGCATGGCAGCGGGCTGCGGGACGGCGGAAGGCGGGTGGCAGGCAGGTGACGGATGGACAGCTCCACGTCCGTTCATCTTCCAACGGCCTTGGGTGGCGGGCGGCTAGCTTTTCTGGCGAGGGCGGGGCTAGCGAGCACCGACGACTGTCCGACGGGGGTCGGGCAGCACGGATCCTGGGACGGCGGGGCGGTGTGCTATGGTTTGGGAGGTTTTAAAAAAATCACGGGAAGATGGAATAAGGCTATAATAAAGTGGGGATAGGTTGCGATAAAGCTGGAATAGTGGGGATAGGTGGAATAGCGAGAATAAGAAAAATAAAAGAATGTGAGAAAATAGGAGAAAAATAGGAAAAAGAATCCGGACCTACCCTGGATCCCCATCATTCTTCTCAACCACGAAGAACTTGACTCTGTCGAGTTCAGAAAATGGAGCACACCCTAATCCACAACTCGCTCTAATTCCAAATTGATGCGGGACAGATACTCGAACCCTGAATTATTTGGAAAAGAGATAAAAAACCTAAGCAAACTATGTTTATGGGAGGGCTAAGAAGCCTCCCGGGACTAGGGTGACACAGAAACTAAAATCCTAAAATATCTGACCTCTTTTATTTTCTATTTTCTTGGTGGAGGTGGCGAAGGAAGGATGGAGATGGGGGACTGGGAACTAGAACTCATGGCCCTGGGACTCACTCTAACGGGGAGATGCACATAAAAAATCAGGGGTCATAGCATACAGCTACCCTCCCGAGGATCAAAGCACCAGCTATCTTCCCGAGGGATCAGAGCATACAGGTACCCTCCCGAGGAATCAAAGCACACAACTACCCTCCCGAGGGATCAAAGCATATAGCTATTCTCCCGAGGGATCAAAGCACCAGCTACCCTCAATAGCACAACAAAGGCATCCTGCTAGGGTGACTCTCAAAGGACATGAAGGGATAAAAAGATTGGAAGGGGATAACTAGGGCTTCACACCCCTCATCGAACCCATAGTGCACACAGCAAGAAACGAAGGCAAAACAGGCCTCATCCCAGAACTAGAACCAGAACCAGTGGCTAAAAATTTCTTATCAATAATCTGATTATTGCAAGAAGAGATGGGGTCTTTATATAGACAAACAAAACCCCTCACTTACTTAGCCTCCAAGTAAACATAAAAATGGAAAATAAGTCACATCAAAATCCATGCTACATCAAAATTAGTGCTGATCTACTCTGAGAAGCGTGTCGGCTTGATGATCTGCTCTGAAAAGAGTCCTGCTTGGACTGCTCCAAAAAGCATGTAAACTCTTCTCGCGGCCGTGCACAAGGGAAGGGACGATCTCCGTCGAGCACCTGTGGACAACCGATGGCCGAAAAGCCGACGGTGGATGGGGCTGGCAGCCGGCGAGCACCGGCGACGGTCTGGCGGGGGCGGCCGGGGGTCGGGCAGCCCGGATCTGGTGGCGGCTGGGTGGTGGGCTAGGGTTTGGGAGGTTTTAAAAAAATCACTAGAAGAAGATGGAATAAGGCTGGAATAAAGTGGGGATAGGTTGGGAAAAGCTGGAATTGTGGGGATAGGTGGAATAGTGGGAATAAGAAAAATAAAAAGATGTGAGAAAATAAAAAAAAAATGGAAAAAGAATCCGGACCTGCCTTGGATCCCCATCAACTTGCATATAATTTTTTAAAAATCCAATTCACCCCACCTCTTGGGTTGCTTACTGGGCAACACCAATAGTGCACGAGAGTGGATGGGGTAAGCATGGTGTCCAATAGTGCACGAGTGTGGAGGGGGGAAGCATGACAATCGGCAGCACTGTCAAAAAACTATGTAGGGTTTCATGCACGACTTTTTTTAAAACTAGTGAAAGCAAATAAGATTAAAAGTAACTTTAATCTCTAAATCATTATAGTGGCATGGGGATTAGCATAAAAAAATAGGATAGTGGTGGGGACACTAGAGGCACCAGAATAAGATGGAGGCTTTTCAACCCTCTACGGATTGATCAATAATTTATGAGTCCATCTATAATAAGGGCTTAGCCCATCTGAGTACATTTTAGTTATTATTTGAGTCTTTCGAGTTGTTATTTCAGTTCTATACTAGTCAGCTCATGTTGAGTTAGTTCAGTCCAATGCTAGTCAACTCATGTTGAGCTAATTTTATTTTTTTGAGTCTTGTCCAAGTACACTGAAAACTCAAGACAATATCATACAAGTGAAGACCATGTCCATCCAGATTGAAGACATAGAAGTTTAGCCTAAGTCCAACCTAGCTTGAAGATTTGAAGACTCCAGGAGGAAAATCAAAAACCTTGATTCCTTACAGATGCCCTCCAAATGCCCAGATTCCCTTCCAGATGCCAAAATATATTCATAGACCAGAGCATCCATTTTTCCAGAGGTCCATCTGCATCATAGCCCAAAGAAATCAAGCCCAGGTGCTAAGCCCAAGCCCTTAAGAAACAAGATACTAGGGAATATTCCTGCTGCCTGGCTACCAGGCCACCCCAGCTTCCAGAGGCCCAAGCCCAAGCGCCCGAGCCCCTTTGGGCCTGCCCTTTACTGCTCCTAGAAGCCCAACACGCCCCCCTTGGCATCCTTGGAGTGTTGACCAAGTCAAGAGAATTTTTAGGGATTTTTCTACCTAATGTTTCCTTATTTTCTAGCTAGGGTTTGAGAGGGAAAAGGATTCTTGTGTAATGTCTAATGTACCCTTACTTGGGGCCCAAGACTAAGGATCTATTTAAAGGATCCTAGTCTCTTGTATGAAGATAGATTTTGATATATGAAATAAACATTGAGTTCTTCTATTGCTTTGAGTGTTACCCTACTGTGTGCATAAAGGGGTGTGAGAGTTTTCTTCTTCCTGGTGCTGCAACCATCTTCCGACCACCAGCCATCCTTCCAGAACCCTGGCTGCCCACTTCAAAAGACACCTTTTCTTTCCTATTTTTATTTATTTTCTTGTTTTCTTGTGAGTTTTCTAACCGCTGACAAGTCGTTTGTAGGTCCCCAAGTTCCTACGAATCCAACGACTCCAGCCAAGCCTCAATCGGACCACTGAGCAGAAAGCCGGGTATCCGCGGGTCTTTGGCTCGATTTTTCAGGCTGCATCCATCGAGGAACGAGAGGTCCCTTCGCTGCGATATTCACTGGTCACTTCAGACGTTGTTAGGTATACCCCCCTCTACCTCCAATAATTATATAGTAGAAGAACTTGCCCTAACCGAGGCTTCTCAGTCCTGGCAATCTTTGTTTGTTACTTTTCTAGGTTCTAATCTGCATGCTTGACTTCAAAAATTCATACATAATTCCCTACAACTTATTTTGATATGAAATCAGGGATTTAATCACTCAACTCAACATATAAAACACACAAAAATAATTGCATGCATATTAGTCCTGAGAGCCCCTCATCCTGACCCATACTATAATCCTGAACCTAGGAGGGCCCCAAACCTTGATCCATACCGTAAGGTTGAACCTAGGAGAGCCCCTCATCTTGACACATACTATAATCCTGAACCTAGGAGAGCCCCTCATCCTGATGCATACTATAATCTTGAACCTAGGAGGGCACAGACTAGATCCAAACCTGAGCCATCTTTAACCTATATACCCATAACCTATAGATCTTATGACTCCAAATCCTATGACTCTAGAACCTATGAGCCCATATCCCATGAGCACAGTAGACCCAAGACCTATAGAGCTGAACCTAAATCCTATGACCCCAGATCCTATAATTCCATGACCCATAGATCTGCACCCTTGTCCTATGAGCCCAGAGAGCCCATAACCTCTATGTATCAATCTAGTACTAGTCAGGTTTCCCTTAGTCAACTTGAACCCCATAGGATTAGTAACCCTAAATATGAGCCCAGTAGTGAGCCACTACCCCTTAGGCAACCTGAACCTACTACGATTGAGTCCTTTGCATCATTTTGTTAGGAGTCTGCATGTGCCTAGCATGTTCACCACCCACACTAATTTTAAAACAACTGGCTAATTTTCAAAGAAGGGTCAAAGAATTTGATGTAGTGGATTCTATCTTGGTTAGGCTTAGGTCTAAAAGAAGCTTCATGCTCACAGAGCCGGACCTTTTAAAGTAGTAGAGAAGGTTGGAAATGCCTAGGTATTAGACTTGCCTTCGAATTTGGGCATTAGTTCTACCTTCAATATTACAGACCTGGGTGAGTACAGGGACCCGGCAGCGATACCTAGTGAGGCTTTTGGACCTATCCCTCCTGTTGAGAGTGATCCTTACCCAGAGTGTCCACCAATTAATTATCCTGAGAGAGGAGAACGGATCGAGCGTATCCTGGACGATCAAGCCATTACGACTCGGGGCCACGATTATCAACGCTTCCTAGTCCGATGGTAAGGCCGGCTAGAGACGGACGATTCATGAATTTCTTGAGAGGACTTGCAGTGCCTCAACCAAGGCCTCCTCGAGAGATGTGTGATCTAGCTTGATCTTCACTCGATAGGGTCGAGTTTCCACCCACCCCAAGAGAATTGGTGGAGATACTAGAGGCACCAGAATAAGATAGAGGCTTTTCAACCCTTTGTGGATTGATCAATAATTTATGAGTCCTTCTGTAATAAGGGCTTAGCCCATCTAAGTCCATTTTAGTTGTTATTTGAGTCTTTTGAGTTGTTATTTCTATTATGTACTAGTCAGCTCATGTTGAGTTAGTTCAGTCCAATGCTAGTCAGCTGATGTTGAGCTAATTTTATTTTTTTGAGTCTTGTCCAAGTACACTGAAAACTCAAGACTACATCATACAAGTGAAGACCAAGTCCAACCAGATTGAAGACATGAAAGTTTAGCCCAAGACCAACCCAGCTTGACGATTTGAAGACTTCAGGAAGAAAATCAGAAATCATAATTCCTTGCAGATGCCCAGATTCCCTTCTAGATGCCAAAGTATATTCATAGACTAGGGCATCCATGATTCCAGAGGTCCATCTGCATCCTAGCCCAAAGAAATCATGCCCAGGCACTAAGCCCAAGCCCTTAAGAAGCAAGATACTAGAGAATATTCTTGCTACCTGGCTACCAGGCCACCCCAGCTTCCAGAGGCCAAAGCCTATGAGCCCGAGCCCCTTTGGGCTGGCCCCTTGCTTCTCCTAGAAGCCCAACATGCCCCCCTAGACATCCTTGGAGTGTTGACAAAGTCAAGAGAATTTTTAGGTATTTTTTTACCTAATGTTTCCTTATTTCTTAGCTAGGGTTTGAGAGGGAAAAGGATTCTTATGTAATGTTTAATGTACCCTTACTTGGGGCCCAAGACTAAGGGTCTATTTAAAGGACCATAGTCTCTTGTATGAGGATAGATTTTGATATATGAAATAAACCTTGAGTTCTTCTATTGCTTTGAGTGTTACCTTGCTATGTGCATAAAGGGGTGTGAGAGTTTTCTTCTTCCCGGTGCTGCAACCATCTTCTTGCCGCCTACCAACCTTCCAGAACCCTGGCCGCCCACTTCAAAAGACACCTTTTCTTTGCTATTTTTCTTTATTTCTTAGTTTCCTTGTGAGTTTTCTAACCCCTGACAGGTCGTTTGCAGGTCCCCGAGTTCCAATGAATCCAACGACTCTAGCCAAGCCTCAATCGAATCACCGAGCAAAAAACCGGGTATCCACGGGTCTTTGGCTCGATTTTCCAGGATGCATCCATCGAGGAATGAGAGATCCCTTCACTGCAATCTTCACTGGGTGCTTCAGAAATTGTCAGGTACATCCCCTCTACCTCCAGTAATTATATTGTAGGAGAACTTGCCCTAACCGAGGCTTCTCAGCCCCGACGATCCTTCTTTGTTACTTTTCTAGGTTCTAATCTGCATGCTTGACATCAAAAATTCATCCATAATTCCCTACAACTTATTTTGATCTGAAATTCAGGATTTAATCACTCAACTCAATATATAAAATACACATAAATAATTTCATGCATATTAGTCCCGCATCAGATATGTTTAGAAGTTCTATTTAGACAAGGAGTTTAACTCATTCAAATCCTATCCAATTTAAATTAAAATCAATTCAAATAAATTCTAAAATTTACCTAAACCTATACGAATTCAAAAGTGACTGAGAAAAGGCATCAAAACAATTTTTTTATAAAAAAAATTTATGAAATAAATTAGAAATTCGTAGACAACAAGGGGGTATATTATCTAGTTTTTACTCAATCAAACTAGATACAAAATAATATTAAAACTCGTTTTAAAAATTATTTGACTTAATCCCAATTAAAATGAATAATATGGAGGATGTTAATCATATTTTAGCATTGAGATTTTTCACACAAAATTTGTTTTTGCTTGGAGAACAAGGTGGCGCAAGGGGAAAACTAGTTTCTTTGGTTTGACTTGGTCAATTTCAATTTAATTTGGTTTAACCTATTAAAATAGATTGAACCTAATCTAATAAGGCTCCAATTAGAATTAATTAATTAAAAAATTAATCAAGTCTAAATTTAAATTAAATTAAGATTAAAATTTGTTTGTGATTTGGTCATTGAATGACCTAATCGAGTGAAATCTAATTGAAAAAAATTCAAATAGATTTGACCAAATCTTTGCACTTAATAAATTAACCCAATACATAGTCCAATTGCTAATTAATCCTTCTAATATTAATTAATATTTAATTGATTATTTGTTTATAACTTTTATATAAGGAAAATTATCGATTATATTTATAATTATGCCACTGGATGATTCTTAATCATGAATCAGCCATCATGATTAATCGAAAACTTCTATTATATGTGATCGTAGGTTCAAACCCTAAGCCAATAGCTCAAAAATTATTTCCTGAATAAATTGATGCGACCATCTAGCATTGGTGCATAACATTTGGATCAGTCAAATGAGGGCAAAGCAATGCTCAAGAACCTAAGCTATGGTTACCATATAATTCATCCCTTTCACCTAATGCTTAGGATGAATTCAGAGTCAAGTGCCAACTCCAAATAAGTGCTTCCAAATGTGTCTCAATATGTTCAATCCTATGACTCCTCACCAGGATTACCCAGGCCTAGGTTTTGCTAAATTAAAATGCTATCGAGCATGTACTCTAGCAACTTGAAATGGTCAATCCCTTCAGGACTAAACATTGACCTTCCATCATTATATTAGAAATTCAAGTAGTCTGGTACCAAGTATAATGAGTTGCTTTGCAAGTTATCATGATAGTCTTGGTCGGAGGGACATTATACCTATACCCTTTCTATGAGATACTTTTGACAGCAAAGTACTTTACAGAGTTGGTCACTATTCAGTAAGATGTACTCTTACACTCACCTGCATGCCATAACATTCTCTCCACAGTCCTTGGTTAAGAGGATAACCAACCTATATAGCATATAATAATCTATTCTTGATAAATATTGTCATCCTAGGTAACAACATATCATTTGGTTATGAACTAATTTAAGTACCCGTTAATAAATCTTTCTTTATTGAATTAATGTAGTTCTAAGAACATCAATACATTAAAATTCATAGGAAGATACAAATAATACTGAGCTAAAAAAAATAATATTTATTTTATTAATAATTTATATATTTACAAGATAGCTCAATGGTCTAGAATCTAGAAGATTGGCTTTAGGACACTTTTCCCAATAACTCCCACTTGGACTAGTGCCAATCAGAATAGTATTGTATGCCCATCTTCCACTCGTGATTGTTGAACTCTTTGATCTTGAGGGCTTTAGTAAATGGATCAGCCAGGTTCTCCTTCCCATCAATCTTCTACTTGTTGACGTCACCTCATTCCACAATCTCTTGGCAAGGTGGTAGCGATTTAGAACATGTTTAGTCTTCGAATGTGCCTTCAATTCCTTCGCTTGAGCAATGGCTCTAGTACTAACATAATGTAGAACAACTGGACCATGAATAAGGGGTGCCACTCCAAGCTCATTGATGAACTTCTACAACTATATAGCTTACTTTGCAACATTAGATGCCACAAGGTACTCCACCTCATATATAGAATTAGACATAGTATGCTACTCAAGATTTTTCTAGCAAATAGCTCTATTAATAGTAAAGATATAACTTGATATACTTTTGCTATCATTCCAATCTGACTAAAAACTTGAGTTAGTATAGCCAACTAGTTTCAAGTCAGAATCTCCATAAACCAACCATTGGTCCTTAGTATTTCTCAAATACTTAAGGATAGTTTTTACGACCTAATAATTCTTACCAACATTAGATTGGTATCTATACAGTACTCCTAGTGAGTATACTACATCTAGTCATGGCATACATAATAGATCCCATTGCTGAGGCATATGGAATCCTACTCATATGCTTTCTCTCTTAAGAAGTTATCGGACAATCCTTTTTAGATAGAGTAATTTCATGTCTTATTAAAAGATAGCCTTTCTTGGAATGTATCATATTGAACTACTTCAGCACAATATTAATATACATCAACTAGGACAACCCTAGCAACCTTTTAGATCTATCCCTATAGATCTTCATCCTAAGAATGTTGATTATTTCTCCAAGGTCCTTCATGGAGAATTAGGATGACAGCCAAACCTTTATTTCCTATATTGCAAGAATGTCATTCCTGATTAAGAGAATGTCATCCATATACAAAAGAAGAAACACAATTACTGAACTATTAGCATATTTATATATGCAAGTGATGCGGGATGCTAGATGGAATTTTAAACTTAGAACCTAGAAAACTAAAATGAGCAATGATTCTACCACATATCAGCAAGATTCATGCATAAGATGGAGCAAATAAATTAAATGTAAGAGACTACAAGATGATAGTTATATTACCCGCAATGTAGCTTCCATTCAATCAAAAGTAGAAAAGACCTAATGGTTGAGAAACCATTCTAACTAGGACATGTATAATCAAATAATCAAACCTAAGAGTCAAGGAAGGGTTCTTTTACCAACATTGAGCTCTCACACTTTTGGTGGTGGTTTAATTTCCGCACTCCAAGGATTAGTAGTTGGACTTGAAGACTATCACTCCTTGGATGGAAGACTCTTAATGTAGATGGTTCCAAAGCAAAGAAAACCTCCTCTTTAGCTTGAGATCAAGGATGATCCTACAATGGAGGGCATTACTGGGCATGGAAGGATGAGAGAAAAAGGAAAGTAGAAATCTAGAAGGAGGATAAATGATTGTTGGCACCTTGGATGAAGAGGTTGGTGACTTGGATGAGGCGGTTGTCATCTTGGATGAAGATGGATGGTTGGGCCTCACAACCTCTCCCTCACGGAGTGTCAAATGCAACAAGCAAAAGGAAGAAGAAAAAGAGCTTTAATTCATTCATCATAATGCCTTGATTATAAGACGGTTAGGGGTATTTATAGACTTTCCTTGCCCTTACAAATTCAAATTACAAGCTTAAAGAGTGGAGTAAAGAGTGGAGGGGTAAGTGGGATTCATGCATGAAGAGTGGAGATATAAGAGGAGCATTCAAACTTAAATTCAAATCTAAATTTGCGCACACAAATGGAGTGATGTGGCTTGGGAGGTTAGTTGTCATCCTATCTTGGCATGGAGGAGGTGAGGTGGCTTCCATCTTGGTACGGTGATGTGGCATTCTAACTTGGCATGGTGGTTGAAGTGGTTTTCTCTATCCAATCTCCAAGCTTCATGGCCTTGATCTTGCTTAATTTTGAACCTAACTTGAATCCAACCTGCCTAATTGAACTCACTCAAGCAAATTGAACCTAACTTAGGCAAATTAGATGACTAAATTGAAATTAATGTTGACTGGACTTTAATTACAAGACTCATGGACTCATGCTGAAATTAAAGGACTCATGGAATCATGCTAAAAGTAACACAAAGTTGAAACCAAAATCAGAGTTTGGTTTATTCACTTGCAATCCATAAGGAGCTTTGGTTGATCTTGTTTGCTTGAAGTCTCTTACGAACTCTGGTGCCCGCACCAATTCTCTCGGGGTGGGAAGGACTGACCTTATCGAGTATGGGTCAACTTGACTTTGGTAGTATTCTAGTAAGTCAGGGTTGATCCTTCGTAGATCCTCTCGAGTGATCCATGAGTTTTCAGATTCTGGTCGACCTTGCCAACGAACCAAATATCATTGATAGTCTTTGTTTTGGGTAGTGATAGTCTTGTCATCCATAATTCACTCAATCCTATCTAGCCATTCTGGTAATGTAGCTGGTGCACACTCGGGGATATGCTCACTCTTAAAAATGTGATGAAGTCCAAAAGGCTCACTAGGTATCATTGTTGGTTCCTTATACTTTACTAGGTTTGAAATATTGAAAGTTGAACTGATACTTAAGTTAGATGGTAACTGAAGCACATAGTCATTAGGTCCAATTTTCTTTATTACATTGAAAGGATATGCACCATGGGCATATAACTTTTTCATGGTTCTGGGTGGAAACTGTTCAGGTCTAAGCCTAATTATCACATAGTCTCCTTCATAAAATTCTTTAACTATCTTACAGGAATTAGCCATATGCTTGTAAGTTTCATTGTTTAAATTAATTTTCTTAATAATCTCTTTGTGCAATTCTCTAACATGCTGTGCATATGACTTTGCAGACTCAGAAACTCATGCTTGCATGTGTAAAAAAACAAGGTCTATGGGCTTTCTTAGTTTGTAACCATGGACAATCTCAAATGGACTTTTCCTAGTGGACCTATTGATTGAGCTATTGTAGGCAAATTCAGCATGTGGTAACAAAAGATCCCAATTTCTAAAACTCTCACCAACTAGATATCTCAACAAGTTTCCAAGACTCCTATTCACCACTTCTATTTGGCCATCAGTTTGTGGGTGGTATGTGGTAGAAAACTTTAGTTTGGTTCCTAACACGTGCCATAGGGTTTTCCAAAAATAACTAGTGAATCCGATATCCCTATCAAACAAATGGTTTTAGGCAAACCAGGGCAGAGTCAGACCAGAGTGAGCAAAGCCATGAGCCGGACCCCATTGCTAGACTCAAGTGAGATGCCAGGATGATGACAGGCTGAAGCGCGGTCATGCACGGACGTGCTCGGGTGGAGACGGACTAAGGCGGGCATTCCTGGGCATCCACGGAGCTAGCTGAGGTGCCTCTCTTCTCCGACTATGGTGACACGTGACCCGGGGCGTGACTCCACACTATACTAGGGCGGAGCTATGCTGCTCCCTGAATGTGCGGAGCTAGAGAGCTTCATTCTGGATATAGTGACTTGGAGCAGGAAGAGTTGGAGGGCTCCTTTTTAGGGTCCGAAGCGAACACAGAGCAGGTGGACTGGGCGTGAAGTGGGTAGAGCCATCTTGGGGCTGGACTCCATGCATGGAGACGTGGGCGGAGCTGGCTTATGCGCCACTCCTGGCTAGAGCCAGGCTTGTCGAGGTGCCGGACTGGAGCTTGAGCCTACTATGGGCATGCTGGACTGGAGTATGGGTTTACTGCGGGCATGCTGGACTGGGGTGTGGGCCTTCCATGGGCATGTTGCTGATGGTACTAGACCAGAGTGTGGGCTTGCAACAGGCGAATGCGGGGCGAAGGTGCGACAGACCGACAGGGCACGGAGTGTGATGCTAGACAGTGTCGGACTGGCTGGGTGCTGAGCCGGTCTGGGATGCTCCCTATCGATGCAGATGCTTGGGTTGAGATGACCGATGCTGGGCCGGTCGGGGTGCATGATCATTGGAAGAGGACCCCTTCGCTCCTACCATCACCCCTCTCCCACTAGCTCACTTCGTGGGAGCTTGCATGGGAGAGCTCACTCATGAGAGCTTGCATGGGCATGCCTTCGACATGCCGGACTAGGGCGAGCAGAGCCGGACGGACTCCATGTGGGTGTCAACCCTGGCCATTAGATTTGCCAGACCGAGGTGTGCGGGTAGAGATACCATGAAGCTAGGCTCCATGCTTGGCTGAAGTGGGTTGGCCGAGGTGCCAACCTTGCCACTACTGTGGTTGGCCTCCATTAGAACAAGCAGACCCACTATCTTCTTTTGTGGGAGACTTGGGGATGCTGCATGAAGCACGTGCCATGTCAGCTAATGGGGATGATGTTTTGTCAGGGCCGAATGGATCTATCACTACCATAACAGTTGCTCCCACTGCTTGAGTCCAAAGCATTACTTCTAGTCATTTTGGATGAAGGGAGTAGCTTTATCCATTCGACTACATATTATAGCAGGCCTCGTACTGATTATAGGAAGTTAGTTGTTAGATGGAGCATAACTTATCGGAGGTCAACCGTGGGATTTTAAGAGCTTGCCTACATATCGACCAAAGGTTGGTTGGCCGAATGAGAGATGATGTTGCATGGTGATAATGCTAGAACTTTAGCCTAACTCCTCATTGGTCGGGTAGAAGGTGGTGCCACGGAGGAAATGGTCGGTGAGGTGCATGACTTGGGTGCGCACATAGATGACCGGGCACATGGTTAACATGGCAGAGCTCACAGTACTCCTCAAGGCTTTTGATGAAGGCGTAAAAGCTGCTGGAAGGTTCGAGAAGCAGGGGCTTGGTCATGACCACAAGCTCGACCTTAGTGGAGCCATCCCGGCGAAAGAACTCAAGGAGCGGGAGTTTGACTTTGGCAAAATGCTCGACCTCAAGGGAGCCATCCTGGAAGAGGAACCCAAGAAGAAGTGGTTCGACTTTGGCCAAAGGCTCGACCTTGGGGGAAACATCCTGGTGGAGGAACCCAAGGAGCGGGAGTTCGACTTCGGCCAAAGGCTTGACCTTGAGGGAGCCATCCTGGCGGAGGAACCCAAGAAGCAGTGGTTCGACTTTGGCCAAAGGCTCGACCTCGGGGGAAACATCCTGGTGGAGGAACCCAAGGAGCGGGAGTTCGACTTCGGCCAAAGGCTTGACCTCGAGGGAGCCATCCTAGTGGAGGAACCCAAGGAGCGGGAGTTCGACTTTGGCCAAAGGCTCGACCTTGGGAGAGCCATCCTGATAGAGGAACTCAAGGAGCAGGGGTTCGACTTTGACCAAAGGCTCAACCTTGGGGGAGCCATCCTGGTGGAAGAACCTAAGGAGCGGGAGTTCGACTTCGACTAAAGGCTCGACCTCGAGGGAACCATCCTGGTGGAGGAATTCAAGGAGCAGTATAGTGATGCACTTATGAGCTTTGTACCATCCAACGCCTATATTGCATGGAATAACTGGATCACTGTTTGCATCATATTTGCATGGAGTGAAGGATGAAATCCCACTCCATAGTCTTGCATGGTGTGCATGAGGTGACGGGGCCTTCCCTGCTTCCATCTTTTGGGAATCGCACCTCGTTCGTTGCCTTCCCCGGCCATGGTGGGGGTTGGTATCCTTCATTTTAGATGGAAGTTTGACCTTAGTAGGGAGCTTGATCTTAGATAAGAGCTTGACTTCTATGAAGAGCTTAGCCTCAGTGAGAAGCTTGACTTCAGCTTAACTTTATTAAGGAGCCTGACTTCAGCTCGGCTTGAATGCAGAGCTTTGTTAAGGAGCTTGAATTTAGCTCGACTTTATTGAGGAGCCTGACTTCAGCTCGGCTTGAATGCAGAGCTTCATTAAAGAGCTTGACTTCAGCTCTTGGCTTGAATGCAAAGCTTCGAAAGCTTCCTAGCTTTGGTGCGGGGCGCTGAGGCTCCTGGCTTGAGTGCGAGGCTTCGAAAGTTTCCTTGCTCGAATGCGGGGAGCTAAGGCTCCCGGCTTGAGTGTGGTGCTTCTAAGGTTTTTTGACTCGAGTGCAGGGTGCTGAGGCTCCTAGCCTGAGTGCGGGGCTTTAAAAGTTTCTCGACTTGAATGCGGGGTGCTAAGGCTCTCGACTTAAGTGCGAGGCTTTAGAAGTTTCTTGGCTTGATTGTGGGGTGCTAATGCTCCCGGCTTGGCACTTATCAAGAAACCTTGCGGGCAATGATAGACTCCAGTAGACAGTAGTGCTTGCCCTATGTGGTAGTACAAGAGCTTTTCCTATAGAACTGAAGCATAATTTTTCATATCGCAAGTATAGTGGGGAAAGGAGTTACCTGTTAAGCTCCGATCATATAAATAAATAAAAATATAAATCTTTCTTGAGAAGGCTAGAATTAAATTCGCCGGCCACCATCTTAGGATAGAACAAGACTCCATTGTATGGGAGGATGAGACTTCATTGCATGGGATGATGAGGCTCTATTGCAAGGGAGAAATGAGACCCTGTTGCATGGGAGCATGAGACTTCATTGCATGGGAGAGATGTGAAAGGGATATGCCCTACAAGCCAATCTATGTTGTATCTCCCAAACCATTGTAATTGACAATTTTCTAAATAAAGGCATTATTTTTCATCATACGTTGTTTTTTTTATTATATGATGAACCCCATAGATTAGGGCTATGATTTTAGGGTTATGATGAGATCATACCAGTGAGACCTAAAATCTTAAAACCTTAATCTAAAGTAATCCTAGTCAAAGGAACCCTGAGTAGGGGATCAGGGTTTTTCCGATAAGACTAGCACATCCCGGGTATATTGGAAAGGGTGACTGCTCTCACAGTCACTTGTGTATGACACTAATACTGGGATGTGGGTGCTCATTGGAGAATGAGTTCACTGATATGATCCAACTTGAGAACATCTAATGGAGTCTTAGCTACATGTCAATAGAAGGTTCTCATAGTGGGAGTGGTACAAGTAATCTTTTGACCTGAGACTGCCATAAGTACCTTATGTACATGAACCCATTCTTTGGTTCAATCCTAATCATGACACTGAGACATGCACAGGATTGATACTTGGAATGGTGAATTGGATATGAAGGTAATGAGTAGGTCAACAAGGAATTGATCACTCTTAGTAAGAGGAGATTGCATCCAGCTAGTCAACAATCGCATGATGATTCAGGGAATCTTTGATCAAAGTGAAGATATTAGAGATGGTTTCTAATATCAAGATAATCGAATCATCATTATAAGATTGAGCTAGAAATAAATATAATATTGGATTTGACATATATCCATATCCATAGTTATATTTTTGGTGTAGGCTGATCGAATGATTTAATTGTACGGTAACTCTCTACTGAAGGGTAATTTTGGTATTTCACCAGAATTTCCATATCTTCCGGGTAGACATGACACGTTGCTAGACGTCAATCTTGTCTTGTGGGTTGATCAAGTTCAAAGATCACATGTTAGGAAGAATCCTAATTGATCGAATCGGGTAAGCCCGGTTTGACCTAAATCGATTAAAAAGAGTTCTAATCGATTAGGTCAACTTGTATTCGAACCCACTGCTGCCTAGATGTGGAACCCAATGGGTCGCACACTTAAGAGGATTGATCAAGAGTTTAATTTGGAATTAAATCATCTTTGCAAGATAACACTCTAGCAGGTGTTGCAAACCCTAGCTTCTATTCGGATCAGATTCGAATTAGGGTTCCGGATTGGTTCAAATTGGGTTCTAATTGGACCTAATAGACCCTAATTAAGAAAACAGGAATATGGCTAACCCTATTGGCTAGCCATGTAGCTTGGCTAGCCTCCCCACCCGCCCCCTTTATTTTTCCACGCCAAATGCCAAGAGTCCATGCGCATATGGACTCTTGGCGCGCCATTTGAAAGAGTCCATGGCGCATGGACTCTTGGTGCGCCCCAAATATTTCTCCGATGATTTTATTTGGGGCGGCCTCCTTCTTAAGAAATTAGCGCACCATCTCTCCCCCCTTGGATGAGAATCCAATGGCTGATGGGATTTTGAGAAAGAAGGAATGCTCTAACTCCTCCCAGGCGCGCGAAATAACATCTCTTCGGAGATGAAAAGTCGCGACTTCCTTCCTTTTAAAACACCGCGGTTTTTCCTTTAAGAAAAGCCGTGGGATTTAATCTGGAAGGCCGTGAGATGGGAGGATTGGGCGTGAGAAATAGGGAATTGGCGTGAGACAAAGTGGAATGGGGTTTACGGAGAGTTGTGTTCTTTTGAGAAGACATCTCTCTGTAATCTATTTAAACAACAGAGGTCTCGGGTGTTTGAACTAATGAACGACAGAGTTTATTTATTGTCTTTTCTTTCCAGGAAACTGATTCCTCCTTAGCTTGTTTAGGACAAAGAGAATTTCCCTCTTACAGAGTTCTCTTCTCTGTTGAAACTCAAGTCCAAAACAAGAGATAGGAAGAATCTCTTGATCGGTAAAAGAAAGGAACTCCTACTCAGTTTCTATTTCCTTTACTTTAAGACATTAGTGTCTTAAATCCATCTCCTCCTTCAAGACAAGAGTTTTCTTCTTAGGACAAGGTCTTAAGAAAGGGAGAGGAAGAAGGAAGAAAGGAAGTAAGGAGCCCCTACCCTGAAGTTTTAGAGCCATAGTCCTCTTGAGTTCTAGGATAAGAATTCAAGTGAAGGAATTTTGTAGAAGCTTGCATCTTGATCAATCATCTTGTGGATCACCATTGGAGGGTGGACATTTGGACGCCTGGTGAAATCAAAAGAAGCATTCAACACCAAGTTCTGATTCTACATCAAAATTGGACTTAGCGTTAAAAGGTTGGTGCCCTAATTCTAACAATGTTAGTTTGTATGTTTTAATTATGAATAAGGAGATCTTGGCAAAGGGATTTTGGTGCCAATTTCATCATTTTTGAAATTACACTTCCGCTGTGCTGCACCGGAATCCCCAACAAGATGAGGCCCTGTTTCATGGGAGCTTGAGTATCCGTTGCATGGGAGAGATGAGGCCCCATTGCATGGGAGCATGAGACTCCATTGCATAGGAGAGATGAGACCCTGTTGCAAGAGAGCATGCGACTCAGATGAATGAGAGAGATGAGGCCTTGTTGCATGGGAGAGATGAGACTCTGTTCATGTGAGAGATGAGTTCTTGTTGCATGGGAGCATGAGACTCCATTACATGGGAGAGATGAGGCCCTATTGCAAGGGAGCATGAGAAACTGTTGCATGGGAGAGATTAGACCCTGTTGCATGGCAGCATGAGACTCAATTGCATGAGGGAGATGAGGCCCTATTGCATGGGAGAGATGAGACTTCGTTGCATGGGAGAGATGATGCCCTGTTGCATGGGAAGGGACAGGTGCCTGAAAAGATCACAAGCATGAATTTCTTCCTCCACTATAGTTAGACCATTTTTCCTTCTCTCCTTCTCTTCTTCTCTTCTTCTCTTCTTCTCTTCTCCTCCTCTTCTTCTTTTTTCTTCTCCTCCTTTTCTTTTCTTTTCTTTTTTTAATAGAGGTGCCATCGACATCCCCTTTTACGCTAGCTTCGGCACGTTCCTTATCTGATCTTGCCGAAGATCGGGGGTAGCACACTAGAACGTGGCATCTCCTGGAAGTGATTCCATCGCTTTGTCGAGGATGATGATGCCCCTCCATAGCTTGGGATCTTTTCTCAAGGCCACTCCTTGGAGCCCCGAGAGAGATGGGAGCTCTCATGCCCCCATCCTCGTGCCACCAATCTGCCCCCCAATGATCAAGGACAAAGGTGGCTACTATTGTCCCACCATGTTGAGCTTTGATCTGCCCCTATCTTGGCGCGCCAATCTATTGCCACCTAGATCACCATGGCCTGTAGCTCTTACATGGCCTAAGTAAGTGGACTCCCTGTCAGCATCACCAGGTTCACCGATTGGAGGCAATCAAGGGAAACAGGCCCTCTTCTACAGGACTTGGTGGAGTCACTGTGTTCGGAGGGGTCGTTGTAAGAATGAGATGGGCTTGGAAATGTGCTGGTCATCTTGTGGGCCTCTCTGATGGGGAGAAATCCTTTTCCCTGTCGCTCCTCATGAATGAAGACCTGCAAAAAGTCCCGGCCGGGGGTACCGGCGGGGATACTCTGATGCTCAAGTCAGTTGGAGGAACAACTGGAGTTGTGTTGAAAAATAATAGCCAGAGAGCCAATCAATGAGCGTGTGGTTGGTGCTCTTACCTTAGTCGAATGTTTCTCATACCTATCTATGAGATTGCTCCTGTCATTTAGAGAGGCATGCTCTCCTTGACGCAGGCTTGTGAGGCTAGGATAGGCTTGTGAGGCCATGATGGGGTGGTAAACCATCCTCTTCTGGGTGGTTCAGAAAGTTGGTGAAGGAGTGCAGTGCCTCGGGTGGGGCACTCCTTCCTGTTTAATGTTAACTGTGGCTTGGAAGGTTTTAATGTAGTCCTCCTTTGCAGGCGACCAACTATAGGACCCATGTGGATGGAGCTCCCTACGAAACATGCTGGGCCCATGTGGATGGGGCCGAACCGGGCAATGTTCCCAGCAGTCATGTCGGGCTAAGGTGCCGAAGTGCCGAACTGGCCAGGGCGCTGCTCCTGTGCAGCACACGGGCTGAGGAGAGTGTGCTTGAAGTGGGCAAAAGCATGTCATGGGTGAAGCCATCCTAGGGATGGACTCCATACAGGAGAGAATGTTGCACCGAATATGGCCAAAGTGGGTAGAGCCATCTTATGCACTGCCTCCCACAAACACCGAGGTGCCCCCCTAAGATGGACTAGTGAGGTCATGCTTCAGTCGGACTGAAGTGGGATCCCATGTTGGCTGAGAAGCTTCTAAGATGTCCGCCATAAGGGCCATGCACAAATGAGATGCTCTTGTTGAGTTGGGCATGTCAGCGTACTCCCATCGTGCCGGAGTGAGGCAGGCTGAGCCGATAGTGAAGTCAGGCCTGTGCTAGCAAGCCGGACTGAGGTGCAGGTCATGGAGTTGGGCTGAGACGTGGGCGTGCTACGAGTGGACACAGGGCAGTGCCAGACTAGAGTGAGCAAAGCAACGAGCGGGACCCCGGTGCTGGATCGAGCGAGATGCCAGGTCGATGCAGGGCTGGAGCGTAGACATGCATGGACATGCCCGAGCTGAGGCGGGTGTGCCCGGTCATCCATGAAGCTGGCTGAGGTGCCTTTCTTCTCTGGTTACTGCAACATGCGAGCCAAGACATAACTTCTTGCCGGACCGGGGTGGAGCCATGCTATTCCCTGCACGTCCGGAGCCTGAGAGCTTCATTTTGATCAAAGAGACTGGGAACAGGAAGAGCCAGAGGGCTCCTTCTTAGGGGCCGATGTGGATACGGATCTCTGGTTTGAGGCACGCGCAGCCGTGACGCGGGCAGAATGGATGGGCGGACTGGGCATGCCTTGAGCGGAGTCATCTTTGGGCTGGACTCCATGCATGGCAACGTGGGTGAAACTAGCTCGTGCACCACTCCCGGCCAGAGCCGGGCATGCTGAGGTGCCGGATGGGTCCGTGGGCCGGCCACAGGCATGCCTGACAAGAGTGCGGGCCTTTTTGTGGGCGAGCCGCCAGCGATGCTGGACCGGAGCATGGGCTTGCCACGGGTGAACATGAGACAGAGGAACACCGGACTGACTGGGGCATGAAGTGCCATGCTAGACTGTGGCGGACTAGTTAGGCACTGAGCCGGTCCGGGACACTCCCTGTCGACATGATGATCGGGTCAAGATGACTGGAGACGTGCCGGTCGGGGTGCGTGATCGTCAAAAGAGGACCCCTTCGCTCCTACAATCGCCCCTATCCCACTGGCTCACTTCATGGGAGCTTGCATGGGAGAGCTCACTCATGAGAGCTTGCATGGGCGTGCTTCCGACATGCCGGACTGGGGTAAGCGGAGCTGGATGGACTCTATGTGGGCGTCGAGCCTGGCCATGAAATTTGCAGGACCAAGGTGTGCGGGCTGAGCTGCCATGAATCTGGGCTCCATGCATGGCCGAAATGGGCTAGCCAAGGTGCTGACCTGGCCTCCGTAGGGGTCGGCATCCCATAGAACAATGGTGGGGACACCCAAAGCACCAGAATAAGACAGAGGCTTTTTAACCCTCTATGAATTGATCAATAATTTATGAGTCTATCTGTAATAAGGGCTTAGCCCATCTGAGTCCATTTTAGTTGTTATTTGAGTCTTTTGAGTTTCAGTTCTGTACTAGTCAGCTCATGTTGAGCTAGTTCAGTCTAGTGTTAGTAAGTTCATGTCGAGCTAATCTTATTTTTTTGAGTCCTATTCAACCATATTGAAGACTCAAGACCACATGATACAAGTGAAGACCAAGTCCAACTAGATTGAAGACATAGAAGTATAGCCCAAGTCCAACCCAGCTTGAAGATTTGAAGACCCCAGGAGGAAAATTCAGAAAACCCTGATTTCTTGCAGATGCCCTCCAGATGCCCAGATTCCCTTCCTGATTCCATAGGTCCACCTGCATCCTAGCCCAAAGAAATCAAACCCAGGAACCAAGCCCAATCCCCTAAGAAGCAAGATACTAGGGAATATTCTTGCTACCTGGCTACCAGGCCACCCCAGCTTCCAGAGGCCCAAACCCATGTGCCCAAGCCCCTTTGGGCCGGCCTCTTGCTGCTCCTAGAAGCCCAACACACCCCCCTAGGCATCCTTGGAGTGTTGACCAAGTCAAGAAAATCTTTAGGGATTTTTTGTACCTAATGTTTCCTTATTTTCTAGCTAGGGTTTGAGAGGGAAAAGGATTCTTATGTAAAGACTTATGTGCCCTTACTTGGAGCCCAAGGTTAAGGGTCTATTTAAAGGACCCTAGCCTCTTGTATGAATGGAGATTTTGATTTGAAATAACCCTTGAGTTCTTATATTATTTCTTGTGATTATCCTGCTGTGTGCATAAAGGGGTTTGAGAGTTCTTCTTCCTGGTGTTTGCAACCATCTTCCTGCCACCAACCATCCTTCCAGCTCCCTCCAAAACTTTCTTTCCTTTGCTATTTTTTCTTATTTTCTTGATCTCCTTTGAGTTTTCTAACCCCTGACAGGTCGTTTGTAGGTCCCCGAGTTTCTACGAATCCAACGACTCCAGCCAAGCCTCAATCGGATCACCGTGTAGAAAGCCTAGTATCCGCGGGTCTTTGGCTTGGTTTTCCAGACCGCTTCCATTGAGGAACGAGAGATCCCTTCACTGCAATCTTCACCGGGCACTTCAGACATTGTCAGGTACACCCTCTCTACCTCCAGTCTTTATATTGTCGGAGAACTTGCCCTAACCGAGGCTTCTCAGCCCCGGCGATCCTTCTTTAGTACTTTTCTAGATTCTAATCTTCATTCTTGGCTTCAAAAATTCATATAAAATTCTCTACATCTAATTTTGATCTGAATTTCAGGAATTAATCACCTAACCCCCCATATAAAATATACAAAAAGAATTGCATGCATATTAGTCCCGAATCATTTGGTATCAGAGCTTAGATTAGGGCTTATTTTCTGAAATTTTTTAGTCCGTATATGCTATGTTATTTTAATTATTTTTCCCTGATAAAAACTCTAAAAATTCTAAGATTCATTTTTCTGGATTTATCATAATTCACAGTTATTTTGAAAATTTTTGCAGTTTTTATTATGGCTTGTAAATTTTCTACAGGCCGAAATACAGCCTATAAATTTTTGGCTCTATTTTTTCAGCAAGACAAGTTTGGAAGTTTTAGGGTTTTGTTTAGCATCTTTTGCATATCTTTTAATTTTAGTATATTTCCAGCATATTAGGCCATGATTTGCAAGTTTTCATCTATTTAAAAAAAATCAAAAAAAAATACATATTCTCCAAAAATACCAAAAACATCTAAACCCTAATTTGCATCCTCATCTGCCTGCCATCATTACATAATTTACTTTTAAGGGCACTCTTGTTATCTCAGATGGGGGGAGGATTTGATCACCTCTCCTTAGTCCAAAACCACATCCCTTGCATTCGGTCCCAAGCCTTAACCTAAAATTATCTAGACTTAATTTGCTCTAGTGGGCTAGGGACACCAACTGGTCGGGTCCGGGCTACGTGTCAGATCATTGTGTCAAGATAACCTGTGTGTGCCTTGTGCTCAGTGTCTAGAATGGTGGTTTAGGGATTCAATCTCGAAGGGCTTCTGTGCTGGTCCACCTACCTGGCCAATCTCTGATTGGTGTCTAGGATTGGCAATCAGGGACCTAACACTCCCCTTACACCTGCCTGGCTGAGTACAGGGTTACTATAGGCTAGTTTGCCACTCTGATTGAGCATCTAGTTTGGACTCTAGGTCTAGTCAGCTGTAGTTGGTCTAATCAAGTCTTGCATGAGCACTAGATCAGGGGTTTCATATCACCCACCTCCTTCACAAATGTCTGAACCCATGGAAAATTTGCAAGCCCAAATAAAAGCACTCACTGAGCAACTAACCCAATCCATGGCCCAGTTAACTCAATCTAGTACCCAAACCAATAATAGAATTGACCATCTTGCCAATAGGTTTGACCAGTTAGAAGGCCATGTAGGGACCATACAAAGAACCCATGGGTCACAGTCTGATCCAGATCTTTAGTCCCCTCATCCTAGGAGGACCCCAAATCCTGATCTATACCATGAGGTCGAACTTAGGAGAGCCCCTCATCCTGACCCGTACTACAATCCTCAACCTAGGAGGACCCCAAACTCTGATCCCTACCGTGAGGTTGAACCTAGGAGAGCCCATCGTCATGACCCATACTATGATACTGAACCTAGGAGGACCCCAAACCCTGATCCATACCTTGAGGCTGAACCTAGGAGAGCCCATCGTCATGAACCAATCCCTAAAGTTAGTCCTAGAAGACCCAATCAGGATTTTATAGATCAGGAAGATAGATCCTATTTACCCTCTACCTACAAGCCTAGTATACCCACAACCTATAGATCTTATGGCTCCAAATCCTATGAATCCATAACCTATGAACCTAGATCCTATGAATCTAGATCCCATGATCATAGATCCTATGCACCCACACCCTATGAGCCTAGTAGACCCAACACCCAATATTCTGACCCATATAGGGAGTCCAACCCTAGGAGAACCCAATATTCTGACCCATATAGGGAGTCGAACCCTAGGAGAACCCAATATTCTGACCCATATAGGGAGTCCAACCCTAGGAGGACCCAATATCCTGACCCATATAGGGAGCCCAACCTTAGAAGGACCCCATACCATGATCCATCCTTAGAACCTGACCATAGGGCTGACCCAAAATCCTATGACCCCAGATCCTATAATCCCATGACCCATAGATCTGCACCCTTGTCCTATGAGCCCAGAGAACCCATAACCCCTAAGTATCAATCTAGTACTAGTCAGGCTTCCCTTAGTCAACTTGAACCCCATAGGATTAGCACCCCTAAATATGAGCCCAGTAGTGAGCCACTACCCCATAGGCAACCTGAACCTACTAGGATTAGTGTCCATAATCAGAAACCAGGACCTAGCCAATTTTTCCCTAGCCGACCTTCTCTAACCATTCCTGAGATTGACAAGGCTTATATTAACGCAGAAGTGTATGAAGCTGATGCAAACTTAGTGGATGAGTATGAGGGAGAAGAGGAGACACCTTTAGATGACCTAGAATTAGCTGACCCAATAGATACCCAGGTAGAAGCCAACCTAGAGGTAGTTGACCTTAACCACATCCAACCTAAAGCTATAGTGGAAGAACAAATAGAGAAAGAGAACCTAGGTACTGCTACTAGAGCCTTACCTGAGGAAACCATAGAGGATAGCCAAATTATAGAGACTAGTCCTAAAATACAAGAACCAGAAGAATTTGTTAAGGACTTTATCTCTTTGAATCATTAACCTCAGGATGAGCCTCCTCCTATAGTTTCTATTAAGGACCTCTTCCCTGAGATTAGTAACCCATCCTTCCATTATGCAAACCCCATAGATATATCGCAACCACGTAAGGTAAGCCTCATTAGTCTAGGATTAGTCCCTGACATGCCTTCTTTTATCGAACTTTATCCAACTAACCTTGAACCTTTCTCCCTACCGTACCAAACTACTTATGAACCCACTTCCTATTTTCTACCCTTTCCTGACACCTCCAGCATTTCTAGGATTATTAGATTGCATTTAACTGAGATTAGCATACTGCATGCATTCATCATGCATGTTAGGTTTGCATCTTACTTCTGGCATACTCTTTGGAATTTGCTCGGAGTTCACTGTAAATTTTCACGTGCATGTCAAGCTAGGATCAAAGTCAAGTCTATTAGGTTTAGATCCAAAGAGTTCAATAAGATTTCCTTCTATAGGAATGCACAGTCAAGTCTGTTAGGTATTAGTATGAGTCCTTTGAATCATTCGTTAGGAGTCTGCATGTGCCCAGCATGTTCATCACCTACACTAATTTTAAACAAACTAGCTAATTCCCGAAAATGGATCAAAGAATTTGATGTAGTGGATTCTATCTTGGTTAGGCATAGGCCTAAAAGAAGCTTCATGCTCGCAGAGCCGGACCTTTTAAAGTGTTAAAGAAGGTTGGATCAAATGCCAATGTGTTAGAATTGTCTTCGGATTTGGGCATTAGTTCTACCTTCAATATTATAGACCTGGTTGAGTACAGGGAACCGGTAGCGATACCTAGTGAGGCTTTTGAACATATTCCTTTTCATTATGAGTGACCATAACCCAGAGTGTCCACTAATAAATTTGGCCTGAGGGAGGAGAACGGATCGAGCGTATCCTGGATGATCAAGCCATTATGACTCGGGGCCACGGTTATCAACGCTTCTTGGTCTGATGGCAAGGCCGGCCAGAGTCAGACGATTCATGGATTTCTCGAGAGGACTTGCAGCACCTCAACCTAGACCTCCTCGAGAGATATGTGAGCCAGCTTGATCTTCACTCGACAGGGTCGAGTTCCTCCCACCCCGGGAGAATTGGTGGGGACACCCGAAGCACCAGAATAAGACAGAGGCTTTTTAACCCTCTGTGAATTGATCAATAATTTATGAGTCCATCTGTAATAAGGGCTTAGCCCATCTGAGTCCATTTTAGTTGTTATTTGAGTCTTTTGAGTTTCAGTTCTGTACTAGTCAGCTCATGTTGAGCTAGTTCAGTCCAGTGTTAGTCAGCTCATGTCGAGCTAATCTTATTTTTTTGAGTCCTATTCAACCATATTGAAGATTCAAGACCACATCATACAAGTGAAGACCAAGTCCAACTTGATTGAAGACATGGAAGTATAGCCCAAGTCCAACTCAGCTTGAAGATTTGAAGACCCCTGGAGGAAAATTAAGAAAACCCTGATTTCTTGCAGATGCCCTCCATTCCCTTCCAGATGCCAAAGTATATTCATAGATAAGGGCATCCATGATTCCAGAGGTCCATCTGCATCCTAGACCAAAGAAATCAAGCCCAGGCGCCAAGCCCAAGCCCCTAGGAAGCAAGATACTAGGGAATATTCCTGCTACCTGGCTACCAGGCCACCCCAGCTTCCAGAGGCACAAACCCATGTGCCCAAGCCCCTTTGGGCTGGCCTCTTGCTACTCCTAGAAGCCCAACATGCCCCCCTAGGCATCCTTGGAGTGTTGGCCAAGTCAAGAGATTTTTTAGGGATTTTTTCTACATAATGTTTTCTTATTTCTAGCTAGGATTTGAGAGGGAAAAGGATTCTTATGTAAAGACTTATGTGCCCTTACTTGGAGCCCAAGGTTAAGGGTCTATTTAAAGGACCCTAGCCTCTTGTATGAAGGGAGATTTTGATATGAAATAAACCTTGAGTTCTTATATTATTTTGTGTGATTACCCTGCTGTGTGCATAAAGGGGTTTGAGAGTTCTTCTTCCCGGTGTTTGCAACCATCTTCTTACCGCCAACCATCCTTCCAGTTCCCTCCAAAACTTTCTTCCCTTTGCTATTTTCATTTATTTTCTTGATCTCCTTTGAATTCTCTAACCCCTGACAGGTCGTTTGCAGGTCCCCGAGTTTCTACGAATCCAACGACTCCAGCCAAGCCTCAATCAGACCACCAAGCAGAAAGCCGGATATCCGCGGGTCTTTGGCTCGGTTTTCCAGGTCGCATCCATCGAGGAACGAGAGATTCCTTCACTGCGATAATCACCGGGCACTTCAGACATTGTCAGGTACACCCTCTCTACCTCCAGTCTTTATATTGTAGAAGAACTTGGCCTAACTGAGGCTTCTCAGCCCCGGCGATCGTTCTTTAGTACTTTTTGGTGGGGACATGCAAGATGAGAATGCAACTATGCAACCCTAAAGGAGATTAGCAAAGATTAACTTAGCAATTTCTTATTTGCATATGATTAGTTCAGCATATAGTATCAAAGGAGGTCTAATGAAGAGAACTCGAACGATCAAACGTAAACCTAATTAATAAGACTATCAAAATAACAAAGAAATAGGAATAAGATTCGAACCACACAAGTTAAGCTAGGCAAATTTAATATTTCAGACCTAATTGATACTAGAACATACCTAGCATTAATCTTTCAAGTAGATCAAGATCACTCATGAAGAGACCTCCCAAATGACAAGACCATACTACAAATTGAGGGCCCTTCTTGTTTTCTGGATTATGGCAAGTAATTCCTTCCTCTTGAGTTCGGAATCCCGGAGAACCCTACAACAAAGAAACCTCGAGATTAGGAACTTGGTAAAATACGTTAGTCATGAAATGGAGAAACTAAAGAAGAGTCGAGGAAGCATTGTTGAAGAATAATCTTGGCGCCATGGTAGATCACTTGAAATGGATTAGGCTGGCCTCCTTGTAATGGTCTTCTTGATCAACCTTGAATATTGAAGAGCTAGCTTGAGATTGGAGAAGAAGGAGAGTGTCTTAGGCGTTGGAGATGGAGGAGGAGAAAGTAGGGTTGGCGTGGGATAGGGAGAGGAATTTAGAACTACCACTTAGGCACATAGAACTCACATAGAAGAAAAAATTTTTATTTTTTCTTTTCCATCCTTCCTTTACAAGAAGACTAAGAGTCTTTTATAGACTATTAAGCCATTTTGAATTCAAACTACACCAAATATCATGGAGAAAAATTTGTGGAGAAAAATATGGGGCATCCCATGAGTAGTGGAGGAAGTTGTGGAGGAGGTTGTAGCCAATTCAAATTCAAATTCCCCTTTTCTTCTCTTGGGTGGCAACCTTGGATGGTGAGGTGGCATGTGTGATGTGGCAGCAACCTTGGATGGTGAGGTGGTATGTGTGATGTGGCAGCAACCTTGGATGATGAGGTGGCATGTGTCATGTGGCATGTGGTCCCTACTTGAGGTGGCTTTGGTCTTGCTTTGGAGTATAAGTTTTGAGTCTTCTTTAGTCTTCAAATGTGGTTTGGTTTGATTCTTCATGGAGGTTTGGTTTGATTCTTCATGGATTGGACTTGACTCATTTGGACCAAACTCTCAAATACAAGATTAATCAGGCTGGACTAGTCCCAACATAAAATTGAAATGGACTCGAATTACATAATTATTTGGACTCAAAATTAAAGAAAGAAAAAAATTACAGGACTTTCTTTTACTCATCCAACCATAAGGACTCGGATTTGACTTGAATTGGTTGGAGTCTCTTCCTGATTCTGGTGCCCACACCACTTTTCTAGGTTCTAATCTGCATGCTTGGCTTCAAAAATTCATATAAAATTCCCTACAACTAATTTTGATCTGAAATTTGGAAATTAATTACCTAACCCCACATATAAAATATACAAAAAGAATTGCATGCAAATTAGTCCCGCATCAAACAAGCTGACCCACTATCTTCTTTTGATGGGAAACTTGGTGATGCTACGCGAAGCACATGCCATGTCAGCCAACGGGGATGATGCTGTGTCAGGGCTGAATGGATCTGTCACTACTATAACATTGATCACCTGCAATCACTCAACAATGAAATACATAAATAAGGAAGCAACAAAGGAAGGGAAAAAAATGGAAGGAAAAGGATTAGAAGTGGTGGCTAGGGTTTTTTGTCGGCTGGATAGGTAGGATAATTAGGGCCTCATATCCTGTGATGTTCTGTAAAACAAAGGAAAGGGCCTCACAACCTGCGATGCACACAGCAAAGGAATAAAATTTGACATAGTGTCTTTATTGATGAATGAATAGTAATTATTTTTACAAGGGAGGGTTGATGGGGCATTTATAGACCCTCAACCAATAGTGTAAGAGATTCAAAGAGTAGACTTTTTCTTCCTTGGATTATAGCTCCTAGAATTTTAGTTTGGGTGGCCTGGACTCTTGCTTGTTGGACTGATCTGGACTCCATTCAAAGAGGGCAACAAACATGAACTTCTCATCCAAAGTGGGCATCAAGATGGAGATAGGGTGAGGTGGCTTGATGTATGGTCAAGATGCTTCATCACTTGGCCTTGGTTGCTAGACTCTGGAGTCTGGATGATGTGGGCTTCTACAGGTAAGTTGACTTTTCAGTTTGGATAGGAGAAGACTCAAGAGTTTTGGTGAAACTCTTGAGTTCTGGGAACTTAAGAAGCTAGCAACCTATTTTATTGAAATGCTTGAAGTAGAAACCCTTGGACTTCCAACACTTTGAATGAATAATTTAGCTTGAAACTCTTAGAAAGGTGGCATCAAGGAAGAAGCTAGCAAGCTTTGGTCGAATTCTCTTGTTTTACATGAATTAATTTGAGTGGAGGGTGCTAATTTGGAGAGTCCTTCACACATACACATCTTATAACTAAATCGTACCAATTTTGCTTTCATTTGGCCGACCAAAAATAAAAAAAACATGGCATGTGTGATGTCCAAATAAAAGTGACATGGCATGTGTTCTTGTCCCAAAATGAAATGGCATGACATGTCCAAACATGACATGTGTTGATATCCCCTGATGATGTGGCAGGTGTTGTCCAATTTTCTTGAAAAGGTGGTGCCAAAAATAAACTGACTTGGGCTAGCACATGGAGTCACATGGTTTGTCTTGGGCTACCACATGGGATCTTCAATTGGGTGCATATGAAGTCACATGGATCTTCAATTGGATCCCACTAGTATCATAGGTCTTAATAACTAAATTAACTAATAATTACAGGACTCAAAATCAAACCTACCAAATAACTAAGCCCCACTTGATCAATTAATTAAAAGGCATAAGCTCACGCAACAAAAAAAAATAATAAATTTGGTAAACAGGGTTTGGCCCAATAGGGCTTGGCATAACTGATAAATGGGGTTTTGATATATTTGCACCGAGGAGGCGGATCGTACAAGGCGAGAGCTCGACGGGAAGCCACTAAGGGAGCTGGTACCCACTGATGCTCCTGGAGCACGAAGACCAGGACCACCAGCTCAGAGCTCCTGAACGGGACCAAGGCCAAGAAGCACTCCCATCTCTGAGGTGAATTTCACCCCCCTCCTCGCCCCGAGAATGAAGATTCTCATGGAGATCAAGGGCGAGACTTATCTTAGGTGCCCACCGCCATTGAAGCCATCCTCCAGCCGTGACAAGATGAAATATTATCATTTCCACCGTGACCACGGCCACGACACCGAGGAGTGCCACAATCTCAAATGGGAGATCGAAGAGCTCATCAAGAGGGGCTACCTCGAAAGAGATGTGGGTGGCAGATCTCAACCAGAACCCAGGTGCTCGTCGCCCTCCCACCAGTGCCGGCGGTTGATAATCGTCTTACCGAGAAGCCGGTGGGGATGATATGCTGGGGAGCCGAGCGCACTCCCAAGAGGGCCTATGGGGCAGGGCATCCCGAGGTTGTACTCTCCTTTATGAGGGAAAGGGAAGATGGAGAGAGAAATGTAAATAATGATGTTATGGTCATCGAGATGATGATCATAAAGCATCCTGTAAAATGCATCATGGTAGATCGTGGAAGCACCATGGATGTGCTTTTCTATGATGCCTTCTCCAGGATGAATCTTTTTCCTGATCAGCTCAAGCCTGTGCCTACCCCCCCTTGTTGGTTTCACGGGAGACTCCGTAAGGGAGGAGGGAGAAATCACTCTCCCAGCCACTATCAGGACCCCACCTCGATAGAGTACCATCATGTTGACGTTCACGGTTGTTAGGCTTCCCTTGCCTAACAACGTGATTTTGGGCCGACCTGGGCTCAATCTCCTCGATGTTGTCGTCTCTACTAACAGATTGCTTATACAATTCCCAACCCCTTATGATGTGGGGGACATGAGGGGTATACCCCAGCCAGTGTAGCAATGCCTCCAAACCCTCCTCAGGGCCCGGGCGCCTGTGGAGGACTCTAAAGCAGACGAGTTTGACCAGAGGGTTCAAGACCCTAGGGGAGGCCCAATCGAGCGCCTGCTTCCTTACCAGCTCGGGGCCAACCAGACGAAGACCGTGCAGATCGGTGCCCAGCTGCACGAGGAGGAGAAGGCTTCGCTATTGGAATTCCTACGGGCGAATGCAGATGTGTTCGTTTGGACAGCGGCGGACAAGCCAGGTATTCTCTATGAAATCATCATCCACAAGCTCAACATCGATCCGAAGCACAGACCAGTTCGATAGAAGAAAAGAAGCTTCACCCCAGAATGGCAGGCGATCATCAACGAGGAGGTTATGAAACTTTTAGCTGTCGGCTTCGTCGAGAGATGCAATACCCGAGCTGGCTAGCGAACATGGTGATGGTGAAGAAGAACAATGGCAAGTGGAGGATCTGTGTAGACTACACCGACCTCAATAAGGCATGCTCAAAGGATTGCTTCCCTCTACCGAGAATAGATCAGTTGGTGGATGCCACCTCAGGGCACAGGCTGCTCTCCTTCATGGATGCATTCTCTGGGTACAATCAGATCCAGATGCACCCGAGGGATGAGGAGCATACTGCCTTTATTACCGACCGAGGTATGTACTGTTACATGATGATGCCCTTTGGCCTGAAGAATGTCGAAGCAACGTACCAAGATCTTGTCAACATGGTCTTCAAGGACCAGATTGGCCGGAACGTGCAAGTGTACATAGATGACATGCTCATCATGAGCAAGCCGAGCTCAGATGACATCGCCGACCTTGACAAAGCCTTTTGCAATCTTCAGAAGCACCAAATGTAGTTCAATCTAGCAAAATGCACTTTCGGGGTGGTGGCCGGAAGGATTCTTGGTTTTATGGTCACCTAGAGAGGCATCGAAGCAAACCCAAAGAAGGTTCAGGCGATCCTTGATATGGAGCACCCAACATCTAAGAAGCAAGTTCAACGTCTGACGGGGAGGGTCGCTACCTTAAGCTGGTTCATTTCAAGGTCGGCTGATAGCTGCCTCTCTTTCTTCAAGGCATTGTGCAAGATGCATGACTTTACCTGGACCGAAGAGTGGAAGACGACCTTTAAAGAGCTGAAGGAGTTTCTAGCCTTTCCACCTCTGCTACCCAGACTGGAGGAAGGGGAAGAGCTCCTACTCTACCTGGCGGTTACACCCAAGGTCGTCAGCTTGGTCCTTGTTCGCATAGGTCAGGACAGATCTCAAAAGCCGGTGTACTACACCAGCAAAATCCTCCATGACATGGAGATCAGGTATACTCTTTCCGAGAAACTCATTTTTGCAATAATCATGACTGCTAAGCACCTCAGGCCCTACTTCCAAGCGCATCCCATTGCGGTTGTGACCGATCAACCGCTGAGGACCATGCTAAGTCACCCCGAGACTTTCGGGAGACTGGCTAAATGGTCCCTGATGTTTAGTGAGTTCGACATCGCATACCGGCCAAGGTCATCGCAGAAGGCCCAAGTCCTAGCCGACTTCGTGGTCAAATGTATAGGGCCCCTCGAGGAGCCAGGGTGGACGACCACGGAGAACCAAGCTGAGCCCAAACCATAAGAGGACCCATGGATCCTCCTCATGGATGATGCCTCCAACTCTGGCAGAAGCGGAGCGGGCCTCATCCTTGCCAATTTCGATAGAGTAGTGACAGAATGCGCTCTCCGCTTCAAGTTCACTGCCACGAACAACCAGACGGAGTACAAAGCACTCCTCGCAGGCCTAAAGATGTCCCACGAGCTAGGCGTATAGAGCCTCAAGGTTTTTACCGACTCCCAACTAGTTGCTGGACAAGTCTCCAGAGAGTACGAGGTCCGAGATCCCCAGATGGTGAAGTACCTGGAGAAGGTTTGTTTGAACATGGCAAGCTTCCGTTACTTCCGCATTTTCCACATCCCTCGCAGAGAAAATGCTCGCACGGATGCACTGTCGAGGCTTGTAACCCTACCGGACTCATCCCTGGGGCGCACCTACATCGAGTATCTCGAGAATCCAAGCTATGAGAGCCTAGAAGAGGTGCAACAAGTAGCCCACGAGCTGAGCTGGATGGATAAGTACATCCAGTACATCCAGGACGGCCTCCAACCAGAGGACCGCAGAGAAGCAGGCCTCATCAGAAGGAAGGCCATCAATTTTGTTTTAATGGACGGTCACCTCTACCACCAATCTTACTCCTACCCACTCCTGAAGTGCCTCAGAACCACGGAGGCAGCCTTCGTGCTTCGGGAGATACACGAGGGCCTCTATGGGAATCATGTAGGGGCGAGGACTCTAGCATACAAGGCTCTTCGCCAGGGATACTTTTGGGAGACAATGAGGGAAGACACCGCCGACTTCGTCAAGAAGTGTGATAAATGCTAGCACCATTCCCACGTACAATGCTTGCTTGCCGCATCGATCTTCTAGTTGTCATCCCCATGGCCTTTTGCTAAGTGGCGGATGGACATTATGGGACCGTTCCCCACTGTGCCAGGGCAGCGGAAGTTCCTGCTAGTGGCGATTGACTACTTCACCAAGTGGGTCAAGGCGGAAACGCTAGCTCGGATTACAAAAGCCAATGTTCGACAATTCTACTGGAAGTTTGTCATCTGCCACTTCGGATACCCCAATTATGTCATCACCGATAATGAGCAATAGTTCGATAACCGAGAGTTCAAAGGATTCTATGCCGATCATGGCATCCAACACCGGTTCACCTCGGTTGCTCATCCCCTGACAAATGGTGAAGCCGAGGTGACCAAACGAACTATCCTTCAAGGACTTTGCACTAGGTTGGACCAAGTGAAGGGCAGACGGGCAGAAGAACTTCCAAGTGTCCTGTGGGCCTACCACACAATGACCATAATGGCGATGGGTGAAACACCCTTCAACCTCATCTTTGGTAATAAAGCAGTAGTCCCGATCGAGCTCGGCGTGCCCACACTACGGGTGCAGCAGTATGATGATACACAGAATTCGACACATCTCCTGCTCAATCTAGACCTCCTAAAAGAAACATGGGATAAAGCCTGACTTTGGATGGTAGCATACCGATAACGGGTTGCCCAATATTACAATGCGTGGGTAAAGCTGAAGGCTTTCCAACCTGGTGACCTGGTACTCAAGCCTGAGAAGCCCTCAAGCACTAAAGACTCGAGCCTAGCTCCTCGGCATCCAAGCTTGGAGAAAAGTCCTCTGGCACCAAGACCTGAGAAGTCCTCAGGCACTCAAGCCTCGAGCCTAGCTCCTCGGCATCCAAGCCCGGAGAAAAGTCCTCTGGCACCAAGACCCGAGAAGCTCTCAGGCACTCAAGCCTCGAGCCTAGCTCCTCGGCATGCAAGCCGGGAGAAAAGTCCTCCTGCACCAAGGCCTGAGAAGCCCTCAGGCACTCAAGCCTTGAGCCTAGCTCCTCGGCATCAAAGCCCGGAGAAAAGTCCTCCGTCACTAAGACCTGAGAAGTCCTCAAGCACTCAAGCTCGTAGCCCTGCTTTCCGACCGGCACATCTCCGAGCCCAGCTCCAAGATGGAAACTCTTGAGCCATGTTCTCAAGCAACAAAGTCCCGGAGCCCAACTCTCCAGCCAGCACGTCTCCGAGCCTAGCTCCAAGATGGCAACTCCTGAGCCATATCCTCAAGCAACCATGTCCCGGAGCCCAGCCCTCCGGCAGGCATGTCTTCGAGCCCAGCTCCAAGATGGAAACTCTTGAGCCATGTTCTCAGGCAAACAAGTCCCGGAGCCCAGCTCTCCGGCCAGCACGTCTTCGAGCCATGTTCTCAGGTAACCAAGTCCCGAAGCCCAGCTCTCCGGCAAGCACGTCTCTGAGCACAACTCCAAGATGGCAACTCCTGAGCCATGTTCTTAGGCAATCGAGTCCCGGAGCCCAGCTCTCCTGCCAGCATGTCTTCGAGCCCAACTCCAAGATGGCAACTCCTGAGCCATGTCCTCGGCAACCGAGTCCCAGAGCCCAGCTCTCCTGCCAGCATGTCTCCGAGCCCAACTCCAAGATGTCAACTCCTGAGCCATGTCCTCAGGCAACCAAGTCCAAGAGCCCAGCTCTCCAGCCAGCACGTCTCCGAGCCCAGCTCCAAGATGGCAACTCTTGAGCCATGTCCTCAGGAAACCAAGTCCCGAAGCCTAACTCTCCGGCCAGCACATCTCCGAGCCCAACTCCTAAGCCATGTCCTCCAACCATCAAGTCCTAGATCCTGGCCTTCGACAACCAAGCCTCGAGCCCAGCTCCAAGGCATTTAAGACCTGAGAAGCCTTCGGACACTCAAATCTGAAGCCAACATTCTCCGACATCGGAGTCTCAAGCCCGGCACCGAGATGGTGATGCTCGAACCCATACAAGATGTGGCTCTCCTCTCCGACCTCCCCGCACTGAAAGAGAAAGGAGAAGAAAAGAAAAGGGAGGAAAAAGGGGGAGGAGAGATGACACTCACACCACAGGAGAGATAAGAAGCCATATTGGATAAAATACTTTTCATTACTTGAAGTAAAAATACTTTACATTATCTCCGGGGCCCTGACAAGCCAGGTAGCCTGGTCCAACAAAAAGTAAAAAGATTCATACAAGAAGTCCTACCCTATTGAGCCGGCTCCTTCCCTGGGCTGTGCACGGCCGGGACTTCCCCCTCCTCCATCTCCGCTTCTGGGGCACCTTCCGAAGCGACCTTCACCAGAGGGGTGGATTCAGTTGCTAACACACCGGGACCCACTCGGTTGTCTCCACCTGCGATGCTGGTTCGGTCATCATCACCATCGAGGTTGGCTCGACACGACCAGGTGCCTCCGGGGCCACCTCAACGGGAAGCCTGGCTGGAGCAGCTCTCTTCTTCGCTGCAGCCACCGCCGGAGCTGGAGCCTTCTTGCTGGGGGCCTGGAGCATGGCCAGTCGCTCCTCGGAGAGGATTACCCGTAGCTAAGTGTGGCAATAGGTGAATCCCTTGGCGAAGGGGTCCATCGCCGCCTCTTTGAAGTCGTTTATGTATTCGGTGGAGGCCTTGAAAGTGGCCACCACGTCGGCGGCCTCCTTTCTTACTTCCTCCACCCAGCACCTTGCCTCCTCCAGCTGCTCCCCAGTGCGTTCGGCCTATCGGATCGCCATCGCCATCCCCTTCTCGGTGGTCTCAGTGGAGCGGTTGGCAGTGGTAGCCTTCTCCTCTGCCTCCGTGACCCTTTTCTCTGTGGTCGCTGCCCTCATCCCAGCAGAGGTGACCCTATCCCTCACCACCTCTGACTCAGCCTGAAGCTCCATCAGCCGGTTCCTGTTCGACTCGAGCTCTCCCTCGAGCTCCTTCCAAATCCGGGCGACGTCAGTGAACTCGACCATGAGGCTTTTGACCTTCAAGTGGGTCTCCCGGGTCTCCTCATCATTTTGACCTGCCTCGGCCCTCAGGGACTCGAGTTTCGCTTATCACTCCTTGTCCCTTTTCATCCAGTTGTGACAGTAATCCTGGATTTGGATCAGCTCTTTGCCTTGCTTTATTAAAGGAAGCATGTTAGTCGCGGTGCTGAAAAATGTCAGAAGAAGCCAAGGAAAGCGAAGAAGAACTTACAGCATAATGATTGGTGAAGGATGTGTTGACAATGTCACCCAGAAGTCTCCTGCTCCCTTCTCGTTGGTCACAAGACTGGACTAAGAAGTCCATCATCCGCCCGGTGTGGCTCGGGTCCTTCATCAAGGAGACATTGGGCCCTAGTCAGAAGGGGACTCGGCGGTTGTCCTTGTCCCTCTTTTCTGCCGACTCGGACCCTTCAGTGGTGGAAGGCGTCTTCAACACTAGTTATGAGCTCAGTGCCGCTTCAGGACATGCTTGGGGTGCCAGCCTTGTTTCTTTCAGCTCCCCATCCTCCTCGACATTGATGACCTCTGGAGTGGCGGCTCCTACCCTGGTAGCAGCGGTGGCCAACCTGGCATGGACGACCACCTTGGGCTCTAGCACCGGGACCGGGTCGTGCTGCCCTGAAGGCTCGTGGACAGACTCAGCCGCCCTTTTCCATCTTTGTTCTATAACCGGTGCATCCTTCCCGGCCTGCACCAGCCTCGCACCATCATCGGTGCGAGCCCGCTTCGGAGCAAGCTCGACGACTTCAGCTACATGGTCTCGCTCCTCGGAGAACGAGAGTAGCTCATCTATTAAGAATTTCATCTCTGCACCAAAGAAGGCATGATCAGTCCCAAGTTCAAAAAAAAAAAAAAAGAAAGAGAGAAGGGGTGGCCAAGTCGAACTCACCCAACCCCATCGTCGAGCCAACCCCAGCCTCATGAAGATTTTGCTCCGATAGCAAGACCTCAAGCGAGGTGATCTCGGCCAATCTAAGTAGCTCGTACAGGTCGAGGTCGACTGCTTCGACAGAGGAGTTCCAATTGGGAGACCAATCTGGGTCGCTCCAAACCTAGTCGATCTCCTCAACCGAGGCAAAGAAATATCTACTCTTCCATCCCTTGATGGAAGAGGGGAGCTCAAACCTAATACCCCGAGGGTGAGAAGAAAGGGACCACCACCCATCTTCGGTAAGGTGGCGTTTCATGGTGAAGAAGGCCTTGAACAGGGAGAAACGGGAAACAATCCCATGGAAGTGGCACAGAACGATGAAGCAGAATATCGTTCTGATAACATTGGGGACCAACTGAGCGAGAACAAGATAGTAGTTGGCCAAGAAGGAAAGAAAGAAAGGATGGACATGAAATTGGAGGCCCCCAGTGAATGCCTCCTCATAGAAAGCGATCCACCGAGGGCCACTAGATGTGACCCACTCCCCCGGACGAGGAACAGAAAGCTGGATGGACTCAGGGATGTCGTAAGCACCCCGGATGGTCACAAGATCCTCGGCAGTGATCATTGAAGCAATCCCTCCGAGACCTGTCGATCGAGAAGGCTCGGGTTCAGAAATAGGAGTAGGAGGAGGAGCAGGAAGAAGGGCCAGGTGAGGTGGGGGAGCAGACCCGTGTTCTCTAATGGCCACAGTACCGTAAGAAGGTCTCCTACAGAACTCATAACGTGCCACCTCCCTCTACTCATCGGAGGAAGTAGGAGTCCTTCGCTGGGAAGGTCTGGCCTCACCTTGGCAGGAAGGGCGGAAGTTCAAACCAAAATGATCCATGGAAGAAGAAGATAATGGCAAAGGAAGACCTACGATGACTCCTAGTCGACGAGAAGGGAGAAGAAGAAGATGCTAACCTGCTAAGGTTCTAGGAGGACGATGACGGCCGAAGAAGGAGAAGGAGAAGACCTCTGTACGATGTCGGGTGTGAAAGATTTAAAAGAAAGTAAGTTTTGAAAGACCTATCCATCTTTTCGAGGCAACCTATGCCCGACCATACCGTTACGGCTCCCCCAAGAGATGCACGCCATGTGTCACCGATCGACGGGGCCAACACCTCAATCCGACCACGGCCGCTCTGACTTCCATGCTCGCCATAACTGCTTCTCAAACGTGGCCGTGTGGCACCCCCGCACAGGCTCGAAGGATTGCCGCGGAAGCACCACCGATATCGGCCATTATTATACCAGATTTCTTTGCCTTCCCACATCAGCACCACCATTACTCCCTTCGACCCGAGCGTCACGCGCCAACGAGCCTCGGGAGTGGGGGGCAAATGATAAGGCTCGATCGCTGACATGCCATGGATAGACTGATGTGGAGTCCCCATCAGACGCCATGATGGATTTCCAACATGAGCCTCTTCACCGGGCTCGGCTCCTAAGGAGCAACGGGGCTGCCTGCTGATGCCGGGCTCTATTCTTCGCCAGGTCGGTCCCCGCTGAATCGAGATGCCTAGGCCAGAGCCGAGTACAAGCCCCCACCCGAGGCGGACCCCTCGAGGTCAGGCCCCGTGGTCTGGAGTCGAGCTGAAGTCTCCTCCACCACTAGGAGCCCATCCGAGGTCGGGTCCCCTGGGCTGGGCGGCACCCCGCCCACCTCCGTTAGCTCGAGCTCGTCCGAAGCCGAGTTCCGCTGACTCAGAGTTGAGCTCAGCCCTTCTCCGCCCAACTGAGCCACCTCGAAGCGAGTCCATCAGAGGCGGGTGCCACCTTTTCAGCTCAGTCCCCAACTCAGACAGAGGTGCCAACCACCAAGAATACGGTGCCTCCTCTCCAAGGACGATGGTGGGCCCCCCGAGGGTCGTACAGCAGCACCCAGCATACTACCATTAATGCCAACGGCCATCACTCACAACGAAAAGAAAGGAAACTCACGTGAAGGTGCCATGCCCTACACCAACCTATCGTACGACCAGAGAAAAGAACAAACCAGAGAGCTCGAGTCCCGAGAACGGCGGCCCGCCAATGGAGGTCCTGCAAGGCTTCTAGAAGAGGGGCAAGTAGAAGGAATGTCAGAAGCGTATAGAAGCTTCCCCGACTATCTGACAGGAGAGGCATCCCATCTATGGCATGATACCTCGTCGCACACGTATGACAACATGGGAAGATCCCGAGGCAAGCCAAAGTAAAAAACCCCAGCCAGGGTAAGCCAAAAGTAAGGAAACATAAAAACAAGGGAGGGAGGCCAGACAGGAGGATTGGACCACCTCAACCATCACCTCTTCCAGCTCACTCTCACCTACATACACACTACACTCACTCCTCTTAGCATGGAGCTCATCCAGAGGGGCTCGACCTAGATGATATGTTCCCCTGGATTGTCACTGACTTGACCGTCGGAGCGCCCCTACCAGAATCCCCGACCCGGGTCACTGTCATTATTTTTTGTAGGTCCCGAGGCACCGGAGGCATCCCGAGCAGATGGACGTGCGACCCTCGACGCCATCAGCATCTACGGGCCACGACGATCCAAGCGACAATAGATTGATTTTCATACTTGCATTTAAATTTTTAGAGACCCAATTCACCCTCCTCTTAGGTTGCATACTGGGTAACAAGTGGTATCAAAGCCCTATTCTCAATTTATAGGTCAACCATCTTGAGTAAAGATTTATGGCAATCCCTATTGGTACTAGTGTAGTTGAGGGACAAGCCTATAATAGACCTCCATATTTCAATGGAACAATTTATACTTATTAGAAAACTATGATGATAATTTACATGCACTCTATTGATTATAATTTATGGAAGGTTATTGATAAGGTTCCACATATTTTTTTGATTGTAGTTAATGGTGTTTCCATCACAAAGCTCGAAGAGGATTGGGATGAAAATGATAGTAAACAATCCAAGATCAATGTAAAATCAATGAATTTTCTCTATTATGCATTAGATCCTAGTGAGTTTAACAGGATTTTTACATGCACATCTGCCAATAAAATATGGGACACACTTAAAGTTACCCATGAGGGTACTGATCAAGTATAAAATACTAAAGTAAATATGTTAGTGCACACTTATGAAATGTTCTGAATGGAACCAAATTAGTCGATCATTGACATGTACACAAGATTCACAAATATTGTAAATGGAATGAGAAGTTTATAAAAAAAATGTCTAATGTTGATCTTGTCAACAAAATTCTTATGTCACTTCAAACTATTTGGGATTCGAAGGTGATCACCATCCAAGAAGCTAAAGATGTAGACAAACTATAATTGGAGCAATTGGTGGGATCGCTCATCACTTATGAGCTGAACTTAAAGCAAAAATCTATAGATATGGATAAGAAGAAAAAGGGGATATCCTTCAAGTCTACCATTCAAGAAGAATCCTTAAAAGAAAAATCTGAAGAAAAAGAAGAAGAAGAAGAGAGTGAGGAAGCTCTTCTAGCAAGAAAGTCCAAAAAATTCATGAAAAGAAAAAAGTTTCCTTATAAGAAAAAATTTCAAACAAACAAAGAGAAAGGAAAAGAAAAGGAGAAAGAAATACCTACATGCTTCGAGTGCAAGAAGTCTGGACACTATAAATTTGACTGCCCTCTCCTAAAGAAGTCAAGGAAGAAAGCTATGATGGCAACCTGGAGTGATAGTGAAGACTCCAGCTTAGAAGAAGAATAAGCTGAAATTGCAGATCTATGTCTCTATTGGGAATTATGTCCCAAAGCCAATTATCTAGGCTATAGACGGTTGTGCTATCTTGTATTTGTATATGATTTTTTAATGAATAAAAGGTTATTCTTTTTAGCTGTTCATCATATTTTCCTGAAATGAACTCTTGTATGATGGAGACCTTAGAACTACATTATTTTGATATAGAGAGGATATATCATGTAGTTCTTGAAGTGGTTCTTAACCAAAGGATACATTATTATAAGAAGTGTAGGATGTTGTATGTCGTATTTGTTGGTTGCCTTCTTAAACAAGGAGTATGGAGACACTGGTGTGACATGCAAGTGAAATGTATGACATCTCACTGAACATGACCATCTGTGGAGCTTCCTTCTACCAAAGGATTGCTCACGAAGGGATATGGGTATATGTGTCACTCAGACCTGAGATCACCATGATAGCTTGCAAACAACTCACTGTACTTTGGTACCAGACTACCTGAATTTCTAATCCAGTGATGGAAGGTTTCTAGGTGCAGTCAAGTACTTGTAAAGCGGTGGTAGATCAAGATGGAATTAACCCCTCTAAATAGTTTGGAGTGAATGACTCATTATGTCTCAATTTAGCAAATCCTTGTCCAGGATAGTTCTTGTGAGGAGTCACAGAACTTGTAATGTTGAGACATGATCTGGATGGACCAAATTAAGGTTGGCAGTCAAACCCTATGTCATCCTGAGCATTTTGAGGTCAAAGGGATGAATTATGCGGTAACCATATGCCAATGGTTCTTGTGAGGTGCTCTACATTTTTGACCTATCCGGACGTTGGGTATCATTGCTGGATGAGGACTTTGACTGGTACTGAAAATGTTCCACTGCTACTGGCTTAGTGTTCGGACCTATGGGGTCACATACCATAGAGGATTTCTACCCGATCTTAAGGCTAATCGATGATTGAGATTTGTTTGCCATCACCGGATGTCTATATGATTGACTTTGTTCCAAGTGTCGACACTTGAAATTTTGTATGTGTCAACACTTGGCAATTTTCTTGAGTCGACACTTCTTGTGATGAGCAGAATTCTGGAAAGGTTTTTTGGAAAGTTTTTTTGGGAAAGTTTTGACCTGGTTTGAATTTTGAATTCAAACCATTTTTGGCTCCACACTTTCATGGAATGATTGTCATTCCTTCCTAAAGTGTTAGGACCCATTTGGTATGGCCTTGATCCTCTCTCCCTTACTCTCCCCCCATCTCTCCTCCTTCCTCTTTCTCCCTCTCATGGCTGTCCTTATAAACGAAGGTCATTATCATGGCTGCTGATGGTTATAAGAGAGACAACATTAAGAGTAAAGAAAGAGAAGGGTTTGTGATGTCCAGGGATTGGGTGTGAGAAACCTAGCATTCATGCTAGGTCATGGGAAGAAAGTCTCTTGGGAAAGGGTTCCACCTCTTCTCCTTGTCTTCCCAGAAGATGAAGATCAGCTTGAAGGATCCTGAAGAGCTAGCATTCCAAGGGAGTTGATCAGAGTCGAGCCTCGGTGTGGATCACCTGTAGAGGCCAGACACATGTGTGGCTCGAGCACCATCCTCCTTTTACAGCTTTTCTCCGGTATAAATGTATGGTACTTTTATATATGTGTTTCTTTCTTTCTTTGATCTTATGTTGCATGCTATTATATTATGCTAGATCCTGTTGCAGGCAGATCGGTAGATCGTTTAGATCTATCTATCGAGCCTTCCACTATGCATGTTTTTTAAAATTATTTTAAAATGCATCCTTTCTGCCCTGCTTGCATGAGTAGTTTCACCTTCAGTCTCATGGCACATCAAGATCAAGAAGAGGTAATTTCTGATACTAAAGTAGATTTTACCTTTAATGAATTAAAAAATGATTTTGATGAGTTAATGCATGATAACAAACTAATTTTATCTAAAAATAGAAAATTGAAAAATCATGCAAATAGTTTTTTCCATGAAAACAATTCTCTTTTAAACGAAGTTAGTGAATTGAAAATTAAACTTGATATTTTTGAAAAGAAAAATAAGGCTTTAACTATTAAAAATGATATTTTGAAAAGACCTAAAACTATCATTTCAAGCGGTGATCTTTTGAAGAAAAACATGGATTTAGAATTAGAAAACAAAATTACAAAATTGAGCTTGACAAAATAAAACCATTTATTAAAAAGTTCACATATAGCTCAGAAAAACTAAATCTTCTTTTAAATAACCAAAGAACCATTTTTAGCAAAGCAGGATTAGGTTATTGACTCCAAAGACAAGAAAAGTATTTGAAAAACTTTTTTGTACCTGCATCTTCAAGTATAACATGCTTTTTATACAAAATATAAGGATACAAAGCTTTTCAATGTAATATGAGAAAGATCAATGACTCTAGAAATGTTTGGGTTCCAAAAGGATCCAATTTAAGTACTAACCCCAAAGGATCCAAGTTGGCTTGGATATCGAAGAACAAAACTTGATTTGTTTTACAGGTTTGTCTTGTAACCAAGGAAAACAAAACGCTATGGTATCTTTATAGTGGTTGCTCAAGGCACATGACAGGAGATGCAAAGCAATTCACTTCTCTTGAAGCAATAAATAGAGGGAGTGTGACATTTGGTGATAATGGCAAAGGTAAAATCTTTGGTATATGTAAGGTTCACATTATCCCTTCTACATGTATTAATAATGTACTTTTAGTTGAAGGTTTAAAGCATAATCTTTTAAGTATTAGTCAATTTTGCGATAAAGGTTTTCATGTTATTTTTAAATCATCTTATTGCATTTTGCTAGTCCTGAAAAAAATTAAGTATAATTCATTAGAAAAAGGCATGATAATATCTATTTGGTAGATTTAGATGATCTATCCTTGTCTAATGGAGAATGCCTAGTTGCAATGAATTCTACTAAAGATGAGACTAGTTGGCTTTGGCATAGAAGACTAGAACATGCTAGTATGTACATGCTTTCAAAAGTTTGCAAAAAGAATTTAGTAAGAGGTTTACCAAAACTAGTTTTTGAAAAAGATGAAGTTTGCCAAGCTTGCCAATTTGGAAAACAAGTTAAAATATCTTTCAAACCTAAAGGTTTTGTTACTACTAGTAGGCCACTAGAACTACTCCATATGGATCTCTTTGGACCAACTAGAATATGTAGTCTAGGAGGTAAGAGATATGGATTGGTTATATTGGATGATTTTTTAAGATTTACTTGGGCTTTATTTTTTGCTCATAAAGATGAATCATTTTCAATATTTGTAAAGTTTTACTGAAAAGTATCAAATGAAAAAGGTATTTTAGTCATTTGCATATGTAGTGATCATGGTTCTAAATTTGAAAATCAAGATTTCAAAAATTTTTGTAATGAGAAAGGTATTGAACACAATTTTTCTGAACCTAGAACACCTCAACAAAATGGGGTGGTAGAAGGAAAAATCATACTTTAGAAGAAATGGCATGCACTTTGCTTTGCGAAAATAATCTACAAAGATATTTTTGGACTGAAGATATTAATACTGCTTGTTATATTTTAAATAAAGTTTTAATCCATCCTATTTTAAAGAAAACTCCTTATGAACTTTGGAATCAAAGAAAACTAACTTTAAAGTATTTTTGAGTTTTTGGTTGTCAATGTTTTACTTTAAATAATGGTAAAGACAATCTTGGAAAATTTGATACCAAGTCTGATGAATATATCTTTATAGGATACTCTACATCAAGTAGGGCATACAGAATTTTTAACAAAAGAACCCTAGTTGTAGAGGATTTCATACATGTGATTTTTGAAGAGCATACTAACAAATCATCTAGAAAAGAGGATACTTCTTTTGCATGTGCAGGTGCTGATAAGCTACAAAAGCTGACATCGGATGATCAACCCTTTCAACAAAGTGAAGAAAATCAAGACAAAGATGAAAAAGGTGAAGCCATACAATTCACACCAAAGCACCAAGATCTACATAAGGAGTGGAGGTATGCTCATGGACATCCTAAAAAGTTAATCCTAGGTGATCCATTAAAAGGAGTAAGAACTTGATCATCAATTAAAAATGAATGTGATTATATTGCTTTTATTTCTCAAGTAGAGCCTAAGTGCATGATGATGCTGAAAAGATCCTAATTGGATAAATGCTATGCAAGATGAACTAATTCAGTTTGATAGAAATAATGTTTGGACATTAATTGAAAGACCATCTAATGTTTCTGTTATTGGTACTAAATGGGTGTTTAGAAATAAATTAGATGAAAATGGAATTGTAACTAGAAATAAAGCTAAGCTAGTTGCCAAAGACTATAATCAGGAGGAAGGAATTGATTTTGATGAAATCTTTGCTCCTGTTGCTATTCTTGAGGCAATAAGACTACTATTACCATTTGCTTATTTTATGAATTTCAAACTATTTCAAATGGATGTTAAAAGTGCTTTTCTAAATGATTATATAGTAGAAGAAGTTTTTGTTGAACAACCACCTAGTTTTGAAAATCACAAACATCCTGATTATGTTTTCAAATTGCACAAAGCTCTTTATGGTTTAAAGCAATCACCCAGAGCATGGTATAAAAGACTCAGCAAGTTTCTGATTAAAATGAATTCTCTAGAAGCTATGTTGATCAACTTTATTTTTTAAAAAAAAAGTAATGATTTATTAGTAGTGCAAATCTATGTCGATGATATTATTTTTGGTGCTACTAATGAAATTCTTTGTCAAGAATTTGCTAAGCTAATGTAGAAAGAGTTTGAAATGAGCATGATGGGAGAACTTAGTTTTTTTCTCGGACCCCAAATTAAGCAAACCAAAGATGGATCTTCATCAATCAAGCTAAGTATACAAGAAAAATCATAAAGAAGTTTGGGATGGAGACTACGAAATCAATAGATACACCTATGAGCCCTTTTTGTAAACTTGATATAGATGAGCATGGTAAATCTGTTGATCAAAAATTATATAGAAGTATGATTGGTTCTTTATTGTATTTGGCTGCTAGTAGACCAGATATAATATTCAGTATATGCATGTGTGCCAGATATCAGTCTGAACCTAAGGAATCTCATCTATTGGCTGTTAAGCAAATTATTAGATACTTATCTGGTACAACTGATATTGGCTTGTGGTATTCAAAAGAATCATCTTCTGATTTAATTGGATATTCTGATACTGATTCTACTGGATGTAAACTTGATAGAAAAAGTACTAGTGGAACTTGTCAATTTCTTAGAGTTTGCTTAATCTCCTGGTTTAGCAAGAAACAAACTTCAGTTGCACTATCCACAGTTGAGACTGAGTATATTGCAGCATGAAGTTATTGTGCTTAAATCTTGTGGATTAAGCAACAACTTGAAGATTTTGGAATCAAATTAAATTGCACGCCCATAAAATGTGATAACACTAGTGCAATATGCTTAACTAAAAATCTTGTTAAGCATTCTAGAAGCAAGCATATTAAAATTAGGCATCATTTTATTAGAGATCATGTTGAAAATAATGATGTTGTGCTTGAATTTATTTGTACTAAATTTTAATTAGCTGATATTTTGACTAAGCCTCTCCAAGAAGATCGGTTCACTTTGATTAGAATAGAACTTGGGGTCATTAATCCTTTTGATTGAGAATTTCTACTCTTTGACCCATAAAAGATCAAATTTGATATCAATTACATTCAGTTATCTTCAATTTCTCTGTAATACAAATAATTTTGATCAATACTTCATTTTTAGTTTTTCGATTTTAAGTCGAAATGTCGACACTTGGCCTTGTGTTGTGAGTCGACACTTGAACGACGACAGACAGATAATAAATGAGGAAATGAAGTGTTTTCTTGGTACTTTCTCATCCAATTCGAGCCAACACTTACCCTAACATTGTTCTATCCACTTCTTCCCTCCAAATCTTGACTAAAACCCTCTTAAATTCTTATTTTAGATAGTTTTTGGTACGATTTTTGCTGCATTCCCTCTCTCATTTAGGTTTTAGATCGATTGAAACCCTAGTTCCCTTTCTTCTTTTGTTCAAACCTTGAATCTATTGAATGGGACCTAGAAAACAAGTTGTTCGTTGCCCTCAGCCATCCAACCAAGAAGAAGAAAGAAGGATAAAAGCTAGACATCAAGCTGGTGCACCTGATCCCCCTATTCAGCCACTTTTTCCTGCATCCAGTCATATGGGTTCGAATATAGTTATCAAAGGATGCCATGTGGACTTCGAATTCATTGACCAGCAGCACTTTTGGAAAGGCCAGTGGCTTTAAGATGCTGGTTTGGTTCCTTTCTGTTCGTTGACTGAGAGATTCTACCCGATCTTGATACGAGAGTTCTACGGATCTTTAGCCCATGGCAGTGATGGATGAATTACACAGGTCCATGGCAGAGATATCCCAATGACTGCAGAGGTTCTAAGCAGAGTATGGGATATACCCATGATAGGATCTATTGTTATAGCATAGTGCATAGATTCAGTGGACTCCAGTGCATTTTTGAGTCAGATGATCAACTTAACGGAGCCATTGTTGTTGCATCCAGGCTCTCTACTAAGATGAGGTCACAACATCATATTGTTGCCCGGATGCCTCTACCGAAGATCGGCCATTTAGACTTCATCACATAGAGAGAGCTGCTAGTGATGGTGTCTCTAGTACAGCATACATCTATTTGCCTTCTGGTACTTATGGTACATTATATGATGGAGGCTTCTATCAGTCAGAGACTATGTTTGCCCTATGGGATGGGCTTGACCCTCCTCTTTAGGGCATATAAAGTGCTATTGGATGATGAGCCCTACCAGATGTTACTTCACAATGATGTCCATGACATCAGATAACTTCATTGGATGGGATATCAGTTGGTCAGAGGCCAATGGAGACATTGAGTATTAGGTCAGGCCGCTAACAGAGATGAGGATGCTATGGAAGAGGAGCACATATTTTCGGGTGAGGCAAGACCTTTGGAGACACATTTGCTTGAGATTTAGCCTGAGCCCTCAGCACAAACGAGCCTGCTCCTCAGCATGAGCTAGCATGACCAGATGTTTTAGGAGCTTCTAAGAGTCTTGTGGACAGAGTCACTCATATTGAGATAGAGATTATGATTTTTCACCAGTGACTTGACTGCTTCATTATGTAGACCAGAGAGAGCCATTGAGGATTGAGAGATGGTATCTCTGCTATTTTATTCGTATTGAGTAGACCCTCTTCTGGGAGTGTTCCCGATGCTTCAGCTCCAGCTGATTCTGCTCCAGTTCCACCTTCTCGGGACCAGATAGAGATGATGATGTTGAGGTGACTGACTTTGATGAGTTCAACTTTCCAGATGTGATGACAGACCCAGTGCCTCAGACAGTAGCTGACTTACCTAAGAGTCCCATTCATGATCCTTCAAGTTCATCCTTTCAGACTCATATCCTATCCACACCTCCTTCTAGATCTGTTGATCATTCTACCATTCCAATATTTTCACCTATTATTGATACACCTATTGTTGGTACACCATCCTTGCATACATCTTCTCTTATCCGGGAGCTAGGATTCTATACTCCTGGTTTCCACCATCTTGATTCCAGTCCTTTATTTAATCATACACCATATCCGATAGCTGTTGAGTCTGTCACTCTGATCAGATCTGATCCTACTACTGACATAGCTACTACCTTTTTTGCTCCAGCTAGAGGGAGGACTTATGTTAGATGCAGAGGACGTGGTCATCATACTCCTTCCAGACCGACCAGGACTCATCTTCATGATCTTAGATTGATGTGGCCCCGATCTCGCACTTTTACTGATACTGGACCGATCGACATTGGATCCTCAGATGATGAGGATGATGATTAGGATATTTTTTATTTAGATAGTTTTTATTTTTGCACTCCTTGTATCTTTTGATGTTCACTTTTTCTAGCAATCTTGTATCAAGTAAATGCAATGTTATGTTTTACTTGATGTTATGACTTTAAATCAATACAATGTATCACTTATTTTCACAATTTCATTATTCTCCTTCATGAATACCTTACATTTATGTTTGAGTTTATTACCTTCTTCCTTCCTTTTAATGATAACAAAAAGGGAGAGAAATAAGATTAAGTAGTATAAATCTATTTGAGCAGAAAATTTCATTAAGTGAGGGGGAGTAATAACTCCTTTAAATTTAAAAATCTATTTTGAATTGAATTTCATGTTCAATTCTTATCTTTAGATGTTTAAATTTCAGTCTTTTTGACATTAAAAGATGTTCAGAAATCAATTATTTTGGTCATCTTTTCAGAGGGAGTATTTACACACTTCACAGTGTTTTTTTTTTTCTGAATTTGCTACATTTATTAAGGGTATCATGATACATGTTTTATCTCTTATATATTTTAAGCCCTGATACTCTTAGCCATTACAATACTCTCAATTTGATACATTTCTTTTAGTATTTCAATATCTGTTACAATAAGCTCTATGTACCTTGAAAAGTTCCTTTGAAAGCTTTTTATGCAAATTATACTTAAAGGTTTTGACATCATCAAAAAGGGAGAGATTGTTGACTCTGTTATTGATTTTGATGTTAAGCAAAATGCTTAAGTATAAGTGAGTACTAACCATTTCTTTGAAGTATATTTTTATAGAAAAAAATACTCATCAACTTAACAAAAGATTGATTGATTGAAAAGACTCAAATATGAATGAAAGATCTACTTAAAGAGGACATTGGTAGTTGAAGAATACTTGAAATGAAACAAGAAGTCAACACAATTTTGTTTCAGCAAAAGTTCAGTTATTTTTTATGAAAATCTCAGTGAAGTGTTGACTTAAAGTGTCGGCACATGACAAGGAAGTGTCGACTCAAGCCGATACACGAACAATGTTTTAATTGGCATGGCTGAAGTGTCAACACATGGATGTCTGGTATCGACTCAAAGTGTCGACATATGGATCAGCTCATCGCCTGAGATTTTTGGGTTACAGAACTTGCTGAAGTTGAAGACTCGCCTAAAGTGTCGACACATGGATGCTAAGTGTCGACTCACCTAAGAAAGTGTCGACATATTAGAGAATTATAGAAAGCTTCATTGAAGATATTTGAACTAAGTGTCGACTTATGGACTGCAAGTGTTAACCCTATGTTTCGACTCATAGTTTGAAGTGTCGACACTTGGAGTTCTGGGAACAGTAACGGCTAGTTTTTCAAATGCATAACTCACTCTTCTTGGCTCCCAACAGCTAGTTTTTCATATCTAATGGCTAGAAACCAAGTTTGAGACCTTAGGAAGGTATTTAATTGACTCAAATCAAATCTAAATACAAGAGATTTAAAAGAGTATAATCTAGAGAAAAGAAAAGAAGAGCTTTCACTCCTATTCATTGAGTTCAACCACCTTCAAGCAAAAGAAGTCTCCAAGCATTCAAGAGCCTTCAAGAGCATTCAAGTTCAATCTTTTTGAGCATTAAAAGAGGCATCAAGTTGGAGGCAGCACTACAACAAAGCTTCAAAGAGATATCCGCTTTTGTTAGAAAGCTTTCATTGTTTCATTACATCAAACTTATTTTTGTTGTAAAGGTTTTGGTTACTCTATCAGAAAACCAAGGAGGTTATTGGTGAGCCTTTAAAACCATTTAGGTTCTTGTTTAGATCACAAAACCAAGGAAGGTTGTTGGTGAGCCTTAAAACTATTTAGATTCTTAGTTAGCCCTGAAAACCAAGTGAGGTTTTGACTTATAAGCCTTGTGAAAATAAGTCGGGTTTTGATTAGTGAGCCTGGAAAACTAATCGACTATAATTGGTTGAGATTATAGTGAATTCTTAAGTGGATCTTGAGGAGTGGATGTAGTTGCATTGGTTATAGAGTTACAAATGGGTCAGGTAGGACCGGGTTATGCTTTATCCCAACCTAACCCGGTTTTTTGATTGGGTCTTGATATTGGACCCAAATCCAACCAATAAAAAATCGGGTCAGGTCGGGTCGGGTCCATTATCAAAAATATCGATCCAATGGATCATTTTGGTCGGGTCGGGACCATATATAATCCAACCCCAATTAATAACATATGGGTCTGGTTCGAGTCTAGTTCGGGTTGGGTCGGGTCACGATTCCATTCATCAAATTTTACTTGAATTAATAATGGAACCAGTAAAACACAATGCATGCCAACTTTCTACCATATGGGTGGGTGGTGGCATGCCACAAAATTTTGACCATATACAGCAACATCATTTTAGCACACGCTGCCCACCCACCACCACCCCCTACCCCAGGGGCTCGCCTTTTTTTTCTCCTTTTCTTTATGTATTTCAATAGCAGCAGTCGAAAAATTATACAATGCCGAGCAGAGCAACGAGATCTCAGACTACCAGAATGGCAGAACCTAGGGGTTCTCAACACTGGGTATGAGGTAAGACCTCATGTAATCGGGCCACTAATCAAAATCTCAAATCGTACAAGAATGGTCACGGTGTCAAATATAATCATGAAACAAAAGAGATTTTTTTTTTCCATTTTTTATTTTTTTTTAAAAAAGGAGAGACCTTAGAGATCAGGGATAGAAAATATAAGCCCTATTCCACATATGATCAAAAAATGAATATAGTTCGGATCCGAGGCTGGGCATATTATTAACATTGTTCCAAAGGTTACAGTATTTCATTACCAATTGTACAAACACAAACTTGCTCACATGAAGGAAATCAATACGGATAATTTATTGATTATGCATTGATAAGTTTTCACCACTGCTTTTAGACAAGCAAACAGAACTCTTGCTTTTGATTTTTTTTTTTTTTCTTTGAAAAACCCAAGAAAAATGAACGATACTAAATGATATATATGATTAAGCCTTTTTTTTGCTCCTCGAAATAATTTGTAAAATATTTAAAACTTTGATAGCAAAGATTATTTTTTAACGATAAAAGTAAAAACAAAGAATACCAAAAGTTTTTTGCAATGTGATAATTTCAATCACCACGCGGCTAACATAAAATAGATTGAAAAATAATAGAGTTCAATCATCTAAAAATTATAAAATCGACCATCCATGGAGTTCAACTTCCCAAATATGACAACATAATGAGATTCATCAGTACCTAACATCAAAATAGATTGAAAAGCTTTTGGCGGAGTTCTTCTTGCCGAGCACCAAGCACCGAGCCTCGAGAAGGAATTCTTTTCATCGGCCACCAGACTCAGATAGATCAGACGAAGTGGGATATCTGGCGACAGGAGGACCGGAGGAGGGTGGGATACTGATAGAGATGTGGAGGTGGAACGAATGGGAAAATGGAAATGGGATTAGGGCTAAAATGACGAGAAGGCAAATGCTCGGTGCCTCTTAGATTCTTAACTCTTAGCCTTACGTGAAGGCGGGGTGGGCCATGGGCGGTGGGTTTGGCCCAAGGCGAAAACCTAGTACCCATTAGCCCATTAAAACTTATTGTTAATTTGTTAAGCATTTAACTAGACAATATATTATAAATAATATATTTAATAAGGATTCGGGTCCTATATCTGGGTTCGGGTTGGGTCGGGTTGGATCAGGTCATATATATGAGATCTAAATTAACCCAAAAAAATTTATGGATCGGGTCAGGTCCAAATTTAGTAAATCTAGACCCTATCCAAAAAATAAACGGGTCTAATTTTTAAATCCAATCTAGATCCATGGATCTTTTAAATGGATCTGGATCGGGTCTTACTGGGTCGGGTCGGGTCGGGTCATGGATCAACCCGACCCATTTGTAACCTTAATTGGATAGCATCGAACCACTATATTTGGTTGTGTTTGTGATTGCTTATCTATTTCATTTGCTCCTCTTTTATTGCTTTTATATTTTCGCTGCATACTTATTGAAAGCAATATACACTAGAATTTATAATACTTAGTTTGATTGTTAGATTTGTTTTTATACTTGCATTTAAATTTTTAAAGATCCATTTCACCTCCGCTCTTGGGTTGCTTACTGGGCAACACTAAGACTAGCTCAAACCCTAGTGGCATGAGTCAAACTTGAATACATGTAACAAGGCCCAACAACATGACTCGAGGGCCAAAACAGGACTTAAATGGGCTAAGCCCTTATTACAGGACTCAATTCATAAGAGAAAAAACTAGTCAGATAACCACAAAGGGTTGAGGAGCCTCTGCCTGATCCTGGTGCCCACACCAAGGGGTGCTACTTATAATTTGACTCATGTAGAAGAACATGGAAAATAAAATTAAGTTCATGTTTTATCTTTAAAGTTATTTTAATAAAATGTAAATTAACATGTTTTATCTAAAACAAGATGTATAAGATATATAAACAAGGGTTTAGATCTGAAAAACCAATTCATGATCATAAACCATTAATTCCATGATCTTAAACATAATCTAAGAAATATTTTAAGTTCTGAATTTCTAATTCATCGATGTGGTTATGGGTTGAATAATTAGGTCTAGTGATTGGACTATCGTTTAGGATTTTAATTAGATCATGTTAGAACCCTATTTCAATTTTGAGCAGCTAATCAAATCTAATCAATATTTGATTATGGTTAGGTAAAAAGGGCTCCAAATTGATCTTAGTTGTAGTTTGGTGTCTTTGATTCACACTTAATGTGAATTGATCAATTTAAGACTTAATTTAGCTTAGTAGTCTAAGCCCGAGTACTAGGTTGACCTATTATACTTATTGACCAATTGGTGTCTAAGCCAAGTTTGTCTAAGGCAAGTTTTGATCACGGATATTAATTGTGACTAACTCTTACCTGGCCAACTCAATTGGTGTCTATGGAAAGAGGTTAAATGGTGGAACCCTCCCATTGATCATATTTACCTGGCCAACTTGGTTGACTAAGTTTTGATTAGGTTACTTGTTGATTTGAGTTCACTAATGCCACCTAGGTTCGTCAAACATGAGATGTGCTGATATGAACTAGGATTATCAGACATGAGATGTGCTGACCTAAATCTGGTGAGTCAGACATGAGATGGTCTACCCAAACTAGGCTTAATCAGATAAGAGATATGCTGACCCAAACTAGGTTAGTCAAACATGAGATGTGTTGACCTGAATTGGTTGAGCTAAACATGAGAAGTATTTACTTAAACCAGGTTGGTTAGATACAAGTTATGCTAACCTAAATTAGGTTAGACATAAGATGTGCTGACTGATTAAGAAGAGACCTTAACCCAAATATCCTTACAAATATTAAGTCATTGGTCTTTTAACATTGTAAAGCTTCAAGCATCTCTTGGGTGATGATTGTTCTTGGCTGGATATAGTAGTTCAGTTGCATCGGGGGAGTGCAACCACTCTATTAATATGAGATATTATAGGGTAAAGATAGGGTTATGCCAAAATTTGATGTGGAACTAATTAGCATGCAAGGGGATTTTCATGGATTCGTCATTAAGTTATGATTTTAATTCCTGAATTTCAGGTCAAATAGATGAAAGGATAATCCTATAAAAATTCTAGACCACAAGCATGCAAAAAAGACCCTCAAAAGAGATGAAAATAAGATCGCCAGGGCTAAGAAGCCCCTGTAGGTCTAGCTCTTTAGCAATAACCTGATCTAGAGGCTAGGGTGTGTGTACCTAGCAATGATTATTACTGCTTCCATGAAGAGATCACTCGTCGCTCCCGGATGTGGCTTTGAAAGTCAAGCCGAAAACTTGTGGATCTACCGGCTTTTCATCCGCTGACACGATGGCTAAGAAAATAGAACCCTAACATCATGAAATTTGAGGGATCTGCAAAACGCCTAGAGAAGGTTAAAAAATGATCGAAAAGATGGCTAGATGGCTAAAAGAAATGGGGAAGAAAGAAAGAGCAGGGGCGGCAAGGGAGGGCTGATGATGGTTGGCTAGGGTTTAATAAATAGGGTCCACACCCCTCGATACTCAAATAGCAAAGGCAACACTCCCTCACGGAGTTCAATGTTCACAAGAACAAAGGCACAGTAGAAGAAAGAACACACAAATTTTCTCTCAAAATACATTCATTCATTCAATCAATCGATCATTCAAAATTATTACAAGAGGGTGGCGGGGTGGTGTATTTATAGGCTCACCTAGGTCCTCTCCTTGTTAGGATTGGATTACAAAGCAATTTAGGACTAGGAGTATATAGTTTGATTAGGAAGAGATTACAAAATGACATAGGACTAGGAGTACATAATTTGAATAGAATTGAAACTTAATTCCTAGTTGGTTGTGGACTTCTCTCTCTTTCTTGGACTTGGTCAAAGGGTTCCTTTAGGGCTTGGGCTGGGATGAAACTCTCTTGGGATACTTTGACTTTTCCACTCCCTACTGGGCTTGGACTTAGGGCACCACATTGTTGGACTAGGCTTGGGCAAGCTGGGGTGCCATTCATGAATGGGCTTGGGCTTGGCGCCATGTCTTGAAGAGGGTCTGGGAGGGCCGCCATCATGTGGGCTTGAATGGTGGAGGCCTGGGGAGCCATCTTTTGATGGGCTTCTGGGATTGGGTGCCTAGAAAGAAGAATATTCTTTGGATGCCAGGTATCTTCAAGTGGGAGGCTTCATGGGCTTGGAATATGCTTTGATATGGGAGGGCCTGGTAAATGCTTTGGCTGGTAATCCTCCTCTTGTACAAAATTGGACTAATACCAACTTACACTGGTTCAACTGGACTAGACTTTTGAGGTTGAGATAACTCAACTTATTATAAGACTCAATAGGGTATTTATTAGAAAACTTGGCTCACTCAATATTAGACTTCATTACAGGACTCAAGTGAGCACAATCGAGCTTAACTGAACAAAACCCTAATTATCGAACACTAAGGGTTGCATTTGGCTCACATGAAAAAACCCTTATTACAGGATTTCAAATGACTCAACTGACTTAAGCCCTACTTACAAGACTCAAAGTGCTAACAGGACTTTATTATTGGACTCAAAGATAAAATTTGAAAAATGACTAAGGGACTCAAAATTCAGGGACCCATAGTGAACTAGGATTGATCATGATGTCCCCATCAATTCTCCCGAGGTGGCAGAAACTCAATCCTATCGAGTAAAGGTCAATCTAGTGTAGGTAAAAGGGTTGGGTCATGGTGCTATGGGTCCTCTCGAGGGATCCATGAACATTCAGAGTCCGCTCGACCTTGCCATCGGACCAAACGGTATGGATAGCCTTGTTCCTGGGTTATAACAGCTTGGCCGTCTAGGTCACACTCGATCCATATTCCTCTCCTAGGGCAATTTAATGGACACTCAGGTAAGGTTTCTTTCTCAAGAATAGGGTAAGGTCCAAAAATCTCACTGGGTATCATTGCTGGTGCCCTATGCACAACTAGACTCAAGATATTGGAAGTCGAGCTAATGCCAAAATCTGGGGGTAACATAAGCACATAGGCACTAGGGTAAACTATCCTTATCACTTGTAAGGGTCCAGCTTCACAAGCATGTGGCTACCTAATGGCTCTCAGAGAAAACCACTTAGATCTAGACCTAATCTCTACATGATCTCCCTTAGCATACTCTTTGACTCGAATTCGAGAATTAGTCATGTTATTATCAGTGTTCAAATGAATACTAATGTCTTGATGTAGATGCTATGCAGAGATCTGTGCATGTATGAATAGTGGGATTAGGCCTAGTGATCTTTCAAAATTAAATCATGTAGCACTTCATCCTCTAGTCTTACTTTATCCCCTATGTTAAAGATGTAGACCCAAAATTCAATCCATCTTTCAGGTTTTAAACATAAAATTTTTGGGGAATCATAAAACCTAAAAGTCTTATGGTATGGGTACCATAATTTTCCTAGGAGAAATAAATATCCTCTCCAGAACTGTAGGACATGGATTGTAGCATGGAAGTCCAAAGGGTAGACATGGTTCAATGGGCTCCTATGCTTAAGGAAAATTAACTGGGTGCTCGTCCTAACCACATGTTGGCACTATAATGGTTTACAAGCACTAGTTCTAGAGTAAGCTGGGACTTCATTATTGGTGGAAAGTCATTAGGAAAGTCTTTGGGAAGCTTACTCGGAAAGTCCTCTAAAATAATATCAACTTCCTGGGATTGCTACTTGGGGATTGGTTCCTGGTCATTCTCAATGGACAATTCTGGTGAACCCTCACTCACATCAACTATGTTCGATCCTGGCTCAGTCACTTCTCCTCCAAATTCTGTAATGGGTTCAGGATCTTTTTCTTTTGATTCCTTAATGGGTTCACTCTCTTGTTCCTCTTCTTCACATCCCTCTACTGGATTCAATTCAAAGTTGTCTTCTTTAGATTTAGGAGTTTCTTTCCCTAGAATTTCAATGAGTTCATCTTCTTCATACTCTTCTACTAGACTTGGATCAGCTTCATACACATCTTCTTTAGGATCAGTAATGGGTTCGGACTTGTCCTCTTTTAGCACTCCTATATGTAAGGCTTTTGTTGGACATTGGCTAGCATAGTGTCCCGATTGCTGGCATCTAAAACACGTGATATTGGGTCTTCTTTAAATCTTTGGTGACTAGCTCTTATTCTTTTCTAACTTCTCAACCTGGGGATACCCTAAATCTTGAATATTGGTGTAATAAATTTGAACTTCAGGGTCCTTAGTCCAATCATTTATGAGAATTAGTGGGATCCTGGGCCTGGGTCAGCTCATGTTGGGTCTGCTTGGGTGGGCTTGGCTAGAACCAGTCTTGGGTTAGGAGCACTAGTCCTAACGGCTCCGGTCAACTAAGGGGTACCTGATTAATACTTGGTTCAACTCTATGGGTACTAATCCTATGGGTTTCAGGTTGACTAGGAAAAACCAAGCTGGTACTAGGCTGATACATAGGGATTATAGGTTCTTGGGGCTTATAGGACAAGGGTTCAGCTTTATAGGTCTGGGGTTTATTGGGATCATAGAATATGGGTGCATAGGTTCTAGAGTCATAGGATCTAAAGTGATAGGATCTAGTGTCATAGGATTTAGGCTTAGATCTACAGGTTGTGGATCTCTTGGGTTCATGGTATGGGGCTCTCCTAGGGTTAAGCTCTGAGTATGGGTCTGGGTATTGGGCTTTCCTAGGGTTGGACTCAGGTTTGGATCTGGGATGCGTTTTAGGGGTTTTCTCAAAATCTCTTATTTGGTTCCCTACTTGGTCAAAACTATTGGTTAAGGGCTCATGCCTATTGGTTGCTTGGTTATTTGATTGGGTCAATTGGTCAAATCTATGATTCATTTAGGTAACCTGGGTGATCAATTGGGCAAACTAATTTTGGGATTGGGTGGTGGAGTGGTCGAACTTATGGTTCATCTGGTCAAGCCGTTCATTTATGGCTTTAATGATGGTTCCAAGATTGGATTCCATGGTTGAACTAGGTTGGGGTTTAGATCATTGGTATTGGGTTCCTAATCTAATGGTCATACACTCAATCAGTCAAGGTGTTATGATGTAGTCAAGCAAACAAAGAAGACACGTACTAGGGTTTGCTAGACCTAGAGACAATGTGGAATTGGTCGACACAACTTACACTCAACTCAGCAGCTAATCCTTCCATTGTCTAGGTAAGAGATGGGGTGGTGGGAGGGCCCCCCTGCCTGTGATAGGGTCCTAATTAAAAATCACCAGTCTACTTAGGATGTTTGCCTCTCGACCTTTAGCCATAAACAACAGTTTTCAGTAATAGCTGGAGATTTGAATGCACTAGTTTACCCACACAACTCAAACCCGACCTGTTGGTGTCCCTAAGCTCACTAGAGTAAATTAGGTTACTAATTAATTTTAATTAGAGTTTGGATACATATGCAAGGTGGTTGTTTTGGACCCAGGACAGGTGACGAAATCCTACCTTGATTTGAGATATTGAGAGTACCCTTATGATGAGTTTAATGCAAATGATGAACACTCAATGAACCCTGATGCAATCTAAAACACAACATAAAAAAAAAAATATTATTTTTGGGTCTTTTATGAAGTGGCAAATTAAGTTTAACTTGGTTAAGTTATCAAACAAAATTTGGCTTGGGTGAGGTGGGGTTTGGAAGTTGATTAGATTTGGTTTAGTCAAGTATGCAAAAATATTAGAAACTGAAATTAAGGTTTGTTTTGATGCATAATTTGGTATGGTTTTCTATGTAGAAGAAATTCACAAAAACTTTAGATAGAGGATCAATAATGAAGATGATCCCTACCAAATTTCATGCAAAGAAAAATTCAGATGATGATGCAACACCTTGGGTCTTAGATTGTGTGTAGAAAACTCAAAATTTCTGTAGGGTTTCTAGGATGTAGATTTTTATAAATTTTTTGTTTTTATAAAAATAATTAAAAATTAAGAAAATTATCAAGACTGAACAAAAAGTATGTAGTATAAATTTAAATGAAAAATAAGATACTTAAGTTAATGTAATAGACCAAAACTCAGACCCCTAATGCAGATGATGGGATGAAGAAATTTCTTAGGGCAAAAATCAAGCAAGAAAATGTTCTACAGGAAGAAATAAATTATGAGAAAATTCTAGAAAATATACTATATTATGAGGAATCTAGAAAAATAAGAATCAAGATTTTATGATGTACTTACATATATAAATAATTAAAATAATAGACCATATGCAAGAATTATAGGATGAAGAAAATTAGGCCTAGATGTGCTCTGATACCAAATGATGCGGAGCTAATTAGCATGAAAGTGAATTTTCATGGATTTGGAATTAAGATATGATTTTAATTCCCAAATTTTAGGTAAAATAGATGAAAGGAAAATCTTATAGAAATTCTATACCATAAGCATGCAAAAAAGACCCTCAAAAGAGATGAAAATAGGATCGCCAGTGCTAAGAAACCCCGGTAGGACTAGCTCTTCTAGAATAACCCGATCTAGAGGCTAGTGTGTGTGTACCTGGCAATGTTGATGCTGCTTCTATGAAAAGATCACTCATCACTCCTAGATGCGGTCTAGAAAGTCAAGATGAAAACTTGCGGATCTGCTGGCTTTTCATCCGCTGACCCGATGGCTAGGCAAACGGAACCCTAACATCATGAAATTTTAGGGATCTGTAGAACACCTAGAAAAGGTTAGAAAAAGATAGAAAAGATGGATAGATGACTGAAAGAAACAGGGAAGAAAGAAAGAGCAGGGGTGGCAAGGGAGGGTTGATGATGGTCGGCTAGGGTTTGATAAATAGGGTCTCACACCCCTCGATGCTTAAAGAGCAAAGGCAACACTCCCTCACGGAGCTCAATGTTCACAAGAACAAATGCACAATAGAAGAAAGAACACTCAAATTTCCTCTCAAAATTCATTCATTCATTCAATCAATCATTCATTCAAAATTGTTACAAGAGGATGGAGGGGTGGGGTATTTATAGGCTCACCTAGGTCCTCTCCTTGTTAGGATTGGATTACAAAGCTATTTAGGACTAGGAGTACATAGTTTGATTAAGAAGAGAATTACAAAATGACTTAGGACTTGGAGTACATAATTTGAATAGAATTAAAACTTGATTCCTAGTTGGATGTGGACTTCTCTCTCCTTCTTGGACTTGGTTAAAGGGCTCCTTTTGGGCTTGGGCTGGGATGAAATTCTCTTGGGCTGCATTGACTTTTCCACTCCCTGCTAGGCTTGTACTTGGGGTGCGACATTATTGGATTGGGCTTGGGCTAGCCTGGGTGCCATTCATGAATGGACTTGGGCTGGGCGCCATGTCTTGAAGAGGGTCTGGGAGGGGCGCCATCTTGTGGGCTTGAATGGTGGAGGCCTGGGGTGCCATCTTCTGATGGGCTTCTGGGCTTGGTTGCCTAGAAGGAAGAATATTCTCTAGATGCCAGGTATCTTCAGGTGGGAGGCTTCATGTGTTTGGAATCTGCTCTGATCTGGGAGGGCTTGGTAAAAGCTTTGGCTGGTAATTCTCCTCTTGTACAAAATTGGACTAACACCAACTTACACTGGACTCAACTGGACTGGACTTATGAGGTTGAGATATATCAACTTATTACAAGATTCAATAGGGTATTTATTACAAAACATGGCTCACTCAAAATTTGACTTCATTACAGGACTCAAGTGAGCACAAGCGGGCTTAATTGAACTAAACTTTAATTATTGAATACAAATGGTTGCATTGGGCTCACATGATAAAATCCTTATCACAGGTATTCAAATGACTCAACTGACTTAAGCCTTACTTACAAGACTCAAAGGGCTAACAGGACTTGATTATTGGACTCGGAGATAAAATTTGAAAAATGACTAAGTGACTCAAAATTTAGGGACCCATAGTGAACTAGGGTTGATCCTAATGTCCCCATCAAAATTGTTAGGTGAGGGACCCAATGATGGCTTCATTTTGCTTTAAATGGTGCATCTGGCTTAACTGGGGAGTGTGTTTAATAATTGTTAGGTGAGCCTACATGACTTAGAGGCTGAGTTACTACAAAATGCTTAAGAAGCATTGGAAAAGAGTTGTCTACTCATTAGTTTACATATTTCAATAAATGTTAGGTGAGGTGCATAGAATCAATGGGATCACAAAATCCACTAGGAATCCTAATTGTGATGCAGAACGAAAGCTCTGATACCAAAATTGATGCAGAACAAAAATGTGGAATGCGGAAGAAAATCAAAATTAATGTATATTTTTATTTATTTATTTTCAGAAGTCGGCTTTGACTCAAAGGAAAGATAAACTAATGTTGAAAGAAACTAAGAAATGACAGAAAGCACAATTAAAAGGAGTGGATTATCAGAGTAACTCAGAAGTAGGATCGCTGGGGATTGAGAAACCCCCAGACCTAGGGTTTACTCCTCTTTCAAGAAACAGACGAAGAGAGAAGAGAAGGTATTATACCTGACTGTGATATCTCTCGTTGCTTCAATTGAAGGACACTCTCGAGTAGATTGTAGGATCCTTGGAGACGGGGTATCTTTACAATGGATCCTCAGATTGTAGTCCTATGGCAAGGTTGGCCTTCTTCTCGAACTCAGGATCTGGAAGAAGAAGAACAAAAAAAAGAACCAGAAACTCAAAGAAAGACACTGACCTGAGGACTTAATGAAGATTGTTCGATGTAGAAGTTCTGGAGATCTTGATACTGATCTGACTCTTCGTTGAACTTGCTCTGTAGTTGAAACAGTTGATCTGAACCTGGATGCTGGTGGCCGGCCTCTATGTGGAAGAGAGGGGCCGTGGGATGTAGATGGAAAATTAGGGTTTGGTGGTGGTGGAGTAGAGATGGGTGGACTAAGCTAGGGTTTTGGGGTTGGAGATCTCACACCTCCTCAAGGTTCCTAGGGAACCCGGATTTAATCCCTCATGGAGCTCAACACTTGAATACAAGTGCGGAAGAGAGAAACACAAAGTTGCTCACAAAGAAATTGATTTCATTCATCATTTAATTCAAGAGTTACATAGAGTTGAATATATAGACATAACAAAGAAATAAAGTTTCATACACTTCCCAAGTGGGACTAATAGGACTAACCCACACTTTAGGCATCAAATTCTCTTCCCAAGACTACTTCCATGAGTGGGCAGCCCAAAAACTCCAAGAAAACTTGAAAATCAGCTCCAAATGGCAGGTTATGGGGGTGTCTCCTAGTATCTCTCCATGAATCAAGGATTTTTCCTTCATGGTTTGGCTATTTTGGACGCCTCCTAGTCTTGCTCCACAAGTTTAGGCTTCTTCCTTTCATGGCTTTTGCACTTTAGGAAACTTTTGGGTGCCTCCTTGATTTTCTCCCCAAGACATGCTCTCTTCCCTTTTATAACTTGGATTTTTATGGAACATTGTGGGGCACCTCCTTGATCCTCTCTTCAAGAAAAATTCTTGCCATCTTGGCTTGGGTTTATCTGGAAAGAAGTTGGCTCCTCCTTGGATTGGGGTATCTTGACGGATTTCTCCCCCAAGTGGCACATGAAAGAAGGGACCTGCTTTCTTGTGGTGTGGGGACCAAGGCACACTAGATGGAGATGTGGCACCTCCTGGACTCTGGCGTGTGGCTGGGAGTGTGGTGCCCACATGCTTGGGCCTGGGAGAAAAAATTGGGCACCCTGGACCTTGACTTGATTTTAAAAAAATGGCACCAACCTGGAGAAGACCTAGACCACTACTAGGACTTGTACTGAGTCAACATGACTCAACAAAATTTAAATTGTAGGGAAATACAGACTCAAGACTAAAATTGAGTTGACCAAGTCAACCCTAATTACAAAACCAGAAAATCCTAATTCTTCGGGCAAGGTCAATCAGAGATCCAGATGGAGCCTTGAAGTCTTCTTCTGAGTCTGGTGCCCGCACCAATTCTCCCGGGGTGGGAGAAACTCGACCTTGTCGAGTAAGGCTCAAGTTGGCTCTGGTATCTCTCCAAGAGGTATGGATCCAAATCTTGTCGTTCTTCTCGGGAGATCCAAGAGTCATCAGAGTCTGGCCTTCCTTGCCAGCGGACCAGGTATCTTTGGTATCCTCGATTACGAGTAGAGATAACCTGATCATCCAGGATCTTTTCAATCTGCTCTTTCCTCACAGGCCAGTTTGTTGGTGGACACACAGGGTCGGGATCACTCTCAATAATAGGATTAGGTTTCAAAGGCTTACTAGGAATCACAGCTGGCTCCCTATACTCTACTAAGTCTGTAATGTTGAAAGTAGAGCTATTGCCTAGTTCTGGAGGCAACTCGAGCACATAGGCATTGGATCCTACTCTCTTCACTACTCTAAATGGTCCAGCTCCTTTAGCATATAACTTTCTAACGGTTCCAGGAAAAAAACCGCTCAGGCCTTAACCTAATCATTACATAGTCTCTCTCAACAAAAGTTTTGACTCGTCTTTAAGAATCAGCCAACTTCTTATAAGTTTCATTACTTAAAGTTATTTTGGCATGAATTTCTTTATGCAAGTTCTTTACATGCTATGCAAGTGCATCAAGAGACTTGTGTGTGTGGGCTAATAGTGAAATCAGATCAGGTGGTGTGTGAGGCTTGTATCCATGCACAATTTCAAATGGACTCTTACCTGTAGACCTATTGACCGAGTCATTGTATGCAATTTCAGCCCTGGACAAAATACAATCCCAATTCCTGGTGCTCTCAATCAAACCAAAATATGAGCCAAAGCCTAGTAAAGGGTCAAGAAAAACTAAACTAGACTGACGATGCATTCCTAAAGAATGGACTTTATTCCAAAGAAACCCTAGGTCTAAACCTAACAAACTACGACTCTCTAGGTTTGACCTTGGGTCAGAGGATGGCATGTAGAGCATGAAAACTTATCATGGGTGCCTAGTAGGTGCCATAAGGTCTTCCAGAAGTAGGTGGCAAACCTAATAGGTTCTGACACGTGGTTCACTCTAAAGACTTCGACAAGGTATACTTGGATGGTGTAAGAAGCATTGGAAGTCCTAGAGAAAGGGAGGAGATATGAGGTGGGGTCTCGAATTACCTGTTGACTAAAGGTGGTGACCTGAAGGTTTGAATGGTGATCTATGAGTGTCAACTGGTCATCCTTACGAAAGGAAAAGTTTGCTACTCCCAGGAATGGATCAAGAGATGGTTCGGGAAGTAGCCTAGGACATGTGATTGCAACAGTTAAAGTTTGTTCTCTAAGCAAATAATGATCCATTTTCTCAAGAACTGGATTGAAGAATGATTCATGGAAGGGCCTATGGATGATGACCTCAAGACTTGAAATTTGACATATGGGTGCGGAAAGGTATACTCTATAGAAGGGTAGGTCAGTCATGCGAAGGAAGGGGTCTGGGGTCATAAGGAGGACTTCTACAGGACTGGGTGAATCAATCCACTCAAGACAAGGATGTTCAACTAAGATTACGGGAGAGACCTTAGTGGCTGGGCATGGGATAAGGTCCAATTGTATGAGGCTTGATTCAGTCATCCTAAGGAGAGGATCTACCATAGGGTGGGCAAACTTAAACAGTTCAGTGCAAAGATCTTCAATTGGTACTTGGGGAATGACTGTCATTAGAGGGTACGAACTGATAGCTCGGGCTAACACTATGAGTTCTTCCTGGGCGTATTTGACTAAAAGAACCTGATTCTCACAAATCTCTTGAATTTCTAAACTAGGTCCTACCACTTGGTTGCTCTCCAAGGTCTCCTCAGGTAAGGAACCAATAGTATCGATGTCACATTCTTCAAGTTCTTCCCCCTCATATTCATCAACTAGACTTAAGCCAGCATCATATACTTCCTCGATGCCATCTTCAATGGGTTTCGGGTCAGTGGTAATCGGGTCAACTGATTCTGGGCTTGTCATACCTAACCCTTCTTCTTCATTGGTAGGCTTGGGTTCTCCCTCATTAATGTCATCCTTAGGATTCTTACCACTTAGCTGTGCACAAGCCAGTCCTATGCATGGGCACTGACTAGATTTATGGCCTCTTTCTCCACAAAACAAACATTCTTGCGATATAGGAACCTGGGTCACACTGGGTTTCAAGCTAGTAGAGACCTTACTTGGGCATGGGTGTGGATCTAAATGGTTTGATCTAGAAGACATGGGTTGTTGAGTGACTAGTCTAGAATATTGTAAGGACCTCTCATAGACACGATCCACACTATAGATATCATGGTTAGGCTTCCTAAGGTTATGCTCGGGATCACGGTATAAGGTCCTCCTAGGCTCCTGGCATGGATGAGGTTGGGGCCTATTAAATTTTGGATCAGGGGTCCAATTTTGATGTCTACGTTTCTCAAGTACTTGGACTCGATCCCTAAGCTGGGTAAAATTCTCATGGACTTGTTCTTTACACTGGGTAACAGTAGCAGTCATATCCTGACTCAATTTGTTCATACTTTCAGTAAGAGCTCTAACCATGGCCTCTAAATCAGGTTGGGTTTGACCAGGTTGGTAGGGTACTCCATTTTGGGTATACATGATGATGCAAGCAAACACACAGAATGTGACTAGACTAAAGTGACTACTGGCTCACTAGACCTAGAGTCCAAACTAGATGCCCAATCAGAGTGGCAAGCTAGCCTGTAGTAACTCGGGACTCAGCCAGGCATGTGTAAGGGGAGTGTTAGGTCCCTAATTGCCAATCCTAGACACCAATCAGTGATTGGCCAGGTAGGCGGACCAGCACACAAGTCCTTCGGGATGTAGTCCCTGAAACACCGTTCTAGACACTGAGTACAAAGCACACACAGAGTAACTAGACAAACTGACTCAACACTAGCCTTGACCCGACTTGTTGATGTCCCTAGCCCACTAGGGCAAATTAAGTCTAATAAATTTTAAAGTTAGGCTTAGGATCGAATGAGGGGGTGGTGGTTGTGGGCTAAGGAGAGGTTATCAACTCCTTCCCTTATCTTAGATGCTCAAATGCCCTTAGGATGAGTTAGGAGATGTTCACTCAAGATAATTGAATTGCAGAACACAAAAACAGAGTTACAGTAATTTAACTCTCAGAAATTTCATGGAAACCAATAAATCACAGGAAAATTATGTAAAATAGCTTCAATTATATGGTTCCAGAAAAAAAAAATCATGCAATTCGGAGTTACCTGCACTGAGAAATAATTCCTGCAACATAGTAGTTACAGACTGAAAACAGGTTGCTTCCCCCATTTACAATTCCTGCTACGAAGTTGTAACCCAACGGATCCCCTACACGCCCTAGGAACACCTCGTGGAATGGGAAGAGGAGGTTTGCACCTCGCTTAGTTCCTAGGACCGGACGTCCTGGGGAGTCTACTTCGAGCAGACTAAGTAAAAAGGAGAGAGACTTAAAACAAGGAAGCAAAACAGAAACCCTAGACTAGGCTCTGATACCAAAATTGATGCAGAATGAATATGTGGAATGCGGAAGCAAATTAAAATTAATGTATTTTTTTTATTTATTTATTTTCAGAAGTTGGCTTTGACTCAAAGGAAAGATAAACTAATGTTGAAAGAAACTAAGAAATGACAGTAAGCACAATTAAAATGAGTTGATTATCATAGTAACTCAGAAGTAGGATCGCTGGGGATTGAGAAACCCCCAGACCTAGGGTTTACTCCTCTTTCAAGAAATAGACGAAGAGAGAAGAGAAGGTTTTATACCTGACTGTGATATCTCTCGTTGCTTCAATTGAAGGACACTCTCGAGCAAATTGTAGGATCCTTTGAGACGGGGTAACTTCGCAATGGATCCTCGGATTGTAGTCCTATGGCAAGGTTGGCATTCTTCTCGAACTCAGGATCTGGAAGAAGAAGAACAAAAAAAAGAACCAGAAACTCAAAGAAAGACACTGACCTGAGGACTTAATGAAGATTGTTGGATGTAGAAGTTCCGGAGATCTTGATACTGATCTGACTCTTCGTTGAACTTGCTCTGTAGTTGAAACAGTTGATCTGAACCTGGATGCTGGTGGCCGGCCTCTATGTGAAAAAGAGGAGCCGTGAGATGTAGATGGAAAATTAGGGTTTGGTGGTGGTGGAGTAGAGATGGGTGGACTAAGCTAGGGTTTTGGGGTTGGAGATCTCACACCTCCTCAAGGTTCCTAGGGAACCCGGATTTAATCCCTCACGGAGCTCAACACTTGAATACAAGTGCAGAAGAGAGAAACACAAAGTTGCTCACAAAGAAATTGATTTCATTCATCATTTAATTCAAGAGTTACATAGAGTTGAATATATAGACAAAACAAAGAAATAAAATTTCATACACTTCCCATGTGGGACTTATCGGACTAACCCATACTTTAGGCATCAAATTCTCTTCCCAAGACTACTTCCATGAGTGGGCAGCCCAAAAACTCCAAGAAAACTTGAAAATCAGCTCCAAATGGCAGGTTATGGGGGTGTCTCCTAGTATCTCTCCATGAATCAAGGATTTTCCCTTCATGGTTTGGCTATTTTGGACACCTCCTAGTCTTGCTCCACAAGTTTAGGCTTCTTCCTTTCATGGCTTTTGCACTTTAGGAAACTTTTGGGTGCCTCCTTGATTTTCTCCCCAAGACATGCTCTCTTCCCTTTTATAACTTGGACTTTTATGGAACATTGTGGGGCACCTCCTTGATCCTCTCTTCAAGAAAAATTCTTGCTATCTTGGCTTGGGTTTATCTGGAAAGAAGTTGGCTCCTCCTTGGATTGAGATATCTTGATGGATTTCTCCCCCAAGTGGCGCATGAAAGAAGGGACCTGCTTTCTTGTGGTGTGGGGACCAAGGCACACTAGATAGAGATGTGGCGCCTCCTGGACTCTGGCGTGTGGCTGGGAGTGTGGTGCCCACATGCTTGGGCCTGGGAGAAAAAATTGGGCACCCTGGACCTTGACTTGATTTTAAAAAATGGCACCAACCTGGAGAAGACCTAAACCACTACTAGGACTTGTACTGAGTCAACATGACTCACCAAAATTTAAATTATAGGGAAATACGGACTCAAGACTAAAATTGAGTTGACCAAGTCAACCCTAATTACAAAACCAGAAATCCCTAATTCTTCGGGCAAGGTCAATCAGAGATCCAGATGGAGCCCTGAAGTCTTCTTCTGAGTCTGGTGCCCGCACCAAATTGTGTTGAGGTTTCTGCATCTCTATAAAGGAGTATGTGGGATCCATGAAAATAGTGGGAGTCTTCTTTGTTTTAAAGTCTATAGAATAAATTTAAGATTAATTATAAACATCTAACAAGAATTTTTACTCTCTGAAGATTAAGTCAACTTCCAAACCTCTTAGACCAATTGATTAACCAAAACATAATGACTGGTTCAACTTGAATATTGATTAGAAAGGTTGAGTACTATAATATATTAGGACTACCCTATGTTACTAAGCTATCTAATGGTAGACCTAAGTGCAGTTGATCCATGATTATTGTTTGGCAATGATTAAGGATTAGTGGCTTGAAAAGTTTAGGCATGATGATGCATAAAGTTTGCACATGGGTTTGATCCAACAGTCTTAATTCAATTCATATGGACAGTTTATTATAAACTAATATTTGAATGTGATTGAAATAATTAGGTCAATACATTCGTGACTATTAAAAGAATTCAAAATAGTTCAAGGTGCATGCTTCTCAATGAGGAGTAGACTCTTATACCTTGAATCCTTATTAGATAAATATGACATATCTTTTAAAGGTATGTTAGCTGCTCAAAGTTAAAATGATATTACAATTTCTTCTACTTCCAATTAAGTTATAGACTTTATAGGAAAGTAGAGGGCTGAGGTTCCTTATGGGTGAGTAATAGGGCAATAGTTTCTACTATTAACTCATGACCTTTATGACTACCATTTGGTTAAAAAGGCTATTACCTGCTTTAACGGAAATTTGATTTCTAATACTGATCCATTTGTTTTAGAAATAAATTAGATACTAGTGGCTTTATGAATTTTAGTTGCATATGGATGCATCTATTGAGCAATAAGTGAGTACCATGGGATCTGAGATATCATGCAAGATGATTTTAACCTGAACTATATAGGTGGGATCTCTAGTTTAGTCAAGTCAAAAAGAAAGGATCAACAATTTGGAAACCATAGACAACCATGGGCCTTTTGGCTAAATGACTATTGAGTCATTTCTAATTTGTGAATTCTATCTTGAAGAATATTGATTGAGCTAACTTTTGTGAGATAAAGGGTGTGGGTGAGGATCACTGATATACTTGCCTGAGTACATATTCATGTGTTAGCATATTCAACATGCAAACCAAGAAGGTTACTAGAATCATCTCAAGTTGTTCGGCATAATCTCACAATGAACTCCTCTTACATCTTTAGCTCAATGGGAAGTCTCAATAGAAAAATTGAACCCTATTACATATAGTTCCCATTATGAGAATCACTTATTTATCTTTAAGTATATGGTTATATAACTTTGCTATTTATTAAATAGGATTCACTCTAAATCCAATCGTACCACTCTTATACGAGATATAGTATGGTAAGAAGGTAATTTGACCTATGTCAAATGACAATGGGTGGACAATTTAGATGATAGGTTAATGATGGCCTGTATCATAAAAAGTTATTAGGAACTACTTTCCAATGGATCACAAGTTGTTATGACCTAATAGCTATATTTATGGTTAAATAGTTTTACCTAAATGTTGCAGTGGGAGGATGATTAAGCTAAAAAAAAGTCTTTAATGAGCAATAGGCCAAAGAACCTAAAGAACCTATTTGAGCAAACCTAGTCAATTCCTCTTCTATCTCATAGGATCTCCTATCATGTTGAAAGTTACTTAGGTATGCTAATAGAGGAGATAAAGGAAGTGTTCTTTTGGGAGATTGAGAGCAAGGAGATGATCCCAAAAATCTACAATGAGGTGATATCAAATATCATTTCAAGAGATGGTTAATGTCATGAAGTTGGATTCCATGCAATCTAACCAAGTATAAACCTTAATAGATCCCCCAAAAGGGTATGGTACCTATTATATACGACCGGTCGGACCCGAGGTTGAGCCGGACAAGGCATTTGGTCAGTTGAGGCGGACTAAAGCCCCCACCGGTCGGCTTCCACGGAGGCCCTGATGCATCCCCACCGAGGGCTCACGAGCTGATTGGCCATTGGACTATTGTTCCAGGGAAGCCGACCTAAGGGAAGCAGACCACCTAAGGGCCGACCAACTTGAGGCTGGCTGACCTACATTTGTACAGCTCGCCGGGTTCATTCGCATCTAAGGAATCGCCTGAAGGTTCCATAGAGTTCCCTTCAGCTGGTACCGGAATTCTATTGCAATGGGTTCCACGACGTAGCTACGACCCTATGCCACCTGGCAATCTCCTTGATCCTCCCAGGGGCAGATCCGGGACTTCATCTCTGCCATCTAATAAATTTTTGCAGCATCTCATGCCTATAAAAGGTGCTCAGGGGACCTCCACGGGGGTAAGATGCTCTTTCTCTTCTACTCTATGCTTTTCTTTGATTCTCTCCACTCTGTTGCTCCAAAACCCTTAGCTAACTTAAGCATCGGAGTGTCCCCTGCTGGAGCACCTCCGGCACCTAGGGGACCTTTTGCAGGTTGTCCGACCAGGGAGCTCTACACCGCAATGAAGCAGCCCGGTCTAGGGTTAGCGCAGCAACAGATTGGCGCTAGAGGAAGGGCCCTGAATCTCCGTTTTGCTCCCTGTTCTAAAAGGAGAGATCGACTGAAGAATGCTACAGATGGTGAGAGAAAGAACGCGGAGCGTCTCCGCTTGAGGGAGGCACTCCCCCCACAGGCCTGAAGTACTCCATGAGGAGGATGCCACGGTCATCGCTGCCGAGCCCACCATCACTCTAGGGCTGCAACAATTCCAAATGCTAGTAAACCGTATCAAAACACTTACCTCAGCTATCCAGCATTTTCAGGAAGTGGTTGAAGACCGGTGGTAGCCACTCGCGGTGTCCTGCATCAACCACCAACCAGCTCCATGGGGGAGTCAGCAGCTGGAGGAGCCGCCCCCTCTCTCCCATGCTGCTCCGGAGCCCCGGAGATCTTTGGGGGCTCACACTAGCAGGAAGAGGGCGAGGTTGGCTTCCCGATCTTTCACTGACTCTGCTCCACTCGGCGGTCGGTGCCCTACTGAAGACTCGCATGACTACGGCAGTAAGATCATGCACATGGAAGAGCGCATGGCGGAGATTATCGAATGGCAGAAGGTCGAAGGGGGGCAGGCCTATGACACCCGTCCACCTTTTTCTACCAAGATCTTGGGGGAGTCCATTCCCCGACACTTCAAGATTTCCCAAGTGGACCCCTATGATGGTACCACCGGCCAACTAGATCATTTGGGCACTTACAAAGCCCATATGATGGTATAGGACGCCTTTGACGCCCTCCACTGTATCGCCTTTCCAACCACAATGAAAAAGGCCACCCGGATGTGGTTCACGGCCATCCGACCAGGTACGATCCAATCTTTTTCCCAACTTGAGACTCTTTTTCTCACATTTTAGGTCATGCAGTCGAGTCCCAAAGAACATTGTCTGCCTCTTCCTCATACTCTAGAAGGAGGGGGAGACTCTACAGGACTACATGGCCAGCTTCAATTCAACAACCATTGAAGTCCCATATTTAAATGAGGCGGTAGCAATGTTGGTGGGGACACCTGAGGCACCAGAATAAGACAAAGGCTTTTTTAACCCTCTGTAAATTAATCAATAATTTATGAGTCCATCTATAATAAGAGCTTAGCTCATCTGAGTCTATTTTAGTTTTTATTTGAGTATTTTTAGTTGTTATTTCAGTTCTGTACTAGTCAGCTCATGTTGAGCTAGTTCAGTCCAATGCTAGTCAGCTCATGTTGAGCTAATTTTATTTTTTTGAGTCCTGTCCAAGCATACTGAAGACTCAAGACTATATCATACAAGTGAATACCAAGTCCAACAAGATTGAAGACATGGAAGTATAGCCCAAGTCTAACCCAGCTTGAAGATTTGAAGACCCCAGGAGGAAAATTCAGAAAACCCTGATTTCTTGCAGATGCCCTCTAGATGCACAGATTCCATTCCAGATGCCAAAATATATTTATATACCAAGGCATCCATGATTTTAGAGGTCCATCTACATCCTATCCCAAAGAAATCAAGGCCAGGTGCCAAGCCCAAGCCCCTAAGAAGCAAGATACCAGGGAATATTCCTGCTACCTGGCTACCAGGCCACCCCAGCTTCCAGAGGCCCAAACCCATGCACCCGGGCCCCTTTAGGCCGGCCCCTTGCTGCTCCTAGAATCCCAACACGCCCCCCTAGGCATCCTTGGAGTGTTGACCAAGTCAAGAGAATTTTTAGGGATTTTTCTACCTAATATTTCCTTATTTTCTAGCTAAGGTTTGAGAGGGAAAAGGATTCTTATGTAAAGACTTATGTACCCTTACTTGGAGCCCAAGGTTAAGGGTCTATTTAAGGAACCCTAGCCTCTTGTATGAGGAGAATTTTGATGAATAAAAACCTTGAGTTCTTCTATTGAGTTGTGTGATACCCTGCTATGTGCAAAAAGGGGTTTGCGAGATTTCTTCTTCCCAGTGCTGCAATAATCTTCCTGCTGCCAACAAGCATCTCAGATCCCTGGACGCCCACTCCAAAAGAAGCCTTCCCTTGCTATTTTTCCTTTGCTTTCTTGTTTCTTTGTGAGTTTTCTAACCCCTGACAGGTCTTTTGTAGGTCCCCGAGTTCCTACGAATCCAACGACTCCAGCCAAGCCTCAATCGGATCACCGAGCAGAAAGCCGGGTATCCGTGGGTCTTTGGCTCGGTTTTCCAGGCCGCATCCATCGAGAAACGAGAGACCCCTTTGCTGCGATCTTCATAGACATTTTCAGGTACACCCCTCTACCTCCAGTAGTTTTATTGCAGGAGAACTTGCCCTAACCGAGGCTTCTCAGCCCTGGCGGTCCTTCTTTGCTACTTTTCTAGGTCCTAATCTGCATGCTGATCTTCAAAAATTCATAAAAAATTCCCTACAAATAATTTTGATCTAAAATTTGGGAATTAATCACCTAACTCAACATGTAAAACATGCAAAAAAAAATGGCATGCATGTTAGACCCCCATCATTTGGTATCAGAGCTTAGATTAGGGCTTGTTTTCTGCAATTTTTCAGTCCATATATACTCTATTATTTTAATTATTTCTCCCAGATAGAAACTCCAAAAATTCTGAAATTTATTTTTCTGGATTCAGCATAATTCACAGTAATTTTAAAAATTTTTGTAGATTTTATTATGGCCTGTGAATTTTCTTCAAGCCGAAATACATCCTACAAATTTTCAGCTCTATTTTTTCAGCAAGACAAGTTTGGAAGTTTTAGGTTTTTGTTTAGCAATTTTTGGATATTTTTTAATTTTAGTATATTTCCTGCATATTAGGCCATGATTTGAAAGTTTTCTTATATTTTAGGAAATACCAAAAAAAAAATTACATATTCTCCAAAAATACCAAAAAAAAATATCTAAACCCTAATTTGCATCCTCATCTGCCTGCCATCATTGCATAATTTACTTTTAAGGGCACTCTTGCTATATCAGATGGGGGGAGGATTTGATCACCGCTCCTTAGCCCAAAACCACATCCCTTGCATTCGGTCCCAAGCCTTAACCTAAAATTAATTAGACTTAATTTGCCCTAGTGGGCTAGGGACACCAACTGGTCGGGTCCGGGCTAGTGTTAGATCACTGTGTCAAGTTAACCTGTGTGTGCCTTGTGCTTAGTATCTAGAACGGTGGTTTAGGGATTCAATCTCGAAGGGCTTGTGTGCTGGTCCGCCTACCTGGCCAATCTCTGATTGGTGTCTAGGATTGGCAATTAGGGACCTAACACTCCCCTTACACCTGCCTGGCTGAGTATTGGGTTACTATAGGCTAGTTTGCCACCCTGATTGAGCATCTAGTTTGGACTCTAGGTCTAGTCAACTATAGTCGGTCTGATCGAGTCTTGCATGAGCACTAGATCAGGAGTTTCATATCACCCACCTCCTTCACAAATGTCTGAACCCATGAAAAATTTACAAGCTCAAATAAAAGCCCTAGCTGATCAAATGGCCTAGATGGCTACCCAGATAACTACCCAGATGACCCAGTAAACTCAGTCTTGTATTCAAACTAATGATAGAATTGACCATCTTGCTAATAGGTTTGATCAGTTAAAAGTCCGGGTAGGGACCCCAGAAAAAAACCATGGGTCACAGTCTGAGCCAGATCCTAATTCCCCTCAACTTAGGAGGACCCCAAACCCTGATCTATACCATGAGGTCGAACCTAGGAGAGCCCCTTATCCTGACCCGTACTACAATCCTCAACCTAGGAGGATCCCAAACCCTGATCTATACCTTGAGGCTGAACCTAGGAGAGCCTATCGTCATGACCCAATCCCTAAGGTTAGTCCTAGAAGACCCAATCAGGATTTTATAGACAAGGAAGATAGATCCTATTTACCCTCTCCCTACAAGCCTAGTATACCCACAACCTATAGATCTTATGACTCCAAATCCTATGAACCTAGAACCTATGAATCCATAACCTATGAACCTAGATCCTATGACTCTAGATCCCATGATCATAGATCCTATGCACCCATACCCTATGAGCCTAGTAGACCCAACACCCAATATTCTGACCCATAGAGGGAGTCCAACCCTAGGAGGACCCAATATTCTGACCCATATAGGGAGTCCAACCCTAGGAGAACCCAGTATTCTGACCCATATAGGGAGTCCAACCCTAAGAGGACCCAATATCCTGACCCATATAGAGAGCCCAACCTTAGGAGGACCCCATACCATGATCCATCCTTAGAACCTGACCATAGAGCTGACCCAAAATCTTATGACCCCAGATCTTATAATCCCATGACCCATAGATCTGCACCCTTATCCTATGAGCCCAGAGAACCCATAACCCCTAAGTATCAGCCTAGTACTAGTCAGGTTTCCCCTAGTCAATTTGAACCCCATAGGATTAGCATCCCTAAATATGAGCCCAGTAGTGAGCCACTACCCCTTAGGCAATCTGAACCTACTAGGATTAGTGTCCATAATCAGAAACCAGGACCTAGCCAATTTTCCCATAGCCGACCTTCTCCAACCATTCCTAAGATTGACAAGGCTTACATTAACGCGAAAGTGTATGAAGCTGATGCAAACTTAGTGGATGAGTATGAGGGAGAAGAGGAGACACCTTTAGATGACCTAGAATTAGCTGACCCAATAGATACCTAGGTAGAAGCCAACCTAGAGGTAGTTGACCTTGACCACATCCAACCTAAAGCTATAGTGGAAGAACAAATAGAGGAAGAGAACCTAGGTACTGCTACTAGAGCCTTACCTGAGGAAACCATAGAGGAGAGCCAAATTATAGAGTCTAGTCCTAAAATACAAGAACCAGAAAAATTTATTAAGGACTTGATCTCTTTGAATCAGTACCCTCAGGATGAGCCTCCTCCTATAGTTCCCATTAAGGACCTCTTCCCTGAGATTAGTAACCCATCCTTCCACTATGCAAACCCCATAGATATACCGCAACCTCGTAAGGTTAGCCTCATTAGTCTAGGATTAGTCCCTGACATGCCTTTTTATATCGAACTTTATCCAACTAACCTTGAACCTTTTTTCCTACCCTACCAAACTAATTCTGAATCCACTTCCTATTTTCTGCCCTTTCCTGATACCTCCAGCATTTCTAGGATTATTAGATTGCATTTAACAGAGATTAGCGTACTGCATGCATTCATTACGCATGTTAGGTTTGCATTATACTTCTGGCATACCCTCTGGCATTTGCTTGGAGTCCATTGTAAATACTCTTGTGCACACCACACTAGGGTCAGACCTAGAGAGTCTATAGTCTCTTAGGTTTAGGCCCATAAAAGTCTAATAAATCTCCTTCGATAGGAATGCAAAGTCAAGTGTATTAGGTGTTAGTTAGAGTCATTTGCATCATCTTATTAGGAGTCTGCATGTGCCTAACATGTTCACCACCCGCACTAATGTTAAACAAACTGGCTAATTCCCGAAGATGGATCAAAGAATTTGATGTAGTGGATTCTATCTTAGTTAGGCTTAGGCCTAAAAGAAGCTTCATGCTTGCAGAGCCGGACCTTTTAAAGTGATAGAGAAGGTTGGATCAAATGCCTAGGTGTTAGACTTGCCTTCGGATTTGGGCATTAGTTCTACCTTCAATATTACAGACCTGGTTGAGTATAGGGAACCGGCAGCACTACCTAGTGAGGCCTTTGGACCTATTCCTTTACATTGTGAGTGACCCTAACCTAGAGTGTCCACAAACAAATTTGGCCTGAGAGAGGAGAACGGATCGAGCGTATCCTGGATAATCAAGCCATCATGACCCAGGGCCATGACTATCAACGCTTCCGGGTCCGATGGCAAGGCCGGCCAGAGTCGGACGATTCATGGATTTCTCGAGAGGACTTGCAACGCCTCAACCCAGACCTTCTCGAGAGATATGTGAGCCAGTCTGACCTTCACTCGACAGGGTCGAGTTCCTCCCATCCCGGGAGAATTGGTGGGGACACCTGAGGCACCAGAATAAGACAGAGGCTTTTTCAACCCTCTGTAAATTGATCAATAATTTATGAGTCCATCTATAATAAGAGCTTAGCTCATCTGAGTCTATTTTAGTTTTTATTTGAGTATTTTTAGTTGTTATTTCAGTTCTGTACTAGTCAGCTCATGTTAAGCTAGTTCAGTCCAATGCTAGTCAGCTCATGTTGAGCTAATTTTATTTTTTTGAGTCCTGTCCAAGCATACTGAAGACTCAAGACTATATCATACAAGTGAAGACCATGTCCAACTAGATTGAAGACATGGAAGTATAGCCCAAGTCCAACCCAGCTTGAAGATTTGAAGACCCCAAGAGGAAAATTCAGAAAACCCTGATTTCTTGCAGATGCCCTCCAGATGCCCAGATTCCCTTCCAGATGCCAAAATATATTCATATACCAAGGCATCCATGATTTTAGAGGACCATCTACATCCTAGCCCAAAGAAATCAAGGCCAGGTGCCAAGCCCAAGCCCCTAAGAAGCAAGATACCAGGGAATATTCCTGCTACCTGGCTACCAGGCCACCCCAGCTTCCAGAGGCCCAAACCCATGCACCCGGGCCCCTTTGGGCCAGCCCCTTGCTGCTCCTAGAAGCCCAACACGCCCCCCTAGGCATCCTTGGAGTGTTGACCAAGTCAAGAGAATTCTTAGGGATTTTTCTACCTAATATTTCCTTATTTTCTAGCTAGGGTTTGAGAGGGAAAAGGATTCTTATGTAAAGACTTATGTACCCTTACTTGGAGTCCAAGGTTAAGGGTCTATTTAAGGGACCCTAGCCTCTTGTATGAGGAGAATTTTGATGAATAAAAACCTTGAGTTCTTCTATTGAGTTGTGTGATATCCTGATGTGTGCATAAAGGGGTTTGCGAGAGTTCTTCTTCCCAGTGCTGCAATCATCTTCCTGCTGCCAACAAGCATCTCAGATCCCTGGACGCCCACTCCAAAAGAAGCCTTCCCTTACTATTTTTTCTTTGCTTTCTTGTTCCTTTGTGAGTTTTCTAACCCCTGACAGGTCGTTTGCAGGTCCCCGAGTTCCTACGAATCCAACGACTCCAGCCAAGCCTCAATCGGATCACCGAGCAAAAAACCGGGTATCCGCGGGTCTTTGGCTCGGTTTTCCAGGCCGCATCCATCGAGGAATGAGAGACCCCTTTGCTGCGATCTTCATAGACATTTTCAGGTACACCCCTCTACCTCCAGTAGTTTTATTGCAGGAGAACTTGCCCTAACCGAGGCTTCTCATCCCCGGCGGTCCTTCTTTGCTACTTTTCTAGGTCCTAATCTGCATGCTGATCTTCAAAAATTCATAAAAAATTCCCTACAAATAATTTTGATCTAAAATTCGGGAATTAATCACCTAACTCAACATGTAAAACATGCAAAAAAAAATGGCATGCATATTAGTCCCCCATCAAATGTCTGCCTTCAATAGAGGCCTCCGGTCATCCAGGCTTACATTCTCCCTGGACAAAAAGTTTTCAAAGGACTACACCGAGTTGTTGGCCAGGGCCCACAAGTATGCCCTGGCAGAGGAGCAATCTGCAAGCCACCGCCAAGCTGAGGGGAGGTCAGGCACTAAGAAGCAAAGCGATAAAGCTCCCGCAGTTCGACCTCAAGGTGATGATAGCCGACTTACTCGGTGCCAAAGCCCAAAGCCAAAAGACCTCTTTAAGAAGTTTGAGACCTATGTGCCCCTCTCCCTCCCGAGGGAGAAAATCCTCATGGAAATCGAGAACGAGGCTTACTTTCAAAGGCCTCAACCAATGTGGGGCCCCCCAGCCACCAGGAACAGGAACAAGTATTGTCGGTTCCACAAGGACCATGGACACGATACTGAGAAGTGCCTTCAACTGAAGGATGCTATCGAAGACCTCATCAGGAGATGGTACCTGAGCAAATACGTCCGTCCCCACCGGGATCGGGCTGAAGCCTCCACTATCAGAAACCCACCTGAAGAGGCCGAGCTCCCCAATCAACGTCCGACAGGCGGAGGTGAGGCATGTTGCACCGAAGGTCCGACCAAGGCTTTGGATGGGGCTGAGATATTGTGAAGTGGCCCAGGGGTACTAATATATTCAGTTTCTTTGATGAAGATCTGTTGGAACCACATCTCCCAGGGGATGACCCTGTTGTTGTGTCAGCAATCATTGCCAGTTATGATGTACAATGTGTCCTTATTGACAATGGAAGCTGTGCGGAAGTTTTGCTGTATGATGCCTTCATTCGGATGAATTTGTCTAGGTCAAGGCAGCGAGACTCCTTGATGCCACTCACTAGCTTTGGGGGAAACTCCATTGGGGTAGAAGGAGAAACTATCTTACCCGTAACCCTTGGGACAGAACCTTGCCAACGGACTTTTTCCATCAACTTTGTGGTCATCCGTACGACCTCGGTGTAAAATGCCATCTTAGGCCGACCGGCTCTTAACAAGTTCCATGCAATTGTATCCACTTACCACTTACTAGCAATGTCCCCAACTCACAACGGGGTTAGGGAACTTAGGGGAGACCGCAGGATGCCCATACAATGTTTGGCCATTCATGACAGGCAGCTGGAGGAGCACCCTACACTCGAACAACTGGATCCCAAGGACAAGGCTGATGACTATGGTTAGCCAATCAAAAAGGTGGTGTTTGTTCCACTCAAAGAGGATGATCCCACTAAAGTGCTTCAAATTGGGAGTATGCTAAGCGAAGAAGCCCAGCAGGAGCTGATAGGGTTCTTAAAGAGCAACGCTAATGTCTTTGCCTGGTCTGCCTCAGACATGCCAGGCATCCCGTCGGACATCATTACTCACCAACTCAAGGTCGATCTGACGTATAGGCCCGTTCGGCAAAAGAAATGAAGCTTTGTTATCGAGAGGCAAAGAGCCATTGAAGAAGAGGTGAAGAAACACCTTGATGCTGGGTTTGCTAGGGAATCCCACTATCCAGAATGGGTTGCTAATGTTGCTATGGTAAAAAGGCCAGTGGAAAGTGAAGGATCTGTGTGGACTATACGGACCTCAACAAAGCTTGTCCGAAGGACAGCTTCCCGCTACGAACGATTGACCAGCTGGTGGATGGCACAGCTGGTCACCAGCTATTGAGCTTCATGGACGCGTTCTCGGGGTACAACCAAATCAGGATACACCCCGAAGACGAGGAGAAGACGGCCTTCATCATTGATAGGGAGTTGTATTGTTACAGGATGATGCCTTTTGGCCTGAAGAATGCAGGCGCTACCTTCCAACGGCTGATCAACTGAGTCTTCGAATGGCAACTTGGAAAAAATTTGGAGCTTACGTTGATGACATGATTGTTAAGAGCCTCCGAAGGACCGACCACATCAGAGACTTACAGGAATCCTTTGACATGCTTAGACATCATCGGGTGAAGTTAAACCCTGCTAAGTACATCTTTGGTGTGACCTCTGAGAAATTCCTCGTTTTCCTTGTCACCCAAAGGGGGATTGAAGTCAACCCTGAGAAAATCAGGGACATCATGGACATGTCACATCCGACCAGCAAGAAGCAAGTGCAGGAGCTCACAGGCCATATCACCTCTCTTAGCCATTTCATTTCATGGTCGGTTAAGAAGTCTTTGCCCTTCTTCAGAACTTCATGCCAGTCAGACCATTTTCAGTGGACCGAGGAGTGCCGGTCGGCTTTCGAAGCCTTGAAGGATTACTTGTTGAACCTCCTGCTGTTGGCGAAACCAATAGAGGGGGAGGTGTTATATCTATACCTATCAGCCTCCGATGAAGTCGTCAGTGCTGTCCTTGTCGGGTAGGGGAAGATGGCTAGTAGAAGCATGTCTACTACATCAGTAAAGTCCTCCACGATGCTGAGACAAGGTACCCCAAGGTCCAAAAATTGGTTTACTCGCTGGTCATGGTGGCGAAGTGCCTCAGGCCTTATTTCCAGGAGCACCTGATCATCGTACAAACTGACCAGCCCCTCAAGGCGATCCTTTGAAGTCTGGACACCTCTAGATGGCTTGCCATGTGGGCTGTCATGCTGGGCGAGTTCCACATCTCCTTTCGATACCGGTCGGCCCTAAAGGCCCAAGTAATTGCTGATTTTATTGCAGAGTGCACCTGGGGGACTGATGGGGACTAATATGCATGCAATTCTTTTTGTATGTTTTATATGTGGGGTTAGGTGATTAATTCCCAAATTTTAGATCAAAATTAATTGTAGGAAATTTTGTATGAATTTTTGAAGCCAAGCATGCATATTAGAACCTAGAAAAGTACTAAAGAAGGATCGCTGGGGCTGAGAAGCCTCGATTAGGGCAAGTTCTCCTACAATATAAAGACTTGAGGTAGAGGGGGTGTACCTGACAATGTCTGAAAAGATTGCAGAAGGGATCTCTCAATGCGGCCTGGAAAATCGAGCCAAAGACGGGATACCCAGTTTTTTGCTCGGTGGTCCGATTAAGGCTTGGTTGGAGTCGTTGGATTCGTAGGAACATGGGGACCTACAAACGACCTGTCACGGGTTAGAAAACTCAGAGGAAATCAAGAAAACAAAAGAAAACATCAAAGGGAAGAATGTTTTGGAGGGGGCTTGAAGGATGGTTGGCGACAGGAAGATGGTTGCAAACATCGAGAAGAAGAACTCTCAAACCCCATTATGCACACAGCAGGGAAATCACAAAAAACAATATAAGAACTCAAGGTTTATTTCATATCAAAAATCTCCGCTCATACAAGAGGCTAGGGTCCTTTAAATAGACCCTTAACCTTGGGCTCCAAGTAAGGGCACATAAGTCTTTACATAAGAATCCTTTTCCCTCTCAAACCCTAGCTAGAAAATAAGGAAACATTAGGTAGAAAAATTCCTAAAAATTCTCTTGACTTGGCCAAAACTCCAAGGATGCCTAGGGGGGCATGTTGGGCTTCTAGGAGAAGTAAGAGGCTGGCCCAAAGGGGCTCGGGTGCATGGGTTTGGGCCTTTGGAAGCTGGGGTGGCCTGGTAGCCAGGTAGCAGGAATATTTCCTGGTATCTTGCTTCTTAGGGGCTTGGGCTTGGCGCCTGGGCTTGATTTCTTTGGGCTAGGATACAGGTGGACCTCTGGAATCATGGATGCCCTGGTCTATGAATATATTCTTGTATCTGGAAGGGAATTTGGGCATCTGGAGGGCATCTGCAAGGAATCAGGGTTTTATGAATTTTTCTCCTGGGGTCTTCAAATCTTCAACCTGGGTTGGACTTGGGCTCAACTTCCATGTTTTCAATCAGGTAGGACTTGGTCTTCACTTATATGATGTGGTCTTGAGTCTTCAATATGCTTGGATAGGACTCAAAAAAATAAAATTAGCTCAACATGAGCTGACTAGCATTGGACTGAATTAGCTCAACATGAGCTGACTAGTACAGAACTGAAATAACAACTCAAAAGACTCAAATAACAACTAAAATGGACTTAGATGGGCTAAGCCCTTATTATAGATGGACTTATGAATTTTTGATCAATCCACAGAGGGTTCAAAAGCCTCTATCTTATTCTGGTTCCTCTAGTGTCCGCACCAATTCTCCCGGGGTGGGAGGAACTCGACCCTGTCGAGTGAAGATCAAGCTGGCTCACATATCTCTCAAGGAGGTCTGGGTTGAGGTGCTGCAAGTCCTCTCAAGAAATCCATGAATCATCCGACTCTGGTCGGCCTTACCATCGGACCAGGAAGTGTTGATAGCCACGGCCCTAGGTCGTGATGGTTTGATCATCCAAGATATGCACGATCTGCTCTCCTCTCTTAGGCCAAATTTGTTAGTGGACACTCTGGATTAGGGTCACTCACAACAGGAAGGGATCGGTCCAAAAGTCTCACTAGGTATCGCTGCCAGTTCCCTGTACTCAACCAAGTCTCTAATATTGAAGGTAGAACTAATGCCCAAATCCGAAGGCAATTCTAACACATAGGCATTTGATCCAACCTTCTTTAACACTTTAAAAGGTCCGGCTCTGTGAGCATGAAGCTTCTTTTTGGCCTATGACTAACCAAGATAAAATCCACTACATCAAATTCTTTGACCCTTCATCGGGAATTAGCCAGTTGTTGTAAGATTAGTGCGGGTGGTGAACATGCTAGCCACATGAAGTCTCCTAACAAATGATGCAATGGACTTATACTGACACCTAATAGACTCGACTATGCATTCCTATCGAAGGAAAGTTTATTGAACTCTTTGGATCTAAACCTAATAGATTATAGGTTCTTTAGAATTGATCCTAGCTTGACATGCACATGAAAATTTATAGTGAACTCCTAGCAAATTCCAAAGAGTATGCCAGAAGTAAGATGCAAACCTAACATGCATGATGAATGCATGCAGTATGCTAATCTTAGCTAAATGCAATCTAATGATCCTAGAAATGCTGGAGGTGTCTGGAAAGGGCAGAAAATAGGAAGTGGATTCAAAATAAGTCTGGTAGGGTAGGGAAAAAGGTTCAAGGTTAGTTGGATAAAGTAAGATAAAAGAAGGGGCGTCAGGGACTAATCCTACACTAATGAGGTTAACCTTACGGGATTGCGGTATATCTATGGGGTTTGTATAATAAAAGGATGGGTTATTAATCTCAGGGAAGAGGTCCTTAATGGGAACTATAGGAGGAGGCTCATCCTGAGGGTACTGATTCAAAGAGATCAGGTCCTTAATAAATTCTTCTGGTTCTTGTATTTTAGGACTAGACTCTATAATTTGGCTCTCCTCTATGGTTTCATCAGGTAAGGCTCTAATAGCAGTACTTAGGTTCTCTTCCTCTATTTGTTCTTCCATTTTAGCTTTAGGTTGGATGTGGTTAGGGTCAACTAACTCTAGGTTGGCTTGTACCTGGGTATTTACTAGGCCAACTATTACTAGGTCATCTATAGGTGTCTCATCTTCTCCCTCATACTCATCTACTAGGCTCGCATCAGCTTCATACACTTCCGCATTAATATAAGCCTTGTCAATCTCAGGAATGGTTGGAGAAGGTCGGCTAGGAGAAAATTGGCTAGGTCTTGGTTTCTGATTATGGATACTAATCCTAGTAGGTTCAAGTTGCCTAAGGGGTAGTGGCTCACTACTGGGCACATATTTAGGGATGCTAATCCTATGGGGTTCAAGTTGACTAAGGGAAACTTGACTAGTACTAGTGATGCAGAACGAAAGAAGAGATGATGCGATGCGAAAGTAAATTAAGACTAATTCTTTTTTTTTTATATATATATATTTTCAGAAGTCGGCTTTGACTCAAAGGAAAGTTAAACTAAATTGAAAGAAACTATTTAATAATTGAAAGCACAATTTAAAGAAACTAGGTTATCAGAGTAGTTCAGAAGTAAAGGATTACTGGGGGTTGAGAAACTCCCAGACCTAGGGTTTCACTCTGAACTTTCAACATGACAGAAGTAAAGTGAAGAGAAGGGTTACAGACCAGGCAGTGATCTTCACAGAGTTTAGTGGAAGGACTCTCTTGAGCAGATTGTTAGATCCCTGGATTCAGATATCTTCGCAATGGATCCTCCAATACTGGCCCTTTGGCAGAGTTGTCTTCTTCTGAACTCAAGATCTGGGAAAGAAGAAGAACAAGTTATGGAACCAGATACTCAAGGAAGGATTTACCATATAGTAGAACTTGAAAGCTGATGTTGCTGAAATCCTGATTCTCCTGGAATGCTGATCTGACTTCCTTTGGGATTTGCTCTATCTTTGAAGTAGCCGAACTGGACCTAGATGCTGGTGGTCGGCCTCTATTTGGAGAGAGGGGCCGTGAGAGATGGGGTAGGCTAGGGTTTGGCAGAGTGAAGAGGATGACGGGTGGCTAGGGTTTGGAAGTGAAGTGGCTAACCTAGGGTTTTGGGGTTGGAGATCTCACACCTCCTCAAGGTTCCTGGGGAACCCGGATTTACTATCTCACGGAGCTCAACACCTGGATGCAAGTGCGGAAGAGAGAAACACAAAGTTTGCTCACACATAATTTGGATTCATTCATCAGATAACTTTAAAAATTACAAGAGGGGTTTAATTTATAGGACTTTATAAGAGAGCAGGGTTTTACATCTTTCCATGTGGGACTAATAGGGTGGATCTTCAAATTAGGTTTGTAGGATCAATTCCCACACATATGGCCGGCCAAGAGTTTCCAAAAATGCTGATTGGTGGCTTCAAAAGGTAAGTAGGTGGCGCCTCCTAGCCTTGCTCTTCAAGAAAAATATTTTTCCTTCCATACCTGGTTTTATTTGGAATTATTTGGGCACCTCCTAACCTTGCTCTTCAAGAAAAATTTCCTTCCTTCCATTCCTGGTTTTATTTGGAATTATTTGGGCACCTCCTAACCTTGCTCCCCAAGCTTCACTCCTTTCTTTTCATAGCTTGGTTCTTATGGAAACACTTTGGCCGCCCCCTTGAATTATGGATCCCAGATTGTTTTCTCCTCAAGTGAAGCATGAGAGAAGGGACATGCTATCTTGTGGTGTGGGGACCAGAGCATACTGGATGGAGATGTGGCGCCCCCTGGACTCAAGCGTGTGGCTGGGAGTGTGGCTGGGAGTGTGGTGCCCACTTACATGGCCTTGGGAGAAAATGTGACACCCAGGTTGAAGTCCAAGACTACTACTGAGTCAACATGACTCAACAAAATTAAATTGCAAGAAAATACAGACTCAAGCTAAAATTGAGTTGATCAAGTCAACCCTTATTACAAACCAGAAAACCCTAATTCTTCGGGCAAGGACAATTAGAGATCCAGATGGAGCACTGAAGTCTTCTTCTAAGTCTGGTGCCCGCACCAACTAGATTGATACTTAGGGGTTATGGGTTCTCTAGGCTCATAGGACAAGGGTGCAGATCTATGGGTCATGGGATTATAGGATCTAGGGTCATAGGATTTTGGGTCAGTTCTATGGTCAGGTTCTAAGGATGGATCATGGTATGGGGTCCTCCTAAGGTTGGGCTCCCTATATGGGTCAGGATATTGGGTTCTCCTAGGGTTGGACTCCCTATATGGGTCAGAATATTGGATTCTCCTGTGGTTGGACTCCCTATATGGGTCAGAGTATTGGGTTCTCCTAGGGTTGGACTCCCTATATGGGTCAGAATATTGGGTGTTGGGTCTACTAGGCTCATAGGGTGTGGGTGCATAGGATCTATGATCATGGGATCTAGACTCATAGGATATAGGTTCGTAGTTTCTGGATTCATAGGTTCTAGGTTCATAGGATTTGGAGTCATAAGATCTATAGGTTATGGGTATACTAGGCTTATAGGGAGAGGGTAAATAGGATCTATCTTCCTGGTCTACAAAATCCTGATTGGGTATTCTAGGACTAACCTTAGGGATTGGGTCATGACGATGTGCTCTCCTAGGTTCAGCCTCAAGGTATGAATCAGGGTTTGGGGTCCTCTTTGGTTCAGTATCATAGTATGGGTCATGACGATGGGCTCTCCTAGGTTCAACCTCTCGGTAGGGATCAGGGTTTGTGGTCCTCCTAGGTTCAGTATCATAGTATGGGTCATGATGATAGGCTCTCCTAGGTTCAACCTCATGGAAGGGAACAGGGTTTGGGGTCCTCCTAGGTTCAGTATCATAATAAGGATCATGACGATGGGCTCTCCTAGGTTCAACCTCACGGTAGGGATCAGGGTTTGGGGTCCTCCTAGGTTCAGTATAATAATAAGGGTCAGGGCGATGGTCTCTCCTAGGTTCAACCTCATGGTAGGGATCATGGTAAGGGGTCCTCCTAGGTTCATTATCATAATAAGGGTCACAGCAAAGGGTTCTCCTAGGCTGGGGAGGTGACTCAAGTTCTGGTTCAAGTTTGGATCTGGTTTGGGTCCTACGGGTTTTCTCTAAGGTTCCTCGTCGGGCATCTATTTGTTCAAGCTTCTGGGTCAATTGGGCATTTGCTTGCTCAAACCTAAAATTGAGGGTTTGGACTAACCTTTCTCCAAGGGCTTCAAATTTGTCATCAAAATGGTCCATGGATTCAGGGAGATGGTGAATGAGATGGGACTATTGATCTAATGCTCATGCAAGACTCGATCATACTGGCTACAACTGACTAGACCTGGAGTCCAAACTAGATGCTCAATCTGGGTGGCAAACTAGCCTTTAGTAACCCTGTACCCAGCCATGCAGGTGTAAGGGGAGTGTTAGGTCCCTGATTGCCGAGCCTAGACACCAATCAGAGATTGGCAAGGTAGGCAGACCAGCACACAAGCCCTTCGTTATTGAATCCCTGAACCACCATTCTAGACACTGAGCACAAAGCACACACATGATAGCTTGACACAATTATCTGACACTTAGCCTGGACCCGACCAATTGGTGTCCCTAGTCCACTAGGGCAAATTAAATCTAATATATTTTAAGTTAGGCTTGGGACCGAATGTAGGGGATGTGGTTTTGGGCTAAGGAGAGGTGATCAAATCCTCCCCCTATCTGACATAGGAAGAGCGCCCTTAAAAGTAGATTATGCAATGATGGCAAGCAAATGATGCAAATTAGGGTTAGATGTTTTGGTAGCTTTTATATATGTAATTTTTTTTTTATATATTTTGGTATTTTCTTAAACAGAAGAAAAAACTTGCAAATTATGTTCTAATATGCAAGAAATAAACTAAAATTAAAAGATATGCAAAAGAAGCTAAACAAAACCCTAAAACTTCCAAACTTGTCTTGCTGAAAAAATAGAGCCAAGAATTTACAGGCTGTATTTCGGCTTGCAGAAACTTCACACACCGAAATAAAATATGAAAAAATTCTAGAAATTACTGTGAATTTTGATGAATCCAAAAAAATAAATTTCAGAATTTTTGGAGGTTTTTATAGGGACAAATAATTTAAATTATAGAGCATATACTGACAGAAAATTTGCAGAAAACAAGTCCTAATCTAAGCTCTGATACTAGATGATGGGAGACTAATATGCATGCAATTCTTTTTGTATGTTTTAAATGTAGGGTTAGGTGATTAATTCCCAAACTTTAGATTAAAATTAATTATTGGGAATTTTGTATGAATTTTTGAAACCAAGCATGCAGATTAGAACCTAGAAAGTACTAAAGAATGATCGCCGGGGCTGAGAAGCCTCGGTTAGGGCAAGTTCTCCTAAAATATAAAGAATGGACGTAGAGGGGGTGTACCTGACAATGTCTGAAGTGCCCGGTGAAGATTGCAATGAAGGGATCTCTCGTTCCTTGATGGATGCGGCCTAGAAAACTGAGCCAAAGACCCGTGGATACCCGTCTTTCTGCTCGGTGGTCCGATTGAGGCTTGGTTGGAGTCGTTGGATTCGTAGGAAATCGGGGACCTGTAAAAGACCTGTCAGGGGTTTGAAAACATAGAGGAAATCAAGAAAACAAAGGAAAATAGCAAAGAGAAGAATGTTTTGGAGGGGGCTGGAAGGATGGTTGGCGGCAGGAAGATGGTTGCAAACACCGGGAAGAAAAACTCTCAAACCCCTTTATGCACACAGCAGGGTAATCACACAAAACAATATAAGAACTCAAGGTTTATTTCATATAAAAAATCTTCCCTCATACAAGAGGCTAGGGTCCTTTAAATAGACCCTTAACCTTGTGCTCCAAGTAAGGGCACATAAGTCTTTACATAAAAATCCTTTTCCCTCTCAAACCCTAGCTAGAAAATAAGAAAAAACTAGGTAGAAAAATCCCTAAAAATTCTCTTGACTTGGCCAACACTCCAAGGATGCCTAGGGGGGCGTGTTGGGCTTCTAAGAGCAGCAAGAGGTCAGCCCAAAGGGGCTCGGGTGCATGGGTTTGGGCCTCTGGAAGCTGGGGTGGCCTGGTAGCCAGGTAGCAGGAATATTTCCTGGTATCTTTCTTCTTAGGGGCTTGGGCTTGGCGCCTGGGCTTGATTTCTTTGGGCTAGGATGCAGGTGGACCTCTGGAATCATGGATGCCATGGTCTATGAATATATTCTGGCATCTGGAAGGGAATCTGGGCATCTGCAAGGAATCAGGGTTTTGTGAAATTTTCTCTTGGGGTCTTCAAATCTTCAAGCTGGGTTGGACTTAGGCTCAACTTCCATGTTTTCAATCAGGTTGGACTTGGTCTTCACTTGTATGATGTGGTCTTGAGTCTTCAATATGCTTGGATAGGACTAAAAAAAATAAAATTAGCTCAACATGAGATGACTAGCATTGGACTGAATTAGCTCAACATGAGCTGACTAGTACAGAACTGAAATAACAATTCAAAAGACTCAAATAACAACTAAAATGGACTTACATGGGCTAAGCCCTTATTACAGATAGACTTATGAATTATTGATCAATCCATAGAGGGTTGAAAAGCTTCTATCTTATTCTGGTGCCTCTAGTGTCCGCACCAATTCTCCCGGGGTGGGAGGAACTCGACCCTGTTGAGTGAAGATCAAGCTGGCTCACATATCTCTCAAGGAGGTCTGGGTTGAGGTGCTACAAGTCCTCTCGAGAAATCCATGAATCGTCCGACTCTGGTCGGCCTTACCATCGGACCAGGAAGCGTTGATAGCCACGGCCTTAGGTCATGATGGCTTGATCGTCCAAGATACGCTCGATCCGCTCTCCTCTCTCAGGCCAAATTTGTTAGTGGACACTCTGGGTTAGGGTCACTCACAACAGGAAGGGATCGGTCCAAAAGCCTCAATAGGTATCGCTGCCAGTTCCCTGTACTCAACCAAGTCTCTAATATTGAAGGTAGAACTAATGCCCAAATTCGAAGGCAATTCTAACACATAGGCATTTGATCCAACCTTCTTTAACACTTTAAAAGGTCCGGCTCTGTGAGCATGAAGCTTCTTTTATGCCTATGACTAACCAAGATAGAATCCACTACATCAAATTCTTTGACCATTCTTCAGGAATTAGCCAGTTGTTGTAAGATTAGTGCGGGTGGTGAACATGCTAGCCACATGAAGTCTCCTAACAAATGATGCAAAGGACTTATACTGACACCTAATAGACTCGACTATGCATTCCTATCGAAGGAAAGTTTATTGAACTCTTTGGATCTAAACCTAACAGATTATAGGTTCTCTAGAATTGATCCTAGCTTGACATGCACATGAAAATTTACAGTGAACTCCTAGCTGATGCAGAACAAATAAAGGGATGCGATGCGGAAGTAAATTAAGATTAACTAATTTTTTTTGTTGTTTTTATATGTTTGTAGAAGTTGGCTTCAAATCAAAGAAATGTTAACCTAACATTGAAAGATACTAATATGATAATTGAAAGCACAATTTTAAGGAAACTAAATTATCAGAGTAGTTCAGAAGTAACGGATCGCTGGGGGTTGAGAAACTCCCAGACCTAGGGTTTCGCTCCGAACTTTCAACAGAACAGAAATAAAGAGAAGAGATGGTTTACCTAACCAGACAATGATCTTCACAGATTTTGGTGGAAGAACTCTCCCGAGCAGATTGTTGGATCCTCGGATTCAGATATCTTCGCAATGGACCCTCCAATACTGGTCCTTTGGTGGGTTGGCTTCTCCTGAACTCAAGATCTGGAAGAGAAGAAAAACAATTGATGGAATCAGAGAGTCAAGGGAAAAATTTACCAGGTTGATGAACTTGAAGATTGAAATTGCTGAAAACTGGATTCTCCTGGAAGCTGATGTGATTTTCCTTGGAACTTGCTCTGGATCTGAAGTAGCCGGATTGGATCTGGATGAAGGTGGATGGCCTGGACTTGTAGAGAGAGAGAGGCCGTGGGAGATGGAAGGAGCTAGGGTTTGATGGATTGAAAATAATGAAGGGCGGCTAGGGTTTTGGATTTTTAAGTGGCTAACCTAGGGTTTTGGATAAAGATAGAGATCTCTCACCTTCTCAAGGCTCCAATGGAACCCGGATTACCCCCTCACGGAGCTCAACACTTAGAATAGTGCGGAAGAAGAGAAACCTAGGTTACTCAACACAAGAGAATAGCAAAAAAATTTTTCTTCATTGATTGATTTCAACTTACAAGAGGGATGTAATTTATAATGCTTTACAAGGGAGAAGGGTTTCATATTTTCCCATGTGGGACAAAAGGAGGGGATCTCCAAATTAGGGCAAATCCCTTACATATGGTTGGCCAAAATACCAAAAATTAGGATTTGGGTTATAAATGGCAGGTAGATGGCGCCACCTTGCTTGGAATTTTTCAAGAAAATTTTCTTCCTTTCCTGGATGAACTCTTTTGGACTCCTCCTTTTCTTCCTCCCTAAGTCAAGGCTCTTCCATCTTTGTTTTAGGTGTTTTTGGCAGGTAATGGGCGCCCCTTGATATTCTCTTCCAAGAAAAACTTCTTCCCTTCTTTGCTTGGAATCACTTGGGAAAGTCTTGGCCGCCCCCTTGATTTGCGCTCTTCTCTTTATCTGGTGCATGAAAGAAGGAAGTTTCCATATGTGGAGTAGGGACCAAAGGCTGCTGGATGTGGATATGGCACCCCCTGGACTGGGAGTGTGCCTGGGAGTTTGGTGTCCACTTGCCTGGTCTTGGGAGAAAATGTAACATCCCTGGTTGAAACCCTAGTCCACTACTGAGTCAACATGACTCAACAAAATAAAATGCAGGTAATGTAGACTCAAGCTAAATTGAGTTGATCTAGTCAACTCTTATTACAAACCAAAAACCCTAATTCTTTGGGCAAGGTTAATCAGAGATCCAGATGGAGCTTTGAAGTCTTCTTCTGAGTCTGGTGCCCGTACCAATTCTCCCAGGGTGGGAGGAACTCGACCCTGTCGAGTAAGGCTCAAGTTGGCTATGGTATCTCTCCAAGAGGTCTGGGTCCAATTCTTGTAATTCTTCTCGGGAGATCCAAGAGTCATCAGAATCTGGCCTTCCTTGCCAGCGGACCAGGTACCTTCGGTATCCTCAATTACGAGTAGAGATAACCTGATCATCTAGGATCTTTTCAATCTGCTCTTTCCTCACAGGCCAGTTTGTTGGTGGACACACAGGGTTGGGTTCACTCTCAAGAGCAGGATTAGGCTCAAAAGGCTCACTGGGAATCACAGCTGGCTCTCTATACTCTACTAGGTCTGTAATGTTGAAAGTGGAGCTAATGCCTAGTTCTGAAGGCAACTCGAGCACATAGGCATTGTATCCTACTCTCTTCACCACTCTAAATGGACCAGCTCCTCTAGCATGTAACTTTCTAACAGTTTTAGGAGGGATCCGTTCAGGCCTTAACCTAATCATTATACAGTCTCCCTCAACAAAAGTTTTGACTCGCCTTTGAGAATCAGCCAACTTCTTATAAGTTTCATTACTTAAAATTATTTTGGCATGAATTTCTTTATGCAAGTCCTTTACATGCTATGCAAGTGAATCAAGAGACTTGTGTGTGTGGGCTAATAGTGAAATCAGATCAAGTGGTGTGTGAGGCTTGTATCCATGAACAATTTCAAAGGGACTCTAGCCTATAGACCTATTGATCGAAACATTGAATGCAATTTCAGCCCTGAACAAAATACAAATCCCAATTCTTGGTGCTCTCAATCAAACCAAAATCTGAGTCAATGTCCTAAACTCGACTGACGATGCATTCCTAAAGAATGGACTTTATTCAAAGGAACCCTAGGTCTAAACCTAACAAACTACGACTCTCTAGGTTTGACCTTGGGTCGGAGGATGGCATGCAGAGCATTAAAACTTATCAAGGGTGCCTAGTAGGTGCCATAAGGTCTTCCAGAAGTAGGTGAAAAACCTAATAGGTTCTGACACATGGTTCACTCTAAAGACTTCGACAAAGTATACTTGGATGGTGTAAGAAGCATTGGAAGTCCTAGAGAAAGGGAGGAAATATGAGGCGGAGTCACGAATTACCTGCTGACTAAAGGTGGTGACCTGAAGGTTTGAATGGTGATCTATGAGTGTCAGCTGGTCATCCTTTCGAAAGGAAAAGTTTGCTACTCCCAGGAATGGATCAAGAGATGGTTCGGGAAGTAGCCTAGGACATGTGATTGCAACAGTTAAAGTTTGTTCTCTAAGCAAATAATGATCCATTTTCTCAAGAACTGGATTGAAGAATGATTCATGGAAGGGCCTATGGATGATGACCTCAAGACTTGAAATTTGACATATGGGTGCGGAAAGGTATAATCTATAGAAGGGTAGGTCAGTCATGCGAAGGAAGGGGTCTGGGGTCATAAGGAGGACTTCTACAGGACTGGGTGAATCAATCCGCTCAAGACAAGGATGTTCAACTGAGATTACGGGAGAGACCTTAGTGGCTGGGCATGGGACAAGGTCCAATTGTAAGAGGCTTGATTCAGTCATCCTAAGGAGAGGATCTACCATAGGGTGGGCAAACTTAAACAGTTCAGTGCAAAGATCTTCAATTGGTACTTGGGGAATGACTGTCATTAGAGGGTACGAACTGATAGCTCGGGCTAACACTTGGTTGCTCTCCAAGGTCTCCTCAGGTAAGGAACCAATAGTATCGATGTCACATTCTTCAAGTTCTTCCCCCTCATATTCATCAACTAGACTCAAGCCAGCATCATATACTTCCTTGATGCCATCTTCAATGGGTTTCGGGTCAGTGGTAATCGGGTCAACTGATTCTAGGCTTGTCATACCTAACCTTTCTTCCTCATTGGTAGGCTTGGGTTCTCCCTCATTAATGTCATCCTTAGGATTCTTACCACTTAGCTGTGCACAAGCCAGTCCTATGCATGGGCACTGACTAGATTTATGGCCTCTTTCTCCACAAAACAAACATTCTTGCGATATAGGAACCTGGGTCACACTGGGTTTCAAGCTAGTAGAGACCTTACTTGGGCATGGGTGTGGATCTAAATGGTTTGATCTAGAAGACTTGGGTTGTTGAGTGACTGGTCTAGAATATTGTAAGGACCTCTCATAGACACGATCCACACTATAGATATCATGGTTAGGCTTCCTAAGGTTATGCTTGGGATCATGGTATAAGGTCCTCCTAGGCTCCTGGTATGGATGAGGTTGGGGCCTATTAAATTTTGGATCAGGGATCCAATTTTGATGTCTACGTTTCTCAAGGACTTGGACTTGATCCCTAAGCTGGGTAAAATTCTCATGGACTTGTTCTTTACACTGGGTAACAGTAGCAGTCAAATCCTGGCTTAACTTGTTCATGCTCTCAGTAAGAGCTCTAACCATGGCCTCTAAATCAGGTTGGGTTTGACCAGGTTGGTAGGGTACTCCATTCCGGGTAGACATGATGCAAGCAAACACACAAAATGAGACTCAACTGAATGACTACGGGCTAACTAGACCTAGAGCCCAAACTAGATGCCCAATCAGAGTGGCAAGCTAGCCTATAGTAACTCAGGACTCAGCCAGGCAGGTGTAAGGGGAGTGTTAGGTCCCTAATTGCCAATCCTAGACACCAATCAGTGATTGGCCAGGTAGGCAGACCAGCACACAAGCCCTTCGGGACGTAGTCCCTGAACCACCGTTCTAGACACTGAGTACAAAGCACATACAGAGTAACTAGACAAACTGACTCAACACTAGCCTTGACCCGACTTGTTGATGTCCCTAGCCCACTAGGGCAAATTAGGTCTAATCAATTTTTAGATTAAAGGCTTAGGTTCGAATGTGTGGGTGGTGGTTTTGGGCTAAGGAGAGGTTATCAACTCCTCCCCTTATCTTAGATGCTCAAATGCCCTTAAGATGAATTAAGAGATGAACACTCAAAAATAATTGGATTGCAGAACACAAAAATAGAGTTGCAGTAATTTAATTCTCAGAAATCGCACGGAAATCAATAAATCATAGGAGAATTATAAAAATTAGTTTCAATTATACTGGTTTCATCAAAACAAAAATCACCAAATTTGGAGTTACCTGCAATGAGAAATAATTCTTGCAACAGGGTAATTACGGGCTGAAAACAGAGCACTTCCCCGTTTACAATTTCTGCTACGATGTTATAACCCAACGGATCCCCTACACGCCCTAGGAACACCCCGTGGAATGGGAAGAGGAGGTTTGCACCTCGCTTCGTTCCTAGGACCGGACGTCCTGGGGAGTCTACTTCGAGCAGACAAAGTAAAAAGAGAGAGACTCAAACAAGCAATCAAACAGAAACCCTAGACAGGGCTCTGATACCAAAACTGATGTAGAACGGAAGCTCTGATACCAAAAATGATGCAGAACAAATAAAGGGATGCGATGCGGAAGTAAATTAAGATTAACTAATTTTTTTTGTTGTTTTTATATGTTTGTAGAAGTTGGCTTCAAATCAAAGAAAAGTTAACCTAACATTGAAAGATACTAATATGATAATTGAAAGCATAATTTTAAGGAAACTAAATTATCAGAGTAGTTCAGAAGCAACGGATCGCTGGGGGTTGAGAAACTCCCAGACCTAGGGTTTCGCTCCGAACTTTCAACAGAACAGAAATAAAGAGAAGAGATGGTTTACCTAACCAGACAATGATCTTCACAGATTTTGGTGGAAGAACTCTCCCGAGCAGATTGTTGGATCCTCGGATTCAGATATCTTCGCAATGGACCCTCCAATACTGGTCCTTTGGCGGGTTGGCTTCTCCTGAACTCAAGATCTGGAAGAGAAGAAAAACAATTGATGGAATCAGAGAGTCAAGGGAAAAAATTACCAGGTTGATGAACTTGAAGATTGAAATTGCTGAAAACTGGATTCTCCTGGAAGCTGATGTGATTTTCCTTGGAACTTGCTCTTGATCTGAAGTAGCTGGATTGGATCTGGATGAAGGTGGACGGCCTGGACTTGTAGAGAGAGAGAGGCCGTGGGAGATGGAAGGAGCTAGGGTTTGATGGATTGAAAATAATGAAGGGCGGCTAGGGTTTTGGATTTTTAAGTGGCTAACCTATGGTTTTGGATAAAGATGGAGATCTCTCACCTCCTCAAGGCTCCAATGGAACCCGGATTACCCCCTCACGGAGCTCAACACTTAGAATAGTGCGGAAGAAGAGAAACCTAGGTTACTCAACACAAGAGAATAGCAAAAATAATTTTTCTTCATTGATTGATTTCAACTTACAAGAGGGATGTAATTTATAATTCTTTACAAGGGAGAAGGGTTTCATATTTTCCCATGTGGGACTAAAGAAGGGGATCTCCAAATTAGGGCAAATCCCTTACATATGGTTGGCCAAAATACCAAAAATTAGGATTTGGGTTATAAATGGCAGGTAGATGGCGCCACCTTGCTTGGAATTTTTCAAGAAAATTTTCTTCCTTTCCTGGATGAACTCTTTTGGACTCCTCCTTTTCTTCCTCCCTAAGTCAAGGCTCTTCCATCTTTGTTTTAGGTGTTTTTGGCAGGTAATGGGCGCCCCTTGATATTCTCTTCCAAGAAAAACTTCTTCCCTTCTTTGCTTGGAATCACTTGGGAAAGTCTTGGCCGCCCCCTTGATTTGCGCTCTTCTCTTTATCTGGTGCATGAAAGAAGGAAGTTGCCATCTGTGGAGTGGGGACCAAAGGTTGCTGGATGTGGATATGGCACCCCCTGGACTGGGAGTGTGGCTGGGAGTGTGGTGTCCACTTGCCTGGTCTTGGGAGAAAATGTAACATCCCTGGTTGAAACCCTAGTCTACTACTGAGTCAACATGACTCAACAAAATAAAATGCAGGTAATGTAGACTCAAGCTAAATTGAGTTGATCTAGTCAACTCTTATTACAAACCAAAAACCCTAATTCTTCGGGCAAGGTTAATCAGAGATCCAGATGGAGCTCTGAAGTCTTCTTCTGAGTCTGGTGCCCGCACCACTAGCAAATTCCAAAGAGTATGCCAGAAGTAAGATGCAAACCTAACATGCATGATGAATGCATGCAGTATGCTAATCTTAGCTAAATGCAATCTAATGATCCTAGAAATGCTGGAGGTGTCTGGAAAGGGCAGAAAATAGGAAGTGAATTCAAAATAAGTCTGGTAGGGTAGGGAAAAAGGTTCAAGGTTAGTTGGATAAAGTAAGATAAAAGAAGGGACATCAGGGACTAATCCTAGACTAATGAGGTTAACCTTACGGGGTTGCAGTATATCTAAGGGGTTTGTATAATGGAAGGATGGGTTATTAATCTCAGGGAAGAGGTCCTTAATGGGAACTATAGGAGGAGGCTCATCTTGAGGGTACTGATTCAAAGAGATCAGGTCCTTAATAAATTCTTCTGGTTCTTGTATTTTAGGACTATACTCTATAATTTGGCTCTCCTCTATGGTTTCTTTAGGTAAGGCTCTAATAGTAGTACCTAGGTTCTCTTCTTCTACTTGTTCTTCCATTATAGCTTTAGGTTGGAAGTGGTTAGGGTCAACTACCTCTAGGTTGGCTTGTACCTGGGTATTTACTAGGCCAACTATTTCTAGGTCATCTATAGGTGTCTCATCTTCTCCCTCATACTCATCCACTAGGCTCGCATCAGCTTCATACACTTTCGCATTAATGTAAGCCTTGTCAATCTCATGAATGGTTGGAAAAGGTCGGCTAGGAGAAAATTGGCTAGGTCCTGGTTTCTGATTATGGATACTAATCCTAGTAGGTTCAAGTTGCCTAAAGGATAGTGGCTCACTACTGGGCACATATTTAGGGGTGCTAATCCTATGGGGTTCATGTTGACTAAGGGAAACTTGCCTAGTACTAGATTGATACTTAGGGGTTATGGGTTCTTTGGGCTCATAGGACAAGGGTGCAGATCTATGGGTCATGGGATTATAGGATCTAGGTTCATAGGATTTTGGGTCAGTTCTATGGTTAGGTTCTAAGGATGGATCATGTTATGGGGTCCTCCTAAGGTTGGGCTCCCTATATGGGTCAGGATATTGGGTTCTCCTAGGGTTGGACTCCCTATATGGGTCAGAATATTGGATTCTCCTATGGTTGGACTCCCTATATGGGTCAGAGTATTGGGTTCTCCTAGGGTTGGACTCCCTATATGGGTCAGAATATTGGGTGTTGGGTCTACTAGGCTCATAAGGTGTGGGTGCATAGGATCTATGATCATGGGATCTAGAGTCATAGGATCTAGGTTCGTAGTTTCTGGATTCATAGGTTCTAGGTTCATAGGATTTGGAGTCATAAGATCTATAGGTTATGGGTATACTAGGCTTATAGGGAGAGGGTAAATAGGATCTATCTTCCTGGTCTACAAAATCCTGATTGGGTCTTCTAGGACTAACCTTAGGGATTGGGTCATGACGATGTGCTCTCCTAGGTTCAGCCTCAAGGTATGGATCAGGGTTTGGGGTCCTCTTTGGTTCAGTATCATAGTATGGGTCATGACGATGGGCTCTCCTAGGTTCAACCTCTCGGTAGGGATCAGGGTTTGTGGTCCTCCTAGGTTCAGTATCATAGTATGGGTCATGATGATAGGCTCTCCTAGGTTCAACCTCACGGTAGGGAACAGGGTTTGGGGTCCTCCTAGGTTCAGTATCATAATAAGGATCATGACGATGGGCTCTCCTAGGTTCAACCTCATGGTAGGGATCAGGGTTTGGGGTCCTCCTAGGTTCAGTATAATAATAAGGGTCAGGGCGATGGTCTCTCCTAGGTTCAACCTCATGGTAGGGATCATGGTAAGGGGTCCTCCTAGGTTCATTATCATAATAAGGGTCACAGCTAAGGGTTCTCCTAGGCTGGGGAGGTGACTCAAGTTCTGGTTCAAGTTTTGATCTGGTTTGGGTCCTACGGGTTTTCTCTAAGGTTCCTCGTCGGGCATCTATTTGTTCAAGCTTCTGGGTCAATTGGGCATTTGCTTGCTCAAACCTAAAATTGAGGGTTTGGACTAACCTTTCTCCAAGGGCTTCAAATTTGTCATCAAAATGGTCCATGGATTCAGGGAGATGGTGAATGAGATGGGACTATTGATCTAATGCTCAAGCAAGACTCGATCATACCGGCTACAACTGACTAGACATGGAGTCCAAACTAGATGCTCAATCTGGGTGGCAAACTAGCCTTTAGTAACCCTGTACCCAGCCATGCAGGTGTAAGGGGAGTGTTAGGTCCCTGATTGCCGAGCCTAGACACCAATCAGAGATTAGCAAGGTAGGCAGACCAGCACACAAGCCCTTCGGTATTGAATCCCTGAACCACCATTCTAGACACTGAGCACAAAGCACATACATGATAGCTTGACACAATTATCTGACACTTAGCCTGGACCCGACCAATTGGTGTCCCTAGTCCACTAAGGCAATTTAAATCTAATAGATTTTAAGTTAGGCTTGGGACCGAATGTAGGGGATGTGGTTTTGGGCTAAGGAGAGGTGATCAAATCCTCCCCCTATCTAACATAGGAAGAGCGCCCTTAAAAGTAGATTATGCAATGATGGCAGGCAGATGATGCAAATTAGGGTTAGATATTTTGGTAGCTTATATATATGTAATTTTTTTTTTTTATTTTGGTATTTTCTTAAACAGAAGAAAAAACTTGCAAATTATGTCATAATATGCAAGAAATATACTAAAATTAAAATATATGCAAAAGATGCTAAACAAAACCATAAAACTTCCAAACTTGTCTTGCTAAAAAAATAGAGCCGAGAATTTACAGGCTGTATTTCGGCTTGAAGAAACTTTACATACTGAAATAAAATATGAAAAAATTCTAGGAATTACTGTGAATTTTGATGAATCCAAAAAAATAAATTTCAGAATTTTGGAGGTTTTTATAGGGACACATAATTTAAATAATAGAGCATATACGGACAGAAAATTTGCAGAAAACAAGCCCTAATCTAAGCTCTGATACTAGATGATGGGAGACTAATATGCTTGCAATTCTTTTTGTATATTTTAAATGTAGGGTTAGGTGACTAATTCCCAAACTTTAGATCAAAATTAATTGTAGGAAATTTTGTATGAATTTTTGAATCCAAGCATGCATATTAGAACCTAGAAAAGTACTAAAGAAGGATCGCCTGGGCTGAGAAGCCTCGGTTAGGGCAAGTTCTCCTAAAATATAAAGAATGGAGGTAGAGGGGTTGTACCTGACAACATTTGAAGTTCCTGGTGAAGATTGCAATGAAGGGATCTCTCGTTCCTCGATGGATGCGGCCTAGAAAATCGAGCCAAAGACCCGTGGATACCCGTCTTTCTGCTCGGTGGTCCGATTAAGGCTTGGCTGGAGTCGTTGGATTCGTAGGAACTCAGGGACCTGTAAAAGACCTATCAAGGGTTTGAAAACATATAGTAAATCAAGAAAACAAAGGAAAATAGCAAAGAGAAGAATGTTTTGCAGGGGGCTGGAAGGATGGTTGGCGGCAGGAAGATGGTTGCAAACACTGGGAAGAAGAACTCTCAAACCCCTTTATGCACACAGCAGGGTAATCACACAAAATAATATAAGAACTCAAGGTTTATTTCATATAAAAAATCTTCCCTCATACAAGAGGCTAGGGTCCTTTAAATAGACCCTTAACCTTGTGCTCCAAGTAAGGGCACATAAGTCTTTACATAAGAATCATTTTCCCTCTTAAACCCTAGCTATAAAATAAGAAAAAATTAGATAGAAAAATCCCTAAAAATTCTCTTGACTTGGCCAACACTCTAAGGATGCCTAGGGGGGCGTGTTGGGCTTTTAGGAGCAGCAAGAGGCTGGCCCAAAGGGGCTCAAGCACATTGGTTTGGGCCTCTGAAAGCTAGGGTGGCCTGGTAGCCAGGTAGCAGGAATATTCCCTAGTATCTTGCTTCTTAGGGGCTTGGGCTTGGCGCCTGGGCTTGATTTCTTTGGGCTAGGATGCAGGTGGACCACTGGAATCATGGATGCCCTGGTCTATGAATATATTTTAGCATCTGGAAGGGAATCTGGGCATCTGTAGGGCATCTGCAAGGAATGAGGGTTTTCTAAATTTTCCTCCTTGGTTCTTCAAATCTTCATGCTGGGTTGGACTTGGGCACAACTTCCATGTCTTCAATCAGGTTAGACTTGTTCTTCACTTGTATGATGTGGTCTTGAGTCTTCAATATGCTTGGACATGACTCAAAAAAATAAAATTGGCTCAATATGAGCTGACTAGCATTGGACTGAACTAGCTCAACATGAGCTGACTAGTACAGAACTGAAATAACAACTCAAAATACTCAAATAACAACTAAAATGGACTCAGATGGGCTAAGCCCTTATTACAGATGGACCCATAAATTTTTAATCAATTTACAGAGGGTTGAAAAGCCTCTATCTTATTCTTGTGCCTCTGGTGTCCGCACCAGGGATGGAGGCCGCCCCATCAATTGCTAAAGTACTTGGGATCAAACCAGCTGGAGGGTCCGAGCCCACCTGGACTCTCCTCGTAGACAAAGCCTCCAATCTCGCCAGATGCGGGACGGGCCTGATCTTAGCCGACCCCGACGGACAATGTTTAGAGTATGCCCTACATTTTGCATTTCAAGCCTCCAACAACAAAGCGGAGTATGAAGCTTTACTTGCGGAGCTGAAGATAGCTGGTGAGTTGGGCATCAGCCGAATCTGGGCCTTCTCTGACTCCCAGTTGGTAGTCAATCAAGTGAACGGCAAGTTCAAAGCGAGGGACCCTACCCTGGCTAGGTCTTAAACAAGGTACAAGGCTTTACGTCTTTGCTCAAGTTTTTCGAGATTCTCCATATCCCTTGGTAGCAGAACTCCTGGGTGGACGCTTTGTCACGACTAGCCATGGCTATGGTTGGCACCTCCGACCGGACCTTTGTGGAGCATTTACAGCGTCCAAGCATTGTGAAAGAGATGACCGACATCTATCAAGTTAGCCAAGGGGCATCGTGGATGGACCCTATCCATACCTACTTGAACTAGGGCACCATTCCGGATGACCCGGTTGAAGCCAAGTGTGTACGCTCGACGGCCTCCAAATACGTCATTCTCGATGGAACTCTCTACAAGCAGTCATTCTCACAGCCATTGTTGAAGTGCTTGGGGCCGACCAATGCAGACTATGCACTTAGGGAGGTCCATGAAGGCATTTGCTGTGACCATCTTGGAGGAAGATCCCTAGCCTACAAAATTATTCGGCAAGGATATTACTAGCCCATAATTTAGAAAGACACGTCAGACTTCGTGCAGAAGTGTGATGCGTGTCAAAGGTACTCGGGGATCTAGAGGAGGCCCGCCAGTCGCTAACCTCGCTTGTAGCACCGTGGCCATTTGCCCAGTGGGGCATGGACATCCTGGGACCTTTTCCCCCTGCGTCTAGCCAACAAAAATTCCTCCTCGTGGCCATTGATTACTTTACCAAGTGGGTGGAGGCAGAAGAAGTGGCGTAGACAATCGAAGCTAAGGTGGAGAACTTCGTTTGAAATTACATTATCTTTAGATTTGGTATCCCATGGACGATCATCACAGATAATGGAAGATAATTTGATAACTCAAGGTTTCGAGACTTTTGCCAGCAGTACCATATTTCTCATCGGCTCACCTCAGTTGGCCACCCATAATCTAACGGAGAAGCTGAGGTCACTAACCGGACGATCTTGCATGGGTTGAAGACTCGGCTTAATGATGCCAAAGGAATTTGGGTGGAAAAACTTTATTCCGTATTGTGGGCATATCGGACCACTGCTCGGATGGAGATCGGAGAAACTCTGTTCAACTTGACTTACGGGAGTGAGGCGATCATTCCCATAGAATTCTCTTTGCAATCCCTGCGGGTTGACCACCTCACTGAGCCAACCAACTCAGAGCAGCGAAGAGCCGACCTGGATTTGTTGGAGGAGACCAGGCTACGAGCGAGCATGAAGATGGCAGCTTACCGGCAGAAGATGGCTTGATATTACAATTCGAGGGTTAAGGCAAGAACCATCCAGGTTGAAGACTTGGTCTTGCAGAGGACGGAGATTTCAAGAAAGACCGAGCAAGGAAAGCTTTCTCCTAATTGGGAGGGTCCCTATCGAGTCTGTGAAGTAATCTGGCCCGGAACCTACCAACTTTAGCAGTTGGACGGGCTGCAAATATCATGCCCGTGTGGTGGGGACACCAAAGGCACCATAATAAGATAGAGTTATATGAGTCTTTTGAGTTATTATTTCAGTTCTGTACTAGTCAACTTATGTTGAGCTAGTTCAGTCCAATGCTAGTCAGCTCATGTTGAGCTAATTTTATTTTTTTTGAGTCTTGTCCAAGTACACTGAAAACTCAAAACTATATCATACAAGTGAAGACCAAGTCCAACTAGATTGAAGACATAAAAGTATAGCCCAAGTCCAACCCAGCTTGAAGATTTGAAGACCCCAGGAGAAAAATTCAGAAAACCCTGATTTCTAGTAGATGCCCTATAGATGCCCAGATTCCCTTCCAGATGCCAAAGTATATTCATAGAGAAGGGCATCGATGATTCCAGAGGTCTATCTGCATCCTAGCCCAAAGAAATCAAGCCCAAGCGCCAAGCCCAAGCCCCTAAGAAGCAAGATACCAGAGAATATTCCTGCTACCTTGCTACCAGGCCACCCCAGCTTCCAGAGGCCCGAACCCATGCACTCGAGCACCTTTGGGCCAGCCCCTTTCTGCTCTTAGAAGCCCAACACACCCCCCTAGGTGTCCTTGGAGTGTTGGCCAAGTCAAGAGAATTTTTAGGAATTTTTCTACCTAATGTTTCCTTATTTTCTAGCTAGGGTTTGAGAGGGAAAAGGATTCTTATGTAACGACTAATGTGCCCTTACTTGGAGCCCAAGGTTAAGGGTCTATTTAAGGGACCCAAGCCTCTTGTATGAAGGGATATTTTTGATATGAAATAAACCTTGAGTTATTATATTGTTTTGTGTGATTACCCTGTTGTGTGCATAAAGGGGTTTGAGAGTTCTTCTTCACGGTGTTTGCAACCATCTTCCTGCCGCCAACCATCCTTCCAGCTCCCTCCAAAACTTTCTTCCCTTTGCTGTATTCCTTTATTTTCTTGATCTCCTTTGAGTTTTCTAACCCCTAACAGGTCGTTTGCAGGTCCTCGAGTTCCTACGAATCCAACGACTCCATCCAAGCCTCAATCAGACCACCGAGCAGAAGCCGGGTATCCGCGGGTCTTTGGCTCGGTTTTCCAGGATGCATCCATCGAGGAACGAGAGATCCCTTCACTGTGATCTTCACTGGGCACTTCAGACATTGTCAGGTACACCCCCTCTACCTCCAGTCTTTATATTGTAGGAGAACTTGCCCTAACTGAGGCTTCTCAACCCCGACGATCATTCTTTAGTACTTTTCTAGGTTCTAATCTGCATGCTTGGCTTCATAAATTCATATAAAATTCCCTACAATTAATTTTGATCTGAAATTCGAGAATTAATCACCTAACCCCACATATAAAACATACAAAAAGAATTACATGCATATTAGTCCTGCATCATCATGGAATGTAGACAATCTTTGCAAGTACTATCAATAAAGTCTGCAGTTTCCTTCATGCTCACTCCGAAAGTCCTACTCCAGTCGGCAGAGGCACTAGGGCGGCCAAATTCTGAAAGTCCGACTCCGGTCGGCAGAGGCCATAGGGCGGCCCATTCTGAAAGTTCGACCCCGGTCGACAGAGTCCCTAAGGTGGACCATTCCGGAAGTCTGACCCCAATCAGTAGAGGCTCTAGGGTAGCCCATTCCGAGAGTCTGACTCTGGTCGACAATCACCGCGTGTGGCCTTGGTGGGATCACGTAATGAATAGATGGCGAACTTGAGCCACCTGACGAAGCAAACCGAGAGAAAATCTCCTGGTTCATGAGTACGAACTAAACAGTTGCCAACCTTCCTACTTAAGACTTCAAAAAGCCTATCAGAATTACTTGAAAAGAATTTTGGAAGAAAAGAAAGTAACTTATGGTACAAAGAAGCCGACTAATAAGACTTAGAAAAATTTGGAGAGAACATAAAGCCCAACACATACATACATAAGTCAAAGGTAACATCTTTCATTATATTCAGAAGCAGATGCTTACAAAGGGTGGGTTGGACCTTTACACATTCCTAGGTCAGACCCACAAAAGGTGCATCGGGGGCCCCGGCTTCGGCCCCGTTTTCAACATCTGGAAGGACGACCGGGATTACGGTGCTAGGGGATTCGACTGGGACACTTGCTACCTCTATCTGGACCCTGGCCTCCTCCACATCCCCTTTGCCTTGGGGCTTTCCCTCTTCTGCAGGCCCATTCAGCTCCACACCCGAATGGTCTAGCTCTGGGAAATGGAGGTCCACCTTCTTCATGCAGTCATTGTAGCCCTCCAGATAAAAGTCCGACGCCACCTCTTCGACCTCCTCGTTGAAGTCAGAGGAGGCCTTATACGCCGTCACCACCTCTTGGGCCTGCTCCCTGGCTTCCTCAAGCTGGGCCGACAACCACACCACTGTGGCCCTTTCAGCCTGGGCTCTCTTGTCGGCCTCTAGGAACCGACCCTCTTCTTCCTGCAATCGGTGCGTGAGGGATGCCACTTTCACCTTCCTCTTCTTCAGCCTGGCCTCCCGGTTGGCCAGTCGGCTCTCTGCCTCCTTCAGGGCCTCCTTCGATGATTCAGCCTCTTCTTGAGTGGCCGACGACTTCTCCTCCATAAACTTCAAGGATGGCTCCAGGGTGGCCTGAGTTGCCTCCATGGTACCCTGAGTGGCCTCCAGCTCTAGCACCCTTTTGGTGAAGGTTTTGGCCAAATGGATAACTCGACCGATACCATCGTCCATCAAAGAAATGTCGTGGAGGAGCTATGGGCACAAGACTAAGTTAGAGCCAAAAGAAGAAGGGAGAAAGGGGGGCAAAGAATTGAATAAGTTGCAAAGGGTTAAGTGAAGTGCCTTACCCTCATGAGACTGCGATAGGACCCCACCGCCACATCACTCAGGTTCCTTTTGAATGACCGCTCCCAATTAAAGTCGGTCATCGCCCCTCTAAGCAAGCTCCGCGCTCTCCGGGGGTGGTCCAGAGCATTCTAGTGTTGGAACTCCTCTGGGCGAACCTCATCATCCGATACTTCTTCGGCCCCCTCCTCGTCAGCCTCTTATGTTGCCTCTCCTTTTCCTTTGCCCCCTGAGGGCCCTGCTATATCCGGAACGACAGGTGCAAAAGCTGGCACAACCGTTGTACTGGGTAGGTCTTATCACTCCTGTTCCTATGAGGCGGCTGACTCCCCGACGGTGGATGGAACCCCGGACGCCCCGGATTCCTTCATGGCCAGTACCTCCGTAAGAGGGGCGTCGCCTTGGTCGGGCTCCACTTCCATGACCGGTGCGGGTGGTCTCACCTCCCGTTTCTTCTTTTGTCTTTCGGTCATCTGCATTGGAGCCGACTCTGGGGCGGACCTTTTTCGCACTGCCCGCTGAACAACCTTAGCTTTGTCTATCTTCCTCATCCCTCTTCCTGTTGCAAAGAAGGTTAGGGTTAGTCAAAGAGAAAAAAATAGCAACGGAGACAAAAGGGCAAACTATGAGAAAGGAGATCAGCCCTTGTCTAAGAATCTATAGGGGCTAATTCCTTCCTGGTGAAGGCGATCTTTGCCCAGCAGCTCAAACACCGTGGTCGGACCAGCTCCGTTGAGTTCATTGTAACTGGCCTGGTCAGCCATCTGGATCGACCTTTCCTCTCGGAGTCTAGCCCATGGCTTCCTCCATAGGGGCTCAAACCCCCAGGGCTGAAGACTACATACGAAGAAAAACCGGGCCTTCCACACGTGGACGGTCGACAGAAGACACTTTAGGATTTCTCGATCGGGACGAGGACTGAACATCCACCATTCCTGGCTCCTAAAGTTCTTTTTCAAGAGGAAGAAATTGCCAAAAAGGGGTAACCTAAGTTCAAATCTGGCCCTATGACACAATACTACGAAGCAGTAGATGATCCGAATGCTATTCGGAGTCAACTGTGCCGGGGTTACCCTATAGTGCCAGAAGACCTCTACAAAGAAGGGATGCAGCGGGAACCTCAGGCCAACCTTGAGGTGGGACTTGTACATCAGTAAGGTTCACGGCCCTAATGGGTTGTTCACTCTCCCCTCTCAGCCCAGCAATGTGAGGTGCAGAGTGTTGGGGATCCCATACACCACTCTAAGTTTCTCTACCCGCTCTCGGGTCATGGACGATGGGATCTCGCTCGGCCCTGGCTACCTAGGTCGATGGACTGGGCCCTTACCAGTGGTTGCCATTAATAGTGAAAGAAGAAGACTTGGGAGCTATCCTGAAGATGACCTTCTAAGAACCAGGTCTCGCGGGGGAAGAAGGAGGAGCTCTCTCGTAGAGTATAGACACAGCCAGCAAACCTTCCCGGGGCATGCCGCCCCTCCTTTTATAGTTCTCTGGGGGGCATCGCTTCGTTCTTAGCAGGCGTTTCAACCACCCTATGAAAAGATGCGTCCATCCACGTTCCCCTAAACTGAGGCAATAGGTTGATGGTAGGCGGAGATCCGTATGAAAGCCGAACCAATAGTAAAGAAGCCATCTGGAAGTTGAAGCTGAACGTCCGGATGCCGCCACTTGGCATAGCACGCCACCTCATTTTTGCCAACGCCCTTGCATGCCTGACAGTCATCATGACGTCCTTCCCCCAATTAATTACAACCCTCAGTCCCCCCATTGAGGGGCCAACATCTGTCCAGGAGGCCAATCATAGGAAGATTTGAAGCGACCCATCGCGATGATCCCGTATCAGGCCCGTACGGGTGCGATCTACACCAAGAATTATGCTGCTGCACTTCGAGGTCACGTGCCTCCTCAAAGCTCAATATCAGGGGGACAACTGTTATATGCGCCCGGTCGGACCCGAGATTGAGCCGAACAAGGCATTCGGCTAGTTGAGGCGGATTGAAGCCCCCGCCAGTTGGCTTCCATGGAGGCCCTGATGCCTCCCCACCGAGGGCTCACGAGCTGATTGGCCATTGTACTATTATTCCAGGGAAGCCAACCTAAGGGAAGCCGACCACCTAAGGGCCGACCAACTTGAGGATGGCCAACCTTCATTTGTACAGCTCGTCGGGTTCATCCGTATCCAAGGAATCCCCTGAAGGTTCTAGAGAGTTCCCTCCAGCTGCTACTGAAATTCAGTAGCAACGGGTTCCACGACATAGCCACGACCCTATGCCACCTGGCCATCTCCTTGATCCTCTGAGGGGCAGATCCGGGACTTCGTCTCTACCCTCTAATGAATTTTGGCAGCATCTCATGCCTATAAAAGGTGCTCAGGGGACCTCCATGGGGGTAAGAGGCTCTTTCTCTTCCACTCTATGCTTTTCTTTGATTCTCTCCACTCCGTTGCTCCAAAACCCCTCGCTAACTGAAGCATCGGAGTGTACCCCGTTGGAGCACCTCCAGCACCCAGGGGACCTTTTGCAGGTTGTTCGACCAGGGAGCTCTCCACCACAACGAAGCAAGCCCGGTCCATGGGTTAGCATAGCAACAATACCTATTGGATGCAGTTAATCTTTAAAAGAAAAAAATAGATAAGATCTATAAGGCAAAGCTTAGGCAAAAGGTTATGATCAATGCCAAGGCATTGACCATTAGCAAACCTTTTCATCATGGCCATGCTAAAATCTATACGAATTGCTATTGTAACTTACCATGATGTGATCTAGTAGATGGATAGTGATGAGATCACATGGTCTAAAAGTACAACAGATTTTTGTAGATAGACTAAGCAAATAGTTTGAAGTAGATATGCTCGTTCAATGACATATTCAAATTATTTGATTTAGTTAAGAAGAAGAAGAGAAATTATTTGTTTATAAAAGATTAGTGGGAGTATGTACTTCTTTGCAATGTACGAGGATAATATTCTATATTGAGAATATGATTTCCATGTAGACCTAGGTTACATTAAAATTATCTAAATAATTCTTCGTTAAAGACCTTTTTGAAAGATCCTACATTTGGAATGTAGGTCTATAAGATAGATCTAGGAGGATGCAAGTCTATCACAAATTTGGTACATTAAGGAAGTGCTAAACAGTTCAACATGTAAAATCCAATATGAGATTTAACTGTTTAAGCATGGAATTAATCTCTCAATGTGTCTATACACATTTGAAGAGATTTAGAAAATGAGCTAGATCCCTTTAAGCTTTGGCCATAGGAAGCCTCATATAAACCTTGTTATGTACATGACTTGATTTTTGCTATGAATATTGATATGTCTTTTATTTATCCTAATTTAACCATTAAAATAAACATTAACTAATTTATATTTATTAATAATTAATATTTTTTATTAATATTTTATAGAAAATGTATTTATGGATTGAAAGAGCTTGATTTTTGAAGTCCAACAGTATAAATGGCTCTCAAATTGTAGTTCAAATGGATCCAATATCAAAGAAAAACCAATTTGATTAAATATTGTATGATTATTATGATAGCAGATCCACCGTGGATCGACTACCTAGTTTATAGACTTTGCCAATGGTCCATGAAAGCAATTGCTGCTAATACACGAGGCCGTTCCATGGACCACAGTCATTTTTCAAGCCACTCGTTCATCTGAGACATCCCCTACCATCCTCCTCATCGTCGAGAGCCCCTCGTCGCTGGAACAAACCATTGAGAAGCTGTTCACAACCAAAAATGTGTCAGACAACCATCATGGCCAGCATTTTCTATTGATCGACTGCAAATGCAACCGTCTGTCTTACCCCACAATTTGCTTCCTCATTTGCTGTCGTACGTTCACCACCGTACATCCCTGCTCTGCCCATGGCCTTTTGGCCATCACCATGGCTGGATGTGCTGACTTGCTGCATCCCATCCTCCCTGCTCCACTTGCAGCCACACATCGTGCCACCATCTTCCATTATCACTAACTCCTTGTCCATAAGATGCCACCACACCATTGCTAGCCACCATCCTTCTCACCAAATCCTCCTCTCTATCTCTATCTCTATCTCACCATTGCTGTCCTTTCTCCCATCATCATCATCATCACTCCTTACATCACTAATTTCTATAAAGAGGGATGAGCGGGAAGAACTAACTGTCAGCCGCTGCCAATCGCCACCATCCACATACTGTCATAATTTGGCTAGAACAAAGAGTAGAAAATATTTGAGTTTGATTGGGAGAAGGGAGCTTCGATCTAGGGTTCCAAACTCTACTTTCTTAAGAAGGAAGGAAATGGCAATCAATCCATCAAGATACAAATTTGATGGCTAAGATTGCTCCTCATGATATATGGCCAATTTTGAGCCAGATTGACTCCAAATTTAAATAGGAGAAAGCCCTTGATGAGCTCTATAAAAGGAAGACCCCGGGTAGAGAGCCGAGAATCAATTCCATTGATAAAAAAATTCTATTTTATTTTTTTCTTGTAATTAGTTTAGGCTTTGAGAGAGATGGAGGGAGAGGAATGAAGAAAAAGAGTTCTTCAGGGAGGAGGTGCTATGATAGAGCCCCGAATCTCCTAGAAGATGTATCCAAGAGCCGTGCTTGACTTAGGTACAGTCTATAGAGAAGTATAGGTCCCATGCTTTGGTCTTGTATTTGCTTTCTTTATTCTATGCAATTAAATAAAGCTTTAAATTTTTTTTAAACTCTTTTCTATTTGATTTTCTAAAATTAATTACCTAGGTGGGATGGATCATGATCTTAATACGATATGGTCCATATTCAACATAGATAATTGATTCTAGGATTTTTATCCATTGATTTTGTTAGGATCTTTTCAACTTAATCATTGGATAGCCTATACTTGTGGGATGGGTCATGATCCTGACAAGATTTGGATTATACATGGCAAAATAGTCTATACTAAGGATTAGTTTGAAAGATTCTGAAACAATACAAAATTTAATTGTTTAGATTAAAATAGATACAAGATATATGTTTGTGATCACCTGAAAACCTAAGGACACCTTTTTATCATATAAATCTCTTATTCTCTTATTTAATTTATATTAATTAGTTTTAATTAACCTAATATTTACATTTTAAAATTTTAAATTTTTATTTCTTTCTTTACTTTCTTCATGAAATAATTATCCTTGATTCTCGAGGATACGATTCCTACTCATCCTAGCTATTGTAGTGAGCTAGGTTTTATTTTTGACCACCTATGACAGTAATCAAATTTTGGCACCATTACCGGGGATTAAGACATGATTATTTTATTAAAAAAAGTAAAAAAATATATTTTTTTAGTTATTGCTCTTTTTAGTTTCATTGACTTTTTTATTTTTAGTTACCTTAATTATTGGATTTCCTTATTTTCTTGTTAACATATAAAAAAAAATTACTTTTCTTCTTCTCACAAATCAACTCCTAACCTAATTAACCTATCCTTTTAATTAACTTACCTTAAATAACCCAAAAGAAAACCATAAGACACTTTTCATAAAACTTAATTAATTTAAGGAAACATATAACAAACTTTAAAAACTTCGTAACTTTTTTTAGACACCTTGTTTGATTTGCATTGCATTTCTATAAAACACTTTAAGAGCATAACCCCTAAACAACATAAGGTGAGGATTTTATTACCATTCCTTGGCCCATAAACCATCACCCTACATATTGCATTGACCTAAGACTTAATTTAAAATCAATTAGATGTTGGCCCCTACAAATTTTTGAGCTCACTAGGACAAGGGACCTTGAGAGTTGGACTAACTTAGAATTAATTGGTTAACTAGTATCAAGGAAAGGTGTTCAAGGATGATGCAACTCTAAAGAAAGGTGGTTTTTTAATTGGTTCCATTATCTTACATGCCCAATTTATTTGGTATCTAAGAAAAGCAATGGGGGATCCCCACCGACCTTACTCTTACTTGGCTAGTGGCTAGTTAGTATCTGATTTCGAAGGCTCAAATGCAACCTTGGCATTTAGGAGCTATCTAAACATAGGGCAACCCTAGGATAGAGAGTCCATATTTGATAACTTTTTTGCTGATAAATGTTTAACCTAATTAAACCATCCGTCTCTATCATCTAAAGATTTAGGATCCTCTAGGTCTCTCATTTTTAGAATTCTTCTATTTCTCTTCTGTTTTTCATCTCCTCTATAAAAAAAATCAAAAAAAAATCTTATAAAGAGAAAATGATGATTAGATAGATACAGTGTAAACCATACAAGATTAAAAGATCATGGATCCCACTAAACAATCCAAAAGTGATGAGGACATCACCTAGCATACATCTTTATGCACTTATTTGAACAGACATTTAAATTTTTTTTATTTTATTTGGGTTTATTAGGATTGGATATGTTATTTTTATTTTCATTATTTTTGTATCCAAATCATGCATGGATCTCAGTGCATGAGTACTTGATTAGTATAAATCTGTTATTAGATTAGGTTTGTTATTTCCATTTGACTTGAGTCTTTGTATTTTTGTTTATCTAGTCTACAATCTGTTGGAGAGTCTTAGTGTTTTGGTCTGCAATTCGTGGAGAACTAGGATCTATCTAAAGAAGTCCCATGTATCAATTGAGCTATCGATAAATATTGAATAAAGAAATTTTGTTTCTCGACTCCCCTATTCTTCCTCTCTTCTTCCACTCTTCCTCACTTCTTCTTCTTCCTCTCTTCTTCTTCTCTTCACCTTCTTCCTCTCTTCTTCTCCTTCTTACTCTCCTCTTGCTCTTCTTCTCTATTACTTATTCCTCCAACCAATACAAGAAATCAAATCACCAAACTCATATTTCAAGTCATTTCCATAACCATCTGAGTCAATGTTGGCCATTTTTCATCTTCTCTGACCCAAGAAAAACACAGACACCAGACCTCCCTGCTCTGTTTCCATAGCTGTCAGCCACCATCAAGTGCTCCGCACCACCGACCCTCTACTGCTTCCATCGGGTAATTACTATGGAACTTGATGCTGCCAGACCCATGCTGCACGAGCCAACCACCACCGCAAGCCATCTCACCGCCTCCCCTCATAGCATCGACAGGACAAGCCCCTCCCTCCATGACACCGATTCCATCTTCAACCTACGGAAGCCCGAAGTCGAGTGCACTGCACCATTACTGATGAATACCAGTTCATCTCCTCCGTTATGCCATGCTCTCTTCTCCGCCCATGCCACTTTCAATCACTGGATTAGAGATGTGACTCCCCTCTCCCCAAGCCACTGCCTCCACTCCAATGCCATCATCGGTGAAAGTCCCATCAAAATCCCTACCAATCTTTCGAGAACTATTCCCCTATTCTATTCCACATGCTCATCAAAGCATTAAAACCCCTTGCACGATCATGAAAGCAGGGAGGGATAAATGCACACCTCTCAAAGCAATATTTCACTCTTCATCGACTTCAAGTTTATGTCAAAGAAAAAAATAAAAAAAAGAAAGTGAAAAAAAGGGCTTTAAAATCAATATTTAGGGTACACACCACTTCATCCCTAGATATCCTATTTGCGATCAACAAGTCTGGATGCAACTCAAAGCGATCCCAGAGTTCTGCATTGATTAATAATTTTGGATTTATTGAACTAAATCTAAAATTATTTTTGCTTTAGAAAATGCTAACTATAAATATTATTTTCTGGTATTCTAGGTCCAAGGACTTTGTTGGACTCACCATCAAGCCAAGATCGTAACCCAACTTGGTCAATGCCTCTTCTTCTAGCATTGACCATGATCAAGTTTGGGAGCACCCTTTTCCACTTAAAATATTTAATTGATATTGGTAGTGAATTTATTTCTTAAGTTTTTTTATATTAATATATTAATTGATTGTGCTTCGCCTAACTTACAAGTAGTTTCTCAATTACCCATGATCCTAATCTCTTTAGATCTAAGGCATTTTTTATTAGTGCTTGTAGTTATTAAAAAAACTGATTATAGCTTAATCCCTTACATATTAAAAAAAATTAATTAGCTAATATTGATTTATAGTTCAATTTGCTGACAATTTAAATTAAATAAATAATAATAGTAAATAATATATAATGCATACCTAGATCTTATCATCCCATATCAATTTTGGTATCAGAGCATAATGTAGTTTAGGTTAGGCATATTTGCATTGCATTTATAAAAAAAATTCTGCATATTTCAGCACTTTGCATACCCTGCACACCCTTTACTTTTTTTTGAAAGTTCTACTCGTATAAAAGTCCAAAAATTATAAAATTTACTTTCTTAGAAAGTAGACTCATAGCCAAATAATTCTACATTTGCAGATTCCAGAAAATACTTCAGAATTCATGTTAGATTTGGAGTTAAACTTTTAGATTTTGTTATGAAATTCTACAACCTGAAATTTTGAGCAACCTCTATTTAAACCTAAAGTTCCATTTCTATAAAAGAGTCGAAAAATTATAAAATTAGTGTTTCTAAAAACTATATTCAAATTACGAAATCTCTACAGGTGCAAATCTAAGAAACTACTTTAATATTCTTGCCAGTTTGATTAGAAACTTCTAATAGTGCATGCAGAAAATTGTAATCTGTAGAACTACACATCACCTGTTCTTTTGATAATTCTCATTGATAAGATTTTTAAGAAATTATAAAAATTTATAGATCTGAAAACTACACTCAAAAAGGAAGAAAACTATGATCATAAATTTTAGAATTGAGTTTTTGATTGGTGCCAAGTTTTTGGGGAAAACTGGTTACCGCATTTTAAAAATTCAATGGAGAGCTTGATTGTAATCCTTGTAGTAACCCGTGTGATCACTTGGTCAGGAGCAAAATACCATTCTGAATCTTTAGAATCGGATGGTAATATGGATCCTAACTAAATAGCAGCTTGCCTTCAAACCTTATTAAAAAAATTGATAATCTAGCTGGCATTTGTCAAGAGCATAGAATAAGGATAGTAAATTTCGAAAACAGAGCCAATAATGTCCAAATTTATTATGGGCACCTGGAGATGGGGGACCAATATGCATGCCATTTTTTTTGTATGTTTTACATGTTGAGTTAGGTGATTAATTCCCGAACTTCAGATCAAAATTATTTGTAGGAAATTTTGTATGAATTTTTGAAGATCAGCATGCAGATTAGGACCTAGAAAAGTAGCAAAGAAGGACCGCCGGGGCTGAGAAGCCTCGGTTAGGGCAAGTTCTCCTGCAATAAAACTACTGTAGGTAGAGGGGTGTACCTGACAATGTCTATGAAGATCGCAGTGAAGGGGTCTCTCGTTCCTCGATAGATGCAGCCTGGAAATTCGAGCCAAAGACCCGCGGATACCTGACTTTCTGCTCGGTGATCCGATTGAGGCTTAGCTGGAGTCGTTGGATTCGTAGGAACTCGGGGACCTACAAATGACCTGTCAGGGGTTAGAAAACTCACAAAGGAACATGAAAACAAAGGAAAAACAGCAAGGGAAGGCTTCTTTTGGAGTGGGCATCCAGGGATCTGAGATGCTTGTTGGCAGCAGGAAGATGATTGCAGCATTGGGAAGAACTCTCGCAAACCCCTTTATGCACACAGCAGGGTATCACACAACTCAATAGAAGAACTCAAGGTTTTCATTCATCAAAATTCTCCTCATACAAGAGGCTAGGGTCCCTTAAATAGACCCTTAACCTTGGGCTCCAAGTAAGGGTACATAAGTCTTTACATAAGAATCCTTTTCCCTCTCAAACCCTAGCTAGAAAATAAGGAAATATTAGGTAGAAAAATCCCTAAAAATCTTCATGACTTGGTCAAGACTCCAAGGATGCCTAGGGTGGCGTGTTGGACTTCTAGGAGCAGCAAAAGGCCGGCCCAAAGGGGCTTGGGTGCATGGATTTGGTCCTCTAGAAGCTGGGGTGGCCTGGTAGCCAGGTAGCAGGAATATTCCCTGGTATCTTGCTTCTTAGGGGCTTGGGCTTGGCACCTGGGCTTGATTTCTTTGGGCTAGGATGCAGATGGACCTCTGGAATCATGGATGCCCTTATTTATGAATATACTTTTTCATCTGGAAGGGAATCTGGGCATCTGGAGGGCATTTGCAAGAAATCAGGGTTTTCTGAATTTTCCTCCTGGGGTCTTCAAATCTTCAAGCTGGGTTGGACTTGGGCTATACTTCCATGTCTTCAATCTAGTTGGACTTGGTCTTCACTTGTATGATATAGTCTTGAGTCTTCAGTATGCTTGGACAGGACTCAAAAAATAAAATTAGCTCAACATGAGCTGACTAGCATTGGACTGAACTAGCTCAACATGAGCTGACAAGTATAGAACTGAAATAACAACTCAAAATACTCAAATAACAACTAAAATGGACTCAGATGAGCTAAGCCCTTATTACAGATGGACTCATAAATTATTGATCAATTCATAGAGGATTGAAAAGCCTCTATCTTATTCTGGTGCCTCCGGTGTCCCCACCAATTCTCCCGGGGTGGGAGGAACTCGACCCTGTCGAGTGAAGGTCAAACTGGCTCACATATCTCTTGAGAAGGTCTGGGTTGAGGCATTGCAAGTCCTCTCGAGAAATTCACAAATCGTCCGACTCTGGCCGGCCTTGCTATCGGACCAGGAAGCGTTGATAACCACAGCCCTGGGTCGTGATGGCTTGATCGTCCAGGATACGCTCGTTCTAATCTCTCAGGCCAAATTTGTTTATGGACACTCTAGGTTAGGGTCACTCACAATGAAAAGGAATAGGTCCAAAGGCCTCACTAGGTATCGCTGCCGGTTCCCTATACTCAACCAGGTCAGTAATATTGAAGGTAGAACTAATGCCCAAATCCAAAGGCATGTCTAACACCTAGGCATTTGATCCAATCCTTCTCTATCACTTTAAAAGGTCCGGCTCTGCGAGCATGAAGCTTCTTTTAGGCCTAAGCCTAACCAAGATAAAATTCACTACATCAAATTCTTTGACCCTTCTTCGGGAATTAGCCAGTTGTTTTAAGATTAGTGCGGGTGGTGAACATGCTAGGCACATGCAGACTCCTAACAAATGATGCTAAGGACTCATACTGACACCTAACAGACTCGACTATGCATTCCTATCGAAGGAAATTTTATTGAACACTTTGGATCTAAACCTAATAGATTATAGGTTCTCTAGGTTTGATCCTAGCTTGACATGCACATGAAAATTTACAGTGAACTCCTAGCAAATTCCAAAGAGTATGCCAGAAGTAAATTGCAAACCTAACATCCGTGATGAATGCATGCAGTATGCTAATCTCAGCTAAATGCAATCTAATGATCCTAGAAATGCTGGAGGTGTCAGGAAAGGGCAGAAAATAGGAAGTGGGTTCAGAAGTAGTTTGGTAGGGTAGGGAAAAAGGTTCAAGGTTAGTTGGATAAAGTTCGATAAAAGAAGGCATGTCAGGGACTAATCCTAGACTAATGAGGTTAACCTTACGAGGTTGAGCTATATCTACAGGGTTTGCATAATGGAAGGATGGGTCACCAATTTCGGGGAAGAGGTCCTTAATGGGAATTATAGGAGGGGACTCATCTTGAAGGTATTGATTCAAAGAGATCAGGTCCTTAATAAATTCTTCTGGCTCTTGTATTTTTGGACTAGACTCTATAATTTGGCCCTCCTCTATGGTTTCCTCAGGTAAGGCTCTAGCAGCAGTACCTAGGTTCTCTTCCTCTATTTGTTCTTCCATTATAGCTTTAGGTTGGATGTGGTCAAGGTCAACTAGCTCTGGGTTGGTTTCTACCTGGGTATCTACTGGGTCAGCTAATTCTAGGTCTACTAAAGGTGTCTCCTCTTCTCCTTCATACTCATCCACTAGGCTTGCATCAGCTTCATACACTTCCGCGTTAATGTAAGCCTTGTCAATCTCAGGAATAGTTGGAGAAGGTCGGCTAGGGGAAAATTGGCTAAGTCCTAGTATCTGATTATGGACACTAATCCTAGTAGGTTCAGGTTGCCTAAGGGGTAGTGGCTCACTACTGGGCTCATATTTAGGAGTACTAATCCTATGGGGTTCATGTTGACTAGGGGAAGCATGACTAGTACTAGATTGATACCTAGGGGTTATGGGCTCTCTAGGCTCATAGGACAAGGGTGCAGATCTATGGGTCAGGGGATTATAGGATCTGGGGTCATAGGATTTTGGGTCAGCTCTATGGTCAGGTTCTAAGGATGGATCATGGTATGGAGTCCTCCTAAGGTTGGGCTCCCTATATGGGTCAGGATATTGGGTTCTCCTAGGGTTGGACTCCCTATATGGATCAGAGTATTGGGTTCTCCTAGGATTGGACTCCCTATATGGGTCAGAGTATTGGGTTTTCCTGGGTTCAGTATCATAATAAGGGTCATGGTAAGGGGTTCTTCTAGGTTCAGTATCATAATAAGGGTCATGGTAAGGGGTTCTTCTAGGTTCAGTATTATTGTATGGGTCAGGCTGAGGGGCACTCCTAGGTTCAACCTCTCGGTATGGATCAGGGTTTGGGGTCCTCCTAGGTTGAAGGGAATTTGGATCTGGCTCAGACAGTGACCTATGGGTTCTTTGTATGGTCTCTACACGGCCTTCTAACTGGTCAAACCTATTGGCAAGATGGTCAATTCTATTGTTGGTTTGGTTAGCAGACTGAGTTAACTGGGTAGTCATCTGGGTAGCCATCTGGGCCATTTGATCAGCTAGGGATTTTATTTGGGCTTGTAAGTTTTTCATGGGTTCAGACATTTGTGAAGGAGGTGGGTGATATGAAACTCCTGATCTAGTGCTCATACAAGACTCGATCAGACCGACTATAGCTGACTAGACCTAGAGTCCAAACTAGATGCTCAATCAGGGTGGCAAACTAGCCTATAGTAACCCTGTACTCAGCCAGGCAGGTGTAAGGGGATTGTTAGGTCCCTGATTGCCAATCCTAGACACCAATCAGAGATTGGCCAGGTAGGCGGACCAGTACACAAGCCCTTCAGGATTGAATTCCTAAACCACCGTCCTAGACACTGAGCACAAGGCACACACAGGTTAACTTGACACAGTGATCTAACACTTGCCCGGACCCGACCAGTTGGTGTCCCTAGCCCACTAGGGCAAATTAAGTCTAGTTAATTTTAGGTTAAGGCTTGGGACCGAATGCAAGGGATGTGGTTTTGGGCTAAGGAGAGGTGATCAAATCCTCCCCCCATCTGACATAGCAAGAGTGCCCTTAAAAGTAAATTATGGAATGATGGCAGGCAGATGAGGATGCAAATTAGGGTTTTGATGTTTTTGGTATTTTTGGAGAATATGTATTTTTTTTTTTTTGTAATTTCTTAAATAGAAGAACACTTGCAAATTATGGCCTAATATGCATGAAATATACTAAAATTAAAATATATGCAAAAAATGCTAGATAAAACCCTAAAACTTCCAAACTTGTCTTGCTGAAAAAAAATAGAGCTAAAGATTTGTAGGCTGTATTTCAGCTTGCAGAAAATTCACAGGACATAATAAAATCTGAAAAATTATGACAATTACAACGAATTATGATGAATCCAAAAAAAGAAATTTCAAGTTTTTTGGAGTTTTTAATAGGGAGAAATAATTTTAAAAACAAAGTATATACGGACTGGAAAATTGCTGAAAACAAGCCCTAATCTAAGCTCTGATACCAAATGATGGGGGACCAAAATGCATGCCATTTTTTTTGTATATTTTACATGTTGAGTTAGGTGATTAATTCCCGAATTTCAGATCAAAATTATTTGTAGGGAATTTTGTATGAATTTTTGAAGATCAGCATGCAGATTAGAACCTAGAAAAGTAGCAAAGAAGGACCGCCAGGGCTGAGAAGCCTCGGTTAGGGCAAGTTCTCCTGCAATAAAACTACTGGAGATAGAGGGGTGTACCTGACAATGTCTATGAAGATCGCAGTGAAGGGGTCTCTCGTTCCTCGATGGATGCGGCCTGGAAAACCGAGCCAAAGACCCGCGGATACCTGGCTTTCTGCTCGGTGATCCGATTGAGGCTTGGCTGGAGTCGTTGGATTTGTAGGAACTTGGGGACCTGCAAACGACCTGTCAGGGGTTAGAAAACTCACAAAGGAACAAGAAAACAAAGGGAAAAGAGCAAGGGAAGGCTTCTTTTGGAGTGGGCATCCAGGGATCTGAGATGCTTGTTGGCAGCAGGAAGATGATTGCAGCACTGGGAAGTAGAACTCTCGCAAACCCCTTTATGCACATAGCAGGGTATCACACAACTCAATAGAAGAACTCAAGGTTTTCATTCATCAAAATTCTCCTCATACAAGAGGCTAGGGTCCCTTAAATAGACCCTTAACCTTGGGCTCCAAGTAAGGGTACATAAGTCTTTACATAAGAATCCTTTTCCCTCTCAAACCCTAGCTAGAAAATAAAAATATATTAGGTAGAAAAATCCCTAAAAATCTTCTTGACTTGGTCAAGACTCCAAGGATGCCTAGGGGGGCATGTTGGGCTTCTAGGAGCAGCAAAAGGCTGGCCCAAAGGTGCTCAGGTGCATGGGTTTGGGCCTTTGGAAGCTGGGGTGGCCTGGTAGCCAGGTAGCAGGAATATTCCCTGGTATCTTGCTTCTTAGGGGCTTGGGCTTGGCACCTGGGCTTGATTTCATTGGGCTAGGATGTAGATGGACCTCTGGAATCATGGATTCTCTTATTTATTAATATACTTTGGCATCTGGAAGGGAATCTGGGCATCTGGAGGGCATCTGCAAGAAATCAGGGTTTTCTGAATTTTCCTCCTGGGGTCTTCAAATCTTCAAGCTGGGTTGGACTTGGGCTATACTTCCATGTCTTCTATCTAGTTGGACTTGGGCTATACTTCCATGTCTTCTATCTAGTTGGACTTGGTCTTCACTTGTATGATATAGTCTTGTGTCTTCAGTATGCTTGGACAGGACTCAAAAAAATAAAATTAGCTCAACATGAGCTGACTAGCATTGGACTGAACTAGCTCAACATGAGCTGACAAGTACAGAACTGAAATAACAACTCAAAATACTCAAATAACAACTAAAATAGACTCAGATGAGCTAAGCCCTTATTACAAATGGACTCATAAATTATTGATCAATTCACAGAGGATTGAAAAGCCTCTATCTTATTTTGGTGCCTCCGGTGTCCCCACCATTTGGGCAAGAAAATATCGACAGGTTGAACCCACATCCTTGTGGATCACTTGTGAATAAAGCCCTGAACCCAACCCCTTTTACTGTGTAAATATTTTATTTTAAATTATATTATTTTGACTTAGTCAGGGTTAGTCCTTTTTACCAACTGTAATTATGGTTAGTTATTTAGCCTTTTAGGCTAAACACTTTTTTCCACATTGTGTCAAAACCCCATTTATAGGTTGTGTCAAATCCTATTGGGCCAAACAATGTTTACGAAATTTATTCTTTTTTTTGCATGAGGTTATGCCTTTTGATCAATTGATCAAGTGGGGCTTAGTTATTTAGTCGTTTTAATTTTGAGTCTTGTAATAATTAGTTATTGAGTCCTGTAATACAAGGGGGACCCAATTGAAGACCCATATGACTTCATGTACACCCAAATCAAGACCCATATGTACCTTAATCAAGATTCCATGTGACCCATGTGCTAGCTCAAGACAAGCCATGTGACTCCATGTGCTAGCCCAAGTCACTTGTCATATGTAACCAAGTCCTGGCGCCACCTTTTCAAGAAATTGGACAACAGAGCATGCTATGTTTCAACATCACTTAACACTTCATCGGGACAACACTACATGACTAGTCTGGACACCACTTGCCAATTCATCGAGACAACAGCACATGACTTGTCTGGACATCACTCGCCACATCACCCAAGACATTATCACAAGGTATGTCACTTATGTTTGGACATCCGACATACTATGTCTTAAATGAAAGCAAGAATTGGCGCCCTCTTACTCAAGAATTTCATGCCAAAAGTTCCAAGAGTCAGCCAAGCATTTCTTTCACAACTTCATAGGAGTTCTAGGATATTTGCTCACCAAAGTATTGGAAGTCCAAGGGTTTCTACTTCAAGCATTTCAATCAAATAGGTTGCCAGCTGCTTAAGTTCCCAGAACTCAAGAGTTTCACTAAAACTCTTAAGTCTTCTCCTATCCAGACTGAAGAGTCCATTTTCCTGCAGAAGCCCACATCATCCAGACTCTAGAGTCTAGCAACCAAGGCCAAGTGATGAAGCATCTTGATCGTACATCAAGCCACCTCACCCTATCTCCATCTTGGCACCCACTTTGGATGAGAATTTCATGGTTGTCACCCACTTTGGAAGGAGTCCAGATCAGCCCAACAAGCAAGAGTCCAGGCCACCCGGACCAAAATTCCAGGAGTTGTAGTCCAAGGAAGAAAAAGTCTAGTCTTTGAATCCCTTACACCGCTGGTTGAGGGTCTATAAATATCCCATCAACCCCCTTTGTAAATATAATTATTATTCATCAATAAAGAAGCTCTTTTGAATTTTCTTCCTTTGCTGTGTGCATCGTGGGGTGTGAGATCCCTTTTCCTTTATTCTTCGAAACATCGCGGGGTGTGAGGCCCTTTTTCTTTGTTTTTCAGAACATCGCGGGGTGCAAGGCCTTAGTTATCCTACCTATCCAGCTAACAAGAAAACCTAGCCACCTCTTCTAACTCTTTCCTTTTCCATTCAATTTCAATTCCTTGCTACTTCTTACCTTTAGTTTTCTTTGTTGAGTGTCTGCAGGTGATCTAAAATCAAAAATAGGTGTTCTTCAATTGAAACCAGCATCGCATAGAAGATCAGAGCCTAGGAACGAGTTCTTGAAACCCTGCCGTGGCAAACTTAAGAATCCTGCCAGATCTATTTCAAAGGAGCAATTTTTGTTGGTAAAATTGAAAACTTATTCCCTTCTCTTTAATTTCTGATTAGTTGAAAGCAAATCTTAGTTTACGGTGGTTTCTCAACCACCAGGTCCTGCTTTCTAGTTACTTTGTATGTTTACTTGTGCAGGTAGTTAACTATGACTAGTTTCCTTTAATATCTCCTTTGAGCCTTCCTTAAAAATCTGAAAAAAAGTATAAAAAAATTATTCATTGCTATTCTCTGATAATTAAGCTTTAATTTATTGTCCTGCATCAGTTTTGGTATCAGAACAGGTTAAACTAGGGTTTAATCTCTCTTGTGTTGATTTAGTTTCACTTTAAGTTCTTGGATCGGCTGCTTCACCCTGGCCGTCCAGTCATAGAAAAAAGTAGGGCTGCAAGACCCTCACATCCCATTTAAAAGAGATTTTCTATGGTGTGTAGGGGTGCCACTGTGATTGACCCTTGAAGAAGAAAATAAAGAGATAGGCATCTTTAGGATTAATTTTCTGCATCACGTCCATCACAGTACATAGTTTGTTATTTTAACTGTTTCTTCATGTAGAAAGATTAGAACATTCTGATTCTTATTTTGTTGGATTCCTTGTAATTTGTTGAATTTATCAAAGATTTTTAATAATTTAATTTAAATTTTAGGTCATTTAAATCCATGATTTACTACATGAGAACAATTCTGCCCTAAATTTTCATCAATTCTAGTTTAGGGTTCTTTTTACATAAAATCTGCATATTTTAATTTTTTACATATTTCTTGCATATTTGGTACTTTTCTAAAAAATATATCTTTGCTAAAAAAAAAAAACTTGGAAACCTTAATTGCATCTTCATATGCTTGCTATCATCATTCAAACCTAACCTTAAGGGCACTCAATATCTACATAACAGAGAGATTTCATCACCCTTCCTTGGCCAACAACCACCACCTTTGCATCCGAGCCTAACCTTAATTAAAATCAATTAGACTTAATTTGCTCTAGTGAGCTAGGGACACCAACAAGTCGGGTTCCAAGTATTGTGTGTGAGCTAGTGCACCCAATCCTGTAATTATCACTTGAATCTGGTGTCAAGGCTAGATGTCCAGAGGTAAACGCCCTAAGCGATTTCATGGATTTTAATTAAGACCCTATGAGAGCAGTGGGAGCCTCCCATGATCCCACCTCTTACTTATCTTGTGGACAGAGTAATTACTGAATTTGTTGTAATTTGAGCTGACCCATTTTACTTGAGCTCTAGGTCTCGGAAACCATAGTCCGAGTCTTGACTGTGTGTGGATTGCATGACAACTAGGTCAGGCACACCCTATTAGTTTCACCCAAAACTAACCCAATTTAATCATGGATCCCAATTTTGAGACTTCCTTAGGACCATGATTGAACAATTTGCCCTAATGAAAAGTAAGTTTGACCGAAAAGATGACCGATTAGGAAACATAGAGAAAACCTATAAAACCCATCCTGAACCTAAATTTGAAGCACACCCTAACCCATTCCTGGAGCCCAACCCTAGGAGAACCCCACACCAGGACCAAATCTGGGAGACTAACCATAGGAGACCCAATTATGATTTCATAGACCAGGATGAGAGAGACACTAGGAACTTTAGACTGGAAGCATGTACATTTGGTGGTGATCTTGATCTTGAGGACTATATTGATTGGGAAAATGGTATGGATCTGTATTTTAAGAGGGAACTAGAGTCTGATGAAAGAAAGTTTAAGATTGCTAAACATAAATTAGTACGCCGGCTAAAATTTATTAGGATGATGTCGAAAGAATGATCAGATGAAGAAGAGACATACCCATAACTACCTAGCATGACATTAAACTTAAACTTAGGAAAAAGTACCTATCCATATCATATGAACCTAGTTCCTATGCATCCAAGTCCTTTGAACCAAGCTCCTACGAACCCAGATCCATGACCCATAGGTCTGAACCGATATCCTATGAGCCCAAGGAACCCAAAACCCCTAGGTATCAACCTAGTGCTAGTCAAGTTTTGCTTAGTTAGCCAATACCCATTAAAATTAGTGCTCCTTATCAAAAATTAAGATCTAGTCAAATCCACCCGAGTCAACCCATTCCTCGCAGGGCCGACCCATTTCTCACCAGAGCTGACTCAACCCTAATTCGACCCGACCTACCCCTACTAGCCTAGATCCTAGCCAATTTTTTCATAACCGAACTGCTCCTACTACCCTATTGGTTCACCCGGATGACATTGAAGAAGAAGTGTATAAAGCTAATGTGAACTTAATGGATGAGTATGAGGGAGAAGAAAAAATACATATGGCTGACCTAGAATTAGCTGATCCTATAGACACCCAGACTGAAGCCAGCCTAAAGTTAGTTGACCATGACCATCCCCTGATTGAAACTATACTGGTAGGACCCTTAGAAAAAAAACCCTTGAGGAACCTAACCTTACTATTGAGACCTTACCTTGGGAATCCCTAGAAAAGAGTCAAGCTATAGACTTAGTCCTGAAGTAATCAGTGAGGACTTAATTTTTCCAAACCAGAAACCTCTAGAAGAATTCACTCCATCAGTCTCCATTGAAGATCTTTTTTCTAAAATTCTTGACTCGTCCTTTCTTTAGGCAGACCCTTTATTACCTATTGGTGTAAATCAATGTCCAAACCTTAAGGTCAACCCCACTAGTTTAGAATAAATTCACGAACCCTTTTCTTAATTCCTACCCTACCAAGTCATCCCCAAATCTACTTCTTATTTTCCACCCTTTCCTGAAGCTTCCAGCATTTCTAGAACCATTAGATTGCATTTTGTAGAGGTTAACTGTTGCATAAACCCATTGAGCATGTTAGGTTTACAACCTATTTCGAGGGAACCTTATGGCATTTATTAGGAGTGCATGCCAAATTTTCGTCTGCATGTCACCCACTGACCAAGGGTCAAGCATATAATTGAAATTAAGGACTGAAAAAAATAAAAAATAAAAATAATAAAAATAAATAAATAAATAAATTTCCTTCACTAGAAATGCATAGTATGTCTATTAGATATTTGCAGAGTCATATGTTGAACATATTAAAGAATTGTATAGAATCATATAAACATTTGGCTAATTCAAGGAATACAATGAAGGAGACTTTGTTATGGTTAAACTATGACTTGAACGGTTCCCACCTGGAACCATGAAAAAGTTATATGCCCATAGTAGTGGACCATACCAAGTGATTAGAAAAACTGGATCTAATGCCTATGTGCTCGAGTTACCACCTGAACTTGGCATTAGTCCAACTTTCAACATTTCAAACCTTATTGAGTATAGGGAGCCAACGTTGATTCATAGTGAGCCATTTGGGCCTAATCCAGTCCTTGAGAGTGAACCAACCCAAATGTGTCCACTTGCCATACCACCAGCCCAGAGAGACAAGATTGAGCTGATCTTGGATGACAGGATCTTCGCTACCCAGAGTAAAGATTACCAGTGATATCTAGTTTGTTGGCAAGGATGACCCGAGACTGATGATTCTTGGATCACCAGAGAGGACTTTCAGAGAGTTGATCCAGACTTACTAGAGCATTATCATAGTGACATTGACCCATATTGACAGGGTCGAGTTTCTCGCACCCTGGGATAATTGGTGTGGACACCAGGGCTAGAAAATATCGACAGGTTGAACCCCTTTTACCATCTAAATATTATATTTTAAATCCATTATTTTGACTTAGTTAGGGTTAGCCCTTTTTACCAGCTATAATTAGGATTTTGTTATTTAGTTTTTTGGGCTAAACCCTTTTTATCACATTGAGTCAAAACTCCATTTATAGGTTGTGTCAAACTCTATTAGGCAAAATCCTGTTTACCAAATTTATTCTTTTTGATGCATGAGGTTGTGCCTTTTGATCAATTGATCAAGTGGGGCTTAGTTATTTGGTTGGTTTAATTTTAAGTCTTATAATAATAAGTTATTGAGTCTTGTAATACAAGGGGGACCCAATTAAAGATCCATGTGACTTCATGTGCACTCAAATCACGACCCATGTGCACCTAAATCAAGATTCCATGTGATCCATGTGCTAGCTCAAGATAAGCCATGTGACTCCATTTTCTAGCCCAAGTCACTTGTCATATGTAACCAAGTCCTAGAGCCACCTTTTCAAGAATTTGGACAACATCACATGCTATGTTTGAATATCACTTAACACTTCATCGGGACAACACATGACTTGTCAGGACACCAATTGCCATTTCATCAAAACAATACCACATGACTTGTTTGGACATCACTCGCGACATCACCCAGGCCATTATCACATGGCATGTCACTTATGTTTGGACTGTTGGAAATTATGTCCCAAAGCCAATCATCTAGGCTGTAGACAGTTGTGCTATTTTGTATTTGTATATAAAAGTTTGATAAATAAAAGTTATTGATTTTGGCTATTCATCAGGTTTACATTTTTTTAAGATGAACTCTTGTATGATGGAGTTCTTAGAACTATATTATTTTGATATAGATAGGATATATCATGTAGTTCTTAAAGTGGTTCATAACCAAAGGATAAGTTGTTATAAGATGATAATGTATCAAGTGTAGGTTGTTGTATGTCGCGTTTGTTGGTTGTCCTCTTAACCAAGGAGTGTGGAGACACTGGTGTGATATGCAAGTGAAATGTATGACATTTTACTGATCATGACCATCTTTGGAGCTCTCTTCTACCAAAGGGTTGCTCGCTAAGGGATACGGGTATATGTGTCTCTCAGACCTAAGGTCACCATGGTAGCTTGCAAGCAACTCAATGTACTTTGGTACCGGACTACCTGGATTTATAATCCAGTGATGAAAGGTTTTTGGGTTCAGTCAATTACTTGTGGACCGATGGTGGATCAAGATGAAATTGACCCCTCCAAATAGTTTGGAGTGAATGACTCACTATATCTCATTTAGCAAAATCTTGGCCAGGGTAGTTCATGTTAGAAGTCACAAAACATGTGAGGTTGAGACATGATCTGGATAAACCAAATTAGGGCTGGCAGTCGAACCCTAGGTCATCCTGAGCATTATGAGGTCAAAGGGATGAATTATGCGGCAACCATATGCCAGAGGTTCTTGTGAGGTGCTCTGCATCTTCGACCTATTTGGATGTCGAATATCATTGCTAGATGAGGAGTTTGACTAATACTGGAAATATTCTAGTGCTACCGACTTAGTGTTCGAACCTATGGGGTCACATACCATAGAGGATTTCTATCTGATCTTAAGGATAATTGATGATTGAGAATTGTTTGCCATCACCGAAAGTCTATATGATTGACTTGTTCCAAGTGTCGACACTTAGAATTTTGCAGGTGTCCACACTTGGTGAAGTGTCGACACTTGGCAAATTTCATGAATCAATACTTCTTGTGATGAGCAAAATTCTGGGAAGGTTTTTTGGAAGGATTTTGAGGCAAGTTTTGACCTGGTTTGAATTTTGAATTCAAACCAGTTTTGGCTCCAAGGTTATTTGGTATGATAGTCATACTTACATTCTTGGGTTGGACCATTTTGGTATGACCTTAATACTCTCCCCCATTCTCTTCCCTCATCTCTCCTTCTTCTTCTTTCTCCCTCTCCTTGTTGCCCTTACAAATGAACGTCATTTCTATGGCTATAATAGATTTTTGAGAAAAGCTTTGAGAAAGGAAGATAGAGAAGGGTTGTGAGAGTTCTAGGGATTGGGTGTGAGAATCCTATCATTCTAGCTAGGTCTTAGAAAGAGAGTTCTATTAGGAAGGGGTTCCAGATCTCCTCCTTGTCTTCCTGAAAGAAGAAGATCGGCCCAAGGATCCCGAAGAGCTAGCACTCCGAGGGAGTTGATCAGAGTCGAGCCCAGGTGTGGATTACCTGTAGAGCCCAGACACGTGTGTGGCTGGAGCGCCCTCTTCCTTCTACAGCTTTTCTCTAGTATAAAGGTATGGTACTTTTATATTTGTTTCCTCCCTTGCTTTGATATTATGTTGCATGCTAGGTCATTATGCTAGATCTCATTGCGGGCAAATTGGTAAATCATTTAGATCTATCTACTAAGCCTTCTGCTATGCATGCTTTAAAATTATTTTAAAATGCATTCCTTTTGCCCTATTTTTCTGTATATTGTATGCTTGTGTAGGTACTTTTCACCTTCAATAGTATCAAAGCCAGGTTCTTTTTGTAGTATAATGATTCTAGCATGCTAATAATATCACTTCTTAAGTACTTGGATTGAGTGCTTCACCTCGACCGTTCGGTCAAGGAGAGATATAGGGCTACAAAACCCTCTCTTCCCATTCAATGGGGTCTCCTATGGCGTGTAGGGTTGCCGATGTGATTTGCTCTTGAAAAGAAAAATAAGAAGCAAGAAAATGTAGATTAAAAATGTTTTAATCTAACGAAATGATCAAAAAATAACTTTAGATATGATATAAGAGTTTTTAATGATCGGTTTTGATTGAATGTTTAGAAAAACATTGGATTTCAAGTCACTATTCTTTCACTATCTCTGGCTGTGAGTCGACACTTGGCCTTCTAAGTGTCGACTCATGAGTATTTTTGCCTGAGAACTGGGTTCTATTTTCCTTTATGACAGGTTGAAGTGTCAAAACTTGACCAGGAAGTGTGGACACTTGGGCTTGTGAGTCGATTCTTGGCCTTGTAAGTGTCGACTCATGAGCAGGTGCCAAAAAATCTAGAGTTTTATTTTCTACCTATCTCAAGCCTTGAGTCGACCCAAGTGTCGACATTAGGTGTCGACACTTGCTCTTAGTTAGTTGACACTTGGGATGAAAATGCAGAAAAATAATGAATTCAAATTTTGAATTTTTTGTAAAATTGTTTTACATGATAAATTGAAATTATTTTAATTTATTTGAGGCTGTTGAGCATAATTAAGAATTAAGAATGACTAAGAACTCTAGGAATATGATTCAGAGATTTTAAGTTATTTCAATAAACCTTAAGGATCATGGGTTAGCTTCTATTAGGTCCTTGATTGGGTTAGACGTAAGTTTATATGCATTGGACAAATTAGAGAACTAATCTAATCAAATGTTGAGTTAGGATTTCTTCTCTAGATCAATCTAATAGTTAGATTGATTAGTCCATAATCTAAATGAACCTTATTTATGGCTCAGTGGAAAGATCTAGTCTTTAGGCTAGTCTGCTCGAGTCTGATGAACTGATTGGTGTCGAGGTAAGTTTGGCATTTTGATCATGGATCTTTGGGGCTACCTCCTACCTGGCCAACCCTGTTGGTGTCTAAGGCAAGACGGTTAATGGCGGAACCTAATCCATGATCTCATTGTTGACCCCATAAGTGATTTTGATGATAACCAAACATTAGAGCATCTATATTTATTACTGACAACTCTTCAAGTGTTTGACAAGTTTTTGTAGGATGTATAGCATGTTCAAACTTCAACTCCTACATTTCTACTTTCATGTTTGAGTTGTATTGTAAGTGTTATTGTAAAGAAGAACCCACTCAAAAATGCTAAGAAAAATCAAGTAAAAAGGGTTACTTCTTTAAGTGTGTGTGCCTTAGATTTTGTTTTGAGATGGTTTGTGTGAAATTACAAAAGAGTTGGTGAGAGTATTCTTTAAGTTCAAATTGTAAAAATCCTAAAGAAGACACTCGAGCTGACTCGAGAAATGAAGAGCTGACTCTGCTTACTGGCATGCTGCAAGGATTCTGGAATGCAGCAATCCGAGCCAACTCGATGGAAAGCAAGCCAACTCTAGTGAATCCGAGTCAATTGGAATCAGTCCGAGCCGACTCCTCCAGAGTACATTTCATACAGGTTTCTGAGAACAGCCAGGCGAGCCGACCAGACCTAAAAAGAGCCGACTCTGCCAAACCTAATTTCAAAAGCCTGAGAAAGCAAGCTGACCTGATATTCATCGAGCCGACTCCTCTAGAGTAAGGTTTTCCGAACCTGAGAAGAAAAGCCAACCCAAGCTGAAAAGAGCCGACTCCTCGAGTTCAAGTTTTTCAAAATTCATGTTCGAGTTGACCCGAGCTGTAAAGAGCCGACTCGTCTAGAGTGACATTCAGCACCCTGAGATAAAGAGCCGGCAGCATTGAAGAAATGGCAACTCAACCTATCGACTTGAAGGATCCAAGCCGATTCAAAGGAATCCAAGTCGACTCGAATGTCACTTTCAGTTATTTAATGGCTAGTTCCAAAATTTATTTTTGAATGCTCAAAAGTGCTCCAATGGTCAAAAATCATTCCCTAATGGTCTACAATGGCTATAACTACCTTGGGATGATAGAAGACTTTAAATTTGAAGGATTTGGACTTCCTTAAAAAAATCAATAAGAGAGTTCTTCAAAGAAAAGAGCTTCATTGAATATCCAACCAATTACAAGAAAAAGAGCATTCAAGTCTGCATTCAAGCCTTCAACAACTCTGATCTAAAGCTTAAATCGTCTTTAGAAGAAGCCACTGAAATCATTAAAGCTTATTCAAGTACATTCAAGTGGACTTCCAACGAGCTACACTGGCAACTATCCGACAACTTGAGTTTGTCATTTATTGTTGCATTTATTTTCAATTCAATCTTTGAATTATTGGTTTATTGGTGAGCCCGATTGAAAAACCAATTAGGTTCTTGGTGATCCTGTGAAAACTAAGTTGGGTTTCTTTGGTGAGCCTATTTAAAACCAAATGGTGTTGGATTTTCTTTGGTGATCCTGTAAAAATAAAGTGTAGAGGTTCTAGATTGTGATCCTGTAAAACAATCCTACTGTATTCGGGTGTGAATATAGTAGAAATCCTAATTGGTATCTTGGGTAGTGGATGTAGGAGCTGGGCTGCTCCAAATCACTATAAATTTGGTGAGTTTATGTTGTTCTTTCACTACTCTATTTAGCTTCTGCATTTTATAACTCTATCACAGCACCTACCACTTGCAATGGATTTTGAATAGCATATTTCTTGCTTTAAATTTTTAAATTTCCAATTCACCCCCCCTCTTGGGCAGCCACCTAGGCAATAACAGGTATCAGAGTAGTGTCTCTGAATACACTAGAGTAAAGTTTGATGGCTCATCCCATGAGTATGTCCTTGGCGGAAGGCCAATCAACAAACAGACCTCCACTCTTCACTGGCATAAATTATGCATATTGGAAATCTAGAATGAAGATTTATATTCAAGCTATTGATTTTCAGTTGTGGAAGGTCATTCTAAAGGGTCCTTGCATTCCCATGGTTAAAATTGATGGAATGAGCGTTCCTAAACCTGAAGAGGATTGTGATGAACATGACATGAAGATGGGAGAATTAAATGCCAAAGCCATGAATTTCTTATATTGTTCTTTGGACAGTAATGAGTTTAATCAAATTTCTATTTGCTTCTCGGCAAAAAAAATTTGGAATAAACTTGAAGTGACCCATGAAGGAACTTCTCAAGTGAAATCTTCTAAGATTAATCTTCTTGTACATAGTTACGAATTGTTTAATATGGAACCAAATGAAACTATATTTGCCATGTTTTCACGATTCACTAATATTATTAATGGCTTAAAAAATCTTAGCAGGGTATATACTAATACAGATCTAGTGCAAAAGATTTTAGGATCTCTTCCAGACAATTGGGATCTGAAAGTGACTGCCATCCAGGAAGCAAAAATTTGAATAACTTATTACTGGATGAACTGTCGGGATCTCTGATCACACATGAATTGACCATACAGCACCGAACTGAAGATGATCAAAAGAAAAAGAAATCGATCACCTTTTAAGCTACTATAGATTCTAAAAGTGATGAAGAATCAGAAGAAAAAAGCTCCTCTACTGAAAGAGACATGGAAGACGAGGACGTTGCCATGGTCGTCAACAAATTTAGAAAGTTCTTGGGAAGAAAGAAAGGAAGACACTTAGAAAACTCCACAAGAACAAAGAATTTAGTAAGGAAAAGGAAAAAGTAAAAGAAGTGCCCACCTGCTATGAATGCAAAAGACCAGGGCACATTAGACCAGACTGTCTGTTATTGAAAAAGAGATTTAAGAAGAAGAAAAAGAAAGCAATGGTAGCGACGTGGAGCTACAGGGAAGCCTACTCATCCACTGAAATCGAAGAGGCTCCGAAATCTGCGAATCTTTGTTTAATGGGTCTCAAAAATGAGCTATCATCCCCTGAGCTTCAAATTGAAATTACTTATGATGAACTAAATTCAGCATTTCATGATTTACTTATCGAATTCATGAAAGCTGGGGTTAAAATTAAGTCCTTGAAGAAACAAAACGATGTTTTATTAAAAGACAAGGATGAAATTTTTGAAAAGAATAATATTTTGCAAAGAAAATTGGATAACCTTTCTGACAATATTATAGTCTCGAACAATGAAAAAACTATTTTATATGATACAAACAATGTTTTAGTTACCAAAAACACTGATTTGAAAAAGGAGGTTGAAAAGCTTAAGCCTTTAGTAGAAAAGTTGACCTTGAGTTCAAATAAGTTGGGATTGGATTTGTATCTTCAAAAGCTTCAACTGTAAATTTTAAATTTGAGAAAGGTTTTCCATCGAAATCAATTTCAAATGGCTTAAAATATATTCCTAAGAATACTATGCAAAAATCCTTCAAATCAAGTATTCTTGTTTCTGCATCTGTCATAGCTTCAAAACATGCATCATTCAAAAATGAAAAAATTATTTGTTATGCGTGTCATAGGTTTGGGCATAAATCTTATCAATGCAATTCCTTAAAAAACTTCATGATTAGTGCACTGAAATATATAACCATTTGGGTTCCAAAAGGAACCAATGTTGCTAACCCAAAAGGACCCAAGTTAGCTTGGGTACCTAAAATTACTCCTTGATTGTTTTGTAGGATTGTCTTGTAGCCTAAAAATCAAAGAAAAGATGGTATCTTGACAAAGGCTGTTAAAGGCATATGACGAATGACAAGGATGAGTTTATCACCCTACAAATGAAAGAAGGAGGATTGGTTATGATTTGACCTGATCGCTGACGTGGAGTAAGGAGCCTGATGTGGAGCCCCCATCGGATGCCATGCGGGATTACCACCATAGGCCCCTTCATCGGGCTAAGCCCCCGATGCCAGCGGGGCCGCCCGTCGAAAGCCGGGCTCCGTCCTCCGCCAGGTCGGGGTGCCAAGGTCAGAGCCGAGCTCAAATCTCACCAGAGGCAGACCTTCCGAGCCTGAGCTCATGACCAGCTGTCAGGAGTCGAGCTCAAGCATCCTCCACCATGCGGGACCCCTTTCGAGGCCGGGTCCCCTGGCCTTGGTGCACCTTAGCCACCTCAGCTAGTTCGAGCTTGGTCAAAGCTGGGCCCCTTTAGCCTGGTGCCGAGCTCGGCCCCTCTCCGCACAGCCGAGCAACCATAAGGCGGGTCCCTTGCGGGTGGGCCCCATCCTCCCAGCTCAGTCTCCAATGCATGTCAAAATGTCAACCGCCAAGGGAGCACCACCTCCCAGCCAAAGACATTGGCGGACCCCCCGAAGATCGTACGACAACACCCACCATGTCACCATTAATGCCCACGGCCACCATTCACACCAGGAAGAAGGAAAGCTCACATCAAGGCAGTGTGTCCCGTGCCGGTTTGCTGTACGACCGGGAAAAAACACCAAGGAGTACGATTCCCAAGAGCGGCGGTGCAATAGTCAAGGCCCCTGCCAGGCTTCCAGGGAGGGGCAAATCGAAGGAATGTCAGAAGATTGTGGAAGCTTCCCCATATACCCAATAAAGAAGGCGTACCGCTCAAGGCACGACATCATGTCACACCCATCTGCCAATATGGGAGGACCTTGAGGCAAGCCGCAGAAAAGGACCCAGCTAGTGTAAGCAAAAAGGAGGTAACAACATTCATTTTTTTCTAATTCCAAGCAAGAACAACACAACCACCACAAAGAGAGGAACCAGAGCGACACAAGGGAAGAAGGCCAGAGAGGAGGGAAAGACCACCTCGACCAACACTATTCCTAGCTCATCCTCATCATCCACTCACACTATATTCACTCCTCTTAGCTTGGAGCTCATCCAGAGGGGCTCGACCAAGAGGATCTGTTCCCCTGGATCGCCACAGACTTGACCGTCGGAGTGCCCTCGCCAGAATCCCCGGCCCGGGTCAATGACGTTGCTTCCTTGCAGGTCCTGAGTGGTGTGGGCACCAGGATCTGACAGAGGCTCCTCAACCCTCTATGTATCTCAGATTAGGGTTCCACTTCTATGAGTATTGTAATAAGGCTATGAGCCAATGCAATTTCATAATTTCTAGTCATGTAACTAGTCTAAGTTTGTTTAGTCTTGTACCTTGACCAATTTGGGTCAAGTTAGGTCATGAGTCCTGTATTTATTTTTGGTTCGAGTCTGAGTTTGGGTTGGGTCCAAGCCCAATTGAACTCAACCTGGCTTTCAAGACCAAGTCAAGTTCCTTGTGGGCCAACCCACCTCTTTCACTTGGAAAGATGCCAACACAGGTGCCACCACAGCCACCTATGTGGCGCCACATCAATTGCCACTTGGGCATCCAAGGAAGGAAACAAGGAGGCACCTTCATGCATTCCACATGCCCTCTCCATGCCTTTTTCTCTTGGGCAACCTTGGAAGGAGGAGACATCATCCCCCTCTTCCCTCCCCCACATCACACCATGATCCATCAATAAATGGGGCATTGAAGATTCTTGAAGAGACCAAGCCACAAGCAAGCCATTTTCCAAGCCTTCATCCCAAAGTAGTCACACAAGAAAGGAAGGTCAAGGAGCACATTCCCCATTCCATGCCATCAAATTTGCATCGCCCAAAAGCTCCCTCCTTGGTCAGCCATGACTCACTCCATCTAGGCGTGGAAGAAATCAAAGGAAGACACATCCCTTGAAGTAAGCCTTGCTCCATGTTTTCTTCCCAAAGTGAGCATGCAAAGAAGGAAGTCTAAAGGCCAATCCCCCTCTCCAAGCCCTCCCACATGCCATGCCAATCTCCTCTTCGCTTTTGGTTGGCCATGAAGATCTTGCCACATCTATGTGGGCGCCAACTTTTGGGGTTGTAATTTGGGTTCAAGGGTTTTGAATTATTTTGAATTCAAATGGGCCTTGGGTGCCTATTTAAAGGACCCAATCCATCCATTGTAAAGCTATTGAATAATTAATGAAAAAGAGATTGAGTTTTCTATCCTCCAACTATTGTCTCCTAGACTAGGTTTGAGTGAAGTTTCCTTTGTCCCCAGGGATGTCGAGTGGTGTGAGGCCACCTGTCCGTCGCCCCATGACGTCGTGAGTCCTTCATCCTCCTGGATGTTGAGTGGTGTGAGGCCACATTCTTTCATCCTCCATGATGTCGCTGGGTGCGAGGCCCCAAGTTATCTCCAACTTTGACTTCGGAATCCAGCCGGACATCGGGCTCGAAGCCCCTTCTCAACTCCCTCTCAGCTCCTTTCCGAGCATCTCCACATCTCACTGATCCTTCTTTTGTTTGCCTACAGGTCCTCCCTGGCATCTAGAGCATCGGAGACAGTCAGCTTTGCCATCGTGACCTCCCGACCCAAAGCCAGTGCTTTCACGGGTTCGACTGCTCGGGCATCCAGGCCGCATCTATCGAGTTGAGCGATCTCTGCACCGGGCGCTTCAGAAGTGTGAGGTTAGCTTTCTCTCTACCTCCTAAGTAGGTATTATATGTCGAGCTAGTCCTACCGGGGTTTCTTAATCCCTGGTCCTGTTCTCATTTTCACTTTTAGGGCTTTGAACTGCTAGCATAAGCTTACATTACTCTTCTTTAATATTTCTTGCCTTTGCTTGTGATCGGGAATCGAAACCCTAAAAAAAAAATCTAAAACTCGTCAAACATAAAAATAAGAATTTCCTTGCATCATAAGCATCCATCCTAGCATCCCTGGCCCTAACCCCTTGTTGCCCAGATATGGTGCCCAAGAGGGGGGGGTGAATTGGGTATTTAAAATTTTAAAGCAATATATGTGCTATCAAGTTTTAAGGTGAAGAGTGATAGTGCTTTAAGAATTGTGCAACGGAAGCAATGAAATAAAATGGCAATTAAAGAGCTAAAGAAGTTAAAGAGAAAGGCAATGCAAACACACAAGAAATATAGTGGTTCGGTGCACCTAGCACCTACATCCACTCCCCAAGCTCCACTTGGGAATTTCTACTATAATCTTTAGATTACAGCCGACTTGTTTTACCAGGCTCACAAGTCAAAACCTTACACACTTGTTTTGGCTTCGGGCTAACAAGCAACCCTAGTTGGTTTTATCAATTGGATCACCAACAAACCTTACTCACTTGTTTTGGCTTCGGGCTAACAAGCAACCCTAGTTGGTTTTATCAATTGGCTCACCAACAAACCTCACTCTAGTTTCAAAGTCCCTTGAAACTAGCTAAAGACAAAAGAGTATGAATACAATGAATTAAAACTAAACAAACTCCTTTTGAGCAATAATAAATTTGTTGAAGCTCTTGATGGAGACTCTTCAATCCTTTTCCCTTGGAATCTTTGGACCTCACTAAATGCCAAACACTTGAATGTTGGATTCCTCAAAGATGGAAGACTTTTTGGCTAGGGAATCTCTTGGTTTTCTCACTCTTTTGGCTTGGAAGTGATTGAAGGCTTTGTACTTTGAATCAACACTTTTTCACTTTGTCTCCTTGTCTTTTTTGAAGTTTGGTGGAGGTTAAATACCTCATTCATGTTGAAACAACTCCACAAGACCGTTAGATTCAAAAATATGGCCGTTTATGGCCGTTGGAAATCAAATCAGAAGTTCAGAAAAACTAGCCGTTATGCCATGAGTCGACCTCATGAGTCGACCTCTGGATCAAGTGTCGACCTCATCAGTCGACCTCCAGTAAAGTTTAGGCAAAAGTTCAGAATACCATAGTTCTGCCCATTTGAATTCTCAGGCTATGAGTCGACCTCTAGTGTCGACCTCTGGACAGTTGTTGACCTCTGGTGGTCGACCTCTGAAGCGTGCCACTGAGACTTTGCCGTGCCGGCCATGCTGAACTTTTCTTTTTCTTCATGAGTCGACCTCTGGTGGTCGACCTTTGACAAGGTGTCGACCTCTGGGGGTCGACCTCTGATCTGAATCTTTCTGAAACTCTTGAGATTTGCGTGCCATGCTTGAGTTTCTTTAAGCCTTTATTTCTTTTGTCAAATATTTCTTAACAAGAAGGTCCATTATGAGAATTTTGATCTTGTCCAAGGTAGAAGAGCTCATTTCCAAATCAGGTAAACTTAGTTTCATCGTTGTCCTTTTGATACTCTTTTTGAATAACCTAAGTCCTGAAACTTTATCTTGAGATTAAACATTAGTCCAAACATATACTCAACCTTTTGTTAATCATCAAAACTAAGGAGTCAAAGCCAACAATCTCCCCCTTTTTGATGATGACAAAACCTTGAGTATATATGCAATTAAGTCCAAAAGCAAGATATAGCAATAATAAAATATTTTCACAGAATCCTTACATGCATGAGTGTATCATAAAAATTTACTTTTCATCTTCTTTTTGTGAAAATATTTTCAAGAGTTACCTTTTATTTACTTCTTTCTTCTTGTGAAAACATTCTCATGAGTCAAGAAAGGTAAGAATCATATAAACTTTACTACTCATAAGACGAAGATCTCATAAATACATATATTCTTTACTAAATTTGATCTCATAAAAACATATATACTTTACTACTCCCCCTTTTTGTCAAGAATCAAAAAGTTTATTTTTATAGTGAAAGATATATTAATGAAACTTATGTTCAATTATAATGAAGTATTTAGGTGCATAAAATACATGCTCCCCCTCAATTTGTTGATTCAATATAATAAAGTATTTTAACTTGAGGGTTTTTAAATGTTAAGAGCTGGTATCAGATAAAATGTCACAAAATGTCACAATATTGATAAAAAGTCACAAGATAGATAAAAACAAGTGTATACAGTTACAAAATTGCTTACAAAGTAGGCACAAAATACTGATACAACAGATCATACACAAGCAAACTAAGTACAACAAATAAAACTATGAGGCTACTCCTCATCAGAAGGTATGTCAAAAGATACAGGAGCCATGATCCTAGATGAGGATTTTGGAGTCCTATGAGAGGAACTCCGAGTCCTCAGAGAGGGACCAGACCTAGGGGTAGTCCTACGAGATCTATATGTCCTAGGTAAGGGCTCCACAGAAGTCGAGACAGAGGCAGTAGCTGAAGGAGTGGACGGATCAGTATGCTGAGTAGACTGAGCTGGGGTCTGCCTGCTGACTAGCTCATAAGCTGTGGGATCATCGATATCTGTCTCTGTATGCTCATCTATGTCATCCGAAATCCCAGTGATAGTCTCAAATAGTGACTCTATAGGCTCAATATCAACTGGCATAGCTGTGGCTGGAAGATCTGAACTCTGAAGATCAGTGGAAGGAGGATCAGCTGAAGGGGGAATCTCTGGAATCAGCTCTGCAGGTGGAACATCAGAATGACCTGCTCTAGGCTGATCTCCATCACTGTCACAGTATCCACTAAAGTCATCAGCACCATCATCATCATCATCATCATCATCATCATCATGTGAAGGAGATACTGTCGGATCTGCAGTCCCTGATGGCAGTGCTACTCTCAATAAGCTGAGGATCTGACTGAATCCTGTATCCATACTAGCTGACAGAGCACTAATGCGAGTGTCTGTGTGTATCTGCAGATCATGAAGCTCCTGCCGTACACCAGTGATCTCTGTCCAGACCTCTGAAATCTGATCAGTCACTCACTGCTCGAAGTCCGATATCCTCACTGAAGTCCTCCGTGGTGTAGCAGTAATAGTAGGTGCGGGAGCTGATGAAGGTGGTGGCGTGAATGCCTCAGGCTCCGCAGTCTCTATCTCCGGTGCTGGGTGAGGAGGTGTACCATGATCAGTAGGCCCTGAAGGCCCTGCCTCAGTAGCTCGGATCTCATCCTCCTCATCTGGCTCCTGGCCAGACTCTTGTCGTACCCATCGGTCACTGATCAGTCGAAATCCCATCCTATGTAGGGATTTCTCTCCATAAGTATCTGTGTGCTGTAGCTGACTGAAGGGTATGCCGTCGAATGAGACACCATGCTCTCTGAATATCTGAGTCAGTCCCATGCCGTACGGCTGAACGAGTCTCCTGTGAGAAGCTGCCTCACCCATCTGCTGAAGCATGATCCTGGGGAGGTTGATGGGAGTCCGCTGACTCAGGGACACCATCAACACCAGCTCACGCTCAGTGATAAAATCAAATATCCTTCTCTTCGGAATCAAGATACGGGCGATGATGTGATGCAGCACTCTCATCTCCAGTGAAAGCTGGTTAGCGGCTACTGTGGAAATGCCGCTAACATCCTCATGCTCTAGGATACACCTGAAGGCGTGCTCTCTGTCGCTGATCGTAGTGGCAGCAGTGCCATGAAGTGGAATCCTCCAGATGTGACTGATGACTTCAGGTGTCACTGGAATCTCGATCCCTCGAACTATAGCAGACCATCCAACGCCATCAGTGGCCATGGATCCATAAAACTCCCTGATGAGGTCTGGGTAGAATCTCTCAGACATCGTATAAAAATGAACCAGACCTGCATCTCTCAGTACATCTCCAATGAAGAAGTGATGCTGATCCCAGAATGAAATATCCACATGCCTCCCACTAGCAATGCTCTTCCGGACTAGGCTGGCTGGCACTAGTGCAGGTGGCTCTGGGGTCAGCTCACGCTCATGTCTGACTTTCCTTCGCCGCTCAGTACTACCCTGTCCCTGTTCCAATCTCCTTTTCCTTACTGCCTGGTGTTTTCTCGGACCCATGTGTAAGGATGAGGGGTAACTTAGGGAGAAATGCAAAGAGGTAAGGCTAAGAGGAAAAGAGAGGGAAAGAGAGGTTCACGGATTGGGAAAAAGAGAAGAATGTGAAATGGGGAAATAGGGTTTGTGAGAGTGGAAAAAATAGAAAATAAATGGAGAAAAATTGAGAACCGGAGGGTAGAAACAAGTGTTTTCTATTGAAAAATAATCGGGATTAGAGGGTAGATAGATCCGAAGGCTTTCGGTTGTCCAAAATCAAAAGTACGATCAAAAAGAGGGTTGAATCGAAGAAATGCAAGAGGAGAGGAGAGGATTTCCCAAAAGGTTGAGGGAGAAGGGTGGAAATCTACTATTTAGGGTTTAGGAATGTTGGAGGGGGACCACACGAAGGAGAGGAAAGAAAAAACTGGAAAACCAAGGCTTACGGACGGGTTTTTAAAAAACAGGTTTCCGTTCAAGTGTCGACCTCTGAAAATTTTCAGGGGTCGACCTCAAGTGTCGACCTCCAACAATTATTTACTTAACATAAAATTCTGTAAGATAAAAAAAAGATAAAATTTAGAGAAAAAGCCTTTAACCATATTTGAGAATTTGTAAATCATTTTTGAGGAATTTTGATGAAAATTGAAGAGATTCAAGCAAAAGGATCAATGACTCCCAGTTCTCTTCTGATCATACAAAATCTGTCTTCATTCAATGGTTTTGTGAATATATCAGCCAATTGATAATCAGTACATATAAATTCTAACAACACATTAGAGTTTTGAACGTGGTCTCTTATGAAGTGATGTCTTATTTCAATATGTTTGCTTCTTGAATGTTGTACAGGATTTTTTGTTAAGTTGATTGCACTAGTATTATCACATCTTATGGGTGTCTTAGTTAGTTTGATGCCAAAGTCCTCGAGTTGTTGTTTGATCCATAGAATCTGAGCACAACAGCTTCCAGCTGCTATATATTCGGCTTCCACCGTAGATAGAGCAACCGAATTCTGTTTCTTACTGCTCCAAGAAATCAAATTAACTCCTAGGAATTGACAAGTTCCACTAGTACTTTTTCGATCAAGTTTACACCCAGCAAAATCAGCATCAGAATATGCAATTAATTCATATGATGACTCTCTAGAGTACCAAAGACCAATTTCGATAGACCCAGATAAGTATCTAAGTATACGTTTTACAGCTAACAGATGTGATTCTTTAGGGGCAGACTGAAAATGTGCACACATACAAACACTAAACATAATATCTGGTCTACTGGCAGTTAGATATAGCAATGAACCAATCATGCCTCTATATAATTTTTGGTTTACAGATTTACTACAATTATCTTTGTCTAATTTACATGAAGAGCTCATAGGGGTACCTACTGGTTTTGTAGTCTCCATCCCAAACTTTTTCAATATCTCCCTTGTGTACTTGGCTTGGTTGATGGAGATCCCCTCTTTTGTTTGCTTAATTTGGAGTCCGAGGAAGAAGTTGAGTTCTCCCATCATGCTCATCTCGAACTCACTCTGCATTAACTTCACAAATTCTTGACAAAGACATTCGTTAGTAGCACCAAAAATAATATCATCTACATATATCTGTACTACTAGGAGATCATCATTTTTCTTTTTCAAAAATAATGTATTATCTACATTACCTCTAGAGAAATCATTTTTCATTAAAAATGAACTTAATCTATCATACCAAGCTCTAGGAGCTTGCTTTAAACCATACAATGCTTTATGCAATTTAAAGACATGATTAGGAAATTCATGATTTTCAAAACCAGGAGGTTGTTCAACATAAACCTCCTCTTCAATAAATCCATTTAAAAAGGCACTCTTTACATCCATTTGAAATAACTTGAAATCCATAAAACAGGCAAAAGCAAGTAAAAGTCTAATTGCTTCTAGCCTAGCAACAGGAGCAAAGGTTTCATCGAAGTCGATCCCTTCTTCCTGGTTGTAGCCTTTAGCAACAAGTCTAGCTTTGTTCCTAACTACAATACCATGTTCATCAAGTTTATTTCTAAAAACCCATTTTGTGCCAATTACAGAAACATTAAGGGGTCTTTCAGTTAAAGTCCAAACATTATTTCTTTTAAATTGATTTAGTTCATCTTGCATAGCATTAATCCAGTTACAATCTTTTTTAGCTTCTTCTATTGACTTAGGCTCTATCTGAGATACAAAAGCTAAAAAATCACAAACATTTCTAATAGAAGAGCGTGTACTTACCCCCTTTGATGGATCACCTATTATTAGCTCTTTAGGGTGTCCATGTGCATACCTCCATTCTTTAGGTAATGGTTTTGGTGAAGTTGCATTGATTTCTTGAATTTGATCTTGACTTTCTTGATCATCATCTCCTTTGGGCTCATCTTCATTGATTGTCAATTGTTCAAGTTTCTTTGTACCTGTTTCAACATCAATAGAATCTTCTTTTCTAGAGGATTTTTCGTTAGATTCATCAAACACTACATGAATTGATTCTTCAACCAGAAGAGTTCTTTTGTTGAAGACCCTGTATGCCTTGCTAGAAGTAGAGTATCCTAAGAAGATACCCTCATCTGACTTGGCATCAAATTTACTGATATTATCTTTGCCATTATTTAATATGAAACAGCGACAACCAAATACACGAAAATACTTGAGATTAGGTTTTCGATTTTTCCAAAGCTCATATGATGTTTTCTTCAAAATAGGTCGAATTAAGACACGATTTAAAATGTAACAGGAAGTATTAATGGCTTCTGCCCAAAAATATCTAGGTAAATCGTTTTCGCAAAGCATTGTGCGTGCCATTTCTTCAAGAGTCCTGTTCTTTCTTTCTACCACCCCATTTTGTTGAGGTGTCCTAGGTGCAGAGAAATTATGACTAATACCATTTTCATTACAAAAAGTTTCAAAATCATGATTTTCAAATTCAGTTCCATGATCACTACGCAAAGAAACAATAGTGAGATCTTTTTCGTTTGAAACCCTTTTATGAAATTTAACAAAAGCTGAAAAAGTTTCATCTTTATGAGCTAAAAACATTACCCAAGTAAATCGTGAGTAATCATCTACAATTACTAGCCCATATTTTTTACCTCCCAAACTAGTTATTCTGGTTGGTCCAAAGAGGTCCATATGCAATAATTCAAGGGGTCTAGTAGTAGATACTACTCCTTTAGGTTTGAAAGTAAATTTGGTTTGATTTCCAAATTGACATGCAGCACAAATTTTATCTTTTTCAAAAGTGAGTTTTGGCAATTCTTTTACAAGATTCTTTTTGCTTAATTTTGAAATCAACTGCATACTAGCATGCCCTAGCCTACGATGCCAAAGCCAACTAGTTTCACTTGCCTTGGCTTCCTTAGCCACTAGGCATTGACCACTTTCCATGGCTAGATCATCAAGATCAACCATGTAAATGTTTCCATGCCTAAGACCAGTGAACTTGATGCCATCGACATCTAGACTAGATACCATGCACAAAGATGATTCAAAAATTACTTTAAAACCTTTATCACAAAACTGACTAATGCTAAAAAGATTATGCTTCAAGCCATCAACAAATAATACATTATCTACATAAGCATTAGGGGTGATATGGATTTTACCAATTCCGATGATTTTGCCTTTTCCATTATCACCAAAGGTAACGTTTCCACCATCAATAGCAGCTAGTGATGAGAATTGCTTCATATCCCCAGTCATGTGCCTTGAGCAACCACTATCTAGATACCACATTCTTCTTTTATTTTTGGTTGCAAGGCACACCTGCAAAAATTGATCAAGTTGAAACTTTAGGTACCCAAGTCATCTTGGGTCCTTTAGGGTTAGTCAAATTGGTTCCTTTTGGAACCCAAATCCTTTTAAAGGTATTTAATTTCCTTCTATTACAAACATATGATTTATGACCTACTTTACCACATGCATAGCAGGTAATATTAGAAGATGCTGGTATGAAAAAGTTTTTGTAAAGTTTTTGTTGATTGTGTGGCTTAAATCCAAGTCCAGCTTTATTAAACACTGCATGTTGACTATTTAAAAGCATATTTAGTTTTTCTAAACTAAAAGTAAACTTTTCTACAAAAGGTTTTACTTTTTCTAACTCTTCCTTGTAATTCTTATTTTGAAGCATTAGTTCTTTATTTTGTTTCTCAAAGTTCTCATTAGTTTTAAGATTTCTATTATTTTTCAAGGAATCATTTTCTTTTAAAAGATTATCTTTATCATTTGTCAAAGTTTTTACATGTTCTTTTAATTTCTTGTTTTCTTGAGTTAAGTTTTCAATTTCACTTGAAAACTTTTCTGAATTTTTGGTAAGCTCAAAATTTTGCTTTCTTAATTTCTTATTTTTCAATTTTAATTTTTCATATTCCATTACTAAGTCATCAAAAGCATCATGCAATTCATTGAAAGTGAATTCAATTTCAGGTTCAGAATTTACCTCATTATCCTCGTTGGCCATGAAACATAAGTTGGCGACTACCTGCTGTTCTTCTTCACTGCTGGAGTCCTCACTCTCACTCCAGGTAGCCATCATGGCTTTCTTTCTCAACAACCTTCGACTCTTTTTAAGCAAAGGGCAGTCCGTTTTGTAATGACCTGGCTTCTTGCACACGAAGCAGATGGGTGGATCCCTTTCTTTGTCTTTCTCTTTCTCCTTATTGTGATCACCCTTTTGTGGTCTCTTTTTGTAGAAGCCCTTCTTCTTTCTCATGAATCTTTTAAATTTTCTTGTAAAGAGGGCTGTCTCATCATCATCAGCTTCTTCTTCTGATTCATCACTTGACTCTTCTTTTGTAGTGGACTTGAAGGCTATGGCTTTCTTTTTCTTGTCATTGTCCACTGTCTTTTGCTTTAGTGAAAGCTCGTAGGTCATCAGTGATCCAAGAAGCTGCTCGAGAGGTAGAGTGTTGACATCTTTGGCTTCTTCTATGGCTGTAACTTTCGCATCCCATGAAGCCGGAAGAGACCTGAGAAGTTTGTTAACCAGTTCACCATTAGATATAATTTTTCCCAAACTCCTCATACCATTTACTATATTTGTAAATCTAGTATACATTTCACTTATACTTTCAGTTGGTTCCATCCTGAACATCTCATACGTATGAATGAGCATGTTCACCTTAGTAGTCTTCACTTGGTGTGTACCCTCATGGGTAACCTCAAGTGTATCCCAAATTTCTTTGGCGAAAATATAATTTGATATTATGTTAAATTCACTAGGATCAAGTGCACAGAATAGCAAATTCATCGCCTTAGAATTTAACTCAGCTTTTTTGATGTCATTGTCATCCCATTCTTCTTCAGATTTCGGGGTGATAATGCCATTAACCAAGTGAGTGGGCTGATGAGGCCCTTTGGTAATTACTCTCCATATATGATAATCTATAGCTTGTAAATAAATACGCATACGAGTTTTCCAATATGTGTAGTTTGTGCCAATAAAGAAAGGAGGGCGATTTGATGCTTGTCCTTCAACTATACCCATTCCAATTGGGGCGGCCATGATCTTTCACTCAAGATCGTTGGACCTACAAGAGAGTACCGGTGCTCTGATACCACTTGTTGCCCAGATATGGTGCCCAAGAGGGGGGGTGAATTGGGTATTTAAAATTTTAAAGCAATATATGTGCTATCAAGTTTTAAGGTGAAGAGTGATAGTGCTTTAAGAATTGTGCAACGGAAGCAATGAAATAAAATGGCAATTAAAGAGCTAAAGAAGTTAAAGAGAAAGGCAATGCAAACACACAAGAAATATAGTGGTTCGGTGCACCTAGCACCTACATCCACTCCCCAAGCTCCACTTGGAAATTTCCACTATAATCTTTAGATTACAGCCGACTTGTTTTACCAGGCTCACAAGTCAAAACCTTACACACTTGTTTTGGCTTCGGGCTAACAAGCAACCCTAGTTGGTTTTATCAATTGGATCACCAACAAACCTTACTCACTTGTTTTGGCTTCGGGCTAACAAGCACCCCTAGTTGGTTTTATCAATTGGCTCACCAACAAACCTCACTCTAGTTTCAAATTCCCTTGAAACTAGCTAAAGACAAAAGAGTATGAATACAATGAATTAAAACTAAATAAACTCCTTTTGAGCAATAATAAATTCGTTGAAGCTCTTGATGGAGACTCTTCAATCCTTTTTCCTTGGAATCTTTGGACCTCACTAAATGCCAAACACTTGAATGTTGGACTCCTCAAAGATGGAAGACTTTTTGGCTAGGGAATCTCTTGGTTTTCTCACTCTTTTGGCTTGGAAGTGATTGAAGGCTTTGTACTTTGAATCAACACTTTTTTACTTTGTCTCCTTGTCTTTTTTGAAGTTTGGTGGAGGTTAAATACCTCATTCATGCTGAAACAACTCCACAAGACCGTTAGATTCAAAAATATGGCCGTTTATGGTCGTTGGAAATCAAATCAGAAGTTCAGAAAAACTAGCCGTTATGCCATGAGTCGACCTCATGAGTCGACCTCTGGATCAAGTGTCGACCTCATGAGTCGACCTCCAGTAAAGTTTAGGCAAAAGTTCAGAATACCATAGTTCTGCCCATTTGAATTCTCAGGCTATGAGTCGACCTCTAGTGTCGACCTCTGGACAGTTGTTGACCTCTGGTGGTCGACCTCTGAAGTGTGCCACTGAGACTTTGCCGTGCCGGCCATGCTGAACTTTTCTTTTTCTTCATGAGTCGACCTCTGGTGGTCGACCTTTGACAAGGTGTCGACCTCTGGGGGTCGACCTCTGATCTGAATCTTTCTGAAACTCTTGAGATTTGCGTGCCATGCTTGAGTTTCTTTAAGCCTTTATTTCTTTTGTCAAATATTTCTTAACAATAAGGTCCATTATGAGAATTTTGATCTTGTCCAAGGTAGAAGATCTCATTTCCAAATCAGGTAAACTTAGTTTCATCATTGTCCTTTTGATACTCTTTTTGAATAACCTAAGTCCTGAAACTTTATCTTGAGATTAAACATTAGTCCAAACATATACTCAACCTTTTGTTAATCATCAAAACTAATGAGTCAAAGCCAACACCCCTTGTTCCACATCAATCTTGGTATCAGAGCAAGGCTTGGACTAGTGCATTTTGTTTCATTTTCTGCATTCTGGTCAGTCCGTATATGGTTTGATCATTGGATTGTTTCTCTCTATAGAAACATCCAAATTTTGTGATTTCTATTTTGTTAGATCGAAGTAATTTCAAGGTATTTATTTTTATTTTCTCAGATTTTATTTCATTTGTAGAATTTCTACAAGCTGAAATACTACCTGAGAAAATCTCAGGTCTGAAATTTCAGCAAGCATCTGATCTTCTGATTCATTCACCCATCAAGCTTGTTTCTTGCATGTTTTAATTCCTGCATTTTGTTTAGCATTCACCCTTCTAAAAGACACAAAATAACAAGAAATTTTTTTTTTTTAAAGTCATTTCATTAGTCATTATTGTGCTTCATTTCACATAACTTATCATAAGGGCGTCAAATTAACTTAGGGTCAGGATTTCATTACCTGTCCCTAGCCCAAAAACCACCACCTGACATATCGAACCCTAGCCATTAACTAAAATCGATTAGACGTTTAATCTGCTCTAGTGAGCTAGGGACACCCACGAGTCGGGTCGACCCAAGTGTCGAGCCAAGCTAGATTGCTTGTTGGTGTGTGCTTGAGTAGCTGGTGTCTAGGCAAGTGGTTCAGGGACTAGAGCCTGAAGGGAAGTGGGTTGGTTCACTTAACTGGCCAATTTCTAATTGGTGTCTAGGCAAGCAAAGAGGAACCTCCACTAACCTTACACTTACCTGGCCAGGTGCCAAGTTACTGCTTTCAGGTTCATCTTCTTGACTTTACATTTGTAGAGATCTCCTAGGTCTAGGAGACCGTAGCATCGTTTTGTTACATATGCACTAGATCAGGAACCTCTTTTCACCCACCTTCTCCACCTTCTACCAAAACCATGGACCAACTGCGAGCTGACATTGGAGCTCTAACTCAATCCATGACTTAATTAAGCAACCAGTTGAATAATAGATGTGATCAAATAGAGGCCATACTAGGACCCATAGAGGAAGCTGCTAGGCTCCGTGATCGTTTCCAGAGAGCTCTTGCCTACAGAAGACCTGAGCCCTTTAGGAACCAGAGCCGTATCCCCGGATCCACCCAAGGTTACAGCCAAACTAACCATTACTCGACAGGGTCGAGTTCCTCCCACCCCAGGAGAATTGGTATGTGCACCAGGATCCGACAGAGGCTCCTCAACCCTCTGTGGATCTCAAATTAGGGTTCCACTTCTATGAGTCTTGTAATAAGGCTATGAGCCATTGCAATTTCATAATTTGTAGTCATGTAACAAGTCTAAGTTTGTTTATACTTGTACCTTGACCAATTTGGGTCAAGTTAGGTCATGAGTCATGTATTTATTTTTGGTTCAAGTCTGAGTTTGGATTGGGTCCAAGCCCAATTTAAGTCAACCTGGCTTTCAAGACCAAGTCAAGTTCCTTATGGTCCAACCCACCTCTTTCACTTGGAAAGATACCAACACAGGTGCCACCTCAGCCACCTATGTGGTGCCACATCAATTGCCACTTGGGCATCCAAGGAAGGAAACAAGGAGGCACCCTCATGCATTCCACACACCGTCTCCATGCCATTTTCTCTTGGGCAACCTTGGAAGGAGGAGACATCATCCCCCTCTTCCCTCCCCCACATCATGCCATGATCCACCAATAAATGGGGCATTGAAGATTCTTGAAGAGACCAAGCCATAAAGCAAGCCATTTTCCAAGACTTCTTCCCAAAGTAGTCACACAAGAAAGGAAGGTCAAGGAGCACATTCCCCATTCCAAGCCATCAAATTTGATGCAGGACGAAAGCTCTGCTACCAAAAATGATGCAGAACGAATATGTGGAATGCAGAAGCAAATTATGATTAATGTATTTTTTTTTATATTTTCAGAAGTCGGCTTTGACTCAAAGGAAAGATAAACTAATGTTGAAAGAAACTAAGAAATGACAGAAAGCATAATTAAAAGGAGTGGATTATCAGAGTAACTCAGAAGTAGGATCGCTGGAGATTGAGAAACCCCCAGATCTAGGGTTTACTCCTCTTTCAAGAAACAGACGAAGAGAGAAGAGAAGGTTTTATACCTGACTGTGATATCTCTCGTTGCTTCAATTGAAGGACACTCGAGCAGATTGTAGGATCCTTGGAGACGGGGTATCTTCACAATGGATCCTCGGATTGTAGTCCTATGGCAAGGTTGGCCTTCTTCTCGAACTCAGGATCAGGAAGAAGAAGAACAAAAGAAGAACCAGAAACTCAAAAAAAGACACTAACCTGAGGACTTAATGAAGATTGTTGGATGTAGAAGTTCCGGAGATCTTGATACTGATCTGACTCTTCTTTGAACTTGCTCTGTAGTTGAAATAGTTGATCTGAACCTGGATGCTGGTGGCCGGCCTCTATGTGGAAGAGAGGGGCCGTGGGATATAGATGGAAAATTAGGATTTGGATGGTGATTGGAGGAAAGATGATGGGCGGCTAGGGTTTGGGAATTAAAGTGGCTAACTTAGGATTTTGGTAGGGTTTGGAGATCTCACACCTCCTCAAGGTTCCTAGGGAACCCGGATTTACTCCCTCACAGAGCTCAACACCTGAATACAAGTACGGAAGAGAGAAACACAAAGTTGCTCACAAAGAAATTGATTTCATTCATCAATTATTCAAGAGTTACATAGAGTGGAATATATAGACATAACAAAGAAATAAAATTTCATACACTTCCCATGTGGGACTAATAGGACTAACCCACACTTTAGGCATCAAATTCTCTTCCCAAGACTCCTTCCATGAGTGGGCAGCCCAAAAACTCCAAGAAAACTTGAAAATCAGCACCAAATGGCAGGTTATGGGGGTATCCTAGTATCTCTCCATGAATCAAGGATTTTCCCTTCATGGTTTGGCTCTTTTGGACACCTCCTAGTCTAGCTCCATAAGTTTAGGCTTCTTCCTTTCATGGCTTTGGCACTTTAGGAAACTTTTGGGTGCCTCCTTGATTTTCTCCCCAAGACATGCTCTCTTCCCTTTTATAACTTGGATTTTTATGGAACATTGTGGGGCACCTCCTTGATCCTCTCTTCAAGAAAAATTCTTGCCATCCTGGCTTGGGTTTATCTGGAAAGAAGTTGGCTCCTCCTTGGATTGAGGTATCTTGATGGATTTCTCCCCCAAGTGGCGCATGAAAGAAGGGACCTGCTTCCTTGTGGTGTGGGGACCAAGGCACATTGGATGGAGAAGTGGCACCTCCTGGACTCTAGCGTGTGGTTGGGAGTGTGGCGCCCACATGCTTGGGCCTAGGAAAAAAATTTGTGCACCCTGGACCTTGACTTGATTTTAAAAAAATGGCACCAACCTGGAGAAGACCTAGACCACTACTAGGACTTGTACTGAGTCAACATGACTCAACAAAATTTAAATTGTAGGGAAATACAGACTCAAGACTAAAATTGAGTAGACCAAGTCAACCCTAATTACAAAACTAGAAAACCCTAATTCTTCGGGCAAGGTCAATCAGAGATCCAGATGGAGCCCTGAAGTCTTCTTCTGAGTCTGGTGCCCACACCAATTCTCCCGGGGTGGGAGGAACTCGGCCCTATCGAGTAAGGCTCAAGTTGGATCTGGTATCTCTCCAAGAGGTTGGATCCAAATCTTGTAGTTCTTCTCGGGAGATCCAAGAGTCATCAGAGTCTGGCCTTCCTTGCCAACGGACCAGGTATCTTTGGTATCCTCGATTATGAGTAGAGATAACCTGATCATCCAGGATCTTTTCAATGTACTCTTTCCTCACAGGCCAGTTTGTTGGTGGACACACAGGATCGGGATCACTCTCAATAACAGGATTAGGTTCAAAAGGCTCACTGGGAATCACAGCTGGCTCCCTGTTCTCTACTAGGTCTGTAATGTTGAAAGTAGAGCTATTGCCTAGTTCTGGAGGCAACTCGAGCACATAGGCATTGGATCCTACTCTCTTCACTACTCTAAATGGTCCAGCTCCTCTAGCATGTAACTTTCTAATGGTTCCAGGAGAAAAATGCTCAGGCCTTAACCTAATCATTACATAGTCTCTCTCAACAAAAGTTTTGACTCGTCTTTGAGAATCAGCCAACTTCTTATAAGTTTCATTACTTAAAGTTATTTTGGCATGAATTTCTTTATGCAAGTCCTTTACATGCTATGCAAGTGCATCAAGTGACTTGTGTGTGTGGGCTAATAGTGAAATCAGATCAAGCAGTGTGTGAGGCTTGTATCCATGAATAATTTCAAAGGGACTCTAGCCTATAGACCTATTGATCGAAACATTGAATGCAATTTCAGCCCTGGACAAAATACAAATCCCAATTCCTGGTGCTCTCAATCAAACCAAAATCTGAGTCAAAGCCTAGTAAAGGGTCAAGAAAAAATAAACTAGACTGACGACGCATTCCTAAAGAATGGACTTTATTCCAAAGAAATCCTAGGTCTAAACCTAACAAACTACGGCTCTCTAGGTTTGACCTTGGGTTGGAGGATGGCATGCAGAGCATGAAAACTTATCATGGGTGCCTAGTAGGTGCCATAAGGTCTTCCAGAAGTAGGTGGCAAACCTAATAGGTTCTGACACATGGTTCACTCTAAAGACTTCGACAAAGTATACTTGGATGGTGTAAGAAGCATTGGAAGTCCTAGAGAAAGGGAGGAAATATGAGGTGGAGTCTCGAATTACCTGTTGACTAAAGGTGGTGACCTGAAGGTTTGAATGGTGATCTATGAGTGTCAACTGATCATCCTTACGAAAGGAAAAGTTTGCTACTCCCAGGAATGGATCAAGAGATGGTTCGGGAAGTAGCCTAGGACATGTGATTGCAACAGTTAAAGTTTGTTCTCTAAGCAAATAATGATCCATTTTCTCAAGAACTGGATTGAAGAATGATTCATGGAAGGGCCTATGGATGATGACCTCAAGACTTGAAATTTGACATATGGGTGCGGAAAGGTATACTCTATAGAAGGGTAGGTCAGTCATGCGAAGGAAGGGGTCTGGGGTCATAAGGAGGGCTTCTACAGGACTGGGTGAATCAATCCGCTCAAGATAAGGATGTTCAACTGAGATTACGGGAGAGACCTTAGTGGCTGGGCATGGGACAAGGTCCAATTGTAAGAGGCTTGATTCAGTCATCCTAAGGAGAGGATCTACCATAGGGTGGGCAAACTTAAATAGTTCAGTGCAAAGATCTTCAATTGGTACTTGGAGAATGACTGTCATTAGAGGGTATGAACTGATAGCTCGGGCTAACACTATGAGTTCTTCTTGGGGGTATTTGACTAAAGGAACCTGATTTTTACAAATCTCTTGAATTTCTGAACTAGGTCCTACCACTTGGTTGCTCTCCAAGGTCTCCTCAGGTAAGGAACCAATAGTATCGATGTCACATTCTTCAAGTTCTTCCCCCTCATATTCATCAACTAGACTCAAGCCATCATCATATACTTCCTCGATGCCATCGTTAATGGGTTTCGGGTCAGTGGTAATCGGGTCAACTGATTCTGGGCTTGTCATACCTAACCTTTCTTCCTCATTGGTAGGCTTGGGTTCTCCCTCATTAATGTCATCCTTAAGATTCTTACCACTAAGCTATGCACAAGCCAGTCCTATGCATGGGCACTGACTAGATTTATGGCCTCTTTCTCCACAAAACCAACATTCTTGCGATATAGGAACCTCTTAAGCTAGTAGAGACCTTACTTGGGCATGGGTGTGGATCTAAATGGTTTGATCTAGAAGACTTGGGTTGTTGAGTGACTGGTCTAGAATATTGTAAGGACCTCTCATAGACATGATCCACACTATAGATATCATGGTTAGGCTTCCTAAGGTTATGCTCGGGATCACGGTATAATGTCCTCTTAGGCTCCTGGCATGGGTGAGGTTGGGGCCTATTAAATTTTGGATCAGGGGTCCAATTTTGATGTCTACGTTTCTCAACTACTTAGACTCGATCCCTAAGCTGGGAAAAATTCTCATTCATATCCTGACTCAATTTGTTCATACTTTCAGTAAGAGCTCTAACCATGACCTCTAAATCAGGTTGGGTCTGACTAGGTTGGTAAGGTACTCCATTCCGGGTAGACATGATGATGCAAGCAAACACACCAAATGAGACTCGACTGAAATGACTACGGGCTAACTAGACCTAGAGCCCAAACTAGATGCCTAATCAGAGTGGCAAGCTAGCCTGTAGTAACTCGGGACTCAGCCTGGTAGGTGTAAGGGGAGTGTTAGGTCCCTAAATGCCAATCCTAGACACCAAGCAGAGATTGGCCAGGTAGGCAGACCAGCACACAAGCCCTTCGGGATAGAATCCCTGAACCACCATTCTAGACACTGAGTACAAAGCACACACAGAGTAACTAGACAAACTGACTCAACACTAGCCTAGACCCGACTTGTTGGTGTCCTTAGCCCACTAGGGCAAATTAAATCTAATAAATTTTAAAATTAGGCTTAGGATCGAATGAATAGGTGGTGGTTTTGGGCTAAGGATAGGTTATCAACTCCTCCCCTTATCTTAGATGCTCAATTACCCTTAAGATGAATTAGGAGATGATCACTCAAAAAAAATTGAAATGCAGAAACACAGAAATAGAGTTTCTGTAATTTAACTCTCAGAAATTTCACGGAAACCAATAAATCACAGTAAAATTACGTAAAATAGTTTCAATTATATGGTTCCAACAAAACAAAAATCACATAATTTGGAGTTATCTTCAATGAGAAACAATTCTTGCAACATAGTCGTTACAGATTGAAAACAGAACGCTTCCCCCGTTTACAATTCCTGCTATGAAGTTGTAACCCAGCGGATACCCTACATGCCCGAGGAACACCCTGTGGAATGGGAAGAGGAGGCTTGCACCTCACTTCATTCTAAGGACCGGACATCCTGGGGTGTCTACTTCGAGCAGACAAAGTAAAAAAGAGAGACACTCAAAACATGCAAGCAAGTCAGAAACCCTAGACAGGGCTCTGATACCAAAATGATGCAGGACGAAAGCTCTGCTACCAAAAAAGATGCAGAACAAATATGTGGAATGCGAAAGCAAATTATGATTAATGTATTTTTTTTTTTATATTTTCAGAAGTCGGCTTTGACTCAAAGGAAAGATAAACTAATGTTGAAAGAAACTAAGAAATGACAGAAAGCATAATTAAAAGGAGTGGATTATCAGAGTAACTCAGAAGTAGGATCACTGGAGATTGAGAAACCCCCAGATCTAGCATTTACTCCTCTTTCAAGAAACAGACGAAGAGAGAAGAGAAGGTTTTATACCTGACTGTGATATCTCTCGTTGCTTCAATTGAAGGACACTCTCGAGCAGATTGTAGGATCCTTGGAGACGGGGTATCTTCGCAATGGATCCTCGGATTGTAGTCCTATGGCAAGGTTGGCCTTCTTCTCGAACTCAGGATCAGGAAGAAGAAGAATAAAATAAGAACCAGAAACTCAAAGAAAGACACTGACCTGAGGACTTAATGAAGATTGTTGGATGTAGAAGTTCCGGAGATCTTGATACTGATCTGACTCTTCTTTGAACTTGCTCTGTAGTTGAAACAGTTGATCTGAACCTGGATGTTGGTGGCCGGCCTCTATGTGGAAGAGAGGGGCCGTGGGATATAGATGGAAAATTAGGGTTTTGGTAGGGTTTGGAGATCTCACACCTCCTCAAGGTTCCTAGGGAACCCGGATTTACTCCCTCACGGAGCTCAACACCTGAATACAAGTGCGGAAGAGAGAAACACAAAGATGCTCACAAAGAAATTGATTTCATTCATCAGTTATTCAAGAGTTACATAGAGTTGAATATATAGACATAATAAAGAAATAAAATTTCATACACTTCCTATGTGGGACTAATAGGACTAACCCACACTTTAGGCATCAAATTCTCTTCCCAAGACTCCTTCCATGAGTGGGCAGCCCAAAAACTCCAAGAAAACTTGAAAATCAGCTCCAAATGGCAGGTTATGGGGGTGTATCCTAGTATCTCTCCATGAATCAAGGATTTTCCCTTCATGGTTTGGCTCTTTTGGACACCTCCTAGTCTTGCTCCACAAGTTTAGGCTTCTTCCTTTCATGGCTTTGGCACTTTAGGAAACTTTTGGGTGCCTCCTTGATTTTCTCCCCAAGACATGCTCTCTTCCCTTTTATAACTTGGATTTTTATGGAACATTGTGGGGCACCTCCTTGATCCTCTCTTCAAGAAAAATTCTTGCCATCCTGGCTTGGGTTTATCTGGAAAGAAGTTGGCTCCTCCTTGGATTGAGGTATCTTGATGGATTTCTCTCCCAAGTGGCGCATGAAAGAAGGGACTTGCTTTCTTGTGGTATGGGGACCAAGGCACACTGGATGGAGATGTGGCGCCTCCTGGACTCTGGCGTGTGGCTGGGAGTGTGGCGCCCACATGCTTGGGCCTAGGAGAAAAAATTGGGCACCCTGGACCTTGAGTTGATTTAAAAAAAATGGCACCAACCTGGAGAAGACCTAGACCACTACTAGGACTTGTACTGAGTCAACATGACTCAACAAAATTTAAATTGTAGGGAAATACAGACTCAAGACTAAAATTGAGTTGACCAAGTCAACCCTAATTACAAAACCAGAAAACCCTAATTCTTCGGGCAAGGTCAATCAGAGATCCAGATGGAGCCCTGAAGTCTTCTTCTGAGTCTGGTGCCCGCACCAAAATTTGCATCGCCCAAAAGCTCCCTCCTTGGTTGGCCATGACTCACTCCATCTAGGTGTGGATGTAATCAAAAGGAGACACATCCCTTGAAGTAAGCCTTGCTCCATGTTTTCTTCCCAAAGTGAGCATGCAAAGAAGGAAGTCTAAAGGCCAATCCCCATCTCCAAGCCCTCCCACATGCCACGCCAATCTCCTCTTCCCTTTTGGTTGGCCATGAAGATCTTGCCACATCTATGTGGGCGCCAACTTTTGTGGTTGTAATTTGGGTTCAAGGGTTTTGAATTATTTTGAATTCAAATGGGCCTTGGGTGCATATTTAAAGGACCCAATCCCTCCATTGTTAAGGTATTGAATGATTAAAGAAAAAAAGATTGAGTTTTCTATCCTCCAACCATTGTCTCCTAGACAAGGTTTGAGTGAAGTTTCCTTCGTCCCCAGGGACGTCAAGTGGTGTGAGGCCACCTATCCGTCGCCCCAAGGCATCGCAAGTCCTTCATCCTCCTGGACGTCGAGTGGTGTGAGGCCACATTCCTTCGTCCTTCGTGATGTCACGGGGTGCGAGGCCCCAAGTTATCTCCAACTTCGACTTCGGAATCCAGCTGGACACCGGGCTCGAAGCCCCTTCTCAACTCCCTCTCAGCTCCTTTCCGAGCATCTCCACATCTCACTAATCCTTCTTTTGTTTGCCTACAAGTCCTCCCTAGCATCTAGAGCATCGGAGACAGTCAGCTTTGTCATCGCAACCTCCCGACCCAAAGCTAGTGCTTCCATGGGTTCGACTGCTCGGGCATCCAGGCCGCATCCATCGAGTTGAGCGATCTCTGCACCGGGCGCTTTAGAAGTGTGAGGTTTGCTTTCTCTCTACCTCCTAAGTAGGTATTGTATGTTGAGCTAGTCCTACCGGGGTTTCTTATTCTCGGGGTCCTGTTCTCGTTTTCACTTTTAGTGCTTTGAACTGCTAGCGTAAGCTTACATTACTCTTCTTTCGTATTTCTTACCTTTGCTTGTGATCGAGAATCGAAACCCTAAAAAAAAATATCTAAAACTCATCAAACATAAAAAAAAGAAATTCCTTGCATCATAAGCATCCATCATAGCATCCCTAGCCCTAACCCCTTGTTCCACATCATCGAGGCACCGGAGGCATTCCTAAGCGGGCAGACGTGACACACCCGACTCCATCAGCTGCTACGGGCCACGACGATCCGAGCGGAAAAGGATTGGCGTGCTAGGAAGGGGGTGGACAGAACGACACTTCCTCCAGTTCAAGTCCTGCTTAGCCAGTCCACTAGGGGGATGGTGACCACCCGGGCAAGGGGAGCTTCTCCCAGCCGTGCGGAGGCATCCTCTTCTCACGGGAACCCGCACGGACTTGAGGCGGAAGTTCCTACCCCAGTTCATCCTCCCCCACAAGAGGCCCAGCTGACCGTACTTGCACAGCAGATGCACACTCTCACTATGGTGGTGCGCCAACTCCAGCATCAGCACCAGCATCGATCCCTGGCTACCCACCAACAACCAGAGACCCCAGCGACCCACTCCGTAGCATCCCGCGATAGCCTACGTTCCTTCCACAGGAGGCCCTCACAGCCGCGGGCAGTTACCAACCCCTAGGGTACCCATCAAGCCCCAAGGAAGTGACGGCAAGCCAGCTCCATCGAAGAAGAACGCTGCTAACCGCACCTTGACCGGGGGATACCCAGACCTCGTCAAGGCCGGAAGGGCAAGGCTCCCCATCATGGGTGCCGCGTGTCTGCATCGCCTTCACCGCCCCCCTCAGCAGAGGGGTCCACAGACGAAGCCATCAGGTGCATAGCAGAGAAGCACCTGGAGGAGCGTGACCGCAAGTTGGAGGAGTTTGCTCGCCGGTTCACCAACTTGCCTGGCTCCACTAGTGAGCCAGCGGGCTATGACGCCTGCCCTCCTTTCCCCCAGGAGATCGAAACGGAGCCAATTCCTCGTCGATTACATGGTGGGGACACCAGAGGCACCAGAATACGGCAGAGGCTTCTCAACCCTCTGTGGATCACTTAGTTAATATTTGAGTCCCCTGTAATAAAGCTTAGTCCAGCTACATTTGAGTCCTGTAATTAGTCCAGCTCTTGTTGAGCTAGTTCAGTTCGTTCAGTACTAGTCAGCTCATGTTGAGCTAATTTCAATTTTTGAATCCTGTCCAATCAAATTGAAGACTCAAGACCACATCATACAAGTGAAGACCAAGTTCAACCTAATTGAAGACATAAAAGTTTAGCACAAGTCCAACTCAGCTTGAAGATTTGAAGACCCCAGGAGGAAAAATTCAGAAAACCCTGATTCCTTGCAGATGCCAACTAGATGCCCAGATTTCCTTCCAGATGCCAAAGTATATTCATAGATATGGGCATCCATGATTCCAGAGGTCCATCTGCATCCTATCCCAAAGAAATCAAGCCCAGGTGCCAAGCCCAAGCCCCTAAGAAGCAAGATACTAGGGAATATTCCTGCTACATGGGTACCAAGCCACCCCAGCTTCCAGAGGCCCAAACCCATGCACCCGGGCCCCTTTGGGCAGGCCCCTTGCTGCTCTTAGAAGCCCAACACGCCCCCCTAGGTGTCCTTGGAGTGTCGGCTAAGTCAAGAGAAATTTTAGGGATTTTTTCTACCTAATGTTTCCTTATTTTCTAGCTAGGGTTTGAGAGGGAAAAGGATTCTTATGTAAAGACTAATGTGCCCTTACTTGGAGCCCAAGGTTAAGGGTCTATTTAAGGGACCCTAGCCTCTTGTATGAAGGGAGGATTTTTGATGAATGAAAATCTTGAGTTCTTCTATTGAGTGGTGTGATACCCTACTGTGTGCATAAAGGGGTATGTGAGAGTTCTTCTTCTCGGTGTTTGCAATCATCTTCCTGCTGCCAACAAACCCTCTAGATCCCTGGATGCCCACTCCAAAAGAAGCCTTCCCTTGCTATTTTTACTTTGTTTTCTTGTTTCTTTGTGAGCTTTCTAACCCGTGACAGGTCGTTTGCAGGTCCCTGAGTTCCTACGAATCCAACGACTCCAGCCAAGCCTCAATCGGATCACCGAGCAGAAAGCCGGGTATCCGCGGGTCTTTGGCTCGGTTTTCCAGGCCGCATCCATCGTGGAACGAGAGACCCCTTCGCTACGATCTTCACTGATGTTGTCAGGTACACCCCTCTACCTCCAGTAGTTTTATTGTAGGAGAACTTGCCCTAACCGAGGCTTCTCAGCCCTAGCAGTCCTTTGCTACTTTTCTAGGTCCTAATCTGCATGCTGATCTTCAAAAATTCATACAAAATTCCCTATAAATAATTTTGATCTAAAATTCAGGAATTAATCACCTAACTCAACATGTAAAATATAAAAAAAAATGGCATGCATATTAGTCCCGCATCATTTGGTATCAGAGCTTAGATTAGGGCTTGTTTTCTGTAATTTTTCAGTCTATATATGCTTTGTTTTTTAAATTTCTCCCTATAAAAAACTCCAAAAAAATAAATTTATTTTTTTGGATTCATCATAATTAACAGTAATTTTAGTAATTCTTTCAGATTTTATTATGGCTTGTGAATTTTCTGCAAGCCAAAATATAGCCTATAAATTTTTGGCTCTATTTTTTTTCAGTAAGACAAGTTTGGAAGTTTTAGGGTTTTATCTAGCATTTTTTGCATATCTTTAAATTTTAGTATATTTCTTGAATATTAGGCCATAATTTGCAAGTGTTATTATATTTAAGAAATTACAAAAAAAAAATACATATTCTCCAAAAATACCAAAAAACATCAAAACCCTAAATTGCATCCTCATCTGCCTGCCATCATTGCATAATCTACTTTTAAGGGCACTCTTGCTATATCAGATGGGGGGAGGATTTGATCACCTCTCCTTAGCCCAAAACCACATCCCTTGCATTCGGTCCCAAGCCTTAACATAAAATTAACTAGACTTAATTTTCCTTAGTGGGATAGGGACACCAACTGGTCGGGTCCGGGCTAGTGTTAGATCACTGTGTCAAGTTAACCTATGTGTGCCTTGTGCTCAGTGTCTAGAACGGTGGTTCAGGGATTCAATCCCGAAGGGCTTGTGTGCTGGTCCGCCTACCTGGCCAATCTCTGATTGGTGTCTAGGATTGGCAATCAGGGACCTAACACTCTCCTTACACCTGCCTTGCTGAGTACAGGGTTACTATAGGCTAGTTTGCCACCCTGATTGAGATCTAGTTTGGACTCTAGGTCTAGTCAGCTATAGTCGGTCAGATCGAGTCTTGTATAAGCACTAGATCAGTAGTTTTATATCACTCACCTCCTTCACAAATTTCTGAACCCATGGAAAACTCACAAGCCCAAATAAAAGCCCTAGCTGATCAAATGGCCCAGATGGCTACCCAGAAGACTACCCAGTTAACTCAGTCTGGTACCCAAACCAATAATAGAATTGACCATCTTGCCAAAAGGTTTGACCAGTTAGGAGGCCATGTAGGGACCATAGCAAGAACCAATGGGTCATAATCTGAGCCAGATCCTGAGTCCCCTCAACCTAGGAGAACCCCAAAGACTGATCTATACCATGAGGTCGAACCTAGGAGATCCCCTTATTCTGACCCGTACTACAATCCTCAACCTAGGAGGACCCCAAACCCTGATCCATACCGAGAGATTGAACCTAGGAGAGCCCCTCAGCTTGACCCATACAATAATACTGAACCTAGAAGAACCCCTTACCATGACCCTTATTATGATACTGAACCTAGAAGAACCCCTTACCATGACCATTATTATGATACTGAACCCAAGAGAACCCAATACTCTAACCCATATAGGGAGTCCAATCCTAGGAGAACCCAATACTCTAACCCATATAGGGAGCCAAACCCTAGGAGAACCCAATACTCTGACCCATATAGGGAGCCCAACCCTAGGAGAACCCAATATTCTGACCCATATAGGGAGTCCAACCCTAGGAGAACCCAATATCCTGACCCATATAGGGAGCCCAACCTTAGGAGAACCCCATACCATGATCCATCCTTAGAACCTGATCATAGAGCTGACCCAAAATCCTATGACCCCAGATCCTATAATCCCATGACCCATACATCTGCACCCTTGTCTTATGAGCCTAGAGAACCCATAACCCCTAAGTATCAATCTAGTACTAGTCATGCTTCCCCTAGTCAACTTGAACCCCATAGGATTAGTACCCCTAAATATGAGCCCAGTAGTGAGCCACTACCCTTTATGCAACCTGAACCTACTAGGATTAGTGTCCATAATCAAAAACTAGGACTTAGCCAATTTTCCCTTAGCCGACCTTCTCCAATTATTCCTGAGATTGACAAGGCTTACATTAACGCGGAAGTGTATGAAGCTGATGCGAGCCTAGTGGATGAGTACGAAGGAGAAGAGGAGACACCTTTAGTAGACCTAGAATTAGCTGACCTAGTAGATACCGAGGTAGAAACCAACCCAGAGCTAGTTGACCTTGACCACATCCAACCTAAAGCTATAATGGAAGAACAAATAGAGGAAGAGAACCTAGGTACTGCTGCTAGAGCCTTACCTGAGGAAACCATAAAGGAGGGCCAAATTATAGAGTCTAGTCCAAAAATACAAGAGCCAGAAGAATTTATTAAGGACCTGATCTCTTTGAATCAATACCTTCAAGATTAGTCCCCTTCTATAATTCCCATTAAGGACCTCTTCCCCGAAATTGGTGACCCATCCTTCCATTATGCAAACCCTATAGATATAGCTCAACCTCGTAAGGTTAACCTCATTAGTCTAGGAATAGTCCCTGACATGCCTTCTTATATCGAACTTTATCCAACTAACCTTGAACATTTTTCTCTACCCTACCAAACTAATTCTGAACCCACTTCCTATTTTCTGCCCTTTCCTGACACCTCCAGCATTTCTAGGATTATTAGATTGCATTTAACTGAGATTAGCGTACTGAATGCATTCATTTTTCATGTTAGGTTTGCATTATACTTCTGGCATACCCTCTGGCATTTGCTTGGAGTCCATTATAAATACTCTTGTGCACACCACACTAGGGTCAGACCTAGATAGTCTATAGTCTCTTAGGTTTAGCCCCATAAAAGTCTAATAAATTTCCTTCGATAGGAATGCAAAGTCGAGTGTATTAGGTGTTAGTTTGAGTCCTTTGCATCATTTTGTTAGGAGTCTGCATTTGCCCAGCATGTTCACCACCTATACTAATTTTAAACAAACTAGCTAATTCCCGAAGATGGAACAAAGAATTTGATGTAGTAGATTCTATCTTGGTTAGGCTTAGGCCTAAAAGAAGCTTCATGCTCGTAGAGCCGGACCTTTTAAAGTGATAGAGAAGGTTGGATCAAATGCCTAGGTGTTAGACTTGCCTTTGGATTTGGGTATTAGTTCTACCTTCAATATTACTGACCTGGTTGAGTATAGGGAACCGGTAGCGATACCTAGTGAGGCCTTTGGACCTATTCCTTTCCATTGTTAGTGACCCTAACCTAGAGTGTTCACAAACAAATTTGGCCTGAGAGAGGAGAACAGATCGAGCGTATCCTGGACGATCAAGCCATCATGGCCCAGGGCCATGACTATCAACGCTTCCTGGTCCGATGGCAAGGCCGACTAGAGTCGAATGATTCGTGGATTTCTCGAGAGGACTTGCAATGCCTCAACCCAGACCTTCTCGAGAGATATGTGAGCCAGTCTGAGCTTCACTCGACAGGGTCGAGTTCCTCCCACCCCGGGAGAATTGGTGGGGACACCAGAGGCACCAGAATACGGCAGAGGCTTCTCAACCCTTTGTGGATCACTTAGTTAATATTTGAGTCCCGTGTAATAAAGCTTAGTCCAGCTATGTTTGAGTCCTGTAATTAGTCCAGCTCTTGTTGAGCTAGTTCAGTTCGTTCAGTACTAGTCAGCTCATGTTGAGCTAATTTCAATTTTTGAGTCCTCTCCAATCAAATTGAAGACTCAAGACCACATCGTACAAGTGAAGACCAAGTTCAACCTAATTGAAGACATAAAAGTTTAGGCCAAGTCCAACCCAGCTTGAAGATTTGAAGACCCCAGGAGGAAAAATTCAGAAAATCCTGATTCCTTGCAGATGCCCTCCAGATGCCCAGATTTCCTTCCAGATGCCAAACTATATTCATAGATAAGGGCATCCATGATTCCAGAGGTCCATCTAAATCCTATCCCAAAGAAATCAAGCCCAAGTGCCAAGCCCAAGCCCCTAAGAAGCAAGATACCAGGGAATATTCCTGCTACCTGGCTACCAGGCCACCCCAGCTTCCAGAGGCCCAAACCCATGCACCCGGGCCCCTTTGGGCCGGCCCCTTGCTGCTCTTAGAAGCCCAACACGCCCCCCTAGGTGTCCTTGGAGTGTTGGCCAAGTCAAGAGAAATTTTAGGGATTTTTTCTACCTAATGTTTCCTTATTTTCTAGCTAGGGTTTGAGAGGGAAAAGGATTCTCATGTAAAGACTAATGTGCCCTTACTTGGAGCCCAAGGTTAAGGGTCTATTTAAGGGACCCTAGCCTCTTGTATGAAGGGAGAATTTTTGATGAATGAAAACCTTGAGTTCTTCTATTGAGTGGTATGATACCCTGCTGTGTGCATAAAGGGGTTTGTGAGAGTTCTTCTTCCCGGTGTTTGCAATCATCTTCCTGCTGCCAACAAACCCTCCAGATCCCTGGACGCCCACTCCAAAAGAAGCCTTCCCTTGCTATTTTTACTTTGTTTTCTTGTTCCTTTGTGTGCTTTCTAACCCGTGACAGGTCGTTTGCAGGTCCTTGAGTTCCTACGAATCCAACGACTCCAGCCAAGCCTCAATCAGATCACCGAGCAGAAAGTCGGGTATCCACGGGTCTTTGGCTCAGTTTTCCAGGCCGCATCCATCGAGGAATGAGAGACCCCTTCACTGCGATCTTCACAGACATTGTCAGGTACACTTCTCCACCTCTAGTAGTTTTATTGTAGGAGAACTTGCCCTAACCGAGGCTTCTCAGGCCCGGCGGTCCTTCTTTGCTACTTTTCTAGGTCCTAATCTGCATGCTGATCTTCAAAAATTCATACAAAATTTCCTACAAATAATTTTGATCTGAAATTCGGGAATTAATCACCTAACTCAACATGTAAAATGTACAAAAAAAATGGCATGCATATTAGTCCCGCATCATTCTGCATGCCGTAGGTTGATCCCTACGATGGGACCACCGACCCCCTGGAACACCTGGAAAGCTACCGGGCCCTTATGAGGGTTCAGGGGGCTACTGATGCCCTTCTATGCATCACCTTCCCTGCTACCTTTAGGAAGGCCGCTCGAGTGTGGTTCACCCACCTCGAGCCAGAAAGTATCAATTCTTTTGCCCAGCTACGACAGAAGTTCATGGCCCATTTCGATGCCTGCCGAAAGATGCCATGTGAGGCAGATAGCCTCTTCTCCATCAGGCAGTAAGACCATGAGCCGCTACAAGACTACGTCGCTCGCTTCAAAGCTGTAGCCTTGGAGATCTACAACCTGAGGAGCTGGTGGCGATGCTGGCTCTAAAGCGAGGGCTCAGGACTTCTTGCCTGACCTACTCGCTCGACAAGAACCCCCGAAGACTTACGCCGAGTTGCTCTTTCGGGCCCAAAAGTATAGTCGCGCTGAGGAGGTGGATCACACGAGACGGGAGCTTAACGGGAAGCCACTAAGGAGGCCGGCACCCATCGAGAAGCTTGAAGCACGGAGGTCGGGACCACTAGCTCAGAGCTCCCGACCGGTGCCAAGGCCAAGGAATGCTCTCGTCCCTTAAGGAAACTTCACTCCCATTCTCGCCCCAAGAACAAAGATCCTCATGAAGATTGAGGGCGAGACTTATCTGAGGTGTCCTCGACCTCTGAAGCCATCCTACACCCGTTACAAGATGAAGTACTGCCACTTCCATCATGACCACGGGTACAATATCGAGGAATGCCGCAACCTCAAGTGGAAAATTGAAGAGCTCATTAAGAGGGGCTATCTCGAAAAATATATGGGGGGCAGACCTCAATCAGAGTCCCAGGTGCTCGTTGCTCTCCTGCCAGCTCCTGCCATCGACAATCGTCCCACCGAGAAGCCGGTGGGCATGATCTCCTTGGGAGCGGAGCGCGCGTCCAAGAGAACCCGGGGGCAGGGAACTCCGAGAATGTACTCCCCTTTATGAGGGAAGGGAATAATGGGGAGAAAAATGTAAATAATGTTGCTGTGGTCATTTAGATGACGATCGCAAAGCATCGTGTAAAGCGCATCATGATAGATAGTGGAAGCTCTATGGATGTACTTTTTTATGATGCTTTCTCCTGGATGAATCTCTCCCCCACTCAACTCAAGCTAGTATTTACTCCCCTTGTTGGTTTCATGGGAGACTCCGTAAGTGTAGAGGGGGAAATCACTCTTCCAGTCACTACCGGGATCCCACCTCGGCAAAGTACTATCATGATGATGTTCACGGTTATTAGGCTTCCTTCACCTTACAACATGATCTTGGGCCGACCTGGGCTCAACCTCCTCGATGCCATCGTCTCTACCAAGAGGTTGCTTGTCCAATTCCAAACCCCTTACGGTGTGGGGGAGATGAGGGGTACGCCCCAGCTAGTGCAGCACTGCTTCCAAACACTCCCTAGGGCCTAGGTGCCCGAGGAGGATTCCAGGGCGGACGAGCTTGACCAGAGGGACCAAGACCCCAGAGGAGGCCCGACCGAGCGCCTGCTTTCATACCAGCTCAGAGCCGACCATGTGAAAATCGTGCAGATCGGAGCCCAACTGCCCGAGGAGGATAGGGCTCCACTATTGGAGTTCTTGCGAGCAAATGCAGATGTGTTCGCTTGGACGGTGGCTGACATGCCAGGTATTCCCCATGAAGTCATCACCCATAAACTTAGTGTTGATCCGAAGTGCAGGCCAGTTCGACAGAAGAAGAGAAGCTTTGCCCCAGAAAGGCAAGCGATCATCAACGAGGAAGTTGAGAAACTCATCATCGCCGGATTCATCTGAGAGGTGCAATACCCGAGCTGGCAGGCGAATGTGGTGATGGTGAAGAAGAAAAATGGCAAGTGGAAGATCTGTGTAGACTACACCTACCCAAACAAGGCATGCCCGAAGGACAGCTTCCCTCTACCAAGGATAGACCAGCTGGTGGATGCCAATTCGGGGCACAAGCTACTCTCCTTCATGGATGCATTCTTTGGGTACAATCAGATTCGGATGCAACCGAAGGACGAGGAGCACACCACCTTCATCACTGACCGGGGGACGTACTGCTATAGAATGATGCCCTTTGGCCTGAAGAATGCTGGGGCCACGTACCAACGCCTGGTCAACAAGGTCTTCAAGGACTAGATTGGCCGGAACTTGCAAGCGTACGTGGATGACACGCTCATCATGAGCAAACCGAGCTCGGACCATATTGCCGACCTCGCTGAAGCCTTCCACAACCTCCGGAAGCACCAGATGAAGCTCAACCTGGCAAAGTGCACCTTCAAGATGGCGGCCGGGAAATTCCATGGCTTCAGGTCACCTAGAGAGTCATCGAGGCGAATCTGGAGAAGGTCCAAGCAATCCTGGACATGGAGCACCCTATGTCCAAGAAGCAGGTTCAGCACCTGATGGAAAGGATCGGAGCCCTAAGCCTGTACATTTCGAGGTCGGCTGACCTCTACCTCCCCTTCTTCAAGGCACCGTGCAAGATGCATGACTTCACCTGGACTGAAGAGTGCCGGACGGCCTTCGAAGAGCTAAAGGAGTCCCTGACCTCCCCGCCTCTGCAGTCCAGACCTGAAGAGGGAGAAGAGCTCCTGCTCTACCTGGCGGTCACCCCGGGGGCCGTTAGCTCACTCCTCGTCCATACATACCAGGACGGAATGTAAAAGCCGATGTACTACAGTAGCAAAATACTCCATGATGTGGTGATCAGGTATACCCGCTCTGAAAAACTCATTTTTGCACTAATAAATTCTGCTAATCGCCTCAGGCCCTATTTCCAAGCGCATCCCATCATGGTTGTGACTGACCAGCCGCTGAGGACCATGCTAAGCCATCCCGAGACTTCTGGAAGGTTAGCCAAATGGTCCCTGATGCTGAGCGAGCATTACATCGTATATCGGCCAAAGTCATCGCAAAAGGCCCAAGTCCTAGCCGACTTTGTGGTCGAATGCACAGGGTTTCCCGAGGAACCAGAGCAGATGGTCCCGGAGAGCCAAGTCGAGCCTGCCCCACTGGAGGACCCCTGGATCCTCCACATGGACGGTGCCTCCAATTCATGCGGGAGCGGAGCAGGTCTCATTCTTGCAAATTCTGATGGAGTGGTGATGGATTGTGCGCTTCGCTTCAAGTTCCCTCCCACAAACAACCAAGCGGAGTATGAGGCGCTCCTCACGGGCCTGAAGGTGTCCCACGAATTGGACGTATAGAACCTCAAGGTCTTCACCGATTCCCAGCTGGTTTCCGGACAAGTCTCCGAGGAGTATGAGGCCTGAGATCCCCAGATGATGAAGTACCTGGAGAAGGTTCGTTCGAGCATGGCAGGCTTTCTCTACTTCCGCGTTTCCCACATTTCTCGTGGAGAGAATGCTCGTGCGGATGCACTATCAAGGCTCACGACCCTACTGGGCTCATCCTTAGGGCATGCCTACATCGAATATCTTTAGAGCCCGAGCAATGAAAACCCCAAAGAGGTGCAGCAAGTAGCCTCTGATCTGAGCTGGATGGAAAAGTATGTCAGGTGCAACCAAGATGGCCTACTGCCGGAAGACTGCAAGGAAGCTGGCCTCGTCAAAAGGAAGGCCACCCGCTTCGTCTTGATGGACGGCTAGCTTTACCGTCGATCCTATTCTTATCGTCTCCTGAAGTGCCTCAGTCCTGTAGAGGCAGCCTTCGTACTCCAGGAGATACACCAAGGTCTCTACGGAAATCATGTAGGAGGGAGGACCTTGGCATACAAGGCCCTTCACCAGGGATATTTCTGGAAAACAATGAGGGAGGACGCCGCCGACTTCTTCAAGAAGTGTGATAAGTGCCAGCGCCACTCCCACATCCAGCACCTACCGGTTGTGTCGATCTCCCAGCTGTCATCTCCATGGCCTTTCACGCAATGGGGGATGGACATCTTGGGACCGTTCCCCATCGCACTAGGATAGCGGAAGTTCCTGCTGGTGGCGATCGACTACTTCACCAAATGGGTTGAAGCAGATCTGCTAGCTCAGATCACAGAGGCCAATGTCCGCCAGTTCTTCTGGAAGTCTATCATCTATCATTTCGGACTCCCTAAATGCATCATCACCGACAACGGGCGACAGTTCGACAATCGAGAGTTCGAGGGGTTCTGCGCCGAGCACGGGATCCAGCATCGGTTCACCTCGGTCACCCACCCCTAAACGATGGGGAAGCCGAGGTCACCGACCGAACCATTCTTCAAGGACTCCGCACCAGGCTGGACCAAGTGAAGGGTAGATGCACGAAAGAATTTCCAAGTGTCCTATGGGCCTACCACACAACACCCAAGATTGCAACGGGTGAAACACCTTTCAACTTGGTCTTTGGGTCAGAAGCGGTAATTCCAGTTGAGCTTGGCATACCCACGCTCTGAGTAGAGCAGTATGACGAAGCACAAAACTCGGCACACATTCTCCTCAACTTAGACCTCCTCGAAGAAACAAGAGGCAAAGCTTGGCTCTGGATGGCAGCATAATGGCAACGGGTTACCCGGTACTACAACGCACGGGTGAGGCAGAAGGCTTTCCGATTTGGCGACCTAGTACTGCGCCGAGCAAAAGCATCCCAGCCCCGGGAGAGTAGCAAAATCTCACCGAACTGGGAGGGCCCATACAAAGTGGCCGAGGCCCTGCCACAGGGGGCCTACTACTTAAAAGACTTGGAGGGCGCCAGATTCTCCCGGACCTGGAATGCTTGTAATTTGAGGAGATACTATCTGTAATGTAAGTATTCTCTCCATGAGAAATAAAGATCTATTTCAGCAACAGGATCTATCTTTTTTGCAGGAAACTACATCAAAAGACAGGATCCCACAACCCTCCAGCACAAAAGACTTGGGAAGCCCCCAAGCACCGTTGAACCTAGCTCCCCGGCGTCAAAGACCGAATGACCCTCCAGCATCGAAGATCGGACGACCATCCAGCATCGACGAGCCCAGCTCCCCAGCAAAGGGCCTGGAAAGCCCCCAGGAACTTAGTGCCTCCGAGCCCAACTCCAGGATGCCAAGGTCTAGAACTCAGATTTCCAGTGCCGCAATTCTCAAGCATCAACGTCCTTGGAACTGGCTCCGAGACACTAAGGTCCAAGACTCAGGCTTCTAATATCGGGGATCTCATCTTTCGACGCTACCAAGCCTAGCTTCAAGATGGCGACCACTGAATTATGTCCCTGAGCAACTAAGTCCAATGCCAACACACATCAATGACATGACCTCAAGCTCAACACTGGGTCCATGCCAATTGAAGTTCCTGACTCCCATCTCGGACCCCCTGCACTGAAAAGAATGAAATAGCAAAGGGGAGAGAAGAGAGAGAAGGGACATTCCACATTGCAGATGATGGAGACACCATGATTACAAAAGTGCATTTCATTACTGGAAGAACTGATTATACTGTCTCCTGAGCCCTGATAGGCCAGGTGACCCGGTCAAGAAAAAGAAAAGGCAAAAGGAAGACACAAGTGTAAAAAGGAAAAAGAAAGAAATCCTATCCTAAGTAGCCAACTCCTTCCCCGAAGGTTGCGTGGCTGAGACCTCCCCCTCCTCAACCTCTGTCGCTTGGGCATGATCCTGGGCACCCTCTGCTAGAGGAGCAAGTTCAGCTATTAAATCCGCTGGGCTCAGATCAGTAGCCCCCATCTGCAGCGCTGGAGCTGCCCTCATCGCTGTCGATGTAGGCTCCTTGGGGCCGGGCGCGGCCAAGGTCGTTAGGAAGCTAGCCTCGACTGGAGTAGCCTCCTGCCCTGTTGCCACCGTCGTCGTTGTAGAGGGGCCCATTTTCCCCAGAATCCGTAGCGTGGCCAACCGCTCCTCAAATAGAATACCCCTCAGCTACTGGCGGCAATAGGCGAACCCCTTAGCAAAGGAGTCTGTCGCCGCCTTGTTGAAATCTTTGAGGTACTCAGGAGAAGCTTTGAAGGCGGCCACCATGCCAGTGATGTCCCTTTGGGTGCCCTCTGCCTTGGTCCTTTCGGTGGCCACCAGATCCTCGGTGCGCTCAGCTTGGTAGACCACTACCACCATCCCTTTCTCGGCGACCTCAGCGGCATGGCTGGCGGCAGCAGCTTTCTTTCTGGCCTCATTGGCTCTCCCCTTGGCCTCAGCGGCCCTATTCTCTATGGCCACCACCTTCCTCTTGGACTCAACCTGGAGCTCCTTCAGCCGAGTTCTCTTCGACTCCAGCTCATTTTCGAGCTCCTTCTTCAACCGGAAGAGGTTGCCAACCTCGGTCACGAGGCCCTTATTTCTATGGTGAGCATCGTGGGTGTCTTGGCTCTTCTCTCTATCCTCGACCCGCAGAGATTCGAGCTCAGCCAGTCGCTCCTTCTCCCCTCTGGCCCAATTCTGGTAGAAGTCCCGGATGAGGAGGAGCTCTCTGCCTTGCTGCGTTAGGGAAGGGGTGTCAAATGTCAGGTAAGATGAAAAAGAAGCGACTTGGAGAAGCAACGACGAGCGGAGGACTTACAACATAGAGGTTCACGAACGTCCAGCTGATGACGTTGCCCAGAAGCCTCCTGCTTCCATCTCGCTTATCGCATGACTAGATGGAGAAGTCCATCATCCGCTCGGCGAGGTTGGGGTCTTTAACCAAAGAGATGTTCAGCCCCAATTTGAAGGGGACCCTCTGGTAATCTCTGTCCCTGGTCCCCGCCAACTCAGCTCCTTCATTGATGGGTGGTGCCCTCGGTGCCAGTTGCGGGACTGGAGCTGCATCAGGCCACACCTGGGATGTTGGCTTAATCTCTTCCGGGTCCTCCTCCTCGATGTTGATGACCTCCGGGATGGGGGGTGCCGGCTCGGCGGTAGTAGTAGCCGATCTCACACGAAACACCTTCTCGTGCTCGGGCGCTACCACCAGCTCACGCTGCCTAGCAGGCATGGGAAAGGGCTCGGTCACCCTTTTCTGCCATCATTCCTAAACTGGTGCATCCGCATCGACCTGCACCAGCCTTGCCCCATCCTCGACTCGAGCACTCTTTGGAGTGGGCTCACCTGCTTCAGCAGCCTGTTCTCGCTCCTCAAAAAATGAGAGCAGCTCATCCATCGAAAACATTATTTCTGCAACAGAGGGAACGAGGTCAGCCCAGCAGCAGCAGCAGCAAAAAAAAAAAATGATGAATGAAATTAAGAAAGAAATGGTGGTGGGGTGGCCAAGTCAAACTCACCCAGCTCCCGCACCGAGCTGACCCCGGCCTTGCAAAGATTATGCTCTGACTGCAAGACCTCCAGTGATGGGTTCTCGACCGATCTAAGCAGGTCATACATATCGAGGTCGGTAGGTTCGATGGAGGAGTTCCTATTCGGAGATCGATCTGGGTCGCTCCAAACCCAGCCGATCCCCTCTACTGAAGCATAAAAGAACCTACTCTTCCATCCTTTGATGGAAGAGGGGAGTAGAAACCTGATGCCCCGAGGGCGGGAAGAAAGGGACCACCACCCGTCCTCATTGGGGTGGTGTTTCAGGGTGAAGAAGGCCCTGAATAAAGAAAAACGGGCGACAATCCCGTGGAAGTAGCACAAAATGATGTAGCAAAATATCGTTCTGATCGCATTGGAGACCAACTGGGCCGGAACAAATCGGTAGTTGGCCAAGAAGGAAAGGAAGAAAGGATGTATAGGAAGGCGGAGACCCCAGCGAAGGTCTCCTCGTAGAAGTCGATCTACCGAGGACCACTGGAAGGGAATTAATCACCTAACCCCACATATAAAACATACAAAAGGAATTGCATGCATATTAGTCCCGCATCATAGTAGATAAATTAAAGCACAATCTACTGATTATTAGTCAATTATGTGGTAAAAACTTCAAAGTTATCTTCGAATCATCTATGTGTATAGTAACAAACTCTCTTGACTCTAGCAGTAAATTTATTGGTCATAGACTTGGAAATATTTATGTGGTAGATCTAAATGATCTAGCCATGACAAGTAGTTCCAGCCTAGTAGCCATGAATGCTAAGACCAAGGAGTCATGTCTATTATGGCATAGACGATTAGGTCACGCTAGCATTCATACTATTGCCAAATTAATCTCAAAGAATCTAGTTAGAGGTTTGCCATATTTTAAAGTTGATCTTAATTATGTTTGTGATGCTTGTCAATTAGGTAAACAAACTAGGGGGAGTTTTAAATCAAAAAATATTATTTCAACAACTAGACTCCTTGAGCTACTTCACATGGACTTATTTGGACCAACTAGGACTACAAGCCTAGGAGTTATGAAATATGGACTTGTGATTGTAGATGACTTTTCTAGATTCACATGGGTATTTTTTATTGCACATAAAGATAAAACTTTTGATGTATTTCAAAAGTTTCATAAGAAAGTTTCAAATGAGAAAAATCTTTCTGTTATTTCTATAAGAAGTGATCATGGAACTGAATTTCAAAATCAATTCTTTGATGAATATTGCACTGAGCACGGCATTGATCACAACTTCTCCGCTCCTACAATACCACACCAAAATGGTATTATAGAGAGGAAGAATAAGACTTTGGAAGAAATGGCTAAAATAATGTTATGTTAAAGTAATCTTCCAAGGTACTTTTGGGCAGAAGCCATGAACACTGCCTATTATATACTAAACCGAGTTTTGATATGACCAATTTCAATGAAAACCCCCTATGAGCTTTGGAAAAGAAGAAAACTAAATAATAATTATTTCCATGATTTTGGGTGTAAATGCTTTGTGTTAAATAACAACAAAGATAACATAGGAATGTTTGATGCAAAATATGATGAATCTATATTCCTTGGTTATTCATTACATAGCAAAGCATATAGAGTGTTTAACAAGTGGGCTCTTACTGTAGAAGAGTCAACTCATGTTATTTTGATGAAGCTAACCCTTCACCATCTAGAAAAGATGAGTGCATAGACAATGATGCAGGTACTCTACAAAAGGAAATGGAAGATCTAAACATCCAAGACAAACCAATGCAAGATGGAAATGAAATTGTAAGTAAGGGTCATACTGATTAACCGACTGAATGGATGTACACTACTTTCCATCCTAAAGAATTAATTATTGGTGATCCTTCTCATGGTATAAGGACTAGGTCAGCACATAGGACTGCACATGATTACCTAGCCTTCGTATCTCAAATTGAACCACAAAGTTTAGAAAAAGCTGAAAATGATTATAACTGGATGTTGACCATGGATGAGAAATTAAACCTGTTTCAAAGGAATTATGTTTGGATGTTAGTTAATAAACCTACAGACCATCCAATAGTAGAAACCAAATGGGTCTATAGGAACACACAAGATGAAAATGGTAAGGTAATAAGTAATAAATGAATTCAATCAAGAAGAGGATATCGATTTTGATGAAACTTATGTTTTGGTAGCAAAGCCTGAGACAATTAGATTACTTTCTGCATTTGCTTGCTACATGAACTTTAAACTCTTTTAAATGAACATCAAAGTACTTCTCCAAATGAATTAATTTCTGAAAAAGTTTTTATAAAACAGCCACCAGGTTTTGAAAATTTTGCTTTTCCAAATCATGTATTTAAGTTGAACAGAGCTTTATATGATTTGAAATAAGCATCTAGCACCTGGCATGATAAATTGAGCATTTTTTTTACTTGAAAATGATTTCAAAAGAAGAAATGTTGACAAAACTCTTTTTAGATCTATTAGTTGCACAAATATACCTTGATGATATTATCTTTGATACAACTAATGAAAGTGAATTCAACGTTGATCAAATGCTATATAAAGGTATGAAAGGATCCAGTTTTATATTTGACAGCAAGTAGGCTTGATATCTTGTGCTATGTATGTGTTTGCACTAAATTTCTTTCGATCTAAACACATTAAAATCAGGCACCACTTAAAAAGAAAACATGGTTTGAACAATGTTATTATTCTTGAAAATGTATCTATGGAAAACTAACTTGCTAATGCTTGTAAAAAACCATTGAACTTAGACAAGTTTGTATTGATTAAATTTTTGAATTAGGATTGTATGATAATTCCCAAAACTCTAAGGACAATATATCTAGACAACCTTCTGATTCAAATCCAAAACCTTTTGGGAATTTGATTTAAACAAAAATACATTTTGGTGCTCCCTCTGCTCAAGCTGACTTGAGCAGATGAATTGTTGGTCGAGCCAGCTCGGATGTCGAGCCGTCTATTTTAATTCAAGCTGTAGGGTTTTGTTTTTACCTTCCTTACTCATAAATCCTATTCCATTCCCTCCAAGAAACATTCCAAACTTCTCTAAACTTTCAAAAACCTCTTCTTTAAACCCAATTTCCTTGAAATGGTGCCAAAGAGATCGGTTGGGAAGAAATCAAGGAGAAGTGATGTTGCAGCTCCACAAGAATGAAGAAGCAAATTCCGTGAAGATAATGTTCCCCGAAATGAACCACAATCTGAAGAGGAAGCAAGCCCAGTTTCTCCTAGCCAGCAATGATCACTAGGTATGAGACCAGTCACTACTGGCTGACACATTCTCTTTGAATATCTTAAAGAAATCAGTTTTGTGATTGGGGATTTAATTGAGAATCAGGGTTGGAGAAATTTATGTTCATTGGATATTAAGACCTATCCAAGTTTAGTCAGAATGTTCTACAAGAATCTGAGGTATGGGGAAAATTTCATTGAGTCTACAGTTAAAGGAAAAAAAATAATCATTTATATTGAGATTCTAGGAAGTATCTTAGAGATGCCATTCAAAGGAATCGAGTATCTTGTACTAAAGGATAGAACCAAGGCTTTGCAAACTGTTTTGGAATGAACTGAAGTTGATGAGATTGGGATTCTTAAAGCAAGTATGCTTTCAATTGAGACGAGGGTCCTATAAAACTTCATTAGTCGTATTTTCTTACCTAGAACAGGTTGATTTGACTAGGTAAGTGAAAGAGATTTGTGCTTCATGGAACTCCTAATCATTGGCGAGAAAATCAATTTACCTACAATTATGATAAGCCAAATGAAAGAGGCAATTAGAAAAGTCAAAGCCTGCCTGCCATATGGAATGGTTCTCACCATCTTTTTCCAAAGAGCCAATGTTGACTTGATAGGAGAAGATAACAGGGTATTACTTCACACTGACACCTACATAGTGATGACCTTTTAGAGAATGGGGTACTTACTGACTGATGGTACCTGGAAGAAGAAGTCTGACCCTCCTACAATTGAGGAAACTGAAGAAGTCCAAGAACAGATAGAAGAAGAGGCTGGTGAAGGCACTACTTCACACATCCCTAATCCACAGCCATAGCATGACTCTCCAGTTCAGATGGTTTTTGATACATTCTTCCTAGATATTTCTATCTCTGGCATGCTTGATATACCCTACAACACACCCACATTTGATCAGGCTACTGACATTCCAAGTCAAAGTCAAGCTGCTACTACCCCTACTATAGATACTTCAATGATACAAGACTTCTTGGCACAACAGATGAACAGTATGAACGAATCCATCAAGTCTTCAATGAGTGAAATGTTTGAAGTGTTTCAAAGATATATTTATAATAAGCTAAACTAGTTTGGAGAACAAATAGATAGTGTAAAAGGAAGAATTGATATTCTTTAAAGCTCCAAAACTGCATCTAGTACAAATGAAACTAATATCCAACCAATACTCCAGTTAATAGCATCCAGTTCTGATTCAACCAAAAATTCAGTCACTCAAATCCTCGAAGCATACACAACAGAAATGGATAACTTAAGGGTCAGAATGGGATCTCTTGAGGCTGGAAGAAAAATGGAAGAAGATTATACCAAGGCCATCAATATAATCAGAAGTGAAGTCGAAAGGCTAAGAGGATGTGCAAAAGCTTTTGCTAATGTCCAGGCTTCAGAATTGCTTGCTCTACAAAAAGAAGTGGCATTAATCAAAGAAGGAATGGAAGACTTGGCTGCTTCTACAAGTGTAAAGAAAATTGAAGCTGAATTAAAATCTATGAGTAGCTTTCTATGGAAAATGATGGGCAAGATTGAAGATCTTCAAGCTGCAATGAGTGCACCTGATCCTACTCCTAGACCTACATCTCAATCTTTTCATCCTAGGCAACCTGCCCCATACATTAAAACACCTGGATCTCATGATTTTTCATAATTTATTGAACCTATTGCTTCTTTACCTCCTAGAATTCAGATCCCTGGCCAAACTTTTTCAAAACCTAGTGTAGATATAGATAGTGACTAAATATATCATCCTTTTGTGTTTTGTACTTAAACTTTTGGAATAGAATTGATGTGGTGGGATAGCTAACGTGGAGGAACAGACGGGCGCCACGTCAAGAAAGGATGCCATGTCGGGTGCCGCGTCAACTCTCCAGCCCGGATTCCACTACAGAGATGAGCTGAGCTCCCTCAAGACAGTGAGTCGAGCTCTGTCCTCCGCCAGGTCAGGCCCACGAGTTCGGGGTGCCTAGGTTGGAGCCGCATCATGCCCGCCAGAGAGAGACCCTCGGAGGTTCGTGCCCTGTGGTCGAGGTCGAGCTCAACGCTCACTCGCCAATATGGAGCATCTCTGAGCGTGCGACCTCTGGACTGGGTCCGTCTCCTACCGTCCAGAGCGAGACCATCGGAGGTTAGTGCCCTGTGGTCATGGTCGAGCTCAGCGCTCACCCGCCAATGTGGAGCCTCTTCGAGCGCATGCCCTTTAGACCGGGTCCATCTCCTACCCCCCAGAGCGAGACCCTCGGAGGTTACTGCCCTGTGGTCGTGGTCGAGCTCAGCGCTCACCTGCTAATATGGAGCCTCTCAGAGTGTGCGCCCTCTGGACTGGGTCCGTCTCCTGCCCTCCAGAGCGGGACCATCGAAGGTTAGTGCCTTGTGGTCTAGGTTGAGCTCAGTGCTCACCCACCATTATGGAGTCGCTCCAAGCACACGCCCTCTGGACCGGGTCTGTCTCCTACCATCCAGAGCGAGAACCTCGAAGGTTAGTGCCCTGTGGTCGAGGTCGAGCTCAGCGCTCACCCACCAATATGGAGCCTCCCTGAGCACGCGCCCTCTAGATAGAGTCCGTTTTCTGCCCTCCAGAGCAAGACCCTCGGTGGTTAGTGGCCTGTGGTCGAGGTCGAGCTCAGCGCTCACCCGCCAACGTGGAGCCTCTCCGAGCATGCACCCTCCGGACCGGGCCCGCACCCTGCCCTCCTCCACCAAGATGCCCCCGCAAGCTGGAGCGCCTAGGTCTGAGTGAGCTCTACCATTCCTGCTCATCCCCAGCTCGGATGAGGTCCTCACCAACCTAGAACACCGGCGGGCTACTCGAGGACTGCACTAGAATGCCTTCCAGTCCCTACTGACCGCCTGCAACCGCCAGTTACTCTAGAAAGAAAAGAAGCACACTGAACGAGGTGCCACATTCCTCACCAACCACCCAGATCACCCAAGAGAGGAAGCCAACCGGGAGATTTGAATCCCATGGGCGGCGGTCCACCATTCAAGGCACTGCCAGGTTTCCCAGAATGAGGCAACCAAGAGGAGTGTCTGAGCGCCTGACAACTCCCCTTATCATGAATCAGGAAAGACTCCTCGGGGCACCGCATGCGCCTGACTACCCGGCGGGGATCCTGAGACAAGTGTCCAATGGTAACATAGCTGCAACAAACTCGGAGGAAACACAATAACAACTAAAAATAGACATAAAAAAGACACCCCAAAAAAAAAAGAAGAACACAGGTGCAATCCCCACCAGGAAGAGGGGCATGGCACCACCAACACAGGGGCAAGCCCGACCAAGAGGGCAAAGCACCACCACCACTTCCACAGTCGAGGGGAAGCGAGGGAAACAAGGAGAAGCGGAGGAACAAGGAACCCCTCTGTCCTTGCTATCATTCTTCACCTGTAACATTTCTGTCCTCACATATATTTCTTACTCCTCCTTCTGTGGAGTCCATCAAAAGGGGCCCGACCAAGAGGATCTGTTCCCCTGGATCGTCACTGACTTGACCGTTAGAGTGCCCCCGCCAGAAACCCCGACCCGGGTCACTAACCCCTGTTTCGTAGGACCAGGAGCAGAGGGCCGCCAGGCAGCGAGGGAGCGCACTCCGGCATCGGCAGGAGCTACGGGCCATGACGATCTTGGCGGCAACAGATTGGCTCGCCAGGTAGGGGGGAGGACAGGCATGATCAAGCCTTCCACCTCTTTACAGAGCAACACCCCATGGAAGAATGGTGATGACACGAACTCAAAAGGCCTCTATCAGCCGTGCATGGGATTCACCCTTCTCAAGGGCACCCACGTCACCTTCTCCATCCCCTTCATCAAAAGGATCCTCTGATGAAACCATCAGGCATGCAGCGAAAGCATACCCGGGGAAGCATGATGGGGGACTAATATGCATGCAATTCTTTTTGTATGTTTTACATGTTGAGTTAGGTGATTAATTCCCAAATTTCATATCAAAATTATTTGTAGGGAATTTTGTATGAATTTTTGAAGATCAACATGCAGATTAGGACCTAGAAAAGTAGCAAAGAAGGACCGCCGGGGCTGAGAAGCCTCGGTTAGGGCAAGTTCTCCTATAATAAAACTACTGGAGAAAGAGGGGTGTACCTGACAATGTCTGTGAAGATCGCAGTGAAGGGGTCTCTCGTTCCTCGATGGATGCAGCCTGGAAAATCGAGCCAATGACCCGTGGATACCCGGCTTTCTGCTTGGTGGTCCGATTGAGGCTTGGCTAGAGTCGTTGGATTCATAAAAACTCGGGGACCTGCAAACAACCTGTCAAGGGTTAGAAAACTCACAAAGGAACAAGAAAACAAAAGGAAAACAGCAAGGGAAGGCATCTTTTGGAGTGGGCGTCCAGGGATCTGAGAGGCTTGTTGGCAGTAGGAAGATGATTGCAAACACCGGGAAGAAGAACTCTTACAAACCCCTTTATGCACACAGCAGGGTATCACACAACTCAATAGAAGAACTCAAGGTTTTAATTCATATTAAAAATTCTCCCTTCATACAAGAGGCTAGGGCCCTTTAAATAGATCCTTAACCTTGGGCTCGAAGTAAGGGCACATAAGTCTACATAAGAATCCTTTTCCCTCTCAAACCCTAGCTAGAAAATAAAGAAACATTAGGTAAAAAAATCCCTAAAAATTCTCTTGACTTGGCCAACACTCCAAGGATGCCTAGGGGGGCGTGTTGGGCTTCTAGGAGCAGCAAGAGGCCGGCCCAAAGGGGCTCGGGCGCATGGGTTTGGGCCTCTAGAAGCTAGGGTGGCCTCGTAGCCAGTAGCAGGAATATTCCCTGGTATCTTGATTTTTAGAGGCTTTGGCTTGGTGCCTGGGCTTGATTTCTTTGGGCTAGCATGTAGATGGACCTCTAAAATCATGGATGCCTTGGTATATGAATATATTTTGGCATCTGGAAGGGAATCTGGGCATCTTGAGGGCATCTGCAAGGAATCAGGATTTTCTGAATTTTTCTTCCTGGGGTCTTCAAATCTTCAAGCTGGGTTAGACTTGGGCTATACTTTCTTGTCTTCAATCTGGTTGGACTTGGTCCTCACTTGTATGATGTGGTCTTGAGTCTTCAATATGGTTGAATAGGACTCAAAAAAATAAAATTAGCTTGACATGAGCTGACTAACACTGGACTGAACTAGCTCAACATGAGCTGACTAGTACAGAACTGAAACTTAAAATGCTCAAATAATAACTAAAATAGACTCAAATAGGCTAAGCCCTTATTACAGATGGACTCATAAATTATTGATCAATTCGTAGAGGGTTGAAAAGCCTTTATCTTATTCTGGTGCCTTTGGTGTCCCCACCAATTCTCTCGGGATGGAAGGAACTTGACCCTATCGAGTGAAGATCAGACTGGCTCACATATCTCTCGAGAAGGTCTGGGTTGAGGCATTGCAAGTCTTCTCGAGAAATCTACGAATCATCCAACTCTGGCTGGCCTTGCCATCGGACCAGGAAGCATTGATAGTCACGGCCCCGGGTCGTGATCGCTTGATCATCGAGGATACGCTCGATCCGTTCTCCTCTCTCAGGCCAATTTGTTAGTGGACACTCTGGGTTAGGGTCACTCACAATGAAAAGGAATAGGTCCAAAGGCCTTACTAGGTATCGCTGCCGGTTCCTTATACTCAACCAGGTCTGTAATATTGAAGGTAGAACTAATGCCCAAATCCGAAGGCAAGTCTAACACCTAGGCATTTGATCCAACCTTCTCTATCACTTTAAAAGGTCCGGCTCTGCAAGCATGAAGCTTCTTTTAGGCCTAAGCCTAACCAAGATAGAATCCACTACATCAAATTCTTTGATCCATCTTCGAGAATTAGCCAGTTTGTTTAACATTAGTGCGGGTGGTGAACATGCTAGGCACATGCAGACTCCTAACAAGATGATGCAAAGGACTCAAACTAACACCTAACAGACTCGACTTTGCATTCCTATCGAAGGAAATTTATTAGACTTTTATGAGCCTAAACCTGAGAGACTATAGACTCTCTAGGTCTGACCCTAGTGTGGTGTGCACAAGAGTATTTATAATGGACTCCAAGCAAATGCCAAAGGATATGCCAGAAGTATAATGCAAACCTAACATGCGTAATGAATGCATGCAGTACGCTAATTTCAACTAAATGCAATCTAATGATCCTATAAATGTTGGAGACATCTGGAAAGGGCAGAAAATAAGAAGTGGGTTCAGAATTAGTTTGGTAGGGTAGAGAAAAAAGTTCATGGTTAGTTGGATAAAGTAGGATAAAAGACGGGGTGTCAGGAACTAATCCTATACTAATGAGGTTAACCTTACGAGGTTGAGCTATATCTACAGGGTTTGCATAATTGAAGGATGGGTCGCCAATTTCGGGGAAGAGATCCTTAATGGGAACTATAGGAGGGGACTCATCTTGAAGGTATTGATTCGAAGAGATCAGGTCCTTAATAAATTCTTCTGGTTCTTGTATTTTTGGACTAGACTCTATAATTTGGCTCTCCTCTATGGTTTCCTCAGGTAAGGCTCTAGCAGCAGTACCTAGGTTCTCTTCCTCTATTTGTTCTTCCACTATAGCTTTAGGTTGGATGTGGTTAGGGTCAACTACCTCTAGGTTGGCTTCTACCTAGGTATCTATTGGGTCAGCTAATTCTAGGTCATATAAAGGTGTCTCCTCTTCTCCCTCATACTCATCCACTAGGCTCGCATCAGCTTCATACACTTCTACGTTAATGTAAGCCTTGTCAATCTCAGGAATGGTTAAAGAAGGTCGACTAGGAAAAAATTGGCTAGGTCCTAGTTTCTGATTATGGACACTAATCATAGTAGGTTCAGGTTGTCTAAGGGGTAGTGGCTCACTACTGGGCTCATATTTAGGGGTGCTAATCCTATGGGGTTCAAGTTGACTAAGGAAAACCTGACTAGTACTAGATTGATACCTATGTGTTATGGTTTCTCTAGGCTCATAGGACAAGGGTGCAGATCTATGGGTCATGGGATTAGAGGATCTGGGGTCATAGGATTTTGGGTCAGCTCCATGATCAGGTTCTAAGGATGGATCATGGTATGGGGTCCTCCTAAGGTTGGGCTCCCTATATGGGTCAGGATATTGGGTTCTCCTAGGGTTAGACTCCCTATATGGGTCAAAATATTGGGTTCTCCTAGGGTTGGGCTCTCTATATGGGTCAGAGTATTGGGTTCTCGTAGGATTGGACTCCCTATATGGGTCAGAGTATTGGGTTCTCCTAGGATTGGATTCCCTATATGGGTCAGAGTATTGGGTTTTCCTGGGTTCAGTGTTATAATAAGGGTCATGGTAAGGAGTTCTTCTAGGTTTAGTATCATAATAAGGGTCATGGTAAGGGATTCTTCTAGGTTCAGTATTATTGTATGGGTCAGGCTGAGGGGCTCTCTCAGGTTCAACCTCTCGGTATGGATCAGGGTTTGGGGTCCTCCTAGGTTGAGGATTGTAGTACGGGTCAAGATAAAGGGACTCAGGATCTGGATCAGACTGTGACCCATGGGTTCTTTCTATGGTCCCTACATGGCCTTCTAACTGGCCAAACCTATCGGCAAGATGGTCAGTTCTATTGTTGGTTTGGGTACTAGACTGAGTTAACTGGGTAGTCAATTGGGCCATGGATTGGGTTAGATGCTCAGTGAGTGCTTTTATTTGGGCTTGCAAATTTTCCATGGGTTCAGACATTTGTGAAGGAGGTGGGTGATATGAAACCCCTGATCTAGTACTCATGCAAGACTTGATCAGACCGACTAGAGCTGACTAGACCTAGAGTCTAAACTAGATGCTCAATCAGGGAGGCAAACTAGCCTATAGTAACCCTGTACTCAGCCAGGCAGGTGTAAGGGGAGTGTTAGGTCCCTGATTGCTAATCTTAGACACCAATCAGAGATTTACCAAGTAGGTGGACCAACACACAAGCCCTTCGGGATTGAATCCCTAAACCACCATTCTAGACACCAAGCACGAGGAACACACAGGTTAGTCTTGACATAGTGATCTAACACTTAGCCCGGACCCGACCAATTGGTGTCCATAGCCCACTAGGGCAAATTAAGTCTAGTTAATTTTTAGGTTAAGGCTTAGGACCGAATGCAAGGGATATGGTTTTGGGCTAAGGAGAGGTTATCAACTCCTCCCCTTATCTGATATAGCAAGAGTGCCCTTAAAAGTAAATTATGCAATGATGGCAGGCAGATGAGGATGCAAATTAGGGTTAAGATGTTTTTGGTATTTTTGGAGAATATATATATATATATTTTTGGCATTTTCTTAAATAGAAGAAAACTTTGAAATCATGGCCTAATATGCTGGAAATATACTAAAATTAAAAGATATGCAAAAAATACTAAACAAAACCCTAAAACTTCCAAACTTGTCTTGCTGAAAAAATAGAGCCAAAAATTTCTAGGATGTATTTCAGCTTGCAGAAAATTCACATTGCATAATAAAATACGAAAAAATTCTTAAAATTACTGTGAATTATGATGAATCCAGAAAAAAAAATTTTAGAATTTTTAGAGTTTTTATCAGGGAGAAATAATTAAAATAACAGTATATATATGGATTGACAAATTACAGAAAACAAGCTCTAATATGAGCTCTGATACCAAATGATGGGGGACTAATATGCATGCAATTCTTTTTGTATGTTTTACATGTTGCGTTAGGTGATTAATTCCCAAATTTTAGATCAAAATTATTAGTAGGGAGTTTTGTATGAATTTTTGAAGATCAGCATGCAGATTAGGACCTAGAAAAGTAGCAAAGAAGGACTGCCGGGGCTGAGAAGCCTCGGTTAGGGCAAGTTCTCCTACAATAAAACCACTGGAGGTAGAGGGGTGTACCTAACAATGTATGTGAAGATCGCAGTGAAGGTGTCTCTCGTTCCTCGATGGATGCGGCCTGGAAAATCGAGCCAATCACCCGCGGATACCCGGCTTTCTACTCGGTAGTCCGATTGAGGCTTGGCTGGAGTCGTTGGATTCGTAGGAACTCGGGGACCTGCAAACGACATGTCAGGGGTTAGAAAACTCACAAAGGAATAAGAAAACAAAGGAAAAATAGCAAGGAAAGGCTTCTTTTGGAGTGGGCGTCCAGGGATCTGAGAGGCTTGTTGGTAGCAGGAAGATGATTGCAAACACCTGGAAGAAGAACTCTCACAAACCCCTTTATGCACACAGCAGGGTATCACACAACTCAATAGAAGAACTCAAGGTTTTAATTCATATAAAAAATTCTCCCTTCATACAAGAGGCTAGGGTTTTTTAAATAGACCCTTAACCTTGGGCTCCAAGTAAGGGCACATAAGTCTTTACATAAGAATCCTTTTCCCTCTCAAACCCTAGCTAGAAAATAAGGAAACATTAGGTAGAAAAATCCCTAAAAATTTTCTTGACTTGGCCAACACTCCAAGGATGCCTAGGGGGGCATGTTTGGCTTCTAGGAGCAGCAAGAGGCTGGCCCAAAGGGGCTCGGGCGCATGGGTTTGGGCCTCTGGAAGCTAGGGTGGCCTGGTAGCCAGGTAGCAGGAATATTCCCTGGTATCTTGCTTCTTAGGGGCTTGGGCTTGGCGCCTCGGCTTGATTTCATTGGGATAGGATGTAGATGGACCTCTAAAATCATGGATGCCTTGGTATATGAAAATATTTTGGCATCTGGAAAGGAATCTGGGCATCTGGAGGACATCTGCAAGGAACCAGGGTTTTCTGAATTTTCCTCTTGGGGTCTTCAAATCGACAAGCTGGGTTGGACTTGTGCTATACTTTCTTGTCTTTAATATGGTGGGACTTGGTCCTCACTTGTATGATGTGGTCTTGAGTCTTCAATATGGTTGAATAGGACTCAAAAAAATAAAATTAGCTCGACATGAGCTGACTAACACTGGACTGAACTAGCTCAACATGAGCTGACTAGTACAGAACTGAAACTCAAAATACTCAAATAACAACTAAAATGGACTCAGATAGGCTAAGCCCTTATTATAGATGGACTCATAAATTATTGATCAATTCATAGAGGGTTGAAAAGCCTTTATCTTATTCTGGTGCCTTTGGTGTCCCCACCAAAGCATGAGCGCAAGCTGGCGGAGCTTTCCCGTCGGTTCACCAGATGCAAGGCTCAACCAACGAGCCACCGGGCGGTGATGCCCGCCACCCTTGAAGCACTTCACCGGTCGTGACGAGACAAAGTAGTGTCACCCTCTCTGCGATCACAACCATGCCACCAGGGGATGTCGCAATCTCAAGTAGGAGGTCGAGAAGCTCATCGAGAAACGCTACCTCCAAAGGTTTGCGGGGAGCAGACCTCAAGCAGGGTCCCAGGTGCTTGCCGCTCTCCCGTCGGCTCCAACCATCAAAAGCTTCCCCACAGTGAATCCAATGGGCGTGGTCATCGAGGGAGCTACGCGCACGTCCAAGGAAACCTGGGGGGCACGGGACCTTGGGTATGTACCCCCCATTGTGTCAAAAGGGGAAAGGTAGATAAAGATGCCACTGTCGTCAGGATGATGAACCACCACAGGAAGGCCCCTACAAGATGGCCGAAGCACCATCACAAGGAGCTTGTTACCTTAAAGATCACGATGGCATCAGGCTCCCCCGAAAGAGGAGGGTTCGCAGCCCGTAGAGATGCCAGCAACAAGGTAAGGTATCTTATCGATAATAATGATAATGATTTTTCCTTGCACGAGTATCCATGTGTTTGGCTGGGAAGGATCAACGACACCCCCGAGCCTTGCTCCAGGATGTCGAAGGATCTTCAAGCCATGCAGCTCCCAACTTGAAGCATCCCCGAGCCTAGCCCCATGATGTCGAAGGATCTTTGAGCCATGCAGCTCCCAACTTGAAGCGTCCCCGAGCCTAGCTCCCGGACATCAAAGGATCTTTGAGCCTTGTAGCTCCCAACTTGAAGCATCCCCGAGCCTAGCTCCAAGACGTCGAAGGATCTTTGAGCCATGCAGCTCCTAACTTGAAGCATCCCCGAGCCTAGCTCCAGAATGTCAAAGGATCTTCGAGCGAAGCCTCTCTCAATCTTAATCATCTCCGAGCCCAGCTTCGAGACACCAAGAGATCATGGGGCCAAGTAGCCCCCATTAATGCCTCTAGCCTAGCTCCAAGGCACTAAAGACCTGAGCCAATTTCTCAGGCAACCCCTGGGCCTGAGCCTAGCTCCACGTCCAGGAAGGCCTCGAGCCTAGCTCCAAGGCAATCAAGTCCAGTAACCATCTTCTCTGATCTCCCCACTTGAAAAGAAGATGAGAGGGGAAGGAAAGAAAGAGAATTATAGGGGATCCCGGCAAGAACCCTCTTCTCTTATCTCTCCACTCGAAAAGAAGGCATGAGGGGAATGAAAGAAAGAGAATGAGAGGGGCACACGGTAAGAACCCTCTTCTCTGATCTCCCCACTCCAAAAAAAAAAAAAGGGAAAAATAGAAGAAAGAAAAGAAGAAAAAAAAAGAAAAGAAGGGGGGAAGGAAAGAAAGAGAACGAGAGGGGGACAAGCTGCCATTTCTCAGTCAATAATGTCCCCAAGCCCAGCTCCAGGACACCCACTCAAGACCAGAGCTTAGATCTTCGGCCAAGAGAACTTCGAGCCAAGCAGCTCTCAGTCAACAATGTCCCCGAGCCCAGCTCCAGGACAACTACTCAAGATCAGAGCTTAGATCTCCGGCCAAGAGAACTTCAAGCCAAGCAGCTCTCAGTCAACAATGTCCCCGAGCCCAGCTCAAGGACAACTTCTCAAGATCGGATCTTAGATCTCCGGCTAAGAGAACTTCGAGCCTAGCAGCTCTCAGTCAACAACGTCCCCGAGCCCAGCTCCAGGACACCTACTCAAGACTTGAGCGCAGATCTCCGACCAAGTGAACTTCGAGCCCAGTAGCTCTCAGTCAACATCCACAAGCCCAGCTCCAGGACACCTATCAAGACCGGAGCTAATGGGGGACCCGAAACCCATCTGGGTTTCTCTTTTTATTTTTTTTAGAATTTTTTTAGTTATTCCGGCTATTTTGCCTATCCCTTTTATTCCTATTTTATTCCAGCTTTATTCTCGAGTTATCCCTCTGCTATTCCTGTCTTCTTCGTCCTCAAAACCATCGCCTAGAACACCGATTTTTCTGCTACCGGTCCCAGATCCGCCGTGCCCGATCCCCGGCCCTCTCTGCAGGCCCGCCCGCCGGTGCCCGCCATGCCCGCCCTCATTGGAAACCCCGACGTTCGCCTCCCCGCCCGTAGAAGATGAAGTGTCGGCCGTGGGAAGACCAACCGTCGCCAGCCTGCCATCGCCCGCCGCCCCTGGTCCCCGCCCGGCCGGTCGGAGGCCTCGCCGGTGCCAAGAGGCACCCCACAGCCACGGAAGGTGAACGGGCGCCCGTGATGCCCCGTGTCACCCGTCCGTGCCACCGTGCCGCCCCGCCGCTGTCACCCGCCGGCTAGCGCGACGCCATGCCGCCCCGTCGCCGCCTGCTGGGCCGACCGCCAGAGATTCGCCCCCCTGTTGCTCGACCATGAAGGAGTTTTCTACACGCTTCTCAAACTATCACAAGAAGCTTCTCACACTTCTCAAAGCAGCTGGAAGGAGACTATTCCGCATGAATTTTGGAGCGACATGAATATCAAAGCAGAGGGGGATTTCAAAATTCAAATAAACGAGATTTATTTGGTATTTTTTTTAATGAATGTAATTAGGGAAATTTAGGATTTTGATTTTGAATTTGAATTCAAAATCAAGGGAGGATTTCAGGGGATTTTATTTTTGAATTTCAAAAGGGATTTGGCCATCTATAAATATCCATACTCCTCTTGTAATAAAATAGTTGATGAAAAAATGAATTTTTGAGAGTGTTTTTTAACTTGTGTGTGGTTATGGGCTGAGGCCCGTTTGCCTTCGTCCTTCGGGATGTCGAGGGGTGTGAGGCCCCAACTTGCCTTCGTCCTTCGGGATGTCGAGGGGTGTGAGGCCCCAGGTATCTCGATTCTTTTCTCCCATCTTCATGTCTATCCCTGTTTCCCCTCGTTACCTTGAGATTCATCCTAGCACCTCCAAGTATCGAGGAGGGCGTAATGCCTTAGAGGTGAGAGATCTCTTCGTTAGGATGAGTCCCAAGGTCCATAAGTTCCAGTCTCCTATCTCCCATCGCCATCCTTCCTTCGCCACCTCCGCCATGAAAATTGAAAATCAAAAGAGTCTGGCTATTTTAGGACTTTCAGGGTCATCCTATCCTAGTCTGAGAGGCTTCTTAGCCCTCCCACGATCCTTTGTTTGCTTTATATTTTTTTTTCCCATTTCCGAATAACCCCAGGATTCATCGTGTCTGCCATCACCACATCAGCTGAGGCCCGTTTGCCTTCATCCTTCAAGACGTTGAGGGGTGTCAGGCCCAAGGTATCTCCATTCTTTTCTCCCATCTTCATGTCTATCACTATTTCCCCTCGTGACCTTGAGATTCATCCTAGCACCTCCAAGTATCGAGGAGGGCGTAATGCCTTAGATGTGAGAGGTCTCTTCGTTAGCATGAGTCCCAAGGTCCATGAGTTCCAGTCCCCTGTCTCCCATCCCCGTCCTTCCTTCGCACCTCCACCAAGAAAACTGAAAATCAAAAGAGTCTGGCTGTTTTAGGACTTTCGGGGTCATTCTATCCTAGTCCAGGGAGGCTTCTTGGCCCTCCCACGATCCTTAGTTTGCTTTAAATTTTTTTTTCCCATTTTCGAATAACCCCAGGTTTCTTCGTGTCCGCCATCACCACATCAAATTGGAAAAACACTCTCAAAAATTCATTTTCTCATCAACTACTTTATTACAAGAGGAGTATGGGTATTTATAGATGCCCAAATCTCTTTTGAAATTCAAAAATAAAATCCCATGAAATCCTCCCTTGATTTTGAATTCAAATTCAAAATCAAAATCCCAAATTTTCCAAATTACATTCATTAAAAAAAATACCAAATAAATCTTGAATTCAAAATCAAAATCCCAAATTTTCCAAATTACATTCATTAAAAAAAATACCAAATAAATCTCATTTATTTGAATTTTGAAATCCCCCTATGCTTTGAAATTCGTGTCACTCCAAAATCCATGCAGAACAATCTCCTTCCAGCTGCTTTGAGAAGCATGAGAAGCTTCTTGGGCTGCTTTGATAAGCATGCAAAAAACTCCTTCATAGTCGAGCAACAGGGGGGCCGGATCTCCGGCGGCCGGCCCAGCGGGCGGTGGCGGGACGGCATGGAGGCGCGCCAGCGGGCGGGCGGGGGTGGCGGGGCGGCACGGTGGCACGGACGGGCAGCACGGGGTGTCACGGTTGCCCGTTCACCTTCCATGGCCGTGGGCGGTGGCTTGGCACTAGCGAGGCCTCCGGCCGGTCGGGCGGGGGCCAGGGGCGCCGGGCGGCAGGCGGGCGGTGGTGGCGGAGGGCCGTGGGCTACGGTTGGTCTTCCCACGATAGACCCTTCATCTTCCGTGGGCGGGAAGGCGGACGTCGTGGTTTCCGGCGAGGGCAGGGCCGGCGGCACCAGCGGGCGGGCCGGTGGAGATGGCCGGGGATCAGGCACGGTGGATCTGGGACCGGCAGTAGAAAAATCGGTGTTCTGGGCAATTATTTTGAGGAAGAAGAAGACAGGAATGGCTGAGGGATACCTCGGGAATAAACCTGGAATAAAATAGAAATAAAAGGGATGGGCAGAATAGCGGGAATAACTAAAAAAATTCTAAAAAAAATAAAAAGAGAAACCCGGATGGGTTTCGGGTCCCTCATCAGGAGCTCAGATTTCCAGCCAAATGAACTTCGAGCCCAGCAGCTCTCAGTCAACAATGTCTCCGAGCCCAGCTCCAGGACACCTACTCAAGACCGGAGCTCAGATCTCTGGCCAAGAGAACTTCGAGCCAAGTATCTCTCAGTTAACAACGTCCCCGAGCCCAACTCCAGGACACCTACCCAAGATCGGAGCTCAGATCTCTGGCCAAGGAACCTGCACCCAGCTTGCCGACGTTGAAGTCTAATAACTCAAACCCAGGCAAGGTGAGGCCCCTCTCTCTGATCTCCCCGCTTATGCACAAAAGAAAGAAGAGGAAGAGAAAGAAGAGAGGGGAGAGAAAGAATGAGAAAAAAGAAGGGAAGAACCAGACAAAGAAAACAGATGTTAGAGAAACTCAAGTTTCATATATTTATCACAAGTTACATGTGTCTTGCAGGCCCCAGACATGCCTGGTGATCCTGACTAAGTACAAGAAACAAAAATACAAAATAGGGCGAAAAGGAAAAGGGGGCTACTCCACACCAGTCGGCCTCCCTGCTGAGCTCTGGGGTTGAGAGTCTCCGCCTTCAGGAACCTCTGGTTGAGTAGCTCTAACCTCTAAGGGTTCAGCCTCGGCTGGCATCGAAGACTCTGAGGCCATGGCTTCTGCCACGGCCTCCTCGTCGGGCTCTACATCTGAGGCCGAAGGATATCTGAGGTGATCATGGCTCTTCTTGGGGACAAGCACCTCGACTCGGCCACGCAAAAACATGAAGCCCTTGTAGAAGGAGTCCGATGCCATCTGCTGAATCTCGGCGACGAACTCCTTCAAGGCCTTGAATTTTTTGATGGCATCCTAGACGCCCTTCTTGGCCTCAGAAGCCACCCTCCTCGACTCGGTGGCCTCCAGCCTAGATGCCTCCACCAACCTGGCCACCTCCTCTGCCACTTTCTCAGCTGTAGCAAGTATCTCCCTCCCAGCTGCCAGCTCCGCCTGGGCAGCTCAAGTGGCCTCCTTATGCTGATCCACTTCGGCACTGTACCCGTTCAGCTTTTTCTAGATGATGGAGATATCGTCGATGGCCTTCTTCGAGCAACTCTGCTCAAAGTCACGGGCCTCTAAGAGCTTCTTCGCTCGCCCCTCAGCATCGACGAGCTGCTGCTCAAGGTCCTTGACCTTTAGTTCGAGGGCCCCGTTCACCCCGACATTCTCCTTCAGGTCCGCTTTCAAGGACTCAATCTCGACAACCTGTTGCTGCTTGAGACGCTCCCAGCTCTGGTAGCGGCCTTTGATGTAGAGGGCCTCGGCACTGATCTGCACCAAGAAAAGAGGTCAGCCAAAAAAAAAAAGAAGAGAAAGAGGAAGGAACAACTCGTCGAATAAAGCTGGGGGAAGATGGTGCTGATGACATCGGTCAGCCGCATCCTGGCCATGTCTTGCCGGTCACATGTCTGGATCGAGAAGTCCATCATGTGCTCGGCCAGCTCGGGGCTCCGGAGGAACGAGCTGTCTAGCCCCATCTTGAAGGGGTGATGGCGTCGCCCCTCCTCCCTTCGACTTTCTACTGGAGTGGGCGGCCTTGTCCTGGTAACTGCAGGGCCGCAGGGGGTAGGCTGAGAAGCAGACATCGATGCAGGCGGTGCCTCGGTCGTGGTCAAGGTGACGGCCCGGACCTCCTCATCCCTAACCTCAACAACCGATGGACTCGAAGGGCGATGGGGTGCAGGAGCCACAGTTGCGGCCCTCACCCAAACCATGACTTTGGGCTCCGTAGCAAGGGCCTACTGGGCTGGCCTTTGTGCCACAGAAGCCACCCTCTCCACCGGTGCAGGAGCAGCGCGCCCCGACTCCGAACTCGGGCTAGCTGGAGCAACCAAGCTCAGACCAAGCACCACGGTGGGGGCAACCACAGGAGCGCTCTCGCCCCGGGCTCACCTCGACGAAGGCTCCTCGACCAGCACGGTTGGTGGTCTCTTCCGGGTGATCACCAGCAGATCGTTCTTGGAGAAAATCATCACTGCATGCAAGTAATACAACAGTTAGACTCCATGGGAAACAATGCAAGAAATGCAAATATAACGAAAGAAGGAAGTTCATGTCGAACTCACCCAACCCTTTCATTGGGTCGACTTCGGAGTCGGTGAGGTTCTGCTCAGAAAACAGGACCTCGAGGAAAGGAATCTGGGTGGTCTGGAGTTACTCATAATCATCCCGGTCAGTCGCATTGACCAAGGAATTTTGGTTGGGGGACTTGTCCAGATCACTCCAGACCCAGTCGACCCCCTCAATCTCAACAAAGAAAAACATACTCTTCCATCCCCTGATGGAAGAAGGGAGCTCAAACTTGATGCCCTTTGGGCGGGAGGACAAGGACCACCACCCATCCTCAGTTGAGTGGCGCTTCAGGGCGAAGAAGGCCTTGAACAAGAAAAACCAAGCAACAAACCCGTGGAGGTGGCAGAGCACAATGAAAGAAAAAATGACTCTAACGATGTTTGGAACTAACTGAGTAGGGACCAAACGATAATTGTCCAAGATGGATAGGAATAAAGGGTGGAAAGGAAACCGGAGACCCGTAGAGAAGGTCCCCTCATAAAAAGTAAGATGGCCCGGGCCACTGGAAGTGACCCATTCCCCTGGATGAGGGATCATGGGCCGAACAGAAGAAGGGATGCCATAGGCATCCCGAACAGTTCTTAGTTCCTTGGCGGTGATCGTAGAGGTGACCCTACCAGGACCTGTGGACCTAACGGACTCAGAAGCAGGAACAGAAGAAGGAGGAGGGAGAGAGGAACTAGATCCTGGTTCCCTGATGAGTACTGGACCTGAAGGACGCCTCCTACTGAGCTCGAAACGAGTTGCATCTTCCTCCTCGTTAGAGGAAGAAGAAGAAGACGCCAGCCTCCACTCAGAAGGATCGACCTCGCCCTGATCAGTGGAGGGGTGGAAGCCCAGACCAAAATGGGACTTCCTCAAGGACAAGGGGAATGAAGGACTCGTGGTGGGTGATGGAAGATGAGACTCAACCTGAAGAAGACCCCAGACCCGGAGAAAAACCCCTATTTTAGCAGGGGGAGAAGGAAGAAGAAACTAACTTGGTTCCTTAGGAAACTCAGGGCAATTGGAAGGAAGAAGGAAGCTTGGGCGCAGTGACAGTAGGCATGGAGAATTCAAAAAGAATAGATGTTTCAGGTAAGGCCTTCTTTTCATTTCGAAATGACCCAATGGATTCATACCGATTCAACCCCTCAACTAACGGATCCATGCCACGTGCTGCCCATCAGCAAAAATGACATCCTGGCTAATCTGAATTCTGTGCCAACAATAACTGCTCCTTAGACGTGGCAACATGGCACCCGTGGATTGGTCCACAGGGCTGCTCCCCGAAGCACCAGCAATCATGGCCATCATCATGCCATATCTCTGCCTTTCCATGTCAGCACCGTAATTACTCCATTCGACTCGAGCACCGTGCACTAACAAGCCTCGGGAGTCAGGGGCAAATGATGTGGTGGGATCGTTGACGTGGAAGAACCGGCAGGCGCCACGTCAAGAAAGGATGCCGTATCGGGTGCCGCGTCAACTCTCCATCCCGGACTCCACTACCAAGCTGAGCTGAGCTTTCTAAAGACAGCAAGCTGAGTTCTATCCTCCGTCATGTCAGGCCCGCGAGTTTGGGATGCCTAGGCCGGAGCCGCATCTTGCCCACTAGAGCGAGACCCTCGGAGGTTAGTGCCCTGAGGTCGAGGTCGAGCTCAGTGCTCACCTGCCAATATGGAGCCTCTCTGAGCGTGCGCCCTCTAGACCGGTTCTGTCTCCTGCCCTCCAGAGTGAGACCATCGAAGATTAGTGCCCCGTGATCGATGTCGAGCTCAGCGCTCACTCGCCAATGTGGAGCCTCTCTTAACGCGCGCCCTTTGGACCAGGTCCATCTTCTGCCCTCCAGAGCGAGACCCTCAAAGGTTAGTGCCCTGTGGTCGAGGTCGAGCTCAGCGCTCACCCGCCAATGTGGAACCTCTTCGAGCGTGCACCCTCTGGATCGGGTCCGTCTCCTGCCCACTAGAGCGAGACCCTTGGAGGTTAGTGCCCTATAATCGAGGTCGAGCTCAGTGCTCACCCGTCGATATGGAGCCTCTCCGAGCGTGCGCCCTGTGGACCAGGTCCGTCTCCTACCCTCCAGAGCGAGACCCTCTAGAGTGGGCCGCCCGAGGACTGCATTGGAACGCCTTCCAGGCTGTACTGACCACCTGCAACCACCAGTTACACTGGAACTGAAAGAAGCACACTAAGCGAGGCACCACGTTCCTCACCAACCACCCGGATCAGCCAAGAGATGAAGCCAACAGGGATATTCGAATCCCATGGGCGGCGGCCCACCATTCAAGGCACTACTAGGTTTTCCTGAATGAGGCGACCAAGAGGATTGTCGGAGTGCTGACAACTTTCCTTATCATGAATCAGGAAAGACTCCTCGGGACACCGCCGCAAGCACCTGATGGCCAGGTGGGGATCACGAGAGAAGCGCCCAACGGTAACCTATATGCAATAAACTCGAAGGTAACACAACAACAACTAAAAACAGACAGAAAAAAGACAAGCAAAAAAAAAAAAAAGAACATAGGTGCAATCCTTACCAGTAAGATGGGCATGGAACCACAAACATAGGGACAAGCCCAACCAAGAGGGCAAACCACCACCACTACCACAGTGGAGGGGAAGCGAGGGAAACAAGGAGAAGCGGAGGAACAGGGAACCCCTCTGTCCCCGCTATCATTCTCTCCCTGCAATGTTTCCATCCTCACACAAATTTTTTACTCCTCCTAGTGCGGGGTCCATTAAGAGGGGCCTGACCAGGAGGATCTGTTTTCCTGGATCGTCACTGACTTGACCGTCAGGGTGCCCCCACCGGAAACCCCGGCCCAGGTCACTAACCCCTATTTCACAGGACCAGAAGCAGAGGGCCGCCAGGCAGCGATGGAAGCGCACTCTGGCACCGACAGGAGCTATGGGCCACGACGATCTTGGCAGCAACAAGAATGAATTATATCTTTTGTCTCACAAATTCTTCAATTTCTCTATGTATTGAATGCTTGATTGCTCCTACAATGATTAATTTTTAATTGGAATTTCAAGAGAAATATGAAAAAGTGAAATTATCTCAAACATTTTTAAGTACTTTCTCAATCTATTATCTAAATTCATTTCTTACTCTACCTTTTTGATTAATTTACAAAATGTGGGAGAAAGTTTTGCATGAAAATGATAAAAAAAAGTATTGCACGAAAAAGATAAAACATTGATACTTCAAAGCTTTGATACATATGTGCTACATGTTTGCTCTGATACTTGAAAAGAACATGTATTGATATTTCAAGCTATGATGCATTAAGTTCTGACTTATAATGCTTAAAGCTTTGAATTACATTTTCTTTTACAAACTCTGATACACAAAGCTCTGCAAATTTTTATTAATAGCCAAGCTCTAATACACAAAATTCTTGAACATTGGAATTCTGAAATTTAAAAATTGCATTAAAGGAAAGCCAAAACATGGAGTATTTCATTGAGGTGGAGATTATTTCTCATTGCCCAAATTCTCCTTTCATTGTTTGGTACTATTTGAAGTAGATTAATTCTACTTGTTCATATACTCTTGCAAATATTATTATACAAGTAATTGTAAAGTTTTATATTGATTTTTCATGCCCAGTATTTAGTCATCATCAAAAAGGAGGAGATTGTTGACCCATAAGTGATATTGATGATAACCAAACATTAGAGCATGTATATTTATTACTGACAACTCTTCAAGTATTTGACAAGTTTTTGTAGGATGTATAGCATGTTCAAACTTCAACTCCTACATTTCTACTTTCTTGTTTGAGTTGTGATTTAAGTGTTATTGTAAAGAAGAACCCACTCAAAAATGCTAAGAAAAATCAAGTAAAAAGGGTTACTTCTTTAAGTGTGTGCCTTAGATTTTGTTTTGAGTTGGTTTGTGTGAAATTGTTAAAGAGTTGGTGAGAGTTTTTTTTAAGTTCAAATTGTAAAAATCCTGAAGAAGATACTCGAGCCGACCCTAAAAAAGAAGAGCCGAGTCTGCTTACTGGCATGTAGCAAGAAATCTAGAATGCAGCAATCCGAGCCGACTTGATGGAAAGCGAGCCGACTCTAGTGAATCCGAGTCGACTAGAATCAGTCCGAGCCAACTCCTCCAGAGTCCATTTCCTAAAGGTTTCTGAGAACAGCCAGGCGAGCCGACCCGACCTAGAAAGAGCTGACTCTGCCAAACCTAATTTCGAAAGCTTGAGAAAGCGAGCCGACCCGAACTTCATCGAGCTGACTCCTTTAGAGTAAGGTTTTTTGAACTTGAGAAGAAGAGCTGACCCAAGCTGAAAGGAGCCGACTCCTCGAGTTCAAGTTTTTCAAGATTCAAGTTCGAGCTGACCCGAGCTGTAAAGAGCCGACTCATCCAGAGTGACATTCTGCACCCTGAGATAAAGAGCCGACTATATTGAAGAAATGGTGACTTGACCTATTGACTCGAAGGATCTGAGCCGACTCGAAGGAACCCGATCTGACTCGAATTTCGCTTTCAGGTATTTAACGGCTAGTTCCAGAATTTATTTTTGAATGCTCAAAAGTGCTCCAACGATCAAAAATCATTCCCCAACAGTCTACAACGGCTAGAACTTCCTTGGGATGATGGAAGACTTTAAATTTGAAGGATTTGGACTTCCTTAAAACAAATCAATAAGAGAGTTCTTCAAAGAAAAGAGATTCATTGAATATCTAACCAACCACAAGAAAAAGAGCATTCAAGTCTGCATTCAAGCCTTCAACAACTTTGATCTAAAGCTTGAATCATCTTTAGAAGAAGCCACTGAAGTCATTAAAGATTATTCAAGTGCATTCAAGTGGACTTCCAACGAGCTGCACCGGCAACTATTCGACAACTTGAGTTTGTTATTTATTGTTGCATTTATTTTCAATTCAATCTTTGAATTGTTGGGTTATTGGTGAGCCCAATTGAAAAACCAATTAGGTTCTTGGTGATCCTGTGAAAACCAAGTTGGGTTTCTTTGGTGAGCCTGTTTAAAACCAAAGGGTGTTGGATTTTCTTTGATGATCCCATGAAACCAATGTGCAGAGGTTTTGGATTGTGATCCTGTAAAATAATCCTACTGTATTCGGGTGTGAATATAGTGGAAATCCCAAGTGGTATCTTATGTAATGGATGTAGGAGCTGGGTTGCTTCGAACCACTATAAATTTGGTGTGTTTTTGTTGTGCTTTCTCTATTCTGTTTAGCTTCTGCATTTTATAACTCTATCACAACACCTACCACTTGCAATGAATTTTGAATAGCACATTTCTTGCTTTAAAATTTTTAAATTTCCAATTCTCCCCCACTCTTGGGTCTACCAGGGCAACACTCACTTACCTGGCCAATGTGGTCGATTAGGATTGATTGATAGCTCATTGACTCGTGTTAACCCTTGTCACCCAAGGTTAATCAATGTTGACTGATTTAAGGTGCCCATAGATCATTTGTTATGAGTAAGCCTCCTAAATTACTGATTTGATCAGTGGGAGGTTGATCCATGTCTTCTCATCTCTTCATCTATCATATTATTTAAAAATTCTTTAAATTATTAGGTCCTTAAAAGGACAAAGTTATAGGGATAACCAAGTCCTAGCCTCCCATTAAGTGGTATAGTAATGGGTCCAATAGTTGGTTCATCATCGGCATATACAAAGATCGGGTGTTCATCAGGCTATTAGAATTGTTGTTCCTAATATGATGGCTCAGTGCGACTCTCTTAAAGGTGGTCAGGTGGGCCGGCCAAAGTCGGGCTTGACTATTCGTTAGTTAAAAGTATTGAATTTTGTCATGTTAATGGTTGGACCTAACTTGGACCTTCAATAGGAGGCCCAAAGGCTGATTGAAGTGCTCATTAGACAAAACCCAAATACTAAAGGTTACTTGGAGAAGTAATCGGTTGAAGAACCTACCTTTAGACATGCATGGATGGGACGACCAAAGTCGGGCTCATGTGTTGTCTATTAAACTCTGGTACCCACTAGGGAATTAAAGTAATTTCTCGAATTGGAGGTAGAGGCTACCAATCTGAGCAAAATAGTGCGAGGGGTTTTTAGACTAAAGTCCATGTCTTTAGGTTAATAATTCAAATACACTAATTTGCTTTGGTTTTCCTTTCAGATGTCTTTCAACCTATCACTCCGGTCTCTTCTCGACAATGAGAAGCTTAATGGACCCATCTTCGATAGCTAGTATCGAAGGCTCAGGATTGTCTTGGAGCATGAATGAATCCTGTATGTGATATCGGATCCGGAACTTAAGATCCCTGCAGCCAATGATCGGGGTTCGATCAGAGACACTTATTAGAAGTGACACTCTGACAGGACCACTGTCCGGTGCATAATGTTGGCTGTGATGAACAACGAGTTTGGTCGCAAGTTTGAGGAAGCCCAGCCGGAAGAAATCCTTCAATGGTTGAAGGAGTCTTTCGAAACACCAGACGAAGTTGAGAGGTACAGGGTCTCCTGTGCTATCTACAACATGCAGATGCGTGATGGGTCCTAAGTCACTGATCATGTATTGTACATGATCGAGATGATTTATCACCTGGGCAAGCTTGGCTATCCCTTGCATGAATAGCTTGGGAAAGATGCGATACTGAATTCCCTCCCTTCTTCCTATCTAGATTTTCTCGATCATTATAGAATGAATAAGCATGCAGTTAACTACCACGGTCTATTCGGATTGCTGCAAACTTATGAGAAAGACCACCAATTGAATAAAGGGATGGTGAATCTAGTGGGAGGATCTTCGGGAGGGTGTCGTCCCTTTAAGAAAAGAAAGAAGAAAAATAAAGGAGAAAAGGTGCTATGTTCTTCTGGGCCTAGTCAGGCCAATAATGTTAAGGCTAATCAGAGTCATGTAGAGTGCTTCTTCAGCAAGAAGCAGGGTCACTGTAAGAGGAACTGTCCTCTTTATATTGCATCTCTTGGCCCGAACAGGTCCAAGAAGAGAGAGCTTTAGAATGGTCCTGGACAAGGTATTTATATGATAACACATTGTAGTTTTTCTGTTTGTGATACTACTAATTGGGTATTGGATACTGGAAGTCCAATTCACATTTACAATTCTTTCCAGGGACTTCAAGTTAGTAGAAGATTCGAGGATGGCGAGAGATTCTTGAACGTGGGAAATGGAAGCCGAGTTCCAGTCCTAGCATTGGGAGTCCTCAAACTTGTTTTCGTGTCCTGTACTGTCATTTTGAACGAATGTCATTTTTGTCCATCCTTTATTTTGAATGTCATTTCTGTAGGCCAATTGGCCATGTATGGTTATGAACTATCAATAAAAAATGACGTTTGCAAAATCATTTGGAATGATTCTGTGATTTTGATTGGACAAATGCATGATGGCATTTATGTACTACTATGACCTGTTAGTGTAATGTACATGTCTAGTAACAACCTAGGATAGATGTGATGTAAATTCTCCCAGGGTGTCAGGAATCATGCAGCATGCAGAAGTGAATTTCAAAACAAAAATTCTAAGCATGAAACCCTAATTGGCTAGAAAACCCTAATTCCCAGGAACTCCTCATGCAATACCAATTAATGAAACATAAATGAAGTCAAAAAATATACCTGGATCGCTGAAATCCAATCCTTTTCCATGAGGCTCGCAAGTGCAAGCCCTCCAACAATGATCCACAAAAGAACAAAACTCTTAGGGCAGCCTTTGGACCATTGACCACTGTAGGACACCCTGTATACTGTAGGGCACTAAGAACACTATCCTAAACCACTCTTGGTTTCAGGACAACCCTCCTCTAGGACTCCTTAGGCTTATATGCAAGAATAAAGTGTTGTCCTAAAAGACTAGACCTTGTCTTAACAAGACAAGTCTTATCTTAAAGAAAGGAGGAGGGAGAGAGAAGTAGAAAGAGACATTCAGATGACTCTTGGGAAAAATGGACTCTTATTTCTGATGACCGAATCATGAATGAATTCTCAAATCACCCTACATGCTTAAATAATAATTTAAGGGGCTTGAATAGCATCCCGACATTTCTTATCAGATATGTTATTTCATATATGATAAGACTCTTCAAGATTCAAGAGTCTTATCTGAGTCCTTCTCATTTCCAGGTTAAATCCCCTTATGCCATGTGGCATATACTAGTCAAGAAGAATGGAAGGAGGCATCTTTTTAGATTTAAAAACCATGGGAAAAGCAGAGTCCTGAGAGCAGAAGGAATCTACCTCAGAACCGTGTGCAGATGAAGAGACGCGACTCTTCATCTACGCACGCTAATCCCTTTCTCATTTCACACCGCCTCTTATCCTTTTTTGACCGGTCATTAAAAAACTAAACAACTTGGGGATTAAGTGAAGAGGTGCCTTATAAAAGAAACTCCTAGAGTTTTATCTGCAGAAGGACTCTCAGTCCTTCTGCATGTGCCCCCTTTCTCCCTCTAGCACCAATAGGCGCCAGAAGTCCATGGCGCCTTGGACTCTTCATAAAATTCAGTATAATGCCCAAATAAAACCAGATAAAACCTGGTTTAAGCTACCCAACTTAAAACTCAACCTAATATTATTTTCCCTTAAATAAGTTAACCCAAATACCAAGCAACCGGACCTATTCCAATTGGGTTAGGAATTGGGTTAGCCTACATTTGCTAATATGAGATATGGCTAACTAATTAGGATCCCATGACCCTAATTAAATCATGAATGACTTTCTTGGCCAACTATCTATTGTGTGTGACCCATTGGATTCCACATCTAGCCAGCAGTAGGTTTAGGTTTGAGCCAATTCGATATGATCAAACCCGATTGACCTAATTAGGTCAAATTGGCTCACCTAATTGTCCAATTCAAAAAACACATCGAATTGACTCATGAAACCAAATCAATTGGTTCATGAAAACCTATAAAACAAGATTGACATCTAGCAACATGTCATGCCTACCCGGAAGATGAGAAACCTGGTTGAAATTACCAAAATACACTTCAGTAGTAACTTACCGTGTAATTCAATCTTTCGATCTCTCATTATATAGTGATAGGTATGGATATATGTCAAACCCTAACACTTAGTCATATCGAATCTCAGCTCAATCATGAGGACTCAGCTATTGACTTATTAGAAACCAATTCTAATCTAATCCTACTTTGATCAAAGGCTCCTTGAGTAACTCATCGAAGAGATTATATAGGATAACAATTCCTCTTACAAGGAATGATCGATTCCTTGTTGGTCCACTCACATCCTTCGTACACCTTCCACCATACGCAGAACATCCCATTCATGACTCAATGTCATGAATGAGTATGAACCAAAAGATGGCTTAGTGTGCACAAGGAACCATGGTGACCTCAGGTCTAAAGATCACATGCACAACTCCTACTCTGAGACCTATCTTTTGACAAGCAGTAAGACTTCCATAAGATAGTCCCGGTGCCGATCAGTTTAGTGTACTCATACCCTGATGAGCACCCTTATCCTTGTATAAGTGTTTCTACACAAATGGTTGTGAGATCAACCATTCTCATTAACTGAGCGTACATAGGATAAGTTAGTCTTACCGGATTCATTGTTCCTCGAATCGATTGTCCATTGACTAGGAACATTTTTTTTGATTAGGGTTTATAGGAACTTAGGTCTTACTATTATGATCTTTATCATAACCCTAATTTATTTTCCCTTATCTATGTGGTTCATCATAATCCATAAATAAGACATAGCAGTATATGATGAAAATAATGCCTTCATTAATATAATGTCATACAATAGTTGGAAGATTACAAAAATGCCCTTACAATGATTGGCTCTTAAGGCACTTTTCTTTCAATCTCCCACTTGCACTAAAGCTAATCGCCCTTATACTTTATACCCATACTATCTAAGTGGCGATCTAACTGCTGCTTAGGTAATGCTTTAGTAAATGGGTCTGCTATATTGTTCTTTGTATCAACTAGTTCGATGATAACATCTTGTTTTTTTATTATCTCTCGAACGAGGTGGAACCATCCTAGAATGTGCTTGGACTTATGATGAGACCTCAGTTCCTTTGCTTGTGCAACAGCTCTAATGTTATCACAACACAATGGTACTGGCTGATGTACATCAGAAACCACGCCCAATTCCATGATGAATTTTTCATCCAGAAAGCTTCCTTTGCAGCTTCACTCGTAGCAATGTATTTTGCCTCGGTGACTGAGTCAGCTATTGTTGGCTGTTTTGTACTCTTCCAACTCACTGCACCACCATTTAGGATTAAGTCATATCCTGATATGGATTTGCTATCATCTAGATCTGATTGAAAACTAGAATCTTTATAGCCTTCTAGTTTCAACTCAGATCCACCATATACTAGAAAAATATATTTAGTCCTTCTCAGGTACTTAAGAATATTTTTCACAACTTTCCAATTATCCTCTCCTGGATCTGCCTGAAATCTGTTTACTATGCCCAAGGCATAAGCAACGTCAGGTTTGGTACATGACATAGCATGTATAATTGATCCTGCAATCGAAGCATAATAAATCATAGCCATTCTCTCTCTTTCTTCATATGTCTTAGGAGACATTTTCTTAGAGAGATGTATGCCTTGACTTATAGGCAAGTAACCTTTTCTACATCCATCCATGTTGAATCTCTTCAACAATAAGTCTATGTACCTAGACTATGATAAGCGTAGCATCCTTTTAGATATATCTCTATAGATCCTTATACCAAGTATATAGGATGCTTCTCCCAAATCTTTCATGGAAAACTTTGATAATAGCCATGTTTTAATCGAATGTAATATTAGGATATCATTCCCAATAATTAGTATGTCATCGACATACAAGACCAAAAAAATAAGTGTACTCCCACTTGTCCTCTTATATACACATGGTTCATCCTCATTTTTGACAAAACCAAAAGTCTTGATTGTTTCATCAAAATGGATGTTCCAACTCATTGATGCTTGCTTTAGTCCATAAACAAACTTCTTGAACTTGCATACCTGGTTTGGTCTCCCACTTGAGACAAAACCCTCTGGCTATGTCATATAGACTTCTTCCTCAAGGTTTCCATTAAGAAAAGCAGTCTTGACATCCATCTGCCAGATTTCATAATCATGGTATGCTACTATGGCAAGCATAATGCGAATGGATTTGAGCATCGCTAGTGGAGAAAAGGTTTCATCATAGTCAATGCCATGTTTTTGTCTAAAACCTTTTGCTACCAACCTGGCCTTGTAGGTTTTTACTTGACCATCTACACCTATCTTCTTCTTGAAGACCCATTTACATCCTATTAGGTTAATTCTATCAAGTGGATCTACCAAGGTCCTAACCTGATTGGAATATATGGAATCCATTTCAGATTTCATGGCACTTAGCCATTTGTCGGAGTCTTTTTTCTTGATAGCTTTCGAATAGGTCACAGGATCATCATCCTAAATGATACTGGCTTCATTGTCATCCCCGATGACAAAATCATATCTCAGAGGTGCTCCCCGCACCCTGTCAGACCTTAGAAGAGGAGGTGTGCATGGTGGCTATTCTTGATCTACAAGAACTTCTGATTGAGGAATTTCATTTGAAGGCTCAATAGGTTGTTGGTTCTATTCTTTACATAACTCAAGTGAAGAATCACTACTTCTTTCTTCGATAAATTCTTGCTCCAAGAATGTAGCATGCCTACTAACAAAAATCTTTTGTTCAGTAGAATTATAAAAGAGTTATCCAATACCTTCTTTAGGATAACCAACAAACCTATACTTATTAGTACTAGCACTTAACTTATGTCCAAAGTTATTTTTGAGATAAACATAGCAACCCCAAATCTTTAAGTACTTAAGACTTGGTCTTTTGTGGTGCGGGCACCAGACTCAGAAGAAGACTTCAAAGCTCCATCTGGATCTCTGATTAACCTTGCCCGAAGAATTAGGATTTTTTGGCTTGTAATAAGGGTTGACTTGATCAACTCAATTTTAGCTTGAGTCTATATTACCTGCATTTTTATTTTGTTGAGTCATGTTGACTCAGTAGTGAACTAGGGCTTCAACCTGGGGTGTTACATTTTCTCCCAAGGCCAAGCAAGTGGGCGCTTGGTGCGGGCACCAGACTCAGAAGAAGACTTCAGGACTCCATCTAGATCTCTGATTGACCTTGCCCGAAGAATTAGGATTTTCTGGTTTTGTAATTAGGGTTGACTTGGTCAACTCAATTTTAGTCTTGAATCTGTGTTTCCCTATAATTTAAATTTTGTTGAGTCATGTTGACTCAGTACAAGTCCTAGTAGTGGTCTAGGTCTTCTCCAGGTTGGTGCCATTTTTTTTAAATCAAGTCAAGGTCCAGGGTGCCCAATTTTTCTCCCAGGCCCAAGCATGTGGGCACCACACTCCCAGCCACATGCCAGAGTCCAGGAGGCGCCACATCTCCATCTAGTGTGCCTTGGTCCCCACACCACAAGAAAGCAGGTCCCTTCTTTCATGCACCACTTGGGGGAGAAATCCATCAGGATACCTCAATCCAAGGAGGAGCCAACTTCTTTCCAGATAAACCCAAGCCAGGATGGCAAGAATTTTTCTTGAAGAGAGGATCAAGGAGGTGCCCCACAATGTTCCATAAAAATCCAAGTTATAAAAGGGAAGAGAGCATGTCTTGGGGAGAAAATCAAGGAGGCACCCAAAAGTTTCCTAAAGTGCAAAAGCCATGAAAGGGAGAAGCCTAAACTTGTGGAGCAAGACTAGGAGGTGTCCAAAATAGCCAAACCATGAAGGGAAAATCCTTGATTCATGGAGAGATACTAGGAGACACCCCCATAACCTGCCATTTGGAGCTGATTTTCAAGTTTTCTTGGAGTTTTTGGGCTGCCCACTCATGGAAGGAGTCTTTGGAAGAGAATTTGATGCCTAAAGTATGGGTTAGTCCTATTAGTCCCACATGGGAAGTGTATGAAATTTTATTTCTTTGTTATGTCTATATATTCAACTCTATGTAACTCTTGAATTGAAATGATGAATGAAATCAATTTCTTTGTGAGCAACTTTGTGTTTCTCTCTCCGCACTTGTATTCAGGTGTTGAGCTCCATGAGGGAGTAAATCCGGGTTCCCTAGGAACCTTGAGGAGGTGTGAGATCTCCAACCCCAAAACCCTAGCTTAGTCCATCCATCTCTACTCCACCACCACCAAACCCTAGCCTCTACACCATCTCCAAGGTTCTTCTTCCAAAGGGTGGCCGAACACCAGGACCCCCAGTCCAACCATCTTCAAGTCAGCTACCACTGCTTCAGAGTCCATCCAGCACATCCAGGAGAAGAAGTCCCAAATCCGCAGCCTAGGAGTTCCAGATCAGCTGAAGACCTTCAGATCCCATCCTTTCTTCTACTCCGGTAACTCTCTTCCCTAAGTCTCTTGTTCCTAACCTTGTTCTTCTTCTCTCCAGGATCCAGGGTTCAAGAAGAGGACAACTTTGCCAAGGACAATTATCGGAGGATCCATTGCGAAGATACCTTGACTCCCGGGATCTAATAATCTGCTCGAGAGAGTCTTTGTCCACCAAATGGAGAGATATCACTGCTAGGTAACAAGAACCTTCCCTTCTCACTTTGTCTATTTCGTTGAAACTCAGAGCAAACCCTAGATCTGGGGGTTTCTCAATCCCCAGCGATCCTACTTCTGAGTTACTCTGATAATCCACTCCTTTTAATTGTGCTTTCTATCATTTCTTAGTTTCTTTCAACATTAGTTTATCTTTTCTTTGAGTTAAAGCCGACTTCTGAAAATATATAAAAAAAATATATTAATTTAATTTACTTCCGCATCGCATCATCTCTTCTTTCGTTCCGCATCATTTTGGTATCAGAGCTTCCGTTCTACATCAGCACCACACTCCCAGCCACACTCCCAGCCATACGCTTGAGTCCAGGGGCGCCACATCTCCATCCAGCAGGCTTTGGTCCCCACACCACAGATAGCAGCTCCCTTCTCTCATGGGCCAATTGAGGATAAATCCACCAAGGGTCCACAAATCAAGGTGGCGGTCCAAGACATTCCCAAAAGAACCAAACTATGAAAGGGAAGAAATTCTCTTGGAGAGAACTTCAAGGAGGCGCCCATTACCTGCCAAAAATACTCAAAACAAAGTTAGAAAGAGCCATAACTTGGGGAGAAAGAAAAGGAGGTATCCAAAAAGGGTTGAGCCATGGAAGGAAGGAGATTTCTCTTGAAGAGCAAGGTTAGGAGGCACCCTAGTCATTCCAACTAAAGCCAGATATAAAAGGAAACAAATTTTCTCTTGGAGGGCAAGGTTAAGAGGCGCCCAAACACTTCCAGATAAGGCCAAGCATAGAAGGAAAAAAATAATTTTCTTGGAGGTCAAGACAAGGAGGCGCCACCCACTTTCCTTTTTGAAGCCTCAATCATCTTTGGAATTATTTGGCCGGCCATATGAGTAGGGATTGATCCTACAATCCTAATTTGAAGATCCCCTCCATTAGTCCCACATGGGAAGATGTAAAACCCTACTCTCTTGTAATGTCCTATAAATTAAAATCTCTTTGTAAGTTCTAATGAATAAGATGAATGAAATCAAATTTTTTTATGAGCAAATTTTTTGTTTTCTCTCTTCCGCACTTGCATCCAGGTGTTGAGCTCCGTGAGGGAGTAAATCTGGGTTCCCCAGGAACCTTGAGGACGTGTGAGATCTCCAAACCCAAAACCCTAGGTTAGCCACTTCTACTCCAAAACCCTAGCCGCCCACCCTCCACTTCAATCCACCAAACCCTAGCCTATCCCACCTCCCACGGCCTCTCTCTCCAAGTCCAGGCCGACCACCAGCATTCAGCTATAGTCTGGATACATCAGATCCAATGCTCTTTCCAGAGGAAGTCGAATCAGCCTTCAAGAGAATCCGGATCTCAGCGACATCAGCCTTCAAGTTCTTCGAACTGGTAAATCCTTCCCTGAGTTTCTGAATCCATCACTTGTTTTTCTTCTTCCCAGATCTTGAGTCCAGGAGAAGCTGACCCAGCCATGAGACCAGTATTGGAGGATCCATTGCGAAGATAGCCGAATCCAAGGATCCAACAATCTGCTCGAGAGAGTTCTTCCACCCAAATTCTGTGAGATCACTATCTGGTTGGTAAACCATCTCTCCTCTTTATTTCTGTCTTGTTGAAAGTTCAGAGCGAAACCCTAGGTCTGGGAGTTTCTCAACCCCCAGCGATCCATTACTTCTGAACTACTCTGAAAACTTAGCTTCTTCTAAATTGTGCTTTCAATCCTTACATAGTCTCCATCAACTTAGTTTAACTTTACTTTGAGTCGAAGCCAATTTTTGAAATATAAAAACATAAAAAAAAGAATTAATCTTAATTTTACTTCCACATACGCTTCTTTGTTCTTTGTTCTGCATCATTTTATGGTATCAGAGCATTTGTTCTGCATCATTTTGGTATCAGAGCCCTGTCTAGGGTTTCTGTTTTGATTGCATGTTTGAGTCTCTCTCTTTTTACTTTGTCTGCTCGAAGTAGACTCCCCAGGATGTCCAGTCCTAGGAATGAAGCGAGGTGCAAACCTCCTCTTCCCATTCCACGGGGTGTTCCTAGGGCGTGTAGGGGATCCGTTGGGTTACAACTTCATAGTAGGAATTGTAAACAGGGAAGTACTCTGTTTTTAGCCTGTAATTATCCTGTTATAGGAATTATTTCTCACTGTAGATAACTCCAAATTCAGTGATTTTTGCTTTGCTGAAACCAGTATAAGTGATACTATTTTGCATAATTTTCCTGTGATTTATTGGTTTTTGTGAGATTTCTGAAGATTAAATTATTGCAACTCTATTTTTTGTGTTTTTGTAATTCAATTATTTTTGAGTGATCATCTCTTAATTCATCTTAAGGGCATTTGAGCATCTAAGATAAGGGGAGGAGTTGATAACCTCTCCTTAGCCCAAAACCACCACCCACTCATTCGAACCTAAGCCTTTAATCTTAAAATTAATTAGACCTAATTTGCCCTAGTGGGCTAGGGACATCAACAAGTCGGGTCAAGGCTAGTGTTGAGTCAGTTTGTCTAGTTACTTTGTGTGTGCTTTGTACTCAGTGTCTAGAATGGTGGTTCAGGGATTCCATCCCGAATGGCTTGTGTACTGGTCCGCCTACCTGGCCAATCTCTGATTGGTGTCTAGGATTGGAATTTAGAGACCTAACACTCCCCTTACACCTGCCTGGCTGAGTCCTGAGTTACTACAGGCTAGCTTGCCACTCTGATTGGGCATCTAGTTTGGGCTCTAGGTCTAGTTAGCCAGTAGTCGCTTTAATCTAGTCACATTCTGTGTGCTTGCTTGCATCATCATGTCTACCCGGAATGGTGTACCTTACCAACCTAGTCAAACCCAACCAGATTTAGAGGCCATGGTTAGAAATCTTACCGAAAGTATGACCAAATTGAGTCAGGACATGAATGAGGGTTTTTTCAATTTAGGGATCGAGTCCAAGTACTTGAGAAACGTAGACATCAAAATTGGACCCCTGATCCAAAATTTTATAGGCCCCAACCTCACCCATGCCAGGAGCCTAGGAGGACCTTATACCGTGATCCCGAGCATAACCTTAGGAAGCCTAACCATGATATCTATAGTGTGGATCGTGTCTATGAGAGGTCCTTACAATATTCTAGACCAGTCACTCAACAACCCCAGTCTTCAAGATCAAACCATTTAGATCCACACCCATGCCCAAGTAAGGTCTCTACTAGCTTGAAACCCAGTGTGACCCAGGTTCCTATATCTCAAGAATATTTGTTTTGTGGAGAAAGAGGCCATAAATCTAGTCAGTGCCCATGCATAGGACTGGCTTGTGCACAGCTAAGTGGTAAGAATCCTAAGGATGACATTAATGAGGGAGAACCCAAGCCTACCAATGAGGAAGAACGGTTAGGTATGACAAGCCTAGAATCAGTTGACCAGATTACCACTGACGCGAAACCCATTGAAGATGGCATCGAGGAAGTATATGATGCAGGCTTGAGTCTAGTTGATGAATATGAGGGGGAAGAACTTGAAGAATGTGACATTGATACTATTGGTTCCTTACTTGAGGAGACCTTGGAAAACAACCAACTGGTAGGACCTAGTTCAGAAATTCAAGAGATTTGTGAGAACCAGGTTCCTTTAGTCAAATACCCCCAGGAAGAACTCATAGTGTTAGCCCGAGCTATTAGTTCGTACCCTCTAATGACAGTCATTCCCCAAGTACCAATTGAAGATCTTTGTACTGAACTGTTTAAGTTTGCCCACCCTATGGTAGATCCTCTCCTTAGGATGACTGAATCAAGCCTCTTACAATTGGACCTTGTCCCATGCTCAGCCACTAAGGTCTCTCCCGTAATCTCAGTTGGACATCATTCTCTTGAGCAGATTGATTCACCCAGTCCTGTAGAAGTCCTCCTTATGACCCCAGACCCCTTCCTTCGCATGACTGACCTACCCTTCTATAGAGTATACCTTTCCTCACCCATAGGTCAAATTTCAAGTCTTGAGGTCATCATCCATAGGCCCTTCCATGAATCATTCTCTAATCCATTTCTTGAGAAAGTGGATCATTATTTGCTTAGAGAACAAACCATAACTGTTGCAATCACATGTCCTAGGCTACTCCCCGAACCATCTCTTGATCCATTCCTGGGAGTAGCAAACTTTTCCTTTCGTAAGGACGACCAGTTGACATTCATAGATCACCATTCAAACCTTCAGGTCACCACCTTTAGCCAGTAGGTAATTCGAGACTCCACCTCATATTTCCTCCCTTTCTCTAGGACTTCCAATGCTTCTTACACCATCCAAGTACACTTTGTCAAAGTCTTTAGAGTGAATCACGTGTCAGAATCTATTAGGTTTGCCACCTACTTCTGGAAGACCTTATGGCACCTACTAGGCACCCATGATAAGTTTTCATGCTCTGCATGCCATCCTCCGACCCAAGGTCAAACCTAGAGAGCCGTAGTTTGTTAGGTTTAGACCTAGGGTTCCTTTGAATAAAGTCCATTCTTTAGGAATGCATCGTCAGTCGAGTTTAGGACATTGTCTCAGATTTTGATTGAGTGAGAATACCAGGAATTGGGATTTGTATTTACCCAGGGCTAAATTTGCATATAATGTTTCGATCAATAGGTCTATAGGCTAGAGCACCTTTGAAATTGTTCATGGATACAAGCCTCACACACCACTTGATCTGATTTCACTATTAGTCCACACACACAAGTCTCTTGATGCACTTGCATAGCATGTAAAGGACTTGCATAAAGAAATTCATGCCAAAATAAATTTAAGTAATGAAACATATAAGAAGTTGGCTGATTCTCAAAGGCAAGTCAAATTTTTGTTGAGGGAGACTATGTAATGATTAGGTTAAGGCCTGAACAATTTCCTCCTGGAACCGTTAGAAAGTTACATGCTAGAGGAGCTGGACCATTTAGAGTGGTGAAGAGAATAGGATCCAATGCCTATGTGCTCGAGTTGCCTCCAGAACTAGGCATTAGCTCCACTTTCAACATTATAGACCTAGAAGAGTATAGAGAGCCAGCTGTGATTCCCAGTGAGGCTTTTGAACCTAATCTTGCTCTTGAGAGTGAGCCCAACCCTGTGTGTCCACCAACAAACTGGCCTGTGAGGAAAGAGCATATTGAAAAGATCCTGGATGATCAGGTTATCTCTACTCGTAATCGAGGATACCAAACATACCTGGTCCGCTGGCAAGGAAGGCCAGATTTTGATGACTCTTGGATCTCCCGAGAAGAATTACAAGAATTGGACCCAGACCTCTTGGAGAGATACCAGAGCCAACTTGATCCATACTCGACAGGGTCGAGTTCCTCCCACCCTGGGAGAATTGGTGCGAGCACCAGACTCAGAAGAAGACTTCAGAGCTCCATCTGGATCTCTGATTAACCTTGCCCGAAGAATTAGGGTTTTTTAGCTTGTAATAATGGTTGACTTGATCAACTCAATTTTAGCTTGAGTCTATATTACCTGCATTTTTATTTTGTTGAGTCATGTTGTCTCAGTGGTGGACTAGGGCTTCAACCTGGGGTGTTACATTTTCTCCCAAGGCCAAGCAAGTGGGCTCCACACTCCCAGCCACACTCCCAGTCGTACGCCTGAGTCCAGGGGGCGCCACATCTCCATTCAGCAGGCTTTGGTCCCTACACCACAGATAGCAGCTCCCTTCTCTCATGCACCAATTGAGGAGAAATCCACTAGGGGTCCACAAATCAAGGGGGCGGTCCAAGACATTCCCAAAAGAACTAAACTATGAAAGGGAAGAAATTCTCTTGGAGAGAACTTCAAGGAGGCGCCCATTACCTACCAAAAATATTCAAAACAAAGTTAGAAAGAGCCATAACTTGGGGAGAAAGAAAAGGAGGTATCCAAAAAGGGTTGAGCCATGGAAGGAAGGAGATTTCTCTTGAAGAGCAAGGTTAGGAGGCACCCTAGTCATTCCAACTAAAACCAGATATAAAAGGAAACAAATTTTCTCTTGGAGGGCAAGGTTAAGAGGCGCCCAAACACTTCCAGATAAGGCCAAGCATAGAAGGAAAAAAATAATTTTCTTGGAGGTCAAGACAAGAAGGCACCACCCACTTTCCTTTTTTGAAGCCTCAATCATCTTTGGAATTATTTGGCCAGCCATATGAGTAGGGATTGATCCTACAATCCTAATTTGAAGATCCCCTCCTTTAGTCCCACATGGGAAGATGTAAAACCCTACTCTCTTGTAATGTCCTATAAATTAAAACCCCTTTGTAAGTTCTAATGAATAAGATGAATGAAATCAAATTTTTTGTGAGCAAACTTTGTGTTTTCTCTCTTCCGCACTTACATCCAGGTGTTGAGCTCCGTGAGGGAGTAAATCCGGGTTCCCCAGGAACCTTGAGGAAGTGTGAGATCTCCAAACCCAAAACCCTAGGTTAGCCACTTCTACTCCAAAACCCTAGCCGCCCACCCTCCACTTCAATCCACCAAACCCTAGCCTATCCCACCTCCCACGGCCTCTCTCTCCAAGTCCAGGCCGACCACCAGCATTCAGCTACAGTCCGGATACATCAGATCCAAAGCTCTTTCTAGAGGAAGTCGAATCAGCCTTCAAGAGAATCCGGATCTCAGCGACATCAGCCTTCAAGTTCTTCGAACTGGTAAATCCTTCCCTGAGTCTCTGAATCCATCACTTGTTTTTCTTCTTCCCAGATCTTGAGTCCAGGAGAAGCCGACCCAGCCACAAGACCAGTATTGGAGGATCCATTGTGAAGATAACCGAATCCGAGGATCCAACAATCTGCTCGAGAGAGTTCTTCCACCCAAATTCTGTGAGATCACTATCTGGTTGGTAAACCATCTCTCCTCTTTATTTCTGTCTTGTTGAAAGTTCAGAGCGAAACCTAGGTCTGGGAGTTTCTCAACCCCCAGCGATCCGTTACTTCTGAACTACTCTGATAACTTAGCTTCTTCTAAATTGTGCTTTCAATCCTTACGTAGTCTCCATCAACTTAGTTTAACTTTACTTTGAGTCGAAGCCAATTTCTGAAATATAAAAACAAAAAAAAAAGAATTAATCTTAATTTACTTCCGCATACGCTTCTTTGTTCTTTGTTTTGCATCATTTTATGGTATCAGAGCTTCCATTCTGCATCATTTTGCCATTCCATAACTCATATGGAGTGCTACTTACTAACTTAGATGGAACTCTATTCAAAATATGTGCAACAATATCTAGGGCATGTCCCTGAAAGGAAATGGAATGATCTGTGAAGCTCATCATGGACCTCACCATGTCTAACAAGGTGCGATTCATTTCTGCCACACCATTTAGCTCGGATGTATAAGGAGGGGTCCATTTAGAGATTATGCCTTTGTCTTTAAGATGGTTTAGAAACTCACTAGACAAGTATTCACCTCCTCGATCTGAATGAAGAGCTTTAATACTATGTCCAGTTTGTTTTTCAACCATACTTTGATATTCTTTAAACTTATCAAAAGCTTCAGACTTGTGTTTCATAAGATACACATGACCAAACCTTGATAAATCATCAATAAAAGTGATGAAGTAAGAATATCCACCTCTGGCTTGAGTTGTCATAGGTCCATATACATTAGTATGCACAAGACCTAGTAACTCAGTTACCCTGTTTCCATGTCTAGTGAATGAAGACTTGGTCATTTTTCCTTTGAGGCAGGACTCACAAGTTCCTAAAGGTTGGAAATCATAAGGGTCAAAGTAATTATTTTTGACTAACTTGTTTATCTTTGACTCACTGATATGACCTAACCTGCAATGCCAGAGATATGTGACACTGACATTTCTCTCTTTCTCTTCTTATCATTAATAAAAGTATTCATCATTGAGTTCCAAAGTAAGAAGACCATTAATGAAACAACCATACCGAAATATTTTATTATTTTGAAAAATAGAGCAGCCACTGCTCTTTACATTTATTTCATATCCTTGTTGTAATAATATGGGTATAGAAATAATGTTTCTTACAATATTGTGTATGTAGTAATATTCTTCTAACTTTAACATATTACCCAAAGGTAATAATAAGATACAGGTGCCCACAGCTTCAGCATAAATGGCCTCACCACTTGCCCCATATAGCTTGAAGTCACGTTTCTTTGAATTCCAAATTTGGTGGAGTCCCTGCAATAAATTGCAGATATGAGATGCACATGCGATATCCAATACTCAAGAATTAGAATTTGAAGAACTCAACAATAAATTTGTTTGTATCATGTACAAACCTTTAGATTTTCCACTTGTATCTTGCTTCACACATGCAAGATATAACTTGCAATTTTTCTTCCAATGCCCATGCTTGCCGTAGTTGAAACAGGCTCCATCAGCCTTCTTAGCTTTCTTCTTATTCTGGAAGCTTTTCGTAGGGTTGAATTTTTTTTCAAGCCCTTCTTCTTTGCTTGTTTCTTTCTTCCATCAACTAGAAGAAGATGAGCCTTGTCTTTTTTTGAATGGCTCTCTGCTGTCTTAAGCATATTAAGTAGCTCTGGCAATGAAGTAATTAGTTTATTCATATGGTAATTAAGAACAAACTGAGAGAAGGAATCTGGGAATGTTTGCAGGATCAAGTCCTGATTGAGTTCACCATTCATGACAAACCCTAATTGACCTAATTGGGTGATTAAGTCAATCATTTTCAATACGTGGATTTGTACAGATGAACCCTCACTCATCCATGCATAGAACAACTGCTTCAATATATCGTATCGAGTAGCCCTACTTTGCTCTCCATATAGCTCCTTTAAATTAAGTAATATGGATTGAGGTTCCATACCTTCATGTTGCCTCTGGAGCTCGTTGCTCATGGAGGCCAGCATGATGCACCTGATAGTTATACTGTCATTATTCCACATTCTGTGTAAGGTAATTTCCTCCTCATAAGCATCCTCTCCGGTCATCTCAGGATCCGGAGAATCAAGAATATAGGAAACCTTCTCCTGAGTTAGTACAATCCTCAGGTTCCTTAGCCAATCCACATAATTGGGACCGTTTAACTTATTGTCATCTAAAATGCCTTGTAGTGAAAAATTTGAAGCCATTATGTAAATTTCCTATATTTAATTTAAGAACAATATCAACAGACCACCCATGATGACATTCATAATTAGATAAGGACTTTTATATCTAATTATGTCTCCCACTATTTCTTCGAATACCATAACCCCCAATCTATGGTAAGCGAGAAAGCTTACTGGTTTCTTTAGTGGGGTTGAGATCCTAATTCCTAATGAATGCCTTGTGTGTACACAACAAACACTCATGAGTTCAAAGGTAGGACTTTTCTTTCCAATTGCAATCTATGCAATTCTCAACTATTAAACTTGCCTCTAAGACACTTATGGCCTTGTGTGTACATAACAAACTATAATGTCTTAGTTTAGTCAGACCCTTCATTTCTATATAGCCATGATGAAAAATGTTGTTCTTGTATATATGCAACAAAGCAACAATTCAATCATGCTATAAAGCACCTAGTGCGCCAAGACAAATTTCATGTCAAACCCTAAAGTAGGCCTTGTGTGTACACAACAAACCTACCATAGTGTTGACATAAATTTTGCTTAGCACGAAAGAAGGCAAATTATAGTATTCTTAATCAATTAGCATTCCCAAATTAAGATTTTAGATATGACCAAATTGGCCAAGTAAGTGGAAGGGGTGAGGGGGTCCCCCCATTGCTTTCCTTAGACACCAATTGAATTTTCCAGGTCAGACAATAGAACCAATTAAAAAATCTCAGTCCCTTTACCTTCCCATAACCACTTTGCCTAGACCCCAACTGGCTGATCATAATCCTAATTGGTTTTGCATCATGATTAAGTTTATACCATGACTAAATATAATTTTTAATGAGGGCTTTGATGATCTCAAACACATCCTAAATAATCATTCAAATAATGTTCATAACAACAAGTATAAACATAAAACATATCATTCCAGCATATGCATAACATTGCACGATTACATAGCAATCATATCATAGCATGATATTTCATTACCCCGTTCACCTCACCTTTTCTTGGGATATGGCCACAGCGGCACCCCTACATGCCATAGGAGACCCATTGAATGGAATGAGAGGGCCTTTAAACCCTACTTAGCTCCTATGACTGGATGGCCATGGTGACTAACCCAATCAAAGCAGTTACTAGGTTCAATCAACATGCATAATTTCATACTTGACATAATATCATACATTTCATAAAAACTGAAATTGAATATATTACTCTTATATGAAAAATTTCATACAATTGCATTATCATGTCATTTCATAAAAAAACTGGAAATCATGTATAAGAATTTGGTCGGGTTGACTCGATAGGGTTTGGGTAGGCTCGGTGGTGGAATTTCATAAAACTCCAAAAATAATTCATAATTGGTATGCCACAAGGATGGCTCTGATACCACTGATGGGAATTCTCCCAGGGGTGCCGGGAATCATGCAGCATGCAAAAGTGAATTTCAAAACAAAAATTCTAAGCATGAAACCCTAATGGCTAGAAAACCGTAATTCCCAGGAACCCCTCATGCAATACCAATTAATGAAACATAAATGAAGTCAGAAAACATACCTGGATCGCTGAAATCCGATCCTTTTTCATGAGGCTCACAAGTGCAAGCCCTCCAACAGTGATCCAAACGAGAATGGTACCAAGGAAGAATCCCTACTGGGGTTACTTGCTTCAACAGAATTCTTAGTGTAGCCTTGGAACTTTGACCACAGTAGGACACCCTGTCCTACTATAGGGCACTAAGAACACTATCCTAAACCACTCTTAGTTTTAGGACAACACTCTTTTTGGACTCCTTAGGCTTATATGCAAGAATAAAGCCTTGTCCTAAAAGACAAGACCTTGTATTAACAAGACAAGTCTTGTCTTAAAGAAAGGAGGAGGGAGAGAGAGAGCAGAAAGAGACACTTAGATGACTCTCCAAAAAAATGGACTCCTGTTTCTGATGACCGAATCATGATTGAATTCTCAAATCACCGTACACCCTTAAATAATAGTTTAAGGGGCATGAATAGCATCCCAACATTTCTTATTATATATGTTATTTCACATCTTATAAGACTCTTTAGGATTCAAGAGTCTTATCTGAGTCCTTCTCATTTCCAGGTTAAATCTCTTATTCCATGTGTCATATACCAGTCAAGAAGAATGGAAGGAGGTGTCTTTTTAGATTTAAAAACCATGGAAAAAGTAGGTCCTAAGAGTAGAAGGACTCTACCTCAGAACTGTGCACAGATGAATAGACGCGACTCTTCATCTGTGCGTGCTATTTCCTTTCTCATTTCATGCCGCCTCTTATCCTCTTTTGACTGGTCATTCATAAACCAAACACCATGGAGATTAAGTGAAGAGGCACCTCATAAAAGAAACTTGTAGAGTTTCATCTACAGAAGGACTCTCAGTGCTTCTGCACGTGCCCCCTTTCTCCTGCTTGTGCCAAGAGGCGCCAAGAGTCCATAGCACCTTGGACTCTTCATAAAATTTGTTATAATGCCCAAATAAAATCAAATAAAAATTGTTTTAAGCTTCCCCACATAGGAGTCAACCTAATCTGGGTTTCCCTAAAATAAGTTAGCCCAAATACCAAGCAACCGGACCCAATCCAATTGGGTTAGGAATTGGGTTAGCCTATATATGCTAATATGTAATATAGCTAACCAATTAGGATCCCACGACCCTAATTAAATCAAGAATGACTTCCTTGGACAACTCTCTATTGTGTGTGACTCATTGGGTTCCATATTTAGCCAGCAGTAAGTTTAGGTTTGAGCCGATTCGATCCGATCAAGCAAAATTGACCTAATTAGGTCAAATTGGCTCACCTAATTGTCCAATTTGAATCACACATCGAATTGACTCATGAAACCAAATTAATTGGTTCATGAAAACCAACAAGACAATATTGACATCTAGCAACGTGTCATGCCTACCCGGAAGATGAGAAATTTGATAGAAATTACCAAAATATCCTTCAATAGTAAGCTACCATGTAATTTAATCTTTCGATCTCCCATTATCCTGATTAAGTGATAGGTATGGATATATGTCAAACCCTAACACTTAGTAAAATTGAATCTCAGCTCAATCATGAGAACTCAATTGATGACTGATTAGAAACCAATTCTAATCTTATCCTACTTTGATCAAAGGCTCATTGAGTCACTCATCGAAGAGATTACATGGGATAACAATTTCTCTTACTAGCAATGATCGATTTCTTGTTGTTCCACTCACACCTTTGTATACCTTCCACCATACCCAAAACATCCCGTACATGACTCAATGTCATGAATTAGTATGAACCAAAAATATGGCTTAGTGTGCATAAGGAACCATAGTGACCTCAGGTCTAAAGGTCACATGCACAACTCCTACTCTGAGACCTATCTTTTGACAAGCAGTAAGACATCCATAAAATAGTCCCGTTGTGGATCAGTTCAGTGTACTCATACCATGATGAGCACTCTTATCCTTGTATTAGTATCTTTACACAAATGGTTGTGAGATCAACCATTCTCATTAACTAAGCATACATAGGATATGCTAGTCTTACAGGATTCATCGATCCCCGAATCGATATTGCATTGACTAGGAATAATTTTTTTTGATTAGGATTTATAGGAACATAGGTCTCACTGTTATGATCTTTATCATAATCCTAATTTCATTGCCCTAATCTATGGGGTTCACCATAATCCATTAATAAGACACAGCAGTGAAAGAAACCGTTGCAGTGGTTTGACATGTTCCTACACTAGGCATGCAAACAACAGCGGGAGCAGAATGGATTTTAAAAATAATTTTAAAAATCCGCACAGCGAAAATCTGCTCCGCCCAGAAACTAATCTAGTTCTAGTTGCAATTAGGCATGTAGGATAATATAAAATATTTGCAAAATATTTGAATTAAAAATTCAAATCATGCATGATTAAAAAAAAAAAAATTTTCATACCTTATTCTGGCTGGAATAACTCTGGGATAAACCTGGAATAGGCTGGAATAGCTGGAATAAATCTATTCCAGCCTTCTTCCCCGTTGGGCTGAAAGAAGCTCTATTTTTTGCTTGAAAAATGTCATCGGAATGATGGCTTTCGGACCTCCGTTTATACCCAAAATTTAGCAACGGCAACTTGGACAAGTGCTCTTCAATCTCCAATTGAAAACTACAAGAAAAAGTAAGCCAAAAAATATGAAAATTCACCAAAATCTGCTGCCAGAATTTCTATAGCAGAACTGGGCAACAGGCTTTGGCCTTCGATTTGGAGTGGCTGGAGCGATCCCGGCTCGCGTGGCTTGCTCCTAGGAGAAGAAGATACTCCCTCTAGAGGGGAGACACACCGGGGCTCTCGGATCCCACTCCACACGTGGTGCTAGCCGCTGGAAGTGAATTCGGCCATAGTGAATTGCATCAACTCTATTTTGCTGCAGACTTTGATTTGTGCACTCAAAGGGACAAGGAAAATGTCCTTGAAACTCTCGCTCTCACCCTCCAAAACCCAGCCTATAAGAGGAGAGTCTAAGCTCTCAATCTGGGGATCTCTCAACCTCTCAAAGAAGGAACAGCAAGTGCAGTATCTCAGGTTCTGCACGGCTAAAAACTTTCATGCGTTGAAATAGGGGACTTTGCATGGTATAAATAGGCAGCAGAGGAAGAGGGAGATGGAGAGACTGGGAGAGGAAGAGGCAGCTACTGCCATTTCAATTAACCAGCAAATAAAGCAGCGATGAAAGCCATCCGGTGGAGGGAGAAGAAGGGACGTCGCCCAAGTTTGCACTTCGGTCATTTGGCTTCTTTTGATGCTTGGAGTTCTTTCCAGCATAAAACCTCTCTAACGTGTAAACCATTTACATGGAGAAAAGCAAAAGTCGATTAAATTTAATCGGTTCATTCCCATTTAAACCAAGTGATGGTTCAATCCATTTGAACCGGTTCAAACCCAATTAAATTGGTTCGTGGTATTAAAATTGGTTCACAACCAATTGGAGGCCGAAATGAGCTCCGAATCAGTTCAAAACTGATTCAGAAAAATCCTGACATAGTCCTGGTCAGCCCGGAATAATTTCTGGTTGACACATACAAGGGCAAGACGGGGAAAAGAGTGCTAAAAAAATACTGTGACCATAAAATCGAGAGGATTCCCAATCATAATCGGTATCTGGATCAGAGAGTAATCCTCTATGGCATGTGACCTCATGGTTCGAACCTAAACGGTAGCACTAGAACAATTCCAGTACCAGCACAGGAAACCATATAGCAATGGGTCCCGGTGTCCGGATAGGTCAAAGATGCAGGAGCAAACTATCGAACCTCTGGCATATGGTTACCGTATAATTCATCCCTTTGACCTCTAATGCTCAGGATGACTGAGATTGGGCTGCCAACTCAAACTGAGTCAGTCGACTACGTGTCTCAACCTCGCAAGCTCAGTGACTCTTCACTAGGGCTACCCTAACCGAGGATTTGCTAAATTGAGATATTGCGAGACATTCAATCCAAACTGTTTGGATAGGTCAATTCCATTTTGGTCCATCACTGCTCTATAAGTACTTGCCTGTACCCAGAAACCTTCCATCAGTGGATTAGAAATCCGGGTAGTCCGGTACCAAAGCATGGGGAGTTGCCTGCAAGCTACCATGATGATCTCAAGTCAGAGGGACACATATACCCATATCCAATCGTTAGTTTCCCTTTGGCAGAAAGGGGCTGCACGGAGTTACGTTTAATAAGATATCACATATCCCACTTGCAGATCACATCAGTGTCACCACACTCATTTGGTCAAGAGGAAAACCAAACGATGTGAACTACAACAACCTATACATGATATATTGCCGTCCAGTACAATATATCCTTTGGTTGTGAACAGGGTTTAAGGACCACTCGATACATCCTCTCTATATCGAAGTCAGTGTAGTCCTGAGGACTTCATCACATGGAAAGAGTTCATTTCAGGGAAATACAATATGTGATGAGCTGCCAAAATAATATTTTATTAATTCAAAGAAGAGTACAATATTTAGCTCAACTGCCTACAACCCAGGCGATTAGCTTTGGGACACAATTCCCAACAAGCAGTATATGATAAATATAATGCCTTCATTAATATAATGTCATACAAGAGTTGAAAGATTACAAAAATGCCCTTACAATGATTGGCTCTTAGGGTACTTTTCTTTCAAGATAATGTCAGCAAAGCATACCTATGGCATTGTAGGCTAGGTCATATTAATAAGAACAGGATAAATAGGTTGAAAAGCGAGGGTCTCCTTAATTTTAATGAAGATAGTTCACATCCAATCTTTAAGTCCTATCTTCTTGGAAAAATGACTAAGTCACCTTTTACTATAAATGGTAAATGAGCCAAAGAGATTCTAAGTCTGATATATACTGATATATACGGACCCATGAATGTTAGTTCCAGGGGTGGGTATGGTTATTTCATTACATTTGTAGATGACTTTTCGATGTACGGTTATGTCTTCTTGATGAAACATAAATCTGATTCATTTGAAATGTTCAAATGATATCATAGTGAAGTAGAAAAATAAACTGGAAAGAGTATGAAAACCATTCGATCCGATCGAGGCAGTAAATACCTTTCGGATGAGTTTCTGACATATCTTAAGAAGAATAGGATTCTCTATAAGTGGACACCTCTAGGGACATCTCAATTAAATGTAGTGTCAAAGAGGAGGAATCGAGTCCTGTTAGACATGGTTCAGTCAATGATGGGCTTTGCTTCTCTACGGTATCTATTTGGGGATATGCTATAGAATCATCCTGTTACCTTCTGAATAGGGCTCTAAGTAAGTCCGTTAGTAAAACACCATATGTGATATGGACTGGACGTAAGCTGACACTATCACACGTTCGGGTTTGGGGATGACCGACTTATGTAAAATGTTTGGAAACGGACAAACTTGGACCTAGGTCTGACCGGTGCCTATTTGTTAGGTATCCAAAGGAGTCTAAGGGGTATTGCTTCTACTTATATGAGGAATAAAATTTGTTCATCAATCTTAGGGCTATCTTTTAGGAAAAAGAGTTTCTTGGTGAAGGGACTATAGCTACTAAGATTGAACATAGTGAAGTTCAACAAGTAGAAGAACCAACACACTTAAAGGACAACATAGAACCTGCTGTGATTAGATCACACTCAAAGCCCACTCATGAACCATTAAGGAGATCCAGTACAGTACCGAGCCGACTAGACAAATACTATGATTTCTTGGTCCAGGATGGTGATCCCATTGAACTCGATGAGAACAATGAGAATCCGATCACTTATATGGATTCATTGTAAATGTCCAACTTTGAGTAATGGCTAGGAGCCATGACATCCAAAATGGAGTCCATGGAGATCAACAATGTATGGACATTGGTTGATGCACCTGAAGGGATAAACCCATTGGGTGCAAATGAATTTTCAAAAGGAAAAGGGGCGCAGACGGGTAGGTAGAGACCTACAAAGCCTATCTAGTTGCCAAGGGGTATTGTCAACGTTATGTTATTGAATATAGCAAGACGTTCTCTCCTGTGGAAATGCTCAAATCCATTCAGATTATGCTTGCTTTAGTAGTACACTTTGACTTTGAAATCTAGCAAATGGATATCCAAATAGCTTTCCTGAATGGTGATCTAGAAGAGGAGGTGTATATGATATAACCTGAATGGTTCACATGTGAGTCTCAAGTGGTGCATTCATGGCTAGTCGGGTCAATGTACATATGTTGATCTGGTCTATCATGATTTTCCATGATGTGTCTAGGGCTAGGGTTGAGTCTGGTATGAGTCATAGATGTTTAGGCTCAGTTTTGGTCTTTCTGGGTTTTTGAGTCGGCTCTTATGTTGTAAGAGTCGACTATGTTGGTTGGCACATCTCAGAACAAGTGGCTGTGGTCTGGAAGAGTCAACTCGGATGGATTCAGGTCAGCTCAGATGCATAGTCAGGAAATCTGTTATCTCGACATGTCAGCTCGGATGTATTAGAGTCAGCTCGGATGGATTCGGATCGGCTTGAATGGATTTTGGTTAGCTCGAATGCATAGTCAGGAAACCTGTTGTCCACACGGGTTGGCCCGGATGTATTAGAGTCGGCTCGGATGCAAGGTCTAGTCGACCTAATGTTTCGGGTCTGCTCAGATGATGGGTGAACTATTTTTTTTTAAGGTGGTGCAGCTGGAGAGAGTTTTTGGGATCTCGGGCACGTGTGACCGAGGTATATATATTGTTGTATTCGTAAGAAGATGGATGTGTGTGGTGTAACTTCTTCTTGGAAGTGGAAATCTCTTTCTCACTTAAAAATTCCTTTATTTTTCTTCTCTTTTATCCCTCTCCCGTTCTTGGCATTCTTGATCTTCATAGACCTGAATCCTACCATGATCTTTAATGGAGATTGCTGGTAGATGGTCATCCATAACCTAGTGATGCGCTTCCATGATTGCTTTGTTGATCAGGGCATTCATTCTTAATCGGGAACAAGGCTATTCTTGAGGATTTGGTTTGTCAAATCTGGTTGGATTTGTAGTAGAATTTTCAACATTTGGTATCAGACCAAGATTCGTGGAAGGAAGATCTCAAGATCAGAGGGTTGGAAGTAAGGCTTCTTGTAGGTATGGTTTTCATGTCTCTTTAATTCTTGATTCTAGTAATGGCATCAAGTGGGTTCAAAGTAGATTTTGAGAAGTACGATGGCAAGGGAAACTTCACCCTATGGCAGCAAAGGGTTAAAGATTTGCTGGTTCAATAGAGAATCTATAAGATCTTGGTTAAAGAAAGATCGGAAAAGATTAGTGTTGAAGAATGGGAAGAGTTAGAAGAGATTGCTTTTAGCACCATAAGGATGTGTTTGGCTTATCAAATTTTACTTAAGGTGTGTTCAGAGACTACTGCAAAAGATCTTTGGTGAAGATTGGAGAACACATACATGGGAAAGAACATGGTGAACAAACTATGGCTCAAGAAGCAATTATATAGCTTGAGAATACTTGAAGGAGGAGACCTTATTTGACATATTCAGAAGTTCAATCAGGTTTGTTCTGAGGTGATGAGTCTGGATGTAAAGATAGACGAGGAGGATCGGGCATTGTTACTTCTGTGTTCACTCACTGGATCATATGATGGTCTCATAACAACTTTAGTTTATGGAAAGGAAACCCTAAACTATGAAGAGGTTGTTGGTGTGCTCATATCCAATGAGCAAGGGGAAAAGATCTGCAAAGGTAATCCTAATTCAGAGGTTCTTGCTATGAATGAGAGGCAAGGAAGATCCAAGGAAAGAACTAGGGAAAAGTCCAAGGGCAGATCCCTGTCTCGGAATCACAAGAGCTTGAAATGCTACAAGTGTCGTCATCTTGGGCATATCAGGAAGAATTGTCCTCTTTGGAAGATGAAAAGGGGAGAGCCAACAATAGTGGTGCTAATGCTTTGGAAAGCAATGGAGAATGAGTACTGGTTGAATCAGATGGATCAATGGATTGGGAGAATACCTGGATTTTGGATTTAGAATGCTCATATCACTATACCTCATATCGGGATTGGTTTTACACCTATGACAGGTCAGATGGAGGTAGTGTAAGTCTTGGTGATGATCACCCTTGTATGGTAGCTGGAGTAGGCACTATTAGGATGAGGATGTATGATGGAGTGATAAGGACTCTATCTAATGTCAAATATGTACCAGAATTGAAAAAGAATTTGATTTCTTTGGGCTACTTGAAAGAGCAGGGATATGCTTTTAATTTCCAATCTGGTAGTGGATGTTTGAGAATTACCAAGAGAGCTTTGGTGGTAATGAGAGGAAGAAGACTGAGCAACAATCTATATAGAATGGAAGGCTCAGTGATAAGTGATAGTGCTGAAGTACTTGCAATGGCACAGGAGGAATAATTGAAATATAAACTGTGGCACTATTGAATGGGTCATATGAGTGACCGAGGGCTTACGGAGTTAAGAAGAAAAGGGAACATCCCAACTTTGAAAAAGGATGGAAATGACCTGTGTGAGCCATGTATCTTTGGTAAACAGTATAGAGTGAAATTTGCTGCTTGTACCAAGCCAAGTGAAGGAGTGCTGGATTTGGTGCACTCGGAAGTATGGGGACCAGCACCTATTTTATCCAGAGGTAGAGCATGGTATTTTGTTACCTTCATTGATGACTTCTTTAGAAAACTGTGGGTGTATCTGATGAAGGAAAAATAAGATGTGTTTGCTCGATTTAAAGCTTGGATAGCTAAGATAGGGAAGGAGACAGGAAGACATGTAAGCTGCCTTCGGACTGATAATGGTGGGGAGTACTTTAGTACGAAGTTTAGGAGTTACTATGAGGAAAATGATATCAAATGCCATTACACAATAAGGATGACCCTACAGTAGAATGGTGTCGCGTAAAGGCTGAACCGGACACTATTAGAGAGGGCAAGGAGTATGAGGCTGCAGTCATCACTACCGAAAACTTTTTGGGGTGATGCTATTACTCAGGCATGTTTTCTCATAAATAGGTCCCCTCACTTCAAGTTAGATGGTGGACTTCCAGAAGAAGCTTGGAGTGGGAAGAAGGTGGAGCTTGGACACCTGAAAGATTTTGGTTGCCCGGCTTATGTTCATATGGAGGCAACTGAAAGAAGCAAGATGGATCCTAAGTTAAAGAAAATGATCTTTATAGGGTTTCCACAAGGAGTCAAAGGTTACCTACTATGGGATCCACAGTCTCAAAAGGCTGTGATCAGTGGGGATGTCATTTTTGATGAGGGAAGCATCTTGGTGAAACCAGGGACTGCAACTAGAAATGCAGTCAATAAGATGAACAGCAGTGAAAGCCCATCACAGGTGGAGGATAGGCCTTCAACATCATCTAGAAATGGAGTTTCAGTTGAGATGGAGTTGGACAAGAAAGATTCTCCAGGAGTGATGGAGAGGCAAGAAGAATCAGCTGTTCAAAGGGAAGTGCAGGAGGAGCCACAAACAGTAGAATTGCAGGACAGTGTAAGGGGAGTGGCATTGCATAAGCCTCAACACATAATTTGGAATCCGGTTAGATATGGCATGGATGAAGCAATTTCATATGCTTTAATATCTATAAATGGAGATCTAGAATGTTTTGTAGAGGCCATGGAAAGTCCTGATAAATAGTCATGGATGCAAGGCATGATGGAGGAGATGAAATCTCTTAGGAGGAATCAGACATGGCAGCTAGTGGATTTACCCAGAGATGCTCATGATATTGGCTCCAAATGGGTGTTCACTAAGAAATCATTACCTTTAGAGCAAGGTGGAGTAAGATACAAGGAAAGATTGGTAGCAAAGGGATACTCTCAGAGGGAAGGAGTTGACTATACAGAAGTGTTTTCTCCTGTTGTATGCCATACTTCAATTCGGGTGTTGTTGTCTTTGGTAACAAAATATAATTTGGAATTTGAGCAGATGGATGTGAAGACAGCCTTTCTACATAGAAGACTAGAAGAAAAAATCTATATGAAGCAACCTGATGGCTTCATTGAGATTGGACAGGAGAACAAGGTTTGTCTACTTCAGAGGTCATTGTATGGATTAAAACAATCACCTCGTCAGTGGTATCACAGATTTGATACATTTATCTTGAGCCTTGGATTTCTTAGATGTGAACATGATCATTGTGTCTATGTGAAGGATGTGGATACTATGGATGCTCTGTATTTACTTCTGTATGTGGATGATATATTGATAGCCAGTAAAAGTATGACAATTGTGAAAGGGCTGAAGAGAGCATTATCTCAGGAATTTGAGATGAAGGTCTTGGGATCAGCTCAGAAAATCCTTGGAATGGAGATTTGCAGAGATAGGTGCAAAGGAATACTCCATTTGTCACAAGGTGGGTACATTAAAAAGGTACTCGAGAGGTTTGGGATGGATAATGCCAAACCTGTGGAAACATCATTACCAGGGCATATTTCTCTCTTGAAAAAATAGTGCCCCCAGTCAAAGAAGGAGAAAGAGTACATGGAAAGAGTTCCATATGCCAATGCAGTGGGCAGTTTGATGTATGCTATGGTCTGTTGCAGGCCGGACATGGCATGTGCTATAAGCTAGGTGAGCAGGTACATGGCTAATCCTGGGAAAGAACACTAGAAGGCATTGAAGTGGGTTTCGAGATATCTGCAAGGGACTCAAAGACATGGACTGGTATTCATCCTTCTATCTTATTGCACACTTATCTAATGCAATTTTAATTTTTAGGTCACCCAATATGAATTTGATTCATAGTCATGTTTTGTCTAATTTGAGGTGTGAAGGAATTGGTGTGTATCTCAAGGGTGTGAGTGACACATCTAAAATAAAAATGAGAGGAAAGATGGTTGGGCACTATTTTTCTTAAGAGAGATCTCCCTTGCCACAAGCTAATGTTCCTATTTTTCTCTCCTTGATGTTTTCTAGGAAAACTTTTCAAAAACATGAGAGAGAGGGTATTGAGAGAGAGAAGAAAGGGAGAGAAGGTGTTTTGCTCTCCCTTGGTATCCAAAAAGAAGTCCGAATACTCTATGCAAAAGATTTACACAATGGTTGCAAAGGATGCAGCCTTCCTCTTCAAGATTGTCTTAGAACAAAATTCAGATTCAAGTAGGAGGAGACACCTCAAAGGAGCTATAACTCCAATGGCATCATTGAGTTCATCAACAATGAACCCTATTTCGATACCAGCAAAGGCCAGTCACATGCATGGCTTTTACAAGAAACCTAATGATCTGTTGGATCCAATGTGATCAAAGTTGAAGAAAGAGCAATTGAGGTAAGTGTTCCATCCTTCTTTATTTTTATTTTATTTCAAATCTTATTAAATATGATTTAATTTTGATGATTAACATGTTAGAAAAATCCTGCTTTACGTGCTTTAAATTATTATGTATGCCTTTTATAAAAAAATTTCATAACTATAGTTTTTACTACTTTACAGTTTTTGAAACCCTAGATATATGCATGGTAGCACCCCTGTTTCCTTTAGTCACTACTACTATTTTTCATAAAATAAAATCATTTAGAAGTTCAAAAATTATTAGTGATAGCAAACTACTATCATTAATAATTGAAATGCTATCACTAATATTATTTTTCATACAATCAAATTCTTTAGAATTTCAAAAATTATTACAATTAACCTTTACCATGAAAAATAGTAAATTTTTGTCACTAATTTTTTTTCAAAAAATAAAATTTCTTAATTTTTTAAAAATTAGTAGTGACGGTAGTTGCCATCGTTAAAAGTATTAGCAATGCCACAGCTTACTGTCATTTTGGTATCATCGTATACCATTATTAAAGATGGCTTCATAGCCATCGCTAATGGTCATCAGTAATAATCTATTTTCTTGTAGTAATTCGTTATAATCATGAATGCACTTGAGAACAAAGAGAATATATAAAGAGCTATCACTAGAAACTCAAGAAAAATTAAAACTGCTTCCAACCAAATCTCTTTAATCATTTAGTGAGCAATTGAGTGAGCATTGAAGATCTATCATTGAAGTTTTCAAGCATCTACAAGTCAAGCTTCACCGATAACATTTTGATCTTTCGGGAGTTTGTTCTTGTTGCTATTTTCTATTTATATTTTTATGTTACCAATTCCAGTGAAATCTAAAACTTGATTTTTATGGTTTAAGATTTTGATTGGCTAACCTTTGAAAGCTAATTAGCTTTGTTTGTTATCCCCTGTAAAACAAACTTGTATTGGATTTTCGATTGTGAGCCCGGAAAAATAATCTATGTTCTTGAAAGTATATAGTAAAAATTCTAAATGAATCTTGGAGAATAGATATAAGTGCTAGAATTGCATTGAACTACTATAAGTTTCTTGTGTTTGTGTATGTGATTATGCTCTCTTTCCTCGCATCTATTTTAGTTCACACAACACTTGGCTCACATACTATACATTTCTCAATTGGACATATCTGCTTAAATTTTTTGAAAACCCAATTCATACCCCATTTTGTATTGTCAATCTGGGCAACAACAGGAAACACATACTCTTTTTTAAGTTCTTAGTAATAGCTATTTTGGAGTTTTTTAGGTATTTATTACTATTTTCTTTCTTTCTCCTTTTCTATTCCTTTTTCCTTTTTTAAAAATTAATCACTTATTTCTCTTTCCAGTTTCTCTCCAATGATAGTCACCTCAGGAACTCCTTATCACATATGCTGAGATGAAAATGACTCGATGAGGAAGCTATCGGTAGCTAAAAAAGCAACAAAGAAGGAAACCGATCAATTAGAAGTTGTTGATGCCCAAGCAAAAATGACAAAGGTATGTGTCAATACTACCAAGGCCTAGAAAACAAAGTTAGAGGTGACTACCTCCATTGAAACAAATCATCTAAAGACCTACCTCTCTGATATCAACAAAGAGGTCAAAGTAAAACGTGCTTCCATTTGATGACTCTAAGATGAGAAGGAGAAGTTGGAGAAGGAGCTTGAAAAAGCTAAGAAGAAGGTGATGAAGGAGTACAAATCATCTGAGGACTTTTTAGATGATATAGCGAAGGGGTCGATCAATAATTTTCATGAGGGATTCAGGGATGCCAAAACAAGGGGAGGAAACTCTACCCAATCATTGACACTGCTCTCCTAATCCCATGTATCGCTGACCCAATAATAAAGGAAGTGATAGAGGTGCAAGAAGATGGAGTGCACCTATTAAAGCCTCTCCATTGACTATTTCAGATATCACTCCCACTATTGAGGTGCCATCTAATATTAAAGCACCTACGGAGATCAACTTGAAGCTCCACTAGCAATAGAAGGATGAATGCTTGTCCTTTTATAATTTGGTTTTATTTTTTTTTTCAACTTTTGTGTTTCCTACTAGGAGCTTGAAAACATTCTACTTTGTAAATATATTCAAAGCAATGAAATATCTATTTCTAAATCAATATTTCTTTTCTTAATTTATCTAATACCTTGAATGCATACAACCATATAAGATTACTTGCACAGTCTACAGTAATATTGAAAGGGATATGCCCTACAAGCCAATCTATGTTGTATCTCCCAAACCGTTGTAATTGACAATATTCTAAATAAATGCATTATTTTTATCATACGCTGTGTTTTATATGATGAACCCCATAGATTAGGGCTATGATTTTAGGGTTATGATGAGATCATACCAGTGAGTCCTAAAATTTTAAAACCTTAATATAAAGTATTCCTAGTCAAAGGAACCCTGAGTAGGGGATCAGGGTTTTTCGATAAGACTAGCACATCCCATGTATACTGGAAAGGGTGACTGCTCTCACAGTCACTTGTGTATGACACTAATACTGGGATGTGGGTGCTCATTGGAGAATGAGTTCACTGATATGATCCAACTTGAGAACATCTAATGGAGTCTTAGCTACATGTCAATAGAAGGTTCTCATAGTTGGAGTGGTACAAGTAATCCTTTAACCTGAGACTGCCATAAGTACGTTATGTACATGAACCCATGCTTTGGTTCAATCCTAATCATGACACTGAGTCATGCACAGGATTGATACTGGGAGTGGTGAATTGAATATGAAGGTAATGAGTAGGTCAACAAGGAATCGATCACTCTTGGTAAGAAGAGATTGCATCCAGCTAGTTAACAATCGGATGATGATTCAGGAAATCTTTGATCAAAGTAAAGATATTAGAGATGGTTTCTAATATCAAGATAATTGAATCATCAATATAAGATTGGGCTAGAAATAAATATAATATTGGATTTGACATATATCCATATCCATAATTATATTTTGGGTGCAGGCTGATCGAAAGATTTAATTGTACGGTAACTCTATACTGAAGGGTAATTTTGGTATTTCACTAGAATTTCCATATATTCCGGTAGACATGACATGTTGCTAGACGTCAATCTTGTCTTGTGGGTTGATCAAATTCAAAGATCACTTATTAGGAAGAGTCCTAATTGATCAAATCGGGTAAGCCCGATTTGACCTAAATCGATTAGAAAGAGTTCTAATCAACTTAGGTCAACTTGTATTCGAACCCACTACTGGCTAGATGTGGAACCCAATGGGTCACACAATTAAGAGGATTGATCAAGAGTTTCATTTGTGATTAAATCATCTTTGTAGGATAACACTCTAGCAGGTGTTGCAAACCCTAGCATCTATTCGAATTGGATTCGAATTAGGGTTCCGGATTGGTTCAAATTGGGTTCTAATTGGACCTAATTAGACCTTAATTATAAAAATAGGGATTATGGCTAACCCTATTGGCTAGCCATGTAACTAGGCTAGCCTCCCCACCCGCCCCTTTTCATTTTTCATGCCAAAAGCCAAGAGTCCATGCGCTTATAGACTCTTGGCGCGCCATTTGGAAGAGTCCATGGCGCATGGACTCTTGGCACGCCCCGCTTAATTCTCCGATGAATTAAGATGGGGTGGCCATCTTTTCTTAAAATTAGTGCCTCACAAACCCCCCTTGGATAGGAATCCAACGGCTGATGGGTTTTTAAGGAAGAAGAAAAGCGCTGTTTCCTCCCGGACGCGCGAAATAACATCTCTTCGGAGATGAAAAGTCGCGACTCCCTTCCTTTTAAAACATCACGGTTTTTCCTTTAAGAAAAACCATGGGATTTAATCTAGAAGGCCGTGAGATGGGAGGATGGGGCATGAGAAATTTAGAAGGGCATGAGAAGGAGTTTACGGAGAGTTTTGAAGGCGCCTCTCTGAAAACTATTTAAGGGACAGGAAAGATCAGAACTCGGGTTATATGTTTTTCTTTTATTCCTTCTTCCTCTCCTAAAGACTCTTTTATTCTTTTCTTGCTCTTGCACTATTTCCTTTACAGAGTACACCTCTGTCAAAACTCTGCTACTGAACAAGAATAAGAGTAAAATTCTCCGACGGTAAAGGAAAGAAATGAGTTCTGATTTGTTCCTTTCTTTCTTACATTAAGACATCATTGTCTTAATTTCTCCTCCAACTTAAGACAAGCCTTTGTCCTCTTAAGACAAGGTATTTTCTTCAAGACAAGGGTGTCTAAAGGGCCAAGGTCTTAGTGGAAGGAGGAGAAGAGGTCAAGGAAAGGGAGGCAAGCTCTCGTGTGGAGGAATTCAAGCCATAGTCCAAGTAATTGAGTTCTAGGAAGAAGAACTCAATAGAAGGAACCATTGAAAAGAAGATAGAGTTTTCTTGATCATTGCTCTGTGTGGATCACCATCGGAGGGCGGACACTTGGACGCCTGGTGAAATCAATTAGCCTCTTCAACATCAAATTTTGTTGGAATTAGCGATTACAGGTTGGTACCCTAATCCTAATTTACATAGATATGTTTGTCATATGATCTAGTCTTATTTAAGGAGTTCCTGTTTTAGGATTTTGGTGTGAATTTAGTTTCATTTTTGAAATTACACTTCTGCTGCGTTGCACCAGAACCCCAACAGTGGTATCAGAGCCACCTTAATTAGGACTATGATCTTTGATATTTTGTGTGTTACATATTAGGGTTTTTTTTTTAAGTCCTAATATGCTATAACACTTAGCATATTTTTGTTGCATATATGTTTAGGTGTATGCCACTAGTTAGGGTTTTTTACTCAAACCCTAATTATTATAGAGATATGATTAGTTTTGAAGTCATCATACTGAAATAAGGTTGCCCTGGCATAATGGTGGATCCATTATGTGGTAAATGGTTGTCCTAGTATGATGACACACTTAGCACATATTTATTTATCAGAGTGATATGATTGTGATATGTTCTATAAGAATGTGCTGGCAATTTTATAAAGCCCTCTTCTTAAAATTATATTAAGTCATAGTATATTTAACTAATAAGCATCACTAGTCATGATGAACAATTGATCATTCGATGTCTAGAGAGGTGGTTCTAGGAAGGTAAAGAGAATTGTGGTTGTTAATTAGTTCCGTTGACTGACCTGGCCAATTTTTATTGGTGTCTAGGAAAGCAACGGGGGGACTCCCACATCTCTTCCACTTGCCTGGCCGATTTGATTATATTTAAATCTTGACTAAAATGCTTAGTGTTGAAAATACTATATATTGGCCTTCCTTCATGCTGGATCATTATTATGTTATGAACCACATTAGGTTTGTTGTGTTATCTGCAAGACCTAATATGGTGATTGACATAATATTAGTCTAGTACAAAGATATGCTTACAGTATATTCAGTATAATGCCTTGTTGTGTTATCTGCAAGGGCATTATATTTGAGTACTGACTGTATAGAAATGAAAGGGTCTTAACTTAACTAGAACATTATGGTTTGTTGTGTTTTTCTGCAAGACTAATAATGTTCTAGAGGCCAAGTTATTTTTGAAAATTATATGAGATATAATTGGAAGAGTTTCCTACCTTTGAGCTTATAAAAGATTTGTTATGTTTTCTACAAGATCTTTTATAAGTTATTAGGATCTCAATCTCACTAAGAAAAACCGATTAGGGTTTTTCTCGATTATCATAGTGAGGGCTATGATTTTTGATAAAATAGTGGGAGACATAATTAAATTGAAGACCTAATTTAATTATATAAGTCATTTCATGGTTGTTTGCTTATGTATTGTTCTTTATTAAATGTAGATAAATGGCATCTTCATTATCACTAAGATGTATCTTAAATACCAACAAACTGACTGGTCCAAACTATGTGGACTGGTTGAGAAACTTAAAGATTGTACTAAGTTCAGAAAAACTTTCTTATATTCTTGATACCCCTAGTCTTAATCCACTAGGGGATGATGCCACACAAGAAGATATGGCCACATACAAAATGTGGCAGAATGACTCCCTCACTGTCAAGTGTATCATACTGGCCTCTATGACCAATGAGTAACAGAGACAGCATGAAAGCATGGATACTCAATCCATAATGCTCAATTTAAAATAGCTTTATGGAGAACAAAGCAGAACTGCTAGATATGAAATATCTAAGCAGTTATTCCGTGCTAGGATGACAGAGGGAACATCCGTTCAGGATCATGTTCTGAAGGTAATTGACTTAATCACCAGATTGGGTCATTTAGGGTTTATTATGGATGGGGAGCTGAATCAGGATTTAATCTTGCAATCACTCCCGGAGTCATTTTCTCAGTTTGTCTTGAATTATCACATGAACAAATTGAATACTTCCTTGCCTGAGCTATTAAATATGTTAAAAATAGCCACGTTAAGAAAGAAAAGGCTCCACTTCTTCTTGTTGATAAGACCAATAAGAAGAAATCATGCAAAAAGGGTTTTAATAGGAGGCTAAACCCTAAGGGTGGCATCAATAAGAATAAGAAAGGAAAGAAGGCCTCAAAACAGTCAACCTGTTTCTTTTGCGGCAAAGCGAGACATTGGAAAAGGAATTGTAAGGCTTACCTTGCAACTGTGAAGCCTGGTGCGTCAGATGCACCAAAATGTATGTATGAGATACATACTATATTGACATTAAATTCGTCTATATCAAATACTTGGGTATTGGATACCGCTTGTGGTTACCATATATGCAAATCTTTGCAGGACCTCCACAAGCTTAAAGTATTGAAGGAAGGCGACTTCAATCTCTACGGTGCTGGTGGTGATATCATCCAAGCAGAAGCTATAGGGACCTATATTCTGATGTTGCCTTCAGGGAAGATCTTGGAGTTAGAAAATTGTTACTATATGCCAAAGATTATTAGCAACATTATATCTATTCCTTTGTTATTAAAACAAGGATATGTAATGGATGTAACGAGCACTGGTTGCTCGATAATGTTATCTAATAAAATTATTTGTTCTGGAATATTTAGCAATGGGCTCTTAACTCTTTCTTCCAATGATAGTGTTTTTCATGTCAATAATAAAAGAAAAAGAAAAGACTTTAATGATACTTTACTTTGGCATCATCGACTTGGTCATGTTAATGAGTCTAGGATAAGCAAGTTATATAAGGAAAAATTCCTTGATCCTTATGAGTATGAATCATTAGGAACTTGCGAATCATGTCTCATGGGTAAGATGACCAAGACTCCATTTACCGGACATGGAGAAAGGTCAACTGAGTTATTAGGACTTATACATACTGATGTATGTGGTCCAATGACAACTCAGGCCAGAGGTGGATACTCATATTTTATCACTTTTACAAATGATTTATCTAGGTTCGGATGTGTGTATCTTATGAAACATAAATCTAAAGCCTTTGATAAATTTAAGGAGTATCAAAGTATGGTCGAAAAACAAATCGGGAAAAGTATTAAAGTTCTTCGTTCTGATCGAGGAGGAGAATACTTATCCACGGAGTTTTTAGACTATCTTAAAGTTAATGGAATTCTTTCTGAATGGACTCCTCCTTATACACCACAGCTAAATGGTATAGCTGAAAGGAGGAATCGTACCTTATTAGATATGGTACGATCCATGATGTGCTTCACAAATTTATCCATTTTCTTCTGGGGTCATGCCCTAGAAACTGCTATTTACATTCTGAACAAGGTACCTTCTAAATCCGTTGTTAGTACTCCATATGAAATTTGGAGTGGAAAGAAACCATATCTTAAATATTTTAAGGTATGGGGATGTCCAGCTTATGTTAAAAGAAATTTTGGATATAAGTTGGAACCTAGAGCGGATAAATGTCTATTTATAGGATATCCTAGAGAAGGTAGAGGATATCTGTTCTACTATCCTACTGAACAAAAGATTTTTTTCAGCAGGCATGCCACTTTTCTAGAAAAGGAGTTCATTTTAGAAAAGGGCAATGGTAGAACTGTTGAACTTGGAGAAGTATAAGAAACACAGATAGACAATTCTCAACCATTAGAACATATAGTTAGGACAGAACAAGAACACAAAACTCCTTCCCATAGGTCTGATAGAGTGCCACGGGCACCTAAGAGGTATGGGTTTATTATTGAAAATAATGAAGCCCAAGTCATTCAAAATAATGAACCTCTGACCTATACGGAAGCTATCTTGAGTACTAATTCAGATAGATGGAAAGAAGCCATGGAATCTGAAATAGACTCTATGTATGTAAACCAAGTATGGTCTTTGGTTGATGCACCAGAGGGTGTTAATCCTATTGGGTGCAAATGGGTCTATAAGAAAAAGATTGGGGCTGATGGCCAAGTTGAAACCTATAAAGCCATATTAGTGGCTAAAGGTTTTAGACAAAAACAGGGAATTGATTATGATAAAACATTCTCACCTGTTGCCATGCTCAAATCAATTCGGATTTTACTTGCTATAGCAGCATACCACGATTATGAGATCTGGCAGATGGATGTGAAGACTGCATTCCTCAATGGTTTCCTTGAGGAAGAAGTCTACATGTCACAGCCAGAAGGTTTTATTTCAAAGAATAAACCTAATCAAGTATGCAAGCTAAAGAAATCCATTTATGGATTAAAGCAAGCTTCCAGGAGTTGGAACATCCGCTTTGATGAAACTATTAAAAGGTTTGGTTTTATCAAAAATGTGGATGAACCCTGTGTTTATAAAAAGACTAGTGGGAGTGCCATAGTCTTCTTGGTTCTGTATGTAGATGACATACTCCTCATTGGGAATGATATCCCAATGTTGCAATCAGTCAAGGTTTGGCTATCAAACCAGTTTTCCATGAAAGATTTGGGAGAAGCATCCTATATACTAGGTATTAAGATCTATAGAGATAGATCTAAGAGGATGCTAGGTTTATCCCAATCTAGGTACATTGACTTAGTGCTGAAAAGATTCAGCATGGATGGAAGTAAAAGAGGTTATCTTCCTATGAGACAAGGCATACATCTTTCTAAAAGGATGTCTCCTAAGATACCTGAAGAAAGAAATAGAATGAATTCTATACCCTATGCTTCGGCAATAGGGTCCATAATGTATGCCATGTTATGTACCAGGCCTGATGTGGCATATGCATTAGGCATTGTCAGTAGGTTTCAGGATGATACAGGAGAGGATCATTGGAAAGCAGTTAAAAATATTCTTAAGTACCTAAGAAGGACTAAGGATATTTTTCTGGTTTATGGTGGTTCTGATCTTAAACTAGAAGCTTATTCTGATTCTAGTTTTCAATCAGACCCTGATGATAGCAAATCCATTTCGGGATATGTTTTTACCCTAAATGGTGGAGCAGTGAGTTGGAAGAGTACCAAGCAGCAGACTGTAGCTGACTCAACCACAGAGGCAGAATACATAGCTGTTAGTGAAGCTGCCAAGGAAGCAGTCTGGATGAAGAAGTTCATCACAGAGTTGGGTGTTGTTCCTGAAATTGAAAACCTAGTGCCACTTTACTATGACAACACTGGGGCTGTTGCTCAAGCTAAGGAACCAAGAGCTCATCATAAGTCCAAGCACATTCTGAGATACTTCTATCTCGTTTGAGAAATAGAAGAAAGACAAGATGTCTACATAAATAGAGTTGATACAAAGAACAATGTAGCAGACCCGTTCACTAAGGCTCTACCACAGCGAGATTTTGATCGCCACCTCGAGTGTATGGGATTAAGATTTAAAGGCGATTGGCTTTAGTGCAAGTGGGAGATTGAAAGGGATATGCCCTACAAGCCAATCTATGTTGTATCTCCCAAACCATTGTAATTGACAATATTCTAAATAAATGCATTATTTTTTATCATATGCTGTGTTTTATATGATGAACCCCATAGATTAGAGCTATGATTTTAGGGTTATGATGAGATCATACCAGTGAGACCTAAAATCTAAAAACCTTAATCTAATGTATTCCTAGTCAAAGGAACCCTGAGTAGGGGATCAGGGTTTTCCGATAAGACTAGCACATCCCATGTATACTGGAAAGGGTGACTGCTCTCACAGTCACTTATGTATGACACTAATACTGGGATGTGGGTGCTCATTGGAGAATGAGTTCACTGATATGATCCAACTTGAGAACATCTAATGGAGTCTTAGCTACATGTCAATAGAAGTTTCTCATAGTGGGAGTGGTACAAGTAATCCTTTGACCTGAGACTGCCATAAGTACCTTATGTACATGAACCCATGCTTTGGTTCAACCCTAATCATGACACTGAGTCATGCACAGGATTGATACTGGGAGTGGTGAATTGGATATGAAGGTAATGAGTAGGTCAACAAGGAATCGATCACTCTTGGTAAGAGAAGATTGCATCCAGCTAGTTAACAATCGGATGATGATTCAGGGAATCTTTGATCAAAGTAAAGATATTAGAGATGGTTTCTAATATCAAGATAATTGAATCATCAATATAAGATTGGGCTAGAAATAAATATAATATTGGATTTGACATATATCCATATCCATAATTATATTTTGGGTGCAGGCTGATCGAAAGATTTAATTATATGGTAACTCTATACTGAAGGGTAATTTTGGTATTTCACCAGAATTTCCATATATTCCGGGTAGACATGACATGTTGCTAGACGTCAATCTTATCTTGTGGGTTGATCAAATTCAAAGATCACTTATTAGGAAGAGTCCTAATTGATCAAATCGGGTAAGCTCGATTTGACCTAAATCGATTAGAAAGAGTTCTAATCAAATTAGGTCAACTTGTATTCGAACCCACTACTGGCTAGATGTGGAACCCAATGGGTCACACACTTAAGAGGATTGATCAAGAGCTTCATTTGTGATTAAATCATCTTTGCAGGATAACACTCTAGCAGCTGTTGCAAATCGTAGCTTCTATTTGAATCAGATTCGAATTAGGGTTCCGGATTGGTTCAAATTGGGTTCTAATTGGACCTAATTAGACCTTAATTATAAAAATAGGGATTATGGCTAACCCTATTGGCTAGCCATGTAACTAAGCTAGCCACCCCACCCGCCCCTTTTCATTTTTCATGCCAAAAGCCAAGAGTCCATGCGCTTATGGACTCTTGGCGCGCCATTTGGAATAGTCCATGGTGCATGGACTCTTGGCGTGCCTCGCTTAATTCTCCGATGAATTAAGATGGGGCGGCCTTCTTTTCTTAAAATTAGTGCCTCACATACCCCCCCTGGATAGGATCCAACGGCTGATGGGTTTTTAAGAAAGAAGAAAAGCGCTGTTTCCTCCCGGGCGCGCAAAATAACATCTCTTCAGAGATGAAAAGTCGTGACTCCCTTCCTTTTAAAACACCGCGGTTTTTTCTTTAAGAAAAGCCATGGGATTTAATCTGGAAGGGCGTGAGATGGGAGGATGGGGCGTGAGAAATTGAGAAGGGCGTGAGAAGGAGTTTACGGAGAGTTTTGAAGGCGCCTCTCTGAAAACTATTTAAGGGACAGGAAAGATCAGAACTCGGGTTATGTGTTTTTCTTTTATTCCTTCTTCCTCTCCTAAAGACTCTTTTATTCTTTTCTTGCTCTTGCACTGTTTCCTTTACAGAGTACACCTCTTTCGAAACTCTGCTACTGAACAAGAATAAGAGTAAAAGTCTCCGACGGTAAAGGAAAGAAAGGAGTTCTGATTTGTTCCTTTTTTTCTTACATTAAGACATCATTGTCTTAATTTCTCCTCCAACTTAAGACAAGCCTTTGTCCTCTTAGGACAAGGTCTTTTCTTCAAGACAAGGGTGTCTAAAGGGCCAAGGTCTTAGTGGAAGGAGGAGAAGAGGTCAAGGAAAGGGAGGCAAGCTCTTGTGTGGAGGAATTCAAGCCATAGTCCAAGCAATTGAGTTCTAGGAAGAAGAACTCAATAGAAGGAACCATTGTAAAGAAGATAGAGTTTTCTTGATCATTGCTCTGTGTGGATCACCATCGGAGGGCGGATACTTGGACGCCTGGTGAAATCAATTAGCCTCTTCAACATCAAATTTTGTTGGAATTAGCGATTACAGGTTGGTACCCTAATCCTAATTTACATAGATATGTTAGTCATATGATCTAGTCTTATTTAAGGAGTTCCTATTTTAGGGTTTTGGTGTGAATTTAGTTTCATTTTTGAAATTACACTTCTGCTGTGTTGCACCGGAACCCCAACAAATATAGTGACCATCATTGTAGAAAAAGTGGTCAAGGTTCTACCCCTACTTAGAGAGCAATTCAAAGTTCAACATGAAGACTTGAGAAAAGAGGTCGGTGGCTCTTCAGGGATATTGATTTGATAGATAGGCCACCTGAAGAAGTGATCGGTGATCCTCTGAGATCTTTGACTAAGACACAAGTCGGGAAGAGGTTAACTACTTTTGAAGTAGCAAGGACTGCACTAGACTTATCAATGGTCGATGTGATGAGATACAAAGCAATTGTCGAGAATACTAGAATCTTTTTTTTTGCCTTTTAGTTAGGCTTCAATAGGTGCATTTGGAAGGTAAAGGAGTTTTTCTCGAATATAGATACAAATTTTATTTAATAGACCTGGATGCTTAGTCTCTAATAGAAGAGGTAGGGGGAGACCCATATTCTTTCATACTTACTGCTAGTGCTACTTTGGATATTGGATTGGAGGTAGTAGTTTCTGGCCCCCAATCGAAGATGATCTTCTCTTACAACATGTAGGAGTTACAGGAAATAAGAAAGATAAAGGCCCTAGCCCTTCATTTGCTGAGCCTTCAAGAGCTCCAAGGTCAAAAAGAAGAACAAAATAAATATATATTTTTTTGTTGATGTAATTTGTAAGAGTTTATTTTTAAAGATCAATGAAAAGAAAATCTTTTGCTCCAATGTCATTATTAAGAGTGTAGCCTCTTTAAACTTTAATACATATATCTAGAATTTTTTAATGTTCTTTTAATTAGAATAGATAAGCTGTGCGAGACTTAGGCTTCTTGAGTCAATCAACTTTGAGGACACATAGGCTGTCCAAGCCTTTCCCAATCACATTAATTAGTATTTTGCCTTCTCTACTTTTTTTCTAATCACTTTAAAGTAAGTGATAACTTCTTAAGCTTGATCAGAAGTTAGGCAATGCCTATACTTTTTACTCGACCACTTTGGAGTAGACGATGACATCCTAAGCTTGTTTGGAAGTTTGGATAAAGCATGTACCCTCTATCCAACCATTTAAGAGTAGGCGATGGCATCCCAAGTTTGATCAAAAGTTTGGATAATACCTATACCCTCTACCCAATCTCTTTGGAGTAGATAATGGCTTCCTGAGCCTAAATAAATGTTTGGACAATGTTTTTACCATCTACCCAACTAGTTAGCAGTAGGCAATGGCTTCTTAAGCCTGATTAGAAGTTTGGGGAATTGGTGGGGACACCAGGATCAGACACAGATCACTGGATCTCATATGGTTTATTGATTAGGATTTTAATTTTAAAACCTTAGTAATGTGTCATAATTTTGTAATCAATTAAGATTGAGTCCTGTAATAAGTAGAGGTTAGTTGATTTGTCTCAACCCTCAACCCTAGTCAGTATATTGAGTCCTGTACTTCAGTTATGAGTCCAATAAGAGTTCAATTTTGTATAAGAGAAGAGGATACCCTATATGGAGTTCCACCAATCCTCATCTAGGAGCCAGAAGACCCCACTTCAGCCAATTGGACTTTGTATGCCATCCTAGGGTCCAAGATTCCTACATGATGCCCAGATTCCCTCTAGATGCTAGAGAATATTCCTAGAACAGGGCCTCACTTGATTCCAGAGATCCGTCTGTGCCCCATCCCAAAGAAGATTCAAGGCCTAGGTCCATAAGAACAAAGATGCCATTTTATTCCAGGAATATTCCCTCCAGGGCGCCCTAGATTCCATGAGGCCAAATCCCATGTGCCTAAGCCATTCAAGGCCGCTAAAGCCCAAAAGAAGCCAGCCCATTGCTGACCCCTTGAAGCCCACATGCCAATCAAAGCAAGAGTAGGTGTCCTCACATGTTGACCAAGTCAAAGCATGAAGGGAGAAGGAGAAGACAACTAAAAGTTTCTAACCTAGTTGGGATTTGTTTTCCTAATTGTTTTAAGACTTGTAATTCTAACTTAGCTAGGAGAAGGACTTGTAATCTAACTATGAGAAGACTTGTAATACCTTAAGAAGAGGTTAGTCCTAACCTAAGTGTAATCCTAGTTAGGAGAGGGCATGGGAGCTCTATAAATACCCCACATCTCTTCCACTTGTAATAACTTTTCTCTTATGAATACAACTTTGCTGAAATTTTGACTCATTGCCCTGTGTTGGTGTTCTTGTGTTGGTTCTTTATTTTGAGTGCTCTCCTTATGTACCTTGGCCAAATCCCTACTACCTTAGCAAACTTCTGCATCCTTGGTGATTAGCCATGCCCAGGAAAAGGAAGCCCTAGCTACCTTCAAAGACAAAGAGCTTCTTCCTTCCCATGCCGCACACTCCAAACCCTAGTTCCATTCGCTTCTAAACCTTAGTTTTTTTTCTTTTTATTACTTGCTATTTTGATTAACCTCTGATGCTTTCAGGATCTTTGAGGTGTTTCACCTCTCTAGAGGAGGCTTTCCTTGCCTCCAGGACCATCCACATCAGCCATCTAAACAGGATAACCAAGTTTCATCATCCAGGCTCCAATCAGAGTGATGTGTGATTTCTTCATCGAAAGCTTTTCAAATCATTGATTGGTAACATCCTTCCATTCTTTTGATATCTGATTTGTTGAAGATAAGCTATCCTAAATTTGGAGTTTCTCAATTCCCACCTCCTGCCTTTCATTATCTTGCATGAGTTATTTTGTGATCATGACTATTCTTTGCATTGCTATTATTCCTGCTAGTTCTTGTTTTATTTTTGAAATTTATCCTACCAACCTAAATTATAAAAATCACAAAAAAAATAGTTTACTATTTTTCCTACATATTTAGCAATCTTAGAGTCATCCCACATTAGTTTGGTATCAGAGCAGGTTTAGGATAGTTTTTATTTGTATTAGAATTACAAACCCTAATTTCTTGCATCCTACTAGTTGCATTAGGTGTCTGTTTTTCATCTGATTTTGACCACCTAAGAATTTTTTTTTTTGGGAAAATTGCATGAAGTGTTCTATGTCTTGTCCTATATTTTATCATAATTTTTAATTGATTTCACAGAAAACCTAATTCACTAAAATATGACATATTAGAAATCCTAACTAAAATCCTTATATTTCTGTATTAGTCTGAATCTCTAGGATTTGCATCATCATCTGATTTTTGTTTTATATAAAATTTGGTAGAGTTCATAAACACTGTCAATCTTCTGTTGTAGAATTTTTTTGATTTTTTTCTGCATCAATAACTATGTCAAATCCTACATCTTCTGAAACCTTAGTTTTTTGATTTCTGCTATTTCTGCACTTTTACTCAACCAAACCTAATCAACTTCCACACACCCCAATCTCAAGCCCAATTTGTTTGCTAACCTAATTAACTCAAACCTAACTTGCCACATCAAAAAACACATATAAAACATTTTATTTTTCTGATTGTTTTAGATTGCATCAGGATCATTGAGTGCCATCATCTGTTTAACCTAATCTTAAGGGCAATCACAATCTAACATCAGGGCAGGATTTCATCACCTATCCTGGGCCCAAAACAATCATCATCATTCAGCCCTAAGCCTAATTAAAATCAATTAGACCTAATTTACCCTAGAGGACTAGGTGACATCAATAGGTCGGGTCTGCGCTGTATGGGCCAACTAGTGCATTTAATCCTGTGGCTATTACTGAAATATGGTGTCTAAGGTTGAGGGTCAAGAGTTAAACGACCTTAGTGGTGTTATGGTTTTAAATTGGGTCCTTGCGATAGTAGGAGGGCCTCCCACACTCCCACCCTCTACCTGGCCAGAGGAAGGATTAGCTACTGGGTTAAGTGTAAGTTGAGTTAACCCACCCAATTTTGGCTCTAAGTCTAGGAAACCCTAGAACTACTGATCCAAGATTGTACTAACCCTTTTTCTTTTGCATGCTTGGCTACACCATCTCATTCTGATTGCTTGATTGAGTGTATGACCACTAGAATAAGAACCCATTACCAGAAGTCTAAATCCCAACCCAGCTCAACCATGGAGTCCAATCTTGAAGCCCTCATAAATGCACTGAGTGAAAAGATGGACTACAAATTTGACCAACCCAATACCCAATTGAGTCAGAAGCTTGACCAAACCCAAACCCAAACCCAAACCTAGCTTGCCCAAATGACCACTCAGATTAACCAGATACCTAATCCAATAACCAAACGATCCATAGGATTGATCCATTAGATGACCAAATAAGAACCCTAGACAAGGCCCACAGAGTTGAACCCTTATCCTATAATCCGCAGGAAACCATTGTCCCTAGATATGAACCCAGTAGTAACCCACTATCCCTCGGTCTACCTAACCCTATAGGATTAGTATCCCTAGCTGTGAGCCTAGTGTTGGTCCATTTTTCCTTAGGCAACCCCCTCTTACCACCCTATTGGTTCACCAGGATAACCTTGAAGAGGAAATATATGAAGTTGATGAGAGCCTAGTGAACAAGTATGAGGAAGAAGAGGAGTTCCCCATATATGACCTAGGATTAGTTGACCCTGACCATACCCAGGTAGAAACCAACCAAGAATTAGTTGACCAAGTAGATAACAAAATAGAAGACCACCCAACATTAGTTGAACCTGACCATACCCAAGATGAACCAGTAGTAGAAGACTAGTTAGAGGAAGAGAATCCAATTGTAAAACCTAGTCCTGAATTTCCTGAGCCAAAAGAATTTATTAACGACTTGATTTCTTATTAGTACCCTCATGATGAATTCACTCTTTTGACTCCCATTGATCTCTTCCACAAAATTAGTGACCCATTCTTCCATCATGCCAACCCAGTATATATACCTCAAACTCATAAGGTCAACCACATTAGTATAGGACTCATCCCTGAAACACCTTCTTGTCTCTTAGTCTATTCGATTAGTTCCAACCCCTTTTCTTACTTCCTACCTTACCAGACTAACCCTGAATCCACCTCATATTTTCTTCCTTTTTGTGGATCTTCTTATGATTCTTTAACCATTCACTTGCATCATGCAGAGGTTTGCATGTTGCATTCATTCAGTACACATGTTAGGTTTGCATATTACTTTTGGTATACTTTATGGCATTTGCTTGGAGTACATTGTAAATTCTCTTGTGCATGCCAATTTAGGATAAAACCTAAAGAGTCTATAGTCTTTTAGGTTAGACCCTAAGAGTCCACTAAATTTTCTTTGATAAAGAAGTCTAGTCGAGTATATTAGGTGTTAGTTTTGAGTCCAATAAATTCACAGCCCTGAATCACATGTCCATACCTGCACTACCCTCTACATAGCATATTCATTAGGAACTTAGTCAAAAGCTGAACATAAGTAATGAATTAAATAAAAACTTGGCTAATTCCCAAAAGAAAAATAAAGAAATTTTTGTAGAGGATTCTGTGATTGTGAAGGAATTTCATGCTTGCGAAAATGGCCCATCCAAAATAATAAACAATAGTGGACCCAATGTCTATGTACCTAAGATATTACCTGATTTAGGTATTAGCTCCACCTTCATCATTTTAGATCTTATAAAGTCTAGGGAGCCAGCAGTGATACCCAGCGAGCCCCTTGAGCCATTCCCTTTCTTTGTGAGTGAATCCACCCATAGCGACCACAAACAATTTGGCCTTTCGGTGACGAAAAGATTGAAAGAGCTCTAGACGATCAAGGTATCGGTACCTAGGATAGAGACTGTCAGTGGTACTTGGTCCGGTGGTAAGGTCGATCAGAATCAGAGGACTTGTGGAATGCTGGTCCGGATCTGCAGCGCCTTAACCCAGACCCTCCTTGAGCCAAATTGATCCTTACTCGATGGGGTCGAGTTCCTCCCATCCCGGGAGAATCGGTGGAGACACCATGATCAGACATAGATCACTGGTTCCCATATGGTTTATTGATTACGATTTTAATTTTAGAACCTTAGTCATGTGTCACAATTTTGTAATCAATTAAGATTGAGTCTTGTAATAAGTTGAGGTTAGTTGATTTGTCTCAACCCTCAATCCTAGTAAGTATATTGAGTCCTGTACTTTAGTTATGAGTCCAATAACAGTTCAATTTTATATAAGAGAAGAGGATACCCTACTATGGAGTTCAACCAAGCCTCATCCACAAGCCAGAAGACCCCACTTCAGCCAATTGGACTTTGTATGCCATCCCAGGGTCTAAGATTCCTGCATGATGCCCAGATTTGCTCCAGATGCCATAGAATATTCCTAGAACAAGGCCTCACTTGATTCTAGAGATCCATCTATTCCCAGTCCAAAGAAGTTTCAAGGCCCAGGTCCATAAAAACCAAGATGCTATTTTATTCCAGGAATATTGCCTCCAAGTTGCCCCGGATTCCAGGAGGCCCAAGCCCATGCACCCAAGCCATTCAAGGTCGCCCAAACCCATGAGGAGCCACCCCATTGCAGCCCCCTTGAAGCCCACATGCCAATCAAAGAAAGAGTAGGCATCCACTCATGTTGACCAAGTCAAAGCATGAAGGGAGAAGGAGAAGACTAGTCAAAGTTTCTAACCTAGTTGGGATTTGTTTTCCTAATTACTTTCATACTTGTAATTCTAACCTTGCTAGGAGAAGGACTTGTAATCTCACTAGGAGAACACTTGTAATACCTCAAGGAGAAGTTAGTCCTAACCTAAATGTAAGCCTAGTTAGGAGAGGGCATGGGAGATCTATAAATACCCCACTCCTCTTTCTCTTGTAATAACTTTTTTCTTATGAATACAACTTTGCTGAAATTTTGTGTCATTTCCTTGTGTTGGTGTTCTTTTGTTGGTTCTTTATTTTGAGTGCTCTCCTTGTGTACCCTGGCCGAATCCCTGTTGCCCTAGTACATTTCTACATCATTGGAGATCAGCCACACCCAAGGAAAGGAAGCCCTATCTACCATCCAAGATAAAGATCTTCTTCCTCCCCAAGCCGCCCACTCCTAACCCTAGTTCCATTCTCTTCTAAACCTTAGTTTTTTTTCTTTTTATTACTTGCTATTTTGATTGATTTCTGACTCTTGTAGGATCCCCGAGGTGTTTCACCTCTTCAGATGAGGCTTTCCTTGCCTCCAGGACCACCCACATCAGCCATCTAATCAGGGAAACCAAGCTTCATCATCCAAGCTTCAATCAGAGTGCTGTGTGATCTCTTCATTGAAAGTTTTTCAAATCACTGATTGGTAACATCCTTCCCTTCTCTTGATATCTGATTTGTTGAAGATAAGCTATCCTAAACTAGGAGTTTCTTAATTCCCAGGTCCTATCTTTCATTATCATGCATGAGTTATTTTGTGATCATGATGATTCTTTGCATTGCTATTATTTCTGCTAGTTTTTATTTTATTTTAGAAATTTAGCCTACCAACCTAAATTATAAAAATCACAAAAAAATTAGTTTACTATTTTTTTTGCTTCTTTAGCAATCTTAGAGTCATCTCGCATCAGGAATTCTTATAACCTATACCTGATCCCTTTGGAGTAGTAGATGGCTTCCTGACTTGTTTGGAAGTTTAGATAATGCATATGCCCTCTACCCGACCACTTAAAAGTAGGCGATGGCTACCTAAACTTAATCATAAGTTTGGACAATACCTATGCCCTCTACTTGATCACTTTGAAGTAGATGATGGGTTTCTAAGCCTGATCAGAAGTTTAGATAATGCTTGTGCCTTCTACACAACACTTGGAGTAGGTGATGGCTTCCTGAGCCTGTCAAAAGTTTGAACAAGGTTGTGCCCTCTACCCGATCCCTTTAAAGTATATAATAGCTTCCTGAGCCTAATCAAAAGTTAAGATAATACCTATGCCCTTTACCCGACCACTTAGGAGTAGGCAATGGCTTCTTAAACCTGATCAAAAGTTTGGATAATGCATATACCCTCTACTTGATTACTTTAGAGTAGAAGATAGTTTCTTGATCTTAATAAAAAATTTAGGTAATGCCTGTGCCCTTTACCTAATCATTTTATTAAAATAATAGAGAGATAACTTCTTGAAAAGAAAAAGATTATTGAAAATTTTTTCTTAGAACTAGAGTTCCATCCAAGTTTTAAAGTTATATGACTCATGTCTAATGGCCTTTGTTATTTTATAGGGCACTTCCTAATTGGGTGCAAGTTTTTCTTGTTCTATTGGCTTTAAGACTTCAACCAATCCAAGGACAAGTTCTCCTATTTAGAAAATTTCAGTTTTAATTCTGGAGTTGTAATATTAGGTAACCTTCTATTTATAGGCTACTATCCTGGTATGTTCTCTCTCCTGGACTTCTTCCAAAAAGTTGAGGCATGTTCATAATCATTCTTGGTTAGTGCTTTCATCATATTTTTTTACATAATTAGAAACTAAGCTGATTTCCAAAAGGATAACTACTTCTACCTTGAAAGTCAATTTGAAAAGTGTTTCACCAGTTAGGACATGAGGGATTGTTTGATACAACAAAAGGGCACTATCTAATTCATCGACCAAAAGACCTTTTGCCTTATCTAGTATAGATTTCAAGCCTTGAAGGACGGTTTGATTAATCATTCTGCTTCTCCATAAGATTGTAGGTGCCTTATTGATATGAACCTTGGCTCAATATGTATATTTGAGCAAAACTCTCATAATCTTTTGTTATCTAATAGGCCATGATGTTGTCATTAGGACACCATGGCTTATCAGTTTAATTAATTGACTTTTCGATAAAATTAAGAACACATAGAGAGGATGAGTTGGGCCGAATCCACAGAGAAGGTTATTCTTTTAATAACATAAAATCTTTGATTTTTATAAAATAAAAGAAAATTATTGAAGTTAGAAAAATAAAAATTAAAAGTTCTAAAGAAAAATAAATCTAGAGTACGCTCGATCTACTAATCAAATCTTAATATCTACTTGTGAGAAAAGTAAAGGACATAAATGAAAATAAACATTGCATAAATTAAAACAAGAATCTGTATTAAAATAAATAAATAAACAATCTAAGAAAGTAGTAACAAAGCATCCGAAGTTGATTGGCATAGCCTCATCGAGAAGTTGGTTGATGTCACGTCCCGTTCTTCCGTCATACTTCATAGAGCGAACAAGGCATCCTCTTATTGTTCCTCTTCGAGTCATGATATTGGCAATTGAATAGGCTTGAAGATGGTGTAGTGGCAGAACTCTCCTCTAAGAAACCTCACTCTTAGAGACTAACCCACAATCCAATGCTATGCCCTCTACCTTGTATTATACCCTCTCTCTAAGATGCCTTTCAATTATAGTATTAGGTCCTTTAAATGGAGCTCATCTAGGGCTTCCTCTCAGCCAAATTTGGACTTAATTAGGCATTAGATCAGCTAGATATCATGTGGAGGATTTTCAACCATCTGATGTGCATCTTGATGGGCTGATTAAGATCTTCTTCCTTCTTGGTTACACAGAGTCCCAATTCAGACTCGTTGAACCCCCAAATTTGGTCTTCGATTGTGGTTGGGATTCCCCACTCAAGCATCGCGGGTAGATGGTTATGGACGGCAGCATTGACGATGGTGGAACAGAGACAGAGGGGCCACGGCCTTGGGAATGGCTGGATCATGGCTTTTTCGGTCGGCAGTAGGTTCTTGGCACCTCCTCCAACCATGGGAGGTGGTTGATGGTGAGCGGGATAGCAGCAAATGGTGGTGGGCTTGTGGTGGATGAAGGAGCAATAGGCGGCTAAAAGAAATGGTGAAGGGGGGTGGTCGACCAAAAAAAACAACTATTCGGTGAGCTCTCCAGCCATGACGAGGCTCCCGGTGATGATGGGGATAGATCCAATGGCTTCTCCGATAAGGGTAAAGCTCAAGAAGGATGATGGTCCACTGAAGGCCCCATAGATCAGCGGACATGGCAGTTTCTGACTGCTGGCAACTATGTAGACTAGGCAGTCAGTCCATGGTGGATTGGCTACCTTAATAATCATGCAATTACTTAACCAATTTCAAATTTTGATTCCTGGCACATTTGAACTTTGATTTGAGCATCGTCTACATCATTATACTTCAAATATTGAGCTCTTTCTATTTAAGGACTCCTTTTCTACAAAACTCTAATAAAAAGTATCAATTTTTAATAAATATAATTTAATTAATACTTTTTTTAAGGCATAAGTTGGGTAATTTAATAGACTTATCACATTTCTTAACTTAATCATTATTAGTTCCTTAGTAATGCAATTAAAATATAAGTATTAATTTTATAACCATGCATCATAAAGACTCTTTTTTGGATCTAGGCTTAATGTGAAAAGAAGTTAACTAGCATCACTAACTATGTATTAAGTTTTCGAAGTAAATTTCATAGTCGGAACTATTAGAAACTATCTTAGACTTCTTCTAAAGGTCTACCGTAGTTGTGTTTGTGATGACTAACTCAGTATTTTAGTACAGATTATAAAGAATAATTATATCTTCACTTATCACCTACTTTTGGTCAATTTTTTATACACCCCTTAACTTAAGCACATGATTGAGGTAGCTTTCACAACACCTAAGTTTTTTTCTTTTTCTTTGTTGGTGATGTATTCATACTGCCCACTTTTTAACATGAACAACAATACTTACTTAGGTGAAGGTGCCCACTTACTCGATGAAAAATCAATGTTTAGAACATGCCCTTTTTTCTTCTTTGTTTTCTCTTTTTTTTTCTTTTTCTTTTTAGGTAGGTAGCTCTTTTCTTAAATTTGAGTTAAATGGGAGGGGCGTATATCAATTATTAATTTTTCAGTAATAATTGAATGTTAAATTAACCTTATAAATAATACCTACTTTCTTTTGTTAGTGTGCATGTGCAATGAAAGTGCTAATAGCCTTTGGGTGATCTCAGTAGGCCACTAAATGTGAAAAGCTAGTCTACTTTTTAACTCACTATAGTCATTAGTGAAGGCTTTCTAACTCTATTATCCTTTTTCTAGTCTATTTAGCTCAAGAATTTTCATGGAACAAGATTTATAAAAAATAAATATTTTTATTTTCAGGATTTTAAAAAGATTTTTTAAAAATTTTCAATAATTTTTAAATTTTTTTTAAAAATTTTAAAAATTAAAGTTTAAAAGTTTGTCCATACCCCCCAACCTAAATACCGTTGTCCCTAATAGTATAAACAAATTCAAGAAATAAATTTAAACGATAAGGAAAAAAAATATATAAAGGGATAAAGGTTACCTGAGAAGAGGAGCTTATCAACAAGATAAAGACTATAATAGTCAACTTCAATTAATTTTTTTTTAATATATTTTATTATTTTTATTTTTATTTTATTTGTAAGGGTATAAAACATTAATATTGGGTTGCCTCCTAATAAATGCTACGTTTAACATCTTTAGCTGGATATTATGAGGGAGTCCCATAGATGATTATCTTTAATGTGTCTCTCATGACATCATAATTATAGGGCCAATCAGAAGGCCTTGTCATCATGGTAGAAAACTATTCGTAGAGAACTCTATGAAAATTAGCCCAAATCAATGAGATATACTAGGCAAGCATGTTATTCCATGATTTAAAAATATTATTATAATTTATACAATACTTAGTAAGGGAATGTATTTGGTGGACCAAGATTGGAGGTGGTAGCTTATGAATTTCTTTAACGATTGGTTGATCTACACTACTCTCCTTCTTGGGCACGATGTGTTTAGTCAGTATCTCTTTCTATTTTAAATTTAGACACCTTTTCTAGATTAATATTGACCTTATCTCCATACAGTGTTTTAATATTATGAAAATATTCTGGAGGCAATTCTCAAAATTAGTGTTGAATACGAAGAAATCAATTAAAAAATTTTCAAAATCATGATCCCTCATTTTAGTATTATCCCACATGATAGCTTCTTTATATACTTTTAGAGTATGACTGATTTGGGTTTCTTGGATAAAGTTCATTCAAAAAGTTTTAATGGGTGTATCAAGAAGTGGCTTCAGTTCTATATCAGTTGGTGATTCTAATAAGGGGGCTATTGGTGGGCTAGGTGATAACTCTTCTTGTTCATCAATCGAAAGTGGGGTGGTTTCAGAGTAAGGTGTTTGTATTAGGTTATTTACTTGTGAGGTATATCCATCTATATTAAAATTATCCATCCCAAAATGAGCCTGATAGGGATCTACTGAGTCCTGGAAAAGAACTAATTCCATTATCCATCTATTATGTTATGCATTTGCAGTTCTTGGGAAGGCTCAATTAATTCCATTATTGCATCTATTTATTCTTCCATCCCATTTAAAGGCATGGATGATTCTAGGGTACTAAGGAATGGGGTCATAGATGAGTAGGGTAATGTTAGAATTAATTTGTCCCATAATTTTAATTTTTCCATATATTTTTTTGCCTTAGCCAAATTTTCTACATTGGTTTTTATGGTCATGCAAAGTTGTTCTAAGACTAGTTCATTCTCAGGAGTCAGAGTTGATTGTTTAGAAAAGATAGAGGGTCATTAAAATCTTGAGCTAGGATTTGTCCTTCTAGGTTACTCTCGGGTTGCTAGGTAGTTCACATTCCTCTTCTCTATTAAGTTTGATTAATCATTGATCAGTTTGCTCTATTAATTTATCGATAGATTCCTATTAGGCCATAATTATTTGTTGAAATTAAGCAAACCTATCGACATCTAAGTTGGTCTATAGGGGAGGTGGGTACGATGCTTGTTGAACCTTCTCTTCAAATAATAGGCTATAATTAGTAGGAAAAGGTTGATAATGGAAGTAGGGCTGATCATAATAGGGTGTATCTATGAACATGGATCCTTGGATTGCCGGGATAACCACTGGGTGTGGTTTCCATGAAAAATTTGGTTGAGCCCCCTAATGTGGCATGATCGCTGACATGGAACTCGCGTCGGACCTAGCTGGTGGCCACACTAGAAAAAGATGCCACCTGGATGGGTAGCTAGATGAAGACCCGAGGTCGAGCCCCCGACCGAGGTCAGCTCCCATCCGAGGTCAAGCTCCCATCCGAGGTCAAGCTCCCAATCGAGGTTGTGCTCCAATCTCCCGAGGTTGAGCCCATGGTCGACATCGGCTCCCATTCGAGGTTGAGCTCCCTGCCAAGGTGTTGCTCCCAACTCTCAAGGTCGAGCTCCCGACCGAGGTTAGCTCGCTTCCAAGGTCGAGTTCCTAATCGAGGTCGTGCTCCCATCTCCCAAGGTCGAGACCCCGGCCGAGGTCTGCTCCCATCCAAGGTCAAGCTCCTAGCCAAGGATGCACTCCCATCTCCAGAGGTCAAGCCCCCGGTCGATGTCAGCTCCTATCTGAGGTCAAGCTTCCAGTCGAGGTCATGCTCCCATCTTCTAAGGTCAAGACCCCGGTTGAGGTCAGATCCCATCTGAGGTTGAGCTCCCAGTCAAGGTCTTGCTCCCGTCTCCTAAGGTCGAGCTCCCAATTGAGGTTATGCTCCCGTCTCCAGAGGTCATGCTCCCATCTTCCAAGGCCAAGCCCTTGGTCGAGGTCAGCTCCCATTCGAGTTCAAGCTCCCTATAGAGAACATGCTCCCGTCTCCAGAGGTCCAGCCCATGACCAAGGTCAGCTCCCATCCGAGGTTGAATTCTCGAGTATAGGGCCCTGATTTTCCAAGATAGAGTTTCCACCCAAGATCTAGAGGCATCATCTACCACTAGAGGGTCAGCCAGGAGCAAGGAAGAGAAGACCAAAAAAATTCAAATCATGGCGAGGAAGCTCCAGGCTTCCTACAACCCCTAGAGGGTGGTGCATGTCTTTTCAGAGGCTCTAGGCTCTGCAACACGCCACCAGCACACTCTATTCAATAAATGCTCTACCAGGCTCCAAGCCCTGCTGCACGCCACCTAAGCCCCCTAGCCTTGCAATCGGAGCTCCATTTTCCATGACATGCCACCCGTACCTTCTCCAAGAAGAGTATCCTATTAAGGCCGTAGGCTCTAGGCTCCAGGCTCCAGGCTCTGCAATACGCCACCTGCACACTCTGTTCAATAAATGCTCTACCAGGCTCCAAGCCCTGCTGCACGCCACCTACGCCCCCCAGCCTTGCAATCGGAGCTCCATTTTCCATGACATGCCACCCGTACAATCTCCAAGAGGAGTATCCTACTAAGGCCCTAGGCCTTGCAACACATCGATGATCCCTCCTGGAATAGAAATGCTTCACCTGGCTTGGGGCTCGATGGCATGATGCTGGTGCCTCCCATGAGAAACTGCTTCACCAAAGGGAAAAGACCTGTACCACACCAACGAACACCCCCAATGGAAAGATCTCCTTTGAGGACTAGTATAAGAAAAGGGAGGCCACCGGTATAGGTAAACCCAACAAAAAGAGGGTATCAAGAAAGCAACATCCTGATGAGACCCTAGACCCGACCTGAGCCATTTATTCCATATAAATGGAAGAAGGGAACTCTGATGAGAGGGAAAGATGATCGATAAGACAAAAAGAGCAAAAGAGAAAGGGACCAAGAGAGAGAACCTCCGTGCACTCTAACTTCCTACTCATTCCATCTCTCTCCATTCAATCTTATTTTCTCCTCTACGTGGAGGTACCATGATCCTCTATCACAGAGGACCTATTCGCCTTGATCGTCCCAACTGACTTGATCATCGAAGTATCCCCACTAGAATCCCCGGCTTGGGTCTCCTTTTTTTTGTAGGGTAAGCCAAATAAGAACTCGACTAGAAAGAGGACCTGGCATCTGGAGGGAGCCTGATGCATCCGCACACATCAGAGCTACAGGCCACAATGATCTAAGCAGTAACAAACAGGAGCTCCAGATAAGGGGGCAAGAACTAACAGCAAGTCCCCCACTAATAGAAGAGAACCCATAGATATTCGTGGCCCCATGATGATCACGCATGCATGGGAATCTTTTGTCAGCCATGAAGGGGACCCCACTCACCATGGCAATCAATAGAGCCCGAAGAGGGAGCTCCCCGCTCCAACACCACCACCTTAGATGGACCCCCAGATCGTCTCACTCACCTAGCAAGTCTAGTCCTTGGCTACGGGGGTGCATCAGCTCCATCAGAGCCATCAGCCCCTAGCAACACAGCAGCAGTCAGGGATGCTGATAGCCCATGCCACCGATCCCTGCACCAGCCTATGGTCTATCTTAGAGGGGACATCATGTGCAGCCTTTAACCTGCATGGAGGCCCTTATGTGGTCGGGAAGAAATAGCAAGATGGCCAAACTGGCCAGGAGAGCCACTCCGTGGTCTAGGACAATGGCAAACTCTTGCATCGATGGCACTGACATGACTAAGAACTGAGACACGAGTCCCTCTACTCTGCACCCATTTCACCCTTAATGGCCCCCATCGAAGGGTCCATAGATAAGGTAGTGGGGGCACCAGGATCAGACACAGATTACTAGGCCCAATTTGGTTTACTTAGCCATGTATCACATTTTTGTAAGAAAATAAGATTGAGCCCTATAATAAGTTGAGACTAGTTGATTTGTCTTAACCCTAGTCCAGTTTTGAGTCGTATATTTCAGTATGAGTCTAGTATTAGTATAGTTCATGTACAAGAAAAAAGGATACTCTATTTTAGAGTCCCACCAGGCCTCATCCAGGAGTCAGAGGCCACTACATCAGCTTATTGGATTTTATGTGACACCTTATGATCCTAGATGCCTTCCAGATAACCTTGATTCCCCCTAGATGCTTTCTAGATGCCCAGATTTCCTCTAGATGCCAGAGCATATTCCAAGAATAAGGCCTCACTTGATCCCAAAGATCCATCAACGTCCTAGGCCAAAAGAGATCAGCCCAGGTGCAAGGCCAAGTTCATAAGAACCAAGATTCCAGGTATATTCCAACACAGAACCAAGATTCCAAGTATATGCCAGCCCAGGCGTCCCAGGCTTCTAGGGGCCCAAAGCCCATTGGCCATCCCTTGCTACCCCCTCATGAAGCCTAGCATGCCAAGAGTAGGCGTCCATGAGTTTGACAAGTCAAAGCATGAAGGGAGAAGGAAAAAACTAGTCAAGTTCCTAACCTAGTTGGGATTTGTTTTCCTAAGTGTTTTAAGACTTGTAATTCTAACCTAGCTAGGAGAGGACTTGTAACCTAAGTAGGAGAAGACTTGTAATCCCTTTAGGAGAGGGCATGGAAACTCTATAAATACCCAACCTCTCCTCCTCTTGTATTCAATCAACTCTTATGAAATATTATTCTATTGAATTGTTTTAAGACTGGTGTCTTGTGTTTTTGGTTCTTTGGTTTTCGTTCTTTGTTCTCTTGCTTGGAAGACCACCCTTCCTTGGGATTCTCCATGCCCTAGTAGAAAATCAAGCCTCCAAGCAGTAGCCACATCCAAGAAGAGAAGCCTTGAAGATGCCCTAGATCAAGAGCTCCTTCTTCTTCCATGCCGCCAGCCCTAATCCTGATTCCCCTTGTTCTTTCTTTCATATTTTGCTTCTTTAATTGCTTACCTATTTCATGCCTAATCTTGATGCTTGCAGGATCCCCGAGGCATTTCCCCTCCCAAGAGGAGGCTTTCTTTGCCTTCAGACCGAGTCCAGATCACCTTCAGATTCGAGAACCAAAGCTTGTTCTTCCAGGCACCATCCAGAGTGTTGATGAATCTCTTCTTCAAAGGAACTGCAATCGCTGCCTGGTAAAAGCCTTCCCTCTCCTGAGTTCTAATCTGGTGATAGGTATGCTATCCTGAACCAAGATTTTCTCAATTCCCAGGTCCTGGTTTTATTATTTTGCATGAGTATGCCTGTGATTATGATAATTCTTTGCATTGCTACTCATCCTGCTAGTCTATACTTGATTTTAGAAATTTAGCCGACAAATTAAAATTATTAAAAAATATACAAAAAATTATTTTACTACTTTTCCTATATATTTAGCAATCTTAGAGTCATCCTGCATCAGTTTGTTATTGGAGCGGGTTTAGGATAGCATTCATCTATGTTAGGACCATAAACCCTAATTTTCGCATCCTGTAAGTTGCATTAGGTGTCTTTTTTTCATTTGATTTTGACCACCTAAAAATTTTATTTTTTTATGAAATTTGCATTACGTGTTCTCTCTCTTGTCCTCTATTTTATCATAATTTTAAATTAATTCTACAAAAAGTTAAAAGTTCTAAAATTTGGAATATTAGAAACCCTAACTAAAATCATGATAATTATGCATTAGTTGAAAAACCCTAGGATTTGCATCATCATTAGATTTTAGTTTTGCATCAAATTTGGTGGAGGTCATCACACCGTCCATGCACTATCTTAAAACTTTTTTGATTTTTTTTTGCAATGGAATCCATGTCAAACACTGCATCAAACCAAGCCCTAATGTTCTGAATATGTGAACTCTGCATACTTGTCTAAACCTAACCTAACCTACTTCCGAACCCCTCAATACCAAGCCCAATTTGTTGCTAACCAAATCAACTCAAACCTAACTTGCCACATCATAAAATACACATAAAATATTTTACTTCTCTGATTGTTATTAGTTGCATTAAGACTCATTGAATGTGCATCATTTGATTAACATAATCTTAAGGGCAATTCACTATCTTAGAACAGGGCATGATTTCATCACTTGTCCTGGGCCCAAAACCACCATCATCATACTGACCCAAGCCCAATTAAAATTAATTAGACCTAATTTATCCTAGTGGGCTAGGTGACACCCAACAGGTCATGTTTAAACTGTGTGGGCCAACAAGTGCATTTAATCCAGTGGCTATTACTGAAAACTGGTGTCTAAGGCTGCGGTCCAGAGTCAAACGATGTAAGTGGACTGGTGGTTTATAATTAGGACCCTATGGTGTCGGTACCTGGATCCGACAGAGGCTCCTCAACCCTCTGTGTATCTCAGATTAGGGTTCCACTTCTATGAGTCTTGTAATAAGGCTATGAGCCAAAGCAATTTCATAATTTCTAGTCATGTACCTAGTCTAAGTTTGTTTAGTCTTGTACCTTGACCAATTTGGGTCAAGTCAGGTCTTGAGTCCTGTATTTGTTTTTGGTTCGAGTCTAAGTTTGGACTGGGACCAAGCCAAATTGAAGTCAACCTGGCTTTCAAGACCAAGTCAAGTCCTTGTAGGCCAACCCACCTCTTTCACTTGGAAAGATGCCAACTAAGGTGCCACCTCAACCACCTATGTTGTGCCATATCAGTTGCCACTTGGGCATCCAAGGAGGGAAACAAGGTGGCGCCCTCATGCTTTCCACACGCCCTCCCCATGCCTTTTTCTCTTGGGCGACCTTTGAAGGAGGAGACATCATCCCCCTCTTCCCTCCCCCACATCATGCCATGATCCATCAAAATGTGGGGTGTTGAAGATCATTGAAGAGACCAAGCCACAAAGCAAGCCCTCTTCCAAGCCTTCTTTCCAAAGTGTTCATGCAAGAATGGAAGGTCAAAGGACACACTTCCCTCTCCAAGCCTTCAACCATGCAATGCCCAAAGCTCCATACATTTGGTCGGCCAAGAATCACTCCAAAGTGGGCATTGAAGGATCCAAGGAAGCACATCCCTTCAAGCAAGCCTTGTTCCACGTTTTCTTCCCAAAATGAGCATGCAAATGAAGGAAGTCAAGAGGCCAATCCCCCTCTCCATGCCCTGTCACATGCCACGCCCAATCCAAATCACCTTTGGTCGGCCAATGAGAGGAGAAGGTCAAATGTTTTTGGCGCCACCCAAGAGAGTTTGTAATTTGTTTTCATTTGAAACTCAAATGGGCCTTGGGTGTCTATTTAAAGGACCCAATCCCTCCCTTGTAAGGCTATCGAATGATTAATAAAAAAGAGATTGAGTTTTCTATCCTCCAACCATTGTCTCCTAGACTAGGTTTGAGTGAAGTTGCCTTCGTCCCCAGGGATGTCGAGTGGTGTGAGGCCACCTGTCTGTCGCCCCAGGGCGTTGCGAGTCCTTCGTCCTCCTGGACGTCGAGTGGTGTGAGGCCACAATCCTTCATCCTCCGGGATGTCGCGGGGTGCGAGGCCCCAAGTTATCTCCTTCTTCGACTTCGAAATCCAGCTAGACACTAGGATCGAAGCCCCTTCTCAACCCCATCTCAGTCTCTTTTAGTACATCTCTTCTTTTCTCTAATCCCTCTTTTGTTTGCCTATAGGTCCTCCCTGCCATCTCGAGCACCAGAGACAGTCAGCTTTGCTATTGCGATCTACCAATCGAAAGTAAGTGCTTCCATGGGTTTGATTACTCGGGCATGCAGGCTGCATCCGCCAAGTTGAGCGATCTCTGCTTCAGGCGCTTCAGACGTGTGAGGTTTGCTCTCTCTATCTCCTAAGTAGGTATTGAGTTTCGAGCTAGTACTACCGGGGTTTCTTAATCCCGAGATCCTATTTTTGTTTTCACTGCTTAGGGATCTGAACTGCTAGTGTAAGCTTCCGTACTCATTTCTCTTATTTCTCATCTTTGCTTGTAATCGGGAACCAAAACCCTAAGAAAACATATAAAACTCTTCAACTATAAAAAAACTCCTTTGCATCATAAGCACCCATACTAGCATCCATTCAAGCATCCCTAGCCCTAGGCCCCCTTCCTCCACAACATTTTTGGTATCAGAGCAAGGCTAGGACTAGTGCATTTTGTTTTCTTTCATTTTCTGCATTCTGGTCAGCTTATATATGGTCTGATCATTAGATTGTTTCTCTCTATGGAGACCTCCAAATTTCATGATTTCTATTGTGTTAGATCGCATTGAATTCAAAATATTTTTTTTCTATTTTCTTAGATTTTATTTCAGTTTGTAGTATTTCTACAAGCCGAAATACTACCTAAGAAAATCTCAGATCTGAAATTTTAGCAAGCATCTTATTTCTTGCTTCATTCATCCATCTAGTTTATTTCTTGAATTTAGGGGCACATTTTAATTCTTGCATTTTGTTTGGCATTTACACATCTAAAAGGCACAAAAAAAATAAGAAAATCTTAAGTCATTTCATTAGTCATTTTGTGCATCATTCTCCATAACTTATCTTAAGGGCGTCAAATTAACATAGGGTCAGGATTTCATTACCTGTCCCTAGCCCAAAAACAACCACCCGACATATCGAACCCTAGCCATTAACTAAAATTGATTAGATGTTTAATCTGCTCTAGTGAGCTAGGGACACCCACGAAGTCGGGTCGACCCAAGTGCTAAGCCAAGCTAGATTGCTTGTTGGTGTGTGCTTGTGTAGCTGGTGTTTAAGCAAGTGGTTCAGGGACTAGAGCCTGAAGGGAAGTGGGTTGGTTCGCTTACCTGGCCAATTTCTAATTGGTGTATAGGCAAGCAAAGAGGAACCTCCACTAACCTTACACTTACCTGGCCAAGTGCCAAGTTACTGCTTTCAGGTTCATCTTCTTGACTTTACATTTGGAGAGATCTCCTAGGTCTAGCAAACCGTAGCATCGTTTTGTTACATGTGCACTAGATCAGGTACCTCTTTTCACCCACCTTCTCCACCCTCTATCGAAACCATGGACCAACTTCGAGCTAACATTGGAGCCCTAACTCAATCCATGACTCAATTCATGACTCAATTAAGCAACCAGTTGACTAATAGGCTTGATAAGTTTGAAGATAGAATTAGAGCCTTAGAAAAGAATATTAGACCATCCATCGAGCTTGAGGCCGAGTCACCTCCTCACCATAGGGAATACCCTCAGCATGATCCTTCCTTAGAGTCTGAAGACCTTTTAGGAGTAATTAGGTGCATCCTTACCCAGGACATAGTGCAAAGAGAATGGTGTAGGACTAGCATCCTACAAATCTTTTCCAGACTAGGGAATAAAGTATGCAAGATCATAGTTGATAGTGGGAGCTGTGTCAATGCCATTTCTTCAAGTACTTCCAAATCCCTAGGATTGACCTCAGTTCCTCACCCCAACCCTTACAACGTCTTATGGATTGATTCAACCTCCATACCCATAAATTCTAGGTGCCAAGTCTTAATCAAGTTGCAATCTTATGAAGAGATGATTTGGAGTGATGTCCTTCCCATGGGCGTCTTTAGTATTATCTTAGGACAACCATGGCTGTACGATCATGATGCCACCCTTCATGGTTGAACCAATACCTGTACGATTAACCACCATGGGAAGAAGTTTATAATCAATCCAGTTCAACCTAAGGATCAGGTTAAAAGAGGATCAAGTAGTCTAAAGGAAAAGAAGCCATAAGTTAACCTGATCAAAGACAATGGGTTAGAAGAAGAGATTACTGGGAAAAGACCCTTTAAAGAGTTTCAGGGAGAGAAGGATGAACATTCTGAGAATTTGAATACAAAAACCCCTGAGCCCATGGAAGACTTTAAGGTTGAACCTATTGAAAATCTAGGGAAAGAAACTCCTGAGCCCATTAAAGAATTGAAAGAAAGCATCTATGAGTCAAGTTTAGTAGAAGATGGGCCCGAGGGTGAAATCATTGAATCCAAGGAAAATAATCCTGAACCCACTACAAAATTTGAAGAGAAAATGACCGAGCCAGGATCACATCTAGTAAATGAACATGAGGATTCACCTGTCTTTTCCACAGGAGTTCACGAACCAACCCTTAATGAACCGATCCAAAGAGAACATCCTCAAGAGATGGTTGAAGCTCGGAAAGAAATTGAGGTTGAAGTTCTCGATGAGTAACCTGATCAACTTCCACCCCTGAGAGACATCCATCAAACTATAGACTCGGTCCAAGGATCCTCTTTAACAGACCTTCCTCACTGTGGGATTGACCCTAGTGATCCCCAAGATCTACAAGAACAAGTGGACCATATGACACCTATAGAACGATGCCTAAATTTTAAGGTCATCCTGAATAACCAAGTCATGTTTTATGTTTTCCATAAGCCACTCCAAGACTCTGATTCCTATTTCCTACCGTTCCCTGAACCCTCTCACATTTCAAGAGCCATGGGATTACTTTTTTTTGAGATTACTCGAATGCGTGACTCCTTAGAACCCATCCCTTTTGCCCTCTACTTCTGGTATACTTTATGGAATTTGCTAGGGATCCTTAATAATTTTTCTTGTGCATACCAGACTAGGGTCAAACCTAGAGAGTCAAAAGTCTGTTAGGTTTAGACCCTAGGTGTCCATTAAAATTTTTTCTCAATAAGATTGCATAGTTGAGTCTACATTTTGCATCATGTTAGGATAATGCATTTAATACAATTTTTAAAATAATTTGGCTGATTCCCGAAAGCGAGCCAAAGAGTTTGAAATAAGGGATTTTGTAATGTTAGGCTCCTGCCAGAATGGTTTCCACCGTGAACCGCTAAGAAGCTTCATGCTCGTGGGGTGGGTCCCTTTAAAGTGATTAGGAGAATGGGCCCTAATGCCTATGTGCTAGAATTACCTCCAGATTATGGAATTAGCTCGACATTCAATATCTTTGACTTAGTCGAGTATAGGGAACCCGCAAACATACCCAGTGAGCCATTTGGGCCTGACCTCCCTTTTGAGAGTGAACCTGAACATGAGTGTCCACCTCCAAATATACCTGAGCGAGGAGAGCGGATCGAGCGTGTCCTGGATGACCAAGCCATCATTACTCGGGGCAAGGGCTATCAACGTTACTTGGTCTGATGGCAAGGCCGACCTGAATCCGATGACTCGTGGATCACACGGGAGGACTTGCAGCACATCGACCCCGACATCTTGGAGAGGTACTAAAGCCAAGCTAACCCTTACTCGACAGGGTCGAGTTCCTCCCACCCTGGGAGAACTGGTGTGGGCACCAGGATCCGACAGAGGCTCCTCAACCCTCTATGGATCTCAGATTAGGGTTCCACTTCTATGAGTCTTGTAATAAGGCTATGAGCCAAAGCAATTTCATAATTTCTAGTCATGTACCAAGTCTAAGTTTGTTTAGTCTTGTACCTTGACCAATTTGGGTCAAGTCAGGTCATGAGTCCTGTATTTGTTTTTTGTTCGAGTCTGAGTTTGGATTAGGCCCAAGCCCAATTGAAGTCAACCTGGCTTTCAAGACCAAGTCAAGTCCTTGTGGGCCAACCCACCTCTTTCACTTGGAAAGATGCCAACTCAGGTGCCACCTCAGCCACCTATGTGGTGCCACATCAGTTGCCACTTGGGCATCCAAGGAGGGAATCAAGATGGCACCCTCATGCTTTCCACACGCCCTCCCCTTGCCTTTTTCTCTTGGGCGACCTTGGAAGGAGGAGACATCATCCCCGTCTTCCCTCCCCCACATCACGCCATGATCCATCAAAATGTGGGGCGTTGAAGATCCTTGAAGAAACCAAGCCACAAAGCAAGCCTTCTTCACAAAGTGTTCATGCAAGAATGGAAGGTCAAAGGACACACTCCCCTCTCCAAGCATTCAACCTTGCAATGCCCAAAGCTCCCTCCATTTGGTCGGCCAAGAATCACTCCAAAGTGGGCGTTGAAGGATCCAAAGAAGCACATCCCTTCAAGCAAGCCTTGTTCCATGTTTTCTTCCCAAAATGAGCATGCAAATGAAGGAAGTCAAGAGGCCAATACCCTTCTCCAAGCACTCCCACATGCCACACCCAATCCAAATCACCTTTGGTTAGCCAATGAGAGGAGAAGGTCAAATGTTTTTGGCGCCAACCAAGAGAGTTTGTAATTTGTTTTCATTTGAAATTCAAATGGGCCTTTGGTGTCTATTTATAGGACCCAATCCTTCCCTTGTAAGGCTATTGAATGATTAATGAAAAAGAGATTGAGTTTTCTATCCTACAACCATTGTCTCCTAGACTAGGTTTGAGTGAAGTTGTCTTCGTCCCCAGGGACATCGAGTGGTGTGAGGCCACCTGTCCGTCGCCCCAAGGCATCGCGAGACATTCGTCCTCCTGGACATCGAGTGGTGTGAGGCCATAATCCTTCATCATCCGGGACGTCGCGGGGTGCAAGGCCCCAAGTTATCTCCTTCTTCGACTTCAGAACCCAGTCGGACACCAGGCTCGAAGCTCCTTCTCAACCCCATCTCAGTCTCTTTCAGTACATCTCTCCTTTTTGCTAATCCCTCTTTTGTTTGCCTACAGGTCCTCCATGGCATCTCGAGCACCGGAGACAGTTGGCATTGCTATCGTGACCTACCGACCGAAAGCCAGTGCTTCCACGGGTTCGATTGCTTGGGCATCCAGGCTGTATCCGCCAAGTCGAGCGATCTCTGCATCGGGCGCTTCAGATGTGTAAGATTTGCTCTCTCTATCTCCTAAGTAGGTATTGAGTTTGGAGCTAGTCCTACCGGGGTTTCTTAATCCCGGGATCCTATTTTCGTTTTCACTGCTTAGGGATCTGAACTGCTAGTGTAAGCTTCCGTACTCATTTCTCTTATTTCTCATCTTTGCTTGTAATCGGGAACTAAAACCCTAAGAAAACATATAAAACTCTTCAACTATAAAAAAACTCCTTTGCATCATAAGCACCCATACTAGCATCCATTCTAGCATCCCTAGCCCTAGGCCCCCTTCCTCCACACCACCCTGTGACAAGCAGGGGAAGCCTCCCACCACCGGCCCCCCTACATGGCTAATGGAAGGATTAGCTACTGGGTTAAGTGTAAGTTGTGTAGACCCATTCAGTTTTGACTTTAGGTCTCAGAAACCCTAGATTATACTAACCCTTTGCATGTTTGGCTGCATCATTTCACCTTGGTTGATTGAGTGTTTGCATGACCACTAGGCTAGGAACCCAATACCATGACCCATACTTAGAACCCTAACCTAGAAGAACCCTTTGGTACCCTGATGGCTCACCCTCAAGCGGAATTGGCCCATTCTTGCAGTCCGACCGGGCCACCCCTTCAGAGCTCTGACTGTTACCCCATCAGCGGTTCGACCCATCGGAGTTTAGGTCCGAACGACCCTCTCCTATTGGGGTCCGGCCCATCACTCTCCATCCACGATCCGACCCACCGGAGCTGAGGTCCGAACGACCCTCTCCTGCTGGGGTCCGGCCCGTCACTCTCGTCCAGCGGTCCGACCCATCAAAGCTGAGATCCGAACGACCCTCTCCTGCTGGGGTCCATCCCGTCACTCTCCTCCAGCAGTCTGACCCACTGGAGCTGAGGTCCGAATGACCATCTCCTACTGGGATCTAGCCCGTCACTCTCCTTCGGAGGTTTGGCCTTTAGTCCAGTGACCGGCTTTCCCACGGCCGACGTCCGACAGGTGATCCTTAGCATGCAGGGAATTCTAGAAGCACCTTTCTATTACTGCGAGATCCTGCTATCCCAATAGCCATGCTCCACAACATCCACGACGCTGCCATATCCGCATGCCACATGGCCACTCTCCAGATTCTTCTAGGGGCAGATCGGTCTTTCTTAGCCTCTCCCCTAAATGACTTTGGAATGTTTCGTGCCTATATAAGGTACCCTGGGGATCCCGTTCGAAGGTAGAAGAACTCTTCCCTCTCCATATGCTGTTGATCCATTGATTCCCCCATTCTGTTGTCTTAAAACTCCTGCTAACTTAAGCATCGGAGGATCCCTAGCTAGAACACCACCGGCGCCCTTGGGGACATTATTGCAGGTTCGTCTGGGAGAAGAACGCTCTAGCACATCCGGTGCCCTTGGGGACTTTGTTGCAGGTTTGTCCAGGAGTTGACGCCGCAACAAATTGGCGCTAGAGGGAGGGGGGCCAACTCTTTCTTCAAAAGGAGGAATCCATCATCCCAGCTACAAAATGGTTAAGGGAAGAGCTCCAAATGCCACTGCCAGAAGAGGTATCTCCCCTCCCAGGTCTGAGGAACCTCCCAGGGAAAATGATGTCGCCACCACCGCCACTACTGCCGCAGAACCCACCAACAAACTGGGGTTGCAGCAATTCCAAACTTTGGTGAATCGCATTGAAACACTTATTGCTGCAGTTAAGCATTTCCACGAAGTAGCCGACAACCATTAGTAACTACCAGCTATTTCCTGCACCAACCCTCCAACTGCCGCTGAGGGAAGCCGACTGCCGGAGGTTCCCCAGCATTATTCTCGCATCATCACGGAGCCCCGGAGGTCATTGGGCGACCCCGTCGATGGCAAGAGGGCGAGGTTTGCTTTGCCTTCCTATGCCAAATCTATCCCAACTGGCGGTCGGCCTGCCGCCGAACCACCGAGGGACTAGGACAGCAAGATCATGCACATGGAGGAGCGCATTATCGAAATCGCCCTCCGATAGAAGGCCGAAGGGGGACAGGTATACAACTTCCATCCCCCATTTTTGGATGAGATTCTGGCGGAGATTATTCCCTGCCATTTCAACATTCCACAAGTGGATCCCTACGATGATACCACTGATCCGATGGACCTTCTAGGCACATACAAAGCCCATATGATGGTACAAGGTGCCTCCAACGTCCTTCACTGCATTGCCTTCCCCGCTACCCTTAAGAAGACCACTCGGATGTGGTTCTCCGCTATCCGGCCAGGTATGATCCATTCCTTTTCTCAACTCGAATCACTTTTCCTTTCCCATTTCAGGACTTGCAGTCAGACCCCGAAGAATACCGACTGCCTCTTCCTCGTGCTGCAAAAAGAGGGAGAGACCCTTTGGGATTTCATGGCTCGTTTCAACTCAGCAGCCATGGAAGTCCCAGACATAAATAAGGCTGTGGCCATGTCAGCCTTCAAGCGAGGACTCCACTCATCCAGGCTGACCTTCTCCCTGGACAAGAAACATCCGACAAGCTACAACGAACTCCTGGCCAGAGTGCAGAAGTATGCCCTGGTGGAAGAACAAGCGGCCGGCCAACATCAAGCTGAAGGAAGGCCGACCCCCAAGAAGCGGAGCGATAAAGCTCATGAAGTCTGAACTCCAAGTGATAGTCGACGGTCGGCCCAACTCCGAAGTCCGAAGCCGAGGGACTTCCCTCGGAGGTTCGAGACTTACGTGCCTCTATCCCTGCCAAGAGAGAAGATCCTTATGGAGAATGAGAATGAGACCTTTCTGCAAAGGCCTCAATTGATGTGGGGCCCTCCAACCCTAAGAAATAAGGACAAATTATATCAGTTCCATAGTGACCATGGGCACAGTGCTGAGAAGTGCATGCAGCTGAAAGATGCCATTTAAGACCTCATTCGGAGGGGATACTTATGCAAGTATGTCCGACCCCATCGGGATCGGGCTAAACATCAAACACCCGAAACCCTCCGAAGGAAACGGAGCTCCTCAATCAGAGGCCGACAGGCGGGGATGTCGTTATGCTGCATCGATGATCTGGAAGAAGCTATGAGGACAGGACCGATATTGCTAAAAGGTCTAGGGGCTCTAATGCAATCACCTTCTCTGATGAAGATCTTCTGGAGACTCATGTTTTTGAGAACAATCCTGTAGTCATGTCGGTAGTGATTGCCAATTACGATGTAAGGAGAATACTTTTAGATAATGGAAGCTCAACAGAGGTATTGCTGTGCAATGCTTTTGTGATAATGAATCTATCCAGGTCCATGCTACAAAAATCCCCCGCACTGCTGACAGGCTTCAGGGATAACTCCATCGGAGTGGAAGGGGAGATAGTTCTTCCTGTGACTATTGGGATGGAGCCTTTCCAGAAAACCCTCCCCATCAATTTTATGGTCATTCAGACAACCTCACCTTATAATGCTATCCTGGGCTGTCCGACCCTTAATGAATTCAGAGCCATCGTGTCCACATACCATCTATTGGCAAAATTTTTGACCAAGAGCGGGGTCGGAGAGATGAGCGGAGACCGTTGGATGGCCAGGTAGTGTTTGACCATTATGAACCAACAGTCAGAAGGCCGTCCCACTCCGGAGCAACTTGACACTAGAGCTGAGGCCGATGGCCTTGGTCAGCCAGTAGAAAAGATTCTGTTTATTCCCCTTCAAGAGGATGATCCCACCAATGATGAGGGACAGAAGGGTAGGATCGTTGGTGAGCATAGAAGTCACCAAAATTAGGGTATCATATTTTTTTTTAGAATTTTTTAGGTAAAGGGTGGCGAAGGAATAGTGGGGCTAGAAGACAGGGTTTGGAACTCATGGACTTTGGGACTCACCCTAACGAAGAGACCTCTCACCTCTAGGGCATTACACCCTCCTCGATACTTGGAGGCACTAGGATAAATCTCAAAGGTCACGAGCAGATAATGAATATGGAATGGGAAGGGGGATAACTAGGGCATCATGCCCATGCCCGAATGTGAAGTCAAGAAGAATCACTCTTCTAAAAACTCGAATTTTTTTTTCCAAAAACTTGACTAAACTCTAAAAACTTTTTTTTTACAAAGGACTGAGGGTGGTATTTATAGACCTGTCCAACCCTCATTTGAATTTGAATACATGATAAAAAGATAGGAATGATTCAAATTCAAATACAAGATAGGATAAGATAAGCCTATCCATATCTAAATCATAACCAACCAAATCCTAATTCAAATTTCAAATAAAAGATAAATCCTAAATTTATTCTGGATATGGTCCAAGATTCGTGTAGCTCCAAGATTCGTGCTTGCTCAGAGATCCATGCTGGCAATGTCCCCATCATTCACCCGAGGTTGGGAGAACTCGACTCCATCGAGTCAGGATCAGGGGGGACGTTGGTGAAACCGAATCCAATCAATCAAAGGGACTCTGTCCTGAGATCTGTGCAGCTTCGAGAATCGTGTAGCACTGAAAATCGTCCAACTCTAAAATCTATGTGAAATTGTGCATCTTTGGAAACTATATCAAATTATTTTTTTTCTCGATTTTTTCATTCTTTTTTTTCTTCTTTTTTTTTTACTTTTTTTTTCTTTATTTCCTGCCTAATCCTGAAGCGGGTGAAATCGACAATAGAGGGAATGGCTTGCTTTAAGGAACGTGCAATGCTTGAAGTCGGCAAAGAAAGTCGATTTAGCTTTCACGTTCGTGCAACTCGAACCAGGAACAGGGGCTTGTAGAGGGGGCTTCGGACAGACCTGCACCGGTGTTCTCGAAGGAGCCATCGCCGGAGAAGGGGTGGCACGAAGATTTGGATCGGAGGGCGAAGCTACTTCCATTCAGTTGCAGGCTGTGGAGATGGTGGGCTTCTTCTCGGCTGGCTTGCTTGGGAAAATGGCCGGAGGGGCTGAGGATGATGGTCGGGCAGATAGGAGACTTCACGAAATGTAGCGGGCAGAGAGACGGATGAGGGAGGGCCGGCTTGCTGGCTATGAACAGGTAGATATCATCGCCGAGCAACTTGGGCCATTGATCATCTGGATCGACAACTTTGGAGGCGTGCTCGATTCATGCAAGATCTACGAGGAGAGGTGGTCTGGAGAAGAGGCCAGCATCGAGGATGCCCGGAACTGCTACGGTTAGCTCGAGGAGCAGGGAGGTTAACCGGGCTTGGGGATGACCGGATGAGGGTGGTCGGTGACGGTGGACCGGGAGGAAGCTTATGGACAGTAGGAGACCAAGAGGGGTGCTTCCGAATGGCAGGAGACTGGAGGAGTCGGCTTCACTAGGTGCTGTTGATGGTGGATCGGAGGAAGGTGATCCGATGATGTGCGGGCCGGAGGGTGAAAGAAAACAGGCGGATCGGGTCATCGGCTTCTGGTAGCAGACATCTGGGAAGGCTGCTTGCAAGCTTGAGGAGTAGGGGATGTGATCTGGGCCGGAAAGACTGGAGGTGGACGGTCGGTTGACGGCTATCGGACGATGGGAGATGGAGGAGGAAAGTTTGGCGACAGGAGACCGGTGGAGACTGTCTAGCCACGGAAGGCCGGAAGAGTGGAAGGAGGGAGGTTCGGATGGAGGAGATTGGATGAAGGGTGGACCAGTGGAGCTTTGGAGAAGAGGAGTTGGGTGGCACGGTGATTGGGCGTTGCGATCCATGGCTGTTCCGGGCGGTGGCAGCAGGGGGAAGGGCGATGTGTCGGCCTGTATGAATGTGGTGGGGGTATGGGTTGGATTCGATGGATCATGGCATTGGGGCTTGTAGAATTGGAGGAGATGGAACCTGCGTTGCCGCTGCTGCTGTTACCATAGTGGTGGATGCTGCTCCGTTACTGCTGGGTGTTGATCCTTCTTCTCCTCGGGTGTCTGTTTGGTGAGATCTGTGGTAGTCAAAGAGGAGGGAAGGCGACGGTAGCTGCACTGACAGAGGGTTGGGTGGAGACTCGGCTACTGTAGATCCGGGGCTTAGGACGATGGTGGATTCTTCATGGACTATTGTAGGGTATAGCAAGAACAGGAAAGACGGAGAACTATAAAATCGATGGAATGGGAGAAAATCTGGGATTTGAAAAAGAAATGTACCCTAATCTACCATACTCTGATACCAAAATTGATGAGGGACAGATGGGTAGAATCGTTGGTGAGCCTAGAAGTCACCAAAATTAGGGTATTATGTTTTTTTTTAGAATTTTTTCGGTAAAGAGTGGCGAAGGAATAGTGGGACTGGAAGACAGGGTTTGGAACTCATGGACTTTGGGACTCACCCTAACGAAAAGACCTCTCATCTCTAGGGCATTACACCCTCCTCGATACTTGGAGGCGCTAGGACGAATCTCAAAGGTCACGAGGGGATAAAGAAGATGGAATGGGAAGGGGGATAACTAGGGCATCATGCCTATGCCCGAAGGCGAAAGCAAGAAGAATCACTCTTCTAAAAACTCAAGTTTTTTTCTCCAAAAACTTGACTAAACTCTAAAAACTTTTTTTTTACAAAGGACCGATGGTGGTATTTATAGACCTGTCCAACCCTCATTTGAATTTGAATTCAAGATAAAAAGATGGGAATGATTCAAATTCAAATACAAGATATGATAATATAAGCCTATCCATATCTAAATCATAACCAACCAAATCCTAAATCAAATTTCAAATAAAAAATAAATCCTAAATTTATTCTGGATATGCTTCGAGATTCGTGTAGCTCCAAGATTCATGCTTGTTCCGGGATCCATGCTGGCAATGTCCCCATCAACCAAGGTCCTCATGATTGGAGGTTCCCTCAACAAGGATATTAAGTCAGAACTGATCGGCTTTCTTAAGAGTAACGCAGATGTCTTTGCTTGGTCTGCATCGGACCTGCCTGGAATACCGTCGGAGGTCATCACTCACCAGCTCAAGGTGGATCTGACCCACTGACCTGTCCGATAGAAGAAGAGAAGCTTTGCTACCGAAAGGCAGAAAGCCATCGATGTGGAAGTGAAGAAGCTCTGTGATGCTGGCTTCGTCAGGGAAGTCCACAACCCTGAGTGGCTAGCTAATGCAGAACAAATAAGATGATGCGATGCGGAAGTAAATTAAGACTATTTTTTTTTTTTTTTTGTGTTTTGTTAGAAGTTGGCTTGACTCAAAAACAAGGCTAACTAATGTTGAAATAAAATATGCACTGAACGAAAGCACAATTCAAAAGAGTAGATTATCAGAGTAATAAAGAAGTAGGATCGCTGGGGATTGAGAAACCCCCAGACCTAGGGTTTACTCCTCTTTCAAGAAACAGATGAAGCAAGAAGAGAAGGTTTTATACCTGACTGTGATATCTCTCTTTGCTTCAATTGAAGGACACCCTCGAGCAGATTGTAGGATCCTTGGAGACGAGGTATCTTCGCAATGGATCCTCGGATTGTAGTCCTATGGCAACGTTGGCCTTCTTCTCGTACTCTAGATCTGGAAAGGATGAAGAACAAGATAAGGATGTAAGAAACTCAAGGAAGAGACCTTTACCTAGGATAGCTCTGGACTGCTCGATCTTTGAAGATGAGGGAAGAGTATGGAGGTGGCGGTGGAAGATGGAGTGGATTTAGGGTTTGGCTGGTAGGGCGGAGGCTTGCAGATGAAAAGGACCTAGGGCTCGATATAGTGGGCGGTGGCTTAGAGAAGGAGATGGGAGCCTTGAATGAAGTGGGAATAGGGTTTAGGAATTTGGGTATTGGTGGCTAGGATGATGAAAGGAAATTAGGGTTGGCGGCCAGGGATGAAAGCGGGGCAGGGTTTTGGTAACTTTGAAGATCTCTCACCTCCTCAAGGCTCCAATGGAACCCAGATTTACTCCCTCATGGAGCTCAACACTCAAAGAAGTGCAGAAGAAGAGAACCCATGGTTGCTCAACACAAGAAAAGATTTCATTTACTCATTTCCTAGTCTTTCTCCTTAAGTCATGGGTTTTCCTTCCATGACTTGCTCTTTCTTGGAAGAAAATACTCATCTCCTAGTCTTTCTCTCCAAGACTAGGCTCCTTCCATTCATAGCTAGGTACTTTAGGCAGGTGTGGGCGCCTATCTTGAAGTCCTCTTCAAGAAAAATCCCCTGCTCCTTTAGCTTGGTTACTTTTGGCAGCTTGTGGGCGCCTTCCTTGACTTCTCCTAAGAAAATTTTCTTGCTCTCTTGGGCGTGGGGACCAGGGACACTGGGATGAAATGTGGCACCAACTGGTCCTGGGAGTGTGGTTGGGAGTGTGGCATCCACTTGCATTTGGCCTTGGAAGAAAAAATGACGCCCTAGGGAATGGCACCAACCAGGACTTGACTTGGACTTAGACTGAGTCAACATGACTCACAAAAATGAATTGCAGACTCAAATAAATAAAATAATCTGGTTGACCAGGTCAACCCTTATTACAAATCCTAATCTTCGGGCAAGGTCATTCAGAGATCCAGATGGATCCCTGAAGTCTTCTTCTGATTCTAGTGCCTGCACCAATTCTCCCGGGGTGGGAGGAACTCGACCCTGTTGAGTATGGCTCAAGTTGGCTCTGGTATCTCTCAAAGAGATCTGGATCCAACTCTTGTAATTCATCTCGGGAGATCCAAGAGTCATCAGAATCTAGCCTTCCTTGCCAGCGGACCAGGTATCTTTGGTATCCTCGATTACGAGTAGAGATAACCTGATCATCCAGGATCTTTTCAATCTGTTCTTTCCTCACTGGCCAGTTTTTTGGTGGACACACAGGGTTGGGTTCACTCTCAAGAATAGGATTAGGCTCAAAAGGCTCACTGCGAATCACAGCTGGCTCTCTATACTCTACTAGGTCTGTAATGTTGAAAGTGGGGCTAATGCCTAGTTATGGAGGCAACTCGAGCACATAGGCATTGGATCCTACTCTCTTCACCACTCTAAATGGTCCATCTCCTCTATCATGTAACTTTCTAACGGTTCCAGGAGGAAACCATTCAGGCCTTAACCAAATCATTACATAGTCTCCCTCAACAAAAGTTTTGACTCACCTTTGAGAATAACCAACTTCTTATAAGTTTAATTACTTAAATTTACTTTGGCATTAATTTCTTTATGCAAGTCTTTTATATGCTGTGCAAAAACTTCAGCAGACTCGGAGACTTGTGTGTGGACTGGTAAAGGGGCTATGTCAAGAGGTGGAAGGTGGACTGGCAGATCCTCAAGAATAACATCCTCAAATTCTTCTAACAAAGGTCTAACTTCCTGAGGAGGCTCTAAGGATGTAGGAGTCCTAAGTTCCTTAGCAGTCAACATCCAAATGGGTGAACCACTATGAATTTCTTGTTCTAGATCCATAGCAATAATTAGGTTCACTCCAGTCTTCATCTCTTTGACCTTATTGGGTCCTTTAGCTACCTTGTCCTTAGGAGGGACTGAATGGATTGTGATCTTTTTCCCATTAAAACTAAAGACACAGGTATTGGATTTTCCTAAGAGGGTAGCATCATGATCATATAACCAAGGTCTCCCAAGAATTATACTGCTCACCCCCATGGATAAGACATCACACCAAATCTTCTCTTGATAGGATTGCATCTGGATTTAGACCTGACATCTAGACTGGATGGGTATAGAGGTAGAGTCTACCCAAGAAACCTTATAGGGGTTGGGGTAGGGGACTGGGGTTAAGCCTTACATTTTGATAGTGCTAGCAGAAATGTCATTCACACAGCTCCCAATATCTATGATGATCTTACATACCTTATCCCCTAATTCAAGGAAAGTCTGTAGGATGTTAGTCCTACGCCAATCCTCCTGAACTCTACTATGGGACAGGATGCATCTGACAATTCCTAACTGGTCAGACTCTGTGGGTTCCTCCTCTCCTTCATACTCATCAACCAAGTTCATTCCGGCCTCATAAACTTCTTCTTCAAATTCTTCATTGGGCCCGGAATTCTCTTCCTCTCCCTCTTATATGTAAAGGGATCTACGTGGGCACTGGCTAGAAACATGACCTACCCTATGGCACTTAAAACAGGCTATGGCTGTACACTGGCTGGAGATATGACCTGGTTTCTGACACTTAAAACAGGTGATACTAAAACTAGGGGTTCTCTAGGTGTCAGGTGCCTTACCTTTATCAATGGGCCTAGGGGTGAGAATACCCTGAAAAGGTTTACTAGGGGTAACTTGGCTAGTACCATTTCTTGGGATTGGGGCATTAACCCTAGAAGGTATAGGTCCTCTCTAAAATTTCTCAGTGTTCAGTGCAATCTGATAGGCTTGGTCTAGGTTAGTAATCACTCTCAGAAACAACTCCCTCTTAATGTCTTCCCTAAGTCCAGCCCTAAATTTAGACAAAGTGACCTCATGGGCTTCACTCACATCACATCTCATCAAGTACTCATCAAAGGTGGCTATGTAGTCTGAGACAGATCGGTTTCCTTGTTTCAAGATTTGCCATTGGTATAACAGATTCTGCTGGTATGAAATGTGTAGGTACTTATCTCTAAGCTTCTCTTTCATACCCTGCCAAGTGGTTATGGGCTCAACATTTCATCTCCTAGTGGTTAGCTCAATGTTCCCCCAGTATAACCTAGCTTGACGCACTAACTTCATCTTGGCAAACTTGAACTTCCTTTCCTCAGACATGGTATACCACTCAAAGTACTGGTCCGTCTCACCCTCCCAATCAGAATACACCTTATGGTTTAAGCTACCATCAAAAGTGGGTGCATCTAATTTGATGTTCCGGATGAACCTATCATCTCTATCTTCAGGCTCTGGGTCAGGCCTCCTATGATTAGGTTCAGGATCTCTTTATAAAGGTCTTCTAGGCTCCTGGTGTGGGTGAGGTTGAGGCATATTAAAATCTGAGTTAGGAGTCCAATTCTGATGTCTAGGTTCCTCAAGTACTTGGACTCGATCCCTAAGCTATGTAAGATCCTCACGGACATGATCCCTAAACTGGGCAACAGTATCAGTCATATCCTGACTCAATTTGGTCATACTTTCAGTAAGAGTTCTAATCATGGCCTCTAAATCAGGTTGGGTTTGACCAGGTTTGTAGGGTACTCCGTTACGGGTGGACATGATGATGCAAGCAAGCACACCAAATGAGACTCGACTGAAATGACTACGGGCTAACTAGACCTAGAGCCCAAACTATATGCCCAATCAGAGTGGCAAGCTAGCCTGTAGTAACTCGGGACTCAGCCAGGCAGGTGTAAGGGGAGTGTTAGGTCCCTAATTGCCAATCCTAGACACCAATCAGTGATTGGCCAGGTAGGTGGACCAGCACACAAGCCCTTCAGGATAGAATCCCTGAACCACCGTTCTAGATACTGAGTACAAAGCACACACAGAGTAACTAGACAAACTGACTCAACACTAGCCTAGACCCGACCAGTTGGTGTCCCTAGCCCACTAGCGCAAATTAGGTCTAATTAATTTTAAGATTAAAGGCTTAGGTTTGAATGCACGGGAGGTGGTTTTGGGCTAAGGAGAGGGTCACAATCCTCCCCTTATGGTGCAACTTCGGTGCCCTTAAGATAGATTCAATTTATGCACACTAAAATAAAAAAATAGCTTGCAGAAAATAAAAAGAAAAACAACAGTAAAATTTATCTCAGAAAATCTACAGAAATTAATAAATCGTGAAAATTTTATGTAAATTAATATCACTTATTCTGGTTCTAGGAAAACAAGAATTACTTAATTTATAATTTTTTGCAGGGAGAAACAATTCGAATAACAGGATAGTTACTGGCAGAAAATAGAACGTGTATCCCATTTATAATCCCAGCCTAGAAGTTATAACCCAGCGGCACCCCTACACGCCCTAGGAACTCCTATGGAATGGGAGAAGGAGTCTTGCATCTCGCTTGTTCCTAGGACCGGATGGCCAGGGGAGTCTGCTCCAGGCAGTAAAAGTAAAAAGGAACGAAAAAATAATTAAACAAGCAAGAATCCTAGATAGGGCTCTGATACCAAAAATGATGCAGAACAAATAAGATGATGCGATGCGGAAGTAAATTAAGACTAATTTTTTATTTTTTAAATTTTTTTTTGTGTTTTGTTAGAAGTTGGCTTGACTCAAAAACAAGGCTAACTAATATTGAAAGAAAATATGCACTGAAAGACAGCACAATTCAAAATAGTAGATTATCAGAGTAATAAAGAAGTAGGATTGCTGGGGATTGATAAACCCCCAGACCTAGGGTTTACTCCTCTTTCAAGAAACAGACGAAGAGAGAAGAGACGGTTTTATACTTGACTGTGATATCTCTCTTTGCTTTAATTGAAGAACACTCTCGAGCAGATTGTAGGATCCTTGGAGACGGGGTATCTTCACAATGGATTCTCGGATTGTAGTCTTATGGCAAGGTTGGCCTTCTTCTCGTACTCTGGATCTGGAAAGGATGAAGAAAAAGATAAGGATGTAAGAAACTCAAGGAAGAGACCTTTACCTGGGATAGCTCTGGACTGCTCGAACTTTGAAGATGAGGGAAGAGTATGGAGGTGGCGATGGAAGATGGAGTGGATTTAGGGTTTGGCTGGTAGGGTGGCGACTTGTAGATGAAAAGGACCTAGGGCTTGATATAGTGGGCAGTGGCTTGGAGAAGGAGATGGCGACCTTGAATGAAGTGGGAATAGGGTTTAGGAATTTGGGTGTTGAAGGCTAGGATGATGAAAGGAAATTAGGGTTGGCAGCCAGGGATGAAAGCGGGGCAGGGTTATGGTAACTTTGGAGATCTCTCACCTCCTCAAGGCTCCAATGGAACCCGGATTTACTCCCTCATGGAGCCTAACACTCAAAGAAGTGCGGAAGAAGAGAACACAAGGTTACTCAACACAAGAAAAGATTTCATTTACTCATTTCCTAGTCTTTCTCCTTAAGTCATGGGTTTTCCTTCCATGACTTACTCTTTCTTGGAAGAAAATACTCATCTCCTAGTCTTTCTCCCCAAGACTAGGCTCCTTCCATTCATAGCCAGGTACTTTAGGCAGGTGTGGGCGCCTACCTTGAAGTCCACTCCAAGAAAAATCCCTTGCTCCTTTAGCTTTGTTACTTTTGGTAGCTTGTGGGTGCCTTCCTTGACTTCTCCAAAGAAAATTTTCTTGCTCTCTTGGACGTGGGGACCAGGGACACTGGGATGAAATGTGGCGCCAACTGGTCCTGGGAGAGTGGCTGGGAGTGTGGCGTCCACTTGCATTTGGCTTTGGAAGAAAAAATGACGCCCTAGGGAATGGCGCCAACCAGGACTTGACTTGGACGTAGACTGAGTCAACATGACTAAACAAAATGAAATGCAGACTCAAAGAAATAAAATATTTTGGTTGACCAGGTCAACCCTTATTACAAACCCTAATCTTCGGGCAAGGTCATTCAGAGATCCAGATGGAACCCTGAAGCCTTCTTCTGATTCTTGTGCCCGCACCACTAGCGAATGTGGTTATGGTGAAAAAAGCCAATGGGAAGTGAAGGATTTGTATAGATTATACCGACCTCAATAAAGCCTACCCGAAATATAGCTTTCCAGTACCCAAGATTGATCAGCTGGTGGATGCCATGGCCGGCCAACAACTTCTCAGCTTTATGGATGCCTTCTTCAGCTACAACCAAATAATGATGCATCTGGAAGACGAGGAGAAGACCGCGTTTGTCAACGACAAGGGCCTGTACTGTTATCGAATGATGCCTTTCAGCTTGAAGAACACTGGTGCCACTTTTTAGAGGCTGATCAACCGAGTGTTCGAAGGTAAGTTGGGTAGGAACATGGAGGCTTATGTGGATGATATGATAGTGAAGAGTCTCCATAAGGCCAACCACATTAGGGACTTGTAAGAATCCTTCGACGCACTCAAGCACCATCGGATGAAGCTGAACCCCATGAAGTGTCCTTTTGGGGTAACCCCTGGCAAGTTTCTTGGGTTTTTGGTCACACAAAGGGGAATCGAGGTGAATCCCGACAATATAAGCGCCGTCATTGAGATGGCACATCCGACCAACAAAAAGCAGGTGCAAGAACTCACTGGCTGAATCGCCTCTCTCAACCATTTCATCTCCCATTCGACTGAGAAATCTCTGCCGTTCTTTAAAACCCTGTGTCGGTCAGAAGGCTTTGTTTGGATTGATGAATGTTAGTCGGCTTTCGAAGCATTGAAAAAGTACTTGAAGAACACTCCATTGCTGGCCAAGCCGACAGAGGAGGAACCTTTGTACCTCTATCTTTTGACGTCGGATGAAATGATCAGCACCATCCTCGTGCGAGTCGAAGAGGACAAACAGCAGAAGCCCATCTATTATATCAGCAAAGTCCTCCACGATGCCAAAACAAGATACCCCAAGATACAAAAGCTAATATATTCTTTGGTCACGTTCGCCAAGCGGCTCCGACCGTATTTCCAGGAACATTTGATTGTGGTGATGACCGACCAACCCCTCAAGGCAATCCTACAGAGACCGAATACATCCGGTTGGCTCGCCAAGTGGGCTGTCAAGCTAGGCAAATTCAACATCTCTTTATGGCCACAATTCATCTTGAAGGCCTAGGTAATTGCTGACTTCATTGCAGAGTATACATGGAGACAGGAAACACCCCCTCAAATGGCCGAAGTACTTGAGCCGATGCAATCTACGAAGCCGAACTAGCCTGGACCCTCCACGTGGACGGAGCATCCAACCTTGCAGGCTATGGGGCCGGACTAATCCTGGCTGACTCGGATGGGGAAAACCTGGAATATGCATTACATTTTTCATTTCAGGTGTCGAACAATCAGGCGAAGTACGAAGCCCTCCCCGCGGGGCTACGAATCGCCAATGAACTGGGCATCGGTCTACTCAGAGTCTTCTCCGACTCCCAACTGGTGGTTAACCAAGTAAAGGGAGAGTTTGAAACAAGGGATCCGGCCCTAGCAAAATACTTAAACAAGGTACAAAACCTCATTTCTCGGTTGATATTTTTTGAAATCCTCCAAATACCTCGTCTGCAGAACTCTCGGGCGGACACTCTGTCAAGGTTGGCTATGTCTACCAGCGAGACTTCTGACCGAACTTTTGTGGAGCATCTGCAGCACCCTAGTATTGCTGAATAGCCGACCAAGGTCCACCAAGTGGAACATGAAACTTCTTGGATGGATCCGATCCTTACTTTCCTTGATAAAGAAACTCTTCCAGAAGACCCGACGGAGGCCAAGCGGCTGCGCTTGACGGCCTCTAAGTACATCATCATTGATGAAGTCCTATATAAGTGATCATTCTCATAGTCACTGTTAAAATGCTTGGGGCCGACAGATGTCGACTACGCCCTCAGAGAAGTCCATGAAGGCATCTGTGGCGACCGCCTCCGGGGAAGATCCTTAGTTTACAAGATCATTCGGCAGGGATACTACTAGCCTACCATTCAGAAGGATGTGTCGGACTTCGTCCGAAGGAGCGACGCATGTCAAAGGTACTCCGTCATTCAAAGGAGGCCCACCAGTGAGCTGACTCCGATCACTGCCCCATGGCCGTTTGCACAGTGGGGAATGGATATCTTGGGACATTTTCCACCGGCTTCCGGACAATGAAAATTTTTTCTTATGGCCATCGATTACTTCACCAAGTGGGTGGAGGCCGAACCACAAGCACAGATAACAGAGGCCAAGGCGGAGAACTTCGTCCGGAATAATACCATCTTTCGGTTCGGCATTTCCCGGACAATTATTATCTATAATGAAAGACAGTTCAATAAATCTATGTTTTAAGACTTTTGTCAACAATATCATATCTCTCACCGACTCATGTCGGTCGGGCACCCCTAGTGCAATGGAGTGGCTGAAGTCTCCAATCGGACAATCCTGTATGGGCTGAAGACCCAGCTTAATGAGGCAAAGGGACTTTGGGTGGAGGAACTCCACTCAGTATTATGGGCATATCGGAGACCGCCAGAATGTCGACCAGCGAAACTCCATTTAACCTCACTTATGGAAGTGATGCTGTCAACCCTATTGAGACCTCTCTTCAATCTCTTTGGATTGACCACTACGCTGAACCGACCAACTCCGATCGGTGAAGGGCTGACCTGGACTTGCTTGAAGAAATAAGAATTCAGGCAAGCATGAAGATGGCATTATGTCGCCAAAAGATGGTGAAGTATTACAACTCACGAGTCAAGGCACGAGCTTTCCGAGTCGGAGACCTGGTCCTGTGGAGGACCAAAATTTCGAGACCGACCGAGCAAGGCAAGATTTCCCCCAATTGGGAGGGACCTTATCGGGTCGTCGAAGTGGTTCGAGCTAGCACCTATCGACTTGAATTTTTGGATGGAAGACCGATGGCGCATCCGTGGAATGTAGACAACCTCCGCAAGTATTATCAATGAAGTCCACATTACTTCTACGAACCACTTCTGAAAGTCTGACTCCAGTCGACAAAGGCTCTAGGGCAACCCACTTCCGAAAGTCTGACTACGGTCAGCAAAGGCTTTAGGGTAGCCCACTTCTAAAAGACCGACTCCTGTCGACAAAGGCTCTAGGGTAGCCCACTTCCGAAAGACCGACTCCGGTCAGCAAAGGCTCAAGGGTAGCCCACTTTCAAAAGACCGACTCAGGTCAGCAAAGGCTCTAGGGCAGCCTATATCCAAAAGTCCAACTCCGGTCTGCAAAGGTGTTGGGAATTGTGTCCCAAAGCCAATCGCCTGGATTGTAGGCGGTTGTGCTAAGTATTGTACTTTTTCAATGAACTAATAAAATATTATTTTTGGCAGCTCATCACATATTGTATTTCCCTGAAATGAACTCTTTCCATGTGATGAAGTCCTTAGGACTACACTGTCTTCGATACAGAGAGGATGTATCGAGTGGTCCTTAAATCCTGTTCACAACCAAAGGATATATTGTACTGGACAGCAATATATCAAGTATAGGTTGTTGTAGTTCACATCGTTTGGTTGTCCTCTTGACCAAAATGAGTGTGGTGACACTGATGTGATCTGCAAGTGGGATATTTGATATCTCATTGAACGTGACTCCGTGCAGCCCCTTTTTTTTGCCAAAGGGATACTCACGATTGGATATGGGTATATGTGTCCCTCTGACCCGAGGTCGTCACGGTAGCTTGCAAGCAACTCCCTGTGCTTTGGTGTCGGACTACCCAGATTTTTAATTCGGTGATGCTAGATTTCTGGGTACAGGCAAGTACTTGTGGAGCAGTGATGGACCAAGATGGAATTGACCTGTCCAAATAGTTTGGATTGAATGTCTCGCTGTATCTCAATTTAGCAAATCCTCGGCCGAGGTAGTCCTTGTGAAGGGTCACTGGGCTTGCGAGGTTGAGACACGTAGTCGACTGACTCAGTTTGGGTTGGCAGCCCAATCTCAGTCGTCATGAGCATTAGAGGTCAAAAGGATGAATTATACGGTAACCATATGCCAGAGGTTCGATAGTTTGCTCCCGCATCTTCGACCTATCCGGACGCTGGGACCCATTGCTAGATGGTTTCCTGTGCTGGTACTAGAAATTGTTCTAGTGCTACCGTTTAGGTTCGAACCTATGAGGTCACACGCCACAGAGGATAACTCTCTGATACGGAAACCGATTACGATTAGGAATCATCTCGATTTTATGGTCACGGTATTTTTTGAGCACTTTTTTCCCCATCTTGCCCTTGTCTGGGTCGACCAGAAAATGTTCCGGGTTGACCAGCTCTGTGCCAGGATTTTTCTGAATCAATTTTGAACTGATTCGGAGTTCGTTTCGGCCTCCAATTGGTTGTGAACCAATTTTATTCCTCGAACCAGGTTCAATTGGATTGAACCGTTTGGTTTAAAGGGATTGGACCGATTTTTGGTTGAACCGGTTTCCACCTTGATATTTTTTCCCTTGGACCGTTTTATACGGTAATTGGAGAGAAAAAAGTTCCATGCGTTTGATTGGAGAAGGCAAAACGGTTGAAATCCAAACTCGTGAAGGCAAAAAGCTGGGCGTTTTCCTCTTCTCCCTCCACTGTTGGTTAATAGCTTTAATCCCTCCCTTAATGACTTGTTAATTGGGTTTATTGCTACCAACTGCTACTGCCTCTCCACCTTCCAACGCTCCAAGACCCTCTCCCTCCCAACTTGCTTATAAAAGCCAAACCAGCGTCCTGTTTCGTGTGATGAAGTTTTCAACGAGAGAAATTTTTTTTTCCACCGTGAGAGAGGCCTAAAAAAGGAGAGCTTTGGGCATTCTTTGAGAGGCTTAAGAAGAGATCTTTAGGGCTGGGTTTAGGAGTTTTGTGAGAGAGAAACAAGGCCTTAATCCCATTGTTTCAAGTGCTCATGTTCTGCCCAACTGCAAGAAACCTGTGACTATGAAGCCCTCTTCCGGCGGCTAGCACCGTGCGTGGAGGCAGATCCGAGAGTCCCGGGTGTGTCTCCCCTCTAGAGAGAGTATCACTCTACTCCTCGGAGCAAACCACGCGAGCCGGGATAGCTCCAGTTGCCCGAAATCCAACGACGAAGACAGCTACTCTGTTCTGCTACCATTTTCACACATTAGACTTCGATGAATTGTTACGATTTATTGGCTTAGTTTTTCTTGCAGAAACTAGTGCCAAATCGAAGAGGACTTCCTTAAAAATCTACAGCTCAAATTTGGGACCGATCGGAGGTCCGGAAGGCAGCATTCCGGGGACTTTTCGGAAGCCCGGTTTTCAGCCCAAGGTGGAAGATGACTGGAATAACTTTATTCCAGTTATTCCAGTCTATTCCTGGTTTATCCCAGACTTATTCCAGCTGAGAATAAGGTATGTTTTTGGGTTTTAATTTCGGTGCATGTGTAGATCTAGATTTATTAAAATGTTTATAAATATCATATGTCCTGTATCATGCCAATACATGCATCTTGCATATGCTAGATCCTGTGTGGAGTAGGTATTTTCCGCATTTATTAAAAATGTTTTAAAATCTTACCTATTCCCTGTGCTGTTGTATGCTTTGCGTAGGCACCTGCAACCATGTTTATACTTTCAAAAGGCTCTAGGGCAGCCCACTTTCGAAAGACCGACTCCGGTCGGCAAAAGCTCTAGGGTAGCCCACTTCCGAAAGTCTGACTCCGGTCGGCAACGGCTCTAGGGCAGCCCACTTCCGAAAGTCTGACTCCAGTTTGCAAAGGCTCTAGGGCAGCCCACTTCCGAAAGTCCAACTCCGGTTGGCAAAGGCTTTAGGGCAGCCCACTTTCGAATGTCCAACTCTGCTCAGCAGAGGCTCTAGGGCAGCCCAATCTGGACAAGCCGACGGACCAACACTTAGGTTGAATTCCTAAGCTCATTGCTTAGGCCTGAGCTAAAATCCGATCACTGCCTCAACTACTTCTGGGTTCGAAAAGCCGATAGACCAACACTTAGGTTTAACTAACTAAGCTCGTTGCTCTGGCCTGAGCTACCATCCGACCGCTGCCTTAACTACTTCTAGGTTCGGAAAGTCGACGGACCAACACAGGTTAAACTACCTAAGCTCGTTGCTCTAGCCTAAGCTACCATCCGACCACTATTTCGATTGATCTTGGTCTGGAAAGCCTACGGACCAATACCTCGAGCAGAAATCCTATGGGAATCTAGTTCAGCTTCAGTCACTGTTCGACGCTTACCCTGGAGGTCTGACCACCCACTCGGATCAGCCGACTAGCCCACACTTAGTGAGACCTTAGAGAGAAGGATATGAGACAGTGTAAAAAGAAAAAAAAAAGTTTTTCATTGCTTCCCAAAAGTTTCTTTACAAAAACTGGAGGTCGGACCTTTACAAACAACAAGGTCTGACCCTCAAGAGGTATAGTATCTATGGCCGCTTCGGCCCCCTTAGCGATAATAGCTGCTTCGGCCTTCTCGGCCCCTTTGGCTACTTCTGCTTTGGCTCTGACTGGGGCATCCATTCTGGCAACTTCTACGATGGCATCCATTGGAGCATCAGTCGCTCGGGTAGTCGGATCTACCGCATCCAAACCCCATTCTTCCGCCGGCTTCGGCGGTTCAAGGAATGATAGTCAAGGTCTGGAAAGGCTGCACTAACCTTTCCCAAGCACTCATCATATCCGTAGTCAAAGCTGACCGTCCCGGCTTCATTCATCTCCTTGGTGAAGTCCTCCAAGGCTTTATAAGTCTTCCGTAGTTCTTGGGCCGTCTTCAGCAGACCCTTATACCTCTCCGCCATTGCCTGATGGCCCTACGCTCGGACCTCGCATTCGGTCAAGTGCCCTTCCTCGACGGCCAGCCGATAGGTTTGCACTTTGATCTTCATCTTCTTATTTTTCAAACTTGCCTCCCGATCCACCATTTTGGCCAGCAAGTTTTCCAACTGCTTCTTTTGGACCTCCGATTCGGCCTGCAAGGTGGACACCTCTGCTACTGCGGCCCTCAAGCCGAGCACCTCCTCCCTAGAAGCCGTCAGTGCCGTCCAAGTGTTGTCCCTCGCCAACTCCACTGCTTCGGCCCTCTGGGTCAACTGCTCCTTCAGATAGAGCAACTCGCCCAAGCCCTCGTCCATCAGCAAGTTGTCTTTGATGAGTTGCCAGCAAAAATGCACAGTCGGAAAGCCGTCACCCATGAATTCAAAGTGGAGAAATAAAAAGCTTTACATACCCATAAAAGATGGCAGAGAGAACTCCTGGCTGCCTCGTTCACCGACCGGCCGTCATTGTCAGGGGCGGCCCTCTGAAGCAGCTCCTTGGCTTTCTTAGCAGCATGCCACTTTTGGCGCTCCTCATAGTGGGCACCGCAGGCCCTCTCCTCATTGGCTGATGGCCCCTCCCCTGTAGGGGTTCCTCGAATTGTCGGGGGGGTCATCGCATTCGACTCCAATGGTAGGGACGAAGGAGCCGCGTCCACCCCAGTGTGCATTGGAAGCCTCTCTTTTATCGGGGCGACCGGTTGTCCAACGAAGAGGATCGCTTGGATGCGATCACCCTTCGGCATTCGGTTAGAGGCATGTCATCCTCTAACTTGATCGATACCACCATGGCGGACGGCTCTGCCGTCCATCATTTCTTTAGCCTCTCGAGCGCCGATTCTGTCGCTCGCTTCTTCGGCTCCTGTGGGGTCGGCTCCACAATCCGAATAGCCCTCCACTATGCAGACCATGTCGAAAGGACCGCTCGATCCGGCTTCATCTTCCCACCTGTGAACAAACAAAGTTAAAGTAAGATGCGGTCGCCAAGCCAACAGAGTATAAAAAAGCCGATCTCTCTCTACAACTCTCGTCCTACCTAACATCGGGTGCCGGCTGAGTCCGACTTGGTGAAGACTCCCATCGTGAAGCATAAAGCTGATAAACTTTGGATCCTCATCATCTAATTTGTGGAAGTTAGCCGCGTCGACCCTCGAGACTTTCCTTCCATTCAGAGCATTCGGCCTCAGCTCCCTCCAGGCTGTCTCAAAGCCCCACAGCTCCAGGCTATCTACAAAAAAGTATCGAGACTTCCATCCGTGAATTGCGGACGGATGACCCCTAGTACCTTACGGCCAGGGCACGGACTGAACATCCACCACTCCTGACTTTGGAAGTCCTGCTTCAACAAGAAAAACTTGGAAAATAAAGATACTCTTGGCTCGATGTCGGCCTCCCGACAAAGAACCACAAAGCTACAGAGAACCCGAATGCTATTCGGGGTCAGCTGGGCAGGGGTGACTCTATAGGTGTTGAAAATCTGAATAAAGAAGCTATAGATTGGGAAACGAAGACCGGCTTTCAGGTGGTCTTCATAAACTGGGAGAGCTCCTAAGTTAAAAGGCCCATTCACTCTACCCTCACGGCTAGGGATTGTCAGGTGTAAAGTGGAAGGAATGTTATATACAATCCTATGGTTTTCGACCCTCTCTCGGGTCATGGCCGAATGGAAATCGAAAGGACCGATTCCCTATTACCTCAATCCGAACCCCGACTCCCAGAGGCCATTCTAAAATGGGTTGTAGAAAGGGAGGAAGATGGTGGAGGGAGGAAGACGGGACTAACTTGGTCCCCTGGTTCTCAAAGAGAGGCTAAAGCAGCGCAAGGAGGGAGGATAATGCCTTCTCTTCGAGCACAAGCATGGTGAATGGTTCCTTCTGGGTGCTACGTCCCACTTTTTATAGGCATCTGGGGGTAGCTTCCCAACACATCCCCCCACGTGCCGAGATTCGATGGCTGGCTCTTCAGTTTTTGAGTTGGACGGGAATCCGAGGGGATGCGCCAGATCTTATCCAGCCACGATCCGCGTGATAGTCGAATCAACTGTGGATGGACCACTCCGAGAAGTGCCCCAACCGCTCTGATGGAGCCACCTGCCCCACGTCGCATCAAGAATCCAAATGGGTAGCTACCATGCACCGTACCAGCAATTACTGCTTCCCTTGTCTTCGCTAATCAGGCACTGACACCAGTCCCGGAGCAAAAATCGGAGCAGAAGGTGGCCGGTCGCAGCATGCCAAATCAGATTCGCCATCGTCTAACAGACTGATGAATTTACTGTTATTTAATGCCCTCTTCCTTCGAGCCTACGAGCTTGCTCGAAGCACAAGGACAAGGGGGACAATGTTGTAACCTGACGGCTCAACCTCAAGTAGAACCGACCCATTCTTGCGGTCCGACCGGGCCACCCCTTCAGAGCTTCGGCTGTTACCCCGTCAGCGATCCGACCCACCGGAGCTGAGGTCTGAATGACCCTCTCCTGTTGAGGTCCGGCCCGTCACTCTCCTTTTGCTGTCCAACCAACTGGAGCTGAGGTCCGAACGACCCTCTCCTGCTGGGGTCCGGCCCGTCACTCTCCTCCAGCGGTCCGACTCACTAGAGCTGAGGTCCGAATGACCCTCTCCTACTGCGGTCCGGCCAATCATTCTCCTCCAGTGGTCCGACCCACCGGAGCAAAGGTCCGAACGACCCTCTCCTGCTGGAGTCCGGCCCATCACTCTCCTTCGGAGGTTTGGCCTTTAGTCCGACCGACCGGCTTTCCCACAGCCGACATTCGACAAGCAAGCCTTAGCATCTAGGGAATTCCAGAAGCACCTTTTGTTACTGTAGGAACCTGCTGTCCCAACAGCCCTGCTCCACTACTTCCACGATGCTGCCATATCCGCATGCCACATGGCCACTCTCCAGATTCTCTTAAGGGCAGATTGGTTTTTCTCAACCTCTCCCCTAATGGATTTTGGACTATTCCGTGCCTATATGAGGTACCCGGGGGACCCCGTTCGAAGGTAGAGGAACTCTTCCCTCTCCATATGCTATTGATCCCATGATTCCTCCATTCTGTTGCCTTCAACCTCCTGCTAACTTAAGCATCAGAGGGTCCCCCGCCGGAACACCACCTGTGCCCTTGGGGACTTTGTTGCAGGTTCATCCGGGAGAAGAGCGCTCCAGCACATCCAGCCGCCCTCGATCCTCGATCTAGGAGTTGTCGCCGCAACAAACACCATACCATGACCCATACTAAGAGCCCAACCATAGGAGAACCCCACACCTTGACCAAATTTGGGATTCTAATCAAAGGAGGTCCAATTGTAATTTCATAGACCAGGATCTTGATTTTGAGGATTACCTTGATTGGGAAGGAGGCGTAGCCCTATATTTTGAGAGGGTGACTAGACAAAAAGGGTCGATCCCCATAGCCACATTGGAGGTCGTGAGAATCAGACTTAGAGAGAAGTACCCTTCACTGAACCCTACATCAGTTTTGCATGAACCTAGAACCTATGCACCCTAACCCTATGACCCTAACTCTTATGAACCCAGAACCTATCACCCAAGATCCTATGCACCGAGGTCCAAAGAACCCATACCCTATAGGTCTGAAACCATATCCTATAAGCCCAAGAGATCTGTAACCCATAGATCTGAACCCATATCCTATGAGCCCCAAGAACACAAAATCCCTAGGTATCAGCTTAGTGCTAGTCAGGTTTCCATTAGTCAACCTGAATCCCATAGGATTAGTACCCCTAGAGAAGAACCAAATATTAGTCAGGAACCCTTTAGTCAACCCACCCATATTACCTTAGACATTAGTCAATTTTTTCTTAGCCGACCCTCTCTTACCACCTCATTGGTTCACCAGATTGACATTGAAGAGGAGATATATGAGGCTGACCCAAGATTAGTGGAGTATGAGGAAGAAGAGGAGGAGTTTCCTATAGAAGTCCTAGAATTAGTTGATCTTGTAGATACCCAGGTGGAAATCCATCAAGAGTTAACTGACCCAGAACCCACCCAAACTGTAGTGGAAGAGCAGTTAAGGGATGAGGAACCCAACCCTACCATTAGATCTTACCCGAGGAGCTACTAGACGAAAGCCTAAGTATAGAGCCTAGTCCTAAATCTCTTGAACCAGAAGACTTTATTAAGGATTTGGCTTATGAATACCCTTAAGAAGAATCCAATCCTATAGTTTCCATTAACAATCCTTTCCCTGAGATCAATGACCCTTTCTTCCATTATGCAGACCCTTTAGATAGACAGCAACCCCATAAGGTTAACCTCATTAGTCTAGGATTAATCCCTGACACCCGTTCTTATTTCCTACTTAATCCAACTAACCCTGAACCATCTTCTTATTTCTTTCCCTACCCAACTAACCCTGAACCAACCTCTTATTTTCTACCCTTTTTTGAATCTTCTTATGTTTTTTTTAACCATTCGTATGCATTTTATAAAGGTTTGCATATTGCATTCATTTATTAAGTCTGTTAAGTTTGCATCCTACTTTTGGAAGACCCTTTGGCATCTATTAGGAGCTCATGTCACATTTTCATGTGCGTACCAAACTAGGGTTAAACCTATAGAGCCTATAGTCTGTTAAGCTAGGGCCCAAAGAGTCCAATAGGAATGCATAGTCGAGTCTACATGTCAAGAGTCCCCTGCATCATATGTTAGGAGTTTGCATGTGCTAGCATGTTTGCATTTGCATCAGAAAATTAGTCAAAAGCTAAACACAAGTAATGAACTATATAAAAACTTAGCTAATTCCCAAAAGAAAGTTAAAGAACTTTCAAAGGATTATGTGATTGTAAGAGGATTCCATGCTTGCAAAGCTGATCCATTCAAAATAATGAAGAGAGTTGGACCCAATGCCTATGTGCTTGAGATACCACCCGATTTAGGTATTAGACCCACCTTCAACATTTCAGACCTTATGGAGCACAGGGAGCTAGAAATGATACCTAGCGACCCCTTTGAGCCTCTCCCTTCATTTGAGAGTGAACCCATTCCAGAGTGTCCACATACAATTTGGCCAAATAGTGAGAAAAGGAGTGAGTGAATCCTGGATGATCAAGCCATCAGTACCCAGAATAAAGGCTATCATTGGTATTTGGTCTTGTGGCAAGATTAGTCAAAATATGAGGACTTGTGGAGCACTGGTGAGGATCTACAGCACCTCTACCCAGACCCTCCTTAAGCAATATGAGAGCCAAATTGACCCTTACTCGATGGGGTCAAGTTCCTCCCATCCCGAGAGAATTGGTGAGGGCACCCGGATCAGACACAAATTAATACGCCCAATCTGGTTTACTTAGCCATGTGTCATATTTTTGTAAGCAAAAAAGATTGAGTCCTGTAATAAGCTTAGACTAGTTGATTTGTCTCAACCTTAGTCCAGTATTGAGTCCTGTATTTCAGTATGAGTCAAGTTCATATACAAGATAGAAGGATACCCTATTTTGGAGTCCCACCATGCCTCATCCAGGAGTCAGAGGCCACTACATCAACTTATTGGATTAGTATGACATCCTAAAATCCAAGATGCCTTCCAGATATCTTAGATTCCCTCCAAATGCTTTCTAGATGCCCAGATTCCCTCCAGATGCCAGAGCATATTCCCAGAACAGGGCCTCACTTGATTCCAAAGATCAATCTACACCATAGGCCAAAAGAGATCAGCCTAGGTGCTAGGCCAAGTTCATAAGAACAAAGATTCCAAGTATATTCTAGCCCATAACCAAGATTCCAGGTATATGCCAGCCTAGGCATCCCAGGCTTCTAGGGTCACAAAGCCCATGTGCCCCAAGCCCCTTGGCCGGCCCTTGCTGCCCCCCCATGAAGCCTAACATGCCAAGAGTAGGCATCCAGGAGTTTGACCAGTCAAAGCATGAAGGGAGAAGGAGAAGACTAGTCATGTTCCTAACTTAGTTAGGATTTGTTTTCCTAGGTGTTTTAAGACTTGTGATTCTAACCTAGCTAGGAGAAGACCTGTAACCTAAGTGGGAGAAGACTTGTAATCCCTATAGGAGAGGGCATGGAAACTCTATAAAAAACCCCACCCCTCCTCCTCTTGTATTCAATCAACTCTTATGAAATATTATTCTGCTGAATTGTTTTAAGACTGGTGTCTTGTGTTTGTGGTTTCTTTGGTTTTGGTTCTTTGTTCTATTGTTTGGCAGACCACCCTTCCTAGGGATTCTACATGCCCTAACAGCAAATCAAGCCTCCAAGCAATTGCCACGTCCAAGAAGAAAAGCCTTGAAGATGCCTCAGATCAAGAGCTCCTTCTTCCCTGCCGCCAGCCCTAACCCTGATTCCCATTGTTCTTTCTTTCATATTTTGTTTCTTTCATTGCTTACCTATTTCATGCATAACCTAGATGTTTGTAGGATCCCCGAGGTGTTTTTCCTCTCGGAGGAGGCTTTCCTTGCCTTTAGACCGGGTCCAGATCGCCTTCAGATTCGGGAACCAAAGGCTTGTTCTTCTAGGCACCATCCATAGTGTTGAGGGATCTCTTCTTCAAAGGAACTGCAATTGTTGCCTGGTAAAAGCCTTCCGCCTCCTGAGTTCTAATCTGGTGACAAGTATGCTATCCTAAACTGGGAGTTTCTCAATTCTCGGGTCCTGGTTTTATTATTTTGCATGAGTATGCCTACGATTATGATGATACTTTGCATTGCTACTCTTCCTTCTTTTCTTTACTTGATTTTGGAAATTTAGCCTACAAATTAAAATTAAAAAAAATATAAAAAAAAATAGTTTACTATTTTTTCTGCATATTTAGAAATCTTAGAGTCATCCCGCATCATAAGGCCATCCGTTGTCAAGCAAAAAGGCACCTTAAAGAGCAAGAGCACAAGCTTGCTGACCTGTCTTATCAGTTTCCAGAGATTTAGGGCTCCCAAAGCTAGCCTACGGGTTATGACACCTATCCACCTTTTTATCGTAGGATCCAAGAGGAACCAATTTTTAATTAGTTCTAAATGCCTCATGTAGATCCCTATGATGGGACAATCGATCCCTTGGAGAACCTCAAAAGCTACAAGGCTCTCATGAGGGTCCTGGGGGCTACTGATGCCCTCCTCTGCATCACCTTTCCAGCTATGCTCCACAAGGCTACTCGAGCCTGGTTCTCCTTGAAAGTAAAAAATGTGGTTGCAGGTGCCTACGCTAAGCATGCAACAGCACAGGGAATAGGTAAGTATTTTAAAACATTTTTAATAAATGCAAAAAATACCTACTCCACACAAGATCTAGCATATGCAAGATGCATGTATTGGCATGATATAGATCATATAATATTTATAAACAATTTTATAAATCCAGATCTACACATGCACCGAAAATAAAACCCAAAAACATATCTCATTCCCAGCTAGAATAAGTCTGGGATAAACCTGGAATAGACTGGAATAACTGGAATAAAGTTATTCCAGTCGTCTTCCACCTTGGGCTGAAAACTGGGCTTCCGATAAGTCCCAGGAACGCTGCCTTCCGGACTTCCGATCGCTCCCAAATTTGAGCTGTAGATTCTTAAGGAAGTCCTCTTCGATTTGGCACTAGTTTCTGAAAGAAAAACTAAGCCAATAAATCATAAAAATTCATCGAAATCTGCTGTACGAAAATGGCAGCAGAATAGAGTAGCTGTCTTCGTCGTTGGATTTCGGGCAACTGGAGCGATCCCGGCTCGCGTGGTTTGCTCCAAGGAGTAGAAGAATACTCCCTCTAGAGGGGAGACATGCCCGGGGCTCTCCGATCCCTCTCCACGCGCGGTGCTAGCCGCCGGAAGATGGTTCACGGTCACAGGTTGCTGCAGCAAAATAGAATTGCTGCAGCAAGGATTTTGAGCACTCAAAAGGTGGGAAGAATCTTGGTTTCTCTCCCTCACAACACTCCCAAAACCAGCCCTCAAGGAGTACTAGGATAGCACAAAAAATTTCCCTCTCAAATGGTGAAACCCTTCTTCTCACGGTGAGAAGACAACGCACGGCTGAAACTTTCAAGCTAAAAAAAAAAAACAGGGAACACTGCTTTGGGTTGCACTTGGTTTATATAAGCTGTAAGAGAGAGAGCGGGGGAGAGGGAGAGACGGGAGGTGAAAAGAGCCATCGGTTAATCACTCATTAACAAGCCTTTAAACCCATTTACCAGCCATTAGAAGAGAATAATGGAACGGGTGGAGGGAGGAGAAAATGCCATTGTTTGTTTCTTTTGGCCTTCCAGCGATAGGAATTCCAGCAAATAACCGTGTAAACGGTTGAAGGGGTAAATACTGGTTCAAAAACCGGTTCAAACCAAATATTTAATCCTTGGTTCAATCCTATTAAACCAATTTGGTTCAAACCCATTGGTTCAATTAACCAACGGTGGTTCAATCCAATTGAACCTGGTCCAACCCTAATCAAAATTGGGTTAATTGGTTCACAACCAATTGGAGGCTGAAACGAACTCCGAATCAGTTCAAAATTGATTCAGAAAAATCCTGGTGCAGTTCTGATCAACCCGGAACAATTTTTGGTTGACTCAGACAAGTGCAATACGGGAAAAATGAGTGCTCAAAAATACTGTGACCATGAAACCGAGACGATTCCCAATCATAATCGGTATCCGGATTAGAGAGTTATCCTCTGTGGCGTGTGACCTCATAGGTTCGAACCTAAACGGTAGCACTTGAACAGTTCTAGTACCAGCACAGGAAACCATCTAGCAATGGATCCCGGCATCCAGATAGGTCGAAGATGCGGGAGCAAACTATCGAACCTCTGGCATATGGTTACCGTATAATTCATCTCTTTGACCTCTAATGCTCAGGACGACTGAGATTGGGCTGCCAACCCAGACTGAGTCAGTCGACTATGTGTCTCAACCTCGCAAGCCCAGTGACTCTTCACTAGGGCTACCCCGGCCGAGAATTTTCTAAATTGAGATACTGCGAGACATTCAATCCAAACTGTTTGGACAGGTCAATTCCATCTTGGTCCATCACTGCTCCATAAGTACTAGCCTGTACCCAGAAACCTTCCATCACCGGATTAAAAATCCGGGTAGTCCGGCACCAAAGCACAGGGAGTTGCTTGCAAGCTACCGTGATAACCTCAGGTCAGAGGGACACTTATACCCATATCCAATCGTGAGTATCCCTTTGGCAGAAAGGGATTGCACGGAGTCACGTTCAATGAGATATCACATATATCCCACTTGTAGATCACATCAGTGTCACCACACTCATTTGGTCAAGAGGACAACCAAACGATGTAAACTACAACAACCTATACTTGATATATTGCCATCCAATACAATATATCCTTTGGTTGTGAACAGGGTTTAAGGACCACTCGATACATCCTCTCTGTATCGAAATTAGTGTAGTCCTAAGGACTTCATCACATTGAAAGAGTTCTCTTAGGGAAATACAATATGTGATGAGCTACCAAAAATAATATTTTATTAATTCATTGAAAAAGTACAATACTTAGCACAACCGCCTACAACCCAGGCGATTGGATTTGGGACACAATTCCCAACAACTCCCACTTGTACCAAAGCCAATCAGAAGAGTATCTAATACCCATTTCCCTTTTACAATAGTCGAACTCTTTTATTCCGAGGGCTTTAGTGAAGGGGTCGGCCAGATTTTCTTTTCCATCGATCTTCAGTAGATTGATGTCGCCTCGTTCAACGATCTCTCATACGAGGTGGTAGCGCCGCAGTATGTGCTTGGTGCGGTGATGAGCTTTAGGCTCCTTAGCTTGAGCAATGGCTCCAGTGCTATCACAGTACACCGGGACAGGACCATCTAGGGAATGTGCCACCCCTAGCTCTCCAAGGAACATTCGCAACCAGATAGCTTCCTTTACTGCATCTGATGCTGCAATATATTCTGCTTCGCATACCGAGTCTGCAATAGTTGCCTGCTTGGAACTTTTCCAGCAGATCGCTCCTCCGTTCAGGGTAAATACAAACCTTGACACACTCTTGCTATCATCTCTATCCGACTGGAAACTGGAGTCAAAGTACCCCACAAGTTTCAAGTCAAGTTCTCCATAAATCAGCCATTGGTCTTTAGTATTTCTCAAATACTTAAGGACGGACTTAACCACCTTCCAATGCGCCTCACCTGGGTCAGACTGGTATCTGCTCACTACTCCTAGTGAGTATGCCATGTCTGGTCTATTACAAGTCATAGCATACATGATAGAGCCTACTGCTGAAGCATAAGGTACTCTACTCATGCGCTCTCTTTCCTCAGGAGTTGTCACACAATCCTTCTTGGAAAGAGTAATTCCAGAACCTATCGGGAGATAGCCTTTCTTGTAATTTTCCATGCTGAACCGTTTCAGCACGGTGTCAATGTACGTAGACTGGGATAGTCCCAAAAGCTTCTTAAATCTATCTCTATAGATTTTCATACCTAGTTTGTAAGAAGCTTCACCCAAGTCCTTCATGGAGAATTGAGATGATAACCAGATCTTTATTCCTTGTAATGCTGCGACATCATTCCCAATTAAAAGAATGTCGTCAACATACAGTACTAGGAATACAATCACAGAACCATTAACCCATTTATAGATGCACGGTTCTTCCCCATTCCTAATGAAGCCATACAATTTGATACACCTATCAACCCTTAAGTTCCAACTTCGAGATGCTTGCTTGAGTCCATAAATGGACCTCTGCAACTTGCATACTTTTGATTCATCTATGGATGTGAACCCTTCAGGCTATATCATATACACCTCCTCTTCCAGCTCCCCATTTAGGAAAGCGGTTTGGATATCCATCTGCCAGATCTCGTAATCAAAATATGCTGCCAAAGCAAGCATGATCCGAATGGACTTGAGCATTGCCACAGGGGAGAAAGTCTCGTCATAATCGATACTATATCGTTGACGATACCCCTTGGCAACCAAACGGGCTTTATAGGTCTCTACCTTCCCATCTGCGCCCCATTTCTTCTTGAAGATCCATTTACACCCGATGGATTTTATTCCTTCAGGTGGATCAACCAATGTCCAAACATTGTTGATTTCCATGGATTCCATTTTGGATCGCATGGCTCCAAGCCATGCCTCAGAGTCAGATCTCTGAAGTGCATCCATATAGGTGATCAGATCCTCATTGTTCTCATTGAGCTCAATGGGATCGCCATCCTGGACCAAGAAACCGTAGTATCTGTCCGGCTGACACGGTATTCTACCGGATCTCCTAATGGGTTCTGGGTGTGATTCAATCACAGCCGGTTCTATGATGTCCTTAGAGTGTGTAGGTTCTTATATTGGCTGAACTTCATCAAGTTCAATCTTAGAGGCTATAGTTCCTTCTCCAAGGAACTCCTTTTCCAAAAAGATAGCTCTAAGAGCAACGAACACCTTTTGTTCATTCTCCAAGTAGAAGAAATACCCTTTGGTTTCCTTAGGATAACTAACAAATAAACACCGATCAGATCTAGGACCAAGTTTGTCTGAGTCTAAATGCTTTACGTAAGCCGGACAACCCTAGACCCGATGGTGTGAGATTGATGGTTTACGTCCATTCCACATCTCATACGGAGTGGAGACAACAGATTTACTTGGAACATTATTTAATAAATAACAGACTGTCTGAAGTGCATATCCCCAAAAGGATAGTGGCAGAGTTGCAAAGCCCATCATGGATCGAACCATGTCCAACAAGGTTCGATTCCTCCTTCCGGACACACCATTCAACTGTGGTGTTCCTAGAGGAGTCCACTGAGAGAGAATTCCATTCTTCTCAAGATATGTCAAAAAAGTACCAGATAAGTATTCGCCACCTCGATCAGATCAAAGGGTTTTAATACTTTTTCTAGTTTGATTTTCTACTTCATTACGGTATCGTTTGAACATTTCAAACGACTCAGACTTATGTCTCATTAAAAAGACATAACCGAACCTTGAAAAGTCATCTATAAAAGTAATGAAATATTTGTATCCTCCTCTAGCACTAACTGTCATCGGTCCACATACATCAGTATGTATTAGACTTAGAAGTTCTGTAGCTCGTTCACCTTTTCCAGTAAAAGGTGACTTGGTCATTTTACCAAGTAAACAAGATTCACAAGTGGGCAGTGATTCAGAATCACTGACCTCGAGGAGTCCATCTCCTCGCATCTTGTTTATCCTATTTTGGTTAATATGACCTAGCCTACAGTGCCAAAGATACAAATCGTTGACATTATCTAACCTTGGGCGTTTGCAAGAAGTGTACATTACACTAACAGGCCTTGATAGTACATATATGCCATTATTTAATCTAGCTTTCATTATAACAGAGTTATTCAAAATAACATTGCAAAAATCTCCTTTTATTGATAGTTCGAAACCACAACTGGCCAAAAGGCCTACAGAGATTATGCTCATAATGAAATTAGGACAATAGTGACAGTCGACTAGTTCGACAGTACAAGACTCAAAGACAAGATGCAGGACTTCGACCGCCAGTACTGGAACACGATTTCCATTCCCGACGCTCAGAAACTGTTCTTCATCTTCAAATCTTCTGCTAACTTGAAGTCCCTGTAACGAATTACAAACATGAATTGGACTACCAGTATCCAATACCCAGTTAGCAGTATCAACAATTGAGTAATTACAAGGGTTTATCATATAAATACCTTGTTCAGCAGACTTCTGCTTTCTCGGCCTGTTCGGATCAAGGGACGCAATATAAAAAGGACAGTTCCTCTTCCAGTGTCCCTTCTTCTTGCAATAGAAGCACTCTGCAGAAGACTGATCAGCCTTATACTTCCTAGTCTGACTAGGGCAAGAAGCATTCTGCACTTTCTTTCCCTTCTTATTTATTTTCTTCTTCCCTTTCTTAAAGAGACGACGACCTCTACTACCTCCAACTAAATTCACCACCCCCTTATTCAGTTGGTGGTCTTTCTCAAAAGTCTGCACCAACCCCAAAAGACCATGGTAGTTGACTGCAGGCTTGTTCATTCTATAATGATCGAGAAAATCAAGATAGGAGGAGGGAAGAGAATTCAGGATCGCATCCTTGCCGAGCTGCTCGTGCAAGGGGCATCTGAGTTTGCCCAGTTTTTCAATCAGCTCGATCATGTACAATACATGATCAGTGACTGAACCGCCATTCAGCATCTTGGAGTTGTAGATGGCACAAGACACTTTGTACCATTCTACATCATCCGGGGTGCCGAAGGATTCCTTCAACTTTTGAAGGATTTCATCAGGTTGGGCCTCCTCGAATTTGCGAGTGAACTCGTCGTTCATCGCCGCTAGCATAATGCAACGGACAGTAGTCCGATCAGAGACCCACTTCAGATAAGCATCTCTGACCGCACTCCGTGCATTAGCGGGAGGGATTTCAGGTGCCGGATCCGTTAACACATACAGGATCCGTTCGTGCTCCAGAACTATTCTCAACTTTCGATACAAACTATCGAAGTTGTGACCCTTTAACTTCTCGTTATCAAGAAGTGACTAGAGCGATAAATTGGAAGACATCTGAAAAGAAAATAAGACCTATTAGTGTATGAATTAATAAATTAACCAAAAGACTTGGACTTTAGTCTAAATGTTTCTCCCACTAATTTTTTAGATTGGTAGCCTCTAACTCCAATCCGTGAAAATACTTTTTCAAGTGGGTACTAAAATCCAATAGGCCACACATGAGCCCGACTATGGCCAGCTCACCCATACGAGCCTAAAGGTAGGTTCGTAAACCAATTGTTTCCCTAAACAATTTTCAGTATTTTATTTTGCCCCAGAGAACACCCCAATCGGCCTAGGGGCCTCCTATTGCGGGTCTCTGGTTAGGTCCAACCATTAAAATGACTAATCCAATGCTTCCAGCTAACTAAAGACCAAGCCCGACTATGGCCGGCCCACCTGGTCCCGTTAAGGAGGTTGCACTGAACCATCATCGATCAGATAGAAATTCCAGTCGCCGGATGTACACCCGTTCTATGGAACTGCCGATGCACACCAAGCTAGTGGACACATTTCTATCCAACTTAATGGGAGGCTAAGACACTGTCAACTCCTTGACTTGGTCTTTTTAAGGACCTAATAATTTTAGAGGATTTTTTTTTTTTTTTTTAGTTGTGACAGAAGAAAAAGTAAAGGACATGGATTATCCTCCCACTAAATCAATCAGATTCCAGGAGGGTTGAATTAAATCAACAATTGATCCATGGGCACCTATTGATCAGTCAGACCGATCAACCTGGGTGACATGGGTTAACTCGAGTCATTGAGCTTTTTCAATCAGTTCTGGTCGACTCGACTAGCCAAGTAGGTGAGATCATGGGTGAGTAACCGCCATTAACCATCTTTCCTAGACACCAACCAAGTTGGCCAGGAAAGAGGTAGCCTCATACAACCATGATCACAATTGCCAAACCAACCTCGACACAAGTCGGTTTACCAGACTCGATCAGACTAGCCTAAAGACTCGGGCATCCACTGAGCCACTAATTGGATCCATTTTAGATGAACGGATCAACTAATCTAACTATTAGATAGTTCTAAAGAAAGACCTTAAACAACTTTTGTTTAATCTTCTTTTAATCCGGTTCAACTAAACTTAGGTCTAACCCCGTGATGGACCCAACTAATCAGCTAACCCAATTAACCAAATTTAGCTTATGCAAATTTTATTAGATTTCATAAACCTAAAAATTTTTATTAAGCCAAATACTTAATTAAAATATTTTTTAATTAAGTCTCTATGTGAAACAACTTTACATCTTAAATTATGCATCTTATCTAGATTTATACTTTTATAAATATTAATTTTACATCTTAAATTATGCATCATCTTAAATTATGCTTGAGCAGGAGAGATCCTGCCTGCTTAGCTTCCTATGGGCCAACACGGACGTCTACACCTGGATTGTAGTAGACATGCCCGGGATCGCTTCAGAAGTAATCACTCACAAGCTGAATGTCGACCGCAATAACCACCTGGTTTGGTAGAAGAAAAGGAGCTTCATTCCAAAGAGGTAGAAGGCGATCAATGAGGAGGTTGAGAAGCTCCTCGCTTGATGCAGGATGAACATAAAACTGATAAAAAATAGAAAACTATTTTTTTTATGATTTTTAAGATTTTTAATTCAGTGACTAAATATCCAAAACTAAGTAAAGAATCAGCATGAAGACTAGTAATGCTAGAAACTAACATACCTGCAAAAACTCATGCAGAATAATAAATAGCCAGGACCTGAGAGTTGAGAAACTCCTGGCTTAAGATAGAATACCAATCATTAGATCAGAACAAAGGAGGGGGAAGGCTTTTACCAGGCAGCGATTGTAGTTTCTTCGATGAAGAGATCTCTCAGCCTCTAGATGGTGCTTGCAAGAACAAGCCTTCGGTTCCGAAATCTGAAGGTGATCTGGACCCAGTCTGAAGGCAAAGAAAGCCTCCTCTGGTGAGGAGAAACACCTTGGAGATCTACAAAATGTCAAGGTTAGGCACGAATCAGGTAATCAAAGAAAAAACTAACAAGATGAAACAAGGAAGGAAAGGGATTAGGGCAAAGGGCTGGCGGCAAGGAAGTAGGAAGAGCTCTTAATCTAGGCATCTTCAAGGATTCTCTATTGGATGTGGCTGATGCTTGGAGGTTTGACATGCTGCTGGGAATGGTGGGATTACAAGGATAGGGGTCAACCAACACAGGAGAACAAACCAAACAAACCAAAGAACCAAAACACAAATACAAAAACACAGTCTTGAAAACAATTCAGCAGAGTTTAATTCATAAGAGTTGATTGATTACAAGAGAAAGATGGGTGGGTTATTTATAGAGTCCCATGCCCTCTCTTGAATCGATTACAAGTCTTTTCCTAGTTAGAATAGGTTTGCACAATTTAAGTGGGAGAAGACTACAAAATAAACCTAGAACTAGCAATATACTAGTTGAATAGAATAAGAGCTAGGCTTCCTTCTTCCATTTGAATTCCTCATTCTTAGCATGGACCAAGTCAACACTTTGGATGTGTTGGGCTTCGTGGGGGGGAGCAAAGGGTGGCCAAGGATGGGTTGGACACTTGGGCTTTGGGCCCTGGAAGCCTGGGATGCCTGGAGCAGGAATATTCTAGGTATCTTGGTTCTAGGCTGGAATATACCTGGAATATTGTTTCTTAATGGTTTGGGCCTGGCACTTTGGCTGATTTCTCTTGGGCTGGGGTATAGATGAACCTTTGGATTCATGATATGACCTGGTCTGGGAATATACTCTGGCATCTGGAGGGAATCTGGGCATCCGTAATACATCTGGAAGGAATCATGGTATCTGGAAAGGATCTTGGATCCTAGGGTGTCACGCAAAATCCAATAAAGCTGATGTAGTGGCCTTTGACTCCTGGATAAGGTCTGGTGGAACTCCAAAATAGGGTAACATTTTCTCTGGTATAAAAACTGGACTCATACTGGACTTATATGGAAATACAGGGCTTAATATACTAACTAGGGTTGAGGGTTGAGACAAATCAACTAGTCTCAACATATTACAGGACTCAATCTTAATTGATTATAAAATTGTGACACATGACTAAGGTTCTAAAATTAAAAACCTAATCAATAAACCATATGGGATCTAGTTATCTATGTCTGATCTTGGTGTCTCCACCAATTCTCACAGGACGGGAGGAACTCGACCCCTTCGAGTCAGGGTCAATTTGGCTTCTTAAGAAGGGTTTGGGTTAAGGCACTGCAGAACAACACTAGTGTTCCACAAGTCCTCAGATTATGGCTGACCTTGCCATCTGACCAAATACCTTTAATAACCTTCATCTCTGGTACTGATGGCTCGATCATCAAGGATTTGCTCACTCCTTACCTCACTTATTGGCCAAATTGTATGTGGATACGTTGTGATGCGGAACCTATGTATGCATGCAAATATATTTTTTTATTTTTTTAATTCAAGTTGTGAATCTAATCCTGAAGAGTAGATCAAGTTTTTAAGCAAGAAAAACTATGCAAAAAAGAAACTAAAAGCATGCAAATAGGACCTAAGAGCATCAGAAAGAGAAGGACCGCCGGGGCTGAGAAGCCTCCGTTAGGCTAGTTCTTCTACAATAATGCTACTGGTGGCAGATGGGGTGTACCTGGTTAAAGATAATGAACGCGGTTGCAGGTGCCTACGCTAAGCATGCAAAGCAGGGAGCAGGCATGAATTTTAAAAAAATTAAATTCACAGCGGAAACTACCTGCTCCGCACAGGGTCTAACAAATTCCGGATGCATGTATAGGCAGTACTAGGCATGTACAAGAGCATGTAATATTTATAAACAATTATAAAAACCTAGATCTAGACATGCATGAAAAATAAAACTAGAAACTATACCTTATTCCTGCCTAGAATAGCCTTGGTATAAAGCTGGAATTGCTGGGATAACAGGAATAATTTTATTCCTGTTGTCTTCTACTTCCAGCACGTTAACAGGGCTCTTCTTTTTCTCCAAAAGCTGCTGCAAAACAAAAGGAATTTGCCCACAATTCGATCTCCCTTCCAGCACCAAAAGCAAGAGAACTAGTTGGTTGGTCATCCCTCAAAGGGGAGAAAATAATTCAACGTTTGGAGCCCTTCTTTTCAACCAAAAACTACACCAGAAAAATCTGCAACCTGAAAACCTGCAACTCAAAACAGAGCACAACAAACAGCAGCAAAGAGCTTGATCCGGCTTCCAAATGCTCAATCGAACACTCTCAAGAGGGGGAACATGCCAGGGGCTTGCTCTGATCCATCTCTCGGGCGATGCTAGTCGCCGGAAGACTTGAAACGGTGGGAAGGAAGAAGGAAGGAAACAGAAAAATTCTGAAAAAAATTTTCAGCAAAACAGAGTTCCTTCTTCCAGCAATTTTGAGCACCAGAAAACCAGGAATTAAAGGCTGTTCTCTCTTCCTATCACTCACCAAATCCCAGCCCTCTAATTCACCGGTGGAATGGAAAAGAAATTCTCCAAGGAAGAAGAACTCTCACAGGTTTGTTTCAGCCTCTCACACACGGTTACATCACTCTCTCGCTCACCAAGGAACAGCAGGGATTAATAGGCTGCATGGAGAAGTGACAACGGAGAGGGTGGGAGGCCAAGAGGTCACCGGCTGCAATAAACCCAATTAACAGCCATTAAACCAATAAAAAAGGGGATTAAGGCAAGCGGGTGGAGGGTGAGGAGAAGACGTCGATTGGCCTTCCATCGCTAGGAATTCTTCCAGCGAGAAAACACCGTGTAAATGATCGGGAGAAAAAAAGGAAACCTGTTCAACCAAAAACTGGTCCAAGCCAATAAACCAAATTGGTTCAAACAAATTAACCGGTTCAAGCCCAATTAAAATTTGGTTCAATTGGTTCATAACCAATTGGAGGCTGAAACATACTTCGAATCAGTTCAAAACTAATTCAGAAAAATCCTGGCACAGTCCTGGTCTGCCCGGAACAATTTTTGGTTGACCAAGACAAGGGCAAGATGGGGAAAAGAGTGCTAAAAAAATACCGTGACCATAAAACCGAGGTGATTCCCAATCATAATTGGTATCCGGATCAGAGAGTTATCCTCTGTGGCATGTGATCTCATAGGTTCGAACCTAAACGGTAGCATTGGAACAATTCTAGTACCAGCACAGGAAACCATCTTGCAATGGGTCCCGGCATCCGGATAAGTCGAAGATGCGGGAGCATACTATCGAACCTCTGGCATATGGTTACTGTATAATTCATCCATTTGACCTCTAATGCTCAAGACGACTGATATTGGGCTGCCAACCCAGACTGAGTCAGTCGACTACATGTCTTAACCTCTCAAGCCCGGTGACTCTTCACTAGGACTATCCCGGCCGAGGATTTGCTAAATTGAGATACTGCGAGACATTCAATCCAAACTGTTCAGACAGGTCAATTCCATCTTGGTCCATCACTGCTCCACAAGTACTTGCCTGTACCCAGAAACCTTCCATCACCGGATTAAAAGTCCGGGTAGTCCGGCACCAAAGCACAGGGAGTTGCTTGCAAGCTACCGAGATGACCTCAGGTCAGAGGGACACATATACCCATATCCTATCATGAGTATCCCTTTGGCATAAAGGGGTTTCACGGAGTCACGTTCAATGAGATATCATATATCCCACTTGCAGATCACATCAGTGTCACCACACTCATTTGGTGAAGAGGACAACCAAACGATGTGAACTGCAACAACCTATACTTGATATATTGCCGTCCAGTACAATATATCCTTTGGTTGTGAACAGGGTTTAAAGACCAGTTGATACATCCTCTCTGTATCGAAGTCAGTGTAGCCCTAAGGACTTCATCACATGGAAAGAGTTCATTTTTAGGGAAATACAATATATGATGAGCTGCCAAAAAAATTAATTTATTAATTCATAAAATAAATACAAAACTCAGCACAACCTCCTACAACCCAGGCGATTGGCTTTGGGACACATTTCCCAACAACTCCCACATGTACTAAAGCCAATCAGAAGATTATCTTATACCCATTTCCCATTTATAATAGTCGAACTCTTTGATTCTGAGGGCTTTAGTGAAGGGGTCGGCCAGATTTTCTTTTCTGTCGATCTTCAGAAGATTGATGTCGCCTCGCTCCATGATTTCTCGTACGAGGTGGTAGCGCCGCAATATATGCTTGGTGCGGTTATGAGCTTTAGGCTCCTTAGCTTTAGCAATGGCTCCAGTGCTATCACAGTACACCGAAACAGGACCATCTAGGGAAGGTGCCACCCCTAGCTATCCAAGGTACTTTCGCAACCACACAGCTTCCTTTGCTGCATCTGATGCTGCATTATTCTGCTTCGCATACTGAGTCTGCAATAGTTGCCTGCTTGGAACTTTTCCAGCAGATCGCTCCTCCATTTAGGGTAAATACAAACCCTGACACACTCTTGCTATCATCTCTATCTGACTGGAAACTGGAGTCAGAGTACCCCAAAAGTTTCAAGTCAGGTTCTCTATAAATCAGCCATTGATCTTTAGTATTTCTCAAATACATAAGGATGGTCTTAACCACCTTCCAATGTGCCTCACCTGGGTCAGACTGGTATCAAATCACTACTCCTAGTGAGTATGCCATGTATGGTCTAGTATAAGTCATAGCATACATGATAGAGCCTACTGCAAAAGCATAAGGTATTCTACTCATGTGCTCTCTTTCCCCTGGAGTTGTCGCACAATCCTTCTTGGAGAGAGTAATTTCAGAACCTATCGGAAGATAGCCTTTCTTGGAATTTTCCATGCTGAACCGTTTCAGCACGGTATCAATATACGTAGACTGGGACAATCCCAAAAGCTTCTTAGATCTATCTCTATAAATCTTCATACCTAGTATGTAAGAAGCTTCACCCAAGTCCTTCATGGAGAACTGAGATGATAACCAGACCTTTATTCCTTGTAATGCTGCGACATCATTCCCTATTAAGAGAATGTCGTCAACATACAGTACTAGGAATACAATCACAGAACCATTAACCCATTTATAGATGCACGGTTCTTCTCCATTCTTAACGAAGCCGTACGATTTGATACACCTATCAAACTGTAAGTTCCAACTTCGAGATGCTTGCTTGAGTCCATAGATGGACCTCTGCAACTTGCATACTTTTGATTCATCTATGGATGTGAACCCTTCAGGCTGTATCATATACACCTCCTCTTCCAGCTCCCCATTTAGGAAAGCGGTTCGGACATCCATCTGCTTGATCTCGTAATCAAAATATGCTGCCAAAGCAAGCATGATCCGAATAGACTTGAGCATTGCCACAGGGGAGAATATCTCGTCATAATCGATACCATATCACTGACGATACCCCTTGGCAACTAGACGGGCTTTATAAGTTTCTACCTTACCATCTGTGCCCCTTTTCATCTTGAAGATCCATTTACACCCGATGGGTTTTATTCCTTCAGGCGGATCAACCAATGTCCAAACATTGTTGATTTCCATGGACTCCATTTCGGATCACAGGGCTCCAAGCCATGCCTCAGAGTCATATCTCTGAAGTGCATCCATATAGGTGATCAGATCCTCATTGTTCTCATCGAGATCAATGGGATCGCCGTCCCAGACCAAGAAACTGTAATATCTGTCTGGCTGACACGGTATTCTACCAGATTTCCTAATGGGTTCAGGGTGTGAGTCAATCACAGCCAGTTCCACAATGTCCTTAGAGTGTGCAGGTTCTTCTATTGGCTGAACTTCATCAAGTTCAATCTTAGAAGCTATAGTTCCTTTTCCAAGGAACTCCCTTTCCAAAAAGATAGCTCTAAGAGCAACGAACACCTTTTGTTCATTCTCCAAATAGAAGAAATACCCTTTGGTTTCCTTAGAATAACCAATGAATAAACACCTGTCAGACTTAGGACCAAGTTTTTCTGTGTCTAAATGTTTTACGTAAGCCGGACAACCCCAGACCCGCAGGTGTGAGATTGAGGGTTTACGTCCATTCCATATCTCATACGGAGTGGAGACAACAGACTTACTTGGAATATTATTTAACAAGTTACAGGCTGTCTGAAATGCCTATCCCCAAAAGGATAGCGGCAGAGTTGCAAAGCCCATCATTGATCGAACCATGTCCAACAAGGTTCGATTCCTCCTTTCAGACACACCATTCAACTGCGGTGTTCCTAGAGGAGTCCACTGAGAGAGAATTCCATTCTCCTCAAGATGTGTCAAAAATGCACCAGATAAGTATTCACCACCTCGATCAGATCGAAGGGTTTTAATACTTTTTCCAATTTGCTTTCCTACTTCATTACGGTATCATTTGAACATTTCAAATGACTCAGACTTATGTCTCATTAGAAAGACATAACCGAACCTCAAAAAGTTGTCTGTAAATGTAATGAAATATTTGTATCCCCCTTTGGCACTAATTGTCATCGGTCCACATACATCAGTATGTATTAGACTTAGTAGTTCTGTAGCTCGTTCACCTTTTCCAGAAAAAGGTGACTTGGTCATTTTTCCAAGTAAACAGGATTCATAAGTGGGCAGTGATTCAGAATCACTGACCTCGAGAAGTCCATCTCCTCGCATCTTATTTATCCTATTTTGGTTAATATGACCTAGTCTACAGTGCCAAAAATATAAATTATTGACATTATCTAATCTTGGGCATTTGCAAGAAGTGTACATTACACTAACAGGCCTTGATAGTACATATATGCCATTATTTAATCTAGCTTTCATTATAACATAATTTTTCAAAATAACATTGCAAAAATCTCCTTTTATTGATAGTTCAAAACCACAACAGGCCAAAAGACCTATAGAGATTATGCTCATAATGAAACTAGGACAATAGTGACAGTCGACTAGTTCGACAGTACAAGACTCAAAGACAAGACGCAGGACTCCAACCGCCAGTACTGGAACACGATTTCCATTCCCGACGCTCAGAAACTGTTCTCCATCTTCAAATCTTCTGCTAACTTGAAGTTCCTGTAACGAATTACAAACATGAATTGAACTACCAGTATCTAGTACCCAGTTAGCAGTATCAACAATTGAGTAATTACAATGTTTTATATATAAATACCTTGTACAACAGACTTCTGCTTTCTCGGCCTGTTAGGATCAAGGGACGCAATATAAAGAGGACAGTTCCTCTTCCAGTATCCCTTCTTCTTGCAGTAGAAGCACTCTGCAGAAGACTGATCAGCCTTATACTTCCTGGTCTGACTAGGGCCAGGAGCATTCTGCACCTTCTTTTCCTTTTTATTCATTTTCTTCTTCCCTTTCTTAAAGGGAAGACGACCTCTACTTCCTCCCACTAAATTCACCACCCTCTTATTAAGTTGGTGGTCTTTCTCGAAAGTCTGCAGCAACCACAAAAGACCATGGTAGTTTTCTATAGGCTTGTTCATTCTGTAATGATCAAGAAAGTCAAGATAGGAGGAGGGAAGAGAATTCAGGATCGCATCCTTGCCGAGCTGCTCGTGCAAGGGGCATCCGAGTTTGCCCAGTTTTTCAATCAGCTCGATCATGTACAATACATGATCAATGACTGAACCACCATTCGGCATCTTGGAGTTGTACATGGCACAAGACACTTTGTACCGTTCTACATCATCCGGGGTGCCGAAGGATTCCTTCAATTTTTGAAGGATTTCATCAGGTTGGGCCTCCTCGAATTTGCGACTGAACTCGTCATTCATCACGGCTAACATAATGCAACGGACAGTAGTCCAATCAGAGACCCACTTTAGATAAGCGTCTCTGACTGCACTCCATGCATTAGCGAGAGGGATTTCAGGTGCCGGATCCGTTATCACATATAGGATCCGTTCATGCTCCAGAACAATTCTTACTCTTCGATACCAACTATCGAAGTTATGACCCTTTAACTTTTCATTATCGAGAATTGACCGGAGCGATAAATTTGAAGACATCTGAAAAGAAAACAAGACCAAATTAGTGTATTGAATTAATAATTTAACCAAAAGACTTGGAATTTAGTCTAAAGGTTTTTCCCACTAATTTTTCAGATTGGTAGCCTCTAACTCCAATCCATGAAAAACATCTTTTCAAGTGGGTACTGAAACCCAATAGGCCTCGCATGAGCCCGACTATGGCCAGCTCACCCATACGAGCCTAATGGTAGGTTCGTAAACCAATTGTTTCCCTAAACAATCTTTAGTATTTTATTTTGCCCCAAAGAACACCTCAATCAGCCTAGGGGCCTCCTATTGAGGGTCTCTGGTTAGGTCCAACCATTAAAATGACAAATCCAATGCTTCTAGCTAACAAAAGATCAAGCCCGACTTTAGCCGGCCCACCTGGTCCCATTAAGGAGGTTGCACTGAACCATCATCGATCAGATAAAAATTCCAGTCGCTGGATGTACACCCGTTCTATGGAACTGTCGATGCACACCAAGCTGGTGGACACATTTCTATCCAACTTAATGGGAGGCAAAGACACTGTCCACTCTTTGACTTAGTCTTTTAAGGACCTAATAATTTTAGAGGAATTTTAGTTATGACAGAAGAAAAGACAAGGACATGGATCAACCTCCCATCGAATCAATAAGATTTCAGGAGGGTTGAAATAAATCAATAAATGATCCATGGGCACCTAAAAATCAGTCAGACCGATCAACCTGGGTGACATGGGTTAACTCGAGTCATTAAGCTTTTCCAATCAGTTCTGGTCGACTCGACTAGCCAGGTAGGTGAGATCATGGGTGAGTATCCGTCGTTAACCATCTTTCCTAGACACCAACCAAGTTGGCCAGGAAAGTGGTAGCCTCATACAACCATGATCACAGATGCCAAACCTACCTCGACACTAGTCGGTTTACCAGACTCGATCAGATTAGCCTAAAGACTCGGGCGTCCACAGAGCCACTAATTGGATCCATTTTAGATGAACAGATCAACTATTCTAACTATTAGATAGTTCTAAAGAAGGACCTTAATCAACTTTTGATTAATCTTCTTGTATCCGGTTCAACTAAACCTAGGTCTAACCCAGTTAAGGACCCAATTAGATAACTAACCCAATTAACCCAAAATGGCTTATGCGAATGTTTTAGATTTCATAAATCTAAATGATTTTAATAAGCCAAAGTTTAATTAAAACAATTTTTAATTAAGTCATAATGTAAAACATTTTTACATAACCAAAAATCATGCATCATATCTAGATTATTCATTTATAAACATTACATTGCCCAATAGAAAATAACAGACATGCCAAACATGTATTTGAATTAAAACAATTTTAATTCCAAGATTTCCTTAAAGGATCCTTCTAAAGAGACCAACAAAGATGAATCGCATCGTGTCAAAGACACACGGTCATGGTGAAGGTCTCAACTAGGTTCCTAAAAGTACTTTCAAATCATGCTTTATGATTTACTATACCAAAGATTAAACATTTCAATCAACTATACATGCAATCAAGAAATGTTACAACAGTACCTGGGCGCTCTGATACCACTGAAAGATAATGAACACGGTTGCAGGTGCCTACGGTAAGCATGCAAAGCTGGGAGCAGGCATGAATTTTAAAAAATTTAAATTCACAGTGGAAACTACCTGCTTCGCACAGGGTCTAACAAATTCCGGATGCATGTATAGGCAATACTAGGCATGTACAAGAGCATGTAATATTTATAAACAATTATAAAAACCTAGATCTAGACATGCATGAAAAATAAAACTAGAAACTATACCTTATTCCTACCTGGAATAGCCTTGGTATAAAGCTAGAATTGCAGGGATAACAGGAATAATTTTATTCTTGTTGTCTTCTACTTCCAGCACGTTAACAGGGCCCTTCTTTTTCTCCAAAAGCTGCTGCAAAACAAAAGGAATTTGCCCACAATTCGATCTCCCTTCCAGCACCAAAAGCAAGGGAACTAGTTGGTTGGTCTTCCTTCAAAGGGGAGAAAATAATTCAACGTTTGGAGCCCTTCCTTTCAACCAAAAACTGCACCAAAAAAATCTACAACCTGAAAACCTGCAACTCAAAACAGAGCACAACAAACAGCAGCAAAGAGGTTGATCCGGCTTCCAAATGCTCAATCAAACACTCTCAAGAGGGGGAACATGCCAGGGGCTTGCTCTGATCCATCTCTTGGGCGAAGCTAGTCGCCAGAAGACTTGAAACGGTGGGAGGGAAGAAGGAAGGAAATAGAAAAATTCTGAAAAAATTTTTCAGCAAAACAGAGTTCCTTCTTCCAGCAATTTTGAGCACCAGAAAACCAGGAATTAAAGGCTGTTCTCTCTTCCTATCACTCACCAAATCCCAGCCCTCTAATTCACCGGTGGAATGGAAAAGAAATTCTCCAAGGAAGAAGAACTCTCACAGGTTTGTTTCATCCTCTCACACACGGTTACATCACTCTCTCGCTCACCAAGGAACAGCAGGGATTAATAGGCTGCAGGGAGAAGTGACAATGGAGAGGGTGGGAGGCCTAGAGGTCACCGGCTATAATAAACCCAATTAATAGCCACTAAACCAATAAAAAAGGGGATTAAGGCAAGTGGGTGGAGGGAGAGGAGAAGACATCGATTGGCCTTCCATCGCTAGTAATTCTTCCAGTGAGAAAACACCGTGTAAACGATCGAGAGAAAAAATCGAAACCTGTTCAACCAAAAACTGGACGAAGCCAATAAACCAGATTGGTTCAAACAAATTAACCAGTTCAAACCCAATTAAAATTTGGTTCAATTGGTTCACAACCAATTCGAGGCTGAAACATGCTCCGAATCAGTTCAAAACTGATTCAGAAAAATTCTGGCGCAGTCCTGGTCTGGCCGGAACAATTTCTGGTTGACCCATACAAGGGCAAGACGGGAAAAAGAGTGCTGAAAAAATACCATGACCATAAAACCGAGATGATTCTCAATCATAATCGATATCCGGATCATAGAGTTATCCTCTATGGCATGTGACCTCATAGGTTCGAACCTAAACAGTAGCACTGGAACAATTCCAGTACCAGCACAGGAAATCATCTAGCAATGGGTCCCAGCATCCGGATAGGTTGAAGATGCTGGAGGATACTATCGAACCTCTGGCATATGGTTACTGTATAATTCATCCCTTTGACCTCTAATGCTCAGGATGACTGATATTGGGCTTCCAACCCAGACTAAGTCAGTCGACTACGTGTCTCAACCTCGCAAGCCTAGTGACTCTTCACTAGGGCTACCCCGGCCGAGGATTTGCTAAATTGAGATACTGCGAGACATTCAATCTAAACTGTTCGGACAGGTCAATTCCATCTTGGTCCATTACTGCTCCACAAGTACTTGCCTGTACCCAGAAACCCTCCATCACCGGATTAAAAATCCTGGTAGTCCGGCACCAAAGCAAAGGGAGTTGCTTGCAAGCTACCGAGATGACCTCAGGTCAGAGGGACACATATACCCATATCCTATCGTGAGTATCCCTTTGGCATAAAGAGGTTTCACGGAGTCACGTTCAATGAGATATCATATATCCCACTTGTAGATCACATCAGTGTCACCACACTCATTTGGTGAAGGGGACAACCAAACGATGTGAACTGCAACAACCTATACTTGATATATTGCCGTCCAGTACAATATATCCTTTGGTTGTGACAGGGTTTAAGGACCAGTCGATACATCCTCTCTGTATCGAAGTCAGTGTAGCCTTAAGGACTTCATCACATGGAAAGAGTTCATTTTTAGGGAAATACAATATGTGATGAGCTCTCAAAAAAAAAATTTATTAATTCATAAAATAAATACAAAACTCAGCACAACCTCCTACAACCCAGGCGATTAGCTTTGGGACACATTTTCCAACACCTGGCAATGTCTGAAGTGCTTGATGAAGATCACAGTAAAGAGATCACTCATCCTCAAAGGATGTGGACTTGAAAACCAAGCTAGAGACCCGCAGATTCCTGGCTTTCTGTTCTGTGGTCCAATTGAGGCCTAGCTGGAGTCGTTGGATTCGTCGCAGTTGAGGGACCTGCAAACAACCTATCAGGGGTTATGATGGGGAACTAATATGCATGCAAATTTTTTTTTTATGTTTTACATGATGAGTTAGGTGATTAATACCCAAATTTCAGATCAAAATTATTTGTAGGGAATTTTGTATGAATTTTTGAAGATCAGCATGCAGATTAGGACCTAGAAAAGTAGCAAAGAAGGACCGCCGGGACTAAGAAGCCTCGGTTAGGGCATGTTCTCCTACAATAAAACTACTGGAGGTAGAGGGGTGTACCTGACAACATCTGTGAAGATCGCAGTGAAGGGGTCTCTCGTTCCTCGACGGATGCAGCCTGGAAAATCGAGCCAAAGACCTGCGGATACCCGGCTTTCTGCTCGATGATCCGATTGAGGCTTGGCTGGAGTCGTTGGATTCGTAGGAACTCGGGGATCTGCAAACGACCTGTCAGGGGTTAGAAAGCTCACAAAGGAACAAGAAAACAAAGTAAAAATAGCAAGGGAAGGCTTCTTTTGGAGTGGACGTCCAGGGATCTGGAGGGTTTGTTGGCAGCAGGAAGATGATTGCAAACACCGGGAAGAAGAACTCTCACAAACCCCTTTATGCACACAGCAGGTTATCACACGACTTAATAGAAGAACTCAAAGTTTTCATTCATCAAAAATTCCCCTTCATACAAGAGGCTAGGGTCCCTTAAATAGACCCTTAACCTTGGGCTCCAAGTATGGGTACATAAGTCTTTACATAAGAATCCTTTTCCCTCTCAAACCCTAGCTAGAAAATAAGGAAATATTAGGTAGAAAAATCCCTAAAAATTTTCTTGACTTGGTCAAGACTCTAAGGATGCCTTGGGGGGCGTGTTGGGCTTCTAGGAGCAGAAAAAGGCTGGCCCAAAGGGGCTTGGGTGCATGGGTTTGGGCCTTTGGAAGCTGGGATGGCCTGGTAGCTAGGTAGTAGGAATATTCCCTAGTATCTTGCTTCTTAGGGGCTTAGGCTTGGCACCTGGGCTTGATTTCTTTGGGCTAGGATGCAGATGGACCTCTGGAATCATGGATGACCTTATCTAAAATATACATTGGCATCAGGAAGGGAATCTGGGCATCTGGAGGGTATCTGCAAGAAATTAGGGTTTTCTGAATTTACCTCCTGGGGTCTTCAAATCTTCAAGCTGGGTTGGACTTGTGCTATACTTCCATGTCTTCAATCTAGTTGGACTTGGTCTTCACTTGTATGATATAGTCTTGAGTCTTCGGTATGCTTGGACAGGACTCAAAAAAATAAAATAAGCTCAACATGAGCTGACTAGCATTGGACTGAACTAGCTCAACATAAGCTGACTAGTACAGAACTGAAATAACAACTCAAAAGACTCAAACAACAACTAAAAAAAGGACTCAGATGGGCTAAGCCCTTAGTACAGATGGACTCAAAAATTATTGATCAATTCACAGAGGGTTGAGAAGCCTCTGCCTTATTCTGGTGCCTTTAGTGTCCGCACCAGGTTAGAAAACTCAAAGGAAATGAAGAAACAAGAAAAAAATAGCAAGGGATGAAGTGTTTCTGGAGTGGTCGGCCAGGGCTCTGGAGGATTGGATGGTGGCTGGATTCAGTTGCAACACTGAGAAGAAGAAAGCTCTCAAATGATCCCTTAATACACACAGCAGGGAGGCACACAGAAATTAGAGACTCAATAATATTTCATATATCAACGTTAACTCTCTTACAAAACACTAGGGTCCTTTAAATAGAGCCATAGTCTTGTGCTCCAAGTAAGGATACAAAAGTAATTACATAAGAGTCTTGTTCTCACCCAAACCCTAGCTAGAAAATAAGGAAACATTAGGTAAAAAAATCCCTAAAAATTCTCCCTCTCTCCTTGCCTTGGTCGGCCAAGTGGGTGACTCTAAGTGGCTGACCAAGGGTGGCCACCATAAGCTCTTGGCACCCTAGCTCCCTCCTGGGCCTGGGCCTGCCCAATTTTGCTTCCGACTGGTCCAGGGCTTCAGGGTTTCTGATTTCTCCTCTTGGGGTCTTCAAATCTTTAAGCTGGGTTGGACATGGGCTACTCTTCCATGTCTTCATTCTGATTGGACTTGGTCTTCACTTGTATGATATGGTCTGGAGTCTTCAGTGTGTTTGGTCAGGACTCAAAAAAATAAAATTAGCTCAATATGAGCTGACTAGCATTGGACTGGACTAGCTCAACATCAGCTGACTAATATAGGAGTCAAATAAAGACAACTTAGATGAACTAAGCTTTATTACAATGGATTTGAAAGTAGCTAAGTAATCCATAGAGGGTTGAGAAGCCTCTGTCTTATTCTGGCGCCTCTGGTTTCCGCACCATTCTCCTGGGGTCGGAGGAACTCGACCTTATCCAGTGAAAATCAAGCTGGCTCATATATCTCTCGAGGAGGTCTGGGTTGAGGCATTGCAAGTCCTCTCGAAAAATCCATGAATCGTCTAACTCTGGTCGGCCATTCCACGAACCAAGAAGTGTTGATAACCACGACCCCGGGTCGTTAAGGATTGATCATCCAGGGTACGCTCGATTCGTTCGCCTCTCTCAGGCCAATTAATTGGTGGACACTCTAGCCTAGGGTCACTCTTAATGGAAGGAATAAGTCCAAAGGCCTCACTAAGTATCGCTGTCGGTTCCCTGTACTCAACCAGGTCTGCGATATTGAAGGTAGAACTAATGCCCATATCCGAAGGCAAATCTAACACATAGGCATTTGGTCCAACCCTCTCTATCACTCTAAAAGGTCCGGCTCCATAAGCTTGAAGTTTGTTAACAGTCCCAGGAGGGAACCGCTCAGGCCTAAGCCTAATCATGGCAGAATCCCATACATCTAATTCCTTGATCCTTCTTCGGGAATTAGCCAGTTTCTTATATGTTTCGTTTCTTAGATTTATTTTTTGGCTAATGTCCTTATGCAAGTCTCTAATATGCTGTGCGAATGATTCTACAGTCTTTGAGACTCATGCATGAATAGGTAAAGGTATCAGGTCAATGGGGTGATTAGGCTTGTACCCATGGATTGTCTTTAAAGGACTCTTGCCCGTTATCCTATTTACTAAGTTGTTGTAGGCAAACTCTACTCTTGGCAACAATAGATCCCAAGTTCCAATGTGTTCACCTACTAGGCATCTAAGGAGGTTTCCTAAACTATGGTTCACTACTTCAGTTTGGCCATCTGTTTGGTGGTGGTAGGCTATAGAAAACTTAAGCTTTGTCCCTAACAGGTGCCACAGGGTTTTCCAGAAATAATTGTTGAAACTAACATCCCTATCAGATATGATGGTCTTGGGTAGGCCAGGGAGTTTAACCACATGATCTAAGAAAAGATTGGCTACTCTAGACGCATTAAAAATCTAGGAACAGGGGATGAAGTGAGCCATCTTAGAGAACCTATCGACCACTACAAAGATAGAATCATGTCTCTTCTGGGTCTTAGGTAATCATAACACGAAGTCCATATATTGGTCCTGCCAAGGGCAATCAGGCACTGGCTACAATATGTGCAATAGCATAAGTTCTACACCTGGCTACAACATGTGCAACATGCCTTTTCAATCCTGGCCAAAAGAACTGGTCCTCTATCGCTAAGATTGTCTTATTTCTACCAAAGTGACCAGCTAAACCTCTAGCATGTGTCTCCCAAATTAGGAACTCTCTCAAATAAGTTCTAGGTATACATAGTCGATTGTTTTGGAAAAGGTAGCCATCCTGAATGGTATACTCACTATGGATGCTAGATGGTCCTAGCTTGAGGGTCTCTTAAATGTCTCCAAAGTCTAGGCAGGTTTCATATTCATCCTTTAGCCTATCAAACCCTATGACTTGGGTGCTAACTGATCCTAACAACAAAGACTTACAGCTCAGGGCATCTGCTACCTTATTTTCAGTGATGGCACGGTGCTTCATGACAAAGTTATAGGCCTGAATGTACTCGATCCATTTACCGTGCCGTGGGTTAAGTTTCTTTTGGGAGTTTAGGAATCAGAGTGCCTCATGGTCAGAAAATAAGACAAACTTATGCATTAGTAAGTAATGTCTCCAATATCTAAGGGCCTGACTACCGCATAAAATTTCTTGTCATAGGTAGAGTATTTAAATTTAGCCTCATTCAGCTTCTCACTGAAGAAGGCTACAAGGTGATTCTCTTGACTTTGTACCCCACCTATTCCTACTCCTGAGGCATCGCAAGCGACCTCAAACACCTTAGTGAAGTTAGGTTATCTAAGGATGGGTGCATGGTTCATCTTATCATTAAGCTCAAGGAAGGCCTTATCAGCTGCTTTGGTCCACTCAAATGTACCCTTCCTAATGCATTCAGTGATAGGTGCGACGACTATACTTGATGCAGGACTAATATGCATGCAATTCTTTTTGTATGTTTTATATGTGGGGTTAGGTGATTAATTCCCGAATTTTAGATCAAAATTAGTTGTAGGGAATTTTGTATGAATTTTTGAAGCCAAGCATGCAGATTAGAACCTAGAAAAGTACTAAAGAAGGATCGCCGGGGCTGAGAAGCCTCGGTTAGCGCAAGTTCTTGATGGGGGACTAATATGCATGCAATTCTTTTTGTATGTCTTAAATGTTGAGTTAGGTGATTAATTCCCAAATTTCATATCAAAATTATTTGTAGGGAATTTTGTATGAATTTTTGAAGATCAGCATGCAGATTAGGACCTAGAAAAGTAGCAAAGAAGGACCGCTGGGACTGAGAAGCCTCGGTTAGGACAAGTTCTCCTACAATAAAACTACTGGAGGTAGAGGGGTGTACCTGACAATGTCTATGAAGATCGCAGCGAAGGGGTCTCTCGTTCCTCGATGGATGCAGCCTGGAAAATCGAGCCAATGACCCGCGGATACCCGGCTTTCTGCTCGGTGATCCGATTGACGCTTGGCTGGAGTCGTTGGATTCGTAGGAACTCGGGGACCTGCAAACGACCTGTCAGGGGTTAGAAAACTCACAAAGGAACAAGAAAACAAAGGAAAAACAGCAAGGGAAGGCTTCTTTTGGAGTGGGCGTCCAGGGATCTGAGATGCTTGTTGGTAGCAGGAAGATGATTGCAGCACTGGGAAGAAGAACTCTCGCAAATCCCTTTATGCACACAGCAGGGTATCACACAACTCAATAGAAGAACTCAAGGTTTTCATTCATCAAAAATTCTCCTCATACAAGAGGCTAGGGTCCCTTAAATAGACCCTTAACCTTGGGCTCCAAGTAAGGGTACATAAGTCTTTACATAAGAATCCTTTTCCCTCTCAAACCCTAGCTAGAAAATAAGGAAATATTAGGTAGAAAAATCCCTAAAAATTTTCTTGACTTGGTCAAGACTCCAAGGACTCCTAGGGGGGCGTGTTGGGCTTCTAGGAGCAGCAAAAGGCCAGCCCAAAGGGGCTCGGGTGCATGGGTTTGGGCCTCTGGAAGCTGGGGTGGCCTGGTAGCCAGGTAGCAGGAATATTCCCTGGTATCTTGCTTCTTTGGAGCTTGGGCTTGGCACCTGGGCTTGATTTCTTTGGGCTAGGATGCAGATGGACCTCTGGAATATTGGATGCCCTTATCTATGAATATACTTTGGCATCTGGAAGGGAATCTGGGCATCTAGAGGGCATCTGCAAGAAATCAGGGTTTTCTGAATTTTCCTCCTGGGGTCTTCAAATCTTCAAGCTGGGTTGGACTTGTGCTATACTTCCATGTCTTTAATCTAGTTGGACTTGGTCTTCACTTGTATGATATAGTCTTGAGTCTTCAGTATGCTTGGACAGGACTCAAAAAAATAAAATTAGCTCAACATGAGCTGACTAGCATTGGACTGAACTAGCTCAACATGAGCTGACTAATACAGAACTGAAATAACAACTAAAAATACTCAAATAAAAACTAAAATGGACTCAGATGAGCTAAGTCCTTATTACAGATGGACTCATAAATTATTGATCAATTTACAGAGCGTTGAAAAAGCCTCTGTCTTATTCTGGTGCCTCAGGTGTCCCCACCAATTCTCCCGGGGTTGGAGGAACTCGACCCTGTTGAGTGAAGGTCAGACTGGCTCACATATCTCTCGAGAAGGTCTGGGTTGAGGCGTTGCAAGTCCTCTCGAGAAATCCATGAATCGTCCGACTCTGGCCGGCCTTGCCATCGGACCAGGAAGCGTTGATAGTCATGGCCCTGGGTCGTGATGGCTTGATTGTCCAGGATATGCTCGATCCGTTCTCCTCTCTCAGGCCAAATTTGATTGTGGACACTCTAGGTTAGGGTCACTCACAATGAAAAGGAATAGGTCCAAAGGCCTCACTAGGTAGCACTGCCGGTTCCCTATACTCAACCAGGTCTGTAATATTGAAGGTAGAACTAATGCCCAAATCCGAAGGCAAGTCTAACACCTAGGCATTTGATCCAACCTTCTCTATCACTTTAAAAGGTCCGGCTCTGCGAGCATGAAGCTTCTTTTAGGCCTAAGCCAAACCAAGATAAAATCCACTACATCAAATTTTTTGATCCATCTTCGGGAATTAGCCAGTTGTTTTAACATTAGTGCGGGTGGTGAACATGCTAGGCACATGCAGACTCCTAACAAGATGATACAAAGGACTCAAACCTACACCTAACAGACTCGACTAAAGAGGTTTATTAGGTCTTAACTACCACTTGGGCATGGGGGCATGAGTCGTGGTTGATGGATGACATGCAGAAGAAAATTTGCTAGTAACTCCTAATAAGTGCCAGAGGGTCTGCCAAAAGTAGGTAGCAAATGGGATGGGCTCTATGGATCCTTGCAACCTAGTAACCTCAACAAAATGTAACCTAATAGTTCTAGACACATAAGAAAACTCAGGAAAAGGTAGAAAATAGGAAGTGGGTTCAGAATTACTTTGGTAGGGTGGAGAAAAAGGTTCTGGGTTAGTTGGATAAAGTAGAATCAAAGAAGGCATGTCGGGGACTAATCCTAGACTAATGAGGTTAACCTTATGGGGTTGTGATATATCTACAGGGTTTGTATAATGGAAGGATGGGTTATTAACCTCAGGAAAGAGGTCCTTAATGGGAACTATAGGAGGAGACTCATCCTGAGGGTACTGATTCAAAGAGATCAGGTCCTTAATAAATTCTTCTGGTTCTTGTATTTTAGGACTAGACTCTATAATTTGGCTCTCCTCTATGGTTTCCTCAGGTAAGGCTCTAGTAGCAGTACCTAGGTTCTCTTCCTCTATTTGTTCTTCCATTATAGCTTTAGGTTGGATATGGTCAAGGTCAACTAGTTCTGGGTTGGTTTCTACCTGGGTATCTACTGGGTCAGCTAATTCTAGGTCTACTAAAGGTGTCTCCTCTTCTCCCTCATACTCATCCACTAGGCTCACATCAGCTTTATACACTTCCGCGTTAATGTAAGCCTTGTGAATCTCAGGAATGGTTGGAGAAGGTCGGCTAGCAGGAAATTGGTTAGGTTCTGGTCTCTGATTATGGGTACTACTCCTAGTAGGTTCAGGTTGTATAAGGGGTAGTGGCTCACTACTGGGTTCGTATTTAGGGATACTAATCCTATGGGGTTCAAGTTGACTAGGGGAAGCATGACTAGTACTAGGTTGATACTTAGGGGTTATGGGTTCTCTAGGCTCATAGGACAAGGGTGCAGATCTATAGGTCATGGGATTATAGGATCTGGGGTCATAGGATTTTGGGTCAGCTCTATGATCAGGTTCTAAGGATGGATCATGGTATGGGGTCCTCCTAAGGTTGGGCTCCCTATATGGGTCAGGATATTGGGTCCTCCTAGGGTTGGACTCCCTATATGGGTCAGAATACTGGGTTCTCCTAGGGTTGGACTCCCTATATGGGTCAGAATATTGGGTTCTCCTAGGGTTGGACTCCCTATATGGGTCAGAATATTGGGTGTTGGGTCTACTAGGCTTATAGGGTATGGGTGCATAGGATTTATGATCATGGGATCTAGAGTCATAGGATCTAGGTTCATAGGTTCTGGATTCATAGGTTCTAGGTTCATAGGATTTGGAGTCATAAGATCTATAGGTTATGGGTATACTAGGCTTAGAGGATGTGGGTAAATAGGATCTATCTTCCTGGTCTACAAAATCCTGATTGGGTCTTCTAGGACTAACCTTAGGGATTGGGTCAGGATGATGGGCTCTCCTAGGTTCAGCCTCAAAGTATGGATCAGGGTATGGGGTCCTCCTAGGTTGAGGGGAATCAGGATCTGGCTCAGACTGTGACCCATGGTTTTTTTTTGGGGTCCCTACCTGAACTTTTAACTGATCAAACCTATTGGCAAGATGGTCAATTCTATCATTGGTTTGAATACGAGACTGAGTTAACTGGGTCATCTGGGTAGTTATCTGGGTAGCCATTTGGGCCATTTGATCAGCTAGGGCTTTTATTTGAGATTGTAAATTTTTCATGGGTTCAGACATTTGTGAAGGAGGTGGGTGATATGAAACTCCTGATCTAGTGCTCATGCAAGACTCGATCAGACCGACTATAGCTGACTAGACCTAGAGTCCAAATTAGATGCTCAATTAGGGTGGCAAACTAGCCTATAGTAACCCTGTACTCAGCCAGGCAGGTGTAAGGGGAGTGTTAGGTCCCTGATTGCCAATCCTAGACACCAATCAGAGATTGGCCAGGTAGGCGGACCAGTACACAAGCCCTTCGGGATAGAATCCCTAAACCACCGTTCTAGACACTGAGCACAAGGCACACACAGGTTAACTTGACACAGTGATCTAACACTAGCCCGGACCCGACCAGTTGGTGTCCCTAGCCCACTAGGGCAAATTAAGTCTAGTTAATTTTAGGTTAAGGCTTGGGACCAAATGCAAGGGATGTGGTTTTGGGCTAAGGAGAGGTGATCAAATCCTCCCCTCATTTGACATAGAAAGAGTGCCCTTAAAAGTAGATTATGCAATGATGGCAGGCAAATGATGCAAATTAGGGCTAGATATTTTTGGTATTTTTTTTTGGAGAATATGTAATTTTATTTTATTATTATTATTATTATTTTTTGGTATTTTCTTAAAATAGAAGAAAACTTGCAAATCATGGCCTAATATGCAAGAAATATACTAAAATTAAAAGATATGCAAAAGATGCTAAACAAAACCCTAAAACTTCCAAACTTGTCTTGCTGAAAAAAACAGGGCCAAAAATTTGCATGCTGTATTTCGGCTTGCAGAAAATTCACATGCCATAATAAAATCTACAAAAATTCTTAAAATTACAGTGAATTATGATGAATCTAGAAAAGTAAATTTCAAAATTTGTTGTGTTTTTATCAGGAAGAAATAATTAATATAATAGAGTATATACGGACTGAAAGATTGCAGAAAACAAGCCCTAATCTAAGCTCTGATACCAAATGATGAGGGACTAATATGCATGAAATTCTTTTTGTATGTTTTAAATGTTGAGTTAGGTGATTAATTCCTGAATTTCAGATCAAAATTATTTGTAGGGAATTTTGTATGAATTTTTGAAGATCAGCATGCAGATTAGGACCTAGAAAAGTAGCAAAGAAGGACCGCCGGGGCTGAGAAGCCTCGGTTAGGGCAAGTTCTCCTACAATAAAACTACTGGAGGTAGAGGGGTGTACCTGACAATGTTTGTGAAGATCGCAGCGAAGAGGTCTCTCGTTCCTCGATGGATGCATCCTGGAAAATCGAGCCAATGACCCATGGATACCCGGCTTTCTGCTCAGTGATCCGATTGAGGCTTGGCTGGAGTCGTTGGATTCGTAGGAACTCGGGGACCTACAAACGACCTGTCAGGGGTTAGAAAACTTACAAAGGAACAAGAAAACAAAGGAAAAATAGTAAGGGAAGGCTTCTTTTGGAGTGGGCATCCAGGGATCTGAGATGCTTGTTGGTAGCAGGAAGATGATTGCAGCACTGGGAAGAAGAACTCTCGCAAATCCCTTTATGCACACAGCAAGGTATCACACAACTCAATAAAAGAACTCAAGGTTTTCATTCATCAAGAATTCTCCTCATACAAGAGGCTAGGGTCCCTTAAATAGACCCTTAACCTTGGGCTCCAAGTAAGGGTACATAAGTCTTTACATAAGAATCCTTTTCCCTCTCAAACCCTAGCTAGAAAATAAGGAAATATTAGGTAGAAAAACCCCTAAAAATTTTCTTGACTTGGTCAAGACTCCAAGGACTCCTAGGGGGGCGTGTTGGGCTTCTAGGAGCAGCAAAAGGCCAGCCCAAAGGGGCTCGGGTGCATGGGTTTGGGCCTCTGGAAGCTGGGGTGGCCTGGTAGCCAGGTAGCAGGAATATTCCCTGGTATCTTGCTTCTTAGGGGCTTGGGCTTGGCACCTGGGCTTGATTTCTTTGGGATAGGATGCAGATGGACCTTTGAAATCATGGATGTCCTTATCTATGAATATACTTTGGCATCTGGAAGGGAATCTGGGCATCTAGAGGGCATCTGCAAGAAATCAGGGTTTTCTGAATTTTCCTACTGGGGTCTTCAAATCTTCAAGCTGGGTTGGACTTGTGCTATACTTCCATGTCTTCAATCTAGTTAGACTTGGTCTTCACTTGTATGATATAGTCTTGAGTCTTCAGTATGCTTGGACAGGACTCAAAAAAATAAAATTAGCTCAACATGAGCTGACTAGCATTGGACTGAACTAGCTCAACATGAGCTGACTAATACAGAACTAAAATAACAACTAAAAATACTCAAATAATAACTAAAATGGACTCAGATGAGCTAAGCCCTTATTACAGATGGACTCATAAATTATTGATCAATTTACAGAGGGTTGAAAAAGCCTCTGTCTTATTCTGGTGCCTCAGGTGTCCCCACCAGTTCTCCTACAATAATAAGACTAGAGGGAGAGGGGGAGTACCTGACAACGTTTGAAGTGCTCGATGAAGATCGCAATGAAGGGATCTCTCGTTCCTCGACGGATGCGGCCTGAAAAACCGAGCCAAAGACCCGCGGATACCTGGCTTTCTGCTCGGTAGTCCGATTGAGGCGTGGCTGGAGTCATTGGATTCGTAGGAACTCGGGGACCTGCAAATGACCTATCAGGGGTTAGAAAACTCAGAGAAAATCAAGAAAACAAAGAAAAACAGCAAAGGGAAGAAAGTTTTGGAGGAGGCTGGAAGAATGGTTGGCGGCAGGAAGATGGTTGCCAACACCGGGAAGAAGAACTCTCAAACCCCTTTATGCACACAGCAGGGTAACAATCAAAGCAATAGAAGAACTCAAGATTTATTTCATATATCAAAATCTCCCTTCATACAAGAGGCTAGGGTTTTTTAAATAGACCCTTAATTTTGGGCTCCAAGTAAGGGCACATAAGTCTTTACATAAGAATCTTTTTCCCTCTCAAACCCTAGCTAGAAAATAAGGAAATATTAGGTAAAAAAATCCCTAAAAATTCTCTTGAATTGGCCAACACTCAAAGGACACCTAGGGGGCGTGTTGGGCTTCTAGAAGCAGCAAGAGGCCAGCCCAAAGGGGCTCGGGCGCATGGGTTTGGGCCTCTGGAAGCTGGGGTGGCCTAGTAGCCATGTAGCAGGGATATTCCCTGGTATCTTGCTTCTTAGGGGCTTGGGCTTGGCGCCTGGGCTTGATATATTTGGGCTAGGATGCAGATGGACCTCGAGAATCAGGGATGCCCTGGTCTATGAATATACTTTGGCATCTGGAAGGGAATTTGGGCATCTGGAGGGCATCTGCAAGGAATCAGGGTTTTCTGAATTTTCCTCCTGGGGTCTTCAAATCTTCAAGCTGGGTTGGACTTGGGCTCAACTTCCATGTCGTCAATCATGTTGGACTTGGTCTTCACTTGTATGATATGGTCTTGAGTCTTCAATATGGTTGAACAGGACTTAAAAAAATAAAATTAGCTCTACATGAGCTGACTAACACTGGACTGAACTAGCTCAACATGAGCTGACTAGTATAGAACTGAAATAACAACTCAAAAGACTCAAATAACAACTAAAATGGACTTAGATGGGCTAGGCCCTTAATACAGATGGACTCGTAAATTATTAATCAATTCACAGAGGGTTGAAAAGCCTCTGTCTTACTCTGGTACCTCCGGTGTCCCCACCAATTCTCCCGGGGTGGGAGGAACTCGACCCTGTCTAGTGAAAATCAAACTGGCTCACATATCTCTCGAGAAGGTAGGTCTGGGTTGAGGCATTGCAAGTCCTCTCAAAAAATTCATGAATAGTCCGACTCTGGCTATCCTTGCCATCGGACCAGGAAGTGTTGATAGTCACAGCCCCGGGTCGTGATGGCTTGATCGTCCAGGATACGATCGATCTGTTCTCCTCTCTCAGGCCAATTTGTTAGTGGACACTCAGGGTTAGGGTCACTCATAATGAAAAGGAATAGGTCCAAAGACCTCACTAGGTATCGCTGCCGGTTCCCTATACTCAACCAGGTCTGTAATATTGAAGGTAGAACTAATGCCCAAATCCAAAGGCAAGTCTAACACCTAGGCATTTGATCCAACCTTCTCTATCACTTTAAAAGGTCCGGCTCTACGAGCATGAAGCTTCTTTTAGGCCTAAGCCTAACCAAGATAGAATCCACTACATCAAATTCTTTAGTCCATCTTCGGGAATTAGTCAGTTTGTTTAAAATTAGTGTAGGTGGTGAACATGCTGGGCACATGCAGACTCCTAACAAATGATTCAAAGGACTCATACTGACACCTAACAGACTTGACTATGCATTTCTATAGAAGGAAATTTTATTGAACTCTTTGGATCTAAACCTAATAGATTATAGGTTCCCTAGGTTTGATCCTAGCTTGACATGCACATGAAAATTTACAATGAACTCCTAGCAAATTCCAAAGAGTGTGCCAGAAGTAAGATGCAAACCTAACATGCGTGATGAATGCATGCAGTATGCTAATCTCAGTTAAATGCAATCTAATAATCCTAGAAATACTGGAGGTGTCAAGAAAGGGCAGAAATAGGAAGTGGGTTCAGAATTAGTTTGGTAATGTAGGGAAAAAGGTTCAAGGTTAGTTGGATAAAGTTCGATATAATAAGGCATGACAGGGACTAATCCTAGACTAATGAGGCTAATCTTACGAGATTGTGGAATATCTATGGGCAAGAAAAGGTCCATGCTATGGAAGGATGGGTCAACAATTTCTGGGAAGAGATCTTCAATAGGAATGGCAGGAAGGGATTCATCCTGAAGGCAATGGGTTAAGTAAGCCAAATCCTGAATAAAGTCTTCTTGTTCATGGAATTTAAGAATAGGCTCTACAATTAGATCATTTTCTAGTGTTTCCTCAGGTAAAATCCTAGTATCAGAGTTCTCTTCCTCTAATTGTTCTTCCACTATAGCTTTAGGTTGGATGTGGACAAGGTCAACTAGCTCTGGGATGGTTTTTACCTGGGTATCTATTGGGTCAACTAATTCTAGGTCTACTAAAGGTGTCTCCTCTTCTCCTTCATACTCATCCACAAGGCTCGCATCAGCTTCATACACTTCCGTATTAATGTAAGCCTTGTCAATCTCAGGAATGGTTGGAGAACGTCTGCTAGGGGAAAATTGGCTAGGTCCTAGTTTCTGATTATGGACACTAGTCCTGGTAGGTTCAGGTTGCCTAAGGGGTAGTGGCTCACTACTGGATTCATATTTAGGGTTACTAATCCTATGGGGTTCAAGTTGACTAAGGGTAACTTGACTAGTACTAGATTGATACCTAAGGGTTATGGGTACTCTGGGCTCATAAGACAAGGGAGCAGATCTATGGGTCATGGAATTATAGGATCTGTGGTCATAGGATTTTGGGTCAGCTCTATGGTCAGGTTCTAAGGATGGATCATGGTATGGGGCCCTCCTAAGGTTGGGCTCCCTATATGGGTCAGGATATTGTGTTCTCCTAGGGTTGGACTCCCTATATGGGTCAGAGTATTGGGTTCTCCTGGGTTCAGTATCATAATAAGGGTCATGGTAAGGGGTTCTTCTAGGTTCAGTATCATAATAAGGGTCATGGTAAGGGGTTCTTCTAGGTTCAGTATTATAGTATGGGTCAGGCTGAGGGGCTCTCCTAGGTTCAACCTCTCGGTATGGATCAGGGTTTGGGGTCCTCCTAGGTTGAAGATTGTAGTACGGGTCAGGATAAGGGGCTCTCCTAGGTTTGACCTCATGGTATAGATCAGGGTTTGGGGTCCTCCTAGGTTGAGGGGACTGAGGATCTGGCTCAGACTGTGATCCATGTGTTCTTCCTAGGGTCCTTACATGGCCTTTTAACTGATCAAACCTATTGGCAAGATGGTCAATTCTATTGTTGGTTTTGGTACCAGACAGAGTTAATTGGGTCATCTAGGTAGTCATCTGGGTAGCCATCTGGGCCATTTGGTCTATAAGGGCTTGAATCCTAGCTTCCTGCTTATCCATGGTTTCAGGGAGATGGTGGATGAGATGGGACTCCTGATCTAATGCTCTTGCAAGACTCGATCAAATCGACTACAGCTGACTAGACCTAGAATTCAAACTAGATGCTCAATCAGGGTGGCAAACTAGCCTATAGTAACCCTATACTCAGCCAGGGTTTGGGGGAGTGTTAGGTCCCCTGGTTGCCAATCCTAGACACCAATCAGAGATTGGCCAGGTAGGCAGACCAGCACACAAGCCCTTCGAGATTGAATCCCTAAACCACCATTCTAGACACTGAGCACACAACACACACAGGTTAGCTTAACACAATGATCTGACACTTAGCCCGGACCCAACCAGTTGGTGTCCTTAGCCCACTAGGGCAAATTAAGTCTAGTTAATTTTAGGTTAAGGCTTGGAACCGAATGCAGGGGATGTAGTTTTGGGCTAAGGAGAGGTGATCAAATCCTCCCCCCATCTGATATAGCAAGTGCCCTTAAATGTAAATTATGCAATGATGGCAAGCATATGAGGATGCAAATTAGGGTTTAGATATTTTTTTGGTATTTTTGGAGAATATGTTTTTTTTTTTTGGTATTTTCTTAAATAGAAGAAAACTTTCAAATTATGGCATAATATGAAGAAAATATACTAAAATTAAAAGATATGCAAAAAAATGCTAAACAAAACCCTTAAACTTCCAAACTTGTCTTGCTGAAAAAAAATAGAGCCGAAAATTTGCAGGCAGTATTTCAGCTTGAAGAAAATTCACAGGCTATAATAAAATTTGAAAAAATTCTTGAGATTATACTGAATTATGATGAATCCAAAAAAAGAAATCTCAGAGTTTTTGGAGTTTTTTCCAAGGATAAATAATTTAAATAACAGAGTATATACGAACTGAGAAATTGCAGAAAACAAGCCCTAATCTAAGCTCTGATACCAAATGATGCGGGACAAATATGCATGCAATTCTGTTTGTATATTTTATATGTGGGGTTAGGTTATTAATTCCCAAATTTCAGATCAAAATTAATTGTAGGAAATTTTGTATGAATTTTTGAAGCCAAGCATTTAGATTAGAACCTAGAAAAGTACTAAAGAAGGATCGCCGGGGCTGAGAATCCTTGATTAGGGCAAGTTCTCCTAAAATAATATGACTGGAGGTAGAGGGGGTGTACTTGACAATGTCTGAAGTGCCTGGTGAAGATCGTAGAGAAGGAATCTCTCATTCCTCGACTGATGCGGCCTGGAAAACCGAGCCAAAGACCCGCGGATACCCGGCTTTCTGCTCGGTGGTCCGATTGAGGCGTGGCTGGAGTTGTTGGATTCGTAGAAACTCGGGGACCTGCAAATGACCTATCAGGGGTTAAAAAATATAGAGGAAATCAATAAAACAAAGGAAAACAGCAAAGGAAAGAAAGTTTTGGAGGAGGCTGGAAGGATGGTTGGCGGCAGGATGATGGTTGCAAACACCGGGAAGAAGAACTCTCAAACCCCTTTATGCACACAGCAGGGTAACACTCAAAGCAATAGAAGAACTGAAGGTTTATTTCATATATCAAAATCTCCCTTCATACAATAGGCTAGGGTCCTTTAAATAGACCCTTAATCTTGGGCTCCAAGTAAGGGCACATAAGTCTTTACATAAGAATCCTTTTCCCTCTCAAACCCTAGCTAGAAAATAAGGAAACATTTTGTAGAAAAATCCTTAAAAATTCTCTTGACTTTGCCAACACTCCAAGGATGCCTAGGGGGGCATGTTAGGCTTTTAGGAGCAGCAAGAGGCCAGCCCAAAGGGGCTCGAGCGCATGGGTTTGGGCCTTTGGAAGCTGGGGTGGCCTGGTAGCCATGTAGCAGGAATATTCCCTGGTATCTTGCTTTTTAGGGGCTTGGGCTTGGTGCTTGGGCTTGATTTCTTAGGGCTAGGATGTAGATGGACCTTTGGAATCAGTGATTCCCTGGCCTATGAATATACTTTGGCATCTAGAAGGGAATTTGGGCATCTAGAGGGCATCTACAAGGAATCAGGGTTTTCTGAATTTTTTTCCTGGGGTCTTCAAATCTTCAAGCTGGGTTGGACTTGGGCTCAACTTCCATGTCTTCAATCAGGTTGGACTTGGTATTCACTTGTATGATGTGGTCTTGAGTCTTTAATATGGTTGAACAGGATTCAAAAAAATAAAATTAGCTTGACATGAGCTAACTAACACTGGACTGAACTAGCTCAACAAGAGCTGACTAGTACAGAACTGAAATAACAACTCAAAAGATTCAAATAACAACTAAAATGGACTTAGATAGGCTAGGCCCTTATTACAGATGGACTCATAAATTATTAATAAATTCACAAAGGGTTGAAAAGCCTCTGTCTTATTCTGGTGCCTCCGGTGTCCCCACCAGTACTAAAACCCTTAATAAATCTCCTATTAAAGGTTGCTAGGCCATGGAAACTATGCACATCATGGACACTAGTGGGTGTAGGCCACTCAACAATTCCCCTAACCTTTTCAGGATCTACAGAAACTCCCTCAGGGGTGACAACAAAACCTAGGAAGATAACCCTATGTGTCATGAACTCACACTTCTTAAAGTTGGCATAGAGGCTATTCTTCCTAAGGGTCTAGCATACTAGTCTCAGATGACTAAGGTGCTCCTTCTTAGTCCTGCTATAAATCAAGATATCATCAAAGTAGACCACAATGAATTTTTCGGTATGCTCTTTCAGGACCTAGGTCATAATCCTCATAAAAGTACTTGGTGCATTGGAAAGTTCGAAAGGCATTACAACCCACTCAAACAAGCCATCCTTAGTCTTAAATGCGGTTTTCCACTCTTCCCCAGGTCTAATCTTAACCTGATGATAGCCGCTCTTAAGGTCTATCTTTGAGAAAACTTTGGCTCCGGCCATCATGTCTAACATATCGTCCAATTGGGAGATGGAAAACCTATATTTCACATTTATTTTATTGATGGCTCTACTGTCTACACACATCCTCCAAGTACCATCTTTCTTAGGGATCAGCAGAGCAGGGACTACACATGGACTCAAGCTCTCCCTAATGAAACCCTTCCTAAGTAATTCTCCTACTTTTTTCTATAATTCTGGATGCTCACTAGGGTTCATTCTAGAGTGAGGAAGGTTAGGTAAAGTGGCTCTTGGGACTAAGTCTATTGCATGTTGGATGTCTCTAAGGGATGGTAATTGATCAGGTAAATCATCAAGGAAGACATCCTCAAATTCTTTCAGAGCCTCAACAATTTTTTTAGGATGTTCCTTTTGGGTCGGCTCATGTATTTCTTTGGTGGTCACGATCCAAATAGGGTTACCCTCAGCAATTTCACTTTCTAACTCCCTAGCCTTAATCAAATTAACTCCAGGTTTCTTGTCCTTAAGGCTACTAGAACCCCTCTTAACTGGGTCTCTAGGTGGAGATGAGTGGATAACAAACTTATTCCCATGGTAGTTAAAAGCATAAACATTAATTCGACCATACAGGGTTGCAACACGATCAAAAAGCCAAGGTCGACCTAGAATGATACTACTCACTTCCATGGGGATGACATCACACCAAATCTTTTCCTCATAGGTTTGCAGTCTAACTAAGCTTTGGCACATAGCTTGATTCTGGATGGAGGTGGAGTCTACCCAAGAAACTTTGTAAGTACTAGGATGGGGAACAGTGGTCAATCCTAAAGATTTAACTGTGTTGGCAGAGACGGCATTGACACAACTCCCACTGTCTATGATGATCTTAAGTACCTTACCCCCTACCTTAACAAAAGCCTATAGGATGCTAGTCGTACGCCAATCTTTTTTAATTGGGGTTTGGGTTAAGATGCACCTAACAACTCCTAATTGATTCTCAGACTCAGGTTCCTCCTCCTCACCTTTATACTCGTCTATCAACTAATCATCAGCCTCATAAATCTCTACCTCAGGTTAAGGCTCTTCTTCCACTAGCTCACCTAAGTGTAGGGCAACTGGGCATTGGTGTATAAAGTGGCCTAGTTTCTTGCATCTAAAACAGGTCTTCTGGCCATTGTAATTCCTATTGACCTCTACAGATTTTCCTCTATCATCACTATAGGTCAAAGGAGTACTAGGCTGGGGTCAACTCGGGCCTGGCTGACTAGGATTGGGTCGACTCGGGCTAGGTCGGCTAAGCATGGGTCGGCTTTGTGTAGATTGGTTAGCTCTTGGGTATTGACTAAGGTATCTAGTGGGCTCAGGTTTACGATAGACGGGCCCTCTCTAAAAATTCCCATGATCCCTAGCAATCTGGTAAGCATGGTCAAGGTCTATAACCTCTCTCATATAGAGCTCCTTCTTAATGTCATCTCTCGATCCAGCCCTAAACCTAAACATAACAACATCCTCAGACTAGTTTAAATCACATCGCATAGAATACTCATCAAATTTTGTGATGTACTCATTTATACTCCTGCTACCCTGATTCAGTCACTGCCATTGATCCAGTAAACCACAACGATACGATGGTGGAACATACTTTCCCCTAAGCTTACCCTTCATGGCCCACCAGGTAACTTTGGGTTCATGTCCTCCTAGTCTAAGGGTTCTTTCCACACCAACCCAATGTAACCTGGCCTCACGAACCAACTTAACCTTAGCAAACCTAAACTTACGCTCATCCGACATATCGTACCACTCAAAATATTGATCAATCTCTCCCTTCCAATCTATATAGACCTTATGATCAAGACAACCGTCAAAAGTGGGGGCATCAAGCTTAATGTGTTTATAGGATCTGTCTTCTTGGTCTACAAAATCTTGATTGGATCTTCTAGGACGAACCTCTGGGATTGGGTCATGATGATGGGCTCTCCTAGGTTCAGCCTCAATGTATGGATCAAGGTTTGAGATCCTCCTAGGTTCAGTATCATAGTATGGGTCATGGCGAGGGGTTCTCCTAAGATGGGGAAGTGACTCAAGTTCTGGTTCAGACTGGGTCCTACGTGTCTCTTCTAGGGTTCCTAGTCAGGCATCTATTTGATCAAGTCTACGAGTCAACTGGGCATTTGATTGATCAAGCCTAAGATTGAAGGATTGGGCTACTTGATCAGTAAGGGCTTTCATTTGGGCTTCAAAGTTATGCATGGGTTCAGCCAGAAGTGGAGGTGGTGGATGATATGATGCTCCTGATCTAGTGCTCATGCAAGACTCGATCATACCAACTACATCTCCCTAGACCTAGAGTCCAAACTATATGCTCAATCAGGGTGGCAAACTAGCCTACAGTAATCCTGTACTCAGCCAGGCAGGTGTAAGGAGAGTGTTAGGTCCCTGATTGCCAATCCTAGACACTAATCAGAGATTAGCCAGGTAGGCAGACCAGCACACAATCCCTTCGGTATTGAATCCCTGAACCACCATTTTAGACACTAAGCATATGGCACACACAGGTTAGCTTGACACAGTTATCTGACACTTAGCACGAACTCGACCAGTTGGTGTCCCTAGTCTATAAGGGCAAAATTAATTCTAGTTAATTTTAAGTTAGGCTTGGGATGGAATGCAAAGATGGTGGTTTTGGGCTAAGGAAAGGTAATGACCTCTTTCCCTTATCTGGCATAAAGAGAGTATCCTTAAAGTAAATTATGCAATGATGGCAGGCAGATGAGGATACAAATAAGGGTTTAGATGATTTTGGTGTTTTTGATTATATGTAATTTTTTTTCTTTTTTTTTAGAATTTTCTTTAATAGGAATATATTTGTAGATTATGCTCTAATATGTAGGAAACATACTAAAAATAAAAGATATGCAATGGAATACTAAACAAAACTCTAAATCTTCTAAAATTATCTTGCTAAAAAAATTAGAACCAAAAATTTGCATGCTATATTTTGGCTTGCAAAAACTGCACAGACCGAAATAAAATCTGAAAGAATTTTGTAAAATCCTTTGAATTAAGGTGAATCCAGATAAGCAAGTTTCAAAATTTTTGGAGTTCTGAGCTGGGAGAAACAATTAAAAGAATAGAGTATAGATTAAAAGGACCGAAAATGAAAAACCCTAAGAACTTGTGTTCTTCTTCACCGGTCAATTCATAGTGGCACCCCTACCGCCATAGGAGATCCCATCGATTAGGAAAGAGGGTTTCAAAGCCCTAATATACTCTTATGACTGGACAGCCATGTTGAAGCAACCGATCCGAGTATGTAAAGAGAATAGAGCCCAAACAGGCTCTGATACCAAATTGACGCGGAACCTATGTATGCATGCAAATATATTTTTTTATATTTTTAATTCAAGTTGTGAATCTAATCTCGAAGAGTAGATCAAGTATTTAAGCAAAGAAAACTATGCATGAAAGAAACTAAAAGCATGCAAATAGGACCTAAGAGCATTAGAAAGAGAAGGACCGCTAGGGCTGAGAAGCCTCGGTTGGGCTAGTTCTTCTACAATAACGCTACTGGTGGTAGAGGGGTGTACTTGGCAATGTCTAAAGTGCCTGATGAATATTGCAGTGAAGAGATCACTCATCCTCGATCGATGCGGCCTGGAAAACCAAGCTAGAGACCAGTGGATTTTCGGCTTTCTGCTTGGTGGTCCGATTGAGGCCTGGCTGGAGTCATTGGATTCGTCAAAGTCGTGGGACCTACAAACTGAAGGAAAACCTGGTGCAGTAGAAGCCTACTCTATGCATGCAACACTAGGGAGTAGGTATTGCAAAATTAAAAATTTTAAACATGCAGCAAAAAGTACCTACTCATACACAGTATCTAACATATCATGATGCATGTAACAAAATATACAGGCAAGTATAGGCAAGTGCAACAATTATAAATCATATGATAACAACTAGATCTAGGCATGCATGATAACCAAAATAAAATATACCTGATCGAAGCAGACTCCCTTAGTCTTCAGATCAGATCAGCAGTGACCCGTTGAACTCTTTCAACAGCAAAATAAGATCTGCAATAGCAAAATAAATAGGTCGATGCAACCTCTCGAGGTGTCCAAGCATCCACACTCTAGAGTATCCACGCACAGGGCTCTCGCTGATCCGACTCCCAGATGGATGCTAGTTCCCTGAAAATCAATAAACTGGTCATGGCTATGTGGAGCAGGGAATATCAAATAATCCTCACGAATGGTCTTCTCCAAGACCACCTAAACTCCACTAATAGCACACACTGGAAACATAAAACAGTGGAAGGATTTCATGAATGCTCCCTGCTTCTCTCAATAGGCAAATGCTCGGCTCTTTTTAATTCCCTAATGGATTTGAAACCCAGTATATAAATATACCTGGAAATCCCATGAAGGCCAACAGAAAACTCTATTCTTCTCTTCTCCCTCATGCTATTTCTTCTTCACCTCCTGTTGTCCTCTCTTACTTCTTTCTTACTTCTCTCTTGCACCTCCTGGCGTTTAACCATCTTGCTATATTTATTGGCAGAGAATTCAATCCATGAAGGGAAAGGAAAATGCTTGGAAGTGCAGTCCAGATCGATGTAAACATGGAAGAAGAGGAGTTGACGTGCATGAAGAGAAGACCGGATCAATCCCAACTCCTTGGAAAAGAACTTGATCAGTTGAAATGCTAGAACCTTGGGCAAAATATATGTTTGAATTGGTTTAGGATTTGTTTAAGCATGCTGGGAACTCGTGAAGCAGCAGGTAAATCACCGAGAGACCTCTCCTGGTCTAGTGCAAACTGATCTCCCAAGCGAGATCAAACTCCAAGCTGTACTTATCCCATCCACATGGAGAAACAGGGCATATCCGAGAGAGAGAGAAGGAGAGACATGGTGAGGGAAGAAGAAGAGAGGGAGACAACCATCGTGAAACATAGAGCCATCCTTTTAAAACCGGTTTCAACAAAACCCAAATGACCGATTCATCCATTCCAAATGAATAAGAAAACTGGTTCATTAAAAACCAAAAGTTGGTTTATCAAAATCCTGGTCAGACTAGACCCAAATAGCAAGAAAACAATTTCCAATCCAGGTCTTCTAGGAACAATTCCTGGTTGACCCAAATCGATCCTGGTCGATCCAAATCAAAACATAAAAATCCAATGTGTGCTTAATTAAGCCATTTGACCTTAATACCGAAATGATTTCCAATCGTTGATCGGTTCCTGGATCAGAAAGAAATCCTCTATGGCATGTGACCTCATAGGTTCGAACCTAAATGGTAGCACTAGAATACTTCCAGTACCAGCACAAGATGCCATATAACAACGGGTCCCGGCATCCGAATAAGCCAAAGATGCAAGAGCAATCTATCGAACCTCTGGCATATGGTTATCATATAATTCATCCTTTTGACCTCCAATGCTCTAGATGACCTAGGATTAGACTGCCAACCCTAATTGAGTAAATCCATAACATGTCACAACCTCGCAAGTCCAGTGACTCTTTACTGGGACTACCCCGGTCGAGGATTTGCTAAATTGAGACACTGTGATGCATTCAATCCAAACAATTTGGATAGGTCAATTCCATTTTGGTCCACCACTGCTCCACAAGTACTTTTCTGTACCCAGAAACCTTTCATCACCGGATTAGAAATCCAGGTAGTCCGGCACCAAAGCACAGGGAGTTGCTTGCAAGCTACCATGACGACCCAAGGTCAGAGGGACACATATACCCATATCCAATCATGAGCAATTCTTTGGCAGAAAGGAGCTCCATGGAGTCACGTTCAATGAGATGTCACACATCCTATTTGCAGATCACATCAGTGTCAACAAACTCCTTTGGTTAAGAGGATAACCAAATGATGTGAACCACAACAACCTATACTTGATATAATGCCATCCTGTACAATATATCCTTTGGTTGTGAATATGTTTAAAGGACCACTCGATATATGCTTTCTATATTGATGTCAGTGCAGTCCTAAAGACATCATCACATAAACAGAGTTCTTTATAGGGAAATGTAAAATGCGATGAGCTGCCAAAATAAAGTTTTATTAATTCATGTACTAATTACAATACTAAGCATAACCGCCTACAACTTAAGCAATTAGCTTTGGGACACAATTCCCAACACAAACGACTTGCCAGGGGTCAGAAAACTCAGAGAAGATGAAAAAACAAGAAGAAAACAGCAAGGGATGAAGTGTTTTTGGAGTGGTCAGCAAGGGCTCTAGAGGATTGGATGGCGGCTGGATTCAGTTACAACACTGGGAAGAAGAAAGCTTTCAGATGTTCTTTTAATGCACATAGCAGGGAGGCACACAAAAATTGGAGACTCAATAATATTTTATATATCAAAATTAAATCTCATACAAGAGACTAGGGTCCTTTAAATAGACCCATAGTCTTGGGCTCCAAGTAAGGATATATAAGTAATTACATAAGAGTCTTATTCCCACCCAAACCCTAGCTAGAAAATAAGGAAACATCAGGTAGAAAAATCCCTAAAAATTCTCCCACTCTCCTTGCCTTGGTAGGCCAAGAGGATGACTCTATGTGGCCGACCAAGGGTGGTCACCATAAGCTCTTGGCACCCTAGCTTTCTCCTGTGCATGGGCTGGCCCAATTTTGCTTCCGGCTGGTCCAGGGCTTTAGGGTTTGTGATTTCTTCTCCTCGGGTCTTCAAATCTTCAGGCTAGGTTGGACTTGGGCTACTCTTCCATGTCTTCACGCTGATTAGACTTGGTGTTCACTTGTATGATTTGGTCTTGAGTCTTTAGTGTGTTTGGACAGGACTCAGAAAAATAAAATTAGCTCAACATGAGCTAACTAGCATTGGACTGGACTAGCTCAACATGAGCTGACTAATACAGGACTCAATAAAGATAACTTAGATGAGCTAAGCTTTATTACAATGGATTTGAAAGTAGCTAAGTGATCCGCAGAGGGTTGAGAAGCCTCTGTTTTATTCTGGTGCCTCTGGTGTATGCACCATGTTGGTGTGTGTTCTCTCTCAAAGAAAGGGAGTGGCTCGAAGGGCTCGCTAGGTATCATTACTGGCTCCATGTGCTCCATAAGGTCTGAACTACTGAATGTGGGATTAATACCTAAATCAAGTGTTGTCTCAAGCATATAGGCATTCAGTCCAACTCTTTTCATTATTCTAAATGGGCTAGCTTTGCAAGCAAGAAATCTCTTTGTCAACACATAGTTCTCTACAAAAAATTCTTTAACATGTTTTCGGGAATTAGCCAAGTTATTATATAGTTCATTACTTTTGTTCAGCTTTTGACTAATTTCCATATGTAGATGCTGTGTAGAGGCTAGTGTAGGTGCGGACAGATGATTCAGGGCTATGGATTTATTGGACTCAACTGAAAGGTTCCGGTGCAACGTAGCGGAAGTGTAATTTCAAAATTGAAACTAAATTTATACCAAAATCCTTAGCCAGGATCTCCTTAAATAGGATTAAAATATATGAGAAACATGCAAACCTACACTATTAGATATATGGCACCGACCTGTTATCGCTTAACCCAATTTTGATGTAGGATCAAAACTTGATGTTGAATGACCCTTTTGAAATCACCAGGTGTCCAAATGTCCACCCTCCAATGGTGATCCACAAGAAAATTGATCAAGATGCTCGCTTCTTCAAAAGGTTCCTTCACTTGAATTCTGCTCCCATAACTCAAGATGACTATGGTTGAAAAGCTCCATGGTAGGGACTTCTTACTTCCTTTCTTTCTTCTTCCTCTCCCTTTCTTAAGACCTTGTCCTAAGAATACACTCTTGTCTCGAAAAAGGAGGAGGATTTAAGACACTAATGTCTTAATGTAAAGGAAATAGGAAACAGAGAATATCTCCTTTTCTTTGACCGTTCGAGAGATTCTTCCTATCTCTTGTTTTAGACATGAGTTTCAACAGAGAAGAGAACTCTGTAAAAAGGAAACTCTTGTGTCCTAAACAACCTAAGGAGGAATCAGTCTCCTGGAAAGAAAAGACAAATAAAAATAACACTATTGTTCATTAGCCAAAAATGAGACCTCTGTTCCTTAAATAGATTACAAAAAGATGTCTTCTCAAAAGAACACAACTCTCCGTAAACACCATTCCATTTTTTCTCATGCCCCTTCCCTATTTTCTCACGCCCAATCCTTTCTTCTCATGGCCTTCCGGATAAATCCCATGGCCTTTCTCAAAGGAAAAATCGTGGTGTTTTAAAAAGAAAGGAGTCGTGACTTTTCATCTCCGAAGAGATGTTATTTCGCGCGACCGGGAAGAAACAGTGCTTTCCTTCTTTCTTAAAAACCCATCAGCCGTTGGATTCCCATCCAAGGGGGGACAAGTTAAGTGCTAACTCTAAGAAAGGAGGCCGCCCCATCTTAATTCATCGGAGAATTAAGTGGGGCGCGCCAACAGTCCATGCACCATGGACTCTTCCAAATGGCGCGCCAAGAGTCCATTAGCACATGGACTCTTGGTATTTTGGCATGAAAAGAATAAGGAGCGGGTGGGGGGCTAGCCTAGGTTCATGCTTAGCCAATAGGGTTAGCCATAATCTGTATTTTCATAATTAGGGTCTAATTAGATCCAATTAGAACCCAAATTGAACCAATCCGAAATCCTAATTCAAATCTAATTCGAATAGAAGCTAGGATTTGCAACACCAGCTAGAGTGTCATCATGCAAAATGATTTAATTACAAAATTAAACCCTTGATCAATTCTCTTATGTGTGTGACCCATTGGGTTCCATATCTAGCCAGCAGTGGATTTGAATACAAGTTGACCTAATTTGATTAGAACTCTTTCTAATCGATTTAGGTCAAATCGGGCTTACCCGACATGATCAATTAGGTCTCTTCCTAATAAGTGATCTTTAAATTTGATCAACCCACAAGACAAGATTGACTTCTAGCAACGTGTCATGTCTACCCAGAAGATTTGAAAATTCTGGAGAAATACCAAAACTACCCTTCAGTAGAGAGTTACCGTACAATTAAATCTTTCGATCAGCCTGCATCCAAAATATAACTATGTATATGGATATATGTCAAATATAATATTATATTTATTTCTAGCTCAATCTTATATTGATGATTCAATTATCTTGATATTAGAAGCCATCTCTAAAATCTTTACTTTGATCAAAGATTCCCTGAATCATCATCCGATTGTTAACTAGCTGGATGCTATCTCCTGTTACTAAGAGTGATCGATTCCTTGTTGACCTACTCATTACCTTCATATCCAATTCACCATTCCCAGTATCAATCCTGTGCATGACTCAGTGTCATGATTAGGATTGAACCAAAGCATGGGTTCATGTACATAAGGTACTTATGGCAGTCTCAGGTCAAAGGATTACTTGTACCACTCCCACTATGAGAACCTTCTATTGACATGTAGCTAAGACTCCATTAGATGTTCTCAAGTTGGATCATATCAGTGAACTTATTCTCCAATGAGCACACACATCCCAGTATTAGTGTCTTACACAAGTGACTGTGAGAGCAGTCATCCTTTCCAGTATACATGGGATGTGCTAGTCTTACCGGAAAAACCCTAATCCCCTACTCAAGGTTCCTTTGACTAGGAATATTTTAGGTTAAGGTTTTAAGACTTTAGGTCTCACTGGTATGATCTCATCATAACTCTAAAATCATAGCCCTAATCTGTGGGGTTCATCATATAATATAAACACAGCGTATGATGAAAAATAATGCCTTTATTAGAATATTGTCAATTACAATGGTTTGGGAGATACAACATAGATTGGCTTGTAGGGCATATCCCTTTCAATCTCCCACTTGCACTAAAGCCAATCACCTTTAAATCTTGATCCCATACAATCAAGGTGGCGATTAAACTCTCACTGTGGTAGAGCCTTAGTGAACGGGTCTGCTATATTGTTCTTTGTATCAACTCTATTTATGTAGACATCTTGTCTTTCTACTATTTCTCGGACGAGATGGAAGCATCTCAGAATGTGCTTGGACTTATGATGAGCTCTTGGTTTCTTATCTTGAGCAACAGCTCCAGTGTTGTCACGGTAAAGTGGCACTGGGTTTTCAATCTCAGGAATAACACCCAACTCTGTGATGAACTTCTTCATCCAGACTGCTTCCTTGGCGGCTTCACTGACAGCTGTGTATTCTGCCTCTGTGGTTGAGTCAGCTACAGTCTGCTGCTTGGTACTCTTCCAACTCACTGCTCCACCATTTAGGGTAAAAACATATCCCAAAATGGATTTGCTATCATCAGGGTCTGATTGAAAACTAGAATCAGAATATGCTTCTAGTTTAAGATCAGAACCACCATAAACCAGAAAAATATCCTTAGTCCTTCTCAGGTACTTAAAAATATTTTTAACTGCTTTCCAATGATCCTCTCCTGGATCAGCCTGAAACCTACTGACAATGCCTAAAGCATATGCCACATCAGGTCTGGTACATAGCATGGCATACATTATGGACCCTATTGCCGAAGCATAAGGTATAGAATTCATTCTATTTCTTTCTTCAGGTGTCTTAGGAGACATTCTTTTAGAAAGATGTATGCCTTGACTCATAGGAAGATTACCTCTTTTACTTCCATCCATGCTGAATCTTTTCAGCACTAAGACAATGTACCTAGATTGGGATAAACCTAGCATCCTCTTAGATCTATCTCTAAAGATCTTAATACCTCGTATATAGGATGCTTCTCCCAAATCTTTCATGGAAAACTGGTTTGATAGCCAAACCTTGATTGATTGCAACATTGGGATATCATTCCCAATGAGGAGTATGTCATCTACATACAGAACCAAGAAGACTATGGCACTCCCACTAGTCTTCTTAAAAAAACAGGGTTCATCCACATTTTTGATAAAACCAAACCTTTTAATAGTTTCATCAAAGTGGATGTTCGAACTCCTTGAAGCTTGCTTTAATCCATAAATGGATTTATTTAGCTTGCATACTTGATTAGGTTTATTCTTTGAAATAAAATCTTCTGGCTGTGACATGTAGACTTCTTCCTCAAGGAAACCATTGAGGAATGCAGTCTTCACATCCATCTGCCAGATCTCATAATCATGGTATGCTGCTATAGCAAGTAAAATCTGAATTGATTTGAGCATGGCAACAGGTGAGAATGTTTCATCATAATCAATTCCCTATTTTTGTCTAAAACCTTTTGCCACTAATCTGGCTTTATAGGTTTCAACATGGCCATCAGCCCCAATCATTTTCTTATAGACCCATTTGCACCCAATAGGATTAACACCCTCTGGTGCATCGACCAAAGACCATACTCTGTTTACATACATAGAGTCTATCTCGGATTCCATGGCTTCTTGCCATCTATCTGAATCAATACTCAAGATAGCTTCCGTATAGGTCAGAGGTTCATCAGTTTGAATGACTTGGGCTTCATTATTTTCAATAATAAACCCATACCTCTCAGGTGCCCGTGGCACTCTATCAAACCTACGGGGAGGAGTTTTGTGTTCTGGTTCTGTCCTAACTATATGTTCAAATGGTTGAGAACTGTCTATCTGTGTTTCTTGTACATCTCCAAGTTCAACAGTTCTACCATTGCCCTTTTCTAAAATGAACTCTTTTTCTAGAAAAGTGGCATGCCTGCTGACAAAAATCTTTTATTTAGTAGGATGGTAAAACAGATATCCTCTACCCTCTCTAGGATATCCTACAAATAGACATTTATCCGCTCTAGGTTCCAACTTATGTCCAAAATTTCTTTTAACATAAGCTGGACATCCCCATACCTTAAAATATTTAAGGTACGGTTTCTTTCCACTCCAAATTTCATATGGAGTACTAACAACGAATTTAGAAGGTACCTTGTTCAGAATGTAAACAGCAGTTTCTAGGACATGACCCCAGAAGGAAATGGATAAATTTGTGAAGCACATCATGGATCGTACCATATCTAATAAGGTACGATTCCTCCTTTCAGCTATACCATTTAGCTGTGGTATATAAGGAGGGGTCCATTCAGAAAGAATTCCATTAACTTTAAGATAGTCTAAAAACTCCGTGGATAAGTATTCTCCTCCTCGATCGGAACGAAGAACTTTAATACTTTTCCTGGTTTGTTTTTCGACCATATTTTGATACTCCTTAAATTTATCAAAGGCTTCAGATTTATGTTTCATAAGATACACACATCCGAACCTAGATAAATCATCTGTAAAAGGGATAAAATATGAGTATCCACCTCTAGCCTGAGTTGTCATTGGACCATATTCATCAGTATGTATAAGTCCTAATAACTCAGTTGACCTTTCTCCATGTCCAGTAAATGGAGTCTTGGTCATCTTACCCATGAGACATGATTCGCAAGTTCCTAATGATTCATACTCATAAGGATCAAGGAATTTTTTCTTGTATAACTTGCTTATCCTAGACTCATTAACATGACCAAGTCGATGATGCCAAAGTAAAGTATCATTAAAGTCTTTTCTTTTTCTTTTATTATTGACATGAAAAACACTATCATTGGAAGAAAGAGTTAAGAGCCCATTGCTAAATATGCCAGAACAAATAATTTTATTTGATAACATTATCGAGCAACCAATGCTCGTTACATCCATTACATATCCTTGTTTTAATAACAAAGGAATAGATATAATGTTCCTGATAATTTTAGGCATATAGTAACAATTTTCTATCTCCAAGATCTTCCCTGAAGGCAACTTCAAAATATAGGTCCCTACAGCTTCTTCTTGGATGATATCACCACTAGTACCATAGAGATTGAAGTCACCTTCCTTCAATACTTTAAGCTTGTGGAGGTCCTACAAAGATTTGCATATATGGTAACCACAAGCGATATCCAATACCCAAGTATTTGATATAGACGAATTTAATGTCAATATAGCATGTATCTCATACATACCTTTTGGTGCATCTGATGCACCAGGCTTCACAGTTGCAAGGTAAGCCTTGCAATTCCTTTTCCAATGTCCCGCTTTGCCGCAAAAGAAACAGGTTTACTGTTTTGAGGCCTTCTTTCCTTTCTTATTCTTATTGATGCCACCCTTAGGGTTTAGCCTCCTATTAAAACCCTTTTTGCCTGATTTCTTCTTATTGGTCTTATCAACAAGAAGAAGTGGAGCCTTTTCTTTCTTAACATGGCTCTCTGCTATTTTTAACATATTTAACAGCTCAGGCAAGGAAGTGTTCAGTTTGTTCATGTGATAATTTAAGACAAACTGAGAAAATGACTCCGGGAGTGATTGCAGGATTAAATCCTGATTCAGCTCCCCATCCATAATAAAACCTAATTGACCCAATCTGGTGATTAAGTCAATTACCTTCAGAACATGATCCTGAACGGATGTTCCCTCTGTCATCCTAGCACGGAATAACTGCTTAGATATTTCGTATCTAGCAGTTCTGCTTTGTTCTCCATAAAGCTCTTTTAATTTGAGCATTATGGATTGAGTATCCATGCTTTCATGCTGTCTCTATAACTCATTGGTCATAGAGGCCAGTATGATACACTTGACAGTGAGGGAGTCATTCTGCCACATTTTGTATGTGGCCATATCTTCTTGTGTGGCATTGTCCCCTAGTGGATTAAGACTAGGGGTATCAAGAATATAAGAAAGTTTTTCTGAACTCAGCATAATCTTTAAATTTCTCAACCAGTCCACTTAGTTTGGACCAGTAAGTTTGTTGGTATCTAAGATACTTCGCAGTGATAATGATGATGCCATTTATCTACATTTAATAAAGAACAATACATAAGCAAACAACCATGAAATGACTTACATAATTAAATTAGGTCTTCAATTTAATTATGTCTCCCACTATTTTATCAAAAATCATAGCCCTCACTATGATAATCGAGAAGAACCCTGATCGATTTTTCTTAGTGAGATTGAGATCCTAATAACTTATAAAAGATCTTGCAGAAAACACAACAAATCTTTTATAAGCTCAAAGGTAGGAAACTCTTCCAATTATATCTCATATAATTCTCAAAAATAACTTGGCCTCTAGAACATTATTAGTCTTGCAAAAAAACACAACAAACCATAATGTTCTAGTTAAGTCAAGACCCTTTCATTTCTGTACAGTCAGTACTCAAATATAATGCCCTTGCAGATAACACAACAAGGCATTATACTGAATATACTGTAAGCATATCTGTGCACTAGACTAGTATTATGTCAATCACCATATTAGGTCTTGCAGATAACACAACAAACCTAATGTGGTTCATAACACAATAATGATCCAGCATGAAGGAAGGCCAATATATAGTATTTTTAACACGAAGCATTTTAGTCAAGATTTAAATATAATCAAATCGGCCAGGCAAGTGGAAGAGATGTGGGAGTCCCCCTGTTGCTTTCCTAGACACCAATAAAAATTGGCCAGGTCAGTCAATGGAACCAATTAAAAACCACAATTCTCTTTACCTTCCCAGAACCACCTTTTTAGACACCGAATGATCAATTGTACATCATGACTAGTGATGCTTATTTGTTAAATATACTAAGACTTAATATAATTTTTAAAAGGAGGGATTTATAAATTACCAGCACATCCTTATATAAGGTATCTCAGTCAACATATCATTCTTATAAATAAGAAAATATGTGCTAAGTGTGTCATCATACTAGGACAACCATTTACCACATAATGGATCCACCATTATGCCAGGGCAACCTTATTTCAGTATGATGACTTCAAAAACTAAACATATCCTTATAATAATTAGGGTTTGAGTGAAAAAACCCTAATCAATGACACAAATCAAACATAGATTCTCAAACATACATTCATCCCATAAATGTGCTAAGTGTATCAGCATTCAAGGGTTTAAAAAATCCTAACTTGCGACACTACAATATATAAATTATTTCCATATGTTTTAACTATAATAAGGGTGGCTCTGATACCATTGAAAGGTTCCGGAGCAATGAAGTGAAAGTGTAATTTCAAAATTAAAACTAAATTTACACCAAAACCCTTAGCCAGGATCTCCTTAAACAGGATTAAAACATATGAGAAACATGCAAACCTACACTATTAGAATTAGGGCACCGACCTGTTATCGCTAAACCCAATTTTGATGTAGGATCAAAACTTGATGTTGAATGACCATTTTGAATTCACCAGGTGTCCAAATGTCCACCCTCCAATGGTGATCCACAAGAAAATTGATCAAGACGCTCGCTTCTTCAAAAGGTTCCTTCACTTGAATTCTTCTCCCAGAACTCAAGATGACTATGGCTGAAAAGCTCCACGGTAGGGACTTCTTACTTCCTTTCTTTCTTCTTCCTCTCCCTTTCTTAAGACCTTGTCCTAAGAATACACTCTTGTCTTGAAGGAGGAGGAGGATTTAAGACACTAATGTCTTAATGTTAAGGAAATAAGAAACAGAGAATATCTCCTTTTCTTTTACCGTTCGAGAGATTCTTCCTATCTCTTGTTTTAGACTTGAGTTTCAACAAAGAAGAGAACTCTATAAAAAGGAAACTCTTGTGTCCTAAACAACCTAAGGAGGAATCAATCTCCTGGAAAGAAAAGATAAATAAAAATAATGCTGTTGTTCATTAGCCAAACACCCAAGACCTCTGTTCCTTAAATAGATTACAAAAAGATGTCTTCTCAAAAGAACACAACTCTCCGTAAACACCATTCCATTTTTTCTCACACCCCTTCCCTATTTTCTCATGCCCCATCCTTTCTTCTCATGGCCTTCCGGATAAATCCCATGGCCTTTCTCAAAGGAAAAATCGTGGTGTTTTAAAAAGAAAGGAGTCGTGACTTTTCATCTCTGAAGAGAAGTTATTTCGTGCGACAAAGAAGAAACAGCGCTTTCCTTCTTTATTAAAAACCCATCAACCGTTGAATTCCCATCCAAGGGGGGACAAGTGAAGCGCTAACTCAAAGAAAAGAGGCCGCCCCATCTTAATTCATCGGAGAATTAAGTGGGGCGCGCCAAGAGTCCATGCACCATGGACTCTTCCAAATGGCGCGCCAAGAGTCCATTAGGGGACTCTTGGTATTTTGGCATGAAAAGAATAAGGAGCGGGTGGGGGCTAGCCTAGGTGCATGGTTAGCCAATAGGGTTAGCCATAATCTGTATTTTCAAAAATAGGGTCTAATTAGATCAAATTAGAACCCAAATTGAATCAATCCGGAACCCTAATTCGAATCTAATTCGAATAGAAGATAGGATTTGCAACACCTGCTAGAGTGTCATCATGCAAAATAATTTAATTACAAAATTAAACCCTTGATCAATTCTCTTAAGTGTGTGACCCATTGGGTTCCATATCTAGCCAGCAGTGGGTTCGAATACAAGTTGACCTAATTTGATTAGAACTCTTTCTAATTGATTTAGGTCAAATCGGGCTTACCCGACTTGATCAATTAGGTTTCTTCCTAATAAGTGATCTTTAAATTTGATCAACCCACAAGACAAGATTGACGTCTAGCAACGTGTCATGTCTACCCGGAAGATATAGAAATTCTGGTGAAATACCAAAACTACCCTTCAGTAGAGAGTTACCATATAATTAAATCTTTCGATCAACCTGCATCCAAAATATAAATATGGATATGGATATATGTCAAATCTAATATTATATTTATTTCTAGCTCAATCTTATATTGATGATTCAATTATCTTGATATTAGAAACCATCTCTAATATCTTTACTTTGATCAAAGATTCCCTGAATCATCATCCGATTGTTAACTAGCTGGATGATATCTCCTCTTACTAAGAGTGATCGATTCCTTGTTGACCTACTCATTACCTTCATATCCAATTCAACATTCCCAGTATCAATCCTGTGCATGACTCAGTGTCATGATTAGGATTGAACCAAAGCATGGGTTCATGTACATAAGGTACTTATGGCAGTCTCAGGTCAAAGGATTACTTGTACCACTCCCACTATGAGAACCATCTATTGACATGTAGCTAAGACTCCATTAGATGTTCTCAAGTTGGATCATATCAGTGAACTCATTCTCCAATGAGCACCCACATCCCAGTATTAGTGTCATACACAAGTGACTGTGAGAGCAGTCACCCTTTCCAGTATACATGGGATGTGCTAGTCTTAACGGAAAAACCATGATCCCCTACTCAAGGTTCCTTTGACTAAAAATATTTTAGGTTAAGGTTTTAAGACTTTCGGTCTCACTGGTATGATGTCATCATAACCCTAAAATCATATCCCTAATCTATGGGGTTCATCATATAATATAAACACAGCGTATGATGAAAAATAATGCCTTTATTAGAATATTGTCAATTACAATGGTTTGGGAGATACAACATAGATTGGCTTTTTGGGCATATCCCTTTCATCAACTAACACCTAATAGACTCGACTAGACTTCCCTATCAAAGAAAATTTATTTGACACTTTGGGTCTAACCTAACACACTTTAGACTCTTTAGGTTTGACCCTAGCATGGCATGCACATGAGAATTTACTATGTACTCCTATGAGGTGCGATAGGGTATGCCAGATATATGATGCAAATCTAACATGTGCAACGAATGAATGCAATATGTTTACCCCTATAAAATGCAATCTAAGGGTTAGAAAATCATGAAAAGTTTCAAAAAAGGGTAAGAAATAAGAAGTGGACTCAGGGTCAGTCAGATAGGATAAGAAGTAAGAAAGGGGTTCGGGGTTAATCGGGTAGAGTAGGATGCAAGAAGGGGTGTATGGGATTAATCCTAGACTAATAAGGTTGACCTTATAGGATTGATGGGTACCTACAGGGTTTATAGTATGGAAGAATGGATTAATAATCTCAAGGAAGAGATCATCAATAGGAACTATAAGATGGGATTCTTCCTAAGGGTACTGATAAGCCAAATCCTTAATAAAGTCATCTGGTTCAAGAAATTTAGGACTAGGCTCTAAAATTGGATCCTCTTCAAAAGTTTTCTCAGGTGGTGCTCTAGTAATATGATCTGGGTTTCCTTCCTCTAACTGCTCTTCCATTATTGCCTGGGTGTGATCTGGGTCATCTAACTCTAGTTCGACTACTATGTGGGTATGGTCAGGGTCAACTGATTCAAGGATGGCTTCTACCTGGGTATCCATTGATTCAACTAGCTCTAAGTCTTCTATGGGAAACTCCTCTTCTTCCTTATACTCGTTCACTAGGCTCTCATCAGCTTCATATTTTTCCTCTTCAAGGTCATCCTAGTGAACCAATGGGATGATAAGAGGGGGTTGACTAGGGAAAAATGGACCAATGCTAGGCTCACAGCAAGGGTTACTAATCCTATAGGGTTTAGGTAAACTGAGGGATAGTGGGTTACTACTGGGTTCATATTTAGGGACTATGGGTTCTTTGGGATTATAAGGCAAGGGTTCAACTCTATGGGTCTTGCCTAGGGTTCCTAACTGATCTCCTACTTGGTCAAAACTATGGATTTCTTGATTACGTGATTGGATTAGTTGGTCAAGCTTATGGTTAAATTGGGTATTGGATTGGTTAATCTGGGTGGTTAATTGGGCATCCATCTGTTCATTCTTGGTTCTTATGAGAGCTTCAAGACTAGACTTCATGGTTGAATTGGGTTAGGGTTTAGACTTCTGGTATTGGGTTCCTAGTCCAGTGGTCATGCAATAATCAATCAATCAAAGTGGAATGGTGCAGCCAAGCATACAAAAAGAAAAAGGCTAGTACAATCTCGGGTTTCCTAGACCTAGAGCCAAAACTAAATAGGTCAGCTTAACTTACACTTAACCCAGCAGCAAATTGATGGGGGACTAATATGCATGCAATTTTTTTTGTATATTTAATATGTGGGGTTGAGTGATTAATTCCCAAATTTTAGATTAAAATAAGTTGTAGGGAATTTTATATGAATTTTAGAATTTCAGCATGCAGATTAGGACCTAGAAAAGTAGAAAAGAAGGATCGCCGGGGCTAAGAAGCCTCGGTTAGGGCAAGTTCTCCTATAATAAAACTACTGGAGGTAGAGGGGGTGTACTTGACAACGTCTGTGAAGATCACAGCAAGGGGTCTCTCATTCCTCGATGGATGCGGCATGGAAAATCGAGCCAAAGACACGCGGATACATGGCTTTCTGCTCGGTGATCCGATTGAGGCTTGGCTGGAGTTGTTGGATTCGTAGGAACTTAAGGACCTGCAAACGACCTGTCAGGGGTTAGAAAACTCACAAAGGAACAAGAAAACAAAGGGAAAACAGCAAGGGAAGGCTTCTTTTGGAGTGGGCGTCCAGGGATCTGAGAAGCTTGTTGGCAGCAGGAAGATGATTGCAGCATTGGGAAGAAAAACTCTCACAAACCCCTTTATGCACACAGCAGGGTATCACACAACTCAATAGAAGAACTCAAGGTTTTAATTCATATCAAAAAGTAGGTTTCATATAAGAGGCTAGGGTCCCTTAAATAGACCCTTAACCTTGGGCTCCAAGTAAGGGCACTTTAGACTTTACATAGGACTCCTTTTCCTTTTCAAACTCTAATTGGAATACAAGGAAAATAGGTAGAAAATTTCAACTCAAACACTCTCCTCTTGTCCTTCTCTTGGTCGGCCAAGGTGGTGACCATAAGTGGCCGACCAAGAGGGGAGGTGACCCAAGGGAGGGGTGCCCTAAATTCTACCTGGGCCTGGGCTGGCCCAAATTCCTTCCGGCTGGTCCAGGGTTTCAAATTTGTTCCTGATTTTGTCTTCTCTTCTGGACTCTTCAAGTCTTCAAGCTGGGTTGAACTTGGGATTAACTTTTATGTCTTCAATTAGGTTGAACTTGGTCTTCACTTGTATGATGTAGTCTTGAGTCTTCAATCTGATTGGACAGGACTCAAAATTGAAATTAGCTCAACATGAGCTGACTAGTACTGAACTAGCTCAACAAGAGCTGGACTAATTACAGGACTCAAATGTAGCTGGACTAAGCTTTATTACAGGGGACTCAAATATTAACTAAGAGATCCACAGAGGGTTGAGAAGCCTCTGCCTTATTCTGGTGCCTCTGTTGTCTGCACCAATTCTCCCGGGATGGGAGGAACTCGACCCTGTCGAGTGAAGATCAGATTGGCTCACATATCTATCGAGAAGGTCTGGGTTGAGGCGTTGCAAGTCCTCTCGAGAAATCCACGAATCATCCGACTCTGGCCGGCCTTGCCATCAGACTAGGAAGCGTTGATAACCGCGGCCCCGGGTTGTAATGGCTTGATCGTCCAGGATACGCTCGATCCGTTCTCCTCTCTCAGGCCAATTAATTGGTGGACACTCTGGGTAAGGATCACTCTTAACAGAAGGGATAGGTCCAAAAGCCTCACTGGGTATCATTGCCGGTTCCCTGTACTCTACCAGGTCTGTAATATTGAAGGTATAACTAATGCCCATATCCGAAGGCAAGTCTAGCACATAGGCATTTGATCCAACCTTCTTTAATACTTTAAAAGGTCCGGCTCCATGAGCATGAAGCTTCTTAACGGTCCCAGGTGGGAACCGCTCAGGCCTAAGCCTAATCATGACAGAATCCCCTACATCAAATTCTTTGATCCTTCTTCGGGAATTAACCAAATTTTTATAAGTTTCATTGCTTAAGTTTATCTTTTGGTTAATGTCTTTATGCAAGTCTCTAATATGCTGTGCAAATGACTCTGCAGACTCTGAAACTCGTGCATGAATAGGTAAAGGAATCAAATCAATGGGGTGATTAGGCTTGTACCCATGGACTATCTCAAAAGGGCTCTTACCCGTTGTCCTATTTACTGAACTGTTGTAGGCAAACTCTGCTCTAGGTAATAACAAATCCCATGTTCCAACATGTTCACCTACCAGGCATCTAAAGAGGTTTCCTAAACTTCGGTTCACTAATTTAGTTTGGCCATCTGTTTGAGGGTGGTAGGCTGTAGAAAACTTAAGCTTGGTCCCTAATAGGTGCCATAAGGCCTTCTAGAAATAAATAGTGAACCTAACATCCCTATCAGATATAATGGTCTTGGGTAGGCCATGGAGTTTGACCACATGATCTAAGAAGAGTTTGGCTACCCTAGATGCATCAAAGGTCTGGGAACATGGAATGAAGTGAGCCATCTTAGAGAACCTATCGACCACTACAAAGATTGAGTCATGTTTCTTTTGGGTCTTAGGTAATCCTAGCACGAAATCCATACTTAGGTCCTGCCAAGGGCGATCAGGCACTGGTAAAGGTGTGTAAAGACCAGTGTTTTGTTTTTGCTATTTGGCAACAGCACAAGTTCGACATCTGGCTATAATCTGTGCAACGTGCCTTTTCAATCCTGGCCAAAAGAACTGGTCCTCTATTGCTAAGATCGTCTTATTTCTACCTAAATGACCAGCTAAACCTCCAGCATGGGTTTCCCATATTAGGAATTCTCTAAGGGAAGTTTTGGATATATAGAGTCGATTATTCTGGAAAAGGTAACCATCCTGAAGGGTATACTCACTATGGGTACTGGATGGTCCTAGCATGAGGGTCTGGTAAATGTCTCCAAAGTCTGGGAAGGTTTCATATTCATCCTTTAACCTATCAAACCCTATGACTTGGGTGCTAATTGATCATAATAGTAAAGACCTACGGCTCAGGGCATCTGCTACTTTATTTTCAGTGCCGGCACGGTGCTTCAGGACGAAAGTGTAGGCCTGAATGTACTCAATCCATTTACCATGCCGTGGGTTCAGTTTCTTTTGGGAGTTCAGGAATCGGAGTGCCTCATGGTCAGAAAATAAAATAAACTTCTGCGGTAGTAAATAATGTCTCCAATATCTAAGGGCCTGGACTACCGCATAAAATTCCTTGTCATAGGTAGAGTACTTAAGTTTAGCCTCATTCAGCTTTTCACTGAAGAAGGCTACAGGGTGGTTCTCTTGACTTAGTACCCCACCTATTCCTACTCCCGAGGCATCGAAAGCGACCTCAAACACCTTAGTAAAGTCAGGTAATCTAAGGATGGGTGCATGGGTCATCTTATCCTTAAGCTCTAGGAAGGTCTTATCAGCTGCTTTGGTCCACTCAAATGTACCCTTCCAAATGCAATTGGTGATAGGTGCGACGATTGTGCTAAAACCCCTAATAAATCTCCTGTAAAAGGTTGCTAGGCCATGGAAACTATGTACATCGTGGATACTAGAGGGTGTAGGCCACTCAACAATCGCCCTAACCTTTTCAGGATCTGCAGAAACTCCCTCAAGGGTGACAACAAAACCTAGGAAGATAACCCTATGTGTCATGAAATCACACTTCTTAAAGTTGGCATAGAGGCTATTCTCCCTAAGGGTTTGGCATACCTGTCTTAGATGACTAAGGTGGTCCTTCTTGGTCCTGCTATAAATCAGAATATCATCAAAGTAGATCATAATGAATTTTCCGGTAAACTCTCTCAGGACCTAGGTCATAATCCTCATAAAGGTACTTGGTGCATTGGAAAGTCCAAAGGGCATTACAACCCACTCAAACAGGCCATCCTTAGTCTTGAAAGCAGTTTTCCACTCATCCCCAGGTCTAATCCTAACCTGATGATAGCCACTCTTAAGGTCTATCTTGGAGAAAACTCTGGCTCCGGCCATCATGTCTAACATATCATCCAATCGGGGGATGGGAAACCTATATTTCACAGTTATTTTGTTGATTGCTCTACTATCTACACACATCCTCCAGGTACCATCCTTCTTAGGGGTTAGTAGAGCAGGGACTGCACTTGGACTCAAGATCTCCCTAATGAAACCCTTCCTAAGTAATTCTCCCACTTGTCTTTGTTATTCTTGATGCTCACTGGGATTCAGTCTATAGTGAGGAAGGTTTGGTAAAGTGGCTCCTGGAACTAAGTCTATTGCATGCTGGATGTCTCTAAGGGATGGCAATTGATCAAGTAAATCCTTAGGGAAGACATCCTCGAATTCTTTCAAAGCTTCGACAATTTCTTTAGGGTGTTCCTTTTGGGTTGGCTCTAATATTTCTTTGGAGGTCATGATCCAAACAGGGTTACCCTCAACAATCTCCTTTTCTAACTCCCTAGCCTTAATCAGGTTAACTCCAGGTTTCTTATTCTTAAGGTTACTAGAACCCCTTTTAACTGGGTCCCTAGGGGGAGCTGGATTGATAACAAACTTATTCCCATGGTAGTTGAAGGTACAAACATTGGTTCGACCATACAGGGTTGCATCATGATCAAATAGCCAAGGTCGACCTAAAATAATACTACTTACTTCCATGGGGATAACATCACATCAGACCTTTTCCTCATAGGTTTGCAATCTAAGTATGATTTGGCACCTAACTTGAATTTGGATGGAGGTGGAATCTACCCAAGAAACTTTGTACGGGCTAGGATGAGGAACTGTGGTCAATCCTAAAGATTTAACTGTCTTGGCAGAGACGGCATTGACACAACTCCCACTATCTATGATGATCTTAAGAACCTTACCCCCTATCTTAACAAAAGTTTGTAGGATGCTAGTCCTACGCCAATCTTTCCTAACTGGGGTTTGGGTTAAGATGCACCTAACCACTCCTAATTGGTTCTCAGACTCTGGTTCCTCCTCCTCACCTTCATACTCATCTATTAACTAATCATCAGCCTCATAAACTTCTCCCTTAGGTTCGACTACGGATTCAGGCTCTTCTTCCTGCAGTTCACCCAGGTGTAAGGCACTAACTGGACATTGGCTCATAAAGTGGCCTGGCTTATTACATCTAAAACATGTCTTCTGGGGAGTGTAACTCTTATTGACCTCTACATATTTTCCTCGATCATCCTAACGGGTCAAAGGATTACTAGGCTGGGGTCGACTCGGGCCTGGCTGACTAGGACTAGGTCGATTGAGGCCTGGTTGACTAGGACTGGGTCGACTCGGGCTAGGTTGGCTAGGCATGGGTCGGCTCTGATGGGGCTGGCTAGCTCCTGGATACTGACTAGGATAACTAGTGGGCTAAGTCCTACGATAAATGGGCCCTCTATGAAAACGCTCATGATCCCTAGCAATCTGGTAAGCATGGTCCAGATCTCTAACCTCTCTCATATATAGCTCTTTCTTAATGTCATCTCTCAGTACAGCCCTAAACCTAGATAAGACAACATCCTCAGATTCCCTCAAATCACATCGCATGGAATACTCATCAAATTTTGCGATGTACTCATCTATACTCTTGTTACCCTGATTAAATTTTTTCCATTGATCTAGTAAACCACTACGATATGAAGCTGGAACGTATCTTGTCCTAAGCTTACCCTTCATGGCCCACCAGGTGGTTATAGGATCATGCCCTCCTAGACTAAGGGTTCTCTCAACACTAGCCCAATGTAACCTGGCTTCCCGAACCAACTTAAGCTTAGCAAACCTAAACTTACGTTCCTCTGTCATATCATACCACTCAAAATATTGATCCATCTCTCCCTCCCAATCTATATAGACCTTAGGATCTAGACAACCATCAAAAGTTGGGGCATCAAGCTTAACATGTCTATAAAATCTGTCCTCATGGTCTACAAAATCCTGATTGGGCCTTCTAGGATGAATCTCAGGGATTGGGTCAGGACGATGGTCTCTCCTAGGTTTAGTCTCAAGGTATGGATCAGGGTTTGGAGTCCTCCTAGGCTCGGGATTATAGTATGGGTCAAGCTGGGGGGTTCTCCTAGGTTCAACCTCACGGAATGGATCACGGTTTTGGGTCCTCCTAGGTTCAGGATTATAGTATGGGTCAGGATGAGGAGCTCTCCTAGGTTCGACCTCATGGTATAGATCAGGGTTTCGGGTCCTCCTAGGTTGAGGGGACTCAAGATCTAGCTCAGACTGTGACCCATGGGTTCTTTGTATGGTCCCTACATGGCCTTCTAACTGGTCAAACCTATTGGCAAGATGGTCAATTCTATTATTGGTTTGGGTACCTGACTGAGTTAACTGGGTAGTCAACTTGGCCATGGATTGGGTTAGATGCTCAGTGAGTGCTTTTATTTGGGCTTGCAAATTTTCCATGGATTCAGATATTTGTGAAGGAGGTGGGTGATATGAAACCCCTGATCTAGTGCTCATGCAAGACTTGATCAGACCGACTATAGCTGACTAGACCTAGAGTCTAAACTAGATGCTAAATCAGGGTGGCAAACTAGCCTATAGTAACCCTGTACACAGGAGTAAGGGGAGTGTTAGGTCCGTGATTGCCAATCCTAGACACCAATCAGAGATTGGCCAGGTAGGCGGACCAGCACACAAGCCCTTCGGGACTGAATCCCTAATCCACCGTTCTAGACACTGAGCACAAGGCACACACAGGTTAACAAGACACAGTGATCTAACACTAGCCCGGACCAAACCAGTTGGTGTCCCTAGCCCACTAGGGCAAATTAAGTCTAGTTAATTTTAGGTTAAGGCATGGGACCGAATGCAAGGGATGTGGTTTTGGGCTAAGGAGAGGTTATCAACTCCTCCCCTTATCTGATATAGCAAGAGTTCCCTTAAAAGTAAATTATGCAATGATGGCAGGCATTTGAGGATGCAAATTAGGGTTTAGATGTTTTTGGTATTTTTGGAGAATATGTAATTTTTTTTTTTTGGTATTTTCTTAAATAAAATAAAACATGAAAATTATGGACTAATATGAAGGAAATATACTAAAATTAAAAGATATGCAAAAATGCTAAACAAAACCCTAAAACTTCCAAACTTGTCTTGCTGAAAAAAAATAGAGCCAAAAATTTGCAGGCTGTATTTCGGCTTGCAGAAAATTCACAGTCCGAAATAAAATCTAAAAAAATTAAAAAAATTATTATAAATTATGATAAATCCAGAAAATGAAATTTAAAAATTTTTGGAGATTTTAACAGGGAGAAATAATTAAAAAAATAGAGCATATACGGACTAAAAAATTGCAGAAAACAAGCCCTAATCTAAGCTCTGATACCAAATGATGGGGGACTAATATGCATGAATTTTTTTTTGTATGTTTTATATGTGAGGTTGAATGATTAATTCCCAAATTTTAGATTAAAATAAGTTGTAGGGAATTATATATAAATTTTAGAAGATCAGCATGCAGATTAGGACCTAGAAAAGTAGAAAAGAAGGATCGCCGGGGCTAAGAAGCCTCGGTTAGGGCAAGTTCTCCTACAATAAAACTACTGGAGGTAGAGGGGGTGTACCTGACAAAGTCTGTAAAGATCACAGCAAGGGGTCTCTCATTCCTCGATGGATGCGGCCTGAAAAATCGAGCCAAAGACCAGCGGATACCCGACTTTCTGCTCGGTGATCCGATTGAGGCTTGGCTGGAGTCGTTGGATTCGTAGGAACTCAGGGACCTGCAAACGACCTGTCAGGGGTTAGAAACTCACAAAGAAACAAGAACACAAAGGGAAAATAGTAAGGGAAGGCTTCTTTTGGAGTGGGCATCCAGGGATCTGCGAGGCTTGTTGGCAGCCGGAAGATGATTGCAGCACTGGGAAGAAAAATTCTCACAAACCCCTTTATGCACACAGCAGGGTATCACATAACTCAATAGAAGAACTCAAGGTTTTAATTCATATCAAAAAGTAGGTTTTATACAAGAGGCTAGGGTCCCTTAAATAGACCCTTAACCTTGGGCTCCAAGTTAGGGCACTTTAGACTTTACATAGGACTCCGTTTCCTTTTCAAACTCTAATTGGAATACAAGGCAAATAGGTAGAAAATTTCAACTCAAATACTCTCCTCTTGTCCTTCTCTTGGTCGGCCAAGGGGGTGACCATAAGTGGCCAACCAAGAGGGGAGGTAACCCTAGGGAGGGGCGCCCTAAACTCTACCTGGGCCTGGGCTGGCCCAAATTCCTTCCGACTGGTCCAGGGTTTCAAATTTGTTCCTGATTTTGTCTTCTCTTCTGCACTCTTTGAGTCTTCAAGCTGGGTTAGACTTGGGCTTAACTTTTATGTCTTCAATTAGGTTGAACTTGGTCTTCACTTGTATGATGTGGTCTTGAGTCTTCAATCTAATGTGGTCTTAAATCTAGTTAATTTTAGGTTAAGGCTTGGGACCGAATGCAAGGGATGTGGTTTTGGGCTAAGGAGAGGTTATCAACTCCTCCCCTTATCTGATATAGCAAGAGTGCCATTAAAAGTAAATTATGCAATGATGGCAGGCATATGAGGATGCAAATTAGGGTTTAGATATTTTTGTTATTTTTGGAGAATATGTAATTTTTTTATTTTGGTATTTTCTTAAATAGAAGAAAACTTGCAAATTATGGCCTAATATGCAGGAAATATACTATAATTAAAAAATATGAAAAAATTCTAAACAAAACCCTAAAACTTCCAAACTTGTCTAGCTGAAAAAAAATAGAACCGAAAATTTGCAGGCTATATTTCGGCTTGTAGAAAATTCATAGTCTGAAATAAAATCTAAAAAAAATTAAAAAAATTACTGTGAATAACGTTTAATCCAGAAAAAAAATTTCAAAATTTTTAAATTTTTTAATAGGGAAAAATAATTAAAAAAGTAGAGTATATACGGACTAAAAAATTACAGAAAATAAGCCCTAATCTAAGCTCTGATACCAAATGATGGGTGACTAATATGCATGCAATTTTTTTTGTATGTTTTATATGTGGGGTTGAATGATTAATTCCTGAATTTTAGATTAAAATAAGTTGTAAGGAATTTTATATGAATTTTAGAATATCAGCATGCATATTAGGACCTAGAAAAGTAGAAAAGAAGGATCGCCGGGGCTGAGAAGTCTCGGTTAGGACAAGTTCTCCTACAATAAAATAGCTTGAGGTAGAGGGGGTGTACCTGACAATGTCTGTGAAGATCGCAGCAAGGGGTCTCTCATTCCTCGATGGATGTGGCCTGAAAAACCGAGCCAAAGACCCGCGGATACCCGGCTTTCTGCTCGGTGATCCGATTGAGGCTTGGCTGGAGTCGTTGGATTCGTAGTTACTCGGGGACCTACAAACGACCTGTCAGGGGTTAGAAAACTCACAAAGGAACAAGAAAACAAAGGGAAAATAGCAAGGGAAGGCTTCTTTTGGAGTAGGCATCTAGGGATCTGAGAGGCTTGTTGGCAGCAGGAAGATGATTGCAGCACTAGGAAGAAAAACTCTCACAAACCCCTTTATGCACACAGCAGGGTATCACACAACAAAATAAAAGAACTCAAGGTTTTAATTCATATCAAAAAGTAGGTTTCATAAAAGAGGCTAGGGTCCCTTAAATAGACCCTTAACCTTTGGCTCCAAGTAAGGGCACTTTAGACTTTACATAGGACTCCTTTTCCTTTTCAAACTCTAATTGGAATACAAGGCAAATAGGAAGAAAATTTCAACTCAAACACTCTCCTCTTGTCCTTCTCTTGGTTGGCCAAGGTGGTGACCATAAGTGGCTGACAAAGAGGGGAGGTGACCCTAGGGAGGGGCGCCCTAAATTCTACCTGGGACTGGGCTGGCCCAAATTCCTTATGGCAGGTCCAGGGTTTCAAATTTGTTCTTGATTTTGTCTTCTCTTCTGCACTCTTCGAGTCTTCAAGCTGGGTTGGACTTGGGCTTAACTTTTATGTCTTCAATTAGGTTGAACTTGGTCTTCACTTGTATGATGTGGTCTTAAGTCTAGTTAATTTTAGGTTAAGGCTTGGAACCGAATGCAAGGGATGTGGTTTTGGGCTAAGGAGAGGTTATCAACTCCTCCCCTTATCTGATATAGCAAGAGTGCCCTTAAAAGTAAATTATGCAATGATGGCAAGCAGATGAGATGCAAATTAGGGTTTAGATGTTTTTGGTATTTTTGGAGAATATGTAAAATTTTTTTTGGGTATTTTCTTAAATATAAGAAAACATGAAAGTTATGGCCTAATCTGCAGGAAATATACTAAAATTAAAAGATATGCAAGAATGCTAAACAAAACCCTAAAACTTCCAAACTTGTCATGCTGAAAAAAAACATAGCGAAAAATTTGCATTATGTATTTCGGCTTGCAGAAAATTCACAGTCCGAAATAAAATCTGAAATAATTTTGAAAATTACTGAGAATTATGGTAAATCTAGAAAAAGAAATTTCAAAATTTTTGGAGTTTTTAACAGGGAGAAATAATTAAAAAAGTAGAGTATATACGGACTGAAAAATTACAGAAAACAAGCCCTAATCTAAGCTCTGATACCAAATGATGGGGGACTAATATGCATGCAATTTTTTTTGTATATTTTATATGTGGGGTTAAATGATTAATTCCTGAATTTTAGATTAAAATAAGTTGTAAGGAATTTTATATGAATTTTAGAAGATCAACATGCAGATTAGGACCTGGAACAGTAGAAAAGAAGGATCGCCGGGGCTGAGAAGCCTCGGTTAGGACAAGTTCTCCTACAATAAAACTACTGGAGGTAGAGGAGGTGCACCTGACAATGTCTGTGAAGATCGCAGCAAGGGGTCTCTCGTTCCTCGATGGATGTGGCCTGGAAAACCGAGCCAAAGACCCGTGGATACCCGGCTTTCTGCTCGGTGATCCGATTGAGGCTTGGCTGGAGTCGTTGGATTCGTAGTTACTCGGGGACCTGCAAACGACCTGTCAGGGGTTAGAAAACTCACAAAAGAATAAGAAAACAATTGGAAAACAGCAAGGGAAGGCTTCTTTTGGAGTGGGCATCCAGGGATCTGAGAGGCTTGTTGGCAGCAGGAAGATGATTGCAGCACTGGAAAGAAAAACTCTCACAAACCCCTTTATGCACACAGCAGGGTATCACACAACTCAATAGAAGAACTCAAGGTTTTAATTCATATCAAAAAGTAGGTTTCATACAAAAGGCTAGGGTCCCTTAAATAGACCCTTATCCTTGGGCTCCAAGTAAGGGCACTTTAGACTTTACATAGGACTCCTTTTCCTTTTCAAACTCTAATTGGAATACAAGGCAAATAGGTAGAAAATCTCAAATCAAACACTCTCCTCTTATCCTTCTCTTGGTTGGCCAAGGTGGTGACCATAAGTGGCCGACCAAGAGGGGAGGTCACCTTAGGGAGGGGCGCCCTAAATTCTACCTCGACCTGGGCTGGTCCAAATTCCTTCCGGCAGGTCCAGGGTTTCAAATTTGTTCCTGATTTTATCTTCTCTTCTGCACTCTTCGAGTCTTCAAGCTGGGTTGGACTTGGGCTTAACTTTTATGTCTTCAATTAGGTTTAACTTGGTCTTCACTTGTATGATGTGGTCTTGAGTCTTCAATCTGATGTGGTCTTAAGTCTAGTTAATTTTAGGTTAAGGCTTGGGACCGAATGCAAGGGATGTGCTTTTGGGCTAAGGAGAGGTTATCAACTCCTCCCCTTATCTGATATAGCAAGAGTGCCCTTAAAAGTAAATTATGCAATGATGGCAGGCATATGAGGATGCAAATTAGGGTTTAGATATTTTTGGTATTTTTGGAGAATATGTAATTTTTTTTTTGGTATTTTCTTAAATAGAAGAAAACATGAAAATTATGGCCTAATATGCAGGAAATATACTAAAATTAAAAGATATGCAAAAATGCTAAACAAAACCCTAAAACTTCCAAACTTGTCTTGATGAAAAAAAAATAGAGCCAAAAATTTGCAGGCTGTATTTCAGCTTGCAGAAAATTCACAGTCTGAAATAAAATTTAAAACAAATTTGAGAATTATTGTGAATTATTATAAATCCAACAAAAGAAATTTTGAAATTTTTGGAATTTTTAACAGAGAGAAATAATTAAAAAAATAGAGCATATACAGACTAAAAAATTGTAGAAAACAAGCCCTAATCTAAGCTCTGATACCAAATGATGGGGGACTAATATGCATGCAATTGTTTTTGTATATTTTATATGTTTGGTTGAATGATTAATTCCCCAATTTTAGATTAAAATAAGTTTTAGGGAATTTTATATGAATTTTAGAAGATCAGCATGCAGATTAGGACCTAGAAAAGTAGAAAAGAAGGATCGCCGGGGCTGAGAAGCCTCGGTTAGGGCAAGTTCTCCTACAAAAAAACTACTGGAGGTAGAGGGGGTGTACCTGACAATGTCTGTGAAGATCGTAGCAAGGGGTCTCTCGTTCTTCGATGGATGCGGCCTGGAAAATCGAGCCAAAGACCCGCGGATACCCGGCTTTCTGCTCGGTGATCCGATTGAGGCTTGGCTGGAGTCGTTGGATTCGTAGGAACTCGGGGACCTGCAAACGACCTGTCTGGGGTTAGAAAACTCACAAAGGAACAAGAAAACAAAGGGAAAATATCAAGGGAAGGCTTCTTTTGGAGTGGGCGTCCAGGGATCTGAGAGTCTTGTTGGTAGCAGGAAGATGATTGCAGCACTGGGAAGAAAAACTCTCACAAACCCCTTTATGCACACAGCAGGGTATCACACAACTCAATAGAAGAACTCAAGGTTTTAATTCATATTAAAAAGGAGGTTTCATACAAGAGGCTAGGATCCCTTAAATAGATCCTTAATGTTGGGCTCCAAGTAACGGCACTTTAGACTTTACATAGGACTCCTTTTCCTTTTCAAACTCTAATTGGAATAAAAGGCAAATAGGTAGAAAATTTCAACTCAAACACTCTCCTCTTGTCCTTCTCTTGGTCGGCCAAGATGGTGACCATAAGTGGCCGACCAAGAGGGGAGGTGACCCTATGGAGGGGCGCCCTAAATTCTACTTGGGCCTGGGCTGGCCCAAATTCCTTCCGGCTGTTCCAGTGTTTCAAATTTGTTCCTGATTTTGTCTTCTCTTCTGGACTCTTCAAGTCTTCAAGCTGGGTTGGACTTGGGCTTAACTTTTATGTCTTCAATTAGGTTTAACTTGGTGTTCACTTGTATGATGTGGTCTTGAGTCTTCAATCTGATTGGATAGGACTCAAAATTGAAATTAGCTCAACATGAGCTGACTAGTACTGAACTAGCTCAACAAGAGCTGAACTAATTACAGGACTCAAATGTAGCTGGACTAAGCTTTATTATAGGGGACTCAAATATTAACTAAGTGATCCATAGAGGGATGAGAAGCCTCTACCTTATTCTGGTGCCTCTGTTGTCCGCACCACAAATCCTTCCTCTAGCCAGGTAGAGGGTGAGAGTGTGGGAGGACACCTTGCTTTTGCAGGGACCTAATTAAAAACCACAATACCACTTATGTCATTTGACACTAGACCCTCAGCCTTAGACACCATATTTTAGTAATAGCCATAGGATTAAATGCACTAGTTGGCCAACACAATTCGGACCCGACCTATTGGGTGTCACCTAGCCCTCAAGGGCAAATTAGGTCTAATAAATTAAAATGTTGGTGGTTGTTTTGGGCCCAGGACAGTGGATGAAATCCTGCCCTGATGTTAGATAATAATTACCCTTAGAGATGATGGTAATCGATGATCCTGATGTAATCTAAAAATAATCAAAAAATAAAAAATTTTATATGTGTTTTCTAAGGTGGAAAATTAGGTTTAGGTTGATTAGGTTAGCTAACAAATTAGGCTTGGGATTGGGATGTGTAGAAGTTGATTAGGTTAGGTTGAGTCAAGGTGTAGAAATAACAGAATTCAGAAAATTAGGATTTCAGAAGATACAGAATTTGACATAGTTACTGATGCAGAAAAAAATCTAAAAAATTTAAAAATAGAGAAAGGATGGTGATAATGAACTCTACCAAATTCGATATAAAACAAAAATCAGATGCTGATGCAAATCCTAGGGTTTTCGGACTGATATAGAAATCTCAAGATTTTAGTTAGGGTTTCTAATACACAAAATTTTATGGAATTAGATTTTTTGTAAAATTAATTAAAATTTATGAAAACTACTAGGCCAAAATAGGGACATGATGTGCAAATTTCATAAAAAAATAAAATTTTTAAGATGCCAAAATTGATCAAAACCTAGACCTTTACTGCAGGTGACAGGATGCAAAAATTAGGATTTGTGATTCTAATGCAGATAAAAACTATCCTTAATTCACTTTGATACCAAACTAATGCAGGATGAACCTAAGACTGATTCAAAATTGAAAACTAATTTTTTTGTGATTTTTAAGATTTTTAATTTGGTGGCTAATTATCCAAAAATAAGTAAAGAATAACATGAAGACTAGTAATGCTAGAAACTATCATACCTGCAAAAAGTCATGCAGAATAATAAATAGACAGGACTTGAGAGTTGAGAAACTCCTGGCTTAGGATAGCATATTTGTCATCAGATCAGAACAAAGGAGGGGGATGGCTTTTGCAATGCAGCGATTGTAGTTTCTTCGATGAAGAGATCTCTCAGCCTCTAGATCGTACCTGGAAGAACAAGCCTTTGGTTCCCGGATCTGAAGGTGATCTGGACCCGATCTGAAGGCAAAGAAAGCCTCCTCTTGGGAGGGAATACACCTCAGGGATCTGTAAAACATCAAGGTTAGGCATGAATTAGGTAATCAAAGAAAAAAATAATAAGATGAAACAAGGAAAGAAAGGGATTAGGGCAAAGGGCTGGCGTCAAGGAAGCAGGAAGAGCTCTTGATATGGGCATCTTCAAGGCTTCTCTTTAGCACATGGCTGATGCTTAGTGGTCTGATTTGCTGCTCGGCAAGGAGGGATTGCAAGGATAGGGGTCGACGAACATAACAGAAAAAACCAAACAAGCCAATGAACCAAAACACAAGCACAAGAACACAGTCTTGAAAACAATTCAGTAGAGTTTAATTCAAAAGAGTTGATTAATTACAAGAGGTAGAGGGGTGGGGTATTTATAAAGCCCCATGCCCTCTCCTAAAGGGATTACAAGTCTTTTCTTAGTTAGAATAGCTTTGCACAATTTAAGTGGGAGAAATACTACAAAATAAACCAAGATCTAGGAGTATACTAGTTGAATAGAATAAGAACTAGGCTTCCTTCTACCATTTGAATTCATCCATCCTAGCCTGGACCAAGTCAACACTTTGGACATGTTGGGCTTCATGGGGGGTAGCAAGGGGCGGCCAAGGATGGGTTGGGTGCATGGGCTTTGGGCCTTGGAGGCCTGGGACACGTGGAGCAGGAATAATCCAGGTATCTTGTTTCTAGGAAGGAATATACTTGGAATCTTGGTTCTTAAGGGCTTCGGCCTGGTGCCTGGGCTGATTTCACTTGAGATGGGGTGTAGATGGACCTCTAGATTCATGATATGACCTGGTCTGGAAATATACTTTGGCACTTAGAGGGAATCTGGGTATCAGGAAAACATCTGGAAGGAATCAGGGTATTTGGAAAGGCATCATTGATCCTAGGGTGTCACGCAAAATCCAATAAGCCAATGTAGTGGCTTATGACTCTTGGATAAGGCCTGGTGGAACTCCAAAATAGGGTAACCTCCTCTCTTGTACAAAAATTAGACTCATACTGGACTTACACTGAAATACAGGACTCAATATGTTGACTAGGGTTAAGGGTTTAGACAAATCAACTAGCCTCAACTTATTACAGGACTCAATCTTAATTGATTACAAAATTGTGACACTTGACTAAGGTTCTAAAATTAAAACCCTAATCAATAAATCATATTGGATCTAGTGATCTGCGTCTGATCCTGATGTCACCATCATCTTTGTAGGCTTCATCCATGAGGTGCAATACCTAACTGGCTGGCTAATGTAGTGATGGTCAAGAAAGCCTATGGGAAGTGTAGGATCTGTATGGACTATACCAACCTCAACTAAGCATGCCCAAAGGATAGCTTCCAACTTCCCAAGATTGACCAGCTAGTGGATGCAACCTCGGAACATGAGTTCCTCTGCTTCATGGATGCATTCTCCGGGTAGAACCAAATCCATATGCACCCAGAAGATGAGGAGTACATGGCATTCATGACCGATAGAGGCATGTACTGCTACAAGATAATGTCATTCAGCCTAAAAAATGTAGGGGCCATATACCAGTGTCTGGTCAACAAGGTCTTTGAAGACTAGATAGGCTACAACATACATGTCTACAAGGATGACATGCTCATCATAAGCAGCCAGTGGTTGGATTTTATCGCTAACCTGGAGGAGGCCTTCGACAACCTCCATCTCTACCAGATTAAGCTAAACCATGCCAAATGCATGTTCGCCATTATGGTGGAAAAATTTTTGAGGTTCATGGTCACACAACGAGGGATAGAGGCCAACCCAAAAAAGATCCAGGTGATTACCGACATGAGGCAGCCCGTCTCCAAGAAGGAGGTTTAGTGCTTGACTAGATGCATCATGGTATTAAGCTATTTCATCTCATGTTCTGTCGAGCATTGCTAGCGATTCTTCAAGGTGCTGCACAAGATGCATGACTTCACTTGGATAAAGGTGTGTTGAGAGGCCTTTGAGAGGCTAAATAATCTCCTCACCTCTCCGTCACTGCTATGCAAGCCGGAGCCCAAGGAGGAGCTCCTCCTATACTTGGCAGTCTCATCGGAGGTTGCTAGCTTAGTGCTAGTCCGCATCGATAAGGATTGCTCCTAGTGGCTATCTACTATACCAACAAGCTACTCCACGATTTGGAAACTAGGTACACAAGATCTGAAAGGATTATCTTTGCTCTTATCATATCTACACAACATCTCATGCCCTACTTCCAAGCACACCTAATTACGGTCCTTATCGACCAGCCTTTGAGGGCCATTCTAAGCTACCCTAATATATCGGGCCAACTGGAAAAATGGGCGGTGAAGCTGAACGAGTTCAACATCACCTATCATCTAAGACCAGCTCAAAAGGCCAAGGTCCTTGCTAATTTCCTGGTGGAATGCACCTAAGCGGTTGAGGAACTGAAGAAGATGGACAAGCAAGCCAAGCCCAGATAGGGCTCAGCCTCAAAAGTGATGACATGGATTCTCCACGTTGATGGTGCATCCAATACCGAAGGGAGTGGAGTTGGCCTCATCCTTGCTAACTCAAATGGAGTCATCGTCGAGTACACGCTGCATTTCTTCTTCAAGGTGACCAACAATCAAGCCAAGTACGAAGCACTCCTCATGGAATTGAAGGTGTCCCACGAGCTTGGTGTAAAATGCCTGAAGGTTTTCACAGATTCGTAGATCGTGGTGTGACAAATCTCTAGTGAGTATGAAGCTCGAGATCCCATGATGGCGAAGTATCTGGACAATGTATAATCATACACAGCGAACCTCTAGCATTTCAGCATTTCCCACATCCCCCACATAGAGAACGCTCGAGCCGATGTCCTCTCCAGGCTACCAACCCTACCAAATTCATTACTAGGGCATTCCTTTGTGAAATATCTAGAGACCCCTAGCTACAAGTCTGTAGCAGGGTCCAGCAGGTCACCTCCAAGGTGAGCTGGATGGACCCCTACATCAAATACATCACCACTTGTGCCTTGCCCAAGGATCGTAGGGAAGCCAGCCTCCTCAAGAAGAAGGCCATGTGCTTCGTGCTAATGGATGGGCACCTCTACTGGAGGTCCTTTTCCTACCCATTACTAAAGTGTTTGAGGCCCTCAAAAGTTTTCTATGTACTCCAGGAGATACATGAGGGCATCTGCAGGAATGATGTGGGGGGCAGGACTCTAGCCTATAAGGTACTCAAACAAGGATACTTCTGGGAGACCATGTGGGAAAACACTACTAATTTTGTAAGGAAGTGTGATAGCTGCCAACATCATGCCTTCATCCAACGTCAGTCGGCCGCATCGCTCTACCAACTCTCCACTCTATGGCCATTTGCTTAGTGGAGAATAGACATCCTAGGTCCCTTTCCCCCATGTCCGAACAACAAAATTACCTAATTATGGCCATCGACTTGATGCAGGATGAAGGGATGTGAACATCAACATAAAGAAATGCAGATTTTAAAGTGAGCATTGATCCAAACAAGATGGCATAACTTGTACGCAAAGAATGAAAAGGCACACTGAAGTAGACTACTAGAAAATGTAATCACTTTCCCACAGAGAAAATCTAGTTAAAGTAAAAAGTAAATGGACCTAATGTTCGGGAAATCATACAAATTAGGACAACACTCTCTTCAATAGGTCAGATCATGGAGTGTAAGGTAAGACTTGTTACCAGACAATGAGCTCTTTACCCTCATTAGTAGGATCACTCTACACTCATGGAGTGGATGGCTGCATAAGAAGGCTGACTCCTTTGAATGAAGTACTTCTCGTCAATGGTTTAAAGGCAAGGAGGACCTCTTATTTGGCTCTATGCACCCAGGGATCCTGCAAACAGATTAATCAGAGATCATGGAAGAATAGGTGAAAGGAAAGGAAAAATATCGAAGGAAGGAGAAGAGAAGATTTTAGATTCCTGAAGACTAGAAGACTTGGCTGGGCCTCACACCCTTCTCCCTCACGGAGTGACAATGCCAAGGAGCAATTGGAAGAGAAAACAAATTTTAATTCATTCATCAAGATGTCTTAAAAGAAGATGGGGTATTTAACATTTACCCAAGCCCCTTTAAAATTTAAATGGGAGAGATTACATGCATTAATAAGGGAGGATAAAGTGAGGCACCAAACTTGATTTTGAATTTAAATTTTTCATAAAAAGGTGGGGTGCCCAACTTGATTTTGAATTTGATGCCTTGGGAGACATGGGTGGGGACCTTCAATGTTTGGCATGGAGAGTGAGGTGGGGCCCTTCTTATGTGGAGAATGAGGTGGTACAAGGGGTGTGGTCCTTTCTGGGGTCCTTTCTTGCATGGGGGGTGAGGTGGCTTCCTCCTTTCAATGGTCATGCTTCTTGGTCTTGACTTGGGTCTATGTTGGCTATCCTCTTGAGTAGAACTTGACTAACTTGACTCAAATAACCACATTGACTGACTTCAGGACATAAGCTTAAGAAAGAACAAATTGACTAATTACAGGACTAATTACAGGACTTTGGCTAAGGAAAAAAAACTTATGAAAGAAAGAGCATAGCTTAAAGACTTAAAATGTTATTCATCTATAATCCATATTATGTTTGGGTTGGCCTGGATCGAGTGTAGCCTCTTTCGGATCCTGGTGCCCGCACCAACTCTTTCGATGTGGGAAGAACTCGACCCTGTCGAGTATGGATCAGGTTGACTTTGATAATGCTCTAATAAGTCTGGATTAATGTGTTGCAGATCCTCTAGAGTGATTCTTGAGTCCTCAAATTCTAGTCAACCTTGCCAACATACCAAATAATGCTGATAGCCTTATTCTGGGTAATAACAGTCTAGTCATCTAGAATATGCTCAATCCAATCTTGCCGTTACGGTAAAGTGACTGGTGGACACTTAGGCATGGGTTCACTCTTAAGAATAGGATCAGGTCTGAAAGGCTCACTTTATATCATTGCTAGTTCCTTGTACTCAACTAGATTTGAAATTTTGAAGGTCAAGCTGATGCCAAAATCAGGTGGCAACTCAAGCACATAGGCATTAGGTGCAATTTTCTTTATTACTTTTAAAGGACCTGCTCTACGGGCATGTAATTTTTTCATGGTTCCGGGTGTGAACCATTCATGTTTAAGCCAAATCATCTCATAGTCTCCCTTAGTGAACTCTTTAACTCATTTACAGAAATTAGCCAAATGCATATCAGTTTCAATGCTCAAATTAATTTTCTTGCTAATTTTCTTATGTAGATCTCTAACATGCTATGCATATGACTTTACAAACTCTGAAACTCATGCACGCATGGGTTAAAGGATGGGATCTATGAGCCTTTTAGACTTATATCCATGGACAATTTCAAATGGGCCTTTCCAGTGGACCTAATGACCGAACTATTATAGGCAAATTCAGCACGAGGTAACAAAAGGTCCCAATTTCCAAGACTCTCGCCAATAAGACATCTCAATAGGTTTCCAAGACTCCAATTCACAACTTTAGTTTGGTCGTCAGTTTGTAGGTGGTAGGCGGTAGATAATTTAAGTTTGGTTACTAACATGTGCCAAAGGGTCTTCCAAAAATAGCTAGTAAACTAAATATCCCTATCAGAAATAATGGTTTTGGGAAAACCATGTAACCTAACCACTTCATCAAGAAAAAGTTTGGCCACTTTTGAAGGAAAGTTTAAGAACAGGGTAAAAAATGTCCCATCTTTGAAAATCGATCAACCTTAACAAAGATAAAATCCTGTTTTCTCATGGTCTTTGATTACCCTAATACAAAATCTATGCTAAGGTATTGCCATGGATAATCTGGCACTGGTAAAGGCGTATATGTTAGGAAGTGTCCCAAAGCCAATTATCTAGCTTGTAGATGGTTGAGCTATTGTTGTTTTTGTATATAAATTATATTGAATAAAATGTTGATTCTGGCAGTTCATCCATTTTATAACTTCTTGTAATGAACTATTGTGTGATGAAGTCCTTAGGACTACTTTGATGTGATAGAGAGAGGATATATCATCTAGTTCTTAAATTGGTTCATGACCAAATGATACATTGTCATAGAATGATAGTGTATCAAGTGTAGGTCATTGTATGTCATAGTTGTTGGTTGTCCTCTTAACCAAGGAAAGTGGAGACACCGGTATAGCATGCAAGTATTGTGTATGACACTTCACTGGACGTGATCCATCTGTAGAACATTCTTTCTACAAAAGAGTAGTTCGCATTAGGATATAGATATAAGTGTTCCTCTAACTTAAGATTACCATGGTATTTTGCAAGCAACTCATTATGCTTAGGTGCCGGACTACCCAGATTTCTAATCCATTGATGAAAGGTTGCTGGGTACAGTCATGTACTTGTGCAGCATTGGTTAGATTAAGATGGGATTATCTCCTCCAAAAGAGTTTGAAGTGAATGACTCATTATGTCTCAATTGAGTAAAACCTTGGCCAGGGTAGTCCTTGTAAGCAGTTACAGGGATTTTGAGTATTGAGACATATTGTGAAGGACTTTTCTAAGGTTGGACAGATAAATCCTAAGTCTTCCAGAGCATTGAGGGTTAAAGGAATGTAATATATAATTGTCATATCCATTTGGTTCTTGATAGTTGCTCTGAAACCTTTGACCTATCCAGATGCCTGGTGTCATTGCTAGATGGCGACTTTGACTGGTACTAAAAGTGTTCTAGTACTACCAGCTTAGTGTTTGAACTTATGGGGTCACACACCATAGGGATTTTTGATTGACTTAATGGCTATTGAATGATTAGGAAATAATTTTTGGACTCTTTGGACAATTTGATTGTCCATCTACATTTTGGACTCTTATTATTCACTGCCACAAGACTTGTATTTCTTGACATAGATAAATCATTAAGATCTACTACATAAATATTACCAAGTCTATGTCCAATAAATTTTGTGCTAGAGTCAAGAGGATCAACTACTATACACATTGAAGACTTGAAGAAAACATTAAAACCAATATCATAAAGTTGGCTAATGCTCAAAAGATTATGCTTTAATTTCTCTACAAGTAGTATATTCTTAATGAAAGTAGAAAGAGTAATTTTTATTTTACCAATATCGATTATCCTTCCTTTGCAATTTTCACCAAAGGTTACCATACCACCATCCTTTTGTTCTAGGATGAAGAATTGATCAATATCACCTATCATGTGTCTTAAATAGCCACTATCAAGGTACCATCTTTTATTTATATTTATGGCTGCAAGACATCCCTATAAAATAATCAAGTAATGGATTTAGGTACCCAAGCTTTCTTAGGTACTTGCAAGTTAGTAGTATTGGTTCCTTTTGGAACCCAAATTTTCTTAATTTTCTTATTGCCGTTATATTTCAAATGACATTCAGATCCTTTGTAACAAATATTATTACAAGCATAGCAAATAATTTTTGACTTTGAATAAGAAGTGTATGATGATGCAAACCTAGGTCTATATTGCTTAGATGTAATGAACTTAGGAGCATAAGATGTGGATGCAAAAAATTTATTTGGATTTGAACCTTTATAATCGATTCCGAACATTCTATTTGAATATCTTTAATCATTCAAAATCAGTTCAAGTTTATTAGAGCTTAAAATTAATTTTTCAACCAATGGTTAAGCTTTTAAACTTCCTTTTACAAATCAGTATTTTCATTTTGTAAAGTTTTATTCTTTTCAAGAAGTTCTTCCTTTTCAAATTAAGTTGTTTTAAGTCTCTCACAAATCAAACTTAATTTTCTTTGTAAAATCTTATTTCATTCACCAATTTTATTTTTATCTTTTTTGACAGTATCATAGGTATTTTTTAAAACTTTCATTTTTAAACTAGCCTTTTTGTATTCGATTAATAGTTTACAAAAGACATTACGCAGCTCATCATAAGTAAAATCTAAATTAGGTTCAGAAGTTGTTACCTCATCTTCTAAACCTATATGGTAGATTTGAGCCATCTTTGTTGTATCTTCATCTTCTTCGGCTGATGTACATTCATCACTATCGCTCAATGCTACAAGCATTGCTTTCTTTTTTTTTTGCTTGAACAACTTCTTCTTGAATTCTAGATAATCATGACGTATGTGTCCTGACTTCTTACATCCATAATAAATTGGAGTTTAATCTTTATCCTTGTCTTTTTCTTTTTCCTTTCCAAATTCTCCTCTTCTAAATTGCTTTCTCTATATATTTGTTCTTTTTCTGCCCATAAATCTCTTAAATTTTCTCACAACTTGGGCAAATTCACCATCTTCTAAATCATCATTAGATGTTTATGAATCTTCATCTTTTTCTTCTTTAGTAGCTTTAAAAGCAATGGCCTTCTTCTTCTTTAAGTCTTCTGCAATTCTTTGCTGCATAGCTAGCAAATGAGTAATCAATGATCCCAATAGCTTATCCAATGGTATGGTATTTATGTCCTTTGCCTCTTGAATTGCTGTAACTTTTGCTTTCCATTTGTCTGGCAAAGATCTCAAAACCTTTTGAACTAGATCAGTATTAGTATAAGTCCTACCAAGACTTTTAAGACCAGTTATGATATCAGTAAAATGAGTATATATAGCAGATGTAGTTTCACTTGGATCCATTTTGAACAATTCATAATTGTGCACAAAAAGATTAATTTTTGAAGTTTTAACTTGTGATGTGCCCTCATGTGCGATGTCAAACTTATCCCAAATTTCTTTAACATAATTGCAAGTGGAAATTTTGTTAAACTCATTTGGGTCAAAATTGCAATAAAGTAAGTTCATAGCTTTGACATTCAGCTTAACCAATTTCATATCTTTTCATCCCATTCCTCTTTCGATTTGGGAACCTCAATATCATTAATTCTAATAGTAAGTGTGTGAGATCCTTTTAGAATTATTTTTCATAAATGATAGTCTACGACTTGAATGTATATTTTCATCCTTGCCTTCCAATATGTGTAATTGGTTCCAGTGAAAAGTGGAGGTCGATTTATGGACTAACCTTCGACCAAAGAAGTGCTCATGGGATGTGCCATCAATCTTTACTCTAATAAATTTTCAGAGACTTTGCTCTGATACCACTTGTTGCCCAGGTGGCTTTCAAGAGGGGGATGAATTGGGATTATGAAAACTTTAGCAAGTATATGCAATTTAAAATCTTTTTAGTGTTGTGGTTAACAATGCAATGCGGAAGCAAGTAAATAAATGCAATGTAGTAAAACAAGCACAATCACAAACATAAGGAATTTAGAGTGGTTTGAAGCAACCTGCTCCTACATCCACTACCCAAGCACCACTTGGGATTTCCACTATATCCCGCACCAGAACGCAGTAGGATTGTTTTAATAAGCTCACAATCCAAACCTATATACTTTGGTTAACCCGAGATCACTAAAGAAAACCCATACTTGGTTTTAACACAGGCTAACCAAGAACCTAAATCCCTTTGCCTTTTAGAACCAGTCTCACCAAAGAAAATCCAAACTTAGGATTTAAAAGGCTCACCAAAAAACCTTTAAAATACTCTTAAGACACAGCCACTTACTGTTCTTAGAGAGAAGACAAGTTATAACAAATGTAAATTTACAACTTTACAACAAACCAAACTTGTTTGAATGTTGCCGATGAAGATCAAATCGAAGCCTAGCTTTGAATGCTCTTTAATGCTTTTCAAGATGCTTTTTTACTTCTTCAAAAGGTTTGATTCAAGAATGAAAATTAGTTGGTGAAGCTTTGAATATTTTCTTGAATGCTCTTGAAGAAGGTTAGTGAAAGTCTTGAAAACTCTTCAACTTCCAAAGCATAATCAATGAATAAATCTCTCAAAAAATTGTTTAAGTCATCATAAATACTCCCTTATATAGTCTTCAATCAAAACTAGCCATTGTAGGGCCTAGGGAACAGAAATAGAGCCGTTGGAAGGTTTTTGGAATTCAAAAAAGAGATTCTGCAAGTAGCCATTAGACTGCAAAAATCTGTCACTCGAGTCGGCTCGAGGTCCATGAGTCGACTCGAAGTCTTAGACAACCCAAAAAAAAATTCTGTGCGAGTCGGCTCTTTTGGGTTGAGTCAGCTCGAACTTTCAATCAATAGAAAATCAAATTCTTCGTGAGTCGGCTCTTCAAGGCTGAGTCGGCTCGAAGTCTCAGTCACCAACAAAACAAACTCTGGACGAGTCAGCTCTTCTGGGCTTGAGTCAGCTCGAGGTCTCAGACACCAGAAAAACAAGTTCTTCATTGGGTTGGCTCTTAAGGCTTGAGTCGGGTCGAGGTTCTGAAACTCTGAAATTTTTATGCCGTGCTAGAATAGGAGTCGGCTCTTGATCCATGAGTCGGCTCTTACAATAATTCTTCTTATGCATTCAAACTTTTCCAAACATCTTCAATTCAAGGCTCCAACAAGAGCAAGTCTTCAAGAAGCTTCTAAGAGCTTACCAAACAATATGTACCCCCCGATCATTTTTCCCATCCCATTTCATCATTCTGGGATGTCCACCATACCATCGACCTAGTCCCAGTGATATTCAATACTTATTTTTTTAAGACTTTATGGCATATGTTAGGAACTAAACTTAGATTTACTGTCACTTACCTGAAGCTATGTGCAAGAGTTTTAAAACCCTTTTAAGGGGAATAGTAGAAATTTGGAACTCTTGTTTCCTAGCCAACAATAAATTTCAATCATTAGATAATAAAGCCCATTTGGGCTTGTCTTTTGTTTTGGCATTGTTGACTCCGTTATTGATTTTGATGATAAACAAAATACTTAAGTACTCACCAATTTCAACAAGTTTTATTTGCTTGTCAAAGAATGAAGAAGTCCCTTCCATGATTGAAAGACAAGCTTTTTAATGGACTTAAGAACATAAAGATTGCTTGAAAGGACTTAAATAGTAATGCATAACTTGATTTCAGCATAGGTTCAATGGTTTTAAAGAAATCTGAATCAAGCGTCGACTCACAGCTCAAGTGTCGACTCATGACACTGAAAGTATCAACTCAAGCCAGCACAGAGAAAGTATTTCAGATGGTATAGCTGAAGTGTCGACTCATGCTAGTCAAGTGTTGACTCAAGGATCGGTTCAATGCCTGAGAATTTTTGGATACAAAACTTGTTGAATTTGAAGACTTGTCTGAAGTGTCGACTCATGGTTGTCAAATATCGACTCAAGTGTCGACTCACCAAAAGAAGTGTAGACTCACCTAAGAATTTCAGATAGTTTCAATGAAGAAATTTGAATTTGGTGTCGACTCATGGAATTCAAGTGTCAATACTAAGTGTTGACTCACAAGGTTTAAGTATCCACACTTGTAGTTCTAGTAACAATAACGGCTAGTTTTTCAAATACAGAACTCGGCCCTCTTACCTCCAAATTGCTAGTTTTTCATGTCTAATGGCTATCATCTAGTTTTGAGGCCTTGGAATTGTATTTAAGTGGTTCAAATCAAATCAAAATATAAGAGGAACAAGAGAAAGAAGAAAACCAAAAGAAAAGCAAGAAAAGAAGAGAAAAAGCAAGTGCATTCACTCCCATTCATTATGATCAACAACCATCAAGCAAAAGAAGTCTCCAAGAATTCAAAGCCTTCAAGAAGCATTCAAACTCAACTTTTGATCATTGATTGAGGCTTTATCAAGCTCAAGACAAGCAACTCCACTAAGCTTCAAAGAGAAATCTACTTTACATTAGAAAGCTTTCATTGTTGCTTTACTTTAAACCTTACCTCTTGTTGTAAAGGTTATTAGTTAGCATTGAAAACCAACAAGGTTATTGGTGATCTTTGAAAATCAATTAGGCTCTTGGTTAGCCTGCAAAACCAAGGGAGGTTATTGGTGAACCCTAAAACCAATTAGGTTCTTGGTTAGCCTATAAAACCAAGGGAGATTTTGATTTGTGAGCCTTGTGAAAACAAGTCAGGTTTTGGTTAGTGAGCCTGAAAAACTAATCGGCTATAATCGATTGAGATTATAGTGAATTCTTAATGGGATCTTGGGGAGTGGATGTAGGTGGTTCGGTACCTTGATTGTATTTATGGATTGATTGTCTCTCTCTTGCTCTTTTATTTATTGCATTTACATTTCTACTGCATACTCATTAAGAGCATTCTAATTCACCTCAAACTAGCACTCATAATTGTTTATTACATTTGGCACATATTCTTGCAAGTTAATATTTTATTTTTAGAAATCCAATTCACCCCCCCGGGTTGCTTATTGGGCAACAACTGGTATCAGAGCTCTGTTCTTAGTTTATAGGTCAACCGCCTTGAGTAAATATCTATGGCAGCCCCTATTAGTACTAGTGTAGTTGAGGGACAAGCCTCAAATAGACCTCCGTATTTTAATGAAATAAATTATACTTATTGGAAAACTAGAATGAGGATTTATATGCATTCAATTGATTATAATTTATGGAAGGTTGTTGATAAGGGTCCTCATGTTCCTTCGATTGTTGTTAATGGTATTTCCATCCCAAAGCTTGAAAATGATTGGGTTGAAAATGACATTAAACAATCCGAGATTAATGCGAAAGCAATGAATCTCTTCTATTGTGCATTAGATCCTAATGAGTTTAATAGGATTTCTACATGCACATCTGCTAAGAAAATATGGGATACACTTGAAGTTACCCATGAGGATATCGATCAAGTGAAGAACACTAAAGTAAATATATTAGTGCATACTTATGAAATATTCTAAATGGAACCAAATGAATCTATTACTGACATGTACACTAGATTCACAAACATTATCAATGGCATGAGAAGTTTAAGAAAAATTATGTCTAATGCTGATCTTGTCAACAAAATTCTCAGGTCACTTCCAACATCGTGGGATCTAAAGGTGACCACCATACAAGAAGCAAAAGATGTTGACAAACTACCATTGGAGCAATTGGTGGGATCGCTCATGACTTATGAGCTCAATTTAAAGCAAAAATCTATGGATATGGATAAAAAAAAAAGGGGATAGCCTTCAAGTCTAATATTCAAGAAGAATCCTCAAATGAAGAATCTGAAGAAGAAGAATAAGATAAGAGTGAGGAAGTACTTTTAGGAAGAAAATTTAAAAAATTAATGAAAAAAAGAAAATTTTCATACAAGAAAAGGTTCCAAACAACTAAAGAGAAGGGAAAAGAAAAGGAAAGGGAAAAGGAAAAGGAAAAGGAAAAGGAGAAGGATATACCTACATGCTTCGAATGCAAGAAGCTTGGACACTATAAATTTGACCACCCTCTCCTAAAGAAATTAAGAAAGAAGCTTTGGAAGAAAGCTATGATGGCAACCTGGAGTGACAGTGAGGACTCCAGCTCAAAGGAAGAACAAGTTAAAATTGCAAATCTATCTCATGGCACATCAAGAACAAGAAGAGATAATTTTTGATACTGAAGTAGATTTTACCTTTGATGAATTCAAAAATGCTTTTAACGAATTAATGCATGACTATAAATTGATTTTATCTAAAAATAGAAAATTGAAAAAGCATGCAAATAGTTTTTCACATGAAAATAATTCTATTTTAAATGAAGTTAGTGAATTGAAAAATAAACTTGATATTTTAGAAAAGAAAAATAAGGCTTTAATAATGGAAAATGATGTTTTGAAAAGACCTAAAAATTTTTTTTCGAATGGTGATCTTTCAAAGAAAAAATAAAGATTTAGAAATAGAAAACAAAAACTATAAAATTGAACTTGATAAAATAAAACCCTTTGTTGAAAAGTTTACTTATAGTTCTGAAAAATTAAGCCTTCGTTTGAATAATCAAAGAGCTATTTTTAACAAAGCAGGATTATGATATAAACCTTAAAAATAGTAAAGATATTTTAAAAACTTCTTTGTACCAGCATCATCAAGTATTACATTTTTTTCATGCAAAAAACAAGGTCATAAAGCTTTTCAATGCAATATGAGAAAAATCAATAATTTTGGAAAGGTTTGGGTTCCAAAAGGAACCAATTTAAGTACTAACACTAAAGGACCCAAGTTAGCTTGGGCACCTGAAAACAAAACTTTTTTATTTTACAGGTGTATCTTGCAACCAAGGAAAACAAAAGGCTATGCTATCTTGATAGTGGTTGTTCAAGACACATGACAGGAGATGTGAAGCAATTCGTCTCTCTTGAGGCAATAAATGGAGGGAGTGTGACCTTCGGTGATAATGGTAAAGGAAAAATTACTGGTGTTGGTAAGGTTCACATCTCCCCTTCTACTTGCATTAATAATATACTTTTAGTTGATGCTTTAAAGTATAATCTTTTAAATATTAGTCAATTTTGTGACAAAGATTTTCAAGTTATTTTCAAATCATCATATTGCATAATAGCTAGTTCTGATAAAAATGGAGTAAAATTCATTGAAAAAATGCATGGAAATATTTATCTAGTAGATTTGGTCAATCTATCTTTACATATTGTAGAATGCCTAGTTGATATAAATTCTATTATATATGAGACTAATGAGCTTTGGCATCGTAGACTAGGACATGCTAGTATTTTTTTACTTTCAAAACTTTCAAAAAAGGATTTAGTAAAAGATTTGCCAAAACATAGTTTTGAAAAGGATAAAATTTGCCAAGCTTGCCAATTTGGAAAATAAGTAAGAACATATTTCAAACCTAAAGGTTTTGTTACAACTACTAGGCCATTAGAACTAATCTATATGGATCCTTTTGGACCAACTAGGATATCTAGCCTAGGAAGTAGGAGATATGGATTAGTTATAGTGAATGACTTTTCAAGGTTTACTTGGGTTTCCTTTCTTGCTCATAAAGATGAATCATTTTCAGTATTTATAAAGTTTTACCGAAATGTTTCTAATGAAAGGTACTTTAGTTGTTTGCATACGTAGTGATCATGGTTCTGAATTTGAAAGTCAAGATTTCAAAAAATTTTGTAGTGAGAAAGGTATTGAACATAATTTTTCTACACCTTGGACATCTCAACAGAATGGGGTGGTAGAAAGGAAAAACCGTAATTTGAAAGAAATGGCACGCACTATGCTTTGCAAAAATGATTTGCCAAGATATTTTTGGGCTGAAGCAATCAATACTACTTGTTATATTTTGAATTGCATTTTAATTCATCTTATTTTAATGAAAACTCCTTATGAACATTGGAATCAAAGAAAACCAACTTTAATGTATTTTCAAGTTTTTGGTTGTAAATATTTTATTTTAAATAATGGTAAAAATAATCTTGGAAAATTTAATGCCAAGTCTGATGAAGGTATCTTTTTAGGATATTCTACATCAAGCAGGGCATACAAAATTTTTAACAAAAAAATCCTAGTTGTATAGGAGTCTGTACATGTAGTTTTTGGAGAGTCTACTGACAAATCCTCTAGGAAAGAAGATACATCTGATGCATGTGCAGGTGCTGAAAAGCTAAAGAAGCTAACATTCGAAGATCAACCCTTGCAACAAAGTGAAGAAGATTAAGACAAATGTGAAAGAGAAGAAGCCATACAATCCACATCAAAGCATTAAGATCTACCTAAGGAGTGGAGGTATGCTCAAGGACATCCTAAGGAGTTAATCCTAGGTGATCTATATAAAGGGATAAGAACTCGATCTTTAATTAGAAATGAATGTGATTATATTGCTTTTGTTTCTTAAATAGAGCTAAGATATTTTGAAGATGCTGAAAAAGATCATAACTAGGTAAATGCTATGCAAGATGAACTAATTAAGTTTGAAAGAAATAATGTTTGGACATTAATAGAAAGACCATCTGACATTTCTATTATTGGCACGAAATGGATATTTAGGAATAAATTGGATGAAAATGGTATTATTACTAGAAATAAAGCTATGCTAGTGACCAAAGGCTACAATCAGGAGGAAGGAATTGATTTTTATGAGACCTTTTTTCTTGTTGCTAGACTTGAGGCAATTAGACTACTATTCGCATTTGCTTGTTTTATGAACTTTAAAGATTTTCAAATGGATGTCAAGAGTTCTTTTTTGAATGGTTTTATAACTAAAAAAGTTTTTATTGAACAACCACCGGTTTTGAAAATCATGCACATCTTAATCATGTTTATAAATTGCACAAAGTACTTTATGGTTTAAAGCAAGCACCCCGATCATGGTATGAAAGACCCAGCAAGTTTCTGATTGAAAATGAATTTTCTAGAGGCCATGCTGATACCACCTTATTTCTAAAGAAAAAAAATGATGACTTCTTAGTAGTGCAAATTTATGTTGATGATATTATATTCAGTGCTACTAATGAAATTCTTTGCCAATAGTTTACTAAGCTAATGCATGGTGAGTTTGAAATGAGCATGATAGGAGAACTCAATTTTTTCCCTGGACTCCAAATCAAGCAAAGCAAGGATGGAATCTTCATTAACCAAGCTAAGCATACAAGAAAAATCTTAAAAAAATTTTGGGATGGAATCAACTAAGTCAATAGGTATACCTATGAGCCGCTCTTGTAAACTTGATAAAGATGAGCATGGTAAATCTGTTGATAAAAAATTATATAGAGGAATGATTGGCTCTTTATTATATTTGACTGCTAGTAGACATGATATTATGTTTAGTATCTGTATGTGTGCTAGATATTAGTCTGATCCTAAAGAGTCTCACCTGTTGGCTGTTAAGCACATATTTAGATACTTATCTGGTACAATTGATATTGGTTTGTGGTATTCTAGAAATTCTTCTATTGATTTAATTGAATTTTTTGATGCTAATTTTGCTGGGTGTAAACTTGATAGAAAAAGTACTAGTGGAACTTGCCAATTTCTTGGAGTTAACTTAATCTCCTGGTTTAGCAAGAAATAAACTTCAGTTGCACTATCCACGGTTTAGGCTGAGTATATTGTAGTAGGAAGTTATTGTGCTCAAATCTTGTGGTTTAAGCAACAACTTGAAGGTTTGGGAATCAAACTAATTAAGACACCCATAAAATATAATAATACTAGTACTATCTGCTTAACTAAAAATCATGTTCAGCATTCTAGAAGTAAGTATATTGAAATTATGCATCATTTCATTAGAAATCATGTTGAAAATAATGATTTTGTACTTGAATTTGCTAGTACTGAAATGCAATTAGTTGATATTTTGATTAAGCCTCTCTAGGAGGATCAGTTTTGTATGATTAGAAGAGAACTTTGGGTCATCAATCCTTTTGTTTGAAAATTTCTACTCTTTGACTCATGAAAGATCAAATTTGATATCAATTATGTTTAATTTCCTTGAATTTCATTATAATTCTATTGATTTTGATCAATGCATCACTTTTTATTTTTTTTCTAGTTTTAAGTTGAAGTGTCGACACCTGGAAGTGTCAACACTTGACCTTGTGTCGTGAGTCGACACTTGACCCTGTGTCATGAACGGTGACAAACCAAAATAAAAATAGGAAACAAGGTGTTTTCTTAATTTTTTCTCTCCCAAATTGAGCCAACACCTGCCCTAATGTAGTTCTATCCACTTTTTCCCTCCAATTTGCAACTCCAACCCTCTTAAATTCATGATTGGGATGGTTTTTGATTCAGTTTTTGGTATTTTTCCTCTTCCATTTTGTTTTTGGATAATTAAAGCCCTAGATTTCCTCTCCTCTTTTACTTCAATCGTTGATTCTATGGAATGGGGCCTAGGAAGCAAGTTGTCCATCATCCTCGGCCATCCAATCAAGAAGATGAAAGAAGGACAAAGGCAAGACATGAGGCCAGTGCACCGGTTACCCCAGCTCGACCTCTCTTTCCTGTTGCTAGTCGGATGGGTTCGAAGACCGTTGTCGAAGGACACCGTGTGGACTTTGAGTTCATCAATCGGTAGCATTTTTGGATAGGCCAGTGTTTCAGGGATTCTGGTTTGGTTTCTTTTTATTCTTTGACTAAGAGATTTTACCCGGGTTTGATTTGAGTGTTTTATGGTTCATTAGCCCGAGGTAGTGATGGAGGGTAGCCCAGCTACGAGACAGAGATGCCCCAGTGATAGTAGATATTCTGAGCAAAGTATGGGACAAACCAATGATAGGTTCTATGGTTGATAGCTTAGTAGATAGGTTCAGTGATCTCCGTTGTATCTTCGAGACAGATGACTTACCTGAGGGAGCCACTATGGTAGCTTCAAGATTGTCAGCTGAGATGAGGTTGTTGCATCACATTATTGCTTGGATCCTTCTACCGATGACCGGCCATTTTGACATCATCATAGAGTGAGAGCTATTGATAATTGTTTCTCTAGTACAGCGCACTCATGTATGCCTATCAATACTCATGGTACATCAGTTGACGGAGGCATCTATTAGCCAAAGACTGTGTTTGCCCAATGGGATGGGCTTGAATCTACTTTTTAGAGCTTATGGTGTAGTGATGGATAATGAGCCCTACTGGCAGCTACTGTACACTTGTTTATGACATCAGATCTCTTCACCAAATGGGGTATCAGCCTGTCGAAGGCCAGTGGAGACGGCGCATATCTAGACAGGCTACTAACATAGATGAGGATGCAGTGGAGGAGGAGCATATCTTTTCGGGTGAGGTAGAGCCTTTTAAGATTCATAAAGATACATCTGAGGCACAGCCTAAGCTATCAGTTCAACCAGAGCTAGATCCTCAACCTGAGTCAGCACGGTCTGACATCCTTAGAGTTTTTGATAGTCTAGAGGATAGGGTCGCTCGCATTGAGACTGAGTTGATTATTATTCCTCTGCGAGTTGACTCATTTCATATGGAGATGATAGAAAGCCATCGAGGACTGAGAAATGGGATCTCCACCATTCTTATCATTTTGAGTAGACCCTCTTTGAGGAGTGCTCCTGATGCTTCTGGTCTAGATGATTCAGTTCCAGCACCACCGGCACTGGAACAAGATTTGGATGAGACTGACTCTGATGATATTGAAATCGCAGATTTGATGATAGAGCTAGTACTAGAGATAGCAGCTGACCCTCTTAGGAGTTCCATTCATGATCCATCTAGTTCATCCTTCTAGACTCTTATTTTACCCACTCCTCTCACCAGACCTGATATTCACACTTCCATTCATGTACCTAAACCTATTATACCTTCAGTTATTGATACTCCTGTTATTCCTCCATCTGATACATCTTTTGATACACCTGTTATTCACTATTCATCATTGCATACATCTTCCCTTATTCGTGAACTAGGCTTCTATACTCTTGGTTTCCATCATCTTGACTATGGTTCTATCTTTGACCATTCCCCTCCTCTTTTGGACATTCCAATCAGTGTTGTTCCTGCTACTGACATAGCTTCTCTTCTTCTGCATTAGCTAGAGGCAGGACTTATGTTAGACGCAAAGGACATGGTCATCGTGATGTTCCATCGAGACCGACCAAGACCCGTCTTCGTGATCTTCGCTCTATGTGGCCATGATCTCGTGCTTTACTAATACAGGACCGATTGAGATTGGATCCTCAAATGATGAGGATAGTGCTTACGATAGTTCTTATGTTTAGCTAGTTTACATTTATGTGCTACCTATAAGTTTTTATTTGCTTATCAAATTTGTATCAATGTATGAAACATTTTGAATGACTGAAATCTTCTAGTTCATATCTATGTCTTTGGATGAGTGATTTAATATCTTCTCTGAATTAATGAATTGCATTACTTAATTTCAATGCTTTTATTTTTCTTTTCCTTTTTAATGATTGACAAAAGGGGGGAGAAGTAAGTATAAAAGATAAACAGAAAGTTATAAGATAAAGAAAATGATATGTATCTGTGTTTGAGAAAGATCTTTGAAAATTTTAGTGCATTAAGTAAGGGGGGAGCAATCCTTCCTTTAATTTGTGAAATTTGTTATGCTTAATTACTTAAAAAGCTCTTTGAAAATAAATTTTCTTTAAATATCCTCTTGAGGGGAAGTATTAATACTTACCTGGTTTCATTGCTGAAATTATTGTCCTTGAGCATGTTCCTTTTAGAGTATCATGATTGGTGAGGACACAAGAGCCAGGAAGAGGAAGCAAACCTTTTCCAATTTAATTTGGATCACCAATTAGTAAGTCCATGTGTTCTTTACAAAGAACACTCGAGTCCAAGTTATTTTGAGTTTGTAATTAGGTCAAATTGAGTTTTAATTTGATCAATTGATTATAATTTGGTCAATTAGGTTTGTTGAGTTACCAGTTGAGTCAATTGAGTCCATTAATTGGTTTAAGAGTCTTGTAAATAGCATTAATTTGCTTTGTTTTGTGAATTGTCCAATTTGAGTCCTATAATTAGTGCTTGAATAAGTCAAGGGGTGTCATAAGTACCCAAGACCCAAGTCATCATCACCTTGGTGGCTCAATTCTAGGTCAGAAAAAGGTTGTCCAAAATTTTTACCCAAACATCCAGATATCCAGACATCCAGACATTGGGACATTCAGATATTGGGACATCAAGACATTGGGACCTCCATACATCAAGGCAAGAAGACAATTTGAATATCATCCTTATCCAAGGGAGGCGCCCCATCCAATTTATTTTTTTCATCGTCCATTTCAACTTCAAGGAGGCACCCATTTAAGAGGAGTAAAGCAAAAGGACTCTACTTCTTATCTGGCACCCCCCCCTTATTTTCTCTTATCGCCCACTCTAGTTGACGCCCACCCATGATTCATTCAAAATTTAAATGGGAGGAAGAGTCCAAGATAAGTAGAGTTATCTTCTATCTACTTTCAAATTCAAAGAAGGAGATATCTTCATCCAAATTCAAATTCAAATGAAGGATTCAAATCTTTGAAGCTATTTCTTATCCCTTGTTGCCGATCAAGAAGGATTAAAAAAATTAGATTGAGAAGGATTTGCACCAAATGAGAAGAAGATTAGTGCCACATCTCCATTCTATCGCACATTTTTTCATGAAGTCGCCCAAGCCATGAAAAAAGGGATTTAAATTTTAAATTGAAGGAAGAAGCCAAGAAGCCAAGGAGTATTTAAATTTAAGTGTAATTTGAATTCAAAGGAGTTCTATGATATCTTCACGTGTGAGCAACCCTATAAATAGGACCCCACACCTTTTGTAATTGAATTATTGATTCATGAAATGAAATGCTGCAATTTTTCTTCCATAAAGCTGGGTTAGGCTTTAGTGATTTTCTCTAAGGATGGGGAGGTCCTTAAGAGCTCAAGGTGGTGAGGTCTTTGAGTGGAGGTTCTGCCGAATTCAACAAACTGCTACTGATCTTCTTCAAGCTCTAAGCAACCAACCCTTCCTTTTTTCTATTTTGAACCTATTTACTTCATTCTTAAAGTTTTGTTTGCAACCTTTTCTACAGATCCCAGGTGTTCAAGGACTTTAGAGGATGGATCCTTTGCTTCCGAACCGAGATCTGATGATAGATCTAAAATCTGGAGTCCCGATTTTAATCCTACTGCAAGATCTGAGTGACCAAGTAGTCGATCTATCCCGAGTCAAAGAGAATCTCCATTGAGGTAAGCAACCAATCCTTTCTCATTAGATTTGATAGTTGAAGCATGGAATAGCCTAATCTTAGATGGTTTCCTAGCCATCGAGTCCTTATTCTTTATAGCTTATGGATCAGATTGTGGGTAAGTAGTTAGTTACTTTCTTTAATTTCTTTAGTCTGTTATGTTTAGTTGCTTACTGCTTTGAACATTGCTCTTTAAAACAACTTAGACTAAAATTAAATCATCTTACACCATATCGTATCATTCTGCATCATCTTATTGGTATCAGATCTGGCATTCCGCATCAATGATACATGGATTTCATTCCTCTTTATTTGCTTGGATACTCTCAGTACAATTTTGATTCGAATGAGTTTTTAAACTTTCTTTCTCTATTTGAATACTTACTGCAATAAGCTTTATGCATATTGAAATTTTTTTTTTTAAAGCTTATCATGTGATTTATACTTAAAGGTTTTGTCATCATCAAAAAGGGAGAGATTGTTGACTCTGTTATTGATTTTGATGATAAACAAAATATTTAAGTATAAGTTGAGTACTAACTGTTTCTTTAAAGTGTGCTTATAGAAAAAGGTACTCACCAATTTTAACAAGTTTTATTTGCTTGTCAAAGAATGAAAAAGTCCCTTCCATGAATGAAAGACCAGCTTTTTAATGGACTTAAGAACTTAAAGATTTCTTGAAAGGACTTAAATAGTAAAGCACAACTTGATTTCAACATAGGTTCAATGGTTTTGAAGAAATCTCAATTAAGTATCGACTCAAAGTGTTGACTCACAGCTCAAGTATCGACTCATGACAATGGAAGTGTCGACTCAAGCCGGCACATAGTAAGTCTTTCAGATGGTAAGGCTAAAGTGTTGACTCATGCCAGTCAAGTGTCGACTCAAGGATCGACACATCGCTTAAGAATTTTAGGATACAAAACTTGCTAAATTTGAAGACTTGCTTGAAGTGTCGACTCAAGTGTTTTGGCTCCACCTAGTAATTTTGATGAATAACAAAATATTGAGTACATATTATGTACTAATGTTTATTTCCAGTTGTGAGTTTTCAGGAAACAACAAGCACCTCAAATTCTCAAAATTAAAGTATCATGGCATGAAGCATATTTCACGATTTGAGGAGTCTTCTCCATGCAAAAAGGGCTTAAAATAGTTCATTTATTTGTTATTTACATTGGTTTTAAGTTTTATATTCAACACTTGTGTTTTTGGGTTAATTTGTACTTAATTATAAATTTTTTAGAACCAAGTGTCTATACCTGGGAAGTCAAGTATCGACACTTCAGCACTTGGTACGCAGAAAAATTCGTTGGCATGCATAGTGTTGACACCCAGAATTCAAGTGTCGACATCTGAAATTCAAGTGTCGATACTTAAGTTTCCAAGTATCTGAAAGGGATATGCCCTACAAACCAATCTCTGTTGTATCTCCCAAACCATTGTAATTGATAATTTTCTAAATAAAGGCATTATTTTTCATCATACGCTATGTTTATTATATGATGAACCCCATAGATTAGGGCTATGATTTTAGGGTTATGATGAGATCATACCAGTGAGACCTAAAATCTTAAAACCTTAATCTAAAGTATTCCTAGTCAAAGGAACCCTGAGTAGGGGATCAGGGTTTTCCGATAAGACTAGCACATCCCGGGTATACTGGAAAGGGTGACTGCTCTCACAGTCACTTGTGTATGACACTAATACTGGGATGTGGGTGCTCATTGGAGAATGAGTTCACTGATATGATCCAACTTGAGAACATCTAATGGAGTCTTAGCTACATGTCAATAGAAGGTTCTCATAGTGGGAGTGGTACAAGTAATCTTTTGACCTGAGACTGCCATAAGTACCTTATGTACATGAACCCATCCTTTGGTTCAATCCTAATCATGACACTGAGACATGCACAGGATTGATACTGGGAATAGTGAATTGAATATGAAGGTAATGAGTAGGTCAACAAGGAATCGATCACTCTTAGTAAGAGGAGATTGCATCCAGCTAGTCAACAATCGCATGATGATTCAGGGAATCTTTAATCAAAGTGAAGATATTAGAGACGGTTTCTAATATCAAGATAATCGAATCATCATTATAAGATTGAGCTAGAAATAAATATAATATTGGATTTGACATATATCCATATCCATAGTTATATTTTGGGTGCAGGCTGATCGAAAGATTTAATTGTACGGTAACTCTCTACTGAAGGGTAATTTTGGTATTTCACCAGAATTTCCATATCTTCCGGGTAGACATGACACGTTGCTAGACGTCAATCTTGTCTTGTGGGTTGATCAAGTTCAAAGATCACATGTTAGGAAGAATCCTAATTGATCGATTCGGGTAAGCCCGGTTTGACCTAAATCGATTAGAAAGAGTTCTAATCAAATTAGGTCAACTTGTATTCGAACCCACTGCTGGCTAGATGTGGAACCCAATGGGTCACACACTTAAGAGGGTTGATCAAGAATTTAATTTGGAATTAAATCGTCTTTGCAAGATAACACTCTAGCAGGTGTTGCAAGCCCTAGCTTCTATTCGGATCGGATTCGAATTAGGGTTCCGGATTGGTTCAAATTGGGTTCTAATTGGACCTAATTAGACCCTAATTAAGAAAAACAGGAATGTGGCTAACCCTATTGGCTAGCCATGTAGCTTGGCTAGCCTCCCCACCCGCCCCCTTTTATTTTTCATGCCAAACACCAAGAGTCCATGCGCATATGGACTCTTGGCGCGCCTTAAGGAAGAGTCCATGGCGCATGGACTCTTGGCGCGCCCCAAATAAATTCTCCGATGTTTTTATTTGGGCGGCCTCCTTCTTAAGTGATTAGCGCACCTTCTCTCCCCCCTTGGATGAGAATCCAACGGCTGATGGGATTTTGAGAAAGAAAGAAAGCGCTAACTCCTCCCGGGCGCGCGAAATAACATCTCTTCGGAGATGAAAAGTCGCGACTTCCTTCCTTTTAAAACACCGCGGTTTTTCCTTTAAGAAGAGCCGTGGGATTTAATCTGGAAGGCCATGAGATGGGAGGATGGGGCGTGAGAAATTAGAAAGGGCGTGAGAAAGAAATTACGGAGAGGTGTGTAGGCGCCTATCTGATTTCTATTTAAAGGGTCGGGAAAAAAATCAGAACATTAAGTAATCTTTTTCTTTCTTCCTCTCCTGAAGACTCTTTTATTTTTTCTTTCTCTTGCATTGTTTCCTCTACAGAGTAAACCTCTATCGAAACTCTGCTACTGAACAAGATAAAAGTAAAAGTCTCTGACGGTAAAGAAAAGAAAGAAGTTCTGATTTCTTCCTTTCTTTCATACATTAAGACATCATTGTCTTAATTTCTCCTCCAACTTAAGACAAGCCTATGTCCTCTTAGGACAAGGTCTTTTTCTTCAAGACAAGGGTGTCTAAAGGGCCAAGGTCTTGGTGGAAGGAGGAGAAGGAGTCAAGGAAAGGAAAGCAAGCCTTTGTGTGGAGGAATTCAAGCCATAGTCCAAGCAATTGAGTTCTAGGAAGAAGAACTCAATAGAAGGAACCTTTGAAAAGAAGATAGAGTTGTCTTGATCACTGCTCTGTGTGGATCACCATCGGAGGGCGGACACTTGGATGCCTGGTGAATTCAATCAGCCCCTTCAACATCAACTTTGTTGGAATTAGCGATTACAGGTTGGTACTCTAATTCTAACAATCTATGTTTGAATGTTAGTATGTATGTTTTAATTAGTAAAAGGAGATCTTGGCTAAGGGATTTCGGTGCAAATTTCATCATTTTGAAATTACACTTCCGCTGCGGTGCACCTGAAACCCCAACAGTGGTATCAGAGCCATCCTTATTACAGTTAAAACATATGATATGCATTTTTGTTGTAGTATCGAAATTAGGGTTTAAAACCCTTGAATGCTGATACACTTAGCATAATTTAAGGAATGCATATATGATAATTAATATTTTGATGTATGCCACTAATTAGGGTTTTTCACTCAAACCCTAATTATTATAGAGATATGATTAGTTTTGAAGTCATCATACTGAAATAAGGTTGCCCTGGCATAATGGTGGATCCATTATGTGGTAAATGGTTGTCCTAGTATGATGACACACTTAGCACATATATGTTTATCAGAGTGATATCATTATGATATGTTTTTATGTGCTGGCAATTTTATAAAGCCCTCTTCTTAAAATCATATTAAGTCATAGCATATTTAACTAATAAGCATCACTAGTCATGATGAACAATTGATCATTCGGTGTCTAGAAAGGTGGTTCTGGGAAGGTAAAGAGAATCGTGGTTTTTAATTGGTTCCGTTGACTGACCTGGCCAATTTTTATTGGTGTCTAGGAAAGCAACGGGGGGACTCCCACATCTCTTCCACTTGCCTGGCCGATTTGATTATATTTAAATCTTGACTTATATGCTTAGTGTTAAAATAAAAAAAAAAAAAAAAAAAAAAAATGCTATATGTTGGCCTTCCTTCATGCTGGATCATTACTGTGTTATGAACCACATTAGGTTTGTTGTGTTGTCTGCAAGACCTAATAGGGTGATTGACATAATATTGGTCTAGTGCAAAATATGCTTACAGTATATTCAGTATAATGCCTTGTTGTGTTATCTACAAGGGCATTATATTTGAATATTGACTGTATAGAAATGAAAGGGTCTTGACTTAACTAGAACATTATGGTTTGTTGTGTTTTCTGCAAGACTTATAATGTTCTAGAGGCCAAGTTATTTTTGAGAATTATATGAGATATAATTGGAAGAGTTTCCTACCTTAGAACTTATAAAAGATTTGTTGTGTTGTCTGCAAGATCTTTTATAAATTATAAGGATCTCGATCTCACTAAGAAAACCGATCAGGGTTCTTCTCGATTATCATAGTGAGGGCTATGATTTTTGATAAAATAGTGGGAGACATAATTAAATTGAAGACCTAATTTAATTATGTAAGTCATTTCATGGTTGTTTGCTTATGTATTGTTCTTAATTAAATGTAGATAAATGGCATCTTCATTATCACTGAGAAGCATCTTAGATACCAACAAATTGACTGGTCCAAACTATGTGGACTGGTTGAGAAACTTAAAGATTGTACTGAGTTCAGAAAAACTTTCTTATATTCTTGATACCCCTAATCTTAATCCACTAGGGGATGATGCCACACAGGAAGATATGGCCACATACAAAATGTGCTAGAATGACTCCCTCACTGTCAAGTGTATCATACTGGCCTCTATGACCAATGATTTACAGAGGCAGCATGAAAGCATGGATACTCAATCCATAATGCTCAATTTAAAGGAGCTTTATGGAGAACAAAGCAGAACTGCTAGATACGAAATATCTAAGCAGTTATTCCGTGCTAGGATGACAAAGGGTACATCCGTTCAGGATCATGTCCTGAAGGTAATTGACTTAATCACCAGATTAGGTCAATTAGGGTTTATTATGGATGGGGAGCTGAATCAGGATTTAATCCTGCAATCACTCCCGGAGTCATTTTCTCAGTTTGTCTTGAATTATCACATGAACAAACTGAACACTTCCTTGCCTGAGCTGTTAAATATGTTAAAAACAGCAGAGAGCCATGTTAAGAAAGAAAAGGCTCCACTTCTTCTTGTTGATAAGACCAATAAGAAGAAATCAGGCAAAAAGGGTTTTAGCAGGAGACTAAACCCTAAGGGTGGCATCAATAAGAACAAGAAAGGAAAGAAGGTCTCAAAACAGTCAACCTGTTTCTTTTGCGGCAAAGCGGGACATTGGACAAGGAATTGCAAGGCTTACCTTGCAACTGTGAAGCCTGGTGCGGCAGACGCACCAAAAGGTATGTATGAGATACATACTATATTGACATTAAATTCGTCTATATCAAATACTTGGGTATTGGATACCGCTTGTGGTTACCATATATGCAAATCTTTGCAAGACCTCCACAAGCTTAAAGTATTGAAGGAAGGCGACTTCAATCTCTACGGTGCTGGTGGTGATATCATCCAAGCAGAAGCTGTAGGGACCTATATTCTGAAGTTGCCTTCAGGGAAGATCTTGGAGCTAGAGAATTGTTACTATATGCCAAAGATTATTAGGAACATTATATCTATTCCTTTGTTATTAAAACAAGGATATGTAATGGATGTAACGAGCACTGGTTGCTCAATAATGTTATCTAATAAAATTATTTGTTCTGGCATATTTAGCAATGGGCTCTTAACTCTTTCTTCCAATGATAGTATTTTTCATGTCAATACTAAAAGGAAAAGAAAAGACTTTAATGATACTTTACTTTGGCATCATAGACTTGGTCATGTTAATGAGTCTAGGATTAGCAAGTTATACAAGGAAAAATTCCTTGATCCTTATGAGTATGAATCATTAGGAACTTGCGAATCATGTCTCATGGGTAAGATGACAAAAACTCCATTCACTGGACATGGGGAAAGGTCAACTGAGTTATTAGGACTTATACATACTGATGTATGTGGTCCAATGACAACTCAGGCCAGAGGAGGATACTCATATTTTATCACTTTTACAGATGATTTATCTAGGTTCGGATATGTGTATCTTATGAAACACAAATCTGAAGCCTTTGATAAATTTAAGGAGTATCAAAGTATGGTCGAAAAACAAACCGGGAAAAGTATTAAAGTTCTTCGTTCTGATCGAGGAGGAGAATACTTATCCACGGAGTTTTTAGACTATCTTAGAGTTAATGGAATCCTTTCTGAATGGACCCCTCCTTATACACCACAGCTAAATGGTATAGCTGAAAGGAGGAATCGTACCTTATTAGATATGGTACGATCCATGATGTGCTTCACAAATTTGCCCATTTCTTTCTGGGGTCATGCCCTAGAAACTGCTGTTTATATTCTGAACAAGGTACCTTCTAAATCCGTTGTTAGTACTCCATAAGAAATTTGGAGTGGAAAGAAACCATATCTTAAATATTTTAAGGTATGGGGATGTCCAGCTTATGTTAAAAGAAATTTTGGACATAAGTTGGAACCTAGAGCGGATAAATGTCTATTTGTAGGATATCCTAAAGAAGGTAGAGGATATCTATTCTACCATCCTACTGAACAAAAGATTTTTGTTAGCAGGCATGCCACTTTTCTAGAAAAAGAGTTAATTTTGGAAAAGGGCAATGGTAGAACAATTGAACTTGGAGAAGTGCAAGAAATACAGATAGACAATTCTCAACCATTAGAACATATAGTTAGGACAGAACCAGAACACAAAACTCCTCCTCGTAGGTCTGACAGAGTGCCACGGGCACCTGAGAGGTATGGGTTTATTATTGAAAATAATGAAGCTCAAGTCATTCAAAATGATGAACCTCTGACCTATACGGAAGCTATCTTGAGTACTGACTCAGATAAATGGCAAGAAGCCATGGAATCCGAAGTAGACTCTATGTATGTAAACCAAGTATGGTCTTTGGTTGATGCACCAGAGGGTGTTAATCCTATTGGGTGTAAATGGGTCTATAAGAAAAAGATTGGGGCTGATGGCCAAGTTGAAACCTATAAAGCCAGATTAGTGGCTAAAGGTTTTAGACAAAAACAGGGAATTGATTATGATGAAACATTTTCACCTGTTGCCATGCTAAAATCAATTCGGATTTTACTTGCTATAGCAGCATACCACGATTATGAGATATGGCAGATGGATGTGAAGACTGCATTCCTCAATGGTTTCCTTGAGGAAGAAGTCTACATGTCACAGCCAGAAGGTTTTATTTCAAAGAATAAACCTAATCAAGTATGCAAGCTGAAGAAATCCATTTATGGATTAAAGCAAGCTTCCAGGAGTTGGAGCATCCGCTTTGATGAAACTATTAAAAGATTTGGTTTTATCAAAAATGTGGATGAACCCTGTGTTTATAAGAAGACTAGTGGGAGTGCCATAGTCTTCTTGGTTCTGTATGTAGATGACATACTCCTCATTGGGAATGATATCCCAATGTTGCAATCAGTCAAGGTTTGGCTATCAAACCAGTTTTCCATGAAAGATTTGGGAGAAGCATCCTATATACTAGGTATTAAGATCTATAGAGATAGATCTAAGAGGATGCTAGGTTTATCCCAATCTAGGTACATTGACTTAGTGCAGAAAAGATTCAGCATGGAAGGAAGTAAAAGAGGTTATCTTCCTATGAGTCAAGGCATACATCTTTCTAAAAGGATGTCTCCTAAGACACCTGAAGAAAGAGATAGAATGAATTCTGTACCCTATGCTTCGGCAATAGGATCCATAATGTATGCCATGTTTTGTACCAGGCCTGATGTGGCATATGATTTAGGCATTGTCAGTAGGTTTCAGGCTGATCCAGGAGAGGATCATTGGAAAGCAGTTAAAAATATTCTTAAGTACCTAAGAAGGACTAAGGATATTTTTCTGGTTTATGGTGGTTCTGATCTTAAACTAGAAGCTTATTCTGATTCTAGTTTTCAATCAGACCCTGATGATAGCAAATCCATTTCGGGATATGTTTTTACCCTAAATGGTGGAGCAGTGAGTTGGAAGAGTACCAAGCAACAGACTGTAGCTGACTCAACCACAGAGGCAGAATACATAGCTGTTAGTGAAGCCGCCAAGGAAGCAGTCTGGATGAAGAAGTTCATCACAGAGTTGGGTGTTGTTCCTCAAATTGAAAACCCAGTGCCACTTTACTATGACAACACTGGGGCCGTTGCTCAAGCTAAGGAACCAAGAGCTCATCATAAGTCCAAGCACATTCTGAGATGCTTCCATCTTGTCCGAGAAATAGTAGAGAGACAAGATGTCTACATAGATAGAGTTGATACAAAGAACAATGTAGCAGACCCGTTCACTAAGGCTCTACCACAGCGAGATTTTGATCGCCACCTAGAATGTATGGGATTAAGATTCAAAAGCGATTGGCTTTAGTGCAAGTGGGAGATTGAAAGGGATATGCCCTACAAACCAATCTCTGTTGTATCTCCCAAACCATTGTAATTGATAATTTTCTAAATAAAGGCATTATTTTTCATCATACGCTGTGTTTATTATATGATGAACCCCATAGATTAGGGCTATGATTTTAGGGTTATGATGAGATCATACCAGTGAGACCTAAAATCTTAAAACCTTAATCTAAAGTATTCCTAGTCAAAGGAACCCTGAGTAGGGGATCAGGGTTTTCCGATAAGACTAGCACATCCCGGGTATACTGGAAAGGGTGACTGCTCTCACAGTCACTTGTGTATGACACTAATACTGGGATGTGGGTGCTCATTGGAGAATGAGTTCATTGATATGATCCAACTTGAGAACATCTAATGGAGTCTTAGCTACATGTCAATAGAAGGTTCTCATAGTGGGAGTGGTACAAGTAATCTTTTGACCTGAGACTGCCATAAGTACCTTATGTACATGAACCCATCCTTTGGTTCAATCCTAATCATGACACTGAGACATGCACAGGATTGATACTGGGAATAGTGAATTGAATATGAAGGTAATGAGTAGGTCAACAAGGAATCGATCACTCTTAGTAAGAGGAGATTGCATCCAGCTAGTCAACAATCGCATGATGATTCAGGGAATCTTTGATCAAAGTGAAGATATTAGAGACGGTTTCTAATATCAAGATAATCGAATCATCATTATAAGATTGAGCTAGAAATAAATATAATATTGGATTTGACATATATCCATATCCATAGTTATATTTTGGGTGCAGGCTGATCGAAAGATTTAATTGTACGATAACTCTCTACTGAAGGGTAATTTTGGTATTTCACCAGAATTTCCATATCTTCCGGGTAGACATGACACGTTGCTAGACGTCAATCTTGTCTTGTGGGTTGATCAAGTTCAAAGATCACATGTTAGGAAGAATCCTAATTGATCGATTCGGGTAAGCCCTATTTGACCTAAATCGATTAGAAAGAGTTCTAATCAAATTAGGTCAACTTGTATTCGAACCCACTGCTGGCTAGATGTGGAACCCAATGGGTCACACACTTAAGAGGGTTGATCAAGAATTTAATTTGGAATTAAATCGTCTTTGCAAGATAACACTCTAGCAGGTGTTGCAAGCCCTAGCTTCTATTCGGATCGGATTCGAATTAGGGTTCCGGATTGGTTCAAATTGGGTTCTAATTGGACCTAATTAGACCCTAATTAAGAAAAACGGGAATGTGGCTAACCCTATTGGCTAGCCATGTAGCTTGGCTAGCCTCCCCACCCGCCCCCTTTTATTTTTCACGCCAAACACCAAGAGTCCATGCGCATATGGACTCTTGGCGCGCCTTAAGGAAGAGTCCATGGCGCATGGACTCTTGGCGCGCCCCAAATAAATTCTCCGATGTTTTTATTTGGGCGGCCTCCTTCTTAAGTGATTAGCGCACCTTCTCTCCCCCCTTGGATGAGAATCCAACGGCTGATGGGATTTTGAGAAAGAAAGAAAGCGCTAACTCCTCCCGGGCGCGCGAAATAACATCTCTTCGGAGATGAAAAGTCGCGACTTCCTTCCTTTTAAAACACCGCGGTTTTTCCTTTAAGAAGAGCCGTGGGATTTAATCTGGAAGGCCATGAGATGGGAGGATGGGGCGTGAGAAATTGGAAAGGGCGTGAGAAAGAAATTACGGAGAGGTGTGTAGGCGCCTATCTGATTTCTATTTAAAGGGTCGGGAAAAAAATCAGAACATTAAGTAATCTTTTTCTTTCTTCCTCTCCTGAAGACTCTTTTATTTTTTCTTGCTCTTGCATTGTTTCCTCTACAGAGTAAACCTCTGTCGAAACTCTGCTACTGAACAAGATAAAAGTAAAAGTCTCCGACGGTAAAGAAAAGAAAGAAGTTCTGATTTCTTCCTTTCTTTCATACATTAAGACATCATTGTCTTAATTTCTCCTCCAACTTAAGACAAGCCTATGTCCTCTTAGGACAAGGTCTTTTTCTTCAAGACAAGGGTGTCTAAAGGGCCAAGGTCTTGGTGGAAGGAGGAGAAGGAGTCAAGGAAAGGAAAGCAAGCCTTTGTGTGGAGGAATTCAAGCCATAGTCCAAGCAATTGAGTTCTAGGAAGAAGAACTCAATAGAAGGAACCTTTGAAAAGAAGATAGAGTTGTCTTGATCACTACTCTGTGTGGATCACCATCGGAGGGCGGACACTTGGATGCCTGGTGAATTCAATCAGCCCCTTCAACATCAACTTTGTTGGAATTAGCGATTACAGGTTGGTACTCTAATTCTAACAATCTATGTTTGAATGTTAGTATATATGTTTTAATTAGTAAAAGGAGATCTTGGCTAAGGGATTTCGGTGCAAATTTCATCATTTTGAAATTACACTTCCGCTGCGGTGCACCTGAAACCCCAACAGTATCAACTCAAGGTCTGAGACTTTTTGAAAATCCAGAACATGGCCATTGGAGTGTTTTTGTGTCAAGTGTCGACACTTATGAATCAAGTGTCGATACTTGAAAGTTTAAGTGTCGATACCTAGAAGTCAAGTGTCGACAACTGACAGCCAAGTGTCGACACCTGACAAACCAAGTGTCGATACTCGGGTTCTGACAGCCCTAATAGATCTATTTTTCTGACTTACAGAAATATCTTTTCGAGCTCACAACGGCAAGATTCGATGCTCAAATGGTCACAAACCATTTTTTGGAAGATTTTCTTTGTATTTAAGCTCCACCAACTTCATTCTTGAGGTATTGAAGTCCATTGAAGCCAAAAAGCCAAGATTCTCTAAAGAACTTCACTTCAAGAGCCATTTAAAGGGTGATTCCCTGAAAATGCCTACAAGCCTATCATTTCAACATTCCAAAAAGAGAGTTTGAAGAATATTCCAAGGAGAAGACAATACAAAGCATCAACTTCAGCCTCAAAGCTTTCATTCTACTCTTCAAGAGAGTTTGTCTTGTTTTATTTTGAATTGTATATCTAAAATTCTCTTTTGATTTGACCTTGCTTTCAAGGGTGTCTTGAAAGAAGGTTGTAGTGGTTTGTTGGTGAGCGAAGGTGATAAAAACAACTAGGATTAACTTGTGAGCATGAAGACAAAACAAGTGTAAAGATTTATTGGCGAGCCTAGGTGACAAAACAAACATAGATTTTGACTTGTGAGCTTTTGGAAAAGCAAGTCGGCTGTAATCTTGGAGAGATTATAGTAGAATTCCCAAGGGTGGCTTGGGGAGTGGATATAGGTGCTAGGTTTGCACTGAATCACTATAAACTTTATGTTTGTATGAAATTTTCACTTCTATCTCTTCCTCTTTACTTATTGCACTCTATTTATTGGTTTTCGCTACATATAACTTAGTGCATCATTTTCATAACTCATAAACACCACAAGGCCTGCATATTATTTCTTTAAGTTTTTAAAAGTCCCAATTCACCCCCCCTTTTGGGCTCCATTTCTAGGTAACAAGTGGTATCAGAGCACCGGTACTCTCTTGTAGGTCCAAGGATCTTGAGTTAAATATCATGGCAGCCCTAGTTGGAATGGGTATTGTTGAAGGTCAAGTTTCAAATCGTCCCCTACTTTTTAATGGCACAAATTACACCTATTGGAAAACTCTAATGCGCATATTAATTCAAGCCAAGGATTATAATCTTTGGAGGACAATTATAGAAGGTCCTCATCAACCTACTATGATGGTTAATGGTATTCTCACTCCAAAAATGGAAGATGATTGGGATGAGAATGACATTAAGCAAATAGAGCTTAATGCGAAGGCTATGAATCTATTATTTTGCTCTCTTGATCCGAGTGAATTCAATGGAATATCAAATTGTCTCTCCGCTAAGGAGATTTGAGACACACTTGAGGTTATCCATGAGGGTACACACCAAGTGAAAACTACTAAGGTTAACATGCTCATTCATAAATATGAAATGTTCAAGATGGAACCTACTGAATCTATTAGTGAGATGTATACTAGGTTCACAAATATTGTGAATGGCATGAGAAGCGTAGGAAAAATTATATCTAATGGTGAGCTTGTAAATAAACTTCTCAAGTCTCTTCCAGCTTCTTGGGATGCCAAAGTGACGGTCATAGAGGAAGCCAAGGAAGTCAACACTCTACCCCTTGAGCAAATATTAGGCTCATTGATGACTTATGAACTTTCCTTGAAACTGAAGAATGTAGATGTAGAAAAGAAGAAGAAAGTCATCACTTTCAAATCCACCATAAGAGAAGAGTCAAGCGATGAATCAAAAGAAGAAGATGAAGATGATATGGCTCTTGTGGCAAGAAAGTTCAGAGGGTTCATGAGGAAGAAAAAGTATAACTTCAAGAAGAAACCTCTGAAAGGTGAGCCAAGAAAGGAGAAAGAAATGGAGAAAGACAAGGAGTAGCCCACATGCTTCGAATGCAAAAAAATTGGCCACTTCAAGATAGACTGCCCCTTACTTAAGAAAAGCAGGAGAAAGCTAAGGAAGAAGGCCATGATGGCAACCTGGAGTGACAGTGAAGACTCCAGCTCCGAAGAAGAACAGTAAGAAGTTGCAAACTTCTATCTGATGCCGGATCATGATGAGGGACTATCAGAAACTGAAAATGAATTTACATTTGATGAATTGCATGAAGTTTTTGCTGAGTTAGTTATAGAATTTCAAAAACTAAAATCAAAACAGAAAGAACTAAAAAGGAAAAATCTAGTTTTAGTCAAAGCTAATGACAAGTTTTCAAATGAAAATGATTGCCTACTTCTTCAAAATAAAAAGTTAAATGATAAGATTATTGTTCTTGAAAAGGAAAAGGAAGTTTTAAAAAAGAAGAATGTTTCTGTTTCAAATGAAAATCTTTCAAATCAGAACAAGAAAATTTTGGATGAAAATAAAAAATACAAAGAAGAAATTGATAAGTTAAAACCTTTTATTGATAAATTTACATACAGTTCTGAAAAACTAAATATGCTTCTAAATAATCAAAGAGCTATTTTTGATAAAGCCGATTTAGATTTTAGAACACAAAAGAAACAAAAGTTTTTCAAAAATTTCTTTGTGCCTGCATCATCATCCATTACTTGTTATGCTTGTGGTACTATAGGGCATAAATCTTACATATGCAATAAGAGAAGTTTGAGTAACGTTATGAAAATCTGGGTTCCAAAAGGAACCATTACCACTAACCTAAAAGGACCCAAGATGACTTGGGTACCTAAAGTCTCCACTTGATTTTTATTGTCGGTATGCCTTACAACCAATAAGAAAAGAATGTGGTACCTCGATAGCGATTGCTCAAGGCATATGACCGGAGATGTGGAGCAGTTCTCATCACTCATATATTAAAATGGTGGAAATGTGATATTTGGTGATAATGGTAAGGGAAAAATTGTTGGAATTGGTAAAGTCCATATCACCCCTTCTACTTATATTGATAATGTTTTATATGTTGATGGATTGAAACATAACTTGCTTAGCATTAGTCAGGTTTGTGATAAGGATTTAAAATTTACTTTCGAATGTTTTTTGTGCATTATTTCTAGTTTAGATGACAATGGCATCAAGTTCATTGGTCATAGGCAGGCAATATATAGATGGTTGATCTTGATGATCTTCCTATTCAAAATGGTCAATGCCTAGTAGCAATGGAAGCCAAGATCAATGAAACTAGTTGGCTTTGGCATCGTAGACTAGGACATGCTAGTATGTATTTGATTTCAAAACTTAGCAAAAAGAATTTGATAAAAGATTTGCCAAAACTTAGTTTTGAAAATGACAAGATTTGTAGTGCATGCCAGCTTGGAAAACAAACCAAATCATCTTTCAAACCAAAGGAATAATCTCTACATCTAGACCTTTAGAGTTGCTTCATATGGATCTCTTTGGGCCAACTAGAACGTCTAGTTTGGGAGGTAAGAAGTACGGTCTATTCATTGTAGATGATTTCTTACATTTTACTTGGATCATGTTTTTAGCATACAAAGATGAAACATTTTCTGAATTCATTAGATTTCATAAAAGAGTTTCAAATGAAAAAGGTGTTTCAATTGTATCTTCAAGAAGTGACCATGGAACCGAATTTGAAAATTCTAATTTTGAAAAATTTTCTATTGAAAACGACATTCATCATAATTTTTCAGCACCTAGGACACCTCAACAAAATGGGGTGGTACAAAGAAAAAATATAACTCTTGAAGAAATGGCATGCACCATGCTTTATAAAAATGACTTACCTAGATATTTTTGGATGGAAGCCATAAACACTGCATGCTATGTTTTAAACCGTGTTTTAATCCGACCGATTTTAAAGAAAACACCGTATGAGCTTTGGAAGGGTAGAAAATATTTAATTCAATATTTTCTTGTTTTTGGATGCCGTTGTTTCATCTTAAATAATGGTAAAGACAACTTAAGCAAAATTGATGCCAAGTCAGATGAGGGTGTCTTTCTAGGTTACTCTACATCTAGCAAGGCTTACAGGATCTTCAACAGAAGAACACTTGTTGTTGAAGAATCCATACATGTAGTATTTGATGAGTCTGACCAAAAATCTTCAAGAAAATAAGATGTACCTTCTGATGAAATAGGTACTAAAAGAATTGAAGAAGTGAACAACAATGAAGAGCCTACCAAGGAACAAGAAATTGATCAAAACAATGAAGGAGATCAAGCACAAGGTGACGAAAATACATCTATAATTGACCCTCTATCCATAGATTGGAGATATGCTCATGGACATCCAAAAGAACTAATCATTGGTGATCCATCTAAAGGTATAAGTACTCGATCATCTCTTAGAAAATTTATGATTACTTAGCATTTGTTTTTCAAATTGAACCTAAGACTATTAAAGAAGCTGAAAATGATAGTAATTGAATAAATGCTATGCAAGACGAACTTAATCAATTTAAAAGAAACAATGTTTGGACATTAGTAGATAGGCCTTCAAATGTTTCAATTATTGGCACTAAATGGGTTTTTAGAAATAAACTTGATGAAAATGATATTGTTACAAGAAATAAGGCTAGACTAGTTGCCAAAGGAAATAATAAGGAGGAAGGGATTGATTTTGATGAAACCTTTGCTTCCGTGGCTAGACTTGAGGCAATTAGGCTATTGTTGGCTTTTGCTTGTTTTATATATTTTAAATTATTTCAAATGGATGTTAAAAGTACCTTTTTGAATGATTTTATCAAAGAAGAGGTTTATGTTAAACAACCGCCTGGTTTTGAAAATCCTGAATTTCAAAACCATGTTTTCAAACTTCATAATGTTTTGTATGGTTTGAAAAAAGATTCCAGAGCTTGGTATGACCGTTTAAGTTCTTTCTTGCTCAAAAATGATTTTTCTAGAGGTAATGTTGACAAAACTTTGTTTTCAAAGAAAAAGAATGAACATCTCTTAGTAGTACAAATATATGTAGATGATATCATATTCGGTGCTACTAACGAATCTTTTTGTCAAGAGTTTGCAAGATTAATGTAGGATGAGTTCGAGATGAGCATGATGGGAGAACTGAACTTCTTCCTCGGACTCCAAATAAAGCAAACAAAAGAGGGGATCTTCATCAACCAAGTTAAGTACACAAAAGAAATACTCAAGAAGTTTAGGATGGAGAACACTAAGCCATTAGGTACCCCTATGAACTCCTCTTGAAGACTTGACAAGGAAAAATCAGGTAAATCTACAGACCAAAAATTCTATCGTGGCATGATTGGTTCATTGTTATATCTTAGTGCATGTAGCCCATATATCATGTTTAGTGTTTGTATATGTGCTAGATATCATTCTAATCCTAAACAGTCTCATCTTTTGGCTGTTAAATGCATAGTTAGATATCTATCTGGCTCAATTGAAATTGGTCTTTGGTACTCTAGAGATTTTTTATTTGAATTGATTGCTTATTCTGATGCTGACTTTGCTGGGTGTAAACTTGATCATAAAAGTACTAGTAAAACTTGCCAGTTTCTTGGAGAAAATTTGATCTGATGGAGCAGCAAGAAACAGAATTCATTTGCTCTATCCATGGATAAAGCCGAGTATATAGCAGTTGGAAGCTGTTGTGCTCAACTCCTATGGATCAAACAACAACTCAAATACTTTGGCATTAAACTAATTAAGACACCCATAAGATGTGACAATACTAGTGCAATAAATTTAACAAAGAATCCTGTGCAACACTCAAGAAGTAAACACATTAAAATAAGACATCATTTCATAAGAGATCATGTACAATATTCTAATGTAATACTTGAATTTGTGTGTATTGATGATCAATTAGCTGATGTGTTTACCAAACTATTGAGTGAAGAGAGATTTTATTTGATTAGAAGAGAGTTAGGTATCATTGATCAATTCTCCTAGAACTTTCTTAAATTTCATCTTACCCAAGCTATTTTACTCAAAAAATCACTTGTGCTTAGTCCCAAAAGCATTTAAAAACATCATTGAAATTTTGAAATTTTTTTTCAAATTTTTTTTGGGATTTTCTTGGTCAAGTGTCGACACTTGGATTTCGCGAAGTGTTGACACCTGACCAAGTGTCGACACTTGAGAAATCCCAAGTGTCGACACTCGCGAGAAAAAACTATCTTTTTAGGGCGGACCGAAGGATTTGTATTTTGATTTCCCCCACTTTCTCTCAAGCTCCAGTGGTCCCCCAAGCTCCACTCCATCCAAATCAACTCATTTCACATTCACCCCAACCGAAATCAGGTATTTCCCTTCTCATTTTTGTTATTTTGAAACTGTGTAACCTACGTTTAGGGTTTTCCATCCATTTTCAATGATTTTTTATTAGATTTTTCGATGTTTTTAGTCATTTCGAAGAATCCATTTTTGGGGAAATCATGTTTGAACATGTTTATCTTGGATTTCCCATGGATTTTTGGTTGATTTCCCACATATTCCATCCATTTTTGCTATTTTCATAGTTATATTGGGTTTTTGGCCATAATGTTCAAAGATTTTCAGTTTAAATTCAGGATTCCTAGCTATTTATTGCTAGTTCTCAAATTTCATTCTTGTGGGAAGAGTATTTGTGTTGATTTCCATGCTTTTTACTGATTTTGTTTGTTGATTTCTTGGTTTTGAGATAAAACCCAAATGTATTTTGTTTTAAACCATAGGTTTATATTATATATTTTAATTTTATGAACTTAAAAAAAAGGGGTGTTTTAACCAAAGTATATTCTATTTAATGGGATTAGTTTTATAACCCTAAAATGTCCTTATAACCCTCGATTTATTGTATTTAAAGGCATTTTACCCCCGATTTCTTGGTTTTGAGATAAAACCCAAATGTATTTTGTTTTAAACCATAGGTTTATATTATATATTTTAATTTTATGAACTTAAAAAAAAGGGGTGTTTTAACCAAAGTATATTCTATTTAATGGGATTAGTTTTATAACCCTAAAATGTCCTTATAACCCTCGATTTATTGTATTTAAAGGCATTTTACCCCCGATTTCTTATGTTAAAGATTTTTCACCCTCGATTTCTTGTTAATCCCAGTTTTCAAAACCTATTCTAGCTTCTCCTGAAAGCTTGTATTTTTCTTTTAGGAAGACATAGTGTCCTTTAGCCTAAGTTCACCTATACTCCCCTAGGTTTTTTATTTTCTTCCTTTCTTGTTCAGTTTGATTGAGATGGGTCCAAGAAAGAGATTAGCTGTTAGAAGACCTAGTCAGGGATCGGAGAGGAGGACCAAGACTATACATTATACAAGAGATGCCAGTAGTTCAACTACCCTAGGTTCCCCTGCAGAGAGGATGGCAGGGAAGGCTGTAGCCTTAGGATGTCGAATTGATCTCGAGTTCTTTGACCTACAGCATTTTTAGATAAGACAGACACTCTTTGATGTAGGTCTAGTACCCTTCTGCACCATGCAAAAAAGGTATTATCCTCATCTAGTGCGTGAGTTTTTTCGCACCATGACTTCCGCCAATTACTGTGGAGGACTTCTGTTCGAGGTACAGAGATTCTTTTGACTGAGGAGCTTTTGAGCAGGGTTAGGCAGATTCTCCATCATGGCATCAGTATATTCTCTATGGAGGATAGTGAAGCTGCCTTTAGGTGCATTCTCAAGCATGAGGATGTTCATGGAGTGACAGTGGTCACCGCGAATAAGCTTTCAGTGGAGATGAGCCTTCTACACCATATCACAGCTCAGATATTACTTCCGAAGACTGGCCACATCGACTTCATCACCGAGAGAGCTGATGCTCATGGTATGCTTGACTCAGAGGACTCAGGTCAATATTCCATCCATGATGCTAGTACAGATGAGAGATGCTGCGAGCCAGTGACGACACTGTTTACTCTATGGTATAGGGCTGACCAGACTGTTTAGAGCATGTGGAGTATCCTTGGAGTGGGAGATCCCCAAAGAGATTCTGCATACGGATGTCTACGATGAGAGGTCTCTACATCACATGGGATACAAATTAGTCGCAGGTCGGTGTGTTTGACGAGAGTCTGGCTAGGAGCTAGATGAGGAGGATGAGATGCGAGAGGTAGAGGTAGGGCAATCATGGCCAGCTTGTTCACCTGCTTAGGCTGCTCATGCATCAGAGGCGGAGCCGATGACTCCCACAGCTACATCTTCGGGTCCCCCTCCACCTTCTATGGACTTATCCTTTGACGAGCTTATGAGATAGCAGTTCACAGATCTCCGGAGTGAGATGATTGGACTGGGTGTCCGCACGACCTAGTTACGCATCGAGGTTGAGAGTCTTCAAGCACACACTACCATTGAGCATGCTGAGATTCGTCGGACTATGCAGGAGGGTTTTGCTCGCATTGAGGATATGCTTAGATCCCTCCTTCCTCCTATTGCTCCTACTTACCCACCTGCTGGTGATGATGATGATGATGACCACCAGGATGACCTTGATGACACCATCGACGGTTGTGACCATGCTGATGGGATTGAGGACAGAGATACTGATATTCTTGATGATGATAGTGATAGTGATGATGGCGCATATGAATATGAGGTAGTCAGCCGAGAGCCGTAGTCTCCTATTCTTGTTTCTCTTGCTGATATGTTTGGCACACCTATCACCGTTGATCCAGTCTTTGTCACTCCTACCAAGACTCTTCCCCCTCCCTCTACTAGAGCTTCTGGGGTTGTACCCCATTTTTGACCTTCTACTAGGACTCGGAGTCATGGTATTTTGAAGACTCCTAATGGTCTAGCCCATAGGTCTAGGATTACAGGTCCTATATCTTTTGAGATCCCATGTGATGAGAATTAGCCTCACAGATGTTTATTGTGTTGTATGCTATTTATGACTCTTGTTACTTATGATTTATGTCTCATGATGAATTTTGTTTGTTTCAGTGTTGCTGATGAGTCAGCAAATTTTATACTAAAAACATTATTTGATAGATATTTATATATGCTTTACTTGATTGATCTTGACAGCTTGATTGTTTACATTTACTTAACAAATATACATTTTGGCTCTGATACCTGTTAACTCTTGAATTAACTCTGATACTCTACTACTTTTTATCTTCATGCTCGTTTTGAGGCGAAGTTTACTCCTTTTTTCTAACGATTGACAAAAAGGGGAAGTAGAACTTATTTTTATGAATTTCAAATTTGATATGATATCAATATTGCATAGATATGATACTAATATTCTGCTTATTTTGATTAGAATTGTCTATCTAAGGGGGAGATTCATCCTTCTTAACTATGCAAGTTGTGGATGTATTAGTGTGAAATCATATTCATGATTTATCAAATATGAAATTTGAAATTAAATATTGAGATACTCAAGGTTTTATCATCATCAAAAAGGGAGAGATTGTTGGCTCAACCTAATAATTTTGATGAATAATAAAATGTTGAGTACATATTGTGTACTAATGTTTATTTTCAATTGTGCGTTTTCAGGAAACAAGCATCTCAAATTCTCAAACTTAAAGTATCATGGCACGCTGTGGCACGAAGCATATTTCATGATTTGAGGAGTCTTCTCCATGCAAAAAGGGCTTAAAAGAGTTTGTTTATTTGTTATTTACATTGGTTTTAAGTTTTATATTCAACACATGTGTTTTTGGGTTAATTTGCACTTAATTATGAATTTTTCAGAACCAAGTGTCAACACTTGGGAAGTCAAGTATCAACACTTCAGCTCTTGGCACACAAAAAACTCCTTGGCATGCCAAGTGTTGACATCCAGAATTCAAGTGTCGACACCTGAAACTCAAGAGTCGACACTTAAGTTCCCAAGTGTCGACTCAAGGCCTGAGACTTTTTGAAAGTTTAGAACATAGCCATTGGAGTGTTTTTGTGTCAAGTGTTGACACCTGTAAATCATGTGTTCACACTTGAAAGTTCAAGTGTCGACACTGGAAGTCAAGTGTCGACACTTCACAGCCACGTATCGACACTCGGGATCTGACAGCCCTAATGAATCTATTTTTCTAACTTGCAGAAATATCTTTTCAAGCTCTCAACGGCTAGATTCGATGCTCAAACAGTCAAAAACCATTTTTTAAAAGTTTTTCTTTGTATTTAAGCTCCACCAACTTCATTCTTGAGGTATTGAAGTCCATTGAAAGCCAAAAAGCCAAGATTCTTTCAAGAACTTCACTTCAAGAGCCATTTAAAGAGTGATTCCCTGAAAAAGCATACAAGCCTATCATTTTAACATTCCAAAAAGAGAGCTTGAAGAATATTCCAAGGAGAAGACAAGACAAAGCATCAACTTGAGCTTCAAAGCTTCCATTCTACTCTTGAAGAGAGTTTGTCTTGTTTTATTTTGAATTGTATATCTAAAATTCTCTTTTGATTTGACCTTGCTTTCAAGGGTGTCTTGAAAGAAGGTTGCTGTGGTATGTTGCTGAGCCAAGGTGATAAAACCAACTAGGGTTATCTTATGAGCCCGAAGATAAAACAAGTGTAAAGATTTGTTGGTGAGCCTAGGTGACAAAACCAACATAGATTTTGACTAATGAGCCTTTAGAAAAACAAGTCGGCTGTAATCTTGAAGAGATTATAGTGGAATTCCCAAGGATAGCTTGGGGAGTGGATGTAGGTGCTAGGTTTGCACCGAACCATTATAAACTTTGTGTTTGTGTGTGATTGTCTCTTCTATCTCTTTCTCTTTACTTATTGTACTCTATTTATTGCTTTTCGCTGCATATAACTTAGTGCATCATTTTCATAACTCACAAACACCACAAGGCCTGCACATTATTGCTTTAAGTTTTTAAAAGACCCAATTCACCCCCCCTCTTGGGCTCCATTTCTGGGCAACAAAGTGTTGACTCACCAGAAAAAGTATCGACTCACCTGAGAATTCCAGTGAGCTTCAATGACAAAATTGAACATGGTATCGACTCATGAAATTTAAGTGTTGACCCTAAGTGTCGACTCACAAGGTTTAAGTATCGACACTTAGAGTTCTGGGAATAATAACGCCTAGTTTTTCAAATACAGAACTCGGCCCTCTTGCCTTCCAACAACTAGTTTTTCATGTATAACGGCTATAAACTATTTTTGAGGCCTTGGGATTGTATTTAAGTGGTTCAAGTCAAATGAAAACATAAAAAGAACAAGAGGAAGAAGAAAAACAAAAGAAAAGCAAGAGAAAAAGAGAAAAAGCAAGTTCATTCACTCACATTCATTGTGATCAACAACCATCAAGCAAAAAGAAGTCTCCAAGCATTCAAAATCTTCAAAAAGTATTCAAGCTCAACTTTTGATCATTGATTGAGGCTTCATCAAGCTCAAGACAAGCAACTCCACCGAGCTTCAAAAAAAAATCTGCTTTACTTTAGAAAGCTTTCATTGTTGCTTTACTTTAAACCTTATCTCTTATTGTAAAGGTTATTTGTTAGCCTTGAAAACCAAGGAGGTTATTGGTGAGCCTTGAAAATCAATTAGGTTCTTGGTTAGCCTACAAAACAAAGGGAGGTTGTTGATGAGACTTAAAATCAATTAGGTTCTTGGTTAAACCATAAAACTAATGGAGGTTTTGACTTGTGAGCCTTGTGAAAACAAGTTGGATTTTGATTAGTGAGCCTGGAAAACTAATCGGCTGTAATCGGTTAAGATTATAGTGAACTTCCAAGGGGAACTTGGGGAGTGGATGTAGGTGCATTGGAAAGCACCAAACTACTATACCTTGTTTGTGTTTGTGAATTGATTGTCTCTTTATTGCTCTTTTATTTATTGCATTTATATTTCCACTGCATACTCATTAAGAGCATTCTAATTCAACTCACTCTAGCACTCATAATTGTTTATTGCATTTGACACATATTCTTGCAAATAAATATTTTATTTTTAGAAACCCAATTCATCCCCCCTCTTGGGTTGCTTACTAGGCAACAGGTATCATTTGAGTTTGTTTTGTTATTTGGTGTCATTTGAGCTTATCATCCATGCATAAGTGTCCAAGTTTGCGAGAGTCATATGCATAGCATGATTAATAAGAAAATTTGAGCAATAGAACTAATTAGCATATGGCTAAATTTTATAAGAGAGTCAAATAACTTTTATGAAAAAGACTATATGAAAAAAGTCGCATACCCGTGGCGTAGGTCCTTTTCAAAATACTAAAGAAATGTGGACCTAATACTCATGTGCTTGAATTACCATCTAACTTTAGTATCAGTTCCACTATTAAAGTTTCAGACCAAGTAGAGTAAAAGAACTAACAATGATACCTAGTGAACCTTTTGGACTTGATCTAATTTTTGAAAGTGAGCTAACCCTTAAGTGTCCACTAGCCACACTACCAAAATTGGTGAGATAGGATTGAGAGAATTTGGATAATAAGACTATCACAACTCAAAACAAGGACTATCCATATTATTGATTCATTGGCAAGGTCTACCTAAATTGGAACACTCGTGGATCACTATAGACGATCTACAAAAGAACAAATTAGACCTTCTAGAACCTCACCAAAGTCAAGTTGACACTTACTAGACAGGGTCGAGTTTTTTTTCCATCCCAAGAGAATTAATGGGGACATCATCATTGGAAAGAGAATTCAAGCTTCAACCAAGTTTCTTATAAAATAAGCCAAGAGGACAAGGGCCATTTGGATGGGAGTTGACTCAACATTGAAGCCCAGAAGGATTAATCAAGGAGGAGATCTAAAGGGATTAAGCCTAATGTGTCAATGAAAGAAACCTATTTTTTCATGAGCCGACTCAAGAAGAAAAGGCATCAACCTCATGAGTCGACTCAAGCTCTTTGAGTCGGCTCAACCTATTCTTGAGCTGACCCATTGATCAAGCAAAATCTTTTCTTATGCCACTTGTAAGCCCTCCTCTGAAGTCACTTGGAAGCACTCTTTGAAGGCTATTTGGAAGCCTTCTTGAAGCCAACATAACCCCTCATAGGGCACCACATGGAGGCCACTTCATCAAGACTATTTTGGGGGTCACATGGAAGGAATAAAATACCTACAACTTTCCCCAACAAATCTCCAACTAACTTGACATGTGGGATGCTACTTGGTCCTCCACTTCATCAACCACCAAGACTTCTATATCAGCAAGAAAGCCACATGGATGATACTTAGGCACCACATGAGATTAGTTGTTTCAAATTCTAGAAGAAAATGTTGTTGAAACCACTTTTAGTTGGATCTACCTAATCTTTCAATAAGTATAACTAATCAAGAAATTAGTTGGGGATTAATTTCACCTAAATCATGGTTTAATTGGCCTATAAATAGGACCCCAATCCCCTCTTGTAAAGCATCTTATGTTGAGTAATGAAAGGATTTTCTTCTTGCTAAAAGTTCTCTTGAGTTTTCTTACGTGGGGAGGGTGAGATGCCTTCTTTTGCTTGAGGTGTGAAGCCTCATTTTGAGAAGGGTGGGAGACCCTTGTGTGAAGAAGAGGGTGGGATGCCCTTGATTTTGTTTTGAAGAGGGTGGGATTCCCTTAATCTGGTTCCAAGGTCAAGTCCATCAAGCTCCATGCCAAGCTTTCTTCTTCTCTTCCTTTCTTTCCCTTCTTCATTTCCTCCTTTTGCTTTCATTTTCATGCTTCATGATGGTTTCTTTGCATGTTCTCTCAGGGATCTCAGGTTGAAGATGATGGTTTCCAAGCCATGAACCATCTACAAGGTGAGTCCATAAGGTTAGGGAGTATAGATCTTATGATCCAAGCCTCTTTCCTAGAGTATTGAGTGAACCCTTCCACCAAATAATTTTAGCCATCATTGTTGGTAGGAGAGACATTCCTAAGCTCTTTGGATATGATCATTTAAAGGTTAACTTGTCCTAGTAATGATGGTTTTCTTGCCATGAAGATCCTATTATTGGTTTGAACTAGATCTACATTGCGGGTATTGTAACTTAGATCAACTAGTCTCTTTCATGAAAATTCTTTTCTTGGATTAATTTAGCTCGTTTGTGTGTAGATTTATTGCTTAATTTAGCTTATTAATCATCTTACTTGAATCTCCATCCATCATGAATGCATGATCTCTTCCCATCCCGCATCACTTAAGGTTATTCTCCAAGGTGGGATCATGATGATAGGTCCTAGGACTGGGTGGCATTGGTCTAGGTGATTCAGTTACAGTATGGGTCACAAGGGTTTCTTCAAGAGTCCCAATATGCTCCTCCATTTGATCAAACCTTTTGTTTAGTTGGGTGAATTACGTAGTCATGGTTCTTAGTAAGGTCTAAAAATTTGGATCCATAGTGACACTGGGTTAGGTTTGAAAATGTTGATATGGGGTTCCTTATCTTGTGGTCATGCAGCACAAACTCCTAGTTCTAGGGCTTCCTAGACCTAAAAGTTCAATATAGCATGAATTGCCAAAGCACAAATCAAGACTATAGTCACCCTTTCGATCAGCCAGGTAAGAGGTGGGATTATAGGAGGCTCTCCCTGCTCCGTAGGGTCCTAATTAAAAACCATAGATCTGCTTAAGGCGTTTGCCATTAGATCTCTAGCCTTAGACACCAATCTCCAGGAATAAATACAAAATTAATCCATACTAAGTCTCAACATGAAACATGAACTTGACTTGTTGGTGTCCCTAGTTTATGTTTCTACTCAGTTTTAGTTTAAGCTTGGGTCAATGCAAATGTTGTTGGTTGTTTTTCGGCAAAGGAAAGGTGATGAAACCATTCCCTTATCTTTTGATGGGATTTCCCTTAAGTGATCTAGAATGAATGCACAAACAAAGATCTAACTTTTCAACATAATGTAAGGACTAAGCTAGACATGTTTATTAAAAAATTCAAATTTCAAAATTTAAATATCAAAACTGAAATTTCAAATTTCATGTTTGAAAATTCAAATTTCAAGAATTCAAATTTTCAAAATTTAAAATTTCAAATCTAAAATACCTTATGGGGAACTTAGATTTGAATTATGCCAGTAAAAGAAAAATAAAAATATTCATTATGCCAGTAAAAAGATCATTCAATGAAGCATTCACTAATCTAACTTCAATCAAGCAAGCATGAAATTAGCACAATGAACTCTCTAATCTAGAAGGTCTCATGTCCAGTCGTAGCTCATTACTCCCACGGGTCATAAGTATACTTTCGTATACATGCTCAGGAGGTATGAAATCTTAGATTAAAGGTTGAAAACAAGGAAATAAATTTTGAAAATTTAGATCTAGAAATCCATAGGATAGATTTCAAATCTGGTTTTGAATCTGACAAATTAATTGAAAAATTACTACTAAACTTAGATCTGAAAAGTTATTAGAAGAACATTCAGATCCAGTCCTTAAAATGCAGAAATTTCAACTACTAGCATATCTTGCCCTAATTTAACCATGCTCTGATACCAAAAATGATGCGGGACGAAGGGATGTGAACATAAACATAAAGAAATATAGAATTTTAAAGTGAGCAATGATCCAAACAATATGGCATAACTTATCCACAAAGAATGAAAAGGCGCACTGAAGCAGACTACTAGAGGATATAATCACTTTCCCGTGGAGTAGATCTAGTTAAAGAAAAAAGTAAATGGACCTAATGGTTAGGAAACCAAACAAATTAGAACAATGCTCTCTTCAAGAGGTCAGATCATGGAGTTTAGAGTAGGACTTGTTACCAAACAATGAGCTTCTTACTTTCATTAGTAGGATCACTCTACACTCATGGAGTGGATGCCTAGATAAGAAGTCTGACTCGCTTGAATGAAGAACTTCTCATCAATGGTTCAATGGCAAGAAAGTCCTCCTCTTTGGCTCTATGCACCCAGGGATCCCGTAAATAGATTAATCGGAGATCATGGAAGAATACCTGAAAGGAAAGGAAAGGGAAAATATCAAAGGAAGGAGAAGAGAAGATTGTAGATTCTTGAAGACCGAAGACTTGGCTAGGCCTCACACCCTTCTCCCTTATGGAGTGACAATGACAAGGAGCAATTGAAAGAGAAAACAAATTTTCATTCATTCATCAAGATGCCTTACAAGAGGAGTGGTGGGGGCACCAGGATCAGATATAGATTACTGGGCCTTATTTGATGCGGGACTAATATGCATGCCATTTTTTTGTATGTTTTACATGTTGAGTTAAGTGAATAATTCCCAAATTTCAGATCAAAATTATTTGTAGGGAATTTTGTAAGAATTTTTGAAGATCAGCATGCAGATTAGGACCTAGAAAAGTAGCAAAGAAGGACCGCCGGGGCTGAGAAGCCTCGGTTAGGGCAAGTTCTCCTACAATAAAACAACTGGAGGTAGAGGGGTGTACCTGACAACATTTATGAAGATCGCAACGAAGAGGTCTCTCGTTCCTCGATGGATGCGGCCTGGAAAACCGAGCCAAAGACCCGCGGATACCCGGCTTTCTGCTCGGTGATCCGATTGAGGCTTGGCTGGAGTCATTGGATTCGTAGGAACTCAGGGACCTGCAAACGACCTGTCAGGGGTTAGAAAGCTCACAAAGGAACAAGAAAACAAAGTAAAAATAGCAAGGGAAGGCTTCTTTTTGAGTGGACGTCCAGGGATCTGGAGGGTTTGTTGGAAGCAGGAAGATGATTGTAAACACCGGGAAGAAGAACTCTCACAAACCCCTTTATGCACACAGCAGGGTATCACACCACTCAATAGAAGAACTCAAGGTTTTCATTCATCAAAAATTCTCCTTCATACAAGAGGCTAGGGTCCCTTAAATAGACCCTTAACCTTGGGCTCCAAGTAAGGGTACATAAGTCTTTACATAAGAATCCTTTTCCCTCTCAAACCCTAGCTAGAAAATAAGGAAATATTAGGTAGAAAAATCCCTAAAGATTTTCTTGACTTGGTCAAGACTCCAAGGATGCCTAGGGGGGTGTGTTGGTCTGCTAGGAGCAGCAAAAGGCCGGCCCAAAGGGGCTCGGGTGCATGGGTTTGGGCCTCTGGAAGCTAGGGTGGCCTGGTAGCCAGGTAGTACAAATATTCCCTGGTATCTTGCTTCTTAGGGGCTTGGGCTTGGCACCTGGGCTTGATTTCTTTGGGCTAGGATGCAGAAGGACCTCTGGAATCATGGATGCCCTTATCTATGAATATACTTTGGTATCTGGAAGAGAATCTAGGCTTCTGGAGGGCATCTGCAAGAAATCAGGGTTTTATGAATTTTCCTCCTGGGGTCTTCAAATCTTCAAGCTGGGTTGGACTTGTGCTATACTTCCATGTCTTCAATCTAGTTGGACTTGGTCTTCACTTATATGATATAGTCTTGAGTCTTCAGTATGCTTGGACAGGACTCAAAAAAATAAAATTAGCTCAACATGAGCTGACTAGCATTGGACTGAACTAGCTCAACATGAGCTGACTAGTACAGAACTGAAATAACAACTAAAAATACTCAAATAACAACTAAAATGGACTCAGATGAGCTAAGCCCTTATTACAGATGGTCTCATAAATTATTGATCAATTTACAGAGGGTTGAAAAACCTCTATCTTATTCTAGTGCCTCCGGTGTCCCCACCAATTCTCCCGGGATGGGAGGAACTCGACCCTGTCGAGTGAAGTTCAGACTGGCTCACATATCTCTCGAGAAGGTCTGGGTTGAGGCGTTGCATGTCCTCTCGAGAAATCTATGAATCGTCCGACTCTGGCTGGCCTTGCCATCGGACCGGGAAGCATTGATAGTCACGGCCCCGGGTCGTGATGGCTTGATCGTCCAGGATACGCTCGATCCGTTCTCCTCTCTCAGGCCAATTTCTTAGTGGACACTCTGGGTTAGGGTCACTCACAATGAAAAGGAATAGGTCCAAAGGCCTCACTAGGTATCGCTGCCGGTTCCCTATACTCAACCAGGTCTGTTATATTGAAGGTAGAACTAATGCCCAAATCCGAAGGCAAGTCTAACACCTAGGCATTTGATCCAACCTTCTCTATCACTTTAAAAGGTCCGGCTCTGCGAGCATGAAGCTTCTTTTAGACCTAAGCCTAACCAAGATAGAATCCACTACATCAAATTCTTTGATCCATCTTCGGCAATTAGCTACTTTGTTTAACATTAGTGCGGGTGGTGAACATGCTAGGCACATGCAGACTCCTAACAAGAAGATGCGAAGGACTCAAACTAACACGTAATACACTCGACTTTGCATTCCTATGGAAGGAAATTTATTAGACTTTTATGGGCTGAAACCTAGGAGACTATAGACTCTCTAGGTCTGACCCTAGTGTGGTGTGCACAAGATTATTTACAATGGACTCCAAGCAAATGCTAGAGGGTATGCCAGAAGTATAATGCAAACCTAACATGCGTAATGAATGCATGTAGTACGCTAATCTCTGTTAAATGCAATCTAATAATCCTAGAAATGCTGGAGGTGTCAGGAAAGGGCAGAAAATAGGAAGTGGGTTCAGAATTAGTTTGGTAGGATAGGAAAAAAGGTTCAAGGTTAGTTGGATAAAGTTCGATATAAAAAGGCATGTCAGGGACTAATCCTAGACTAATGAGGCTAACCTTACGAGGTTGCGGTATATCTATGGGGTTTGCATAATGGAATGATGGTTTACTAATCTCAGGGAAGAGGTCCCTAATGGGAACTATAGGAGGAGGCTCATCCTGAGGGTACTGATTCAAAGAGATCAGGTCCTTAATAAATTCTTCTGGTTCTTGTATTTTAGGACTAGACTCTATAATTTGGCTCTCCTCTTCGGTTTCCTTAGGTAAGGCTCTAGTAGCAGTACCTAGGTTCTCTTCCTCTATTTGTTAATCCACTATAGCTTTAGGTTGGATGTGGTCAAGGTCAACTATCTCTAGGTTGGCTTCTACCTGGGTATCTACTGGGTCAGCTAATTCTAGGTCATCTAAAGGTGTCTCCTCTTTTCCCTTATACTCATCCACTAGGCTCACATAAGCTTCATACACTTCCACGTTAATGTAAGCCTTGCGAATCTCAGGAATGGTTAGAGAAGGTCGGCTAGCAGGAAATTGGTTAGGTTCTGGTCTCTGATTATAAGTACTACTCCTAGTAGGTTCAGGTTGTATAAGAGGTAGTGGCTCACTATTGGGTTCATATTTAGGGATACTAATCCTATGGGGTTCAAGTTGACTAGGGGAAGCATGACTAGTACTAGGTTGATACTTAGGGGTTATGGGTTCTCTAGGCTCATAGGGTGTGGGTGCATAGGATCTATGATCATGGGATCTAGAGTCATAGGATCTAGGTTCATAGGTTATGGATTCATAGGTTCTAGGTTCATAGGATTTGGAGTCATAAGATCTATAGGTTGTAGGTATACAAGGCTTATAGGGAGAGGGTAAATAGGATCTATCTTTCTGGTCTATAAAATCCTGATTGGGTCTTCTAGGACTAACCTTAGGGATTGGGTCATGACGATGGGCTCTCCTAGGTTCAGCCTCAAGGTATGGATCAGGGTTTGGGGTCCTCCTAAGTTAAGGGGAATTAGGATCTGGCTCAGACTGTGACCCATGGTTTTTTTCTGGGGTCCCTACCCGGACTTTTAACTGATCAAACCTATTGGCAAGATGATCAATTCTATCATTGGTTTGAATACGAGACTGAGTTAACTGGGTCATCTGGGTAGTTATCTGGTAGCCATCTGGGTCATTTGATCAGCTAGGGCTTTTCTTTGAGTTTGTAAATTTTTCATGGGTTCAGACATTTGTGAAGGAGGTGGGTGATATGAAACTCCTGATCTAGTGCTCATGCAAGACTCGATCAGATCGATTATAGCTGACTAGACCTAGAGTCCAAACTTGATGCTCAATCAGGGTGGCAAACTAGCCTATAGTAACCCTGTACTCAGCCAGGCAGGTGTAAGGGGAGTGTTAGGTCCCGGATTGCCAATCCTAGACACCAATCAAAGATTGGCCAGGTAGGCGGACCAGCACACAAGCCCTTCAGGATTGAATCCCTAAACCACCATTCTAGACACCAAGCATAAGGAACACACAGGTTAGTCTTGACACAGTGATCTAACACTTAGCCCGGACCCGACCAGTTGGTGTCCCTAGCCCACTAAGGAAAATTAAGTCTAATTAATTTTAGGTTAAGACTTGGGATCGAATGCAAGGGATGTGGTTTTGGGCTAAGGAGAGGTGATCAAATCCTCCCCCCATCTGATATAGCAAGAGTGCCCTTAAAAGTAAATTATGCAATGATGGCAGGCAGATGAGGATGCAAATTAGGGTTTAGATATTTTTTTTTTGGTATTTTTGGAGAATATGTATTTTTTTTTTGTTTGGTATTTTTTTAAATAGAAGAAAACTTTTAAATCATGGCCTAATATGCTGGAAATATATTAAAATTGAAAAATATGCAAAAATTGCTAAACAAAAACCTAAAACTTCCAAACTTGTCTTGCTGAAAAAAAATAGAGTCAAAAATTTGTAGGCTATATTTCGGCTTGAAGAAAATTCATAATCTGAAATAAAATCTAAAAAAATTCAAAAATTTATTTTGAATTACGATAAATCTATAAAAATAAATTTTAAAATTTTTGGAGTTTTTAACAGGGAGAAATAATTAAAATAACAAAGTATATACGGACTAAAAAATTACAGAAAACAAGCCCTAATCTAAGCTCTGATACCAAAAGATGCGGGACTAATATGCATGCAAATTTTTTGTATATTTTACATGTTAATTTAGGTGATTAATTCCCAAATTTCAGATCAAAATTATTTGTAGGAAATTTTGTATGAATTTTTGAAGATCAGTATGCAGATTAGGACATAGAAAAGTAGCAAAGAAGGACCGCCGTGGCTGAGAAGCCTCGGTTAGGGCAAGTTCTCCTACAATAAAATTACTGGAGGTATAGGGGTGTACCTGACAATGTCTGTGAAGATCGCAGTGAAGGGGTCTCTAGTTCCTCGATGGATGCGGCCTGGAAAACTGAGTCAAAGACCCGCGGATACCCGGCTTTATGCTCGGTGATCCGATTGAGGCTTGGCTGGAGTCGTTGGATTCGTAGGAACTCAGGGACCTGCAAACGACCTGTCAGGGGTTAGAAAGCTCACAAAGGAAAAAGAAAACAAAGTAAAAATAGCATGGGAAGGCTTCTTTTTGAGTGGGCGTCCAGGGATCTGAAGGGTTTGTTGGCAGCAGGAAGATGATTGCAAACACCGGGAAGAAGAACTCTCACAAACCCCTTTATGCACACAGCAGGGTATCACACCACTCAATAGAAGAACTCAAGATTTTCATTCATCAAAAATTCTCCTTCATATAAGAGGCTAGGGTCCCTTAAATTGACCCTTAACCTTGGGCTCCAAGTAAGGGTACATAAGTCTTTATATAAGAGTCCTTTTCCCTCTCAAACCCTAGCTAGAAAATATGGAAATATTAGGTAGAAAAATCCCTAAAGATTTTCTTTACTTGGTCAAGACTCCAAGGACGCCTAGGGGGGTGTGTTGGTCTTCTAGGAGCAGCAAAAGGCTGGCCCAAAGGGGCTCGAGTGCATGGGTTTGGGCCTCTGGAAGCTGGGGTGGCCTGGTAGCCAGGTAGTACGAATATTCCCTGGTATCTTGCTTCTTAGGGGCTTGGGCTCGGCACCTGGGATTGATTTCTTTGGGCTAGGATGCAGATGGACCTCTGGAATCATGGATGCCCTTATCTATGAATATACTTTGGTATCTGGAAGGGAATCTAGGCATCTGGAGGGCATCTGCAAGAAATCAGGGTTTTATGAATTTTCCTCCTGGGGTCTTCAAATCTTCAAGCTGGGTTGGACTTGTGCTATACTTCCATGTCTTTAATCTAGTTGGACTTGGTCTTCACTTGTATGATACAGTCTTGAGTCTTCAGTATGCTTGGACAGGACTCAAAAAAATAAAATTAGCTTAACATGAGCTGACTAGCATTGGATTGAACTAGCTCAACATGAGCTGACTAGTACAGAACTGAAATAACAACTAAAAATACTCAAATAAAAACTAAAATGGACTCAGATGAGCTAAGCCCTTATTACAGATGGACTCATAAATTATTGATCAATTTACAGAGGGTTGAAAAATCTCTATCTTATTCTGGTGCCTCCGGTGTCCCCACCAATTCTCCCGGGATAGGAGGAACTCGACCCTGTCGAGTGAAGATCAGACTTGCTCACATATCTCTCGAGAAGGTCTGGGTTGAGGCGTTGCAAGTCCTCTCGAGAAATTTATGAATCATCCGACTCTGGATGGCCTTGCCATCGGACCAGGAAGCATTGATAGTCACGGCCCCGGGTCGTGATGGCTTTATCGTCCAGGATACGCTCGATCCATTCTCCTCTCTCTGGCCAATTTGTTAGTGGACACTCTGGGATAGGGTCACTCATAATGAAAAGGAATAGGTCCAAAGGCCTCACTAGGTATCGCTGCCGGTTTCCTATACTCAAACAGGTCTGTTATATTGAAGGTAGAACTAATGCCCAAATCCGAAGGCAAGTCTAACACCTAGGCATTTGATCCAACCTTCTCTATCACTTTAAAAGGTCCGGCTCTGCGAGCATGAAGCTTCTTTTAGACCTAAGCCTAACCAAGATAGAATCCACTACATCAAATTCTTTGATCCATCTTCGGGAATTAGCCAATTTGTTTAACATTAGTACGGGTGGTGAACATGCTAGGCACATGCAGACTCCTAACAAGATGATGCAAATGACTCAAACTAACACCTAATACACTCGACTTTGCATTCCTTTGGAAGGAAATTTATTAGACTTTTATGGTCCTAAACCTAGGAGACTATAGACTCTCTAGGTCTGACCCTAGTGTGGTGTGCATAAGATTATTTATAATGGACTCCAAGCAAATGCTAGAGGGTATGCCAGAAGTATAATGCAAACCTAACATGCGTAATGAATGCATGCAGTATGCTAATCTCTGTTAAATACAATCTAATAATCCTAGAAATGCTGGAGGTGTCAGGAAAGGGCAGAAAATAGGAAGTAGGTTCAGAATTAGTTTGGTAGGGTAGGAAAAAATGTTCAAGGTTAGTTGGATAAAGTTCGATATAAAAAGGCATGTCAGGGACTAATCCTAGACTAATGAGGCTAACCTTATGAGGTTGCGGTATATCTATGGGGTTTGCATAATGGAATGATGGGTTACTAATCTCAGGGAAGAGGTCCCTAATGGGAACTATAGAAGGAGGCTCATCCTGAGGGTATTGATTCAAAGAGATCAGGTCCTTAATAAATTCTTCTGGTTCTTGTATTTTAGGACTAGACTCTATAATTTGGCTCTCCTCTTCGGTTTCCTTAGGTAAGGCTCTAGTAGTAGTACCTAGGTTCTCTTCCTCTATTTGTTAATCCACTATAGCTTTAGGTTGGATGTGGTCAAGGTCAACTATCTCTAGGTTGGCTTCTACCTGGGTATCTACTGGGTCAGCTAATTCTAGGTCATCTAAAGGTGTCTCCTCTTCTCCCTCATACTCATCCACTAGGCTTAGATCAGCTTCATACACTTCCACGTTAATGTAAGCCTTGCGAATCTCAGGAATGGTTGGAGAAGGTCGGCTAGCAGGAAATTGGTTAGGTTCTGGTCTCTGATTATAAGTACTACTCCTAGTAGGTTCAGGTTGTATAAGAGGTAGTGGCTCACTATTGGGTTCATATTTAGGGATACTAATCCTATGGGGTTCAAGTTGACTAGGAGAAGCATGACTAGTACTAGGTTGATACTTAGGGGTTATGGGTTCTCTAGGCTCATAGGGTGTGGGTGCATAGGATCTATGATCATGGGATCCAGAGTCATAGGATCTAGGTTCATAGGTTATGGATTCATAGGTTCTAGGTTCATAGGATTTGGAGTCATAAGATCTATAGGTTGTAGGTATACTAGGCTTATAGGGAGAGGGTAAATAGGATCTATCTTTCTGGTCTATAAAATCCTGATTGGGTCTTCTAGGACTAACCTTAGGGATTGGGTCATGACGATGGGCTCTCCTAGGTTCAGCCTCAAGGTATGGATCAGGGTTTGGGGTCCTCCTAAGTTAAGGGGAATTAAGATCTGGCTCTGACTGTGACCCATGGTTTTTTTCTAGGGTCCCTACCCGGACTTTTAACTGATCAAACCTATTAGCAAGATGGTCAATTCTATCATTGGTTTGAATACGAGACTGAGTTAACTGGGTCATCTGGGTAGTTATCTGGGTAGCCATCTGGGTCATTTGATCAGCTAGGGCTTTTATTTGAGCTTGTAAATTTATCATGTGTTCAGACATTTGTGAAGGAGGTGAGTGATATGAAACTCCGGATCTAGTGCTCATGCAAGACTCGATCAGACCGACTATAGCTGACTAGACCTAGAGTCCAAACTTGATGCTCAATCAGGGTGGCAAACTAGCCTATAGTAACACTGTACTCAGCCAAGCAGGTGTAAGGGGAGTGTTAGGTCCCGGATTGCCAATCCTAGACACCAATCAAAGATTGGCCAGGTAGGCGGACCAGCACACAAGCCCTTCAGGATTGAATCCCTAAACCACCATTCTAGACACCAAGCACAAGGAACACACAGGTTAGTCTTGACACAGTGATCTAACACTTAGCCCGGACCCGACCAGTTGGTGTCCCTAGCCCACTAGGGAAAATTAAGTCTAATTAATTTTAGGTTAAGGCTTGGGACCGAATGCAAGGGATGTGGTTTTGGGCTAAGGAGAGGTGATCAAATCCTCCCCCCACCTGATATAACAAGAGTGCCCTTAAAAGTAAATTATGCAATGATGGCAGGCAGATGAGGATGCAAATTAGGGTTTAGATATTTTTTTTTTGATATTTTTGGAGAATATGTATTTTTTTTTGTTTGGTATTTTTTTAAATAGAAGAAAACTTTTAAATCATGGCCTAATATGCTGGAAATATACTAAAATTGAAAAATATGCAAAAATTGCTAAACAAAAACCTAAAACTTCTAAACTTGTCTTGTTGAAAAAAAATAGAGTCAGAAATTTACAGGCTGTATTTCGGCTTGAAGAGAATTCACAGTCTGAAATAAAATCTAAAAAATTCTAAAAATTACTTTGAATTATGATAAATCCAGAAAAACAAATTTTAAAATTTTTGGAGTTTTTAACAGGGAGAAATAATTAAAAGCACAAAAAATATATGGACTAAAAAATTACAGAAAACAAGCCCTAATCTAAGCTCTGATACCAAAAGATGCGGGACTAATATGCATGCCATTTTTTTTGTATATTTTACATGTTAAGTTAGGTGATTAATTCCCAAATTTCATATCAAAATTATTCGTATGGAATTTTGTATGAATTTTTGAAGATCAGCATGTAGATTAGGACCTAGAAAAGTAGCAAAGAAGGACCGCCGGGGCTAAAAAGCCTCGGTTAGGGCAAGTTCTCCTACAATAAAACTACTGGAGGTAGAGGGGTGTACCTGACAATGTCTGTGAAGATCGCAGTGAAGGGGTCTCTCGTTCCTCGATGGATGCGGCCTGGAAAATCGAGTCAAAGACCCGCGGATACCCGGCTTTCTGCTCGGTGATCCGAATGAGGCTTGGCTGGAGTCGTTGGATTCGTAGGAAGTCAGGGACCTGCAAACGACTTGTCAGGGGTTAGAAAGCTCACAAAGGAACAAGAAAACAAAGTAAAAATAGCAAGGGAAGGCTTCTTTTTGAGTGGGCATCCAGGGATCTGAAGGGTTTGTTGGCAGCAGGAAGATGATTGCAAACACCGGGAAGAAGAACTCTCACAAACCCCTTTATGCACACAGCAGGGTATCACACCACTCAATAGAAGAACTCAAGGTTTTCATTCATCAAAAATTCTCCTTCATACAAGAGAATAGGGTCCCTTAAATAGACCCTTAACCTTGTGCTCCAAGTAAGGGTACATAAGTCTTTACATAAGAATCCTTTTCCCTCTCAAACCCTAGCTAGAAAATAAAGAAATATTAGGTAGAAAAATCCCTAAATATTTTCTTGACTTGGTCAAGACTCCAAGGATGCCTAGGGGGGTGTGTTGTTCTTCTAGGAGCAGCAAAAGGCCGGCCCAAAGGGGCTCGAGTGCATGGGTTTGGGCCTTTGGAAGCTGGGGTGGCCTGGTAGCCAGGTAGTACGAATATTCCCTGGTATCTTGCTTCTTAGGGGCTTGGGCTCAGCACCTGGGCTTGATTTCTTTAGGCTAGGATGCAGATGGACCTCTGAAATCATGGATGCCCTTATCTATGAATATACTTTGGTATCTGGAAGGGAATCTAGGCATCTGGAGGGCATCTGCAAGAAATCAGGGTTTTATGAATTTTCCTCCTGGGGTCTTCAAATCTTCAAGCTGGGTTGGACTTGTGCTATACTTGCATGTCTTCAATCTAGTTGGACTTGGTCTTCACTTGTATGATATAGTCTTGAGTCTTCAGTATGCTTGGACAGGACTCAAAAAAATAAAATTAGCTCAACATGAGCTGACTAGCATTGGATTGAACTAGCTCAACATGAGCTGACTAGTACAGAACTGAAATAACAACTAAAAATACTCAAATAACAACTAAAATGGACTCAGATGAGCTAAGCCCTTATTACAGATAGACTCATAAATTATTGATCAATTTACAGAGGGTTGAAAAACCTATATCTTATTCTGGTGCCTCTGGTGTCCCCACCATTATTTGGTTTACCTAGCCATGTGTCAAAGTTTTGTAATCAACTAGGATTGAGTCTCGTTATAAGTTGAGGTTAGTTGATTTGTCTCAACCCTCAACCTAGTCCAGTACATTGAGTCCTGTACACTAGTATGAGTTTAGTTCTTGTACAAGAGATGAGGCTATGCTATTTTGGAGTTCCACCAGACCTCATTCTGATGCCAGAAGTAGTTACGTCAGCTTGGGAGAGCTCAATTGACACCCAGGTGCCCTGATTCTCTCCAGATTCCATTTTAGATGCTAGATTCCTTCCAAATGCTTCCAGAATATTCCATATGCTAGGAGCCCATGTTTATCAGGTTATCCCAGCACTCTAGACCTCTAAATTCAAGCCTAGGAAGCAAGCCCAAGCAAGAGGAACCAAGATTCCCTTTTGATACCGGTAATATGCGAGCCCAGGGAACCAAGCACCCTAGATTCAAGGGGCCCAAGCCCAAGCCTTCCAAGCCCATGGCCGACCTCTCCCTTGCTGCCCTAAAGACCACACACCCAAAGGAGTTGGCATCCAAGAGTGTTTGACAGGTGAAGTGAAGTGGGAGAAGACCAAGTTTATTCTAACCTAGTTGTGATTCCTAATCCTTTTAAACCATGTAATTCTAACCTAGCTAGGAAAAGACTTGTAGTGTAATTGGGAAGAGGACTTGTAAGCCAAGTTTAACCATGGATAGTGAGGGCATGGAAACTATATAAACTCCCCACCCCACCCCCTCTTGTAATCTACTTTTTCTTATAAATAAACCTTGCTAAAATTTGGATTGATTGCCTTGTGTTCGAGTTTTGGTTCTTACTTTTAGTGCTCTCCTTGTGTTCTTGGATTGAAACCCTGCTGCCCAAGCTTCCTTTTGCATCCTTGGAGATCAGCCATGCTCAAGGATTGGAAGCCTTAGCTGTTGTCCCAGACCAAGAGCTCCTTCCTCCCTGGTTGCCATCTTCTAACCCTAATCCCAAATCCTTCCAAACCCTAGTTCCTTTTCTTTTTTTATTTGCTATTTTGATTGACCTCTAACACTTGCAGGATCCTCAAGGTGCTTTGACTCTCCTGAGAAGGCTTTCATTGCTTCCAGGACCACCCAGATCAGCATTCAGATTCAAGGAAAACGAGGCTTCTTCATCCAGGCTCCAATCAGAGTGTGAGTGATCCCTTCTGCTATTGAATTTTAATCCCTGACTGGTAAAAAACATTCCCTTCTTTTATTATAATATTAATTGAAGTAACCTATCCTAAACTAGAAATTTCTTAATTTCTAGGTCCTATCATTTATTGATCTTGCATGATTCAGCCTGCGATATGATGATTCCTAGAATTGCTGATTACTAGCTAGTCATTACTTTACTTTTGAGAAATTAGCCTACAAAACTAATTCTAAAAATCACAAAAAAATTAGTTTATTGTTTTTTTACTAAATATTTAGCATTCTTAGAGTTATCCCACATCAGTTTGGTATCAGAGCAGGTTTAGGATAGTTTTTATTTCCTTTACATTCACAAATTCTAATTTTAGCCTTCTATCCATTGTATTAGGTATTTGTTTTGCATCTGATTTTGACCATCTTGAGATTTTATTTTTCTCTGAAATTTGCATGCATTGTTCTCTCCCAAGTCCTCTATTTTAACAAAATTATTAATTAATTTTATAGAAACCCTAAGTTAGAAGAATTTGGCATATTAGAAACCCTAACAGAATCTTGATAATTTATGCAGCAGTTCAAAAACCCTAGAATTTGCATCATCATATGAATTGTTTCTATTTGGAATTTGGTAGGCATTATCATCGCCATCCATCTTCTATTCCAAAATTTTTTTTATTTTTTCATGCATTGGGATCTATGCCAAATTTTGCATCATCTGAATCCCTAAACTTAAATCTATGCCAGTTAACTTAAATCTAACTTGACACATCATAAATCATAAAAAAAATATTTTATTTTTGCTATGTTTTAGTTTGCATCAGGGCCATCGATTGACATCATTTTTAACCTATTCTCAAGGGCAACTCAATATCTCAGATCAGGGCAGGATTTTATCACCTGTCTTGGGCCCAAAACAACCATCCTCATACTAATCCAAGCCTATTTAAAAATTAATTAGACCTAATTTTCTCTAGAGGGCTAGGAGACATCAACAGGTCGGGTCTGAGCTGTGTGGGCCAACTAATGCATTTAATCCTTTAGCTGTTACTGAAAGTTGGTATCTAAGGTTGGGGGTCTAGAGTTAAATGACCTAAGTGGTGCAGTGATTTTTAATTGGGTCCCTGTGAAAGCAAGGGTGACCTCCCACACTCCCATCCCCTACCTGGCCCGTGGAAGGATTAGCTACTGGGTTAGGTTTAAGTTGAGCTGACCCATTCAATTTTGACTCTAGGATTAGCAAACCCTAAATTGTACTAGCCTTTTTTTATTTTTCAATGCTTGACTGCACCATTCCACTTTGATTGACTGTTTGTTGCATAACCACTAGACTAGGATCCCAATATCAAAACCCTAAACCCCAACTAAACACAACCATGGATCCCAATTTTGAGGCTTTCATAAAAGCCATGAATGACCAGGTGGTTATCCAATTAACTATGCAATTGAACCATAGGTTTGACCAAAGGAATAAAATGTTTGACCAACTGATCCAATCAAGTAATCAAGCAATCCATAGTTTTAATCCATTTGATAACCAAGTAGGAACCCTAGGCAAGACCCATAGAATTGAACCACAGGAACCCATAGTTTCTAGATATGATCCCAATACTAACCCACTATCCCTCAATCAACCTAAATCCTATAGGATTGATAACCCTAGACTTGAACCCATAACCTTTGAACCCATAACCCTTAGTTTACCCACCCTAGTTACCCCAGACTCTAGTCCATTTCCCAGTAGCCAAACCCCTCTTACTACCTCATTGGTTCACCCAAATGACCTTGAAGAAGAGATATATGAGGTTGACCCAAGCTTAGTGGACAAGTATAAGGAGGAAGAAGAGGAGTTTCCCATAGAAGGCTTAGGGTTAGTTGAATCAATAGATACCCAGGTAGAAGCCACCCTTGAATCGATTGATCCTGACCAAACCCAAGTAGTAGCCAATCTAGATTTAGCTAACCTTGACAATAATCAGTTAGTGACCGACCCAGAATTAGATAACCCAGATCACACCCAAGTTGCAATGGAAGAGTAATTAGAGGAGACTTTAGAAGAGGATCCAATTGCATAGCCAAGTCCTGAATTTCCTAAGCCAAAAGAGTTTATTGAGGACTTGGCTTATCTCACCCAGTACCCTCAAGATGAAGTCACTTCCTTAATCCTAATTGAAGATCTCTTTCCGGAAATTAGTGACCCATTCTTCCATAAGGCAGACCCAATAGATGGACACCAACCCCTTAAGGTCAACCTTATTAGTTTAGGTTTAATCCCTGACACCCTGATGTGGGCATCAGGGTTTGACTTGAGCCCTTCAAACTACGGGGGGATCTCTAATTAGGGTTCTGTGTTTATCAAGTCCGGTAATAAGGCTATCAGCCTCTAGTTTATTTGCTTAAATGGAGTCTGTACCTCGACCCATCGGGTCGAGCTGAGTCTTGTAATAAGTAGGGCCGAGTCTAAACCCATGAAGTCTTTAGTGGTTCAAAAGTTAAGTCTCTTTTAAGCCTAACAAAGGCAAGGAGACATGTCAGCTCAGGGCCCACCTTATCTGTTTATGTGGTGCACTGAGGTGATGACATGTGGTTTGTTTTTGCGCCCAAGAAAGGGGACCAGTAACATGATCCATGCCCCCTTCCCCTCCCCACTTTAAGCTCTCTTCCAATCTAGGATGGGCGGTCATGGAAAGAAGTTTCAAATCCCCAAATGCATGCCTCCACTCAAGACTCCTTCCATAAAGAAGTCAAGCAAGAAAGGCATCCTCCATTCTCCAAGTGGAAAGAAGTTTCAAATCCCTTGATGCATGCCTCCACTCAAGCCTTCTTCCATAAAGAAGTTAAGCAAGAAAGGCATGGTGAAGACATCAAGCTTCAATCCAAGCCTTCTACCAAAATAAGCCATGCAAGGAAGGAAGGTCAAAGACCAATCCCCCTCTCCAAGCCTCCAATCATGCCACGCCTAGGATTATTCCCATTTGGTCGGCCTTGAATCAAGCCAAGAAAAGTCAAAGTGGGACAAATCCCTCCAAGCTAGCCTTACTTCATGTTTTCTACCAAAACCAAGCAAGCAAAGAAAGAAGTTCTCCTCCAAATTTTCGGCGCCAAGTGTAATGGGGTAGTTTATATTTCAAAGTGCTCTTGGGTGCCTATTTAAAGGACCCAAACCCCTCTTGTAAAGAATTATCGATGATTAATGAAAGAAAGCTTGTGTGTTCCATCCTCTTCTTCAATCTTTGTCTCTTAGGCTAGGTTGAGTGAGAGCTTCCTTCGTCCTCCGGGACGTCGCGTGGTGAGAGGCCACATTCCTTCACCTGAGGGCGTCGCGTGGTGAGAGGCCACATTCCTTTGCTTGAGGGTGTCGCATGGTGAGAGGCCACATTCCATCGCCTGAGGGCATCGCGTGGTGAGAGGCCACATTCCTTCATCCTCCGTGACGTCGTGGGGTGCGAGGCCCCAAGTTATCAACTTCGATTTCGGACTCCAGTCGGATACCGGGCTCGAAGCCCTGTTTCTCTACCCTAACCTGATATCAACTTCAACACTTCTCATCTCTTCGCTAACCATTCTTTCTCTTTGGTGCGGGCACCAGACTCAGAAGAAGACTTCAGGGCTCCATCTGGATCTCTGATTGACCTTTCCCGAAGAATTAGGGTTTTCTGGTTTTGTAATAAGGGTTGACATGGTCAACTCAATTTTTGTAGAGTCTGTATTTCTCTGTAATTTAAATTTTATTGAGTCATGTTGACTCAGTTCAAGTCCAAGAAGTGGTCTAGGTCTTCTCCAGGGTGTCACATTTTCTCCCAAGACCAAGCAAGTGGGCGCCACACTCCCAGCCACATTCCCAGCTACATGCCTGAGTCCAGGGGGTGCCACATCTTCATCCAGTATGCTTTGGTCCCCACACCACAAGATAGCAGGTCCCTTCTCTCATGCACCACTTAAGGAGAAAATAATCTGGGATCCACAATTCAAGGGGGCGGCCAAAACATTTCCATAAGAGCCAAGCTATGTAAAGAAAGAAGCACTTCTTGGGGAGCACTTCAAGGGGGCGCCCAATCCATGCCTAAAAAGCCCAAAGCAAAGATGGGAAGAACTATGACTTAGGGGGAAAGAAAAGGAGGTGTCCAAAAGAGTTGAGCCATGGAAGGAAAGAAATTTTCTCTTGAAGAGCAAGGCTAGGAGGCGCCGCCTACTTACCTTTTGGAGCCACCAATCAACATTTTAGGAACCTCTTGGCCGGCCATATGTGTGGGAATTGATTCTACAAACCTAATTTGAAGATCCATCCTATTAGTCCCACATGGGAAGATGTAAAACCCTGCTCTCTTGTAAAGTCCTATAAATTAAACCCCTCTTGTAAGTTTTAAAAATATCTGATGAATGAATCCAATTTATATGTGAGCAAACTTTGTGTTTCTCTCCTCCGCACTTGCATCCAGGTGTTGAGCTCCATGAGGGAGTAAATCCGGGTTCCACAGGAACCTTTAGGAGGTGTGAGATCTCCAACCCCAAAACCCTAGGTTAGCCACTTCACTTCCAAACCCTAGCCATCCATCATCCTCTTCACTCCACCAAACTTTAGCCTACCCCATCTCTCACGACCACTCTCTCCAAGTCAAGGCCGACCACCAGCATCCAGTTCTAGTTTGGATACTTCAGATTCAGAGTAATTCCTAGAAGAAGTCAGATCAGCCTCCAGGAGAATCTGGATTTCAGCAACATCAGCTTTCAATTTCTTCTATCTGGTAAATCCTTCCTTGAGTATCTGGTTCCATAAATTATTTCTCTTCTTTCCCAGATCTTGAGTTCAGGAGAAGCCAACTCTGTCAAAGGATCAGTATTGGATGATCCATTGCGAAGATATCTGAATCCGGGGATCAACAATCTGCTCAAGAGAGTCCTTCCACTAAACTCTGTGAAGATCACTGCCTGGTCTGTAACCCTTCTCTTCTCTTTACTTCTGTCCTGTTGAAAGTTCAGAGCAAAATCCTAGGTCTGGGAGTTTCTCAACCCCCAATGATCCTTTACTTCTGAACTACTCTGATAACCTAGTTTCTTTAAATTGTGCTTTCAATTATTACATAGTTTCTTTCAATTTAGTTTAACTTTCCTTTGAGTCAAAGCTGACTTCTGAAAATATATATAAAAAAAAAGGAATTAGTCTTAATTTACTTACGCATCGCATCATCTCTTTTGTTCTACATCATTTTGGTATCAGAGCCCTGTCTAGGGTTTCTGATTTGCTTGTATGTTTTGAGTGTCTCTCCTTTTTACTTTGTTTGCTCGAAGTAGACTCTCCAGGACGTTCGGTCCTAGGAATGAAGTGAGGTGCAAGCCTCCTCTTTCCATTCCACGGGGTGTTCCTAGGACGTGTAGGGGATCCGCTGGGTTACAACTTCATAGCAGGAATTGTAAACGGGGGAAGCATTCTATTTTTAGTCTGTAACTACCCTGTTGCAGGAATTGTTTTTCATTGCAAGTAACTCCAAATTGAATGATTTTTGATTTGCTAGAACCAGTATAATTGATTCTATTTTACATAAGTTTACTGAAATTTATTGGTTTCCGTAAAATTTCTGAGAGTTAAATTATAGCAACTCTATTTCTGTGTTTCTGTAATTCAATTTTTTGAGTGATCATCTCCTAATTCATCTTAAGGGCAATTGAGAATCTAAGATAAGAAGAGGAGTTGATAACCTCTCCTTAGCCCAAAACCACCACCCATTCATTCGATCCTAAGCCTAATTTTAAAATTTATTAGACTTAATTTGCCCTAGTGGGCTAGGGACACCAACAAGTCGGGTCTAGGCTAGTGTTGAGTCAGTTTATCTAGTTACGCTGTGTGTGCTTTGTACTCAGTGTCTAGAATGGTGGTTCAGGGATTCTATCCCGAAGGGCTTGTGTGCTGGTCCACCTACCTGGCCAATCTCTGATTGGTATCTAGGATTGGCATTTAGGGACCTAACACTCCCCTTACACCTGCCTGGCTGAGTCCCGAGTTACTACAGGCTAGCTTTCTACTCTGATTGGGCATCTAGTTTGGGTTCTAGGTCTAGTTAGCCCGTAGTCATTTCAGTCGAGTCTCATTTGGTGTGCTTGCTTGCATCATCATGTCTACCCGGAATGGAGTACCCTACCAACCTGGTCAAGCCCAACCTGATTTAGTGGCCATGGTTAGAGCTCTTACTGAAAGTATGAACAAATTGAGTCAGGATATGAATGAGAATTTTACCCAGCTTAGGGATCGAATCCAAGAACTTGAGAAACCTAGGCATCAGAATTGGACTCCTGACCCAGATTTTAATGTGCCTCAACCTCACCCACACTAGGAGCCTAGAAGACCTTTATACAGAGATCCTGAACCTAATCATAGGAGGCCTGACCCAGAGCCTGAAGATAGAGATGATAGGTTCATTCGGAACATCATATTAGATGCACCAACTTTTGATGGTAGCTTAAACCCTAAGGTGTATTCTGATTGGGAGGGTGAGATGGACCAGTACTTTGACTGGTATGCCATGTCTGAGAAAAGGAAGTTCAAGTTTGCCAAGATGAAGTTAGTACGTCAAGCTAGGTTATACTGGGGGAACATTGAGCTAACCACTAGAAGATGAAATGTAGAGCCCATAACCACTTAGCAGGGTATGAAAGAGAAACTTAGAGATAAGTACCTACCCATTTCATACCAGCAGAATCTGTTAGACCAATGGCAGACTTTGAAACAAGGGAACCGATCTGTATCAGACTACATAACCACCTTTGATGAATACCTGTTGAGATGTGATGTGAGTGAAGCCCATGAGGTCACTTTGTCTAGGTTTAGGGCTGGACTTAGGGAAGACATTAAGAGAGAGTTGTTTCTGAGAGAGGTTACTGACCTAGACCAAGCCTATCAGATTGCATAGAACATTGAGAAGTTTCAGAGAGGATCCATGCCTTCTATGGTTAGTGCCCCAATCCCAAGAAATGGACCTAGCCAAGTTACCCCAAGCAAACCTAGTCAGGGTATTCCCACCCCTAGGCCCATGGACAAAGGTAAGGCACCTGACACCTAGAGAACCCCTAGTATCACCTGTTTTAAGTGCCAGAAGCCCGGTCATATCTCCAGCCAGTGCACAACCATAGCTTGTTTTAAGTTCCATAGGGTAGGTCATGTTTCTAGCCAGTGCCCTCGTAGATCCCTTTACATAGAAGAAGGAGAGGAAGAGAATTCCGGGCCCAATGAAGAATTTGAAGAAGAAGTTTATGAGGCCGGAATGAATTTGGTCGATGAGTATGAAGGAGAGGAAGAATCCACAGAGTCTGACCAGTTAGGGGTTGTGAGATGCATCCTGTCACAGAATAGAGTTCAGGAGGATTGGCGTAGGACTAACATCCTACAGACTTTCCTAAAACTAGGGGATAAGGTATGTAAGATCATCATAGATAGTGGGAGCTGTGTGAATGCCATTTCTGCTACCACGGTCAAAATGTTAGGCTTAACCCCAGTCCCCCACCCCAACCCCTATAAGGTTTCTTGGGTAGACTCTACCTCTATACCCATCCAGTCTAGATGTCAGGTCCAAATCCAAATGCAATCCTATCTAGAGAAGATTTGGTGCGATGTCTTGCCCATGGGGATGAGCAGTATAATTCTTGGAAGACCTTGGTTATATGATCATGATGCCACCCTCTTAGGAAAATCCAATACCTGTGACTTTAGTTTTAATGGGAAAAAAATCGCAATCCATTCAGTCCCTCCTAAGGACAAGGTATCTAAAGGACCCAATAAGGTCAGAGAAATGAAGACTGGAGTGAACCTAATTAGTGCTAAGGATCTAGAACAAGAAATTCAAAGTGGTTCACCAATTTGGATGTTGACTGCTAAGGAACTTAGGACTCCTACACCCTTAGAGCCTCCTCAGGAATCCAGCATTCCATAGATTTAGTCCCAGGAGCTAGTTTACCCAACTTGCCCCATTATAGGATGAATCCATCTGAGCATAAGGAACGGCAAAAGCAGGTTGGAGAATTATTGAGGAAGGTGTTCATTAGAGAGAGTCTTAGCCCTTGTGCAGTCCCTGCACTTCTGACCCCAAAGAAGGATGGCACGTGGAGGATGTGTGTTGATAGTCGTGCCATCAACAAAATCACAATCAAGTATAGGTTCCCCATCCCTAGACTTAGATGACATGCTAGATATGATGGCCAGTGCAATGGTTTTTTCTAAAATTTATCTCAAGAGCGGCTATCATCAGGTTAGGATTAGACCAGGGGATGAGTGGAAAACCGCTTTCAAAACTAAGGATGGTCTCTATGAATGGGTTGTTATGCCTTTTGGGTTGTCCAATGCCCCTAGTACTTTCATGAGGATAATGACCCAGGTGCTTAGAGCTTTCATAGGGAAGTTTGTAGTGGTCTATTTTGATGACATCCTGATCTATAGTAAGACCCCTGCAGACCACCTAGGCCACCTTAGACAAGTCTGCCAAGTTTTGAGGAATGTTAGTCTTACGGTAATCTCAAAAAGTGTGAATTCTTGACCAATAGAGTTATCTTCCTTGGTTTTGTAGTAACCCCTGACGGCGTGGCTGCCGATCCAGAAAAGATTAGGTCCATAGTAGAATGGCCAAAGCTGACCAGTGTGCATGAAGTCAGAAGTTTCCACGGCTTGGCTACCTTCTATAGGCTATTCATCAAGGGGTTTAGTACTGTAGTTGCTCCTATCACAGACTGTATTAGGAAGGGAGAATTTCAGTGGACTAAAGCAGCCCATAAAGCCTTCCTAGCTCTTAAGGATAGGATGACCCAGGCACCCATTTTGAGGTTACCCGACTTTTCTAAAGTATTTGAGGTTGCCTGTGATGCTTCAGGAGTAGGCATAGGTTGAGTCCTAAGCCAAGAGAACCATCTCGTAGCATTCTATAGTGAAAAACTTAATGATGCTAAGCTTAGGTATTCTACCTATGATAAGGAATTTTATGCGGTAGTGCAAGCTTTGCATTACTGGAGACATTATTTGCTAATGCAAGAATTTGTGTTATTTTCGGACCATGAGGCTCTTAGATTCTTGAATTCCCAGAAGAAGCTTAACCCTAGGCATGCTAAGTGGGTAGAGTATATCCATTCCTATACTTTTATTTTGAAACATAAGGCTGGGACTGAAAATAAGGTAGCTGATGCCCTTAGTCGTCGATCTTTGTTATTAAATTCTGTTAGGGCTGAAGTCGTAGGGTGTGAGCAGATCAAAGAGGAATATGCGTCGTGTCCGGATTTTAAGACTTCATACCAGGATCTAACTCAATGACCATCTAGTGATCATAAGGATTATACCCTTTTAGATGGCTTTCTGTTCTTTAAGAATAGGCTTTGCATCCCTAGAACTTCTCTTAGGGAATTTTTGATTTGGGAAATTCATGCTGGAGGTCTAGCTGGCCATTTCAGAAAAGACAAGACCACCCTGGCTATTAAAGACCACTTTTTCTGGCCTAGCTTAAAAAGAGATGTAGCACACATTGTGGCTAGGTGTCGAACCTGCACTGTTGCCAAACAGCGAAAACAGAACACCGGCCTTTATACCCCACTCCCTGTCCCAGATCATCCTTGGCAATATGTGAGCATGGACTTTGTGTTAGGTTTGCCTAAGACCCAGAGGAGGCATGACTCTATCTGTGTTGTAGTCGACAGATTTTCCAAGATGGCCCATTACTTGCCTTGTTCCCAAACATTTGATGCATCTAAGGTAGCCACCATGTTCTTTAATGAGATAGTTCGACTCCATGGCCTACCTAAGACCATTATTTCAGATAGGGATGTCCGGTTCACCAGCTATTTCTAGAAAACCCTTTTACAATTCCTCTTACTAGGAATACCTACTTTAGATTACTTTTGTGTCTAGTTAAGTCTCAGAATATGCATGATCACTTGCATTGCAAACTAGGGACACAAAAATTAATTTAAATAGTTAAAGTTTGGTCATTCCCAAAAGCAAGCTAAGTAGAGAATTGGGGATTCTGAAATAATAAAGAAGTTTTTTATCCTCGCTGAATTGGTCCCTTAGAGTGATAGGAGAGTGACCCTAATACCCTGATTTGGGACATTAGCTCTACTCTCAATATCTTGTACCTAGTTGAGTATAGGGAACCAGCAAACCAACTAGCGAGTGATTTGAGCCTAATCCTTTTTGGAGAGAAAACCAGACCCGAGTGTCCGCTTCCAATTTGACCTGAGTAAGGAGTACGGATCGAGCGTGTCCTGGATGGTCGAGCTACCGCATCCCAGGACAACGGCTTTCAGGTTACTTGGTCCGTTGGCAAGGCCGACCCCAAATCTGATGACTCGTGGATCACCCAGGAGGACCTGCCATTCACCAACTGCTGGAGAAGTACCAAAGCCAAATAAACTTCCACTCGACATGGTCGAGTTTCTCCCACCCCGGGAGAATTGATGTGGGCATCAGGATTTGACTTGAGTCCTTCAAACTTCGGGGGGATCTCTGATTAGGGTTCTGTGTTTATCAAGTCCTGTAATAATGCTGTCAGCCTCTAGTTTATTTGCTTAAATGGAATCTGTACCTCGACCCAACGGGTCGAGCTGAGACTTGTAATAAGTCGGGCCGAGTCTAAGCCCATGAAGTCTTTAGTGGTTCAAAAGTTAAGTCTCTTTTAAGCCTAACAAAGGCAAGGAGACTTGTCAGCTCAGGGCCCACCTTATTTGTTTATGTGGCGCACCGAGGTGATGACATGTGGTTTATTTTGGGTGCCCAAGAAAGGGGACCACTCACATGATCCATGCCCCCTTCCCCTCCCCTCTTCAAGCTCTCTTCCAATCTAGGATGGGCGGTCATGGAAAGAAGTTTCAAATCCCTTGATGCATGCCTCCACTCAAGACTCCTTCCATAAAGATGTCAAGCAAGAAAGGCATCCTCCACTCTCCAAGTGGAAAGAAGTTTCAAATCCCTTGATGCATGCCTCCACTTAAGCCTTCTTCCATAAAGAAGTTAAGCTAGAAAGGCATGGTGAAGACATCAAGCCTCAATCCAAGCCTTCTACCAAAATAAGCCATGCAAGGAAGGAAGGTCAAAGACCAATCCCCCTCTCCAAGCCTCCAATCATGCCACGCCTAGGATTATTCCCATTTGGCCTTGAATCAAGCCAAGAAAAGTCAAAGTGGGACAAATCCCTCCAAGCTAGCCTTACTTCATATTTTCTACCAAAACCAAGCAAGCAAAGAAAGAAGTTCTCCTCCAAATTTTGGGCGCCAAGTGTAATGGGGTAGTTTAAATTTCAAAGTGCTCTTGGGTGCCTATTTAAAGGACCCAAACCCCTCTTGTAAAGAATTATTGATGATTAATGAAAGAAAGCTTGTGTGTTCCATCCTCTTCTTCAATCTTTGTCTCTTAGGCTAGGTTGAGTGAGAGCTTCCTTCGTCCTCCGGGACGTCGCATGGTGAGAGGCCACATTCCTTCGCCTGAGGGCGTCGCGTGGTGAGAGGCCACATTCCTTCGTCCTCCGGGACGTCGCGTGGTGAGAGACCATATTCCTTCGCTTGAGGGCATCACGTGGTGAGAGGCCACATTCCTTCATCCTCCGGGACGTCGCGGGGTGCGAGGCCCCAAGTTATCAACTTCGATTTTGGACTCCAGTCGGATACCGGGCTTGAAGCCCTGTTTCTCTACCCTAACCCTATTTCAACTTCAACACTTCTCATCTCTTTGCTAACCGTTCTTTCTCTTGCTACCTACAGGTCTTCCACGGTGCTACGGACATCAGAGATGGGTCGTCTTGCCATCACGGCCACATGATCGGGAACCGGTGCATCCACGGACGTGATTGGTCGGACATCCAGGCCGCATCCATCGAGTGGAGCGATCTCTGCACCAGGCACTTCAGTGTTTGAAAGGTTTGCATCCCCATCTCCTAGGTAGGTATTGGGTGTATCGAGCTAGTCCTAATCCTGGGGTTCCTTAATCTCGGGGTCCTGGTCTATCATTATTTAGGGATTGATCTGCTAGCATAGATTTCTTTTCTTTTAGTTTTCCTAGGTTCTCTTTGCTTGCAATCGGGAACCAAAGATAAAACCCTAAAAAAAAAAATATAATCATATTTGCATCATCCGTGCTAGCATCTCATCATCATCATCATCCCTTTCCTTTTACCCGCATCACACCCCTTCTTATATCCTAGTCTATCCAATTAACCCCGAACACTTTTCTTACTTTCCACCCAATCAGACTAACCCTGAACCCACCTCTTATATTTTACCCTTTCCGAAAACTTCTTCTATTATCTTTACTATTAGGTTGCATTTTATAGCAGTTTGCATGTTGCATTCATTCATTATTCATATCATGTTTGCATCTTACCTTAGGAGAACCCAATGGAACCTAGTAGGAGTACATAGTAAGTTCTCATGTGCATGCCATGCTAGGGTGAAACCTAAAGAGTCTATAAGCTATTAGGTTTTCTCCCTTAGAGTCCAATAAGACATCCTTTGATAGGGATGTCTAGTCGAGTCTATTAGGTATTAGTTGAGTCCAATAAATGCATAGCCTGAATTACATGTCTGCACCTGCACTACCCTCTCCATAGCATATGCATATGAAAACTAGTCAAAAGCTGAACATAACTAATGAACTAAATAACAACTTGGCAAATTCCCAAAAGAGAGATAAAGAATTTTGCAAGGGATTTTGTAATTGCAAAGAATTTTCTACTCGCGAAGCTAGCCCATCCAAGATAATGAATATCGATGGACCCAATGCTTATGTGCAAGAGATACTACCTAATTTAGATATTAGATCCACCTTCATCATCTCAGATCTTATACAGTCTAGGGAGTCGGCAGTGATACTGGTGGGGACACCGGAGGCATTCAACCCTCTGTGGATTGATCAATAATTTATGAGTCCATCTGTAATAAGGACTTAGCCCATTTGAGTCCATTTTAGTTGTTATTTGAGTCTTTTGAGTTGTTATTTTAGTTCTGTACTAGTCAGCTCATGTTGAGCTAGTTCAGTCCAATTTTAGTCAGCTCATGTTGAGCTAATTTTATTTTTTTTAAATCCTGTCCAAGTAAATTAAAGACTCAAGACCACATCATACAAGTAAAGATCAAGTCCAACTAGATCGAAGACATGGTAGTTTAGCCCAAGTCCAACCCAGCTTGAAGATTTGAAGACCCCAGGAGGAAAATTTAGAAAACCATGATTCCTTGCAGATGCCCTCAAGATGCCCAGATTCCCTTCCAGATGCCAAAGTATATTCATAGACCAAGAAAAATTCAGAAAATCCTGATTCCTTGCAGATGCCCTCAAGATGCCCAGATTCCCTTCCAGATGCCAAAGTATATTTATAGACCAAGGCATCCATGATTTTAGAGGTCCATCTATATCCTTGCCCAAAGAAATCAAGCCCAAGCACCAAGCCCAAGCCACTAAGAAGCAAGATACCAGGGAATATTCCTGCTACCTGGATACCAGGCCATCCCAGCTTCCAGAGGCCCAAACCCATGCGCCCGAGCCCCTTTGGGTCGGCCCCTTGCTACTCTTAGAAGCCCAACATGCCCCCCTAGGCATCCTTGGAGTGTTGACCAAGTCAAGAGAATTTTTAGGGATTTTTTCGACCTAATGTTTCCTTATTTTCTAGCTAGGATTTGAGAGGGAAAATGATTCTTATGTAATGTCACTTGTACCCTTACTTGGGGCCCAAGGTTAAGGGTCTATTTAAGGGACCCTAGCCTCTTGTATGAAGGGAGATTTTGATATATGAAATAAACCTTGAGTTCTTCTATTGCTTTGAGTAATTACCCTACTGTGTGCATAAAGGGGTTTGAGAGTTCTTCTTCCCGGTGTTTGCAACCATCTTCCTGCCGCCAACCATCCTTCCAGCGCCTCCAAAACATTCTTCCCTTTGCTATTTTTCTTTATTTTTTTGATCTCCTTTGATTTTTCTAACCCCTGACAGGTCGTTTGCAGGTCCCTGTGTTCCTACAAATCCAACAACTCCAGCCAAGCCTCAATCGGACCACCAAGCAAAAAGTCGGGTATCCACGGTTTTGTTTGGCTCGATTTTCCAGGCCGCATCCATCGATGAATGAGAGATCCCTTCACTGTGATCTTCACCGGGTACTTCAGATGTTGTCATGTACACCCCCTCTACCTCCAGTCTTTATATTGTAGGAGAACTTGCCCTAACCGAGGCTTCTCAGCCCCGGTGATCCTTCTTTTATACTTTTCTAGGTTCTAATCTGCATGCTTGGCTTCAAAAAATTCATACAAAATTTTTTATAACTAATTTTGATCTAAAATTTAGGAATAAATCACCTAACCCCATATATGAAACATACAAAAAGAATTGCATGCATATTAGTCCCGCATCAGATACCTAGCGAGCACCTTGAGCCTATCCCTCCCTTTGAGAAACAACCCACCCTAGAGTATCTACCAACCAATTGGCCAAATAGTGATGAAAAGATTAAGAGAATCCTGGAAGATCAAGCCATATATTCTTGAAATAGAGGCTATCAGAGGTATTTAGTTCGGTGGCAAGGTGGCCAGAATCTGAGGACTCGTGGATCACCCGTGAGGATCTGCAGTGCCTTAACCCAGACCTACTAGAGCACTATGAGAGCCAAGTTATCCCACACTAGATGGGGTCAAGTTCCTCCCACCCTAAGTGAATTGATGGGGGCACTAAGATCAGATATAGATTACTAGGCCCTATTTGGTTTTCCTAGCCATGTATCAAAGTTTTGTAATCAACTAAGATCAAGTCCTGTAATAAGTTGAGGTTAGTTGATTTGTCTCAACCCTCAACCTAGTCTAGTATATTGAGTCCTGTACACCAGTATGAATCTAGTGTGAGTTTACTTCTTGTACAAGAGAAAAGGCTACGCTATTTTGGAGTTCCACCATACCACATTCTAAATCCCGAAGCAGTTACATTATCTTAGGGGTGCTCAATCGACACCTAGGTGCCTTGATTCCCTCCGGATGCCATTTTAGATGCCAGATTCCTTCCAGATGCTTCCAGAATATTTCATTTGCTAGGAGTCCATGTTTTCCAGGTTATCCCAACACTCCAGACCTCCAAATTCAAGCCTAGGAAGCAAGCCCAAGCAAGAGGAACCAAGATTCTCTTTTGATACTGGGAATATGCCAGCCCAGAGAAACAGGCACCCCAGCTTCTATGGGGCCCAAGCCCAAGCCTTCCAAGCCCATGGCCAACTGCCCCCTTGCTACCCTAAAGTCCACATGCCCAAAGGAGTTGGCATCCAAGAGTGTATGACCAAGTCCAAGGTGAAGTGAAGTGGGAGAAGACCAAGTTTATTCTAACCTAGTTGGGATTCCTAATCCTTTTAAACCTTGTAGTTTTAACCTAACTAGGAAAGGACTTGTAGTCTAATTGGGAAGAGGACTTGTAAGCCAAGTGTAACCATGGTTAGTGAGGGCATGAGAACTTTATATGTACCCAACCCCTCCCTCTCTTGTAATCAAATTTTTTGTATGAATAAACCTTGCTGAAAATTGGATTAATTGCCTTGTGTTTGAGTTTTGGATCTTACTTTGAGTGCTCTCCTTGTGTTTCTAGATTGAAACCATACTAGCCTAGCCTCCTTTTACATCCCTATAGATCAGCCATGCCCAATGATTGGAAGCCCTAGCTGCTGTCCAAGACCAGGAGATCTTTCCTCCCCGGCTGCCATCTTCTAACCCTAATCCCAAATCCTTCCAAACCCTAGTTTCTTTTCTTGTTTTTTATTTGCTATTTTGATTGACTTCTGATACTTGCAAGATCCTCGAGGTGCTTCACCTTTCTAGAGGAGGCCTTCTTTGCTTCCAGGACCACCCAGATCAGCCTTCAGTTCAAGGGAAATGAGGCTTCTTCATCCAGGCTCCGATCAGAGTGTGAGTGATCCCTTCTGCTATTGAATTTTAATATCTGACTTGTAAGAAAGCTTCCCTTCTCTTATTATCTGATTTGATTGAAGTAAAATATCCTAAGCTAGGAATTTCTCAATTTTTGGGTCATGTCTTTTATTTATCTTGCATGATTCAGCCTGCGATATGATGATTCTTAGAATTACTGATTACCTACTACTCTTTACTTTACTTTTGAGAAATTAGCCTACAAACCAAATTCTAAAAATCATAAAAAAATTAGTTTACTATTTTTTTCCTGCATATTTAGCATTCTTAGTCATCTCGCATCATGGAGGGGGGTATTTAACATTTACCCAAGCCCCTTTGAAATTTAAATGGAAGAGATTACCTAAATTAATCAGGGAGGATAAAGTGGGGTGCCCAACTTGATTTTGAATTTGATGCCTTAGATGACAAGGGTGGGGACCTTCCATGTTTGGCATGAAGAGTGAGGTGGCCTTCCTTGTTGGCGTGGAGATTGAGGTGGGGCCCTTCTTATGTGGAGGATGAGGTGGTGCAAGGGGTGTGGTCCTTTCTAAAAGAAAAGTATCCTAAAAGCCAATCTTTGAAAGGGTATTTTTGTAATCTTCCAACTCTTGTATGACATTATTGTATTAATAAAAGGTATTTTGTTTCATCATACTGCTACATCTTATTTAAAGATTATGATGAACCTCCTAGATTAGGGCAATGAAATTAGGGTTATGACGAATATCATAATGGTGAGACCTAAGTTTTTATAAATCATAATCTAAAATGTTCCTAGTCATTGGATCATCGATTCGGGGATCGATGCTTCCGAAAAGACTAGCTTATCTTATGTATGCTTGATAGAGATGGTGGTTGGTCTCATAGCCACTTGTGTAGAGATACTAATACAAGGATAAGGGTGCTCATTAGGGTATGAGTTCACTGAATTGATCCATACTAAGTATATCTTATGGAAGTCGTACTACTTGTCACAAGATAGTTCTCATAGTGGGAGTTGTTCAAGTGATCTTTAGACCTGAGATCACCATGGTTCCTTATACACACTAAGACATATTTTGGTTCATACTAATTCATAGCATTGAGTCATGTATGGGATGTTCTCGGATATGGTGGATGGTGTATGAAGGATGTGAGTGATCAACAAGGAATCAATCATTCCTAGTAAAAGAAAATGTTATCCCATGTTATTTCTTCGATTGATGACTTAGGAAATCTTTGATCAAAGCAATATGAGATTAGAAGTATTTTCTAATCAGTTATTGGCAAGGTCTTCATTATCGAAATGAGATTCAAAATGACTAGGTACTAGGGTTTGATAATTATCCATACCTATCACTTATTCAGGATAAAAGAAGATTGAAAGATTGAATTGCATGGTAACTTTTCACTGAAGGGTATTTTGGTACTTTCCATCAAATTTCTCATCTTTAAGGTAGGCATGACTCATTGCTAGATGTCAATCATGTCTTGTAGGTTTTCATAAATCAATTTGATTGAATTCATGAGTCAATTCGAAAGCTAGTTCATATTGGCAACTTAGGTCAGCTCAATTTGACCTAATTAGGTCAATCAGGATGGATTGGATCGAATTGGCTTGGACCTAGACCTACTACTGGCTAGATGTGGAACCCAAAGGGTCACACACATTAGAAAATTGGCCTAGGAAGTCAATTGGTATTTTATTAGGGTCATGGGATCCTAATTGGTTAGCTAGATTACATAATTGCATGTATAGGCTAACCTAACTCCTAACCCAAATGAATTGGATCTATAAGGTTGCTTCATGGGCTAATTAATTTGAGGGAATCCTAGATTTGGTTGAGTTCACAGTGGGACAGTATATATTAGGTTTTATCTAGATTAATTAAGCCTTTATCTTATTTATTTGAAGAGTCATAACTTGAAGGGATTCTTGGCACCAATAATTATGTGCAGCAACATTAAGGGGTTCTTGTTCTAGATAAGCCTAAAGAGTTTCTCCCTAATCTCCATAGCCAAATAAATGGGCTTTGACCGGTCAAAATAAAGGAATGGTGTGAAATAAAGTGGTGCACAAATGAAAGGTTGCGACATTTCATTTTTGGTGATAATTAAGATTAAGAGTCCTTCTGTTTGAAGGCTCTCAATTTTCTTCTGATGACTTCATTCAAAGCACAAGTCCCTTGGCCATTTAATTGACCAGTAAATGACATGTGGCAAGTGAAGAAATCGACTAGGAATCAAGGAGACAAAGTCTTGTCTCTTAGCGCAAGAAGGATCATGACTTTTCAAAATAAGACTCCTTCTTCATAAAGGGTCTTATACGATTTGTTATTTAACAGATCAAAGGCTGATGAAGAGCCATATTTGGTACCCCAACATCTCCTATTTAAAACTTTCTGTGTTTATTCTGAAGGTATCTAATTTATCATTTCTTTCATACACTCTTACACTCTGCCACTTTATCCTCCTTGTCTCTTCCTTCCCTTATTAAAACATAGGTCTTTCCTTAAGGCAAGTCTACCATTCTAAGGCAAGGGCTTAGGAAGAGAATTAGGAAGTGATAAAGAGAGTAAAGAAAGGTTTAGGAGAGGGCTCAGAGTGTTCTACTGAAGAGCAAAGGTCTGACCAAGGACGGAGAGGCTGCCAAAAGAAGAAAGATCATTGGAAGAGTCCTAGTGGATTAAGCAACCTAATAAGGAGTGGTTCCTAGGTTCAATTCTTATGTGCATCACCTCTGGAGGGCATGCAATTGTGTGCCTAGTGGAAAGAAGAAGGAATTAACATTCCAGGCATTTTTCTAAACCTTGTTTGAATGACTTGTTGATTGTAATGAATAATGGATCTTGGGCTTAGGGTTTATAGTTGTTTGGAGTTTCAAATTAAAAATTTTTGAAATCCATTCTTCTGCTATGCCACCGAAATCCAACAGTGGTATCAGAGCCCCCTTATTTCATTCAATTAATGGTCCATGCAATTAGTAATGATTGCTTACTATGCTATGAAGCAATGCATGGTTGTTTAAATTACATATGAAATATGTTATATCCAAGTAACTGCTTCGGATTGGGTTAGTCACCAGGCCATCTTGTCATAGGAGTTACTTAGGGTTTCATTGCCCTCTCATCCCTTTCAGTGGGATCTCCTATGGCATGTCGGGGTGATGCTATGGCCATATCCCATGAACAAGTGAGGTGAATGGATTGATATTACAATCATGCTTATGATATGCATATTAGGATTAATATGCTCGATTGTTGGAATGAATATCATGTCATATGATATGTTATATCCTAGTAACTGCTTTGGAATGGGTTAGTCACCATGGACATCTGGTCATAGGATCTAATTAGTGGTGCGGGCACCAAGATTAGATAGAGGCTTCTCAACTCTCTGTAGATTTCTGATTAGGGTTCTAGTCTTTTTTGGGTCCTGTAATAAGGCTTAAGACACTTAAGCCTAAGTAATTTGCATTCGAGTCATGTAATTAGTATCTAGTTGGTTTCATTTTTGGGTTAGTCTTGTAAGTTGGCCAATTTGATCAAGTTAGGGTCAATTGGTCCTATAATTGGCCAAGTTGATTCACAATCTCAAGTCAATTAGAAGATTGGTTCAAGCTAATTTGAAGATGGGTCCACAAGTGAGCAAACAAGTCAAGCCAAATCAAGCCACTACTCTTTCATGCCAAGCTAAGATTACCCACTCATTTTCCAAGCCATAGAGAGTGCCACATCACCAATGCCACGTGTCATGGGAGCACCACATCACCAAAGCCATGTGTCATGGGAGCACCACATCACCAATGCCATGTCAAACATCTTGGACGGCCAAATTTCATCATGAAAATAAAAATTCAAATTCAAACTCTAAGTGGGCACCCCCTTGATTCAAGCAAACAACCATCCTCACTCCACTCCACATATCAAGCCATATCACCAAGGATCAAGCCTAGCATTCATGGTTGGCCAAAGCTTCATGAAGAGGAATTCGAAATATAAAGTTGGCCACCCTCAATTCATGGAGACAACCACCCTCTTTCCTCTCCCCAAAATATGCTTGTAACTCCTTTTTTCAAATTTTAAATTCAAATGAGGGATTGGGAGATTATAAATATGGCCCTAACCCTCTTGTAAGGATTGATGATGAATGACAAAAAATCTGAAATTTTCTTTTCTCTAGCCCTTGTCTTGTGACTTGGAACTCTATAAGAGAGTGAGCCTTTGTTCTTCGGAACATCGAGGGGTGAGAGGCCCTGGGTTCCTTCTTCCTATGCAAGCTAGCAATCCACATCCAAAGTAGGGATGCCCCACTGGAAGTTCTTCTTGGATGCCCAATAGGAAGAACCCCCTTGACTACCACCCTCAACTTCTTTCTCCTTCATCTCTTTGCTATCTTATGCCTTCTTGTCTTTCTAACTCATTTCTAGGTTGCTTGCAGGTCCTTTCGGTACCATGGACAATGGATTAGGCCTACCTTTCCTTCTAGACCATCTGATGGAATGTCTACGAATTCGTAATGTCGAGGGCTTGATCTTCTAGGCTGCATCCATGAGTATGAGCGAACTCGACATCGGGCACTTCTAAATTTCAAAAGGTTTGCACTCCCTAATCTCTTGAGTAGGGTATTGATTCAGAGCTAAGTCCTATCGAGGTTTCTCGATCCTGGGATCCTTTTTTATCACTATTTAGGGTCTATATCTACATGCTAGAGTTTCTTATCATTATGCTAATTTCTAGATCTATTCTTAGTTGATTTCGAGAATCAACCAATCCATTAAAACATAAAAACAACAAAGAATCACTTGCATGCCTCTTAGTACCACATCATGTTTGGTATCAGAGCATGGTTAGGACTTAGTTTCTCTTTAAGTACTTGGATCGGGTTCTTCAACATGGCCGTCCGGTCATAAGAAAAAGTAGGGCTACAAGACCCTCACATCCCATTCAATGAGGATTTCTTATGGTGTGTAGGGGTGTCGATGTGAATGACCCTTGAAGAAGAAAACAAAGAGATAGGCATCTTTAGGATTAATTTTCTGCATCATGTCTATCCCAGTACATAGTCTATTATTTTAATTTTTTTCGTATGTAAAAAAATCAAAAAAAATATGATTCTTATTTTTCAAGATTTGATACAATTGAATTTATTTTTTAAAATTTTCTCAGGAGTTGATTCGGTCTGTAGAATTTCTGTATGCCTGATTACTGCCTGAGAACAGTTCTACTTTCGAATTTCAGCATATAGTTATTTCAGCCACTTTAAATTCCAACATAATTTAATTCCTGCACTTTAGGTTCATATCATTTAATTTTCAGCAATTTATATTTCAGCCAAAATACATCAAAATACACAAAAAAAAAAGCTTAAGTGCATAACATTAGATTTCATATGTATGCCATCATATGCATAACTTATTTTAAGGGCGACAATATCATAAGATAAGGGAAGGAGGTCATTACCTTTCCTTGGCCTGAAAACCACCACCTTTGCATTTTGAACCTAAGCATAACTTAAAATCTATTAGCAACCTAATAGCTTAGGGACATCAACGAGTCGGGTTTAACCATTGTGGAAAACTAGTGCATGCAACCCTTTAATTAGCACTGGGAAGCTGGTGTCTAAGGCAAGAGGTTTGATGTCAAATGACCTAAGTGGTGTTATGGTTCCTTAATTGGGTCCCTGTGAATAGCAGGGGGCCTCCCACACTCCCATCTCTTACCTGGCCAGTGAAATGGCTAGTTGTTGTGCTGTATGTAATCTAAGTTAACCCATTTTATTTGAACTCATAGATCTAGCAAAAATCATAGTACTTTCCTTTGTGTGTTGATGTCAACTAGGTCAGTAGTCCAGTATCACCCACATCACACTCAATCTGGTGAACCCATGGATAACAACCTCAAAAATCAAATGAGGACTCTCACTGAGTAGATTACCCAGTTTACTCAAAGTTTTGATAGAGTTGAAACCAGGCTAGGAACTTTGGAGGGGGTCTAGGAGCCTCACACTGAACCAGAGTTTGAGTCACCTCCCCACCTTAGGAGATTCCCACAACATGATCCCTCCATAGAAGCTAAGCCCAGAAGAGTCCCACACCATAACCCAGCCCAAGAGGTTCACCTTAGGAGACTTAATCAAAAGTTCATGGACCAAGAAGAGAGAGCCATCAGGAACATCAAGATAGAGGCACCTACCTTTTATGGCAATTTAGATCCTAAAGTGTATATTGATCAGGAGGAGAGCATGGATCACAATTGTGAGTACACTGAGATGTCGGAGTTAAGAAAAGTTAGATTGGCCACACGTAGGTTAACCCGACATGCTAAGCTGCATTGAAAAGGTATTGAGGACCTATGTTATTTGAGGGGAGAACAGATAAGCACCTGGAAAGCCATGAGGAGTAAGTTGAGAGAAAAGTATATATATAGATTTTAAGAGCACAAACTTTTAGACCAATGGTACAAATTGAGACAAGGCAATAAAATTGTGTCTAAGTATATTGAGGAATTTAATGAGTTTATTAGGAGATGTAACATAGTAGAACATAAGTCTAAGATCATAGCTAGATTTCGAGATGGCCTACATAGGGATATCCAGTGGGAACTATTCTAGTGGATGATTTATAACCTGGATGATGCCTATCGACTTGCTTGGGAGTTCAAGTCATGTCAGAGGGAACCCATGAACTACCAAGTTGAGCCAAGCAGGATTAGTACCTCTGAACACAAACCCAACCCTAGTTGACTTCTTTTAGACCAACCAACTCCTACTATCCCATTAGTTCTAATGAATGATAGGAGTAAGGACCCTGAAGTACAAATTGATTGCATTGATATTCAAAACTTAGGGTATCCCCGATTGAGGAGCTAGGGAAGGAAGAGGACAAGTCTGAACCCATTGTAGAAGTTTATGAGGCTGACTGAGTTTAGTAGATGAATATAAAGGAGAAGACTTTGAAGATGATAACTCTAGTACCTTACCTGAGAAAACTCTTGGAGAAGATAAGATTGTAGAGCTTAGTCCTGAAGTATTAGAACAACAGGAAATTAGTGAGGACTTGGTTCCTATAAGTCAATGACCTCAGGAAGAGCCCACTCATTTAGCCCCAGCCCGAGACCTCATTTAGTACTCTCATCAAGAGTTCCTTCTTCTAACCCAGTTGAAGACCTTTTTCTTGAACTGACTAAGTCATCGTTTCTTAAAGGCCTTACACTTGCAGTGACCAAATTCTCCATCCTTGGAGTGGACCTTATGTCACCCATAGATCGATGCTTAAATCTTAAGGTCATCCCTAGTAACCAAGTTCTATTTCATGCTTCAAATGGATTATCCCTAGACTCTGATCCTTATTTCCTGCCATACCCTAAGGCTTCTAATGTCCCCCAAACTTTCGAATTACACTTTGTTGAGGTCGTTCGATTGCACCAGTTCATTGAGTATGTTTGGTTTGCGACCTACTTTTGGAAGACCTTATGGCATTTGCTAGGGATCCATTATAAATTTTCATGTGTATATCAAACTAGGGTCAAACCTAGAGAGCCTATAGTTTCTTAGGTTTAGGCCCAAAGAGTCCAATAAAATTCCTCTCAATAGGAATTTATAATCGAGTATATATTTTGTTAGGTATTAATACGAGTCTCAGAGTCCGCAGAGTCATTCACACAGTATATATAAGAAGATTAGCCAAAAATCAATCTAAGTAATAATACAAACAAGAAATTGGCTGATTCCCGAAAGCGAGCCAAAGAATTTGAAATAGGGGGATTCTGTAATGATTAGGCTTAGGCCTGAATGGTTCTCACCATGGATTGTTAAAAAACTACATGCTCATGGAGATGGCCCCTTTAGAGTGATAATGAGAGTTAGCCCTAATGCCTATGTGCTTAATCTATCCTTGGATTATGGCATTAGCTTGACTTTTAATATCTTTGACATAGTCAAGTATAGGGAGCCGGCAACAATACCCAGCGAGCCATTGGGCCTGACCTATCTTTTGAGAGTGAACCCGATCCTGAGTGTCCACCTATAATTTTACCTGAGAGAAGAAAACTGATCAAGCATGTCCTGGATGATCAAGCTATCACAAACTAGGGCAAAGGCTATCAACATTAACTGGTCCATTGTCAAGGCCAATCGAAGTTCGATGATTCATGGATTACCCAAGAGGACTTGCAGCACCTCGACCTTGACCTTCTTGAGAGATACTAGAGCCATACCAACCCTTACTCGAACAGGTCTCGTTCCTCCCACCTTGGGAGAATTGGTGCAGGCACCAGGATTAGATAGAGGCTCTACGACCCTCTGTGAATTTTTGATTAGGGTTCTTAGTCCTTTTTGGGTCCCGTAATAAGGCTTAAGAAACTTAAGCCTGAGTAATTTGCATTCAAGTCACATAATTAGTATCTAATTGGTTTCAATTTTTGTTTAGTGTTGTATTTTGCCCAATTTGGTCAAGTTAGGGTTAATTGGTCCTGTAATTAGCCAAGTTGGTTCACAACCTCAAGTCAATTTGAAGATGGGTTCAAGCTAATTTTAAGATGGGTCCACAAGTGAGCAAACAAGTCAAGCAAAATCAAGCCACTTCTCCTCCACACCAAGCTAAGATTGCCCACTCATCTTCCAAGCCATAAAGATCACCACAACACCAAAGCCATGTGTCAAGGGTGCACCACGTCACCAAAGCCACGTGTCATGGGAGCGCCACATCACCAATGCCATGTCAAACGCCTTGTGCGGCCAAATTTCATGATGAAAAAAAAAAAATTAAATTCAAACTCTAAGTGGGCACCCCCTTGATTCAAGCAAACAACCCTTCTCACTCTACTCCATATATCAGGCGATATCACCAAGGATCAAGCCTAGCATTCATGATCGGCCTAAGCTTCCTAAAGAGGAGTTCGAAATTCAAAGTTGGGCACCCTTGATTCATTGAGACAACCACCCACTTTCCTCTCCCCAAAACAAGCTTGTAACTCATTTTTTCAAATTTTAAATTCAAATGAGGCATTGGGAGCTTATAAATATGGCCCTAACCCTCTTGTAAGGATTGATGATGAATGAAAAAAAATCTAAAATTTTCTTTTCTCTAGCCCCTGTCTTATGACTTGGAACTCTATAAGAGAGTGAGCCTTTGTTCTTCGAAACATCGAGGGGTGAGAGGCCATGGGTACCTTCATCCTACGCAAGCCAGCAATCCACATCCCAAGTGGGTATGCCCCACTGGAAGTTCTTCTTGGATGCCCAACAAGAAGAACCCCTCTTGACCACCACCCTCAACTTCTTTCCCCTTCATCTCTTTTCTATCTTATGCCTTCTTTTTTTTCTAACTCATTTCTAGGTTGCTTACAGGTCCTTTCGATATCACAGACAAAGGAGTAGGCCTACCTTGCCTTCTAGACCATCTAACGGAAAGCCGACCAATCTATAGGGTCGAGGGCTCGATCTTCCATGTCGCATGCGTGAGTGTGAGCGAACTCGGCATTGGGCACTTCTAAATTTCAAATGTTTTGCACTCTCTAATCTCCTGAGTAGGGTATTGATTTAGTGCTAAGTCCTACCAGGATTTCTCAATCCCGGGGTCCTTCTTTATTACTATTTAGGGTCTATGTCTGCATGCTAGAGTTTCTTGTCATTATGCGAATCTCTAGATCTATTCTTAGTTGATTTCGGGAATCGACCAATCCGTTAAAACATAAAAACAACAAAGAATCACTTGCATGCATCTTAGTCCCGCATCAATTAGGGTTTAAAGGCCCTCTCTTCCCATTCAATGGGGTCTTCTATGGCGTGTTGGGGTGCCGCTATGGCCATATGCCATGAACTAGTGAGGTGAACAAATTATTATCATAATCATGCTATGTTATGCATATTAGGGTTTATATGCTTATATGATGTTATGAATATTATGTTTACATAGGATATGTTTGAGACCACTAAAAGAACTCATAATTAAAATATTTAGTCATGGTGTAAGTTAGTCAAAAGGCAAAATTTATTTAGGTTTATATGATTAGCCAATTGGTGTCTAAGCAAGTGGTTTTGGGAAGGTAAAGGGCCTGACATTTTTAATTAGTTCCATTGTCTGACCTAGCCAATTAATTTGGTGTCTAAGAAAAGCAACAAGGGGACCCCCTCATTTATTCTACTTACCCAACCAATTTGACTATATCTGGACCTTAAATTGAATATGCTAATTGAATTAACACACAACAGTTTGCCTTCCTTCATGCTTGGTATAGTTCATATTAACAACTATAGTAGGTTTGTTGTGTAACACAAGGCCTACCCTAGAGTTAAATATGAATAATCTTAGTATAGTTAATTGTTTATAGTATGTTTGGTAGTATTGCTTTGTTGTGTAACACAAGGGCAATATTATTTGAACATGTCTATATGGAAATGAAGGGTCTGACTAAACTAAGACTTTATAATTTATTGTGTAATATAAGACTATAAGTGTCTTAGAAACTGTTTATTTGTTGATAATTGCATGGGTTGCAATTGGAAAATAACTCTTACCATTGAACTCTTGAGTGTTTGTTGGAATTAATTTGAAATTAAGATCTCAACCCCACTAAAGAAACCTGGTAAGGTTTCTCGCTTACCATAGGTGAGGGTTATGGTATTGGAATAAAATAGTAGGAGACATAATTAGATATAAAGTCCATATCTAGTTATGGATGTCATCTTGAGTGGTCTACTTTTACTGTTCTTTATTAAATATAGGTTTTATTATGGCTTCAAGTTTATCACTGTGGGGCATCTTAGATGCCAATAAGTTGACTAGTCCTAATTATGTGGACTGGTTGAGGAACCTGAGGATAGTATTAACTCAGGAGAAGCTTTCTTATATTCTTGATTCTCTAGATCTAGAGCCGATCAGAGAGGATGCTTTTGAGGAGGAAAGGGCTACACATAAAATGTGGCTAAATGACAGCATGATTGTCAGGTGAATCATGTTGAACTCAATGAACAATGAGATTTAGAGGCAACATAAACAGATGGAATCTCAGTCAATATTGCTCAATCTTAAGGAGCCTTATGGAGAGCAAAGTAGGGCTGCTTGGTATAAGATATCAAAGAAATTGTTCTATGCATGCATGAGTGACGATTCATCAGTTCAAACCCATGTTTTGAAAATGATTGACTTAATCCCTGATTAGGTAAACTTCGATTTGTAATGGATGGTGAACTCAACTAGGACTTGATCCTGCAATCACTCCCGGATCTCTTCTCTCAGCTTGTTTTAAATTATCAAATAAACAAACTTAATACTTCTTTGCTTGAGCTACTTCACAAGCTTAATATAGCAGAGAGTCATTATAAGGGAGATAAGGCTCATCTTCTTCCTGTTAATGGGAAGAAAAAATAGGCAACGAAGAAGGGTTTGAAAAGAAAATTCAACCCTAAGAGCAGCATCTAGAAGAAGAAGAAAGCAAAGAAGGTTGTTAATGATGGTGCCTGTTTCTACTGCGATAAGCAACGGCATTGGAAGAAAAATTGCAAGATATATCTTACAAGTATGAAGCAAGATGCTGGAGAAGCATCTAAAGGTTTGTACATGATACAAACAAATTTATCATTGAGTGCTTATATTTCTAATTCATGGGTATTTGATACCACATGTGGTTCTCATATCTATAAGTCATTACAAGGACTCCACAGAATTAGAAGCTTGAAGAAAGGTGACTTCGAGCTATATGGTGCAAGTGGTGAAGCCATGTATACTGAAGCTATGAGCACCTATCTACTGTTATTACCTTCGGGTAATGTATTAAAGTTAGAAGAATGTTACTATGTTCCAAATGTTGTAAGAAACATTATTTATATACCCTTGTTATTACAACAAGGATTTGAAATAAGTGTAAAGTGCTCTATTCTTCATTTTAATAAAATATTTGGACATGGTTATTTTATCAATAATCTTTTAACTTTAGAACTCAATGATAAAAAATTACTTGTTGATAACAAGAAAAGAAAGAGAGATAATGTCAATGCCATATTTCTCTGGCATTGCCGATTAGGTCATATAAGTGAGTCAATGATAAACAAGTTAGTCAAAGATAATTACTTTGATCTTTATGATTTTCAATCATTAAGAACTTGTGAGTCTTGCCTCATAGGTAAAATGACCAAGTCTCCATTCATTGGACATAGAGACAGGGCAACTGAATTATTAGGTCTTGTACATACTGATGTGTGTGTACTTATGAAAACTCAAGCTAGAGATGGATACTCTTATTTCATCATGTTATTTAATGACTTATCTTGGTTTGAACATGTGTATCTGATGAAACACAAGTCTGAAGCCTTTGATAAGTTTAAAGAGTATCAAAGTATGGTTGAGAAACAAACTGGACATAGTATTAAAATTCTTCATTCTGATCGAGGAGGAGAATACTTGTTTAGTGAGTTTCTAAACCATCTTAAGGACAAAGGCATAATCTTTGAATGGACTCCTCCTTATACACCCCAAATAAATGATGTGGTAGAAAGGAGAAATTGCACCTTGTTAGACATGGTGAGGTCCATGATAAGCTTCACAGATCTTCCTATTTCCTTCTAGGGATATGCCTTGGAAACTGCTGCTTATATTTTGAACAGGGTACTATCAAAGTCCATGACTAGCACTCCATATAAGGTATGGAATGGAAAAAGACCAAATATTAAATACTTGAAGATTTGAGGTTGCTATGCTTATGTCAACAATAATTTTGGACATAAGTTAAATGCTAGGGCTGACAAATACAGGTTCGTTAGTTACCCCAAAGAGGGTATTGGATACCTCTTTTATTATACTATTAAACAAAAGGTATTTGTCAATAGACATGCAACATTCTTGGTGCAAGAATTTATCCAAGAAAGAAGTAGTAGAACAATACTTGAACTTAGTGAAGTTCAGAACCAACAACCAATTCTTGAAGAGTCATCAAATAAAATTCCTCAACCAAAGGTTCTTGTTGATCAGGAATAACCACAACACACACCTCCTATTCGAAGGTCAATGAGGGTGCAGGGTGCACCTCTTAGATATAGCTTTGTCATGGGAATAACAATAAGGCTAGTATCATTCAGGATGATGATCCTATGACTTATACGAGAGTTATCATGAGTAGAGACTATGATAAATGTGTAAATTCCATGAAATCTAAAATGGACTCCATGTATTCCAATCAGGTTTGGACCTTGGTAGATCCACCTAAAGGAGTTAACCCAATAGGGTGTAAATGGGTCTTCAAGAAGAAGATTAGAACAGATGGTTGAGTAGATACCTAAAAGGCCAGGATAGTGGCAAAATGTTTCAAACAAAAACATGGTATTGATTATGATGAAACCTTTTCACTAGTAGCAATGCTCAAGTCCATCCAGATTTTGCTTGCAATAGCAGCATACTATGATTATAAAATTTGGCAAATGGATGTAAAGACTACTTTCCTCAATGGATATCTTAAGGAAGTAGTCTATATGTCACAACCAGATGGGTTTGTCTCAAGTTGGAGACCAAACCAAGTATGCAAACTTATAAAATCTATATATAGATTAAAGCAAGCATCAAGGTGTCGGAACATCCATTTTGATGAAGCAATCAGAGAGTTTGGTTTCATTAAAAATGTGGATAAACCTTGTGTGTATAGAAAGACAAATGAGAGTGCAATTATCTTTTTGGTTCTCTATGTCGATGATATACTTATCATTGAGAATGATATCCCAATATTACAATCGATCAAAACTTGGCTATAATCAATGTTTTCCATGAAGGATCAGGGAGAGGCATCCTATATATTTGGGATAAAGATCTATAGAGATAGATATAAGAGGATGTTAGGCTTATCCTAATCTAGGTACATTGACTTAGTGTTGAATAAATTCAACATGGATGGAAGAAAGAGAGGTTACTTACCTATGAATCAAGGCATACATCTCTCCAAGAAAATGTGTCCTAAGACATCGAAAGAAACAGAGAGGATGGCTATGATTCCCTATGCTTTGGCTATAGGATCGATTATATATGCCATGTTATGTACCAGGTCTGACGTTGCTTATGCCATTGGCATAGTAAGTAGGTTCCAAACAGATCTAGGAGAGGATCATTGGAAAGTTATGAAAAATATTCTTTAGTACCTAAGAAAGACTAAGGATATTTTTCTTATATATGGTGGATCAGAATTAAAACTAGAAAGATATACAGATTCTAGTTTTCATTAGATCAAGATGATAATAAATCAATATCAGGGTATGTCTTCACCCTATATGGTGGTGCAGTGAGTTGGAAGAGTACAAAGTAGCCAACTATAGCTGAATCAGTCAATGAGGTAGAATACATAGCTGTAAGTGAAGCCACGAAGGAAGCTGTTTGGATGAATAAATTAATCATGGAATTAGGTGTGGTTCCTAAAATACAACAACCAGTGCCACTATATTGTGATAACAGTGGTGCTGTCGTGCAAGCTAAGAAACCAAGATCTCATCATCAGTCCAAGCACATCCTAAGATGTTTCCATCTCGTTTGGGAATTCATAGGAAGACAAGATATTGTTATTGAATGAGTTGATACAAACAACAATATAGTAGACCCATTCACTAAAGCACAACCTAAGTAGCAGTTTGATCACCACTTAGATCTTACGGGTATAAAATGCAAGGGCGATTGGCTTTAGTGCAAGTGGGAGATTGAAAGAAATATCCCCTAAAAGCCAATCTTTGAATGGATATTTTTGTAATATTCCAACTCTTGATGACATTATTGAATTAATAAAAGGTATTTTATTTCATCCTACTACAATGTCTTCTTTAAAGATTATGATGAACCCCATAGATTAGGACAAGGAAATTAGGGTTATGATGAAGATCATAATGGTGAGACCTAAGTTCTTATAAACCTTAATCTAAAATATTCCTAGTTGTTGGATCATCGATTCGAGGATCGATGCTTCCAGAAAAACTAGCTTATGTTATGTATGATCGATGAAGAGGGTGGTTGGTCTCACGGCTACTTGTATAGAGACACTAATATAAGGATAAGGATGATCATTAGGATTTGAGTTCACTGAATTGATCCGCATTGAGAATATCTTATAAAAGTCTTACTACTTGTCAAGAGAGAGTTCTCATAGTTGGAGTTGTGCAAGAGATCTTTAGACTTGAGATCACCAAGGTTCTTTATGCACACTAAGACATGTTTCTGTTCATACTCATCATAGCATTGAGTCATGTACGAGGTGTTCTTGGATATAGTGGAAGCTGTATAAAGGATGTAAGTGGATCAACAAGGAATCGATCATTCCTAGTAAGAGGAAATGTTATCCCATGTAATCTTTATGATTGATGACTCAGGGAGTCTTTGATCAAAGCAGGATGAGATTTGAAGTATTTTTTTATCAGTCATCGATAGAGTCTTCATTATCGAAATGAGATTCAAAATGACTTGGTACTAGGGTTTGATTATTATCCATACCCATCACTTATTCGGGATAAAGGGAGATCAAAAGATTGAATTGCACAGTAACTTTCCACTGAAGGGTATTTAGTACTTTTCACCAAATTCTTCATCTTTTGGGTAGGCATGACACATTGATAGATGTCAATCATGTCTTATAGGTTTTCATGAATCAATTCTATTGGATTCATGAGTCAATTCGAAAGCTAGTTCGTATTAGCAACTTAGGTCAACTCAATTTGACCTAATTAGGTCAATCAAGTTTGATTGGATCTAATTGGCTTGGACCTAGACCTACTGTAGGCTAGATGTGGAACCCAAAGGGTCACACACATTAGAAAATTGGCCTAGGAAATCAATTGATATTTTATTAGGGTAACGGGATCCTAATTGGTTAGCTAGATTACATACTAGCATGTGTAGGCTAACCAAACTCCTAACCCAAATGAATTCGGTCTATAAGGTTGCTTCATGGGCTAACAAATTTGAGGGAATCCTAGATTGGGTTGAGCCCAAAATGGGGCAGCAGTTATCTCATTTTATCCAGATAAATTAAGCCTTTATCTTTTTTATTTTATGAGTCTTAACTTTAAGGGAATCTTGGTGCCAAAATTATGTGCGGCAACATTAAGGGGCATAGACGGACCAAGAGTCCTTCTACCACTTAATCACCTATTCTAGATAAGCTTAAAGAGTTTTTCCTTAATATCCACAGCCAAATAAATGGGCTTTGACTAGTCAAAATAAAGGAATTGCATGAAATAAAGTGGCGCACAAATGAAAGGTTGCAACGTTTCATTTTTGGTGCTAATTGAGATTAAGAGTCCTTCTGTTTGAAGGCTCTTAATTTTCTTCTGATGACTTCATTCAAAGCACACATCACTTGGCCTTTTAATTGACTAGTAAATGACATGTTGCAAATGAAAAAATCGGCTAGGAATTGAAGAGACAAAGTCTTGTCTCTTGGCATAAGAAGAATCATGACTTTTCAAGATAAGACTCCTTCATGAAGGGTATTATATAATCTATTATTTGACAGATCAAAGGCTGATGAAGAGCCATATTTGGTGATCCCCCATCTCCTATTTAAAGCCTTCGGTGTTTATGCTGAAGGTATCTAATTTATCCTTTCTTTCTTACAGTCTTACACTCTGCCACTTTGTCCTTCTTGTCTCTTCCTTCCCTTGTTTGGACATAAGTCTTTCCTTAAGACAAGTCTACCATTCTAAGACAAAGCCTTTGGAAGAGAATTAAGAAGTAAAAAAGAGAGTAAAGAGAGGTTTAGGAGAGGGCTTAGAGTGTTCTACTGAAGAGCAAAGGTCTGAGCAAGGAAGGAGAGGCCGCCCAAGGAAGAAAAGCCCTTGGAAGAGTCCCAGTGGATTAAGCAACCTACTAAGGAGTGGTTTCTAGGTTCAACTCCTGTGTGGATCACCTCTGGAGGGTATGCAATTGTGTGCCTATTGGAAAGAAGAAGAAATTAGCATTCGAGGTATTTTTCCAAACCTTGTTTGAATGACTTGTTGATTGTAATGAATAAGGGATCTTGGGCTTAGGGTTTCAAGTTGTTTGGAGTTTCAAAATGAAAATTTTTGAAATATATTCTTCTACTGTGACACCAAAACTCAACAGTGGTATCAAAGCCCCCTTATTTTGTTCAATTAATGGTCCATGCAATTAGTAATGATTGCTTACTATGCTATGAAGCAATGCATGATTGTTTAAATTATATATGAAATATGTTATATCCTAGTAATTGCTTTGTATTGGGTTAGTCACCATAGCCGTCTGGTCATAGGAGTTACTTAGAGTTTCATGGCCCTCTCATCCCATTCAATGGGATCTCCTATAGCATGTTGGGGTGCCGCTGCAGCCAAATTTCATAAACCATCGAGGTGAATGGATTGATATTACAATCACGCTTATGATATGCATATTAGGGTTAATTTGCTCGATTGTTGGAACGAATATCATGTCATAAGATATGTTAAATCCTAGTAACTGCTTCGAATTGGGTTAGTCACCATGGCCGTCCGATCATAGGAGCTAATTAGGATTTAAAGGCCCTCTCATCCCATTCAATGGGGTCGCCTATGGCGTGTTGGGGTGCCGCTGTGGCCATATCCCATGAACAAGTGAGGTGAACGGATTATTGTCATAATCATACTATGTTATGCATATTAGGGTTTATATGCTTATATGTTGTCATGAATATCATGTTTACCTAGGATGTATTTGAGACCACTAAATGCCCTCATAATTAAAATATTTAGTCATAGTGTAAGTTAGTCAAGAGGCAAAATTCATTTAGGGTTATATGATTAGCCAATTAGTGTCTATGCAAGTGGTTCTGGGAAGGTTAAGGGCATGACATTTTTTATTGGTTCCATTGTCTGACCTGGCCAATTAATTTAGTATCTAAGGAAAGCAATAAGGGGACCCCCTCATCTCTTCTACTAACCTGGCCAATTTGGCAATATGATGGGGACACCGGATCAAACACAGATCACTGGATCCCATATGATTTTATTAGTCATGTGTCAAAGTTTTGAAAATTTTGAATTAATATTGAGTCATGTACATCAGTTATGAGTCCAGTATTAATCCAATTTTTGTACAAGAGAGGCGGTTACCCTATTTTGGAGTTCCATCAGGCCACATCCAGGAGTCAAAGGCCACCCATCAGCCTATTAGATTTTGTGTGACAAACCAGGATCCAAGACGCTTTCAGAAATTTTGATTCCTTTTAGATGCCCTCAAGATGCCCAAATTCCTCTCCAGATACCAGAATATATTGCCAAACTAGGGCATCCATGATTTAAGAGGTCCACCTGCTTCCAAGCCCAAGGAAATCAAGTCAAGGAGCCAGGCCCAAGCCCACCAGAACCAAGATGCTCTTTTTATTCTAAGAATATTCAATCCAGGGTACCCCAGCTTCTAGGAGGCCCAAGCCCATGCGCCCTTCACCCTTTGGCCAGCCCATTTCTGCTCCTAGAAGCCCAACACACCATCCTAGGCATCCTTGGAGTTTACCAAGTCAAAGCATGAAGCAAAGAGGAAAAGACTAGTCAATGTTCTAAACCTAATTAGGATTTCTAGTTCTTTTAAGCTTTGTAATTCTAACCTGGCTAGGAAAGGACATGTAATCTAACTAGCAAAGTGCTAGTTAACCTAAGTGTAACCCTAGTTAGAGAGGGCATGGAAGCTCTATAAATACCCCACCCCTCCCCCTCTAGTAATCAATTTTCCCTTATGCATACAATTTGCTGAAATTTTGAGACATTGTCTTGTTCTTGTGTTTGGTTCTTATTCTTGAGTGCTCTCCTTGTATCCTTTGGCTGAAACCCTGTTGCCCTAGCTTTCATCTGCATCCCAGGAGATCAGCCACATCCAAAAAAGAGATGCCCTAGCTGCGGTCCCAGTCAAGCAACTGCTTCTTCTCTAGGACACCCACACCTAAACCTAATTTTGTTTTCTTCTAAACCATAGTTTTTATTCCTTTATTTAATTGCTATTTCGATTGACCCCTGATGCTTGTAGGATCCCCGAGGTATTTCACTTCCTCAGAGGAGGCTTTCCTTGCCTTTAGACTAGGTCCAGATCAGCCATCTGATTCATGGAACTGAAGCATCTTCTTCCAGGCTCCAATCAGAGTGTGGGTGATCCCTTCTACTGCAAAGTTTTCAATCTCTAACTAGTAAAGAACCTTCCCTTCTCTTGATATCTATTTTGATGAACTTAAACTATCCTAATCTAGGAGTTTCTTAATTCACAGGTCCTGGAATTTATTATTTTTGCATTAGTTTGCCTGTGATTATGATGATTCTATGCATTTCTATTCTTCTTGCTAGTTCTTACTTTTATTTGAGAATTTAGCCTCCAAACATAAATTATAAAAATCATAAAAAAAATTAGTTTACTATTTTTCCTACATCTTTAGCAATCTTAGAGTTGTCTCACATCAATTTGGTATCAGAGCAGGTTTAGGATAGTTTTTATCTGCTTTGCATTCAGAAACCCTGATTTATGCATTTTGTCCACTACATTAGGTGTCTAGGTTTCATCTTATTTTGGCATCTTAGAAAACTTATTTTTTTATGAAAATTGTATGTCATGTACTTAGTTCTATCCTGATAATTTTCATAATTTTTAGTTAATTTTACTATTACCCTAATTTCTTAAATTTAGCATATTAGGAACCCTAACTAAAAGTCTAATAATTCTGCATCAGTATGAAAACCCTAAGATTTGCATAATCATTTGATTTTATTTTTGCATATAATTTAATAGAGGTCATCACAACCATCCATCCCATATCCAAGAATTTTTATGATTTTTTTATGTATCTATATCTATTTCAAAATCTGCATCATCCAGAACCCTAATTTCTTGAATTTCTGCACTTACTTGACTAAACCTAATGAACTTCCGCACACCCCAATCCCAAGCCTAATTTGTTTGCAAACCTAATCAACCTAAATTTAACTTGCCACCTCATGAAACACACATAAAATACTTTTTTTTTTTGATTGTTTTAGATTGCATTAGGACCATCGATTGCCATCATTTGCATTAAATTAATTTTAAGGACAATCAATATAACAACAGGGCAGGAGGTCATAACCTGTCCTGGGCCCAAAACAACCACCTAGCATTTCCACCCAAGCCTTAACTAAAACTGATTAGACTTAATTTACCCTAAAGTGCTAGGTGACACCAACAGGTCAGGTTTGAGCTGTATGGGCCAACTAGTGCATTTAATCCTGTAGCTATTACTAAAATCTGGTATCTAAGGCTGAGGGTCTAGAGTCAAACAACCTAAGTGGTGTTGTAGTTTTTAATTGGGTCCCAGCGAAAGTAGGGGGGCCTCCCACACCCCCACCCTCTACTTGGCTAGAGGAAGGATTAGCTACTGGGTTAAGTATAAGTTGAGCTGACCCACCCAGTTTTGGCTATATGTCTAGGAAACCATAGATTAAGCTAACCCATCTTGCATGCTTGGCCGCACCATCTCATTTTGACTAATTGCTTGATTGTATGACCACTAGATTAGGAACCCAATATCAAAAGTCTAAACCTAAAACCGACTCAGCCATGGATCCCAATTTTGAAGCCATCATTAACTAGCTTGCCCAATTAACTACCCAAATGAACCAAGCCAATACCCAAACTCAAATTCAATTAGCCCAAATGAGCACCCAAACCCAAAACCAGTTTGAGCAATCCCGGGACCAATTTGCTCAATTAATCACCCAAATGAACCAGATGACCCAACCTATTAACCAAACTGATGCGAAACGATGCGATACGGTGTAAGATGATCTAATTTTAGTCTAAGATGCTTTAAAGAGCAATGATCATAGTAGTAAAGCAACTAAACATAATAGACTAAAGAGATTAAAAAAAGTAACTAACTACTTACCCATAATCTGATCCACAAGCTATAAAGAATAAGGACCTGATGGCTAGGAAACCATCTAAGTTAAGCTATTCCACAATTCAACTACCAAATCTAATGAGAAAGGATTGGTTGCTTATTCCAATGGAGATTCTCTTTGACTAGGGATAATAGCAGGATCGACTGCTTGGTCGCTCAGATCTCATAGCAGGATGAAGATCAAGATTCCTGATTTCATATCTACTATCAGATCTTCATTTGGAAGCAAAGGATCTATCCTCTAAAGTCCTTAAACACCTGGGATCTACAGAGAAGGCAGCAAACAAGACTTTAAAAATGAAGTAAATCAGATTCAAAATGAAAAAAGTAAGGGTTGGATGTGTAGAGCTTGAATAAGAGCGGTAGCAACTTGTTGAACATGGCAGAACCTCCACTCAAGGACCTCACTGCTTTGAGCTCTCAAGGACCTCCCCGCCTTTAGCTCTTACGGTCCTTACCACCCTTAGAGAAAAGCACTAAAGCCTAGCCCAGCTTAATGGAAGAAAGAATGCATCTTTATTTCATCAATGAATAATAATAATTACAAGGGGGGTATGGGGTCCTATTTATAGGTTTTTTAGATATGAAGATAACATAGGACTCCATTTGAATTTAAATTACAAATTTGAACTTCAAATACTCCTTGGCTTCTTTGCATCTTCATTGAATTTGAATTTTGAATTGGTTTTTAATGGCTTGGGCGACAACTTGAGATGAGTTGAAGGCTTCAAAATTAAGATGTGAGATGGTGCTAATCCTTTCTTTATTTAGCGCTAATCCTCCCCATTTCTTGGCGTGAAATCCTTTTTAATCTAATTTTTAATCTTCCTTGGTCGACAACATGAGATAAGAAGTCCTTTTAAATGCTTGAATTTGTGTTTAAAATCCTTCCTTGAATTTGAAAGAAGTTTGGATGAGGGGACTTTCATTTGATCATCAAATTTTGTCTCTTATCTTATAACACTTTGAATTTGAATTCTCCCTTAATATTGGAATTCTTTCAAACTTCAAATAGGCTGGCTATCTTGGAATTGGCATCAAGAAAAGAAGAAAGTAGATGGCGCACATTCATCAGGGCATGAATCCTTTTGGAATGAGAAAAAGGCATTTGGATAAGGATAAGGCTCCCTTTGAAATATGGATGACTCCATCTAATCTTGGATTCTCCCATTTAAATTTGAACTAATCCTTGGTATGGGCATCATCTAGACTAGAATCGGCGATAATGAGAGGGGGTGCGCCAGATGGAAAGTAGAGTCCTACTGCTTTACTCCCCTTAAATGGGTGCCTCCTTGAAATTAAAATGGGCGATGAAAAATAAATGGGATGGGGCGCCTCTCTTGGATAAGGATGACTTTGTCTTGATGCCCAAATGTCCGGATGTCCCAATGTCTTGATGTCTGGAGAAAATTTGGACAACTCTTTTTTGACCTAGAATTGATACACCAAAGTGATGATGACTTGGGTCTTGGGTACTTATGACACCCTTTGACTTATTCAAGCACAAATTACAGGACTCAAATTGGATAATTTACCAAACAAAGCAAATTAATACTATTTACAAGACTCTTAAACTAATTGATAGACTCAATGGACTCAATTGGTAACTCAACAACCCTAATTGACCAAATTACACTCAATTTGATCAAATACAACTCAATTTGACTTAATTACAAACTCAAAATAACTGGGACTCGAGTGTTCTTTGTGAAGAACACATGGACATACTCATTGGTGATCCAAATTGAATTGGAAAAGGTTTGCTTTCTCTTCCTGGCTCTTATATCCTCACCAATTCTCCCAGGGTGGTAGGAACTCGACCCCGTAGAGTATGGGTCAATTCGGATTTGGTAATGTTTTAGCAAGTCAGGGTTCAACTTTTGAAGATCCTCTCTGGTGATCCAAGAATCCTCAAACTCAGGTCTCCCTTGCCAACAACCAGATATCTTTGGCAGTTCTTATTTATAGTAGTTATGATCTTATAATCCATGATCTACTCAATCTTTTCTCTCCTCTTTGGTAATTTGGCTGGTGGACATTCTGGGATAGGGTCACTCTCAAAGGTGGGATCAGGCTCAAATGGCTTACTAGGTATCACCATTTGTTCTTTAAACTCGACTAGATCAGATATATTGAAGGTCGGACTAATACCTAACTCAGATGGTAATTCTAGCTTATAAGCATTAAATCCAATCTTCTTTATAATCCTATATGGTCCAACACTATGGGCATGTAGCTTTTTCATGGTTCCGACTGGAAACCGTTCAGGTCATAACCTGATCATGATGAAGTCCCCTTTGTTATACTCTTTAAATCTCTTATGTAAGTTAGCCTTGTGCTCATATGATTCATTGCCCTTTTTAATTTTGTTACTGATTTCTTTATGCAATGCTTTGACATGTTATGCAAATGACTCGGCTGATTCGAAAATGTAGGCATGCATAGGTAATGGAATCAAATCTAAAGGCTTTCGTGGCTTGTATCCATGTACAATCTCAAAAGGACTCTTATTAGTAGACCAATTGACTGAACTGTTATAGGCAAATTCAGCTCTAGACAGTAATAGGTCCCAATTGCCAGTATTCTCTCCTACTAGACATCTTAACAAGTTTCCTAGACTTTGGTTCACTACCTCAGTCTGGCCATTAGTTTGAGGGTGATAAGTAGTAGAAACCTTCATCTTAGTTCCTAACATATGCCACAAGGTTCATTAGAAATAACTTGTGAACCATACATCCTTGTCAGACACAATTGTCTTGGGTAAACCATGTAATCTGACCACCTCATCTAGGAAAAGTTTGGTGACTCTAGAGGCATCGAAAGTTTGTGAACAAGGAATGAAATGCAGCATTTTGGAAAATCTATCAACCATGACAAAGATGGAATCGTGTCGTCTCATGGTTTTGGGTAAACCTAGAACAAAGTCCATACTTAGATCTTGCCAAGGCCAGTTGGGCACAGAAAAAAGGGTATAGAGGCCAGTGTTTTGCTTTTACTGCTTCATAATAGCACAAGTTCTACACCTAGCCATTATTTGAGCTACATTTCTCTTAAGACTTGGCCAGAAGAATTAGTCCTTCATTTCCAGAATAGTCTTATTTCTTCCAAAATATCCTGCAAAGCCTCCAGCATGGGTCTCCCAAATCAGAAATTCCCTAAGGGATGTTCTAGGTATGCAAAGCTTATTTTTTTTAAAAAAGATAACCATCTCACAAAGTATAATCACTATCCAAACTAGATGGTCCTTGCTTGATTTTCTCATAGATTTTTCCAAAATCTAGACAAGACTCATACTGCTCCTTGAGCTTGTCAAATCCAGCAACCTCAGTATTGACACAATTCAACAACATTGATCGGCGACTAAGGGCATCTATAACCTTATTCTCTAAACCATCTCGATGCTTCAACACAAAAGTATAAGACTGGAGATACTCTACCCACTTAGCATGTCTTGGATTTAATTTCTTCTAAGAGTTTAGAAACCTAAGTGCCTCATGGTCAGAGTACAAAACAAATTCCTGTGGTAGTAAATAATGTCTCCAATATTTAAATGCTTGTACTACCGCATATAACTCTTTCTTATAGGTTGAGTACTTTGATTTAGCCTCATTTAATTTTTCATTAAAAAAGGCTACAGGATGACTCTTGACTATGTACTCCTCCTATGCCAACACCCGAAGCATCACAAGCAACTTCAAATACTTCAGAAAAATCAGGAAGTCTCGAGATCGAGGCTTGTGTCATCTTCTCTTTTATCTCTAGGAAGGCTCTATCAGCATTCTTGGTCCACTTAAAGTCTCCCTTCCTAATGCAACCTGTAATCGGTGCCACAATGGTGCTAAATCCTTTGATAAGTCTTTTATAGAAGGTGGCTAATCCATGAAAACTGTGGACATCGTGGATATTCCTAGGTATTGGCCACTCAACTATTGATTTGATCTTCTCAGGATTAGCTGACACTCCCTCTGGGGTCACTACAACCTAAAATGACTATCCTAGTGGTCATGAAGCTACACTTCTTAAGATTGGTATACAGGTTTTCTTTCCTAAGTGTCTGACACACTAGATAAAGATGGTCTAAGTGATCCTTCCTTGTCTTACTGTACATAAGGATATCATCAAAGTATACAACCACAAATTTTTCTATAAAAGCTCTTAATACTTAGGTCATTATTCTCATAAAAGTGCTAGGAGCATTGGACAAGTCAAAAGGCATTACCAACCATTCGTACAAACCATCCTTAGTCTTAAAGGCTATTTTTCATTCATCCCCAATTCTGATCCTAACGTGATGATAGCCACTTTTAAGGTCAATCTTCGAGAAAATGGTTGATCCGGCCATCATATCTAACATATCATCCAAATGGAGAATTGGAAATCTATATTTAACAGTGATTTTATCGATGGCTCTACTATCGACACACATCCTCCAAGTGCCATCTTTCTTGGGGGTTAACAAGGCTGGAACTGTACAAGGACTAAGACTCTCCCTAATGAATGCTTTCCGAAAAAGCTCCCCTACTTGTCTTTGCATCTCTAATTATTCTGTAGGGTTCATCCTATAATGTGGGAGGTTTGGTAATTTAGCTCCTGGGACTAGGTCTATGTCATGTTGGATGTCCCTTAATGGTGGCAGTTCATTTGGCAAGTCTTCAGGAAACACATCCTGAAAGTCTTTCAAAAGCTCTACAACTTCCTTAGGGTGTTCAGGTTTAGGTTGTTCATAAGTCTCTTTAACCACTAAAACTCCAATGGGTGCACCTCCAATGATTTCTCTTTCCATTTCCTTAGCAGTAATTAGGTTCAATCTTGGCTTCTCTTCTTTCAAATCACTGGAACCCCTCTTAATGTTATCCTTGGGTGGGGTTGAATTTATGACTATCCTCTTACCCTGATAATTAAAAGAAAAAGAATTTGATCTTCCAAATAGGGTAACATCATGGTCATACAACCAGGGTCTTCCCAAAATTATGCTACTGACTTCCATTGGTAACACATCACACCAGACCTTCTCTTGGTATGACTGGAAATGGATTGTGACCTGACAAATCGACTTAATGCAAATTGAGGTTGCATCAATCCATGAAACCTTATAGTGGTTGGGATGGGGTACTGTAGGTAAACCTAGACTTTTGACTGCATTGGTAGAAATGGCTTGATACAGCTCCCACTATCTACAATGATCTTACACACTTTGTTTCCTAATTTGATGTAATTTCCAAGATGTTGGTCCTACGCCAGTCCTCATTCTTCCTTGTCTGAGCTAGAATACACCTAACAACTCCTACAAGGTCAGGTGACTCTATTTCCTCCTCATTACCTATTAGTGCCTTTCCTCGATCATCCATTCGACCTACTGGTGTGGGTTGACTAGGCCGACTAACAGGAACTTGGCTTGACCTATTTTTAGGTTTACTAAACCTATTGAGTTCAGGTAGATAGATAGGTTATCTTCTTTGAAATCGTTCACATTTTCTAGCAACCTAGTAAGCATGTGCCAAATCATGTACTTCCCTTAGAAATAGTTTCCTTCTAATTGATAGAAAAGTGCCCTAAGAACCAATCATTGTAAGGGCCTTTTTTTTTATTCTTCCAACTCTTGTATGACATTATATATTAATAAAGGCAAATATTTTTCATCATATATTGTTGTGTCTTATTTATGATTATGATGAACCCCATATATTAGAGCAATGGAATTAGGGTCATGATGAAGTTCATAACAGTGTGACCTAATTTCCTATAAACTCTAATCTAAAATATTCCTAGTCATTGGATCATTGATTCGGGGATCAATGAATCCGGTAAGACTAGCTTATCCTATGTATGCTCAGATGTTGAGAGTGGTTGGTCTCACAACCACTTGTGTAGAGACACTAATACAAGGATAAGGGTGCTCATCAGCGTATGAGTATACTAAACTGATCCGTACCGGGACTATCTTATGGAAGTCTTACTAGTCAAAAGATAGATCCCTGAGTAGGAGTTGTGCATGTGATCTTTAGACCTGAGGTCACCATGGTTCCTTTTGCACACTAAGCCATATTTTGATTCATAATCATTCATGCCATTATGACATGTACGGGGTGTTCTGGGTATGGTGGAAGGTGTATGGAGGATATGAGTGGACCAACAAGGAATCGATCATTCCTAGTAAGAGAAATTGTTATCCTATTCAATCTCTTTGATGAGTGACTAAAGGAGCCTTTGATCAAAGCAGAAAGAGATTAGTGAAATCTAATCAGTCATCAACTGAGTCCTCACTATCAAGTTGAGATTCGATATGATAATATGTTAGGGTTTGACATCTATCCATACCTATCACTTAATCGGGATAATGGGAGATCGAAAAATTGAATTGCTTGGTAACTTACTACTGAAGGATATTATAATAATTTTTACCAAATTCCTCATCTTCCGGGTAGGCATGATACATTGCTAGATATAAATCTTGTCATGTAGATATTCATGAACTAATTGGATTGGTTTCATGAGTCAATTCGATGGATGGTTCGAATTAGACAATTAGATGAGCTAGTTTGACCTAATTAGGTCAATCGGGTTCGATTGGATCGAATCGGCTCAAACCTAAACCTACTGCTGGCTAGAAGTGGAACCCAATGGGTCACACACACTAAGGAATTGGACAAGGAAGTCATTCATGATTTAATTAGGGTCATAGGATTCTAATTGGTTAGCTAGGTGACACACTAGCATGTATAGGCTAACCTAATTCCTAAACCCAATTGGATTGGGTCCGGTTGCTTGCTAAATGGACTAACCAATTTGTGGGAGACCTAAATTGGGTTATGTTCTAAGTAGGATGAATTTATTTTCGAGGTTTTATCTCGGTATTATGAAGAGTCCCTAAGGCATAGGACTCTTTGTACCTAAATTATATGTTGGCATTCAAAAGGGCCTAGAAGGGTCTATAGTTCTCTGATCAAAAAAATTTTTATATGGTCGAAAAGCTTATTTAATGCCCTTTCATTTGACACCCATATTGAATATGCTTTGACTTTGTGAAAGGTAGCATATGGTGTGGAAAAAGGTTGACCGAATTGTGAAGAGAAGCGACTCTTCATTTGGCATGCACAAAGGACCAAGAGTCCTTCTGCATATGAGTTTCTTTGTTGATTGGACTTCTTCTAATCTTTATCTTTATATCCTCACCCTTTCATGAAGGATTTGACTGGTCAATGATTTTTGAATTGGCATGAAGAAAGAAAGGATGAATGGTGCACATGAAAGGTTGCGACTTTTCATGAGAGGGCGCACAGTTTGAAGCAGAGTCCTTCTGCTTTTAGATCTCTTCGATTTTCTCCAACTTTTCGGAAATGAGAAGATGCCTCTCGGCTCTTCCAGAGAGCGGTACATGCCATGTGTCATGAGAAGCTTTCATTTGGACATGAAGAGATGTCAGATAAGACTCCTGAATCCTAAAGAGTCTTATCAGATATGAAGAAACATATCTGATAAGAGATTTTGGGATGTATTTCACACCCCTTAAGAAACTATTTAAAGGGTGTATGGTGGAATGAGAATATTATTCATTTAGTCATCTGAAATAGGAGTCTAGATTTTACCATATTATCCATCTGAGTTTTTCTCTCTCTCTCTTCCTTTCTTTAAGACAAGACTTGTCTTGTTAAGACAAGGCCTTTTCTATTCGGACAAGGCTTTGTTTTAGGACATAAGCCTATGAGATCCTAAAGGAGGGTTGTCCTAAAACCTAGAGTGGTTTAGAAGAGTGTCCAAAGAGTCCTATAGTGGGATAGTGAGTCCTACATAAGCCAATGTCTAAAAGGCTACCGAAAGAGTCCTACCCAGGCAAGCAACTTCATGAAGGAGTTCTTCCTTCGTTCAAATCTTGTGTGGATCACTGTTGGAGGACTTGCACTTGTGAGTCCAGTGGAAGAAGTGGAATATAGTACTCCAGGTATGTTTCATTAACCTTTTTTTATGACATATTAGTTGTAATTGAATAAGGGATCTTGGGAATTAGGGTTTTCTAACTGATAAAGTGTTATCTTTATGCATAAAATTTTATAATTCAATCTTACTAAGTTGCATAATGATCTCCTTGAAACCCAACACTAATATCCTCATTCAAGCCTTTTCTAAACCTAGATAGTGTCATAGATTCCGACTCGACTACACCACATCATATAACAAACTCATCGAACTTGGTAATGTACTCGATCACGGTCTAACTACCTTGGGTCAAGTCCTACCGTTGATCCAATAGCCTTTGTTAATATGTTAATGGCACATACTTTTCTCTCAACTTGTCCTTCATATCCGTCCATGTAACTATTGGCATGTGTCCTCTTTGAAGGGTCAATCTCTCAGTATTATCCCAATACAGTCATGCTTGTCGGACAAACTTGAACATTGCAAATTTCACCTTTCTCTCCTCCGACATTTCATACCATTCAAAATATTGATCCATGTCTCTCCCAATCCATATAGACCTTAGGATCTATGATCCCATCAAATATTGGTGCATCAAATTTAACACTCCTAAAGGCTCTATCATCTTCAGTTTCATCCTGAGTTGGGCATCCATGATTTGGATTAGAAATAGGATCAGGACATTGGGCTCTAGGAATATGAACTAGAGTGGGTCTAGGAGGCAAAATGTCTAGCTGAGATACATGAGATTCCTCAAGGGTTCTCATTTAATGCTCAATTTGGTCTTGCCTACCACTTAACTACCTAAACTGTTCAGTCAAAGTTTGCATCAGGCTTTCAGGATTGAAATCCATAAAGAAAATGTACTGGCTTGAGTCTGTTGATCTTGGTATGAGGTACCTGCCCTAGTAGTCATGGAGTGCAAACAATACAAATCAACCTAAGTCTAGGGTTCCTAGACCTAAGGGCCAATATAGTGCTTAGTCAAGGTAATAACCAAGACTGTAGTAACTCCTCGATTGGCCAAGTAAGAGGTGGGGTGGTGGGAGGCTTCCCTCACTTTCGTGAGGTCCTAATTAAAGAACCACCAGTCCGCTTAGGGTGTTTGCCTCTAGACCTCTAGCCTTAGACACCAATTCTTAGAAGCACACACAAAAGTGACTACTAAAGTGGGTTAACACGTATATAAAACCTGACCTGTTGCTATCCATAGCTTTAAGTGCTACTTGATTTTAATTAAGGCTTAGGACTATGCAAATAGGGTTGGTTGTTTTGGGTTAAGGAAACGGTCTTAATCCTTCCCTTATGTTATATTGCTTGCCTTTAATTGTTTTCAAGTAAAATAAATTCATAATCAAGATAAGATAAGATAACACTAGCAATTCAAAATTTAAACTTTAAATTTTGAATTTTAAGTTTAGATTTCAAATTTGGATTTTAAATTTTAAATTTTAAATTATAGAAATTAAACTTTTATGGAATTTAAACTATATGCTAAAATTCTGAAACAAAAATGTTTTTAGGCAGTAATCAGGCTTGCAGAAATTCTACAGACTGAATTAAATCCTAGAAAAATAACAAAAAATAAAACCAAATGTAATGAATCCAACAAAATAAAAATCAGAATTTTCTGATCTACCTACATAAAGAAACAATTAAAAAACCAACTATATAGTAGAATGGATGGGATGCAGAAAATTAACCCTAAAGATGCATTTCTCTTTGTTTTCTTCTTCAGAGGTCAATTCATAGCAGCACCCCTACACGCCATAGAAAATTCCCTTTGAATGGGATGTGAGGGTTTTGCAACCCTTCTTTTTCCTATGATCGGATGGCCATGATGAAGCACCTAATCCGAGTACTTAAAGAACATTCAACAAGCATGAAACCCTAATCTAACCTTATGCTCTGACACTAATAAGATGATGCAGAATGATGTGATATGGTGTAAGATGATCTAATTTTAGTCTGTGATATTTTAAAGTGCAATGATCATAGCAGTAAAGCAACTAAACATTATAGACTAAAGAGATTAAAGAAAGTAACTAACTACTTAACTACACTCTGGTCCGCAAGCTAAAAAGAATAAGGACCCGATGGCTAGGAAACCATCAATGATTTGGCTATTCCATGCTTCAACTATCAAATCTAATGAGAAAGGATTGGTTGTTTATCCCAATGGAGATTTGGTGCGGGCACCAGACTCAGAAGAAGACTTCAGAGCTCCATCTGGATCTTTGATTAACCTTGCCCGAAGAATTAGGGTTTTTTTTGGCTTGTAATAAGGGTTGACTTGATCAACTCAATTTTAGCTTGAGTTTGTATTACCTGCATTTTTATTTTGTTGAGTCATGTTGACTCAGTAGTGGTCTAGGGATTCAACCTGGGATGTCACATTTTCTCCAAGGCCAAGCAAGTGGGTGCCACACTCCCAGCCACACGCCTGAGTCCAGGGGGCACCACATCTTCATCCAATAGACTTTGGTCCCCACACCACAGATAGCAGCTCCCTTCTTTCATGCACCAATTGAGGAGAAAGCAACCAAGGATCCACAAAACAAGGGGGCGGCCCAAGACTTTCCATAAGAGCCAAACTATGAAAGGGAAGAAATTTTCTTGGAGAGAACTTCAAGGAGGCACCCATTCCCTACCAAAAATATCCAAAACAAAGATGGGAAGGACCATGACCAGTATTGGAGGATCCATTGCGAAGATAGCCGAATCCGAGGATCCAACAATCTGCCCGAGAGAGTTCTTCCATCCAAATTCTGTGAAGATCACTGTCTAGTTGGTAAACCATCTCTCCTCTTTATTTCTGTCCTGTTGAAAGTTCAGAGCGAAACCCTAGGTCTGGGAGTTTCTCAACCCCCAGCGATCCATTACTTCTGAACTACTCTGATAACTTAGCTTCTTCTAAATTGTGCTTTCAATCCTTATCTAGTTTCCATCAACTTAGTTTAACTGTAGTTTGAGTCAAAGCCAATTTCTGAAATATATAAAAAAAAAAAAAGAATTAATCTTAATTTTACTTTCGCATACGCTTCTTTGTTCTTTGTTCTGCATCATTTTGGTATCAGAGCCCTGTCTAGGGTTTCTATTTTGATTGCTTGTTTGAGTCTCTCTCTTTTTACTTTGTCTGCTCGAAGTAGACTTCCCAGGACATCCGGTCCTTGGAACGAAGCGAGGTGCAAACCTCCTCTTTCCATTCCATGGGGTGTTCTTAGGGCGTGTAGGGGATCTGTTGGGTTACAACTTCGTAGCAGGAATTATAAACGGGGAAGTACTCTATTTTCAGCCCGTAATTTCCCTGTTGCAGGAATTATTTCTCACTGCAGGTAACTCCAAATTCAGTAATTTTTGTTTTTCTTAAACCACTATAATTGAAATTATTTTGCATAATTTTCTTGTGATTTATTGGTTTTCGTGAGATTTCTGAGAATTAAATTATTGCAACTCTATTTTTGTGTTTCTGCAATTCAATTATTTTTGAGTGATCATCTCTTAATTTATCTTAAGGGCATTTGAGCATCTAAGATAAGGGGAGGAGTTGATAACCTCTCCTTAGCCCAAAACCACCACCCACTCATTCGAACCTAAGCTTTTAATCTTAAAATTAATTAGACCTAATTTATCCTAGTGGGCTAGGGACATCAACAAGTCGGGTCAAGGCTAGTATTGATTCAGTTTGTCAGGTTACTCTGTGTGTGCTTTGTACTCAGTGTCTAGAACGGTGGTTCAGGGATTCCATCCCGAAGGGCTTGTGTGCTGGTCTGCCTACCTGGCCAATCTTTGATTGGTGTCTAGGATTGGCATCTAGGGACCTAACACTCCCCTTACACCTGCCTGGCTGAGTCCCGAGTTACTACAGGCTAGCTTGCCACTCTGATTGGGCATCTAGTTTGGGCTCTAGGTCTAGTTAGCCCGCAGTCATTCAGTTGAGTCTCATTTTGTGTGTTTGCTTGCATCATGTCTACCCGAAATGGAGTGCCCTACCAACCTGGTCAAGCCCAACCTGATTTAGAGGCCATGGTTAGAGCTCTTACTGAGAGTATGAACAAACTGAGTCAGGATGTGACAACCACTATTGCCTAGTTTAAAGAACAAGTCCATGAGGATTTTGCCCAACTTAGGGATCGAGTCCAAGTGCTAGAGGAACCTAGGCATCGGAATTGGACTCCTGACCTAGATTTTAATGTGCCTCAACCTCACCCACACCAAGAGCCTAGAAGACCTTTATACAGAGATCCTAAACCTAATCATAGGAGGCCTGACCCAGAACCTGAAGATAGAGATGATAGGTTCATTCGGAACATCAAGTTAGATGCACCCACTTTTGATGGTAGTTTAAACCCTAAGGTGTATTCTGATTGGGAGGGTGAGATGGACCAGTACTTTGAGTGGTATGCCATGTATGAGGAGAGGAAATTCAAGTTTGCCAAGATGAAGTTAGTACGTCAAGCTAGGTTATACTGGGGGAACATTGAGCTGACCACTAGAAGACGAAATGTAGAGCCCATAACCACTTTGCAGGGTATGAAAGAGAAGCTTAGAGACAAGTACCTACCCATTTCATACCAACAAAATCTGTTAGACCAATGGCAGACTTTGAAACAAGGGAACTGATCTGTATCAGACTACATAACCACCTTTGATGAGTACCTGATGAGATGTGATGTGAGTGAAGCCCATGAGGTCACTTTATCTAGATTTAGGGCTGGACTTAGGGAAGACATTAAGAGAGAGTTATTTCTGAGAGAGGTTACTAACCTAGACCAAGCCTATCAGATTGCATTGAACACCGAGAAGTTTCAGAGAGGACCCATGCCTTCTAGGGTTAGTGCCCCAATCCCAAGAAATGGACCTAGCCAGGTTACCCCTAGCAAGCCTAATCAGGGTATTCCCACCCCTAGGCCCATGGACAAAGGTAAGGCACCTGACACCCAGAGAACCCCTAGTATCATCTGTTTTAAGTGCTAGAAGCCCGGTCATATCTCCACCCAGTGCATAGCCATAGCTTGTTTTAAGTGCCATAAGGTAGGTCATGTTTCTAGCCAGTGCCCTCGTAGATCCCTTTATATATAAGAGGGAGGAGAAGAGAATTCCGAGCCCAATGAGGAGTTTGAAGAAGAAGTTTATGAGGTCGGAATGAATTTGGTCGATGAGTATGAAGGAGAGGAAGAATCCATAGAGTCTGACCAATTAGGGGTTGTGAGAAGCATCCTGTCCCAAACTAAAGTTCAGGAGGATTGGTGTAGGACTAACATCCTACAGACTTTCCTTAAACTAGGGGATAAGGTATATAAAATCATCATAGATAGTGAGAGCTGTGTGAATGCCATTTCTGCTAACACTGTCAAGATGTTAGGCTTAACTCCTATCCCCCACCCCAACCCCTATAAGGTTTCTTCTATACCCATCCAGTCTAGATGTCAGGTCCAAATCCAAATGCAATCCTATCAAGAGAAGATTTGGTGTGATGTCTTGCCCATAGGGGTGAGCAGTATAATTCTTGGAAGACATTGGTTGTATGATCATGATGCCACCCTCTTAGGAAAATCCAACACCTGTGTCTTTAGTTTCAATGGAAAGAAAATCACAATCCATTCAGTCCCTCCTAAGGACAAGGTAGCTAAAGGAACCAATAAGGTCAGAGAAATGAAGACTGGAGTGAACCTAATTAGTGCCAAGGATCTAGAACAAGAAATTCATAGTGGTTCACCCATTTGGATGTTGACTGCTAAGGAACTCAGGACTCCTACACCCTCAGAGCCTCCTCAGAAAGTTAAGCCTTTATTAGAAGAATTTGAGGATGTTTTTCCCGAGGATCTGCCAGACCACCTTCCACCTCTTAGGAATATTCAGCATTCCATAGATTTAGTCCCAGGAGCTACTTTACCCAACTTGCCCCATTATAGGATGAATCCATCTGAGCATAAAGAACTGCAAAAGCAGGTTGGTGAATTGTTAAGGAAGGGGTCCATTAGAGAGAGTCTTAGCCCTTGTGCAGTCCCTGCACTTCTAACCCCGAAGAAGGATGGCACGTGGAGGATGTGTGTTGATAGTCGTGCCATCAATAAAATCACAATCAAGTATAGGTTCCCCATCCCTAGACTAGATGACATGCTAGATATGATGGCCGGTGCCATGGTTTTTTCTAAAATTGATCTCAAGAGCGGCTATCATCAGGTTAGGATTAGACTAGGGGATGAGTGGAAAACCGCCTTCAAAACTAAGGATGGTCTCTATGAATGGGTTGTTATGCCTTTTGGGTTGTCCAATGCCCCTAGTACTTTCATGAGGATTATGACCCAGGTACTTAGAGCTTTCATAGAAAAATTTGTAGTGGTCTATTTTGATGACATTCTGATCTATAGTAAGACCCCTGCAGATCACCTAGACCACCTTAGACAAGTCTGCCAAGTTTTGAGGAATGATAGTCTCTACGGTAATCTCAAAAAGTGTGAATTTATGACCAGTAGAATTATCTTCCTTGGTTTTGTTGTAACCCCTGACGGCGTGGCTGCCGATCCAGAAAAGATTAGGTCCATAGTAGAATGGCCAGAGCCGACCAGTGTGCATGAAGTCAGAAGTTTCCATGGCTTGGCTATCTTCTATAGGCGATTCATCAAGGGGTTTAGTACTGTAGTTGCTCCTATCACAGACTGTATTAGGAAGGGAGAATTCCAGTGGACTAAAGCAGCCCATAAAGCCTTCCTGGATCTTAAGGATAGGATGACCCAGGCACCCGTTTTGAGGTTACCGGACTTTTCAAAGGTATTTGAGGTTGCCTGTGATGCTTCAGGAGTAGGTGTAGGTGGAGTCCTAAGCCAAGAGAACCATCCCATAGCATTCTTTAGTGAAAAACTTAATGATGCTAAGCTTAGGTATTCTACCTATGATAAGGAATTTTATGCGGTAGTGCAAGCTTTGCATTACTGGAGACATTATTTGCTACCGCAAGAATTTGTGCTGTTCTCGGACCATAAGGCTCTTAGATTCTTGAATTCTCAAAAGAAGCTTAACCCTAGGCATGCTAAGTGGGTAGAGTATATCCAGTCCTATACTTTTGTTTTGAAGCAAAAGGCAGGGTTGGAAAATAAGGTAGCTGATGCCCTTAGTCGTCAATCTTTGTTGTTGAATTCTGTTAGGGCTGTAGTCATAGGGTTTGAGCAAATCAAAGAAGAATATGAGTCGTGTCCAGATTTTAAGATTGTGTACCAGGATCTAACTCAAGGACCATCTAGTGAACACAAGGATTATTCCCTTTTAGATGGCTTTCTGTTCTTTAAGAATAGGCTTTGCATCCCTAGAACCTCTCTTAGGGAATTCATGATTTGGGAGACATGTTGGAGGTTTAGCTGGCCATTTCGGAAAAGATAAGACCACCCTGGCTATTGAAGACCATTTTTTCTGGCCTAGCATAAAAAGAGATGTAGCACACATTGTGGCTAGGTGTCGGACCTGCGCTGTTGCAAAACAGCGAAAACAGAACACCGGCCTTTATACCCCACTCCCTATCCTAGATCGTCCTTGGCAAGATGTGAGCATGGACTTTGTGTTAGGTTTGCCTAAGACCCAGAGGAGGCATGACTCCATCTGTGTTGTAGTAGACCGATTTTCCAAGATGGCCCATTTCTTGCCTTGTTCCCAAACATTTGATGCGTCTAAGGTAGCCACCCTGTTCTTTAATGAAATAGTTCGACTCCATGGCCTATCCAAGACCATTGTTTCAGATAGGGATGTCCGGTTCTCCAGCTATTTCTGGAAAACCCTTTGGCATAAGTTAGGGACAAAACTTAAGTTTTCAACTGCCTATCATCCCCAGACTGATGGCCAAACCGAAGTAGTGAACCATAGTTTAGGCAATCTGTTAAGGTGTCTTGTTGGTGAAAACATTAGGAACTGGGATTTGTACTTACCTAGAGCTGAATTTGCATACAATGACTCGGTCAATAGGTCTACGGGTAAGAGTCCATTTGAAATTGTGCATGGTTACAAGCCTCACACACCTCTTGACCTAGCTCCTTTACCAGTCCACACACGAGTCTTCGAGTCTGCCGAAGTTTTGCACAGCATATAAAAGACTTGCATAAAGAAATTCATGCCAAAATAAATTTAAGTAATGAAACTTATAAGAAGTTGGCTGATTCTCAAAGACGAGTCAAAACTTTTGATGAAGGAGACTATGTAATGATTAGGTTAAGGCCTGAACGGTTTCCTCCTGGAACCGTTAGAAAGTTACATGCTAGAGGAGCTGGACCATTTAGAGTGGTGAAGAGAGTAGGATCCAATGCCTATGTGCTCGAGTTACCTCCAGAACTAGGCATTAGCTCCACTTTCAACATTACAAACCTAGTAGAGTATAGAGAGCCAGCTGTGATTCCCAGTGAGGCTTTTGAACCTAATCCTGCTCTTGAGAGTGAACCCAACCCTGTGTGTCCACCAACAAACTGGCCTGTGAGGAAAGAGCAGATTGAAAAGATCCTGGATGATCAGGTTATCTCTACTCGTAATCGAGGATACCAAAGATACCTGGTCCGCAGGCAAGGAAGGCCAGATTCTGATGACTCTTGGATCTCTCGAGAAGAATTACAAGAATTGGACCCAGACCTCTTGGAGAGATACCAGAGCCAACTTGATCCATACTCGACAGGGTCGAGTTCCTCCCACCTTGGGAGAATTGGTGTGGGCACCAGACTCAGAAGAAGACGTCAGAGCTCCATCTGGATCTCTGATTAACCTTGCCCGAAGAATTAGGGTTTTTTTTGGCTTGTAATAAGGGTTGACTTGATCAACTCAATTTTAGCTTGAGTCTGTATTACCAGCATTTTTATTTTGTTGAGTCATGTTGACTCAGTAGTGGTCTAGGGCTTCAACCTGGGGTGTCACATTTTCTCCAAGGCCAAGCAAGTGGGCGCCACACTCCGAGCCACACGCCTGAGTCCAGAGGGCGCCACATCTTCATCCAGTAGACTTTGGTCCCCACACCACAGATAGCAGCTCCCTTCTTTCATGCGCCAATTGAAGAGAAAGCAACCAAGGATCCACAAAACAAGGGGGCGGCCCAAGACTTTCCATAAGAGCCAAACTATGAAAGGGAAGAAAGTTTCTTGGAGAGAACTTCAAGGAGGCGCCCATTCCCTGCCAAAAATATCCAAAACAAAGATGGGAAGGACCATGACTTTGGGAGAAAGAAAAGGAGGAGTCCAAAAGAGTTGAACCATGGAAGGAAAGAAATCCTCTCTTGAAGAACAAGGTTAGGAGGCGCCATCTACCTTCCTTTTAAAACCCAAATCAATTTTTTTTGGAATCCTTGGCTGGCCATATGTGTGGGGATTGATCCTACAATCCTAATTTGAAGATCCCCTCCTTTAGTCCCACATGGAAAGATGTAAAACCCTACTCTCTTGTAATGTCCTATAAATTAAACCCCCATGTAAATTTGAAATCAATCTGATGAATGAAACCAACTTTTTTTTGTGAGCAAACTCTGTGTTTTCTCTCTTCCGCACTTGCATCCAGGTGTTGAGCTCCGTGAGGGAGTAAATCCAGGTTCCCCAGGAACCTTGAGGAGGTGTGAGATCTCCAAACCCCAAACCCTAGGTTAGCCTCTTCTACTCCAAAACCCTAGCCGCCTATCATCCATTTCAATCCACCAAACCCTAGCCTATCCCACCTCCCACGGCCTCTCTCTCCAAGTCTTGGCCGACCACCAGCATCCAGCTCTAGCCCGGATACTTCAAATCCATATCTCTTTCCAGAGGGAGTCGAATCAGCCTTCAAGAGAATCCGGATCTCAGCGACATCAACCTTCAAGTTATTCGAACTGGTAAATCCTTCCCTGAGTCTTTGAATCCATCACTTGTTTTTCTTCTTCCCATATCTTGAGTTCAGGAGAAGCCGACCCAGCCACGAGACCAGTATTGGAGGATCCATTGCGAAGATAGCCGAATCCGAGGATCCAATAATCTGCCCGAGAGAGTTCTTCCACCCAAATTCTGTGAAGATCACTGTCTGGTTGGTAAACCATCTCTCCTCTTTATTTCTGTCCTATTGAAAGTTCAGAGCGAAACCCTAGGTCTGGGAGTTTCTCAACCCCCAGCAATCCGTTACTTCTGAACTACTCTGATAACTTAGCTTCTTCTAAATTGTGCTTTCAATCCTTATCTAGTTTCCATCAACTTAGTTTAACTTTACTTTGAGTCGAAGCCAATTTCTGAAATAAAAAAAAAAAAAAGAATTAATCTTAATTTTATTTCAGCATACGCTTCTTTGTTCTTTGTTCTGCATCAAGATTCTCTTTGACTGGGGATAGATTGGCTGCTTGGTCGCTCAGATCTCACAACAGGATGAAGATCGGGACTCCTAATCTCAGATCTACCATCAGATCTCGATTTAGAAGCAAAGGATTTGTCCTCTAAAGTCATTGAACACCTGGGATCTACAGAGAAGGCAGCAAACAAGACTTTAAGAATGATGTAAATCAAATTCAAAATGAAAAAATGAAGGGTTGGATGCATATAGCTTGAAGAAGATTGGTAGCAGCTTGTTGAATCTAGCAAAACCTCCACTCAAGGACCTTACAACCTTGATCTCTCAAGGACCTCCCCGCCTTGAGCTCTTAAGGACCTCCCCGCCCTTAGAGAAAAATACTAAAGCCTAACCCAGCTTTCTGGAAGAATTAATGCATCTTTATTTGATGAATGAATAATAATAATTACAAGGGGGTATGGGGTCCTATTTATAGGTTTTTTACATATGAAGATAACTTAGGACTCCATTTGAATTTAAATTATAAATTTGAACTTCAAATACTCCTTGGCTTCTTGGCATCTTCCCTGAATTTGAAATTTGAATTTGTTTTTCATGGCTTGGGCGACAACTTAAGATGAGATGAAGGCTTCAAAATTAAGATGTGAGATGGTGCTAATCCTTTCTTAATTTAGCACTAATCCTCCCCACTTCTTGGCATGAAGTCCTTCTTAATCTGATTTTTGATCTTCCTTGGTCGGCAACATGAGATAAGATGTCCTTTTGAATGCTTGATTTTGAGTTTAAAATCCTTCCTTGAATTTGAAAGAAGATTGGATGAGGGGACTTCCATTTGATCTTCAAATTTCATCTCTTATCTTAGGACACTTTGAATTTGAATTCTCCATTAATCTTGGAATTCTTTCAAACTTCAAATAGGCTGGCTATCATGTAATTGGCATCAAGAAAGGAAGAAAGCAGATGGCGCACATTCATCTAGGCATGAATCCTTTTGGCATGAGAAAAATGCATTTGGATAAGGATAAGGCTCCCTTTGAAATGTGGATGACTCCATCAAATCTTGGATTCTCCCACTTAAATTTGAACTAATCCTTGGTATGGATGTCATCTGGAGTGGAATGGGCGACAATGAGAGGGGAGGCGCCAGATGAAAAGCAGAGTCCTTCTGCTTTGCTCCTCTTAAATGGGTGCCTTCTTGAAATTGAAATGGGCGATGAAAAGTAAATAGGATGGGGCACCTCTCATGGATAAGGATGACTTTGTTTTGATGTCCAAATGTCCGGATGTCCCAATGTCCGGATGTCAGGATGTCTTGATGTCTGGATGTCCGGATGTTTGGAGAAAAATTTGGATAACTCTTTTTTGACCTAGAATTGATCCACCAAGGTGATGATGACTTGGGTCTTGGGTACTTATGACACCTCTTGACTTATTCAAGCACTAATTACAGGACTCAAATTGGATAATTCACTAAACAAAGCAAATTAATGCTATTTACAAGACACTTAAACCAATCGATGGACTCAATGGGCTTAATTGGTAACTCAGCAACCCTAATTGACCAAATTATACTCAATTTGATCAAATTACAACTCAATTTGGCTTAATTACAAACTCAAAACAACTGGTACTCGAGTGTTCTTATTGAAGAACATATGGACTTACTCATTGGTGATCCAAATTGAATTGAAAAAGGTTTGCTTCCTCTTCCTGGCTCTTGTGTCCTCACCATAAATGATCCATAGGATTGATCCACTAGATGACCAAATAGGAACCCTAGACAAGGCCCACAAAGCTAAACCCTTGTCTTATAATCCCTAGGAACCCATAGTCCCTAGATATGAACCTAGTAGTAACCCACTATCCCTCAGTCGACCTAAACCCTATAGGATTAATACCCCTAGATTTGAACGTAGTATTAGTCAGGTATCCCTTTGTCAACCCCCTCTTACCACCCCATTGGTTCACCCAAATGACCTTGAAGAGGAGATATATGAGGCTGACCCAAGCTTAGTGGACGAGTATGAGGAGGAAGAAGAGGAGTTCCCTATAGAAGACTTAAAGTTAGCTGAATCATTAGATAACCAGGTAGAAGACCACCCAACATTAGTTGAACCTGACCATACCTAAGTAGGAGTTGACCTAGATTTAGCTAACCCTAGCCATACCCAAATATTAACCAACATAGAGTTAGCTGACCATGTAGTGGAAGAACACTTAAAGGATGAAGACCATGAGGAACCCAATCCTACTATTAGAATCCTACTTAAGGAGCCACTAGAAGAAAGTCCAATTAGAGAGCCCAGTCCTTTGATTTATAAGCCAGAAGAGTTTATTAAGGACTTGACCTCTTTGAGTCAGTACCCTCAAGATGAAATCATTCCATTGACTCTAATTGATCTCTCCCCTGAAATCAACAATCCTTTCTTCCATTATGTAGACCCTTTAGATATGCCTCAAACCCATAAGATAAATCTCACTAGTATAGGACTCATCCCTGAAATACCTTCTTGTCTCTTAGTCTACCTGATTAACCTCAAACCCTTTTTCAATCAGACTAACCCTGAATCCTCCTTATATTTTCTACCTTTTCATGAATTTTCCTATGTTTCTTTAACCATTCATTTGCATTTTATAGAAGTAAGCATACTGCATTCATACATTATGCATGTCAGGTTTGCATCTTACATCTTGCATACCCATTGGCATTTACTAGACAAACATAGTAAATTTTCATGAGCATGCCATGCTAGGGTCAAACCTAGAGAGTCTACAGTGTGTTAGGTTAGACCCTAGAAAGTCCAATAAAATTTTCTTCGATAGGAAAGTTTAGTTGAGTCTAATAGGTATTAGTTAAGTCCAATAAAATTTATAGTCCTAAATCACATATCTACACCTGCATTAGCCTTTGAACAGCATATGCATCATGAAATTAGTCAAGAGTTGAACATAATTAATGAACTAAATAAATACTTGGCTAATTCCCAAAAGAAATATAAAAAATTTTGTGCAGAGGATTATATGATAATAAAGGGATTTTCTGCTCGCGAAACTGGCCCATCCAAAATAATGAAGAGTAATGGACCCAATGCCTATGCGCCTGAGATATCACCTGATTTAGGTATTAGCTCCACCTTCATCATCTTAGATCTTATAGAGTCTAAGAAGCCAGCAATGATGGTGGGGGCACCCGGCTCAGAGAGAAAAAGCTTCAACTAATACCAAGTTCTTTATGGATTGAGACTAGAAACTCAAGTCTCGTATGAGTCCTGTATATTTATTGAGTCCTGTTTTATTTTATTTTTGAATTTTAAAGTTCAATTAGAATTCAATCAAGAGTTCAATTAGAGTCAATTAGGCTTTGTACTGAGTCAAGTTCAAGAGCTACTTGAAATTGGGCCAGACCAGCTTTACATGGAATGCCACATCATCATGGACCACCGGTGCCAACTCATCACCAGAGGACATCAAATCACCTTTGCCATGTCATCTCCAAGGGGCGCCATGGAGAAGGATACGCCATGTCACCATGCCACCTTGCCACGCCACATCATTGCCACCTCACCTGCCATGTGGCATCATTCAAATTTTAAATTACATGAAAGCTACAAGTGGCTGACCAAGGAGTGTTTTCAAATTCAAAGGAGGTCGGCCAACTCCATCCACAAATCATGCAACCAGCTCCACCAAATCCTCCACCAAATCCTCCACATTTCATGTAACCCCCCCTAATATTTCTCCATGATATGGGGAATTTCAAATTAATTGAAAGGCCATTAAAAGCCTCTTGTACGCCCATGGTAAAAGAAGCTTTTTGGATGAAATGAAATTTAAGTGAAGTAGTAGTTGAAGAAGGTGTTTTTTTGGTAGTATCCTCTTGTTTTCTTTGGGTGTGTTTGTTTTTCTGTTCTCAAGCTTTCAAGTGTCCAACGCCAACATCCACCTCTAGGGATCCATGCCTCCATCGAAGTTCCCTTGCCTGTTTGGTTTCTTTGTTTTGATATCTTTCAAATTGGTCCCAGTCTAACCCGTTCATTTTGCAGGATCCTTCTACGATTCGGAGTTCAAGAAAGGGTTCTCTTGCCAAAGATCAATGTTGAATGAAACTAGTTTCTTTGGAATGCCAATCTTCCACTTCAGGGCTAGTTCGTCTAAGAGCTTCAATGGATCTACCAAGGAGTGATCATCTTGGGCAAATAACACCTCCTAATCTCTTAAGTCTGAGTTATTGAAGATCGTTGCTAAGGTTTAAATTCAATATTCATTAGCCCTAATCTTCTCTAGGATTTAAATAACTACATCACGGCGTAAGTTCCAAATTTCAGTGCTTTTTCCATAGCTTTACCTTAGTACTTTTGATCTGAAATTTAGTACCTGTTAATAGGCTTCATTGCTCTCATTTCTCAATCCATCATTTAGATTGCATTCTCTTCATCGTGTCACGTCAAATTGGTATCAGAGCATGGTTGCATTAGTGTAGAATAGTTTTCTTTAAATCCAAGCAAGATCTAAAATTCACGCCTCCTGAGCGGGTGTACTCCAGTACACTGTCATGACCCATGGGAATAATGAGCCCCTGGCCGGACGTGAATTTTTTAGATTGAAGTTTGGGTAAGCCATTGCACTTGTTTGATTAGGTTCTGTTTTTCTAAAAATTTGCATCTGTTTATTGTAATCCATCTGCAGCTCCAAAGGCAAGTCACTATTTTTTTCTTGTAAAATTTTTTTTTATTGTTTCATTTTAAGTCAGTTATGACCATATTAAATTTCATCATCAGAAAAAAATTATAAAAAAAATGAAAATTTCTGAAGTTCGACACTGTCATTAGGGTTCTATTCTGTCCTTTTTATTTATCTTCATTTGTAGGATCTACTTAGAGTAGTATAGATTTTAGTTTTAAAATTCCTATCATCTGCATTGAAACATATCAGTTAGAAATTCTCTGCGAATTTTTCAAAATTTTTGGACATTTTTCTCATAATATTTTCCACACCACTTTCAAACTGCAACACACTTCTGCAGCACCTTTGCATTTCATTCATCTCATGAGAAATCAAATTAAGGGCATCAATTTGACATAGGGTCAGGGTTTCATCACCTGTCCCTAGCCCAAAAATCACCAACCAGCATATCGATCCCAGCCCGTTAATTAAAATTGAGTAGAATGTTAATTGCCCTAGTGGGTTAGGGACACCAACAAGTTGGGTTCAGGTTAGGGTCAAGTTAACTGTGTTAGCTAATTGGTGTGTGCTTACTGGCTTGGTGTCTGGGATTGGTGCATTAGGGCTTGTGATTTGGTCTGCCTACCTGGCCAATCTCAGATTGGTGTCTAAGGTTGGCAATCAGGGACCTTCACTCCCCACCACCTACCTGGCTAAGTCCTATAAGTACTACTAGCTAGTTGGTTCACTTAATTAGACCTCTAATTTGTGCTCTAGGTCTAGGAAATCTTAGTTCGAGCTTGAGTCTACTTGCATGCATGAAAACTAGATTAGGAGCCTCATATTCACTAGTCCAGACCCAGTCCAGTGTAGCCATGGACCCGAATCTTGAAACCATGCTGAATGGCCTAAATGATCTAATGGCCCAAATGAACCAAATACTGGCTAAACAATTTTTCTTAGACCAATCAACTCCTACTATCCCATTAGCTCATATGAATGATAGGAGTAAGAACCCTGAAGTACAAGTTGAGTTCATGAATACTCAAGACTTAGGATATCCTCAAACTGAAGGGCTAGGGAAGGAAGAAGGCAAGTCTGAACCTAGTAAATATGTGTATGAGACTGACATAAGTTTAATAGAGGAATATGAAGGGGAAGACTGTGAAGAGAACAACTTTAGTACCTTAGATGAGGAAACCTTTGGTAAAGAAAAGATTATTGAGCCTAGCCCTGAAACTTCAGAACAACCAAAATTTAGTAAGGACTTGGTTCCCGTAAGATAATGTGATGCGGGAAAAAAAAGGGATGAAGATGCTAGCACGGATGATGCAAAGGTGGTTATATCTTGTTTTCTTTTTAGGGTTTTATCTTTGGTTCCCGATTGCAAGCAAAGAGAACCTAGGAAAACTGAAAGAAAAGAGGTCTATGCTAGCAGATCAATCCCTAAGAAATGATAGACCACAACCCCGAGATTAAGGAACTCCGGGTTTAGGACTAGCTCAATACACCCAATACCTACCTAGGTGATGGGGATGCAAACCTTTCAAATTCTGAAGCACCCGGTGCAGAGATCGTTCCACTCGACGAATGCAGCCTGGATGTCCGAGCAATCGCACCCGTGGATGCGTCGGTTCCCGATCATGTGGCTGTGATGGCAAGACGACCCATCTCCGATGTCCATAGCACCGAGGAAGACCTTTAGGCAGCAAGAGAAAGAACGGTTAGCGAAGAGATGAGAAGTGTTGAAGTTGAAATAGGGTTAGGGTAGAGAAACAGGGCTTCGAGCACGGTATCCGACTGGAGTCCGAAATCGAAGTTGATAACTTGGGGCCTCGCACCCCGCGACATCCCGGAGGATGAAAGAATGTGGCCTCTCACCATGCGATGCCCTCAGGTGAAGGAATGTGGCCTCTCACCATGCGACATCCCGGAGGATGATGGAATGTGGCCTCTCACCACGCGACACCCTCAGGCGAAGGAACGTGGCCTCTCACCACGCGACGTCCCGAAGGACGAAGGAAGCTCTCACTCAACCTAGCCTAAGAGACAAGGATTGAAGAAGAGGATAAAACACACAAGCTTTCTTTCATTAATCATCAATTATCTCTACATGGAGAGATTGGGTCCCCTTTTATAGACACCATAGAGTACATTCAAATTTCAAAAGAAAAAACCATTAAAATTTTGAACCCAAAATACAATCCAAATAAAAGTGGTGCCCAAAGCTTTGGAGGGAGTTCTTTAAGGCCGACCAAGAGGAGACGATAATGGCATGGCAAGATACAAGGCTTGGGAAGGGGAGTTTGTCCTTTTGACTTCCTTATTTGCTTGCTCAGGTTGGTAGAAAACTTGAAGTAGGGCAAGCTTGGAGGGATGTGTCCCCTTTGGAGTCTTCTTCCATACCTAGATGGAGTGATTCATGGCCGACCAAGGGAGTAGAAGATTGGGTATGGCTTGATGCTTGGCTTGAAGAGGGGGCTTGATGCTTGGCCTTCCTTCCTTGTGTGCATAGTTTTGGAAAGAAGCTTGGATGGAGGCAAGCTTGGTGGAATGTGTCCTCCAAAATTTCTTCTAGGCTTGATCCTTGGCCAACCAAGGGAGAAGAAGATTGGGCGTTGCACATTTGATGGCTTGGCATGGGGAGTGTGCTCCTTGGTCTTCATTTCATGCATGAATATTTTAGGAAGAGGACTTGATTGGAGGGCTTGCTTTGTGGCTTGAATCTTCAACAACCCAAATATGATGGCTCATGGCATGATATGGGGAGGGGATAATGGAGGCGTGTAGAATACTTATGGGGTGCCTCTTTGCTTCCATTCTTGGGTGCACAGGTGGCATTGATGTGGAACCATGCAGCTGATGAAGTGGCAGTGACAAGTCAAAGCTTGGTCCACTAAAATGGGCTTGACCCAAAGGACAAGTTTTCTCTCATTGGGTTGGGACCCGAAGTTCAGGCAGACCCAGACTTGGATTAAAATAAATTACAGGACTCGAGTTGACCTAATCTTGACCCAATTGGTCAAGGTACAAGATTTAGACTTGGCTCAAAGCAAAGATAATTACAAAATTAAAGGCTTGAAGCCTTATTACAAGACTCAATAGGTAGAACCCTAATTAGAGATCCCCCGAAGGTTGAAGGGCTCAAGTCAAACCCTGATGCCCACATCAATTCTCCCGGGATGGGAGAAACTCGACCCTGTTGAGTGGAAGTTGATTTGGCATTGGTACTTCTCTAGCAGTTGGTGAATGGCAGGTCCTCCTGGGTGATCCACGAGTCATCAGATTTGGGGTCGGCCTTGCCAACGGACCAAGTAACCTTAAAGCCTTTGCCCTGGGCTGCGGTAGCTCGACCATCCAAGATACGCTCGATCCGCACTCCTTATTTAGGTCAATTTGGAAGTGGACACTTTGGTCAGGTTTACTCATCAAAAAGGATTAGCTCAAATCACTCGCTAGGTGGTTTGCTGGTTCCCTATACTCAACTAAGTGCAAGATATTGAGAGTCGAGCTAATGTCCCAATTCAGGGTATTAGGGTCACTCTCCTATCACTCTAAGGGACCAATTCAGCGAGCATAAAAACTTCTTTATTATTTCAGAATCCCCAATTCTCTACTTAGCTTGCTTTCAGGAACAACCAAATTTTAATTATTAATTTTCGTGTCCCTAGTATGCAATGCAAGAGATCATGCAGATTCTGAGACTCAAGTAACACTCAACAAAAGCAAACTAAACTAGGTATTCCTAGTAAGAGGAATTTATTGGGGTCCTAGGGCCTAAACCTACTAGACCATTGGTTCTCTAGGCTTGACCCTAACATGGTATGCACAAGAAAATTTTTTTAGGATCCCTAGCAGATGCCATAAAGTATACCAGAAGTAGAGGGCGAATGGGATGGGCTCTAAGGAGTCAAACATTCTGGTAGTCTCAATAAAAAGTAACCTCCTGGCTCTAGGGATATGAGATGGCTTATGAAAAGGCAGGGAATAAAAAGGAGACTCAAGGACTGGTTCGAAGTTTAGGCAGCTGACCTTAATGTATGAATGAAGGTCTAAATGTGTGCTCATCTTAACCTCATGGTCAGTACCAGGAGGATCGATAGGTGCAAGTCCTCGGGTAAGTGGGATGCTCCTAGATAGTGGAGGGCTTTCGGGAAGGTCTTTGGAACATTCATCTTGAGAATCTATACCTTCATCTATTTCGTTTGATGCTGGCTTGGTCAGTTCCACTACAAGGTCTATAGTGGACTCAGGATCATTATCATTTGGGTCATTGCTAAGTTCTGGGGTATCCTTAATGATTCCATCAGGTGGGAGTTGATCAATTAAATTATCAGGCGATACCTCCTCACATTCTTCTTCTTCTTCATATTCATTAATCAAGCTTATGTCGGGCTCATATATGACCTCTTCAAACTCACAGAAGGGTTCTAATCCTTTCTCCTTTGGTTCCTCTATAGGCATGACTATGGTTGGGTCAACTACTTTTGGGATGGCCACACCTAACTCCTTCTCAGTGTTTTCTTTCTGGTCAAGAGGTGACACGGGTGGGGATTGATAAACAAAAGTCTGGTTCACTACGGATGTCGGATTAATCGGGATTTGATTCAAGTTGGTAGAGGTCGGCTTTAAGTCCAAAGTGTTAGATCGAGTATATCTTAAAGACCACTCACAGTCTTGGGCTTCTTGGTAGGCTTGCTCTAACTTATTGGTCTTTTCAAAGCCTAATTTTCTATAGATGTCTAGGTGTAGCCAAGCCCTAATCATCAATGTGATCTGAACCTCAGTCTCAATGGTATTACATTTCATGACATAACACTGGAAGTCCTCAATATACTTAGACACTGGCCTATTACCTTGTCTCAATTGGTACCACCGGCCTAGAAGTCCTTGCTCATATGATTCACCTAGGTACCCTGCTCTCAACTTACTTCTCATGTCTTTCCAAGTTACCTTAGACTCTTGTCTCCATACTTCATTCTTCCTCTAACATCAAACCAATAACGTTTGACTGAACCCTGAAGATGCATTTGGGCAAACCTGACCTTACTATCCTCACACAGATCGCTCCACTTAAAATATTCATCCACATCATCCTCCCAATCAATATAAACCTGACGATCATGACTTCCTCGAAAAGGACGAAACTGAGGATAGACTCTAGGGTTAGATGCCATGAAAATACTGACTAGCTAAAGGGCAGTTATGGTGCGGGCACCAGAATCAGAAAGAGACTCCAACCAATTCAAGCCCATTCTGAATCTTTATGGTTGGACTAGAGAGTCCGGTAACCTTTCTTTACTTTGAGTCCAAAAGAATCATGTAAGTCGAGTTCATGTTGGATCCTGTAATCTTTCTTTTGAGTCCAAAATAATCATGTAAGTCGAGTCCATGTCGGGTCTAGTCTTAGTCCAATCCAAATGGGTCAACTAGCATCAAGCGTAAAGAAGACTCATAATGTATACCCCAAATCAAGACCAAAGCTAACTCAATTGGGGACCACATGCCACATCACTTGCGCCACCTCAACTTGGGACCACATGCCACATCAAGAGGGGACCACATGCCACCTCACATGCCACCTCACCACAAGAGGGCGCCATCCCAAGTTCAAATTCAATGAAGTTGGCCAAGGAGGATTTCAAGCAAGAAAATCAGCCCTCTCCCCTTATATTACTCCACTTGTTTGGGGATTTGAAATTTCAAAATTTGTGAGGCTTTATTTAAAGCCTTGGACGCCCCTTGTAAAGAATGATTGATGAATGAATACAAATTTTCAGAAATTTTCTATGTGTTTCTATGTGCCTATGTGGATCTTTGTGCCTAAGTGAACCTCTTCCTCTCCTTCATCATTTCTTCTCCCTAATCATTCTCTTTTACTCTTCATCTTCCAAGCAATCCTCTTCCTTCAAGGCGAATTAAGGACATCCTCACAAGAAGAAGATCAACACCAACACAAGCTTCCACCATGGCGCCAAGGATCTTTTCCAACAAACTCTCCTTTGAGTTCCATCAATCTTCTCATTTCTAATTAAGCTTCTAATCATCTTGGTTTCTTTGTTGCAGGGTTCTCTAGGTTCCAGATCCAGGAGGAAGGATTACTTGCTACAAACCAGAAAGTTAGATGGCCCATCTTATGTGGTATGATCTTTTATTTGAGAACCTTAAGAGCGAATCCCTTGTGCTTGAGATTTCAATGCTTGAACTCCTAGTCTTTTAAGATCGGGATCATTAAATAGGGCTAGCTTGACTTGTGTGCGAATTCTAATCTTGTCTTATTTCTTTAAGATTTTGATAGTCTTCCTAGCTGGGTTTAAGTATAAGCATTTATACAAATTTTCAGAAATTTTCTATGTGTTTCTATGTGCCTATGTGGATCTTTGTGCCTAAGTGAACCTCTTCCTCTCCTTCATCATTTCTTCTCCCTAATCCTTCTCTTTTACTCTTCATCTTCCAAGCAATCCTCTTCCTTCAAGGCGAATTAAGGACATCCTCATAAGAAGAAGATCAACACCAACACAAGCTTCCACCATGGCGCCAAGGATCTTTTCCAACAAACTCTCCTTTGAGTTCCATCAATCTTCTCATTTCTAATTAAGCTTCTAATCATCTTGGTTTCTTTGTTGCAGGGTTCTCTAGGTTCCAGATCTAGGAGGAAGGATTACTTGCTACAAACCAGAAAGTTAGATGGCCCATCTTATGTGGTATGATCTTTCATTTGAGAACCTTAAGAGCGAATCCCTTGTGCTTGAGATTTCAATGCTTGAACTCCTAGTCTTTTAAGATCGGGATCATTAAATAGGGCTAGCTTGACTTGTGTGCGAATTCTAATCTTGTCCTATTTCTTTAAGATTTTGATAGTCCTCCTAGCTAGATTTGATCAGTGGGAGGTTGATCCATGTTTTTCTTTCTATTCTTCTATCATAATTTAATTATAAATCTTTTAAAATTATTAGGTCCTGTAAAAAGACTAAGTCAATGAGTTGATGGTGTCTTAGCCTTCCATTAAGTGGGTTAGTAATGAGTCCTTTAGCTTGGTGTACATCGACAGTTCCATAGAATGGGTGTGCATCCGGTTATTGGGATTACTCTCCCATAGATGATGGTTCAATGCAACATTCTTAACGGTGATCAGGTGGGTCGACCATAGTCGGGCTTGGTCATTCATTAGCTGGAAGCATTGGATTTATCATATTAATGGTTGGACCTAACCAGAGACCCGTAATAGGAGGCCTCTAGGCCGATTGGAGGTTTTGTGGGGCAAACATTTATTACTGGAAGTTGCTTAGGTAAGCAATTGGTCAGAGAAACTACCTTTAGGCGTGTATGGGTGAGCCGGCCAAAGTCGGGCTCATACGTGGTCTATTGGATTTCAGTACCCAATATGAAATGATGATTTCACTGATTGGAGTTAGAGGCTCCCAATCTGAAAAATTAGTGGGAGGGACCTTTAGACTAAAGTCCAAGTCTTTTAGTTTAATTGATTAATTCATATATTAATTTGGTCTTAATTTTCCTTTCAGATGTCTTCAAATCTTTTGCTCCAGTCACTTCTCGATAGTGAGAAGTTAAAGGGTCCTAATTTTGATAGCTGGTATCAAAAATTGAGGATAGTCCTGGAGCACGAGCAGATCCTTTATGTGATAATGGATCCAGCACCCAAAATCCCTCTTACCAATACTCAGCATTCGATCAAGGACACTTATTTGAAGTGGGCTTCTGATTAGACTACTGTCCGATGCATAATGTTGGCGGCGATGAACGATGAGTTCAGTCACAAATTCGAGGAGGCCCAGCCAAACGAGATCCTTCAAAAGTTAAAGAAATCTTTTGGCATGCTAGATGATGTGGAATGGTACAAAGTATCTTGTGCCATCTACAATGCCAAAATATGAAATGGCAGTTCGGTCACTGATCATGTATTTTACATGATTGAGATGATCGAATGATTGGGCAAGCTCGAATGTCCCTTGCACGAGCAACTCGGCAAGGATGCGATCCTGAATTCTCTACCCTCTTCCTATCTTGACTTTCTCGATCATTATAGAATGAATAAGCCTGTAGTCAATTACCATGGTTTGATAGTGTTGACCCAATAAGTGATTTTGATGATAACCAAACAATGGAGTATGTATTTTTATTATTGACAACTCTTCAAGTGTTTGACAAGCCTTTGTAAGATATATAGCATGTTCAAACTTCAACTCCTACATTTCTACTTTCTTGTTTGAGTTGTGTTGTAAGTGTTATTGTAAAGAAGAACCCACTCAAAAATTCTAAGAAAAATCAAGTAAAAAGGGTTACTTCTTTAAGTGTGTGTGCCTTAGATTTTGTTTTGAGTTGGTGAGAGTTTTCTTTAAGTTCAAATTGTAAAAATCCTGAAGAAGACACTCGAGCTGACCCGAGAAAAGAAGAGCCGACTCTGCTTACTGGCATGCAGTAATCCGAGCCAACTCGATATAAAGCAAGCTGACTCTAGTGAATCCAAGTCGACTGGAATCAATTCGAGATGACTCCTCCATAGTCCATTTCCTAAAGGTTTCTAAGAATAGCCAAGTGAGTCGACTCGACCTAGAAAGAGTCGACTCTGCCAGACCTAATTTCGAAAGCCTGAGAAAGCGAGCCGACCCGAACTTCACCGAGCCGACTCTTCTAGAGTAAGGTTTTCTGAACCTGAGAAGAAGAGCCGACCCAAGCTGAAAGGAGCCGACTCCTTGAGTTCAAGATTTTCAAGATTCAAGTTCGAGCTAACCCGAGCTGTAAAGAGCCGACCGTCCAGAGTGGCATTCTGCATCCTGAGATAAAGAGCTGACTGCATTGAAGAAATGGCAACTCGAAGGATCTGAGCTGACTCGAAGGAATCCGAGCCGACTAGAAGGAATCCGAGCTGACTCGAGTGTCGCTTTCAGGTATTTAACGGCTAGTTCCATAATTTATTTTTGAATGCTCAAAACTGTTCTAACAGTGAAAAATCATTCTCCAATGGTCTACAATGGCTATAACTGCCTTGGGATGTTGGAAGACTTTAAATTTGAAGGATTTGGACTTCCTTGAAAAAAAAATCAATAAGAGAGTTCTTCAAAGAAAAGAGCTTCATTGAATATCCAACCAACCACAAGAAAAAAAGCATTCAAGTCTGCATTCAAGCCTTAAACAACTCTGATCTAAAGCTTGAATCATCTTTAGAAGAAGCCACTGAAGTCATTAAAGCTTATTCAAGTGGAGTTCCAACGAGCTGCACCGGCAACTATCTGATAACTTGAGTTTGTCATTTATTATTGCATTTATTTTCAATTCAATCTTTGAATTGTTGGGTTATTGGTGAGCCCAATTGGAAAGCCAAATAGGTTCTTGGTGATCTGATGAAAACCAAGTTGGGTTTCTTTGGTGAACCTATTTAAAATCAAAGGGTGTTGGGTTTTCTTTGGTGATCGCATAAAACCAAAGTGTTGAGGTTCTAGAATGTGATCCTATAAAACAATCTTATTATATTCGGGTGTGAATATAGTGGAAATCCCAAGTGGTATCTTGGGTAGTGGACGTAGGAGCTGGGTTGCTCCGAACCACTATAAATTTGGTGTGTTTGTGTTATGCTTTCTCTACTCGTTTAGCTTCTGCATTTTATAACTCTATCACTACAACTACCACTTGCAACGGATTTTGAATAGCACATTTCTTGTTTTAAATTTTTAGATTCCCAATTCATCCCCCCTCTTGTGTAGCCACCTGGGCAACAAATGGGGTTACTGCATACTTATGAGAAGGACCACCAACTGAATAAGGTGGTGGTAAATTTACTGGGAGGTTTTAGAGGTCGTCGTCCCTTTAAGAAATGGAAGAAGAAAGGTAAGGGAAAGAAGGTGCAGAGTGCTCCAGGCCCAAGACAGGCCAAGAAAGTGAAAGCTGATCAAGTTAGTCCAAAGTGCTTATATTATAAGAAGTAGGGGCACTGGAAGAGGAACTGTCCTCTTTATCAAGTGTCCTTAGACCCGAACTGGCCAATGAAGGGAAAGTAGCAGGATGCTCGATAAGGTATTTATATGATAAAACCTTGTAATTTCTCTATTTGTGACATTGCTAACTAGGTATTGGATACTGGTAGTCCCATTCATGTTTGTAATTCATTGCAGGGATTGCAAGTTAGCAAGAGATTCAAGTATGGGGATCAGTTCCTGAATGTCGGAAATGGAAATCGTGTTCCAGTGCTAGCAGTTGGAGTTCTGAGTCTTGTTTTTGAGTCTAGTAATGTCAAATTAGTCGACTGTCATTATTGTCCTAGTTTTATTATGAGCATTATCTCTGTAGGCCTATTGGCCAATTATGGTTATGAACTTTCAATAAAAGGAGATTTTTGCCTAGTTATTGTGAATAACTCTATGATAATGAAAGCTAATTTAAATAATGGCATTTATGTTTTGTCATGACCTATTAATGTAATGTACACGTCTAGCAAATGCCCAAGGATGGAAAATGTCAGAGACTTGTATCAATGGAACTGTAGGCTAGGTCATGTTAACCAGAATAGGATAAATAAGTTACGAGGAGAAGGCCTCCTCGAAGTCAGAGATTCTGACTCACTGCCTACTTATGAATCTTGTTTGCTTGGTAAAATGACCAAGTCACCTTTTACTGGAAAAGATGAACGAGCTATAGAATTTCTGAGTCTCATACATACTGATGTATACGAACCCATGACAGTAAGTGCCAGAGGTGGATACAGATATTTCATTACATTTACAAACGAACTTTCCAGGTATGGTTATGTCTTTTTGATGAGACATAAATCCGAGTCATTTGAAATGTTCAAACAATATCATAATGAAGTAGAGAAACAAATTGGAAAAATTATTAAAATCCTTCGATCTGATCGAGGCGATGAATACCTATCCGATGAGTTCATGACATATCTTGTGGAGAATAGGATTCTATCTTAGTGGACTCCTCCAGGAATATCCCAATTGAATGGTGTGTCCAAAAGGAGGAATCGAACCCTCTTGGACATGGTTCGATCCATGATGGGCTTTGCAACATTGCCGTTGTCCTTCTGGGGATATAAACTTGAGACATCTTCTTACTTGCTGAATTATGTTCCGAGTAAGTTTGTCATCTCCACTCCATATTAGTTATGGACTGGATGTAAACCCTTAATTTCACACCTTCGGGTCTAGGGTTGTTCGGCTTTTGTAAAGCATTTAGACTCAAATAAACTTGGTCCCAGGTCTAATTGGTGCCTGTTTATTGGGTACCCTAATGAAAAAAAAAGGTGTTTCTTCTAGTTGGAGGACGAACAGAAAGTGTTCATTGCTCTTAGGGCTATCTTTTTCGAAAAGGAGTTCCTTGGAGAAGGAACTGTAGCCTCTAAGGTTGAACTTGGTGAAGTTCAACCAGTAGAAGAACCTACACACTCTAAGGACATCAAAAAACCAGCTATGATTGAATCACACCCAGAACCCATTATTAAGAGATCCGGTAGAGTACCGTATCAGCCAGATAGATATTACAGTTTCGTGGTCTGAGACAGTGATCTCATTAAGCTCGATGAGAACGATGAGGATCCGATCACCTATATAGATGCACTTTAGAGATCTGACTCTAAGGCATGGCTTGGAGCCATGTGATCCGAAATGGAGTCCATGGAGATCAACAATGTATGGACATTGGTTGATCTACCTGAAGGGATAAAACCCATCGTGTGAAAGTAGATTTTCAAGAGAAAAAGGGGCACAGATGGGAAGGTAGAGACCTATAAAGCCTGTCTGGTTGCCAAGGGGTATCATCAACGATATGGTATCGATTATGACAAGACATTCTCTCTTGTGGCAATGCTCAAGTCCATTCGAATCATGCTTGCTTTGGCAGCACATTTTGACTATGAGATCTGGTAGATGGATGTCCATACCGCTTTCCTGAATGGGGAGCTGGATGAGGAGATGTATATGATATAGCCTGAAGGGTTCACATCCACAGACGAGTCAAAAGTGTACAAATTATAGAGGTCCATTTATGGACTCAAGAAAGCATCTTGAAGTTGGAACATGCGATTTGATAGGTGTATCAAATCGTATGGCTTCATTAGGAATGGAGAGGAACCCTGCATCTATAAGTGTGTTAATGGTTTTGTGATTGTATTCCTGGTACTGTATGTTGATGATATTCTCTTAATCAGGATTGACATCGCAGGATTGTAAGGAATAAATGTCTGGTTGTCATCTCAGTTCTCCATGAAGGACTTGGGTGAAGCTTCTTTCATACTGGGTATAAAGATCTATAGAGATGGATCTAAGAGGCTTCTGGGATTGTCCCAATCTACGTACATTGATATCGTGCTCAAATGGTTCAGCATGGAGTATTCCAAGAAAGGCTATCTCTCGATAGGTTCTGGAATTGCTCTTTCTAAGAAGGATTATGTGACAACTCTTGAGGAAAGAAAGCGCATGAGTAGAGTTCCTTATGCTTCTGCAGTGGGCTCTATCATGTATGCTATGACATGTACTAGACCAGACGTGGCATACTCACTAGGAGTGGTGAGCAGATTCCAGTCTCATCCAGGTGAGGTGCATTGGAAGGTGGTTAAAACCATCCTGAAGTATTTGAGAAATATTAAGGAACAATGATAGATTCATGGAGAACTTGACTTGAATCTTGTGGGTTATACTGACTCTAGTTTCCAGTCAGACAGAGATGATAGAAAGAGTGTGTCAGGTTTGTGTTCACCCTGATTGGAGGAGTGATCTGCTAGAAGAGTTCCAAGCAGGCAACAGTTGTAGACTCGGTATGCAAAGCAGAGTACATTGCAGCATCAGATGCAGTAAAGGAAGCCATGAGGTTGCGGAAGCTCCTTGGAGAGCTAGGGGTGGCACCTTCCCTAGATGGTCCTATGATGGAAATTCTCCTAGGGTGACGAGATCAAGCAGCATGCAAAATTGACTTTCAAAATAAAATTTCATAGCATGATACCCTAACATGTAAAACATGTATAGAAAACCCTAATTCCCACGACCCCCTTGGGCAATTACAACTAATGAATCATCAAATAAAGTCAAGAAAAATACCTGGATCACTGAAATCCAACTTTTTTCACAAGGTTCACAAGTGCAAGCCCTCTAACGGTGATCCACATGAAACTCGGACCAAGGAAGAACTTCAAGTTGCTTGGAGAAGTGGAACTCTTTCGGCAACCTTTGGTCTATTGACCACTGTAGGACACCCTGGCCTTCTAAATGGCACTCAAGACACTATCCTAAACCACTGTAAGACATAGCACTACCATTCTCTATGACCCTACAGGCTTATGTCCTAAAACCAAGCCTTGTCCAAGTGTAGAAGAACTTGTCTTAACAAGACAAGTCTTGTCCTAAAACAAGGAGGGAGGGAGAAAGTGGAAGAACACTTTGACTCTTGGGAAAATAAAACACTCAAACTTTCAGAAGATTGAAGTCCATACTTTTCATTTCACCGTACCCCTATTTATAATCTCAGATGGGATGTGAAATGTATCCCGACAACACTTATCATATATGAAACATCATATCTGATAAGACTCTTTGAGAATGGAGAGTCATATCTGTCTTCTTTCACTTAACAGATCAATTTCCATTGTGCCATGGGTCAAATACAGGTATCTGAGATAGGGAGATGCCTCTTATAATATGAAGTAATGCGAGGCTTGAAGAGTTTCGGAGGTAGAAGGACTCTGCACTCTATTGTGCGCGCGCATATGATGAGGCGCGACTCTTCATGTGCGCGCCACCTTTCACACCTCTTCAAGCCATCCCTTTAAACTTTAAACTGGCTGTTAGCATGGAGTCCCTAAATCAGTCGGTCGGAACCGCTGCACTGTAGGATCGCTCCCTAGTTCACCTACAAAATAGGTCCCTTGCCGGAGTTGTTCCGATGGGGGACACTCCAATGCCTAAGTCAGTGGTGGATCCCAGCCACAGAATGGGGAAGGGTGTTGAGAGTATGAGTGAAAAAGCTCTTAGAATATGTGCGAGCCTATGTGTGCGTACCTCTCCAACCATCCTTTTTACCATTATTTAAAAGAAGGTCTCCGGCCTGTGGCCCGCTCTTTTTCCGGTGATCACGGGAGTTAATTTCTCGCATGATTGGCGATCGTGGGTTGTCACTGAGCGATTTCGGCCAGATCGGAGGCATGGCAGCTAATGTTGCATGCCATGATCGTGGCATGGAGAATGTTGATTGTAACCGTTGATTACAGTTGCCTATTTGGACCAGATTGTGGTCCAATCTTCGGGTTTTCCCTTGCATGGGCCGAAGACTTGGTATTTCTCCCAGAGCTGGAGATCCTGTCTACGGCAGGGACCGAAGAGCATGTCTTCGGACGTCGATGAGAAACTTTGTCTTTGATTAAGGCCGAAGACGTTATCCGAAGGACTGGCCTTCGGATGTTGTAGTCCAGAGATCGGAGAATGGCCTTGAGAGGTTGATCGGTTAGCACCATAATGGCGTGGGCATGGAAATATGGCCGTAGTCGCTTTGCCGCAACCACCAAAGAGTAGATTAGCTTCTACATCCTTGCATATCGCATCTCGGCATCATGCGGGACCTTGCTGATATAGTAGATCGGCTTATGAAATCCTTTATCTCTTTGGACGATAACTGAACAGATTGCTTCATCTAAAGTAGAGAGATACAGGTAGAGGACCTCGCCTTCTTGTGGCTTGGAGAGCAATGGCGAGGTCTCTAGGTACTTCTTCATCTCCTCAAAGGCTATGTGATAGTCTTCGGATGATTCAGAGCCCTTTGTCTATCAGAGTACCTTGAAGAACAAAAGGCATTTCTCAGCTGACCAAGAAATGAATCTATTGAGGGAGGCAATTCTCCCTGTCAACTGCTAGACTTCCTTTTTGCAGGAGTGATGTCGCATATCTTTCAAAGCTTGAATCTTCTCAGGGTTTGCCTTAATCCCTTGTTTGGTGACAAGGAAGCCCAAGAACTTGCCCAAAGTGACCCCAAAGACACACTTTGCTGGGTTTAGCTTCATGCGATAGAGCCGTAGAGCACTAAACGATTCCTCCATGTCACGGATGTGGTATTTCCGAAGGAGGCTCTTGACAATCATGTCGTTAACATAGGCCTCCATGTTTCTCTTCAGTTGCTTTTCAAATACCTTGTTGATCATCCTTTGAAACGTTGCTCCGACGTTCTTGAGGCCGAACGGCATCATCTTGTAGCGGTATAGACCTTTATCAGTGATGAAAGCTATCTTCTCATCATCTTGCGGATCCATTCTAATTTGGTTGTAGCTGGAGAAAGCGTCCATGAAGCTTAGCAATTGGTGGCCGGCTGTAGAGTCTACCAGCTGATCAATCTTCGAGAGAGGGAAGCTATCTTTTGGGCAAGCCTTTTTAAGGTCTGTATAGTCGATGCGGATCCTCCACTTGTCACTAGCTTTCTTGATCATTATCACATTGGCCAACCACTCGGGGTAGCGGGCCTCTCGGATGAACCCTCCTTTAAAGAGCTTGCCAACTTCGTCCACAGCTTACTGTCTTTCAGGAGCGAAGCTCCTTTTCTTCTGCCATACCGGCTTGTACCCAGGGATAACTTCTAGCCGATGAGTGATTACTTTGGCAGGAATCCATGGCAAATCCGAAGCCGACCAAGTGAAGATGTTGGCATTGTCTTTAAGGAAAAGAATCAACTCCGTTCTGGTTTCCTTATCAAGCATGCTCCCGATCTGCACAACTCTAGAGGGATCATACTCTGTTGAAGGTACTGGGACGGTCTTCTCCATGGGCTCACCAAGGTTTGTGGTTGCATCCCTCGGATCCAGCTGATCAGGAGTTGTTGGATCATTGAATTGCTTGTCTTCGATCATCAAGCACTACCATGCTGTCCTCTGGTTTCCTCTAACTTCTCCGACACTATTCTTGGAGGGGAAGCGCACCAAGAGGTAGTGAGAGGAGATCACGGTTTGAAACTTATTCAAGGCAGGCCACCCCAGGATAATATTGTATGCTAAGGAGATCCGAACCATCATGAAGTTGATCGGTAGTGTCTTTTATTGAGGTTCGGTGCCAAGGGTTACAGGCAACACTATTTTTCCCTTGGCATAAACTTGGTTGCCCCCAAAACTGGAAAGCGATATGGGAGATCTTTGCAGTTAATGTCTAGACAAACACATTTTAGAGAATGCATCGTACATCAAGACATCAGTCGAACTTCCATTACCAACAAGGATTCGTTGTACATCATAATTGGCCACTACAGCTGAGATTACAAGGGGATCTTCATGTGGGAGCCGAACTCCCGCAAGGTCATCGTCAGAGAAGAGGATAGAGTTGTTGTCTTTAAGTTGCTTTGGAGTGTCGTCCTCATCATTTCCCCAGTTGGTGAGTCGGAGTATCATCCCTACACCTCTGTTGGTGGGCCTTTGATTTGGCAATTCAGCCTCTTCGGGAGGTGGCTAGGGAACAGTTGCTTCTGACCGGGGGCCATGGCGACCGATGTACAGCCCCAAATACTCTTTCTTGATGAGATCCTCAATTGCATCCTTCAGTTGGATGCACTCTTCTGTGTTGTGGCCGTGGTCCCGGTGGAATCAGTAGTATTTGTTCTTATTCCTTACGGAAGAGGAGGCCTTCATGGGATGGGGCCATTGGAGATAGTTCTCCTTCTCTATCTTCATGAGGATCGTCTCTCAAGGGAGATTGAGGGGGGTGTAGGAGTCGAATCATCCACCTGAAGCTCTGGGCCTGGGAGGACTTCTTCAGCGGTCTATATATTTGCCGCCATTTTTATTGGAAGTTTGGGGACCTTATCTTATATTATTATTCTTTTTTGAAGGGGGTTTCCCTTCGATCAGTCATCGATTTGCCGCCTGCTCTTCAGCATCAGCATATTTCTGAGCCCTTGATAAGATCTAAGCATAGCTTTTAGGGAACTTCTTATCCAGGAAAAAAGTAAGCTTGAAGGTATGAAGTCCCTTCTTCAATGCAGACATGGCCATGTGCTCGTTGAGATCAGGGATCTCAAGCGTGGCCACATTAAACCTGGAGATGTAGTCTCGTAGGCTTTCTCCTTCGTTCTAGTGGAGGAGGAACAGTGTGTCCGTATTTCGTAGAGTCTTGCTGCAGGTCCTGAAATGCAAGACAAACAATTTTTTTAACTCGAAAAAGGAATCGATGGTACCTGGGTGCAGGCTCGAGTACCACATCCAAGCGGACTTCTTCAAGGTAGCTGGGAATTCTAGGCAGTACATTGCATCTGAAGCTCCTTGGATCATCATATGGGCCTTGAAGCTGCCCAGATGGTCGAGGGGATCGGAGGTGCCGTCGTAGGATTCCATCTGGGGAACCCTGAAGTGCCGAGGAGTGACTTCGGCCATGATACGATCAATATATGGTTGGTGTAGATCGCCCAAAATTAAATTGTCGAGATCCTTCAGATCCCGTATTCTCTGTTCTCGCACCTTTGCCATCTCTGATTCGATGGCTCTGAATCTCCCATCGTAATCAAGAGTCTACTTCGGCGCTCTCTCCACAGAAGTGGAGTCTTCAGAGGAGGGCGAGGGAGTTTGCCTAGGCTTTTTCCCTTTTTACGAGGAGTTGGCGGACCAAAGCAACCTCGAAGTTCGACCTTCGGGAGAGGGCCGAGAATGTGGGGAGGGATGCCTAGAATCCTTCCATGGGGCTCTCTTCCTTCGGGACCGAGAGCTATGTCTGGAGGCGACCGGTGGATTTCCCACCAGAAAGGCTCTGCTCTGGAAGTCCTGAACCATGGCCATGAGGTTGGTGACCTGGTTCACAAGGGCTTTGAATTTGTTGTAGTCCCATGACAACTGTGGGAGGTGGGACATCATTCTCTCCCGGGGGTGCACCCCCTTGGGACGGAGCATGACTTCGGCTCGTGGAAGCTATTTGAGCCTTCCCACTCCCCATCAAATTTTTTTTTTTTACTTCCCCTTATCTTGGATGGAGCTTTAAAGAGCGCTGCCCCCTTCCTGGCATGCCAATCTATAGGCGTGGAGTCCTTGAATCGGCCGGTCAGAGCCGCTGCGCCACAGGACCGCTCCCTAGTTCACCTGCAAAATAGGCCCTTGCCGGAGTTGTTCCGGCGGGGGACACTCCGATGCCTAAGTTAGTGACGGATCCCAACGACAGAATAGAGAAGGGTGTCGAGAGTATGAGAGAAAAAGCTTTTAGAATATGCGCGAGCCTATGTGTGCGTACCTCTCCAACCATCCTTCTTACCATTATTTAAAAGAAGGCTTCTGGCCTATGGCCCGCTCTTTTTCCGGTGATCATGGGAGTTAATTTCTCCCATGATTGGTGATCATGGGTTGTCACTGAGCGGCTCTGACCAGCCGATTCAGGGACTCCACGCCAACATAGGCTATTAGACTTCTTAAGACCATGGGGATAAAATGAAGAGGTGTCTTCCTGATGAAACTCTTAGAGTCTCATCTGAAGAAGGACTCTTAGTCCTTCTACGCACCACTTATTCTCCCGAGTGCGCCAAAAGGCGCCAATAGTCTTTCCCTTTCCATTTAGTCCACCCAAAGCATCAAATTGACTTAGTCAAACATATGCAATATTGGTGTCATTGGAAAGGGAATCAAATAAGCTTTCTTATCATATCTTTTATTTTTAGATCAGAGGTCTGTAGGCCCTTCTGTGCCCTTTTGAAGTTAAGGTATCATTTAGGTACTAAGAGTCCCATTCCATTGGGACTCTTCATATATGGTGCCTAAAATGCCCTTAAATCTAAATTAAAATCAGATTAAGCTCTGATATGGCTAGCCCTACTTAGGACTCAACCTAATTTAGGTTTTTCATAAATAGGTTAGCCAAATTAGCAAGCAACCGAACCCAATCCAATTGGGTTAGGAATTAGGTTAGCCTACAATGCTAGTATGTAATACGGCTAACCAATTAAGATCCTATGACCCTAATTAAATCATGAATGACTTCCTTGGCCAAGTCTTTATTGTGTGTTACCCATTGGGTTCCACATCTAGCCAGCAGTAGGTTTAGGTTTGAGCCGATTCAATCCGATCGAACTCGATTGACCTAATTAGGTCAAATTGGCTCACCTAATTGTCCAATTTGAATCACATATCAAATTAACTCATTAAACCAAACTAATTAGTTCATGGAAACCTACAAGACAAGATTGACATCTAGTAACATATTATGCCTACCCAGAAGATAAGGAATTTGATGAAAAATATCCAAATATCCTTTAGTCGTAAGTTACCGTGCAATTCAATCTTTTGATCTCCCATTATCTCGATTAAGTGATAGGTATGGATAGATGTCAAACCCTAACACTTCATCATATCGAATCTCAGCTCGATCATGAGGACTCAATTGATGACTAATTAAATTCCACTAATCTCATCATGCTTTGATCAAAGGCTCCTTATGTCACTCATCAAAGAGATTGCACGGGATAACAATTCCTCTTACTAGGAATGATCGATTCCTTGTTGGTCCAATCACATCCTTCATACACCTTCCACCGTACCCGGAACACCCCGTACATGTTTCAACGGCATGAATGAGTATGAACCAAAGTATGGCTTAATGTGCATAAGGAACCATGGTGACCTCAGGTCTAAAGATCATATGCACAACTTCTACTCTGGTATTTATCTTTTGAAAAGTAGTAAGACTTTCATAAGATAATCCCAGTATGGATCAGTCCAGTGTACTCATACACTGATGAGCACCCTTATCCTAGTATTAGTGTCTCTACACAAGTGGTTATGAGATAAACCACCCTCATCAACTAAGCATACATAGGATAAGCTAGTCTTTTCTGATTCATCGATCCCAAATCGATGGTCCAACGACTAGGAACATTCTAGATTAGGATTTATAAGAAATTAGGTCTCACTGTTATGAACTCCATCATAATCTTAATTCCATTGCTCTTCTCTTTGGGGTTCATCATAATCAATAAAAGCATGACACGGTAGTATATGATGAATCAAATGCCTTTATTAATATGAAAGTATGTCATACATGAGCTAGAAGTTTACAAAAAAGGCCCTCATAATGATTGGTTCTAAGGGCACTTTTCTATCAAACTCTCACTTGCACTAACGCCAATCGCCCTTGTATTTTATGCCCATACAGTCTATGTGACGATCTAACTATTGCTTGGCTAAAGCTTTAGTGAATGGGTCTGCTATATTGTTCTTTGTGTCAACTCGTTCAATGATGACATCTTGTCTTTCAATAATCTCTTAAACGAGGTGGAACCATCTTAGAATGTGCTTGAACATGTGATGAGACCTCGATTCCTTAGCTTGTGCAGTAGCCCCAGTGTTATCATAGTATAATGGCACTGGCTGTTGTACATCTAGAACCACTTTCAATTTCATGATGAATTTCTTCATCTAGACAGCTTCCTTCATGGCTTCACTAGTAGCTATGTACTCTGCCTTAGTGATTGAGTCAGCTACTATTGGCTGCTTTGTACTCTTCCAACTCACTGCACCACCATTCAGGGTGAACACATACCCTGATGTCGATTTGCTATTATCTGGATCTGATTGAAAACTAGAATATGTATTCCTTCTAGTTTCAACTCAGATCCTCCATATACTAAAAAAATATCTTTAGTCCTTCTCAGGTACTTAAGAATATTTTTCACAGCTCTCCAATGATCCTCTCCTAGATCTGCCTGAAACCTGCTCACTATGCCTAAAGAATATGCAATATCAGGTATGGTACATAACATGGCATACATTATCGATCCTACAGCCGAAGCATAAGAAATCATAGCCATCCTCTCTCTATTTTCTGATGTCTTAGGAGACATTTTCTTTGAGAGATGTATGCCTTAACTTATAGGTAAGTAACCTTTCTTACTTCCATCCATGTTGAATCTCTCCAACAATAAGTCAATGTACCTAGATTGGGATAAGCCTAGCATCCTTTTGGATCTATCTCTATAGATCCTTATACCCAGTATATAGGATGCTTCTCCCAAATCCTTCATGAAAAATTTTGATGATAGCCAAGTTTTAACTGACTGTAACATTGGGATATCATTCCCAATGATTAGTATGTCATCCATATATGCACTCAAACTTGTCTTCTTGTACACACATGGTTCATTTATATTTTTGATAAAACAAAATCCTTTGATTGTTTCATCAAAATGGATGTTCCAACTCCTCGATGCTTGCTTAAGTCCATAAATGGACTTCATTAATTTGCATACCTGGTTTGGTCTCCCACTTGAGATAAAACCTTCTGGCTGTAACATGTAGACTTCTTTCTCAAGATTTTCATAGAGGAAAACAGTCTTTACATCCATTTGCCAGATCTCATAGTCATGGTATGCTGCTATTGCAAGCAATATCCGAATGGACTTGAGCATGGCTACAGGAGAAAAAGTTTCATCACAGTTTATACCATGTTTTTATCTGAAACCTTTTGCTACCAGTCTAGCCTTGTAGGTCTCAACTTGACCATATGCTCCAATCTTCTTCTTAAATATCCATTTACACCCAATTGGGTTAATTCCATCAGGTGGATCTACCAGAGTCCAAACCTGATTGGAATACATAGAGTCCATTTCAGATTTAATGGCACCAAGCCATTTGTTTGAGTCTTTACTCTCGAAAGCTTTCGAATAGGACACAGGATCATCATCCTATATGATACTGGCTTCGTTGTCATCCCCGATGACAAAGCCATATCCAAGAGGTGCTCCTCGCACCCACTCTGATCTTCGAAGTGGAGGTGTGTATAGTGGTTGTTCTTGATCTATAAGAACTTCTGGTTGAGGAACTTCACTTGAAGGCTAATTGGTTTGTTGGTTTTGTTCTTCACATAACTCAAGTGAAGAACCACTATATCCTTCTTGGATAAACTCTTGTTCCATGAATGTAGCATGCCTACTGATAATTATCTTTTGTTCAGTAGCATTATAAAAGTGATATCCCATACGTACTTTTGGTTAACCGACAAATCTACACTTGTTAGCTCTAGCACTTAACTTATGTCCAAAGTTATTCTTGATATAAGCATGACAACCCCAAATCTACAAATACTTAAGACTTGGTCTTTTGCCATTCCATAACTCATATGGAGTGCTACTTACTGACTTAGATGGAACCCTATTTAATATATGTGCTGTAGTCTCCAGGGCATGTCCCCAAAAGGTAATGGGAAGATCTGTGAAGCTCATCATGGACCTCACCATGTCCAATAAGGTACGATTTCTCCTTTTTGCCACTCCATTTAACTGGGGTGTAGAAGGAGGGGTCCATTCAAAAATAATGCCTTTGTCTTTTAGATGGTTTAGAAACTCACGAGATAAGTATTCTCCTCCTCTATTAGATGGAAGAGCTTTAATACTAAGTCCAGTTTATTTTTCAACCATACTCTGATATTCTTTAAACTTATCAAAGGCTTCAAACTTATGTTTCATAATATACACATGACTGTAACTTGATAAATCATCAATAAAAGTGAGAAATAATAATATCCTCCTCTGGCCTAAGTTGACATAGGTCCACATACATCAGTATGTAGTAGACCTAACAAATCAGTTGCCCTTTCTCCATGTCCAGTGAATGGAGACTTGGTTATTTTCGCTTTGAGACAAGATTCATAAGTTCCTAATGATTGGAAATCATTAGAGTCAAAGTAATTATCTTTGACCAACTTGTTTATTCTTGACTCATTGATATGACCCAATCAGTAGTTCCAGAGATATGTGACATTGTCATTATCTCTTTTTCACTTCTTATTATCAATAAAAAAAATATTATCCTTGAGTTGTAATGTTAGAAGACCATTTACAAAAGGTCCATGTCCAAATATTTTATTATTATGAAGAATAGAGCAGTCACTTCTCTTTACACTTATTTCATATCCCTGTTGTAATAACAAGGGTATAGAAATAATATTTCTAATAATATCTGGTACATAGAAGCATTCTTCTAATTTTATTACATCACCCGAAGGTAATAAAAGAAGATAGGTACCCACAGCTTCAGCATGTATGGCTTCACCACATGCCCAATGCAGCTTAAAGTCACCCTTGTTCAAACTTTTAATTCAGTGGAGTCCCTACAACGAATTGCATATATGAGATCCACATGCTGTATCCAATACCCATGAATTAGAAGTGGAAGCACTCAATGATAAATTAGTTTGTATCATGTACAAACCTTTAGATACTCAACTTGCATCTTTCTTCACACTTGCAAGGTAAACCTTGCAGTTCTTCTTCCAATGCCTAGTCTTGCCGCAATGGAAATAGTCTCCATCAGCCTTTTAAGCTTTCTTGTTCTTCTTCTGGATGCTTTTCCTAGGGTTGAATTTTCTCTTCATATCCTTCTTCATTGCCTGCTTCTTTCTATTAACAAGAAGCATGTAAGCCTTATCTCCTTTAGAGTGGCTCTTAGCTGTCTTAAGCATGTTAAGCAGCTCTGAAAATGAAATATTTAGTTTGTTCAAATGGTAGTTGAGAACAAACTAAGAGAAGGAATCTGGGAGTGATTGCAGGATCAAGTCCTGATTGAGTTCACCATCCATGACAAACCCTAATTGACCCAATCGAGTGATCAAGTCAATCATTTTCAGCACATGGGTTTGCATAGGTGAACCCTCACTCATCCGAGCATGGAACAACTACTTCGATATCTCGTATCGAGCATGCCTACTTTTCTCTCCATATAGCTCCTTTAAATTGAGTAATATGGACTGAGGTTCCATGCCTTCATGTTGCCTCTGGAGCTCATTGCTCATTGAGGCCAACATGATGCATCTGACAGTTGTATTGTCATTTTGCCACATCCTGTATATGGCAATATCATCCTCTGGTGCATCCTCTCTGATTAACACTGGATCTAGAGAATCAATTATATATGAAAGCTTCTCTTGAGTTAATACAATTCTTAGGTTCCTCAACCAGTCCACATAATTTGGACAGGTTAACTTTTTGGCATCCAAGATGCCCCTTAGTGATAAGTTTGAAGCCATTATTTAAATGTCCTACATTTAATTAAAGAACAATATTAGCAAACCACTTAATTATGACATTCATAATTAGATAAGGACATTATATCTAATTATGTCTCCCACTATTTTCTTCAAATACCATAACCCTCAACTATGGTAAGCAAGAAACCTTCCTGGTTTCGTTAGTGGGATTGAGATCCTTATTCCTCATGAGTGCCTTGTGTGTACCAACAAACACACATGAATTCGAAGGTAGGACAAACTTTCCAATTGCAACCCGTGCAATTCTCAACAATTATCTTTGCCTCTAGGACACTTATAGCCTTGTATGTACACAACAAACCATAATATCTTAGTTTAATCAGACCATTCATTTCCATATAGCCACGATTAAATAATGTTGCCCTTGTGTGTACACCACAAAGAAACATATCCAAACATGCTATAAAGCACTAAATGCACCAAGACAAATCTTATATCAATTCATAGAGTAGGCCTTGTGTGTACACAACAAACCTACTATAGTTTTGACATAAATTTGGCTTAGCATGAAGGAAGGCAAATTATAGTATACTTAACCAATTAGCATTACCAAATTAAGATTTAGATATGACCAAATTGGCCAGGTAAGTGGGAGGGGTGAGGGGGTCCCCCCGTTGCATTCCTTAGACACCAATTAGATTGGCCAGGTTAGACAACAGAACCAATTAAAAACCTCATTCCCTTTACCTTCCCAGAACCACTTGCCTAGACACCAATTGGCTAACCAAACCCTAACCAGTTTTGCTTCTAGGCTAAGTTTTATACTATGACTAAATATGATTTTTGATGAGGGCTTTGATGATCTCAAAACACATTCTAAAACTATCATGATAATAATGTTTATTACTACTAGTATAAACATAGACATGATAACCAATTTTATAACAAATATAAACACAATGCATATCAATCTAGCATATGCATTAAATTTCATGTCATCAAGCATATTACCCTAATATGCAAATCAAGGCATGATAGATAAAAAATACCTTTCACCTCACTTATTCATAGGATATGGCCACATCGGCACCCCTACATGCCATAGGAGACCCATTGAATGGGAAGAGAGGGCCTTTCAACCCTACTTGGCTCCTATGACCGGACGACCATGGTGACTAACCCAATCCAAAGCAGTTACTTGGTTCAAGCATAATTTCATATTGACATAATTTCATATTGACATAATATCATACATATGAACATGGTTGAGTCGACTCGATAATGTTCTGGTCAGCTCGATAGTGGAATTTAATCAAACTCCAAAATGATTCATAATTGGAATGCCACAAGGATGGCTCTGATACCACTGATGGGAATTCTTCAAAGGTGTTGGGGATCATGCAACATGCGGAATTGACTTTCAAAATAAAATTTCATAGCATGATACCCTAACATGTATAACATGTATAGAAAACCCTAATTCCTAGGACCCCCTTAGGCAATTACAACTAATGAATCATCAAATAAAGTCAAGAAAAATACCTGGATCGCTGAAATCCAACTTTTTCCACAAGGATCACAAGCGCAAGCCCTCTAATGGTGATCCACATGAAACTCGGACTAAGGAAGAACTCCTTCTTCAAGTTGCTTGGAGAAGTGGAACTCTTTCGGCAGCCTTGGGTCTATTGACCACTGTAGGACACCCTGTCCTACCGAAGGGCACTCAAGACACTATCCTAAACCACTATAAGATATAGCACTACCCTCCTCTAGGACCCTATAGGCTTATGTCCTAAATCCAAGCCTTGTCTTAGTGTAGAAGAACTTGTCTTAACAAGACAAATCTTGTCCTAAAACAAGGAGGGAGGGAGAAAGTGGAAGAACACTCTGACTCTCGGGAAAATAAAACACTTAGACTTTTAGAAGACTGGAGTCCATATTTCTCATTTCACCTACCCCTATTTATATTCTCAGATGGGATGTGAAATGCATCTCGACAACACTTATCGGATATAAAATATCATATCTGATAAGACTCTTCGGGAATGGAGAGTCATATCTGTGTTCTTTCACTTACCAGAACAATCCCCATCGTGCCATGTGTCAAATATCGATTTTTGAGATAGGGAGATGCTTCTTCTAATCTGAAGTAATGCGAGGCTTGAAGTGTTTCAGAGACAGAAGGACTTTGCCCTCTATTGTGCGCACGCATATGAAGAGGTGCAACTCTTCATGTGCACGCCACCTTTCACACCTATTCAAGCCATCCCTTTAAACTTTAAACTGGCAATTAGACTTCTTAATGTTGGGTTTCAAGAAGATTATTATGCAACTTAGTAAGACTTAATTATAAAATTTCATGCATAAAGATTACACTTTATCAGTTAGAAACCCTAATTTCCAAGATCCCTTATTCGATTACAACTAATATGTCATAAAAGAAGGTTAATGAAACATACTTGGAGCTCTATATTCTACTTCTTTCACTAGACTCACAAGTGTATGTCCTCCAATGGTGATCCACACAAGATTTGAAACAAAGAAGAACTCCTTCTTGAAGTTGCTTGCCCGGGTATGACTCTTTCGGCAGCCTTTTGGACTTTGGCCTTTGTAGGACTCACTATCCCACTATAAGACTCTTTAGACTCCCTTCTAAATGACTCTTGATTTTAGGACAACCCTGCTTTAGGATCCCTTAAGCTTATGTCCTAAAACAAAGCCTTGTCCTAATAGAAAAGACCTTGTCTTAACAAGACTAGTCTTGTCTTAATGAAAAGAAGAGGGAGAGAGAAAAACTCAAATGGATAATACAGTAAAATCTAGACTCCTATTTCAGATGACTGAACCAATATCATCTCATTCCACTGTACACACTTTAAATAGTTTCTTAAGGGGCGTGAAACACATCCCAAAATCTCTTATCAGATATGTATCTTCATATCTGATAAGACTCTTTAGGATTCAGGAGTCTTATCTGACATCTCTTCTTGTCCAAATGAAACCTTCTCATGCCACATGGCATCTATAGATCTTTGGAAGAGCCAAGAGTCATCTTCTCATTTCCCAAAAGTCAGAGAAAACTGAAGAGATCTGAAAGCAGAAGAACTCTGCTTCAAACCATGCACCCTTTCATGAAAAGTCGCAACCTTTCATGTGCGCCATTCATCCTTTCCTTCTTTCTGCCAATTCAAAAATCATTGACCAGTCAAATCCTTCATTAAAGGGTGTAGAGATAAAGATAAAGATTAGAGGAAGTCCAATCAATAGAAGAAACTCATCTGTAGAAGGACTCTTGGTTCTTTCTACATGCCAAATGAAGAGTCGCTTCTCTTCACAATTCGGTCAACCTTTTTCCATGCCATATCCTACCTTTTACAAAGTCAAAGTATATGAAATATGTGTGTCAAACGAAAGGATATTAAATAATCTTTCTGACCATAGAAAAATTTTTCCGATCAGAGAACTATAGAACGTTCTAGGGCCTTTTGAATGCCAACATGTCATTTAGGTACCAAGAGTCCTATGCCTTATGGACTCTTCATAATTCCGAGATAAAACCTCCAAAAATTATCATATAAAATCTGATAAAATTCATCCTACTTAGAACATAACCCAATTTAGGTCTCCCATAAATTGGTTAGTCTATTTAGCAAGCAACCGGACCCAATCCAATTGGGTTTAGGAATTAGGTTAGCCTACACATGCTAGTGTGTCACCTAGCTAACCAATTAGGATCCTATGACCCTAATTAAATCATGAATGACTTCTTTGTCCAATTCTCTATTGTGTGTGACCCATTGGGTTCCACATCTAGCCAGCAGTAGGCTTAGATTTGAGCCGATTCGATCCAATCGAACCCGGTTGACCTAATTAGGTCAAACTAGCTCATCTAATTATCCAATTCGAACCATCCATCGAGTTGACTCATGAAACCAATCCAATTGGTTCAGAATACCTACAAGACAAGATTGATGTCTAGCAACGTGTCATTCCTACCCAGAAGATGAGGAATTTGATGAAAATTACCAAAATACCCTTCAAAAGTAAGTTACCGAGCACTTCAATCTTTCGATCTCCCATTATCCTGATTAAGTGATAGGTATCGATAGATGTCAAACCCTAACACTTAATCATATTAAATCTCAACTCGATAGTGAGGACTCAGCTGATGACTGATTAGATTCCACTAATCTCATCCTACTTTGATCAAAGGCTCCTTTAGTCACTCATCGAAGAGATTGCATAAGATAACAATTCCTTTTACTAGGAATGATCGATTCCTTGTTGGTCCACTCATATCCTCCATACACCTTCCACCATACCCAGAACACCCCGTACATGTCGTAATGGCATGAATGAGTATGAACTAAAATATGGCTTAGTGTGCACAAGGAACCATCGTGACCTCAGGTCTAAAGATCACATGCACAACTCCTACTCAGGGATCTATCTTTTGACAAGTAGTAAGACTTCCAAAAGATAGTCCCGGTATGGATCAGTTCAGTGTACTCATATCCTGATGAGCAACTTATCCTTGTATTAGTGTCTCTATACAAGTGGTTGTGAGACCAACCACTCTTATCATCTGAGCATACATAGGATAAGCTAGTCTTACCGGATTCATTAATTCCCGAATCAATGATCTAATGACTAGGAACATTTTAGATTATGGTTTATAGGAAATTAGGTCTCATTGTTATGAACTTCATCATAATGCTAATTCCATTGCTCTAATCTATGGGGTTCATCATAATCATAAATAAAACACAATAGTATATGATGAAAATAGATGCCTTTATTAATATGTAATGTCATACAAGAGTTGGAAGAATACAAAAAGGGGCCCTTACAATGATTAGCTCTTAGGGCACTTTGCTATCAAACTCCCACTTGCACTAAAGGCAATCACCCTTGTACTTTTTATCCATACCATCCAAGTGGTGATCTTACTATTGCTTAGGTAATGCTTTAATGAATGGGTCAGCTATATTGTTCTTTGTATCTACTCGTTTGATGACAACATCTTGTCTTTCTATTATCTCTCGAACGAGATGGAACCATCATAGAATGTGCTTAGACTTGTGATGAGACCTTGGTTCCTTGGCTTGTGCATTGGCTCCAGTGTTATCACAGTACAATGGCACTGGCTGTTGTATATCAGGAACCATGCCCAATTCCATGATGAATTTCTTCATCTAGACAGCTTCCTTTGTGGCTTCACTTGCAGCTATGACTCTGCCTCAGTGACTAAGTCAACTACTGTTGGCTATTTTGTACTTTTCCAACTCACTGCACCACCATTTATGGTGAAGACATACCTCAACATGGAATTGCTATCATCTGGATCTGATTGAAAACTAGAATCTATATAGCCATCTAATTTCAACTCAGATCCTCTATATACTATAAAAATATCTTTAGTCCTTCTAAGGTACTTGAAATATTTTTCACAGCTTTCCAATGATCTTCTCCTGAATCTGCCTGAAATATGCTTACTATGCCTATGGCATAAGTAACATCAGATCTGGTACATAACATAGCATACATAATTGATTCTACAACCGAAGCATAAGGAATCTTAGTCATCCTATCTCTTTTTCAAGATATCTTAGGAGACATATTTTTAGAGAGATGTATGCCTTGACTCATTGGCAAGTAACCTTTCTTACTTCCATCCATGTTGAATCTCTTCAACACTAAGTCAATGTACTTGGATTGGTATAAGCCTAGCATCCTCTTGGATCTATCTCTATAGATCCTTATACCAAGTATATAGGAAGCTTCTCCCAAATCCTTCTTGGAAAACTTTGATGATAGCCAAGTCTTAACCGATTGCAACATTGGGATATCATTCTCAATGATCAGTATGTCATCCACATACAAAACCAAGAAAACAAGTGCACTCCCACTTGTCTTCTTATACACACATGGTTCATCCACATTTTTGATAAAACCAAATCCTTTAATTATTTCATCAAAACGGATGTTCCAACTCCTCGATGCTTGCTTAAGTCCATAAATAGACTTCTTTAATTTGCATACCTAATTTGGTCTTCCACTTGAGACAAAAACCCTCTGGCTATAACATATAGACTTCTTCCTTATGGTTTTCATTGAGGAAAGCAGTCTTTACATCCAACTGCCATATCTCATAGTCATGGTATGCTGCTATGGCAAGCATTATCCAAATGGACTTGAGCATGGCAATTGGAGAAAAAGTTTCATCATAGTTTATACTGTGTTTTTGTCTGAAACCCTTTGCTACCAATCCAGCCTTGTAGGTCTCAATTTGACCATCTGCTCCAATCTTTTTCTTGAAGACCCATTTACACCCTATTGGGTTAATTCTTTCAGGTAGATCTACCAAAGTCCAAACCTGATTGGAATACATGGAGTCCATTTCAGATTTCATGGCACTTATCCATTTGTTGGAGTCTCTACTCTCAACAGCTTCCGAATAGGTCACAGGATCATCATTCTGTATAATACTGGCTTCATTGTCATCTCCGATGACAAAGCCATATCTAAGAGGTGCTCCCCACAGCCTCTCTAACCTTCAGAGAGGAGGTGTGTATTGTGGCTATTCTTGATCCTTAAGAACTTCTGGTTGAGGAATATCTCTTGAAGCCTCATCAGTTTGTTGGTTCAGTTCTTCACATAACTCAAGTGAAGAATTACTACTTCTTTCTTGGATAAATTCTTGCTCCATGAATGTAGCATGCCTACTGATAATTATCTTTTGCTCAGTAGTATTATAAAAAAGGTATCCAACACCCTCTTTTGGATAACCAACAAACCTACATTTGTCAGCCCTAGCACTTAACTTATGTCCGAAATTGTTCTTGACATACACGTGTCAACCCCAAATCTTTAAGTATTTATGATTTGGTCTCTTACCATTCCATAACTCATATAGAGTGCTTCTTACTGACTTAGACGGAAACCTGTTTAATATATATGCAGCAGTTTCCAGGGCATGTCCCCAAAAGGAAATGGGAAGATCTGTGAAGCTCATCATGGACCTCACCATATCTAATAAGGTGCGATTTCTCCTTTCTGCCACTCCATTTAACTGGGGTGTATAAGGACGAGTCCATACAGAAATAATGCCTTTGTCTTTGAGATGGTTCAAAAACTCACTAAACAAGTATTCATCTCCTCGATCATAATGAAGAGTTTTAATACTAAGTCCAGTTTATTTTTCAACCATACTTTGATATTCTTTAAATCTATCAAAAGCTTCATAATTGTGTTTCATAAGATACACATAACCGAACCTTGATAAATCATCAATAAAAGTGATGAAATAAGAATATCCTCATCTGGCCTGGGTTGACATGGTCTACACACATCAGTATGTATAAGACCTAACAATTCAGTTGCTCTTTCTCTATGTCTAGTGAATGGAGACTTAGTCATTTTTCCTTTGAGACAAGATTCACAAGTTCCTAATGTTTGGAAAACGTCAGAGTCAAAATAATTTTCTTTGACTAACTTGTTTATTCTTAAGTCATTGATATTTCCTAATTGGCAGTGCCAGTGATATGTGACATTATCATTATCTCTTTTTCTCTTCTTATCATCAACAAGAAAAATATTATCATTGAGTTGCAAAGTTAGAAGACCATTTATAAAAGATCTATGTCCAAATATTTTATTATTATAAAGAATAGAGTAGCCACTGCTCTTTACACTTATTTCATATCCCTGTTGTAATAACAAGGGGATAGAAATAATATTTCTAATAATATCTGGTACATAGAAGCATTCTTCTAGCTTTATTACATCACCCGAAGGTAATAAAAGAAGTAGGTGCCCACAGCTTTAGCATATATGGCTTCACCACTAGCCCCATGCAGCTTAAAGTCACCACTCTTCAATCTTCTAATTCTGTGGAGTCACTGCAACGAATTGTATATATGATATCCACATGCGGTATCTAATACCCATGAATTAGAAATAGAAACAATCAATGATAAATTAGTTTGTATCATGTACAAACCTTTAGATGCTTCACTTGCATCTTGCTTCATACTTGCAAGGTAAACCTTTCAATTCTTCTTCCAATGCCCAGTCTTGCCGTAATGGAAATAGGCTCCATCATCCTTCTTAGCTTTCTTATTTTTCTTCTGGATGCTCTTCTTAAAGTTAAACTTTCTTTTCATACCCTTTTTCCTTGCCTATTTTTTCTTCCATTGATAAGAAGAACATGAGCCTTATCTCCTTTAGAGTGGCTCTCAGCTGTCTTAAGCATGTTAAGCAGCTTTTGCAAAGTGGTATTCAATTTGTTCATATGATAGTTAAGAACAAACTGAGAGAAGGAATCTGGAAGTGATTGCAGGATCAAGTCCTGATTAAGCTCACTATCCATCACAAACCCTAATTGACCCAATCGAGTGATTAAGTCAATCATTTTTAGTACATAGGTTTGCATAGGTGAACCTTCACTCATCCGTGCTTGGAACAACTGCTTCGATATCTCGTATCGAGCAGCCATACTTTGCACTCTATAAAGCTCTTTAAATTGAGCAATATGGACCGAGGTTCCAGACTTTCATGTTGTCTCTGGAGCTTGTTGCTCATGGAAGCCAACATGATGCACCTGACAGTCATAATGTCATTTAACCACATTTGATGTGTGGCCCTTTCCTCCTCTGAAGCATCCTCTCAAATCAGCTTAGGATCCGGAGAATCAAGTATATAGGAAAGCTTCTCTGGAGTTAATACGATTCTCAGGTTCCTCAACCAATCCACATAATTTGGACCGGTTAACTTATTGGCATCCAAGATGCCCCTCAGTGATAAGTTTGAAGCCTTAAATATAAATATCCTATATTTAATTAAAGAACAATATCAGCAGACTACTCAAGAATGATATTCATAACTAGATAAGGACTTACTATCTAATTATGTCTCCCACTATTTTCTTCAAATACCATAACCCACATTTTATGGTAAATGAGAAACCTTCCCGATTTTCTTAGTGGGGTTGAGATCCTAATTCCTCATTAGTCCCTTGTGTTACACAACAAACACTAATAAGTTCAAAGGTAGGACTTACTTTCCAATTGCAACCCGTGCAATTCTCAACAATTATCTTTGCCTCTAAGACACTTATAGTCTTGTATTATACAACAAATTATAATGTCTTAGTTTAATCAAACCCTTCATTTATATATAGCTATAATTGAAGATTGTTGCCCTTGTGTTACACAACAAAGAAACAATTTCAACCATGCCATAAAGCACTAAGTGCACCAATACAAATTTCATATCAAACCCTAGAGTAGATCTTGTGTTACACAACAAACCTACTATAGTTTTGATATTAATTTGGCTTAGCATGAAGGAAGGCAAATTATAGTATACATAATCATTAGCATTCTCAAGCTAAGGTTTAGATATTGTAGGGTTAGGTGGCAAGGCGGAAACATAGATTTCAAAACTTTTATGAAATCTTCACCAAACCCTCAACCTAAGATCTCCTTAAAAAAAATTAAAACATATAACATGCATATATAAGATTTAAAGTTATATTAAAGTACTAACCTGTATCGCTAAAATCCAAACTTTAAATCTCCACCAGGTGCCCAAATGTTCACCCTCCAATGGTGATCCACACATAAAATGATGAAGACAACAATTTCTTGTTCTTGGCTCCTCTTCTTGAATTCTTTTTCAAAAATTCAATTCTTGGACTTTTAGGCTAACATTTTCTTTCTTGAAAATTTCTTTTCTTCCTTCTTTCCTCTTCTTGAATTCTTTTCTTGAATTCCCTTTCATGAATTCCTTTTCTTGAATTGAATTGGAAGAAAAATTAAGACAAGCAAAGTCTTAATTCAAGAAGGAAAAGAAGAAGAACAGATCCTTCCTTTTCCTTTCCTTTACCGTTCAAGACCTTCCTCTTATTCTTGTTTAGGGTCAGAGTTTCGACAGAGATTATCTCTGTAAGGGAAACAATATCCAACAAGCATAAAGGGAAGGAGTATTCCGGAGAGGAGGAGAAGGATCTGATTTTTGAATTTTAATTGTCTGGTAAAACCCCCGTGAACACAAAGCCTTTTATAGATCTTAGAGGGGCGTTTACTCAAAACATCACAACCCTCTAAAACCCCAAGAATCATGATCTCTCATTCCTCACGTGTTCCCTTAACCAAAAATCATGATTCTCTGATTTAATTTTTATTTTTCCGACGAGGAGAACTCTCGAAAAAACTTTAGGAAGAATCATAACTTTTGGAGACGGATTTGTGACCGAAAAGCGACGAATCTTTTCCTTAATTTTTTTCTGGCCATCAAATCCAAATCCAAGGGCATCAAACAAGGATCCAAATCGCCCCCTCTTTCAAATTTTTCTCCGATGCTTTTTCTTTCTCACGCGCGTGAAGAGGAGTCCACACGCACGTGGACTCTTCTTCTTGGCGCACGCAGGTGAGGAAAGGGAGTTGGCGGCTTGGAGAGAGGGTCTCAATGCACTTGATTTTCTTGGGTTCAGCCATGGGTTAGCCCAATGTCCAAAAAATTTAATTAGCCCTTAATCTGGTTCAATTAGAACCCAATTAAGCCCAATTCGGAACCAAATTCGAATATGATTCGAATAGAAATTTGGTCTGCAACACATGCTAGTGTGTTTATCCAGCAAACATGATTTAATTCAAAATTAAATCCTTCATCAATTTTCTTTTGTGTGTGACCCATTGGGTTCCACACCTAGCCAATAGTAGGTTCGAGTGCTATTTGACTTAATTTGGTTAGATCTTAACTAAGCCGATTTAGGTCAACTCAAACTAGCTCGACTCGGTCAATTAGAATCTAATTCTAATTAACTGATTTGAATTACCATAATTCAATCATATACCTACAAGACAAGATTGATGTCTAGCAACGTATCATGTCTACCCGGAAGATGTGAAATTTTGGTGGAATTATCAAAATACCCTTCAGTGGTGAGTTACCGGGCAATTCAGTCCTTTGATCAACTTGCATCCCGAATATGATTATGAATATGGATACTTGTCAAATCCAATTTCATATTCATCCCTAGCTCAATCTTTATAATGATGATTCATTAATGAACCATTAGAAATTAACTCTAATGTTCATACTTTGATCAAAGATTTCCTGAATCCATCATTTGATCGAAATTAGCTTGATGCAATTCCCTCTTACTAGGGCTGATCAATTCCTTGTTGACCTACTCACAACCTCCATATACAATCCACCATACCCAGTATCACCTCGTGCATGACTCAGTGTCATGATTGATTGCGAACCAAAGTATGGATTCATATATATAAGGTACCATGGTAGTCTCAGGTCAAAGGACCATATGCACTATAAGGTCCCATTAGATATTCTCAATCTAGATCAATTCAGTGAACTCATTCTTTAATGAACACTCACATCCTAGTATTAGTGTCAAACACAAGTGACTGTGAGATCAGTCACCATCATCACAAAGCATATATAGGATGTGCTGGTCTTGCCGGAAACATTGATCCCCAACTCAATGTCCCATTGACCAGGAATATTTTAGATTAGGGTTTTAAGGCTTTAGGTCTCACTGGTATGATCTCATTATAACCCTAGAACTATAGCCCTATTCTATGGGGTTCATCATATAATCATAAAGACACAGCGTATGATGAAAATAATGCCTTTATTATAATAATGTCAATTCATTGATTTTGGGATCGAAATACAATATTTCAATTAGCTTTCAGGGCACAATCTTTCAATCTCCCACTTGCACTAAAGCTAATCGTCTTTAATTCTTAACCCCATACAATCAAGGTGGCGATCAAACTCTTGCTGTGATAGAGCCTTAGTGAACGGGTCTGCTATGTTGTTCTTCGTTTCTAGCTTTTTAATACAGACTTCTTGTCTTTCGACAATCTCTCAAACGAGATGGAAGCATTTCAGAATGTGCTTTGATTTGTGATGAGCTCTTGGTTCCTTTGCTTGAGCAACAGCCCCCGTATTATCACAGTAAAGTGATACTGGACCTTCAATCTCAGGAACTATGCCCAACTCTGATATGAACTTCTTCATCCAAACAGCTTCCTTGGCAGCTTCACTAATAGCAATGTACTCTGCCTCAGTTATTGAGTCAGCTACAATTTGTTGTTTAGAACTCTTCCAGCTTACAACTCCTCCATTTAGGGTAAAAACATACCCAAATATAGATTTTCTATCATCTGGATCTGATTGAAAATTAGAATCTGAATAAGCTTCTAGTTTAAGATTAGATCCTCCATATATTAGAAAAATATCCTTAGTTCTTCACAAGTACTTAAGAATATTTTTCACAGCTTTCCAATGATCCTCTCCTGGATCAGCCTGAAACCTGCTGGCTATACCTAAGGCATATGCCACATCAGGCCTAGTACATAACATAGCATACATAATAGACCCTACTGCCAAAGCATAAGGTATAGAATTCATTCTATTTCTTTTTTCAGGTGTCTTAGGAGACATCTTTTTAGAAAGATGTATGCCATGACCAATAGGTAAGTAACCTCTTTTACTTTCCTCCATGCTAAATCATTTTAGCACTTGGTCAATGTACCTAGACTGGGGTAAACCTAGCATCCTTCTAGATCTATCTCTATAGTTCTTGATGCCTAGTATATAAGATGCTTCTCCCAAGTCTTTCATGGAAAATTGTTTAGATAACAATACCTTGACTGATTGTAACATTGGGATATCATTCCCAATGAGGAGTATGTCATCTACATACAGAACCAAGAAAACTATGGCACTCCCACTAGTCTTCTTGTACACACAAGGTTCATCCTCATTTTTGATAAAGTCAAATTCTTTGACTGTCTTATCAAATCGGATGTTCCAACTCCTAGGTGCTTGCTTTAATCCATAAATAGATTTTTTTAGCCTACATACCTGATTAGGTTTAGTCTCCAAGACAAAACCTTCTGGCTGTGACATATAAACCTCTTCCTCAAGGAAACCATTGAGAAATGCGATTTTCACATCCATCTGCCAGATTTCATAATCATAATATGCTGCTATAGCAAGCATGATCAGAATAGATTTGGGCATGGCAACAGGAGAAAATGTTTCATCATAATCTATTCCCTGTTTTTGTCTGAAACCCTTAGCCACTAATCTAGCTTTATAAGTTTCAACTTGGCCATCTGCCTCAATCTTTTTCTTATAGACCCATTTGCATCCAATAGGGTTAACACCCTCTGGTGCATCAACCAAAGTCCAGACTTGGTTGACATACATGGAGTCCATTTCGGATCTCAAGGCTTCCAGCCATTTGTCTGAGTCACTACTTATGACAGCATCCGTATATGTTAGAGGCTCATCATTATCAATGATTAAGGCTTCATTATTTTCAATAATGAACCCATACCTCTCAGGTGCATGTCGCACCCTATCAGACCTACGGATAGGAGTGGTGTGTTCAGGTTTTATACTAACTATGTTATGATTTGGTTGAGATGTATCTACTTGTTGAACTTCTTCAAGTTCAATATTTCTCCCACTGCTCTTTTGTAGGATGAACTCTTTCTCCATAAAAATGGCATGCCTACTGACTAAAACCTTTTGTTCAGTAGGGTGGTAAAACAGATATCCTATACTATCTTTAGGATATCCAACAAATTGACACTTTTCTGCTCTAACATCAAGCTTATGTCCAAAATTTCTTTTGACATAGGCTGGACATCCCCATATCTTAAGATACTTAAGATTGGATTTCTTTCCCCTCCATAACTCATATGGAGTGCTAGATACAGATTTGGATGGTACAGTATTTAAAATATTAGCCGCTGTTTCCAAGGCATATCCCCAGAAAGAAACAGGTAAGTCTGTGAAGCACATCATGGACCGTACCATATCTAATAAAGTATGATTTCTCCTTTCAACAACACCATTTAATTGTGTTGTGTAAGGAGGAGTCCATTCAGAGATGATTCCCTTTTCTTTAAGGTGATCAAGAAACTCGGTGGATAAGTATTTACCTCCTCTATCTGATCGAAGGATCTTAATACTTTTCCCCATTTGTTTCTCTACCATACTTTGATACTTTAAAATTTTTTCAAAAGCTTCGGACTTATGTTTCATTAGATACACAAATCCGTACCTTGAAAAATCATCAGTGAATGTGATGAAATATGAGTATCCACCCTTGGCCTGAGTTGTCATAGGTCCACATACATCAGTGTGTATGAGTCCTAATAACTCAGTTGTCCTTTCATTATGTCCACTAAATGGAGTCTTGGTCATTTTACCCATGAGACATGATTCACAAGTTCCTAATGATTCATAGTCATAAGGATTAAGGAATTTTTCCTTGTATAACTTGTTAATCCTTTGCTCACTAATATGTCCAAGACGACAGTGCCAAAGTAAAGTATTGTTTACTTCATCTCTTTTTCGTATATTACCAACATGTAGTATATTGTCATCAGAAGATAGAGTTAAGAGACCATTGCAAAATATGCCATTAAATATTATTTCATTAAAAAAATTGATTGAGCAGCCACTGCTCATTACATTCATAATATATCCTTGTTTAGGTAACAAGGGTACAGATATGATGTTTCTAATGATTCTAGGCATAAAATAATAATTTTTTAACTCTAAAATCTTCCCAGAAGGCAGCTTCAATATATAAGTCCCTACAGCTTCTGCTTGGATGGAATCTCCTCCAACACCGTAGAGCTCGAAGTCGCCTTCCTTCAAAACTCTAATGTTCTGTAGTCCCTGCAATGATTTGCAGATATGATGACCACAAGCAGTATCCAATACCCAAGAGTTTGAAATAGAAGAGTCTAATGACAAAATTCCATGTATCTCACACATACCTTTTGGTGCATCACTAGCACCAGGCTTCACACTTGCAAGGTAAACCTTGCAGTTTCTTTTCTAGTGACCCGGCTTGCCATAATGAAGGCAGGTCATTTGTCCGGAGGCCTTCTTTCCTTTCTTTTTCTTGATGCCCCCTTTTGGGTTCAACCTCCTCTTGGAACCCTTTTTGCCTATTTTCTTCTTGTTTACACCATCCACAAGAAGAAGTGGAGCCTTATTTTTCTTTAAATGGCTCTCTACTATTTTTAACATATTCAATAGCTCAGGCAAGGAAGTGTTAAGTTTGTTCATATGATAATTAAGAACAAACTATGAAAATGACTCTGGGAGTGACTGCAGGATCAAATACTGATTTAACTCCCCATCCATAACAAAACCTAATTGACCCAATCGGGTGATTAGGTCAATAACCTTTAATACATGGTCTTGTATGGATGTACCTTCTATCATCCTTGCACGGAATAACTGCTTAGATATTTCATATCTTGCAGTTCGACTATGTTCTCCATAAAGTTCTTTTAGATTGAGCATTATGGAGTTTGTGTCCATGCTTTCATATTGCCTCTGTAACTCATTGGTCATAGAGGCAAACATTATACACTTGACAGTAAGTGAGTCATTTTGCCACGTGTTATATGTGGTCTTATCCTATTGCGAGGCATCTTCCCCTAATGGTTCCAAGGTTGGGGTATCAAGAATATAAGAAATTCTTTCTTGGCTGAGTACTATCTTCAGGTTTCTCAACCAATCAACATAGTTTGGTCCAGTCAATTTATTTGCATCAAGAATGCTACGGAGTGAGAGTGAAGAGGCCATTTAATCTACATTAACAAAGAACATTTTATAAGCAAACAATCAATGTAGACAAAACATAATTAAATTAGGACTTTAACTTAATTATGTCTCCCACTATTTTATCAAGCATCATAACCCTCCATGTGATGATCGAGAAAACCCTAATTGGTTCTCTTAGTGGGGTTGAGATCCTAATTCCTTACAAAAGATCTTGTGTATACACAACAAATCTTATATAAGTTCAAAGGTAGGAAAACTCTTTCCAATTGTAACTCATACAATTCTCAACTTATCTTGGCCTCTAAAATATAAATAGCCTTGTGTGTGCACAACAAACTATAATATTTTAGTTAAGTTAGACCCTTCATTGCTATATAGTCATGATATTAATTATAATACCCTTGTGTGTACACAACAAAGTATTATATTAAATCATGCCATAAACATCAAATGTACCAAGCCAAAATTATGTTAGTCACCATAAAAAGGCCTTGTGTGTACACAACAAACCTAATATGGATCATAACATAATAATGACTTGGCATGAAGGAAGGCCACATGTAGTGAATATTACACTAAGTATATCAATCAATAATTTAGTTAATCTTATCGGCCAGGTAAGTGGGAGAGTGGTGGGAGTCCCCCCGTTGCTTTCCTTAGACACCAAAAAGAATTGGCCAGGTCAGTCAACGGAACCAATTAAAAACCACGTCTTCTTTACCGATCATGAACCACTTTTCCTAGACACCGAATGATAAACTAATCATATTGATTATTTTTTCTTTTGGTATATGACACTACAACTTAATATGTTTTTAAAGAGGGCTTTATTAAAACAAAGCACATTCTAGCAAATATGTGCCATAGTGTGCCATCATACTAGGACAACCATTTACCACATAATGGATCCACCATTATGCCAGGGCAATCTTATTTCAGTATGATGACTAGATCTCTAAACATATCTCTACAATAATTAGGGTTTGAGTGAAAACCCTAATTGGTGACATTACATCAAACATATACTATATCATATGTTAAATATATACATATGCATCTAAAAATCAGCATATATATTTTAATCTTAATTAGGAGGCTCTGATACCACTGTAGGGTTCTGTGGCAAGGTGGAAACATAGATTTCAAATTTTTTTATGAAATCTTCACCAAACCCTCAGCCCAAGATCTCCTTAAAAAAAATAAAATCATATAACATGCATATATAAGATTTAATGATATATTAAAGTACTAACCTTTATCGCTAAAATCCAAACTTTAAATCTCCACCAGGTGCCCAAATGTTCACCCTCCAATGATGATCCACACAGAAAATGATGAAGACAACAATTTCTTGTTCTTGGCTCCTCTTCTTGAATTCTTTTTCAAGAATTCAATTCTTGGACTTTTAGGCTGAAATTTTCTTTCTTGAAAATTTCTTTTCTTCCTTCTTTTCTCTTCTTGAATTCTTTTCTTGAATTCCCTTTCTTGAATTCCTTTTCTTGAATTGAATTGGAAGAAAAATTAAGACAGGCAAAGTCTTAATTCAAGAAGGAAAAGAAGAAGAACAGATCCTTCCTTTTCCTTTCCTTTACCGTTCAAGACCTTCCTTTTATTCTTGTTTAGGGTTAGAGTTTTGACAGAGATTACCTCTGTAAGGGAAACAATACCCAACAAGCATAAAGGGAAGGAGTGTTCTGGAGAGGAGGAGAAAGATCTGATTTCTGAATTTTAATTGTCTGATAAAACCCCTGTGAACCCAAAGCCTTTTATAGATCTCAGAGGGGCGTTTACTCAAAACATCGCAACCCTCTGAAACCCCAAGAATCATGATCTCTCATTCCTCACGCGTCCCCTCAACCAAAAATCATGATTCTCTGATTTAATTTTCATTTTTTCGATGAGGAGAACTCTCGGAAAAACATCAGGAAGAATCGTGACTTTTGGAGACGGATTTGCGACCGAAAAGCGACGGATCTTTTCCTCAATTTTTTTCTAGCCATCAGATCCAGATCCAAGGGCGTCAGACAAGGATCCAAATTTCCCCCTCTTTTAGAATTTTCTCTGATGCTTTTTCTTTCTCACGCGCGTGAAGAGGAGTCAACACGCGCGTGGACTCTTCTTCTTGGCGCGCGCGGGTGAGGAAAGGGAGTTGGCTGCTTGGAGAGAGGGTCTCAGTGCACTTGATTTTCTTGGGTTCAGCCATGGGTTAGCCCAATGTCCAAAAAATTAAATTAGACCTTAATCTAGTTCAATTAGAACCCAATTAAGCCCAATTCGGAACCAAATTCGAATCTGATTCGAATAGAAATTTGGTTTGCAACACATGCTAGTGTGTTTATCCTGCAAACATGATTTAATTCCAAATTAAATCATTCATCAATTTTCTTTTATGTGTGACCCATTGAGTTCCACACCTAGCCAGCAGTAGGTCCGAGTGCTATTTGACTTAATTCGGTTAGACCTAAACTAAGCCGATTTAGGTCAACTCAAACTAGCTCGACTCGGTCAATTAGAATCTAATTCTAATTAACTGATTTGAATTACCATAATTCAATCATATACCTACAAAACAAGATTGACGTCTAGCAACGTATCATGTCTACCCGGAAGATGTGGAATTTTGGTGAAATTATCAAAATACCCTTCAGTGGTGAGTTACCGGGCAATTCAGTCCTTTGATCAACATGCATCCTGAATATGATTATGAATATGGATACTTGTCAAATCCAATTTCATATTCATCCCTAGCTCAATCATTATAATGATGATTCATTAATGAACCATTAGAAATTAACTCTAATGTTCATACTTTGATCAAAGATTTCCTGAATCCATCATTTGATCGAAATTAGCTAGATGCAATTCCCTCTTACTAGGGCTGAGCAATTCCTTGTTGACCTACTCAGAACCTCCATATACAATCCACCATACCCAGTATCACCTCGTGCATGACTCAGTGTCATGATTGATTGCGAACCAAAGTATGGATTCACATATATAAGGTACCATGGTAGTCTCAGGTCAAAGGACCATATGCACTACTCCCACTATGAGAATTATCTATTGACAAACAGATAAGGTTCCATTAGATATTCTCAATCTGGATCAATTCAGTGAACTCATTCTTTAATGAACACTCACATCCTAGTATTAGTGTCAAACACAAGTGACTGTGAGTTCAGTCACCCTCATCACAAAGCATATATAGGATGTGCTGGTCTTGCGGGAAACATTGATCCCCAACTCAATGTCCCATTGACCAGGAATATTTTAGATTAGGGTTTTAAGGCTTTAGGTCTCACTGGTATGATCTCATCATAACCCTAGAACCATAGCCCTAATCTATGGGGTTCATCATATAATCATAAAGACACAGCATATGATGAAAATAATGCCTTTATTATAATAATATCAATTCATTGATTTTAGGATCGAAATATAATATTTCAATTGGCTTTCAGGGCACAATCTTTCAGATATGACCAAATTGGCCAGGTAAGTAGAAGGGGTGAGGGGGTCCCCCCGTTGCTTTCCTTAGATACCAATTAAATTGGCTAGGTTAGACAACAAAACCAATTAATAAACCCCAATCCCTTGTTCTGCATCATGATTTGTTCCGCATCATGGTTAGACACCAATTGGATGATCAAACCCTAATTTGTTCTGCATCATGATTAATTTGATACTAAGACTAAATATGAATTTTTAATGAGGGCTTTGATGGTCTCAAACACAATCTAATACTATTTAACTTATCATAATGTACTTATAACAGAAAACCATACATATATGACATGATGCAAAATATATGCTAGGTGTGTCATCATTCTAGGACTACCTTACAACATAACAGACATCCACCATTATGTTACGACAACCTTATTTTAGAATGTGACTAAAAAAAAATATCTTGACATATTTTAAAGATTAGGATTTAAGTGTTAAAAAAACCCTAACTAATGACTAGTATAAGGCATATCAATCTAGCATATGCATAACATTGCATGTGAAAGAAAAAGATGTAGGTGGTTTGACATGATCCTACACTAGGCATGCAAATAGCTACGGGAGCAGAATGGATTTTAAAAATATTTTTAAAAAATTCGTGCAGCGGAAATATGCTCCGCCCAGAAACTAATCTAATTCTAGTTGCAAATAGGCATGTATGATGATATAAAATATTTGCAAAATATATAAATAAATAGATTTATTTATGCATGATTAAATAATAATTTTTCCATACCTTTATTCTGGCTGGAAAAACTCTGGAATAAACCTGGAATAGGCTGGAATAGCTGGAATAAATCTATTCCAGCCTTCTTCCTCCTTGGATCGTGGGATACCCTGTTTTGAGACTGAAAAAGAGCATCCAAAAGTGGGCTTCCGGACCTTCATTTCCTCCCAAATCGAAGCAGCGGCAAGGTGATCGAGTGTACTTCAATCTTCAACAGAAATCTGCAAGAAAAAGTCAGCAAGAACGGTGTACAATTCGACAAAATCATGCTACCAGAATTTCTACAACAGAACAGGAATAGCAGTTTGTCCCTGCGCCTTGGAGCAACAGCAGCATTTCGGCTCACCTTACTTGCTCCCAGGAGTAGAATGGTTCTCCCTCTAGAGGGGAGACACGCCCGGGGCTCTCGGATCCACCTTCATGCGTGGTGCTAGCCGCTGGAAGGGTAGTCGGTCACAGTGGATTGCAGCAACACTCCTTTGCTGCAGTGCAAGTTTGAGCACAAGAAACAACCGGGACGATGGCTTTGTTTCTCTCTCTCACACACTCCAAAACCCAGCACCCAATGAAATGTCCAGACTACTATTTTTCAGCTCTTCACATGGTGTAACATCTCATGCTGAAATAGGGGACTGCAGGTACTTATAGGCAGTAGGGAAAGAGGGATATGGAGAGGCGGGGAGGCCAAGAGGCAGCAGCTGCCGATCTCCATTTAACCAGCAATTAAACAAAGGTTAAAGCCAGCGGGTGGGAGGAGAAGAAGAGATGGCCAGCGGCGGGTTTGTTCGATCGTTCTGGCTTCTAGTCGCAAGAGTTTCTCCCAGCAAAAATATCGTGTTAAACGATCAAGTGGAGAGAAAAACACTGGTCCAATTAAACCGGTCCAAAACCATTTAAACCAAACGGTTCAATCCAATTGAACCTGGTTCAAGCCCAAAAAATTGGGTCAATTGGTTCACAACCTATTGGAGGCCGAAACGAACTCCGAATCAGTTCAAAACTGATTCAGAAAAATCCTGGCACAGTCCTAGTCAGCCAGGAAAAATTTCTGGTTGACACAGACAAGGACAAGACGGGGAAAAGAGTGCTCAAAAAATACCGTGACCATAAAACCAAGATGATTCTTAATCGTAATCGGTATCCGGATCAGAGAGTAATCCTTTATGGCGAGTGACCTCATAGGTTCAAACATAAACAATAGCACTAGAACAATTCTAGTACCAGCACAGGAATCCATCTAGCAATGGGTCCCGGCGTCCGGATAGGTCGAAGATGCGGGAGCAAACTATCGAACCTCTGGCATATGGTTACCGTATAATTCATCCCTTTGACCTCTAATGCTCAGGATGATTGAGATTGGGCTGCCAACCCAGACAGAGTCAGTCCACTACGTGTCTCAACCTCGCAAGCCCAGTGACTTTTCACTAGGACTACCCCTGCCAAGGATTTGCTAAATTGAGATACTGCGAGACATTCAATCCAAACTGTTTGGACAGGTCAATTCCATCTTGGTCCATCACTGCTCAACAAGTGCTTGCCTGTACCCAGAAATCTTCTATCACCGGATTAAAAATCCGGGTAGTCCGGCACCAAAGCACAGGGAGTTGCTTGCAAGCTACCGTGATGATCTCAGGTCAGAGGGACACATATACCCATATCCAATCGTGAGTATCCCTTTGGTAGAAAGGGGCTGCAAAGAGTCACGTTCAATGAGATATCATATATCCCACTTGTATATCACATCAGTATCACCACACTCATTTGGTCAAGAGGACAACCAAACGATGTGAACTACAACAACCTATACTTGATATATTGTCGTCCAGTACAATATATCATTTGGTTGTGAACAGGGTTTAAAGACCACTCGATACATCCTCTCTGTATCGAAGTCAGTGTAGTCCTAAGGACTTCATCACATGGAAAGAGTTCATTTCAGGGAAATTTAGTATGTGATGAGCTGCCAAAAATATATTTTATTAATTCAAAGAAAAAGTACAATACTTAGCTCAACCGCCTACAACCCAGGCGATTGACTTTGGGACATAATTCCCAACAACTCTCACTTGTACTAAAGCCAATCAGAAGAGTATCTAATACCCATTTCTCATTTACAATAGTCGAACTCTTTTATTCCGTGGGCTTTAGTGAAGGGGTCGACAAGATTTTCTCTTCCATCGATCTTCAGAAGATTGATGTCGCCTCATTCTACGATCTCTCGTACGAGGTGGTAGCGCTGCAGTATGTGCTTGGTGCGGTGATGAGATTTAGGCTTCTTAGCTTGAGCAATGGCTCCAGTGCTTTCACAGTACACCGGAACGGGACCATTTAGGGAAGGTGCCACCCCTAGCTCTCCAAGGAAATTCTGCAAACATACAACTTCCTTTGCTGCATCTGATGCTGCAATATATTCTGCTTCGCATACCGAGTCTGCAACAGTTGCCTGCTTGGAACTTTTTCAGCAAATCGCTCCTCCATTCAGGGAAAATACAAACCCTGACACACTCTTCCTATCATCTCTATCCGACTAGAAACTGGAGTCAGAGTACCCCACAAGTTTCAAGACAGGTTCTCCATAAATCAGCCATTGATCTTTAGTATTTCTCAAATACTTAAAGATGGACTTAACCACCTTCCAATGCACCTCACTTGGGTCAGACTGGTATCTGCTCACTACTCCTAGTGAGTGTGCCACGTCTGGTCTAGTACAAGTCATAGCATACATGATAGAGCCTACTACAAAAGCATAAGGTACTCTACTCATGCGCTCTCTTTCCTCAGGATTTGTCATACAATCCTTCTTAGAAAGAGTAATTCCAGAACCTATCGGGAGATAGCCTTTCATGGAATTTTCCATGCTGAACCGTTTCAGCACTGTGTCAATGTACGTAGATTGGGACAATCCCAAAAGCTTCTTAGATCTATCTCTATAGATCTTCATACCTAGTATGTAAGAAGCTTCACCCAAGTCTTTCATGGAGAACTGAGATGATAACCAGACCTTTATTCCTTGTAATGCTGCAACATCATTCTCGATTAAGAGAATGTCGTCAACATGCAGTACTAGGAATACAATCACAGAACCATTAACCCATTTATAGATGAACGGTTCTTCTCCATTCCTAACGAAGCCATACGATTCGATACACCTATCAAACCGTAAATTCCAACTTCGAGATGCTTGCTTAAGTCCATAAATGGACCTCTGCAACTTGCATACTTTTGATTCATCTATGGATGTGAACCCTTCAGGCTATATCATATACACCTCCTCTTCCAGCTCCCCGTTAAGGAAAGCGGTTCGGACATCCATCTGCTAGATCTCGTAATCAAAATATGCTGCCAAAGCAAGCATGATCCGAATGGATTTGAGCATTGCAACAGGGGAGAAAGTCTCATCATAATCGATACCATATCACTGACGATACCCTTGGCAACTAGACGGGCTTTATAGGTCTCTACCTTCCCATCTGTGCCCCTTTTCCTCTTGAAGATCCATTTACACTCGATGGGTTTTATCCCTTCAGGTGGATCGACCAATGTCCATACAATGTTGATTTCCATGGACTCCATTTCGGATCGCATGGCTCCAAGACATGCCTCAGAGTCAGATCTTTGAAGTGCATCCATATAGGTGATCGGATCCTCATTGTTCTCATCGAGCTCAATGGGATCACCATCCCGGACCAAGAAACTGTAGTATCTATCCGACTGACACGGTATTCTACTGGATCTCCTAATGGGTTCTGGGTGTGATTCAATCACAGCCGGTTCTACAATGTCCTTAGAGTGTGCAGGTTCTTCTATTGGCTGAACTTCTTTAAGTTCAATCTTAGAAGCTATAGTTCCTTCTCCAAGGAACTCCTTTTCCAAAAAATAGCTCTAAGAGCAACGAACACCTTTTGTTCATTCTCCAAATAGAAGAAATACCCTTTGGTTTCCTTAAGATAACCAATAAATAAACACCGATCAGACCTTGGACCAAGTTTGTCTGAGTCTAAATGCTTTACATAAGCTGGACAACCCCAGACCCGAAGGTGTGAGATTGAGGGTTTACATCCAGTCCACATCTCATATGGAGTGGAGACAACAGACTTATTTGGAACATCATTTAACAAGTAGCAGGCTGTTTGAAGCGCATATCCCCAAAAGGATAGCGGCAGAGTTGCAAAGCCCATCATGGATCGAACCATGTCCAACAAGGTTCGATTCCTCCTTTCGGACACACACCATTCAACTGTGGTGTACCTAGAGGAGTCAACTGAGAGAGAATTTCATTCTTCTCAAGATATGTCAAAAATGCATCAGATAAGTATTCTCCACCTCGATCAGATCGAAGGGTTTTAATACTTTTTCCAGTTTGCTTTTCTACTTCATTACGGTATCGTTTGAACATTTCAAACGACTCAGACTTATGTCTCATTAAGAAGACATAACCGAACCTTGAAAAGTCATTTGTAAAAGTAATGAAATATTTGTATCCTCCTCTGGCACTAACTGTCATCTGTCCACATACATCAGTATGTATTTGACTTAGAAGTTCTGTAGCTCGTTCACCTCTTCCAGTAAAAGGTGACTTGGTCATTTTACCAAGTAAACAGGATTCACAAGTGGGCAGTGATTCAGAATCACTGACCTCGAGGAGTCCATCTCCTCGTATCTTGTTTATCCTATTTTGGTTAATATGACCTAGCCTACAGTGCCAAAGATACAAATCGTTGACATTATCTAACCTTGGGCGTTTGCTAGAAGTGTACATTACACTAAAAGGCCTTGATAGTACATATATGCTATTATTTAATCTAGCTTTCATTATAACAGAGTTATTCAAAATAACATTGCAAAAATCTCTTTTTATTGATAGTTCAAAACCACAATTGGCTAAAAGGCCTACAGAGATTATTCTCATAATGAAACTAGGATAATAGTGACAGTCGACTAGTTCAACAGTACAAGACTCAAAGACAAGATGCAAGACTCCGACCGCCAGTACTGGAACACGATTTCCATTCCCGACGCTCAGAAACTGTTCTCCATCTTCAAATCTTCTGCAAACTAGAAGTCCCTATAATGAATTACAAACATGAATTGGACAACCAGTATCCAATACCCAGTTTGCAGTATCAACAATTGAGTAATTACAAGGTTTTATCATATAAATACCTTGTTCAGCAGACTTTTGCTTCCTCGGCCTGTTCGGATCAAGGGATGCAATATAAAGAGGACAGTTCCTCTTCTAGTGTCCCTTCTTCTTGCAGTAGAAACACTCTGCAGATAATTGATCAGCCTTATACTTCCTGGTCTGACTAGGAACAGGAGCACTCTGCACCTTCTTTCCCTTCTTATTTGTTTTCTTCTTCCCTTTCTTAAAGGTATGACGACCTCTACTTCCTCCCACTAAATTCACCACCCCCTTATTCAGTTGGTGGTCTTTCTCGAAAGTCTGCAGCAACCCCAAAAGATCATGGTAGTTGACTGCAGGCTTATTCATTCTATAATGATCGAGAAAATCAAGATAGGAGGAGGGAAGAGAATTCAGGATCGCATCCTTGCCGAGCTGCTCGTGCAAGGGGCATCCGAGTTTGCCTAGTCTTTCAATCAGCTCGATCATGTACAATACATGATCAGTGACTGAACCACCATTCAGCATCTTGGAGTTGTAGATAGCACAAGACACTTTGTACCGTTCTACATCATCCGGGGTGCCGAAGGATTCTTTCAACTTTTGTAGGATTTCATCAGGTTGGGCCTCTTCGAATTTGCGACTAAACTCGTCGTTCATCGCTGCTAACATAATGCATCAGACAGTAGTCTGATCAGTGACCCACTTCATATAAGCGTCTCTGACCGCACTCCGTACATTAGTGAGAGGGATTTCAAGTGCCGGATCCGTTATCACATAGAGGATCCGTTCATGCTCCATAACGATTCTCAATCTTCGATACCAACTATCAAAGTTGTGACCCTTTAACTTCTCGCTGTCGAGAAGTGACCGGAGCGATAAATTAAAAGACATCTGAAAAGAAAATAAGACCAAATTAGTATATGAATTAATAATTTAACCAAAAGACTTGGACTTTAGTCTAAAGGTTTCTCCCACTAATTTTCAGATTGGTAGCCTCTAACTCCAATCCATGAAAAAACACTTTTTTTTTTTTTTTAAGTGTGTACTAAAATCAAATAGGCCTCGCATGAGCCCGACTTTGGCCAGCTCACCCATACGAGCCTAAAGGTAGGTTCGTAAACCAATTGTTTCCCTAAACAATTTTCAGTATTTCATTTTGCCCTAGAGAACACCCCAATCAGCCTTGGGGCCTCCTATTGCGGGTCTCTGGTTAGGTCCAACCATTAAAATGACAAATCCAATGCTTCCAACTAACTAAAGATCAAGCCCGACTTTGGCAGGCCCACCTGGTCCCGTTAAGGAGGTTGCACTGAACCATCATCGATCAGATAGAAATTCCAGTCGCCGGATGTACACCCGTTCTTTAGAACTGCCGATGCACACCAAGCTAGTGGACACATTTCTATCCAACTTAATGGGAGGCTAAGACACTGTCAACTCCTTAACTTACTTTTTAAGGACCTAATAATTTTAGAGGATTTTTAATTATGACAGAAGAAAAGACAAGAACATTGATCATCCTCCCATTGAATCAATCAGATTCTAGGAGGGTTGAAATAAATCAACAAATTGATCCATGGGCACCTATAGATCAGTCAGACTGATCAACCTGGGTGACATGGGTTAACTCAAGTCATTAAGCATTTCCAATCAGTTCTGGTCGACTCAACTAGCCAGATAGGTGAGATCATGGGTGAGTATCCGCCATTAACCATCTTTCGTAGACACCAACCAGGTTGGCCAGGAAAGAGGTAGCCTCATACAACCATGATCACAATGCTAAACCTACCTCGACACCAGTCGGTTTACCAGACTCGATCAGACTAGCCTAAAGACTCAGGCATCCACTGAGCCACTAATTGATCCATTTTAGATGAACGGATCAACTAATCTAACTATTAGATAGTTCTAAAGAAGGGCCATAAACAACTTTTGTTTAATCTTCTTGTAATCCGGTTCAACTAAACTTAGGTCTTACCCAGTTATGGACCCAACTAGTCAGCTAACCCAATTAACCCAAAATGGCTTATGCAATGTTTTAGATTTCATAAACCTAAAATTTTTTTTTTAATAAGCCAAACTCTTAATTAAAATAATTTTTAATTAAGTCTCTATGTAAAACAATTTTACATAACAAATCATGCATCAAGATATTTTACAAATATTTTATATCCATATAAAACATGCCCAATAACATGTATCATCAAATTAAATCAATTTTTAATTTTAATATTCTTTAAGGATCCTTCTAAAGAGGCCAACACAGACGATCCGCATCGTGTCAAAGATACACGGTCATGGTGAAGGTCTCAACTAGGTTCCAAAAAGAAATCAGGATACATTTTTTATTAGATTAAACAAATTTTAATCTATAAACATGCATACTAGAATAGATTACACATGCAACCTGCTCTGATACCACTGAAAGAAAAAGATGCAGGAGGTTTGACATGATCCTACACTAGGCATGCAAATAGCTGCGGGAGCAGAATGGATTTTAAAAATATTTTTAAAAAATCCGCGTAGCGGAAATCTGCTCCATCCACAAACTAATCTAATTCTAGTTGCAAATAGGCATGTATGATGATATAAAATATTTGCAAAATATATAAATAAATAGATTTATCTATGCATGATTAAATAATAATTTTTCCATACCTTTATTCTGGTTGGAATAACTCTGGAATAAACCTGGAATAGTCTGGAATAGCTGGAGTAAATCTATTCCAGCCTTCTTCCTCCATGGACCGTGGGATACCCTGTTTTGAGCCTGAAAAAGAGCATCCAAAAGTGGGCTTCCGGACCTTCATTTCCTCTCAAATCGAAGCAGCGGCAAGGTGATCGAGTGTACTTAAATCTTCAATAGAAATCTGCAAGAAAAAGTCAGCAAGAATGGGGTACAATTCGGCCAAAACCTGCTGCCAGAATTTTTGCAGCAGAACAGGAACAGCAGCTTGTCCCTGCGCTTTGGAGCAGCAGCAGCAATTCGGCTCACCTTACTTGCTCCCAGGAGTAGAAGGGTACTCCCTCTAGAGGGGAGATGTGCCCGGGGCTCTCGGATCCACCTTCACGCACGGTGCTTGCCGCTGGAAGGGTAGTCGGTCATAGTGGATTGCAGCAACACTCATTTGCTGCAGTGCAAGTTTGAGCATAAGAAACAACCGGGATGATGGCTTTGTTTCTCTCTCTCACACACTCTAAAACCCAGCACCCAATGAAATGTCCAGACTTCTATTTTTCAGCTCTTCACACGGTGTAACATCTCATGCTGAAACCGGGGATTGCAGGTACTTATAGGTAGCAGGGAAAGAGGGATATGAAAAGGCGGGGAGGCCAAGAGGCAGCAGCTGTCGATCTCCATTTAACCAGCAATTAAACAAAGGTTAAAGCCAACAGGTGGGAGGAGAAGAAGAGATGGCCAGCGGCGGGTTTGTTCGGTCATTTTGGCTTCCGGTCACAAGAGTTTCTCCCAGCAAAAATACCGTGTTAAACGGTCAAGTGGAGAGAAAAACACCGATCCAATTAAACCAGTCCAAAACCATTTAAACCAAATGGTTCAATCCAATTGAACCTGGTTCAAGCCCAAAAAATTTGGACAATTGGTTCACAACCAATTGGAGGCCGAAACGAACTCCGAATCAGTTCAAAACTGATTCATAAAAATCCTGGCGCGGTCCTAGTCAGCCAGGAACAATTTTTGGTTGACACAGACAAGGACAAGACAGGAAAAAGAGTGCTCAAAAAATACTGTGACCATAAAATCGAGACGATTCTTAATCATAATCGATATCCGGATCAGAGAGTAATCCTCTGTGGCGAGTGACCTCATAGGTTCGAACCTAAACGGTAGCACTAGAACAATTCTAGAACCAGCACAGGAAACCATCTAGCAATGGGTCCCGGCATCCGGATAGGTCAAAGATGCGGGAGCAAACTATCGAACCTCTGGTATATGGTTACCGTATAATTCATCCCTTTGACCTCTAATGCTCAGGATGATTGAGATTGGGCTACCAACCCAGACAGAGTTAGTCCACTACGTGTCTCAACCTCGCAAGCCAAGTGACTTTTCACTATGACTACTCCGGCCGAGGATTTGCTAAATTGAGATATTGCGAGACATTCAATCCAAACTGTTTGGACAGGTCAATTCCATCTTGGTCCATCACTGCTCCACAAGTACTTACCTGTACCCAGAAACCTTCCATCACCGGATTAAAAATCCGCGTAGTCTGGCACCAAAGCACAGGGAGTTGCTTGCAAGCTACCGTGATGACCTCAGTTCAGAGGGACACATATACCCATATCCAATCGTGAGTATCCCTTTGGTAGAAAGGGGCTGCACGGAGTCACGTTCAATTAGATATCATATATCCCACTTGTAGATCACATCAATGTCACCACACTCATTTGGTCAAGAGGACAACTAAACGATGTGAACTACAACAACCTATACTTGATATATTACCATCCAGTACAATATATCCTTTGGTTGTGAACAGGGTTTAAGGACCACTCGATACATCCTCTCTGTATCGAAGTCAGTGTAGTCCTAAGGACTTCATCACATGGAAAGAGTTCATTTCAGGGAAATTTAGTATGTGATGAGCTGCCAAAAATATATTTTATTAATTCAAAGAAAAAGTACAATACTTAGCTCAACCGCCTACAACCCAGGCGATTGGCTTTGGGACACAATTCCCAACATCATGATGTACATAGCAATCATATTATAGCATGATATTTCAAATACCCCGCTGACTAATCCAATCCTAAATAGCTATTAGGATAAAACATGTTATAATGATGCATTTGATCTACAATATACATAAAATAATAACATGATATTTTTCATAATAAAGTAGAGACCAAACATATGATCCCTAATATGCATTGAATCATAATCCAGGGAGGATTATCTTTATTACAAATGACAAATAGTTGAAATAAACTAAGGGTGGCTCTGATACCACTGAGCTAAGGACCCCTTAGGCTTATGTCCTAAAACAAAGCCTTGTCCTAATAGAAAAGACCTTGTTTTAACAAGACAAGTCTTGTCTTAAAGAAAAGAAGAGGGAGAGAGAAAAACTCATATGGATAATACGGTAGAATCTAGACTCCTATTTCAGATGACCGAATCAATATCATCTCATTCCAGCGTACACCCTTTAAATAGTTTCTTCAGGGGCATGAAACACATCCCAAAATCTCTTATCAGATATGTTTCTTTATATCAGATAAGACTCTTTAGGATTCAGGAGTCTTATCTGACATCTCTTCATGTCCAAATGAAACCTTCTCATGCCACATGGCATGTACCGATCTTTGAAAGAGCCAAGAGGCATCTTTTCATTTCCCAAAAGTCGGAGAAATCGAACAGATCTAAAATCAGAAGGACTCTGCTTCAAATCGTGCACCCTCTCATGAAAAATCGCAACCTTTCATGTGCGCCATTCATCATTTCCTTCTTCACGCCAATTCAAAATTCATTGACCAGTCAAATCCTTAATGAAAGGGCATGGAGATAAAGATAAAGATTAGAAGAATTCCAATCAACAGAAGAAACTCATCTGTAGAAGGACTCTTGGTCCTTTCTGCGTGCCAAATGAAGAGTTGCTTCCCTTCACAATTCAGTCAACCTTTTTCCATGCCATATGATACCATTAACAAAGTCAAAGTATATGCAATATGGATGTCAAATGAAAGGGCACTAAATAAGCATTCCAACCATATAAGAATTTTTCCGATCAGAGAACTATAGACCCTTCTAGGCCCTTTTGAATGCCAACATGTCATTTAGGTACCAAGAGTCCTATGCCTTAGGGACTCTTCATAATTCTGAGATAAAACCTCCAAAAAAATATCAGATAAAATTTGATAAATTCATCCTACTTAGAACATAACCCAATTTAGGTCTTCCATAAATTGGGTAGTCCATTTAGCAAGCAACCGGACCCAATCCAATTGGGTTTAGGAATTAGGTTAGCCTACACATGCTAGTGTGTCACCTAGCTAACCAATTAGGATCCTATGACCCTAACTAAATCATGAATGACTTTCTTGTCCAATTTTGTATCGTGTGTGACCCATTGGATTCCACATCTAGCCAGTAGTAGGTTTAGGTTTGAGCTGATTCGATCCAATCGAACATGATTGACCTAATTAGGTCAAACAAGCTCATATAATTGTCCAATTTGAACCATCCATCGAATTTACTCATAAAACCAATACAATTGGTTCATGAATACCTACAAGATAAGATTGACATCTAGTAACGTGTCATGCCTACCCAGAAGATGAGAAATTTGGTAGAAATTACCAAAATACCCTTCAATAGTAAGTTACCATGCAATTCAATCTTTCAATCTCCCATTATCCTGATTAAGTGATAGGTATGGATAGATGTCAAACCCTAACAATTAATCATATCAAATCTCAACTCGATAGTGAGGACTCAGCTGATGATTGATTAGATTCCACTAATCTCATCCTACTTTGATCAAAGGCTCCTTAACTCACTCATCGAGGAGATTGCATAGGATAACAATTCCTCTTACTAAGAATGATCGATTCCTTGTTGGTCCACTCATATCCTCTATACTCCTTCCACCATACCCAGAACACCCCGTACATGTCGTAATGGCATGAATGAGTATGAACCAAAATATGGCTTAGTGTGCACAAGGAACCATGGTGACCTTAGGTCTAAAGATCATATGCACAACTCCTACTCAGGGATCTATCTTTTGACAAGTAGTAAGACTTCCATAAGATAGTCCCGGTACGGATCAGTTCAGTGTAGTCATACCCTGATGAGCACCCTTATCCTTGTATTAGTGTCTCTATAGAAGTGGTTATGAGACCAACCATTCTCATCATCTGAGCATACATAGGATAAGCTAGTCTTACCGAATTCATTGATCCCCAAATCAATGATCCAATGACTAACAACATTTTAGATTAGGGTTTATAGGAAATTAGGTCTCATTGTTATGAACTTCATCATAATCCTAACTTCATTGGTCTAATCTATGGGGTTCATCATAATCGTAAATAAGACATAACAGTATATGATGAAAACAGATGCCTTTATTAATATATAATGTCATACATGAGTTGGAAGATTACCAAAAAGGGTCCTTACAATGATTGGCTCTTAGGGCACTTTTATATCACTTAAGACCATGGGAATAAAATGAAGAGGTGCCTTCCTAATGAAACTATTAGAGTCTCATCTGCAGAAGGACTCTTAGTCCTTTTGCGTGCCACTTATTCTCCCGGGTATGCCAAAAGGCGCCAATAGTCTTTCCCTTTACAATTAGTCCACCCTAAGCATCAAATTGACTTGCTCAAACATATGCAACATGGTGTCATTGGAAAGGGTGTCAAATAAGCTTTCTAACTATATCTTTCATTTTCAGATCAGAGGTCTGTAGGCCCTTTTGTGCCCTTTTGAAGTTAAGGTATCAATTAGGTACCAAGAGTCACATGCCATTAGGACTCTTCATATATGGTGCCTAAAATGCCCTTAAATCCAAATTAAAATCAGATCAAGCTCTGATTTGGCTAGCACCACTTAGGACTCAACCTAATTTAGGTTTCCTATTATTAGGTTAGCCCAATTAGCAAGCAACCGAACCCAATCCAATTGGGTTACGAATTAGGTTAGCCTACATATGCTTGTATGTAATCCGGCTAACCAATTAGCATCCTATGATCCCAATTAAAACATGAATGACTTCCTTGGCCAAGTCTCTATTGTGTGTGACCCATTGGGTTCACATCTAGCCAATAGTAGGTTTAGGTTTGAGCCGATTCAATCCGATTGAACTCGATTGACATAATTAAGTCAAATTGGCTCACCTAATTGTCCAATTCGAATCGCACATCGAATTGACTCATGAAACCAAACCAATTGGTTCATGAAAATCTATAAGATAAGATTGATGTCTAGCAATGTGTCATGCCTACCAGGAAGATGAGGAATTTGATAGAAAATACCAAAATATCCTTCAGTAGTAAGTTACTGTGCAATTCAATCTTTTGATCTCCTATTATCTCGATTAAGTGATAGGTATGGATAGATGTCAAACCCTAACACTTTATCATATCAAATCTCAGCTCGATCATGAGGACTCAGCTGATGACTGATTAGATTCTACTAATTTCATCCTGCTTTGATCAAAGGTTCCTTGAGTCACTCATCGAAGAGATTGTTTGGGATAATAATTCCTCTTACTATGAATGATCGATTCCTTGTTAGTCCACTCACATTCTTCGTACACCTTCCACCATACCTAGAACACCCTGTACATGTTATAATTGCATAAATGAGTATGAACCAATGTATGTCTTTGTGTGCACAAGGAACCGTGGTGACCTCAGGTCTAAAGATCACATGCACAACTTCTACGCTGAGATCTATCTTTTGACAAGTAGTAAGACTTCCATAAGATAATCCTGGTGTGGATCAGTCCAGTGTACTCATACCCTAATGAGCACCTTTATCCCAGTATTAGTATCTCTACACAAGTGGTTGTGAGATCAACCACCCTCATCAACTGAGCATACATAGGATATGCTAGTTTTTCCGGATTCATCGATCCCCGTATCGATGGTCCAATGATTAGGAACATTCTAGATTAGGGTTTATAGCAAATTAGGTCTCACTATTATGAACTCCTTCATAACCCTAATTTCATTGCCCTACTTTATGGGGTTCATCATAATCAATAAAAACATGACACAGTAGTATATGATGAACCAAATACCTTTATTAATATGAAAGTATGTCATACATATGCTAGAAGTTTACAAGAAAGGCCTTCATAATGATTTGCTCTTAGGGCACTTTTCTATTATCCTGTTCCAGTGTATTGTGATAACACAGGAGCCATTGCTCAAGCTAAAGAGCCAAAGTCTCATCACTGCACCAAGCATATTCTATGGTGCTCTCACCTCGTGCGAGAGATCATGGAACGAGGCAACATCAATCTTATGAAGATCGTTGTAAGGAGAATCGGGATGACCCCTGCACTAAAGCCCTCGAAATAAAAGAGTTCGACTATTGTAAAAGGGAAATGGGTATTAGATACTGTTATGATTGGCATTAGTACAAGTGAGAGTTGTTGGAAATTGTGTCCCAAAGCCAATCGCCTAGGCAGTAGGCGATTATGCTCAATATTGTAATTTGTATATGAATTAATAAAACTTTATTTTGGCAGCTCATTACATTATTCATTTCCTTGTAATGAACTTTGTTTATGTGATGAAGTCCTTAGGACTACACTGACTTCGATATAGAGAAGATATATCGAGTGGTCCTTTAAAAAGGTTGATAGCCAAAGGATACATTATATAGGATGATAATGTTTCAAGTATAGGTTGTTTTGGTTCATATCGTTTGGTTGTCCCCTTAATCAAAGGAGTGTGGTGACACTGATATGATCTGCAAGTGGGATGTGTGACATCTCATTGAACGTGACTCTATGGAGGTCCTTTCTACCAAAGGATTGCTTGTGATTGGATATGGGTATATGTGTCCCTCCGTCCAGAGGTCATCATGGTAGCTTGCAAGCAACTCCCTATGCTTTGGTGCCGGACTACCCAGATTTCTAATCTGGTGATGGAATGTTTTTGGGTACAGGCAAGTACTTATGGAGTAGTGGTGGACCAAGATGGAATTGACCTATCCAAATTGTTTGGATTGAATATCTCATAGTGTCTCAATTTAGCAAATCCTCGACCGAGGTAGTCCTAGTGAGGAGTCACTAGACTTGCGAGGTTGAGACATGTTGTGGATTGACTCAATTTGGGTCGGAAGTCTAATCCTAGGTAATCTAGAGCATTGGAGGTCAAAGGGATGAATTATATGGTAACCATATGCTAGAGGTTCGATAGATTGCTCTCGCATCTTCGGCCTATTCGGACGTCGGGACCCATTGCTAGATGGTATCTTATATTGGTACTAAAAGGAGCATCTAGAAGAAGAAGAAAGCAAAAAAGGCAGTTAATGATGGAGCCTGTTTCCACTATGGCAAGCAAGGGCATTGGAAGAAAAATTGCAAGATATTTCTTGCAAGTATGAAGCAAGATGCTTGAGGAGCATCTAAAGGTTTGTACATGATACAAACAGATTTATAATTGAGTGCTTTTATTTCTAATTCATGGGTGTTGGATACCACATGTGGGTCTCATATCTGTAAGTCATTACAGGGACTCCATAGAATTAGAAGCTTGAAGAAATGTGACTTCGAGTCACATGGCGCAAGCGGTGAAGACATGTATGCAGAAGCTCTGGGCACCTATTTACTGTTGTTACCTTCGGGTAATGTATTAATGTTATAAGAATGTTTCTATATTCCAAATATTGTAAGAAACATTATTTCCATACCCTTGTTATTACAATAAGGATTTGAAATAAGTGTAAAGAGCAGTGGCTGCTCTATTCTTCATTCTAATAAAATATTTGGAGATGGTTATTTTATTAGCAGTCTTTTAACTTTAGAACTCAATGATACAATATTACTTGTTGATAAGAAGAAAAGAAAGAGAGATAATGTCAATGTCATATTTCTTTGGCATTGTCAATTAGGTCATATAAGTGAGTCAAGGATAAACAAGTTAGTCAAAGATAATTACTTTGATCCTTATGATTTTCAATCATTAAGAACTTGTGAGTCTTGCCTCATAGGTAAAATGACCAAGTCTCCATTTACTGGACATGGAGACAGGGCAACTGAATTATTAGGTCTTGTATATACTGATGTGTGTGGACTTATGACAACTCAAGCTAGAGGTGGATACTCATATTTAATCACAATTATTGATGACTTATCTTGGTTTGGACATATGTATCTGATTAAAACACAAGTCCGAAGACTTTGTTAAGTTTAAAGAGTATCAAAGTATAGTTGAGAAACAAACTGGACATAGTATTAAAATTCTTCATTCTGATCAAGAAGGAGAATACTTGTCTAGTGAGTTTCTAAACCATCTTAAGAACAAAGGCATAATCTCTGAATGAACTCCTCCTTATACATCCCAATTAAATGGTGTGGCAGAAAGGAGAAATCGCACCTTGTTAGACATGGTGAGATCCATGATGAGCTTCTCAAATCTTCCTATTTCCTTCTAGGGATATACCTTGGAAACTACTGCTTTTATTTTGAACAAGGTACTATCAAAGTCTGTGACTAGCACTCCATATGAGGTATGGAATGGCAAAAGACCAAATCTTAAATACTTAAAGATTTGGGGTTGCTACGCTTCCATCAAGAATAATTTTGGACATAAGTTAAGTGCTAGGGCTGACAAATACAGGTTCGTTGGTTATCCTAAAGAGGGTATTGGATACCTCTTTATCATACTACTAAACTAAAGGTATTTGTCAATAGACATGCTACATTCTTGGAGCAAGAATTTATCGAAGAAAGAAGTGGTGAAACACTTGAACTAGTGAAGTTCATAACCAACAACCAATTCCTGAAGATTCTTCAAATGAAATTTTTTGACCAAAGGTTCTTTTTGATCAGGAACAACCACAACACATACCTCCTCTCCGAAGGTCATAGAAAGTGCAGGGTGCACCTCTCAGATATGGCTTTGTCATTTGGAATGACAATGAGGCCAGTATCATTCAGGATGATGATCCTGTAACTTATATGGAAGTTATCAAGAGTAGAGACTCCGATAAATGGCTAAATGCCATGAAATCTGAAATGGACTCCATTTATTCCAATCAGGTTTGGATCTTGGTAGATCTACCCCTGAAGGAGTTAACCCAATAAGGTGTAAATGGGTCTTCATGAAGTAGATTAGAGCAGTTGCCAAGTAGATACCTACAAGGCCAGGCTAGTGTTAAAAGGTTTCTGACAAAAATATGTTATTGACTATGATGAAACCTTTTCACCAATAGCAATGCTCACGTCCATCAGGATTTTGCTTGTAGCAGCAGCATACTATGATTATGAAATCTAGCAGATGGATGTAAAGACTACTTTCCTCAATGGATATCTTGAGGAAGAAGTCTATATGTCACAACCAGATGGGTTTGTCTCAGGTAGGTGACCAATCCAAGTATGCATACTTAAAAATTTCATATATGGATTAAAGCAAGCATCGAGGAGTTGGAACATCCATTTTGATGAAGCAATCAGAGAGTTTAGTTTTATTAAAAATGTGGATGAACCTTGTGTGTATAAAAAGACAAATGGGAGTGCAATTGTCTTTTTGGTTCTATATGTCAATGACATATTTATCATTGGAAATGACATCCCAATGTTACAATCAGTCAAAACTTGGCTATCATCAAAATTTTCCATGAAGGATCTCGGAGAGGCATCTTATATATTCGGGATAAATATTTATAGAGATAGATCTAAGAGGATGCATACTTATCCCAATCCAAGTACATTAACTGAGTGATGAAAAGATTCAACATGGATGGAAGCAAGAGGAGTTACTTACCTATAAGTCAAGGCATACATCTCTCCAAGAAAATGTCTTCTAAGACATCGGAAAAAAGGAAGAGGATGGCTATGATTCCTTATGCTTCGGCTATAGGATCGATTATGTGTGCCATGTTATGTATCAGGCCTGATGTTGCTTATGCCTTCGACATAGTAAGCAGGTTCCAAACAAATCCAAGAGAGGATCATTGAAAAGCTATGAAAAATATTCTTTAGTATATGAGAAAGACTAAGAATGTTTTTCTACTATGGTGGATCATAATTAAAACTAGAAGGATATACAAATTCTAGTTTCCATCAGATCTCGATGATAGCAAATTCATATCAGGATATGTCTTAACCGTATATGGTGGTACAGTGAGTTGGAAGAGTACAAAGCAGCTGACTATAGCTGACACAGTCATTTAGGCAAAATACATAGCTACAAGTAAAGCCACGAAGGAAGCTATCTGGATGAAAAAATTTATCATGGAATTGGGCATGGTTCCTGAAATACAACAACCAGTGCCATTATATTATTATAACACTGGAACTATTGCGCAAATTGAGGAACCAAGGTCTCATCATAAGTCCAAATATATACTAAGACATTTCCACCTCATTCAGGAAATCATAGGAAGACATGATGTTGTCATCTAGCGAGTTGATACAAAGAACAATATAGTAGACCCATTCACTAAAACACGACCTCAACAGTAGTTTGATCGCCACTTAGATTGTATGGATAAAAAATGCAAGCGTGATTGGATTTAGTGCAAGTGGAAGATTGAAATAAAAGTGCCCTAAAAGCCAATCTTTGAAAGGGAATTTTTGTAATCTTTCAAACTCTTGTATGACATTATTGTATTAATAAAAGGCATTTTGTTTCATCATACTCTATGTCTTATTTAAAGATTATGATGAACCTCATAGATTAGGGCAAGGGAATTAGGGTTATGATGAATATCATAATGGTGAGGCCTAAGTTCCTATAAACCCTAATCTAAAATATTCCTAGTCATTGGATCATCGATTCAGAGATCGATGCTTCCAGAAAGACTAGCTTATCCTATGTATGCTCGATGAAGAGGTTGGTTGGTCTCACAAACACTTGTGTAGAGACACTAATACAAGGAAAAGGGTGCTCATTAGGGTATGAGTTCACTAAATTGATCTGCACTAAGAATATCTTATGAAAGTCTTACTACTTGTCGAGAGATAGTTCTCATAGTGGGAGTTGTGCAAGTGATCTTTAGACCTGAGATCACCATGGTTCCTTATGCACACTAAGCCATATTTTGGTTCATACTCATTCATGGTGTTGACCCCTTATATAATTTTGATGATAACAAAACATTGAGGCATGCACTTATGTTTCTAACTACTTTTCAAGTGCTTAAAAAATTTTTGTAGGATGATTTCATTGCTCAATTACAACTCCTATAATCTCATTATGTGTCATGAGTTGTGTTGTAAATGTGTCATCGAAAGAAGAGCCCAAAAGAAAAATTAAAGAAATATTTATAAAAATGGGTTACTTTTAAGTATTTTCAAGCTTAAATTCCATAGAATTAATTGTTAGTTGAGTTGGGAAGAATCTTGAATGTCAAAACATTACTGGATGAAATCTAGAAAGCAGATAAAAATTTTACACAAAATCTTATTCGAGCTGACTCGAGTAAATGGAGCCGACTCTAGTTCATGGCATGCATGAAGGATTCTGGCATGCAAAGATCTGAGCCGACTCAAAGGAACACGAGCCGACTCGTCCAAAGTACCATTTCCTGAATCGGACAGGTGAGCCGACACAAAGGAAGTCCAAGCTCATCCATTCAGTCAAACATCCGAGTTGACTTTTCAGAGATCCAAGCTGACTCCTCCAGAGTCCATAAAAAATCTATTCTAAGAGAATAGCCGGGCAAGCCGACTCTTCCATAGTACAGTTTTGAAGACCTGTGAATCTGAGCCAATTTGAATTAAGGAGAGCATACTCATCTAGAGTACGGAATCAAGAACACTATGAAACCAAGCTAACCCAATTGAGGCGAGGTGACTCGACCAGAACTTCTCTGAGAATCCAAGCCGACTCGAGGGATCCGAGCCGACTCGAAGGTCGTTTCCGAATAGCTAACGGCTAGTTCTAGAACTTCTTTTTTGAATTTAAAAAGTGCTCCAATGGTCAAATATCACATCTTAACAGTCTACAACAACTATATCCATCCAAGAAGAGTACAAGACTCTATAAATGAGGGATTTGGACAACTTTTTAAGAGGCTAATGCTTAGTTGAACATTAAATGAGCTTGTGAGTAAGAGAACACTAAAGAGAGCATTCAAGTCAGTCTTCAAGACTTTACCAACTCTCATCTGAAGCTTGAAGCATACATTGAAGAAGTTGAAGAAGCCACTGAAGAGCATTAAAGTGCAATTAAGAAGGCTTCTCTCGAGCTGCATCGGTAACCATCAAACAACATTAGTTTGTCATTTTGTTGCTTATTTCCCTTAACTCTTTTGAAGTTCTTGGGTTATTGGTGAGCTCGATTTAAAAACCAAATAGGTTATTGGTTAGCCTGTATAAAACCAAGTGGTGGGTTTTTGGTGAACCCAATTAAAAAACCAAGTTAGGTTTGGATTGTGATCCTGGTAAAACAATCCGACTGTATTCCGGTAGTGAATATAATGAAAATCCCAAGTGGTATCTTGGGTAGTGGACGTAGAAGCCGGGTTTCTCTAGACCACTCTAAATTTGCTGTGTTTACAATATGCTTTTTCTATTTGCATTTGCTTCTAATGTTTATTATTTGAAACACTGCACTTACCACTAAAGTAGATTTAAAAGAGCATATATCTGCTTAGATTTTTCAAATTCCTAATTCACCCCCTCTTGGAAAAGCCACCTGGGCAACAACTGGTATCAGAGTAGAGTCTCTGAACTTAATTAGAGTAAAGATTGATGGTTCATCCTATGAGTACTTCTTTGGCCGAAGGCCAATCTACTATAAACCTCCACTATTCATTGGCACAAATTATTCATACAGGAAAGCTAGAATGAAGATATACATTCAAGCAGTTGATTTTCAATTATGGAAGGTTGTTGAACCCTAAGGTGATTTTGATGATAACAAAATATTAGAGCATACATTTAGTTATCTAACAACTCTTCAAATGATTGACAAGTTTTTGTAGGACAGCTACATTGTCACATTTTTTAACTCCTACATTCTTTAATGTTTTGTTTTGTGTTGAGTTGTAAAATATTTAGAATATTGTAAAGAAGAACCCTACAAAAAGTTTCCTATTAAAATCAATTAAAGGGTTACTTCTAGTAGTCTTTTAAGCTTCAAATTTTTACTTGAAATTATTGAAAAAAGTGCTTGAAGAAGATCTTTAAAGCTTGGGACAAGTGTTATGGTAGTTTAAAGTTGATCTGGCTGAAGAACCACCTTCGAGCCGACTGGATGAACAACCCAGCCGACTCTGGCACTGGCACTGAAGACAAGTTCTCTGGCATACAGATACCAGCCGATTGGCACCAAGGTCCAGCCGACTCATCCAGAACAAGGTTGAAAACGTTATGAGATTCTCAGGAATCTGAGCTGACTGAAATTAGATCCAGCCGACTCAACCAGAACTCAGTTGAAAATGGTCTGAGAAGCCTCTGAGATTCCAGCCGACTGGAATTCATCCCAGCTGACTCGCCCAGAGTGAGGTATTTTCTGAACTGTGGAAGCTAGCCGACTCGCACTCAACCCAGTCGACCCGAACTTCATCTGAGCCGACTCGAAGTTTATCCGAGCCAATTGGAATGGCGAGGTCACCTCCAACGGCTAGCTCCATTTCTCAATTTTTGAATTCCAAAAGTGCTCCAATGATAACCTGTCACCTCCCAATGGTCTACAACATTCAAAATCAAGGGAAGGCAGTTGAAGTCTCTATAAATAAGGTATGAGAACATCTTTGGAGAGACTAATGAGCGAATAATGATTTATTGAGCATTTATTGAACACTTATTGAAGTGAGAGAGCACTAGAGCTTTAAAGTTTGCCTTCAAGCCTGCAACAACTCTTACCAGAAGCTTGAAGCACCTTTTGAGGAAAGCAAGGAAGCCATTAAAGTGCATTGAAGAGCATTCAGTGGATCTTCACTCGAGCTGCATTGGCAACTACCCAGATAATAGAGTTTGTCTCTATTGTTGCTTTTTATTCTATCATTTAGAATATCTGGGTTATTGGTGAGCCCTATTGTAAAAACCAAATAGGTTTCTTTGGTGAGCCTTTAAAACTAGAGTGTAGAGGTTTCTTTGGTGAGCCTATCTAAAAAACCAAAGTGTAGAGGTTTTAGGTGAACCTATAAAAACCTAGCTTGGGTTTCTTTGATGAGCCAGGTTTCGAAAACCAAAGTGTAGAGGTTTGGATTGTGAGCCTGCAAAACAATCCGACTGTATTCTAGTTTGCAGGATATAGTGAAAATCCCGAGTGGTGAACTTGGGTAGTGGACATAGGAGCTGGGTTGCTCTGAACCACTATAAATATGCTTTGTTTGTGTTGTGTTTGTTTTATCTTATAGCTTCTGCATTCTTTCTCTGATTAACATAGCACCTAACCACTAATTGGAATTACTTGTGCTCATACTTGCAAAAATTTTGTAATTCCCAATTCACCCTCCTCTTGGGACTAAGCCACCTGGGCAACAGCTGGTATCAGAGCAGTGTCTCTGATTACTTGAGTTATGATCGATGGCTCATCCCATAAATACATCCTTGGCCGAGGGCCAATCAACAAATAGACCTCCACTATTCACGGGCGCTAATTATTCATATTGGAAAGCATGAATAAAAATTTACATACAAGCTATAGATTTTCAATTATGAAAGGTCATCTTGAAAGGGCCACATATTCCCACAATTAAAGTATATGGCGTGGACATCCCTAAGCCTGAAGAGGACTGGGCTGATCATGACATGAAGATGGGGAAATTGAATGCCAAAGCAATTAATTTATTATATTATGCTTTGGATGCTAACGAGTTCAACCGAATTTCTACTTGCTCATCAGCAAAAGAAATCTGGGATAAACTCGAAATGACCCATGAGAAAACTTCCGAAGTGAAAACCTCCAAGATAAATCTTTTAGTTCATAACTATGAATTATTCAAAATGAAACCTTCTAAAATAATATCTTTCATGTTCTCTAGATTTACAGATATTATTAATGGTTTAAAGAGTCTTGGCAGGGTATACTCTAATACAGATCTGGTTCAAAAAATCCTTCACTCTTTGCCCGATAAATTGGATCCCAAGGTAATTACGATCCAGGAAGCTAAAGATCTCAATACTTTGATGCTGGATGAACTGCTGGGATTACTCATCACCCACGAGCTAACAATGCAACACAGAACAGAAGATGAGCAGAAGAAAAAGAAGACATTAGCCTTCAAATCTGCTTTCGATTCAAAGAGGGATGATGAAGAATCTGAAGATGAAAGCACCTCCTCTAATGATGACCTAGAAGATGAAGACATCGCTATGGTTATAAGGAGATTTAGAAAATTCATGGGATGAAAGAAAGGAAGGTACAACCGGAAGTTTCACAAGAAGGATTATGGAAAAGAAAAGGAAAAGGATAGAAAGAATGACAAGGAGGTAGTCCCCACGTGCTACGAATGAAAGAAGCCTGGGCACATACGTCCGGACTATCCAATGTTGAAGAAATCCTTCAGACAAAAGAGGAAAAAGAAAGCCATGGTTGCCATATGGTCCGACAGTGAAGATTCAACATCATCTAAAGAAGAAGAGACCACCAAGACTGCCAATCTTTGCTTAATGGGTCTCGAAGATGAGGTAACGTCCCCTAACAACTGCACTGAATTTACTTTCGAAGAACTAAATTCTACTTTTCATGATTTACTTTCTGAATTTAAGAAAGCTGGAGTAAAGATAAAATCATTGAAAAATATGAATGATTCTTTACTCAAATAGAAAGATGAAATTTCATAAAAGAATATTTTATTGCAAAAGGAACTGCATGACTTCTCTAAAAAATTTGAAAAACTGAAAAATGAGAATTTATCATATGAAAAGAAAAATATTGATTTACTTGCTAAAAACAATGAATTAAAAAAGGAGGGTACAAAACTCAAGCCTTTGGTTGAAAAACTCACTTTATCTTCAAATAAGCTTGAGCTAATTTTGAAAGAACAACGAATTTCTAGAAATAAAGCTAGAATTGGTTTCAACACTTCTTTTATAAATGGAATTTCAGCAATAACTTTTGTGAAATCCAAAACACCAGCTCAAAATATTTTATCTTAAAAGGTTTCAGCCACACCAAAAACTATTTGTACTTCAAAATCTTTATCATATGTTCCTAAGAATTTTAGCAAAAATGCATACATTCCAAAAGGTTCAAAATCTGCATCAAGTGCATCAGCTTTTAGAACTTCAAATTCTGTTTCCAACAAAAATTATAAAGTTGTTTGCTATGCTTATAAAAGAATAAGACATAAAGCTTTTGAATGTAATAATTTTAGTAATGTCCATAAAAAGGTAAAAAAGATTTGGGTTCCCAAAGGAACCACCTCTGCTGACCTTTAAGGATTCAATGTAGCTTGGGTATCTAAAAGAATTCATTGATTGTTTTGCAGGAATGTCTTGCAACCCAAAAATTGAAGAAAATGTGGTACTTGGATAGTGGCTGCTCAAGACATATGATGGGTGACAAGGACCAATTCATCACCCTTGAAATGAAAGAAAGAGGTATGGTCACCTTTGGAGATAATGGCAAAGGGAGAATAATCGGTATTGGTAAGATCAAAATAACTCCCTTTACTTTTATTGAAAATATTTCGCTAGTAGAAAAATTAAAGCATAATCTTTTAAGTATAAGTCAATTATGCGATAAAGGCTTCAAGGTTGTCTTTGAGTCTTCTATGTGCATAGTAACTAACTCTTTATATTCTAGCAATAAAATTATTGGACATAGACTCGGGAATATCTATGTGGTGGATCTTAATGATCTTGCCATGTCTAGTAGCCTTAGTCTAGTTGCAATGAATGCTAAGACCAAAGAGTCAGGCTTACTATGGCATAGACGATTAGGTCATGCTAGCATGCATACAATTGCCAAATTAATTTCTAAAGATCTTGTTAGAGGCATGCCTAAGTTTAAAGTTGATTTGAATCGTGTTTGTGATGCATGCCAAATGGGTAAACAAACTAGGGGGAGTTTTAAATCAAAGAATATAGTTTCTACAACAAGACCTCTTGAACTACTTCACATGGATATTTTCGGACCTACAAGGACTACAAGCCTAGGAGGAATGAAATATGCTCTTGTGATAGTAGATGATTTTTGGAGATTTACATGGGTTTTGTTTATTGCATCGAAAGATGAAACTTTTCATGTTTTTAGAAAATTTTATAAAAATGTTTTAAACCAAAAGAACTTATCTTTGATTTCAATTAGAAGTGATCATCGAACTGAGTTTGAATATCAATTTTTTGAAGATTATTGTATTGAATTTGGCATTGATCACAACTTCTCCACTCCTAGAACACCTCAACAAAATGGTGTTGTAAAGAGGAAAAACAGGATATTGGAAGAAATGGCTCGCACAATATTGTGTGAAGGCAATCTTCCAAAGTACTTTTGGGCAGAAGCGATGAACACTGCTTGTTATATCTTAAACCGCATTTTGATCCATCCTATCTTAAAGAAAACCCCTTATGAGCTTTGGAATGACAAAAAACCCAATATTAGTTATTTTTATGTATTTGGTTGTAAATGCTTTGTGCATAACAATGGAAAAGATAATTTAAGAAAATTTGATTCTAAAGCTAATGATGCAATTTTCCTAGGTTATTCATCACATAGCAAGCATATAGGGTTTTTAATAAAAGGACTCTTACTGTTGAAGAGTCAATTCATGTTATATTTATTGAAACTAATCCTACACCTTCTAGATAAGAAGAGTGCATAAATAATGATGCAGGTACATTGCAAAAAGGAATGGATGACTTGAGCATTCAAGACAAAGATACTCAAGGTAAGTAAGGATCACACTGATCTACCAAGGGACTGGAGGTATGTTACATCTCACCCTAAAGAATTAATAATAGGAGATCCTTCACATGGTGTTAGGACAAGGGCTACACATAAGGATGCACATGATTACTTAGCCTTTGTATCACAAATATAACCCCATAGCTTAGAAGAGGCTGAGACTGACCTAAACTAGATGATGGCAATGCATGAAGAATTAAATCAGTTTAAAAGAAATAAGGTATGGACACTTGTAGATAGACTTACAGACCACCTAATTATAGGAAATAAATGGGTCTATAGGAATAAATTAGATGAACAAGGAAATATTATAAGGAACAAAGCTAGATTAGTGGCTAATGGATATAACCAAGAAGAAGGTATTGATTTTGATGAAACTTATGCACCTGTAGCAAGACTAGAAGCTATTAGGTTATTACTTGCATTTGCTTTCTGCATGAAATTTAAGCTCTTTCAAATGGATGTAAAAAGAGCATTTCTTAATGGTTTTATCTCTGAACTAGTTTTTGTGGAACAACCACCAGGTTTTGAAAATCACGCTTTTCCAAACCATGTATTCAAATTAAACAAAGCATTGTATGGTTTGAAACAAGCACCTAGAGCCTGGTATGATAGACTTAGCACTTTCTTAATTGAAAATAATTTTTCAAGAGGAAATATAGATAAAACCTTGTTTATCAAAAAGAAAAATAATGATATCTTAGTTATACAAATATATGTAGATGATATCATTTTTGGTGCAACTAACGAATCTCTATGTAAAGAATTTGCTAAGCTTATAAAGGAAGAATTTGAAATGAGCTTAATGGGTGAGTTGAACTACTTCCTTGGACTTAAAGTAAAACAAACAAAGGAAGGCATCTTTATTAACCAAGCCAAATACATCAAGGAAATCATCAAAAAGTTTGGTATGGAGAGTAACAAAACAATGAGCACACCCATGAGCCTAGCTTGCAGACTAGACAAAGATGAAAATGGATCCAATGTTGACCAAAAGCTATATAGAGGTATGATCGGATCCTTATTATATTTAACTACAAGTAGACCTGACATATTATACAGTGTATGCGCTAGATTTCAGTCATCACCAAAAGAAACACATATGCTTGCTGTAAAAAGAATAATAAAATATTTGAAAGGAACAAGTAATTTAGGAATTTGGTATTCTAAACATTCTACTTTGAATTTGATTGGATTCTCTGATGCTGATTATGCTGGTTGTAAAATAGATAGAAAAAGCACTAGTGGTACATGTCAATTTCTAGGGTTGAATTTAATTTCATGGCACTGTAAGAAGCAAAACTCCGTAGCCTTGTCCAAAGCTGAGGCTGAGTATGTGGCTATTGGTAGTTGTTGCGTTCAAGTGTTATGGATTAAACAACAACTAGAAGACTTTGATGTATCACAATCTAAAATCCCAATTAAATGTGATAACACAAGTGCTATCAATTTTACAAAGAACCCTATTCAATACTCTAGAATCAAGTACATTGAAATTAGACATCATTTTATTAGAGATCATTTATCAAATGGTAATATTGTGCTTGACTTTGGGCATACTGAAGATCAATTAGCTGACATATTTACCAAGCCACTCAATCAAGATAGATTTGAGCTAATTAAAAGTGAATTAGGACTTTGTGATCCCTTCTAGATTCTTTAACCTAATTCCTTCAATTCTAAGGAAATTTCATCTAGAAAACCTCCTCAATTTATTCTATTTTATTGAGCTTTAATTTTCTTCAAAATTTTATTCAAAATCCTTATGAATTTTGTTTAAACTTTTCAAAACTCTTCTCTTTCTATTCGAGTCGACTGGATCCTAATTCGAGTCGACTGAATTTTTTTGAGAGTTTTGAACCTGTTCTAGCCTAGCCGACTCAAATAGTTTCGAGTCGACTGGATTTTCTGATTGTCTTAGGAGAGCTCTGGCCGAGCCGGCTCGAGCAATCTCGAGTCGACTGGAACATCGCGCCGATGTGTTTTTCCTTGGGCTATAAACCTTTTTTCAAACCATTTAAACCCTATTTTGTGTTCTTCAACGGTTCGTACCTTTCCAAAACCTTCTCCAAAGTCTTCCTTCTCCTTTCCAAGCACTCCATTTTCTTGTTCTTCCATCTTTCCTAGCTATGGCACCCAAACGTGCGATAGGGAAATAGTCCATTAGGGTTGCTCGTTTGGCTGAAAAAGAAAGAAGGTCCAATAGAAAGCAAGAAGAGCCAAGCAGTAAAGAAATTACGGAGGAAGCCACAAGAGAAGCTTCAACCACTCCTAGCCAAGTGCCCTCAATGTCTACGCATCCGGTAACCTCTAGCCGCCGAATTAATTTTGAGTTTATTAAGGGCATTGGGTTAAATATAGGAGATTTAATAGAAGACCAAGGGTGGAGGGAATTTTGTTCATTGAATGAGTAAACCTATCCCTCTTTGGTTATAAGCTTTTATGAGAACTTAAGGTTAGGAACTAACCATGTGGAATCCATTGTCAAAGGGAAGAGAGTTACTGTCAATGAGGAGTCCTTACTTGAATTATTGGATATACCATCTGAGGGACTGAAGTTTATAGTAATTGACAATAGAGAGAAGACTCTAAAAACAATTTTGAACAAAGAGGATGTGGGAGGAATTGGCACTGTTTTTGCTAACACCCTAACACTGGAAATGAGACTACTTCAAAACTTCATTTGTAGAATTTTCTTACAAAGAACTGGTAGGTTCGATTGGGTGAGCAAAAAAGATATATGTCTCATGGAACACATCCTAGAAAGAACTCCTATCAATCTGTCATATATCATAATCATGCAGATGAAAGAAACAGTTAGAAAAGCTAAAGCCTGTCTACCATATGGAATGATGCTTACATTGTTGTTTAAATACCATAGAGTCAATTTGGATGGTGAAGACGGATTAGAACTGCATCACACTGATATCTACATATCTAAAACTCTTGAGAGAATGGGATATTTTCAAGTGGAAGGAGTCTGGAGAAAGAAGGGCATGAATGTAAGGGCCATTGGTAGCTCCAGTGTTAGTGAAGAAGAGGAAGAGGAAAAAAACATCGAAGCTGCTGGAACTTCTACTACACCAGTACTGGAGCCTGAGTCATCTGTACCTAAGCCTGCTGCTGTTACTGAGGAGACTAGAGCACCTTCACCTATGTTTGACTTGCCTGCGATAGAGTTTGACTTGCCAGCACCAGAGTTTGACTTGCCTTCAGCTGATGTTCCTTTACATGACTACCCTACTGCACCTACACAGCCTCCTATTGTCCAAGTTTAGATTGAAGAACAATTGAAAAACTTGACAGAGTCACAGACAGGTATAATAACTTCCTTATTTACTTATTTGAAAAAGTCAGTGAATAGCAGATTGGAAAAATTAGAAGAGCTTGTATCAAGTCTACAGGGAAAGGTTGAAGCTATAGAAGCTTCAAGGTCAGCACCTCAGATAGACCTTCAACCTATTCTGAATTATTTCTCTTCAAGCTCTAAAACAATTTTGAAGTCTGTGGATGCTACTTTGAATGAATATCAGACTGAATTGAAAGTGCTTAGAGGCAAAGTGGGAACTATTGTAGATACAAGAGGTATGGCAGAGGATTATACTAGAGGCATTGGGATCATAAGATCAGAGCTTGGCAGACTTCGAGGATCAGCTGAAGCCTTCGCCAATGTCTAAGCAACTGAGCTTGTATCAATGTAGAAAAAGATAGGTGAAATGAAAGAGGTAATAAATAAAGTGCCAGTTAGCCTCAAGGACTTGGATCAGCAGATGGGAGCAATTTGGATGGAAATGGTGTCTCTCAATAGCACTGTCAGTTCATTGGAAGTCACAGCTAGGACAAGACCATTGTATGATTCACCACCCATTTCCACTAGGGCACCAGGTACCTCTGTTCACCCTAGGGCTCCTCTTCTATATGCTTCATCTAGTCGAGCACTAGACCCACTTCTTAGTAAGGTGTCAATGTTCCTAGAGATGATTCTGATTAGACATTTTATAGTTTCAATACCTTTTTGGGATGTTTTTGAAACTTTTGTAATGACTAATGTACTGAACACATTTTGACAAAAATGAAATGAACATCTTTTCAATTACTGTGTAATGTGTATACTTATATTATCTTGATTACACCTCTATTTGTTTAAATAGAATTCTCTCTCTATGTTGAGAAAGTGAAATTATCTCAAACAAATCTTGAAATTTTCTCAATCTATTTAAAATTCTGAGCTTACCTGTTTAACCTTTTTGAATTGTTGACAAAAAGGGGGAGAATCATAGAGTGCATGAAAGAATATATGAATTACAATAGTAATACTAAAGTAAAGTAGACAGGGGGAGTTTTTCAAAAGCATTTCTGAATGATATATTGCATATTATTCTGATAAAATGTTCAAATGAATGTTAAAGGTGGAGAAACTTAGAGAAAATTCATATTGTCTAGAAATCTTATAAACAGGGGGAGATATACTTGTTTAATTTACATGCTTTAATGATTACTATGATGCTCTTAACTCATTATTTCTATCAGTCGATACTTAAAGGTGCTTGATACATACAAGTAATCAATCTCTGATATTTACAGTTTATGAATTTGATTTTGTGCATAACTGTATATCACATACTGATATACATTTGAGATTATAGTTGATTTTTAAATATAAAGGCTTACATACTTGTGAATAGATTAGATTCTTTTCATGCCCAGTGTTTTGTCATCATCAAAAAGGGGGAGATTGTTGACCCCTAAGGTGATTTTGATGATAACAAAACATTGAAGCATACATTTAGTTATCTAACAACTCTTCAAAAGATTAACAAGTTTTTGTAGGACAGCTACATTAACACATTTTTTAACTCCTACAATCTTTAATGTTTTGTTTTGTGTTGAGTTGTAAAATATTTAGAATATTGTAAAGAAGAAACCTATAAAAAGTTTCCTATTAAAATCAGTTAAAGGGTTACTTCCAGTAGTCTTTCAAGCTTCAATTTTTTTCTTGAATTTATTGAAAAAAGTGCTCGAAGAAGATCTTTAAATCTTGGAACAAGCGTTCTAGAAGTTTGAAGTTGATCTAGCTGAAGAACCACCTTCGAGCCGACTGGATAAACAACCCAGCTGACTCTGGCACTGGCACTGAAGACAAGTTCTCTGGCACACAGATACCAGTCACTGGCACCAATGTCCAGCCAACTCATCTAGAACAAGGTTGAGAACATTATGAGATTCTCAGGAATCCGAGCTAACTAAAATTAGATCCAGCCGACTCATCCAGAACTCAGTTGAAATGATCTAAGAAGCCTCTGAGATTCCAACCAACTAGAATTCAGCCCAGCCGACTCATCCAGACTTAGGTATTTTCTCAACTGTGGAAGCTAGCCGACTGGCACTCAGCCCAATCGACTCGAACTTCATCCGAGCCGACTCGAAGTTTGTCCGAGTCGATTGGAATGGCGGGGTCACCTCCAACTTCTAGTTCCAGTTCTCAGTTTTTGAATTTCAAAAGTGCTCCAACGGTAACCTGTCACCTCCTAACGGTCTACAACATTCAAAATCAATGGAAGGTAGTTGAAGTCTCTATAAATAAGGTATGAGAACATCTTTGGAAAGACTAATGAGCGAATAATGATTTATTGAGCATTTTTTGAACACTTATTGAAGTGAGAGTGCACTAGAGCTTTAAAGTTTTCCTTCAAGCATGCAACAACTCTTACCAGAAGCTTGAAGCACCTTTTGAGGAAAGCAAGAAATTCATTGAAGTGCATTGAAGAGCATTCAGTGGATCTTCACTCGAGCTGCATTGGCAACCACCCAGACAATAGAGTTTGTCTTTATTGTTTCTTTTTATTCTATCATTTAGAATATCCGGGTTATTGGTGAGCCCTGTTGTAAAAACAAAATAGGTTTCTTTGGTGAGCCTTTAAAACCAGAGTGTAGAGGTTTCTTTGGTGAGCCTATCTAAAAAACCAAAGTGTAGAGGTTTTAGGTGAACCTGTAAAAACCTAGCTTGGGTTTCTTTGGTGAGCCCGGTTTCAAAAACCAAAGTGTAGAGGTTTGGATTGTGAGCCTGCAAAATAATCCGACTGTATTCCGGTTTGGAGAATATAGTGGAAATCCCGAATGGTGAACTTGGATAGTGGACGTAGGAGTTGGGTTGCTCCGAACCACTATAAATCTGCTTTGTTTATGTTATGTTTATTTTATCTTATAGCTTCTGCATTCTTTCTCTGATTAACACAGCACCTAGCCACTAATTGGAATTACTTGTGCATATACTTGCAAAAATTTTGTAATTCCCAATTCACCCCCATCTCGGGACTAAGCCACCTGGGCAACAAAGGTCATTCTTAAGGGTACACAAATACCCATGATTAAAATTGATGGCGTGGATGTCCCAAAACTTTAAAAGGATTGGGATGAACACGACATGAAAATGAGAGAATTGAAAGCCAAAGCCATGAACTTACTATACTGTGTTTTGGATGCAAACGAGTTCAGCCAAATTTCTATTTTCTCATCTACAAAAGAAATCTAGGATAAACTCGAAGTGACCCATGAAGGAACTTTACAAGTGAAGACCTCCAAAATCAATCTTCTAGTGCATAGCTATGAGTTTTTCAAGATGGAACAAACTGAAACTATCTTTGCCATGTTTTCATGATTTACAGATATTATTAATGGATTGAAAAGTCTTGGCAGGGTTTACTTAAATGCAGACTTGGTACAGAAGATTCTAAGATCACTTATAGACAAATGGGACCCCAAAGTGACTGCAATTCAGGAAGCAAAAGATCTAAATACACTAATAATGGATGAACTGCTGGGTTCTCTCATCACACACGAATTGACCATGCAGCATAGAAATGAAGATGATCAGAAGAAGAAGAAAACAATAGCATTCAAAGCTACATCAGATTCAAAGAAATAAGATGAGAAATCGGAAGAAGATTACTCCTCCTTCGAAGATGACTTAGAAGATGAATATATAGCCATGGTTATGAAGAGATTTAGAAGATTTATGGGAAAGAAGAAAGGAATATATTTTAGAAAGTTTCACAAGAAAAGGGAACATAGTAAGGACAAGGACAAGGAAAGAGAGAAAGAAAAGGAACAAATTCCTACATGCTACCAATGTAAGAAACCAAGACCTATCTATCCCGAAAGAAAAAGAAGAAAGCTATGGTTGCCACTTGGAGAGACAGCGAGGAGTCGACTTCAATGGAAGAAGAAGAGATGACAAAAACTGCCAATTTATGTCTTATGGGTTTCGAAGATGAGGTAACGTCCCCTGAACCTCAAATAGAATTTACTCTTGATGAATTAAATTCTACATTTCATGACTTATAATCTTAATATAAAAAAGATGGAGTAAAGATTAGAGCTTTAAAGAATATCAATGATTCTTTACTAAAAGAAAAGGAAAAGATTTCATAAAAGAACAAGATATTGCAAAAAGAATTAACTGTCTTTTCTAAAAAGAATGAAGCTTTGGAAATTGAGAAAAATGCATGTCTTAAGAAAAACAAAGCTTTGACTATTAAAAACTCTAAGTTAAAAAAGGAGGTTGAAAACCTCAAGCCATTGGTTGAAAAACTCACATTAAATTCAAATAAGCTTGAGTTGATTTTAAAGGAATAAAGAATTTCTGATAATAAAGCTGGAATTGGTTACAACTCTTCACATGCAAATGGAATTTCAGCTACCAAATTTATACCTTCAAAAGCTTACATTCCAAAAGGTTTATCTTAAAAAGCTTTTATATCAAATCCTTCAATATCCATTTCTAGAGCTTCAAAGTATATTCCTAAGTTTTCAAATCAAAAATCTTTGAAGTCAAATGTTTCTGCATCTGCATCTACTTCTAGAACTTCTAAGTTTACATCTTTTCAGAATTCAAGAATTGTTTGTTATGCTTGCAAAAGGATAGGACATAAGGCCTTTCAATGTAATATTTTAGAAATGCTAAAAATAAAATTAGAAAGATTTGGATTTCCAAAGGAACCACATTCGCTAACCTGCAAGGATCCTAGGTAGCTTGGGTACCTAAAAGAACTTGTTGATTGTTTTGCAAGAATGTCTTGCAGCATAAAAAATGAAGAAAAGATGGTATCTTGACAGTGGCTGTTCAAGATATATGATGGACGACAAGGATCAATTCATTACCCTATAGAAAAAAGAAGGAGGTTTGGTTAATTTTAGAGATAATGGCAAGGAAAAAATCTTCAGTATTGGTAAGATCAAATTGATCCCCTCTACTTTTATTGAAAATGTATTGCTAGTAGACAAATTGAAGCATAATTTGTTAAGTATTAGTCAATTATGTGATAAAGGCTTCAAGGTTGTCTTTAAGTCATCTATGTGTATTGTAACAAACTCTCTTGATTATAGCAACAAATTCATTGGACATAGACTTGAAAATATTTATGTGGTGGATCTTAATGATCTAGCCATGTCTAGTAGTTTTAGTCTAGTAGCAATGAATGCTAAGACCAAGGAGTCTTGTTTACTTTGGCATAGATGATTTGATCTTGCTAGCATGCATAGTATTGCCAAGTTAATTTCCAAGAATCAAGTTAGAGGTTTGCCTAAATTTAAAGTTGATTTTGAATATGTCTGTGATGCTTGTCAAATGGAAAAACAAATTAGGGGGAGTTTTAAATCTAAAAATATGATTTCAATTTCTAGACCCCTTGAGCTACTTCACATGGACTTATTTGGACCAACTAGGATCACAAGCCTAGATGGAATGAAATATGCTCTTGTGATAATAGATGATTTTTCAAGATTTACTTGGGTATTGTTTATTGCACATAAAAATGAAAATTTTAAAGTTTTTCAAAAATTTTATAAAAAAGTTTCAAATTAGAAAAACCTTTCAATTATTTCTATTAGAAGTGATCATGGCACTGAATTTGAGAATCAATTTTTTGATAACTATTGCATAGAGCATGGCATTGATCACAGCTTCTCTACTCTTAGAACACCACAACAAAATGGTGTTGTAAAGAGAAAAAACAGGACTTTAGTAGAAATGGCCTTAACAATGCTATGTGAAGACAATCTTCCAAGGTGCTTTTGGATAGAAGCGGTGAACACTGCTCGTTATATTTTAAACTGTATTTTGACTCATCCAATTTTAAAGAAAACCCCCTATGAGCTTTGGAATGAAAAGAAACCTAATATTAGTTACTTTCATGTATTTGGTTATAAATGCTTTGTGCTGAGTAATGGTAAGGATAATCTAGGAAAATTTGATGCTAAATCTGATGAAGCAATTTTTCTTGGTTATTCATTACATAACAAAGCATATAGAGTATTTAATAAAAGAACTCTAATTGTAAAAGAATCAATACATGTTATTTTTTATGAATCTAAACCCTTCACCTTCAAAGAAAGAAGAGTGTATGGTAATGATGCAGGTACACTTCAGAAGGAAATGGCAGATATGAGCATACAAGAGAGACCAACTAAACAAGCAGAAGAAGTGGTAAGTAAGGATCATGCTGATCTACCAAGGGAATAGAGTTATGTAACTTCTCATCCAAAAAATTTAATTATTGGTGATCCTTCAATGGCGTTAATGAAGGTGAAAGGACACCAACACCATGTATACAATATGCAAAAGCAGGGCAGAAAAAGAAACATTCTAAAATAATTTTAAAATATGCACAGCAGAAGGCTTGGTAGATGATCTAAACTATCTACCAATCTACCCGCAACAGGATCTAGTATAATAAAACAACATGCAATATTAACATCAAAACAAGAGAAGAGTAAGGATATAAAAGTACCTTACTATTATACCTCTGATGGATGCAGTGGTGGTGCTCTAAGGATGGTGTTCTTGAGCCACACACGTGTTTGGTCTCTATAGGTAATCCACACCTAGGCTCGACTCTGATCAACTCTCATGGAGTGCTAGCTCCTTGGGATCCTTTGGGTTGATCTTCTTCTTCCTGGAAGATGAGGAGGAGAGGTGGAACCCTTCCTAACTTGCTCTCTTTCCAAGGCCTATCTTGATTGCTAGGAGTCCATACACCCAATGCCCAAGTCCTCACAACCCTTTTCTTCCCTCTTAGAATCTCACCAGCAATGAGATTCAGAGACAAAATCAAAAGCTTCTCTTCTAACCCAGCAACCCTAAAATAACACTTATTTATTGCAGCAGCCAAGAGAGGGAGAAAGATGAAGGAGGAGTGATTAGGGGAGAAGGTCAAGGAGCATACAAAATTGACTCAAACCACATTAACAAAAAATGATAATCATTCCATGAAAGTTTGGAGCCAAAATAGCTTGAATTCAAAATTCAAACCAGGTCAAAACCTTCCAAAAACGTCCTAGAAATGTCATTTAGGGATTTCTGGTCAAGCAGAGATGAGTCAACTCGAGCAAGTTCGAGTCGGCTCATCTAAGACATAGAACAGTCAGACTGTTCATTCGACTTGGCTCGAGCAGGGGTCGAGTTGGCTCGACCAAAACATAGAATGAGTCAACTCAAGTAGGGGTCGAGTCAGCTCGTCCAGAAAATAGAATGAGTCAACTCAAGCAGAGGTCGAATCTGCTCATCCAGAAAAGTCTTCCAGAAATACTTCTTGTCACAACCAAGTGTTGACCCCTCATGCGTTGACACATGGTTAATCATATTGACCGCTAGTGACAGCAAACGATTCTCAATCCTCGATCAGCCTTAAAATCATATAGAAACCCCTATGGTGTGTAACCCCATAGGTTTGAACACTAAGCCGGTAGCACTTGAACACTTTCAGTACCAGTGAAAGTCCTCATCTAGCAATGATTCCCGACATTCAGATAGGTCAAAGATGCAGAGCACCTCTCTAGAACCTCTGGCATATTGTTACAACATAGTTCATCCCTTTCACCTCATAATGCTTAGGATGACCTAGGGTTCGACTGCCAACCCTAATTTGGTTTATCCAGATCGTGTCTCAACTTTACAAGTTCTATGACTCATCACAAGAACTATCATGGCTAAGAATTTGCTAAATTGAGACACGATGAGCCATTCACTCCAAACTATTTAGAAGGGTCAATTCCATCTTGATCCACCACCACTCCACAAGTACTTGACTGCACCCAAAAACCTTCTGTCACTGAATTAGAAATCCAGATAATTCAGTACCAAAGTACAATGAGTTGCTTGCAAGCTACCATGGTGATCTTAGGTCTGAGGTACACATATACCCATATCCCTTCGCAAGCAACCCTTTGGCAGAAGGGAGCTCCGCAAATGGTCACGTTTAATGAGATGTCATACATTTTAGTTAGATGTCACACCAGTACCACCACACTCTTTGGTTAAGAGGACAATCAACAAATGTGACATACAACAATGAACACTTGATACATTATCGTCCTATAATAATATATCATTTGGATGTGAACCAATTTAAGAACTACTTGATGTATCCTCTCTATATCAAACAATGTAGTTCCAAGGACTGCATCATACAAGAGTTTATTTCAGGAAAATGCAAATATGATGAATAACCAAAAAGAGTAACTTTTATTCATTAAAAATCATATACAGATTCAAGATAGCACAACCGTTTATAGCCTAGATGATTGGCTTTGGGACACAATTTCCAACAACTCCCACTTGGACTAAAGCCAATCGATACAGAATCTCATTCCCATTTTTTCTTTATAACTATCAAACTCTTAAATTCCAATAACTTTAGTGAAGGGGTCAGTCTGGTTTTCCTATTCATCGATCTTCAGAAGGTCAATGTCACCTTGTTCTAGATCTCTCGTATAAGGTGATAGTGCCATAGAATATACATTGTGCGGTGATGAGACTTCGGCTCTTTGGCTTTAGCAATGGCTCTAGTGCGGTCATAATGCACCGGAACAAGACCATCCAGGGAAGGTGCCACTCCCAACTCACCAAGGAACATCCACAACCACACAGCTTCCTTTGCTACATCTGATGCTGCAATGTATTCCGCTTCACATACCGAGTCTACCATAGTAGGCTACTTAAAACTTTTCCAGCAGATCACTCCTCCATTCTAGGTGAAGATAAATCCTGACACACTCTTGCTATCATCCTTATCTGACTGGAAACTGGAGTCAGTATACCCCACAAGTTTTAAGTCAGGTTCTCCATAAATCAGCCATTGGTCCTTAGTAATTTGCAAATACTTAGGATGGTCTTTACCACTTTTCAATAAGCTTCACCTAGGTCAGACTGGTATCTACTTACTATGCCTTGTGAGTATGCCACGTCTGGTCTAGTACATGTCATAGCATACATGATAGAACCCACTACCGAAGCATATAGGATTCTACTCATATGCTCTTGCTCCTCAGGAGTTGTTGCACAATCCTCTTTTGAGAGACCAATTCCAGTGCCTATCGGGAGATAGCCTTTCTTGAAATTTTTCATGTTGAACTGTTTCAACACAGTATCGGTGTACGTAGACTGGGACAGTTCCAAAAGCCTCTTATATCTATCTTTATAGATCTTCATACCCAGTATGTAAGACGCTTCACCCAAGTTCTTCATAGAGAACTGACATAACAACCAGAACTTTATTCCTTGTAGTGCTAGGATGTCATTCCCGATTAAGAAAATGTCATCCACATACAACACAATGAATATAATCACAGAACCATTAGCCCATTTTTAAATGCAAGGTTCTTCTCTATTCTTAACGAAGCCATACAACTTGATACACTAATCAAAATGCATGTTCCAACTCAATGATGCTTGCTTCAGTCCATAGATGGACTTTTGAAGCTTGCACACCTTTGACTCGTCTGTTGATGTGAACCCCTCAAGTTGTATCATATACACCTCCTCTTCTATATCACCATTCAAGAGAGCTGTTTGGACATCCATTTGCCAGATTTCATAGTCAAAGTGTGCTGCTAAAGCAAGCATCATCCGAATGGACTTTAGCATTACCATAGGAGAGAACATCTTGTCATAGTCAATACCATAACATTGACGATATGCTTTGGCAATCAAATGGGATTTATAGGTCTCTACCTGCCTATCTGCATCCCTTTTTCTCTTGAAAATCCATTTACACCCAATGGATTTTATCTCTTCAGGTGGATCAACAAATGTCCATACATTATTGATTTCCATGGATTCCATTTCGGATTGCAAGGCTCCTAGCCATTTCATAGAGTCGAACCTCTACATCGCATCCATATAGGTGATCGGATCTTCATTATTCTCATCGAGTTCAATGGGATCACCGTCTCGAACAAAGGAATAGTAGTATCTGTCCAGTCAACTCGGTACCCTACCGAATATCATTAATGGTTCCTATGTGGGCTTTGGGTGTGATCTTATCACAACCGATTCTATGTTGTCCCTTAAGTGTGTCGGTTCTTCTACTTGTTGAACTTCACTAAGTTCAATCTTAGCGGCTATAATTCATTCACAAAGGAACTCCTTTTCCAAAAAGATAGCCCTAAGACTGACGAACAACTATTGTTCCTCAGCCAAGTAAAAGTAATACCCCTTAGACTCTTTTGGATACCCAACAAATAGGCACTGGTCAGACCTAGGTCTAGGTTTATCCATTTCCAAACATTTTACATAAGCTGGGCAACCCTAGACCCGAAGCTGTGAGAGTGTCGACTTACATCTAGTCCATATCTCATATGGGATTTTGTTAACAGATTTACTCGGAGCCCTAGTCAAAAGGTAATAGGCTGATTCCAGAGCATATCCCCAAAAGGACAGCAGTAGTGAAGCAAAGCCCATCATGGACTGAATCATGTCTAACAGGGTTCGATTCCTCCTTTCAGACACTCCATTTAACTTAGGTGTCCCTAGAGGTGTCCATTGAGAGAGAATCCCATTCTCCTCAAGATATGTCAAAAACTCACCGGAAAGGTATTCACCACCTCAATCTGATCGAAGGATTTTGATACATCTTCTAGTTTATTTTTCTACTTCATTATGATATCGTTTAAACATTTTAAATGACTCAGATTTATGTCTCATCAAGCAGACATAACCGTACCTCGAAAGGTCATCCATAAATGTAATGAAATAACTGTACCCAACTATGGCACTAACATTCATGGGTCCGCATACATTAGTATGTACCGGACTTAGAATTTCTTTGGCTCGTTCACCTTTTCCAGTAAAAGGTGACTTTGTCATCTTTCCAAGAAGACAGGACTCATAAGTTAGAAGTGAACCACTTTCACTAAAGTTGAGGAGATCCTCAGACTTCAACCTATTTATCCTGTTCTTGTTGATATGACCTAGCATACAATGCCATAGGTACGCATCGCTAACATTATCTATCCTAGGGTGTTTGCTAGGCATGTACACTACACTAACAGGTAACGATAGTACATAAATGTCATTATTCATATATCCATTCATTATAATAGAACCATTCTAAATGATTTTACAAATACCATTTTTTAATGATAGTTCATAACCATACATAGCCAATTGTCCTATAGAAATGACATTTAAAATAAAAGATAGTCAATAATGACACTCATTCAAAATGATTGTACAAGACTCGAAAACTAGTTTGAGGACTCCCAATGCTCGGACTGGAACATGGCTTCCATTTCCCACGTTCAAGAATCTCTCGCCATCCTCGAATCTTCTACTAACTTGAAGTCCTTGCAAAGAATTGCAAATGTGAATTGGTCTTCCAGTATCCAATACCCAGTTAGTAGTATCACAGATAGAGAAACTACAAGGTGTTATCATATAAATACCTTGTCCAGAACCTTCTAGTTGCTTCCTCTTCTTGGACCTGTTCGGGTAAAGGAATGCAATGTAAAGAGGACAGTTCCTCTTCTAGTGTCCCTACTTCTTGCAGAAGAAGCACTCCGCTTGGCTCTTATCAACCTTATCCTTCTTGGCCTAACTGGGCCCAGAAGCATTCTGTACCTGTTTTCCTTTACCTTTCTTTCTTCTTTTCTTGAAGGGATGATGCCCTCCCGAAGATCCTCCCACTAGATTCACCACCCCTTTGTTCAGATCGTAGTCTTTCTCATAAGTCCACAGCAACCCCAATAGACCGTGGTTGTTAACTGCAGGCTTATTCATTCTATAATGATTGAGAAAATCTAGATAGAAAAAAAGGGAGGGAATTTAGAATCGCATCCTTCCCAAGCTGTTCATGCAAGGGACATCCAAGTTTGCCCAGGAGCTCAATCATCTCGATCATGTGCAATACATGATCAGTGACTGAGGTCTCATCACACATCCCTGCATTATAGATAGCATAGGAGACCCAGTACCTCTCAACATCGTCTGGTGTCCCGAAAGACTCCTTCAACCTTTGAAGGATTTCTTCCAACTAGTCTTCTTAGAATTTATAACTGAACTCATCGTTCATTGATGCCAACATTATGCATCGGATAGTGGTCCTGTCAGAGAGCCAATTTTGATAAGTGTCTCTGACCGAACATCGAGCATTTGGAGCAGGGATTTTAGGTGCCAGATCTGATATCACATATAGGACAAGTTCATGCTCCAGGACAATCTTGAGTCTTAGATACCAGCTATCAAAGTTGGGATCCTTAAGCTTCTCATTATCTAGAAGAGACTAGAGCAATAGGTTGGAAGACATCTGAAAGAAAAACCAAAGCTAATTAGTGTATATGAATTATTAACCTAAAGGCATGGACTTTAGTCTAAAGGCCCTCCCACTAATTGATCAGACTGGTAGCCTTTACCTCCAATCTGAGGAATTACTTTAATTCCTTAATGGTTAACAGAGTCCAATGGACAACACATTAGCCAGACTTTGTCCATCACACCCATGCGCATCTAAAGGTAGGTTATTTAACCAATTACTTCTCCAAGTAACCTCTAGTATTTAGGTTTTTGCCCCAAGGTGCACCTTAATCGGCATTTGGGCCTCCAATTGAAGGTCCCGGTTAGGTCCAACCATTAACATGACAAAATTTGATGCTTCTAACTAATGAATAGACAAGCTTGACTTTGGCTAGCCCACTTGACCATCGTTAAGAGTGTCGCATTAAGCCATCATATTAGGAATAGCAATTACAATAGCCCGATGAACACCCAATCTTTGAATCTATCGATGAACACCCAATTATTGGACCCATAACCATCCCACTTAATGGGAGGCTAGGACTTGGTTATCCCTATAACTTCATCCTTTTATAGACCTAATAATTTAGAGGTTTTAATCTTATTATGAAAGAAGAAAAGATGAGAAGACATTAATCAACCTCCCATTGACCATATCAGCAATCAAAGAGGGTTACTCATAACTAATGATCCATAGGCACCTAAAATCAGTCAAGGCTGATTAACCTTGGTTGACATGGGTTAACACGAGTCAGTGAGCTATCTAATCAATTCTGATCGACCAGATTGGCCAGGTAAGTGAGACATGGATTGGGTTCCACCATTAACCGTCTTGCCTTAGACACCAACCAATTTGGCTAGGTAAGAGGTAGCCTCAAAGAACCATGATCAAGATGCCAAACTTACCTAGACACTAATTGGTTCATCAAAATCGATTAGACTAACTTAAAGACTAGGGCTGACCACTGAGCCACAAATTAGGTCCATTTAGATCTATGGACTAATCAATCTAATAAATAAAGAGATCTTAAGAGAAGAAACCCTAACTCAATATTTGATTAGATTAGTTCTTTATTTAGTCCAATGCATCTAAACTTAGGTCTAAACCAATTAAGGACCCAAAAGAAGCTAACCCATGACCCTTAAGGCTTATTGAAATGACTTAAAATCTTTGAATAATATTTCTAGAGTTCTTTGTCATTCTTAATTCTTAATTAAGTTCAATAGCCTTAATTAATCGAAACAAGTTCAATTAAGAATGTAAAACAATTTTACAAGCAAATTTTGAATTCACTATTTCAGGGCATTCTAGTCGAGTCGACACGTGTAAAATGTGAGTCAGCTCATCCAGAACCAAGAACATACAGATCCATCTATTAGCAGAGACAAGTTAGCTCGTATAGAACCAGAAATGGACAGATTGTTCTTCCTACATAAACAAGTAGGCTCGAGCAGGGGTCGAGTCAGCTTGTCTGCGGGGGTAGAAAATAGTGACTTCAAAATTCATGCAACTTATTTGAACAATTCAAATTTAGACATGATCAAAACAAAACTCTTATATCTAATCTAAATTTATTTTATGATCATAACGTTAGATTAAAATATTTTTAATCTACATTTTCTTTTAATTTTCCTCTTCATGAGTCAATCACAAGCGGCACCCATATACGCCATAGGAGATCCCATTGAATGGGAAGAGAGGGTCTTGCAGCCCTACTTCTCTCCTATGATCGGATGGCCATGGTGAAGCAATCAATCCAAGTACTTTAAAAGAAAAACATGATGTTAAAAGCATGCTAACATTATTAAACTACGATGAAACTGATGCTCTGATACTATTGAAGGTGAAAGGACACCAACACCATGCATACAATATATAAAAGCAAGGCAAAAAAATATGCATTTTAAAAAGATTTTAAAATATGCACAGCGGAAGGCTTGGTATATCAATCTAAACGATCTATCAATCTGCCCGTAATAAAATCTAGTATAATAAAATAGCATGCAATATAAACATCAAAACAAGAGAAGAGCAAGGATATAAAAGTACCTTACAATTATACCAATGATGGATGTAGTGGTGGTGCTCCAAGGATCGTGCTCTTGAGCCACACACGTGTCTGGCCTCTATAAGTAATCCATACCTGGGCTCGACTCTGATCAACTCCCTTGGAGTGTTAGCTCCTTGGGATCCTTTGGACTGATCTTCTTCTTCCTGGAAGATGAGGAGGAGAGGTAGAACCCTACATAACTAGCTCTCTTCCCATGGCCTAGCTTGAGTGCTAGAAATCCACACACCAAATGCCCAAGTCCTCACAACCCTTTTCTTCCCTCTCAAAATCTCAGCAGTAATGAGATTCAGAGACAAAATCAAAAGCTTCTCTTCTAACCCAACAGCCCTAAAATAACACTTCTTTATTGCAGCAGCCAAGAGAGGGAGAAAGAGGAAGAAGGAGTGATTGGGGGAGAAGGTCAAGGAGCATACCAAATTGACTCAAACCATATTAGGAAGGAATGACAATCATTCCATGAAAGTTTGGAGCCAAAATAGCTTAAATTTGAAATTCAAACCAAGTCAAAATCTTCCAAAAATGTCCTAGAAATGTCGTTCATGGATTTCTAGTCAAGCAGAGATGAGTCAACTCGAGGAAGTTTGAGTCGGCTCATCTAGGATATAGAATAGTCAGACTGTTCATTCGAGTCGGCTCGAGCAGGGGTTGAGTCGGCTCGATCAGAACACAGAATGAGTCGACTCGAGCAGGGTTTGAGTCGGCTTGTCCAGGAAATAGAATGAGTCGACTCGAGCAGGGTTTGAGTCAGCTGATCTAGAAAAGTCTTTTTAAAATATTTCTTGTCACAACCAAGTGTTGACCCCTCATGTGTTGTCACATAGTTAATCACATTGACAGCTAGTGACAGCAAGCAATTCTCAATCGTTGATCAACCTTAAGATCAGATAGAAACCTCTATGGTGTGTGATCCCATAGGTTCGAACACTAAGCCGGTAGCACTGGAACACTTTCAATATGAGTAAAAGTCCTCATCTAGCAATGATACCTGACGTCCGGATAGTTCGAAGATATAGAGCATCTCTCTAGAACCTCTGGCATATGGTTACTGCATAATTTATCCCTTTGACCTCATAATGCTTAGGATGACCTAGGGTTCGATTGCCAACCCTAATTTGATTTATCCAGATCGTGTCTCAACTTTAAAAGTTCTGTGACTCCTCACAAAAACTATCCTGGCCAAGGATTTGCTAAATTGAGACACAATGAGCCATTCACTCCAAATTATTTGGAGGGGTCAATTCCATCTTGATCCACCACTGCTCCATAAGTACTCAACTGCATCCAAAAATTATGGGGATATCAGGATCAGACACAGATCACTGGATCCCATATGGTTTACTGATTAGGATTTTTTTAGAACCTTAGTCATGTATCACAATTTTGTAAGCAAATAAGATTGAGTCATGTAATAAGTTGAGACTAGTTGATTGTGTCTCAACCCCAGTCTAGTATCGAGTCTTGTATTTTTAGTATAAGTCTAGTATGAGTCCAATTTTTGAACAATAGAGGAGGTTACCCTATTTTGGAGTTCCACCAGGCCTCATCCAGGAGTCAGAGGCCACTACATCAGCTTATTGGATTTTGTGTGACATCCCAGGATCTAAGATGCCTTTCCAGATACTTGATTCCTTCCATATGCCCTCCAGATGCCCAGATTATCTTCATATGCTAGAGTATATTCTCAGACCATGGCATATGATGAATCTAGAGGTCCATCTGCACCCAGCCCAAGAAAAATCAAGCTTAAGTGTCAGGCCCAAGCCTTTAAGAACCAAGATTCTAGTCTGATGCCAGGAATATACCAGCCCAGGCACCCTAGCTTCCAAGAGGCCCAAAGCCCATGTGCCCCAAGCCCTTGGCTGGCCCTTGCTGCCCCCCAGAAGCCCAACACACCAAGAGTGGCATCCTTAATGGTTTACCAAGTCCAAACATGGTGGAAGAGTTCAAATGAAAGAAGGAGTTTGAGTTTTTATTTCATTCAACTTAAATACTCTTAATTCTAGCTCTGTTTTTTAATCTTTCTCCCACTTAAATTGTATAAACCTATTCTAACTGGGAGAAGACTTGTAATCCCTTTAGGAGAGGGCATAGGAGCTCTATAAATACCCCACCCCTCTTCCTCTTGTAATAACTTTTCTCATATGAATTAAACTTTGCTGAAATTTTGAGTTAATTGCCTTGTATTTTGTTCTTGTGTTGGTTCTCTGGATTTATTTGAGTGCTCTCCTTGTACCCTAGCTGAACCCCTACTGCCTTAGCATCTTTCTGTATCCTAGAAGATTAGCCATGCCCAAGAGAAGAGTGCCCTTACTGCCGTCCAAGTGAAGGAACCCCTTCTTCTCCTTCATTAATAGAGCAGCCATTACTCTTTACATTTATTTCATATCCTTATTGTAATAACAAGGGTATAGAAATAATGTTTCTTAAAATATTGGGTATGTAGTAACATTCTTCCAGCTTTAACATATTACTCAAAGGTAATAATAAGATACAGGTGCCCACAACTTCAACATAAATGGCCTCACCACTTGCCCCATATAGCTTGAAGTCACCTTTCTTCAAATTCATAATTTGGTGGAGTCCCTGCAACGAATTGCAGATATGAGATCCACATGCGGTATCCAATACCCATGAATTAGAATTTGAAGAACTCAATGATAAATTTGTTTGTATCATGTACAAACCTTTAGATGCTCCACTTGCATCTTGCTTCACACTTACAAGATATATCTTGCAATTTTTCTTCCAGTGCCCTTGCTTGCCGCAATGGAAACAGGCTCCATTAGCCTTCTTTGCTTTCTTTTTATTCTGGAAGCTCTTCTTAGGGTTGAATTTTCTTTTCAAGCCCTTCTTCTTTGCCTATTTCTTTCTTCCATCAACAAGAAGAAGATGAGCCTTGTCTCTTTTAGAATGGCTCTCTGCTATCTTAAACATATTAAGCAGCTCTGGCAGTGAAGTATTCAGTTTGTTCATATGGTAATTAAGAACAAACTAAGAGAAGGAATCTGGGAGTGACTGCATGATCAAGTCCTGATTGAGTTCACCATCCATGACAAACCCTAATTGACCTAATCAGGTGATTAAGTCAATCATTTTCAATACGTGGGTTTGTACAGATGAACCCTCACTCATCCATGCACGGAACAACTACTTCGATATCTTGTATCGAGCAGCCCTACATTGCTCTCCATATAGCTCATTTAAATTGAGCAATATGGACTAAGGTTCCATACCTTCATGTTGCCTCTAGAGCCCGTTGCTCATCGAGGCTAACATGATGCACCTGGCAGTTATACTGTCATTTTTCCATATTCTATGTGTGGCAATTTTTTCCTCTGAAGCATCCTCTCCGATCATCTCAGGATCTGGAGAATCAAGAATATAGGAAAGTTTCTCTTGAGTTAGTATAATCCTCAAGTTCCTTAGCCAGTCCACGTAATTGGGACTAGTTAACTTGTTGGCATCTAAAATGCCCCGCATTGATAAATTTGAAGCCATAATATAAATATCCTATATTAAACAAACAATATCAGTAGACTACCCAAGATGACATTCATAATTAGATAAGAAACTTTTATATCTAATTATGTCTCCCACTATTTTCTCCGAATACCATAACCCTCAATATATGGTATGCGAGAAACCTTACTAGTTTATTTAGTGGGGTTGAGATCCTAATTCCACATGAATGCCTTGTGTGTACACAACACTCATGAGTTCAAAGGTAGGACTTCCTTTCCAATTGCAATCTATGCAATTCTCAACTATTAAACTTGTCTCTAAGACACTTATAGCCTTATGTTTATACAATAAACCACAATGTCTTAGTTTAGTCAGACCCTTCATTTCTATATAGCCATGATTGAACAATGTTGCCCTTGTGTATACACAACAAAGCAACAATACCAATCATGCTATAAAGCACCTAATGCACCAAGATAAATTTCATATCAAACCCTAAAGTAGGCCTTGTGTGTACACAACAAACCTACTATAGTGTTGACATGAATTTTGCTTAGCATGAAGGAAGGCAAATTATAGTATTCTTAATCTATTAACATTCCCAAATTAAGGTTTTAGATTTGACTAAATTGGCCAGGTAAGTAGAAGGGATGAGGGGGTCCCCCTATTGCTTTCCTTAGACACCAATTGAATTGGCCAGGTCAGATAACATAACCAATTAAAAAATCTCAATACCTTTACCCTCCCATAACCACTTGCCTAGACACCAACTGGCTGATCAAACCCTAATTGGTTTTTGCATCATGATTATGTTTTTACTGTGACTAAATATAATTTTTAATGAGGGCTTTGATGGTCTCAAACACATCCTAAATAATCATATCAACAATGTTCATAACAACAAGTATAAACATAAAGCATATCAATCCAGCATATGCATAACATTGCATGATTACATAGCAATCATATCATAACATGATATTTCAATACCCCGTTCACCTCACATTTTCATGGGATAGGGCCACAGTGGCATCCCTACATGCCATAGGAGATCCATTGAATGGGAGGAGAGGGCCTTTAAACCCAACTTGGCTCCTATGATCGGACGGCTATGGTGACTAACCCAATCCAAAGTAGTTACTAGGATAAAACTTACTATAATAATGCATTTGATCAACAATATGCATAACATCATATCATAATGAAATCATGCTATTTTCATGATAAAATAGAAACCAAACATATTAATTCTAATATGCATATAATCACAATTCTGGAAGAGTCGACTCTAAAGGTTTTGGGCTGACTCAATTTCTAGTCGGATCGACTCGGTTTGTGGTCGGGTTGACTCGAATAAGGTTCAAGTCGACTCGGTCTCTTGTCGAGTCGACTCGAAAAGGGTTCGAGCATGAAGCGGATGTTCATGAACTTCAAAATGATACATAATTCAATGAACTAAGGGTGGCTCTGATACCACTAAAGGAAATTTCTAGGAGCCTAGGTCATCATGCTACTTGCAGAAATGAATTTTAAAACAAAAATTAAAGAATGAAAAGCCTAACTGGCTAGAAGAAACCCTAATTCCAAGATCCCCTTAGACATTATCAATTAATGAATCATAAATGAAGTATAAGAAACATACCTGAAATGCTATTGTCCACTTCTTTCCACAAGGCTCATGAGTGCAAGCCCTCCAACGGTGATCCACACAAGAATTGAACCAAGGAAGAATTCCTTCTTCAGTTGCATGCTTGACTAGGACTCTTCTTGATAGCCTTGTAGACTTTGACCTTTGAAGGACACCTTGTCCTTCTATAGGGTACTCTGAATGCCTTCCAAAATCACTCTTGAATTTGGTATTGCCCTCCTCTAGAACACTCTAGGCTTATGTCTTAAATTCTAAGACTTGTCCTAGAAAGAACAACCTTGTCTTAAAGAGACAAGGTTTTGTCTTAAAGGAGGAGGGAGGGAGAACAAAAAAAAACTCTCAGAATATCTTTACGATGGAATCTGATATTTGAAACTCATATCACCACCCCTATATATAGTTTCAAGAAGGGCATGTGATATGTCCTCACTCAAGTTATTAGATATGATTTTTCAAGACCGAAGAGAGGTTATCTGGCTTAAAAAATCATATCCAATATGTCTTATCATGCTTCAAAGCCAATATCAACATCCATTCCCATTCCTGGACAATTTGTGACTTGCCACATGGCAAGTACCAGTCTCTAGGAAGCTAGGAGGAGCCTCTTCAATCTCCAAACATCAGAGAATATGAAGAGTGCTGATAGCAGAAGGACACTGCTTCAAGCCGTGTGCCAAATGAAGAGACACGTCTCTTCATGCACGCGTTTTCCTTCCACACCTTTCATGCTAATTCAAAAAAAGGTTTGACTGGTCAAAAATTATCATAAGGGGTGTGGGGATGTGTGCCAAGAGAGTCCTTGATGAATCAGCCAAAGTGATTCATCTGCAAAAGGACTCTTGTTCTTTTCTGCGCCCACTCTTCTTTGGCACATGCAATGTTGTGCCCAAGAGTCCATGCCGACTTGGACTCTAATCCAAGTAGAATTTCAAGTCCAAATAAATCAGGATGAAACCTGATTAAGGTTGTTTTAACCCAGACTTAACCCAATTTAAATCGCTCTTAAATTGGTTAACCAAAATAGCAAGCAACTGGACCTAAATCATTCGGATTAGGAATTAGGTTAGCCTACACATGCTAGTGTGGAATCTAGCTAACCAATTAGGATCTCATGATCCTAATTAAATTATATATGACTTGGTCAACTCCTTAATGTGTGTGACCATTTGGGTTCCACATTTAGCTAGTAGTAGGTTTATGTTTAAGCCGATTCGATCCAATCGAAATCGATTGAACTAATTAGGTCAAATTGGCCCACCTAATTATCCAATTTGAAACATCCATTGAATTGACTCATAAAACCAATCCAATTAGTTCATGAAAACCTACAAAACAAGATTGACGTCAAGCAACATATCATGCCTATCCAGAAAATGTGGAATTTGGTGGAAAGTATCAAAATATCATTCAATCGAAAGTTACCGTGCAATTCAATCTTTCAATCTCTCATTATCCCGATTAAGTGATAGGTATGGATATATGTCAAACCCTAACACTAATCATATCGAATCTCACCTTGATCATAAGGACTCAAATGATGACTAATTAAAAAATAGTTCTAATCTCATCCTGCTTTGATCAAAGGCTCCTTGAGTCACTCATCGAAGAGATTACATGGGATAACAATTCCTCTTACCAGGAATGATCGATTCCTTGTTGGTCCACTAACATCCTTCGTACACCTTCCACCATACCAAGAACACCCCGTACATGACTCAATGTCATGAATGAGTATGAACCAAAAATATGGCTTAGTATGTACAAGGAACCATGGTGACCTCCGGTCTATAGATCACATGCACAACTCCTACTCTGAGACCTATCTTTTGACAAGCAGTAAGACTTCCATAAGATAGTCCCAGTGCAGATCAGTTCAGTGTACCAAACCCTGATGAGTACCCTTATCCTTGTATTAGTGTCTCTACATTAATGGTTGTGAGACCAACCATCCTCATTAACTTAGCATACATTGGATAAGCTAGTCTTACCAGATTCATAGATCCCCGAATCGATGGTCCATTGACTAAGAACATTTTGATTAGAGTTTATAGGAACTTAGGTCTCACCGTTATAATCTTTATCATAACCCTAATTCTATTGCCCTAATCTATGGGGTTCATCATAATCCATAAATAAGACACAGTAGTATATGATGAAAATAAATGCCTTTATTAATATAATGTCATACAAGAGTTCGAAGATTACAAAAATGCCCTTAAATGATTGGCTTTTAGGATACTTTTCTTTCAATCATTATACATAGGGGAGCTAGAGGAACAAGAGCCTGAACCCAATTATGAGGATGTAAAAGAAGAAATTTATGAGGCTGAACCAGACTTGGTAGAAGAATATGAAGGAGATGAGGAATAATTTGATCGAATAGGGGAGTTAGTTGTATTTTGACCCAAGCCCAAATTGAAGAAGATTGGCATTGGACTAGCGTCATACAGACTTTTGTAAAACTTGAGAATAAAGTATGTAAGATTATAATAGACAGTGAGAGTTGTGTTAATGCCTTTACCACTGAAATAGCTAAATCTTTAGGCTTGACCCTAGTTCCACACCCCAGCCCTTATAAAGTATCATGGGTAGATTCCACCTCCATGCCAATCGAGTTTAGGTGCCAAATCTTAATTAAATTGCAATCATATGAAGAAGAGATTTAATATGATGTCTTTTCCATGAACGTTAGTAGTTTATTCTAGGTCGACCATGGCTTTATGATCATGATGCTACCCTGTCTGGTCGAACCAACATCTATATCTTTCATCATCATGGGAAGAAATTTATGATTTATCCCACTCAGCCCAGAAATTCAATCAAGAGAAATTCTAGTAGCCTTAGAGCAAAACCAGGAGTTAATCTTGTTAAGGCTAAAAAATTAGAGGAATACCCTTTTGAACCCACTGAGGAATTAATAAGAATTGATCCTAAACCAACTACAATAACTGAAGAAGAAGTAATTGAGCAAGGATCAAACATTATAGTTGAAACTGAGGATTTACAAGAATTGTTCATAGAGGAAGCACAGGATCAAATCCCTAAAGAACAACCAAAAGAAATAGGTGTAGGTAATGAAATAACCTCTGATTTTGAATCCATAAATCCAATTTATCTATCTGCACCTACACTAGCCTCTGTACAGCATTTGCATCTGAAAATTAGTCAAAAGTTGAACATAAGTAATGAATTAAATAAAAACTTGGCTAATTTCCAAAAGCAAGATAAAGAAATTTTTGTAGAGAATTATGTGATTGTGAAGGAATTTCATGCTCGTGAAGCTGGCCCATCCAAAATAATCAAGAGTAATGGACCCAATGCCTATGAGCTTGAGATATCACCTGATTTAGGTATTAGCTCCACCTTCATCATCTCAGATCTTGTAGAGTCTAGGGAGCCAGCAGTAATACCCAGCGAGCCACTTGAGCCACTCCCTTTCTTTATGAGTGAACCCACCCTAGAGCGTCCACATACAATTTGGCCGTTTGTGAGGAAAAGATTGAGAGAACCCTGGACGATCAAGCCATCAGTATCCGGGATTGAGACTGTTAGTGCTACTTGGTCTGGTGGCAAGGTCAGCTAGAATCTAAGGACTTGTGGAATGTTGTTGTGGATCTATAGCACCTCAACCCAAACCCTCCTTGAGCAACCTAATTGACCCTTACTCGATGGGGTCGAGTTCCACCGACCCCGGTAGAATTGGTAGGGATACCAGGATCAGACACAGATCACTGGATCCCATATGGTTTACTGATTAGGATTTTTTTAGAACCTTAGTCATGTGTCATAATTTTGTAAACAAGTAAGATTAAGTCCAGTAATAAGTTGAGACTAGTTGATTATATCTCAACCCCAGTCTAGTATCAAGTCTTATTTTTCAGTATAAGTCCAGTATGAGTCCAATTTTTATACAAGAGAAAAGATTACCCTATTTTAGAGTTCCACCAGGCTTCATCCAGGAATCAGAGGCTACTACATCAGCTTATTGGATTTTGTGTGACACCCCAAGATCCAAGATGCCTTTCCAGATACCCTGGTTCCTTCTAGATGCTCTTCAGATGCCCTTATTCTCTCCAGATGCAAAAGTATATTCCTAGACCTGGGCATATCATGAATCCAAAGGTCCATCTATGCCCAACCCAGGAGAAATCAAGCTTAAGTGCCAGGCCCAAGCCTTTAAGAACCAAGATTCCAGTCTGATGCCAAGAATATCCAGCCCAGGCACCCCAGCTTCCTGGAGGCCCAAAGCAAATGCACCCCAAGCCCTTGGCCAGCCCTTGCTGCCCCCCCATGAAGCCCAACATGCCAAGAGTGGCATCCTTAATGGTTGACCAAGTCCAAACATGGTGCAGGAGTTCAAATGAAAGGAGTTTAAGTTTTTATTTCATTCAACTTATATACTCTTGGTTTTAGGTTTATTTTGTAATCTTTCTCCCACTTAAATTGTGTAAACCTATTCTAACTAGGAGAAGACATGTAATCCATTTAGTAAAGAGCATGGGAGCTCTATAAATACCCCACCTCTCTTCCTCTTGTAATAACTTTTTTCATTTGAATTAAACATTGCTGAAATTTTGAGTTAATTGCCTTATGTTTTGTTCTTATGTTGATTCTCTGGTTTTGTTTGAGTGATCTCCTTGTACCTTGGCCAAACCCCTACTGTCCTAGCATCCTTCTGCATACTAGAAGATCAGCCATGCCTAAGAGAAGAGTGCCCTTGCTACCGTCCAAGTGAAGGAACTCCTTCTTCTCCAGGCTACCAGCTTTTAACCCTGATCCTGCTTCAACCCAAACCCTAGTTTCTTTCCCTTTTATTATTTGCTATTTTGATTGATCTCTGATGCTTATAGGGTCCCTGAGATATTTTTCCTCCCTAGAGGAGACCTTCTTTTCCACCAGGAATGCCCAAATTAGCCATCTAATCCAAGGGAACGGAAGCTTCATAATCCAGGCTCCAATCAAAGTATGAGTGATATCTTCAATTACAGATTCTTCAATCCCTATCTGGTAATATCCTTCCCTACTCTTGATTTTTAATTTGATGAAGATTAGCTATCTTAAGCCAAGAATTTTTTAATTCATGGGTCCTAGTGTTTGTTATTTTGCATGAGTATGCTTGCGATATGATGATTGTGTGCATTGCTGATTATCCTGCTAGTTCTTACTTAATTTTAGAAATTTAGCCTACAAATTTAATGTTAAAAAAATTCTAGAAAAATTAGTTTACTATTTTTCTTGCATGTTTATCAATCTTAGAGTCGTCCTATATCAAGAAACCTTCCATCATTGGATTAAAATTCTAGGTAGTCTAGCACCAAAGTATAGTAAGTTGCTTGCAAGCTACCATGGTGATCTCAGGTCTGAGGGACATATATACCCATATACCTTCGTGAGCAACCCTTTGGTAGAAGGGAGCTTCGCAGATGGTCATGTTCAGTGAGATGTCATACATTTCACTTGCATGTCACACTAGTGTCACCACACTCCTTGGTTAAGAGGATAACTAACAAATGTGACATACAACAACCTACACTTAATACATTATCATCCTATAACAATGTATCATTTGGTGGTGAACCAGTTTAAGAACTACTTGATATATCCTCTCTATATCAAACAATGTAGTTCCAAGGACTCCATCATACAAGAGTTTATTTCAGGAAAATGCAAATATGATGAACAACCAAAAAGAGTAACTTTTATTCATTAATAATCATATACAATTACAAGATAGCACAACCGTCTACAGCCTAGATGATTGGTTTTGGAACACAATTTTTAATAGTTAGGACTAGGTCATCACATAGAGATGCACATGATTACCTAGCCTTTGTATCTCAAATAGAGCCACATAGCTTAGAAGAGGCTGAAAATGACCCAAACTGGATGATGGCCATGCATGAAGAACGAACCAATTTAAAAGAAATAATGTGTGGACTTTAGTTGATAGACTAGCAGACCATCCCATCATAGGAACCAAATGGATCTATAGAAATAAACTAGATGAAACAAAGCAAGGTTGGTAGCTAAAGGATATAACCAAGAAGAAGAAATAGATTTTGATGAAACTTATGCACCTTTAGCAATACTAGAGGCCATAAGATTACTTCTTACATTTGCTTGCTACATGAATTTGAAACTATTCCAAATGGATGTAAAAAGTACTTTTTTAAATGATTTTATATCTGAACAAGTTTTTATCGAACAGCCACCAAGTTTTGAAAATCATGCTTTTCCAAATCATGAATTTAAACTCAATAAAGCATTATATGGTCTGAAATAAGCACCTAGAGCCTGGTATGATAGACTAAGCAAATTCCTGCTTGAAAATGATTTTGCAAGAGGAAATGTAGATAAAACTTTTTTTATCAAAAAGAAAGATGATGATATATTAGTTGTACAAATCTATGTAGATGATATTATATTAAATGCAACTAATTAAGAACTTTGTGGGGAATTTGCTAAGTTGATGCAGGTTGGATTTGAGATGAGTCTAATGGGTGAACTAAACTACTTCCTTGGACTTCAAGTAAAACAATCAAAAGATGAGATCTTCATAAACCAAGCTAAATACATCAAAGAAATCATCAAGAAGTTTGGTATGGAGACTAGCAAAGAAATGAGTACACCCATGAGCTCAACCTACAGATTACACAAAGATGAAGATGGCAACAACATTGATCAAAAGCTATATCAAGGTATGATCAGATCACTATTGTATCTAACTGCTAGTAGACCTGATATCTTGTTTAGCATATGTGTTTGTCCTAGATTTCAATCAAATCTAAAAGAATCACATATGTTTACAGTAAAAAAAATTATAAGATATCTAAGAAGAACAAGTGATTTAGGTATATGGTATTCCAAGCATTCTTCATTAAATTTAATTAGATTTTCTGATAATACAAGTGCTATAAAATTATCTAAAAATTCAATTCAGCAATCATGACCAAAGCACATAGAGATTAGACACCATTTCATAAGAGATCATGTTTTGAATGGTGAAATTGAATTAGAATTTATTCTAACTAAAAATCAACTTACTGACATTTTTACTAAATCTCTCAATCAAGATAGATTTGAAATGATTAGAGGATAATTAGGACTTGGTGACCCTCTTTAAAAATCCTAACCAAATTTTTTCAAAATTTAGGAAAACATTATCTAGAAAGCCTCCTACATCAAACCAAGACCTTTGACCATCTCTCATTATAAAATTCTACCATTAAATCATAATTATGAACCTTTCTGACTCTTTTGGAGAGTTCTGGTTCGAGTCGACTCGAGCAATTGTGCTTAAGTTGAGCCGATTTGAATTCCTAATTAAGTCTTTTATATCTTTGCTCGAGGTGACTCGAGCAAATTAGGGCTTGCCGAGCCAACTCGGATGTCAGGCAAGCAGTTTTTTAATAGAGTCGTAGGACTTAATCTAGGATTTTATGCCTTAAGTATTCACTTCCTAATACCTTATAACCATTGTTCCAACCCGAGAATTCTTTCCATCCTTCAAAACCTACCTTTTCGAGCTTGATTTCTTGCATTCTTCTTGAGCTCGTGCAATGGTTCCGAAAAGGGCTGTCGGCAAGAGGTCAAAACGAGCTGAACCCTCTGCTAAAAAGGAAAGGAGGACCAAGAGATGGCAAGAAGAGCTGACTCGGTTAGTAGAAGATGAAGAACAGGAAATGGAACCGATTGCAACATCTTCTCCTCCAACTCAAACTATATCCTTGGCCAACTGACCCGTGACAAGTGGAAGATGCATTATCTTCACATTTTTAAAAGAGTTAGGGCTTCAAATTGGTGATCTAATTGAATACCAGTGCTAGAGTTTCTTCTATTCTTTAAATGTTCCAACATACCCTACACTGATAAGAAGTTTTTATGAAAATTTAAGATTGGAAGAGAAGCATATTGAGTCCACAGTTAAAGGAAAAAGAATTATAGTGACAGAGGAAAGACATTGTAGCATACTTGAAATGCCAAATGAAGGGTTAAAGCATTTAGTTCTGAAAGACAAACAAAAATTCCTCAAGGTAATTTTATATAGGACTGATGTGAGTGGTATTGGCAATGTGATGGCTAATACCCTGTCCCTTGAAATGAGGTTATTGCACAACTTTATAAGTCGGATCATTCTCCCAAGGACTAGTCGGTTTGATTGGGTAAGTGAGAGAGATCTCAGCTTTATGGGACACCTACTTAAGGGGGAGGCCCTCAATTTACCTCACATTATGCTAATGCAAATGAAAAAAGCAGTCAGGAAAGTGAAGGCCTGTTTGCCTTATGGAATTGTTCTTACACTATTTTTTCGTGTCTCCAAAGTGAAGTTAGATGGGGAAGATGGCAAGCCACTTCATCACACTGATAACTACTCTAAATCTTTGTAAAGAATGGGATACCAACTAACTAAAGGAGCTTGGAGGAAGAAAGGATCAGATCAGAGGGCTATCGAATCTTCTAGTAGTGATGAGGATGATGGTAATGATGAGCAGCTACCTGCGGAGATTATCACTGATATTGCTACTGGGCATTCTAAATTTGAGGAGACTGCCACTGCCTATATTGCTGCTGAGCCTATTGTACATGATACCATGGAGACAGAGCATAAAGAACATGGGAGTTCTGGGATCTCTCTAGGACCTCCACCTGCAGCACCTACATCTCCACTAGTGGTAGGGGATGCAAAGTGAAGATGAAACTATGCAACTCTAAAGGAGATTAGCGAAGATTAATTGGCAAGTTCTATCGACATATGAAGAGTTCAGCATAATTTATCAAAGATAAGTTAATGAAGCAAACTTGAATGATCATGCATATCCCTAATTACCGAGACTTCGAAATAATAAAAAAAATAGGACAGAATTAAAACCACCAGTCATGCTTGTCAGATTAATGTCTCAGACCTAATTGATACTGACTTACCTGGCATTGATTTTTCAATAAGAATAAGATCACTCTTGAGGGGATATTCCAGATGACCAGGGCATGCTACAGGTTGGAGACTCTTCTTGTTTTCTAGATTGGTGGCAAGAGATCCTTCCTCTTGAAGTCGGAATTCCAGAGAACCCTGCAACAAAGAAATCCCTAAGATGAAAAAACTTAATAAAACATGAAATGGAGAAAGGGAAGAGAGGTGGATGAAGTATTGATGGGGATCCTTCTTGGCGCCATGGTGGAGTGCTTGAGATGGAACAGGTTGGTCTCCTTGTGTTGATCCTCTTGATTCACCATTGCATGTTGAAGGCTCACTTGAGATTGGAGAGGAAGAAAGGAGTCCTTGGGTGTTGGAGATGGAAGAAGGGAGGAACTAGAGTGGGCGTGGAAGAGGAGAAAGACTAAACCACATAGACACAAAGACAATCACATAGAAAGAATAATCCAAGCCAAAAATTTTATTCATCCATTACCCTTACAATGGGGCATCCCAAAGTCTTTAATAGGAGCCTTACAAATCTTTAAAATTTGAAAATCCATAAAATGTTGAGGATTACAAGGAAAGTTAGAGGATTTGTAGGCCTTGATGCTTGATTTGTGGAAGAGGGTAAATCTTTAAAATTTGAAAATCCCTAAAATGTGGAGGATTATAAGGAGAGTTAGAGGATTTGTAGGCCTTGATGCTTGATTTATGGAAGAGGGTGGCCAACCATCATTTTGAATTCAAACTTTCTTCTTGGGCGCCCTCTTGGAGTTCCTTCAACCCATGACAAGTGGCACCAAAGTGGGGACCACTTGATGAGGTGGCTTCTAGCTAAGATGGCGCTGAGGTGGCAAGTGGTAGCTGATGTGGTGCTGAGGTGGCAAGTGGCATGTGGCACCACTTGGCTTTGGACTTGTCTTGATGCTTCAAAATCTGACTTTCAACTGGACTAAGGCTTCAAATTGGACCCGACCCAGCATGGACTCGAAATTAATTGGTCTAAGACTTTGACTTCAACTGGACCAGACCCCATATGGACTCGAAATTAATTACAAGATTATTTGGACTCAAAATTGAAAGAGAAGTTACAGGACTAATTACAGGACTAATCCAACCATAAGGACTCAGACTTGAATTGAATAGGTTGGAGTCTTTTCCTGATTCTGGTTCCCACACCAACTAGCTACACCACCGGCACTGTCTTTCACTATATATGATTAGGAACCATCGCTGATACATCAGGAGCTTCAATGTCTCAGGATTTCATTGCAGATCAGATGAGACTACATTCTCAGACCCTAACCAGTACTTTTGGTTCGATGTTTGGCAACCATCGCCAAATAATCAAAACCAAACTTGATGACATATATGGTGAGATTAGACATCTTCACTCCAGGGTGGATAGTGTTCAGTCCATAGGAACTGCACCACAGGTTGATTTACAGTCTATCATAGATTCTTTCAAGGCAGCTTCTGAAGATATTAGGAAATTTGTTGATCACAGTATTGAAGAATTCAGAACTGAGTTGAGAGAAATGAGCTTCAGGATGGGTTATATGGAGCAAGCAAAGAAGGTAGAACATGATTACACTAAAGGGGTTGAAATTCTTAGAGGTGAATTTGGAAGACTGAGAGGGTCTATAGAGGCATTTTCTAATGCCCAAGCAAGTGAGCTGGTTGCACTCAATATTGGAATGAAGAAGATAGAAGAAGAGCTCAATTTAGTCTGGGTTACCCTTTGTCAGCTATCCATTAATGTTATAGCAGCCTACACTTCTAGTGCCAGACAGCAGGCACCTCCTCCTAGTTAGACTGCACCACACCCTAGGCAGCCTGCACCACACCTTAGACAGTCTCCACCTCAATCTACTCAGCCATCATTAGTTGATCCTATCTCTTCTATGCCACCACCTGGACCATCCACTAGCACTAGAGCAAACATTAAGGTAGAACCAGTATAACCTGTTGTAGAACTGCCTAGTGATAGTGAATAGACCAATGTTTGTATTTTTTCTTTCAAACTTTTGTAATGTGTATTAAAAATCATTGAATGAAATGAAAGTATTTGTCTCTCTCCTATTGTGTTTGTAATGGTATCTTTGCTTTAGTAGATTATCAAATCTTTTTAAAAGTCAAATTATCTCAAACAATCTTGTCAATTTTCTAATTCTATCTTAAAAACCATGCTCTGTGTACTTAACAAAGGGGGAGAATGACTTTAATTGTATACCTTTTTGATTAATGACAAAAAGGGGGAGAATGGGAGAATGATATATGTATGAATACGCATGGAAAATATACAAATAAGGGGGAAACTATTATAAATATTGGAAAATTAGAAATTTGCTCTGATATTATAGAAACTTGCTTATATTTGCTCTGATAGATTTGCTCTAATTGCTCTGATATATATTCAACTTAATCATTTTGATACAATTTCAATTGCTCTAATGTATTGTCAATGGCTATCCATTATTAGCTTTGAACAAGCTTTAATATGGTATAGTTCTGATACATTATAGCTCTGATTCATATTGAAAGATATACAAGCTTTGATATACACTGAAAGCTCAAATATATATTGAATATATTTCTAAAGCTCTGATACACTGTCTATATACAAGCTCTGATATATATTAAACTTATTCTTAAATGCTCTAATACATATTGATCTTATCTCAAAAGCTACGATACTTTTTCAAGCTCTTTCAAATACATTTTGATATACAACTCATACATGTCTATACTTATTTGCAAATATACTTATACATGTAACTATAAAGCTTTTCCATGCCCGGTGTTTTTTCATTATCAAAAAGGGGGAGATTGTTGACCACTTGAGTAATTTTGATGATTACAAAATATTTGAGCATGCACTTATGTTACTAACTACTTTCAAGTACTTACAAGTTTTTGTAGGATGATTTCATTGCTTAATTACAACTCCTACAATCTCATTATGTGTCATGAGTTGTGTTGTAAATGTGTCATGTAAAGAAGAGCCCAAAGGAAAAATTAAAGAAATATCTATAAAAATGGGTTACTTCTATATATTTTCAAGCTTAAATTCCTTAGAATTAATTGTTAGTTGAGTTAGGAAGAATCTTGAATGTCAAAACATTATTGGATGAAATCTAGAGAGGAGATAAAAATTTTACTGAAAATCTCATCCGAGCCAACTCGAGTAAAAGGAGTCAACTCTAGTTCATGGCACGCATGAAGGATTCTGGCATGCAGAGATCTGAGCCGACTCGAAGGAACCCGAGCTAACTCATTCAGAGTATTATTTTTGGAATCAGACAGGCCAGCCGACCCGAAGGAAGTCTGAGCTGACTCATCCATTTAGTTAGACATCCGAGTCGACTCTTTAGAGATCCAAGTCGACTCCCTTAAAGTCCATGAAAAAATAGTTCTGAGAGAACAGCCAGGCGAGCTGACTCTAATGAGTAGAGTCGACTCTTCTAGAGTATAGTTTTGAAGACCTGTAAATTTGAGCCAACTCAAATTAAGGTGAGCCGATCATCTAGAGTAAGGAATCAAGAACATTATGAAACTGAACCGACCTGATTGAGGTGAGGTGACTCGACCAGAACTTCTCTAAGAATCCGAGCCAACTTGAGGGATCCAAGTCGGCTCGAAGGTCGATTCCAAATAGGTAACGGCTAGTTCCAGAACTTCTTTTTTGAATTTAAAAAGTGCTCCAATGGTCAAATATCACATCCTAATGGTCTACAACAACTATATCCATCCAAGAAGAGTACAAGACTCTATAAATGAGAGATTTGGATAACTTTTGAAGAGGCTAATGCTTAGTTGAACATTTTATGAGCTTGTGAGCAAGAGAACATTCAAGTCAGTCTTCAAGACTTCACAAACTCCCATCTAAAGCTTGAAGCATACATTGAAGAAGTTGAAGAAGCCACCGAAGAGCATTAAAGTGCAATTAAGAAGGCTTCTCTCGAGCTGCATCAGCAACCATCAAACAATATTAGTTTGTCATTTTGTTGCTTATTTTCTTTAACTCTTTTATGAGTTCATGGATTATCAGTGAGCTGGGTTTAAAAACCAAATAGGTTCTTGGTTAGCCTGTTCAAAACCAAGTGTAGGTTCTTGTTTAGCCTATTCAAAACCTAGTGTAGGTTCTTGGTTAGCCTATGTAAAACCAAGTGTAGGGTTATTTGTGAGCCCGATTGAAAAACCAAGTTAGATTTGGATTGTGAGCCTGGTAAAACAATCCGACTGTATTCTGGTAATGAATATAAAGGAAATCCCAAGTGGTATCTTGGATAGTGGACATAAGAGCGGGGTTGCTCCAAACTACTTTAAATTTGCTATGTTTGATTATGCTATTTTTATTTGCATTTACTTTACTGATTATTATTTAAAACACTGCACTTACCACTAAAGTAGATTTTAAAGAGCACATATCTGCTTAGATTTTTCAAATTCCCAATTCACCCCCCTCTTAGGAAAGCCACCTGGGCAACACATGGCAATGAGTCATGTATGGGGTGTTCTCGGATATGGTGGAGGTATACGAAGGATGTGAGTGGATCAATAAGGAATCGATCATTCCTAGTAACAGAAAATGTTATCCTATGTAATCTCTTCGATTAATGACTCAAGGAGTCATTGATCAAAGCAAGATGAGATTAGAAGTGTTTTCTAATCAGTCATCAATAGAGTCTTCATTATCAATATGAGATTCAAAATGACTAAGTGTTAGGGTTTGATAATTATCCATACCTATCACTTATTCAGGATAAAGGGAGATTGAAAGATTGAATTGCATGGTAACTTTTCATTGAAGGATATTTTGATACTTTCGATCAAATTTCTTATCTTCCAGGTAGGTTTGACACATTGCTAGATGTCAATCAGGTCTTATAGGATTTCATTAATCAATTTGATTAGATTCATGAGTCAATTCGAAAGCTAGTTCGAATTGGCAACTTAGGTCGGCTCGATTTGACCTAATTAGGTCAATCGAGTTCTATTGGATTGAATTGACTTGGACCTAGACCTATTGTGGCTAGATGTGGAACCCCAAGGGTCACACACATTAGGGAATTGGCCTAGGAAGTCAATTGGTATTTTATTAGGGTCATGGGATCCTAATTAGTTAGCAAGATTACATGCTAGCATGTGTAGGCTAACCTAACTTCTAACCCAATTGAATTGGATCTATAAGGTTGCTTAATGGGCTAACCAATTTAAGAAAATCCTAGATTAGGTTGAGTCCAAAGTGGGGCACCAATTATCTAATTTTATCCAGATTAATTAAGCCTTTATCTTCTTTATTTGAAGAGTCATAACTTGAAGGGACTCTTGGTGCCAATAATTATGTGCGGCAACATCAAGGGGCACAGAAGGACCAAGAGTCCTTCTGCCACTTAATCACCTGTTCTAGATAAGCCTAAAAAGCTTCTCCCTAATCTACATGCTCAAATAAATGGGCTTTGATCGATCAAAATAAAGGCATGGCATGTACTAAAGTGCCGCACAAATGAAAGGTTGCAACGTTTCATTTTTGGCACTAATTGAGATTAAGAGTCCTTCTGTTTGTAGGCTCATAATTTTCTTCTATTGACTCTGGTCTTGATTTTGATGATTGACAAAATATTTAAGTATATATGAGTACTAATTTTGTTTTTAATGTGTTTATTAGATTCAGGTACTCATAATAGTTGAAAGAACAAAATGCTTGTATTTCAGTTGAAGAAGTCCTTCAAATTCATGGAATTTCAAGTTATAAAGAATTTGAAATATAACAAAGACTTGGAAGGACTTAAAGTTTGATTTTAAAGAAGTTTTAGCAAGTTTCAACATTGGCACACTCAAGTGTCGACTCATGAAGATGTCAAAGTGTCGACTCAAGGCCTGAGAATAAGAAAAATACAGAACTATGTCAATCCAGAATTTTTATTTTGAGCTGACCTGTCAAGTATCGACTCACCAGTAAAGGTCGACTCATGAAGAAATCAAGTATCAACTCATGAAGATCTCAAGTATTGACTCACCATATTCAAGTGTCGATACTTGGTGTAATGCTAGTTTTCCAGAAGTACAGAATTGATTCTAACATACTTCAAACGGCTAGTTTTTCATCTTCAACTATCATAAACGGTCATCTATGATTTAGAGAGCTATATAAACACTAAAAGTCAAATGAAGAATTAAATATTTTGGTGAGATCAATGAATATCCTTCAAGGATTCAAGAGTTGAATGGTTCAAGCCTTCAAGCTTCCAAAGATAAGAGAGTTGATCCAAGACCACAATATCAAGCTTTATTCAAAGCCTTCAACAAATTGAAGACAAGCTTCTTCAACATCATCGAAGGGCTTCAAGAGATACTTGCTTTTTTTTAGAAAGCTTTATTGTATTCTTACTTTCATTCTTATATTGTTGTATCAAAGTTTTGGGTAAGCCTTGGAAAACCAAAGAGGTTGTTGGTAAGACTTTATATAAAATCAACATTGGTTGTTGGTGATCCCGTAAAACAAACATAGATTGTTAGTCAGCCCGTAAAACCATCGAAGGTTGTTTGATGCAGGACGAAAGCTCTGATACCAAAAATGATGCAGAACGAAAGAAGAGATGATGCGATGCGGAAATAAATTAATATTAATTCATTTTTTTTTTTTTCAGAAATTGGCTTTGACTCAATGGAAAGCTAAACTAAATTTAAAGAAACTAGGTAATAAATGAAAGCACAATTTAAAAGAAACTAGGTTATCAGAGTGGTTCAGAAGTAATGGATCGCTTGGGGTTGAGAAACTCCCAGACCTAGGGTTTCGCTCTGAACTTTCAACAGGACAGAAATAAAGAGAAGAGATGGGTTACTGACCAGACAGTGATCTTCACAGAGTTTGGTGGAAGAACCCTCTCAAGCAGATTGTTGGATCCTCGGATTCGGATATCTTCGCAATGGATCCTCCAATACTGGTCCTGTGGCTGAGTCGGCTTCTCCTGAACTCAAGATCTGGGAAAGAAGAAGAACAAGTGATGGAATCAGATACTCAAGGAAAGATTTACCAGATTGAAGAACTTGAAAGCTGATGTTACTGAAGTCCGGATTCTCCTAAAGGTTGATCTGGATCCCTCTAGAATTTGCTCTGAATCTGAAGTATCCGGACTGGACCCGGATGCTGGTAGTCGGCCTTGACTTGGAGAGAGTGGCCGTGGGAGGTGGGGTAGGCTATGGTTTGGTGGATTGAGGAGAATGATGGGTGGCTAGGGTTTTGGAGTGAAGTGGCTAACCTAGGGTTTTGGGGTTGGAGATCTCACACCTCCTCAAGGTTCTTGGGGAACTCGGATTTACTCCCTCACGGAGCTCAACACCTGGATGCAAGTGCGGAAGAGAGAAAACACAGAGTTTGCTCATACATAAATTGGATTCATTCATCAGATTACTTTAAAAGTTACAAGAGGGGTTTAATTTATAGGACTTTACATGAGAGTAGGGTTTTACAACTTCACATGTGGGACTAATGGGGGAAATCTTCAAATTAGGTTTGTAGGATCAATTCCCACACATATGGCCGGCCAAAAGGTTCCAAAAAAGTTGATTGGAGGCTTTAAAAGGAAAGTAGGTGGCGCCTCCTAGCCTTGTTCTTCAAGAGAGAATTTCTTTCCTTCCATGGCTCAACTCTTTTAGACTCCTCCTTTTCTTTCTCCCTAAGTCATGGTTCTTCCCATCTTTGCTTTGGGCATTTTTGGCATGGAATGGGCGCCCCCTTGAAGTACTCTCCAAGAAGAGTTTCTTTCTTTTCATAGCTGGTTTTATTTGGAATTACTTGGGCGCCTCCTAGTCTTCCTCCCCATGCTTTGCTCCTTTCTTTCATAGCTTGGCTCTTATGGAAACTCTTTGGCCGCCCCCTTGAATTGTGGATCCCAGATTGTCTTCTCCTTAAGTAGCGCATGAGAGAAGGGACCTGCTATCTTGTGGTATGGGGATCAGAGCATACTGGATGGAGATGTGGCGCCCCCTGGACTCAGGCGTGTGGCTGGGAGTGTGGCTGGGAGTGTGGCACCCACTTGCTTGGCCTTTGGAGAAAATGTGACACCCAGGTTGAAGTCTTAGACCACTACTGAGTCAACATGACTTAACAAAAATAAATTACAGGGAATACAGACTCAAGCTAAAATTGAGTTGATCAAGTCAACCCTTATTACAAACCAGAAAATCCTAATTCTTCGGGCAAGGTCAATCAGAGATCCAGATGGAGCCCTGAAGTCTTCTTCCGAGTCTGGTGCCCGCACCATTATTGGTTAGCCTAAGCTATAAAACCAATAACGGATTTTAACTTGTGAGCCCGGGAAAATAAGTTGGGTTTTGATTAGTGAGCTCAAAAAACTAATCGACTATAATCTTGGTGATTATAGTAAATATCCAAGGGGAACTTGGGAAGTGGTTTTAGGTTCCTTGGAGTACACTAAACCATTATATATTCTTATGTTTGTGATTGCTCTTTTTTATTACTTATTTACTCATGCATTTACTTTGTTAATTTTGTTGCATATTTTAATTAAGCTCACAAACACTTTGACAAAACATAAACACTTGATTTGAATTGGCACATACTTATTTTATATCAATTGAAATAGTTTAAATAATTTTTAAAATCAAATTCACCCCCCCTCTTGGGTTGCATCATCACTAAGCAACAATTGATATCAAAGCCTGGAACCTAAAATCGTTGGTATCTAAACTTGTTGCTTTGCAATGAATCCAATGAATTTGAGTTAAAAAGATCATAGCAACCCTAGAAGGTGCTTGTTTTGCTATAGGACATGCAGCTAATAGACCACCATTTCTTAATAGCACTATTTATACTTGTTGGAAAACTTGCATGCGCATCTATATTAATCTATTAATTATTATCTTTTGAAAGTTATAATTAACGGTCCTCATATTCCTTCCATTTTGGTTAATGGCATTTCCATTCCAAAGCTCGAAGAGGATTGGAATGAATATGATATTAAGCAATCTGAAATTAATGCTAAAGCAATGAACTTGCTTTATTATGCATTAGACTCTAATGAATTCAATAGGATCTCTACATGCATATCATTGAAGAAGATATGGGACATACTTGAAATTACTCATGAGGGTACTCTTCAAGTTAAAAGTACTAAAATTAATATGCTTGTTCATTCTTTTGAAATGTTTAAAATGCTGCATTATGAATCTATATCTTATATGTATACTCGATTTATGACTATTATTAATGAATTGAAAAGTCTTGGCAAAATCTATACTAATGTTGATTTGGTTAATAAAATTCTTAAGTCTTTGCTAATATCATGGGATCCAAAGATAACGGCGATCCAAGAAGCCAAAGATATCAACACCCTAACTTTGGAAGAGCTTATTGGTTCACTCATGACCCATGAGTTGAATTTATGAAACAAATAAATGGTTGCTGATTAAAAAAAGAAAAAGATAATAGCCCTCAAGGCCAAAAAGAAATTCAAAGCAATGATGGCATCTTGGAGTGATAATGAAAATTCAAGTTCAAATGATGAACAAGAAGTTACCCATCTTTACTTCATGGCAAATGAGGAAGAGGTATGTATTGAAAATGAATATGATTTTATCTTTGATAAATTACATGATGCATTTAATGATCTTGTGCATGAATACAAAATGTTAAAAATTAAGCACAAGAAATTAAAGAGATATGTAAATTCCTTTTCTCTTGAGAACACCAATCTTGCCAAAAAAAATTATGATTTAAATATAAAGATTGATGTTTAAGAAAATGATAAGAATAATCTTTCTAAAAAAAAGAAATTTTAAAAAAAGAAAATTTTTTGATTTGAAAGATTTATGTAATAAGTTTTTAAATGAGAAAACTATTTTATTGAATGAAATAAAAATTCTAACATGGTCCAAGATTTTGTATCAAATGATGAGCTTTTAAAAAAAAACAAAAATCTTGAGTGGATAAACAAGAATTTCTTTATTGATGTATCCTCAAATCAGACTTGTTTAAAATGTTATAAAATTGGGCATAATGCATATCCTTGTAAATTAAGAAAAATTTAAATTCCGAAAAGAACTATATTTACTAACCATAAAGGATCCAAGAAAGTTTGGGTACCAAAATTGTACACCTAGTTTATTTTACAGGAATGTCTTGCAGCCTAACATGAAAAAAGAATGTTGTTGAAAAGTGGTTGTACAAGACAATACAATGAGTGGACAAGCTATATTTTGGACTAGATGGTAAAAGAAGGATTATACATATTAATAAATTCTAAACATTTCATTCCATAATTAAAAATATAGTTGAATATTTATTATAAATGTTTCATCAATTAGTTTGAAAAATTATTTTAATATTAATCAGAATCAAGTTTAGACTTATATTCATTGGTTATGATCATGAACTTTTTGATGTTGATGAATTTTATGCTATCATGATTAAACTTATAATTATAAGACCTTCACTTGATTTTGATTAATGTATCTTAAATTACGTCATAAAAAATATTTTTAAAGTTGCATATTGCTTTGAAAATTATTTCAACTAATTAATTAGAATCAAGTTTAGACTAATAGTCATTTGATGTGATCATGAACTTTTGATGTTGATAAATTTTATGCTCTCATGATTAAACTCGTGATTATTAGACTTTCACTTGATTTTGATTAATATAGTTTGAAACTATTTTCAAGTAAAATATGGTACTGAAATGTATTCCATTTTATATCCATGCTTAAACTAGAAATGATTTGAAAGAAGTATAGAATTGATAGTTAAGGGTTACATTTAAGAAGAAGGTATGCACATTGATAAACCCTTAATCCAGTAGCTAGACTTGATATCATATTACTTCTAGCATTTGTATGGATATCAAATCACTTCAAATGAATTTGAAATCAAATTAAATTGAATCTTTAATTATCAACCTCCAATATTTTGAAAATCTTGTATATTTTGAAAATTCAAATCTTTGATTTTAGACTTAGTATTTATGTTCATATCTCAAATTATTTGAAATTATGATGTTTTTGCTTTCAAATTTTATTCCTTAATGAATGCTCTGATACTCATTCTCCTTTCCTAAATTTTTTTTTTTGAGGGGAGTCATATTCAATGATATCGGGATTTATTTTTAAAAGGGGGAAAATTGATTTATGTTTTGCATGTGCATATCATTTTTATGGTATCATATTCAATAGGTATCATGTTTAACTAGTATCATGTATTGATTTTGATGATCTACTTGATATTCTTTCCACCTTCATTCCCATTTTGTATTGCCTTTCATTCTTTTTCATGATGATAAAAAGGGAAAGAAAAATGATAAGTATGAAAAGGAGAAAGATATGATAAAAATGAAAAATTATAAGAGAAATGAAAGAAAGTGCAAAAAGGAGAGAAGAAAGCAAAATGTTTTAATCTTAAGGGAAGAATTAGTAAGGGGGAGAATGTTTAAAAATCTTGAATGATTTTTGAAAATATTTTTGAAATCTTATTTTGAGAAGAGCTTGATACTCATTGATTTTGAGCTTACATATTTATCTTATTGTTAATCTTTTTAAGCTTACACTGTTCAAATACTTAAAGATTTTGTCATCATCAAAAATGGGGAGATTATTGACTCTGATCTTGATTTTGATGATTGATAAAATACTTAAGTATATATGAATACTAATTATATTTTTAGTATGTTTATTAGATTTAGGTACTCATAATAGTTGAAAGAATAACATACTTGTATTTCAATTGAAGAAGTCCTTCAAATTCAAGGAATTTCAAGTTATAAGAACTTTGGAATATAAAGAAGACTTGGAAGGATTTAAAATTTGATTTTGAAGAAGTTTTAGCAAGTTTCAACACTGGCACACTCAAGTGTCGACTCATGAAGATGTCAAAGTATCGACTCAAGGCCTAAGAATAAAAAAAATAGAACTATATTAATCCAAAATTTTTGCCTTGAGCTGACCTGTCAAGTGTTGACTCACTAGTCAAGTGTCGACTCATGAAGAAATCAAGTGTCAACTCATGAAGATCTCAAGTGTCGATTCACTATATTCAAGTGTCGACACTTGGTGTAACGGCTAGTTTTTCAGAAGTGTAGAATTAATTCCAACTTGCTTCAAACGGCTAGTTTTTCATCTCCAACAGTCATAAATGGTCATCTATGGTTTGGAGAGCTATATAAATACCAAAAATCAAATGAGAAAGAAAATTCTTTGGTGAGATCATTGAATATCATTCAAGGATTCAAGAGTTGAGTGGTTCAAGCTTTCAAGCTTTCAAAGATAAGAGAGTTGATCCAAGTCTACAACTTCAAGCTTTATTCAAAGACTTCAACAAATTGAAGACAAGCTTCTTTAACATCATCCAAAGGCTTCAAAGAGATACTTGCTTTTTTTTAGAAAGCTTTATTCTATTCTTTACTATTGGCTTTAGCCCTTGATTTTGATAATTAACAAAATATTGAGTATATGTTTTATACTAATGTTTCAAATATAATTGTGAGTTTCAGGATACAGGTACATCAAATTTTCTATACAAAGATATCAAACTCGCTAATTTTGAAGCTAAGTGAATTTCAATGTATAAGAAATCTTCTCACCTTGAAAATCCTTAAAATGGATCAATCTAGGCTTTATGAAGAAGATATTGAAGTTTTATTGAAGAACACATTGAATTTTGAAGCTTGGCACAGAGTTTTTGAGTGGCACATATGTTGACCCCATAAGTGATTTTGATGATAACCAAACATTAGAGCATGCATTTGTTTTACAAGTTTTTATAAGATGATTTCATTATTTAATTTCAACTCCTAGTTTTGAAATGAGTTGTATTGTAAGTAATTCATGTAAAGAAGAATCTAAAGAAAAGGTTAATAAAAATAATGAACATGGGTTAATTCTAGATGTGTTTCAAGCGTAAAATTTCTTAGAAATATGGTTAGAAGAGTTTGAAGGCATCTTGAAGCTTTGAAAACTTGCTGGATGATTTCTGGAGAAAAACTAATATTTTACTGAAGATTTCATCCAAGCCGACTCGAAGAGAAGAGAGCCGACTTTGGCACATGGCACACATGAAGATTTCTGACATGCAGATATCCGAGCCGACTTTGAGGGACCCGAACTGACTCGTCTAGAGTACCTTTTCTGAATCAAACAGGCGAGCTGACCCAAAGGAAGTCCGTGCCGACTCTATCATTTTGTCAAACATCCGAGTTGACTCTTCAGAGATTCAAGCCAACTCATCCAGAGTCCAGAAATAGTGCTCTGAGAACTACAGCCAAACGAGCCAACTCTAAAGAGAAAGAGCCGACTCTTCCGAACTACATTTTTGATGGCCTAAGGATCCAAGTCGACTAGAATCAAGATGAGCCAACTCTTATGGAGTGAGGAATCAGAATACTGTGCAACAGAGCTGACTTAATTGAAGAGAATCGACTCAACCAGAACTACTCTGAGGATCCGAGTTGACTTGAGTAATCCGAGCTGACTCAAAGGTCAATTTCAGACTTATAACGGCTAGTTCTAGAACTTGGAATTTAAATCCAAAAAGTGCTCCAATGGTCAAATGTCACATCCCAATGGTCTACAATGATTAAAATATTCTGAGAAGAGTACAAGACTACATATTTAAGATATTTGAACTACTTAAAATAAGAGATGATGAGTAAATGCTAAATTGAATATCCAAGTTACTTTATAAGCAAGAGAGCACTACAAGAGCATTCAAGACAGTCTTCAAGCCTTCCCCAACTACCAACAAAAGCTTGAAACATTTATTGAAGAAATTGAAGAAGCCAACCAAGTGCATTGAAGTGCAATCAATTAGGCTTCTATTGAGCTGCATTGGCAACCATCCAAAAAAATATGTTTGTCATTCTGTTGCTTTGTTTTTACAATTCTTCTTTGAATTATTGGGTTATTGGTGAGCCCAGTTTAAAAACCAAATAGATTCTTGGTTCGCTTGTGTTAAAACCAAGTATTGGATTCTTGGTGATCTTGTTAAAACCAAGTGTTAGGTTCTTGGTGATCCTGTTAAAACCAAGTGTTGGATTTCTTTGGTGTGCCTAGTTTAAAAATCAAAGTAAAGAGGTTTGGGTTATGAGAATGTTAAAACAATCTGACTATATTCCAGTGGGGAATATAGTAGAAATCCCAAGTGATAATCTTGGATAGTGGATGTAGGAGCTGGGTTGCTTCGAACCACTATAAAATTATTATGTTTGTGTTGTGTTTTTTTTTTATATCCTGAATCTGCTTTTAATTATCTCTATCATAGTACTTAACACTTCAAGGGATTTTTAAAGAGCACATAATTGCTTAAACTTTTTAAATTCTCAATTCACCCCTCTTGGAAAAGCCACCTGGGCAACAACATACCAAGTGTTGACTCATGATACATGAGGTGTCAATACTTCAGAAGGACTGGAATGCAGAAATCTCTTTAGCATGCCTTGGTCGACTCACAGAAGTCAAGTGTCAACATCAAACAAAGAGGAAGGGACATCCAAAACTATAAATATATGTGTTAACCCCATAAGTGATTTTGATGATAACCAAACATTGGAGCATGCATTTGTTTTACTAACAAATCTTCAAGTATTTTATAGTTTTTGTAGGATGAATTCATCACTCAATTTCAACTCCTACATTTCTATTTCTTGTGTTGAGTTGTATTGTAATTGAATCTTGTAAAGAAGAACCCAAAGAAGAACTTAAGTAAAAACCAATCAAATGGGTTACTTCTATGTTATTTCAAGCTTTAAATTACTTTGAGTGTGTCGTAAGAAGTGTTTGAAGATATCTTAAAAGCTTGAAGCCTTACTGGATAAATTCTGGAGAAGGATTGAAAATTCACTGAAGAACACATCTAAGCCGACTCAAAGAGAAGAGAGCCGACTTTGGCACATGGCACGCATGAAAATTTTGGCATGCAGATATCTGAGCCAACTATATGGGACCCGAGCCGACTCGTCCAGAGTACCACTTCATGAATCAAACAGGTGAGCCAACCCAAAGGGAGTGTGAGCCAACTCTATCATATAGTCAAACATCCGACCTGATTCTTCAGGAATTCGAGCCGACTCCTCTAACATCCAAAAAAAGAGCTCTGAGAACTACAACCAACCAATCCGACTCTAAAGAGAAAGAGCCGACTCTTTTAGACTATATTTTTGAAGGCCTGAAGATCCGAGTCAACAAGAATCAAGGCGAGCCGACTCTTACAGAGTGAAGAATCAGAACATTATACAAGCAAGCCAACTAGATTAAATAGAGTCAACTCAACCAGAACTACTCTGAGGATCCAAGCTGACTCGAGTAATCCGAGCCAACTCGAAGGTCAATTTCAGGCTTATAATGGCTAGTTTCAGAACTTGGAATTTGAATCCAAAAAGTGCTCCAACGGTCAAATGTCATATCCCAATGGTCTACAACGACTAAAACTGCTTAAGAAGGGTACAAGACTATATATTTAAGGGATTTGAACTACTTGGTAGAAGCTTTTAAAAGAAAAAAGAGTAAAAGCTATATTGAAAGCTTGTGAACAAGAGAGCACTGCAAGAGCATTTAAGATAGTCTTCAAGCCTTCACCAACTATCAACTAAAGCTTGAAGCATTTATTGAAGATAGTAAAGAAGCCAACTAAGTGCATTGAATTGTAATTAATTGGGCTTCTCTCAAGCTGCATTGACAACCATTCGACAAAAATCTGTTTGTCATTCTATTGCTTTTCTTTACAATTCTTTTATTGAATTGTTTGGTTATTGGTGAGCCCAGTTTAAAATCAAAATTGGTTCTTGGTTAGCCTGTGTTAAAACCAAGTGTAGGGTTCTTGGTGATCCGGGTAAAACCAAGTTCGGTTTCTTTGGTGAGCCCAGTTTAAAAACCAAAGTGTAGAGGTTTGGATTGTGAGCATGTGAAAACAATCCGACTATATTCCGGTGGGGGATATAGTAGAAATTTCAAGTGGTAATCTTGGGCAGTGGACGTAGGAGATAGGTTGCTCCGAACCATTATAATTTGCTTGTGTTAGTGTTGTGCTTTTCTTATTTCATTACTCTTCTGTATTCAATTATTCTATCACAGCACTAACACTTATAAGGGATTTCAAAGAGCACATTATTGTTTATGTTTTTTAAATTTCCAAATCATCCCCTATTGGGAAAGCCACCTAGGCAATAACTAGTATCAGAGCAGTATCTCAGAATACATTTAGAGTAATGATTGATGTTTCATCCCATGAGTACATCCTTGATCGAAGGCCAATCTACTAATAGACCTCCACTCTTCACTAGCACTAATTATTCTTACTGGAAAGCTAGAATGAAAATCTATATACAAGCTATCGATTTTTAATTATGGAAGGTCATTCTAAAAGGGCCATAAATTTCTATGATCAAAATTAATGGCATGGATGTCCCAAAGCCTGAAGAGGACTGGGATGAATATGACATGAAGATGGGAGAATTAAATGCTAAAACAATGAATTTATTATACTATGCTTTGGATGCTAACAAGTTTAATCAAATTTTCACTTGCTCTTCAGCAAAGGAAATTTGGGACACACTCGAAGTGACCCATGAAGGAACTTCCCAAGTGAAGACTTTAAAAATAAATCTTCTTGTACACAGTTATGAATTTTTTAAAATGTAATCGATTGAAACTATCTCTACCATGTTTACTCTATTTACAAATATTATTAATGGTTTAAAAAATCTTAGCAGGGTTTATTCAAATGTTGATCTAGTACAGAAATCCTTAGATCACTTCCAGACAAGTGGAATCCCAAAGTGGTTGCCATCCAGGAAGCAAAAGATCTAAACACTTTAACTCTGGATGAATTAATGGGTTCACTCGTCACTCACGAATTGGCTATGCAGCACTGAACTGATGATGATCAAAAGAAAAAGAAGACTATTGCATTCAAGGCTACATATGATTCTAAAATACTTGATGAGGAATCGGAAGATGACTGCACCTCCTCTGAAGATGATCAAGAAGACGAAGACGTTGCTATGGTCATGAAGAGATTTAGAAGGTTTATGGGAAAGAAGAAAGGAAGATACAATAGAAAATTTCATAAATGAGGAAAGCACTTCAAGGACAAGGACAAGGATAAAGAAGAAAAAAAAGAACAAGTGCACACATGCTATGAATGTAAGAAACTAGGGCACATTCATCCTGACTATCCTTTGTTAAAGAAATTTTTCAAGAAGAAGTAAAAGAAAGCTATGGTTGCTACCTAGAGCGATAGCGAGGAATCCACCTCAACTAAAGCAGAAGAGACCATGAAAACTGCTAATCTTTGTCTAATGGGTCTCGAAGATGAGGTAACATCCATCGAACATTAATTAGAATTTATATTTGATGAATTGAATTATGCTTTTCATGATTTATTATCTAAATTCAAAAAGGTTGGAGTAAAGATTAGATCTTTAAAGAATATCCATGATTCTTTACTAAAGAAAATAGAAGAAATCTCAAGAAAGAACAAAATATTGCAAAAGAATTTACATGTCTTTTCTAAAAAGTTTAATTCTTTGGAAAATGAAAACAATGAATATCTTGACAAGAACAAGGCTTTAATATTGAAAATAATGATTTGAAAATGGAGGTTGAAAAACTCAAGCCACTTGTTGAAAAACTTTATCTTCAAAAAAGCTTGAGTTGATTTTAAAAGATCAAAGAATTTCTAGAAATAAAGCTGGAATCAGTTTTAATTCTTCAATTTCAAATAGAATTTCAGCTATTACTTTTATGACACCAAAAGCTTATGTTCCAAAATTAATATCTCAAAAAGCTTTTGCAACAAATGTTTCTGCTTCTACTCCTAAATCTACATTGTATGTTCCTAAGAGCTCTAATAGAAAATCTTTTATATCTGCATCTCATGCATCAACATCTAGAATTTCAAAATCTTCATCTCTTCAGAATTCTAGAGTTGAATGTTATGCATGCAAAGGGTTAGGATGCAAAGCTTTTCAATGTATATCATTAGAAATGTCAAGAATAAAGTAAGAAAGATTTGGGTTCCTAAAGGAACCACCTCCGCTAACCTGCAAGGACCCAAGTTAGCTTGGATACCTAAAAGAATTTCTTGATTGTCTTGCAAGAATGTCTTGCAGCCCAAAAATTGAAGAAAAGATGGTATGCCAATAGTGGCTGTTCAAGGCATATGATGGGTAACATGGATCAATTAATTACCCTAGAGATGAAAGAAGGAGGTATAGTTACTTTTGAAGATAATGGCAAGGGAAAAATAATCAAAATTGGTAAGATCAAGATAACCCCTTTACTTTTATTAAAAATGTATTGCCGATAGATATATTGAAGCCTAATTTGTTAAGCATTAGTCAATTATGTGAGAAAGTCTTCTAGGTTATCTTTGAATCATCTATGTGTATTGTAACAAACTCTCTTGATTCTAGCAGTAAGTTCATTGACTATACTTGGAAATATTTATGTGGTAGACCTTAATGATCTTGCCATGACAAGTAGCTCCAATCTAGTTACAATGAATGCTAAGACCAAGGAGTCTTGCTTACTTTGGCATAGACGATTAGGACATGCTAGCATGCATACTATTGCCAAGTTAATTTCCAAGAATTTAGTTAGAGGCTTGCCCAAGTTTAATATAGACTTTGATTATATTTGTGATGCCTGCCAAATGGGTAAACAAACTAGGGAGAGCTTTAAATCCAAAAATATGATTTCAACTACTAGACCCCTTGTGCAACTTCACATGGACTTATTTGAACCAACTAGGACCATAAGCCTAGGAGGTATGAAATATGCTCTTGTGATAGTAGTTGATTTTTCTAGATTTACTTGGATTTTGTTTATTGCTCACAAAGATGAAACTTTTAAAGTATTTCAAAAATTTCACAAAAAGGTTTCAAATCATAAAATCTTTCAATAGTGTCAATTAGAAGTGATCATGGCACCAAATTTGAAAATCAGTTTTTTGATGATTATTGCATAGAAAATGGCATTGATCTCAACTTCTTCGCTCCTAGGACACCACAACAAAATGGTATTGTAGAGAGGAAAAATAGGACTTTGGAAGAGATGGCCCGAACAATGTTATGTGAAGGCAATCTTCTATGGTACTTTTGGACAGAAGCAGTGAACACTGCTTATTACATTTTGAACCATATTTTGATCCGTCCTATTTTGAAGAAAACCCCCTATGAGCTTTAGAATGAAAAGAAACCAAATATTAATTATTTTCAAGTATTTGATTGTAAATGCTTTGTGCTTAACAATGATATAGATAATCTAGGAAAAGTTGATACTAAATCTGATGAAGTAGTTTTTCTTGGTTATTCATTACATAGCAAAGCATATAGAGTATTTAACAAAAGAACTCTTACTATAGAAGAATCCATGCATATTATTTTTGATGAAACTAACCCTTCACCTTCTAAGAAAAAAGAGTGCATAGACAATGATGCAGGTACAATTCAAAAAGAAATGGAAGACATGAGTATACAAGAAAGACCAATCGAAGAAGGAGGAGAAATTGTAAGTAAGGATCATACTAATCTACCAAGGAAATGGATGTATGTAACTTCTCATCCAAGAGAATTAATTATTGGTGATCCTTCACAAGGTATTGGACTGGGTCATCACATAGAGATGCACATGATTACCTAGCCTTTGTATCATAAATAGAACCTCATACCTTAGAAGAAGCTGAATCTGACCCAAACTGGATGATGGCTATGCATGAAGAACTAAACCAGTTTGAAAGAAATAAGGTATGGACTTTAGTTGAAAGACCTTCAGACCATCCAATCATAGGAACCAAATGGGTCAATAGAAATAAGTTAGATGAACAAGGAAATGTAATTAGAAACAAACCTAGATTGGTGGCTAAGGGATATAACCAAGAAGAGGGCATAGATTTTGATGAAATATATGTACCCGTAGCAAGATTAGAAGCCATTAGATTACTTCTTGCATTTGCTTGCTACATGAATTTCAAACTTATTCAAATGGATGTGAAAAGTGCTTTTTTAAATAGTTTTACTTCTGAACATGTTTCTGTAGAACAACCACCAGGTTTTGAGGATCATATTTTTCCAAATCATTTGTTTAAATTGAATAATGTATTATATGGTTTGAAACAAGCACCTAGAGCCTGGTGTGATAGACTTAACACTTTCTTGATTCAAAATAATTTTTTAAGAGGAAATGTTGATAAAACTCTTTTTATCAAGAAGAAAAATAATGATTTATTAGTTATACAGATTTATGTTGATGATATTATATTTGGTGCAAATAATGAAACTCTTTATAGAGAATTTGCATAGTTAATGTAGTGAAAATTTGAAACGAGCCTAATAAGTGAACTTAACTACTTCCTTAAACTTCAAGTGAAACAAACAAAGGAATGAATCTTCATTAACCAAGCTAAGTACACCAAAGAAATAATCAAAAAGTTTGGTATGGAGTCAAGCAAATAAATGAACCCATGAGCCCATCTTGCAGATTGGATAAAGATGAAGCTGGATCAAACATTGACAAAAAGCTCTATAAAGGTATGATTGGATCCTTGTTATATTTAACTGTAAGTATACCTGATATCTTGTATAGCGTATGTGTATATGCTAGATTCCAATCTAATCCTAAAGTATCACATATGCTTGCTGTTAAAAGAATTATCATATATTTGAAAGGTACAAGTAATCTAGGTCTATGGTTTTCAAAATATTTTTCATTGAATTTAATTGGATTTTCGGATGATGATTATGCTGGTTGTAGAATTAATAGAAAAAGCACTAGCGGCACCTGCCAATTTCTATAGTTGAAATTAATCACATGGTACTATAAGAAACAAAACTCCGTAGCACTATCTACTACTGAGGCAGAGTATGTTGTTGCAGGGAGTTGTTGTGCACAAGTGTTATAGATTAAACAACAACTAGAAGACTTTGCTGTTACACAATCTAAAATTCCAATCAAATGTTATAACACAAGTGCTATAAATTTGATAAAAAATCTAATTCAGCATTCAAGGACTAAATACATAGAAATTAGACACCATTTTATTAGAGATCATGTTTTGAATGGTGACATTGAACTAGAATTTATCCCAATTGAGAACCAACTAGCTAACATTTTTACTAAGCCACTTAATCAAGATAGATTTGAAATAATTAGAGGAGAATTAGGTCTTTGTGATTCTTTCTAGATTTTCCTAACTTAATTCCTTCAAAATTAAGGAAAAATTATCTAGAAAACCTTCTACATCAATTCAAGTTCTTTGAACAACTTTTCTTAAGATTTTATCGAATTAATTTCAATTTCTGAATTATTTCAACTTTTGTGGAAAGTTTCTATTCAAGTCGACTTGAGCAATTTTGCTATGGTCAAGCCGACATGAATCTCTGCTGATTCTATTTTTGCTCTGGTCAAGTTGACTCATGCAATTTAGGGTTGTTAGAGTCGACTCGGATGTCAGGCAAACAGTTTTTTGATAAAGCTGTATGTTTTTTTCCGAACTTTATTATTCTCTTTTCTTGTTCCAAACCCTAACTCTCTACTCAAAACCTCTAGCAAAACCCACAAATCTTCTTCCTCAAGCTCCCATTCCACATTTCTTCCCACAAGTGTTGCAATGGAACCAAAATCGATAGTGGAAAAAATACCAAAAAGAGCTGCACCCTTAGTGGAAGTAGAAAGAAGAACAAAGCGTTAGTAATAGGAGTCGACTCGAGCAGTTGAGAGGGAAGAAGAAGAAACAGAACAGCTGGCCTCTACTCACTCTCAAAGATAGGTAATGTCAATGTCTAACCGACCTGTTACTAGTGGTAGAAGAATCATTTTCATGTTTCTTAAAGAAATTGGACTGAAAATTGGGGATTTAATTGATGAACAAGGCTGGACATTCTTCTACTCTCTGAATTTATCTACATATCCAACCCTTGTTAGAGCATTTTATGAAAACCTAAGAATTGAACCCTAACACATTGAATTCACTGTAAAGGGAAAATAGATTATAGTGATTGAGGAGAGGCTCAACACAAATTTGGAAATGGCTGTTGAAGGAACTAAGAACTTAATCTTGAAGGATTGATAGAAAGCCCTTCAAACAATTCTGGGCAAGACAGATGTTAGTGGAGTAGGAACTGTAATGGCAAATACACTTTCACTGGAAATGAGACTACTCCATAACTTCATTAGTAGAATATTTCTTCTAAGGACTGGCAAATTTGATAGGGTAAGTGAACGTGACCTCAGCTTTATGGAACATATTATTCAGGGGGAGGTAATAAATCTACCCTATATCATGATAATGAAAATGAAGGAAGCTGTCAGAAAAGTTAAGGCTTGTTTACCTTATGGAATGGTTCTAACCTTATTATTTCAAGCCTCCAGGATCAGTTTAGAAGGAGAAGATGGTAAACCCCTTCATCATGCCGACACTTACACTTCAAAATCTCTGCTCCGAATGGGGTATATCCTTATTGAAGGGATGTGGAAGAAGAAGGGAGCTGAAGAGAGGGCTCTTGCAGCCTCCAGCAGCAATAGTAGTACTGAGGACAATGATAATGATGAAATTCCAAAAGAGATCTCCACTGCAAGACCTACAGCACCAGAGGAGACTATGTCACTTCTGAGCACATTGTTGATGTTACAGTTGGTACTTCTACAAACTTTGCCAGCATTTTTGAGCGAGCTGAGACTACTATACTTGGATTTGCACCTACTGAGACTGAGCATGCTACATTTGAAGCTATGGAGATAGTACATTTTGAGTATGAGACTCCTTTTCCAGCATCTCCACCTGTGCCAGATACCACTTATGTTCTTCCTGTACCTTCTGTTCTAGGACCACCTTCACCTTCAACTGGACTTCAGTGATACAGGACTTCGTAGCATTGCAGATGAAGTCACTGACAGAATCTTTGACTGCTTCTTTGGCTACTATGTTTGGTGAGTTTCGCCAATCAGTGGACTGTAGACTGGATCACATTGATAGTGAGGTCAGGGAGTTGAGGGCAGAGTTGAATCACTTGAGACCTCCAGACCTACATCTCAGCCTGATCAATAGCATATCATTGACACCATATCATTAGTTCTGATTCAATCAAGAAAATAGATGATCAAGCTTTGGAAGAATACAAAATAGAACTAGAGGAAATAAGGTTCAATATGGGATCATTGGAACCGTGAAAAAAAATAGGGATCTTAAGATCAAAATTTGAGAGATTGCATGGTTTTGCTAAAGCTTTTGCAAATGCGCAAGCTAATGAATTAGTTAATTTAAACACTAAGGTGAAAAAGCTTCACGAGGAGATGGAGGTGGTTCAATTTCAACTTGATCAGCTAAAAACAATAGTCATTGCAGCATTTGCCACTCCCAAACCTAGAGCTATATCTACACCTGGACCTACTTCAACTACACATCCTAGGCAGCTAGCTCCTCACCTTAGGCCCCAAGCTTCTGAACCATAATTTGTAGACCCCATAGCATCTATACCACCTTTTGGGCCACCCAATACTACTCAGCTAGATAGTGATTGATTGTACTGCTTTCAATTTCTTACAACTTGTATTGAAAACTTTGAATGAAATGAAAGCACTTTTGTTGACATGTTTTCTGTGTTTGAAATGGATTGTGCAATATCTTGCAATCACATATTCAATTGTACAATGCTAATCTGATGAGTTTTAATTAGAATATCCAAGTTGACTTGAGAAAGTGAAATTATCTCAAACAAACTTTATGAACTTTCTTATTCTATCATAACAATTATGCTTTATTTGAATACCTTTTTGATTATTGACAAAAAAGGGGAGAACATTGAGATTGCATGAAAAATACTTATAACTATTTGAGAATATACAGAAATGGGGAGAATATATTTTACTAAGCATGAAATTATTTCAAAATTTTCAAATCATCAGAAAGGGGGAGCAAATTATTGAAACTGAATGGCTCTGGCTCAAGACTTGCAATTTGCTCTGATTGCTTTACAAATTTAGCTCAAGAATTAGCTCTAATCTTACAATTTTGAGCTCTAATACTTTGTGTCTGTGCTAGTTCTGATACTTTGAAAACATACAAGCTTTAATACTCTGATACATATAAAAGCACTAGCATTAATATTATATAGATTTTTACAAAAGCTCTGATACTTACTTGCAAATACAGTTAGCTTTGATACATGTAAATGCTTACTCTTAAATACAATCATATATATAATTGTAAAGAATTTTTCATGCCCAGTGTTTTGCCATCATCAAAAAGGGGAAGATTGTTAACTCCATAAGTGATTTCGATGATAACCAAACATTGGAGCATGCATTTGTTTTACTAATAACTCTTCAAGTATTTTACAAGTTTTTGTAGGATGAATTCGTCGCTCAATTTCAACTCCTACATTTCTATTTCTTGTGTTGAGTTTTATTGTAATTGAATCTTGTAAAGAAGAACCTAAAGAAGTACTTAAGTAAAAACCAATCTAATGGGTTACTTCTAAGTTATTTCAAGCTTTAAATTACTTTGAGTATGTCGTAAGAAGAGTTTGAAGATATCTTGAAAGCTTGAAGCCTTGCTGGATGAATTCTGGAGAAGGATTGATAAATTACTAAAGAACTCATCTGAGCTGACTCGAAGAGAAGAGAGCCGACTCTGGCACATGGCATGCATGAGGATTCTGGCACGCAGATATTCAAGCCAACTTTAAGGGACCCGAGCTGACTCATCCAGAGTACCACTTCTTGAATCAGACAGGCGATCCGACCCAAAGGGAGTTCGAGCCAACTCTATCATATAGTCAGACATCCGAGCTGACTCTTCAGTGATAAGAGCTGACTCCTCCAGAGTCCAGAAAAAGAGCTCTGAGAACTACAGCAAAATAAGCCGACTCTAAAGAGAAAGAGCCGACTCTTCCAGACTACATTTTTGAAGGCCTGAGGATCTGAGTCGACAAGAATCAAGGTTAGCTGACTCTTACAGAGTTAGGAATCAGAACACCATACAACCAAGCCAACTAGATTGAAGAGAGTTGACTCAACCAAAACTACTCTAAGGATTCGAGCCGACTCGAGTAATCCAAGCCGACTCAAAGGTCGATTTTAGGCTTATAACAGCTAGTTCCAAAACATGAAATTTGAATCCAAAAAGTACTCCAATGATCAAATGTCACATTCCAATAATCTACAATGACTAAAACTACTTGAGAAGGGTACAAGACAATATATTTAAGAGATTTGAACTACTAGGTTGAAGCTTTTGAAAGGAAAAAGTGTAAATGCTATATTGAAAGCTTGTAAGCAAGAGAACACTGCAAGAGCATTCAAGACAGTCTTCAAGCCTTCACCAACTTTCAACTAAAGCTTGAAGCATTTATTAAAGATAGTAAAGAAGCCAACTAAGTGCATTGAAGTGCAATCAATTGGGCTTCTCTCGAGCTGCATCGGCAACCGTTCGACAAAAATCTATTTGTCATTCTGTTACTTTTCTTTATAATTTTTTTATTGAATTGTTGTGTTATTGGTGAGCCCGGTTTAAAAACCAAATAGATTCTTGGCTAGCCTGTGTTAAAACCAAGTTGGGTTTCTTTGGTGAGCCCGATTTAAAAACCAAAGTATAAAGGTTTGGATTGTGAGCCTGTGAAAACAATCCGACTGTATTCTAGTGGGAGACATAGTGAAAATCCCAAGTGGTAATCTTGGATAGTGGATGTAGGAACTGGGTTGCTCTGAATCACTATAATTTGCTTGTTTTTGTGTTGTTCTTTTTTTATTTGATTATGCTTCTGCAATCAATTATCCTATCACAGCACTTAACACTTATAAGGGATTTCAAAAAGCACATTATTGATTAAATTTTTTAAATTTCCAATTCACCACTCTCTTAGGAAAGCCACCTGGGCAACAATATGCCTCATGGGACTCGAAGATGAGGTATTGTCTCCTGAATCGAATGATGAATTTATATATGATGAGCTAAATACTACATTTTATGAGCTTTTGTTGGAGTACAAAAAGGCTTGTTCAAAAAATAAGATTTTGAAAAATAATTGTAATACTTTGATAAATGAAAAGGAAGAAGTTTTAGAAAAGAATAATAATTTGCAAAAAGAACTCAAGAGCATTTCTAAAAAATATAAAGTTTTGCAAGATGAAAAGAATGAATGTATTGAAAAAAATAAGAGTTTAGAAAATGAAATGAGTCGACTCAAGCCCTTAGTTGACAAACCAACTGTGAGTTCAATTAAGCTTGAGCTAATTTTAAAAAATTAAAAGGATTCAAATAATAGAGCAGGAATTTGTTATAATTCAATGCATACAAATAAAATTTCAGCTACTAAGTTTTTAGCTTCAAAATCTTATATTCCAAAGTTTTCAACTCAAAGATCTTTTGTATCAAAAGTTTCAACATCTGCATTCTCTCAAAAATTAAAGTCATTTGTTATTCATGCATTGGGGTTGGTCATGAAGCTTTTAAGTGTAATTTGAGAAGAAAAAATAAAAGTAAATTGAAAAAGATTTTGATTTCTAAAGGAACCATTCCTATTAACCTTCAAGGACCCAAGAAGGCCTGGGTACCTAAAAGAATTATTTGATTATTTTGCAGGAATATCTTTCTGCCAAGAGTTCAAAGAAAAGAAGGTATCTTGTTGACCCCATAAGTGATTTTGATGATAACCAAACATTGGAGCATGCATTTGTTTTACTAACAACTCTTCAAGTGTTTTACAAGTTTTTGTAAGATGATTTTATTGTTTAATTTCAACTCCGACATTCCTAGTTTTAAAATGAGTTATGTTGTAAGCGATTCATGTAAAGAAGAATCCAAAGAAAAATTTAAGTAAAAATCATAAAAATGGGTTACTTCTAAGAGTATTTCAAGCTTAAGTTTCTTAGAAATTTGGTTAGAAGAGTTTAAGGGCATTTTGAAACTTTGAAGACTTGCTGGATGATTTATGGAGAAAAACTTATAATTCACTGAAGATTTCATCCGAGCCGACTTAAAAAGAAGAGAGCCGACTCTGGAACATTGCATGCATGAAGATTTCTGGCACGTAGATAATCGAGCTGACTCTAAGGGACCTGAGCCAACTCGTCCAGTTCATGATTTTCTGAATCAGATAACCGAGCCGACCTGAAAGGATTTCGAGATGACTACTTTGTACTGTCAGACATTCGAGCTGACTCTTCAGATATTCGAGCCAACTCCTTCAGAGTCTAGAAAAAGTGCTCGGAGAACTACAGCCAACCGAATTGACTCTAAAGAGAAAAAGCCGACTCTTCCAGACTACATTTTTGATGGCCTGAAAATTCGAGTCGACCAAAATCAAGGCGAGCTGACTCTTACAGAGTGAGGAATAGGAACACTATGCAACTGAGCTGACTAAATTGAAGAGAGTCGACTTAACTAGAACTACTCTGAGGATCTGAGCTGACTCGAATTATCCGAGCTAACTCAAAGGTCGATTTTAGGCTTATTACGGCTTTTTCCAGAACTTGAAATTTAAATCCAAAAAGTACTCCAATGGTCAAATGTCACATCCCAAAGGTCTGTAATGACTAAAATCATCGGAGAAGAGTACAAGACTATATATTTGAGGGAATTGAACTTTTTTAAACAAGAGATGATGAGTAAATGCTAAATTTAATATCCAAGCTACTTTGTGAGCAAGAGAACACTGCAAGAGCATTCAAGACAATCTCAAGCCTCCACCAACAACCAACAAAAGCTTGAAGTATTTATTAAAGAATTTGAAGAAGCCAACCAAGTGCATTGAAGTGCAATCAAGTGGGCTTCTCTTGAGCTACATCGGCAACCATCCAACAAAATTTATTTGTCTTTCCGTTGTTTTCTTTTTATAATTTTTTTTTGAATTGTTGGGTTATTGGTGAGCCCGGTTTAAAAACCAAATAGGTTCTTGGTTAGCCTATGTTAAAACCAATGTTGGGTTCTTGGTGAACCTATTAAAACCAAGTGTTGGGTTTCTTTGGTGAGCCCGGTTTAAAAAACAAAGTGTAGAGATTCGAATTGTGAGCTTGTGAAAACAATCCGACTATATTTCAGTGGGGGATATAGTGCAAATCCCATGTGGTAATCTTGGATAGTAGATGTAGGAGCTGGGTTGCTCCGAACAACAATAAAATTTCTTATGTTTATGTTATGCATTCTATTTGTATCTTGCTTCTACTTTTAATTATTTCAATCATAACACTTAACACTTCAAGGAATTTTTTAAGAGCACATAATTGCTTAAACTTTTTAAATTCTCAATTCACCTTCCTCTTGGAAAAGCCACCTGGGCAACAACTGGTATCAGAGCAGTGTCGCTGAATACATTTAAAGTAAAGATTAATGGCTCATCCCATGAGTACATCTTTCGTCGAAGGCCAATCTACCAATAGACCTCCACTCTTCACTGGCATAAATTATTCATATTGGAAAGCTAGAATGAAAATCTACATTCAAGCTATCAATTTTCAATTCTAGAAGGTCATTCTAAAAGGGCCACATATTCTCATGGCATGGATGTCCCAAAGCCCGAAGAGGACTGGGATGAACATGACATGAAAATGGGAGAATTAAATGCCAAAGAAAAGAATTTATTATACTGTGCTTTGGATGCTACCGAGTTCAATTGAATTTCCACTTGCTCTTTTGCAAAGGAAATTTGGTACAAACTTGAAGTGACCAACAAAGGAACTTCCCAAGTGAAAACTTTAAAAATTAATCTTCTTGTACATAGTTATGAACTTTTCAAAATAGAACCAACTGAAACTATCTCTGCCATGTTTACTTACTTTACATATATTATTAATGGTTTGAAAAGTCCTGGAAGGGTTTATTCAAATGCTGACTTAGCACAGAAGATTCTCATATCACTTCCAGACAAGTGAGACCCCAAAGTGACTGCCATCTAAGAAGCAAAAGATCTGAATACCTTATCTTTGGATGAATTAATGGGTTCACTCATCACACATGAACTTTCCATGCAGCATAAGACTGATGATGATAAGAAGAAGAAGAAAATAATAGCCTTCAAAGCTGCATTGGATTCTATGAAGGATGAGGAATTGGAAGATGACTACACCTCCTCCGAAGACAATCTAGAAGACGAAGATATAGCTATGGTCGTGAGAAGATTTAAAAATTTTATGGGAAAGAATAAAGGAAAATACTATAAAGCATTCCATAAACGAGGTGACCACTCCAAGGACATGGACAATGATAAAGAAAAAGAAAAGGAACAAGTGCCCGCATGCTATGAATGTAAGAAACCATGCCACATTCATCCTGACTGTCCTTTGTTAAAGAAATCTTCAAGAAGAAGAAAAAGAAAGCTATAGTTGCTACATGGAGCGACAGCGAGGAGTCGACTTCATATGAAGAAGAAGATACCACAAAAACTGCTAACTTATGTCTAATGGATCTCGAAGATGAGGTAACATTCCCCAAACCTCAATTAGAATTTACTTTTGATGAATTGAATTCTGCTTTTCATGATCTATTATCTGAATTCAAAAAGGCTGGAATAAAGATAAGAACTTTAAGGAATATCAATGATTATTTACAAAAGAAGAAAGAAGAGATTTCAGAAAAGAATAATCTATTGCAAAAGAATTTACATGTCTTTTCTGAAAAATATAAAGCTTTAGAAACTGAAAATAATGCATGTCTGGATAAGAAAAAAGCTTTACTTGTTGAAAATAATGACCTGAAAAATGAGGTTGTAAAACTCAAGCCACTAGTTGAAAAACTAACCTTATCTTTAAATAAACTTGATTTAATCTTAAAAGACCAAAGAATTTCTAGAAACAAAGCTGGAATTGGTTTCAATTCTTCAATTTCAAATGAAATTTCAGCTACTAAATTCATACCTTCAAAAGCTTATGTTCCAAAATCAATATCTTAAGAAGCTTTTGTATATAATCCTTCTACATCCATTTCTAAAGCTATAATGTATTTACCTAAGAATTTAAATAGAAAATATTTTACAAGAAAAAGTTTTACATCTACATCAACATCTACATCTTCAATTCGTACATCTTTTCAAAATTCTAGAATTATATGTTATGCATGTCATGGAGTTGGACATAAATTCTTTTAATGTAATTCATTAAAGATAAATACATATTCTAAGAATAGAATTAAAAGAATTTGGGTTCGTAAAGGAACCACCTCTGCTAACCTGAAAGGACTCAAGTTAGCTTGGATACCTAAAATAACTTCTTGATTATCTTGCAATAATGTCTTGCAGTCCAAAAATTGAAGAAAAGATGGTATCTCGATAGTGGCTATTCAAGGCATATGATGGGTGACGAGGATCAATTTATTATCCTAGAGATGAAAGAATGAAGTATGGTTACTTTTGGAGACAATGGCAAGGAAAAAATAATCGAAATTGGTAAGATCAAAATAACCCCTAATACTTTTATTGAAAATGTATTGCTAGTAGACAAATTGAAGCAAAATTTGTTAAGCATTAGTCAATTATGTGACAAAGGCTTCAAGGTTATCTTTGAATCATCTATGTGTATTGTAACAAACTCTCTTGATTCTAACAGTAAGTTCATTGGACATTGACTTGGAAATACTTATGTGGTAGACTTTAATGATCTTACCATGTCAAGTAGTTCCAGTCTAGTTGTAATGAATGCTAAGACCAAGGAGTCTTTCTTACTTTGGCATAGACGATTAGGCATGCTAGTATGCATACTATTGCCAAGTTAATTTCCAAGAATTTAGTTAGAGGCATGCCTAAATTTAAAGTATATCTTAATCATGTTTGTGATGCATGCCAAATGGATAAACAAACTAGGGAGAGTTTTAAACCCAAAAATATGATTTCAACTATTAGACCCCTTTAGCTACTTCACATGGGCTTATTTGGACCAACTAGGACCACAAGCCTAAGTGGTACTAAATATGCTCTTGTGATAGTAGATAATTTTTTTAGATTTAATTAGATTTTGTTTATCATTCATAAAGATGAAACTTTTAAAGTCTTACAAAAATTTTATAAAAAAGTTTCTAACCAAAAATGTCTTTCAATAGTTTCAATTAGAAGTTATCATAGCACCGAATTTGAAAATCTATTTTTCAATGATTATTTCATAGAAAATAACATTGATCACAACTTCACTCCTACGATACCACAACAAAATGGTGTCATAGAGAGAAAAAATAGGTCTTTGGAAGAGATGGCCCGAACAATATTATGTGAAGGCAATCTTCTAAGGTAATTTTGGGCAGAAGTGATGAACACTGCTTGTTATATCTTCAACCGTGTTTTGATTCATCCTATTTTAAAGAAAGCCCTTTATGATCTTTTGAATGAAAAGAAATTCAACATTAATTATTTTCATGTATTTAGTTGTAAATGCTTTTTGCTTAACAATGGTAAAGATAATCTAGGAAAATTTGATGCTAAATCTAATGAAGCAATTTTCCATAGATATGCATAGCATAGCAAAGCATATAAAGTATTTAATCGTAGAAGAATCTATGCATGTCATTTTTGATAAAACTAACCCCTCATGATGTGGGACAGAGCAGGGGAGGATCGCTGGCAAGCGTAGAAGTCACCAGAGGATTAGGGCTTGCACTCAAGAACAGGGAACCAGGGCATCACACCCACTCCAATCTAGAGAAAAACACTCAGACAAAATAACTTTCAAATTTAGTTTATATTCATGAGAAAATAGATGTTTAATACAAGAGGGAAGGAGCGGTATTTATAGATTTACCCCAGGGTACATGACTTGAGGGTTATGAAAACCTGACTTATGGGCCAAGAAACCCTGGTGGACCCAATCAACAGTGGGCCTGTCTTGGGCTGGAGCTCTCTCTTACGGGCTTGGCGGCATGAAAGGGCCTAGGTGCATGAAGGCCAGCTCTAGTTGGAGGGCCTAGTGAATCTCCTGGCTTCGAACTCTCCTCTTGTACATGACCTAAATGGACTCGATCGGACTCACTTGATTGGACTGACTGGAATGAAAATAATAGGACCTGACTATGTAGACTCAACTGGTCTCAGTTGTCTCACTTTATTACAGAACTAATGGACTCAAATATAATAAAATAAAAGAGATTTTTGGTCCCCATCATTTCCCTTGGGTGAGGAAAACTCGACACCATCGTGTAAGGCTCGTTGCAGTTTTTTTTTCTTTTTTCTTTTCTCTCTTTTTTTTTCTCTTCTTCTTTTTTTTTCTTTTTTTTTCAACTTTTTTTTTCACCCTAATCCTCTCCTGCTCTGATACCAAAATTGATGTGGGATAAAGCTCTGATACCAAAATTGATGTGGGATGAAGAGTGCAAATTTCACAGAAAACAAAAATCCCTAGGTAGACGAAATCAGATGAAACCTAGTGACCTAATATAGTGGACATGATGCAGAAAAATCAAGAATTAGGGTTTTGTGGTTCTGATGCAGATGCAATGCTATCCTAAACCTGCTCTGATACCAAGTTGATATGGGACAGAGCAGGGGAGGATCGTTGGCGAGCATAGAAGTCACCAGAGGATTAGGGCTTGCACTTAAGAATAGGGAACCAGAGCGTCACACCCACTCCAATCTGGAGAAAAACACTTAGACAAAATAACTTTCAACTTTAGTTTGTATTCATGAGAAAACAAATGTTTAATACAAGAGGGGAGGGGTGGTATTTATAGATTCACCCCAGGGTATATGACTTGAGGGCTAAGAAATCCTGACTTGTGGGCTAAGAAATCCTGGTGGACCTGGTCAACAGTGAGCCTCTCTTGGGCTGGAGCTCTCTCTTGCAGGCTTGGCAGCATGAAAGGGCCCAGGTGCATGAAGGCCAGCTCTAGTTGGGGGGCCTGGTGAATCTTCTAGCTACGAACTCTCCTCTTATACATGACCTGAATGAACTCGATCGGACTCACTTGATTGGACTGACTGGACTGAAAATAATTGGACCTGACTAAGTGGACTCAACTAGACTCAGTAGTCTCACTTTATTACGGGACTAATGGACTCAAATAAAATAAAATAAAATAGATTTTTGGTCCCCATCACCTCACCTTCTAAGAAAAAAGAGTGCATAGACAATGATGCAGGTATAATTCAAAAAGAAATGGAAGACATGAACATACAAGAAAGGCCAACTCAAGAAGGAGAAGAAATAGTAAGGATCATGCTGATCTACCAAAGAAATGAAAGTACGTAACTTCTCATCCAAGAAAATTAATTATTGGTGATCCTTCACAAGGTATTAGGACTAGGTCATCACATAAAGATGCAAATGATTATCTAGCCTTTGTATCACAAATAGAACCACATACCTTAGAAGAAGCTGAATCTGACCCAAACTAGATGATGGCCATGCATGAAGAACTAAATCAGTTTGAATGAAATAAGGTACGGACTGTAGTTGAAAGACCATTAGACCATCTAATGAGAACATTGGCAAGAAAAAGAAATTACAAACTAATGATCTTTGGTTGTAATCCAATTTTTCCTTTTTCAGGTTTCCACAAATTTATGAAGCATCTCTTAAAGACTCCTAATTCTATGAAGCAAGATTGAATTGTTTAAAGACAAAATCAAGTGAAGACTCCTTTTCCAAGCCCATGGGCCGACCAAGCTATGAAGAAATCCTCTACCTTGAAGCCTAATTAAAGACCAAACCTTAAAGGACATGTGGAAGAATGAGATGAAGACAAGTGTTGCAAGGAAATGGTGCCACATGGAGTTTCTAGAATTCTCTTGTTAGGATTAGTTGCTAGGAACTAATCTTGTAATTAGCTACCAACTAAACTGGAATTAGTTGGTCCCTTAATCCTCTTTCTTGCTTCTTCAAAGAGCTGCCCATGGCCTATAAATAGGGACCAAGGCCCTCCTCTTGTAAGCATTGAATGATTTGAGTGAATAAAAGTTTCCTTGTTTGAGTTCTCTTCCATCTTGCCAAGTTCTCTTGAGTTCTTCCATGAATTTTAAGTGTTTTCTTTGAGTTTGAGTTGGAGTGTTGAGTTTGATCTTAAATTTGAGTGAGTGCTTTGAGTTTGTAGAGCTATAGTTCCATTTTTAAGTTTTTCTATAAAAGATCCAAGTAGTCCAAGAAGAGGAGGAAGTGCTGCCCAAAAATTCCAGCAACTCTCTTCACTTCTCTTGTTGATTCGTTCCTTTTTCCATTAATTTCTTTGAATTTTGACCTTACCTTGACTCTTTGCAGGTTTTTCTTGATGATTTGAAGATGATGATGAAGGCTCCACACCATGGATCAAAGCTCTAATGGTGAATCCAAGAAGGGAGTGTAGATCTTGTCTATAGCCTTCAATTTTTGAGTGGTGAGTGATTCCCTTCCACTTGAGCTTTGATTTCTCTTCATTGTCAGAAAAATATCCTCTTAATCCTTAGATCTGAGGTTCTTAAAGGTTACTTAACCTAGTATGAGGGTTTATATGACCTTAGATCCTCTCTTTTATTTTTTTGAAAGGAAGCTTGCATAAGGGTGTCAGATTTTCTGCTCACCAGTTCCTAGCTCTAAATTCTTCATCCCTTCTACCCATGAATCCGGCCATATATGGAGCTCTAATGCTGATATGTTGTTGCTAGGTAAGTAGATCACATCTCCACACACCCATTTCATCAAATTCATCCTCCATCACCATCCCATCATAGGAACCAAATGGGTCTATAAAAATAAGTTAGATGAACAAGGAAATGTAATTAGAAACCAAGCTAGATTGGTGGCTAAGGGATATAACCAAGAAGAAGGTACAGATTTTGATGAAACATATGCACCTATAGCAAGTCTATAAGCCATTAGATTAATTCTTGCATTTGCTTACTACATGAATTTCAAACTTTTTCAAATGGATATGAAAAGTGCATTCTTAAATGGTTTTATATTCGAATAAGTTTTTGTAAAATAGGCACCATGTTTTGAAAATCATGCTTTTCCAAATCATATTTTTAAGCTTAATAAAGCATTATATGATTTAAAATAAGCACCTAGAGCTTGGTATGATAGACTTAGCACCTTGATTAAAAATAATTTTTCAAGAGGAAATGTTGACAAAACTCTTTTCATCAAGAAGAAAGATAATTATTTATTAGTTGTACGGATTTATGTTGATGACATTATATTTGGTGCAACTAATGAAACTCTTTGTAGAGAATTGCTAAGTTAATGCAGGGAGAATTTGAAATGAGCCTAATGGATGAACTAAACTACTTCCTCGGTCTTCAAGTGAAACAAACAAAGGAAGGAATCTTCATTAACCAAGCCAAGTACACCAAAGAAATAATCAAAAAGTTTGGTATGGAGTCAAGCAAACAAATGAACACATCCATGAGCCCAACCTGCAGATTGGATAAAGATGAAGATGGATGCAATATTGATCAAAAGCTCTATATAGGTATGATCAGATCCTTATTATACTTAATTGCAAGTAGACCTGATATCTTGTTTAGCATATGTGTATGTGCTAGATTCCAATCCAATCCTAAAGAATCACACATGCTTGCTGTTAAAAGAATTATAAGATATCTGAAGGAACAAGCAATCTAGGTCTATGGTTTACAAAACATTCTTCTTTGAATTTAATTGAATTTCTGGATGCTAATTATGCTGGTTGTAAAATTAATAGAAAAAGCACTAGCAACACATGCCAATTTCTATGATTGAATTTGATCTTATGGCACTATAAGAAATAAAACTCGGTAGCACTATCTACTACTGAGGTAGAGTATGTTGCTGCAGGGAGTTATTGCGCACAAGTGTTATGGATTAAACAACAACTAGAAGGCTTTGGTGTTACATGATCTAAAATTCCTATCAAATGTGATAACACAAGTGCTATAAATTTAACAAAGAATCCAATTCAGTATTCAAGGACTAAGCACATAGAGATTAGACACCTTTTTATTAGAGATCATGTTTTGAATAGTAACATTAAACTAGAATTCATCCCTATTGAGAGCCAACTCGCTGACATTTTCATTAAGCCACTCGATCAGGATAGATTTGTGATGATTAGAGGAGAATTAGGTCATCGTGATCCCTTTTAAATTTTCCAAACCTAATCTCTTCAATTAAAAAAAATTATCTAGAGAACCTCCAACATCAATTCAACATCTTTGAGCAACTTTCCATGCAATTTTCCTAAATTTATTATCATTTCTGATCAATTTTTAACTTTTATGGAAAGTTTCTGTTCGAGTCAACTCGGACAATTATGCTAAGGTCGAGGCGAGCAAATTTCTATTGTTTCTATTTTTGCTCTGGTCAAGCCAACTAGAACAATTTTTGGGTTAGTCGAGCCAACTAGGATATCGAGGAAATAGTTTTTTAATAGATCCATAGAGCCTTTTTCAAATTTTTCTATTTTTTGTTCTCGCTCTAAACCTTAGAACTTCACTCAAAACCTCTTCCAAAATCTCAAAAATTATCTCCCTTGATCTCCAATCTTCCAATTTCTCCCAATTCTTGCAATGGCACCGAAAATGACTATTGGGAAGAGATCAAAATGGGTTGCTCCATCTATTGATATTGAAAGAAGGACTAAGCGTCGGCTAGAGGAACCAGCTCGAGCAGTGGAAAGAGAAGAATAGCAAGAAATCTGAGAAGAAAGGGAATTGGCCGCTGCTCCTTCTTCAAGGCAAGTAATTTCTATGTCTAATCGCCTGGTTACAAGTGGTCAAAAGATTATTTTCTCTTTTCTCAAGGATTTATGGCTGAAAATTGGTGATTCTATTGAAGAACTTGGTTGGAGTTACTTTTGCTCATTGAATGTGTCTACTTATCCTGCCGTAGTTAGAACATTTTATGAGAATCTAAGACTTGAGGCAAAACACATTGAATCCATAATGAAAGGCAAAGGAATAATCATTTCTAAAGAAAGATTGAGTTGTCTATTAGAAATGCCAACCGAAGGGTCTAAACATCTGTGCTAAAAGATAGAGAAAAGACCCTAAGAACTGTGCTAGGAAGGGAAGATGTTAGTCGGATTGGAACAGTAATGGCAAGTACATTATCCTTAGAGATGAGATTGCTTCATAATTTTGTGAGTCGGATCTTTCTTCAAAGAACAGGAAAGTTTGATTTGGTAAGTGAAAAAGACTTATGCTTCATGAAACATATCATTGAGGGGAAAGCATTGAATTTACCCTACATTATGATTATGATGATGAAAGAGGCTGTGAGGAAAGTGAAGGCATGCTTACCTATGGAATGGTGTTAACATTATTATTTCAAGCCTCCAGGGTCAATCTTGAAGGGGAAGATGGAAAGCCTCTTCACCACACAGATACTTATTCATCCAAATCTCTACTTCGAATGGGTTATATCTGTAGTGAAGGAGTATGGAAGAAGAAAGGGACTGATGCTTGGGTTATGCGGCATCTACTCGTTAGGATGATGATGATGATGAGAGTGTAGAGAGATACCTAGAGAGATCATTTCTAATACTACTACACCCTCTACATTGGAGCCTCTAGACCATGTTTTTGATGTTCCCATTATTGCTTCTACTGAGCTTGGCACCACTTCTAAGAGTGTTATACCTGAGCATGCTACTATGGAGACTGAGCCTACTGGTTTCACTGAGGCTATGGAGACAGTTCATACTAATTATGACAGTCCCTTAACTACTTCTCCACCAGCACATACTGCTCCAAGTCCATCTGCACATTCTATTGCTTCTATTTCAGTGACACAGGAGTTTATTGCCAAGCAAATGAGAGGACTTGCTGATACACTGACTAGTTCTTTGACTAGTATGTTTGGCAAGCTTAACTAGTCAGCACTGAGATCAGAGAGCTTCGCACCAAGGTTGACTCACTTTAGTCATCTAGACCTGCTTTTCAGCTTGACACACAGCCCCTATCAAACTCTATCAGGTCAGCTACTAAAGCTATTAAAGATTCTATGGATAAAAGCATAGAAGAATTCAGAATAGAGCTGAGGGAGATGAGATTCAGAATGGGAGGTATAGAACAAGGCCAAAGAATGGAGGACTACACCAAGGGCATTGTGATCCTTAGATCAGAGTTTGGTAGACTTAGAGGTTCTGCTGAAGCATTTGCGAATGCCTATGCTGCTGAATTAATTGCATTGAACACTGAGATCAAGAAGTTTCATAAAGAGATGGATACATTCCAATTTCAACCTGATCAACTCAAAACCTTGTCATTGCAGCATTTGCCTCTCACAGACCTCAACCTATACCTACACCACAACCTGCACCTCAACCTGCACCTACCTCTAGTCCATATCCTAGGCAGCCAGCTCCTCATCTTAGGCCCCAAGATTCTAAACCACAATTTGTGGACCCAATAGCATCTATGCCACTTTTGGAGCATCTTTCGGGCCATCCAATAGTACTAAGGTAGATAGTGATAGTGAATAGACTTTTTATCTTAATCTTTTGTAATGTGTAATAAAAAATTCATGAATGCAATGAATGTATCTTTGGCATATCTTTTGTGTATAAATTGAGCTTGTGCAATATTCTCAATGATACTTTCATTTGTACAATGATAATCAAAATAAATTTTAATTAGAATATCAAAGTTGAGAAGAGAAAGTAAAATTATCTCAAACAAATTTTATCAACTTTCTCTTTTTATTATAAAAACTGAGCTTTGAAAGATCAATTGAACACCTTTTTTGATTGCTGACAAAAAGGGGGAGAATGTTTGAAGTTGCCCGAAAAAGAATGAAAAAGTTGCATAAATATGAAAGAAAAAGGAAGAGAATGTGATTAAAAATGTGAAATTGCATATATAAGTGAGGGAGAGAAAAGTTGTTGAATCTAAATGACTTTAGTTCATACTCTATGCTCTCAAAATCTGCACACATTTCTTGAAGGTCTTAAAGCATTAACTCTGATACTTTTCAATTCTGATATATTTCTGATATTTTGCAAAATTGAGCTTTGATACTTTGCATACATTAATAGCTCTGATACTTTGTGAAAGTGCTAGCCTTAACACTCTGATACATATAAAAGCACTGATACTGTATAGTTCTTCTTTTCATAAAAAGCTCTGATACTTGCAAATACAATTAGTTCTGATACATGTTAATGCTCACTTTCAAATTCAGTTATACATGTAATAGTAAAAAAAAAATTTCAGGCCCAGTATTTTGTCATCATCAAAAAGGGAGAGATTATTGACCCCATAAGTGATTTTGATGATAACCAAATATTGGAGCATGCATTTATTTTACTAACAACTCTTCAAGTGTTTTCAAGTTTTTTTAGGATGATTTCATTGTTTAATTTCAACACCTACATTCATAGTTTTGAAATGAGTTGTGTTGTAAGTGATTCATGTAATGAAGAACCCAAAGAAAAAGTTAAGTAAAAATCATAAAAATGGATTACTTCTACATGTATTTCAAGCTTATGTTTCTTAGAAATTTGGTTAGAAGAGTTTGAGGGCATCTTAAAACTTTGAAGACTTGCTGGATGATTTGTGGAAAGTAAGTGACAATTCACTGAAGATTTCATCTGAGCTGACTCGAAGAGAAGAGAGCCAACTCTGGCATATGGCATGCATGAAGATTTCTGGCACACAGATATCCGAGCCGACTCTAAGGGACCCGAGTCGACTCGTACAGTTCTATTTTTCTGAGTCAGACAATCGAGCCGACCCGAAGGGATTCCGAGCCGACTACTTTATACTGTTAGACATCCAAGCTGACTCTTCAGAGATTTGAGCCGACTCCTCCAGAGTCCAGAAAAAGAGCTCTGAGAACTACAGCCAACCGAGCTGACTCTAAAGAAAAAGAGCTAACTCTTCCAGACTACATTTTTTATGGCCTGAGGATCCGAGTCGACTAGAATCAAGACGAGCCAACTCTTACAGAGTAAGGAATCAGAACACTATGCAACCGAGCTAACTAGATTGAAGAGAGTCGACTCAACCAGAACTACTCTAAGGATCCGAGCCGACTTGAGTAATCTGAGCTGACTCGAAGGTCGATTTCAGCCTTATAAAGGCTAGTTCCAGAACTTGAAATTTGAATCCAAAAAGTGCTCCAACGATTAAATGTCATATCCCAATAGTCTACAATGACTAAAATCATCTAAGAGGAGTACAAGACTATATATTTTAGGGATTTTAACTTCTTTAAACAAGAGATAATGAGTAAATGCTAAATTGAATATCCAAGCTACTTTGTAAGTAAGAGAGCACTGCAAGAGCAAGTACATTGAAGTGCAATCAATTGGGCTTCTCTTAAGCTGCATTGATAACCATCCAACAAAATTTGTTTATCATTCTGTTGATTTCTTTTTACAATTCTCTTTTGATTTATTGGTTTATTGGTGAGTTCGGTTTAAAAACCAAATAGGTTCTTGGTTAGCCTTTGTTAAAACCAAGTGTTGGGTTCTTGGTGATCCTGTTAAAACCAAGTGTTGGATTTCTTTGGTGAGCCCAGTTTTAAAACCAAAGTATAGAGGTTTGGATTGTAAGCCTGTTAAAACAATCCGACTGCATTCCAGTAGGGGATATACTAGAAATTCCAAGTGGTAATCTTGGGTAGTGGATGTAGGAGCTGGGTTGCTCTGTACCATTATAAAATATCTTGTGTTTGTGTTGTGCATTCTCTTTATATCTTGCTTTTGCTTTTAATTACTTCAATCACAGCACTTAGCACTTCAAGGAGTTTTCAAAGAGCACATAATTGCTTAAACTTTTTTAATTCTTAATTAACCCCCTCTTGAGAAAGCCACTTGGGCAACATATCTAGATAGTGACTGTTCAAGATATATGACGGGTGACAAAGAATAATTCATCACCCTAGAAATAAAAGATGGAGGATTAGTAACTTTTTGTGATAATGGTAAGGGGAAGATCATTGGCACTGGTAAGATTAAAATTATCCCTTCTACTTTCATTGAAAATGTATTGCTAGTTGATAAATTGAAGCGCAATTTATTAAGTATAAGTTAATTATATGATAAAGGCTTCAAGGTTATCTTTGAATTTACAATGTGTGTATTAACTAGTTCACTTGATTCTAGCACTAAATTTATTGATCATAGACTTTGAAACACTTATGTGGTAGACTTAAATGATCTTGCCATATCAAGTAGTACAAGTCTAGTGGCAATGAATGCTAAAACCAAGGAATCTAGCTTATTGTGGCATAGAAGATTAGGTCATGCTAGCATGCATACATTAGCTAAATTAATTTTCGATGTTCTAGTTAGAGGTTTACCTTAGTTTAAAGTTGATTTTGAACATGTCTGTGATGCATGCCAATTTGGTAAACAAACTAGGGAAGGTTTTAAATCGAAAAATATGGTTTCAACTTCTAGATCTTTAGAGCTACTACACATCGACTTATTTGGACCAACTAGGACCACAAGCCTAGGATGCATAAAATATGGATTTGTGATAGTAGATGATTTTTTAAATTTACAAGGGTCTTGTTTATTGCGCATAAAGATGAAGCTTTCAAAGTATTTCATAAATTTTACAAGAAAGATTCAAATCAGAAAAATCTTTTAGTTATTTATATTAGAAGTGATCATGGTACATAATTTGAAAATCAATATTTTGAAAAATATTACATTGAGCATGGCATTGATCACAACTTCTCCGCTCCTAGAACAGCAAAGCAAAATGATGTTGTAAAGAGAAAAAATAGGACATTGGAAGAGATGGCCCCAACTATGTTATGTGAAGGCAATCTTCTAAGGTACTTTTGGATAGAAGCTGTGAACACTGCTTGTTATATTTTGAACCATGTTTTGATTAGACCTATTTTAAAGAAAACCCTTTATGAACTTTGGAATGATAGAAAACCTAGTATTTATTATTTCCATATTTTTTGTTGTAAATGCTTTGTACTTAATAATGGAAAGGATAACCTTGAAAAATTTGATGCTAAATCTAATGAAGCTATATTTCTAGGTTATTCAACATCTAGCAAAGCATATAGAGTATTCAATAAAAGAACATTAACTGTTGAAGAATCTATCAATGTTATTTTGATGAAACTAACCCCTCACCTTCTAGAAAAGAAGAGTGCATTGATAATGATGCAGGTACAATTGACAAAGCTATGAAGGACATGAGCTTTCAAGACAAACAAGTTGAGGAAGGAGAAGAAATGGTAAGCAAAGACCATGGTGATTTACCCAAAGAATGGAGGTATGTAACATCACATCCTAAAGATTTAATTATAGGTGATCCCTCATAATGAGTTAGGACTAGGTCATCACTTAGAGAAGCACATGATTACCTAGCATTTGTTTCACAAGTAGAACCTAATAGCATAGAAAAAGTAGAAAATGACCCGAATTGGATGATGACCATGCATGAAAAACTTAATCAATCTGAAAGAAATAATGTGTAGATCCTAGTGAATAGACCCTCTGATCATCCTGTTATAGGCACTAAATGGATTTATAGGAATAAATTAGACAAAAAAGGGAATGTAATTTGAAATAAAGCTAGATTAGTTACCAAAGGTTATAATCGGGAAGAAGGAATATATTTTGATGAAACTTATGCACCGATAGCAAGATTAGAGGCTATTAGATTATTGCTTTCATTTGCTTGCTACATGAATTTTAAATTATTTCAAATGGATGTAAAATGTATATTTTTAAATGGTTATATTTTAGAAGAAGTTTTTGTAGAACAACCACCAGGATTTGAAAATCATGCTCTTCCAAATCATGTTTTCAAACTTAACAAAGCATTGTATGGTTTAAAAAAAGCACCTAGAGCATGGTATGATAGATTAAGTTCTTTCTTGAAAATAATTTTATTAGAGATAATGTGGATACCACTTTATTCCTTAGAAGAAAAGAAAATGACATGTTAGTTGCATAAATTTGTGTAGATGATATAATTTTTGGTGCAACTATTGAGAATTTGTGTAGAGATTTTACTGAGCTTATGTAAGGTGAATTTCAAATGAGCTTAATAGGTAAACTAACCTACTTCTTTGGACTACAAATCAAGCAAACAAAAGAAGAAATTTTTATCTACCAAGATAAGTACATCAAGGAGATCATCAAGAAGTTTGGTATCGAATCAGTCAAAGAAATTGGCACACCCATGAGCCCCACCTGCAGACTTGACAAGGATGAAGATAGAACAGCATTGATTAAAAGCTTTATTGAGGTATAAGTGGATCACTATTGTATTTAACTGCTAGTAGACTTGATATCTTGTTTAGTATATGTATATGTGCTAGATTTCAATCTAATCCAAAAGAGTCACATATACTTGTTGTTAAAAGAATCATAAAATATCTAAAAAGAACAAGTAATCTAGGTCTATGGTATTATAAATAATCTTCATTGAATTAATTAGTTTTTCTAATGCTGATTATTGTAGATGTAAAATTGATAGAAAAGGAACTACTGGTACTTGTAAATTTCTAGGGTTGAACTTAATCTCATGGCATAGTAAGAAACAAACTCCATAGCACTATCTACTGCTGAGATAGAGTATGTGGCTGCAGGGAGTTGTTGTGCTCAAATACTTTGGATTAAGCAACAACTAGAAGATTATGGTATTATTCAAACTAAAATTCCTATCAAATGTGATAACACAAGTACTATTAATCTGACAAAGAATTCAATTCAGCATTCTAGGACAAAACATAGAAATTAGATATCATTTCATTAGAGATCATGTACAAAATGGTAATATTGAACTTGAATTTGTTTCAACATAAAATTAATTAGTTGATGATGGGGAACTAATATGCATGCCATTTTTTTTGTATGTTTACATGTTGAGTTAGGTAATTAATTCTCGAATTTCAAATCAAAATTATTTGTAGGGAATTTTGTATGAATTTTTGAAGATCAGCATGCAGATTAGGACCTAGAAAAGTAGCAAAGAAGGACCGCCGGGACTGAGAAGCCTCGGTTAGGGCAAGTTCTCCTGCAATAAAACTACTGGAGGTAGAGGGGTGTACCTGACAACATCTATGAAGATCGCAACGAAGGGGTCTCTCGTTCCTCGACGGATGCGGCCTGGAAAATCGAGCCAAAGACCCACGGATACCCGGCTTTTTGCTCGGTGATCCGATTGAGGCTTGGCTGGAGTCGTTGGATTCGTAGGAACTCGAGGACCTGCAAACGACCTGTCAGGGGTTAGAAAATTCATAAAAGAACAAGAAAACAAAGAAAAAATAGCAAGGGAAGGCTTCTTTTGGAGTGGGCGTCTCGGGATCTAGAGGGTTTGTTGGCAGTAGGAAGATGATTGCAAACACCGGGAAGAAGAACTCTCACAAACCCCTTTATGCACATAGCAGGGTATCACACCACCAATACAAGAACTCAAGGTTTTCATTCATCAAAAATTCTCCTCATACAAGAGGCTAGGGTCCCTTAAATAGACCCTTAACCTTGGGCTCCAAGTAAGGGTACATAAGTCTTTGCATAAGAATCATTTTCCCTCTCAAACCCTAGCTAGAAAATAAGAAAATATTAGGTAGAAAAATCCCTAAAAATTTTCTTGACTTGGTCAAGAATCCAAGGATGCCTAGGGGGGAGTGTTGGGCTTCTAAGAGCAGCAAAAGGCCGGCCCAAAGGGGCTTGGGTGCATGGGTTTGGGCCTCTGGAAGCAGGGGTGGCCTGGTAGCCAGGTAGCAGGAATATTCCCTTGTATCTTGCTTTTTAGGGGCTTGGGCTTGGCACCTGGGCTTGATTTTTTTGGGCTAGGATGCAGATGGACCTCTGGAATCATGGATGCCCTTATTTATGAATATACTTTGGCATCTGGAAGGGAATCTGGATATCTGGAGGGCATCTGCAAGAAATCAGGGTTTTCTGAATTTTCCTCCCGGGATCTTCAAATCTTCAAGCTAGGTTGGACTTGGGCTATACTTCCATGTCTTCAATCTAGTTGGACTTGGTCTTTACTTGTATGATATAGTCTTGAGTCTTCAGTATGCTTGGACAGGACTCAAAAAAATAAAATTAGCTCAACATGAGCTGACTAGCATTGGACTGAACTAGCTCAACATGAGCTGACAAGTATAGAACTAAAATAACAACTCAAAATACTCAAATAACAACTAAAATGGACTCAGTTGAGCTAAGCCCTTATTACAGATGGACTCATAAATTATTGATCAATTCACAGAGGATTGAAAAAGCCTGTATCTTATTCTGGTGCCTCTGGTATCCCCACCAATTCTCCCGGGGTGGGAGGAACTCGACCCTGTCGAGTGAAGGTCAGACTGGCTCATATATCTCTCAAGAAGGTCTGGGTTGAGGCGTTGTAAGTCCTCTTGAGAAATCCATGAATCGTCCGACTCTGGCCGGCCTTGCCATCGGACCAGGAAGCATTGATAGTCATGGCCCTGGGTCGTGATGGCTTGATCGTCCAGGATACGCTCGATCCGTTCTCCTCTCTCAGGCCAAATTTGTTTGTGGACACTCTAGGTTAGGTCACTCACAATGAAAAGGAATAGGTCCAAAGGCCTCACTAGGTAGCGCTGTCGGTTCCCTATACTCAACCAGGTCTGTAATATTGAAGGTAGAACTAATGCCCAAATCCGAAGGCAAGTCTAACACCTAAGCATTTGATCCAAACTTCTCTATCACTTTAAAAGGTCCGGCTCTGCGAGCATGAAGCTTCTTTTAAGCCTAAGCCTAACCAAGATAGAATCCACTACATCAAATTCTTTGATCCATCTTCGAAAATTAGCCAGTTTGTTTAAAATTAGTATAGGTGGTGAACATGCTGGGCACATGCAGACTCCTAACAAAATGATGAAAATGACTCAAACTAACACCTAATACACTCGACTTTGCATTCCTATCGAAGGAAATTTATTAGACTTTTATGGGCCTAAACCTAAGAGACTATAGACTATCTAGGTCTGACCCTAGTGTGGTGTGCACAAGAGTATTTACAATGGACTCCAAGCAAATGCCAGAGGGTATGCCAGAAGTATAATGCAAACCTAACATGCGTAATGAATGCATGCAGTACGCTAATCTCAGTTAAATGCAATCTAATAATCCTAGAAATGCTGGAGGTGTCAAGAAAGGGCAGAAAATAGGAAGTGGGTTCAGAATTAGTTTAGTAGGGTAGAGAAAAATGTTCAAGGTTAGTTGGATAAAGTTCGATATAAGAAGGCATGTCAGGGACTAATCCTAGACTAATGAGGTTAACCTTACGAGGTTGAGCTATATCTACAAGGTTTGCCTAATGGAAGGATGGGTCACCAATTTCGGGGAAGAGGTCCTTAATGGGAATTATAGCAGGGGACTCATCTTAAAGGTATTGATTCAAAGAGATCAGGTCCTTAATAAATTATTCTGGTTCTTGTATTTTTGGACTAGACTCTATAATTTGGCTCCCCTCTATGGTTTTCTCAGGTAAGCCTCTAGCAGTACCTAAGTTCTCTTCCTCTATTTGTTCTTCCACTATAGCTTTGGGTTGGATGTGGTCAAGGTCAACTAGCTTTGGGTTGGTTTCTACCTGGGTATCTACTGGGTCAGCTAATTCGAGGTCTACTAAAGGTGCCTCCTCTTCTCCCTCATACTCATCCACTAGGCTCACATCAGCTTCATACACTTCTGCGTTAATGTAAGCCTTGTGAATCTCAGGAATGGTTGGAGAAGGTCGGCTAGCAGGAAATTGGTTAGGTTCTGGTCTCTGATTATGGGTACTACTCATAGTAGGTTCAGGTTGTATAAGGGGTAGTGGCTCACTACTGGGTTCATATTTAGGGATACTAATCTTATGGGGTTCAGGTTGACTAGGAGAAGCATGACTAGTACTAGGTTGATACTTAGGGGTTATGGGTTCTCTAGGCTCATAGGACAAGGGTGCAGATCTATGGGTCATGGGATTATAGGATCTGGGGTCATAGGATTTTGGGTCAGCTCTATGATCAGGTTCTAAGGATGGATCATGGTATGGGATCCTCCTAAGGTTGGGCTCCCTATATGGGTCAGGATATTGGGTTCTCCTAGGGTTGGACTCCCTATATGGGTCAGAATATTGGGTTCTCCTTGGGTTGGGCTCCCTATATGGGTCAGAGTATTGGGTTCTCCTAGGGTTGGGCTCCCTATATGGGTTAGAGTATTGGGTTCTCCTAGGATTGGACTCCTTATATGGGTCAGAGTATTGGGTTCTCCTAGGGTTGGGCTCCCTATATGGGTTAGAGTATTGGGTTCTCCTGGGTTCAGTATCATAATAATGGTCACGGTAAGGGGTTCTTCTAGGTTCAGTATCATAATAAGGGTCATGGTAAGGGGTTCTTCTAGGTTCAGTATTATTGTATGGGTCAGGCTAAGGGGCTCTCCTAGGTTCAATCTCTCGGTATGGATCAGGGTTTGGGGTCCTCCTAGGTTGAGGATTGTAGTACGGGTCAGAATAAGGGGATCTCCTAGGTTCGACCACATGGTATAGATCAGGGTTTGGGGTTCTCCTAGGTTGAGGGGACTCAGGATCTGGCTTAGATTGTGACCCATGGGTTCTTTGTATGGTCTCTACACGGCCTTCTAACTGGCCAAACCTATTGGCAAGATGGTCAATTCTATTGTTGGTTTGGTTAGCAAACTGAGTTAACTGGGTAGTCATCTGGGTAGCCATCTGGGCCATTTGATCAACTAGGGCTTTTATTTGGGCTTGTAAGTTTTCCATGGGTTCAGACATTTGTGAAGGAGGTGGGTGATATGAAACTCCTGATCTAGTGCTCATACAAGACTCGATCAGACCGACTATAGCTGACTAGACCTAGAATCCAAACTAGATGCTCAATCAGGGTGGCAAACTAGCCTATAGTAACCCTGTACTCAGCCAGGCAGGTGTAAGGGGAGTGTTAGGTCCCTGATTGCCAACCTAGACACCAATCAGAGATTGGCCAGGTAGGCGGACCAGCACACAAGCCCTTCAGGATTGAATCCCTAAACCACCGTTCTAGACACTGAGCACAAGGCACACACAGGTTAACTTGACACAGTGATCTAACACTAGCCCGAACCCGACCAGTTGGTGTCCCTAGCCCACTAGGGCAAATTAAGTCTAGTTAATTTTAGGTTAAGGCTTGGGACCAAATGCAAGGGATGTGGTTTTGGGCTAAGGAGAGGTGATCAAATCCTCCCCCCATCTGATATAGCAAGAGTGCCCATAAAAGTAAATTATGCAATGATGGCAAGCAGATGAGGATGCAAATTAGGGTTTTGATGTTTTTGGTATTTTTGGAGAATATGTATTTTTTTTTTGTAATTTCTTAAATAGAAGAACACTTGCAGATTATGGCCTAATATGCAAGAAATATACTAAAATTAAAAGATATACAAAAAATGCTAGATAAAACCCTAAAACTTCCAAACTTGTCTTGCTGAAAAAAAATAGAGCCAAACATTTGTAGGCTGTATTTTGGCTTGCAGAAAATTCACAGGACATAATAAAATCTGAAAGAATTAAAAAAATTATTGTGAATTATTATGAATCCAAAAAATAAATTTCAGATTTTTTAAAGTTTTTAACATAGAGAAATAATTAAAATAACAGAGTATATATGGACTGAAAAATTGCAGAAAACAAGCCCTAATCTATGCTCTGATACCAAATGATGGGGAACTAATATGCATGCCATTTTTTTTGTATGTTTTACACGTTGAGATAGGTGATTAATTCCCGAATTTCAGATCAAAATTATTTGTAGGGAATTTTGTATAAATTTTTGAAGATCAGCATGCAGATTAGGACCTAGAAAAGTAGCAAAGAAGGACTGCCGGGGCTGAGAAGCCTCGGTTAGGGCAAGTTCTCTTGCAATAAAACAACTGGAGGTAGAGGGGTGTACCTGACAATGTCTATGAAGATCGCAGCAAAGGGGTCTCTCGTTCCTCGACGGATGCGGCCTGGAAAGTCGAGCCAAAGACCCGCGAATACCCGGCTTTCTGCTCGGTGATCCGATTGAGGCTTGGCTGGAGTCGTTGGATTCGTAGGAACTCGAGGACCTGCAAACGACCTGTCAGGGGTTAGAAAATTCACAAAGGAACAAGAAAACAAAGGAAAAACTTCAAGGGAAGGCTTCTTTTGGAGTGGGCATCCAGGGATCTGGAGGGTTTGTTGGCAGCAAGAAGATGATTGCAAACACCGGGAAGAAGAACTCTCACAAACCCCTTTATGCACACAGCAGGGTATCACACCACTCAATAGAAGAACTCAGGATTTTCATTCATCAAAAATTCTCCTCGTACAAGAGGCTAGGGTCCCTTAAATAGACCCTTAACCTTGGGCTCCAAGTAAGGGTACATAAGTCTTTACATAAGAATCCTTTTCCCTCTCAAACCCTAGCTAGAAAATAAGGAAATATTAGGTAGAAAAATCCCTAAAAATTTTCTTGACTTGGTCAAGACTCCAAGGATGCCTAGGGGGGCGTGTTGGGCTTCTAGGAGCAGCAAAAGGCCGGCCCAAAGGGGCTCGGGTGCATGGGTTTGGGCCTCTAGAAGCTGGGGTGGCCTGGTAGCCAGGTAGCAGGAATATTCCCTGGTATCTTGCTTCTTAGGGGCTTGGGCTTGGCACCTAGGCTTGATTTCTTTGGGCTAGGATGCAGATGGACCTCTGGAATCATGGATGCCCTTATTTATGAATATACTTTGGCATCTAGAAGGGAATCTGGGCATCTGAATTTTCCTCCCGAGGTCTTCAAATCTTCAAGCTAGGTTGGACTTGGGCTATACTTCCATGTCTTAAATCTAGTTGGACTTGGTCTTCACTTGTATGATATAGTCTTGAGTCTTCAGTATGCTTGGACAGGACTCAATAAAATAAAATTAGCTCAACATAAGCTGGCTAGCATTGGACTGAACTAGCTCAACATGAGCTGACAAGTACAGAACTGAAATAACAACTCAAAATACTCAAACAACAACTAAAATGGACTCAATTGAGCTAAGCCTTTATTACAGATGGACTCATAAATTATTGATCAATTCACAGAGGATTGAAAAGCCTCTATCTTATTCTGGTGCCTCCGGTGTCCCCACCAGTTGATATCTTTACTAAGCCACTTAATGATGATAGATTTCAAATGATTAGAGGAGAATTAGGTTAGTATGACCCTTTTTAGAAATTCTGATCTAATTTATTCAAAATTAAGGAAAAAGTATCTAGAAAACCTCCATTATCAATTTAAGGATAGTAACCACCTTATCTAGTTCACTCCTAGAAATAGAAACCTTTTTGTCAAGATTTTAGACCATTTTCTTGAATTTAGGTCGAGCTGACTCGAGCAGAGAAGCTTGAGGTCGAGTTGACTTGACTGACGGGTTCACTTAAGACCCGTATGACCTATAAAACCTCATTTCTTTCCCTTTCATTGTTCAAAGCCAAGCCCTAGGGGACCACAGCATATTTCACCCTAGAACCACCGACTCCTTCCCTTTTCACCCTAAACTTTGACCTAGTGGCACCAAAAAGGGCAGTTGCAAAGAGATCCAGTTGGATGGCTTTTGGGGCAGTTGAGGCAGAGAGGAGATCTAAATGATGAGCGAATGAGCCGACTCCTCAAGAAGACCTAGAAGAAGCCCAAGTTAAGCCACAAGCACCTCAAAGGCAAGTTATTCTTATGAGAAACCATCCGGTAACTAGTGGTAGGAAACTAGATTTTGGATTTCTTGAAAATTTGGGACTATGAATAGGAGAACGGATAGAAAATCAAGGTTGGAGTTACTTTTTCTCTCTTGATATACCTACCTACACCAATCTTGTAAGAAATTTCTTTCAAAACTTGTCACGTGGAGAGAATTATGTAATGACCACTATGAAGGGAATAAGTTTGACAGTTGATGAAGATAGGCTTAGCAGGGTTTTGCAGATGCCTAGCAATGGGAAGTATTATTTGAATTTGAAAGACAGGCAGAAGACATTGAGAAGAATACTGGAAAGAAGAAATGCTGGAGTGACTAATGTTCCAGCCAACATATTATCTTTGGAAATGAAGTTTTTACACAACATCATCAGTAGGATCTTTCTTCCCCGAACAAGCCATTTTGACTGGCTCAGCGAACGAGATATGATGTTCATGAGATATATGATTGAGGGGGAGGCCCTTAATCTGCCATTTATTATTCTTGCCTAGATTCAAGATGCAGCCCGAAAGGCTAAGGCCTATTTTCCATATAGAATGGCATTCACTTTATCATTCCAGGATTTTGGAGTTGATTTAATAAGAGAAGATAGTCGACCTCTACACCATACCGATAGGTATTTGATGAAATACTTGCAAAGGATGGGATATCACCAAGTAGAGGGTATTTGGGTCAAGAAGATGTCTGGTCAGTGAGTGGCACATCATTTTGATTCTAATGAGGAGGCCGAGCCTGCAAATGCTACTAATACTGCAGCTACTGCTAAACAGGAGGATTCAGATGAGCATATTGATTTTGACTCTAGCAATGATGATGATTCTTCTGATGCGGAGGCTGGAGCTCAAGAGGACATGATTGGTAGTCCGAGGACTCCTCCAGGACCATTAGCAGAACCTTCAGCACCTTCGACATCTGTAGTGCCTTTCTCTCAGACCTCTATCACTTTGGAGCAGCTCTCACAGTTTACCGAGACTTTCACTAGCTCTTTCAGGTCGATGTTTGGCGATCTTTGCCAAACACTTGAGAGAGGCCTAGAAGAGCTCAGGATAGAGATGAAAGAGCTGACACTCAGAGTGGTATCTGTAGAGATGGGTCAAAGGACACATCAAGACTACATGATATATTTGACTCAATTGCACTCTGATTTTGGGAGCATTCGGGGAGTAGCAGCTACTTTTGCTCGAGACCAGGCTGTTGCATTACATGGCATCCAGCAGGAGATTCAAAAGATGGGGACAGAGTTGAGGACTATTCTACTCTTTGTCACTGGAGTTTGTATGGGATCCAAAAACTCTACTTCTTGGCAGCCACCTCCATAACCCTCACGCAGACCTAGACAGCCTCCACCACATGCCAGACAGCCACCTCCACCTTCTGTTCAGACTGATATGCATTCTAGAGATGTTAAGACTGAGCCTACTTCTACTAGACCTAGAGCTAAACCTAAAGCCGAAACCAATGTACCTAAAGCTCCCACTAAAACTAGATTTAGAGATCTCAAACCTAAAACCATGAAAACTGTTGTATCATCTACTATTTTAGAAATAGGTTCTTCTTCCCGTGAGGAAGAAGAAGATTAGGTCTTAAAGATCTTGCTTTTGTTGACTTTGTATCAAAACTTGTTTATCTATATATATCTATGTGTACTTTGTTTGAATGACTCTGACATTTTACTCTATCATTTTTCTGTGATGCAATTGACATCAAACATCTAACATTAAAAAAGAATGGAAAATGTTAACAAGAATATCAAGAATATAAGAGAAGGTGAAATTATCTAAAAACAACCTAATATTCCTATTCTATTTCAAAAATTATTGAATACTTAAAGAACATTTTTTATTGATGACAAAAAGGGGGAGTAATATTAATGTTGTGCATGGAAAATTCAACTTCAAGAAAATATGCAAAACAGGAGAAGAAATCAGTTGTGCATGGAAATCAATGACAATAACTTTACTCTGATACATTTTAATGCTCAATTAGCTCTGATCTTTTCTTGATTCTGAATTAATGGAATTTAATTGATTATGATACATTCCTGATACTTATTTTGCTCTGATATACTTTGACACTTAATTGGCTCCAATACATTATAAAGCAAAAGTAGGTTTTGACAAATATTTGCTCTGATACAAAAAGCTCTGATATTTATTGACACTTATTGATACATTCTGATACTTGTTGACAATTATCAATTTAAGATATATAGAAGTCACTTTGATACTTTTAAGTATTCATATATACATAACTGTAATGTTTTTCCATACCTAGTGTTTTGTCATCATCAAAAAGGAGGAGATTGTTGACCCCTGGAATGATTTTGATGAAAATAAAATATGAGAGCAAGTTTTTGATACTAACACTTTTGAATGTTTAAGAAGAATTTGTAGGATGATTCTAATGCATAGCTATTCCTCTTACAAATATGAAATTGTTGTAATATATCAAGTTTCTTTGTGAAAATGTTCATGTAATGAAGAGCCCAAGAAAACTCAATTGTATATTTTTGTAAAATCGACCAATTTTATGTAATTTTTTAGTTAAAGTAATTAGATTATGCTTAGAAGATGTTGGATAGTCTTTGGAAGTTAATTGGAAGCCTTTGAAAGAAATCTAGAGAAGTTTAGAAGCTTTTGGACAAAAGTCACTGGAGCCGACTCAAGCAAGAGAGCCAACTCATTATTTTGGCATGGTACAAAGGTTTTAGGCACACAAGCAACCGAGCTGACTCGACCAAGTTAGAGCTGACTCGTCTAGAGTATCAAAATTGTAGCGTTCTGAAATCAGTCATCCGAGTCGACTCGACAAGCAACTGAGATGACTTCTCTAGAGTGAGCAAAAACCAATTCTGAGAAAACTAGTCAGGCAAGCCAACTCGATTGAGAAGATCCGACTCGACTAGAGTTATGTTTCAACAGTTTCGAGAATCTGAGCTGACTTGACCCAACAGAGCCGACTCAAATCCAAGTTTCAGGTGAGTAACAGCTAGTTCCAAAATTGATTTTTTGAATCCAAAAAGTGCTCCAACAGCTATATTTTGACTCCTAAGGTACTACAATGATCATATATGATTCGGATCAGTTCTAAAGCTTATAAATAAGGGATTTGAACAACTTTGAAAGAAATTTTATGAGAGTATTGAATATCTAAGAGAGCATTCAAAGAAGAACTCAAGACTTCACCAAACTCTAATCATTCTCTTATGTCCTTTATTGGAAAAGTTTGGAAGCCTTAAAGAGCATTGAAGGAACAATCAAGGAGGCTTCTTAAAGAGCATCAAGTGCAACCATCCGACAAAGTTTGATTTGTCATTAGTGTTGCTTTTTTTTAACTCTCTGTTTGAGTTGTTCCAAGTATAACAGGGGCTGTAACTTGTGAGTTTTTTAAGATTTTTGGTGAGCCTTGAAAATCAAGTTTGGATTGTTAGTGAGCCCGAGAAAACTAACATTGTATTGGGTTCTTGGTGATCCTGGTGTAAAACCAAGATTGGGTTTTAATTTGTGATCCTAGCGTAAAACAAACCGACTATATTTCGTGGTGAATATAGTAAAAATCCCAAGTAGTTTCTTGGGTAGTGGACGTTGGAGCTGGGTTTCTCCAAACCACTATAAAATCTATCATATTTGTGATTGGTTTGTTTGTATTCTTTCTTTTGCTTCCGTATTTAATTTCTAATTCACATCACTCACCACACCAAGATTTCTAAAGAGTACATATTTATGAAAAAAGTTTTCAAACCAAATTCACCCCCCTCTTGGGTTGGCCAACTGGGCAACATCTATTATTTGACAGATCAAAGGCTGATGAAGAGAAATATTTGGCACCCCACCATCTCCTATTTAAAGCCTTCGGTGTTTATGCCGAAGGTATCTAATTTATCCTTTCTTTCTTACACTCTTACACTCTGCCACTTTGTCCTCCTTGTCTGTTCATTCCCTTGTTAGGACATAGATTCTTTCTTAAGACAAGTCCGCCATTCTAAGACAAGGGCTTAGGAAGAGAATTAGAAAGTGATAAAGAGAGTAAAGAGAGGTTTAGGAGAGGGCTCAGAGTGTTCTACTGAAGAGCAAAGGTCTGAGCAAGAAAAGAGAGGCTGCCAAAGGAAGAAAAGCCATTAGAAGAGTCCCAGTGATTAAGCAACCTACTAAAAGTGGTTCCTAGGTTCAAGTCCTGTTTGGATCACCTCTGAAGGTCATGCAATTGTGTGCCTAATGGAAAGAAGAAGGAATTAGCATTCTGGGTAATTTTCCAAACTTTGTTTGAATGAGTTGTTGATTGTAATAAATAAGGGATCTTGGGCTTACAGTTTCTAGTTGTTTGGAGTTTCAAAATGAAAACTTTTGAAATCCATTCTTCCGCTATGCAACTGAAACCCAACACTTTCTGGGATCCTTTCTTGCATGGTGGGTGAGGTGGCTTCCTATTTGCAAATGTCATTCTTCTTGGTCTTGACTTGAGTCTATGTTGGCTATCCTCTTGAGTTGAACTTGACTAACTTGACTCAAATAACCACATTAACTCACTTCAGGATATAAGCTTAAGAAAGAACAAATTGACTAATTACAAGACAAATTACAGAACTTTGGCTGATGAAAAGAATTCATGAAAGAAAGAACATAGCTTAAAGACTCTAAAACTTATTCATCTGCAATCCATAATGAGTTTGGGTTGGCTTGGATCGAGTGTAGCCACTTTTGAATCGTGGTGCCTGCACCACGACTACTTCACCAAGTGGGTCGAGGCTGAGCCCCTGGGGTAGATCACCAAGCCTAAGGCTAAATCCTTCTTTTGGAAGTCAGTCATCTACCATTTCGGACTCCCACACTCAGTCATCATCGATAACGGTCAACAGTTTGACAACCAGGCTTTCGAAGAATTCTATACTGACCTCAACATCAGCCATCACTTCACTTCGGTGGCTCACTCTAAAACCAACGAGGAGGTCGAGGAGACCAGCCAAACCATCCTGCAAGGGCTCCACACCAGACTGTACGATGCCAAGGGTCAATGCACCGAGGAACTCCCTAGTGTACTATGGGCCTACCATACCATGCCTCGGACGATGATGGGTGAAATGCCTATTAACTTCATTTTCGGTTCTGAGGCCGTGATGCCTGTGGAAGTGGGACTGCCCACACTTTGAGTGGAGTAATACGATGAAGCTGAGAATTTAGCCCATCTTCTTCTCAACTTGGATCTATCATATGAGACAAGAGACAAATCTTGGGTGGCCCACTACTACAACTCTCGTGTCAGGCCCAAGATGTTCCATCCAAGCGACCTGGTTCTTAAGCGAGCAGAAGTATCCCAATCGAGGGAATGCGATAAACTTTCTCCAAACTGGGAAGGTCCTTACAAGGTGGTTGAAGCCCTACCACAAGGTGCCTACTGCCTTGTAGGACTCGATGGTGCCTAACTATCCCGGACCTGGAATGCTAGTAATCTAAGAATGCACTGTCAATAACGAACAACTCTCCTTCAAGAATAAAGAGAGACCCCTCTTGGTACAATCTCATATCTTCTTTACATGTAAAAATTGAACTTCCACACTCACAGTCTGAAGGTGTAAGCCGTGAAACTTTTGAAGTCCGGTTATCTACTGCTTAACTCATAATTTAGCAAACAAAGTCAGGAAACTTACGAAGCCTCGCACTCAAAGCTGGAAAACTTATGAAGCCCTGCACTCATCAACCCGACTCCAAGTCCAGTGAAGAAACCCGGGAAACTTATGAAGCCCCGCATCAAAAGTCAAGAAACTTACGAAGTCTAGTGAAGAAACCCGACTCCAAGTCTAGTGAAGAAAGCCGGGAAAATTACGAAGCCCCGGACTCATCCACCCGACTCCAAGTCTAGTGAAGAAAGCCGGGAAAATTACGAAGCCCCGCATCAAAAGTCAAGAAACTTATGAAGCCCCGGACTCATCCGCCCAACTCCAAGTCTAGTGAAGAAAGCCGAGAAACTTACGAAGCCCCGCATCAAAAACAAAGAAACAAATGAAGCCCTGCACTAAAAGCCAGGAAACTTATGAAGCCCCACACTAAAAGCTGGGAAACTTTAGAAGCCCCGCACTTACCATTCATCTACCTCATTCCTTCTATCCGGAGGTATAAGTAGGAAAACTCTAGAAGCCCTGCACACACATCTGCATGACCTTAAGACCCGCGAGGAGAGCTAGAGAATTTTTGAAGTCCCTATAGCTGACCCCAAGATTTCAAACTTAGCCAAAAAAGACCAGGACCTAGGATGTCTTACACTTAGCTGCCATAAAGTCTACCTCCCTACCATGCAAAGAGAAGAAAAATAGAAGGAAGAAAAGGCAAGAAAAAGTTCATTGGCTAATTGAAGCTTATCCTTCATTGCCGAAATATGTCCCTTACAATATGGAGGATCTCTACTTGCCATGAAATTCTTCAAAGTGTATTAAAAAAGAAGAGAAAGGAGAGAGAGTAGACTCATCAATTAGGAAAAGGATGTCTTCTTTCATTAAAACTCTTACATTTGTAAGGACCCCTGACAGGCCAAGGAGTCCTCTAGAATTCTATGTACAAAAAAAAAGAAAAAATCCTAACTAGGCTAAAGTGGCTAGCTCCTTCCCTGGTCAGCGAGTCACCTCCTCAGACTCTGAAGGAACTTTGAACGAGGGAATGGCCAGGTCAACAGCAGCCTCAACTTCGGCCTCCGACTCGGCATCGGGCCTTGGGTTGGCCTCAACGAATTGTGATCCTTGCACTCTGACAATGGTAGGCAGGTCCATAGTGATGTTCTCTAGACCATTGAGCCAAAAGAGCAGTCTGGCCTTCCTCTTAAAGTCTTCGAATCCTTTCTAGTAAGAGTTGAGGACCACCTTCGAGACTTCATCGGTGAAGGCCTTCGATGCCTTGAAGTTCGTGACAGCTTTGGTGACCTCCTTCTTTGCCACCTCCATTAGAGCCACCATCGTGGTTGCCTTCTCTTCCATCGCCATGGCTCGGGTGACTGCTGCGCTGGCCCTTTACTCCGTCACCATGGCTCTGGCCATGGCGCCTCAAGTTAAGCCTGGAGGGTTTGCGCTCGCCCCTCTATGTGTACCACCTCTGCAATAAAATAGGCCTCCTTCTCGGCCAAGCAGGCAGCTTTCTCCTTCTCCGCCTTTAGAACCTAATTGAGATCGATGGACCACCTCTCCAGCTCCATCGCCATCATCTTGGAGCCAACTAACTCGATATGGAGGGCCTTCATCTAACCCTCCAACTCCTGTGCCTAGACTGTTTGGGTCTAGGCTTTAGCCTCAGCAGCCTTCGTATAACTATGGAATCTACTATCCCGCTTCATCAACCCCAAGCAGGAGTCTTTGGTAAGCTAGGTATCGATGGCCAATTGCAACCATAATGGGGAAAAAGTCAATGAGGATTTATTCTAGCAAGAAAGAAACTAAGGAAGTAAAGAACCAACTTACTGATACCAACTAGGGGAAAAACCTAGAGATGACCTCCACCAATTGCTGGCCACTCCTCTACTTGCGGTCCCATTGCTGGATGATGCGGTCCATCATTCGCTCGACAACTTGGTATCGAGGTTCACCACCATGTCCGATGGCAAGAATGCAGACCTTCGTAGCACCCCCAAGCTCAGTGTCATCGACGTCACTACTGGCCTCGATATGGTAGTCGGTGGAGGCACGATGGCCGCTGGTTGGGTGTTGGCCACTTCAGTTGCTGCTGATGGTGCTGACCTCTCCCCAGGGTCGGCCTCCATCTCCACCACTTCTAGCGATGATGGAGCTTCAGTACTAGTAAGGGCCACCGGAGCTAATGGCATGGCCCTCTCCTCAGTTCTGGCCCCTCCACTAAGCTTGCTGGTCGGGGGCTGGGCTACCAACCTGGGCATGGCCGGTACTGTTGTGGGCATCCTCTCGACCAGCCCAACAGAGGGTCCCTCGCTGGGCCCCCGCTCTTTCTCTTATTGGGCCTTCTTCAATGGGCCATCCACAGACCCTGAAGAAGCGGCCCTCTTCCTCAACATCTACCGGAGCTATTCTATTGAGAACCTTATCTCTGTAAGAGGATAGAAGATTGATTAATTACTAGTTGAAGATAAATTTGTCCTAAGAAGAAGCCCAAGCTTTGGGCCTTACCTTCAAGCTGGGCCAGGCTAACCTTGGTGTCAGTAAGGTTTCACTTGGTCAACAGATCCTAGAGAGCTAGGACTTCAGAGGTGATGAGCCGGTCATACACCTCCCAGTCTACCGGCTCCACAGAGGACTGACGGTTAGGAGAGTGATCTGGGTCACTCCAAATCCAGTCCACCCGCTTAATTGAAGCAAAAAAAAACCTGCTCTTCCATCCCTTGATGGAAAAGGGCAGGTCCAGTTTGATAGCCCCTAGATGGGGGCAACAAACCACCATCCATTGTCAACCGATTAGCATTTCATGGTGAAAAAAGCCCTGAACAAGGAAAAATGGGCTACAATCCCTTGGAAATGGCAAAGGATGATGAAATAGATGATGGTCCTAACGGCATTGGGAGCAAGCTGGGCCGGGACCAAATAGAAATTCTTAAGAAAGAAAGAGATGAAAGGATGGAAGGGGAGATGAAGGCCTTCGAGGAAGAAGGCCTCGTATAGGGCGATCCAGCCCAGGCCATCAAAAGTGACCCACTCCTCCGGTCCAGAAGCCGAGAGCCAGATGGAATCTGGGATCCTGTAAGCACTCTAAAGATGGAGGACATCCTCCCAGGTTTTCGTCGAGATGATCGTGGAAAGACCAGTCAACTCTCGATAGGAAGGGGGAGGAGGAGGAGCTGCAGGGGTTCCTATGACTATCCCCATCCACTGGGGACTCCTATGGAACACTAGAGAAACTTCCTCCTCCTCACTATCTGAGGATGGAGGTCTTGGCTAGGATAGCCATGCATCATCGGAATGATCCAGGCGATGGTGGCCCTTGCCAGAGAAACTCATGAACAAGGAGAGGAAGATGAAGATGAGGAAGAATGATCTAAAGCCCCTACGGGATCCCCTTCAGCACAAGACAAAGGAGGACGAAAAAGAAAAGGGGGGGACTAACCTATGAAGGACTCCAGACTGAGGAAGAAGAAGAACTCTACAATCCTTCACCCTCCTCACTTGAAAGTTCTTAAAGAGCAGAAAGGTAGACTCCATTCAAAAATCCTGCAGACCCCCGTCGCATCGTACTGGTTGAAAACATGCATCTTTTCTTCTCTCCATCCAACAAGTGCCTACCATGCATCAAGATCCATTGAAGGCGATTCTTCGATTTGGAGGAAATTGCTTTAGCCCTGGGGCAGCAATTATGTCTCTCCTAACAAGGCTGACATGGCATCCCATCATTGGATTGGAAGTGCAACCTTCGGGACACCAGTGCCCGAGGCATTAATAGCAAAGGATAAGCATCCATCCATGTTAGTGTCATCATAACTCCATTCACCCTAAGCACCGCAACATACTCTGGGCTCGAGAGTTGGGGAAACCTGATATGGAATGATCGTTGATGTGGAACCCACATCGAACCCAACTGGTGGCCATGTTGGCAAAAGATGCCACTAGGATGTGATGGCCAGATGAAGACCCAAGGTCGAGCCCCCAACCGAGGTAAGCTCCCATTCGAGGTTGAGCTCTCAGTCGAGGTCATGCACTTGTCTCCCAAGGTCACGACCCCGGTCGAGGTTAACTACCATCCGAGGTGGAGCACTTAGCTGAGGTCGAGCTCCGAACCGAGGTTGTGCTCTCATCTCCTGAGGTTAAGCCCACGATCAAGGTCAGCTCCCATCCAAAGTCAAGCTCCCAACTGAGGTCCTGCTCCAATCTCCCAAGGTCGAGCACCCAGTCGAGGTCAGCTCCCTTCTGAGGTCGAGCTCTCAATCAAGGTGGTGCTCCCATCTCCCGAGGTCAATCCTCGGGTTAATGTTATCTCCTATCCAAGGTCAAGCTCCCAGCCAAGGATGAGCTCCCAACCAAGGTCATGCTCCCATCTTTTGAGGTCAAGCCCCCAGTCGATGTTAGCTCCAGTCCGAGGTCAAGCTCCTGGTTGAGGTCATGCTCTTATCTCCCGAGGTTGAGCTCCCAACCGAGGTCATGCTCTCGTCTCCCGAGGTCATGCTGCCATCTTCCATTGTCGAGCCCCCAACCGAGGTCAGCTCCCATTTGAGGTCGAGCTCTCGATCAAGGTCATGCTCCCATCTCCCAAGGTCAAGCCCCCGATCAAGATCAGCTCCCATCCGAGGTCAAACTATTGAGAATAGGGCTCCTATTTTCTAAGATAAAGTTTTGACCCCAGATCCAAAGGCATCATCCACCACCAGAAGATCAGCCATAAGCAAGGAAGAGAAGACCAGAAGTAATTCAAACCCTAGCGAAGAAGCTCTAGGCTCCCTAAGCCCCTAGAGGGTGGCACATGTCCTATCAGAGGTTCTAGGCTATGCAACATGCCACCTACACTCTCTGTGCGATGCGTGGTCCACTAGTCTCCAGGCCTTGCTGCACGCCACCTGCACCCCCTATTGTGCAACCAAGGCTCTAATTTCCATGACATGCCACCCGTACCTTCTCCAAGAGGAGTACCTATTAAAGCCCCAGGCCCTGCAACATGGTCCCTCCTGGAATAGAAATGCTCCATCCTAGCTCGGGGCTCAGTGGCACGATGCTCGTGCCTCCCACGTGAAACTGCTCCACTAGAGGGACAATACCTGTACCACACTGATGAACACCTCCAATGAAAAGATCTCCTTTTGAGGACCAGTCTAAGGGAAGGGAGACCATTGGCAGAGGAAAACCCCACCAAGAGAGGGTACCGGGAAAGCGACATCCCTCTGAGACCCAAGACTCGGTCTAGGTCATTTATCCCACATAAAATGGAAGAAGGGACCTCCGATAAGAGAAAGAGATGTCTGGTAAGACAAAGAGAGCAAAAGGACAAGAGACCAAGAGCGAGAACCTCCCTGCACTTTAACTTCCCACTCATTCGATCTCTTTCCATTTTATCTTATTTTCTCTTCTATGCGAAGGTACCCTGATCCTCTGTCATAGAGGATCTATTCTCCTTGATCATCCAAACTGACTTGATTATTGAAGTATCCATGCCAGAATCCCTGGCCCGGGTCTTCTCTTTTTTATAGGGCAAGCCGACCAAGAAGTCGACCAGAAAGAGGACCAGCATCAAGAGGTAGCCTGATGCATCCATAACATGTCAGAGCTATAGGCCACAGGGACCTAGGTGGCTACACCCCCCAACCTAAATTATAGGCATTAATGGGTTATTTCCTGAGTTGTAGGTTATTTGGATTTGATCTTGATAAACTTGGCCATACATAAACTTAAGAGGTTGGTACCCGATTGGGCACTCACTCCCAAAGAAAGTGGGGCTCAAATAAACTTGGTGTGTGATAAATCATGGATTTACACGTTTATTTTAAGTATTTTAGTTAATTAATGGTGCTAACATTCTTTTAATAACCTAATTTCATAATTAATTTGAACTTTCTTGCAAAACTAATTATTTTAAAAATATCTTTGAAAGATGTGAAATTAGAGTACGTTCATGAAAAATAGATTTCAAGTCAAAGCACCACACACCCATTTAAATGATTAATAAAATATTTAATAATTATAATTAATGATCATGGAATTTGTAAAATTAATAAGTTTGAAACCCATCAATAGGTAGAGCTTGATTTATGGAATCCAATGATGCAAATGGTACTTAAATCAGGTTTGAAATGAAGAAGTTATGAATTTTTTTGAATTTTTGCACATATTTTGATGCTGCACAGTTTTTGGAGCAGCCGGTCCATCATGGACCGGTTGCTGGGTTTATAATTGACAGGTTGGTCCACCGGCAGCCATTGCTGCCAATCCATGGAATAGGGCATGGACCACAGCCCTCCAAAGGTGCCAAAACTCGCCAGGAAGCACGCCGGTGGTGTCCCTGGCCGGAGGAGAAGCTCCAACGGTGGTTTGACGGGCAGTGGTGGTGGTTTTTGGCAGCAAACGAGAGGAGTGTGGGCGTTCTTCACGAGTGTGGGAGTTCTTCATGGGAGCTGGGCGTTCTTCACGGGAGCCAGGCGTTGTGGGCGTTGCGTAACAGTCCACGGTGGTTCCACGGGCGTCGCCACGCAGTCCACGGGCACGACCGAGCTTTTCCATGGGCGTCGCCACGCAGTCCACGGGCACGACCGAGCTTTTCCATGGGCATCACCTCGCAGTCCATGGGCACGGCCGAGCTTTTCCACGGGTGTCGCCACGTAGTCCACGGGCATGGCCAAGCTTCTCCATGGGCGTTGCGCGCAATCCACGAGCTCCACAACGCAGTCCACGAGCGGCGTGATCTACGGAGCAGCAACGTCGGTCGCGGTGTTTCTTTTGTCCCACATCGCTAAAATGCAACGAGGTCTCCTCTCTGGTCAATTATAAAATGAACCCCATAGTACAAGGCAGAGGTATCCTGGAGAAAGGGCAAGGTACAGGTTAGAAGGCATTGCTTGGGTTGCGGGTTGGCTTTTGGGAGTGAGGTTTCTCAAAGGAGAGCGTGTCCCTACACCATCTTCTTGCCTTCTCTCTCTCTGAGATCAAGATCCGAAGAAGAAGATGCAAAGGAAGCCCAGTTTGCTCCACGGAGTACGAAGGAAGGAGCTATCTTCCCGACGAGGCTGCGTCGATCTATTCTTGTCTTTGTTATTTGTTTTGTTAATTTAGTTTTTATTGCATTGTACTTAGACCTTAAATTTCAATCAATGCAATATCTCTTTTTAATTCCTGTCTTTCATCTTGTCTGCAAATAGATGCTAGGATCTAAATAATAGATCCTAGTGCCAAGTTTTCCTGCAATTTTAATTTTTATATTTTTCGACTTCAAATATTTTTTTTTTATAAGATCAAAAAGATTTCAAATCCTAAACACCGCCTTCTCTGTGGATTCGACCCGACTCCTCTTGCTATGTATTTTTAAATATTTTAAGAAGTCAGATTTTAAACTGATAGCCACAGTGTCTTAACGACAACCCCACGGATCTATCAAGTTTTTGGCACCATTGCCGGGGAAGGCATTAAAATAATAGTTTTTGATCTTTTTGATGTATATACCGTGCTAACTTTTCTTTTTCTTGCAGATAAAAAAATTTTAAAAAAAGGAAGAAAAGCAGAAGAGGAAGAAAGTCTCCCAATCAGTAAACTTTCTTTCCTCTTTTACATATTAATTATTTTCCTTATTAGTTTCTTTTCTTATTTCCAAAAAAAAAATTCAAATTTCAAATTTTAAAAAAAAAAAAATTTTTTTGCTTTTCATTTTTAGATTCATTTAGGTAAATTTATCTTTCTACAAAATCAAAAAAAAATTTGCCCAGACATTTCATAATTTATTAGGATTAGAAACTTAATCGTAAAATTAAAATATATATATATATAGCTTTAATTTAATTTTGTGTGTTTATAACTTTTATTTTGACATCTTATTTATTGCATTTCATAATTTCATCATAATCATCTTAAGGGCACTTATCTATAAACAAGATAAGGTGGAGAGTTCAATACCCTTCCTTAGCCCACAAACCATCGCCCCTCATTTTGCATACCTAAGCCTTCTAAATAAAATTAACTAGACGTCAGCCCTAAGGAACTCGAGCTCAATAGGACAGGGTACCTGGAAGAGTTGGACCGGGTCAAGATTAGTTGGTTGACTGGTGTCTAGGAAAGGGGTTCAGGGATTACGTCCCGAAGGAAGGTGGTTGGATCCGCTTACCTGGCCAATTTTCAATTGGTATCTAAGGCAAGCAAAGAGGGAAACTCCACCGACCTTACCCTTACCTGGCCAGTTAGCTAATTGGTCTTTGACTTGGAGGGCTCCAAGGTGGTCTTGGAAGTTAGGAGCTGTCTAGAATTAGGGAGCATAGGATAGAAATTTGTTTGATAAGTGTTTGAAAATAACAAAAAATATATATATATAAAATAAAATAAAAATTTTGATTCACATATTTGGGTTGCACTGTTACATGCACGGTAGGAGATCTTTATTTCCAAACCTAGTTGACTTCAACCCTGAAATCGAATGACTGATCCATAGTATACCAAAAAATCAAATGGCTGGAAACCCAGAAGAACCACCTAGACAGATGAAGGAATACTTTATTCCTTCCACCTACAACCCATCGACTTGTATCCATTTACCTGAAATACCTACTAGACAATATGAGATCAAGTCTGCCACAATCCAAATGTTCCTTCCTTTTATGGGAATACCAATGAAAATCCTTATAAGCATCTAGATGAGTTTCTTGAAATCTATTCTACGGTGAAGATCCAAGATTTACTAATGATGCCCTTAGGCTAACCTTGTTCCCCTTCTCACTTAAGGATAAGGCCAAGTACTGGCTTGGCACAACAGGGAAACCAATTGGAACTTAGGCTGAAATGTAGCATGAGTTCCTTAAGAAATTCTATCCTATAGGTCGAACCAACACAATGAGGCGAGCCATCACTGGATTTGCTCAGCTTCCTGGTGAACAAATTCATGAATCATGGGAGAGACTTAAGGAACTCCTTAGAAAATGCTCACATCATGGTCTGTCTAAGTGGCAAATTGTCCAAGCTTTTTATGAAGGATTAGGAGACCAGTATAGACAGATGGTGGATGCATCTTGTGGAGGTGCATTCATGAGTAGAAGTGAGGATGAAGCCTATACCTTGTTTGAAACCCTAAGTGAAAATTCGATCAACCATGCTTCTTTGACTTCATATGAAAGATCGATTCCTCACCAAAAGCGGGCAGGGATTTATGAAATTAGACATTCAAATTCCAATGTCGACTTGAACCTAATATCCCAAAGATTAGATACAGTCGACCTCCTTTCCCAAAAGTTGGACCAAGTCCTAGCCCTCAGTCAACAATCTCAATCTCCTGCACAATACCCATCACACCCATCACCCTCTAATCATCAGGAGATTTGTTCTATCTGTGCTAGCCCAGCGCATCACATGAATGAATGTCCTACGGTTGCACAGTTACCACCTTTCATCCAAGAACAAGTCCAAGCTGCTCAAGGTTACTCCAAGCCGGGTAATGACCCATTTTCAAATACTTATAACCCGGGTTGGAGAAACCAACCTAATCTTTCTTGGAAACCATAACAGACTCAGGTTAAGACCCAAACTCCTACACGGAACTTTCAAAATAGGCCCCCATACCAAAACTATGCCTATAATAGAGGTCAGCCTAGTCAGCCTGCTCAGACACCATATCTGCCACCATATCATCATCAGTCATCATATCAACCTCCTCAATAGACCAATCTGGCCGACGATAGGTTTGATCAACTCCAACAATTAATCATGACCCAACAACAATCTATCGCCAGGTTAGAAGTTCAAATAGGATAGTTAGGTAAATCTACTATGAGGAGAGAACCAGGTCAACTACCGAGTCAACCAATACCGAATCCAAGAAACAACCCACTCATTCTTCAGCCTAATGTTCCACCTAAGAACCCTCAATTTGAGAATGCCAAAGCAATTTCTGAGCTTAGAAGTGGTAGGATTCTTAGGGACCCATATCAAGACCAGGAGAGAGAGGCTAGTACTGATGCTAGCGAGAATGAGAATTTAGAAGATGATGTTAGTACTGAGACTAACCATGTAGAAGAGCCTGAGCCTGGGACTAGTACTGATACTGGTTCCAATTTAAATGAGAAAGGGAAGAAGAGAGCAGATGAATTACCTGAGACTTATAAACCTAGAGTCCCGTTCCTTTCAGCCCTAGAAGTTGGTTCTTCCCGTAAAAAGCAAGGAGCACGCAATGAGGAGCTGATGGAATTATTCAAACAAGTCCATATTAATTTACCCCTCCTCGATGCAATTCAGCACGTTCCAGCTTATGCTAAATTTCTCAAAGAACTCTGCACCCAAAAGCGTGAGCCACGAACCATAAAGAGAATCATATTGTCTGAGGATGTAAGTGCAGTCTTGTTGAATCAATTACCTCAGAAAATGAAAGACCCCGGTGCTCCTTTGATTTCTTGTGTTATAGGAGGCATTACCTTTGATCGAGCCCTGTTAGACCTAGGAGCTAGTGTGAACCTCCTTCCAATCTCGGTCTATGAAAAATTTGGGATAGGTGAACTAAAACCCACGTCAGTCATTCTACAACTAGCCGATAGATCTGTCAAGACACCACATGGTTTGATTGAGGATGTCTTAGTTAGAGTGAACCAATGTTATTTCCCAGTAGACTTCCTCATAATAGACATGGAATGGTGCGGGCACCAGACTCAAAAGAAGACTTCAGGGCTCCATCTGGATCTCTGATTGACCTTGCCTGAAGAATTAGGGTTTTCTGGTTTTGTAATAAGGGTTGACTTGGTCAACTCAATTTTAGTCTTGAGTCTATATTTCCCTGCAATTTAAATTTTGTTGAGTCATGTTGACTCAGTACAAGTCCTAGTAGTGGTCTAGGTCTTCTCCAGGTTGGTGCCACTTTTTTTTCGGTCAAGACAAGGTCCAGGGTGCCATATTTTTTCTCCCAAGCCCAAGCAAGTGGGCGCCACACTCCAGAGTCCAGGAGGCACCACACTCCATCTAGTGTCTTTGGTCCTTACACCACAAGAAGTAAGTTCCTTTTTTTGTTCTTGCACCACTTGGGAGAGAAATCCATCAAGATACCTCAATCCAAGGAGGAGCCAATTTCTTTCCAGATAAACCTAAGCCAGGATGGCATGAATTTTTCTTGAAGAGAGGATCAAGGAGGTGCCCCACAATGTTCCATAAAAATTCAAGTTATAAAAGGGAAGAGAGCATGTCTTGGGGAGGAATTCAAGGAGGTTCCCAAAAGTTTCCAAAAGTGCCAAAGCCATGAAAGGAAGAAGCCTAAACTTGTGGAGCAAGACTAGGAGGTGTCCAAATGAGCCAAACCATGAAGGGAAAATCCTTGATTCATGGAGAGATACTAGGAGACACCCCCATAACCTGCCATTTGGAGCTGATTTTCAAGTTTTCTTGGAGTTTTTGGGCTTCCCACTCATGGAAGGAGTCTTGGGAAGAGAATTTGATGCATAAAGTGTGGGTTAGTCCTATTAGTCCCACATGGAAAATGTATAAAATTTTATTTCTTTTTTATGTCTATATATTCAACTCTATGTAACTCTTGAATTTAATGATGAATGAAATCAATTTCTGTGTGAACAACTTTATGTTTCTCTCTTCCGCACTTGTATTCAGGTGTTGAGCTCTGTGAGGGAGTAAATCCGGGTTCCCTAGGAACCTTGAGGAGGTGTGAGATCTCCAACCCCAAAACCCTACCAAAACCCTAGGTTAGCCACTTCAATTCCAAACTGATGCAGAATGAAAGAAGAGATGATGCAATGCGAAAATAAAGTAAGATTAATTCTTTTTTTTTTAATATATTTTCAGAAATTGGCTTTGACTCAAAGGAAAGCTAAACTAAATTAAAAGAAACTAGGTAATAATTGAAAACACAATTTAAAAGAAACTAGGTTATCAGAGTGGTTCAGAAGTAACGGATCGCTGGGGGTTGAGAAACTCCCAGACCTAGGGTTTCGCTCTGAACATTCAACATGATAGAAATAAAGAGAAGAGATGGGTTACCAACCAGACAGTGATCTTCACAAAGTTTGGTGGAAGAACTCTCTTAAGCAGATATTTGGATCCTCGGATTCGGATATCTTCGCAATGGATCCTCCAATACTGGTCCTGTGGCTGAGTCGGCTTCTCCTGGACTCAGGATCTGGGAAAGAAGAGGAACAAGTGATGGAATCAGATACTCAAGGAAGGATTTACCAGATTGAAGAACTTGAAGGCTGAAGTTGCTGAAATCCGGATTCTCCTGGAGGCTGATCTGACTTCCTCTGGAAATTGCTCTGGATCTGAAGTATCCGGGCAGGACCCGGATGCTGGTGGTCGACCTTGACTTGAAGAGAGTGGCCATGAGAGGTGGGATAGGCTAGGGCTTGGTGGAAAGAAAAGGATGATGGGTGGCTAGGGTTTGGGAGTGAAGTGGCTAACCTAGGGTTTGGGGTTTGGAGATCTCACACCTCCTCAAGGTTCCTGGGGAACCCAAATTTACTCCCTCACGGAGCTCAACACCTGGATGCAAGTGCGGAAGAGAGAAAACACAGAGTTTGCTCACACAAAAGTTTGAATTCATTCATCAGATTACTTTCAAATTTACAAGAAGGGTTTAATTTATAGGACTTTACAAGAGAGTAGGGTTTTACATCTTCCCATGTGGGACTAAAGGAGGGGATCTTCAAATTAGGATTGCAGGATCAATCCCTACACATATGGCCGGCCAAAGGTTCCAAAAAAAATTGATTGGAGTCTTAAAAGGAAGGTAAGTGGCACCTCCTAGCCTTGTTCTTCAAGAGAGAATTTCATTCCTTTCATGGCTCAACTCTTTGGACTCCACCTTTTCTTTCTCCCTAAGTCATGGTTCTTCCCATCTTTGCTTTGGGCATTTTTGGCATGGAATGGGCGCCCCCTTGAAGTACTCTCCAAGAAGAATTTCTTTCTTTTCATAGCTTAGCTCTTATGAAAAATTGTGGGCCACCCCCTTGAATTATGGATCCCAGATTTCTTTCTCCTCAAATGGCGCATGAGAGAAGGGACATGCTATCTTGTGGTGTGGGGACCGAAGCATACTGGATGGAGATGTGGCACCCCCTAGACTCAGGCATGTGGCTGGGAGTGTGGCTAGGAGTGTGGCGCCCACTTGCTTGGCCTTGGGAGAAAATGTGATACCCAGGTTGAAGTCCTAGACCACTACTGAGTCAACATGACTCAGCAAAAAAAATAAGTTGCAGGGAATACAGACTCAAGCTAAAATTGAGTTGATCAAGTCAACCCTTATTACAAACCAGAAAACCCTAATTCTTCGGGCAAGGTCAATCAGAGATCCAGATGGAGCTCTGAAATCTTCCTCCGAGTATGGTGCCCGCACCAATTCTCCCGGGTGGGAGGAACTCGACCCTGTCGAGTATGGATCAAGTTGGCTCTGGTATCTCTCCAAGAGGTTTAGGTCCAATTCTTGTAATTCTTCTCGGGAGATCCAAGAGTCATCAGAATCTGGCCTTCCTTGCCAGCGGACCAGGTATCTTTGGTATCCTCGATTACGAGTAGAGATAACCTAATCATCCAGGATCTTTTCAATCTGCTCTTTCCTCACAGGCTAGTTTGTTGGTGGACACACAGGGTTGGGTTCACTCTCAAGAGCAGGATTAGGTTCAAAAGGCTCACTAGGAATCACAGCTGGCTCTCTATACTCTACTAGGTCTGTAATGTTGAAAGTGGAGCTAATGCCTAGTTCTGGAGGTAACTCAAGCAGATAGGCATTGGATCCTACTCTCTTCACCACTCTAAATGGTCCAGCTCCTCTAGCATGTAATTTTCTAACGGTTCCAGGAGGAAACCATTCAGGCCTTAACCTAATCATTACATAGTCTCCCTCATCAAAAGTTTTGACTCACCTTTGAGAATCAGCCAACTTCTTATAAGTTTCATTACTTAAATTTATTTTGGCATGAATTTCTTAATGCAAGTCTTTTATATGCTGTGCAAAAACTTCGGCAGACTCGGAGACTCGTGTGTGGACTGGTAAAGGAGCTAGGTCAAGAGGTGTGTGAGGTTTGTAACCATGCACAATTTCAAATGGACTCTTACCCGTAGACGTATTGACCAAGTCATTGTATGCAAATTCAGCTCTAGGTAAGTACAAATCCCAGTTCCTAATGTTTTCACCAACAAGACACCTTAACAGATTGCCTAAACTACGGTTCACTACTTCGGTTTGGCCATCAGTCTGGGGATGATAGGCAGTTGAAAACTTAAGTTTTGCCCCTAACTATGCCAGAGGGTTTTCCAGAAATAGCTGGTGAACCGAACATCGCTATCGGAAACAATTGTCTTAGGTAGGTCATGGAGTCGAACTATCTCATTAAAGAACAGGGTGGCTACCTTAGACGCATCAAATGTTTGGGAACAAGGCAAGAAATGGGCCATCTTGGAAAATCGGTCGACTAGAACACAGATAGAGTCATGCCTCCTCTGGGTCTTAGGCAAACCTAACACAAAGTCCATGCTCACATCTTGCCAAGGACGATCTGGGACAGGGAGTGGGGTATAAAGGCCGGTGTTCTGTTTCGCTGTTTGGCAACAGCGCAGGTCCGACACCTAGCCACAATGTGTGCTACATCTCTTTTTAAGCTAGGCCAGAAAAAGTGGTCTTCAATAGCCAGGGAGGTCTTGTCTTTTCCGAAATGGCCAGCTAAACCTCCAGCATGAATTTTCCAAATCAAAAATTCCCTAAGAGAAGTTCTAGGGATGCAAAGCCTATTCTTAAAGAACAGAAAGCCATCTAAAAGGGTATAATCCTTATGGTCACTAGATGGTCCTTGAGTTAGATCCTGGTACACAATCTTAAAATCCGGACACGACTCATATTCCTCTTTGATTTGCTCAAACCCTATGACTTCAGCCCTAACAGAATTCAACAACAAAGATCAACGACTAAGGGCATCAGCTACCTTATTTACAGAACCAGCCTTATGCTTCAAAACAAAAGTATAGGACTGGATATACTCTACCCACTTAGCATGCCTAGGGTTAAGCTTCTTCTGGGAATTCAAGAATCTAAGAGCCTCATAGTCCGAAAATAGCACAAATTCTTGCGGTAGCAAATAATGTCTCCAGTAACGCAAAGCTTGCACTACCGCATAAAATTCCTTATCATAGGTAGAATACCTAAGCTTAGCATCATTAAGTTTTTCACTAAAGAATGCTACGAGATGGTTCTCTTGGCTTAGGACTCCACCTATACCTACTCCTGAAGCATCACAGGCAATCTCAAATACCTTTGAAAAGTCGGGTAACCTCAAAATGGGTGCCTGGGTCATCCTATCCTTAAGATCTAGGAAGGCTTTATGGGCTGCTTTAGTCCACTGGAATTCTCCCTTCCTAATACAGTCTGTGATAGGAGCAACTACAGTACTAAACCCCTTGATGAATCGCCTATAGAAGGTAGCCAAGCCGTGGAAACTTCTGACTTCATGCACACTGGTCGGCTCTGGCCATTCTACTATGGACCAAATTTTTTCTGGATCGGCAGCCACGCCGTCAGGGGTTTCTACAAAACCAAGGAAGATAATTCTACTGGTCATGAATTCACACTTTTTGAGATTACCGTAGAGACTATCATTCCTCAAAACTTGACAGACTTGTCTAAGGTGGCCTAGGTGGTCTGCAGGGGTCTTACTATAGATCAGGATGTCATCAAAATAGACCACTACAAACTTCCTTATGAAAGCTCTAAGTACCTGGGTCTTAATCCTCATGAAAGTACTAGGGGCATTGGACAACCCAAAAGGCATAACAACCCATTCATAGAGACCATCCTTAGTTTTGAAAGCGGTTTTCCACTCATCCCCTGGTCTAATCCTAACCTGATGATAGCCGCTCTTGAGATCAATTTTAGAAAAAACCATTGCACCGGCCATCATATCTAGCATGTCATCTAGTCTAGGGATGGGGAATCTATACTTGATTATGATTTTGTTGATGGCACGACTATCAACACACATCCTCCACGTGCCATCCTTCTTCGGGATTAGAAGTGCAGGGACTGCACAAGGGCTAAGACTCTGGTGCGGGCACCAGACTCAGAAGAAGACTTCAGAGATCCATCTGGATCTCTGATTAACCTTGCCTAAAGAACTAGGGTTTTTGGTTTGTAATAAGAGTTGACTAGATCAACTCAATTTAGCTTGAGTCTACATTACCTGCATTTTATTTTGTTGAGTCATGTTGACTCAGTAGTGGACTAGGGTTTCAAACGGGGATGTTGCATTTTCTCCCAAGTCCAGGCAAGTGGACACCACACTCCCAGCCACACTCCCAGTCCAAGGGGCGCCATATCTACATCCAGCAGCCTTTGGACCCCACTCCACAGATGGCAACTTCCTTCTCTCATGCGCCAGATAAAGAGAAGTCCACCAAGAGACCACAAATCAAGGGGGCGGCTAAGACTTTCCCAAGAAACCCAAAGCAAAGAAGGGAAGAAATTCTCTTGGAAGAGGACTTCAAGGGGGCGCCCACTACCTGCCAAAGACATCCGAAACAAAGATGGGAAGGACCTTGACTTAGGGAGGAAGAAAAGGAGGAGTCCAAAAGAGTTGATCCATGGAAGGGAAGAAATTTTTCTTGAAGATCCAAGCAAGGTGGCGCCATCTACCTGCCTTTTATAACCCAAATCCAATTTTTTTGGTACCTTGGCCGACCATATGTGTATGATTTACCCTAATTTGTAGATCCCCTCCTTTAGTCCCACATGGGAAGATGTGAAACCCTCCTCCCTTGTAAAGCCTTATAAATTAAACCCCTCTTGTATGTTTACACCAATCAGATGAATGAAAGAAATTTTTTTATGAGCAAACTTGTGTTTTCTCTTTTCCGCACTTGCTTCCAGGTGTTGTGCTCCGTGAGGGAGTAAATTCGGGTTCCCCTGGAACCTTGAGGAGGTGAGAGATCTCCAAAACCCCAAACCCTAGGTTAGCCACTCCACTCCCAAACCCTAGCCGCCATCACCCTTCTCTTTCCACCAAGCCCTAGTCTATTTCCCTTCTCACGGCCACCATCTCCAAGTCTAGGCCGACCACCAGCATCCAGCTCCAGTCCAGATACTGCAGATCTACAACAATTCTAAGAGGAAGTCAGATCGGCCTCTAGGAGAATTCGATTTCAGCAACTTCGGCTTTCAAGTTCTTCAACCTGGTAAGATCTTTTCTTGAGTTTCTGAATTCCTTCACTTGTTCCTCTTCTTTCCCAGATCTTGAGTCCAGGAGTAGCCGACCAAACCACGAGACCAGTATTGGAGGATCCATTGTGAAGATAGCCGACTCCGAGGATCCCACAATCTGCTCGAGAGAGTTCTTCCACCAAAATCCTGAGAAGATCACTGTCTGGTTAGTAAACCATCTCTTCTCTCTATTTCTGTTCTGTTGAAAGTTCAGAGCGAAACCCTAGGTCTGGGAGTTTCTCAACCCCCAGCGATCCGTTACTTCTGAACTACTCTGATAATTTAGTTTCTTCTAAATTGTGCTTTCAATCCTTACCTAGTTTCCTTCAACTTAGTTTAGCTTTACTTTGAGTCAAAGCCAATTTCTGAAATAAAAAAAAAAAAAGAATTAATCTTAAATTTACTTCCGCATACGCTTCTTTGTTCTTTGTTCTGCATCATTTTTGGTATCAGAGCTTTCGTTCTGCATCAATTTTTGTATCAGAGCAATCGTTCTGCATCAATTTTGGTATCAGAGCAATCGTTCTGCATCAATTTTGGTATCAGAGCCCTGTCTAGGGTTTCTGTTTGATTGCTTGTTTGAGTCCCTCTCTTTTTACTTTATCTGCTCGAAGTAGACTCCCCAGGACGTCCGATCCTAGGAACGAAGTGAGGTGCAAACCTCCTCTTCCCATTCCACGGGGTGTTCCTAGGGCATGTAGGGGATCCGTTGGGTTACAACTTCGTAGCAGAAATTGTAAACGGGGAAGTGCTCTGTTTTCAGCCCGTAATTATCCTATTGCAGGAATTATTTCTCGCTGCAGGTAACTCCAAATTCAATGATTTTTATTTTGTTGAAACCAGTATAATTGAAGCTAATTTGCATAATTTTCTCATGATTTATTGGTTTCCGTGCGATTTCTGAGAATTAAATTACTGCAACTCTATTTTTATGTTCTGCAATCCATTTATTTTTAAGTGTTCATCTCTTAATTCAACTTAAGGGCATTTGAGCATCTAAGATAAGGGGAGGAGTTGATAACCTCTCCTTAGCCCAAAACCACCACCCCTTCATTCGAACCTAAGCCTTTAATCTAAAATTGATTAGACCTAATTTGCCCTAGTGGGCTAGGGACATCAACAAGTCGGGTCAAGGCTAGTGTTGAGTCAGTTTGTCTAGTTACTCTGTGTGTGCTTTGTACTCAGTGTCTAGAACGGTGGTTCAGGGATTCCATCCCGAAGGGCTTGTGTGCTGGTCCGCCTACCTGGCCAATCTCTGATTGGTGTCTAGGATTGGCATTCAGGGACCTAACACTCCCCTTACACCTGCCTGGCTGAGTCCTGAGTTACTACAGGCTAGCTTGCCACTCTGATTGGGCACCTAGTTTGGACTCTAGGTCTAGTTAGCCCGTAGTCGTTCAGTTGAGTCTCATTTTGTGTGCTTGATTGCATCATGTCTACCAGAAATGGAGTACCCTACCAACCTGGTCAAACCCAACCTGATTTAGAGGCCATGGTTAGAGCTCTTACTGAGAGTATGAACAAATTAAGTCAGGATATGAATGAGAATTTTGCCCAGCTTAGGGATCGAGTCCAAGTACTTGAGGAACCTATGCATCGGAATTGGTCTCCTGACCCAGATTTTAATGTGCCTCAACCTCACCCACACCAAGAGCCTAGAAGACCTTTATACCGAGATCCTGAACCTAATCATAGGAGGCCTGACCCAGAACCTGAGGATAGAGATGATAGGTTCATTCGGAATATCAAGTTAGATGCACCTACTTTTGATGGTAGTTTAAATCCTAAGGTGTATTCTGATTGGGAGGGTGAGATGGACCAGTACTTTGAGTGGTATGCTATGTCTGAGGAGAGGAAATTCAAGTTTGCCAAAATGAAATTAATCCGTCAAGCTATGTTATACTGGGGGAACATTGAGCTGACCACTAGAAGACAAAATGTAGAGCCCATAACCACTTGGCAGGGTATGAAAGAGAAACATAGAGACAAGTACCTACCCATTTCATACCAGCAAAATCTGTTAGACCAATGGCAGACTTTGAAACAAGGGAACCGATCTGTTTCAGACTACATAACCATGTTTGATGAATACCTAATGAGATGTGATGTGAGTGAAGCCCATGAAGTCACCTTGTCTAGATTTAGGGCTGGACTTAGGGAAGATATTAAGAGAGAGTTGTTTCTGAGAGATGTTACTGACCTAGACCAAGCCTATCAGATTGCACTGAACACTGAGAAGTTTCAGAGAGGACCCATGCCATCTAGGGTTAGTACCCCAATCCCAAGAAATGGACCTAGCCAGGTTACCCCTAGCAAGCCTAATCAGGGTATCCCCACCCCTAGGCCCATGGACAAAGGTAAGGCACCTGACACCCAGAGAACCCCTAGTATCGTCTGTTTTAAGTGCCAGAAGCCCGGTCATATCTCCACTCAATGCACAGCCATAGCTTGTTTTAAGTGTCATAAGGTAGGTCATGTTTCTAGCCAGTGCCCTCGTAGATCCCTATATATAGAAGAGGGAGGAGAAGAGAGTTCCGAGCCTAATGAGGAATTTGAAGAAGAAGTTTATGAGGCTGGAATGAATTTGGTTGATGAGTATGAAGGAGAGGAAGAATCCACTGAATCTGACCACTTAGGGGTTGTAAGATGCATCCTGTCCCAGACTAAAGTTCAGGAAGATTGGCGGAGGACCAACATCCTACAGACTTTCCTTAAACTAGGGGATAAGGTTTGTAAAATCATCATAGATAGTGGGAGCTGTGTGAATGCCATTTCTACTAGCACTGTCAAAATGTTAGGCTTAACCCCAGTTCCCCACCCCAACCCCTATAAGGTTTCTTGGGTAGACTCTACCTCTATACCCATCCAGTCTAGATGTCAGGTCCAAATCCAAATGCAATCCTATCAAGAGAAGATTTGGTGTGATGTCTTGCCTATGGGGGTGAGCAGTATAATTCTTGGAAGACCCTGGTCGTATGATCATGATGCCACCCTCTTAGGAAAATCCAACACCTGTGTCTTTAGTTTCAATGGGAAGAAAATCACAATCCATTCAGTCCCTCCTAAGGACAAGGTAGCTAAAGGAACCAGTAAGGTTAGGGAAATGAAAACTGGAGTGAACCTAATTAGTGCCAAGGATCTAGAACAAGAAATTCATAGTGGTTCACCCATTTGGATGTTGACTGCTAAGGAACTTAGGACTCCTACACCCTCAGAGCCTCCTCAGGAAGTTAAGCCTTTATTAGAAGAATTTGAGGATGTTTTTCCCGAGGATCTGCCATACCACCTTCCACCTCTTAGGGATATTTAGCATTCCATAGATTTAGTCCCAGGAGCTACTTTACCCAACTTGCCCCATTATAGGATGAATCCATCTGAGCATAAAGAACTACAAAAGCAGGTTGGCGAATTGTTGAGGAAGGGGTTCATTAGAGAGAGTCTTAGCCCTTGTGCAGTCCCTGCACTTCTAACCCCGAAGAAGGATGGCACGTGGAGGATGTGTGTTGACAGTCGTGCCATCAATAAAATCACAATCAAGTATAGGTTCCCCATCCCTAGACTAGATGACATACTTGATATGATGGCCGGTGCCATGGTTTTTTCTAAAATTGATCTCAAGAGCGGCTATCATCAGGTTAGGATTAGACCAGGGGATGAGTGGAAAATAGCCTTCAAAACTAAGGATGGTCTCTATGAATGGGTTGTTATTCCTTTTGGGTTGTCTAATGCCCCTAGTACTTTCATGAGGATTATGACCCAGGTACTTAGAGCTTTCATAGGGAAGTTTGTAGTGGTCTATTTTGATGACATCCTGATCTATAATAAGACCCCTGCATATCACCTAGGCCACCTTAGACAAGTCCGTCAAGTTTTGAGGAATGATAGTCTCTACGATAATCTCAAAAAGTGTGAATTTATGACCAGTAGAATTATCTTCCTTGGATTTGTTGTAACCCCTAACGGCGTGGCTGCCGACCCTGAAAAGATTAGGTCCATAGTAGAATGGCCAGAGCCGACCAGTGTGCATGAAGTCAGAAGTTTCCATGGCTTGGCTACCTTCTATAGGCGATTCATCAAGGGGTTTAGTACCGTAGTTGCTCCTATCACAGACTACATCAGGAAGGGAGAATTTCAGTGGACCAAAGCAGCCCATAAAGCCTTCCTAGATCTTAAGGATAGGATGACCCAAGCACCCATTTTTAGACTACCAGACTTTTCAAAGGTATTTGAGGTTGCCTGTGATGCTTCAGGAGTAGGTATAGGTGGAGTCCTAAGCCAAGAGAACCATCCCATAGCATTCTTTAGTGAAAAACTTAATGATGCTAAGCTTAGGTATTCTACCTATGATAAGGAATTTTATGCAGTAGTGCAAGCTTTGCGTTACTGGAGACATTATTTACTACCGCAAGAATTTGTGCTATTTTCGGACCATGAGGCTCTTAGATTCTTGAATTCTCAGAAGAAGCTTAACCCTAGGCATGCTAAGTGGGTAGAGTATATCCAGTCCTATACTTTTGTTTTGAAGCATAAGGCTGGGTCTGAAAATAAGGTAGCTGATGCCCTTAGTCGTCGATCTTTGTTGTTGAATTCTGTTAGGGATGAAGTCATAGGGTTTGAGCAAATCAAAGAAGAATATGGGTCGTGTCCGGATTTCAAGACTGTATACCAGGATCTAACTCAAGGACCATCTAGTGAACATAAGGATTATTCCCTTTTAGATGGCTTTCTGTTCTTTAAGAATAGGCTTTGCATCCCTAGAACCTCTCTTAGGGAATTCTTGATTTGGGAAACTCATGCTGGAGGTTTAGCTGGCCATTTCGGAAAAGATAAGACCACCCTGGCTATTGAAGACCATTTTTTCTGGCCTAGCTTAAAAAGAGATGTAGCACACATTGTGGCTAGGTGTCGGACCTGCGCTGTTGCCAAACAGCGAAAACAGAACACCGGCCTTTATACCCCACTCCCTGTCCCAGATCGTCCTTGGCAAGATGTGAGCATGGACTTTGTGTTAGGTTTGCCTAAGACCCAGAGGAGGCATGACTCTATCTGTGTTGTAGTAGACCGATTTTCCAAGATGGCCCATTTCTTTCCTTGTTCCCAAATATTTGATGCGTCTAAGGTAGCCACCCTGTTCTTTAATGAGATAGTTCGACTCCATGGCCTACCCAAGACCATTGTTTCTGATAGGGATGTTCGGTTCACCAGCTATTTCTGGAAAACCCTTTGGCATAAGTTAGGGATGAAACTTAAGTTTTCAACTGCCTATCATCCCCAGACTGACGGCCAAACCGAAGTAGTGAACCGTAGTTTAGGCAATCTGCTAAGGTGTCTTGTTGGTGAAAACATTAGGAACTGGGATTTGTACTTACCTAGAGCTGAATTTGCATATAATGACTCGGTCAATAGGTCTACGGGTAAGAGTCCATTTGAAATTGTGCATGGTTACAAACCCCACACACCTCTTGACCTAGCTCCTTTACCAGTCCACACATGGGTCTCCAAGTCTGCCGAAGTTTTTGCACAGCATATAAAAGACTTGCATAAAGAAATTCAAGCCAAAATAAATTTAAGTAACGAAACTTATAAGAAATTGGTTGATTCTCAAAGGCGAGTCAAAACTTTTGACGAAGGAGACTATGTAATGATTAGGTTAAGGCCTGAACGGTTTCCTCCTGGAACTGTTAGAAAGTTACATGCTAGGGGAGCTGGACCATTTAGAGTGGTAAAGAGAGTAGGATCCAATGCCTATGTGCTCGAGTTGCCTCAAGAACTAGGCATTAGCTCCACTTTCAACATTACAGACCTAGTAGAGTATAGGGAGCCAGCTGTGATTCCCAGTGAGGCTTTTGAACCTAATCCTGCTCTTGAGAGTGAACCTGACCCTGTGTGTCCACCAACAAATTGGCCTGTGAGGAAAGAGCAGATTGAAAAGATCCTGGATGATCAGGTTATCTCTACTCGTAATCGAGGATACCAAAGATACCTGGTCCGCTGACTAGGAAGGCCAGATTCTGATGACTCTTGGATCTCCTGAGAAGAGTTACAAGAGCTGGACCCAGACCTCTTGGAGAGATACCAGAGCCAACTTGATCCATACTCGACAGGGTCGAGTTCCTCCCACCCTGGGAGAATTGGTGCGGGCACCAGACTCAGAAGAAGACTTCAGAGCTCCATCTGGATCTCTGATTAACCTTGCCCGAAGAATTAGGATTTTTGGTTTGTAATAAGAGTTGACTAGATCAACTCAATTTAGCTTGAGTCTACATTACCTGCATTTTATTTTATTGAGTCATGTTGACTCAGTAGTGGACTAGGGTTTCAAACTGGGATGTTACATTTTCTCCCAAGTCCAGGCAAGTGGACACCACACTCCCAGCCACACTCCTAGTCCAAGGGGCGCCATATCTACATCCAGCAGCCTTTGGTCTCCACTCCACAGATGGCAACTTCCTTCTCTCATGCGCCAGATAAAGAGAAGTCCACCAAGAGACCACAAATCAAGGGGGCGGCTAAGACTTTCCCAAGAAACCCAAAGCAAAGAAGGGAAGAAATTCTCTTGGAAGAGGACTTCAAGGGGGCGCCCACTACCTGCCAAAGACATCCGAAACAAAGATGGGAAGGACCTTGACTTAGGGAGGAAGAAAAGGAGGAGTCCAAAAGAGTTGATCCATGGAAGAGAAGAAATTTTTCTTGAAGATCCAAGCAAGGTGGCGCCATCTACCTTCCTTTTATAACCCAAATCCAATTTTTTTGGTACCTTGGCCGACCATATGTGTATGATTTACCCTAATTTGTAGATCCCCTCCTTTAGTCCCACATGGGAAGATGTGAAACCCTCCTCCCTTGTAAAGCCTTATAAATTAAACCCCTCTTGTAAGTTTACACCAATCAGATGAATGAAAGAAATTTTTTTATGAGCAAACTTGTGTTTTCTCTTTTCCGCACTTGCTTCCAGGTGTTGAGCTCCGTGAGGGAGTAAATCCAGGTTCCCCTGGAACCTTGAGGAGGTGAGAGATCTCCAAAACCCCAAACCCTAGGTTAGCCACTCCACTCCCAAACCCTAGCCGCCATCACCCTTCTCTTTCCACCAAGCCCTAGTCTATTTCCCTTCTCACGGCCACCATCTCCAAGTCCAGGCCGACCACCAGCATCCAGCTCCAGTCCAGATACTGTAGATCTACAACAATTCTAAGAGAAAGTCAGATCGGCCTCCAGGAGAATTCGATTTCAGCAACTTTGGCTTTCAAGTTCTTCAACCTGGTAAGATCTTTTCTTGAGTTTCTGAATTCCTTCACTTGTTCCTCTTCTTTCCCAGATCTTGAGTCCAGGAGAAGCCGACCAAACCACGAGACCAGTATTGGAGGATCCATTACGAAGATAGCCGACTCTGAGGATCCCACAATCTGCTCGAGAGAGTTCTTCCACCAAAATCCTGAGAAGATCACTGTCTGGTTAGTAAACCATCTCTTCTCTCTATTTCTGTTCTGTTGAAAGTTCAGAGCGAAACCCTAGGTCTGGGAGTTTCTCAACCCCCAGCGATCCGTTACTTCTGAACTACTCTGATAATTTAGTTTCTTCTAAATTGTGCTTTCAATCCTTACCTAGTTTCCTTCAACTTAGTTTAGCTTTACTTTGAGTCAAAGCCAATTTCTGAAATAAAAAAAAAAAAAAAAGAATTAATCTTAAATTTACTTCCGCATACGCTTCTTTGTTCTTTGTTCTACATCATACTCTCTCTAATGAACCCCTTCCTTAAAAATTCTCCAACCTGCTTTTGCAGTTCCTTATGCTCAGATGGATTCATCCTATAATGGGGCAAGTTGGGTTAAGTAGCTCCTGGGACTAAATCTATGGAATGCTGGATATCCCTAAGAGGTGGAAGGTGGTCTGGCAGATCCTCGGGAAAAACATCCTCAAATTCTTTTAACAAAGGTTTAACTTCCTGAGGAGGCTCTGAGGGTGTAGGAGTCTTAAGTTCCTTAGCAGTCAACATCCAAATAGGTGAACCACTATGAATTTCTTGTTCTAGATCCTTAACACTAATTAGGTTCACTCCAGTCTTCATTTCTCTTACCTTATTGGTTCCTTTAGCTACCTTGTCCTTAGGAGGGACTGAATGGATTGTGATTTTCTTCCCATTGAAACTAAAGACATAGGTGTTGGATTTTCCTAAGAGGGTGGCATCATGATCATACAACCAAGGTCTTCCAAGAATTATACTGCTCACCCCCATGGGCAAGACGTCACACCAAATCTTCTCTTGATAGGATTGCATTTGGATTTGGACCTGACATCTAGACTGGATGGGTATAGAGGTAGAGTCTACCCAAGAAACCTTATAAGGGTTGGGGTGGGGGATTGGGGTTAAGCCTAACATTTTGACAGTGCTAGCAGAAATGACATTCACACAGCTCCTACTATCTATGATGATTTTACATACCTTATCCCCTAGTTTAAGGAAAGTCTGTAGGATGTTTGTCCTACGCCAATCCTCCTGAACTCTATTCTGGGACAGGATGCATCTTACAACCCCTAATTGGTCAGACTCTGTGGATTCCTCCTCTCCTTCATACTCATTGACCAAATTCATTCCGGCCTCATAAACTTCTTCTTCAAACTCTTCATTGGGTCCGGAATTCTCTTCTCCTCCTTCTTCTATGTAGAGGGATCTACGAGGGCACTGGCTAGAAACATGACTTACCTTATGGCACTTAAAATAAGCTATGGCTGTGCACTGGTTGGAGATATGACCGGGCTTCTAGCACTTAAAACAGATGATACTAGGGGCTCTCTGGGTGTCAGGTGCCTTTCCTTTGTCCATGGGCCTTGGGGTGGGAATACCCTGATTAGGCTTGCTAGGGGTAACTTGGCTAGGTCCATTTCTTGGGATTGGGGCACTAACCCTAGAAGGCATGGGTCCTCTTTGAAACTTCTCAGTGTTCAGTGCAATCTGATAGGCTTGGTCTAGGTCAGTAACCTCTCTCAGAAACAACTCCCTCTTTATGTCTTCCCTAAGTCCAGCCCTAAACCTAGACAAAGTGACCTCATGGGCTTCACTCACATCACATCTCATCAGGTATTCATCAAAGGTGGTTATGTAGTCTGATACAGATCAGTTCCCTTGTTTCAAAGTCTGCCATTGGTCTAACAGATTCTGCTGGTACGAAATGGGTAGATACTTATCTCTAAGCTTCTCTTTCATACCCTGCCAAGTGGTTATGGGCTCTACATTTCGTCTTCTAGTGGTTAGCTCAATGTTCCCCCAGTATAACCTAGCTTGACGTACTAACATCATCTTGGCAAACTTGAACTTCCTTTCCTCAGACATGGCATACCACTTAAAGTATTGGTCCATCTCACCCTCCCAATCAGAATACACCTTAGGGTTTAAGCTACCATCAAAAGTGGGTGCATCTAATTTGATGTTCTGAATGAACCTATCATCTCTATCTTCAGGTTCTGGGTCAGCCCTCCTATGATTAGGTTCAGGATCTCTGTATAAAGGTCTTCTAGGCTCTTGGTGTGGGTGAGGTTGAGGCACATTAAAATCTGGGTCAGGAGTCCAATTCTGATGCCTAGGTTCCTCAAGTACTTGGACTCGATCCCTAAGCTGGGCAAAATTCTCATTCATATCCTGACTTAATTTGTTCATACTCTCAGTAAGAGCTCTAACCATGGCCTCTAAATCAGGTTGGGTTTGACCAGGTTGGTAGGGTACTCCATTCCGGGTAGACATGATGATGCAAGCAAACACACAAAATGAGACTCAACTGAATCGACTACGGGCTAACTAGACCTAGAGCCCAAACTAGATGCCCAATCAGAGTAGCAAGCTAGCCTGTAGTAACTCAGGACTCAGCCAGGCAGGTGTAAGGGGAGTGTTAGGTCCCTAGATGCCAATCCTAGACACCAATCAGAGATTGGCCAGGTAGGCGGACCAACACACAAGCCCTTCGAGATAGAATCCCTGAACCACCGCTCTAGACACTGAGTACAAAGCACACACAGAGTAACTAGACAAACTGACTCAACACTAGCCTTGACCCGACTTGTTGATGTCCCTAGCCCACTAGGGCAAATTAGGTCTAATTAATTTTAAGATTAAAGGCTTAGGTTCGAATGAGTGGGTGGTGGTTTTGGGCTAAGGAGAGGTTATCAACTCCTCCCCTTATCTTAGATGCTCAAATGCCCTTAGGATGAATTAGGAGATGATCACTCGAAATAGTTGAATTGCAGAAACACAAAAACAGAGTTACAGTAATTTTACTCTCAGAAATTTCACGGAAACCAATAAATCACAGGAAAATTAGGTAAAATAGATTCAATTATAGTGGTTCCAGCAAAATAAAAATCACATAATTTGGAGTTATCTAAAATTAGAAACAATTCCTGCAATAGGATAGTTACAGACTGAAAACAGGGTGCTTCCCCCGTTTACAATTCCTGCTACGAAGTTGTAACCCAACGGATCCCCTACATGCCCTAGGAACACCTCGTGGAATGGGAAGAGGAGGTCTGCACCTCGCTTCGTTCCTAGGACCGGACGTCCTGGGGAGTCTACTTCGAGCAGACAAAGTAAAAGGAGAGAGACTTAAAACAAGCAAGCAAATAGAAAACCTAGACAGGGCTCTGATACCAAAATGATGAAGAACGAAAGAAGAGATGATGCGATGCGAAAATAAAGTAAGATTAATTCTTTTTTTTTTATATATATTTTCAGAAATTGGCTTTGACTCAAAGGAAAGCTAAACTAAATTGAAAAAAACTAGGTAATAATTGAAAACACAATTTAAAAGAAACTAGGTTATCAGAGTGGTTCAGAAGTAACGGATCGCTGGGGGTTGAGAAACTCCCAGACCTAGGGTTTCGCTCTGAACTTTCAACACGACAGAAATAAAGAGAAGAGATGGGTTACCAACCAGATAGTGATCTTCACAAAGTTTGGTGGAAGAACTCTCTCGAGCAGATTGTTGGATCCTCGGATTCGGATATCTTCACAATGGATCCTCCAATACTGGTCCTGTGGCTGAGTCGGCTTCTCCTGGACTCAAGATCTAGGAAAGAAAAGGAACAAGTGATGGAATCAGATACTCAAGGAAGGATTTACCAGATTGTAGAACTTGAAGGCTGAAGTTGCTGAAATCCGGATTCTCCTGGAGGCTGATCTGACTTCCTCTGGGAATTGCTCTGGATCTGAAGTATCCGGGCTGGACCCGGATGCTGGTGGTCGGCCTTGACTTGAAGAGAGTGGCCGTGAGAGGTGGGATAGGCTAGGGCTTGGTGGAAAGAAAAGGATGATGGGCGGCTAGGGTTTGGGAGTGAAGTGGCTAACCTAGGGTTTGGGGTTTGGAGATCTCATACCTCCTCAAGGTTCCTGGGGAACCCGGATTTACTCCCTCACAGAATTCAACACCTGGATGCAAGTGCGGAAGAGAGAAAATACAGAGTTTGTTCGCACAAAAGTTTGAATTCATTCATCAGATTACTTTCAAATTTACAAGAAGGGTTTAATTTATAGGACTTTACAAGAGAGTAGGGTTTTACATCTTTCCATGTGGGACTAAAGGAGGGGATCTTCAAATTAGGATTGTAGGATCAATCCCTACACATATGGTCGGCCAAAGGTTCCAAAAAAAATTGATTGGAGGCTTAAAAGGAAGGTAAGTGGCGCCTCCTAGCCTTGTTCTTCAAGAAAGAATTTCATTCCTTTCATGGCTCAACTCTTTTGGACTCCTCCTTTTCTTTCTCCCTAAGTCATGGTTCTTCCCATCTTTGCTTTGGGCATTTTTGGCATGGAATGGGCGCCCCCTTAAAGTACTCTCCAAGAAGAGTTTCTTTCTTTTCATAGCTTGGCTCTTATGGAAAATTGTGGGCCGCCCCCTTGAATTTTGGATCCCAGATTGCTTTCTCCTCAAATGGCACATGAGAGAAGGGACCTGCTATCTTGTGGTGTGGGGACCAGAGCATACTGGATGGAGATGTGGCACCCCCTGGACTCAGGCATGTGGCTGGGAGTGTGGCGCCCACTTGCTTGGCCTTGGGAGAAAATGTGATTCCCAGGTTGAAGTCCTAGACCACTACTGAGTCAACATGACTCAACAAAAAAAATACGTTGCAGGGAATACAAACTCAAGCTAAAATTGAGTTGATCAAGTCAACCCTTATTACAAACAAGAAAACCCTAATTCGGCAAGGTCAATCAGAGATCCAGATGGAGCTCTGAAGTCTTCTTCTGAGTCTGGTGCCCGCACCACAAACTCTAGCCGCCATAATCTTCTTCATTCCACCAATCATCCAAACCCTAATCTACCTCATCATCTCACGGCCCCTCTCTTCTAAGTAGAGGCCGACCACCAGCATCCAGGTCCATATTGGCTACTTCGAATACAGAGCAAATCCCAGAGGAAGTCAGATCAACATCCACGAGAATCAGGATTTCAGCAACATCAATTTTTCATGTTCTTCTTATATGGTAAATCCTTTCTTTGAGTATCTGGTTCCTTAACTTGTTCTTCTTCTTTCCCAAATTCTAAGTTCAGGAGAAGCCAACTCTGCCAAAGGACCAGTATTGAAGGATCCATTGCGTAGATATCCGAATCCGAGGATCCAACAATCTGCTCAAGAGAGTCCTTCCACCAAACTCTATGAAGATCACTGCCTGGTACATAACCCTTCCATTCTCTTTAGTTCTGTCCTGTTGAAAGTTCTGAGTGAAACCCTAGGTCTGGGAGTTTCTCAACCCCCAGCGATCCTTTACTTCTGAACTACTCTGATAATCTAGTTTATTTGAATTGTGCTTTCAATTATTATATAGTTTCTTTCAATTTAGTTTAACTTTCCTTTGAGTCAAAGCCGACTTCTAAAAATATATAGATATTAAAAAAAAAAAGAATTAGTCTTAATTTACTTCCGTATCGCATCATCTCTTTCGTTCTGCATCAATTTTGGTATCAGAGCTTTCGTTCTGCATCAATTTTGGTATCAGAGCCCTGTCTAGGGTTTCTGACTTGCTTGCATGTTTTGAGTGTCTCTCTTTTTACTTTGTCTGCTCGAAGTAGACTACCCAGGATGTCCGATCGTAGGAATGAAGCAAGGTGCAAGTCTCCTCTTCCCATTCCATGGGGTGTTCCTAGGGCGTGTAGGGGATCCGCTGGGTTACAACTTCGTAGCAGGAATTGTAAACAGGGGAGGCATTCTATTTTCAGTCTGTAACTGCCCTATTTCAAGAATTGTTTCTCATTGCAGCTAACTCCAAATTGTATGATTTTTATTTTGGTGGAACCATTATAATTGAGAATATTTTACATAATTTTACTATAATTTATTGGTTTCTGTGAAATTTCTGAGAGTTAAATTACAGCAATTCTGTTTCTGTGTTTCTGCAATTCATTTTTTTTTGAGTGATCATCTCCTAATTCATCTTAAGGGCAATTGAGCATCTAAGATAAGGGGAGGAGTTCATAACCTCTCCTTAGCCCAAAACCACCACTCATTCATTCAATCATAAGCCTAATTTTAAAATTTATTAGACTTAATTTGCCCTAGTGGGCTAGGAACACCAACTGGTCAGGTTTAGCCTAGGGTTTAGTCAGTTTGTCTGGTTACTCTATGTGTTCTTTGTACTCAGTTTCTAGAACGGTGATTCAGGGACTACGTCCCAAAGGGCTTGTGTGCTGGTTCGCCTACCTGGCCAATCAATGATTGGTGTCTAGGATTGGCAATTAGGGACCTAACACTCCCCTTACACCTGCATGGCTGAGTCCCGAGTTACTACAGGCTAGCTTGCCACTCTGATTGGGCATCTAGTTTGGGCTCTAGGTCTAGTTAGCCCGTAGTCGTTTCAGTCGAGTCTCATTTGGTGTGCTTGCTTGCATCATCATGTCCACCCGGAACGGAGTACCCTACCAACCTGGTCAAACCCAACCTAATTTAGAGGCCATGATTAGAACTCTTACCGAAAGTATGACCAAATTGAGTCAGGATATGACTGATACTATTGCCCAGTTTAGAGACCAAGCTCAAGTACTTGAAAAGCCTATGCACCAAAATTGGACCCCTGACTCAGAATTTGGTAGACCCCAACCTCACCCACACCCAGAGCCTAGGAGACCTTTATATAGGGATCCTAAACCGAATCATTGGAGGTTTGATCTAAGAGCCTATGACCATGATCTTGCCCCTGAGTCTAGCCCTAGGAGCCTATACCCATACTTGGTTGACTCAGAGAAGGGACCCGTTAGGAACATCGAACCTTATGCACCCACTATTGATGGAAGACAAGAGACATATATTAAGTGGGAAGAACAAATGGATCGGTATTTTGAGTGCACTAACATATCGAAATTAGGACAAGTTAGGTTGGCCAAAACCAAGTTCACCAAACATGCTAGGTCGCATTGGTATGCTATTGAGCGTGAGTGTTATCAAAGAAAAGAGGAAATATATACTTGGAGAGATATGAGAAGTAAGTTGAGAGATAGGTACCTAGGTAGATCCTATGAGAAAAGACTTTTAGACCAATGGTACTAATTATGACAAGGTAATAGGCCTGTGTCTAAATATATCGAGGACTTCCAGTGGTATGACATGAAATGCAATACCATTGAGACCGAAGCTCAGATCACATCGAGGTTTAGGGTTGGGTTACACCCAGACATTTATAGGAAGCTATGCCTTGAAAAGACCAATAAGTTAGACCGAGCCTACCAAGAAGCCCAAGACTATGAGTGGTCTTTAAAATATAACCAATCAAGTACTTTGGACTTAAAGCCAACCTCTACCAACTTGAGTCAAGCTCAGATTGATTCGACACCCGTAGTGAACCAGACTTTTATTTGTCAATTCCCACTTGTGTCACCTCTTGACCAGAAGGATAACACTGAGAAGGAGTTAGGCATGGCCATCCCAAAATTAGTTGACCTGACCAGAGCCGTACTTAAAGAGGAATCAAAGGAGAATAGATTAGAAACTTTCAGTGAGATTGAGGAAGAAATATATGAGCCTGACATAAGTTTGATAGATAAATATGAAGAAGAAGAATTTGAGGATATCTCTCCCGATAATTCAATTAACCTACTCCTACCTGATGGGGTTATTGAGGGGACCCCTGCCACTCAAGGAATTCATGAGCTAACCCTAAGAGAAGACCCTTTTGAGGAAGTTCAGGAAGAGGAAATTACACCTAATGAGAGTTTAAGTGAGAATACCCCTGAACTCATTGAGGAATCCAAAGAAGACACCCCTGAGTCAAATATGGTAGAGAAGTGTGAAGAAGGAAGGGGTTCACAAGAATTGCCCATTGACAAGGTCCAAGAACAAGAAAAAGACAGTAGCTTAGAAGACTTTATAGATAAACATTCCAAATACCTTCCTGATAACCTTCTACCTTCTAGGAGCACCCAGCCTACCCTAGAACTTGCACTTGTAGACCCTCTTAGAGCAAATCATGAGGTTTGGATGAGTGCACCTATAGAACAATGTTCTCATTTTAAGGTCATCCTGAATAACCAAGGTATGTTTCTTGTTTCCTATAAGCCACCTCAAAACTCTGATTCTTATTTCCTACCCTTCCCTGAATCTTCTCATGTTTCTAGAGCTATGGGATTACACTTTACTGAGATTTCTAGGTTGCAAGACTCCTTAGAACCTATAAGGTTTGCCACCTACTTCTGGAAGACCTTATGGCACCTACTAGGCACCCATGATAAGTTCTCATGCTTTGCATGCCATCCTCCGACCCAAGGTCAAACCTAGAGAGCCTTAGTTTGTTTGGTTTAGACCTAGGGTTCCTTTGAATAAAGTCCATTCTTTAGGAATGCATCGTCAGTCGAGTTTAGGACATTGACTCAGATTTTGGTTTGATTGAGAGCACCAGGAATTGGGATTTGTATTTTGTCCAGGGCTGAAATTGCATTCAATGTTTCAATCAATAGGTCTATAGGCTAGAGTCCCTTTGAAATTGTTCATGGATACAAGTCTCACACACCACTTGATCTGATTTCACTATTAGCCCACACACACAAGTCTCTTGATGCACTTGCATAGCATGTAAAGGACTTGCATAAAGAAATTCATGCCAAAATAACTTTAAGTAATGAAACTTATAAGAAGTTGGCTGATTCTCAAAGACGAGTCAAAACTTTTGTTGAGAGAGACTATGTAATGATTAGGTTAAGGCCTGAGCGGTTTTTTCCTGGAACCATTAGAAAGTTACATGCTAAAGGAGCTGGACCATTTAGAGTAGTGAAGAGAGTAGGATCCAATGCCTATGTGCTCGAGTTGCCTCCAGAACTAGGCAATAGCTCTACTTTCAATATTACAGACTTAGTAGAGTATAGGGAGCCAGTTGTGATTCTTAGTAAGCCTTTGAAACCTAATCCTGTTATTGAGAGTGATCCCGACCCTGTGTGTCCACCAACAAACTGGCCTGTGAGGAAAGAGCAGATTGAAAAGATCCTGGATGATCAGGTTATCTCTACTCGTAATCGAGGATACCAAAGATACCTGGTCCGCTGGAAAGGAAGGCCAAATTCTAATGACTCTTGGATCTCCCAAGAAGAATTACAAGAATTGGACCCAGACCTCTTGGAGAGATACCAGAGCCAGCTTGATCCATACTCGACAGGGTCGAGTTCCTCCCATCCCGGGAGAATTGGTGCGGGCACCAGACTCAGAAGAAGACTTCAGGGCTCCATTTGGATCTCTGATTGACGTTGCCCAAGGAATTAGGGTTTTCTGGTTTTGTAATAAGGGTTGACTTGGTCAACTCAATTTTAGTCTTGAGTCTGTATTTTCCTGCAATTTAAATTTTGTTGAGTCATGTTGACTCAGTACAAGTCCTAGTAGTGGCTAGGTCTTCTCCAGGTTGGTGCCACTTTTTTTTCAGTCAAGTCAAGGTCCAGGGTGCCATATTTTTTCTCCCAGGCCGAAGCAAGTGGGCGCCACACTCCCAGCCACACTCCAGAGTCCAGGAAGCGCCACATCTCCATGCAGTGTCTTTGGTCTCTACACCACAAGAAGTAAGTTCCTTTTTTTGTTCTTGCACCACTTGGGAGAGAAATCCATCAAGATACCTCAATCCAAGGAGGAGCCAATTTCTTTCCAGATAAACCCAAGCTAGGATGGCAAGAATTTTTCTTGAAAAGAGGATCAAGGAGGTGCCCCACAATGTTCCATAAAAATCCAAGTTATAAAAGGGAAGAGAGCATGTCTTGGGGAGGAATTCAAGGAGGTTCCCAAAAGTTTCCAAAAGTGCCAAATCCATGAAAGCAAGAAGCCTAAACTTATGGAGCAAGACTAGGAGGTGTCCAAATGCACCAAACCATGAAGGGAAAATGCTTGATTCATGGAGAGATACTAGGAGACACCCCCATAACCTGCCTTTTGGAGCTGATTTTCAAGTTTTCTTGGAGTTTTTGGGCTGCCCACTCATGGAAGGAGTCTTGGGAAAAGAATTTGATGCCTAAAGTGTGGGTTAGTCCTATTAGTCCCACATGGGAAATGTATAAAATTTTATTTCTTTGTTGTCTATATATTCAACTCTATGTAACTCTTGAATTTAATGATGAATGAAATCAATTTCTATGTGAACAACTTTGTGTTTCTCTCTTTCGCACTTGTATTCAGGTGTTGAGCTCTGTGAGGGAGTAAATCCGGGTTTCCTAGGAACCTTGAGGAGGTGTGAGATCTCCAACCCCAAAACCCTACCCAAACCCTAGGTTAGCCACTTCAATTCCAAACTCTAGCTGCCATAATCTTCTTCATTCCACCAATCATCCAAACCCTAATCTACCTCATCATCTCATGGCCCCTCTCTTCCAAGTAGAGGCTGACCACCAGCATCCAGGTCCATATCGGCTCTTCGAATACAGAGCAAATCCCAGAGGAAGTCAGATCAGCATCCAGGAGAATCAGGATTTCAGCAACATCAATTTTTCAAGTTCTTCTTATATGGTAAATCATTTCTTTGAGTATCTGGTTCCTTAACTTGTTCTTCTTCTTTCCTAGATCCCGAGTTCAGGAGAAGCCAACTCTGCCAAAGGACCAGTATTGGAGGATCCATTGCAAACATATCCGAATCCGAGGATCCAACAATCTGCTCGAGAGAGTCCTTCTACCAAACTCTATGAAGATCACTGCCTGGTACATAACCCTTCCATTCTCTTTAGTTCTGTCCTGTTGAAAGTTCAGAGTGAAACCCTAGGTCTGGGAGTTTCTCAACCCCCAGCGATCCTTTACTTCTGAACTACTCTGATAATCTAGTTTCTTTGAATTATGCTTTCAATTATTATATAGTTTCTTTCAATTTAGTTTAACTTTCCTTTGAGTCAAAGCCGACTTCTAAAAATATATAGATATAAAAAAAAAAAAGAATTAGTCTTAATTTACTTCCGCATCGCATCGTCTCTTTCGTTCTGCATCAATTTTGGTATCAGAGCTTTCGTTCTACATCATGGAACCATCCCAAGAGCTAAATCAGAATCCCATAATCTTAGGTCGTCCATTCCTAGTCACTGCCAACGCCAATATCAATTGTAAAACGGGAGCCATGGACATTTCTTTTGGGGATCAAAAGTTGAGAATTAATATTTTTAATGCCTCAAAGTTTGCTTGAGAGGAGGAAAATTGTTCTATGATTGGCTTAATAGATGAGATTGTTGAGCATAAATTTTCCTCCAATTTGATGGAAGATGACGAGCCTATTGCTGAAACCCAAGTCCAAGAGGTAAATGCCCTACTTGATTCACCTCAACCTTCACCACCTTGGTCAATGCAAACTGAATCCTTACCTGACCTAGGAACTGAGCCTTTGCACCCTTCGATTCAGACCCCACCACAACTTGAACTAAAAACTTTGCCTAAATTACTTAAGTATGTGTTTTTAGGACCCGACAAAACCCTGCCTGTAATCATTGCTTCTGACCTAACCATTGAGTAGGAAAACCAATTGATAGATGTTCTGAAAACACATAGGGAGGCCATAGGTTGGGCCATTGCTGATTTAAAAGGCATTAGTCCATCAATTTGTATGCACCATATCTATACTGAGGATAGTGCCAAGCCAACTAGAGAGATGCAAAGATGGCTCAACCCAAACATGCAAGAAGTGGTCAAGAAGGAAGTGATTAAATGGTTAGATGCTAGTATTATTTATCCTATATCTGATAGCCACTGGGTGAGTCCTACTCAAGTCATTCCAAAGAAATCTGGACTCATGATTGTCCGTACTGACCATGGGGATTTAGTGCCAACACGACTTTTTACTGGGTGGCGTGTTTGTATAGATTATAGAAAACTTAATGCAACTACCTGCAAAGACCACTTTCCCTGACCATTTATTGATCAGATCCTAGAAAGATTAGCTGGCCAGCAATACTTTTACTTCTTAGATGGATACTCAGGATACAACCAGGTAGCAATCTATCTAGGAGACCAAGAAAAGACCACCTTCACATGTCCCTATGGAACCTTTGCTTTCCGTAGAATGCCTTTTGGATTGTGTAATGCACCTGCAACCTTTCAAAGGTGCATGATATCAATTTTCTCGGACATGGTAGGAGATTTCTTAGAAATTTTTATGGATGATTTTTCAGTCTTTGGAGAATCTTTTGAGAGTTGCCTCAATAATTTGAAGAAAATATTAAAATGATGTATTGAGGCGAATTTGGTTATGAGCTGGGAGAAGAGCCATTTCATGGTTCGAGAAGGGATTATTTTAGGACATATTGTATCTAAGAGAGGGATCGAGGTAGATAAAGCAAAGGTTGAATTGATCTCTAAACTTCCTCCACCCATCTCTATCAAACAAATTCGATCTTTTCTCGGCCATGTAGGATTCTATCGTCGCTTCATCAAAGACTTTTCCAAAATTTTTCGTCCTTTGTGTAATCTGCTCGCTAAGGACGTTCCTTTCAATTTTGATGAAGATTGTCTTAAGGCTTTTGAGTTTCTAAAGGAAGCTGTGACCCAAGCCCCAATCATCCAACCCCCTGATTGGTCACTACCTTTTGAAATCATGTGTGATGCTTCAGACTTTGCCATAGGAGCTGTCTTGGGCCAAAGGGTAAACAAATGTCCCATAGTGATTTATTATGCTAGCAGAACTTTGAATGAAGCCCAAAAAAATTATACCACTACTGAAAAGGAGTTGCTAGCTATGGTGTTTGCCCTGAAAAAGTTTAGATCATATCTTTTACGTTCCAAGATTATGGTTTATTCGGATCACTCGGCTTTAAGATACCTGCTCTCAAAGAAAGATGCTAAACCACGATTGATTAGATGGATCTTACTGCTACAAAAGTTTGATATTGAAATACGAGACAAGAAATGATCTGAGAATGTTGTAGCAGACCATCTATCTAGGATTTTAGTTGAAGAGTGTGAACCTACATCAATAAAAGAATCTTTTCCGGATGAACAGCTCTTAGCAGTTTCGCATGCAAAAGCCCCTTGGTTTGCAGATATTGTTAAATACTTAGTGGTTGGACAAATTCCTGATGGTTGGTCCAAGAATGAAAAGGATCGATTCTTTGCTCAAATTAAATATTACTTTTGGGAAGATCCTGAACTCTTTCGAATTTGTGCTGATCAAATCATCCGTAGGTGTGTTCCTGAATCTGAACATCTGAGTATTTTAAACTTTTGCCACACCCTTGCTTGCGGAGGACATTTTTCTGGTCAAAAAACTACGGCTAAAGTTTTGCAAAGTGGATTTTACTGGCCGACATTGTTTAAGGATGCCTATACTTTTGGCAAAGAATGTCTTAAGTGTCAAGCCTTAGAAAATATTTCAAGAAAAGACATGATGCCTTTAAATCCCATCTTGGTAGTTGAAATCTTTGACGTTTGGGGAATTGATTTTATGGGACCCTTTCCACCCTCTAATGGTTTTGAATATATTTTGGTGGATGTCGATTATGTTTCTAAATGGATTGAGGCAATGGCAACACGAACCAATGATCATAAGGTAGTCATAAAGTTTGTTCCAAAGAATATCTTCTCTAGGTTCGGATTTCCACGTGCCATCATTAGCGACGGAGGTGCCCATTTCACAAACTCCCAATTTCGAATGCTTTTACAAAAATATGGGGTCACACATAAAGTAGCTACACCTTATCACCTGCAAACAAGTGGCCAAGTGGAAGTATCCAATTGGGAGATCAAGAACATTTTGCAAAAGACTATTAGGCCCGATCGTAGAAACTGGTCAGATCGATTAGATGATGCATTATGAGCCTATCAGACAGCTTACAAGAATCTCATTGGAATGTCTCCCTATAGACTAATCTTTGGAAAAGCATGTCATCTTCTGGTAGAACTTGAACATAAAGCATATTAGGCAATTAAGCAATTAAATTTTGATTTAAAGCAAGCTGGTTCTAACCGAATGTTGCAACTGAGTGAATTAGATGAACTGAGGCGAGAGGCTTATGTAAATTCATGTATTTATAAAGAGAAAATGAAAGCCTTTCATGATCAATTTATTTCTAGGAAAATCTTTGAGCCAAATCAACAAGTTTGGTTATTTAATTCAAGGCTTTGATTATTTCCTGGAAAATTGAGATCTAGATGGGATGGACCTTACATTGTTAATCAAGTATTCCCCCATGGTGCAGTCAAAATTTTTGATCCTAGGTCAGGAAACTTCTTTAAGGTGAATGGTCAACGTTTAAAACCATACATTGAAGGAATATCAACAAATCGAACCTTTGACCAAGTAACATTAACTGACCCACACTGAACTGAGTTACATTATGTCTGGCTGAAGACATTAAACTTAGCGCTTGTTGGGAGGCAACCCAATATGTACTCTATTTTTTTTTTTAAAAAAAAAAAAAAAAAACTTTTTGCAGCCTCTATATTGTTCATGAGCTCCTCTTCTCAGGTAACCCCTATCCCTTTAGATTTTTTTTAGTTCTTATGGTTTATTCCTTTGCCTTATTATACCATTAGGGACAATGGTATTTAAGTTGGAGGGTCGGGATAATTTTTTTAAATTTAAATTAAAAATATATATATATATATTTTCATGTGTCAAAAATAAATCTGGAGCAAAATAGACTAGGAAAAGTAATAAGAGTTAGAGAGTGTTGCTAATGACTGTAGCGAGTCAAGAAGTAGACTAGCATGTCAGACTTTTAGGGCCTACTTAGATCACCTAAAAGCTATTAGCACTTCCATTGCACATGCACGCTGACAAGATAAAGTATGTATTAGTTGTAAGAATAATTGAGGACTTAATTATCACTGAAAACTGGTAATTGATATATATCCCAATTTAAATTGAATTGAGGAAAGAGCTACCTACCTGAAATAAAAGTGCAAAACATAGAGTATATGTGGATCGCCCTGAACTTATTAACCGGGTCTCTGCACCTAAGTCAAGTGTGGAGGTTCACGTCAAACGATGAAGGGAAGGCCAGGATGCTCAGCACTTAAATAAAAAAAAAAAAAAATTGCAGCCCTTACATTGTTCATGAGCTCCTCTTCTCAGGTAACCCCTATCCCTTTACATTTTTTAGTTCTTATGGTTTATTTGCCTTTTTATACCATTAGGGACAATGGTATTTAAGTTGGGGGATCGGGACAATTTTTTAAATTTTTTTTTAAAAAAAAAGTTTTCATGTGTCAAAAATAAATCTGGAGCAAGATAGACTAGGAAAAGTAATAAGAGTTGGAGAGTGTTGCTAATGACTGTAGCGAGTCAAGAAGTAGACTAGCGTGTCAGACTTTTAGGGCCTACTTAGATCACCTAAAGGCTATTAGCACTTCCATTGCACATGCACGCTGACGAGACAAAGTAAGTATTAGTTCTAAGGACAATTGAGGACTTAATTATCACTGAAAACTGGTAATTGATATATATCCCAATTTAAATATTTTTTTTTTTTTTGAATTGAGGAAAGAGCTACCTACCTGAAATAAAAGTGTAAAATATAGAGTATATGTGGATCGCCCTAAACTTAGTAACCGGGTCTCTGCACCTAAGTCAAGTGTGGAGGTTTGCGTCAAACGATGAAGGGAAGGCCAGGATGCTCAGCACTTTAAAAAAAAAAAAAAAAAAAAAAAAAAAATCAGGTAGTGTGAAAGCTAACTCAGTTCATAAGCTTAATTTAGGGATGTATAGAAAATTAACCAAAGTAAGTGTTAATCAAAGATACATTTGTTCTTGCAAACTAGTACCAAAATGTTAAGTTAGTCATCACAAACACAAGTGCTGTAGATCTTTAGATGAACTCTAAGAAAGTTTCTAATTATGCTGACTGCAAAATTTATTTCTGAAACTCAATACTTAGTTAGTGATACTTGCTAGATCTTTTTACTTTCTAACCTGGATCTATTTTTGTAAAGGATGATCTTTGTGACACATAGTTATACTTTTTGTATTGCTAAGGGACTAGCAATAAGTAAGTTGGGGGGTATGATAAATCATGGATTTACACATTTATTTTAAGTATTTTAGTTAATTAATGGTGCTAACATTCTTTTAATAACCTAATTTCATAATTAATTTGAACTCTCTTGCAAAACTAATTATCTTAAAAATATCTTTGAAAGATGTGAAATTAGAGTACGTTCATGAAAAATAGATTTCAAGTCAAAGCACCACACACCCATTTAAATGATTAATAAAATATTTAATAATTATAATTAATGATCATGGAATCGATAAAATTAATAAGTTTGAAACTCGCCAATAGGTAGAGCTTGATTTATGGAATCCAATGACGCAAACGGCACTTAAATCAGGTTTGAAATGAAGAAGTTATGAATTTTTTTGGATTTTTGCACACATTTTGATGATGCACAGTTTTTGGACTGGGTTTATAATTCACAGGTTGGTCCACCGGTAGCCATTGCTGCCGGTCCATGGAACAGGGCATGGACCACAGCCCTCCAGAGGTGCCGAAACTCGCCGGGAAGCACGCCGGCGGTGTCCCAGGCCGGAGGAGAAGCTCCGGCGGTGGATTGACGGGCAGTGGCGGCGATTTTTGGTGGCAAACGAGAGGAGTGTGGGCGTTCTTAACGAGAGTGGGCGTTCTTCACGGGAGCTGGGCATTCTTCACGGGAATTGGGCGTTGTGGGCGTTGCGTAGCAGTCCACCGTGGTTCCACGGGCGTCGCCACGCAGTCCCCGGGCACGGCCGAGCTTTTCCACGGGCATCGCCACGCAGTCCATGGGCACGGCCGAGCTTTTCCACGGGCATCGCCATGCAGTCCACGGGCACAGCCGAGCTTCTCCACGGGCGTTGCGCACAATCCATGAGCTCCACGGCGCAGTCCACGAGCGGCGTGATCTACGGAGCAGCAACGACGGTCGCGGTGTTTCTTTTGTCCCACATCGCTAATATGCAACGAGCTCTCCTCTCCGGTTGATGGGGACATCTCAAGCACGGATCTTGGAGCAAGCATAATTCTTGGAGTGGCACAGATCTTGAAGCATTTTTTGGAATAAATTTATTTAGGATTTATCTTTTGTTTAAAATTTAAATTAGGATTTGGTTGGTTAGGATTGATATATGGATAGGCTTATCTTATCCTATCTTATATTTGAATTTGATTCGTTCTTATCTTTTTATCTTGTATTCAAATTCAAATGAGGGTTGGAAAATCTATAAATACCACCCTCAGCCTTTTGTAATGAGGAAGATGGATGAATAAAATTTCTATTATTCTGTGTGAAGGGTATCTGTATGATCCCTTCTCCATCTTCCCAGGGTTTCTGTGTGATCCCTGATTTTGGGTATCTCTGTGAGCCCAGGGCATCTATGTGAGCCCCTTTTCTATGTGCTTGTTCTTCTTGGGGAATCTATGTGAACCCCGGTATTTTTCTTAACCCTGCACCCTCTTCTTTCCTCCTTCTTTGCAAAATCCTAATCTCTGGTGACTTTCATGCTCGCCAGCGATCCAGTCCAATCTCTGTCCCGCATCAAGTGGTATCAGAGCAAAAGGATTAGGATTTTTCTGTTTCATCACCGACCCACTGTTCTCTTTCTTCCCTGTTTCAAATCTCGTCCACGGATCCTTCCCCAACATCGACGTCGAACCTCCCTCCCCCCAGCCAGTCACCCACCACCATTCCTCCCTTCCAGCCCTCACCCCTGTTTTCTGCTTCGTCTATGCCAAGCTCTCCAAAAACTGCTTGCAACCCATTTTCAAAGCACAGATTTCAAAGCACACCGATCTCAAAGCTGCACCATTTTCAAAGCAAAGTTGATTAAAAAAAAATCATGGTTATGTCAAGCTAAAAGTTTGGAGTTCCCGGAGCTGAAGTCAAGATGAAGCTGGAGCCTGACCCAAACTCGACAGAGTCGAGCTTTTTCCCCACCGTAGGAGAATGATGGGGACATCTCAAGCACGGATCTTGGAGCAAGCATAATTCTTGGAGTGGCACAGATCTTGAAGCATTTTTGGAATAAATTTATTTAGGATTTATCTTTTGTTTAAAATTTAAATTAGGATTTGGTTGGTTAGGATTGATATATGGATAGGCTTATCTTATCCTATCTTATATTTGAATTTGATTCGTTCTTATCTTTTTATCTTGTATTCAAATTCAAATGAGGGTTGGAAAATCTATAAATACCACCCTCAGCCTTTTGTAATGAGGAAGATGGATGAATAAAATTTCTATTGTTCTGTGTGAAGGGTATCTGTATGATCCCTTCTCCATCTTTCCAGGGTTTCTGTGTGATCCCTGATTTTGGGTATCTGTGTAAGCCCAGGGCATCTATGTGAGCCCCTTTGCTATGTGCTTGTTCTTCTTGGGGAATCTATGTGAACCCCAGTATTTTTCTTAACCCTGCACCCTCTTCTTTCCTCCTTCTTTGCAAAATCCTAATATCTGGTGACTTTCATGCTCTCCAGCGATCCAGTCCAATCTCTGTCCTGCATCACCGGTCAATTATAAAATGAACCCCATAGCACAAGGCAGAGGTATCCTGGAGAAAGGGCAAGGTACAGGGTAGAAGGCATTGCTTGGGTTGCGGGTTGGCTTTTGAGAGTGAGGTTTCTCAAAGGAGAGCGTGTCCCTACACCATCTTCCAGCCTTCTCTCTCTCTGAGATCAAGATCCGAGGAAGAAGATGCAGAGGAAGCCCAGTTCGCTCCATAGAGTATGAAGGAAGGAGCTATCTTCCCGACGAGGCTGCGCCGATCTGTTCTTGTCTTTGTTATTTGTTTTGTTAATTTAGTTTTTACTGCATTGTACTTAGACCTTAAATTTCAATCAATGCAATATTTCTTTTTAATTCTTGTCTTTCGTCTTGTCTGCAAATAGATGCTAGGATCTAAATAATAGATCCTAGTGCCAAGTTTTCGTGTAATTTTAAATTTTATATTTTTTGACTTCAAATATTTTTTTTTACAAGATCAAAAAGATTTCAAATCCTAAACACCGCCTTCTCTATGAATTCGACCCGACTCCTCTTGCTACATATTTTTAAATATTTTAAGAAGTCGGATTTTAAACTGATAGCCACGGTGTCTTAACAACAACCCCGCGGATCTACCAGTGTGCCAGGAAAAAGGGTTCCCTACTCTAAGGATTCATGCTCCTAGCACTAGTGTAGTTTATTAGATTGTTCTGATTATTTAGGTATATAATAAAGATTTTAGATCAAAGCAATCCTTATTTATCTATGTATTTATTTATTATTATTATTATTTTAATTTTTAGAGGAGTAGTGAGATGAAGAAGGAGAAAAGTTCTAAAGCAAAGGGCCAAAGGAGTCTCGGATCTAACAGAGAGAGAAGAAGAATTAGTTAATATTTGATGTTATTTACAAACAAGTTAGCTTAACTTGGACTCTCTATCCTAGGGTTATCCTAAATCTGATAGCTCCTAACAGCTAAGGTAACCTTGGAGCTCTCCAAGTCAAAAACTAACTAATCAACTGGCCATGTAAGGGTAAAATTGGGGGGGATCTCTCCATTGCTTTCCTTAAATACTAATTAAATTGGCCAAGTCAATCAACGAAACCAATTAAAAACCACCTATCTTCAAGGATATATCATCCTTTGTGTTGACTCTGTTATTGATTTTGATGATAAACAAAATACTTAAGTATAAGTTGAGTACTAACTATTTCTTTAAAGTATGTTTTTATAAAAAAAAAATATACTCATCAATCCAACAGTTTTGATTACTTATCCAAGAAATGAAGAAGTCCCCTCCATGAATGAAAGATTAGTTTTAAATGGACTTAAGCACTTGAAGATTGCTTGAAATAATACAAAGAGTTTAGCACAAATTGGTTTCAGCAGAGGTTTAGTGGTTTTTAAAGAAATCTTAGCAAGTATCGACTTAAAGTGTCGACTCACAACTCAAGTAACGACTCATGATAGTGGAAGTGTCGACTCAAGCCGGCACACAGAAAAAATTTCAGATGTCATAGCTGAAGTGTCGACTCAAGGATCGGCTCATCGCTTGAGAAAATTTTGACACAGAACTTGCTGAAATTGAAGACTTGCCAAAAGTATCGACTCGTGGATGTCAAGTGTTTACTCAAGTGTCGATTCACTAGAAGAAATATCGACTCACTTGAGAATTCCAAAGAGCTTCTGATGCAGAACAAAAGAGGAGATGATGCGATGCGGAAGTAAATTGAGACTAATTCTTTTTTTTTTTTATACATATTTTTAGAAGTCGGCTTTGACTCATAGAAAAGCTAAACTAAATTGAAAGAAACTAGGTAATAATTGAAAGCACGATTTTAAAAAAACTGGGTTATCAGAGTAGTTCAGAAGTAACGGATCACTGGGGGTTGAGAAACTCCCAGACCTAGGATTTCGCTCTGAACTTTCAACAGGACAGAAGTAAAGAGAAGAGAAGGGTTACAGACCAGACAGTGATCTTCACGGAGTTTGGTGGAAGGACTCTCTTGAGTAGATTGTTGGATCCCCTGATTCAGATATCTTCGCAATGGATCCTCCAATACTGATCCTTTGGCAGAGTTGGCTTCTCTTGAACACAAGATCTGGGAAAGAAGAAGAACAATTTATGGAATCAGATACTCAAGGAAGGATTTACCAGATTGAAGAACTTGAAAGCTGATGTTGCTGAAATCCGGATTCTCCTAGAGGCTGATCTGACTTCCTCTGGGAATTGCTCTGGATCTGAAGTATCTGGACTGGACTTGGATGCTGGTGGTCGGCCTTGACTTGGAGAGAGTGGCCGTGAGAGGTGGGATAGGCTAGGGTTTGGTGGAAAGAAGAGGATGATGGGTGGCTAGGGTTTGGGAGTGAAGTGGCTAACCTAGGATTTGGGGTTGGAGATCTCACACCTTTTCAAGGTTCCTAGGAAACCCGGATTTACTCCCTCGTGGAGCTCAACACCTGGATGCAAGTGCGGAAGAGAGAAACACAAAGTTTGCTCACACATAAATTGGATTCATTCATCAGATTACTTTAAAAATTACAAGAGGGGTTTAATTTATAGGACTTTACAAAAGAGCAGGGTTTTACATCTTCCCATATGGGACTAATAGGGTGGATCTTCAAATTAGGTTTATAGGATCAATTCCCACACATATGGCCGGCCAAGAGTTTCCAGAAATGCTGATTGGTGGCTTCAAAAGGTAAGTAGGTGGCGCCTCCTAGCCTTGCTCTTCAAGAAAAATATTTTTCCTTCCATACCTGGTTTTATTTGGAATTATTTGGGCGCCTCCTAACCTTGCTCTTCAAGAGAAATTTCCTTCCTTCCATTCCTGGTTTTATTTGGAATTATTTGGGCACCTCCTAACCTTGTTCCCCAAGCTTTGCTCCTTTCTTTTCATAGCTTGGCTCTTATGGAAACACTTTGGCCGCTCCCTTGAATTGTGGATCCCAGATTGTTTTCTCCTCAAGTGGCGCATGAGAGAAGGGACCTGCTATCTTGTGGTGTGGGGACCAGAGCATACTGGATGGAGATGTGGCGCCCCCTGGACTCAGGCGTGTGGCTGGGAGTGTGGCACCCACTTGCTTGGCCTTGGGAGAAAATGTGACACCCAGGTTGAAGTCCTAGACCACTACTGAGTCAACATGACTCAACAAAATTAAATTGCAGGGAAATACATACTCAAGCTAAAATTGAGTTAATCAAGTCAACCCTTATTACAAACCAGAAAACCCTAATTCTTCGGGCAAGGTCAATCAGAGATCCAGATGGAGCCCTGAAGTCTTCTTCTAAGTCTGGTGCCCGCACCAATTCTCCCGGGGTGGGAGGAACTCGACCCTGTCGAGTATGGATCAAGTTGGCTCTGGTATCTCTCCAAGAGGTCTAGGTCCAATTCTTGTAATTCTTCTCGGGAGATCCAAGAGTCATCAGAATTTGGCCTTCCTTGCCAGCGGACCAGGTATCTTTGGTTTCCTCGATTACGAGTAGAGATAACCTAATCATCTAGGATCTTTTCAATCTGCTCTTTCATCACAGGCCAGTTTGTTGGTGGACACACAGGGTTGGGTTCACTCTCAAGAGCAGGATTAGGTTCAAAAGGCTCACTAGGAATCACAGCTGGCTCTCTATACTCTACTAGGTCTGTAATGTTGAAAGTGGAGCTAATGCCTAGTTCTGGAGGCAACTCGAGCACATAGGCATTGGATCCTACTCTCTTCACCACTCTAAATGGTCCAGCTCCACTAGCATGTAACTTTCTAACAGTTCCAGGAGGAAACCATTCAGGCCTTAACCTAATCATTACATAGTCTCCCTCATCAAAAGTTTTGACTCGCCTTTGAGAATCAGCCAACTTCTTATAAGTTTCATTACTTAAATTTATTTTGGCATGAATTTCTTTATGCAAGTCTTTTATATGCTGTGCAAAAACTTTGGCAGACTCGGAGACTCGTGCATAGACTGGTAAAGGAGCTAGGTTAAGAGGTGTGTGAGGTTTGTAACCATGCACAATTTTAAATGGACTCTTACCTGTAGACCTATTGACCGAGTCATTGTATGCAAATTCAGCTCTAGGTAAGTACAAATCCCAGTTCCTAATGTTTTCACCAACAAGACACATTAACAGATTGCCTAAACTACGGTTCACTACTTTGGTTTTGCCATCAGTCTGGGGATGATAGGCAGTTGAAAACTTAAGTTTTATCCCTAACTTATGCCAAAGAGTTTTCCAGAAATAGCTGGTGAACCGGACATCCCTATCGGAAACAATTGTCTTAGGTAGGCCATGGAGTCGAACTATCTCATTAAAGAACAGGGTGGCTACCTTAGATGCATCAAATATTTGGGAACAAGGCAAGAAATGGCCCATCTTGGAAAATTGGTCGACTACAACACAGATAGAGTCATGCCTCCTCTAGGTCTTAGGAAAACCTAACACAAAGTCCATGCTCACATCTTGCCAAGGACGATCTGGGACAGGGAGTGGGGTATAAAGGTCGGTGTTCTGTTTTCGCTGTTTGGCAACTGCGCAGGTCCGACACCTAGCCACAATGTGTGCTACATCTCTTTTTAGGCTAGGCCAGAAAAAGTGGTCTTCAATAGCCAGGGTGGTCTTGTCTTTTCCGAAATGGCCAGCTAAACCTTCAGCATGAATTTTCCAAATCAAAAATTTCCTAAGAGAGGTTCTAGGGATGCAAAGCCTATTCTTAAAGAACAGAAAGCCATCTAAAAGGGTATAATCCTTATGATCACTAGATGGTCCTTGAGTTAGATCCTGGTACACAGTCTTAAAATCCAGACACGACTCATATTCCTCTTTGATCTGCTCAAACCCTATGACTTCAGCCCTAACATAATTCAATAACAAAGATCGACGACTAAGGGCATCAGCTACCTTATTTTCAGACCCAGCCTTATGTTTCAAAACAAAAGTATAGGACTGGATATACTCTACCCACTTAGCATGCCTAGGGTTAAGCTTCTTCTGGGAACTCAAGAATCTAAGAGCCTCATGGTCCGAAAATAGCACAAATTCTTGCGGTAGCAAATAATGTCTCCAGTAACGCATGGCATGCACTACCGCATAAAATTCCTTATCATAGGTAGAATACCTAAGCTTAGCATCATTAAGTTTTTCACTAAAGAATGCTACGGGATGGTTCTCTTAGCTAAGGACTCCACCGATACCTACTCCTGAAGCATCACAGGCAACCTCAAATACCTTTGAAAAGTCGGGTAACCTCAAAATGGGTGCCTGGGTCATCCTATCCTTAAGATCTTAGAAGGCTTTATGGGATGCTTTAGTCTACTGGAATTCTGCCTTCCTAATACAGTCTGTGATAGGAGCAACTACAGTACTAAACCCCTTGATGAATCGCCTATATAAGGTAGCCAAGCTGTGGAAACTTCTGACCTCATGCACACTGGTCGGCTTTGGCCATTCTACTATGGACCAAATTTTTTCTGGATCGACAGCCACGCCGTCAGGGGTTTCTACAAAACCAAGGAAGATAATTCTACTGGTTATGAATTCACACTTTTTGAGATTACCGTAGAGACTATCATTCCTCAAAACTTGACAGACTTGTCTAAGGTGGCCTAGGTGGTCTGCAGGGTCTTACTATAGATCAGGATGTCATCAAAATAGATCACTACAAACTTCCCTATGAAAGCTCTAAGTACCTGGGTCTTAATCCTCATGAAAGTACTAGGGGCATTGGACAACCCATTCATAGAGACCATCCTTAGTTTTGAAAGCGGTTTTCCACTCATCCCCTGGTCTAATCCTATCCTGATGATAGCCGCTCTTGAGATCAATTTTAGAAAAAACCATTGCACCGGCCATCATATCTAGCATGTCATCTAGTCTAGGGATGGGGAATCTATACTTGATTATGATTTTGTTGATGGCACAACTATCAACACACATCCTCCACGTGCCATCCTTCTTCGGGATTAGAAGTGCAGGGACTGCACAAGGGCTAAGACTCTCTCTAATGAACCCCTTCCTTAACAATTCTCCAACCTGCTTTTGCAGTTCCTTATGCTCAGATGGATTCATCCTATAATGGGGCAAGTTGGGTAAAGTAGCTCCTGGGACTAAATCTATGGAATGCTGGATATCCCTAAGAGGTGGAAGGTGGTCTGGCAGATCCTCGGGAAAAACATCCTCAAATTCTTTTAACAAAGGTTTAACTTCCTGAGGAGGCTCTGAGGGTGTAGGAGTCTTAAGTTCCTTAGCAGTCAACATCCAAATAGGTGAACCACTATGAATTTCTTGTTCTAGATCCTTAGCACTAATTAGGTTCACTTCAATCTTCATTTCTCTGACCTTATTGGTTCCTTTAGCTACATTGTCCTTAGGAGAGACTGAATGGATTGTGATTTTCTTCCCATTGAAACTAAAGACACAGGTGTTGGATTTTCCTAAGAGGGTGGCATCATGATCATACAACCAAGGTCTTCCAAGAATTATACTGCTCACCCCCATGGGCAAGACGTCACACCAAATCTTCTCTTGATAGGATTGCATTTGGATTTGGACCTGACATCTAGACTGGATGGGTATAGAGGTAGAGTCTACCCAAGAAACCTTATAGGGATTGGGGTGGGGGACTGGGGTAAGCCTAACATTTTGACAGTGCTAGCAGAAATGGCATTCACACAGCTCCCACTATCTATGATGATTTTATATACCTTATCCCCTAGTTTAAGGCAAGTCTGTAAGATGTTAGTCTTACGCCAATCTTCCTGAACTCTATTCTGGGACAGGATGCATCTCACAACCCCTAATTGGTCAGACTCTGTGAATTCCTCCTCTCCTTCATACTCATCAACCAAATTCATTCCGGCCTCATAAACTTCTTCTTCAAACTCTTCATTGGGTCTGGAATTCTCTTCTTCTCCTTCTTCTATGTAAAGGGATCTACGAGGGCACTGGCTAGAAACATGACCTACCTTATGGTACTTAAAACAAGCTATGGCTGTGCACTGGTTGGAGATATGACAGGGCTTTTGGCACTTAAAACATATGATATTAGGGGTTCTCTGGGTGTCAGGTGCCTTACCTTTGTCCATGGGCCTAGGGGTGGGAATACCCTGATTAGGCTTGCTAGGGGTAACTTGGCTAGGTCCATTTCATGGGATTGGGGCACTAACCCTAGAAGGCATGGGTCCTCTTTGAAACATCTCAGTGTTCAGTGCAATCTGATAAGCTTGGTCTAGGTCAGTAACCTCTCTCAGAAACAACTCCCTCTTTATGTCTTCCCTAAGTCTAGCCCTAAACCTAGACAAAGTGACCTCATGGGCTTCACTCACATCACATCTCATCAAGTATTCATCAAAGGTGGTTATGTAGTGGTGTGGACACCAGAAGCCGAAAGAAACTTCACTCCAACAAGGTTAGCCTTATCCCAATTTGGATCGAAGATAATTAGGTGACCTTGTATCCTTTAGTTCAAAAATATTTTATTTTCAAGAGTCATTTCCTTTTCAAGAGTCCTGTAATTAATTTTGAGTTTCAAATCAAGAGTGTTTATTGAGTCCTGTAATTACTTTTAAAATTTCATTTCCTGTAAGTCCATTTCAAGTTTTAAAGTCTAGGTCAGTCAAGTCAGTTCAGTTGAGTTAAGTCTAATTCAGTTGAGTTAAGTCTAATCAAGTCTTAAAGCCATGAAAGCCAGCAACAAGACTCAAATTCTAGGCCCCAGAATTTGACCACATGAAGAAGAGAAGACACATCAACCAAGCAAGAGAAAAGGACCATCAACTAGGACCACTGGGTGCCACATGTCATTCTTATCCAAGTAGAAGACCACCTCACCATGCCACGTCATCAGGTGCCACTTTACCAGCCACCTCATCACCCTTTGGGCACCAACAAGGAAGATTCAAATTCAAGGAGGTTGGCCACATCCCTCCAAGTCCACCAAATCCTCCAACCCCCCCCACATCCCTCCAAACTCTCCACCAAATCCTCCAACCCCCCTTGTAATCCTCCTCGATTTGGGGAGTTTTTAAATTTCAAAAGCTAGCTTTGTGAGGCTATTAAAAGCCTTGGACGCCCATTGTAAAAGAGATTGATTTTGGGAATGAATGAAAATTGAAGTTGAAATTTTGGAAGTAGAAGTTGTCTTGTATTTTTTTCTTATGTGAAAGTTTTCCATCCTCTTCCTCCACGCCAAAGCCATTCTTTTTCCCTAGCAAAGCATCTTCCAAGCTCAAGTGAAGGCATTGGAGTCGGCCAGATCTACTCAAATTTCTGTTCTTAGTTCATCAATTCTTCCATCCCTTCTATATGTTCCTATCCTTCTTCCTTAACTTTGATCTTCATTGCAGGGTCCTTCGAAGTCTTTGAGTTGTGGGCTGGGTTCACCTTAACAAAGAACAAACAAGCTGAAGCCCCAAGTCCAGGGTTCTGATCTCTATTATCCAGATTCTTCAGTTCTGAGCATTGGTAGTTTCAAGGTATGAATCAAAAGAAGGTTGGAAAGCTCATCAAGGTAAGTCCACAATCATTAGCCCCTATTGTCTAGATCTTCTTCCTTCTTAGTTTAGGATTGTGTCTAATCAAGTAAAAGTCCAATTTCTTATAATCCTTAAGTATTATTATGATGAATACAATGCTAGTGTAATTAGGTTTCATTGCTCTACAAACCATATTCAAAACATTAATCATATGCTTGCCGCATCATCTTGGTATCAGAGCATGGTTGCATTAGGGTAGAATAGTTTTCTTTAAATCCAAGCAAGATCTAAAATTCATGCCTCCTGAGCGGGTGTACTCCAGTACACTGTCACGACCCATGGGAATAATGAGCCCCTGGCCGGACGTGAGTTTTTAGATTGAAGTTTTGGGTAAGCCATTGCACTTGTTTGATTAGGTTCTGTTTTCTAAAAATTTGCATCTGTTTATTGTAATCCGTCTGCAGCTCCAAAGGCAAGTCACTGATTTTTTATTGAAATATTTTTTTTCTTGTTCCTTTTTAAGTCAGTTATCACCATATTAAATTTCATCATCAGAAAAAAATTATAAAAAAAATAAAAATTTCTGCAGTTTGACACTATCATTAGGGTTATGTTCTGTCCTTTTTATTTATCTTCATTTGTAGGATCTGCTTAGATTAGTATAGATTTTAGTTTTAAAATTCCTTTCATCTACATTGAAACATATAAGTTAGGAATCCTTTGTGAATTTTTCAGAATTTTTGGACATTTTTTTCATCATGTTTTCCACACCACTTTCAAATTGCAACACACTTCTGCAGCACCTTTGCATTTCATTCATCTCATGAGAAATCAAATTAAGGGCATCAATTTGACATAGGGTCAGGGTTTCATCACCTGTCCCTAGCCCAAAAATCACCAACCAGCATATCGATCCCAGCCCGTTAATTAAAATTGAGTAGAACGTTAATTGCCCTAGTGGGTTAGGGACACCAACAAGTTGGGTTCAGGTTAGGGTCAAGTTAACTGTGTCAGCTAATTGGTGTGTGCTTACTGGCTTGGTGTCTAGGATTGGTGCATCAGGGCTTGTGATTTGGTCCGCCTACCTGGCCAATCTTAGATTGGTGTCTAAGGTTGGCAATCAGAGACCTACACTCCCCTCCACCTACCTGGCTAAGTCCCATAAGTACTACTAGCTAGTTGGTTCACTTAATTAGACTTCTAATTTGTGCTCTAGGTCTAGGAAACCTTAGCTCGAACTTGAGTCCATTTGCATGCATGATAACTAGAGCAGGAACACCATATTCACCAATCCAAGCCCAGTCAAGTGTAGCCATGGACCAAAACTTAGGGAATTTGATCAAAGGCCTAAATGATCAAGTGGCCTAACTGACTAAGAGTTTAACTGAGCAATTGGCCCAAACAAATCAGAATGTGGCACAAACCAACCAAGACATGAATGAGCAGTTAGCCCACATCACTACTAGGTTGGATCAGTTAGAGGCTAGAACCCCAGAAAGCAATCATGAAGCCCAGATTGAGCCTGAGCCAAGTCTTGCACCTGAACTCGAGACCCCATTGAACCCTAGAAGGATTCCATATCAAAACCCTCTCTACGAAACAAACCCTAGGAGAGCTCCCCAAGATCAGTTTTATGATCCAATTCCTAGAGGACCCCACCCTGGTCAAACCATCGAGCCCAACCCAAGGAGATTCCATCATGAGCCTAACTATGAACCCAATGTCAGGAGACCCACCCCAATTCACTTTGATCAAGATGACCGAACCATGAAGAACATTAGGCTAGAAGCTCCCACCTTTGATGGAATTTTAGATCCAAAGATCTACATTGATTGGGAAGGTGAGATGGACCAGTATTTTGACTGGTTTGAGATGAGTGAAGAGTGCAAGTGTAAGTTTGCAAAGCTTAAACTTGTGCGCCAAGCTAGGTTATATTGGGGAAACATTGAGAGACTCACTAGACAGAGAGGTGATGTGCCCATAGTGACCTGGCGAGCTATGAAACTTAGGCTTAGGGAGAAATACCTTCCTATGTCCTACCACCAAAGACTCCTAGATCAATGGCAAAGACTTACTCAAGGAAATAGGAGTGTCGCAGAGTACATAGCGAAGTTTGACGAATTCGTTATGAGGTGCAATGTTGATGAATCTGAGTCGGTGATCTTGTCTAGATTTAGAGCCGGACTGAGGGAAGAAATTCAAAGAGAATTGTTCATGCGAGAGGTACATGACCTAGAATTGGCCTATCAAATAGCTAGGGATGCTGAGAGATTCCATAGAGGTCCAGTCTATCATAGGCCCGAAGCCCCTAGGACTAGTGCACCTTATCAGCAGTCAGGATCCAATCAGCCTAGATTCAACCGACCCAATCCTAATGTGCCTGTGACCCATAGAGATGACAAGGGAAAAACACCTGAGACCCAAAGAACTCCAAACGCATGTTTCAAGTGTAACAAAGTGGGTCACTATTCTAGCAACTGTCCTAATAGAGCCCTATACATAGGCGAAGTAGAAGAGGAAGCCGTAGAATCCCAAGGTGAATTTGAGGAGGAAGTATACCAGGCAGATGAGAACTTGGCTGAAGAGTATGAGGATGAGGAAGTCCTGGTAGATCAAGATCTGTTAGGAGTGGTTAGGTGTATTCTCACCCAAGCTAAAACCCAAGAAGATTGGCATAGGACTAGCATCCTACAGACATTCATTAAGATAGGTGAGAAAGTATGCAAAGTCATTTTAGATAGCGGTAGCTGTGTCAATGCCATATCCACCAACACAGTTAAAAACCTAGGATTGCCCACCGTACCCCATCCTAATCCCTATAAGGTATCCTGGATAGACTCAACCACGATTTTCATTAAGTCTAGGTGCCTAGTAACCATTCAGTTCCAATCTTACCTGGAGAAAGTATGGTGTGATGTACTTCCAATGGGAGTAAGTAGCATAATTTTAGGCCGACCATGGTTGTACGATCTTGACGTAACACTCTATGGTCGTTCTAATTCATGCTCGTTTACTCATAATGGAAAGAAGATTGTAATCCATTCTTCTCCACCTAAGAACCCCATTAAGAGAGGATCAAGCCAATTGAGTGAAAAGAAAAAGGGGATAAACGTGATCACTGCTAGAGAAATGGAGAAAGAAATTAGCAATGGGTCACCTGTTTGGATTTTAACCATTAAGGATCATCAAGAACCTCTTTCAAAAGAACAACCTCAAGAAGTCAGTCAAGTGCTAGAGGAGTTCAAAGACGTGTTCCCCGATGACTTGCCCGACCAACTCCCACCTCTTAGGGATATACAACATGCGATAGACTTAGTCCCCGGAGCAACCCTACCGAACCTTCCCCATTATAGAATGAACCCTACCGAGCACCAAGAATTACAATGTCAAGTAGGAGAACTCCTAAAGAAAGGATTCATTAGGGAGAGTTTGAGTCCATGCGCAGTCCCAACCTTACTTACCCCTAAGAAAGATGGCACATGGAGAATGTGTGTTGATAGTCGTGCCATAAATAAAATCACGGTAAAGTATAGGTTTCCCATCCCCCGCTTGGATGATATGTTAGATATGATGGCCGGTGCAACTATATTTTCTAAGATTGACTTGAAGAGCGGCTATCACCAAGTTAGGATCAGACCAGGGGATGAATGGAAGACTGCCTTTAAAACTAAGGACAGGTTATTTGAATGGGTAGTCATGCCTTTTGGGTTATCAAACGCCCCTAGCACTTTTATGCGAATCATGAACCAAGTCCTACGAGCCTTTATTGGAAAATTTGTTGTCGTTTACTTTGACGACATACTTATCTATAGTAGGACTAGAGAAGATCATCAACAACATCTGAGGCAGGTATGTTTAGCACTTAGGAAAGATAACCTCTATGCCAATCTAAAGAAATGTGCTTTCATGACTACTAGAGTTATCTTCCTAGGATTTGTTGTGACCCCTGAAGGAGTATCCACTGACCCTGAGAAGGTTAAGGCAATTGTAGAGTGGCCAACACCCAATAATATTCATGAAGTAAGAAGTTTTCATGGCCTCGCTACGTTTTATCGAAGATTTATTAGAGGGTTTAGCACCATAGTTGCTCCTATCACGGATTGTATTAGGAAGGGCCACTTTGAATGGACGAAGTCAGCTGATAAGGCCTTCCTTCACATCAAAGATAAGATGACCCAAGCACCAGTCTTAAGACTACCCGATTTTTCTAAGGTCTTTGAAGTAGCATGCGATGCTTCGGGAGTAGGTATTGGTGGAGTTCTGAGTCAAGAGAACCATCCTGTAGCATTCTTTAGTGAGAAATTGAATGAAGCCAGGAAAAAATACTCCACATATGATCTGGAGCTTTATGCGGTAGTGCAAGCATTAAGGTATTGGAGGCATTATCTCCTACTGCAAGAATTTGTTTTATTTTCAGACCATGAAGCCCTTAGGTTTTTGAGTTCCCAAAAGAAACTAAACCCTAGGCATGCCAAATGGGTAGAGTTCATCCAATCCTATACGTTTGTCCTAAAGCATCAATCAAGAATCGATAAAAAGGTAGCTGATGCCCTAAGTCGTAGAACGTTACTTTTAACTTCAGTCAGTACTGAAGTCATAGGTTTTGAAAGACTTAAGGAGCAGTACGAAACCTGTCCAGATTTTGATGAAATTTATCAGGTTTTGAGTCAAGGACCATCTAGTGATCATAGTGACTATACCCTTCTAGATGGTTATCTTTTTAGAGAGAATAGGCTTTGCATCCCAAGAACCTCCTTAAGAGATTTTTTAGTTTGGGAGATACATGCGGGAGGTTTGGCTGGCCACTTCGGACGAAACAAGACTATCTTGGCTGTTGAGGAACAATTTTACTGGCCAGGTCTTAAGAAACAAGTAGCAAACATTGTAGCCCGATGTAGGACATGTGCTGTTGCAAAGCAACAAAAGAAGAATACCGGGCTATACACTCCATTACCTGTACCTGAGTGTCCATGGCAGGATCTAAGCATGGACTTTGTTCTAGGATTACCCAAGACCATTCGAAAACATGATTCAATCTTTGTGGTGGTCGACCGGTTTTCAAAAATGGCCCATTTCATACCTTGCACCCAAACTTCCGATGCCTCTAGGATAGCCAAACTCTTTCTTGATCAAGTAGTCAGACTCCACGGGTTACCAAAAACTATTGTTTCTGATAGGGATGTCCGCTTCACAAGTTACTTCTGGAAAACCCTTTGGCACCTATTAGGAACCGACTGAAATTCTCCATTGCCTACCATCCCCAGACTGATGGACAAACCGAGGTTGTAAATAGAAGTCTAGGGAACTTGCTGAGATGCCTAGTGGGAGAAAGTCTAGGAAACTGGGATTTGTTATTGCCACGTGCTGAGTTCGCTTACAACAGTTCGGTCAATCGATCTACGGGCAAAAGTCCCTTTGAGATAGTCCATGGTTGCAAGCCTAGGAAGCCTTTAGATCTAATCCCACTACCTATTCACACACGAGTCTCTGAGTCTGCTGAGTCTTTTGCACAGCATGTCACAAATCTACATAAAGAAATCAGTAATAAGATCAACCTGAGTAATGAAACTTACAAACACTTAGCTGACTCACATAAGAGGGCTAAAGAATTCTGTGAAGGGGCTTATGCGATGATTAGGCTCAACCCTGAACGGTTTCCCCCTGGAACCATAAAGAAGCTGCATGCCCGCGGAGCGGGACCTTTTAAGATCTTAAAGAAAATAGGGCCTAATGCATATGTTTTGGAACTTCCACCTGATATGGGTATTAGTACAACCTTCAATGTTTCAGACCTAGTAGAATACAAAGAACCACTACTAATACCTAGTGAGCCTTTTGAGCCAGAAACTTTCATTGAGAGTGAACATATTTCCGAGTGTCCACCACCAACCTTACCTGAGCAGAGAGAGAGGATTGAGAGAATCCTGGATGACAAGATCATTACTACCAGGAATAAGGATTATCAGCGATACCTGGTTCAATGGCAAGGTCGACCTGAGTCCGACAACTCATGGATTACTCGAGAGGACCTGCAAAGACTTAACCCAGACTTGTTCGAGCATTACCAGGGCAAAACTGAACCATACTCGACTGGGTCGAGTTCTGCCCACCCCAGGAGAATTGGTGTGGACACCAGAAGCCGAAAGAAACTTCACTCCAACAAGGTTAGCCTTATCCCAATTTGGATCGAAGATAATTAGGTTACCTTATATCCTTTAGTTCAAAAATATTTTATTTTCAAGAGTCATTTCCTTTTTAAGAGTCCTATAATTAATTTTGAGTTTCAAATCAAGAGTGTTTATTGAGTCCTGTAATTACTTTTAAAATTTCATTTCCTGTAAGTCCATTTCAAGTTTTAAAGTCTAGGTCAGTCAAGTCAGTTCAGTTGAGTTAAGTCTAATTCAGTTGAGTTAAGTCTAATCAAGTCTTAAAGCCATGAAAGCCAGCAACAAGACTCAAATTCTAGACCCCAGAATTTGACCACATGAAGAAGAGAAGACACATCAACCAAGCAAGAGAAAAGGACCATCAACTAGGACCACTGGGCGCCACATGTCATTCTTATCCAAGTAGAAGACCACCTCACCATGCCACGTCATCAGGTGCCACTTCACCAGCCACCTCATCACCCTTTGGGCACCAACAAGGAAGATTCAAATTCAAGGAGGTTGGCCACATCCCTCCAAGTCCTCCACCAAATCCTCCAACCCCCCCCACATCCCTCCAAACTCTCCACCAAATCCTCCAACCCCCCTTGTAATCCTCCTCGATTTGGGGAGTTTTTAAATTTCAAAAGCTAGCTTTGTGAGGCTATTAAAAGCCTTGGACGCCCATTATAAAAGAGATTGATTTTGGGAATGAATGAAAATTGAAGTTGAAATTTTGGAAGTAGAAGTTGTCTTGTATTTTTTTCTTATGTGAAAGTTTTCCATCCTCTTCCTCCACGCCAAAGCCATTCTTTTTCCCTAGCAAAGCATCTTCCAAGCTCAAGTGAAGGCATTGGAGTCGGCCAGATCTACTCAAATTTCTGTTCTTAGTTCATCAATTCTTCCATCCCTTCTATATGTTCCTATCCTTCTTCCTTAACTTTGATCTTCATTGCAGGGTCCTTCGAAGTCTTTGAGTTGTGGGCTGGGTTCACCTTAACAAAGAACAAACAAGCTGAAGCCCCAAGTCCAGGGTTCTGATCTCTATTATCCAGATTCTTCAGTTTTGAGCATTGGTAGTTTCAAGGTATGAATCAAAAGAAGGTTGGAAAGCTCATCAAGGTAAGTCCACAATCATTAGCCCCTATTGTCTAGATCTTCTTCCTTCTTAGTTTAGGATTGTGTCTAATCAAGTAAAAGTCCAATTTCTTATAATCCTTAAGTCTTATTATGATGAATACAATGCTAGTGTAATTAGGTTTTATTGCTCTACAAACCATATTCAAAACATTAATCATATGCTTGCCGCATCATGTAGTCTGATACAGATCGGTTCCCTTGTTTCAAAGTCTACCATTGGTCTAACAGATTCTGCTGGTATGAAATGGGTAGGTACTTATCTCTAAGTTTCTCTTTCATACCCTGCCAAGTGGTTATGGGCTCTACATTTCGTCTTCTAGTGGTTAGCTCAATGTTCCCCCAGTATAACCTAGCTTGACGTACTAACTTCATCTTGGCAAACTTGAACTTCCTTTCCTCAGACATGGCATACCACTCAAAGTACTGGTCCATCTCACCCTCCCAATCAGAATACACCTTAGGGTTTAAGCTACCATCAAATATGGGTGCATCTAATTTGATGATCCGAATGAACCTGTCATCTCTATCTTCAGGTTCTGGGTCAAGCCTCCTATGATTAGGTTCAGGATCTCTGTATAAAGGTCTTCTACGCTCTTGGTGTGGGTGAGGTTGAGGCACATTAAAATATGGGTCAGGAATCCAATTCTGATGCCTAGGTTCCTCAAGTACTTGGACTCGATCCCTAAGCTGGGCAAAATTCTCATGGACTTGTTCTTTAAACTGGACAATAATGGCAGTCACATTCTGACTCAATTTGTTCATACTCTCAAAAAGAGCTCTAACCATGGCCTCTAAATCAGGTTGGGTTTGATTAGGTTGGTAGGGTACTCCATTCCGGGTAGACATGATGATGCAAGCAAACACACAAAATGAGACTCAACTGAAACGACTACGGGCTAACTATACCTAGAGCCTAAACTAGATGCCCAATCAGAGTGGCAAGCTAGCCTGTAGTAACTCGGGACTCAGCCAGGCAGGTGTAAGGGGAGTATAAGGTCCCTAGATGCCAATCCAAGACACCAATCAGTGATTGGCCAGGTAGGCGTACCAGCACACAAGCCCTTCAGGATAGAATCCCTGAACCACCGTTCTAGACACTGAGTACAAAGTACACACAGAGTAACTAGACAAACTGACTCAACACTAGCCTCGACCCGACTTGTAGATGTCCCTAGCCCACAAGGGCAAATTAAGTCTAATAAATTTTAAAATTAGTCTTAGGATCGGATGAATGGGTGGTGGTTTTGGGCTAAGAAGAGGTTATCAACTCCTCCCCTTATCTTAGATGCTCAAATGCCCTTAAGATGAATTATGAGATGATCACTCAAAATAATTGAATTGCAGAAACACAGAAACAGAGTTGCAGTAATTTAATTCTCAGAAAGTTCATGAAAACCAATAAATCACAGGAAAATTATGTAAAATAGTATCAATTATGGTGGTTCCGGCAAAATAAAAATCAAGCAATTTAGAGTTACTTGCAATGAGAAACAATTCCTTCAACAGGATAGTTACAGACTGAAAATAGAATGCTTCCCCCGTTTACAATTCCTGCTATGAAGTTGTAACCCAGCGGATCCCCTACATGCCCTAGGAACACCCCATGGAATGGAAAGAGGAGGTTTGCAGCTCGCTTCATTCCTAGGATCGGATGTCCTGGGGAGTCTACTTCGAGCAGACAAAGTAAAAGAGAGAGACTCAAAATAAGTGAGCAAAACAGAAACCCTAGACAGGGCTCTGAAACCAAAAATGATGCAGAACAAAAGAGGAGATGATGCAATGCAGAAGTAAATTGAGACTAATTCTTTTTTTTTTTTATATATATTTTCAGAAGTCGGCTTTGACTCATAGGAAAGCTAAACTAAATTGAAAGAAACTAGGTAATAATTGAGAGCACGATTTAAAAAAAACTAGGTTATCAGAGTAGTTCAGAAGTAACGGATCGCTGGGGGTTGAGAAACTCCCAGACCTAGGGTTTTGCTCTGAACTTTCAACAGGACAGAAGTAAAGAGAAGAGAAGGGTTATAGACCAGATAGTGATCTTCACGGAGTTTGGTGGAAGGACTCTCTTGAGCAGATGTTGGATCCCCGGATTCAGATATCTTCGCAATGGATCCTCCAATACTGATCCTTTGGCAGAGTTGGCTTCTCCTGAACTCAAGATCTTGGAAAGAAGAAGAATAATTTATGGAATCAGATACTCAAGGAAGGATTTACCAGATTGAAGAACTTGAAAGCTGATGTTGCTGAAATCCGGATTCTCCTGGAGGCTGATCTGACTTCCTCTGGGAATTGCTCTGGATCTGAAGTATCTGGACTGGACCTGGATGCTGGTGGTCAGCCTTGACTTGGAGAGAGTGGCCGTGAGAGGTGGGATAGGCTAGGATTTGGTAGAAAGAAGAGGATGATGGGCGGCTAGGGTTTGGGAGTGAAGTGGCTAACCTAGGATTTGGGGTTGGAGATCTCACACCTCCTCAAGGTTCCTGGGGAACCCGGATTTACTCCCTCATGGAGCTCAACACCTGGATGCAAGTGCGGAAGAGAGAAACACAAAGTTTGCTCACACATAAATTGGATTCATTCATCAGATTACTTTAAAAATTACAAGAGGGGTTTAATATATAGGACTTTACAAGAGAGCAGGGTTTTACATCTTCCCATGTGGGACTAATAGGGTGGATCTTCAAATTAGGTTTGTAGGATCAATTCCCACACATATGGCCGGCCAAGAGTTTCCAAAAATGCTGATTGGTGGCTTCAAAAGGTAAGTAGGTGGCGCCTCCTAGCCTTGCTCTTCAAGAAAAATATTTTTCCTTCCATACCTGGTTTTATTTGGAATTATTTGGGTGCCTCCTAACCATGCTCTTCAAGAGAAATTTCCTTCCTTCCATTCCTGGTTTTATTTGGAATTATTTGGGCGCCTCCTAACCTTGCTCCCCAAGCTTTGCTCCTTTCTTTTCATAGCTTGGCTCTTATGGAAACACTTTGGCCGCCCCCTTGAATTGTGGATCCCAGATTGTTTTCTCCTCAAGTGGCGCATGAGAGAAGGGACCTGCTATCTTGTGGTATGGGGACCAGAGCATATGGATGGAGATGTGGTGCCCCCTGGACTCAGGCATGTGGCTGGGAGTGTGGCTGGGAGTATGGCGCCCACTTGCTTGGCCTTGGGAGAAAATGTGACACCCAGGTTGAAGTCCTAGACCACTACTGAGTCAACATGACTCAACAAAATTAAATTACAAGGAAATACATACTCAAGCTAAAATTGAGTTGATCAAGTTAACCCTTATTACAAACTAGAAAACCCTAATTCTTCGGGCAAGGTCAATCAGAGATCCAGATGGAGCCCTGAAGACTTCTTCTGAGTCTGGTGCCCGCACCAGCTTCAATGAAGAAATTTGAACTAGGTGTCAACTGATGGAATGTAAGTGTCGACCTTAAGTGTTAACTCATAGCTTGAAGTGTCAACACTTGGAGTTCTAGGAACAGTAACGGCTAGTTTTTCAAACACTGAACTCGGTCCTCTTAGCTCCCAATGGCTAGTTTTTTTGTGTCTAATGGCCATAAAATGACTTTGAGGCCTTAGAAAGGTATTTAAGTGATTGAAATCAAATCTAAACATAAGAGGATCAATAATAGAAAAGAAAAGGCAAATACATTCACTCCCATTCATCGAGAGCAACTACCTTCAAGCAAAAAGAAGTCTCCAAGCTTTCAAAGCATTTAAGAGCATTCAAGTCCAACATTCTTGAGCATTAATTGAGGCTTCATTAAGTTGAAGACAAGCGATTCCTCAAAGCTTCAAAGAGATATTTGCTTTTATTTTGATAGCTTTTATTGTTTCCTTACTTTAAACTTTATATTTGTTGTGAAGGTTATTGGTTAGCCTTGAAAACCAAGGAGGTTATTGGTGAGCCTTAAAAACAATTAGGTTCTTGGTTAACCCGCAAAACCAAGGAAGGTTTTGACTTGTAAGCCTTGTGAAAATAAATCGTGTTTTAATTAGTAAGCCCAGAAAACTAATCGGCTATAATTGGTAGAGATTATAGTAAGTTCCCAAGTGGTCCTTGGGTAGTGGATGTAGGTCTATTGGAAAGCACTGAACCACTATACTTGGATTGTGTTTGTGATTGTTTGTCTCTCTCTTTTGCTCATACTTTTATTGCTTTTAAATTTCTACTGTATACTCTTTGTTGCGGCGTCAACTCCTGGACCAGGGACCGGGGGTGGCTGGATGTGCTGCAGCCTCCTCTCCCGGATGAACCTGCAACAAAGTCCCCAAGGGCGCCGGTGGTGTTCCAGCGGGGGAACCTCTGATGCTTAAGTTAGCAGGAGGTTGAAGGCAACATAATGGAGGAATCAAGAGATCAACAGCATATGGAGAGGGAAGAGTTCTTCTACCTTCAAATGGTATCCCTTGAGTTCCTTATATAGGCACAGAACAGTCCAAAATCCATTAGGGGAGAACCTGAGAAAGACCGATGTGCCCCTAGGAGAATCTGGAGAGTGGCCACGTGGTGCGCAGATACGGCGGCATCGTGGAAGTAGTGGAGCAGTTCTGTTGGGATAGCAGGATCTCGAAGTAACAGAAAGGTGCTTCTGGAATTCCATGGATGCTAAGGCTTGCCTGTCGGACATCGACCGTGGGAAAGCCGGTCAGTCAGACTAAAGACCAGACCTCTGAAGGGGAGTGGTGAGGCAGACCCCAGCAGGAGAGGGTCGTTCGGATCTCTGCTCCAGTGGGTCGGACCTCTGAAGGAGAGCAATGGGCCAGACCCCAGCAGGAGAGGGTCATTCGGACCTCTACCCCGGTGGGTCGGACCTCTGAAGGAGAGCGAAGGGCCGGACCCCAGCAGGAGAGTGTCGTTCGAACCTCTACCTTGGTGGGTCAGACCTCCGAAGGAGAGTGATGGGCCGGACCCTAGCAGGAGAGGGTCGTTCCGACCTCTGCCCTGGTGGGTCGGACCTCTGAAGGAGAGTGATGGGCTGGACCCCAGCAGGAGAGGGTCGTTCGGACCTCTGCCCTGGTGAGTCAGACCTCTGAAGGAGAGTGATGGGCCAGACCCCAGCAGGAGAGGGTTGTTCGGACCACTGCCCTGGTGGGTCGGACCTCTGAAAGAGAGTGATGGGCCGGACCCTAGCAGGAGAGGGTCGTTCGTACCTCTGCTCCGGTGGGTTGGACCTTTGAAGGAAAGTGATGGGCCGGATCCCAGCAGGAGAGGGTTATTCGTACCTCTACTCTGGTGGGTCGGACCTCTCTTAGTTGGAGCCTTGAAAAGGGGCGGCCAGGTCGGACCGCAGGACTGGGCCGGTTCTGGCTGAGGGTGAGCTGTCATGGTACAACAGTTGTCCCCCTTGCCATTGTGCTTCGAGCGAGTCCATAGGCTCGAAGGGTGAGGGCATTAAATGGTAGTAAATGCATCAACCTTTCGAATGATGGCGAATCCGGTTCGGCGTGCTGCGTCCGGCCGCCTTCCACTCTGATTTTTGCTCTAGGACAGGTTTCAGTGCTTGGTTGGCGAGGACAGGGGGAGCAGTTATTGACGGTACGGTGCATGGTAGCTGCCCTTTCGAATTCTTGATGTGACGTAGGGCACGTGGCCCCATCAGAGCAGTTGGTGTACTTGCTAGAGTGACCCATCTACTGTTGCTTCGACTGTCATGCAGATCGTGACCGGATATGATCCGGCGCGTCCCCTCGGATTCCCTTCCAACTCGAGAACTAAAGCGCCAGCCGTCGGATCTTGGCATGTGGGGGAAAGCATTGGGAAGCTACCCCCGGATGCCTATAAAAGGAGGGGAGCAGCGCCCAGAAGGAACCTTTCACCATGCTTGTGCTTGAAGAGAAGGCAGCCTCCTCCCTTCTTGCACTGCTTTAGCCTCTCTTAGAGAATCAGGGGACCAGGTTAGTCTCACCTTCCTCCCTCCCCCGTCTTCCTCCCTTTCTGCAACCCATTTTAGAATGGCCTCTGGGAGTCGGGATTCGGCTCGAGGTAATAGGGAACCCAGTGCTTTCGATATCCCTTCTTTCAAGACCTGAGAAAGGGTCAAAAACCTTAGGATTGTATATAACATTCCTTCCATTTTACACCTGACCGTCCCTAGCCGTGAGGGTAGAGTGAATGGGCCTTAGAACTTAGGAGCTCTCCCCGTGTACGAAGACCACCTGAAAGCCATTCTTCATTTCCCAATCCATAGCTTCTATGTTAAGATTTTCAACACCTATAGTGTCACCCCCGCCCAGCTGACCCCAAATAGCATTCGGGTTCTCTGCGGCTATATGGTTCTGTGTCGGGAGGCCAACATCGAGCTGAGGGTATCTTTATTTTCCAATATTTTTTTGTTGAAGCAAAACTTCCGAAGTCAGGAGTGGTGGATGTTCAGTCCATGACCTAGCCAGAAGGTACTAGGATGGCTTCCATCCGTAATTCATAGAAGGAAGTCCCAATACTTCTTTATAGATAGCCTGGAGCCATGGGGCTTTGAGGCGGCCTGGAGGAAGTCGAGGCCGAATGCTCTGAATGGAAGGAAAGTCTCGAGGGCTGACGAGGCTGACTTCCACAAATTGGATGATAAGGATCCAAAGTTTGTCGACTTTATGCTTCACGAGGGGAGTCTTCACTAGGCCGGACTCAGCCGGCACCCGATGTTAGGTAGGACGAGAGTCGTAGAGAGAGATCGGCTTTTTTATCCTCTGTTGGCTTGGCGACCGCATCTTACTTTAACTTTATTTATTGACAGGCTGGAAGATGAAGCCGGATCGGGCGATCCTTTCGACATGGTCTACAGAGTGGAGAGCTGTTCGGATTGCGGAGCTGACCTCACAGGAGCCGAAGAAGCGGGCGGTAGAACTGGCACCCGAGAGGCTGAAGAAATGATGGACGGTAGAGCCGTCCACCATGGTGGTATCGGTCGAGTCAAGGGATGACATGCCTTTGACCGAACGTCGAAGGATGATCGCGTCCGAGCGATCCTCTTCGGTCAGACAACCGGTCGCCCCGACAGAAGAGAGTGGTGTGGTATGCATGATGAGGATGCAAACATGTAACTCTAAAGGAGATTAACCAAAATTTAACTAGCAATTCCTACTTGCATATGAGTGATTCAACATATAAGATCAAGGAGATCTAAATAAGAAACCCTAAATGCTTATACTTAAACCCAGCTAGGAGGACTATCAAAATCTTAAAGAAATAGGACAAGATTAGAATTCGCACACAAGTCAAGCTAGCCCTATTTAATGATCCCGATCTTAAAATACTAGGAGTTCAAGCATTGAAATCTCAAGCACAAGGGATTCACTCTTAAGGTTCTCAAATGAAAGATCATACCACATAAGATAGGCCTTCTAACTTTCTGGTTTGTAGCAAGTAATCCTTCCTCTTGGATCTGGAGCCTAGAGAACCCTGCAACAAAGAAACCAAGATGATTAGAAACTTAATTAGAAGTGAGAAGATTGATGGAACTCAAAAGGAGAGTTTGTTGGAAATGATCCTTGGCACCATGGTGGAAGCTTGTGTTGGTGTTGATCTTCTTCTTGTGAGGATGTCCTTAATTCGCTTTGAAGGAAGAGGATTGCTTGGAAGATGAAGAGTAAAAGAGAAGGATTAGGGAGAAGAAATGATGGAGGAGAGGAAGAGGTTCACTTAGGCACAAAGATCCACATAGGCACATAGAAACACATAGAAAATTGCTGGAAATTTGTATTCACTCATCCATTTCTTTACAAGGGGCATCCAAGGCTTTAAATAAAGCCTTACAAATTTTGAAATTTCAAATCCCTAAACAAGTGGAGTAATATAAGGGGAGAGGGCTGATTTTCTTGCTTGAAATCCTCCTTGGCCAACTTCCTTGAATTTGAACTTGGGATGGCGCCCTCTTGTGGTGAGGTGGCGTGTGAGGTGGCATGTGGTCCCCTCTTGATGTGGCATGTGGTCCCAAGTTGAGGTGGCGCAAGTGATGTGGCATGTGGTCCCCAATTGAGTTGGCTTTGGTCTTGATTTGGGGTATACATTGTGAGTCTTCTTTAGGCTTGATGCTAGTTGACCCATTTGGATTGGACTAAGACTAGACCCGACATGGACTCGACTTACATGATTATTTTGGACTCAAAAGAAAGATTACAGGATCCAACATGGACTCGACTTACATGATTCTTTTGGACTCAAAATAAAGAAAGGTTACCGGACTCTCTAGTCCAACCATAAAGATTCGGAATGGGCTTGAATTGGTTGGAGTCTCTTTCTGATTCTGGTGCCCGCACCAATTCTCCCCGGGTTGGAGGAACTCGACCCTGTCGAGTGATAAGTTTCTAATATATCCGGGTCGATTTGTTGTAGGTCCTCTTTGGTGATCCAGGAATCTTCAAATTCAGGACGTCCTTGCCATCGAACCAGATAGCGTTGGTAGCCCTTATTTCTAGTAGTGATGATCTGGTCATCCAAGATCCTTTCAATTCTTTCCTTTCGCTCAGGAATATTTGGTGGTGGGCACTCAATTGGCATTTCACTCTCAAGAGAAGTGTTAGGACCAAAAGGTTCATCAGGTATTAATGCAGGTTCCTTGTATTCTTTCAGATCGGAAACATTAAATGTAGAACTAATGCCATAACTAGGTGGTAAGTCTACTACATAAGCATTAGGTCCAATTTTCTTTATTATTTTGAAGGGTCCGGCTCCCCAGGCATGGAGTTTCTTCATAGTTCCTGGAGGAAACCTTTCTGGTTTAAGCCTAATCATTACAGAGTCTCCTTCATTAAATTCCTTTAACCGTTTATGTGAGTTAGCCATATGCCTATAGAGTTCATTGCTTGTTTGAATCTTCTGATTAATCTCCTTGTGCAAATCCTTAACATGCTGTGAATATGACTCAGCAGACTCAGATATTCGTGTATGTATTGGTAATGGAATTAGGTTTAAAGGTTTCCTAGGTTGTATCCATGGACCACTTCGAATGGACTTTTCCCAATAGACCTATTGATCGAACTATTGTAGGCAAATTCAGCACGAGGAAGTAGTAAGTCCCAGTTTCCTAGGTTGTCGCCGACTAAACATCTTAAGAGATTTCCTAAGCTTCGATTTACTACTTCAGTTTGGCCATCGGTTTGAGGATGATAGGCCGTAGAGAATTTTGGCTTAGTACCTAACATGTGCCAGAGGGTTTTCCAGAAGTAGCTAGTGAACTTGACATCTCTATCTGACACAATGGTCTTGGGTAAACCATGAAGCTTAACCACCTGATCTAAGAAAAGCTTGGCCACTTTCGAAGCGTCTAAAGTTTGAGAACACGGGATGAAGTGCGCCATTTTGGAGAAACGATCGACAACCACGAAAACAGAGTCATGTTTCCTAGAAGTTTTAGGTAGACCTACAACAAAATCCATACTGATATCTTGCCATGGACCATCAGGGACAGGTAAGGGCGTGTACAGACCGGTGTTCTGTCTTTGCTGTTTTGCAATAGCACAGGTCCGACACTGAGCTACGATCTGGGCAACGCTCTTTTTAAGACCAGGCCAAAAAAATTGTTCTTCCATTGCTAGGATGGTTTTGTTCCTGCCAAAATGTCCTGCTAAACCTCCAGCATGGACTTCCCAGATCAGAAATTCCCTAACAGAGGTCTTGGGAATACACAACTGATTTCCTTTGAAAAGGTATCCATCTAACAGTGTATAATCACTAGGTTCACTAGATGATCTTTGTTGCAGGGATTGATAGATGTGACCAAAATCAGGACATGTGGGATATTCATCTTTCAATCTATCGAACCCTACTACTTCAGTGCTCACAGAGGTTAACAACATAGAACGGCGGCTCAACGCATCAGCAACCCTATTTTCAGTACCGGCACGATGTTTCAAAACGAACGTGTAAGCTTGTATGAATTCTACCCATTTCCCGTGCCTAGGGTTTAATTTCTTTTGAGAACTAAGGAACCTAAGAGCTTCGTGATCAGAGAACAGGACAAACTCGTGGGGTAGAAGATAATGCCTCCAATATCGTAGAGCTTGAACTACAGCATACAGTTCCTTATCATACGTGGAATACCTTAGTCTCGCCTCATTTAACTTTTCACTAAAGTATGCTACTGGGTGATTCTCTTGACTCAAGACACCTCCAATTCCGACCCCAGAAGCATCACAAGCAACCTCAAACACCGTGGTAAAATCGGGTAACCTTAAGACAGGTGCTTGTGTCATTTTCTCCTTAATTGTTAGGAAGGCCTTACCTGCTGCTTTAGTCCACTCGAAATTTCCCTTCCTAATACAATCAGTGATTGGTGCCACTATCGTACTGAATCCTTTGATAAACCTTCTATAGAAGGTGGATAACCCATGGAAACTACGGACGTCATGGATAGTCTTAGGCGTAGGCCACTCTACTATGGATTTAATTTTCTCAGGATCAGCGGACACCCCTTCAGATGTGACTACGAATCCTAGAAAGATAACTCTATTTGTCAGGAAATCACACTTCTTGATATTGGCATAGAGACTATCTTTTCTCAGGACTTGACAAACTTGTTTCAGGTGGGTTAAGTGGTCTTGCTTTGTTTTGCTATATATAAGTATATCATCAAAATAGACCACTACAAATCTTTCGATAAAAACCTTTAACACCTGATTCATTATTCTCATAAAAGTGCTGGGTGCATTGGACAGACCGAACGGCATGACTAACCACTCATATAATCCATCTTTAGTCTTAAAAGCTATCTTCCATTCATCTCCAGGCCTAACCCTAACCTGGTGATAGCCACTCTTTAGGTCTATCTTGGAAAAAATTGTCGATCCAGCTATCATATCTAACATGTCGTCTAGTCTTGGGATTGGGAATCTATACTTTACAGTGATCTTATTAATGGCACGGCTATCTATACACATCCTCCAGGTGCCATCTTTCTTAGGGGTCAGCAGAGCAGGGACTGCACATGGACTTAAGCTTTCCTTAATAAACCCCTTCCTAAGAAGTTCACCCACTTGCCTTTGCAATTCCTGGTGTTCAATTAGGTTCATCCTATAGTGAGGCAAATTAGGTAAAGTCGCTCCAGGGACTAAATCTATTGCGTGTTGTATGTCTCTTAAAGGTGGAAGGTTATCGGGGAGATCTTCTGGAAACACATCCTCAAATTCTTTCAATAATTGGACCACCTCTTGAGGGTGTTCTACAGGGCTGTGGTCCTTAATTTCCTTAGCAACTACTACCCAAATAGGTGCTCCCTCCATGATATCTTGCTCTAATTCTTTTGCACCTATTAAATTTAATCCAGTCTTCTTATCTTTCAAGCTGCTAGCTCCTCTCTTGACATTATCCTTAGGCTGGGTTGGATGAATGACAATTTTCTTGCCATTGAAATTGAAAGCACAGGAGTTTGATCGACCAAAGATGGTCACATCATGATCAAACAGCCATGGCCTGCCTAAGATGATGCTACTTACCATCATAGGAAGCACATCACACCAGATCTTTCCCTGATAGGATTGAAGCTGGACTTGAACCTGACATCTTGACTTGATTGGTATAGAAGTGGAATCGATCCAGGACACCTTATATGGATTGGGATGTGGTACAATGGATAATCCTAGACTTTTGGCTGCGTTAGTGGAAATGGCGTTGACACAGCTTCTACTATCGATGATGATTTTACAGACCTTTTCTCCTATCCTAACAAATGTGTGTAGGATGCTAGTTCTACGCCAGTCTTCTTGCTCCTTGGTCTGTGTCATGATACGTCTCATAACTCCTAGAAAATCTGATGAGTCTATGTTCTCTTCATCTCCTTCATATTCATCAGCCAAATAATCCCCTACTTCATAAACCTCCTCTTCATCATTCTCCAGGGGTTCTGATTCACCTTCTTCTGCCTCCCCTATATGTAAAGCTCTAGAGGGACATTGGCTCACGAAATGACCTGGTTTACGACACTTATAGCAGACTCGCTCCCTCTCACCTCGAACTTCAGGGCTCTTTCCTTTGTCTTCTCTAGGAATTAAGGGGGTGGTCGGATTGGGTCTAAGGGTTGGATTCGGGCTGGACCTTGTTCTATTGGTGGGACTAGGGACTGAGCTAGGCTTGCTAATAGGAGGGTTAAACCTAATAGATTCAGGTCGTCTAAATGTAGCTCTCCTTTGAAACCTCTCATAGTCCGTGGCAACTTGGTATGCCTGATCTAAATCATGGACTTCCCTTAAAAACAGTTCCCCTTTTATATCATCATTCAACCCTGATCTAAACCTTGATAAAGTGGCTGCTTCAGACTCGACTACATTGCATTGCATCACAAACTCATCAAATTTAGCAACGTATTCAGAAACGGTCTTGTTACCCTGTGTCAATCGTTGCCACTGATTTAATAACCTTTGCTGATAAGACATAGGCAGATATTTCTCTCTAAGTTTCCTCTTCATATCTCTCCATGTTGCTATAGGTAAATCTCCCCTTTGCCTTGATATGCGTTCCACGTTTCCCCAATATAACCGAGCCTGATGAACTAGTCTGATTCTGGCAAACTTAAATCTTCTCTCTTCAGACATATCATACCAGTCAAAATACTAGTCCATGTCAGCCTCCCAGTCTATGTACACCTTAGGATCTAGGCTTCCCTCAAAGGTTGGTGCATCTAGACGGATGTTCCTTAGGGCCCGATCATCTTGATCAAAAGTATCATAGTGAGGTCTTCTAGGAGGTGGCTCTGGAGTATGATCAACATAATCCTGATGCGGTCTTCTTTGAATTGGGTCAGGTGTGTGTTCCTGTCGTTGGGCTCTACGATGAACTGAAGGTAATCTGGGTGAAAGTGGTTCAGTTGGGGTCAACCTAGCTTCTTCTAGGGCTCCTACCCTTTCCTCGAACTGACCAAATTTAGCATCCAAACGGTCCATCTTCTCGATCATAGATCTCATAAGGCTTTCCATACTAGTATCCATGGATGAACTAGGTTGGGCTTGTGAAGGGTGGTAAGGTGTGCCTGACCTAGTTGTCTTGCAAACAATTAGACTCAGACCCAAACTATGAGTTTTCTAAACCGGTTAGTCCAAATAAACTGAGTTGACTAAATACAATCAAATCAACAGCTACTCTCTTCCACTAGCCAGTCAGGAGCTGGGTCTGTGGGAGGTTCCCCCAGCTTTCACTGGGTCCTAATTAAAAACCACAAGAACCGCTTAGGCTTGAGCCACATAACCTCTATCCTTGACACTAGCTTCCAATAATAGATGAAGAAATGGGTTGCACAAGCTTTCCCAATTGAATTGAACTGGACCTAGAGTTCCAAGCTAGTTGCCTAATCAAGGTGGCAAGCTAGATTGTAGTAACTCTATACTTGGCCAGGTTTTAGAACAAGGGGAGTGTGAGATCCTGTCTCTGGCCTACCTAGGCCCGGTGGAATTGGCCTGATAGATGGATCAGCACCCAAGCCCTTAGTCCCAATTCTAGACACCAAGTAATAGGGCACACACAAGACTAGTTGACACAATGAGTTGACAATAACCCGGACTCGACCAAATTGATGTTCCTAACCCACTAGGGCAATTAATGTCTAATCAATTTTAGTTAGGGATTGGGTCGATATGCAATTTGGTGATTTTTGGGCTAGGGACAGGTGATGAAATCCTGACCCTATGTCAATTTCATGCCCTTAATTTGATTTGCCATGAGATGCATGCAAATTTCAAATTTCAGGTGCAGAAGTAGTGTGTTGCAATTTAAAAGTGGTGTTGATAAGTGCAGAAAAAAAATGTCAGAAAATCTTAAAAAATCACAGAAAACTCCTAACTTATAGATGACATACCAGATGAAACGAAATTTCAAAATAAAATCTGTACTATTCTAGGCAGATTCTGAAATGAAGATAATGAAAAGGAACAGAACAGAACAGAAACCTTAATAACACTGATGGACTGCAGGAATTTTTATTTTTTTTGTAAATTTTTTCTCAGATTAATATTTAAAACGGTGATAAACAACTTAAAATGGAACAGGAAAAAGAATATTCCAACAAGAAATGTAATACTTGCCTTTGGAGTTGCAGGCGGATTACAGTCAGCCTACAGAAAATACAGCAAGCAGAAAAACAGAACGTGACCAATGCAAAATTCACAAATGAAATCTAAGAAGTTCTTTGGCTTTCTTTTTCACGGGTCAATCACAATGGCACCCCGACACACCTTAGGAGATCCCTGTGGAATGGAAAGAGAGGGTGTTTAAACCCTACTTTCTCCTAAGACCGGACGGCCTGGTAACGCCCCCGATCCAGGTACTTCAAGGACTTAATGCTATGCAATCAGGAACTTATTCTACCATGCTCTGATACCAAGATTGGTTTGGTATGCATGATGAGGATGCAAACATGTAACTCTAAAGGAGATTAACCAAAATTTAACTAGCAATTCCTACTTGCATATGAGTGATTCAACATATAAGATCAAGGAGATCTAAATAAGAAACCCTAAATGCTTATACTTAAACCCAGCTAGGAGGACTATCAAAATCTTAAAGAAATAGGACAAGATTAGAATTCGCACACAAGTCAAGCTAGCCCTATTTAATGATCCCGATCTTAAAATACTAGGAGTTCAAGCATTGAAATCTCAAGCACAAGGCATTCACTCTTAAGGTACTCAAATGAAAGATCATACCATATAAGATGGGCCTTCTAACTTTTTGGTTTGTAGCAAATAATCCTTCCTCTTGGATCTGGAGCCTAGAGAACCCTGCAACAAAGAAACCAAGATGATTAGAAACTTAATTAGAAGTGAGAAGATTGATGGAACTCAAAAGGAGAGTTTGTTGGAAATGATCCTTGGCGCCATGGTGGAAGTTTGTGTTGGTGTTGATCTTCTTCTTGTGAGGATGTCCTTAATTTGCTTTGAAGGAAGAGGATTGCTTGGAAGATGAAGAGTAAAAGAGAAGGATTAGGGAGAAGAAATGATGGAGGAGAGGAAGAGGTTCACTTAGGCACAAAGATCCACATAGGCACATAGAAACACAGAAAATTGCTGGAAATTTGTATTCACTCATCCATTTCTTTACAAGGGGCGTCCAAGGCTTTAAATAAAGCCTTACAAATTTTGAAATTTCAAATCCCTAAACAAGTGGAGTAATATAAGGGGAGAGGGTTGATTTACTTGCTTGAAATCCTCCTTGGCCAACTTCCTTGAATTTGAACTTGGGATGGCGCCCTCTTGTGGTGAGGTGGCGTGTAAGGTGGCATGTGGTCCCCTCTTGACGTGGCATGTGGTCCCAAGTTGAGGTGGCGCAAGTAATGTGGCATGTGGTCCCCAATTGAGTTGGCTTTGGTCTTGATTTGGGGTATACATTGTGAGTCTTCTTTAGGCTTGATGCTAGTTGACCCATTTGGATTGGACTAAGACTAGACCCGACATGGACTCGACTTACATGATTATTTAGGACTCAAAAGAAAGATTACAGGACCCAACATGAACTCGACTTACATGATTCTTTTGGACTCAAAATAAAGAAAGGTTACCGGACTCTCTAGTCCAACCATAAAGATTCGGAATGGGCTTGAATTGGTTGGAGTCTCTTTCTGATTCTGGTGCCCGCACCAGAGAGGCTTCTGATGCCGACCAGGGCAGACGCGGCTCCTTCGTCCCTGCCATTGGAGCTGACTGCAGCAACCCCCATGACGATCCGGGGAACCCCTACAAGGGAGGGGCCGTCGGCTGTTGAGGAGAGGGCCGGCGGTGCCCACTATGAGGAGGAGCACCAAAAGTGGCACGCTGCTGAGGAAGCTAAGGAGTTGCTTCAGAAGGCCACCCCGACAATGACGGGCGGTCGGTGAACGAGGTAGCCAGGAGTTCTCTCCGCCATCTTCTGGGGGTATGTAAAGTTTTTTATTTCTCCATCTTGAATTCACGGGTGATGGCTTTCTGACTGTGCATTTTTGCTGGCAGCTTGTCAAAGATAACTTGTTGATAGACGAGGGCTTGGGCGAGCTGCTCTATCTAAAGGAGTAGTTGACCTAGAGGGCTGAAGCAGCGGAGTTGGCGAGGGACACTGCCTAGGAGGTGCTGACGGCTTCCAGAGAAGAGGTGCTCAGTTTGAGGGTCGTAGCAGCAGAATTGTCCACTCTGCAGGCCGAGTCGAAGGCCTAGAAAAAGCAGCTAGAGAACTTGCTGACCCAGAAGGCACATCGAGAGGCAAGTTTAAAAAATAAGAAAAAAAAGATCAAGACCCTAACCCGTCGGCTGGCCATCGAGGAGGAGCATTTGGCCGAGTGTGATGTCCGCGCACAGGGCTATCAAGCATCGGTGGAGAGATATAAGGGCTTGTTGAAGACGGCCCAAGATCTACTGAAGATGGCCGATGAGAAAGCCATCGCAGAATATAAAGCCTCCAAGGATTTCACCGAGGAGATGAACGAAGCCAGAACTGTTGGCTTCGATTATGGGTACAACGAGTGCCTGGGGAAGGTTAGCGCGGCCTTCCCGGACCTTGACTTATCATCCCTTCAGCTACCGAAGCCGATGGAAGAGGGGGGCTTGGAGGCAGTGGATCCGACTACCCAAGCGGTCGATGCTCTAGTGGAGGCCATCACAGCAGTGGCCGGACCAGATGTCCAAGTTGGAGTCGAAGTAGAAGCAACCGGAGGGGCCAAGGAGGCTGAAGCGGCTATTGTTGCTGAGGGGTCCAGTGTAGCCGTAGATAATGTAGCTCCCGAGGGTCAGACCTAGTTGTTTGTAAAGGTCTGACCTTCAGTTTTTGTAAAGAAACATTTTGGGAAGCAATGAAAAACTTTTTCTTTTTACACTGCCTCATATCCTTCTCTCTGAGATCTCACTAAGTGTGGACATGTCGACTGATCTGAGTGGGTGGTCGGACCTCCAGGGTAAGCGTCGAATAGTGACTTAAGCTGAACTAGATTCCTATAGGATTTCTTCTCTAAGTATTGGTTCGTCGGCTTTTTGGACCCAGAAGTAGTTGAGACAGCGATCGGATTTCAACTCAGGCCGGAGCAACAAGCTTAGGAATTTCAACCTAAGTGTTGGTCCATCGGCTTTCAGAACCCAGAAGTAGTTGAGGCAGCGATCAAATTTCAGCTCAGGCCGGAGCAACGAGCTTAGGAATTTAACTTAAGTGTTGGTCCGTCGGCTTTCCGGATCCAGAAGTAGTTGAGGCAGCGGTTGGATTTCAGCTCAGGCTGGAGCAACGAGCTTAGGAATTTAACTTAAGTATTGGTCCGTCGGCTTTCTGGATCCAGAAGTAGTTGAGGCAACGGTCGGATTTTAGCTCAGGCCGGAGCAACGAGCTTAGAAATTTAACCTAAGTGTTGGTCCGTCGACTTTCCGGATTGGGCTGCTCTAGAGCCTTTGCCGACCCGAGTCGGACTTTTGGAAGTGGGCTGCCCTAGAGCCTTTGCCGACCAGAGTCAAACTTTTGGAAGTGGGCTACCCTAGAGCCTTTGCCGATCGGAGTCGAACTTTCGGAAGTGGACTGCCCTAGAGCCTTTGTCGACCGAAGTTGGACTTTCAGAAGTGGGCTGCCCTAGAGCCTTTGCCGACAGGATTCGAATTTTCAAAAGTGGGTTGCCCTAGAGCCTTTACCGACCAGAGTCGGACTTTCGGAAGTGTTTCGTAGAAGTAATGCGGACTTCATTGATAATACTTGTGGAGGTTGTCTACATTCCACGGACGCGCCATCTGTCATCCATCCAAAAACTCAAGTTGATAGGTGCCGGCTCGAACCACTTCAACGATCCAATAAGGTCCCTCCCAATTTTGGGAAATATTGCTTTGCTCGGTAGGACTAGGTCTCCGACTCAGAAGGCTCATGCTTTGACTCACGAGTTGTAATATTTTGCCATCTTCTGACGGCATACTGCCATCTTCATGCATGCCCGAAGTCTAGTTTCTTCAAGCAAGTCCAGGTCAGCCTTTCACTGCTCGGAATTGGCCGATTCGGTGTATTGGTCAATCCGAAGAGATTGAAGAGAGGTCTCAATAGGGATGACAGCTTCACTTCCATAAGTGAGGTTGAACGAGTTTCACCGGTCGACGCTGTGGCTGTCGTCCGATACACCCATAATACTGAGTGGAGTTCCTTCGCCCAATGTTCCTTTTCCTCATTGAGCTGGGTCTTCAGCCCGTGCAAGATTGTTCGGTTGGTGACTTCAGCCTCTCCATTGCACTGAGGGTGACCGATCGATGTAAGTTGGTGAGAGACATGATATTGCTGACAAAATTCTTGAAATTTAGAGTTGTCAAACTATCTTCTGTTGTCGATAATAATCATCCGGGGAATGCTGAATCAAAAGATGATATTGTTTCAGATCAAGTTCTCTATTTTGGCCTCCGTTATCTGTGCTAGTGGTTCGGCCTCCACCCACTTGATAAAATAGTCGATGGCTGCAAGCAAAAATCTTCGTTGCTGGGAGGCCAGGGGAAAGGGTCCCAAGATATGCATCCCACACTGTGCGAACGGCCATGCGGTGGTGATCAGAGTCAACTCACTGGAGGGTCTCCTTTGAATGATGGAGTACCTTTGACACGCGTCGCACCTCTGGATGAAGTCTGATGCATCCTTCTGAATGGTAGGCCAGTAGTATCCCTGCTGGATGATCTTGTAAGCTAAGGATCTTCCCCAGAGGTGGTCACCACAGATGCCTTCATGGACTTCTCTGAGGGCGTAGTCGGCATCTGTCAGCCCCAAGCACATTAACAGCGACTGTGAGAATGACTGCTTATAAAGGATGCCATCGAGGACGACGTCCTTAGAGGCCGTCAAGCATGTCCGCTTGGCCTCCGTCTGGTCTTCCGAAAGAGTTCCTTTAGCCAGGAAAGTAAGGATCGGATCCATCCAAGAAGTTTCATGTTCCACCTGGTGGACCTCGATCGGCTCTTCCATAATATTGGGGTGCCGCAAATGCTCCACAAAAGTTCGGTCAGAAGTCCCACTGGCGACCGTAGTCAACTTTGATAGAGCATTCACCCGAGAATTATGTAGATGAGGTAGGTGAAGGATTTCAAAAAATTTGAACCGAGAAATGAGGTTTTGTACCTTGTTTAAGTATTTTACTAGGGTCAGATTCCTTGCTTCAAACTCCCCTTTTACTTGATTAACCACCAGTTGGGAGTCGGAGAAGACTCTGAGTCGGTCGATGCCCAGTTCGCTGGTGATTCGTAGTCCTGCGAGAAGGGCTTCGTACTCCGCCTGATTGTTCGACACCTAAAATAAAAAATGTAATGCATATTCCAGGTTTTTCCCATTCAGGTCGGCCAGGATTTGTCCAGCCCCACAGCCTGCAAGGTTGGACGCTCCCTCCATGTGGATGGTCCAGGCTAGTTCGGCTTCCTAGATGGCATCGGCTTCAGGTACTTCGACCATTTGAGGGGGTGTTTCCTGTTTCCATGTACACTCTGTAATGAAGTCAGGTATTACCTAGGCCTTCAAGGCGTATCGTGGCTGGAAAAAGAGGTCGAATTCGTCTAGCTTGATAGCCCACTTGGCGAGCCGACCGGATATATCTGGGCTCCGAAGGATTGCCTTGAGGGGCTGGTCGGTCATCACCATAATCGAATGTGCCTGGAAATAAGGTCGGAGCTGCTTGGCGGACGTGACCAAAGAATATATTAGCTTTTGCATCTTGGGGTATCTTGTTTCAGCATCGTGGAGGATTTTGCTGATATAATAGATGGACTTCTAATGTCCGTCCTCTCTGACTCGCAAGAGGACAGCACCGATCACTTCATCTGACACCAAAAGATAGAGGTACAAAGGCTTCCCCTCTGTTGTCTTGGCCAGCAACGGAGGGTTCTTCATGTACTCCTTTAATGCATCGAAAGCCGACCGACATTCATCAGTTCAAACAAAGCCTTCTAACTGGTCTAGGGTTTTAAAGAATGACAGAGATTTCTCAGCCAAACAGGAGATGAAATCGCTGAGAGAGGTGATTCGGTCGGTTAGTTCTTGCACCTGCTTTTTATTGGTTGGATGTGCCATCTCAGTGACGGCCCTTATCTTGTCGAGATTCACTTCGATTCCCCTTTGTGTGACCAAAAACCCAAGGAACTTACCAGAGGTTATCCCAAAAGTATACTTCATGGGGTTCAGCTTCGTCCGATGGTGCTTGAGTGCATCGAAGGATTCCTGCAAGTCCTTAATGTGGTCGGCCTTATGGAGACTCTTCACTATCATATCATCCACATAAGCCTCCAAGTTCCAGCCCAGTTGACCTTCGAACACTCGGTTGATCAACCTCTGAAAAGTGGCACTAGCGTTCTTCAAGCCGAAGGGCATCATTCGATAACAATATAGACCCTTGTCGGTGACAAAGGCGATCTTCTCCTCATCTTCTGGATGCATCTTTATTTGGTTGTAGCCGGAGAAGGCGTCCATAAAGCTGAGAAGCTGGTGGCCGGCCATGGCATCCACCAGCTAATCAATCTTGGGTACTGGAAAGCTATCTTTCGGGCAGGCCTTATTGAGGTCAGTGTAATCTACAAAAATCCTACACTTCCCGTTGGCTTTCTTCACCATAACCAAATTCGCTAGCCACTCAGGGAAGTGGACTTCCCTGATGAAGCCAGCATCACAGAGCTTCTTCACTTCCTCATCGATGGCTTTCTGCCTTTTGGCGGTAAAGCTTCTCTTCTTCTATCGGACAGGTCGGTAGGTCGGATCGACCTTGAGCTGGTGAGTGATGATCTCTGATGGTATTCTGGGCATGTCCGACGCCGACCAAGCAAATACGTCGACGTTACTCCTAAGAAAGCCGATCAGCTCTGACTTAATATCCTCACTGAGGGAACCTCCAATCTGGTGGACTTTGGTTGGATCATCCTCTCGAAGGGGAACAAACAGAATCTTTTCTCCTGGCTGACCAAGGCCATCGGCCTCAGCTCTAGTGTCAAGTTGCTCCAGAGTGGGACGGCCTTCTGACTATTGGTTCATAATAGTCAGACACTACCTGGCCATCCGATGGTCTCCCCTCATCACTTCGACCCTGCTCCGGGTCGAGAATTTTGCCAACAGATGGTAAGTAGACACGATGGCTCTGAATTTGTTGAGGGCCGGTCGGCCCATGATGGCATTATAAGGTGAGGTCATCCGAACGACCACAAAATTGATGGGGAGGGTTTTCTGGAAAGGCTCCATCCAGATAGTCACAGGGAGAACTATCTCCCCCTCCACTCTGATGGAGTTACCCCTGAAGCCTGTCAGCGGCGCACGGAATTCCTGCAGCATGGACCTGGATAGATCATTCTCACAAAAGCATCATACAACAATACCTTTGTGGAGCTTCCATGATCTATAAGTATTCTCCTTACATCGTAATTGGCAATCACTGCCGACACGACTACAGGATCGTTCTTAAAAACATGAGTCTCTAGAAGATCTTCATCAGAGAAGGTTATTGCATTAGAGCCCCTGGACCTTTTAGCAATATCGGTCATGTCCTCATAGCTTCCTCCGGATCGCCGATGCAGCATGCCAACATCCTCGTCGGTCGGCCTCTTATTGGGGAGCTCCATCTCCTTCGGAGGGTTTTGGGCGTTTGATGCTTCAACCCGGTCCTGATGGGGTCAGACATACTTGTGCAAGTATCCCCTCCGGATGAGGTCTTCAATGGCATCTTTCAACTACAGGCACTCTTCATTACTATGCCCATGATCCATATGGAACCGATAGAATTTGTCTTTATTCCTTAGGGTTGGAGGGCCCCTCATCGGCCGAGGCCTTTGCAGAAAGGTCTCATTCTCAATCTTCATAAAGATCATTTCTCTTGGCAGGGACAGAGGCACATAAGTCTAGAACCTTCGGGGGAAGTCCCTCAGCTTCGGACTTCAGCGTTGGGCCGACCGTCGACTATCACTCGGAGGTCAAACTTCGGGAGCTTTATTGCTTCGCTTCTTGGGGGTCGGCCTTCCTTCAGCTTGATGTCGATCGGCTGCTTGTTCTTCTGCTAGGGCATACTTCTGCACCCTGGCCAGGAGTTCGCTATAGCTTGTCGGATGTTTCTTGTCCAGGAAGAAGGTCAGCCTGGATGAGCGGAGTCCTCGCTTGAAGGCTGACATGGCCACAACCTCATTTAAGTCTGGGACTTTCATGGCCGCTGAGTTAAAATGGGCCATGAAGTCACGAAGGGTCTCTCCCTTCTTTTGCAGCACGAGGAAGAGGCAGTCGATATTCTTCAGGGTCTGACTGCAAGTCCTGAAATGGAAAACGAAAAGTGATTTGAGTTGAGAAAAGGAATGGATTGTACCTAGCCAGATGGTGGAGAACCACATCCGAGAGGTCTTCTTAAGGGTAGCAGGGAAGGCAATGTAGTGGAGGGCATCAGAGGTGCCTTGTACCATCATATGGGCTTTGTACGTGCCCAAATGGTCCATCGGATCAGTGGTACCATCGTAGGGGTCCACTTGTGGAATCTTGAAATAGCGGGGAAACATCTCCACCAGAATCTCGTCCGAAAATGGGGATGAGAGTCATATACCTATCCCCTTCGACCTTCTACCGGAGGGCGATTTCGGTAATGTGCTCCTCTACATGCATGATCTTGCTGGCACAGTCCCTTGATGGTTCGGCAGCAGGCCGACCGCCAAACTGGGACAGATTCGGCGTAGGAAGGTGAAGCCGACCTCGCCCCTTTGCCATCGGCGTGGTCACCCAATGACCTCCGGGAATCCGTGACGATGCGAGAATAATGTTGGGGAACCTCCGGCCGTCGGCTTCCTTCAGCGACAGTTGGAGGGATGGTGCAAGAAATAGCTGGTAGTTGCTGACGGTTGTCGGTTGCTTCCTGGGAATGCTTAACTGTGGCACTAAGTGTTTCAATGCGATTCACCAAAGTTTGGAACTGCTGCAACCCTAGTGTGATGGTAGGTTCTGCGGCAGTGGTGGCGGTGGCGGCGACATCATTTTCGCTGGGAGGTTTCTCAGACCTGGGATGGAAAATATCTCTTCTGGCAGTGGCATTTGGAGCTCTTCTCTTAACCATTTTGTAGCTGGGAAGATGGATTTCTCCTTTTGAAGAAAGAGTGGCCCTCCTTCTAGCGCCAATCTATTGCGGCGTCAACTCCTGGACCAGGGACCTGGGGCGACTGGATGTGCTGGAGCGCTCCTCTCCCGGATGAACCTACAACAAAGTTACCAAGGGCGCGGGTGGTGTTCCGGCCGGGGACCCTCCGATGCTTAAATTAGTAGGAGGTTGAAGGCAATAGAATGGAGGAATCAAGGGATCAACATCATATAGAGAGGGAAGCATTCTTCTACCTTCAAACGGGGTCCCCTGAGTACCTTATATAGGTGCGGAATAGTCCAAAATCCGTTAGGGGAGAGGCTGAGAAAGATTGATCTGCCCCTAGAAGAATCTGGAGAGTGACCAGATGGCACGCAGATACGACGGCATCATGGAAGTAGTGGACCAGGGTTGTTGGAATAGCAGGATCTCGTAGTAACAGAAAGGTGCTTCCGGAATTCCCTGGATGCTAAGGCTTGGATATCGGATGACGACCGTGGGAAAGCCGGTCAGTCGGACTAAAGGCTAGACCTCTGAAGGAAAGCGGTGAGCCGAACCCCAGTAGGAGAGGGTCGTTCGGACCTCTGCTCCGGTGGGTCGGACCTCTAAAGGAGAGCGATGGGCCGGACCCCAGCAGGAGAGGGTCATTCAGACCTCTACACCGATGGGTCGGAACTCTGAAAGAGAGCGATGGGCCAGACAACAGTAGGAGAGGGTCGTTCGGATCTCTGCCCCGGTGGGTTGGACCTCTGAAGGAGAGAGATGGGCCGGACCCCAGCAGTAGAGGGTCATTCAGACCTCTGCCCCGGTGGGTCGGACCTCTAAAGGAGAGTGATGGACCAGACCCCAGCTTGAGAGGGTCTTTCAGACCTCTGCCCCGGTGGGTCGGACCTCTGAAGGAGAGCGATGGGCCAGACCCCAGCAGGAGATTATCGTTCGGACCTCTGCTCCGGTGGGTCAGACCTCTGAAGGAAAGAGATGGGCCGGACCCCAGCAAGAGAGGGTCGTTCGAACCTCTGCCCCGGTGGGTCGAACCTCTAAAAGAGAGTGATGGGCCGGACCCTAGTAGGAGAGGGTCGTTCAGACCTCTGCTCCGGTGGGTCGGACCTCTGAAGGAAAGTGATGGGCTGGATCCCAGCAGGTGAGGGTCGTTCGGACCTCTACTCCGATGGGTCGGACCTCTCTTAGTTGGAGCCTTGAAAAGGGGTGGCCTGGTCGGACCACAGGACTGAGCCGGTTCTGGCTGAGGGTGAGCCGTCATGGTACAACACTCTTGAATTGGTTCACACTTTTGCAATTAATTTTTAGAAACCCAATTTCCCCTCCTTTTGGGTTGCTTACTGGGCAATACTTTGAACCCTTTTCCTAGATACCAGTTAATCAACCAATTCTGACTCGGTCCAACTCTTTTGGATGCCTTATCCTATTGAACTCGAGTTTCTTAGGGGCTAACATCAAATTGATTTTAATTAATATGCTTTGGTCAAAGCAAGATGCAAGGTGATGGTTTATGTGCCAAGGAAGGGTTATCAACTCTCTACCTTATATTGTTTATGGGTTAATACCCTTAAGATATTTTATGGAAGTATGTTATGCAAAATAGGAAGATGTCCCAAGCAAGCAATAGTCTTTTAAGTTTTAATTAATTACTCTATTTTAGTTAAGTGTTATGTAGTATTTTTGTTTTCTTTTTAGATTGTGTTACTTAAAGCAAGAGAGATAAAAGGAAGGTATTAATCTTGGTTAATTAGATGTGAGAAAAAAACTAAAATTAGGCCAAGCAAATAAAGAAATTATAGGACTTATAATTAAGGCAAGAAATCAAATCAGTATTTAAGATAGTAAATTAAAAAGTAAAGTAAAATTTTTTTAGGTTACTTTAAAAAGGAAGAAATGATGCAGAACAAAGAACAAGGAAGCATATGCAGAATTAAATTTAGGATTAATTCTTTTTTTTTTCTTTTTTTTTTATATTTCAGAAATTGGCTTTGACTCAAAGTAAAGCTAAACTAAGTTGAAGGAAACTAGGTAAGGATTGAAAGCACAATTTAGATGAAACTAAATTATCAGAGTAGTTCAGAAGTAACGGATCGCTGGGGGTTGAGAAACTCCTAGACCTAGGGTTTCGCTCTGAACTTTCAACAGAACAGAAATAGAGAGGAGAGATGGTTTACTAACCAGACAGTGATCTTCTCAGGATTTTGGTGGAAGAACTCTCTCGAGCAGATTGTGGGATCCTCGGAGTCGGCTATCTTCGCAATGGATCCTCCAATACTGATCTTGTGGTTTGGTTGGCTTCTCCGGGACTCAAGATCTGGGAAAGAAGAGGAACAAGTGATGGAATTCAGATACTCAAGAAAAGATTTACCAGGTTGAAGAACTTGAAAGCTGAAGTTGCTGAAATCAGGATTCTCCTGGAGGCCGATCTGACTTCCTCTTAGAATTGCTGTAGATCTGAAGTATCTGGACTGGAGCTGGATGCTGGTGGCCGGCCTGGACTTGGAGAGGGTGGCCGTGAGAAGTGGAATAGACTAGGGCTTGGTGGAAAGAGAAGGGTGATGGCGGCTAGGGTTTGGGAGTGGAGTGGCTAACCTAGGGTTTGGGTTTTGGAGATCTCACACCTCCTCAAGGTTCCTGGGGAACCCGGATTTACTCCCTCACGGAGCTTAACACCTGGATGCAAGTGCGAAAGAGAGAAAACACAAGTTTTGCTCACAAAAAAAATTGGTTTCATTCATCTGATTGATTTAAACTTACAAGAGGGGTTTAATTTATAAGGCTTTACAAGGGAGTAGGGTTTTACATCTTCCCATGTGGGACTAAAGGAGGGGATCTACAAATCAGGATAAATCATACACATATGGTCGGCCAAGGTACCAAAAAATTTGATTTGGGTTATAAAAGGCAGGTAGATGGCGCCTCCTTGATTGGATCTTCAAGAGAATTTTTTTCCTTCCATGGATCAACTCTTTTGGACTCCTCCTTTTCTTCCTCCCTAAGTCAAGGTCCTTCCCATCTTTGTTTTGGATTTTTTTGGCAGGTAGTGGGCGCCTCCTTGAAGTTCTCTCCAAGAAAATTTCTTCCCATCTTTACTTTGGTTCTCTTGGGAAAGTCTTGGCCGCCCCCTTGATTTATGGACTCTTGGTGGATTTCTCCTCATCTGGCGCATGAGAGAAGGAAGCTGCTATCTGTGGAGTGGGGACCAAAGGCTGCTGGATGTAGATATGGCGCCCCCTGGACTCAGGCGTATGGCTGGGAGTGTGGCTGGGAGTGTGGTGTCCACTTGCTTGGTCTTGGGAGAAAATGTAACACCCCAGGTTGAAACCCTAGTCCACTACTGAGTCAACATGACTCAACAAAATAAAATGCAAGTAATGTAGACTCAAGCTAAATTGAGTTGATCTAGTCAACTCTTATTACAAACCAAAAACCCTAATTCTTCGGGCAAGGTTAATCAGAGATCCAGATGGAGCTCTGAAGTCTTCTTCTGAGTCTGGTGCCCGCACCAAGAAACTAAAAAAGAATTTTTTTTCTTTTTGGGTTAGTTTGTAAAGAAAAAAACTAATTAAAAGAAAGAAGATATATATTTTTTTTTTATGTTAATTTGAAAAGGATGATAGTAGTAAAAAAAGTACATAAATCTAAATAAATAAATAAATTTTGAAAAAAGAAGATTAATCAAAGGAAAAAAAAAGGAAAAATTATTTATGGTTAATATGACAAGGTAAAAGTTAATTAGAAGAAACTAAAAAAGAAATTTAATCTAGGGGTAGGATTAATCTCATCAAAATTATAAAAAATTTCTTCTCCTCTTATTTTTCTTTTTTATTTTTTAGTTTTTTATCTATAAAAAAATAAAAAAAATTAGTAAATTAAATTTACAAAAAATAAAAGAGATAAAAAATATTAGCATTTATGCCCTCACCAGCAACAGCATCAAAAACTTGATAGGCCATGATGTTGTTGTTAAGATATCGTAGCTTATTAGTTTAATTAACTGACTTTTAATAAAATTAAAAATATGTAGAGAGGATGAGTCGGGTTGAATCCACGAAGAAGGTAGTTCTTAGAATAACTTAAAATCTTTGATTTTTTAAAATAAATGAAAATTAATTTGAACTCAGGAAAAAAAAAATTAAAAGTGTGAAAGAAAAATAAAACTAGAGTACGTTCGATCTGCTAATCAAATCTTAGCATCTACTTATGAAAAAAGTAAAGGACATAAATGAAAATAAACTTTGCATAAATTGAACAAAGAATCTGTATTAAAAATAATAATTAAACAATCTAAGAAAGCAGTAACAAAATGTTTGCAATTGACTGGCACAACCTCGTTGGAAAGTTAGTTGATGTCACATCCCCATCTTCTATCATACATCGTGGAGTGAACTGGGCTTCCTTTTCTTCTTCCTCTTTGGGTCTTGACCTTGGAGATGGAATAGGCTTGAAAATAATATATGGGCATAACTCTCCTCTAAGAAACCTCATCTTAAAGGCCAACCCTTAACCCAAAGCTATGCCCTCTACCCTATGTCATACCCTCTTTCCAAGATGCCTTTCTCTTGTAGCATATGGTCCTTTAAATAGAGCTCGTCTAGGACTTCTTCTTGATCAAATTTGGACTTAATCAGGCTCCAGATCAACTAGATATCACTGGAGAATTTTTTATTGTCTGATGTGTGATGCGGGACTAATTATGCATACCAATTATTTTTCATGTATTAGGCATTAAGTTAAGAGTTTGTATCCCAAACTTCAAGCCATGTTATTAAGTAGAAAATTCTATATAATTTTTGAAAAAATAGGCATGCAGAACTAAATCCTAAAAGTAAAGAAACAGGACTGCCAAGGCTAAGAAGCCCTGGTTAGGACTAGCTCTTTTGCAATACCACTACCAGAGAATTCTAAAGTATGTACCTAACAAAGATTTGGAGATCGATCCATGAAGAGTTCGCTCTACGCTCTCGAATGCAGCCTAGAAAAATAAGCCAGAGACCCTACGGATTCGTGGCTTTCTATCCGGTGTCCCGAAAGCTAGCCAATTGGAATCCTGATTCATGAATTCTGAGGGGACTACAAATTACCTAACAAGGGTTAGAAATCAGAGAAGAAACAAGTTTGAAGTCTAGAGAAAGCAAAGGAAAGGAAGGCTTAGAAGTGGGTAGCCAAAAGATGAAGAGACAGGTGGCTTGGAGGCAGGGCATAGGGATCATACAGAAATCCTGAGGGATCACACAAATACCCTTAATCATATAAATTCACTTAGAATTCATACCAAGAGTTGAGAAGAACTCAAGAAAGTTTTCATATTCATTAACATCCAATATACATGATAGAGGGGGGCCTTTAAATAGGCTTACAAACTTGGGCTCCAAGTAAGGGCATACAAGAAAAATTCCCACTAATCCTTTTCCTCCTCAAATACATAGAGATATGCTCTTCTAAATAGGTTCAAACTCCATCTTCTCACCAGGATTACTCCTCTCCTTCTCTTTGACTTGGTCCAAGGGAGGTGACCATAAGTGGGTGCCAACATGAGAGGTGACCATAAGGAGGGCACTGAATTTGAGGACGGGCCAGGGCTTTGGGCGACCCATTTCAGTGCTGAGAAGGCTCTAGGGTTCTCCTGGTGTCCATCTCCTCTAGGAGGGTTGATGTACTTGCCGTCCAGGTCTTCAATGATAGCTCCAAAACTCCTTCCATGCTTCCCAAGTGGCATAATTATATAGATCATTGGATTCCTTGCAGTGGTTGGAGTATTATGCTGACTGGCTTCATAAGTGACTTGAGTCTTCTTACAAAATTGGACTAGACTCAATATAAGACTTACAAAATTAGACTGGACTCCTAAAACTCAAAACTTACAAGACTCATAAGGCTCACTAAGCATCCAAAACTTGACTCAATACTCTAATTACAGGACTCAAATGTAAAAAGACCTAAAATGAGATTCAGAGGCCAAGGTATAGACTCAAGTGTAACAAAGCCAATAAAACAAAACTCATGGCCCAAATATAGGACTTAAATGGCTAACACAGCCAAATTATTGGACTCAAAGACAAAATTGAAATCATGGCCAAAGGACTCAAAACTCAGAAACTCATAGTAAACTAGGGTTTACCTGATGTCCCCATCAATGTGCATCTTGATGGGCTGATCAAGATCTCCTTTCTTGGTTACATAGAGTCCCAATTTGGACTCGTAGAAACCCCGAATCTGGTCTTCAATTATGATTGGGATTCCCCATTCTAGCACTATGGGTAGGTGGCGGTGGATGGTGATAGGTGCGGTGGATGGCAGCATTGACGGTGGCACTAACAGTGGCAGAACAGAGACATTAGGGACATGATCTTGGGAATGGCCGAATCTAGGCTTTTTCGATTGTTAGTAGGTTTATGGTGTCTCCTCCAACCATGCACAGTGAATGGCAATGAAGGGGATGGCAGCAAATGGCGGTGGGCTGGTGGTGGATAAAAGAGCAATAGGTGACCAAAAGAAATGGTGAAGGGGGGTGGCCAACTAGAAAAAAACAACATTTTGGTAGGCTCCTGGCAGTGAGGGGGATAGCTCCGGTAGCTTCCCCGACAATGGCAAAGCTCGGGGAGGATGATGGTCCATAAAACAGCCTCATGGACTAGCAGTCATAGTAGTCATGGTCTGTTGGCAACTTTGTAGACCAAGCAATCGGTCCATGGTGGACTGGCTACCTTAATAATCATGCAATTCCTTAACCAATTTCAAATTTTGATTTTTGGATCATTTGAACTCTGATTTGAGCGATGTTTGTATCATTGGACTCCAAAAATCATGCTCTTTCCATTCATCGACTCCTTTCCAACAAAACTCTTATAAAAAGTATCAATTCTTAATAAGTATAATTTAACTAATAGTTATTTAAAGGCTTATGTTGGGTAATTTAATAGACTTATCATTATCAAATAGTTGGCCATTATTAAAAATAACGCAACTGGGGAAATGAATTGGAGATGATGGATTTCCAAACAAAGTCCTAAACTTTTTTCTCGGTGATATGGGCCAAGAGTTTAACTTTTATGAAGTAGTCAATGAAAGACAATGAACGCGGTTGCAGGTGCCTACGCTAAGCAGGCAAAGCAGGGAGCAGGTATGAATTTTAAAAAAATTTAAAAATCACAGCGGAAATTACCTGCTCTGCACAGGATCTAACAAATTCCGGATGCATGTATAGGCAATACTAGGCATGTACAAGAGCATGTAATATTTATAAACAGTTAAAAAACCTAGATCTATACATGCATGAAAAAAAAAAAAAGAAACTATACCTTATTCCTGCATGGAATAGCCTTGGTATAAAGCTGGAATTGCAGGGATAACAGGAATAACTTTATTCCTGTTGTCTTCTACTTCCAGCACGTTGATCGGGTCTTTTCTTTTCACCAAAAGCTGCTACAAAACAAAATGGAATTTACCAACTAAATGATCTCCCTTCCAGCACCAAAAGCAAGGGAACTAGTTGGTTGGTCTTCCTTCAAAGGGGAAAAGATTATTCAACATGTGGAGCCCTTCCTTTCAACCAAAAACTGCACCAAAAAAATCAGCAATATGAAAACCTGCAACTCAAAACAGAGCATAAAATAACAGCAGCAAAGAGGTTGATCCGACTTCCAAATGCTCAATCGAACACTCTCAAGAGGAGGAACATGCGAGGGGCTTGCTCTGATCCATCTCTCGGGCGATGCCAGTCGCCGGAAGACTTGGAATGGTGGGAGGGAAGAAGGAAGGAAATAGAATTTCTGAAATCTGAAAATGTTTTCAGCAAAACAGAGTTCCTTCTTCCAGCAATTGAGCACCAGAAAATCAGGGATTAATGGCTGTTCTCTCTTCCTATCACTCACCAAATCCCAGCCCTCTAATTCACCGATGGAATGGAAAAAAAAATTCTCTAAGGAAGAAGACCTCTCACAAGTTTGTTTCAGCCTCTCACAGGTTTGTTTCAGCCTCTCACACACGGTCACATCTCACACTTGCTCACCATGGGACAGCAGGGATTAATAAGCTACAGCAGCGGAAGAGAAATGGAAAGGCTGGGAGGCCAAACGACACCGACGGCCAAAACACCAATTAAACAGCCATAAAAAATTAAATTAAGCAAGCCGTTTGGGAGGAGGAAAAAATGAACGCCCAGTCGGTGAGAAAAGAATTCACCCAAATGATGCTAGGAATTCCATTCCAGCGATACACCGTGTAATCGGTCACTGGAAGGAAAAAAACCATCAGTTCAAACTAATTTAGGTTCAATCCTATTAAACCCAATGGTTCAAACTAATTGAACCGGTTCAAGCCCAAATAAATTTGGGTTTAATTGGTTCACAACCAATTGGAGGCTGAAACATGCTCCGAATTAGTTCAAAACTGATTCAGAAAAATCCTGGCGCAGTCCTGGTCAGCCCGGAATAATTTTCGATTGACTCAGACAAGGGCAAGATAGGGAAAAGAGTGCTTAAAAAATACCGTGACCATAATACCGAGACAATTCCCAATTGTAATCGGTATCCGGATCAGAGAGTTGTCCTCTGTGGCGTGTGACCTCATAGGTTTGAACCTAAACGGTAGAACTGGAACAAATCTAGTACCAGCACAGGAAACCATCTAGCAATGGGTCCCAGTGACCGGATAGGTCAAAGATGCGGAAGCATACTATCGAACCTCTGGCATATGGTTACTGTATAATTCAACCCTTTGACCTCTAATGCTTAGGGCGACTGATATTGGGCTGCCAACCCAGACTGAGTCAGTCGACTACGTGTCTCAACCTCGCAAGCCCAGTGACTCTTCACTAGGGCTACCCCGGCCGAGGATTTGCTAAATTGAGATACTGCAAGAAATTCATTCCAAACTGTTCGGACAGGTCAATTCCATCTTGGTCCATCACTGCTCCACAAGTACTTGCCTGTACCCAGAAACCTTCCATCACCGGATTAAAAATCTGGGTAGTCCGGCACCAAAGCACAGGGAGTTGCTTGCAAGCTACCATGATGACCTCAGGTCAAAGCGACACATATACCCATATACTATCATGAGTATCCCTTTGGCATAAAGGGGTTTCACAGAATCATGTTCAATGAGACATTATATATCCCACTTGCAGATCACATCAGCGTCACCACACTCATTTGGTCAAGAGGACAACCAAACGATGTGAACTGCAACAACCTATACTTGATATATTGCCATCCAGTACAATGTATCCTTTGGTTATGAATAGGGTTTAAGGACCAGTTGATACATCCTCTCTGTATCGAAGTCAGTGTAGCCCTAAGGACTTCATCACATGAAAAGAGTTCATTTTTAGGGAAATACAATATGTGATGAGCTGCCAAAAATAATAATTTATTAATTCATAAAATAAATACAAAACTCAGCACAACCTCCTACAACCTAGGCGATTGGTTTTAGGACATAATTTCCAACAACTCCCACTTGTACTAAAGCCAATCAGAAGAGTATCTTATACCCATTTCTCATTTACAATAGTCAAACTCTTTGATTCCAAGGCCTTTAGTGAAGGGGTCAGCCAGATTTTCTTTTCCATCGATCTTTAGAAGATTGATGTCGCCTCGCTCCATGATTTCTTGTACGAGGTGGTAGTGCCGCAATATGTGCTTGGTACGGTGATGAGCTTTAGGCTCCTTAGCTTGAGCAATGGCTCCAGTGCTGTCACAGTACACCGGAACAGGATCATCTAGGGAAGGTGCCACCCCTAGCTCTCCAAGGAACTTTCGCAACCATACAGTTTCCTTTGCTGCATCTGATGCTGCAATATATTCTGCTTCGCATACTGAGTCTGCAACAGTTGCCTGCTTGGAACTTTTCCAGCAGATCGCTCCTCCGTTCAGGATAAATACAAACCCTGACACACTCTTGCTATCATCTCTATCTGACTGGAAACTGGAGTCAAAGTACCCCACAAGTTTCAAGTCAGGTTCTCCATAAATCAGCCATTGATCTTTAGTATTTCTTAAAGACTTAAGGATGGTCTTAACCACCTTCCAATGTGCCTCACCTGGGTCAGACTGGTATCTACTCACTACTCCTAGTGAGTATGCCACGCCTGGTCTAGTACAAGTCATAGCATACATGATAGAGCCTACTACAGAAGCATAAGGTACTCTACACATGTGCTCTCTTTCCTCAGGAGTTGTCGCACAATCCTTTTTGGAAAGAGTAATTCCAGAACCTATCGGAAGATAGCCTTTCTTGAAATTTTTCATGCTAAACCGTTTCAGCACGGTGTCAATGTACGTAGATTGGGACAGTCCCAAAAGCTTCTTAGATCTATCTCTATAGATCTTCATACCTAGTATGTAAGAAGCTTCACCCAAGTCCTTCATGGAGAACTGAGATGATAACCAGACCTTTATTCCTTGTAACGCTGCGACATCATTCCCTATTAAGAGAATGTCATCAACATACAGTACTAGGAATACAATCACAGAACCATTAACCCATTTATAGATGCACGGTTCTTCTCCGTTCTTAACGAAGCCATGCGATTTGATACACCTATCAAACCATAAGTTCCAACTTCGAGATGCTTGCTTGAGTCCACAGATGGGCCTCTACAACTTGCATACTTTTGATTCATCTGTGGATGTGAACCCTTTAGGCTATATCATATACACCTCCTCTTCCAGCTCCCCATTTAGGAAAGCGGTTTGGACATCCATCTGCTAGATCTCGTAATCAAAATATGCTGCCAAAGCAAACATGATCCGAATAGACTTGAGCATTGCCACAGGGAAGAATGTCTCATCATAATCGATACCATATCGTTGACGATACCCCTTGGCAACCAGACGGGCTTTATAGGTTTCTACCTTCCCATCTGCGCCCATTTTCTTCTTGAAGATCCATTTACACTCGATGGGTTTTATTCCTTTAGGCGGATCAACCAATGTCCAAACATTGTTGATTTCCATGGACTCCATTTCGGATCGCATGGCTCCAAGCCATGCCTCAGAGTCAGATCTATGAAGAGCATCCATATAGGTGATTGGATCCTCATTGTTCTCATCGAGTTTAATGGGATCGCCATCCCGGACCAAGAAACCGTAGTATCTGTCTGGCTGACGCGGTATTCTACCAGATCTCCTAATGGGTTCATGGTGTGAGTCAATCATAGCCGGTTCCACGATGTCCTTAGAGTGTGCAGGTTCTTCTATTGGTTGAACTTCATTAAGTTCAATCTTAGAGGCTATAGTTCCTTCTCCAAGGAACTCCTTTTCCAAAAAGATAGCTCTAAGAGCAACGAACACCTTTTGTTCATTCTCCAAATAGAAGAAATACCCTTTGGTTTCCATAGGATAACCAATGAATAAACACCAGTCAGACTTAGGACCAAGTTTATCTGCGTCTAAGAGTTTTACGTAAGCCGGATAACCCCAGACCTGAAGGTGTGAGATTGAGGGCTTACGTCCATTCCACATCTTATACGGAGTGGAGACAACAAACTTACTTGGAACATTATTTAACAAGTAACAGACTGTCTAAAGCGCATATCCCCAAAAGGATAGCGGCAGAGTAGCAAAGCCCATCATTGATCGAACCATGTCCAACAAGGTTCGATTCCTCCTTTCAGACACACCATTCAACTATGGTGTTCCTGGAGGAGTCCACTAAGAGAGAATTCCATTCTCCTCAAGATATGTCAAAAATGCACCAGATAAGTATTCACCACCTCGATCAGATTGAAGTGTTTTAATACTTTTTCCAGTTTGCTTTTCTACTTCATTACGATATCGTTTGAACATTTCAAACGACTCAGACTTATGTCTCATTAGAAAGACATAACCGAACCTCGAAAAGTCGTTTGTAAATGTAATGAAATATTTTTATCCTCCTCTGGCACTAATTGTCATCGATCCACATACATCAGTATGTATTAGACTTAGGAGTTTTGTAGCTCGTTCACCTTTTCTAGAAAAAGGTGACTTGGTCATTTTACCAAGTAAACAGGATTCATAAGTGGGCTGTGATTCAGAATCACTGACCTCGAGAAGTCCATCTCCTCGCATCTTGTTTATCCTATTTTAGTTAATATGACCTAGTCTACAGTGCCAAAGATATAAATTGTTGACATTATCTAATCTTGGTCGTTTGCAAGAAGTGTACATTACATTAACAGGCCTTGATAGTACATATATGCCATTATTTAATCTAGCTTTCATTATAACATAATTATTCAAAATAACATTGCAAAAATCTCCTTTTATTGATAGTTCAAAACTACAACTGGCCAAAATGCCTACAGAGATTATGCTCATAATGAAATTAGGACAATAGTGACAGTCGACTAGTTCGACAGTACTAGACTCAAAGACAAGACGCATGACTCCAATCGCCAGTACTAGAACACGATTTCCATTCCCGATGCTCAGAAACTGTTCTCCATCTTCAAATCTTTTGCTAACTTGAAGTCCCTGTAACGAATTACAAACATGAATTGGACTACCAGTATCTAATACCCAGTTAGCAGTATCAACAATTGAGTAATTACAAGGTTTTATCATACAAATACCTTGTACAGCAGACTTCTGCTTCCTCGGCCTGTTATGATCAAGGGACGCAATATAAAGAGGATAGTTCCTCATCCAGTGTCCCTTCTTCTAGCAGTAGAAGCACTCTGCAAAAGATTGATCAGCCTTATACTTCCTGGTTTGACTAGGGCCAGGAGCATTCTGCACCTTCTTTCCCTTTTTATTCATTTTCTTCTTCCCTTTCTTAAAGGGACGATGACCTCTACTTCCTCCCACTAAATTCACCACCCCCTTATTAAGTTGGTGGTCTTTCTCGAAAGTCTGCAGCAACCCCAAAAGACCATGGTAGTTTACTGCAGGCTTGTTCATTCTGTAATGATCATGAAAGTCAAGATAGGAGGAGGGAAGAGAATTCAGGATCACATCCTTGCCGAGCTGCTCGTGCAAGGGGCATCCGAGTTTGCCCAGTTTTTCAATCAGCTCGATCATGTACAATACATGATCAGTGACTGAACCACCATTCGGTATCTTAGAGTTGTAGATGGCACAAGATACTTTGTACCATTTTACATCATCCGGGGTGCCGAACGATTCCTTCAATTTTTGAAGGATTTCATCAGGTTGGGCCTCCTCGAATTTGCGACTGAACTCGTCGTTCATCGTCGCTAACATAATGCATCGGACAGTAGTGCGATCAGAGACCCACTTCAGATAAGCGTCTCTGACCGCACTCCGTGCATTAGCGGGAGGGATTTCAGGTGCCGAATCCGTTATCACATATAGGATACATTCATGCTCCAGAACAATTCTTAATCTTCGATACAAACTATCGAAGTTATGACCCTTTAACTTCTCGTTATCGAGAAGTGACTGGAGCAATAAATTTGAAGATATCTGAAAAGAAAACAAGACCAAATTAGTGTATTGAATTAATAATTTAACCAAAAGACTTGGACTTTAGTCTAAAGGTTTCTCCCACTAATTTTTCAGATTGGTAGCCTCTAACTCCAATCCGTGAAAACATCTTTTCAAGTGGGTACTGAAATTCAATAGGCCTCGCATGAGCCCGACTATGGCCAGCTCACCCATACGAGCCTAATGGTAGGTTCGTAAACCAATTGTTTCCTTAAACAATCTTCAGTATTTTATTTTGGCCCAGAGAACTCCCCAATCGGCCTAGGGGCCTCCTATTGCGGGTCTCTGGTTAGGTCCAACCATTAAAATGACAAATCCAATGCTTCCAGCTAACTAAAGACCAAGCCCGACTATGGCCGGCCCACTTGGTCCCGTTAAGGAGGTTGCACTGAACCATCATCGATCAAATAGAAATTCTAGTCACCGGATGTACACCCGTTCTATGGAACTGCCGATGCACACCAAGCTAGTGGACACATTTCTTTCCAACTTAATGGGAGGCTAAGACACTTTCAACTCTTTGACTTAGTCTTTTAATGACCTAATAATTTTAGAGAAATTTTAGTTATGACAGAAGAAAAGACAAGGACATGGATCAACCTCTCACTGAATCAATTAGATTTTAGGAGGGTTGAAATAAATCAACAAATGATCCATGGGCACCAAAAGATCAGTCAAACCGATCAACTTGGGTGACATGGGTTAACTCGAGTCATTGAGCTTTTCCAATCAGTTCTGGTCGACTCGACTAGCCAGGTAGGTGAGATCATGGGTGAGTATCCGCCATTAACCATCTTTCCTAGACACCAACCAAGTTGGCCAGGAAAGAGGTAGCCTCATACAACCATTATCACAGATGCCAAACCTATCTCGACACCAGTCAGTTTACCAGACTCGATCAGATTAGCATAAAGACTTGGGCATCCACTGAGCCACTAATTAGATCCATTTTAGATGAACGGATCAACTATTCTAACTATTAGATAGTTCTAAAGAAGGACCTTAATCAACTTTTGATTAATCTTCTTTTATCCGGTTCAACTAAACCTAGGTCTAACCCAGTTAAGGACCCAATTAGATAACTAACCCAATTAACCCAAAATGGCTTATGCAAGTATTTTAGATTTCATAAACCTAAAAGATTTTAATAAGCCAAAGATTTAATTAAAATAATTTTTAATTAAGTCACAATGTAAAACATTTTTACATAACCAAAAATCATGCATCATATCTAGATTATTCTTTTATAAACATTACATAGCCCAATAGAAAATAACAGACATGCCAATCAAATATTTGAATTAAAATAATTTTAATTCCAAGATTTCCTTAATGGATCCTTCTGAAGAGGCCAACACAGACGAACCGCATCATGTCAAAGACACACGGTCATGGTGAAGGTCTCAACTAGATTCCTAAAAGTACTCTCAAATCATACTTTATGATTTACAATACCAAAGATTAAACGTTTCAATCAACTATACATGCAATCAAGAAATGCTACAACACAACCTGGCTCTGATACCAATGAAAGACAATGAACACGGTTGCAGGTGCCTACACTAAGCAGGCAAAGCAGGGAGCAGGTATAAATTTTAAAAAAAATTTAAAATCACAGCGAAAATTACCTGCTCCGCACAGGATCTAACAAATTCCGGATGCATGTATAGGCAATACTATGCATGTACAAGAGCATGTAATATTTATAAACAGTTAAAAAACCTAGATCTATACATGCATGAAAAAAAAAAAAGAAACTATACCTTATTCCTGCATGGAATAGCCTTGGTATAAAGCTGGAATTGCTGGGATAACAGGAATAACTTTATTCCTGTTGTCTTCTACTTCCAGCACGTTGATCGGGTCTTTTCTTTTCACCAAAAGCTGCTGCAAAACAAAATGGAATTTACCAACTAAACGATCTCCCTTCCAGCACCAAAAGCAAGGGAACTAGTTGGTTGGTCTTCCTTCATAGGGGAGAAGATTATTCAACATTTGGAGCCCTTCCTTTCAACCAAAAACAGCACCAAAAAAATCTGCAATATGAAAACCCGCAACTCAAAATAGAGCATAAAATAATAGTAGCAAAGAGGTTGATCTGGCTTCCAAATGCTCAATCGAACACTCTCTAAAGGGGGAACACGCGAGGGGCTTGCTCTGATCCGTCTCTCGGGCGATGCTAGTCGTCGGAAGACTTGGAACGGTGGGAGGGAAGAAGGAAGGAAACAGAATTTCTGAAATCTGAAAATGTTTTCAGCAAAACAGAGTTCCTTCTTCCAGCAATTGAGCACCAGAAAATCAGGGATTAATGGCTGTTCTCTCTTCCCATCACTCACCAAATCCAAGCCCTCTAATTCTCCGGTGGAATGGAAAAAAAATTCTCCAAGGAAGAAGAACTCTTACAGGTTTGTTTCAGCCTCTCACAGGTTTGTTTCAGCCTCTCACACACGGTCACGTCTCACACTCGCTCACCATGGGACAGCAGGGATTAATAAGCTACAGCAGCGGAAGAGAAATGGAAAGGCTGGGAGGCCAAACGACGTCGGCGGCCAAAACACCAATTAAACAGCCATAGAAAATTAAATTAAGCAAGCCATTTGGGAGGAGGAAAAAATGAACGCCCAATCGGTGAGAAAAGAATTCAGCCAAATGATGCTAGGAATTCCATTCCAGCGATACACCATGTAAACGATCACTGGAAGGAAAAAAACCATCGGTTCAAACTAATTTAGGTTCAATTCTATTAAACCCAATGGTTCAAACTAATTGAACCGGTTCAAGCCCAAATAAATTTGGGTTCAATTGGTTCACAACCAATTGGAGGCTGAAACATGCTCTGAATCAGTTCAAAACTGATTCAGAAAAATCCTGGCGCAGTCCTGGCCAGCCCGGAACAATTTCTGGTTGACTCAGACAAGGGAAAGACAGGGAAAAGAGTGCTCAAAAAATATCATGACCATAAAATCGAGACAACTTCCATTCGTAATCGGTATCCGGATCAGAGAGTTATCCTCTGTGGCATGTGACCTCATAGGTTCGAACCTAAATGGTAGCACTGGAACAATTCCTGTACCAGCACAGGAAACCATTTAGCAATGGGTCCCAGCGACTGGATAGGTCGAAGATGCGGGAGCATACTATCGAACCTCTGGCATATGGTTACTGTATAATTCATCCCTTTGACCTCTAATGCTCAGGATGACGGATATTGGACTGCCAACCCAGACTGAGTCAGTCGACTACGTGTCTCAACCTCACAAGCCCAGTGACTCTTCACTAGGGATACCCCGACCGAGGATTTGCTAAATTGAGATACTGCGAGACATTCAATCCAAACTATTCGGACAGGTTAATTCCATCTTGGTCCATCACTGCTCCACAAGTACTTGCCTGTACCCAGAAACCTTCCATCACCGGATTAAAAATCCGGGTAGTCTGGCACCAAAGTACAGGGAGTTGCTTGCAAGCTACCGTGATGACCTCAGGTCAGAGGGACACATATACCCATATCCTATTGTGAGTATCCCTTTGGCATAAAGGGGTTTCACGGAGTCACGTTCAATGAGATATTATATATTCCACTTGCAGATCACATCAGCGTCACCACACTCATTTGCTCAAGAGGACAACCAAACGATGTGAACTGCAACAACCTATACTTGATATATTGCCGTCCAGTACAATATATCTGTTGCCCAGAAATGGAGTCCAAGAGGGGGGGGGGGGTGAATTGGGTCTGTTAAAAATTTAACACAATAAAACAAAAGGTCTAGTGGTGCTTGTGAGTAACAAATAATTAGATACAAGATAATAGCACTTAATTAAAGAATGCAAAAAGAAAAGAGCAATCACACACAAACACAAGATATATAGTGGTTCGGTGCAAACCTAGCACCTACATCCACTCCCCAAGCCACCCTTGGGAATTCCACTATAATCCACACCAGATTACAGTTGACTTGTTTTTACAAGGCTCACAAGTCAAAAACCTAAGTTGGTTTTATCACTTAGGCTCACCAACAAACCTAACTACTTGTTTTATCTTCGGGCTCACAAGTTAACCCTAGTTGGTTTTAACACTTTGGCTCACCAACAAACCACAATAACCTTCTTTCAAGACACCCTTGAAAGCAAGGTTAAAGCACAACAAATCAGATATAAAATTTAAATGCTACAACATACTCTCTTCAAGAGTGGATTGGAATCTTTGAAGCCCAAGGATTGCTTTGACTTCACTCTTCTTCAAGTTGCCTCCTTTTGGAATGTAGTAGATTTGAGCAAGTAGGCTTTTTCAGTGGAATCAAGCTAGAAAAGGCTTTTGATTTGAAGTTTGGAGAGAATAAAGGCTTTGTGGCTTTAGAGTGGACTTGAATGCTCTTAAATAGACTTCTCTCTTTTTCTTCTTAACTTCTTCTTACTTCTCTTTATCTTTAAAATGAGGTTGGTGGTGATTAAATACACCAAAAACCTTCTAAAAATGGTTTGTGACCGTTGGAGCATTGGAAATAGCCGTTTGGAGCTTGAAATCCCATTTCTGCAAGCCAGAAAAATAGATCCGTTAGAGCTGTCAGGCTGCAAGTATCGACACTTGGCTGTCAGGTGTCGACACTTGGCTGTCAGGTGTCGACACTTGAATTCTGGGAGTCGACACTTGATCATTCAAGTGTCGACACTTGACACAAAAATCCTCGAACCAATAAGTTCTGTATTTTCAAAATTCTCAGGCCTTGAGTCGACACTTGAAACCTAAGTGTCGACACTTGGTGTCGACACTTGAATTCTATGTGTCGACACTTGGCATGCCAAGGATTTTTGTTCATGCCAAATGCTGAAGTGTCGACACTTGTCTGTCCAGGTGTCGACACTTGAGACTGAAAACATCCAGAATCAAGAGTAAAAGCCTCGAAATCAAAAATAAAGTTCATGAATGCATAAACACATAATAGTTAAGCAAATATTAGCCCTTTTTCAATGAAGAGAATGTCCGGATATATGAGAATTGCTCCGTGCCATTGCGTGCCATACACCATAGGTTTTTGGAATTTTGAGGTGCTTTCTTCCTGAAAACTCACAACTTGAAATTCACATTAGAATACAATATGTGCTTAATGTTTTGTTATTCATCAAAATCACTGGGTGGAGCCAACAATATCCTTTGGTTGTGAACAGGGTTTAAGGACCAGTCGATACATCCTCTCTGTATCGAAGTCAGTGTAGCTCTAAGGATTTTATTACATGGAAAGAGTTCATTTTTAGGGAAATACAATATGTGATGAGCTGCCAAAAATAATAATTTATTAATTCATAAAATAAATACAAAACTCAGCACAACCTCCTACAACCCAGGCGATTGGCTTTGGGACACAATTCCCAACAGTCAATTGCTACTATCAAAAATTTTCTTTACCCAGTTGCCACCAGAAAGGATCAAAAAATATCAATTCTCCATATATTGAATGACCATGGGGTTAGAATATAGGTGATCGACACCAATAGCTTTCTCTAGATATTAGCAAATATTTGGCACCAATCACATCTTTAGACAAAGCCATATAGCATCTTATTGCATAGTAGGTCAATAAAATCCTTATCTAAGGACTTTTTAGACAAGGGTTCTCCTCTATATGTGACTACCACAAATGCCTTCATAAACTTTTTAAAGGGCATAATCTATTTCAAAAGGACACAGACATCGAGGTAGAGGCATTGAAATCATTTTTTATAAAGTTGCTCATTAAGAAGGATGTACCATATGGCTTGTTGCTTGTTTTCTCTTGCTTCTCTCTTATTTGTTAGGAGATCTCATTTATCGAGAAATTTAATTAGTGGATTAATTCAACTTGGTTCATGTTCTAGTTATACAATAATATAGGCTTCTTCAATGCTAGAAGTTTTCAAGTATTTAATAAAGATCCTCTTTTGAAGATCTAAGTAGTATGATATGGCAAGAAGTGATAAGGCATCTACTCATGTATTTTCCAATCTAGGAATCTGCTAGATTTTCAAAACTTTAAAATTTGTGGATAGATCTTTAATTTTTTTAAGATATATGATCATGGTAGGCTCTTTGGCTTCATAGTCTCCTCTCACTTGATTGATGAGTAGTTGGAAGTGTTAGATGTATGCCCTGAAAGCGATGTTAGCTTGACACATTGTAATTTTTAGGGCATTAACTTTGTACTTAATTCTTCTTAATTAATAAAGGAAATTAATTTCATTCATATTGTTGTGTCTATGAATCATCTATAGAGTTAATGGACAATGACATATATTCTCAAGAGTTGAAAATCTGAGGCATGTGTCCTTTTATATTAACTCCTAAAGGCTCCCGATTATTGAAATATCATGAGGACGGTGATTGATCCGTTAAAATCGGTGTACAGATCACTTCCCTTTTTGGGTAGATGAGTCTCTGACCTACAGTGTGGTGACACTGGAGTAAGAGTACAGGTTGTTGATAGAGATCAACGGTACTGAGCGTGACTATGTACAGGAAGTTATACGGATGACTACTCACTCATCGATAACTTCTTGATGCTGTAGTCGTGTGAATAGTTCCTTGACCTAGAGTGTCCCAGCAACTCATAATAAGGTTGCTATAGTTTGACAGCACAATCACATGGTTCCTATCCACATAGGACCATGCGGTGTTCGTTGGCTATAGTAAGTTTATTGTAGGAGTAAGGTGTTCACTTGTAGGGATCTATCAGCCTTAGTAGTAAGAAATAATCCTATGCAAGCTTAAGGAGACTATGTCCAAAAATCTATGGCCATAGTAGGGTGATAATGAAAAGATGTTTTCAATAGTATCCCGATTGGACTTGAGTCAATTAGGTTAAGCATATGACTGATGGGTTTGACGAGTATCCGTAACCAACATCATGTCAGGATTTTGATAGAGAAACCGAATCACATGGTAACTATACCTAGGGATTCCAATCTTATTCTGATAGGTTGCCACTACATACTGCTAGATGTCACTAGTGCATTATGAGAGCCCGTTAGGATCATTTTCAGATCGATGATCCTAATTAGGGTTGAGCTGAAATTATTTCAGTCCATCGAAAGGAGTTTCGATGATGTATAATGGAGATTATAGCATGTCTCATTACCAGACAGGATAGGACCTGAGGGGTCACACATATTAGAGCTCAAGTAACCAATCAGCAAATCAATTTGACCTAATTGTAAGTGTTAAAATTAATATTTGACCTAATTTAAATGTTATAATTAATTAATTATTGATTAAATATTAATTAAATTAAATTAGATTTAATTTAATTGAGTTAGACTCAATTAATTAATCTTAATTGATTCGGGTGAATGTCCACTTCGAAATGGTTCAATTGGATCTAAAATTGGTTTCAGTTTGACTGTAAAATCATTATATTTGGACCAAGACCTAGAGTCCAGTTAGACTAGGACTCTCTCTCCATGTCTCCCGCACCCTCCACATGCCAACCTAGTGGGCCCATGTTTTTGTGCGACAAAACATGATGGGGCATGAATTAGGTGGGCAGTAATAGTGTTTAGGCATGAGAGAATAAGAGAGGAGAAAGGGTCCTTTTCTACTCCTCTTAAAACCTAAACTAGATAAGTTCAAACTCCTTTTATTTTGGAGTAGAGAATTTTTGTAAGACAAAAACTAAGAGGCTTATCCTTATTTTGGTGTGGAGAATATTTCTACGACAAAAGGAGGGTGCTAAAATGAAGTTGGCGTGAATTAATTAAGAGAGGGAAGAGTCCTCTTCCACTCATCTTAAATCCTAGCCAAATAAAATAAAACACTGGTGTTTTGTTTCGATTTGATGGGATGGGAGAACTTAAATTTAAGTAGGAAGAAAGGTGGCCGACCAAGAGAGATTATAATTGGCATGAAAAGCTTCTCCTTTTTATTGTGAATTAATTTTGGGCATCTTCCTTCTCTTAGGAGCTAATACCTGAGAGTCTCTCTCCTGTTGCCAACTTTTCTTCTCCCTTCCAGAATATTTCTTCCTTGTGATCTTCAAGAGTGTTGAGAGGTCTTCTTCACAAGAGGAAGAAGATAATAAGAGGTTCAAGATCTTGCATAGTCTGATTTGCAAGATAGAAGCCGAAAGCCGGTATGGATTTGGATCGGCACATTTCTTAAAGCAGACGATTTGTTGAAAGAGGAGAGGGCTGCAAGGATCTAGCATTCCGGTGCCCTCTACGACTCAGTTGCAAGAGCTTCATGTGGATACCAGTAGAGGCCGGGCATTTGCGCAGCTTCGACATAATCCCAGCTTTTCAGTAGCGGATCTGCATGCTTTATAGAGCAATCCCGGATAGCGATCCAGGTAATTATTTTATGCTTTAAATAATTTTTATTTCAGATCTAATATTTTTCTCATGTTATGCAGCATGTTAGAAATTTATGATAAAGAAATTAGATTTATTTATGAATTGCATGATTAGATATAAATTATTTTTATATCTGCTTCCACTGCAACAGGTTGCTGATGCATGTTTAATTGCAATTTCCTGTTCCTGGGAGAAAACCACCAGGATGTCAGTAAGAACCTTGATCTGATCAATCACAATCTTTTTGACTATTTTTAAGCCAACAATTAATGCTTTATGTTTAGCCCCATTATTGATAGTGTTAAAGCTGAACCTTAGGGCATACTCCATAACGACTTCATCCAGATTAGTAAGGATCAACCCAGGTACACTTTCTTAAGAGTTTAAGAAATTATTGACATGCAAAACCCAAGAAGACATGGTCAATACCTCTTCTGAACTCTTCTCTCCTCCTTTTTCATTAGATATTGTGCATTCTAAAATGAAGCCTATGAGGAGAATTTTTATATTAATACGATGTTTGTATTCAATATCAAACTCTCATAACTTAATAATCCATTTGGCTAGATGCCCCGATGTGTCTGGCCTTTAGAGTATAGACTTCAAAAACTGATTTAGTAGGATAACTATAGAATGGATCTAAAAATATGGCTGCAATCTTTTTGATATAATGACAAGAGTATAGATCATCTTCTCGGCCTTGGTGTATTTTACTTCCTCATCTCTTAATATTTTGTTAGTATAGTAGATGGGCTTTTATATATCTGTATCTTCTTTGACTAAAATGGAGCTAATGACATTAGGAGAAATAAATAAGTAAATATAAAGCAACTCACCTCTTTCAGTCTTGATAGCACAAAGGAGAGCCAAGATAATTCTTCGGATCTTCAAAAGCTGATCAACAATTTTCCAACCACTCGAAGTTATCGATGTACCTTACACTACAAGAAATTTTAGTAATAATGATAGCTAATTAGCCATCACTAATAACTATGTTGTATCACCAAAAATTCAATCAAAAAATGTTTCATTGCTAATACTATTAGAAATGAGAACTATTGTGATGGTAAAAACCATTGCTAAAAGTTTTAAAATTTTATTTTTTTAAAAGTTCTAGTAATTTTTTATTAGCTATGCCTTGGGCATTAGCGACACCATTTTGCCATCGCTAAAACTTTATTATGTTTATTTCTTAAAAAAATTATTATTGGCAATGGAAAGTGGTATTAGTGATGAAAAAAACTATTGCTAAAGGTTTTAAAATTTTATTTTTTAAAAAATTTAGAGAATTTATTTTTAGCAATGGCTTTGGTTCATTAGAGATGGTCAAAGCGTCATTGCTAATAACCATAAAATTTCCCCACTTTCCTGCCCCCCCTCTCGATTTACCCCCCCTTGCCTGTTGGTTTTTAGCTCCACACCCTCACTTTCCCTGAACCCCCTCTCAATTTCTAGGTTGGCTCCCCTACTAGTGACTGACTAAACATCATCGCTAATACCTATAAAATTTCTCCATTTTCTCGCCTCCGCTCATGGTTCATCAACCCCCCTCGGTTTTTAGCTCCCTACCCTCATTTTCCCCGAACCCCCCTTTCCCATTCTCCCTTTATTCCCACCGCCCTCAATTTGCATCTGCATAACTGGCAACCAACCAAACATCCCACACCCCTCTCCCCCAGCCTCTCTCAGTTCCCTAACTTCGGTGACAAAGCAACCCCCCTCGGCCCTCAATTTTCATCTCCGTCACTAGTGACCGACTTCTCCCCATCTCCCGGTTCCCTGGTTCATGCATGCCACCAACCCCACTGGCATCCCTATGCCGCTTCCCCATTGACAATGTCCGCCTGTTGGGTTTCCTGCAATGCATCCCGTCCCAGTTCTCTAACTCAAGCCCTCCCCATCCACGTGTCATCGCCTCCACCTTTTCCATCCCCACAGCATTGTTTTGGTTCTTTCGATGATCGAGGCTGAGCTAGTGCTTTCGATGAACCTGGCATCCATGAAGGAGTTATCCAAAACCAAATTTGGAGCATGTTGGACCATCATGAGAAAGGTGAATCTCAAGATCATTGATCCTGAGACCAGGGCATCCTTGGGATGGAACCAGCCATGGGAGATATACATCAAGAGATCTCAGATCATCAAAGATGAGTCTCTAGAATGTTTTAAGTCCCTTGTTAACTTAGCCTTTGATGGTATGATCTACATCATTAGTTTTGAAATTGCATCATTAGATACCTATTGTTTTGAATACCAATTATATCATAACCCATTGGAGCAATGATTATTCCCCAAGGGGTCACAATTGATTTCAATTCCAGCTGTACAGCTTTGTGCATGTAACTTTAGAGAAAAACAGAGGCTTATATTATGAAACTAATATGCTTGCTTAGCTAAAGCCGAACAAAACAATAAGAAGAAAAAGTTGTTAGCTATTTATATTCGTCTCTGAAGCAATAACTAATTTCTACGTCCCATCCACTTTGATTGGCGATTATTATATTAGTAGCATATGTTCAACCACATCAACTAAATTTAAATCTTTCATCTATTTTTATAAATAAATTAGGTTTTCGATAGATTGTGCAAATGACATCTATCATACTTTAAAATAGATGATCCATGAGCATGCTAAGTAGAAGCTAATTAAATATTATGTAGGAAAAATGAAAAAGAGAAGTTGGGTAAATTTTTAAAACTAGAATAAAAGAAGGGATGATGATTTTCAAAATCGAACCCACCATTTGTCGCAAGTTTGGTGGGAATTGAAGTGCACTTCACCCCATGCAATTAAATGATCAAATGTAACCTTAAAATTGTAAGCTCCACACCACTAGAAATCACTCACATTTTACAAGCCAAACCATAAAAGGGAGAAGGAAAAAAAATAATACATACATACATATACATATATGCACATATATTATTTAATAAAATTGTAAATGTTTCAATTTTTATGGGATGAAACTATTTCAATTTTTTTCATAGAATGGATAAGATTATAAATGGTTCAAGTTGAACCATGACTTGACCCAGTTGACTTGCTTAGACCCAATTGGTTCCATTTTAAAGGACCCATGGGACCTGGTCGAATTTTAAAATTGGATCTTTTCTTTTTCTTGGGTCAAGTATGGGTATATTGAATTTGAACCTAACTTAAACTCGATATACTGTTAAGATCCAAGCCTGTTTGAGCCTCTAAATTATGGTTTAAGATTTGCATATGATATAGCAACATCGGTGACATGGAGTGTGTGTCAGATCCAGCTGGATGCCAGCGATGCCACATGGATTTTTTCTTTCAAATTTCCCCCGGGTTGCTTGGCCAGCGATCATCCTCACCCGGGATGAGGCGCTCCTGCTCCTTCGCCAGGTGGCACCCCAAGACGGGTCCACCTCGATGAGGTCGAGCCAGGCATTCCTGCTCATTTACCAGGTGGCACCTCAAGATGGGTCCACCTCGACTGAAGTCGAGCCTTCCTCTGCCACTTCACCAAGTGTCCACCCAGGAGGGGTCCACCTAAGTCGATGCTGGCGGCAACTGTTCCCTCACCAGGTGGCGCCCTAAGATGGGTCCACCTCGTCGAGGTCGAGCCAGGCCTTCCTGCTCCTTCGCTAAGTGGCACCCCAAGATGGGTCCACCTTAGCCGAAGTCGAGCCTTCCTCTACCACTTCGCTAGGTGTCCACCCAGGAGGGATCCACCTAGGTCGAAGCTGGCGGCCTCTGCTCTTTCACTAGGTGGCAACCCAAGATGGGTCCACCTCGCCAAGGTCGAGCCAGGCGTTCCTGCTCCTTCGCCAGGTGGCACCCCAAATGGGGTCTACCTCGGCCGAAGTAGAGCCTTTCTCTGCCACTTCGCCAGGTGTCCACCCAGGAGGGGTCCACCTCGGTCGAAATTGGCAGCTTCTGGTCCCTCACCAAGTGGCGCCCCAAGATGTGTCCACCTCGCCGAGGTATAGCCAGGCGTTCCTGCTCCTTCGCTAGGTGGTACCCCAAGATGGGTCAACCTCAGCCGAAGTCGAGCCTTTCTTAGCCACTTCACTAGGTGATTGACATAATACTAGTCTAGTGCATAGATATGCTTACAATATATTCAGTATAATGCTTTGTTGTGTTATCTGCAAGGGCATTATATTTGAGTACTGACTGTATTGAAATGAAAGGGTCTTGACTTAACTAGAACATTATGGTTTGTTGTATTTTCTGTAAGACTAATAATGTTCTAGAGGCCAAGTTACTTCTTGAGAATTATATGAGATATAATTGGAAGAGTTTCCTACCTTTGAGCTTATAAAAGATTTGTTGTGCTTTCTGCAAGATCTTTTATAAGTTATTAGGATCTCAATCTCACTAAGAAAAACTGATCAGGGTTCTTCTCGATTATCATAGTGAGGGCTATGATTTTTGATAAAATAGTGGGAGACATAATTAAATTGAAGACCTAATTTAATTATGTAAGTCATTTCATGGTTGTTTGCTTATATATTGTTCTTTATTAAATGTAGATAAATGGCATCTTCATTATCACTGCGAAGTATCTTAGATACCAACAAACTGACTGGTCCAAACTATGTGGACTGGTTGAGAAATCTAAAGATTGTACTGAGTTCAGAAAAACTTTCTTATATTCTTGATACCCCTAGTCTTAATCCACTAGGGGATGATGCCACACAGGAAGATATGGCCATATACAAAATGTGGCAGAATGACTCCCTCATTGTCAAGTGTATCATACTGGCCTCTATGACCAATGAGTTATAGAGACAGCATGAAATAATGGATACTCAATCCATAATGCTCAATTTAAAAGAGCTTTATGGAGAACAAAGCAGAACTGCTAGATACAAAATATCTAAGTAGTTATTCCGTGCTAGGATGACAGAGGGAACATCCGTTCAGGATCATGTTCTGAAGGTAATTGACTTAATCACCAGATTGGGTCAATTAGGTTTTATTATGGATGGGGAGCTGAATCAGGATTTAATCCTGCAATCACTCCCGGAGTCATTTTCTCAGTTTGTCTTGAATTATCACATGAACAAACTGAACACTTCCTTGCCTGAGCTGTTAAATATGTTAAAAATAGCAAAGAGTTACGTTAAGAAAGAAAAGGCTCCACTTCTTCTTGTTAATAAGACCAATAAGAAGAAATCAGGCAAAAAGGATTTTAATAAGAGGCTAAACCCTAAGGGTGGCATCAATAAGAATAAGAAAGGAAAGAAGGCCTCAAAACAGTCAACCTGTTTCTTTTGCGGCAAAGCGGGATATTGGAAAAGGAATTGCAATGCTTACCTTGCAACTATGAAGCCTGGTGCGTTAGATGCACCAAAAGGTATGTATGAGATACATGCTATATTGACATTAAATTTGTCTATATCAAATACTTGGGCATTGGATACCGCTTGTGGTTACCATATATGCAAATCTTTGCAGGACCTTCATAAGCTTAAAGTATTGAAGGAAGGTGACTTCAATCTCTATGGTGCTAGTGGTGATATCATCCAAGCAGAAGTTGTAGGGACCTATATTCTGAAGTTGCCTTCAGGGAAGATCTTGGAGTTAAAAAATTGTTACTATATGCCAAAGATTATTAGGAACATTATATCTATTCCTTTATTATTAAAACAAGGATATGTAATGGATGTAACGAGCACTGGTTGCTCGATAATGTTGTCTAATAAAGTTATTTGTTCTGGCATATTTAGTAATGGCCTCTTAACTCTTTCTTCCAATGATAGTGTTTTTCATGTCAATAATAAAAGAAAAAGAAAAGATTTTAATGAAACTTTACTTTGACATCATCGACTTGGTCATGTTAATGAGTCTAGGATAAGCAAGTTATACAAGAAAAAATTCCTTGATCCTTATGAGTATAAATCATTAGGAACTTGCGAATCATGTCTCATGGGTAAGATGACCAAGACTCCATTTACTAGACATGGAGAAAGGTCAACTGAGTTATTAGGACTTATACATACTGATTTATGTGGTCCAATGACAACTCAGGCTAGAGGTGGATACTCATATTTTATCATTTTTACAGATGATTTATCTAGGTTCGGATATGTTTATCTTATGAAACATAAATCTGAAGCCTTTGATAAATTTAAGGAGTATCAAAGTATGGTCGAAAAGCAAACCGGGAAAAGTATTAAAGTTCTTCGTTCTGATCGAGGAGCAGAATACTTATCCACAGAGTTTTTAGACTATCTTAAAGTTAATAGAATTCTTTCTGAATGGACCCCTCCTTATACACCACAGCTAAATGGTATAGCTGAAAGGAGGAATCGTACCTTATTAGATATGGTATGACCCATGATGTGCTTCACAAATTTACCCATTTCCTTCTGGGGTCATGCCCTAAAAACTGCTGTTTACATTCTGAACAAGGTACCTTCTCAATCCGTTGTTAGTACTCCATATGAAATTTGGAGTGGAAAGAAACCGTATCTTAAATATTTTAAGGTATGGGGATGTCCAGCTTATGTTAAAAGAAATTTTGGACATAAGTTGGAACCTAGAGCGGATAAATGTCTATTTGTAGGATATCCTAGAGAGGGTAGAGGATATCTGTTTTACCATCCTACTGAACAAAAGATTTTTATCAGCAGGCATGCCACTCTTCTAGAAAAAGAGTTTATTTTAGAAAAGGGCAATGGTAGAACTGTTGAACTTGAAGAAGTACAAGAAATACAGATAGACAGTTCTCAACCATTAGAATATATAGTTAGGACAGAACTAGAACACAAAACTCCTCCCCGTAGGTCTGATAGAGTGCCACGGGCACCTGAGAGGTATGGGTTTATTATTGAAAATAATGAAGCCCAAGTCATTCAAAATGATGAACCTCTGACCTATACGGAAGCTATCTTGAGTACTGATTCAGATAGATGGCAAGAAGCCATGGAATCCGAGATAGACTCTATGTATGTAAACCAAGTATGGTCTTTGGTCGATGCACTAGAGGGTGTTAATCCTATTGGGTGCAAATGGGTCTATAAGAAAAAGATTGGGGCTGATGGCCAAGTTGAAACCTATAAAGCCAAATTAGTGGTAATAGGTTTTAGACAAAAACAGGGAATTGATTATGATGAAACATTCTCACCTGTTGCCATGCTCAAATCAATTCGGATTTTACTTGCTATAGCAGCGTACTACGATTATGAGATCTGGCAGATGGATATGAAGACTACATTCCTCAATGGTTTCCTTGAGGAAGAAGTCTACATGTCACAGCCAGAAAGTTTTATTTCAAAGAATAAACCTAATCAAGTATGCAAGCTAAAGAAATCCATTTATGGATTAAAGCAAGCTTCAAGGAGTTGGAACATCCACTTTGATGAAACTATTAAAAGGTTTGGTTTTATCAAAAATATGAATGAACCCTGTGTTTCTAAGAAGACTAGTGGGAGTGCCATAGTCTTCTTGGTTCTGTATGTAGATGACATACTCCTCATTGGGAATGATGTCCCAATGTTGCAATCAGTCAAGGTTTAGCTATCAAACCAGTTTTCCATGAAAGATTTGGGAGAAGCATCCTATATACTAGGTATTAAGATCTATAGAGATAGATCTAAGAGGATGCTAGGTTTATCCCAATCTAGGTACATTGACTTAGTGCTGAAAAGATTCAGCATGGATGGAAGTAAAAGAGGTTATCTTCCTATGAGTCAAGGCATACATCTTTCTAAAAGGATGTCTCCTAAGACACCTGAAGAAAGAAATAGAATGAATTCTATACCCTATGCTTCGGCAATAGGGTCCATAATGTATGCCATGTTATGTACCAGGCCTGATGTGGCATATGCTTTAGGCATTGTCAGTAGGTTTCAGGCTGATCTAGGAGAGGATCATTGGAAAGCAGTTAAAAATATTCTTAAGTACCTAAGAAGGACTAAGGATATTTTTCTGGTTTATGGTGGTTCTGATCTTAAACTAGAAGCTTATTCTGATTCTAGTTTTTAATCAGACCCTGATGATAGCAAATCCATTTCGAGATATATTTTTATCCTAAACGGTGAAGCAGTGAGTTGGAAGAGTGCCAAACGGTAGACTGTAGCTGACTCAACCACAGAGGCAGAATACATAGCTGTCAGTGAAGCCGCTAAGGAAGCAGTCTGGATGAAGAAGTTCATCACAGAGTTGGGTGTTGTTTCTGAGATTGAAAACCCAGTGCCACTTTACTGTGACAACACTAGGGCTGTTGCTCAAGCTAAGGAACCAAGAGCTCATCATAAGTCCAAGCACATTCTGAGACGCTTCCATCTCGTTCGAGAAATAGTAGAAAGACAAGATGTCCACATAAATAGAGTTGATACAAAGAACAATGTAGCAGACCCATTCACTATGGCTCTAACACAGTGAGAGTTTGATCGCCACCTCGAGTGTATGGGATTAAGATTTAAAGGCGATTGGCTTTAGTGTAAGTGGGAGATTGAAAGGGATATGCCCTACAAGCTAATCTATGTTGTATCTCCCTAACCATTGTAATTGACAATTTTCTAATAAAGGCATTATTTTTCATCATACGCTGTGTTTATATTATATGATGAACCCCATAAATTAGGGCTATGATTTTAGGGTTATGATGAGATCATACCAGTGAGACCTAAAATCTTAAAACCTTAATCTAAAATATTCCTAGTCAAAGGAACCCTGAGTAGGGGATCAGGGTTTTCCGGTAAGACTAGCACATCCTATGTATACTGGAGAGGGTGACTGCTCTCACAGTCATTTGTGTATGACACTAATACTGGGATGTGGGTGCTCATTGGAAAATGAGTTCACTGATATGATCCAACTTGAGAACACCTAATGGAGTCTTAGCTACATGTCAATAGAAGGTTCTCATAGTGGGAGTAGTACAAGTAATCCATTGATCTGAGACTGCCATAAGTACCTTATGTACATGAACCCATGCTTTGGTTCAATCCTAATCATGACACTGAGTCATGCACAGGATTGATACTGGGAATGGTGAATTGGATATTAAGATAATGAATAGGTCAACAAGGAATCGATCACTCTTGGTAAGAGGAGATTGCATCCAGCTAGTTAACAATCGGATGATGATTTATGGAATCTTTGATCAAAGTAAAGATATTAGAGATGGTTTCTAATATCAAGATAATTGAATCATCAATATAAGATTGAGCTAGAAATAAATATAATATTGGATTTGACATATATCCATATCCATAGTTATATTTTGGGTGCAGGCTGATCGAAAGATTTAATTGTATGGTAACTCTCTACTGAAGGGTAATTTTGGTATTTCATCAGAATTTCCATATCTTCCGGGTAGACATGACACGTTGCTAGACGTCAATCTTGTCTTGTGGGTTGATCAAATTCAAAGATCACTTATTAGGAAGAGTCCTAATTGATCAAATCGGGTAAGCCCGGTTTGACCTAAATCGATTAGAAAGAGTTCTAATCAAATTAGGTCAACTTGTATTCGAATCCACTGCTGGCTAGATGTGGAACCCAATGGGTCACACACTTAAGAGGATTGATCAAGAGTTTAATTTGTGATTAAATCATCTTTGCAGGATAACACTCTAGCAGGTGTTGCAAACCCTAGCTTCTATTCGAATCAGATTCGAATTAGGGTTCCGGATTGGTTCAATTTGGGTTCTAATTGGATCTAATTAGACCCTAATTGAGAAAATAGAGATTGTGGCTAACCCTATTGGCTAACCATGCACCAATGCTAGCCCCCCACCCGCTCCTTATTCTTTTCACACCAAAATACCAAGAGTCCATGTGCTAATGGACTCTTGGCACGCCATTTGGAAGAGTCCATGGCGCATGGACTCTTAGCGCGCCCCACTTAATTCTTCGATGAATTAAGATGGGGTGGCCTCCTTTCTTAAAATTAGTGCTCCACTTGTCCCCCCTTGGATGGGAATCCAATGGCTGGAAGATTTTTAAGAAAGACAAAAGGCGCTGACACTTCCCGGTTGCGCGAAACAACGTCTCTTCGGAGACCGAAACTTCGCGATTCCTTTCTTCTGGAATTTCACGACTTTTCTTTTTGGAAAAGCCGTGAGTTTTAATCTGGAAGGGTGTGAGAAGGAGGGAAGGGGGCGTGAGAAATATGGAAGACCATGAGAAATATTTTACGGAGAGTTATGTTCTTTTGAAAAGGCACCTTTTTGTAATCTATTTAAGGAACAGAGGTCTTTGGTGTTTGACTAATGTACGACAGAAGTTTTATTTTTCTTTTCTTTCCAGAGACTGATTCCTCCTTAGCTTGTTTAGGACATAGAGAGTTTCCCTTTTACAGAGTTCTCTTCTCAGTTGAAACTCAAGTCTAAAACAAGAGATAGGAAGAATCTCTCGATCGGTAAAAGAAAAGAATTACTACTCTGTTTCTATTTCCTTTACATTAAGACATTAGTGTCTTAAATCCTCCTCCTTCAAGACAAGAGTTTTATTCTTAGGACAAGGTCTTAAGAAAGGGAGAGGAAGAAGAAAGAAAGGAAGTAAGGAGTCCCTACCGTGGAGTTTTAAAGCCATAGTCCTCTTGAGTTCTAGGATAAGAATTCAAGTGAAGGAATTTTGAAGAAGCTAGCATCTTGATCAATCTTCTTGTGGATCACCATTGGAGGGTGGACATTTGGACGCCTGGTGAATTCAAAAGGGGCATTCAACATCAAGTTTTGATTCTACATCAAAATTGGATTTAGCATTAACAGGTTGGTGCCCTAATTTTAACAATGTAAGTTTGCATGTTTAATATATGTTTTAATCCTGAATAAGGAGATCTTGGCTAAGGGTTTATGGTGCAAGTTTCATCATGTTTGAAATTATTTTTTACAATGGTGCACCGGATTCCCAACACATCCGAGGTCAAGCTCTTAGCCAAGGTCAGGCTCTCGCTTCTTGAGGTCGTGCTCCCGCTTTCCAAGGTCGAGATGAAGATCTCATTTTTCAAGATTATTCCTGTCCAGGACCAAGAGGTATCATCAACTATTAGAGGGTCAGCCAAGAGCAAGGAGAAGAAGACCAAAAGGAATCCAAATCATGGCATGGTGGTTCCAAGCTACCTATAGCCCCTAGAAGGTGGCGTATGTCCTACCACAGGCTCCAGACTCTGCAACATGCTATCCATGCACTCTGCATGATATGTGCTATACCAGGCTCTAGATCCTATAGCACGCTGCCTACATCCCGTACCATGTAATTGGGGCTCCAGTTTTCATGACACAACATCTATGCCTTCTTTAAGAGGAGTATTCTATTAAGGCCCTAGGCCTTGTAGCACAGCGACAGTCCCTCTAGGAATAGAATTGCACCACCATGGCTCGGGGCTCAAGAGCATGGCACTCGCACCTCCCATGGGAAACTACTCCACCAGAGGGATAGGACATGGATTACACTAGCAAACACCCCTAATAGAAAGATCTCCTTCTGGGGATCGATCCAATAGGGAGGAGGTTATTGATAGAGGAAAACACCACCAAAAGAGGGTATCAGAAAAGTGACATCCCGATGAAGCCCCAGATCTGGTCTGGGTCATTTCTCTTATATAAAATAGAAGAAGGGACCTCTGACAAAGGAAGAGAAGACAACTGGTAAGACAAAGAGAGCAAAAGGACAATGAGCCACAATGAGAACATCCCTGTACTCTAACTTCCTACTCATTTTTCATCTCTTAGATCTCATTCTAACTCATCTATGCGGAGGTGCCTTGAACCTTCCATCATAGAGGTTCTGTTCTTCTTAATCGTTCCAACTGACTTGATCATCAAAGTATCCCTATCAGAATTTCTGGCTCGGGTCTCCTTTTTTTTGCAAGATAGGCTGACCAAAAAGAGGACCAAGCATCTAGAGGGAGCCCAATGCACCCATGACATGTCAAAACTATTGGCCACTGTGATCTAGGCTGCAAAAGATTAGGATGCCAGGTAGGGGGGCCGGCAATAGAGGCGTTGATTGTAGAGAGTCCAATAGTATGTTCCCCACTACAAAAAGAATATTTATGGACAACCATGGCCCCATGGTGATGATGCATGCATGGGAAGCTTCTGTTAGCCATGCAGGGGACCCTCCTCATCACGATGACCAGCAAAGCCTAGAAAGGGAGATCCCCGCTCCACCACCGCCACCTCCGATAGACCCCTATATCATCTCACTCACCCAGCAGGTCCAGGTCTTGGCTGAAGTGGTGCATTAGCTTCATCAGCAACACCAATCCCTAACAACATAGTAGTAGTCAAGGACACCAGTGACCCATGCCATCGATCCCTGTACCAACCTATGGTCCTTCCATAAGGGACCATCACATGCAGCCTCTCACCCACGAAGAGACTAGCAGGCGATCAAGAGGAATAGCAGGATGACCTGACTAGCCGAGAGAGCTGCTCCTCGACCTTGGACCATAGCACACTCTCGCAACAATGGTGTCGATGTGGCTGGGAACTGAGACAAGAGTTCATCCACTCCATGCCCTCTTCACCCATGACGGCCTTTGTTTAGGGGTCCATAGATGAGGCCATCCACCGTCAAGCAGAAAGGCACCTCGAGGAGCAAGAGCGCAAGCTAGCTAATTTGTCCCACCGGTTTGTAAAGATTCATGGCTCCCCTAGTGAGCCCATGGGTTACGATACCCATCCCCCCTTCTCTCACAAAATCCAAGAGAAACCAATTCCTAATCGATTCTGCATGCCTCAAGTTGATCCCTACAATGGGATAACCAACCCCTTGGACCACCTTGAGAGTTACAAAGCCCTCATGAGGGTCCAGGGGGCTACTGATGCCCTCCTCTACATAGCCTTCCCAGTGACACTCCACAAGGATGCTCGAGCCTGTTCTCCCGACTCGAGCCGGGGCGCATTGACTCCTTTGAATAGTTGGAAAGAAGGTTCATGGCACACTTTGATGCATGCAGGAAGGTGCCACATGAGGCCGATAGCCTCTTCCTTACCTACTAGCAGGACCAAGATGTTGGGAATTATGTCCCAAAGCCAATCATCTAGGCTGTATATGGTTGTGCTATCTTATAACTGTAGATAATTTTTAATGAATAAAAGTTATTCTTTTTGGCTGTTCATCATATTTGCATTTTTCTGAAATGAACTCTTGTATGATGGAGTCCTTGGAACTACATTATTTGATATAAAGAGGATATATCAAGTAGTTCTTAAACTGGTTCACAACCAAATAATACATTGTTATAGGACAACAATGTATCAAGTTTAGGTTGTTGTATGTCATATTTGTTAGTTGTCCTCTTAACCAAGGAGTATAGAGATACTGGTGTGACATGCAAGTGAAATGTGTGATATCTCACTGAACGTGACCATCTGCAGAGCTCCTTTCTGTCAAAGGGTTGCTCATGAAGGGATATGGATATATGTGTCCCACGAACCTGAGATCACCATGGTAACTTGCAAGTAACTCACTATACTTTGTTGTCAGACTACCTAGATTTCTAATCCAATGATGAAAGGTTTCTAGTTGCAGTCAAGTACTTGCAGAGTGGTGGTGGATCAAGATGGAATTGACCCCTCTAAATAGTTTGGAGTGAATGGCTCATTGTGTCTCAATATAGCAAATCTTTGGCCAGGGTAGTTCTTGTGAGGAGTCATAGAACTTGTAAAGTTGAGACACGATATGGATAAACCAAATTAGGATTGGCAGTCGAACCCTAGGTCATCCTAAGCATTATGAGGTCAAAGGGATGAATTATGCAGTAACCATATGCCAGAGGTTCTAGAGAGGTACTCTGCATCTTCGACCTATCCGGATGTCGGGTATCATTGCTAGATGAGGACTTTGACTAGTATTGGAAGCATTCCAATGCTACCGGCTTAGTGTTTGAACCTATGGGGTCACACACCATAGGGGTTTCTATATGATCTTAAGGCTGATTGACGATTAAGAATCGTTTGCTGTCATTGGCGGTCAATGTGATTGACCATGTGTCAACACTTGAGGGGTCAACACTTGGCTATGATAAGAAGAAATTCTGGAAGACATTTCTAGATGAGCCGACTTGACCCCTTCTCGAGTTAACTCATTTTGTGTTCTGGTCGAGCTTTCTCGATCCCTAATTGAGCTGACTCGAATCAACAGTTTGACTGTTCTGTGTCCTGGACGTGCCGACTCATCTCTACTCGATCAGAAACCCCTTCTCGAGTCAACTCATTTTATTTTTTTCTTTGTTTACTATTGTTCTTGGCTGAATTCCTTGCTACCCTAGCATCCATCCACGCCCTAGATTACTACCATTCAAGCCTTCACACATCCAAGAAGGAGTTCCTTAGGCCGCCAAGCATGGAGATCTTCACCAAGCTTCAAGCCGCCTCGCTTCTAAACCCTAACCTGATTCCTTCTAAACCTAGTTCCCTTTTTTTTCTTACTTGCTGTTTTGATTGATCCTTGACATTTTTTAGGATCTCTAAGGTATTTCACCTCCCCAGAGGAGTCTTTCCTTGCCTCTAGGACTGCCCAAATCAGCCATCTAGTCAGGGGAACCAAGCTTCATCATCCAGACTCCAATCAGAGTGCTATGTGATCTCTTCATCGGAAGTTCTTCAAATCACTGATTAGTAACAACCTTTCCTTCTTTTAATTTTTAATTTGATGAAGATAAGCAATCCTAATCTATGAGTTTCTCAATTCTCGGGTCCTGGCTACTTATTATCTTGCATGAGTTCTTTGCGATACGATGATTCTTTGCATTGCTACTCCTTATGCTAGTTCTTATTTTATTTAAAAATTTAGCTTACAAACATAAATTATAAAAATCACAAAAAAATTATTTTACTATATTTTTACATGTTTAGCAATCTTAGAGTCATCCCACATCAGTTTGATATCAGAGTAGGTTTAGGATAGATTTTATCTGCATTAGGAACACAAACCCTAATTTTTACATCCTATCCACTGCATTAGGTGTCTGTTTTTCATCTGATTTTGACCACCTAAAAGTTTTATTTTTCCATAAAATTTGCATGAATTGTTATGTATCTTGTCCTTTGATTTATTGAGATTTTTAATTAATTTTAAAGAATGTTTAAATTATTAAAATTTGGCATCTTAGAAACCCTAACAAAATCCTAAAATTTTTATAGCAGTCTAAAACACTAGGGTTTTTATTATTAATTGATTTTTGGTTTGCATCAAATTTAGTAGGTATCATCAACACCGTCCTTCCTCTGTCATAGAATTTTTTTGATTTTTTTTTGCATTGATATATGTGTCAAAATATGCATCATCTGAAACCCTAATTCTGAAATTTTTGCACTTGACTCAACCTAACATAATCAACTTCCACACACCCCAATCCCAAGCCCATGTTGTTTGCTAACCTAATCAACTCAAACCTAATTTTACATGTCATAAAACACACATAAAATATTTTATTTCTTAATTGTTTTAGTTTGCATTAGGGCTCATTGTTTGTTCATCATCTCTTCAAATTGATCTTAAGGGCAACTCAATATTTCAAATCAGGGCAGGAGGTCATAACCTGTCCTGGGCCCAAAATAACCATCCAGCATTTCCTCCCAAGCCTTAATTAAAAATGATTAGACTTAATTTGCCCTAATGGATTAGGTGACACCAACAAGTCGGGTCTAAATTGTGTGGGCCAACTAGTGCATTTAATCCTGTGGCTATTACTGAAATCGGTGTCTAAGGCTGAGAGTCTAGAGTCAAACGACATAAGTGGTGTTGTAGTTTTTAATTAGGTCCCTGTGAAAGCAGGGGGGGCCTCCCACACTCCCACCCTCTACCTAGCTAGAGGAAGGATTAGCTACTGGGTTAAGTGTAAGTTGAGCTGATCCATTCAGTTTTGACTCTAGGTCTAGCAAGCCCTAGATTGTACTAACTTTTTCTTTTGCATGCTTGGCTGCATCATTCCACTTTGATTGTTTGATTTGTTGCATGACCACTAGATTCGGAACCCAATACCATAAGACTAAACCCTAAACTGACTCAGCCATGGATCCCAATTTTGAAGCCATTATGAACCAGCTTGCCAAGTTAACTACCCAAATGAACCAAGCCAATATCCAATCTCAAAACCACTTTACCGAACTAAACCAAGCCAACACCCAAACCCAAAATCAGTTTGCCAAGATAAACACTAGGTTTGATAAATCCCAAACCTAGATGAACCAAATAAACCATATATTCGACCAAGTAAACCAATGATTTGACCAGATGACACAAGTACACAACCAAACAACCACTAGGATTGACCAATTAACCACTAGATTAGACCAAGTAGGAACCTTATACAAGACCCATAGAGCTGAACCCTTGCCTTATGAGCCCCAGAAATCCATTGTCCCTAGGTATCAGCTTAGTGCCAGTCCAATTTCCCTTAGTCTACCTAAACATTATAGGATTAGTACCCCTAGCTGTGAGCCTAGTATTGATCCATTTTTCCTTAGTCAACCCTCTCTTACCACCCCATCGGTTCACCAAGATGACTTAGAAGAAGAGATATATGAGGCTGATCAAAGCTTAGTGGACAAGTATGAGGAGGAAGAAGAGGAATTCTCCATAGGAGACCTAGATTTAGTTGACCTTGACCATACCCAGTTAGTAACCAACCCAGAGTTAGATGACCCAGATCACACCCAAGCTGTAATGGAAGAACAGTTAGAGGAGACTTTAGAAGAGTACCCAATTGTATAGCCTAGTCCTGAATTTTATAAGCTAGAAGACTTTATTAAGGACTTGATCTATTTAGACCAATACCCTCAGGATGAAGTCATTCCTTTAACCCCATTAGAAGATCTCTTCCCTGAAATCAATAACCCATTCTTCCATAATGTAGATCCTATAGGAATACCTCAAACCTATAAGGTAAATCTCATTAGTATAGGACTCATCCCTGAAATACCTTTTTGTCTCTTAGTCTACCTGATTAACCCGGAATCCTTTTTCAATCAGACTAACCCAGAATCCACCTCATATTTTCTGCCTTTTCATGAATTTTCTTATATTTTTTTAACCATTCATTTGCATTTTATAGAAGTAAGCAAGCTGCATACATACATTGTGCATGTTAGGTTTGCATCTTACTTCTTGCATACCCTCTGACATTTAGTAGGCATACATAGTAAATTTTCATGTGCATGCCATGCTAGGGTCAAACCTAGAGAGTCTATAATGTGTTAGGTTAGACCCTAGAGAGTCTAATTAAATTTCCTTTAATAAGAAAGTTTAGTCGAGTCTAATAGGTATTAGTTGAGTCCAATAAAATTCACAGTTCTAAATCACGTATCTGCACCTACACTAGCCTCTGCATCATGAAATTAGTCGAGAGCTGAACATAATTAATGAACTAAATAACAACTTAGCTAATTCCCAAAAGCAAGATGAAGAATTTTTTGCAGAGGAATATGTGACTATTAAAGAATTTTCTGCTCACGAAGCTGGCCCATCCAAGATAATGAAGAGTAGTGGATCCAATGCCTATGTGCCTGAGATATCATCTGATTTAGGTATTAGCTTCACCTTCATCATCTTAGACTTTGTAAAGTCTAGGGAGCAAGCAGTGAGACCCAGTGAGCCCCTTGAGCCACTCCCGTTCTTGAGAGAGAACCCATCCCAAAGTGACCATATATAATTTGGCCTTATGGTGAGGAAACGATTGAAAGAGCTCTGGATGATCAAGCTATCAGTGCCCAGGATAGAGACTATCATCGATATTTGATCTGGTGGCAAGGTTAGCTAGAATTTGAGGACTTGTGGAATGCTGGTGCAGATCTACAGTGCCTCAACCCAGACCCTCCTTGAGCCAAATTGACCCATACTCAACGGGGTTGAGTTCCTCCCACCTCGGGAGAATTGGTGGGGACACCAAGATCAAACAAAGATCCCTGGATCCCATATGGTTAAATAGTCATGTGTAAAAGTTTTGAAAATTTTGTAATCAATTGAGATTGAGTCCTGTCATAAGTTGAGGTTAGTTGATTTGTCTCAACCCTCAACCTAGTCAGTATTTTGAGTCCTGTACATCAATTATGAGTTTAGTATGAGCCCAATTTTTGTACAAGAGAGGAGGTCACCCTATTTTGGAGTTCCACCAGGCCACATCCAGGAGTCAAAGGCCACTACATATGCCCATTGGATTTTATGTGACAACCTAGCATCCAAGATGCTTCCAGAAATCCTGATTCTTTCTAGATGTCCTCTAGATGCCCATATTCTTTCCCAGATGCCATAGCATACTCCTAAATCAGGGCATCCATGACTCTAGAGGTCCACCTATATCCCAACCCAAAAAAATCAAGCCCAGGGACCAAGCCCAAGCCCTAAAGAAGCAAGATTTTATGAAATATTCCTGCTACCAGGCTACTAGGCCACCCCAGCTTTCAGGAGGCACAAGACCATGCGCCAAGCCCCTTTAGGCTAGCCCCTTGCTTCTCCAAGAAGCCCGACATGCCCTCCTAGGCATCCTTAAAGCGTTGACCAAGTCCAAGAGGTGTCCTTGAGTGGAATAGTCAAAGCATGAAGGGAGAAGTAGAAGACTAGGTCAAATCCTAGCCTAGTTGGGACTTATGCTCCTAATTATTTCAAGATTTATTTTTCTAACCTAGCTAGAAGAGGACTTGTAACCCAAGTATGTAACCCTAGTTAGAGGACATGGGAACTCTATAAATACCCCACCTCTCCCCCTCTTATAAGCAATTTTTATTCATGATATTAAAACACTGGTAAATTTAATTAAGCTTGCGAGCTTGTGTGTTACTTTGTTTTTATTTTTTTCTTTTGTTACTATTGTTCTTGGCCGAATTCCTTGATGCACTAGCATCCTTCCATGCCCTAACTTACTACCATTCAAGCCTTCACACAACCAAGAAGGAGTTCCCTAGAATGCCAAGCAGGGAGATCTTCACCAAGCTTCAAGCCACCCTTCTTCTAAACCCTAACCTGATTCCTTCTAAACCTAGTTCCCTTTCTTTTTCTTACTTGCTATTTTGATTGACCCTTGATATTTTGTAGGATCTCCAAGGTGTTTCACCTCCCTAGAGGAGGCTTTTCTTGCCTTCAGGACCGCCCAAATCAGCCATCTAATCAAGAGAACCAAGCTTCATCATCTAGACTCCAATTAGAGTGCTGTGTGATCTCTTCATCAAAAGTTCTTCAAATCAGTGATTGGTAACATCCTTCCCTTCTTTTAATTTCTGATTTGATGAAGATAAGCTATCCTAGTATGGGAGTTTCTCCATTCTTGGGTCCTGGCTACTTATTATCTTGCATGAGTTCTTCGCGGTACGATGATTCTTTACATTGCTACTCATTATACTAGTTCTTATTTTATTTAAAAATTTAGCCTACAAACATAAATTATAAAAATCATAAAAAAATTATTTTACTATTTTTTTTGCATGTTTAGCAGTCTTAGAGTCATCCCACATCACTAGGCCTCGAGAAGAGAGCTAGTTAGGAAGGGTTCCACCTCTCCTCCTCGTCTTTTAGGAAGAAGAAGATCAACCCAAAGGATCTCCAAGAGCTAGCACTCTGAGAGAGTTGATCAGAGTCGAGCCCAGGTGTGGATTACCTCTAGAGGCCAGACACGTGTGTGGCTCAAGAGCACCATCCTTGGAGCACCGCCACTGTATCCATCAAAGGTATAACAATAAGGTACTTTTATATCTTTGCTCTTCTCTTATTTTGAAGTTTATATTTCATGATGTTTTATTATACTAAATCCTGTTGCAGGCAGATTGGTAGATTATTTAGATCTATCTACCAAGCCTTCCACTGTGCATATTTTAAAATTATTTTAAAATGCATTTGTTTCTACCTTGCTTTTGCATATTGTATGCATGGTGTTTTTCACCTTCAAAGGTGTCAGAGCCAGGTTCATCGTAGTATTATAATGCTAGCATACTTTTAACATCATGTTTTTTCTTTTAAAGTGCTAGGATTGTGTGCTTCACCATGGCTGTCCATTCAAAGGAGAGAAGTAGGGCTGCAAGACCCTCTTTTCTCATTCAATGGGATCTTCTTGGTGTGTAGGGGTGTCACTTGTGATTGACTCATGAAGAGAAAAAATAAAAAGAATATAAATTAAAAATATTTTAATCTAATGTTATGATCATAAAATAAATTTAGATTAGATCTAAGAGTTTTGTTTTGATCATGTTTAATCTCTAAATTTGAATTATTCAAATAAGTTGCATAAATTTTGATGTCACAGTTTTTTGCCCCCCGCAGGCGAGCCGACTCGACTCTTGCACGAGCCGACTCGTTGATGCAGGCAGAACAATCTATCCATTTCTAGTTCTGGATGAGCCGACTCGACCCCTGCTTGAGCTAAATCATCTATGCTAACAAATAAATCTATCAATTTTTGGTTCTAGATGAGCCGACTCATATTTTACATGAGTCGACTCGGCCAGAATGCCCTGAAATAATGAATTCAAAATTTGCTTGTAAAATTATTTTACATTCTTAATTGAAATTATTTCGATAAATTAAGTCTATTGAACTTAATTAAGAATTAAGAATAACAAAGAACTCTAGGAATATGATTAAAAGATTTTAAGTAATTTCAATAAGCCTTAAGGGTCATGGATTAGCTTCTTTTTGGTCCTTAATTGGGTTAGACCTAAGTTTAGATGCATTGGACTAAATAAAGAACTAATATAATCAATTGTTGAGTTAGGGTTTCTTCTATATAGATGTCTCTAATAGTTAGATTGATTAGTCCATAGATCTAAATGGACCTAATTTGTGGCTCAGTGGTCAGCCCGAGTTTTTAGGCTAGTCTAATCGATTTTGATGAACCATTTGGTATCTAGGTAAGTTTGGCATCTTGATCATGGTTCTTTAGGGCTACCTCTTACCTGGCCAACTCGGTTGGTGTCTAAGGTAAGACGGTTAATGGTGGATCCCAATCTGGTCGATCGGAATTGATTAGATAGCTCACTGACTCATGCTAACCCATGTCAACCAAGGATAATCAGTCTTGACTGATTATAGGTGCCTATGGATCATTAGTTATGAGTAACCCTCCTTGATTGTTGATATGGTCAGTGGGAGGTTAATCCATGTCTTCTCATCTTTTCCTCTGTCATAATAAGATTAAACCATTTAAATTATTAGGCCCATAAAAGGATGAAGTTATAGGGATAACCAAGTCCAAGCCTTCCATTAAGTGGGATGGTAATGGGTCTAATAGTTGGCTGTTCATCGACAAATCTAAAGATCGGATGTTCATCAGGCTATTGGAATTGCTATTCCTAGCATAATGGCTAAGTGCAACTCTTTTAATGGTGGTCAGGTGGGCCGGCCAAAGTCAGGCTTGACTATTTGTTAGTTAGAAGCATCGAATTTTGTCATGTTAATGGTTGGACCTAACCGGGACCTTCAATAGGAGACCCAAAGATCGATTGAAGTGCACCTTGGGGCAAAACCTAAATACTAGAGATTACCTGGAGAAGTAATCGATTGAAGAACCTACCTTTAGACATGCATGGGTGGGCTGTCCAAAGTCGGGCTCATGTATTATCTATTAGACTCTAGTACCCACTAAGGAATTAAAATAATTCCTCGGATTGGAGGTAGAGGCTACCAGTCTGAACAATTAGTGGGAGGGCCTTTAGACTAAAGACCATGTCTATAGGATAATAATTTATATACACTAATTATCTTTGATTTTCCTTTCAGATGTTTTTCAACCTGTCGCTCTGGTCTCTTCTCAATAATAAGAAGCTTAAGGATCCTAATTTCGATAGCTAGTATCAAAGACTCAGGATTGTCCTGGAGCATGAACGGATCCCCACACCACAGATAGCAGCTCCCTTCTCTCATGCGCCATTTGAGGAGAAAGCAACCAGGGATCCACAAATCAAGGGGGCGGCCCAAGACCTTCCATAAGAGCTAAGCTATGAAAGGGAAGAAATTCTTCTTGGAGAGAACTTCAAGGAGGCGCCCATTCCCTTCCAAAAATACCCAAAACAAAGATGGGAAGGACCATGACTTAGGGAGAAAGAAAAGGAGGAGTCCAAAAGAGTTGAGCCATGGAAGGAAAGAAATCCTCTCTTGAAGAACAAAGCTTGGAGGCGCCATCTACCTTCCTTTTAAAACCCAAAACAAATTTTTTTTTTGGAACCTTTGGCCGGCCATATGTGTAGGGATTGATCCTACAATCCTAATTTGAAGATCCCCTCCTTTAGTCCCACATGGGAAGATGTAAAACCCTACTCTCTTGTAAAGTCCTATAAATTAAACCCTTCTTGTAAATTTGAAAGTAATCTGATGAATGAATTCAAGTTTTTGTGTGAGCAAACTCTGTGTTTTCTCTCTTCCGCATTTGCATCCAGGTGTTGAGCTCCGTGAGGGAGTAAATCCAGGTTCCCCAGGAACCTTGAGGAGGTGTGAGATCTCCAAACCCCAAACCCTAGGTTAGCCACTTCACTCCCAAACCCTAGCCGCCCATCATCCTTCTCTTTCCACCAAGCCCTAGCATATCCCACCTCTCACGGCCATCCTCTTCAAGTCAAGGCCGACCCCAGCATCCGGGTCCAGTCCGGATACTTCAGATCCAGAGCAATTCCTAGAGGAAGTCAGATCAACCTCCAAGAGAATCCGGATTTTAGCTCATCAACTTTCAAGTTCTTCAATCTGGTAAATTCTTCCTTGAGTATCTGATTCCATCACTTGTTCTTCTTCTTTCCCAGATCTTGATTCCAGGAGAAGCCGACTCAGCCACAGGACTAGTATTGGAGGCTCCATTGCGAAGATATCCGAATCCGAGGATCCAACAATCTGCTCGAGAGAGTTCTTCCACCAAACTCTGTGAAGATCACTGTCTGGTCAGTAACCCATCTCTTCTCTTTATTTCTGTCATGTTGAAAGTTTAGAGCGAAACCCTAGATCTGGGAGTTTCTCAACCCCCAGCGATCCGTTACTTCTGAACTACTCTGATAACCCAGTTTTATTTAAATTGTGCTTTCAATTATTACCTAGTTTCTTTCAATTTAGCTTAACTTTCCTTTGAGTCAAAGCCAACTTCTAAAAATATTAAAAAAAAAAAAAATCACAAAAAAAGAATTAGTCATAGTTTACTTCCGCATCGCATCATCTTCTCTTTTGTTCTGCATCAAGGTCCAAGAGGAGGAAGCAGTTAGAAGGTGCTGGACAAGGTATTTACATGATAACACCTTGTAGTTTCTCTATCTGCGATACTACTAACTGGGTATTGGATACTGAAAGTCCAATTCACATTTACAATTCTTTGTAGGGACTTTAAGTTAGTAAAAGATTCGAGGATGGTGAGAGATTCTTGAACGTGGGAAATGGAAGCCAAGTTCCAGTCCTGGCATTGGAAGTCCTTAAACTAGTTTTTGAGTCTTGTACAATCATGAATGAGTGTCATTATTATCCATCTTTTATTTTAAATGTCATTTCTATGGGCCAATTAGTCATGTATGGTTATGAACTATCAATAAAGAATGACCTTTACAAAAACATTTGAAATGGTTCTGTTATAATGAATGGATGTATGAATATTGGCATTTATGTACTATCGTGACATGTTAGTGTAGTGTAAATGCTAGCAAATGTCCTAGGATAGATAATATCAGCGATGCATACCTATAATATTGTAGGCTAGGTCATATTAACAAGAACATGATAAACAGGTTGAAGTCAGAGGGTCTCCTCAACTTTAGTGAAAGTGTTTCACTTCCAACTTGTATCCTGGTTTCTTGGAAAGATGACAAAGTCACCTTTTTCTGGAAAAGGTGACCGAGCCAAAGAGATTCTAAGTCTAGTATATACGACTATATACGGACCCATGAATGTTAGTGCCAAAGGTGGGTATAGTTATTTCATTATATTTACAGATAACCTTTCGAGGTATGATTATGTCTTCTTCATGAGATATGAATCTGAGTCATTTGAAATGTTCAAATGATATCGTAATGAAGTAGAAAAACAAACTAGAAGATGTATCAAAATCCTTCGATCAGATTGAGATGGTGTATATCTTTCTAAGGAGTTTTTGACATATCGGATCTCCTTAACGGTTCCTGTGTGGGCTCTGGGTATGATCTTATCATAACAGGTTCTATGTTGTCCCTTAAGTGTGTCGGTACTTTTACTTGTTGAACTTTATTAAGTTAAATCTTAGCAGCTATAGTTCCTTCACCAAGGAACTCCTTTTTCTAAAAAGATAGCCCTAAGATTGACAAACAACTTTTGTTCCTTAGCCAAATAATTTTTAGAGACCCAATTCACCCTCCCTCTTGGGTTGCTTACCGGGCAACAAGTGGTATCAGAGCCTTGTTCTCAGTTTATAGGTCTAACCTCCTTGAGTAAAGATCTATGGCAACCCCTATTGGTACTAGTGTAGTTGAGGAACAAGCATCAAATAGACCTCCAATTTTCAATGGAATAAATTATACTTATTGGAAAACTATGATGAGAATATATATGCATTCAATTGATTATAACTTGTGGAAGGTTATTGATAAAGATCCACATATTCCTTCAATTGTGGTTAATGATGTTTCCATCCCAAAGCTCGAAGAGGATTGGGATAAAAATGATATTAAACAATCCGAGATCAATGCTAAAGCAATGAATCTCCTCTATTGTGCATTAGATCCTAGAGAATTTAATAGGATTTCTACTTGCACATCTGCCAAGAATATATGGGACACACTTGAAGTTACCCATGAGGGTACCGATCAAGTGAAAAATACTAAAGTGAACATATTAGTGCACACATATGAAATGTTCCAAATGGAACCTGATGAATCTATCACTGATATGTACACAAGATTCATAAATATTGTAAATAGAATGAAAAGTTTAGGAAAAATAATGTCTAATGATGATCTTGTCAACAAAATTCTCTGGTCAATTCCAACTTCATGAGATTCGAAGCTGACCGCTATCCAAGAAGCTAAAGATATTGACAAACTACCATTGGAGAAATTGGTGGGATCGCTCATGACTTATGAGCTCAACCTAAAGCAAAAATCTACGGATATGGATAAGAAGAAAAAGGGGATTACATTCAAGTCTACTGTTCAAGAAGAATTCTCAAATGAAGAATCTAAAAAAGAAGAGGATGAGAGTGAAGAAACACTCCTTGCAAGAAAACTTAGAAGGTTCATGAAGAGAAGAAAGTTTCCCTATAAGAAGAAGTTCCAATCAACGAAATAGAAGGGAAAAGAAAAAGAAAATAAAAAAGAAAAGGAAAAGGAGAAGGAGATGCCTACATGCTTCGAGTGTAAGAAGCCTAGACACTATAAATTCGACTGCCCTCTACTAAAGAAGTCAAGGAAGAAGGTAAGGAAGAAGTCTATGATGGCTACCTGGAGTGATAATGAGGACTCCAGTTCAGAAGAAGAACAAGTTGAAATTGCAAATTTATGTCTCATGGCACATCAAGATCAAGAAGAGGTAATTTCTAATACAGAAATATATTTTACTTTTGATGAATTAAAAAATACTTTTGATGAATTAGTTCATGATTACAAATTGATTTTATTTGCAAACAAAAAATTAAAAAAACATGCAAATAGTTTTTATCATGAAAACAATTCTTTATTAAATGAAGTTAGTGATTTGAAAACTAAACTAGATGTCTTAGAAAAAAAATAAGACATTAACAATGAAAAATGATGTTTTAAAAAGATCTGAAAATATCATTTCAAATGATGATCTTTTGAAGAAAAACAAGGATTTAGAATTAGAAAACAAAAATTACAAAAATGAGCTTGACAAAATAAAACCTTTTGTTGAAAAGTTCACCTATAGTTCAAAAAAACTAAATCTTCTGTTAAATAACCAAAGAGCCATTTTTAACGAAGCAGGATTAGATTATAGACCTAAAAGACAATAAAAGTATTTCAAAAAATTTTTTATACCTGCATCATCTAGTATTATATGTTTCTCATGCAAAAAATAATGTTATAAAAATTTTCAGTGTAATATGAGAAAAATTAATACTTATGGAAAAGTTTGGATTTCAAAAGGAATGAATTTAAGTGCTAACCCTAAAGGACCCAAGTTGGCTTGGGTACCTAAAAACAAAGCTTGATTTATTTTACAGGTATGTCTTGCAACCAAGGAGAACAAAAGACTATGGTATCTTGATAGTGGTTGCTCAAGGCACATGACAGGAGATGTGAAGCAATTCACCTCTCTTGAGGCAATGAATGGAGGGAGTGTGACCTTCAGGAATAATGGTAAATGAAAAATCATTGGCATTGATATGGTTCACATCACCCCTTCTACATGTATTAATAATGTACTTTTAGTCGATGGTTTGAAACATAATCTTTTAAGTATTAGTTAGTTTTATGACAAAGATTTTCAAGTTGTTTTTAAATCATCTTATTACATAATTGCTAGTCATGATAAAAATGAAGTACAATTCATTGAAAAAGGCATGGTAATATTTATTTGGTAGATTTAGATGATCTATCCTTGCCTAATGGAGAATGCCTAGTTGCAATGAATTCTACTATAGATGAGACTAGTTGGCTTTGGCATAGAAGACTTGGACATGCTAGTATGTTCTTACTTTCAAAACTTTGTAAAAAGGATTTAGTAAGAGATTTACCAAAACTTGTTTTTGAAAAGGATAAAGTTTGCCAAGCTTGCTAATTCAGAAAACAAGTTAAAACTACTTTCAAGCTTAAAGATTTTTTTACCACTAGTAGGCCACTAGAACAACTCCATATGGATCTCTTTCGACCAACTAGAATATCTAGTCTAGGAGGTAAGAGATATGCATTGGTTATAGTGGATGATTTTTCAAGATTTATTTGGGTTTTCTTTCTTGCTTATAAAGATGAATCATTGTCTGCATTTGTAAAGTTTTATCAAAAAATCTCAAATGAAAAAGGTACTTCTGTTTTTTACATACGAAGTGATCATGGGTCTGAATTTGAAAATCAAGATTTCGAAAGTTTTTGTAATGAGAAAGGTATAGAACATAATTTTTCTGCACCTAGGACACCTTAGCAAAATGGGGTAGTAGAAAGAAAAAATCGTACTTTAGAAGAAATGGCATGCACTATGCTTTACAAAAATGATTTGCCAAGATATTTTTGGGCAGAAGCTATTAATACTACCTGCTATATTTTAAATCAAGTTTTAATCTGACCTATTTTAAAAAAAACTTCTTATGAACTTTGGAATCAAAGAAAACCAACTTTGAAGTATTTTCGAGTTTTTGGTTATCAATGTTTTATTTTAAATAATGATAAAGACAATCTTGAAAAATTTGAAACCAAGTCTGATGAAGGTATTTTCTAGGATACTCTACATCAAGCAAGGCATGCAGAGTTTTTAACAAAAGAATCCTAGTTATAGAGGAATTAGTACATGTGGTTTTTGAAGAGTCTACTAACAAATCCTCTAGAAAAGAGGATACTTCTGATGCATGTGCAGGTACTGATAAGCTACAAAAGTTTACATTGGATGGTCAACCCTCTCAACAAAGTGAAGAAAATCAAGATAAAGATGACAAAGGTGAAGCAATACAATCCACACCGAAGCACCAAGATTTTACCTAAGGAGAGGAGGTATGCTCATGGATATCCTAAGGAATTAATCTTAGGTGATCCATCAAAAGGGATAAGAACTCGAGCTTTAATTAGAAATGAATATGATTACATTGCTTTTGTTTCTTAAGTAGAGCCTAAATGTTTTGAAGATGCTGAAAAATACCCTAACTGGATAAATGCTATGCAAGATGAATTAATTTAGTTTGATAGAAATAATGTTTGGACATTAATAGAAAGACCATATAATGTTTCTATTATTGGCACTAAATGGGAGTTTGCAAATAAGTTAGATAAAAATGGAATTATTATTAGAAATAAAGCTAGGCTAGTTGTCAAAGGCTACAATCAGGAGGAAGGAATTGATTTTGATGAAACTTTTGCTCCTATTGCTAGACTTGAGGCAATTAGACTGCTATTAACATTTGCTTGTTTTATGAATTTCAAACTCTTTCAAATGAATGTTAAAAGTGCTTTTCTAAATAGTTTTTATAATAGAAGAAATTTTTGTTGAATAACCATCTAGTTTTGAAAATCATACACATTCTGATTATGTTTTCAAATTACACAAAGCACTTTATGGTTTAAAGCAAGCACCTTAAGCATGGTATGAAAGATTCAGCAAATTTTTGACTGAAAATAAATTTTCTATGGGCTTTGTTGATAAAATTTTGATTCAAAGAAGAAAGATGATGACTTATTAGTAGTGCAAATCTATGTTGATGATATTATTTTTGGTGCTACTAATAAAATCTTTGTCAAGAGTTTGCTAAGCTAATGCAGGGTGAGTTTGAGATGAGCATTATGGGAGAACTTAATTTCTTTCATGGATTCCAAATCAAGCAAACCAAAGATGAAATCTTCATCAACCAAGCTAAGTATACAAGGAAAATCATAAAAAGTTTTGGATGGAGACTACTAAGTCAATAGGTACACCTATGAGCCTCTCTTATAAACTTGATAAAGATGAGCATGGTAAATCTGTTGATCAAGAATTATATAGAGGTATGATTGGCTCTTTATTGTATTTGACTGTTAGTATACCAGATATAATGTTCGGTGTATGCATGTGTGCTAGATATCAGTCTGATCCTAAGGAATCACATCTGTTGGCTGTTAAGCGTAATATTAAATATCTATTTGGTATAATTGATATTGGCTTGTGGTATTCTAGAAACTCATCTGCTAATTTAATATGATATTCTGATGCTGATTTTGCTGGGTGTAAATTAGATAGAAAAAGTACTAGTGGAACTTGCCAATTTCTTGAAGTTAACTTAATCTCCTGGTTTAGCAAGAAACAAACTTCAATTGCATTTCCATAATTGAGGCTGAGTGTATTGCAGCAGGAAGTTGTTATGCTCAAATCTTGTGAATTAAGCAACAACTTGAAGATTTTGGAATCAAATTAACTTGCACACCCATAAAATATGATAATACTAGTGCTATTTATTTAACTAAGAATCCTGTTCAACATTCTAGAAGTAAACATATTGAAATTAGGCATCATTTTATTAGAGACCATGTTGAAAATAATGATGTTGTGCTTGAATTTATCTATACTGAATTGCAATTAGCTGATATTTTAACTAAGCGTCTCCAAGAAGATCGATTCAGTATGATTAGAAGAAAACTTGGGGTCATTAATCCTTTGATTGAAATCCTTATATACTCTGACCCATAAAAGATAAAATTTGACATCAATTACACTCAATTATCTTGAATTGTATTGTATTTCTAGTGTTTTTTCTCTCTACTTCATTTTCTATTTTTTTAGATTTTAAGTCGATGTGTCGACACCCGTATGTGTCGACACCTTGATGTGTCGACACATGGCAATATGTCGTGAGTCGACACATGAACAGCTGCAGATCGAAGATAAAGGCCAAATCGAAGTATTCTTTTTTCCTATTTCTTCCCAACTCAAGCCGACACTTGCCCTAGCTCTATTCCAACGATTCTTCCCTCCAAATCTCAGCTCAAACCCTCTCTAATTCCCATTTTGGATGGATTTTGGTTCAGATTTTACCACTTTTGCCCTCCCATTTTGATTTTGGACTGTGAGAAACCCTAGTTTCTTCTTCCATCCTGTTCAATCCATTTATCTATGAAATGGGACCTAGCAAACAAGTCATTCATCACCCGCGGCCATCCAACCAGAAGAAGAGAGAAGGACTAAAGCTAGACATGAAGCCGAAGTTCTAGATCCACCTGTTCGGCCACTTTTCATTGCTTCCAGTCACATGAGTTCGAAGACAGTTGTCGGAGGACATCGTGTAGACTTTGGATTTGTCGACCAGCAACACTTTCATATTTGTCAATGGATTAGAGATGCTGGTTTGACTTCTTTCTGCTCATTGAGTGAGAGATTCTACCCGGGCTTGATATGAGAGTTCTACCGATCCTTAGCCCATGGCAGTGATGGATGGATCGCACAGGTTCGTGGCAGAGATATCTCGGTGTCTGCAAAGGTTCTGAGTAGAGTATAGGATATACCCCTGACTAGATCTGTAGTTGACAACTTGGTGGATAGATTTAGTGGACTCTAGTGCATTTTTGAGTCAGATATTCTACCTGAGGGAGCCACTGTTCTAGCATCCCATCTTTCTATTGAGATGAGACTATTACATCATATAGTTGCCCGGATTCTTCTACCGAAGAACGGACATTTTGATTACATCACAAAGAGAGAGCTGATTGTAATGGTCTCATTAGTTCAGCATACACCCGTTTGCCTTCCAATACTCATGATACATCAGATGACAGAGGCATCGACCAGTCAGAGACTTTGTTTGCCTTATGGGATGGGGTTGACACTGCTCTTTAGAGCATATAGAGTGACATTCGATGATGAGCCCTTAAGGATGCTTTTACATACTGATGTCTATGACATCATGTCACTGCACCGGATGGGATATCAGTTGTTCAAAGGCCAGTGGAGATGCAGAGTATCAGGACAAGCCGATGACAAAGATAAGGACACTGTAGAGGAGGAGCGCATATATTCAAGTGAGGCAGGACCTTTAGAGGAACTTCTATAAGAGATTCAGCCTGAGCTAGCAGCATAGCCAGATCTGCTCCTCAGTCTAAGCCAATTACATAGCCTCAGCTAGCTCAGTCAGATGCTCCAGGAGATTCAGAGAGTCTTATGGATAGAGTCAGTCGCATAGAGACAAATATTATGATTGTTAGACAATGACTTGATAGCTACATTATGGAGATGAGAGAGAGCCACAGAGGATTGAGTGATGGCATCTCTGCTATTCTGTCCACACTATCTAGACCCTCTATTGGGAGTATTCCTAACTCATCTGCTCTAGCTCCACCTGCACCAGGACCAGAGATTGACACTGATGGTGATACTGACTCTGACGGTTTTGACTTTCTAGACTTGATGACAGAGCCAGAGGCAGAGATGGCAGCTGACTTACCTAGGAGTCCCATTCGAGATCCTTTGAGTTCATCCTTTCAGACACCTATTCTACCTACATCATCTTCTAGATCAATCGATCATTCAGCCATTCCCATTCTTTCACCTATCAATGATACTCCTATCATAGATACTCCTATTATTTCTTCAGCTAATACACCTATCATTAATATACCTATCATTTCTTTAGCTGATACATCGATTTTTAATACACCTATAGTTGATACATCATCCTTGCATACACCCTCACTCATTCGAGAGCTAGGTTTCTACACACCTGGTTTTCACTATCTTGATTTAGGTCCTTCATTTGATCGTACACCACATCCGATAGTTGTAAAGGCTGTCGCTTCGATCTGCTTTATTCCTGCAGATGACATAGCCTCCACCTCTTCTGCTTTAGCTAGAGGCAGGACCTGTGTTTGTCGTAGAGGTCGTGGTTGCCGTACTCCTTCCAGACTGACTAGGACTCGTCTTCGTGATCTTAGATCGATGTGGCCCCGATCTTGTGCTTTCAATGATACCAGACCGATCAAGATTGGATCTTCAGAGGATGAGAATGTTGATTAGGATAGATTTTATAGTTTGTATCTCTGCACTTTCTATATATTTTGATGTTCCCTTTATGTATCAAACTCTTTTTAAGTGAATGAAATATTATGTTTCATCTTATGACTTTGAGGGAATGAAATACATTAATTACTCTCAATAATTCATTGTCTTCTTTTATGATTGAGTGAATGGGTTACATTTATATTCAAATTCTCGATAATTCTTCCTTCCTTTTTAATGATAACAAAAAGGGGAAGAAATTAGTACAAGTATAAATGAAAATATGCATGATTAAAGAACTTTATTTTGACAATCTAAAATTTTTGGACATTTCTGTGCATAAGAAATTTATTTCATTTTGAAAATTTAAAATTTTTGGATATTTTTGTGTGAATGAACTTTATTTTAAAAATATAAAATTTTTGGACATTTTTGTGTGAAAGAACTTTATTTTGAAGATCTGAGATTTTTGGACATTTTTATGCATTGAGCGAGGGGGAGTAATACCTCCTTTGTATTGAAAATCTGTTTTGAATTGGATTTCATGCCTAATCTCAATTTTTAGATATTCATTTTTGTTTATGAATCATCTTTTCTAGGGGAGTATTGTTCACTGCTCAAATTGTCTCTCCTAAGCATGTTTTCTTGTAGAGTATCATGATACATGAATTTATCTCTTATACATCTAAAGCTCTGATACTCTTAGCCATTATAATACTCTTGCTCTGATACATCTTTTTTAATATTTCAACACCTATTGCAATTAGCTCCTCGCACCTTGTAAAGTTCTTTAAAAAGCTTTTAATGCAATTTATACTTAAAGGTTTTGTCATCATCAAAAAGGGGGAGATTGTTGACTCTGTTATTGATTTTGATGATAAGCAAAATGCTAAAGTATAAGTTGAGTACTAATAATTTCTTTGAAGTATATTTTTATAGAAAAAGGTGCTCATCAACTTGACAAAAATTGTTTGGTTGAAGAAGTCCCAAATTTTGATGAAAGGTCTGCTTAAAGAGGACTTTGATAATTGAAGATTGCTTGAAAGGACACATGAGTTCAACACAAACTTATTTTAACAGAAGTTCAAGTGTTTATATAAAAATCTCAGTGAAGTGTTGACTCAAAGTGTTGATACATGACAGACGAAGTGTCAACTCAAGCCAGTACGCAAGCAAAGTTTCAGTGGCATGGCCGAAGTGTCGACATATGGATCAGCTCATCGCCTGAGATATTTGGGTTACAGAACTTGCTGAAGTTGAATACTTGCCTGAAGTGTCGACACATGGATGCTAAGTGTCGACTCAAAGTGTCGACTCACCTGAGAAAGTGTCGACACATATGAGAAATCTAGAAAGTAACATTGAAGATATTTGAACTAGGTGTCGACTAATGGAGTAAAAGTGTTGACCCTATATGTCGACTCATAGTCTGAAGTGTCGACACTTGGAGTTCTGGGTACAGTAACGGCTAGTTTTTCAAACGCAGAACTCGCTCCTCTTAGGTCCCAATGGCTAGATTTTCATGTCTAATGTGTAGAAAACAAATTTGAGGCTTTGAGAAGGTATTTATATGATTCAAATCAAATCAAAACAAAAGTGGATGAAAAGAGAATAACTAAAAGAAGAAAAAAGAAGAGCATTCACTCCTATTCATTAAGTTCAACTACTTTCAAGCTAAGAGAAGTCTCCAAGCATTCAAGAGCCTTCAAGAGCATTCAAGATCTACCTTCCTGAGCATTAAAAGAGGCTTCATCAAGTTGGAGTCAGCACTACAACAAAGCTTCAAAGAGATACCTATTTTTTATTAGAAAGCTTTCATTCTTTCTTTATTTTCAACATAAATTCTTGTTGTAAAGATTGTTGGTTAGCCTTGAAAACCAAGGAGGTTGTTGGTTGGCTTTGAAAACTAAGAAGATTATTGGTTAGCCTTGAAAAACCAATTAGGTTTTTGGTTAGCCTGTAAAACCAATTAAGGTTTTGACTTGTGAGCCTTGTGAAAACAAGTCGGGTTTTGATTAGTGAGCCCAGAAAACTAATCAACTATAATCAGTTGAGATTATAGTGAATTTCCAAGTGGGTGTTGGGGAGTGGATGTAGGTGCATTTGATAGCACCGAACCACTATACTCCTTTTATGTTTGTGATTGCTTGTCTCTTCAATCCTCTCTTCAAATTGCTCTTATCTTTATTGTTTTATATTTCCACTGTATACTTATTAAAGAGCACTTCACTTGCATTCATAGTATCTAGTTTATTTTTTGGATTGGTTTACATTCTTGCATTACATTCAAATAATTTTTAGATACCCAATTCACCCCCTTTTGGGTTGCTTACTGGGCAACGGTATGTCATATTTGTTGGTTGTTCTCTTAACCAAGGAGTGTGGAGACACTAGTGTGACATGTAAATGAAATGTATGACATCTCACTGAACGTGACCATCTGCAGAGCTCCCTTCTACCAAAGGGTTGCTCGCGAAGGGATATGGATATATGTGTCCCTTAGACCTGAGATCATCATGGTAGCTTGCAAGCAACTCACTGTCCTTTAGTTCCAGACTACCAGGATTTTTAATCTAATGATCAAAGGCTTCTGGGTGTAGTTAAGTACTTGTGGAGCGGTGGTGGATCAAGATGGAATTGATCCATCAAAATAGTTTGGAGTGAATGGCTCATTGTGTCTCAATTTAGCAAATCCTTGGTCAGGGTAATTCTTATGAGGAGTTACAGAACTTGTAAAGTTGAGACACAATCTGGATAAACCAAAATCAGGTTGGTAGTCGAATCCTAGGTCATCCTAAGCATTATGAGGTCAAAGGGATGAATTATGTAATAACCATATGCCAGAGATTCCAGAGAGGTGCTCTTCATTTTCAACCTATCCAGATGTCGGGTATGATTGCTAGATGAGGACTTTGACTGGTACTGGAAGCATTCCAGTGCTACCAGCTTAGTGTTCGAACCTATGGGGTCATACACTATAGGGATCTCTATCTAATCTTAAGGCTAATCGATGATTAAGAATTGTTTACTATCACTAGCGGTCAATGTGATTGACCATGTGTCGATACTTGAGGGGCCAACACTTGGTTTTGACAGGAAGAATTTCTGGAAGACTTTTCTGGATGAGCCGACTCGACCCTTACTCGATGATGCAGGACTAACTAGATGCAAGATAAGAGAAATGATGTAAGTGATTTTTAGTTTTTTTTGGATTTAGGATTCTCGAAGATAGACAAAAAGTAAATCTAGGGTTCTACAATAATAAGAATTTCAAGCAAGAAAATAAGTCCCTAAACAGGATAGGAAGAGGACCCCAGGATTATGAAACCTCGTAGGACATATCTCTCGAATCAATATCAACTTAGGAGTTTTAGGGTTGCAAACCTTAAAAGCTTTGAAGTGCTCGATGTCGAGTTCACTCGCTCTCGTGGATGCAGCCTGGATGATCGAGCCTTCAACCCCCGCGGATGTGCCGGCCTTCCATCCGAAGGTCTCGAAGGCAAGGGAGACTGATTCCGTGTTCATGGTACATGGAGGACCTGCGAGTAATCAAGGGAAGGATTAGGATTTAACAAGAAGAAAATAAGAGATGAAGGAATGAGAGTTGAGGTTGGTGGTGGATGGAGTTCTTCTTGCTAGGTGCCATGGTGGATCATCTCGATGGACTCCAAATTCGAATATGGAGGATGGCTTGCATGGAAGAGAAGTTAACTTGAGGCCTCACACCTCTCGACGCCCGAAGGCGAAGGCACTCCCTCACAGAGATCGACGTTCTTAAGGAACGAAGGTAACTAAGAAGAGTAGCACTCAAATCTTTTTCTTTTCATTCATCAACGATAAACTTTACAAGGGAGGGGTAAGGCCCTTTATATAGGCACCTTAAAACCCATTCAAATTTCAAAAAAAATACAAAGCTTCATAAAGAGGGCACCCAAATTCAAATTTCTTCTTCCTTTGGCCGACCAAGGTATTGTGCCTTGATTTGGTGCTTGAAAGAAGGGAGTTGTCTTCTTGATTTGAGGATAATGCTTTTCTTCCATAGCCGACCAAGCACTTTGGAAACAAGCCTTGATATGGGGCTTGAAACAAGGGAGTTGTCTTCTTGATTTGAGGGTCAATACTTTTCTTCCATAGTAGACCAAGCACTTTGGGAAGAAGTCTTGATATGGGGCTTGAAACAACGATCATGCCTTCATTGCCCATTGACCTTCCTTGGATGTCCATAGCTCCTTTGGAAAGAGGCTTGATAGGGGGAGGGAAGGGAGGAAAGAATCAAAGAATGGCACCCAAAAATTCTAGCATTCCCTTATTGCCTTTGCCACCCACATGTCAAGATGATGTGGCACCACATGGGATGGATGAGGTGGCACTAAGTGGCATCTTTCATGGCTTGGGAGATGGCTTGACCCATTACAAATTGGACTAGACTTGAAGACAACTCAGGCTTGGGCCCAATCTTCAAAAAGGCTCGAACTAGAATCATTACAGGACCCATAGACATAACTTGACCAAATTGGTTAAGGTACATGACTAAAATAAAAGCAATTGAGACTAAATTTATGACTCAAAAAAATAAAATGCTTAGGCTTGAAGCCTAATTATAGAACCCAAAAGATGAAACCCTAATCTCATATCCTCAGAGGGTTCAGGAGCCTCTATTAGATCCTGGTGCCCACACCAATTCTCCTGAAGCGGGTGGAACTCGATCCTATCGAGTAAGGGTTGATTTGGCTTTAATATTTTTCTAGAAGGTCGGGGTCGACGTGCTACAAGTCCTCTCAGGTATCCTATAAATCATCGAACTACGATCGGCCTTGCAATCAGACCAAGTAATGCTGATAGCCTTTGCCCTGGGTGGTCATAGCTTGATCATCCAGGACATGCTCGATCCGCTCTCCTCTTTCAGGTAAAATTGGAGGTGGGCACTCTGGGTCAGGTTCGCTTTCAAATGAAAGGTTAGGACCAAATGGCTCACTGGGTATGTTTGCTGGTTCCCTATACTCGACTAAGTCTGGGATATTGAAAGTCAAGCTAATGCCATTATCCGGGGGTAGCTCAAGCACATAGGCATTAGGGCCAACTCTCCTTATCACTCTAAAAGGGCCAGCTCCATGAGCAAAAAGTTTCTTAACGGTTCCCGGTGAAAACCGTTCAGGCCTAAGCCTAATCATTATAGAATCCTTTTAATCAAACTCTTTTGTTCTCTTTCGAGAATCAGCCAAATTATTTTAAAATTTGTACTTAATGCAGAATTCTAACATGATGCAAAATGCAGACTCAACTAAGAATTCCTATAAAGCAGAATTTCATTGGACTCTCTAGGGCCTAAACCTAACAAATTATTGACTCTCTAGGTTTGACGCTGGTCTGTTATGCACAAGAAAAATTATAATGGATCCCTAGCAAATGCCATAAAGTATACCAGAAGTAGATGGAAAAAGGGATGTGCTCTAAGGAGTCATGCAATCTGGTAATCTCAACAAAATGTAGCCCCATGGCTCTAGAATTGTAAGAAGACTTAGGGAAGGGTAGGAAATAGGAATCAGAGTCTTGGGGCAAACTATGCGAAGCATGAAACAGACCTTGGTCATTCAGGGTGATCTTAAAATTGGGACATTGTTCTATATGTGTCATTGGGTCCACTTGTTTCGGTAGTTCTTGGGGCTCGGTAGGGACACTCCCATAATGAGGAAGGTCTGTTAAAGAGGATTCTGGGACCAAGTCTATAGCATACTGGATGTCCCTCAGGGGTGGTAATTAATTAGGTGAATCATCGGGTAAAACATCCTCAAACTCTCTCAGAGCCTCAACTACTTCTTGGGGGGTTCTCTTTGGGTTGGTTCATTAAGGGTTTGCTCCTGAACTCCTTCCATGGACAAAACTGGCAAACCCTCATGTTCATTTACTAAATATGATCCTGGCTCAATCATTTCTTCTTCAAATTCTGTAGTGGGTTCAGGATCTTTTTCCTTTGGTTCCTCAATGATTTCTACCTTGGGCCCATCTTCACCATACTCCTCTACTAAACTTGACTCATAGATGTTTTCATTGGATTGTTTGATGGGCTCACGAGTTTTCTCATTTAAATTCTCAGAATATTCAACCTTTTCTTCTTGAAATTCTTTAAAGGGTTCTTCCTCAGTAATCTCTTTTTCTAATTCCTTAGACTTGATCATATTGACTCCAGGTTTCTTTTCCTTAAGGCTACTCGATCCTCTTTGAACCTAGTCCTTAGGTTGAATTGGATCTCTTGTAAATTTCTTCCCATGGTGGTTAAAGGTATAGGTATTGGTCCGACCATAAAAGATGGCATTATGATCGTAAAGCCAGGGTCGACCTAAGATAATGCTATTGATGCCCACGGGAAGGACATCACACCAAATCTTCTCTTCATAAGACTGCAACTTGATCAAGACTTGGCACCTAGACTTTATGGGTATGGAAGTTGAATCTATCCAAGAGACCTTGTAAGGGTTGGGCTGAGGAACTGGGGTCAATCCTAAGGCTTTGACAGTACTTGAAGAGATAGCATTGACATAGCTCCCACTATCAACTATGATTTTGCATACCTTATCCCCTAGTATGATAAAGATTTGTAGGATGTATGTCCTATGCCAATCTTCTTGCACTACATTTTGGATAAGGATGCACCTAACTACTCCTAACATGACATCAGACTCGGGCAGTTCTTCCTGGTCCATGAACTCCTGATTGGGTCTCCTAGGTGAACCTCTCGGGTTGGGTTATGGTGTGGGACTCTTCCGGACTAAGCCTTTAAGTAGGGATCATGTGGAGGTTATTCCCTAGGGTGGGGAGGTGACTCAGACTCAGGCTCGATAGATGGTCTAATCTTTTCTAAGGCTTCAAATCTATCTTCATACTTATCAAGCCTATTGTTCACCCTAACTATCTATTTAATGAGGACCTTCAATTGATCTTCTCGATCGTTCTCCATGGACTCACTTGATTGGGAATGATGTGGGTGATAGGGGACTCCTGATCTAGTTGACATACACACACGGACTCAAACTCGGGCTAGGGGTTTGCTAGACCTAGAGTCCAAACCAAATGTTAGGTCAAGATGACAATCTTGGTGGTAGTAACTTGGCACCTGGCCAGGTAAGTGTAAGGTTGGTGGAGGTTCCTCTTTGCTTGCCTTAGACACCAATTTGAAATTGGCCAGGTAAGCGAACCAACTCACCTTCCTTCAGGCTCTTGTCCCTGAACCACTTGCCTAGACACCAGATACTCAAGCACACATAAACAAGTTGTCAAAATTGGCTTGATGCTTGGTTCGACCCGACCTTGTGGGTGTCCCTAGCTCACTAGAGCAAATTAAGTGTCTACTCAATTTTAATTAGAGGTTGGGTCCGATGTGCAGGGCTGTTGTTTTTGGGCTAAGGAAAGATAATGACTTCCTTCCATTATCTTTTTATATTAGCGTCCTTAAATGAATTATGAAAATTATGGCACACAAATGATCTAATGAAATGTAACTAAGCTTTGTTTTTGGATTTTTGATGTATGATAGCAGAAATAAGATGCAGGAAATAAAAAAATTTGAACTTAAATGTGAAAATTACACTATATGGAAAATGAAAATGGGATGAGATGCACTTGCTGAATTTTCAGAGCAGAATTTTTCTCAGATAGTAATCAGCTATGCAGAAATTCTACAGATTGAAATAAAATCTAAAGAAATTCTAAAAAGTACTTCTAATTATGTCGAATCCTGAAAAGCAAAAATCATAAAAACAACACATTCCTATAGGTAGAAACAACTAAAATATCAGACTATACACTGAAATGAAAAAATTTGCAGAAATTAAAAGATGCTATATTCTAATGATGCAAAACTATTCTTTAAGATTCAAAACTTATCTCCTTGTATTCCCGTTCAAAGGACAATCACATCGGCACCCCTACATGCCATAGAAAATCCTTGTGGAATGGGATGTGAGGGTCTTGTAGCCCTTCTTTTTTCTTTGACCAGATGGCCATGGTGATGCACCTAATCCAAGTACTTAAGAAGATGCTAAGTCCTAACCATGCTCTGATACCAAACATGATAAGAGATTAACTAGATGCAAGATGAGAGGAATGATGCAAGTGATTTCGTTCTTTGTGATTTTTAGTTTTTTTAGGATTTAGGATTCCCGAAGATATACAAAAAGTAAATCTAGGGTTCTACAATAATAAGAAATTCAAGCAAGCAAGTCCCTAAATAGGATAAGAAGAGGACCCCGGGATTAAGAAACCCTATAAGACAAAGCTCTCAAATCAATATCAACTTAGGAGTTTTAGGATTGCAAACCTAAAATCTCTGAAACACTCGATGTCGAGTTCACTCGCTCTCGCGGATGCGGCCTGGATGATCGAGCCTTCAACCCCCACGAATGCACCGGCTTTCCGTCCGAAGGTCTCGAAGGCAAGGGAGACCGATTCCGTATTTGTGGTACCTGGAGGACCTACGAGCAATCAAGGGAAGGATTAGGATTTAACAAGAAGAAAATAAGAGATGAAGGAATGAGAGTTGAGGTTGGTGGTGGACAGAGGTCTTCTTGCTAGGTGCCATGGTGGATCATCCCGATGGACTCCAAATTCGAAGATGGAGGATGGCTTGCATGGAAGAAAAGGTAACTTGAGGCCTCACACCTCTCGACGCCCGAAGGTGAAGGTGCTCCCTCACAAAGATCGACGTTCTTAAGGAACGAAGGCAACTAAGAAGAGTAGTACTCAAATCTTTTTCTTTTCATTCATCAACATTAAACTTTACAAGGGAGGGATAAGGCCCTTTATGTAGGCACCTTAAAACCCATTCAAATTTCAAAAAAATACAAAGCTTCATGAAGAGAGTGCCCAAATTCAAATTTCTTCTTCTTTTGGCCGACCAAGGTATTGTGGCTTGATTTGGGGCTTGAAAGAAGGGAGTTGTCTTCTTGATTTGAGGGTCAATGCTTTTCTTCCATGCTCCAAGCACTTTGGGAAGATGCCATGATATGGGGCTTGAAACAAGTTAGTTGTCTTCTTGATTTGAGGGTCAATGCTTTTCTTCCATATCAGACCAAGCACTTTGGGAAGAAGTCTTGATATGAGGCTTGAAACAAGGATCATGCCATCAATGCCCATTGACCTTCCATGGATGTCCATAGCTCCTTTGGAAAGAGGCTTGATAGGGGGAGGGAAGGGAGGAAAGAATCAAGGAATGGCATCCAAAAATTCTAGCATTCCCTTATTGCCTTGGCCGCCCAGATGTCAAGGTGATGTGGCGCCACATGGGATGGATGAGGTGGCGCCAAGTGGCATCTTTCATGGCTTGGGAGATGGCTTGACCCATTATAAATTGGACTAGACTCGAAGACCACTCAGGCTTGGGCCCAATCTTCAAACAGACTCGGACTGGAATCATTAAAAGACCCATAGACACAACTTGACCAAATTGGTCATGGTACATGACTAAAACAAAAGCAATTGAGACTAAATTCATGACTCAAGAAAATAAAATGCTTAGGCTTGAAGCCTAATTATAGAACCCAAAAGATGAAACCCTAATCCGAGATCCTCAGAGGGTTCAAGAGCCTATGTCAGATCCTGGTGCCCACACCACTCGAGTCGACTCATTCTGTATTTTGGTCGAGCTGGTTGGACCACTGCTTGAGCCAACTTGATGAACAGTCTGACTGTTCTGTGTCCTGGATGAGCCAACTCGAGCCTGCTCGAGTCAATTCATCTCTGCTCGATCAGAAATCCCTAAACAGCATTTCAGGGATGTTTTTGGAAGGTTTTGACCTGGCTTGAATTTCGAATTGAAGCTGTTTTGGTTCCAAACTTTCATGGAATGATTGTCATTCCTTTCTAATATGGTTTGAGTCAATATGGTATGCTCTTTGACCTTCTATGCTAAAACTCCTCCTTCCTCTTTCTCCTTCTCTTGGCTGTCTCTTTAAATAAGTGTTATTTTAGGGCTACTGGTGAGAGAAGTTTTTGATTATTTTATCTCAAAATCTCATTACTGCTAGGATTCTGAGAGGGAAGAAAAGGGTTGTGAGGACTTGGGCATTGGGTGTGTGGACTCCTAGCAGTCAAGCTAGGCCTCGGGAAGAGAGCTAGTTAGGAAGGGTTCCACCTCTCCTCCTCGTCTTCCAGGAAGAAGAAGATCAACCCAAAGGATCCCCAAGAGCTAGCACTTCAAGGGAGTTGATTAGAGTCGAGCCCAGCTATGGATTACCTGTAGATGCTAGACACATGTGTGGCTCAAGAGCATCATCTTTGGAGCACCACCACTGCATCCATCAAAGGTATAAAGTAAGGTACTTTTATATCTTTTCTCTTCTCTTGTTTTGAAGTTGATGTGGGATGAAATGAAATGATGCAATCTAAGAGGAGAAAATAATAATTAAACGAGAAATGGAGTAAAGCAAGGCTACTTTCCATATAAAAGAAATAAAACTATCATGAATGAATTCTGTATATAAACTAAACCTGAATGAGAACTTTCATAATATTAAAGGGGAATGGATCTTCATGGTTAGGAAACCACACATGATAGAGCTTAATTAAGTTAACATTCCAGATTTGGAAAAACATTATAAGAGGGGTAAATAAGGATTAATATCTCAAGGGTTTGAAAAGATTCACTCAAGGACGACATCTTTGATTGACAGGGTGATTCCTTCAGATATCGAGACTTATAGTCTCTGTTTCTTTTCTTAGAAGACCCTCTTCTCTAGAACCTGGATATCCCAGGGATCCTACACAGAACATAGCAGAGTTAAGAAATAACTTGAAAGGTTGTAAACAATGGAATTCATGGTTGAAGTTAAGAAGAAGCTATTGGATTTGAAGAAGCTTGGCCTGCCCTCTTGGAATCCATCTTCTTACAACTTGGACATTGGGGATGGAGAGTTTGGATGGATTAGAAGACTTGCTAATGGCTAATGACATGGAAGAAGAACTCTCTTGAAGTAACTAAGGGTCTCTCACCCACTCCCTCTTGGAGGACATTGGATAACACCAAATGGAAGAAGAAACATTCCTTTTTTCATTCAAATTCATCAATCCTTACAAGAGAGCTTGGAGTTGATTTTATAAGCCTCCAAGGATATTTTGAAATTTCAAATTACAAGGAGATTTTCATGGGAGGTTCCTAGCTATTATAAGGGTGGGATTCAAATTACATGAAGAATTTTATGGGATAGGTAGCTAAAATGGTGGAAGAGTAAAGCTCTTGGCCGCCCACTTTGAATTTGAATCCTTGGTGATGTGGCATGTGATGAGGTGGCTTGCTGATGTGTATTCCACATGGTTTGGGGGTTTGACATGGCATCCCACATGGCTTGCTGAGGTGGCATCCTCCTTGGCTTAAATGGTTGAAGTGGTTGAGTGCATTCTATCTTCAAGTAAGCTTGCTTAATTTCAAACCTTTCTTGGACTCAACTACTAAGCTTAATAATTACAAGACCAATTTGATCCTAATTGGACTCAAAGAAGCCAAATTGAAATAAACCTACTCTAATTACATGACTCAAATTTAATTAATGAAATAAACTGACTCTGTTTACAAGACATTAAAGAATTAAAGCCATACTGAATTAGATTGAAGCCTCTTCCAGACTTTGGTGCCCGCACCAGTTCTCCCAGGATGGGAGGAACTCGATCCTATCGAGTAAGGACTGATCTGACTTTGGTACCTTTCTAGTAGGTTTGGGTCGATTTGTTGCAGATCCTCTTGAGTGATCCAAGAATCCTCGGATTTGGGTCTTCCTCGCCATCGAACCAGATAACATTGATAGCCCTTATTTCTAGTGGTAATTACCTGGTCATCCAAGAACATTCAATCCTATCTCTCCGTTCTGGCTAAAGTGCTGGTGGACACTCAGGTAGGGTTTCACTCTTAAAGGTTGGGTAAGGTCCAAAAGGCTCGCTAGGAATTAATGCTGGCTCTTTGTATTCTTTCAGATCAGAAATGTTAAACGTAGAACTAATGCCATAATCCGATGGTAACTCTAACATGTATGCATTAGGTCCGATTCTCTTTAATACTTTGAAAGGTCCAGCTCCCCGAGCATGCAGTTTCTTCATAATTCCCGATGAGAACCTTTCAAGTCTATGTTTAACCATTACAAAGTCTCCTACATTGAATTCTTTCACTCATTTACGTGAATTGGCGATATGCTTATAGACTTCATTACTTGTTTGGATTTTTTTACCAATCTCCTTATGAAATTCTTTAATATGCTATGCATATGACTTGGCGGACTCAGACTGGTGCGAGCACCAGACTCAGAAGAAGACTTCAGGGCTTCATCTGGATCTCTGATTGACCTTGCCCGAAGAATTAGGATTTTCTGGTTTGTAATAAGGGTTGACTTGATCAACTCAATTTTAGCTTGAGTCTGTATTTCCCTGCAATTTAATTTTGTTGAGTCATGTTGACTCAGTAGTGGTCTAGGACTTCAACCTGGGTGTCACATTTTCTCCCAAGGCCAAGCAAGTGGGCGCCACACTCCCAGCCACACGCCTGAGTCCAGGGGGCGCCACATCTCCATCCAATATGCTCTGGTCCCCACACCACAAGATAGCAGGTCCCTTCTCTCATGCGCCACTTGAGGAGAAAATAATCTGGGATCCACAATTCAAGGGGGCGGCCAAAGTGTTTCCATAAGAGCCAAGCTATGAAAAGAAAGGAGCAAAGCTTGGGGAGCAAGGTTAGGAGGTGCCCAAATAATTCCAAATAAAACCAGGAATGGAAGGAAGGAAATTTCTCTTGAAGAGCAAGGTTAGGAGACGCCCAAATAATTCCAAATAAAACCAGGTATGGAAGGAAAAATATTTTTCTTGAAGAGCAAGGCTAGGAGGCACCACCTACTTACCTTTTGAAGCCACCAATAAGCATTTTTGGAAACTCTTGGTCGGCCATATGTGTGGGAATTGATCCTACAAACCTAATTTGAAGATCCACCCTATTAGTCCCACATGGAAAGATGTAAAACCCTGCTCTCTTGTAAAGTCCTATAAATTAAACCCCTCTTGTAATTTTTAAAGTAATTTGATGAATGAATCCAATTTATGTGTGAGCAAACTTTGTGTTTCTCTCTTCCGCACTTGCATCCAGGTGTTGAGCTCCATAAGGGAGTAAATCCTGGGTTCCCCAGGAACCTTGAGGAGGTGTGAGATCTCCAACCCCAAAATCCTAGGTTAGCCACTTTAACTCCAAAACCCTAGCCACCCATCATCCTCTTCTTTCCACCAAACCCTAGCCTATCCCACCTCTCACGGCCACTCTCTCCAAGTCAAGGCCGACCACCAACATCCAGGTCCAGTCCAGATACTTCAGATCCAAAGCAATTCCCAGAGGAAGTCAGATCAGCCTCCAGGAGAATCCGGATTTCAGCAACATCAGCTTTCAAGTTCTTCAATCTGGTAAATCCTTTCTTGAGTATCTGATTCCATAAATTGTTCTTCTTCTTTCCCAGATCTTGAGTTCAGGAGAAGCCAACTCTGCCAAAGGATCAGTATTGGAGGATCCATTACGAAGATATCTGAATCCGGGGATCCAACAATCTGCTCAAGAGAGTCCTTCCACCAAACTCTGTGAAGATCACTGTCTGGTCTGTAACCCTTCTCTTCTCTTTACTTCTGTCCTGTTGAAAGTTCAGAGCGAAACCCTAGGTCTGGGAGTTTCTCAACCCCCAGCGATCCGTTACTTCTGAACTACTCTGATAACCCAGTTTTTTTTAAATCGTGCTTTTAATTATTACCTAGTTTCTTTCAATTTAGTTTAGCTTTCCTATGAGTCAAAGCCGACTTCTGAAAATATATATATATAAAAAAAAAGAATTAGTCTCAATTTACTTCCGCATCGCATCATCTCCTCTTTTGTTCTGCATCATTTTTGGTATCAGAGCCCTGTCTAGGGTTTCTATTTTGCTTGCTTGTTTTGAGTCTCTCTCTTTTACTTTGTCTGCTCGAAGTAGACTCCCCAGGACGTCCGGTCCTAGGAATGAAGTGAGGTGCAAACCTCCTCTTCCCATTCCACGGGGTGTTCCTAGGGTGTGTAGGGAATCCGCTGGGTTACAACTTCGTAGCAGGAATTGTAAACGGGGGAAGCATTCTATTTTCAGTCTGTAACTATCCTTTTGCAAGAATTGTTTCTCATTGCAGGTAACTCTAAATTATATAATTTTTATTTTGCTAGAACCAGTATAATTGAAACTATTTTACATAATTTTCCTATGATTTATTGGTTTCCGTGAAATTTCTAAGAATTAAATTACTGCAACTCTATTTCTATGTTTCTGCAATTCAATTATTTTGAGTGATCATCTCCTGATTCATCTTAAGGGCATTTGAGCATCTAAGATAAGGGGAGGAGTTGATAACCTCTCCTTAGCCCAAAACCACCACCCATTCATCCGATCCTAAGCCTAATTTTAAAATTTATTAGACTTAATTTGTCCTAGTGGGCTAGGGACATCAACAAGTCGGGTCGAGGCTAGTGTTGAGTCAGTTTGTCTAGTTACTCTGTGTGTTCATTGTACTCAGTGTCTAGAATGGTGGTTCAGGAATTCTATCCCGAAGGGTTTGTGTGCTGGTCCGCCTACCTGGCCAATCACTGATTGGTGTCTAGGATTGGCATCTAGGGACCTAACACTTCCCTTACACCTGCCTGGCTGAGTCTCGAGTTACTACAAGCTAGCTTGCCACTCTGATTGGGCATCTAGTTTGGGCTCTAGGTCTAGTTAGCCCGTAGTCATTTCAGTTGAGTCTCATTTTGTGTGTTTGCTTGCATCATCATGTCTACTCGGAATGGAGTACCCTACCAACTTGGTCAAACCCAACCTGATTTAGAGGCCATGGTTAGAGCTCTTACTGAGAGTATGAACAAATTGAGTCAGGATGTGACTACCACTGTTGCCCAGTTTAAAGAACAAGTCCATGAGAATTTTGCCCAGCTTAGGGATCGAGTCCAAGTACTTGAGGAACCTAGGCATCAGAATTGGTCTCCTGACCCAGATTTTAATGTGCCTCAACATCACCCACACCAAGAGCCTAGAAGACCTTTATACAGAGATCCTGAACCTAATCATAGGAGGCCTAACCCAGAACCTGAAGATAGAGATGATAGGTCCATTCGGAACATCAAATTAGATGCACCCACTTTTGATGGTAGCTTAAACCCTAAGGTATATTCTGATTGGGAGGGTGAGATGGACCAGTACTTTGAGTGGTATGCCATGTTTGAGGAAAGGAAGTTCAAGTTTGCCAAGATGAAGTTAGTACGTCAAGCTAGGTTATACTGGGGGAACATTGAGCTAACCACTAGAAGACGAAATGTAGAGCCCATAACCACTTGGCAGGGTATGAAAGAGAAACTTAGAGATAAGTACCTACCCATTTCATACCAGCAGAATCTGTTAGACCAATGGCAGACTTTGAAACAAGGGAACCGATCTGTATCAGACTACATAACCACATTTGATGAATACCTGATGAGATGTGATGTGAGTGAAGCCCATGAGGTCACTTTGTCTAGGTTTAGGGCTGGACTTAGGGAAGACATAAAGAGGGAGTTGTTTCTGAGAGAGGTTACTGACCTAGACCAAGCCTATCAGATTGCACTGAACACTGAGAAGTTTCAAAGAGGACCCATGCCTTGTAGGGTTAGTGCCCCAATCCTAAGAAATGGACCTAGCCAAGTTACCCCTAGCAAGCCTAATCAGGGTATTCCCACCCCTAGGCCCATGGACAAAGATAAGGCACCTGACACCCAGAGAACCCCTAGTATCATCTGTTTTAAGTGCCAGAAGCCCGGTCATATCTCCAACCAGTGCACAGCCATAGCTTGTTTTAAGTGCCATAAGGTAGGTCATGTTTCTAGCCAGTGCCCTCGTAGATCCCTTTACATAGAAGAAGGAAAAGAAAAAAATTTCGAACCCAATGAAGAGTTTGAAGAAGAAGTTTATGAGGCCGGAATGAATTTGGTCGATGAGTATGAAGGAGAGGAGGAATCCACAGAGTCTGGCCAATTAGGGGTTGTGAGATGCATCCTGTCCCAGAATAGAGTTCAGGATGATTGGCGTAGGACTAACATCCTACAGACTTTTCTTAAACTAGGGGATAAGTTATGTAAAATCATCATAGATAGTGGGAGCTGTGTGAATGCCATTTCTGCTAGCACTGTCAAAATGTTAGGCTTAACCCCAGTCCCCCACCCCAACCCCTATAAGGTTTCTTGGGTAGACTCTACCTCTATACCCATCCAGTCTAGATGTCAGGTCCAAATCCAAATGCAATCCTATCAAGAGAAGATTTGGTGTGACGTCTTGCCCATGGGGGTGAGCAGTATAATTCTTGAAAGACCTTGGTTATATGATCATGATGCCACCCTCTTAGGAAAATCCAACACCTATGTCTTTAGTTTTAATGGGAAGAAAATCACAATCCATTCAGTCCCTCCTAAGGATAAGGTAGCTAAAGGACCCAATAAGGTCAGAGAGATGAAGACTGGAGTGAACCTAATTAGTTCTAAGGATCTAGAACAAGAAATTCATAGTGGTTCACCTATTTGGATGTTGACTGCTAAGGAACTTAGGACTCCTACACCCTCAGAGCCTCCTTAGGAAGTTAAACCTTTGTTAGAAGAATTTGAGGATGTTTTTCCCGAGAATCTGCCAGACCACCTTCCACCTCTTAGGGATATCCAGCATTCCATAGATTTAGTCCCAGGAGCTACTTTATCCAACTTGCCCCATTATAGGATGAATCCATCTGAGCGTAAGGAACTGCAAAAGCAGGTTGGAGAATTATTGAGGAAGGGGTTCATTAGAGAGAGTCTTAGCCCTTGTGCAGTCCCTGCACTTCTAACCCCGAAGAAGGATGGCACGTGGAGGATGTGTGTTGATAGTCGTGCCATCAACAAAATCATAATCAAGTATAGGTTCCCCATCCCTAGACTAGATGACATGCTAGATATGATGGCCGGTGCAATGGTTTTTTCTAAAATTGATCTCAAGAGCGGCTATCATCAGGTTAGGATTAGACCAGGGGATGAGTGGAAAACTGCTTTCAAAACTAAGGATGGTCTCTATAAATGGGTTGTTATGCCTTTTGGGTTGTCCAATGCCCTTAGTACTTTCTTGAGGATTATGACCCAGGTACTTAGAGCTTTCATAGGGAAGTTTGTAGTGGTCTATTTTGATGACATCCTAATCTATAGTAAGACCCCTGCAGATCACCTAGGCCACCTTAGACAAGTCTGCCAAGTTTTGAGGAATGATAATCTCTACGGTAATCTCAAAAAGTGTGAATTCTTGACCAATATAGTTATTTTCCTTGGTTTTGTAGTAACCCCTAACGGTGTGGCTGCCGATCCAGAAAAGATTAGGTCCATAGTAGAATGGCCAGAGCCGACCAGTGTGCATGAAGTCAGAAGTTTCCACGGCTTGGCTACCTTCTATAGGCGATTCATCAAGGGGTTTAGTACTGTAGTTGCTCCTATCACAGACTGTATTAGGAAGGGAGAATTCTAGTGGACTAAAGAAGCCCATAAAGCCTTCCAAGATCTTAAGGATAGGATGACCCAGGCACCCATTTTGAGGTTACCCGACTTTTCAAAGGTATTTGAGGTTGTTTGTGATGCTTCAGGAGTAGGTATAGGTGAAGTCCTAAGCCAAGAGAACCATCCCGTAGTATTCTTTAGTGAAAAACTTAATGATGCTAAGCTTAGGTATTCTACCTATGATAAGGAATTTTATGCGGTAGTGCAAGCTTTGCGTTACTGGAGACATTATTTGCTACCGCAAGAATTTGTGCTATTTTCAGACCATGAGGCTCTTAGATTCTTGAGTTCCCAGAAGAAGCTTAACCCTAGGCATGCTAAGTGGGTAGAGTATATCTAGTCCTATACTTTTGTTTTGAAACATAAGGCTGGGTCTGAAAATAAGGTAGCTGATGCCCTTAGTCGTCGATCTTTGTTATTGAATTCTGTTAGGGCTGAAGTCATAGGGTTTGAGCAGATCAAAGAGGAATTTGAGTCATGTCCGGATTTTAAGACTGTGTACCAGGATCTAACTCAAGGACCATCTAATGATCATAAGAATTATACCCTTTTAGATGGCTTTCTGTTCTTTAAGAATAGGCTTTGCATCCCTAGAACCTCTCTTAGGGAATTTTTGATTTGGGAAATTCATGCTGGAGGTTTAGCTGGCTATTTCGGAAAAGACAAGACCACCCTGGATATTGAAGACCACTTTTTCTGGCCTAACTTAAAAAGAGATGTAGCACACATTGTGGCTAGGTGTCGGACCTGTGCTGTTGCCAAACAGCGAAAACAAAACACCGGCCTTTATACCCCACTACCTGTCCCAGATCGTCCTTGGCAAGATGTGAGCATGGACTTTGTGTTAGGTTTGCCTAAGACCCAGAGGAGGCATGACTCTATATATGTTGTAGTCGACCTATTTTCCAAGATGGCCCATTTCTTACCTTGATCCCAAACATTTGATGCGTCTAAGGTAGCCACCTTGTTATTTAATGAGATAGTTCGACTCCATGGCCTACTTAAGACAATTATTTCTGATAGGGATGTTCGGTTAACCAGCTATTTTTGGAAAACTCTTTGGCATAAGTTAGGGACAAAACTTAAGTTTTCAAGTGCCTATCATCCCCAGACTGATGGCCAAACCGAAGTAGTGAACCATAGTTTAGGCAATCTGTTAAGGTGTCTTGTTGGTGAAAACATTAGGAACTGGGATTTGTACTTACCTAGAGCTGAATTTGCATACAATGACTCGGTCAATAGGTCTACGGGTAAGAGTCCATTTGAAATTGTGCATGGTTACAAACCTCACACACCTCTTGACCTAGCTCTTTTACCAGTCCACACACGAGTCTCCGAGTCTGCCAAAATTTTTGCACAGCATATAAAAGACTTGCATAAAGAAATTCATGCCAAAATAAATTTAAGTAATGAAACTTATAAGAAGTTGGCTAATTCTCAAAGGCAAGTCAAAACTTTTGATGAGGGAGATTATGTAATGATTAGGTTAAGGCCTGAACGGTTTCCTCCTGGAACCGTTAGAAAGTTACATGCTAGAGGAGCTGGACCATTTAGAGTGGTGAAGAGAGTAGGATCCAATGCCTATGTGCTCGAGTTGCCTCTAGAACTAGGTATTAGCTCCACTTTCAACATTACAGACCTAGTAGAGTATAGAGAGCCAGCTGTGATTCCCAGTGAACCTTTTGAACCTAATCCTGCTCTTGAGAGTGAACCCAACCCTGTGTGTCCACCAACAAACTGGCCTGTGAGGAAAGAGCAGATTGAAAAGATCCTGGATGATCAGGTTATCTCTACTCGTAATCGAGGATACCAAAGATACCTGGTCCGCTGGCAAGGAAGGCCAGATTCTGATGACTCTTGGATCTCCCGAGAAGAATTACAAGAATTGGACCCAGACCTCTTGGAGAGATACCAGAGCCAACTTGATCCATACTCGACAAGGTCGAGTTCCTCCCACCCCGGGAGAATTGGTTCGGGCACTAGACTCAGAAGAAGACTTCAGGGCTCCATCTGGATCTCTGATTGACCTTGCCCGAAGAATTAGGGTTTTCTGGTTTGTAATAAGGGTTGACTTGATCAACTCAATTTTAGCTTGAGTATGTATTTCCCGGTAATTTAATTTTGTTGAGTCATGTTGACTCAGTAGTGGTCTAGGACTTCAACCTGGGTGTCACATTTTCTCCCAAGGCCAAGCAAGTGGGCGCCACACTCCCAACCACACTCCCAGCCACATGCCTGAGTCCAGGGGGCACCACATCTCCATCCAGTATGCTCTAGTCCCCACACCACAAGATAGCAGGTCCCTTTTCTCATGCGCCACTTGAGGAGAAAACAATATGGGATCCACAATTCAAGGGGGCGGCCAAAGTGTTTCCATAAGAGCTAAGCTATGAAAAGAAAGGAGCAAAGCTTGGGGAGCAAGGTTAGGAGGTGCCCAAATAATTCCAAATAAAACCAGGAATGGAAGGAAGGAAGTTTCTCTTGAAGAGCAAGGTTAGGAGGCGCCCAAATAATTCCAAAAAAAACCAGGTATGGAAGGAAAAATATTTTTCTTGAAGAGGAAGGCTAGGAGGCGCCACCTACTTACCTTTTGAAGCCACCAATCAGCATTTTTAGAAACTCTTGGCCGGCCATATGTGTGGGAATTGATCCTACAAACCTAATTTGAAGATCCACCCTATTAGTCCCACATGGGAAGATGTAAAACACTGCTCTCTTGTAAAGTCCTATAAATTAAACCCCTCTTGTAATTTTTAAAGTAATCTGATGAATGAATCCAATTTATGTGTGAGCAAACATTGTGTTTCTCTCTTCCGCACTTGCATCCAGGTGTTGAGCTCCGTGAGGGAGTAAATTCGGGTTCCCCAGGAACCTTGAGGAGGTGTGAGATCTCCAACCCTAAAATCCTAGGTTAGCCACTTTAACTCCAAAACCCTAGCCGCCCATCATCCTCTTCTTTCCACCAAACCCTAGCCTATCCCACCTCTCACGGCCACTCTCTCCAAGTCAAGGCTGACCACCAGCATCCAGGTCAAGTCCAGATACTTCAGATCTAGTGCAATTCCCAGAGGAAGTCAGATCAGCCTCCAGGAGAATCCGGTTTCAGCAACATCAGCTTTCAAGTTCTTCAATCTGGTAAATCCTTCCTTGAGTATCTTATTCCATAAATTGTTCTTCTTCTTTCCCAGATCTTGAGTTCAGGAGAAGCCAACTCTGTCAAAGGATCAGTATTGGAGGATCCATTGCGAAGATATCTGAATCCGGGGATCCAACAATCTGCTCAAGAGAGTCCTTCCACCAAACTCCGTGAAGATCACTGTCTGGTCTGTAACCCTTCTCTTCTCATTACTTCTGTCCTGTTGAAAGTTCAGAGCGAAACCCTAGGTCTGGGAGTTTCTCAACTCCCAGTGATCGTTACTTCTGAACTACTCTGATAACCCAGTTTTTTTTAAATCGTGCTTTCAATTATTACCTAGTTTCTTTCAATTTAGTTTAGCTTTCCTATGAGTCAAAGCCGACTTCTGAAAATAAAAAAAATAAAAAAAAAGAATTAGTCTCAATTTACTTCCGCATCGCATCATCTCCTCTTTTGTTCTGTATCATAGACATTCATGCATGTGTGGGTAATGGAATGAGGTCGATAGGTAGGTCTGTAACCATGGACAATCTCAAAGGGACTTTTATCAGTAGGCCTATTGACTGAGCTGTTGTAAGCGAATTCAGCACGAGGCAAAAGCAAATCCTAGTTTCCCAGACTTTCTCAAATAAGGCACCTAAATAAGTTTCCTAGACTTCTATTTACAACATCGGTTTGTCCATCAGTCTGAGGATGGTAAGCAGTTGAGAATTTCAGTTTTGTTCCTAGTAGGTGCCAAAGGATTTTCCAAAAGTAACTCATGAAATGAACATCCCTATCAGAAACAATGGTCTTAGGTAACCCATGTAATTGACTACTTGATCAAGAAAAAGCATGGCTATCCTAGAGGCATCAAAAGTCTAAAAACAGGGTATGAAATGGGCCATCTTTGAAAATCCGTCGACCACTACAAAGATCGAATCATGCTTCCTAAGGGTCTTGGGCAATCCTAAAACAAAGTCCATGCTAAGATCCTGCCATGGACACTCAGGCACAGGTAATGGAGTGTATAACCTGGTGTTTTGTCTTTGATGTTTGGCAACAGTGCACGTCCTACATCAGGCAACAATATTGGCTACATGTTTCTTAAGGCCTAGCCAATAAAATTTCTCTTCAACTATTAATATGGTTTTATTTCTTCCAAAGTGGCCAGCTAGACCCCCAGCATGTGTCTCCCAAACTAGAAAATTTCTAAAGGAAGTTTTTGGAACACAAAGCTTTTTTTCATTAAACAGATAACCATCTAGAAGGGTATACTTACTATGGTCACTAGATGGTCCTTGACTCAAAGCCTGGTAAACCTCACTAAAGTCTGGACAGGTTTCATATTCATCCTTAAGTCTCTCAAATTCAACGACTTCAGTGCTGATCGAATTCATGAGTAAAGCTCTATGACTCAAAGCATCGGCTACTTTATTCTCAGTTTTGGCACAATGCTTTAGGACAAAAGTGTAGGCTTGGATGTATTTTACCCATTTGGTGTGCCTAGAATTCAACTTTTTCTAGGAACTAAGAAATCTAAGGGCTTCGTGTTCAGAGAACAGAATAAATTCTTGTGATTGAAGATAGTGTCTCCAATACCTTAAAGCTTACACTACCGCATAGAGCTCCTTATCATAGGTAGAATACTTAAGCTTAGCTTCATTTAACTTTTCATTAATAAAAGCTATGGGGTGGCTCTCCTGGCTTAAAACTCCACCAATTCCAACTCCAGAGGCATCACAAGTGACCTAAAAAACCTTGGAAAAATCAGGAAATCTTAAGATAGGTGCTTGTGTCATTTTCTTTTTAACGTCTAGGAAAGCCTTATCAGCAGCTTTGGTCCATTCAAAATGGCCTTTCCTAATGCAATATGTGATTGGCACAACTATGGTACTAAACCCCCGAATGAATCTTCTATAAAAAGTAGCTAGGCCATGAAAACTTCATACTTCATGAACAATTTTTGGCACAGGCCACTCTACAATTGACTTAATCTTTTCGGGGTCAGCAGAAACTCCGTCAAGTGTGACAACAAAACCTAGAAAAATGACTCTATGGGTGAGAAAATCACATTTTTTTAAGGTTTACGAAGAGACTATTTACCCTAAGAGCTAAACAGACATGATTCAAGTGGTCCAAATGATCCTCCTGGGTCCTGCTATATATAAGAATGTCATCGAAGTAAACTACAACAAACTTTCTTATAAATAATCGTAGGACTTTATTCATAATCCACATAAAGGTACTAGGAGCATTGGACAGTACGAAATGCATTATTTCTCATTCAAAAAGACCCTCCTTGGTCTTGAATGCAGTCTTCCACTCATTCCCAGGTCTAATCCTAATCTGATGATAGCCACTCTTAAGGTCAATCTTTGAAAATACTATTGCTCCGGCCATCATGTCTAACATGTCGTCCAAACGGGGTATGGAAAACCTATATTTTGTTGTGATCTTATTAATGGCATGACTATCAATGCACATCCTCCAGGTGCCATCTTTCTTAGGGGTCAGTAATGCGGGTACTGCACAAGGACTCAAACTTTCCCTAATAAATCCTTTCCTAAGGAGATCCCCTACTTATCTTTATATCTCTAAGTGTTTGGTAGGGCTCATCCTATAATGTGGAAGGTTGGGTAGGGTTGCTCCTGGGACTAAATCAATGGCATGCTGGTTGTCCCTAAGTGGTGGAAGGTGGTCAGGTAGGTCATCTGGAAACACATCCTTAAAGTCTTCTAACACTTTAACCACTTCCTGAGAGCATTCTTTCTGGGAAGGCTCCTGAATTTCCTTAGTGGCTAAAATCCAAATAGGTGTACCCTCAGTGAGTTCTTTCTTAATCTCCTTATCAGTTATCAAATTGACTCCAGTTTTCTTTTCCATTAGGTGGCTCGATCCTCTCTTAATAATGTCCTTAGGTGGTGTTGGGTTGATCACAAACTTCATTCCAAGGTGCATGAATGAGTAGGAATTTGATCGGCCATATAGGGTCGCATCATGGTCAAATAACTAAAGTCGACCTAGGATGATACTGCTCACTCTCATTGGTAGGATGACACACCACACTTTCTCCTGATAGGACAGCAATTGTAATGCAGAACAAAAACTCTGATACTAAAAATGATGCAGAATGAATATGTGGAATGCGGAAGCAAATTAAAATTAATGTATATTTTTATTTTATTTTATTTTTTTATATATATTTTTGGAAGTCGGCTTTGACTCAAATGAAAGTTAAACTAAATTGAAAGAAACTATATAATAATTGAAAGCACAATTCAAAGAAACTAGATTATCAGAGTAGTTCAGAAGTAAATGATCGCTGGGGGTTGAGAAACTCCCAGACCTAGGGTTTCGCTCTGAACTTTCAACAGGACAGAAATAAAGAGAAGAGAAGGGTTATGTACCAGGCAGTGATCTTCATAGAGTTTGGTGGAAGGACTCTCTCGAGCAGATTGTTGGATCCTCGAATTCGGATATCTTCACAATGGATCCTCCAATACTGGTCCTTTAGCAGAGTTAGCTTCTCCTGAACTCAGGATCTGGGAAAGAAGAAGAACAAGTTAAGGAACCAGATACTCAAAGAAAGGATTTACCAGATAAGAAGAACTTGAAAAATTGATGTTGCTGAAATCCTGATTCTCATGGATGCTGATCTGACTTCCTCTGGGATTTGCTCTGTATTCGAAGTAGCTGATCTGGACCTGGATGCTGGTGGTCGGCCTTTACTTGGAAGAGAGGGGCCATGAGATGATGAGGTAGATTAGGGTTTGGATGATTGGTGGAATGAAGAAGATGATGGGCGGCTAGGGTTTGGAATTGAAGTGGCTAACCTAGGATTTTGGTAGGGTTTGGAGATCTCACACCTCCTCAAGGTTCCTGTGGAACCCGGAATCACTCCCTCACTGAGCTCAACACTTGAATACAAGTGCGGAAGAGAGAAACACAAAGTTGCTCACAAAGAAATTGATTTCATTCATCATTGATTTTAAAAACTTACAAGAGGGGTCTATTTTATAGGCCTTTATAAGAAATCAGGTTTTTACATCTTCCCATGTGGGACTAATAGGATGGATCCTCAAATTAGGCATGTAGAATCAAATTCTCCCCATATGGCTGGCCAAAAGCTTCCTTAAGTGTTGATTGGTGGCTCTAAATGGCAAGAAGATGGTGCCTCCTAGCCTTGCTCTTCAAGACAAATATTTTCCTTCCATGCTTGGTTTTATTTGGAAGTATTTGGGCGCCTCCTAGTCTTGCTCCCCAAGTCTTGCTCCTTTCTTTTCATAGCTTGGATCTTATGGAATTATTTTGGGCACCTCCTTGGATTGAGGATCCTAGATTGATCTCTCATTAAGTGGCGCATGAAAGAAGGGACCTGCTTTCTTGTGGTATGGGGACCAAGGCACACTGGATGGAGATGTGGCGCCTCCTGGACTCTGGCATGTGGCTGGGAGTGTGGCACCCACTTACTTGGGCCTGGGAGAAAAAATGTGGCACCCTGGACTTTAACTTGATTAAAAAAAGTGGCACCAACCTGGAGAAGACCTAGACCACTACTAGGACTTGTACTGAGTCAACATGACTCAACATAATTTAAATTACAGGGAAATACAGACTCAAGACTAAAATTGAGTTGACCAAGTCAACCCTTATTACAAATCCAGAAAACCCTAATTCTTCGGGCAAGGTCAATCAGAGATCTAGATGGAGCCCTGAAGTCTTCTTCTGAGTCTGGTGCCCGCACCAATTCTCCCGGGGTGGGAGGAACTCGACCCTGTCGAGTATGGATCAAGCTAGCTCTGGTATCTCTCCAAGAGGTTTGGATCCAATTCTTGTAATTCTTCTCGGGAGATCAAAGAGTCATCAGAATCTGGCCTTCCTTGCCAGCGGACTAGGTATCGTTGGTATCCTCGATTACGAGTAGAGATAACCTGATCATCCAGGATCTTTTCAATCTGCTCTTTCCTCACAGGCCAGTTTTTTGGTGGACACACAGGGTCGGGATCACTCTCAATAACAGGATTAGGTTTCAAAGGCTTACTAGGAATCACAGCTGGCTCCCTATACTCTACTAAGTCTGTAATGTTGAAAGTAGAGCTATTGCCTAGTTCTGGAGGCAACTCGAGCACATAGGCATTGGATCATACTCTCTTCACTACTCTAAATGGTCCAGCTCCTTTAGCATGTAACTTTCTAACGGTTCCAGGAAAAAATTGCTCAGGCCTTAACCTAATCATTACATAGTCTCTCTCAACAAAAGTTTTGACTCGTCTTTGAGAATCAGCCAACTTCTTATAATTTTCATTACTTAAAGTTATTTTGGCATGAATTTCTTTATGCAAGTCCTTTACATGCTATGCAAGTGCATCAAGAGACTTGTGTGTGTGGGCTAATAGTGAAATCAGATCAAGTGGTGTGTAAGGCTTGTATCCATGAACAATTTCAAAGGGACTCTAGCCTATAGACCTATTGATCGAAACATTGAATGCAATTTCAGCCCTGGACAAAATACAAATCCCAATTCCTGGTGCTCTCAATCAAACCAAAATCTGAGCCAAAGCCTAGTAAAGGGTCCAGAAAAACTAAACTAGACTGACGATGCATTCCTAAAGAATGGACTTTATTCCAAAGGAATCCTAGGTCTAAACCTAACAAACTAAGGCTCTCTAGGTTTGACCTTGGGTCGGAGGAGGGCATGCAGAGCATGAAAACTTATTATGGATGCCTAGTAGGTGCCATAAGGTCTTCCAGAAGTAGGTGGCAAACCCATTAGGTTCTAAGGAGTCTTGCAACCTAGAAATCTCAATAAAGTGTAATGCCATAGCTCTAGAAACATGAGAAGATTCAGGGAAGGGTAGGAAATAAGAATCAGAGTTTTGAGGTGGCTTATCGGAAACAAGAAAAAAACCTTGGTTATTCAGGATGACCTTAAAATGAGGACATTGTTCTATAGGTGCACTCATCTAAACCTCATGATTTGCTCTAGGAGGGTCTACAAGTGCAAGTTCTAGTATAGGCTGGGTGCTCCTAGAAGGTGGAAGGTTATCAGGAAGGTTTTTGGAATGTTTATCTAAAAAGTCCTCTAAGCTACTGTCTTTTTCTTGTTCTTGGACCTTCTCAATGGGCAATTCTTGTGAACCCCTTCCTTCTTCACACTTCTCTACCAGATTTGACTCAGGGGTGTCTTCTTTGGATTCCTCAATGAGTTCAGGGGTATTCTCACTTAAACTTTCATTTGGTGTAATTTCCTCTTCCTGAACTTCCTCAAAAGGGTCTTCTCTTAGGGTTAGCTCCTGAATTCCTTGAGTGGCAGGGGTCCCCTCAATAACCCCATTAGGTAGGAGTTGGTTAATTGAATTATCGGGAGGGATATCCTCAAATTCTTCTTCTTCATATTCATCTATCAAACTTATGTCAGGCTCATATATTTTTTCCTCAATCTCACTGAAAGGTTCTAATCTATTCTCCTTTGATTCCTCTTTTAGTACGGCTCTGGTCAGGTCAACTAATTTTGGGATGGCCATGCCTAACTCCTTCTCAATGTTATCCTTATGGTCAAAAGGTGACACAAGTGGGAATTGACAAACAAAAGTCTAGTTCACTACGGGTGTCGGATCAATCGGAACTTGACTCAAGTTGGTAGAGGTTGGCTTTAAGTCCAAAGTACTTGATTGGTTATATCTTAAAGACCACTCATAGTCTTGGGCTTCTTGGTAGGCTCGGTCTAACTTATTGGTCTTTTCAAGGCATAGCTTCCTATAAATGTCTGGGTGTAACCCAACCCTAAATCTCGATGTGATCAGAGCTTCGGTCTCAATGGTATTGCATTTCATGTCAAACCATTGGAAGTCCTTGATATATTTAGACACAGGCCTATTACCTTGTCGCAATTGGTACCATTGGTCTAAAAGTCTTTTCTCATAGGATCTACCTAGGTACCTATCTCTCAACTTACTTCTCATATCTCTCCAAGTATATATTTCCTCTTTTCTTTGATAACACTCACACTCAATAGCATACCAATGAGACCTAGCATGTTTGGTGAACTTGGTTTTGGCTAACCAAACTTGTCCTAATTATGATATGTTTGTGCACTCAAAATATCGATCCATTTGTTCTTCCCACTTAATATATGTCTCTTGTCTTCCATCAAAAGTGGGTGCATAAGGTTCGGTGTTCCTAACGGGTCCCTTCTCTGAGTCAACCAAGTATGGGTATAGGCTCCTAGGGCTAGACTCAAGGGCAAGATCATGGTCATAGGCTCTTAGATCAAACATCCAATGATTAGGTTCAGGATCCCTGTATAAAGGTCTCCTAGGCTATGGGTGTGGGTGAGGTTGGGGTCTACCAAATTCTGAGTCAAGGATCTAATTTCGGTGCCTAGGCTCTTCAAGTACCTGGGCTCGATCTCTAAACTGGGCAACAGTATCAGTCATATCCTGACTCAATTTGGTCATACTTTCAGTAAGAGTTCTAATCATGGCCTCTAAATCAAGTTGGGTTTGACCAGGTTGGTAGGGTACTCCGTTCCGGGTGGACATGATGATGCAAGCAAGCACACCAAATGAGACTCGACTGAAATAACTATGGGCTAACTAGACCTAGAGCCCAAACTAGATACCCAATCGAGTGGCAAGCTAGCCTGTAGTAACTCGGGACTCAGCTAGGCAGGTGTAAGGGGAGTGTTAGGTCCCTAATTGCCAATCCTAGACACCAATCAGTGATTGGCCAGGTAGGCGGACCAGCACACAAGCCATTCGGGACGTAGTCCATGAATCACCATTCTAGACACTTAGTACAAAGCACACACAGAGTAACAAGATAAACTGACTAAACCCTAGGCTGGACCTGACCAGTTGGTGTTCCTAGCCTACTACGGCAAATTAGGTCTAATTAATTTTAAGCTTAAAGGCTTAGGTTTGAATGCACGGGAGGTGGTTTTGGGCTAAGAAGAGGGTCTCAATCCTCCCCTTATGTTGCAACTTTGGTGCCCTTAAAATAGATTCAATTTATGCACACTCAAAAATAATAGCTTGTAGAAAATAAAAAAAAATAGAACAGCAGTAAAATTGATCTCAGAAAATCTACAGAAATTAATAAATCATGAAAATTTTACGTAAATTACTTTCAATTATACTGGTTGCAGCAAAATAATAATTACTTAATTTACATTTTTTTGTAAGGAGAAACAATTTGAATAACATGGCAGTTACTGGCAGAAAACAGACATGTGTCCCGTTTACAATCCCTGCCAAGAAGTTATAACCCAGCGGCACCCCTACACGCCCTAGGAACCTCCGTGGAATGGGAGGAGGAGGCTTGCATCTCGCTTGTTCATAGGACCGGACGGCCATGGGAGTCTACTCCAGGCAGCAAAAGTAAAAAGGAACAAAAAAAATAATCAAACAAGCAAGAACCCTAGACAGGGCTCTGATACCAAGAATGATGCAGAATGAAAACTCTGATACTAAAAATGATGCAGAATGAATATGTGGAATGCGGAAGCAAATTAAAATTAATGTATATTTTTATTTATTTATTTTTTATATATATTTTTGGAAGTCGGCTTTGACTCAAATTAAAGTTAAACTAAATTGAAAGAAACTATATAATAATTGAAAGCACAATTCAAAGAAACTAGATTATCAGAGTAGTTCAGAAGTAAAGGATCGCTGGGGGTTGAGAAACTCCCAGACCTAGGGTTTCACTCTGAACTTTCAACAGGACAGAAATAAAGAGAAGGGAAGGGTTATGTACCAGGCAGTGATCTTCACAGAGTTTGGTGGAAGGACTCTCTCGAGCAGATTGTTGGATCCTCGGATTCGGATATCTTCGCAATGGATCCTCCAATACTGGTCCTTTGGCAGAGTTGGCTTCTCCTGAACTCAGGATCTGGGAAAGAAGAAGAACAAGTTAAGGAACCAGATACTCAAAGAAAGGATTTACCAGATAAGAAGAACTTGAAAAATTGATGTTGCTGAAATCCTGATTCTCCTGGATGCTGATCTGACTTCCTCTGGGATTTGCTCTGTATTCGAAGTAGCCGATCTAGACCTGGATGCTGGTGGTCGGCCTCTACTTGGAAGAGAGGGGCCGTGAGATGATGAGGTAGATTAGGGTTTGGATGATTGGTGGAATGAAGAAGATGATGGGCGGCTAGGGTTTGGAATTGAAGTGGCTAACCTAGGGTTTTGGTAGGGTTTGGAGATCTCACACCTTCTCAAGGTTCCTGTGGAACCCGGAATCACTCCCTCATGGAGCTCAACACTTGAATACAAGTGCGGAAGAGAGAAACACAAAGTTGCTCACAAAGAAATTGATTTCATTCATCATTGATTTTAAAAACATACAAGAGGGGTCTATTTTATAGGCCTTTACAAGAAATCAGGTTTTTACATCTTCCCATTTGGGACTAATAGGATGGATCCTCAAATTAGGCATGTAGAATCAAATCCTCCTCATATGACCGGCCAAAAGCTTCCTTAAGTGTTGATTGGTGGCTCCAAATGGCAAGAAGATGGCGCCTCCTAGCCTTGCTCTTCAAGACAAATATTTTCCTTCCATGCTTGGTTTTATTTGGAAGTATTTGGGCGCCTCCTAGTCTTGCTCCCCAAGTCTTGCTCCTTTCATTTCATAGCTTGGCTCTTATGGAATTATTTTGGGCACCTCCTTGGATTGAGGGTCCTAGATTGATCTCTCCTTAAGTGGCGCATGAAAGAAGGGACCTGCTTTCTTGTGGTGTGGGGACCAAGGCACACTGGATGGAGATGTGGCACCTCCTGGACTCTGGCATGTGGCTGGGAGTGTGGCGCCCACTTGCTTGGGCCTGGGAGAAAAAATGTGGCACCCTGGACCTTGACCTGATTAAAAAAAGTGGCACCAACCTGGAGAAGACCTAGACCACTACTAGGACTTGTACTGAGTCAAAATGACTCAACAAAATTTAAATTACAGGGAAATACAGACTCAAGACTAAAATTGAGTTGACCAAGTCAACCCTTATTACAAATCCAGAAAACCCTAATTCTTTGGGCATGGTTAATCAGAGATCTAGATGGAGCCCTGAAGTCTTCTTCTGAGTTTGGTGCCCGCACCAAATTAGATTTGGACTAGACACCTATGCTTGATAGGAATTGAAGTGGAGTCTATCCAAGAAACCTTATAGGGAGTTGGATGGGGAACTGTGGACAAGCCTAAAGTTTTGATAGCACTAGTGGATATGGCATTTACATAACTCCCACTATCTATGATTATTTTACATGCCTTATCCCCTAACTTGACAAATGTTTGTGGGATGTTAGCCCTACGCCAATCTTCCTGTGTCACAGTCTGGGTAAGGATGCATCTAACTACTCCCAAAAGATTAGGCTCTACATGTTCCTCATCACCTTCATACTCTTTTGCCAAATCATCCTCAGCCTGATATGCCTCCTCAACGTTATCACCTAGGAGCTCTATGGGTTCAAACTCATTCTCTTCTAATTCTCCTATGTGCAAGGCTTTAGTTAGACAATTGCTAGCATAATGGCTTAATTTGTGAGATCTGAAGCAAGGAGTATTAGGGTTTGGGGTTCTCTAAACTCTGGTGCTTTACCCCTATCGTTTCTATGGGTCAGAGGTATATTTGGGTTGGGTCGATTGGGTCACATCTGACTTGATCCTGGCTGATGATTAGATGCACTAGTTCTAGGGGGTTCTGCTCTCCGATAAATTTGTCCCCTATGAAATCTCTCAGCATCTCGTGCTACCTGATAGGCTAACTCTAAATCTTGAACTTCTCTCATAAACAACTCTTTCTGAATCTCTTCCTTAATCCGGACCTAAATTTAGACAAAGTAACTAACTTGGACTCATCTACATTGAATCTCATCACAAATTCGTCAAACTTTGCAATGTATTCAGCTACACTACTAGTTCCCTGGGTCAATCTTTGCCACTAGTCTAGAAGTCTCTAATGGTAGGACATGGGAAGGAATTTCTCTCTAAGCCTAAGTTTCATTGCTCTCTAGGTTACTATGGGAATGTCACCTCCTTATCTAATAAACCTCTCGACATTTTCCCAGTAAAGTCTGGCCTGACAAATTAACCTAAGCTTTGCAAATTTGCATTTTCTCTCCTCAGTCATGTCATACCAATCGAAGTACTGATCCATCTCTCCCTCCTAATCTATGTAAACCTTAGGATCCATATTTCTATCAAATGTTGGTGCTTCCAACCTAATATTCCTAAGGGTTCGATCATCATGGTCCATTTCATCCTGATTAGGTCTCCTAGGGTGTGGCTCATAGGCTGGGCAATGGTGTGCTCTCCTAGGGTTCGGGTCATGGACTCGATCAGGGTTGGGCCTCCTAGGATTTGGCTCAAAGAAATGGTCCTGATGAATCCTTCTAGGATTGGGTTCAGGAAAAAGGTCTTGTTGCAGAGCCCTTCTAGGGTTGATGGGTGTATCAAACTCAGGTTCAAGCTCTAACTCATTTTGGACTTCCTGATTTCCTCCAGGGTTACGAGCTTCTAATCGATCAAGACTAGCAGTGATGAGAGTTATCTGATCAATCATGCTTTGGTTGGTCTGGGCCAATTGATCAGTCAGGTTTTGGTTCAGCCGGGTCATTTGGTCATTCAAAGATTTCATCAAGTTCTCAAAGTTTTGTTCCATGGTTACATTGGATTGGGCTTGGGTTTGATGGTAGGGTGCTCCTGATCTAATTGCCATGCACACATGGACTCAAACTCAGACTATGGGTTTGCTAGACCTAGAGCCCAAACCAAATGTTAGGTCAAGTTGACAATCCGGGTTGTAGTAACTTGGCACCTGGCCAGGTAAGTGTAAGGTTGGTGGAGTTTCCTCTTTGCTTGCCTTAGACACCAATTTGAAATTGGCCAGGTAAGCAAACCAACCCACCTTCATTCAGGCTCTTGTCCCTGAACCACTTGCCTAGATACCAGATACAAGCACACATAAACAGGTTATCAAAGTTGTCTTGACACTTGATTCGACCCGACCTTGTGGGTGGTCATAGCTCGCTAGAGCAATTAAATGTCTACTCCATTTTAATTAGGGTTGGGTTCGCTATGTAGGATGGTGATTTTTGGGCTACGGATAGGTAATGAAATTTTGACCCCATGTCAAATTGATGCCCTTAAGATGATTTATCATGAAATGAATGCAAGCATGCAAATGAACCCTAATTTCAGGTGCAGAAATCAGTGTGTTGCAGTTCTGATGTGGGGCAGAAAAGTGATGTGTATCAATCTTAGAAAAATCTGAAAAAATCATAAAACGCTCCTAACTTGAAGGGGATACACCAGATGAAAGGAAATTTAAAAATAAAATCTATGTTAGGTGTGGTAGTTCCTCGAACATAGATAATGCATGCAGGATAGAACAACAGAAATTCTAAAGATGATATATTTGAAAGATGCAAAAACTATTAATTAGGATCTAAAACTTACTAACTAATGCTCCCCTTCAAGGGTCAATCACAATGGAGCCCCGACAAGCCTTAGGAGATCCCCGTGAAATGGGAAGAGAGGGTCTTGAAACCCTACTTTTCTCTTAAGACAGGACATCCTGGTGAAGCACCCAAATCAAGGTACTGAAATGATGCAAAGCCCTAACCTACCATGCTCTAATACCAATTTGATGTGGGATGAAATAAAATGACACAATCTAAGAGGAGACAATAATAATTAAACGAGAAATGGAGTAAAGCAAGGCTACTTTCCATATAAAAGAAATGAAACTATCATGATGGAATTCTGCATATAAACTAAACCTGAATGAGAACTTTCATAATATTAAAAAGGAATGGATCTTCTTGGGTAGGAAACCACACAGGATAGAGCTTAATTAAGTTAATATTTCAGATCTGGAAAAACATTATAAGAGGGGTAACCAAGCATTAATATCTCAAGGGTTTGAAAAGATACACTCAAGGACAAAGTCTTTGAATGATAGGGTGATTCCTTCAGATATCGGGACTTCTAGTCTCTGTTTCTTGCCTTGGATGACCCTCTTCTCTGGAACCTGGATATCCCGAGGATCCTACACAAAGTGTAGCGGAGTTATGAAATAACTTGAAATGTAGGAAACAATGGAATTCATGGTTGAAGTTGAGAAGAAGCTGTTGGATTTGAAGAAGCTTGGCTGGCCCTCTTGGAATGCATCTTCTTTCAACTTGGACGTTTGGGATGGAGAGCTTGGATGGATTAGAAGACTTGCTAATGGCTAATGTCCTGGAAGAAGAACTCGCTTGAAGTAACTAAGGGTCTCTCACTGTTGCCTAGAAATGGAGCCCAAAAGGGGTGTGAATTAGGTCTTTTAAAAAATTTAAAGCAATAATGTGCATTCCTTGTGGTGTTTGTGAGTTATGAAATTGATGCACTAGATAATATGTAATGGAAGCAATAAATAGAGTGTAAAAAGTAAAGAGCAAGAGATAGAAGAGACGATCATACACAAACACAAAGTTTATAATGGTTCGGTGCAAACCTAGCACCAACATCCACTCCCCAAGCCATCCTTGGGAATTCCACTATAATCTCTCCAAGATTACAGCTGACTTGTTTTTCCAAAGGCTCACAAGTCAAAACCTATGTTGGTTTTATTACCTAGGCTCACCAACAAACCTTTACACTTGTTTTGTCTTCGGGCTCACAAGTTAACCCTAGTTGGTTTTGTCCCTTTGGCTTACCAACAACCACAACAGCCTACTTTCAAGAAACCTTTGAAAGCTAGGTCAAATCAAAAGAGAATTTCAGATATACAATTCAAAATAAACAAAACTAACTCTCTTCAAGAGTAGAATGGAAGCTTTGAGGCACAAGTTGATGCTTTGTCTTGTCTTCTCCTTGGAATATTCTTCAAGCTCTCTTTTTGGAAAGATGAAAGGATGGGCTTGTAAGCTTTTTTAGGGAATCATACTTTAAATGACTTTTGAAGTAATGTTCTTGAAGGAATATTGGCTTTTGAGCTTTCAATGGACTTCAATGATTCAAGAATAAGTTTGGTGAAGCTTAAATACTTCAAAAACATCCAAAAAATGGTTTGTGACCGTTTGAGATTCGAATCTAGCCATTGGGAGCTTTGAAAGACACTTCTGTAACTCAGAAAAATAGATCCATTAGGCCTGTCAGAACCTGAGTATCGACACTTGGTTTGTCAGGTGTCGACACTTGGCTATCAGGTATCGATACTTGACTTCCAGGTGTCGATACTTGAACTTTCAAGTGTCGACACTTGAATCACAGGTGTCGACACTTGATACAAAAACACTCTTTTGGCCAAGTTCTAGATTTTCAAAAAGTCTCAAGCCTTTAGTCGTGTTGTACCCTGACAGCTCACCCTCAAGCAGAACCAGCCCATTCTTGTGATCCGACCGGGCTACTCTTTCAGCGGTCCGACCCATCGGAGCTGAGGTCCGAACAACCCTCTCCAACTGAGTTCGGCCCGTCACTCTCCTTCAACGGTCTGACCCACCGGAGCTGAGGTCCGAACGACCCTCTCCTGTTGGGGTTCGACCGGGCTACTCCTTCAGCAGTCCGACCCACCGGAGCTAAGGTCCGAACGGCCCTCTCCTGCTGGGGTTCAACCGGGCTACTCTTTAGCGGTCCGACCCACCGGGGCTGAGGTCCGAACGACCATCTCCTGCTGGGGTCCGACTGGGCTACTCCTTCAGCGGTCCGACCCATCAGAGCTGAGGACCGAATGACCCTCTCCTGCTAGGATCCGATCGGGCTACTCATTTAGCGGTCTGATCCACCGGGGCTGAGGTCCGAATGACCCTCTCTTATTGGGGTCCAACTGTTCTACTCCTTAAGAAATCTGACACACCAGAGCTGAGGTCCGAACGACCCTCACCTGCTGGGGTCCGACCGGACTACTCCTTCAATGGACTGGCCTTTAGTCCGGCCGACCGGCTTTTCCATGGCCGACGTCCGACAGGCAAGCCTTAGCATCCAGGGAATTCCAGAAGCACCTTTCTGTTACTATGGGATCCTGCTATCCCAACCGCCCTGCTCCACTACTTTCACGATGCCTCCGTATCTACGTGCCATGTGGCCACTCTCCAAATTCTCCTAGGGGTAGATCGATCTTTCCAAGCCTCTTCCCTAACGGATTTTGGACTGTTCCACTCCTATATAAGGTAACCGGGGGACCCAGCTCGAGCTAGGAGAACTCTTCGCTCTCCATACGCTGTTCTTTTCATGGTTCCTCCATTCTGTTGCCTTCAACCTCCTACTAACTTAGGCATCGGAGGGTCCCCCGCCGTAACGCCATCGGCGCCCTTGGAGACTTTGTTGCAGGTTCACCCAGGAGAGGAGCACTCCAGCATATCCAGCCCCGGTCCAGGAGTTGACGCCATAATAGATTGGTGCTAGAGGAAGGGCCTTCTCTTTCTTTAAAAGGATGAATCCATCATCCCGGCTACAAAATGGCTAAGGGAAGAGCTCCAAATGCCACAGCCAGGAGAGGTATCTCCCCTCCCAGTTCTAAGGAACCTCCCGAGGAAAATGATGTCGCAGCCACTGCCACTACTACCGCAGAACCCACCATCACACTGGGGCTGCAGCAGCTCCAAACTTTAGTGAATCGCATCAAAACGCTCACCGTTGCAGTTCAGCATTTCCAGGAAGTAGTCGATAATCGGCAGCCACTGCCAGCTGTTTCCTGCACCAACCCTCCAACTGCCGATGACCGGAGGTCCCCCAGCATTATTCTCGCTTCATCACGGAGCCCAGGAGGTCAATGGGCAACCACACCGAAGGCAAAAGGGCGAGGTCTGCTTTGCCTTCCTATGCCGAATCTATCCTGGTCAGCGGTCGGCCTACTGCCGAACCACCGAGGGACTATGCCAGCAAGATCATGCACATGGAGTAGTGTATTACCGAAATCACCCTCCGATAGAAGGCCGAAGGGGGACAGGTATACGACTCCTGTCCCCTGTTCTCGGATGAGATTCTAGTAGAAATGATTCCTCGCCACTTCAAGATTTCACATGTGGACCCCTACGACGGTACCACTGATCCGATGGACCATCTGGGAACGTACAAAGCCCATATGATGGTACAAGGCACCTCCGATGCCCTCCATTGCATCACCTTCCCTGCTACCCTTAAGAAGACCACCCGGATGTGGTTCTTCGCCATCCGACCAGGTACAATCCATTCCTTTTCTCAACTCAAATCACTTTTCCTTTCCCATTTTAGGACTTGCAGTCAGACCCGAAGAATACTGACTGCCTCTTCCCCGTGCTACAAAAGGAGGGAGAGAATTATATGCCGATTGCAAGAACTTTTCAAAAATTCCTTTTCTTGTATATTTGTTTCATATAAAATACTTGAATGGATGTTCTGGCAAGAGTTTTACTATGTTGCTCAAGTTATTAAAGGATGCATTTTCTAAAGGTACTAGTTTACCAACATATTGTTTTGAAGCCAAAAAACTAGTAAAGGAATTAGATCTTGGATATGAAAAGATTTATAGCTGTCCAAATGATTGTATATTATATCGGGGAGAACATGCCGATCAAGAGTCATGCCATGTGTGTGGATGTTCACGATGGACGAAGCAAAAAGAAAATGAGAATGAGGGATTAGATGAATTGGATGCAACACAAATTAAATAAAAGCCGACGAAGGTATTACGCTATTTTTCTCTTATACCTATATTGAAAAGGATATATGCATCATCAAAGATAGCTTCGTTAATGAGATGGCATGATGAAAGCCATACAAAAGATGGAATGCTAAGACACCCAGCAGATAGTTTAGCATGGAAAGCATTTGATGATGGACATCCTGATTTTGCATCTGATGCTCGTAATGTCAAGCTGGGTTTAGTTAGTGTTGGGTTCAACCGAACCTTAAATTCTGTCTATATCACCTGGCCAGTTGTTTTGATTTCATAGAATTTGCCACCATGGATATGCATGAAATAGTCTTTACTTATTTTATCAATGGTCATTCCAGGTGATAAGGGTCCAGGCAATGATATTGATGTTTTCTTACAACATTTAATAGATGAAATGAAATAACTGTGGGAGGGATCAGTGCAATTGATGCTTCGATTGGCCAAACATTCAATCTGCGGGCAGCTCTATTATGGACTGTTAATGATTTTCCTGCATATGATAATTTATCTGGCTGGAGTACTAAGGGGCGAGTTGCATGTCCTTCTTGTGGTGAATCAACCCATTCAATATGGTTAAAACATGAGAAAAGTTCTGTTATATGGGACATCATCGATGGTTGGAAGCAAATCATCAATTTCGATTTCAGAAGAATTTATTTGATGGTACTATAGAGTTGGGATCTGTTTCAATTCTACCTTCTGGTTCTGATATTCGTAGACAAATGCTTGATATCAGACACAGTTATGGCAAAATGACAAAGTCCTTTAAAAAGGGAGGAAGAGATGATGTTGAGAATTCGGTACAAGAAGAAGTATCGAAGGAAGTCAATACTTGCACCTTAGATACAACAGTGTTCGAGGATCCGGATAATTTTTTTGAAGTTGAAAATGATGATGATATAATCACAGCATCTACCCATCAACATACTAAACAATTATAGAAGAAAATAAGTATATTCTTTGACTTACCTTATTGAGAACATAATATACTCCAGCATAATCTTGATGTTATGCATATAGAAAAAAAATTGTATGATAATTTGATTGGAACAAAATTAAATATTGATGGAAAGACTAAAGATAACATGAAGGTGCGTCTTGATTTAAAAGAAATGGGCATCCGATATGAACTTCATCCACAAGTGCTTACAAATGATAGAACTTATATCCTTCATGCATGTTATACAATGTCTAGTCGAGAAAATGATCTCTTCCTGGCAGTTTTAAAGAATATCAGGGTTCCTGATGGATATCCATCAAATATTTCATGATGTGTGAAACTGAAAGAGTAAAAAATTTAAAATCTTAAAAGTCATGATGGATATATATTAATGCAAGATATTCTTCCATTGTCTTTAAGATCGTAAATGCTGAAACAAGTTATTACGGTTGTTTTTCAATTATCATCATTCTTCGAGGTATTATATTCTAAAGTTCTTGATCCTCAGGAGCTTGATCAGTTGCAGTCTCAAGTCATACTTACATTATGTCAGATGGAAAAGATTTTTCCTCCTAGATTTTTTACAATTATGGTTCATCTACTCATTCACCTAGCTTCGGAAGCTAAACTTGGTGGACTGGTATAGTACAGATGGATGTACGCTATCAAGAGTTAATGCTATAAAATTTAAATTTTATAATTTATAAATCTTTTTATTATTTAATATGATATTAATATTAATAAATATCATACTTTTTGAAGGTATCTTGTATAATTGAAAGATTATGTATGAAACAAAGCCCATCCTGAGGGCTCAATAGTAGAGGGATATATTATCGAAGAGTGTTTAACATTTTGTTCAAGATATCTCGAAGGTGTAGACACTGTATTCAATCGACCTCAACATCATGGTGATACTATGGAGAATACAGATCTATACGAATTTGCATCATCCAGAAGATTTATAGGAAAAGCTGAAAGTATTGTTCTTGACCATAAATCCTTGTCACAAGCATACCGTTATGTATTACTACATAGTGACATAATATCTGACTATCGCAGGTTAGTCTATCTACACATGGATAATACTAAATATTAGATATGTTATTGTCAAACTTATATTTGATTGTCATGCAATGAATTTTTAGCTGTACAAAGATAAGCCAATCATTCCACTCGTCCTAATTCAAGGATTGAACAAAGATGGTTGGTTGAGTTATTCCCTAATTGGCTTGCCAATCAGGTTAGTATATATAAGTCATATAATAATTTTATATACATTTAATATCGAATAAGTGATCAATAATTGATATTATATTTTCTAAGTACTGGTACTGATGGAGAAAAATAGTTCAGCAGAACTAATAGCACTTGCTAGAGGTCCAAATTATATTATGAACAAATATAATGATTTTATTATAAATGGCTTTAAATTTCATACCAAGGAGCACGAGAAACTTAAAAAAACTCAAAATAGTGGTGTTGTGGTAGAAGTAGATGAAAAATATTATTATGGTATACTAAAAGATATTTTGGAGTTGGATTATTTTGAAAATTTTAAAGTTGTATAATTTTGATGCGATTAGGTGAATATAAATACACCGAGAGGTTTGAAAAAGGACTCAGATGGATTCATACTTGTTAATTTTTCAAGATTGATACATATAGGTGTGTTATTGAAGAATGATCCATTTATTTTTTCATCTCAAGCTCAACAAGTTTTTTATGTACAAGACTCGAAAGATAAAGAATGGGCTACTGTTATTAAGACAAAACCCAGAGACTTGTATGGCATAGAAAAAAGGGTGGAAGAAGATGATGATGAAACTTACACTCAGTGTATGCCTTATAATATTATGCCGGATGATCATATAAATGATACAACCATTTTGGTTAGGTTGGATTCCGAAGAAGGTACAACTGGTTGATTATGATAAGTAAGTAGTTTATATTTTTGGATGAATGATTATGCTATCTTTTAAATTGCAATTCATTTTCATTATAATTTGATTATAATGTTAACTTACTTGTTTTAAAATAATGCATGTTAGGTACACCATGCCTCGAAGGAAGCGATTATCAGATGTACAATTTCAGTTTTCCTAGATCGAGGCTGGTACTTCTTCAGCATAGTAGCCCGTGGGTAGTCGATCATCTTCACATCGGTTGAATGCTAGTCCCTCTATTTCTGCACATCTGGCCGATGCTAGTACCTCTCTACCTCATGACAATGCCATTCCTTCCGAGTCCGCACATCACGATCCTCCTATGGATTATTCTTGATGACGAGCTTATCATCGATGACATACAGATACAGGATAATTTAATAATTTCATCCCATTTCAATTCATACATATGCAATAGTTTTGATATATAACTTTATGTATTTTTTTTGTAGATGGATTTGGGAGACTTAGGCGAAGGCGAGGACCCATACTAGTTCGTGATGTGTGGCAGTTACCTGAGAGCAAGAGGATAGTCATAGAGTGCAACAAGCTAGGGTAGCCTATTAAGAAAGCTGCTAACTTGTTGACTAATTTTTTGGGGACAATAGAACGCCGGGGTCTTCTGGGTCTCCTAAATTAATCAAAGTAGAACGACATGCTTCTTGCATATAAAATAGAGATGCTACGAGTTGTACATGTAAAAAAATTGATATATTATTTTATATCATAGGTTTTAAACAATTGAATTGCAACTTATTTTATTGTTTATTTAAATTGTAGAGCAAGTTCGTTCTTCCTTCAGATTCTTCTGATTTTGTGTTTAAGTCTCTCAATCACTAGTGAAAAGAATATAGGGCGAAGTTGAAGAGAAACTATAAGCGAGAGGGTAGGATAGAGAAGTAGGTTGTAGCTACTTGTCCTCCTGATGTTCACCCTCATCAATGGATGGAGCTGGTGCATTATTGGTTCTCCGAGAGGGCATAGGTTGTGTAGCATCATCAAACACTTCGAAATTTATTAATTTTCACTCGTCATAATTATATTTATACAATATATAACATAGTTTCAATTTTATTTTGTAGACATATTCTAATATTGGTAGAGCTGCACGAGCAGCTCAGTCTATTCCTTACACAGCAGGGTCCAAGAGTTATCCATGGCTCAGGCATGAGTCTGTATGTTTCTCATCCTATAATATTTTTAGTATACTTATAGTTTTAACATCATGTATCATCATGTATCATGCATGTTCCATGTATCATGGTACAGGGGTATAAGATGTGTTATTTTGAATTTTTTTATAATATTTATTCTTTATATAGGCTGATCAGCAGGGGAGGGAACCTGGTAAGGTGGAGTTCTATCGGATGACTCTCATTCCCCAGGATGGCAGTTTTGTTCGTGAGGAGTCCAGAGATATATATGTATTTTTTTATTTATATTATATCATGATTTATATTTTTATTTTTATTAAGTATTGATATATGTATTTTTTATAAAATATAGAATAGGGCTACCTCTATGATCTCCGAGCGTGCTGGCGAGGGTTCATCATCTACTCAGAGCAGTCGCATCGAGGTCGAGATATTCTCGGAGTTGATGGGACCAGATCGTCCTAGATGAGTGAGGGGTTATGGGATTGGAGTTACCCCTACTCAGTTATCTGAGGTGAGTAGATATACTCGGGATACTAAAGAGAGTCATGATCAGTCACATGTTCGTCAGCTCCAGGAGGAGATAGTAGAGCTCCGACAAACATGTGATGTAGACAAAGCAGAGATGCAGACCATTAGGTCTCAGCTAGAGCATGTTACATCTGTGCTACATATGTTCATGTCATCTCAGGTAAGTATTTATTTATTAATTTTGTATATATCTAATAATTTAGAATATACATAATGTATGTATCATAATTCCTGATGTATATCTTGTAAGTTTCTGGTGCATCTGCGAGTCGCAGACCTGACGACGACCAGCCTCCCGCGGATCAGTGATGCCAGCTATTTTTTTTTTATTTTTGTATATTTTTTTGTTTATTTGAACTTGGATTGATACTTATATATATATATATATATATATATATATATATATATATATATATATATATATACTCTTTATGATTGGTTTGTGTTTGTGTTGGTGTATGTTGGGTGTAATACAAGTTTGAATATTTTCATTTATTTATGTATGTTGAATGTGATACAGGTTTGAATATTTTCATTTTGATAATGTATACAAGTTGTGTTGTATGTATTTCATGTATATAGGTAACTGTTTAATTTTTTAAAAAAGATAAATAAATCTGGCGATGCTTTAAAGCGTCGCTAGGTTTGGACCTAGCGACGCTTTAAAGTGTCGCTAGGTTTGGAACTGGCAATGCTTTAAAGCATCGCTAGATTTTAAGTCTATCGATGCTTTAAAGCGTCACTAGGTTTGGACCTGGCGACGCTTTAAAGCGTTGCTAGACTTAAAACCTAGTGATACTTTAAAGCGTTGCTAACTACCAATGCTTTAAAGAGTCGCTAGACTTAAAACCTAGCGACGCTTTAAAGCATTGGCAAATGCCGACACTTTTAAAAAGTATCGGCTGGTTGTGTTCCCATGTTTACATAGTTGACGCTTTAGCGACGCTTTAAAAAGCATCAGGAGCTTGCTTGGCGATGCTTAAAAACATCGGGAAAGGTCAAAAAAAGCATTGATAGAGACCTGTTTCACTGTAGTGTTACCAACTAATGTTCCCCTTCAAGGGTCAATCACAATGGAACCCTGACATGCCTTAGGAGATCCCCGTGGAATGGGAAGAGAGGGTCTTGAAACCCTACTTTTTTCTCAGATCGAACATCCTGGTGAAGCACCCAAATCCAGGTATTGAAATGATGCAAAGCCCTAACCTACCATGCTCTGATACCAATTTGATGTGAGATGAAATGAAATGATACAATCTAAGAGGAGACAATAATAATTAAATGAGAAATGGAGTAAAGCAAGGCCACTTTCCATATAAAAGAAATGAAACTATCATGAAGGAATTCTGCATATAAACTAAACCTGAATGAGAACTTTCATAATATTAAAAGGGAATGGATCTTCATGGTTAGGAAATCACACAGGATAGAGCTTAATTAAGTTAACATTTCAGATATGGAAAAACATTATAAGAGGGGTAACCAACAATTAATATCTCAAAGGTTTGAAAAGATACACTCAAGGACGAAGTCTTTGAATGACAGGGTAATTCCTTAGATATCGAACTTCTAGTCTCTGTTTCTTGCCTTGGAAGACCCTCTTCTCTAGAACCTAGATATCCCGGGGATCCTACACAAAACATAGCAGAGTTAAGAAATAACTTGAAAGGTAAGAAATAATGGAATTCATGGTTGAAGTTGAGAAGAAGCTATTAGATTTGAAGAAGCTTGGCTGACTCTCTTGGAATGCATCTTCTTGCAACTTGGACATTGGGGATGGAGAGCATGGATGGATTAGAAGACTTGCTAATGGCTAATGGCATGGAAGAAGAACTCTCTTGAAGTAACTAATGGTCTATCACCTACTCCCTCTCGGAGGACACTGGATAACACCAAATGGAAGAAGAAACACTCCTTTTTTCATTAAAATTCATCAATCCTTACAAGAGAGCTTGGAGTTGATTTTATAAGCCTCCAAGGACATTTTGAAATTTCAAATTACAAGGAGATTTTCATGGGAGGTTCCTAGCTATAAGGGTGTGCTTCAAATTACATAGAGAATTTTATGGGATAGGTAGCTAAAATGGTGGAAGAGTAAAGCTCTTAGCCGCCCACTTTGAATTTGAATCCTTTGTGATGTGGTGTGTGATGAGGTGGCTTGCTGATGTGTATCCCACATGGTTTGGGGGGTTGACATGGCATCCCACATGGCTTGCTGAGGTTGCATCCTCTTTGGCTTAAATGGTTGAAGTGGTTAAGTGCATTCTATCTTCAAGTAAGCTTGCTCAATTTCAAACCTTTCATGGACTCAACTACTAAACTTAATAATTACAAGACCAATTTGATCCTAATTGGACTCAAAGAAGCCAAATTAAAATAAACCTACTATAATTACATGTTTCAAATTTAATTAAAGAAATAAATTGACTTTATTTACAAGACATGAAAAAATTAAAGCCATACTGAATTAGACAGAAGCCTCTTCCAGACATTGGTGCTCGCACCAGAAGTTTATGTTGCATGCTGTTTTATTATACTAGATCCTATTGCAGGCAGATTGGTAGATCATTTAGATCGATCTACTAAGCCTTTCGCTGTGCATATTTTAAAATTATTTTAAAATGCATCTGTTTCTGCCTTGCTTTAGCATATATTGTATGCATGGTGTTTTTCACCTTCACAAGAGCCCCTCCGAGATTACGTATCCCGGTTCAAAGCGATCACCCTAGAGATCTACCACCTCGATGAGCTAGTCACCATGCTGGACTGAAGAGAGGACTCAGGACCTCTCGCTTTACCTACTCTATAGACAAGAAGCCTCTAAAGACTTACTCGAAGCTCCTTTTTTAGGCCCATAAGTACATCCATGTGGAGGTCGACCATACCAAGAGGGAGTTGGACATGAGGCAATTGAAAAGATAGGCCATGGAGGAAGCATCTGGCCTCCTAACCTCAAAGAATGTACCGACCCCTCGATTGGGCCACAAGCCTAGAGTCAACCTTGTCAACGAAAAGAAGTTCAGTCCTCTCCTCTTCCCGAGAGCAAAGATCATTATGGAGATCAAGGGCGAGCGCTTCTTGCATCATCGTTCCCCACTGAGGCCATCCACTAGATGTGACAAGTCTCACTACTGTCACTTTCATTATGACCATGACCATGATCCCGAGAAATGCCACTGCCTAAAGAGAAAAATAGAAGATCCGATCAAGCACGGCTACCTTGAAAAGTATGTGGAGGGAGAAGGAGCTCCCCCAATAGCCCGAAGTGAAGAAGTTTGACCACTCACCATCGACAACCGGCCCACTAAGAAGCCAATAGGGATGATCTCCTAAGGGTAGGGAGAAGCTCAAAAATGGCTAGGGGGAGGGAAGAGAGTGATGATGTACTTCCCTGTGAGGGAGAAGGATCAGCTATGGTTAATAACCCGAATAATGATGCTATCATCATAGAAATGATGATAGCTAAGCACCCTGTAAAGTAAATTATAGTTGATAGTGGAAGCTCTACTGATATCCTTTTTTTACGATGCTTTTGCAAGGATGAACTTGTCCACTAACCAAGTAAAGCTGTTATGCATGCCCTTAGTCAGCTTCAACAGGGATTCAGTTGGGGTTGAAGGAGAAATTATCCTCCCGATAACTGCCAGAATGCCACCTCGATAGAGACCCATGTTGACAACATTCATTATCATGAGGCTCCCCTCACCCTACAACATGATCCTAGGGTATCCTGGACTCAACCTGCTCGACACCACCATCTCTACCAGACATCTCCTCGTCTAGTTCCCAACTCCTTGGGGGCTTGGGGAGAAGAGAGGGTCCTGTTAACCTGTCCATCACTACCTACAAGCCATCCCAAGAGCCCGAGAGGCCAAGCAGAATCCAGCCATTGACTGATCAAGCCTAACAGAACAAGAGCTGAAGGGCAGTTCAGTCGAGCCTTTACTGCCTTTTCCTCTGGGAGAGGACCCCCTGAAGACTATGCAAGTAGGAGCCCTGCCGCCCGAGGAGGAGAGATCCCACCTGCTCAGCTTCCTACGGGCCAACATGGATGTCTTCACCTAGACCGTAGCAAACATGCACGGGATCTCTCTAGAAGTAATCACTCACAAGCTAAATGTCAACCACAATAGCTACCCAATCTAGTAGAAGAAGAGGAGCTTAGTCCCAGAGAGGCAAAAGGCGATCAATGAGGAGGTCAAGAAGCTCCTCGCAATATGCTTCATCTATGACGTGTGATACCCTGACTGGCTAGCTAACATAGTGATGGTCAAGAAAGCCTCTCGGATGTGGAGGATCTGCATGGACTACACCAACCTTAATCAGGCATGCCCGAATGATAGCTTCCCACTTTCCTTGATTGACCAACTAGTAGATGCAACCTCGGGGAACAAGTTTCTTAGCTTCATGGACATTCTTCGAGTACAACCAAATCTACATGCACCCGGGTGATGAGGAGCATATGGCATTCATGACCAATAGAGGTACATACTATTATAAGATGATGCTATTCAGTCTCAAGAATGCAGGGACCACGTACCAGCACCTGGTCCACAAGGTCTTCAAAGACCAGATAGGTCGTAACATGCAAGTCAATGTGAATGACATGCTCGTCATGAGCATCCAGGAGTCGAATCATATTGCTAACCTAGAGGAGACCTTTGACAGCCTACACCTCTACTAGATGAAGCTGAACCCCATCAAATGCATATTTGGTGTTGCAGTGAGAAAATTTCTAGGGTTCATGTGAATGGAAAACCAGTGCAACAGACACCTACACTAGGCATGCCACACTAGGGAGTAGGTATTGCACAGGATCTAACATAAATATGATGCATGAAATTGAAAACATAAGCATATATAGGCAATTACAATAATCATAAACAATATGATAAAATTAGATCTAAGCATGCATGATAACAAAAAGTAAATCACATACCTTTGTAGAGCTTCCTTTAACAGCAAATCTAGGTAGCCGGTTGAACTCCTTCAATAGCTAATTAGATATGGAAGAGATCGATCCAATCACTCGAGGTATCCAAATGTCCACCCTCTAGAGATCCACGCACGGGCTCTTGCTGATCCAACTCCCGGAAGGATGCTAGTCCTACAAGATCAATGAACAGGTCATGAACGTGTGGAGCAGCGAAGACCAAAGAGATCTTCACGAACAGTCTTCTCCAAGACCACTTAAACTCCACCAAAAACACACACACCGGAAAACATAAATCAGGGAAGAAAATCACGGGATGCTCCACGAATTTCTGCACCCAGAAATTCATCCCAAAAAATTTCCTCACGGAAACTCTATTACTTCCCCTGTTCCATCTGCCTCTCTTTCTCCCATGCTCTGTTTCTTTTCATCTCCCGCACGCCCTCTTCCTCTCTCGCACGCACTCTTTCTTCCTCTCCTTGTAGCACACAGCCAGCAACCAAGAAATAAGAGACGTCTCCACTCTAATGCCCTATTCTTCCCCTCTCAACGCTCACCTCACGGCCTGCAACCCGAAAGAATAACCGACGAAGAAAATGCATGAAGTCAAAGAAGAAATTGCAAGAGAGTCCAGGGAAAAACATGATAGAGTTCGGATAAACCCAAACACCGTTTGAATTAGCTTTGATCGGTAAAACGCTGGGAACTAGCTGGCTGGGAAGAGGCTGAATCAGCATGAAAACAGAGTGAAAATAGAGTGAATCACCAGGAAAACTGCAAGAAAACAGAGTTAGAGAGGGAGAGGAAAACAATCGGGCGGGAGAGATCACTGTGAGACTCAAATTCAGATCACGGTGCTAAGGATCAATATCCCAAGCGGCGTCCGAACTTCACGTTGAACATATCCCATTCAATCGGTGAAACTAAGAGCAAGGGAAAATGTGAGAGGGAAGTTTGGATAAAACACGTTGAACCGTGTAAACAAAATCCCATGATAAAAACTGGTTCATCAAAAACAAAAACTGGTTCAAAAGAAAATACCCCGGTCCGACCAAACCCGATCAATAAAAAAATCGGATCCAATCCTGGTTTACTAGGAATAATTCCTGGTTGACCTAAATCAATATAAGTTGATCCAAATCAGATCAAATTGATCAGAAAAAATCCAATATATGCCCAATCAGTCTGTTTGACCTTAAAACCGAAACGATTTCCAATTGTTAATCGGCTCCCGGATCAAGAAGAAATTCTCTATGGCGTGTGACCTCATAGGTTCGAACCTAAACGGTAGTACTGGAACACTTCCAGTACTAGCACAAGATACCTAGCAATGGGTCCCGGTGTCTGGATAGGCCAAAGATGCGAGAGCAATCTATCGAACCTCTGGCATATAGTTACCATATAATTCATTCCTTTGACCTCTAATGCTCAAGATGACCTAGGGTTAGACTGCCAATCCTAACTGAGTCAATCCACAACATGTCTCAACCTCGCAAGTCCAGTAACTCCTCACTAGGACTACCCCGACCGAGGATTTGCTAAATTGAGACACTGCGAGACATTCAATCCAAACAACTTGGACAAGTCAATTCCATCTTGGTCCATCACTGCTACATAAGTACTTGCCTGTACCCTAAAACCTTTCATCATCGGATTAGAAATCCAAGTAGTCCATAACCAAAGCACAGGGAGTTGCTTGCAAGCCACTATGGTGATCTCAAGTTGGAGGGACACATATACCCATATCCAATCACGAGCATTCCTTTGGCAGAAAGGAGCTCCACGAAGTCACGTTCAATGAGATGTCACACATTTCACTTGTAGATCACATCAGTGTCACCACACTCCTTTGGTCAAGAGGACAACCAAACGATATGAACTACAATAACCTATACTTGATACATTGCCATCCTGTACAATGTATCCTTTTGTTGTGAACCTTTTAAAGGACCACTCGATATGGTCTCTTATATCGAAGTCAGTTCAATCCTAAAGACTTCATCATACAAACAGAGTTTATTATAGGAAAATGAATAATGTGATGAGCTGCTAAAATAAAGTTTTATTAATTCACATACAAATTACAATACTGAGCACAACCGCCTACAACCTAGGTGATTGGCTTTGGGACATAATTCCCAACATCCCACTTGTACTAAAGCAAATCAGAACTATATCTAATACCCATTTCCCTTTTACAATAGTCAAACTCTTTAATTTTGAGGGCTTTAGTGAAGAGGTTAGCCAGATTCTCCTTTCCATCGATCTTCATAAGATTGATGTCGCCTCGTTTCATGATCTCTCGTACGAGGTGATAGCGCTACAGAATGTGCTTAGTGCGATGATGTGACTTTGGCTCCTTAGCTTGAGCAATGGCTCATGTGCTGTCATAATACACTGGAATATAACCATCTAGGGAAGGTGCCACCCCTAGCTCTACAAGGAATTTTCGCAACCACACAGCTTCTATTGCTGCATTTGATGCTGCAATGTACTTTGCTTCGCATACCGAGTCTGCAACTGTTGTCTACTTGGAACTCTTCCACCATATTGCTCCTCCATTCAGGATAAACACAAACCCTGACACACTCTTGTTATCATCTCTGTCTGACTGGAAACTGGAGTCAATATACCCCACAAGTTTTAAGTCAGGTTCTCCATAAATCAGCCATTGGTCTTTAGTATTTCTCAAATACTTCATGATGGACTTAACCGCCTTCCAATGCGCCTCACTTGGGACAGACTGGTATGTGCTCATTACTCATAGTGAGTATGCCACGTCTGGTCTAGTACATGTCATAGCATACATGATAGAGCCTACTGCAGAAGCATAAGGAACTTTACTTATGCGCTCTCTTCTCTCAGGAGTTGTCGTACAATCCTTCTTGGAAAGAGTAATTTCAGAACCTATCGGGAGATAGCCTTTCTTGGAATTCTCCATGCTGACTGGGACAATCCCAAAAGCCTCTTAGATCTATCTCTATAGTTCTTCATACCCAGTATGAAAGAAGTTTCACCCAATTCCTTCATGGAGAACTGAGATGACAACTAGAACTTTATTCCTTGCAATGCTGCGATGTCATTCCCGATTAAGAGAATGTCATCAACATACAGTACTAGGAATACAATAACAAAACCATTAACCCACTTATAGATGCAGGGTTCCTCTCCGTTCTTAACGAAGCCATACGATTTGATACACCTATCAAATCGCATATTCCAACTTTGAGATGCTTGCTTGAGTCCATAAATGGACCTCTGTAATTTGCACACTTTTGACTCGTTTGTGGATGTGAACCCTTCAAGCTGTATCATATACACCTCCTCATCCAGCTCCCCATTCAAAAAAGTGGTTTGGACATCTATCTGCCAGATCTCATAGTCAAAATGTACTGCTAAAGCAAGCATGATCTGAATGGACTTGAGCATTACCATAGGGAAGAATGTCTCGTCATAATCGATACCATATCGCTGACGATATCCCTTGGCAACCAGACAGGCTTTATAGGTCTCCAACTTCCCATCTGCGCCCCTTTTTCTCTTGAAAATCCACTTGCACCCGATGGGTTTTATCCCTTTAGGTGGATCAACCAATGTCTATACATTGTTGATCTCCATGGACTCCATCTCGGATCGCATGGCTCGAAGCCGTGTCTCAGAGTCAGATCTCTGAAGTGCATCCATATAGGTGATCAGATCCTCATCATTCTCATCAAGCTCAATGGGATCACCATCCCGGACCAAGAAACCATAGTATCTGTCCGACTGACGTGGTACTCTATCGAATCTCCTAACAATGGGTTTCGGGTGTGATCCAATTATAGCCGGTTCTATGATGTCTTTAGAGTGTGCAGGTTCATCAATTAGTTGAACTTCACCAAGTTCAAATTTAGAGGCTACAGTTCCTTCTCCAAGGAACTCCTTTTCTAAAAAGATAGCCTTAAGAGCAACGAACACTTTCTGTTCATCCTCCAAATAGAAGAAATACCCTTTTATTTCCTTAAGGTACCTAATAAACAGGCACCGATCAGACCTAGGACCAAGTTAATCTGAATCTAAATGCTTTACATAAGCCGAACAACCCCAGACCCGAAGGTATGAAATTGAGGGCTTAAGTCTAGTCCATAACTCATATGGAGTGGAGATAATAGACTTACTCGAAACATTATTCAGCAAGTAACAAGCTATCTCAAGTGCATATCCCCAGAAGGACAGCAGCATAGTCGCAAAGCCTATCATGGATCGAATCATGTCCAATAGGGTTCGATTCCTCCTTTCAGACACAGCATTCAATTAGGGTGTTCCTGGAGGAGTCCATTAAGAGAGAATCCCATTCACCTCAAGATATGTCATAAACTCACCAGATAGGTATTCACTGCCTTGATCATATCAAAATATTTTAATACTCTTTCTAGTTTGTTTCTTCACTTCATTATGATATCGTTTGAACATTTCAAACGACTCAGATTTATGTCTCATCAAGAAGACATAACCATAACTAGAAAGGTCATTTGTAAATATAATGAAATATCTGTATCCACCTCTGTCACTAACTGTCATGGGTCCACATATATTAGTATGTTTGAGACTCAAAAGTTCTGTAGCTCGTTCACCTTTTCCAGTAAAAGGTGACTTGGTCATTTTATCAAGTAAACAGGATTCACAAGTGGGCAGTGAGTTAGAATCACTGACCTCGAGGAGGTCTTCTCCTCGCAACTTGTTTATCTTGTTATGGTTAACATGACCTAGCCTACAGTGCCATAGATACAAGTCATTGACATTTTCTATCCTTGGGTATTTGCTAGACGTGTACATTACATTAACAGGCCATGACAAAATATAAATGTCATTATTTAACTTAGCTTTCATTATCATAGAGTTATTCATAATAACTTGGCAAAAATCTCTTTTAATTGAAAGTTCATAACCATAATTGGCTAATAGGCCTATAAAGATAATGCTCATAATAAAACTAGGACAATAATAATAGTCGACTAATTCGATAGTACTAGAATCAAAAACAAGACTCAGAACTCCGACCGCCAGCACTGGAACACGATTTCTATTTTCGACGCTCAGGAATTACTCCCTATCTTTGAATCTCTTTCTAATCTGTAGTCACTGCAATGAATTGCAAACATGAATGGGACTACTAGTATCCAATACCCAGTTAGCAGTGTCACAAAAAGAGAAATTTCAAGGTTTTATCATATAAACACCTTGTCCAGCACTTTGCTACTTTCCATTCCTTGGCCTATTAGGGTTTAAGGACTGATGGGGATCCAGGGTAGGTCCAGATATTTTTTTCCATTTTTTTTATTTTTCTTGCATTTTTTTAATTCTCCTATTCCCGCTATTCCACGTATTCCCACTATTCCAGCTTTATCCCTAACTTATCAAAACTTTATCCCTACCTTAATCCATCTTCCTCCATCTTTCTCCCATGATTTTCTAAAATTCTGAAACCCTAGCCCACCACCCTGCCCCCCCAGATCCGGGCTGCCCGACCCCTAGCCGCACCCGCTGGCCCCGCTCTCGCCAGAAAACTGGCCATCCGCCGCCCACGCCCGTGGGAAGACGAAGGGACGGCCGTGCGAAGACCAACCATCGCCCATTGCCGTCGCTGCAGCCTGCCATCACCGGCATGCTACCGACCGGCTGACCGCCGTCTACCAGACCATGCCCGACCGCTGAAGGTCCTCGCCAGTGCCGGGGGCCCCATGACTGAGGGAAAACGAAACAACACACCCGTGCATGCCGTGCTGCCACTTGCCACCACCGCTGTCCTGTCGTCTCGCCATCCGCCGGCCAAATCTCGGTCACCGGAGGCCCTCGCCTGTGCCCAGGGGTCCCATGGCCATGAGAAGGCCAAACGGCACACATAGGATGTGCTGTGCCCACCCTGTGCCGCAACGCCACCTACAGCCCGCCGCCCACCGTTTGTCGCTCGTCGTCCACTGGCCCCATCCGTCGCTCGCTTCCCGGCTGCCGGCCATCCTTCGATGCTTGGCGGAGATCGTTCCTCCCTCTGTGCATGACCGTGAGTTGATTCTGCACGATTTCTGGAGTAGCTCAGTTTTCAAAGCAACATACTTTTCAGAGACTTCATCAAGCCAACATGCTTCTCAGAGCATATCAGCACTAATTTTGATGTAGCATGGATTTTGATGTAATTTATTTTCCATTTTAGGTTTGCTTGTAGGCTAAGTAATTGAGGGGTTTTGTTTTTTCTATATAAAGGCCCCCTCCCCTCTTATAATAATTATGATCAATAAGAATTTTTGGTTTAGCCATCGGTCCTGGTTCTGGGCTGAGGCCCATCTTTTCTTCACCTGCGGGTGTCGAGGGGTATGAGACCCCACTTCCTTCACTCCATGCAAGCGTCGAGGGGTGCGAGGCCCTAGTTATCCCCTTTCCCGTCGAGTCCCCCTCTAGGTCTTAAGGATTTTCCTTTACGGCCCCAGGTAGCGATTTGGGTGGGATGCCCTAGGCTCCGTATGTAGTGAGATGAATGGGACGCCCTAGATTACATATAGTGGGATGGGTGAGATGCCCTAAATGTGCGACGTCTCTCTGTGAAGGTGAGTCCCCAGTCCTAGAGTGTCCATTTTTCCTACCCTCTATCCTATTGTTTATCCACCAAGAAAATTGAAAACAAAAGAGTTCAGCTATTTTAGGATTTTAGTATCAGTTTCACCCTAGTCCCGGGAGGCTTCTTAGGCCTCCCATGGGCCTAGTTTGTTTAGGTGTTCCCCTTTTCCAAATAATCCAGGGTACATCGAGTTCGTCCCTCATCAAGGATGCTTGATAAAGAGGATAGTTCCTCTTCCAATGTTCCTGCTTCTTACAATAGAAGCACTCTGCACTAGCTAGATCAGCTTTCACTTTCTTGGCCTGGCTTGGGCCAGGAGCACTCTACACCTTCTTTCCCTTACCTTTCTTCTTTTCTTTCTTAAAGGGATGACGACCTCTAAAACCTCCCACTAAATTCACCACCCCCTTATTCAGTTGGTGGTCTTTCTCGTAAGTCTACAACAACCCCATCAAACCATGATAATTGACTGCATGCTTATTCATTCCATGATGGTCGAGAAAATCAAGATAGGAGGAGGGTAGAGAATTCAGGATCGCATCCTTACCTAGTTGCTCGTGCAAGGGACATCCGAGCTTGCCAAATCGTTCAATCATCTCGATCATGTACAATACATGATCAATAATCGAACCGCCATTCCGTATTTTGGCATTGTAGATAGCACAAGACACTTTGTACCGCTCCACATCGTCTAGCATGCCAAAAGATTTCTTCAACTTTTGAAAAATCTCATATGGCTGGGCCTCCTTGAATTGCGACCGAACTCGTCGTTCATCACCACCAACATGCTGCATCGGATAGTAATCCAATCAGAAACACACTTCAAATAAGTGTCCCTGATCGAACTCCGAGCATTGGCAGAAGGGATTTCGGGTGCTGGATCTGTTATCACAAAAAGGATTCGCTCGTGCTCCAGGACTATCCCCAATTTTCGATACTAGCTATCTAAATTGGGACCCTTTAACTTCTCGCTATCGAGAAGTGATCGGAGTGAAAGGATCGAAAATATCTGAAAGAAAAATTAAGACCAAATTAGTATATGAATTAATCAATTAAACCAAAAAACTTGGACTTTAGTTTAAAGGTCCCTCCCACTAATTTTTCAGATTGGGAGCCTCTAACTCCAATCCGTGAAATCATCATTTCGCAGTGGATACTAAAATCCAATAGACCACGTATGAGACCGACTTTGGCCGTCTCACCCATAGCGCCTAAAGGTAGGTTCTCTAACCAATTGTTTCCCTAAGCAACTTCCAATAGTAAATTTTGTCCCACAGAATCCCTAATTAGCCTTGGGGTCTCCTATTGCAGGTCTCTGGTTAGGTCCAACTATCAATATGACAAATCCGATGCTTCCAGCTAACGAATGACCAAGCCCAACTTTGGCCGACCCACCTGATCACCGTTAAGAAGGTTGCACTGAACCATCATCTATGGGAGTGTAATCCCAGTAACCAGATACACTCCCATTCTTTGGAATTGTCGATGTACACAAAGCTAAAGGACTCATTTCCAACCCACTTAATGGAAGGGTAAGACACCATCAACTTATTGACTTAGTCTTTTTTTAAGACCTAATAATTTTAGAGGATTTTAATTAAATTGTGATAGAATAATAGAGAGAAGAACATGGATCAACCTCCCACTAATCAAATCAATTCTCAGGAGTGTTGAATTAAATTAAACAAGTTGGTCCATGGGCACCTAAAGATCAGACAGGTTGATCGACATGGGTGACATGGGTTAACTCGAATCAATAAGCTCTTCTAATCAGTTCTGGTTGACTGTATTGGCCAGGTAGGTGAGATCATGGGTGAGTATCCGTCATTAACCATCTTTCCTAGACACCAACCAAGTTGGCCAGGAAAGAGGTAGCCTCATGCAGCTAAGATCAAAAATGCCAAACCTGCCTAGACACCAATCGATTTACTAGACTTGATTAGACCAGCCTAAGAACTCGGGCTTACCACAGAGCCACTAATTAGATCCATTTTAGAAGAATGGACTAACCCATCTAACTATTAGATAGATACTAAAGAAAAGGTCCTTAACCAAAATTTGATTAGTTCTCTTAAGTCCAATTCAACTAACCTTAGGTCTAATCCAATAAATAGACACAATTAGACATCTAACCCAATTAGATAGCTAACCCAATTAACCCGGATGGCTTATTCAAATGACATTATATTTCATAAACCCTAATCTAGCATGTCATTTAATTAACCTTTCAATTCATAATTGTTAGATTATAAGCCAACTTTTAATTAAAACATTTTTAATTAATTCATGTAAAACCCTTTTGCATCTTTCATGCATCATATATAGTCTTATCATATCAATTTATAATATTGTAAGCCTTTAGACATGCCATAGTATAATCATGTATCAGGATTAAAACATTTTTTATACCGTAGGTTTCCTTTAAGGATCCTTCTAAAAAGGCCAACACAGACGAATCACCTCGTGCCAAAGATAATTAAGGATTTTAAACCCTGATTAATCAGGACACACGGCCATGGTGAAGGTCTCAACAAGGTTCCTAAAAGTAATCCCTAATCTTGATACAGATTCAATACATGCAATCATGATATGCTACATAGGAACCTGTGGCTCTGATACCACTGAAAGGAAAAATAGTACAGTGGATGCCTACACTAGGCATGCTACACTAGGGAGTAGGTATTGCATATTAAAAATTTTAACATGCAAATAAAAAAACCTACTCATGCACAGGATCTAACATAAACATAATGCATGAACTGAAAACATAAGCATGTATAGGCAATTTAAAAAATCATAAACAATATGACAAAATTAGATCTAAGCATGCATGATAACAAAAAGTAAATCACATACCTTTATAGAGCTTCCTTTAATAGCAAATCTAGGCAGCCGGTTAAACTCCTTCAACAGCAAATTAGATCTGAAAGAGATCGATCCAATCACTCGAGGTGTCCAAATGTCCACCCTCTAGAGTATTCATGCATGGGCTCTTGCTAATCCAACTCCCGGAAGGATGATAGTCCTCCAGGAATCAAAGAACAGGTCACGGACGTGCGGAGCAAGGAAGACCAAAGAGATCTTCATGCACGATCTTCTCCAAGACTGCTTAAACTCCAAAAACACACACACCAGAAAACATAAAACAGGGAAGAAAATCATGGGATGCTCCATGAATTTCTGCACCCAGAAATTCTTCCCAAAAAATTTTCTCACGGAAACTCTGTTACTTCCCCTGTTCCGTCTCCCTCTCTTTCTCCCACGCTCTGTTTCTTTTCATCTCCCGCATGCCCTCTTCCTCTCTCACACACACTCTTTCTTTCTCTCCTTGTAGCGCATAGCCAGCAAGCAAGAAATAAGAGACGGCTCCACTCTAATACCCTGTTCTTCCCCTCTCAATGCTCACCTCACGGCCTGCAACCCAAAAGAATAACTAGCAAAGAAAATGCATGAAATCAAGGAAGAAACTGCGAGAGAGTCCAGAGAAAAACATGATACAGTTCGGATAAACCCAAACACCATTTGAATTAGCTTTGATCGATAAAATGCTGGGAACTCGCTGGCTAGGAAGAGGCTGAATTAGCATGAAAATAGAGTGAATCATCGAGAAAACTGCAAGAAAACATTGTCAGAGAGGGAGAGGAAAATGATCGGGAGAGATCACTGTGAGACTCAAATTCAGATCATGGTGCTAAGGATCAATATCCCAAGCAGCGTCCGAACTTCACGTTCAACATATCCCATTCAATCAGTGAAACTAAGAGCAAGGGAAAATGTGAGAGGGAAGTTTCGATAAAACACGTTGAACCGTGTAAACAAAATTCCATGATAAGAATCGGTTCATCAAAAACAATAACCGGTTCGAAAGAAAAAACCCCTGTCCAACCAAACCCGATCAATAAGAAAATTGGATCTAGTCCTGGTCTACCAAGAACAATTCCTGGTTGACCCAAACCAATCCAGGTCTATCCAAATTAGACTAGATTGATCAGAAAAAATCCAATGTGTGCTCAATCAGTCCGTTTGACCTTAATACCGAAATGATTTCCAATCGTTAATCGGCTCCCGGATCAGGAAGAAATCCTCTATGGCATGTGATCTCATAGGTTTGAATCTAAATGGTAGCACTTGAACACTTCCAGTACCAGCACAAGATATAAACTAGCAATGGATCCCGGTGTCCGGATTGGTCGAAGATGCGAGAGCAATCTATCGAACCTCTGGCATATTGTTATCGTATAATTCATCCCTTTGACCTTCAATGCTCAAGATAACCTAGGATTAGATTGCCAATCCTAACTGAGTCAATCCACAACATGTCTCAACCTCGCAAGTCCAGTAACTCCTCACTAAGACTACCTTGGCCGAGGATTTGCTAAATTGAGACATTACGAGACATTCAATCCAAACAACTTGGACAGGTCAATTCCATCTTGGCCCATCACTGCTCCTCACTCTCACTCCAGGTAGCCATCATGGCTTTCTTTCTCAACATCCTTCGACTCTTTTTAAGTAAAGGGCAATCCATTTTATAATGTCCAGGCTTCTTGCACTCGAAGCAGATGGGTGGATCCCTTTCTTTTTCTTTCTCTTTATCTTTATTATAATCACCTTTTTGTGGCCTTTTCTTGTAGAAGCCCTTCTTCTTTCTCATGAATCTTCTGAATTTTCTTGTAATGAGGGCTGTCTCATCATCATCAGCTTCTTCTTCTGATTCATCACTTGACTCACCCTTTGTAGTGGACTTGAAGGCTATGGCTTTCTTTTTCTTGTCATTGTCCACTGTCTTCTATTTTAGTGAAAGCTCATAAGTCATCAGTGATCCAAGAAGCTGCTCAAGAAGTAGAGTATTGACATCCTTAGCTTCTTCTATGGCCGTTACTTTCGCATCCCATGAAGCCGGAAGAGACTTGAGAAGTTTGTTAACAAGTTCACCATTAGATATAATCTTTCCCAAACTCCTCATACCATTTACTATATTGATAAATCTAGTATACATCTCACTAATACTTTCAGTTGGTTCCATCCTGAACATCTCATACGTATGAATGAGCATGTTTACCTTTGTTGTCTTCACTTGGTGTGTACCCTCATGGGTAACCTCAAGTGTATCCCAAATTTCTTTGGCGAAAATACAATTTGATATTCTGTTAAATTCACTTGGGTCAAGTGCACAGAATAGCAAATTCATCGCCTTTGCATTTAACTCAACTTGTTTGATGTCATTGTCATCCCATTCTTCTTCAGATTTTGGGGTGATAATGCCATTAACCAAGTGAGTGGGCTGATGAGGCCCTTTAGTAATTACTCTCCACATATTATAATCTACAGCTTGTAAATAAATACGCATACGAGTTTTCCAGTATGTGTAGTTTGTGCCATTAAAGAAAGGAGGGCGATTTCATGCTTGACCTTCAACTACACCCATTCCAATTGGGGCGGCTATGATCTTTCACTAAAGATCGTTGGACCTACAAGAGAGTACCGGTGCTCTGATACCACTTGTTGCCCAGATATGGTGCCCAAGAGGGGGGGTGAATTGGGTCATTTTTTTTTAAAAATAAAGCAATATATGTGATATCAATTTCAAATGTGAAGAGTGATAGTGCTCAAGTAATTGTGCAACGGAAGTAATTAGAGATAACAACAATTAAAGAGCAATAGAGAGTAAAGCAATGCAAATACACAAAATATATAGTGGTTCGGTGCACCTTGCACCTACATCCATTCCCCAAGCTCCACTTGAGAATTTTCACTATAATCTTCTCTAGATTATAGCCGACTTGTTTTACAAGGCTCACAAGTCAAAACCTAAGTTGGTTTTGTTACCTAGGCTCACCAACAAACCTTACACACTTGTTTTGGCTTCGGACTTACAAGCAACCCTAGTTGGTTTTATCAATTGGCTCACCAACAAACCTCACACTAGTTTCAAATTCTCTTGAAACTAGGCTAGCACAAATAGAGTATGAATACAATGAATAAAAATAAGACAAACTCCTTTTTGAGCAGAAAACAATTCGATGTAGCTCTTGTTGGAGACTCTTCAAGTCTTCCTCTTGGAATCTTGGACCTCACTAAATGCCAAAAACTTGAAAGCTGGATTCCTCAAAAATGGAAAGCTTTTGGCTAAGGAATCTCTTGGATTTTCTCTCTTTTTGGCTTAGGATTGATTGAAAGCTTTGTACTTTTACTCTCTTCTTTTTCACTTTGTCTCCTTTACTTTTTTGAAGTTAGGTGGAGGTTAAATACTTCATTCAAGCTGAAACAACTCTACAAGACCGTTAGAATAAAAAATATGGCCGTTTATGGCCGTTAGAAATCAAATCAAAAGTTTAGAAAAACTAGCCGTTATTCCATGAGTCGACCTCATGAGTCGACCTCTAGGTCAAGTGTCGACCTCATGAGTCGACCTCCAGTTTATCTTAGACAAAAATCTAGAAAACTATAGTTCTGCCTAGTTTGAATTCTTAGGCGATGAGTCGACCTTTGGTGTCGACCTCTGGACAGGTGTCGACCTCAGGTGGTAACCTTTGAAGCGTGCCACTAAAATTTTACCATGCCGGCCTTGCTGAACTTTTCTTTTCTTCATGAGTCGACCTCTGGTGGTCGACCTTTGGCAAGGTGTCGACCTCTGGAGGTCAACCTCTGGTCTGAAATTTTCTGAAACTCTGGAGAGGTACGTGCCATGCTTGAGTTTCTCTAGGCCTTTGTTTCTTTTGTCAATTACTTCTTAATATGAAGGTTGGTGCGGGCACCAGACTCAGAAGAAGACTTCAGAGCTCCATCTGGATCTCTGATTAACCTTGCCCGAAAAAAAATTAGGGTTTTTGGTTTGTAATAAGAGTTGACTAGATCAACTCAATTTAGCTTGAGTCTACATTACCTGCATTTTATTTTGTTGAGTCATGTTGACTCAGTAGTGGACTAGGGTTTCAACCTGGGATGTTACATTTTCTCCCAAGACCATGCAAGTGGACACCACACTCCCAGCCACACTCCCAGCCATACGCCTGAGTCCAGGGGGTGCCATATCTACATCCAGCAGCCTTTGGTCCCCACTCCACAGATAGCAGCTTCCTTCTCTCATGCGCCAGATGAGGAGAAATCCACCAAGAGTCCACAAATCAAGGGGGCGGCCAAGACTTTCCCAAGAGAACCAAAGTAAAGATGGGAAGAAATTTTCTTGGAGAGAACTTCAAGGAGGCCCCCACTACCTGCCAAAAAAATCCAAAACAAAGATGGGAAGGACCTTGACTTAGGGAGGAAGAAAAGGAGGAGCCCAAAAGAGTTGATCCATGGAAGGAAAAAAATTCTCTTGAAGATCCATACAAGGAGGCACCATCTACCTGCCTTTTATAACCCAAATCAAATTTTTTTGGTACTTTGGCCGACCATATGTGTATGATTTTTCCTGATTTGTAGATCCCCTCCTTTAGTCCCACATGGGAAGATGTAAAACCCTACTCCCTTGTAAAGCCTTATAAATTAAACCCCTCTTGTAAATTTAAATCAATCAGAGGAATGAAACCAAATTTTTTTTGTGAACAAACTTTGTGTTTTCTCTCTTCCGCACTTGCATCCAGGTGTTGAGCTCCGTGAGAGAGTAAATCCGGGTTCCCCAGGAACATTGAGGAGGTGTGAGATCTCCAAAATCCAAACCCTAGGTTAGCCACTCCACTCCCAAACCCTAGCCGCCATCACCCTTCTCTTTCCACCAAGCCCTAGTCTATTCCACTTCTCACGGCCACCCTCTCCAAGTCCAGGCTGGCCACCAGCATCCAGTTCCAGTCCAGATACTTCAGATCTACAGCAATTCTAAGAGGAAGTCAGATCGGCCTCCAAGAGAATCCTGATTTCAGCAACTTTAGCTTTCAAGTTCTTCAACCTGGTAAATCTTTTCTTGAGTATCTGAATTCCATCACTTGTTCCTCTTCTTTCCCAGATCTTGAGTCCAGGAGAAGCCGACCAAACCACAAGATCAGTATTGGAGGATCCATTGCGAAGATAGCCGACTCCGAGGATCCCACAATCTGCTCGAGAGAGTTCTTCCACCAAAATCCTGAGAAGATCACTGTCTGGTTAGTAAACCATCTCTCCTCTCTATTTCTGTTCTATTGAAAGTTCAGAGCGAAACCCTAGGTCTGGGAGTTTCTCAACCCCCAGCGATCCGTTACTTCTGAACTACTCTGATAATTTAGTTTCATCTAAATTGTGCTTTCAATCCTTACCTAGTTTCCTTCAACTTAGTTTAGCTTTACTTTGAGTCAAAGCCAATTTCTGAAATATAAAAAAAAAAAGAAAAAAAAAGAAAAAAAAAGAATTAATCTTAAATTTACTTCCGCATACGTTTTCTTGTTCTTTGTTCTGCATCATTTTTGGTATTAGAGCCCTGTCTAGGGTTTATGTTTGATTGCTTGTTTGAGTCCCTCTCTTTTTACTTTGTCTGCTCGAAGTAGACTCCCCAGGACGTCCGGTCCTAGGAACGAAGCGAGGTGCAAACCTCCTCTTCCCATTCCACGGGGTGTTCCTAGGGCATGTAGGGGATCCGTTGGGTTACAACTTCGTAGCAGAAATTGTAAACGGGGAAGTGCTCTGTTTTCAGCCCGTAATTTCGTTGTTGCAAGAATTATTTCTCACTTCAGGTAACTCCAAATTCAGTGATTTTTATTTTGCTGGAACCAATATAATTGAAACTAATTTGCATAATTTTCTCATGATTTATTGGTTTCCGTGCAATTTCTGAGAATTAAATTACTGCAACTCTATTTTTGTGTTCTACAATCCGATTATTTTTTTGAGTGTTCATCTCTTAATTCACCTTAAGGGAATTTGAGCATCTAAGATAAGGGGAGGAGTTGATAACCTCTCCTTAGCCCAAAACCACCACCCCTTCATTCGAACCTAAGCCTTTAATCTAAAATTGATTAGACCTAATTTGCCCTAGTGGGCTAGGGACATCAACAAGTCGGGTCAAGGCTAGTGTTGAGTCAGTTTGTCTGGTTACTCTGTGTGTGCTTTGTACTCAGTGTCTAGAATGGTGGTTCAGAGATTCCATCCCGAAGGGCTTGTGTGCTAGTCCGCCTACCTGGCCAATCGCTGATTGGTGTCTAGGATTGGCATTCAGGGACCTAACACTCCCCTTACACCTGCCTGGCTGAGTCCTAAGTTATTACAGGCTAGCTTGCCACTCTGATTGGGTATCTAGTTTGGGCTCTAGGTCTAGTTAGCCCGTAGTCGTTCAGTTGAGTCTCATTTTTGTGTGTTTGCTTGCATTATGTCTACCCGGAATGGAGTGCCCTACCAACCTGGTCAAACCCAACCTAATTTAGAGGCCATGGTTAGAGCTCTTACTGAGAGTATGAACAAACTGAGTCAGGATGTGACTACCACTGTTGCCCAGTTTAAAGAACAAGTCCATGAGGATTTTTCCCAGCTTAGGGATCGAGTCCAAGTGCTAGAGGAACCTAGGCATCGGAACTGGACTCCTGACCCAGATTTTAATGTACCTCAACCTCACCCACACCAAGAGCCTAGAAGACCTTTATACCGAGATCTTGAACCTAATCATAGGAGGCCTGACCCAGAACCTGAGGATAGAGATGATAGGTTCATTCGAAACATCAAGTTAGATGCACCCACTTTTGATGGTAGCCTAAATCCTAAGGTGTATTCTGATTGGGAGGGTGAGATGGACCAGTACTTTGAGTGGTATGCCATGTCTGAGGAGAGGAAATTCAAGTTTGCCAAGATGAAATTAATACGTCAAGCTAGGTTATACTGGGAGAACATTGAGCTGACCACTAGAAGACGAAATGTAGAGCCCATAACCACTTGGCAGGGTATGAAAGAGAAACTTAGAGACAAGTACCTACCCATTTCATATCAGCAAAATCTGTTAGACCAATGGCAGACTTTGAAACAAGGGAACCAATCTGTTTCAGACTACATAACCACCTTTGATGAATACCTGATGAGATGTGATGTGAGTGAAGCCCATGAGGTCACTTTGTCTAGATTTAGGGCTGGACTTAGGGAAGATATTAAGAGAGAGTTGTTTCTGAGAGAGGTTACTGACCTATACCAAGCCTATCAGATTGCACTGAACACTGAGAAGTTTCAGAGAGGACCCATGCCATCTAGGGTTAGTGCCCCAATCCCAAGAAATGGACCTAGCCAAGTTACCCCTAGCAAGCCTAATCAGGGTATCCCCACCCCTAGGCCCATGGACAAAGGTAAGGCACCTGACACCCAGAGAACCCCTAGTATCGTCTGTTTTAAGTGCCAGAAGCCCGGTCATATCTCCACTCAGTGCACAGCCATAGCTTGTTTTAAGTGTCATAAGGTAGGTCATGTTTCTAGCCAGTTCCCTCGTAGATCCCTATATATAGAAGAGGGAGGAGAAGAGAATTCCGAGCCTAATGAGGAGTTTGAAGAAGAAGTTTATGAGGCCGGAATGAATTTGGTTGATGAGTATGAAGGAGAGGAAGAATCCACTGAATCTGACCACTTAGGGGTTGTGAGATGCATCCTGTCCCAGACTAAAGTTCAGGAAGATTGGCGTAGGACTAACATCCTACAGACTTTCCTTAAACTAGGGGATAAGGTTTGTAAAATCATCATAGATAGTGGGAGCTGTGTGAATGCCATTTCTACTAGCACTATCAAAATGTTAGGCTTAACCCCAGTCCCCCATCCCAACCCCTATAAGGTTTCTTGGGTAGACTCTACCTCTATACCCATCCAGTCTAGATGTCAGGTCCAAATCCAAATGCAATCCTATCAAGAGAAGATTTGGTGTGATGTCTTGCCCATGGGGGTGAGCAGTATAATTCTTGGAAGACCTTGGTTGTATGCTCATGATGCCACCCTCTTAGGAAAATCCAACACCTGTATCTTTAGTTTCAATGGGATGAAAATCACAATCCATTCAGTCCCTCCTAAGGACAAGGTAGCTAAAGGAACCAGTAAGGTTAGAGAAATGAAGACTGGAGTGAACCTAATTAGTGCCAAGGATCTAGAACAAGAAATTCATAGTGGTTCACCCATTTGGATGTTGACTGCTAAGGAACTTATGACTCCTACACCCTCAGAGCCTCCTCAGGAAGTTAAGCCTTTATTAGAAGAATTTGAGGATGTTTTTCCCGAGGATCTACCAGACTACCTTCCACCTCTTAGGGATATTCAGCATTCCATAGATTTAGTCCCAGGAGCTACTTTACCCAACTTGCCCCATTATAGGATGAATCCATCTGAGCATAAAGAACTGCAAAAGCAGGTTGGCGAATTGTTGAGGAAGGGGTTCATTAGAGAGAGTCTTAGCCCTTGTGCAGTCCCTGCACTTCTAACCCCGAAGAAGGATGGCACGTGGAGGATGTGTGTTGACAGTCGTGCCATCAATAAAATCACAATCAAGTATAGGTTCCCCATCCCTAGACTAGATGACATGCTTGATATGATGGCCGGTGCCATGGTTTTTTCTAAAATTGATCTCAAGAGCGGCTATCATCAGGTTAGAATTAGACCAGGGGATGAGTGGAAAACCGCCTTCAAAACTAAGGATGGTCTCTATGAATGGGTTGTTATGCCTTTTGGGTTGTCCAATGCCCCTAGTACTTTCATGAGGATTATGACCCAGGTACTTAGAGCTTTCATAGGGCAGTTTGTAGTGGTCTATTTTGATGACATCCTGATCTATAGTAAGACCCCTGCAGATCACCTAGGCCACCTTAGACAAGTCTGTCAAGTTTTGAGGAATGATAGTCTCTACGGTAATCTCAAGAAGTGTGAATTTATGACCAGTAGGATTATCTTCCTTGGATTTGTTTTAACCCCTGACGGCGTGGCTGCCGATCCTGAAAAGATTAGGTCCATAGTAGAATGGCCAGAGCTGACCAGTGTGCATGAAGTCAGAAGTTTCCATGGCTTGGCTACCTTCTATAGGCGATTCATCAAGGGGTTTAGTACCGTAGTTGCTCCTATCACAGACTGCATCAGGAAGGGAGAATTTCAGTGGACCAAAGCAGCCCATAAAGCCTTCCTAGATCTTAAGGATAGGATGACCCAGGCACCCATTTTGAGACTACCGGACTTTTCAAAGGTATTTGAGGTTGCCTGTGATGCTTCAGGAGTAGGTATAGGTGGAGTCCTAAGCCAAGAGAACCATCCCGTAGCATTCTTTAGTGAAAAACTTAACGATGCTAAGCTTAGGTATTCTACCTATGATAAGGAATTTTACGCGGTAGTGCAAGCTTTGCGTTACTGGAGACATTATTTACTACCGCAAGAATTTGTGCTATTTTCGGACCATGAGGCTCTTAGATTCTTGAATTCTTAGAAGAAGCTTAACCCTAGGCATGCTAAGTGGGTAGAGTATATCCAGTCCTATACTTTTGTTTTGAAGCATAAGGCTGGGTCTGAAAATAAGGTAGCTGATGCCCTTAGTCGTCGATCTTTGTTGTTGAATTCTGTTAGGGCTGAAGTCATAGGGTTTGAGCAAATCAAAGAAGAATATGAGTCATGTCCGGATTTTAAGACTGTATACCAGGATCTAACTCAAGGACCATCTAGTGAACATAAGGATTATTCCCTTTTAGATGGCTTTCTGTTCTTTAAGAATAGGCTTTGCATCCCTAGAACCTCTCTTAGGGAATTTTTGATTTGGGAAACTCATGTTGGAGGTTTAGCTGGCCATTTCGGAAAAGATAAGACCACCCTGGCTATTGAAGACCATTTTTTCTGGCCTAGCTTAAAAAGAGATATAGCACACATTATGGCTAGGTGTCGGACCTGCACTATTGCCAAACAGCAAAAACAGAACACCGGCCTTTATACCCCACTCCCTGTCCCAGATCGTCCTTGGCAAGATGTGAGCATGGACTTTGTGTTAGGTTTGCCTAAGACCCAGAGGAGGCATGACTCTATCTGTGTTGTAGTAGACCGATTTTCCAAGATAGCCCATTTCTTGCCTTGTTCCCAAACATTTGATGCGTCTAAGGTAGCCACCCTGTTCTTTAATGAGATAGTTCGACTCCATAGCCTACCCAAGATCATTGTTTCAGATAGGGATGTTCGATTCACCAGCTATTTCTGGAAAACCCTTTGGCATAAGTTAGGGACGAAACTTAAGTTTTCAACTGCCTATCATCCCCAGACTGACGGCCAAACCAAAGTAGTGAACCATAGTTTAGGCAATCTGCTAAGGTGTTTTGTTGGTGAAAACATTAGGAACTGGGATTTATACTTACCTAGAGCTGAATTTGCATATAATGACTCGGTCAATAGGTCTACGGGTAAGAGTCCATTTGAAATTGTGCATGGTTACAAACCCCACACACCTCTTGACCTAGCTCCTTTACCAGTCCACACACGGGTCTCCGAGTCTGCCGAAGTTTTTGCACAGCATATAAAAGACTTGCATAAAGAAATTCAAGCCAAAATAAATTTAAGTAATGAAACTTATAAGAAATTGGCTGATTCTCAAAGGCAAGTCAAAACTTTTGACGTAGGAGACTATGTAATGATTAGGTTAAGGCCTGAACGGTTTCCTCCTGGAATCGTTAGAAAGTTACATGCTAGGGGAGCTGGACCATTTAGAGTGGTAAAGAGAGTAGGATCCAATGCCTATGTGCTCGAGTTGCCTCCAGAACTAGGCATTAGCTCCACTTTCAACATTACAGACCTAGTAGAGTATAGGGAGCCAGCTGTGATTCCCAGTGAGGCTTTTGAACCTAATCCTGCTCTTGAGAGTGAACCTGACCCTGTGTGTCCACCAACAAATTGGCCTGTGAGAAAAGAGCAGATTGAAAAGATCCTGGATGATCAGGTTATCTCTACTCGTAATCGAGGATACCAAAGATACCTGGTCCGCTGGCTAGGAAGGCCAGATTTTGATGACTCTTGGATCTCCCGAGAAGAGTTACAAGAGCTGGACCCAGACCTCTTGGAGAGATACCAGAGCCAACTGGATCCATACTCGACAGGGTCGAGTTCCTCCCACCCTGGGAGAATTGGTGCGGGCACCAGACTCAGAAGAAGACTTCAGAGCTCCATCTGGATCTCTGATTAACCTTGCCCAAAAAAAAATTAGGGTTTTTGGTTTGTAATAAGAGTTGACTAGATCAACTCAATTTAGCTTGAGTCTACATTACCTGCATTTTATTTTGTTGAGTCATGTTGACTCAGTAGTGGACTAGGGTTTCAACCTGGGGTGTTCATTTTCTCCCAAGACCAAGCAAGTGGACACCACACTCCCAGCCACACTCCCAGCCATATGCCTGAGTCCAGGGGGTGCCATATCTACATCCAGCAGCCTTTGGTCCCCACTCCACAGATAGCAGCTTCCTTCTCTCATGCGCCAGATGAGGAGAAATTCACCAAGAGTCCACAAATCAAGGGGGCGGCCAAGACTTTCCCAAGAGAACCAAAGTAAAGATGGGAAGAAATTTTCTTGGAGAGAACTTCAAGGAGGCACCCACTACCTGCCAAAAAAATCCAAAACAAAGATGGGAAGGACCTTGACTTAGGGAGGAAGAAAAGGAGGAGCCCAAAAGAGTTGATCCATGGAAGGAAAAAAATTCTCTTGAAGATCCATACAAGGAGGCGCCATCTACCTGCCTTTTATAACCCAAATCAAATTTTTTTGGTACTTTGGCTGACCATATGTGTATGATTTTTCCTGATTTGTAGATCCCCTCCTTTAGTCCCACATGAAAAGATGTAAAACCCTACTCCCTTGTAAAGCCTTATAAATTAAACCCCTCTTGTAAGTTTAAATCAATCAGAGGAATGAAACCAAATTTTTTTTGTGAGCAAACTTTGTGTTTTCTCTCTTCCGCACTTGCATCCAGGTGTTGAGCTCCGTGAGGGAGTAAATCCGGGTTCCCCAGGAACTTTGAGGAGGTATGAGATCTCCAAAACCCAAACCCTAGGTTAGCCACTCCACTCCCAAACCCTAGCCACCATCACCCTTCTCTTTCCACCAAGCCCTAGTCTATTCCACTTCTCACGGCCACCCTCTCCAAGTCCAGGCCGACCACCAGCATCCAGCTCCAGTCCAGATACTTCAGATCTACAGCAATTCTAAGAGGAAGTCAGATCGGCCTCCAGGAGAATCCTGATTTCAGCAACTTCAGCTTTCAAGTTCTTCAACCTGGTAAATCTTTTCTTGAGTATCTGAATTCCATCACTTGTTCCTCTTCTTTCCCAGATCTTGAGTCTAGGAGAAGCCGACCAAACCACAAGATCAGTATTGGAGGATCCATTGCGAAGATAACCGACTCCGAGGATCCCACAATCTGCTCGAGAGAGTTCTTCCACCAAAATCCTGAGAAGATCACTGTCTAGTTAGTAAACCATCTCTCCTCTCTATTTCTGTTCTGTTGAAAGTTCAGAGCGAAACCCTAGGTCTGGGAGTTTCTGAACCCCCAGCGATCCGTTACTTCTGAACTACTCTGATAATTTAGTTTCATCTAAATTGTGCTTTCAATCCTTACCTAGTTTCCTTCAACTTAGTTTAGCTTTACTTTGAGTCAAAGCCAATTTCTGAAATATAAAAAAAAAAAAAAAAAAAAGAAAAAAAAAGAATTAATCTTAAATTTACTTCCGCATACGCTTTCTTGTTCTTTGTTCTGCATCAAAGGTCCAATATGAAAAATTTGATCTTGTTTAAGGTAGAAGAGCTATTTCCCAAATCAAGCAAGCTTGGTTTCATCATTGTACTCTTGATACTCTTTTTGAATAACCTAAGGCCTGAAACTTTATCTTGAAATGAAACATTAGTCCAAACATATACTCAACCTTTTGTTAATCATCAAAACTAAGGAGCCAAAGCCAACAATCTCCCTCTTTTTGATGATGACAAAACCTTGAGTATATATGCAATTAAGTCCAAAAGCAAAATATAGCATTAAAAAATTTTCAAAGAAACCTCACATATATGAGTATATCATAAAAATTTACTTTTCATCTACTCTCCCTTTTTTGTGAAAACATTCTCATGAGTCAAAAAGTTAAAAACCATACAAGCTTTACTTTATTCTATGAAAGAGTCATAAGAACCATATATACTTTACTATACTCCCCCTTTTTGTCAAGAATCAAAAAGTGCATTCTTTGTAGTAAAAGATATACTAAAGAAAATTATGTTCCATTATAACGAAGTACTTAGTTGCATAAAATACATGCTCCCCCTCAATTTGTGCATTCGATATAGCAAAGACATTCTAACTTGAGGGTTTAAAAAGATAAATGCTAAGAGCTGGCATCAGACAGTAAAATACCACAATGTAGATAAATATATAAATGAATATATTCAGTTACAAAATTGCTTACATAGTAAGCACAAAACACTGATACATCATAACATACAAAGCAAACTAGTACCTCAGTAAACATCATATATCAAGCAAATCTATGAGGCTACTCCTCATCAGAAGGTACATCAAAAGAGATAGGTGCCGAGATCCTATATGAGGATTTTGGAGTCCTATGAGTGAGACTCCGAGTCCTCAGAGAGGGACCGACCTAGGGGTAGTCCTACGAGATCTATGGGTCCGTGGAAAAGACTCCGAAGGTGTCCTAACAGAAGTAGTAGCAGTAGGAGTAGGTGGATCAGTATGCTGAGTAGACTGAGCTGGAGTGTGCCTGCTGACAAGCTCATAAGAGTGGGATCATCAATATCAGTCTCTGTATGCTCATCTCTGTCATCTGGAATGCCTGTAATAGACTCAAAGAGTAACTCAGTAATCTCAGTATCCACTGGCACATCTGTAGCTAGAGGATCAGTACTAGGAAGATAAGTAGAAGGAGGATCAGCAGAAGGGGGAATCTCTGGAATCGGATCAGCAGGTGGAACATCAGAGCTACCTGCTCCAGGCTGATCTCCATCACTATCACTGTAGCCACTGGAGTCATCATCATCATCATCATCAGAATTTGGAAGAGGCACTGTCGGATCTATTGTCCATGGTGGCAATGCCAATCTCAGTAAGCTGAGGATCTGTCGGAATCCTACATCGACAATAGCTGAGAGAGCTCCAATGCGCATGTCTATGTGGATCCGTAGACCATGTAGCTCCTATCGTACACCAGCAATCTCTGTCCGGACCTCTGAAATGTGATCAGTCACTCTCTGCTCAAAGTCCAATGTACTCGCTGTAGTCCTCTGTGGTGTAGCAGTAGCAGATGGTGCTGGAGCTGATGAGGGTGGTGGCGTGAATGGCTCAGGCTCCACAGTCTCTGACTCTGGTGCTGGACGAGGAGGTGTACCATGATCAGTAGGCTCTGAAGGCCCTGCCTCAGCTGCTCGAATCTCCTCCTCCTCATCTGGCTCCTGGCCAGACTCCCGTCGCACCCAACGATCACCAATCAGTCGAAATCCCATCCTATGCAGGGATTTCTCTCCGTATGTGTCAGTATGCTGCAGCTGACTGAAGGGTATACCATCAAATGATACTCCATACTCCTTGAATAACTATGTCAGCCCCATGCCATATGGCTGAACTAGTCTCCTATGAGATGCTGCCTCTCCCATCTGCTGAAGCATGATCCTGGGAAGGTTGATGGGAGTCCGCTGTCTCAGGGACACCATCAACACTAGCTCACACTCAGTAATAAAGTCGAACCTCCCGCTCTTTGGAATCAAGATGCGGGCGATGATATGATGCAGCACTGTCATCTCCAATGATAGCTGGTTAGCGGCTACTATGGAAATTCCGCTAACATCCTCGTGCTCTAAGATACATCTGAAGGCGTGCTCTCGGTCGCTGATAGTAGTGGCGGCTGTGCCATAAAGTGGAATCCTCCAAACACGACTGATGACCTCCGGTGTCACTGGAATCTCGATCCCACGAACTGTAGCAGACCATCCAATGCCATCAGTGGCCATGGATGCATAGAACTCCCTGATGAGGTCTGGGTAGAATCTCTCAGTCATCGTGTAGAAGTGAACCAGTCCTGCATCTCTCAGTACATCTCCTACAAAAAAAGTGATGCTGATCCCAGAAGGGTATATCCACAGGTCTACCGCTCGCAATGCTCTTCCGTACTAAGCTGGCTGGCATTGGTGCAGGTTCCTCTGGGGACGGCTCACGCTCATGTCTGGCCTTTCTTCGTCGCTCAGTACTACCTTGGCCTTGTTCCATTTTCCTTTTCCTTATAGCCAACTGCTTCCTTGGACCCATATGGATGGAAGAGGGTAATTTAGGGAGAAGTAGGATAATGAAGTGCTAAGAAAAAGAAGAACCAAGAATTTGGAGAGGAGAAAAGGAATTCACGGTTGAGCAAATGAAGGAACCGTGAAAAGGTAAGTGAGGGTTTGTGAAATTGAAAAAAAAAAAAAGAGAGCAAATAGTGGAAATGCACAAAATGGAGGGAAGAAATGAGTGTTTTCAATCGAATATCAACCAATAATTGAGGATAAATAGAGGCAAAAACCTACGATTTCCCAAAAACAAGGAACACGGTAAAAACCAGTTCGGTCTAAGAGAAACCATGAGGGGAGGAGAAGTTACCAAAAAAGAGGAGGGAGAGGGTTGGAAATCCACTATTCAGAGCTTAAGAACGTTGGAGGGGGACCACACGAAGGAGAAAAAGAAAAGAAATCAAGGAAATAGGGCTCGCGGACGGGTTTTAAAAGCAGGTTTTCCGACCAAGTGTCGACCTCTCAAAAATTTCAGGGGTCGACCCCAAGTGTCGACCTCCGAAATTTTAAGTGTCGACCTCCGAAAATAAACTAGTCAAAATAAAATTTGGTAAAATAAAAAAAAATTGATAAAATTTAGAATGAATTCTTAGAGAAGCTTTAAATATATTTGAGAATTTATAAATAATTTTTAAGGAATTTTGAAGGAAATTGAAGAGTTTCAAACAAAAGGGTCAATGACTCCCAATTCTCTTCTGATCATGCAAAATCTATCTACATTCAATGGTTTTTTGAATATATCAGCCAATTGATAATCAGTACAAATAAATTCTAACAACAAATTAGAGTTTTGAACATGATCTCTTATGAAGTGATGTCTTATTTCAATATGTTTGCTTCTTGAATGTTGTACAGGATTTTTCGCTAAATTGATTGCACTAGTATTATCACATCTTATGGGTATCTTAGTTAGTTTGATGCCAAAGTCCTCGAGTTGTTGTTTGATCCATAGAATCTGAGCATAACAGCTTCCGGCTGCTATATATTCAGCTTCCGCCATAGATAGAGCAACCGAATTCTGTTTCTTGCTGCTCCATGAAATCAAATTAACCCCTAGGAATTGACAAGTTCCACTAGTACTTTTACGATCAAGTTTACACCCAGCAAAATCAGCATCAGAATAAGCAATCAATTCATATGATGACTCTCTAGAGTACCAAAGACCAATTTCAATTGACCCAGATAAGTTTCTAAATATACATTTTATAGCTAAGAGATGTGATTCTTTAGGAGCAGACTCAAAACGTGCACACAATAAAACACTAAATATTATATCTGGTCTACTGGCAGTTAGATATAGCAATGAACCAATCATGCCTTTATATAATTTTTGGTCAACTGATTTACCACATTCATCTTTGTCTAATTTACATGAAGAGCTCATAGGGGTACCTATTGGTTTGGTAGTCTCAATCCCAAACTTTTTCAATATTTCCCTTGTGTACTTGGCTTGGTTGATGAAGATCCCTTCTTTGGTTTGCTTAATTTGGAGTCCGAGGAAGAAGTTGAGTTCTCCCATCATGCTCATCTCGAACTCACTCTGCATTAACTTTGCATACTCTTGACAAAGACATTCGTTAGTAGCACCAAAAATAATATCATCTACATAGATTTGTACTACTAAGAGATCAGCATTTTTCTTTTTCAAAAATAATGTATTATCTACATTACCTCTAGAAAAATCATTCTTCATCAAAAATGAACTTAATCTATCATACCAAGCTCTAGGAGCTTGCTTTAAACCATACAATGCTTTACGCAATTTAAAAACATGGTTAGAAATTTATGATTTTCAAAACCAGGAGGTTGTTCAACATAAACTTCCTCTTCAATAAATCCATTTAAAAAGGCACTTTTAACATCCATTTGAAATAACTTGAAATCCATAAAACAAGCAAAAGCAAGTAAAAGTCTAATTGCTTCCAGCCTAGCAACAGGAGCTAAGGTTTCATCAAAGTCAATCCCTTCTTCCTGGTTGTAGCCTTTACCAACAAGTCTAGCTTTGTTTCTAGTTACAATACCATGTTCATCAAGTTTATTTCTAAAAACCCATTTTGTGCCAATTACAGAAACATTAGGGGGTCTTTCAGTTAAAGTCCAAATGTTATTTCTTTTAAATTGATTTAGTTCAACTTGCATGGCATTAATCCAGTTACAATCTTTTTCAGCTTCTTCAATTGACTTAGGCTCTATTTGAGAAACAAAAGCTAAATAATCATAAACATTTTTGATAGAAGTGCGTGTACTTACTCCCTTTGACGGATCACCAATAATTAGCTCTTTGGGGTGTCCGTGTGCATACCTCCACTCTTTAGGTAAAGGTTTTGGTGAAGTTGCATTGATCTCTTGAATTTGATCTTCATTTTCTTGATCATCATCTCCTTTGGGCACATCTTCATTGATTGTCAATTGTTCAAGCTTCTTTGTACCTATTTCATCATCAATAGAATCTTCTTTTCTAGAAGATTTTTCGTTAGTTTCATCAAATAGTACATGAATTGATTCTTCAACTAGAAGAGTCCTTCTGTTGAAGACCCCGTATGCCTTGCTAGAAGTAGAGTATCCTAAGAAGATACCCTCATCTGACTTGGCATCAAATTTACTGATATTGTCTTTGCCATTGTTTAATATGAAACAGTGGCAACCAAATACACAAAAATATTTAAGATTATGTTTTTGATTTTTTCAAAGCTCATATGGTGTTTACTTCAAAATAGGTCGAATTAAAACATGATTTAAAATGTAACAGGAAGTATTAATGGCTTCTGCCCAAAAATATCTAGGTAAATCATTTTCGCAAAGCATTGTGCGTGCCATTTCTTCAAGAGTCCTGTTTTTTCTTTCTACCACCCTATTTTGTTGAGGTGTCCTAGGTACAGAAAAATCATTACTAATGCCATTATCATTACAAAAAACTTCAAAATCATGATTGTCAAATTCAGTTCCATGATCACTACGCAAGGAAATAATAGTGAGATCTTTTTCGTTTGAAACCCTTTTATGAAATTTAACAAAAGTTGAAAACGTTTCATCTTTATGAGCTAAAATCATTATCCAAGTAAATCATGAGTAATCATCTACAATTACAAGCCAATATTTCTTACCTCCTAAACTAGTTGTTCTGGTTGGTCCAAAGAGATCCATATGCAATAATTCAAGGGGTCTAGTAGTAGATACTACTCTTTTAGGTTTGAAAGTAGATTTAGTTTGTTTTCCAAATTGACATGCAGCACAAATCTTATCTTTTTCAAATGTGAGTTTTGGCAATTCCTTTACAAGATTCTTTTTGCTTAATTTTGAAATCAAATGCATACTAGCATGCCCTAGCCCCCGATGCCAAAGCCAACTAGTTTCACTTGCCTTGGCTTCCCTAGCCACTAGGCATTGACCACTTTCCATGGCTAGATCATCAAGATCAACCATGTAAATGTTTCCATGCCTATGACCAGTGAACTTGATGCCATCGATATCTAGACTAGACACCATGCACAAAGATGATTCAAAAATTACTTTAAAACCCTTATCACAAAACTGACTATTGCTGAAAAGATTATGTTTCAAGCAATCAACAAATAATACATTATCTACATAAGCATTATGGGTGATATGGATTTTACCAATTCCGACGATTTTACCTTTTCCATTATCACCAAAAGTAATGTTTCCACCATTTATAGCTACTAGTGATGAGAATTGCTTCACATCCCCAGTCATGTGCCTTGAGAAACCACTGTCCAGAAACCACATTCTTCTTTTATTTTTGGTTGCAAGACACACCTGCAGAAATTGATCAAGTTGAAACTTTAGGTACCCAAGTCATCTTGGGTCCTTTAGGGTTAGACAAATTGGTTCCTTTTGGAACACAAATCTTTTCAAAGGTACTTGATTTTCTTCTATTACAAATATATGATTTATGTCCTAACTTACCCATGCATAGCAGGTAATATTAGAAGATGCAGGTATGAAAAAGTTTTTGAAAAGTTTTTGCTGATTCTGTGACTTAAATCTGAGTCCAGCTTTGTTAAAAACTGCATGTTGACTGTTTAAAAGCATACTTGATTTTTCTGAACTATAAGTAAACTTTTCTACAAAAGGTTTCACTTTTTCTAACTCTTATTTGTAATTCTTGTTTTGAAGCAACAGTTCTTTGTTTTGTTTTTCAATTTTCTCATTAGTTTCAAAACTTCTATTATTTTTCAAAGAATCCTTTTCTTTTATAAGATTGTCCTTATCATTTTTCAAGGTCTTTATATGTTCAGTTAATTTCTTGTTTTCTTGAATTAAATCTTCAATTTCAGTTGAAAACTTGTCTGAATTTTTGGTAAGCTCTTGATTTAGCTTTCTTAATTTCTTATTTTTCAGTTTTAGTTTTTCATATTCCAAAACTAAATCATCAAAATCATCATGTAGTTCTTTAAAAGTAAATTCATTTTCAGGTTCAGAATTTACCTCATCATCTTCATTGGCCATGAAACACAGGTTGGCGACTTCCTGCTGCTCTTCATCACTACTGGAGTCCTCACTCTCACTCCAGGTAGCCATCATAGCTTTCTTTCTCAACATCCTTCGACTCTTTTTAAGCAAAGGGCAATCCATTTTATAATGTCCAGGCTTCTTGCACTCAAAGCAGATGGGTGGATCCCTTTCTTTTTCTTTCTCTTTATCTTTATTGTAATCACCTTTTTGTAGCCTTTTCTTGTAGAAGCCCTTCTTCTTTCTCATGAATCTTCTAAATTTTCTTGTAATGAGGGCTTTCTCATCATCATCAGCTTCTTCTTCTGATTCATCACTTGACTCTTCCTTTGTAGTGGACTTGAAGGCTATGGCTTTCTTTTTCTTGTCATTGTCCACTGTCTTCTTTTTTAGTGAAAGCTCATAAGTCATCAGTGATCCAAGAAGTTGCTCAAGAGGTAGAGTATTGACATCCTTGGCTTCTTCTATGGCCATTACTTTCACATCCCATGAAGTCGGAAGAGACCTGAGAAGTTTGTTAACAAGTTCACCATTAGATATAATCTTTCCCAAACTCCTCATACCATTTACTATATTGGTAAACCTAGTATACATCTCACTAATACTTTCAGTTGGTTCCATCCTGAATATCTCATACGTATGAATGAGCTTGTTCATCTTTGTGGTCTACACTTGGTGTGTACCCTCATGAGTAACCTCAAGTGTATCTCAAATTTCTTTGGCGGAAATACAATTTGATATTCTATTAAATTCACTTGGGTCAAGTGCACGGAATAGCAAATTCATCGCCTTTGCATTTAACTCAGCTTGTTTGATGTCATTGTCATCCCATTCTTCTTTAGATTTTGGGGTGATAATGCCATTAACCAAGTGAGTGGGCTGATGAGGCCCTTTAGTAATTACTCCCCATATATTATAATCTACAGCTTGTAAATAAATGCGCATACGAGTTTTCCAGTATGTGTAGTTTGTGCCATTAAAGAAAGGAGGGCGATTTGATGCTTGACCTTCAACTACACCCATTCTAATTGGGGCGGCCATGATCTTTCACTCAAGATCGTTGGACCTACAAGATAGTACCGGTGCTCTGATACCACTTGTTGCCCAGATATGGTGCCCAAGAGGGGGGGGTGAATTGGGTCCTTTTTTAAAAAAAATATAGTTATGTTGCCCAGATATGGTGCCCAAGAGTCGACCTCCAGTTTATCTTAGGCAAAAATCCAGAAAACTATAGTTATGCCTAGTTTGACTTCTCAGGCGATGAGTTGACCTCTGGTGTCGACCTCTAGACAGGTGTCGACCTCAGGTGGTGACCTTTGAAGCGTGCCACTAAAATTTTGCCGTGCCGGCCTTGCTGAACTTTTCTTTTCTTCATGAGTCGACCTCTGGTGGTCGACCTTTGGCAAGGTGTCGACCTCTGGAGGTCGACCTCTGGTCTGAAATTTTCTAAAACTCTGGAGAGGTGCGTGCCATGCTTGAGTTTCTCTAGGCCTTTATTTTTTTTGTCAATTACTTCTTAATATGAAGGTCCAATATGAGAAATTTGATCTTGTTTAAGGTAGAAGAGCTCTTTTCCAAATCAAGCAAGCTTGGTTTCATCATTGTACTCTTGATACTCTTTTTGAATAACCTAAGGCCTGAAACTTTATCTTGAAATGAAACATTAGTCCAAATATATACTCAACCTTTTGTTAATCATCAAAACTAAGGAGCCAAATCCAACACTTCGATTGTGAACCTTTTTAAAGGACCACTCAATATATCCTCTCTATATCGAAGTCAGTGCAGTCCTAAGGACTTCATCACTTAAACAGAGTTCATTACAGGGAAATGAATAATGTGATGAGCTACCAAAATAAAGTTTTATTAATTCATATACAAATTACAATACTAAGCACAACACCTATAGCCTAGGCGATTGGCTTTGGAACACAATTCCCAATATCTTGGTCACTCAACAAGGGATAAAGGCCAACCCTGAGAAGATCCAGGCAATCATCAACATGAGATACCCCATCTCCAAGAAGGAGGTTTAGCACTTGACCAGATGCATCATGGTATTAAGTGTTTCATTTTGCATTCTGCCAAGCACTGCCAGCCATTCTTCAAGGTGTTATGCAAGATGCATGACTTCACCTAGATGGAGGAATGTCTGGAGGCCTTGAGGGGCTAAAGAAGCTCCTCACCTCCATGCCATTGTTGTCTAGACTAGAGCCTAGAGAGGAGCTCCTCCTATACCTGGCGATCTCACCAAGGGTGGTCAGCTCGATGCTGGTCCAACCTGATAAGGATATGATGGAGACATCTGGTCAACCCTAGTTCATTATGGGTCCCTGAGTTTAAGTTCTGTAGTCATGATTCAAATTTTATCTTTGAGTCCAATAATCTGGCTGTGTTAGCCATTTGAGTCCTGTATTTGGGCCTTGAGTTTTATTTTTCAGGCATTGTTACACTTGAGTCCTATATTTTGGCCCCTGAGTCCTGTTTTGGGCCTTTCTGCATTTGATTCCTGTAATTAAAGTCATCCATACCATTAGGGTTTTGGATAAGTTAAGTCAAATTCAGTTGAGACATTTATCATTTAGAGTCCTGTAAGTTTAATCAGCTCATGTTAAGCCAATTTTGAGTCCTATGAGTCCTGTAAATTTTATATTGAGTCTAGTCCAACAAGAGAAGATTCAGGACACTGATGGACCCCATCCTGAATGATAACTTTCCCACTTCAAGGAGTTCCAGTCATATTTGGATATGCCACCTTGGATTGCATGAGAAGGACTTTGAAGATCTTCACATCATCAACCTACTGAGAAGATGGAGCCCAGGAGAAACCCTGAAACTAGCCCAGCACTAAAGTGGGCCGCCCAAAGCCCAAAGCCTTCTTGGATATTGCACCCCACCCTTATGGTCACCTTCCTTGGTCGGCCAGCCTTAGAATTACCACCCATTGGAAAAAGTCAAAGAAAGGGAGAGACCAAGTCAAAGAGAAGTTATAATCCTAGTTAGGAGAGGAATTGAGAGCCTATTTGGGAGAGATCTTCCATATATTTGACTGGGAAAACGATACATAGGGTTTTACATGTATACCCTTACTTGGAGCCCAAGCTTGTATGCCTATATAAAGGCCCCCCCTCTCATGTATAAAATACTATTGAATATATGAAAAAAATCTCTTGAGTTATTCTTAACTTTATGTGTGAATTCTATGTGAAGTTTTGCGTGATTAATGGTATCTGTGTGATCCCTCAGGGTTTCTGTGTGATCCCTACGCCCTGCCTCCAAGCCACCAGCCTTCTTCATCTCTTGGCTGCCTTCCTCAAGCCTCTTCCCCTTATTCTTCTTTCAGCTATCTAGCCTATGTTTCTTTATTTTTCTAACCATTGTTAGGTGATTTGCAGGTCCCTAGAGTTCACGAATCCAAGGATTCCATCTGACCAGCTTTCGGGCCATCGGATTGAAAGCTGTGAATCTGCAGGGTTGATAGCTTTGTTTTCCAGGCCACATCCGAGAGAGTAGAGTGAACTCTTCATGGATTGATCTACAAATCTCTACCAGGTACACCCACTAGACCCTATGGTAGTAGTATTGTAGAAGAGCTAGTCCTACCGGGGCTTCTTAGCCTTGGCGGTCCTGTTTCTTCACTTTTAGGATTTACTTTTTCATGCCAGTGCTTCAGATTTTCTATAGAATTCCCTACTTAATATCTTGGATTGAAATTTGGATACAAACTCCAAACTTAATGCGTACAATAGAAAAATAACTAGCATACATAAATAGTCCCGCATCAATTTTGGTATCAGAGCTTAGGATAGGGTATGTTCTTGCATCCTAGTTTAGATTTCTGCAACGTAAATTTTGCATAACCCCTCAAAACATAGGACTTTTTCCCCATCAAACATTTTTGTTGTTCTATTATTTTCATGGTAATTAACCTTTGTTTTGTCCTCTATTTTTATGAAATTTTTGTGGATTCTTTCAAATCCAAAAATTAACAAAAAAATAGCAAAAAATAAAACCTTAACAAAAATCTGCATCTTGTGATCTGCATTAGGGGTCTGAGTTAACATCTGTTTCATCAACTTAGGTATTTTATTTTTCTTTTAAATTTGCATCACTTTATCTCTGTTGAGTCCTCTATTTTACTAATATTTTTCTCAGATTTTACAGAACCAAAAATTATAAAACAATCGGCATCCTAGAAACCCTAAGCAGAATTTTGTATCTTCCTGCACCCAGTTAGAAACCCTAGGTTTTGCATCATCATACTATTTTTTTTTTGCATAAAACTTGGTAGGAAGCATCCCTACACATCATTCTATGTTTTGTTAATTTTTTTTAGAATTTTTATGTATTTAAATCCATGCTAACTTCTGCATCAAAACAAATCCTAATTTCAGTTTCTGCATATCTGACTAAACTAAACATAATCAACTACCAAACCCCACCCAACCCAAGCCAATTTTGTTTGATAACTTAATCAACCTAAACTTAATTTTCCACCTTATAAAAGACAATATTTTTACTTTTTGATTGTTATTAGTTTCATTAGGGCTCATCGATTGTCATCATTTCATTCAATCAATCTTATGGGCAATTTTCCATCTCAGATTAGGGCAGGATTTCATCACCTGTCCTGGGCCCAAAACAACCATCTTGCATCAGAACCCAAGCCTTAACTAAAATCAATTAGCAACCTAATTGCTCTAGTGAGCTGAGGTACACCAACAGGTCAAGTTCGAATTGTGTGGGTAAACTAGTGCACTAAATTCCCCAGCTATTATTGAAAACTGGTATCTAAGGCTAGAGGTCCAAAGGCAAATGCCCTAAGTGGACTGGTGGTTTTTAATTAGGACCCTGTCACAGGCAGGGGGAGCCTCCCCCCACCCCACCTCTTACCTGGCCAGTGGAAGGATTAGTTCCTGAGTTAAGTGTAAGTTGAGTCGACCCATTCCGCTTTGACTCTAGGTCTAGCAAACCATAGTATGTGTCTACTTTGTGTGCTTGGTTGCATTATAACACCCTGACTGATTGAATGTTTGCATCACCACTAGGTTAGGAACCCAGTACAACCAGTCTAAACACCAGTCCAGCTCAACCATGGAATCCAATCATGAAACTCTCATAAAGACCTTGTATGAACAGCGGAATGCCCAATTGATTACCTAACTGACCCAATCCTTTACCAAATTCCAAAATCAGCTTGCCCAATTTATTACTCAAATGAATAATAGATTTGATCAGATGATCCATAGGTCTGACTAGATAGGAGACCAATTTGGAAACCCAGAGAAAACCCCTGAGATGCATATCAGACCTAAACATGAGCCTGACCATAGGACCCCATGTCCCCCATCTCCCAACTCTAGGAGAGCGCAATACCCTGACCCATACCCTGAGCCCAAGAGATCCACAACCTATAGGTCTAAGCCCAAATCCTATGACTCTAGATCCTACAACTCTAGATCCTATGATTGTAGATCATATGACTCTAGAACTTATGCACCCACATCCTATGAATCCGGTAAACCCCAGAGCTATAGAGCTAAACCCTTGTCCTATGAGCCCCAGGAACCCATAATCCCTAGGTATCAGCCTAGTGCCAATCAATTTTCCCCTAGTCAACCAAATCCGATAAGATTAGTATCCCTAGATATGAGCCTAGTGTTTGTCCACTTCCCTTTAGCAACCTAAACCCTTTAGGACTAGTGCCCCTAGCCTAGGACCAGATCCTATCCAGCCCAACCAGAGCCAATCCCAGCCCAGTATCACTATGGCCCATAGGGAAGATAGAGGCAAGTCTGTAAAGGTTCAAAAAAGTTCCAATCCCCCAAGAGTGTGTTTTAGATGTCGCAAACCAAGCCATTTTGTTAGCCAGTGTCAGTCAGCACCCTACACCTAGGTAAGCTAGATGAAGATGAGTCTGAACCCAATGTATAAGTATATGAGGCTGATCCAAGTTTAGTAGACGAATACGAAAGAGAAGACTTTGAGGAGGAATATGAAGAAGAGGAACAAGAGAGTGAACCCATTGAGGAATCAAAGGATAAAGATCTAGAACCCACTATAGAATTAAAAAGAGTGACTGAGCGAGGATCAAACATAGTAGATGAAAGTGAAGGTTCAAAGAGTTGTCCATAAAGAAAGCCTAGGAACAAATCCTTAAGGAACCTGACCCTTCTATTAGAATCTTACCTGAGGAGCCACTAGAAGAAAGCCTAATTATAGAGCCCAGTCCTAAAGTTCAAGAGCCCAAGAAATTTAATGAGGACATGATCTCTTTAATTCAGTACCCTCAGGATGAATCCCCTTCCCTAGTTTTCATTGAAGACCTCTTTTCAGAAATTCTTGACCCATCCTTCCATAGTGTGGACCATTTCTTGCCCATAGAAATAACTCAATGTTCATACATTAAGGTCAGTCGCCTTAGCCCAAAACCAGTCCCTGAATCCCCATTCTATTTCCTACCCTTTTCTAATTCTTCTCATGTTTTTAGAACCATTAGATTGTATTTTGTAGAAGTAAGCATAATGCATACATTTATTATGCATGTTAGATTTGCATCTTACTTCTGGTATACCTTTTGGCATTTGCTAGGAGTCCATTATAAATTTTCATATGCATGACAAGCTAGGATCAAACCTAGAGAGTCTATAGTCTATTAGATTTTGGCCCAAAGAATCCAATAAATTTCCTTCGATAGGAATGCCTAGTTGAGTCTATTAGGTATTGGTTTTGAGTCCAATAAGTCCACGGACCTAATCCATCTATCCACACATGCACAGATCTCTGTACAGCATCTGCATTAGGGCATTAGCATTCATTTGAACACTGGTAATAACATGGCTAATTTCCAAAATCAAGCCAAAGGATTTAATTAGAGGATTCTATAGAGATTAGGTCTAGACTTGAGTGGTTTACTCTTGGAGCCCCAAAGAAGGTACTTGTATGCATAGCTGGACCCTTTAAAGTGATAAAGAAAGTGGAGCCCAATACCTATGTACTTGATCTGCCCCTGGATTTAGGCATTAGCTCTACCTTCAATATCGTGGACTTGGTTGAGTATAGCGAACTGGCAATGATTCCTAGTGAGAATTTTGGACCTCACCCATCCTTTGAGAGAGAAACCTTATCTGAGTGTCCACTAAATATGCCTGAGAGAGAAATATGGATCGAGCATATCCTGGACAATCAAGCTATCATGACCTAGGGCCGTGGTTGTCAACGCTACCTCGTCCAATGGAAAGGTCGAAGAGAATTCGATGATTCATGGATTACTCAAGAGGACCTACAATGCAACCACCCAGACTTACTGCCAGCACCAGGCTAATCTATACTCGACAGGGTTGAGTTTCTCCCATCCTGAGAGAATTGATGGGGACATCAAGTCAACCCTAGTTCACTATGGGTCCCTGACTTTAAGTCCCTTAGCCATGATTCAAGTTTTGTCTTTGAGTTCAATAATTTGCCCGTGTTATCTATTTCAGTCCTGTATTTGGGTCTTGAGTTTTGTTTTTCAGGCCTTGTTACACTTGAGTCCTATATTTTGGCCCTTGTGTCCTGTTTTGGGCCTTTCTGTATTTGAGTCTTGTAGTTAGAGTCATCCATACCATTAAGATTTTGGATAAGTCAAGTCAAATTCAGTTGAGGCATTTATCATTTGGAGTCCTATTGGTGCGGGCACCAAGCTCAGGAAGAGAGTTCAACTGATATAAATTAGGAAAGATTCCCTATGGTTGGAAGATTAAGAGTTCGAGTCCTGTAATAAGTTTTATTTGGGTCTATTAGTCTGGTATTCATTTCATTTTGGTAATTGAGTCATGTATTTGCTTCAATTATGTTCTTCATTATAATTGAGTCGATAAGAGTCAGCCAAGACCAACCTAGTTTCAGGACAACCAAGTCAAGAAGACTAGCGGGCACATGGACCATGGGATCACCAACTTGGAAGCCACTTCATCATTCCTCCTTGCCACATCACCAAGACACATTACCAAGGAATATTGCCCATGTGAAGAAGGACTTTGAAATGGCCCACAAAATCTCCACAAATGGCCGCCCCTCTTCATGAAGATGCCCACTATTTTCTCCCATTATTTTGTTATTATTTGAATTTCGAATTTGAATTTCAAATGGCTTGGTTGTATATAAAAAAGGCTCCAAACCTTATTGTAATCATCATGATGAATCAATAAAGAATGAAACTTTTCTTGAAATTTTCCCTTTCTTGAATGCTTGGTCCCTTATGAGAAGGTGGGCATGAGGCCTAGAGTGTTCTTTCCCTTTCCAACTCCACTCATCCAACCTAGATTCCTCCCATCACTCTTTAGTCCATTCGGCCAACTAAAGAAGCACCTCCTTAATCTACATCTCTTCCATTTCCAATGAATCCAATCATTCAAGGAGTTCTTCACAAGATCAAGCCAAGAGTTGTCATCCAAAAGAAGACATAGAAGATCCATGCCAAGACTACTCCAAGCTTCCCTTCTTCATTTCAAAGATCCCTCCCCTCACTCTCCATTTCAATCCTTATTCTCTAATCTGCCCTACATTTCTTTGTTGTAGGATCCCCAGAATTCCAGGCTCCAAAGAAGGTCTCTCGTGCCATGAACAGGATACAAGAGGCTTTGCAACCTAGAGGAATCTCCCTACCATCCAGGAACTTGTTTTGAGTGTTCCAAGTGTTAAATCTAAAAGTATTAATTATCGGGTAACCCTCTTTAGAAAGGCTTTCAGATATGCAATTATTAGATTAACTAAACCCTAATCCGAGTGGTTTCTTAACCACGAAGGTCCTCCTCTTATTTTCTTTGAATGGTTTTATTTCTAGTCAAGTTTAATATTTAGAATCCTATCATTAAATTCCTACTTCTTTACTTGAATAGCTACATCTATTTACATCATTCCATATTTACTCATTACTAATTCCATTAGGAATGCATCATTTCATCATTGTCCCCCATCATCTTGGTATCAGAGCATGGTGGGTTAGGGTTTTACATCTTCTTTAGTACCTGGATTGGGTGCTTCACCATGGCCATCCGGTCATAGGAAAAAGAAGGGCTACAACATCCTCACATCCCATTCAACGGGGATTCCCTATGGCTTGTCGGGGTGCTGATGTGATTGACCTTGGAAGGGGAATACAAGATTTGCATTTTATTTTTAGCATCTTTAAATTTTCTGTTATTCTGTTTTGTTTGCATTGTTTGTGTTCTAGGAACTGTCCAGCATAGCATAGATTTTATTTTTTAATTTCCTTTAATCTGGTATATCCTCTGCAAGTTAGAAGTGTTTCATGATTTTTTCTGAGTTTTCTAAGATTAATACATTGCACTTCACTTCTCCACTTCAGAACTACAACATACAAAATTCTGCACCTAAAATTAGGGTTCATATGCATGCTTGCATTCATCTCATGATAAATCAATTTAAGGGCATCATTATAACATGGGGGCAGGATTTCATTACATGTCCTTAGCCCAAAACCACCACCCTGCATAGCAAACCCAATCTTTAATTAAAATTATGTAGTACTCTAATTTTTAGGGACACGAACAGGTCTAGTTCAAGTCATTTGGGAAAATGAGTGCACCCACTTCTGCATCTATTTCTGAAAGCTGATGTCTAGGCTAGGGGTCAAGTGGAAAATGCCCTAAGAGGTTCCTATGATTTTTAATTAGAACCCAATGATAGCTAGGAGAGCCTCCCACAGACCCACCTCTTACCTGGCCAATGGATAGGATAACTGTTGATTTGGTTGTATTTAGTCGACTCACCTTACTTGAGCTACTAGGTCTAGCAAACCCCTAGCCTAAGTTTGAGTCCGTGTGTGCATGGCAACTAGATCAGGAGCACCCTACAAACAAACCCAAGCTCAATCAAGTGCAGCCATGGACCAAAATTTTGAGATCTTAATGAAAACCTTGAATGGTCAAATGGCCCGACTGAACCAAAAACTGACTGACCAATTGGCCCAGACCAACCAATGCATGACTGATCAAATGGCTCTCATCACTGCTAGGCTTGACCGGTTAGAGGCTCATGCCCCTGGAAGAACCCATGAAGTCCAGAATGAATTAGAGCCTGAACCAGAGTTTGGTACACCCATCAACCCTAGAAGGGCCCCACACCAAGACCTTTTTCCTGAACCAAATCCTAGGAGGCCTCATCAAGACCCTTTCCTTGAGCCAAATCCTATGAGACCCAACCCTGATCGAGTCCATGATCCGAACCTTAGGAGAGCACACCATGATCCAACTTATGAGCCTAATCCTAGGAGACCCAATCAGGATCAAATGGAACATGATGACCGAACCCTTAGGAACATTAAGTTGGAAGCACCCACTTTTGATTGGCATCTAGATCCTAAGATTTATATAGATTGGGAGGGAGAGATGGACCAGCATTTTGACTGGTATGACATGACTGAGGAGAGAAAGTGTAAGTTTGCGAAGCTTAGGCTTGTCCGTTAGGCCAGGCTATACTGGAAAAATGTTGAAAGATTCATTAGACAAACAGGTGATGTTTCCATAGTAACCTGGAGGGCAATGAAGCTTAGGCTTAGAGAAAAGTACCTTCCCATGTCCTACCACCAAAGACTTTTAGACCAGTGGTAGAGATTGACCCAGGGAACCAAGAGTGTAGCTTAGTATATTGCAAAATTTGATGAGTTTGTGATGAGATGCAATGTTGATGAGTCTGAATCAGTTACCCTGTCTAGGTTCAAAGCTAGATTAAGAGTAGAAATCCAGAAAGAGTTGTTCTTAAAAGAAGTCCATGATTTAGAGCTAGCCTACCAGGTAGCACGAGATGCTGAGAGATTTAATAGGGCATCAATTTATCATAGACCAAAACCCCCTAGAACTAATGCACCTAGTCAGCAGCCAAGACCAAGTCAGATGTGACCCAATTTACCCAACCCTAGTACACCTCTGACCCATAGAGATGATAGGGGTAAAGCACCAGAAGTTCAGAGAATCCCAAACCCTAATGCTCCTTGTTTCCGATGTCATAAGATAGGCCATTATGCTAGCAATTGCCCAACTAGAGCCTTGCACTTAGGAGAATTAGCGAAGAATGAGTTTGAGCCCGTAGAGCCCCTAGATGATTGTGTTAAGGAAGTATATCAGGCTAAGGATAATTTGGCTAAGGAATATGAAGGTGACACGGAGTTTATAGAGCCTGACCTTTTGGGATTAGTTAGATGCATCCTTACCCAAACTAAGACCCAGGAAGATTGGCATAGGACTAACATCCTATAAACCTTTGTCAAGTTAGGGGATAAGGTGTGTAAGATAATCATAGATAGTGGAAGTTTTGTAAATGCCATATCCACTAGTGCTGTCAAAACTTTAGGCTTAGCCACAGCTTTCCACCCAAATCCCTATAAGGTTTCTTGGATAGACTCCACCTTAATTCCTATCAAGCTTTGGTGTCTAGTCCAAATCCAATTACAGTCCTATCAGGAGAAAGTATGGTGTGACGTCCTATCAATGGGAGTGAGTAGTATCATCTTAGGTCGACCCTGGTTATTTGACCATGATGCAAACCTTTATGGCCGATCTAATTCTTGTTCATTCATGCCCTCTAGAAAGAAGTTTGTGATCAACCCTACACCACCTAAGGACACTGCTAAGAGAGGATCGAGCCACCTAAAGGAAAAGAAGACTGAAGTAAATTTGATAATTGCAAAGGAGATTGAGAAAGAGCTCACTGAGGGCACACCTGTTTGGATCTTAACTGCTAAGGAAATTCAAGAGCCTTCCTAGAAAGAACACCCTCAAGAAGTGGTTGAAGTGTTAGAAGACTTTAAGGATGTATTTCTAGATGACCTACCTGACCACATTCCACCACTTAGGAACATCCAACATGCCAATAATTTAGTCCCAGGAGCAACCTTACCCAACCTTCCATATTATAGGATGAACCCTACCGAACACCTGGAATTACAAAGACAAGTAGGGGATCTCCTTAGGAAAGGATTTATAAAGGAAAGCTTGAGTCCTTGTGCAGTCCCAACCTTATTAACACCTAAGAAAGATGGTACTTGGAGGATGTGTGTTGATAGTCATGCCATTAACAAAATGATAGTGAAGTATAGATTTCCTATTCTCCGATTAGATGATATGTTGGATATGATGGCTGGAGCTACTATTTTTTCTAAGATCGATCTTAAGAGTGGCTATCATCAAGTGAGAATTAGACCCGGGGATGAATGAAAGACTACTTTTAAGGCTAAGAATGGTTTATTTGATGGGTAGTGATGCCATTTGGATTGTCCAATGCACCTAGTACATTTATAAGGATCATGACCCAAGTCCTACGAGCTTTTATAGAAAAATTTATTATGGTATACTTTGATGACATTCTGATTTATAGTAGAACTAAGGAAAACCACTTAGACCACCTTAGACAAGTGTGTGCAACCCTTAGGAAAGAGAATCTCTATTCTAATTTAAAGAAGTGTGAGTTCATTACCCATAGGTCACTTTCCTAGGTTTCATTGTCACCCCTGATGGAGTTTCAGCTAATCCTGAAAAGATCAAATCCATAGTTGAGTGGCCTGTTCCCAAAACTGTTCATGATATCCGTAGTTTTCATGGCCTAGCCACCTTCTGTAAGAGATTCATTTGAGGCTTTAGCTCCATTGTCACCCCAACTGATTGTATTAGGAAGGGTAGTTTTGATTGGACCAAAGCAGCCAATAGAGCTTTCCTAGTGACAAAAGATAAAATGACACAAGCACCAATTTTGAAGTTGTTGGACTTTTCCAAAGTATTCAAGGTCACTTGTGATGCATCTGGAGTTGGAATAGGCGGAGTTTTAAGCCATGAGAACCACCCCATAGCTTTCTTTAGTAAAAAGTTAAATAAGGCTAAGCTTAAATATTCCACCTATGATAAGGAGCTCTATGCGGTAGTGCAAGCTTTAAGGTATTGGAGGCACAAACTCCTACCACAAGAATTTGTCCTATTCTCTGATCATGAGGCCCTTAGATTTCTTAGTTCCCAGAAAAAGCTGAATCCTAGGCATGCCAAATGGGTAGAATACATCCAAGCCTACACTTTTGTCCTAAAGCACCATGCCAAAATTGAAAATAAGATAGCCGATGCTTTGAGTCATAGAGCCTTGCTTCTGAATTTGGTTAGTACTAAAGTCGTTGGATTTGAGAAACATAAGGATGAGTATGATACCTATCCATACTTTAGTGAAATTTACCAGGCTTTGAAACAAGGACCATCTAGTGACCACAATGAATATACCCTTCTAGATGGTTATCTATTTAAGGAGAACAAGCTCTGTATTCCCAAAACTTCTTTGAGAGATTTTCTAGTTTAGGAGACCCATGCTGGAGGTTTAGCTGGTCACTTTGGTAAGAACAAGACTATTTTAGCTGTTGAGGACCAACTTTATTAGCTAGGACTTAAGAGACAAGTTGCCCAGATAGTGTCCAGGTGTCGAACTTGTACTGTTGGCAAATAGCAGAAGCAAAACACTGGACTATATACACCCTTACCTGTACCCGATTGGCCCTAACAGGATCTTAGCATGGATTTTGTATTAGGCCTACACAAAATCCAGTGCCAACATGATTCGATATTTGTTGTAGTCGACAGATTTTCAAAGATGGCCAATTTCATTCCTTACTCCCAAACCTTTGACGCCTTTAAAGTAGCCAAAATTTTTCTAGACGGAGTTGTTATAATTCATGGCCTTCCTAAAACCAAAGTGTCCAATAGCGATGTCCGATTTACTAGTTACTTTTGGAAAACCCTATGGCATTTGTTAGGAACCAAATTAAAATTTTTCACTACCTACCACCCTCAGACTAATGGTTAAACCGAAGTCATAAATAGAAGTCTAGGGAATTTATTGAGGTGTCTTGTAGGAGATAGTCTGGGAAACTTGGATTTGTTATTACCTCGTGCTAAATTTGCTTACAACAGTTCTGTCAATAGGTCTACTAGTAAAAGTTTCTTTGAGATTGTCCATGGTTATAAACCTAGAAGACCTATCGACCTCATTCCTTTACCCTCACATGCATGAGTATCTGAGTCTGTCGAGTCATATGCACAGCATATCCAGGAATTGTATATGAAAATTAGTAAAATAATTCAAATGAGCAATGAAGTCTATAAGCATATGTCTAATTCACATAAACGAATGAAAGATTTTAATGAAGGGGACTCTGTAATGATTAAACTTAGACCTCAAAAGGTTTCCACCGAAAACTATGAAGAAACTGCATGCTCGGGGAGCTAGACCTTTCAAAGTAATTAAGAGAATTGGACCTAATGCATATGTATTAGAATTACCACCATATTATGGCATTAATTCAATATTTAATATTTCTGATCTGAAAGAATATAAAGAGCCGGCATTAATTCCTAGTGAGCCTTTTGGGCCTTATCCTGCCTTTGAGAGCGAAACCCTACCAGAGTGTCCACCAGCAATTCCACCAGACCGAGAGATAAAGTAGAACGTATCTTGGATGACTAGGTCATTACCTCTAGAAGAAAGGGCTATCAATGTTATATGGTTCATTGGCAAGGCCGACCAGATTCCGAGGACTCCTGGATCACACGAGAGGATCTACAGCAAATTAACCTAGACCTACTAGAAAGATATCACAGTCAGACCGATCCTTACTCGACAGGATCGAGTTTCTCCCACCCGGGGAGATTTGGTTCGGGCACCAGGCTCAGGAAGAGACTTCAACTGATACAAATTAGGAAAGATTCCCTATGGTTGGAAGATTGAGACTTCGAGTCCTGTAATAAGTTTTATTTGGGTCTATTAGTCATGTATTCATTTCATTTTGGTAATTGAGTCCTATATTTGCTTTAATTAAGTTTTTCATTATAATTGAGTCAAGGAGAGTCAGCCAAGACCAACCTAGTTTCAGCACAACCAAGTCAAGAAGACTAGTGGGCAAATGGACCATGGGATCACCAACTTGGAAGCCACTTATCATTCCTCCTTGCCACATCACCCAGACACATCACCAAGGAATGTCACCCAAGTGAAGAAGAAAATTGAAATGGCCCACAAAATCTCCACAAATGCTACCCTTCTTCATGAACACACCCACTATTTTCTCCCTTTATTTTGTTGTTATTTGAATTTCGAATTTGAATTTCAAATAGCTTGGTGGTCTATAAAAAAGGCTCCAAACCTTATTTTAATCATCATGATGAATCAATGAAGAAAGAAACTTTCTTGAAATTTTCCCTTGCTTGAATGCTTGGTCCCTTGTGAGAAGGTGGGCATGAGGCCTAGAGTGTTCTTCCCCTTTCCAACTCCACTCATCCAACCTAGCTTCCTTTCATTCCTCTTTAGTCCATTCGGCCAACCAAAGAAGCACCTCCTTAGTCCACATCTCCTCCATTTCCAATGAATCCAATCGTTCAAGGAGTTCTTCATAAGATCAAGCCAAGAGTTGTCACCAAAAGAAGCCATATAAGATCCACGCCAAGACTACTCCAAGCTTCCTTTCTTCATTTCAAAGATCCCTCCCCTCACTCTCCATTTCAATCCTTATTCTCTAATCCCTCCTACATTTTTTTGTTGCAGGATCCCCAGGCTTCTAGGCTCCGAAGAAGAAGGTCTCCCATGCCGAGAACCTGATACAAGAGGCTTTGCAACCTAGAGAAATCTCCCTGTCATCCAGGAACTTCTTCTTTGAGTGTTCCCAGTGTTAAATCTAAAAGCATTAATTGCCAGGTAACCCTCTTTAGAAAGGCTTTCAGATTTGTAATTATTAGATTAACTTAACCTTAATCTGAGTGGTTTCTTAACCACGAAGGTCCTCCTCTTATTTTCTTTAAATGGTTTTATTTCTAGTCAAGTTTAATATTTAGAATATTATCATTGAATTCCTACTTCTTTACTTGAATAGCTGTATCTATTTACTTCATTTCTCATTTAGTCATTACTAATTTCATTAGGAATGCATCATTTCATCATTGTCCCCCATCACCTGTAAGTTCAGTCAGCTCATGTTGAGCCAATTTTGAGTCCTATGAGTCCTGTAAGTTTTATATTGAGTCCAGTCCAGCAAGAAAAGATTGAAGACACTGATTAACCCAAGCCCAAATGATAACTTGCCAACTTCAAGGAGTCCCTATCATATTTAGATATGCCATCTTCGATTGCATGAGAAAGACCTTGAAGATCTTCACATCATCAACCTGTTGAGAAGATGGAGCCCAGGAAAAATCCTAGAACTAGCCTAGCACTAAAGTGGGCCACCCAAAGCCCAAAGGCTTATTGGATATTGCACCCCACCCTTATGGTCACCTTCCTTGCTCGGCCATCCTTAGAATTACCTTATATTAGACCTAGTCAAAGAGAGGGAGAGACCAAGTCAAAGAGAAGGTATAATCCTAGTTAAGAGACGAATTGAGAGCTTATTTGGAAGAGGAGATCTTCCTTATATTTGAGTGGAAAAAGGATACTTTGGGTTTTACATGTATATCCTTACTTGGAGCCCAAGCTTGTATGCCTATATAAAGGAAACCCTTTCATGTATAAACTGCTATTGAATATATGAAAAAAATTTCTTGAGTTCTTCTCAACTTTATGTATGAATTCTGTGTGAAGTTTTGTGTGATTAAGGGTATATGTGTGATCGCTCAGGATTTCTGTATGATCCCTGCACCCTGCCTCCAAGCCACCAGCCTTCTTCATCTCTTGGCCGCCTTCATCAAGCCTCTTCCCCTTCTTCTTCTTTCAGCTATCTAGCCTACCTTTCTTTGTTTTTCTAACCATTGTTAGGTGATTTGCATGTCCCTCAGAGTTCACAGATCCAAGGATTCCATCTGACCTGTTTTGGGCCACTGGATTGAAAGCCGCGAATCCACAAGGTCGATAGCTTTATTTTCCAGGCCGCATCCGAGAGAGCAGAGCGAACTCTTCATGGATTGATCTACAAATCACTGCCAGGTACATCCCTTAGACTCCTCTGGTAGTGATATTGTAGAAGAGCTAGTCCTATTAGGGCTTCTTAGCCTTGGCGGTCCAATTTCTTTACTTTTAGGATTTATTTATGCATGCCAGTGCTTTAGATTTTCTATAGAATTCTCTACTTAAATCAAGGCTTGAAATTTGGGATACAAACTCCTAACTTAATGCCTAACAAAAGAAAAATAATTAGCATGCATAAATAGTCCAATATCAGGATAGCTCCTAGTGGCCAGTCTACTACACTAGCAAGCTACTTCATGATGTGCAAACCAGGTACACTCGATCCAAAAAGATTATATTTGCACTCATTTTATCTGCATGGCATCTCAGGCCCTACATCCAAGCACATCTAGTTACATCCTCATTGACCAGCCCCTCAAGGCCATTCTAATCTACCTTGATACATCGAGGCACCTAGCCTAGTGGGCAGTGAAGCTCAACGAGTTAGACATCACCTACCATTTAAGGCCAGTGCAAAAGGCCCAGGTCCTTGCTAATTTTCTGGTGGAATGCACCTAGGTGGTTGAGGTTCTAGAGGAGACAGACAAGCAAGCCGAGCCTAAGTAGAACTCAGGCCTAGAAGTGATGACACAGATTCTCCATGTTGACCATGCATCCAATGACAGAGGGAGTGGAGCCGGGCTCATCCTTGCTAGCTCTAATAGAGTCATCGCTAAATACGCACTACGCTTCCTTTTCAAGGTGACCAACAATCAACTTAAGTATGATATGCTCCTCGTGGGATTGAAGATGTCCCGCGAGTTGGGCATAAAGTGCCTAAAGGTCTTCATGGATTTGCAGCTCATGGTGGGCCAAGTCTCCGATGAGTATGAAGCTCAAAATTCCATGATGGCAAAATATCTGGACAAGGTACACTCATACACAGTGAATCTCCAACACTTTAGCATTTCTCATATCCCTTGCACAAAGAATGCTCAGGCTAACATCCTCTCTCGGCTGGCAACCCTGCCAGATTCATTACTGGGATGTACCTTCATTGAATATCTGGAGGGCCCCAGCTATGAGTCTGTGATAGAGGTTCAGCAGGTCACCTCTGAGATGAGCTGGATGGATCCTTACATCAAAAACATCACCACGGTGCCCTGCTTGAGGATCGCAAGGAAGTCAGCCTCCTCAAGAAGAAGGCCACATGCTTCGTGCTGATGGACGGGCAGCTCTATCGGAGGTCTTATTCCTATCCCTTACTAAAATGCTTGAGACCCTCAGAAGCTGCCTACGTACTCCAAGAGATATACGAAGGCATCTACAAGAATCATGTGGAGGGTAGGACTCTGGCTTATAAGGTACTCCGATAATGATACTTCTTGGGAGACCATGCGAGAAGACACCACTAACTTCGTGAGAAAGTGTGACCGCTATCAGCATCACGCCTACATCTAGCATCAGCCAGCCACATCGCTCTCCAACTTTTTGCCTCGTGGCCGTTTGCCCAGTAGGGAATGGACATCTTGGATCCCTTTCCTCCTGTGTCCGGTCTACAGTAGTACCTAATTATGTCCATCAACTACTTCACCAAGTGGGTTGAGGTCGAGTCCCTGGTATGGATCATTGAGGCCATGGCCAGATCCTTCTTTTGGAAGTCATTCATATGCCATTTTGGACTCTCGCACTCGATCATCACCAATAATGGGTCGGTACAAGACTAGACGAGGCCAAGGGTTGATAGGTTGAGGAGCACCCTAGTGTACTATGGGCCTACCACACACACCTTAGATGGTGACAGGTGAAATGCCCCTCAACCTCATTTTCGGTTCTGAGGCTATGATTCCGGTGGAGCTGGATCTGCCCACATTATAGCTGAAGCAATACAGTGAAACCAAGAATCCAACCCACCTTCTCCTCGACCTGGATCTGCTAGATGAGACAAGGGACAAAGCTTGACATCGAATGGTGGCGTATAGCTAGCGGGTAGCTCACTACTACAACTCCCATGTCAGGCCCAAGACATTCCATCCGGGTGACCTGGTTCTTAGGCAAGCAGAAGTATTCCTACCAGGAGAATGCAGGAAACTTTTTTTGAACTGGAAAGGTCCCTATAAAGTGGTCAAGGCAATGCCACATGGAACCTACTACCTCGCTAGACTTGACGGCACCCGATTCCCTCAAACATGGAATGCCAACAACCTAAGGATGTACTACCAATAATGTAAGGCTCTCCCTTAATAATTAAAGTTCCTTTTTGGTAACACACTGTTCCTCACCTATGTAGGGACTCCATCTGCCCGACTCCAAGTCTGGTGGAGAGAGATGGGAAGCTTACGAAGCCTCGCACTCACCCGCTTGACTCCAAGTCAAGTAAAGAAATCCAAGAAACTTCAGAAGCCCCGCACTCAAATTCAAGAAACTTATGAAGCTCCGCACTTAAATCTAGGAAACACTAGAAGCCCCACACTCAAAGCTGAGAAACTATAGAAGTCCCGTACTGAAAGTTGAGAAACTCCAGAAACCTCATACTCAAAGCCAGAAAATTTATGAACCCTTGCACTCATAGCCAGAAAACTTATGAAGCCCCGTCCTCAAAGCCAGGAAACTTACGAAGCCCCATACTCACCCGCCTGACTCCAAGTCCAGCAAAGAAAGCTGGGAAACTCCAAAAGCCCTGCACTCAAAGCCATAGAACATACGAAGTCCCGTACTTATCCACCCAACTCCAAGTCTGACAGAAAACTGGGAAAATTATGAAGCCCCGCACTCAAAACCGAAAAACTTATGAAGCCCCACACTCAAAGCCATGTAACTTATGAAGCCCTACACTCAAAGACGAGAAACTCCAGAAGTCCCGCACTTATCATTTGTTCATCTCATTCCTTTGATCTAGAGATGCATGCCAGGGAAACTCTAGAAGCCCTGCACTCATGTCTTCATGATCGCAAGACCGGTTCCAAGATTTCTTGCGGCCGATCTCAAGATTTTAGACTTAGTCAAAAATGGTCGGGACCTAGGAAGTCTTACACTTGGCTGCCATAAAGTATATCTTCCTATCATGAAAAGGGAAGAGAAACTGGGGGAAAAAAAACAAGGCAAAGTTCATTGGCAAAGTGAGGCTTATTCCTCAATGCTGAAATAAGTCCTTTACAATGTGAAGGATCCCTACTTGCTGGAAATTCTTCAAAGTATGTGAAAAAAAAGAAGTGAGGACTCATCAAGTGGAAAAAGATTGTTTATATTCATCAAAAAATATTTTTACAATTGTAAAGACCCCCAATAGGCCGAGAAGTCCTTAAAAAGATTTAGTATAAAAAAGGAAAAGAAAATCCTAACTAAGCTGAAGAAGCCGGTTCCTTCCCAGGCTAGCAAGTCACCACCATAGACTTCAACGGAGCTTCGGTCGGTGGAGTGGTCAGGATGGTAGCAGCCCCATCTTTGGCCTTTGGCTCCGCACTAGGCCCTGGGCTGGCATCAACAAAAGGCGAACTCGACACCCTGGTAGTGGTGGGCAGGTCGGGATAGACGTTCTCCAGGCCCTTGAGCCTAAAGAGCATCCTAGCTTTCCTCCAGAAGTTGTCAAACCAATTATGGCAGGAGTCGAGGACTGCCTTCGAGACCTTGTCAACAAAGGCCTCTGATGCCTTAAATGTTGGCATGTCTTTGGCAGCCTCCTTCTTCGCTACCTCCATCAAGGCCACCACCACTGTGCCTTCTCCTCGGCCACCATAGCTCGGGCCATCACCTTGTCAAGCTCAACTTGGAGGGTCTGTGCCCGTCCCTCCAAGCGTGCCACCTCCATTGTAGTATGGGCCTCCTTCTTGGCCAAACGGGAGGTCTTCTCCTTCTCTGCTTTCAAAGTCGCATCGAGGTCGGTGGACTTTCTCTCCAACTCCATTGTCATTATCTGGGAGCTAGCCAGCTCAGTCTTGAGGGCCTTCACTTGATCCTCCAACTCTTGCTCCCAGACCATTTGGGTTTGGGCATCGGCCTCAGTGGCCTCCTTCTGCTTGCGAAGGTTGTGGTCCCGCTTCATCAGCCCTAGGCATGAGTCTTGGATGAGTTGAGTATCGGTGACCACCTATAATAATAGGAAAAAAAAGGTTAATTGGCATTTACGTAGGTGGAAAAAAAATGAGGCAAATCAAAAACTGGCTTATCGATAGGAGCTGGGTAAACACCCTAGAGACAACCTCCACTAGCTATCGACTGCTCTTCTCTCGGTGGTCTCGCGGTTAGATGACAACGTTGAAGATTTGCTTGGCCAACTTGGCATCAGTCACCACCACCTCATCGAGTGGTAGGTAGGTTGTCATCCTCTGCACTCCCGAGCTCGATGTCACTGAGGGTGCGTAGGCCTTGGCATGGCAGTCGACAGGGGTGTGGTGGCCACAAGCCAGGAAATGACTGCTCCAGTTGCTGACGGTTGTGCCAGCCTCTATGGTGGTGTCATCCACCACCTCCACCACCTCTGGCTATGGTGGAGCTTCGATCCGAGGAGGGGTCACCGAGGTTGCTGGCAAGGCCCCCTCCACGGGTCTGGCCTCTCTCTCAAACCCACAAGCCAGGGGCTCGGCCACCGACCCTGGTGTGGTCAGAGCCTCGATAGGCCTTCACTTCAGTGAAAGTAGACTGATGCAGGTGGTTTGACAAGATCCTACACTAGGCATGCAAACATCTGCGGGAGCAGATTGGATTTTAAAATAATTTTTAAAATTCGCGCAGCGAGAATCTGCTCCGCCAGGAATTAATCTAAATCTAGTTGTATTTAGGCATGCATAAACATATAAAATATTTATAAATATTAAAAAATTTAATCTATCCATGCATAATTAAAAAATAAATTTTCCATACCTTTATTTTGCCTGGAATAACTCTGGAATAAACCTGGAATAGACTGGAATAACTGGAATAAATTTATTCCAATCGTCTTCCTCGTTGGGCTGAAAAAACTCTATTTTTGGCTTTCAAAATGGCACCGGAACACCACCTTCCGGACCTCCGTTTGCTCCCAAATTTGAGCAGCGGCTTCTTTGACAAGTCTTCTTCGATTTGCCACCAACAACTACAACTAAAAAAAGCCCAAAAAAATAAAAAAAATTGACAAAGACTGCTGCTGAAAATTTCTACAGAACAGGACAACAGTACTTTTCTTTGTGTTTTGAGCTGCAGCGGGTGATCCAGCTTGCGTGGCTTGCTCCCAGGAGTAGAAGAGTCCTCTCTCTAGAGGGGAGACATGCCGGGGGCCCTCCGACCCGCCTTCACACATGGTGCTAGCCACTGGAAGGAGCAACACGGTCACAAGAAAATTCAACAACAGGGCTTTGCTGAAATGGGAATTGGAGCACTTGAAACAATGGGAAAACTCTCCCTCACACCCTCCTAAAACCCAGCCTATCTATGCTCTAAACCAGGGGCCACTCAAAGAACACCTAGCTTTTTTTTTTTGCTTCTCATATGCTGGGATTTCAACCTCACAACAGGGGACGGCTGGGTGTAGATTATATAAGGTGCTGGGAGGGAGAGGGAGGTGGAGTGACTATTGGCAGCAGTTAACCCATTTAGTAGCCTTAAACCAGGATTAAAAATATTAATCAACAGAGGAGGGAGAAGAGGAAAATGCCCAGCTTGGAAGTTTCATCGTTTGGCCTTCCTTCCAGCGCAAAAAAAAATTCCAACAGGTGGAGAAAAAAATGTGTAAAACGGTCAAGTGGAAATGAAAACGCCGGTTCATCCAAAACCGATCTAACCAAAATTGGTCCAATCCCATTAAACCAATTTGGTCCAAACCCAATGGTGGTTCAATCCAATTGAGCCTGGTTCAGGGAATAAAATTGGTTCACAACCAATTGGAGGCCGAAACGAACTCCGAATCAGTTCAAAACTGATTTAGAAAAATCCTGGCGCAGAGCAGGTCAACCCGGAACATTTTTTGGTCAACACAGATAAGGGCAAAATGGGGAAAAGAGTGCTCAAAAAATACTGTGACCATAAAACCGAGATGATTCCTAATCGTAATCGGTATCCGGATCAGAGAGTTATCCTCTTTGGCATGTGACCTCATAGGTTCGAACCTAAACGGTAGCACTAGAACAATTTTTTAGTACCAGCACAGGAAACCATCCAGCAATGGGTCTCGGCATCCGGATAGGTTGAAGATGCGGGAGCAAACAATCGAACCTCTGGCATATGGTTACCGTATAATTCATCCTTTTGACCTCTAATGCTCAGGATGATTGAGATTGGGCTGCCAACCCAGACTGAGTTAGTCGACTACATGTCTCAACCTTGCAAGCCCAGTGACTCTTCACTAGGACTACCCTGGCCGAGGATTTGCTAAATTGAGATACTGCGAGACATTCAATCCAAACTATTTGGACAGGTCAATTCCATCTTGGTCCATCACTGCTCCACAAGTACTTGCCTGTACCCAGAAACCTTCCGTTACTGGATTAAAAATCCGGGTAGTCCGGCACCAAAGCACAGGGAGTTGCTTGCAAGCTACCGTGATGACCTCAGGTCAGAGGGACACATATACCCATATCCAATCATGAGTTTCCCTTTGGCAGAAAGGGGCTACACGGAGTCACGTTCAATGAGATACCACACATCCCACTTGTAGATCACATCAATGTCACCATACTCATTTGGTCAAGAGGACAACCAAACGATGTGAACTGCAACAACCTATACTTGATATATTGCCGTCCAGTACAATATATCCTTTGGTTGTGAACTGGGTTTAAGGACCACTCGATACATCCTCTCTGTATCGAAGTCAGTGTAGTCCTAAGGACTTCATCACTTGGAAAAAGTTCATTTCAAGGAAATACAATATGTGATGAGCTGCCAAAAATAATATTTTATTAATTCATAATATGAATATAATACTTAGCACAACCGCCTACAACCCAGGCGATTGACTTTGGGACACAATTCCCAACAACTCCCACTTGTACTAAAGCCAATCAGAAGAGTATCTAATACCCATTTCCCATTTACAATAGTCGAACTCTTTTATTCCAAGGGCTTTAGTGAAGGGGTCGGCCATATTTTCTTTTCCATCGATCTTCAGAAGATTGATGTCGCCTCGTTCCACGATCTCTCGTACGAGGTGTTTGCGTCGCAAAATGTGTTTGGTGCGGTGATGAGCTTTCGGCTCCTTAGCTTGTGCAATGGCTCCAGTGCTGTAACAATACACCGGAACAGGACCTTCTAGGGAAGGTGCCACCCCTAGCTCTCCAAGGAACTTCCGCAACCACACAGCTTCCTTTGCCACATCTGATGCTGCAATATATTCTGCTTCGCATACCGAGTCTGCAACAGTTGCCTGCTTAGAACTTTTCCAGCAGATCGCTCCTCCATTCAGGGTAAAAACAAACCCTGACACACTCTTGCTATCATCTCTATCTGATTGGAAACTGGAGTCAGAGTACCCTACAAGTTTCAAGTCAGGTTTTCCATAAATCAGTCATTGATCTTTTGTATTTCTTAAATACTTAAGGATGGACTTAACCACCTTCCAATGCACCTCACCTGGATCAGACTAGTATCTGCTCACTACTCCTAGTGAGTATGCCACGTCTGGTCTAGTACAAGTCATAGCATACATGATAGACCAACTGCAGAAGCATAAGGTACTCTACTCATGCGCTCTCTTTCCTCAGGAGTTATCGCACAATCATTCTTGGAAAGAGTAATTCTAGAACCTATTGGAAGATAGCCTTTTTTGGAATTTTCTATGCTGAACCGTTTCAGCACAGTGTCAATGTACGTAGACTGGGACAGTCCCAAAAGCTTCTTAGATTTATCTCTATAGATTTTCATACCTAGTATGTAAGATGCTTCACCCAAGTCCTTCATGGAGAACTGAGATGATAACCAGACCTTTATTCATTGTAATGCTGCGACAGCATTCCCGATTAAGAGAATGTTGTCAACATACAGTACTAGGAATACGATCACAAAACCATTAACCCATTTATAGATGCACGATTCATCTCCGTTCCTAACGAAGGCATACGATTTGATACACCTATCAAACCGTAAGTTCCAACTTCGAGATGCTTGCTTGAGTCCATAGATGGACCTCTGCAGGTTGTATACTTTTGATTCATCTATGGATGTGAACCCTTCAGGCTGTATCATATACACCTCTTCTTCCAGCTCCCCATTCAAGAAAGCGGTTCGAACATCCATCTACCAGATCTCGTAATCAAAATATGCTGCCAAAGCAAGCATGATCCGAATGGACTTGAGCATTGCCACAGGAGAGAAAGTCTCGTCATAATCGATACCATATCGCTGACGATACCCCTTGGCAACCAGACGGGCTTTATAGGTCTCTACCTTCTCATCTACGACCCTTTTCCTCTTGAAGATCCATTTACACCCGATGGGTTTTATTCCTTCAGGCGGATCAACCAATGTCCAAACATTGTTGATTTTCATGGACTCCATTTCGGATTACATGGCTCCAAGCCATGCCTCAGAGTCAGATCTCTGAAGTGCATCTATATAGGTGATCGGATCCTCATTGTTCTTATTGAGCTCAATGGGATCCCCATCCCGGACCAAGAAACCGTAGTATCTGTCCGGGTGACGCGGTATTCTACCGGATCTCCTAATGGGTTATGGGTGTGATTCAATCACAGCCGATTCTATGATGTCCTTAGAGTGTGTAGGTTCTTCTATTGGCTGAACTTCATCAAGTTCAATCATAGAAGCTATAGTTCCTTCTCCAAGGAACTCATTTTCCAAAAAGATAGCTCTAAGAGCAACGAACACCTTTTGTTCATTCTCCAAGTAGAAGAAATACCCTTTGGTTTCCTTAGGATAACCAATGAATAAACACTTGTCAGACTTAGGACGAAGTTTGTCTGAGTCTAAATGCTTTATGTAAGCTGGACAACCCCAGACCCGAAGGTGTGAGATTGAGGGTTTACGCCCATTCCACATCTCATATGGAGTGGAGACAACAGACTTACTTGGAACATTATTTAATAAGTAACAGGCTGTCTGAAGTGCATATCCCCAAAAGGATAGCGGCAGTGTTGCAAAGCCCATCATGGATCGAACCATGTCCAATAAGGTTCGATTCCTCCTTTCGGACACACCATTCAACTGTGGTGTTCCTGGAGGAGTCCACTAAGAGAGAATTCCATTCTCCTCAAGATATGTCAAAAAAGCATCAGATAAGTATTCACCACCTCGATCAGATCGAAGAGTTTTAATACTTTTTCCAGTTTGCTTTTCTACTTCATTACGGTATCATTTGAACATTTCAAACGATTCAGACTTATGTCTCATTAAAAAGACATAACCGAATCTTGAAAAGTCGTCTATAAAAGTAATGAAATATTTGTATCCTTCTCTGGCACTAACTGACATCGGTCCACATACATCAGTATGTATTAGACTTAGAAGTTCTGTAGCTCGTTCACCCTTTCAAGTAAAAGGTGACTTGGTCATTTTACCAAGTAAACAGGATTCATAAGTGGGCAGTGATTCAGAATCACTGACCTCGAGGAGTCCATCTCCTCGCATCTTGTTTATCCTATTTTGGTTAATATGACCTAGTCTACAGTGCCAAAGGTACAAATTATTGATATTATCTAACCTTGGGCATTTCCTAGAAGTGTACATTACACTAACAGGCCTTGATAGTACATATATGCCATTATTTAATCTAGCTTTCATTATAACAGAGTTATTCAAAATAACATTGCAAAAATCTCCTTTTATTGAAAGTTCAAAACCATAATTGGCCAAAAGGCCTACAGAGATTATGCTCATAATGAAACTAGGACAATAGTGACAGTCGACTAGTTCGACAGTACAAGACTCAAAGACAAGATGCAGGACTCCAACCGCCAGTACTGGAACATGATTTCCATTCCCGACGCTCAGAAACTGTTCTCCATCTTCAAATCTTCTGCTAACTTGAAGTCCCTGTAACGAATTTCAAACATGAATTGGACTACTAGTATCCAATACCCAGTTAGCAGTATCAACAATTGAGTAATTACAAAGTTTTATTATATAAATACCTTGTTCAGCAGACTTTTGCTTCCTCGGCCTGTTCGGATCAAAGGACGCAATATAAAGAGGACAGTTCCTCTTCCAGTGTCCCTTGTTCTTGTAGTAGAAGCATTTTGCAGAAGACTGATCAGCCTTATACTTCCTGGTCTGACTCGGGCCAGGAGCATTCTGCACCTTCTTTCCCTTTTTATTTATTTTCTTTTTTCCTTTTTTAAAGGGACGACGACCTCTACTTCCTCCCACTAAATTTACCACCCCCTTATTCAGTTGGTGGTCTTTCTCGAAATTCTACAGCAACCCCAAAAGACCATGGTAGTTGACTGCAGGCTTGTTCATTCTATAATGATCAAGAAAGTCAAGATAGGAGGAGGGAAGAGAATTCAGGATCGCATCCTTGCCGAGCTGCTCGTGCAAGGGGCATCCGAGTTTGCCCAACTTTTCAATCAACTCGATCATGTACAATACATGATCAGTGACTGAACCATCATTCGGCATCTTGGAGTTGTAAATGGCATAAGATACTTTGTACCATTCTACATCATCCGGGGTGCCGAAGGATTCCTTCAATTTTTGAAGGATTTCATCAGGTTGGGCCTCATTGAATTTGCGACTGAACTCGTCGTTCATCGCCGCTAACATAATGCACCGGACAGTAGTGCGATCAGAGACCCACTTCAGATAAGCATCTCTGACCGCACTCCATGCATTAGCGGGAGGGATTTCAAGTGCCGGATCCGTTATCACATAGAGGATCCGTTCATGCTCCAGAACAATTCTCAACCTTCGATACCAACTATCGAAGTTATGACCCTTTAACTTCTCGTTATCGAGAAGTGACCGGAACGATAAATTTGAAGAAATCTGAAAAGAAAACAAGACCAAATTAGTGTATTGAATTAATAATTTAACCAAAAGACTTGGACTTTAGTCTAAAGGTTTCTCCCACTAATTTTTTAGATTGGTAGCCTCAAACTCCAATCCGTGAAAATACTTTTTTCTCAAGTGGGTACTGAAATCCAATAGGCCTTGCATGAGCCCGACTATGGCCGGCTCACCCATACGAGCCAAAAGGTAGGTTCGTAAACCATTTGTTTTCCTAAACAATTTTCAGAATTTTATTTTACCCCAGAGAGCACCCCAATCGGCCTAGGGGCCTCCTATTGCTGGTCTCTGGTTAGGTCTAACCATTAAAGTGATGAATCCAATGCTTCCATTTAACTAAAGACCAAGCCCAACTATGGCCGGCTCACCTGGTCCCGTTAAGGAGGTTGCACTGAACCATCATCGATCAGATAGAAATTCCAATCGTCGGATGTACACCCGTTCTATAGAACTGCCGATGCACACCAAGCTAGTGGACACATTTCTATCTAACATAATGGGAGGCAAAGACACTATCAACTCCTTGACTTAGTCTTTTCAAGGACCTAATAGTTTTAGAGGATTTTTAATTGTGACAGAAGAAAAAGATAACATGGATCATCCTCCCATTGAATCAATCAGATTCCAAGAGGGTTGAAATAAATCAACAAATGATCCATGGGCACCTATAGATCAATCAGACCGATCAACCTGGGTGACATGGGTTAACTCGAGTCATTGAGCTTTTCCAATCAGTTATGGTCGACTCGACTAGCCAGGTAGATGAGATCATGGGTGAGTATCCGCCATTAACCATCTTTCCTAGACACCAACCAAGTTGGCCAGGAAAGAGGTAGCCTCATACAACCATGATCACAATTGCAAACCTACCTCGACACCAGTCGGTTTACCAGACTTGATCAGACTAGCCTAAAGACTCATGCATCCACTGAGCCACTAATTAGATCCATTTTAGATGAACGGATCAACTATTCTAACTATTAGATAGTTCTAAAGAAGGACCTTAAACAACTTTTGTTTAATCTTCTTATTATCCGATTCAACTAAACTTAGGTCTAACCCAGTTATGGACCCAACAAGTTAGCTAACCCAATTAATCCAAAATGGCTTATGCAAGTGTTTTAGATTTCATAAACCTAAAAGATTTTCTAATAAGCCAAACACTTAATTAAAATAATTTTAATTAAGTCTCTGTGTAAAACAATTTTACATACCAAATCATGCATCAAAATATTTTATAAATATTTTATAAAACATGCCTAATCCATGTATCTCCAAATTAAAATAATTTTTATTTTTATTTTTATTTTTAATATTCTTTAAGGATTTTTCTGAAGAGGCCAACATAGACGATCCGCATCGTGTCAATGACACACGGTTATGGTGAAGGTCTCAACTAGGTTCCAAAAAGAAAACTTGGATACATTTTTAAGATTAAATAATTTTTAATATGTAAACATGCATACTAGATTAGATTACAAATTCAACCTGGCTCTGATACCAATGAAAGTAAACAGATGTGCAGGTGGTTTGACAAGATCCTATACTAGGCATGCAAACATCTGCGGGAGCAGATTGGATTTTAAAATAATTTTTAAAATTCGTGCAGCGGGAATCTGTTCTGCCAGGAATTAATCTAAATCTAGTTGTATTTAGGCATGCATAAATATATAAAATATTAAACAATTTAATCTATCCATGCATGATTAAAAAATAAATTTTCCATACCTTTATTATTCCTGGAATAACTCTGGAATAAACCTGGAATAGAATGGAATAACTGGAATAAAGTTATTCCAGTCATCTTCCTCGTTGGGCTGAAAAAACTCTATTTTTGGCTTTCAAAATGGCACCGGAATACCACCTTCCGGACCTCCGTTTGCTCCCAAATTTGAGCAGCGGCTTCTTTGACAAGTCTTCTTTGATTTGCCACCAACAACTGCAACTAAAATAAGCCCAAAAAAATACAAAAAATCGCCAAAGACTGCTGCTGAAAATTTCTGCAGAACAGGACAGCAGCACTTTTCTTTGTGTTTTGAGCTGCAGCGGGTGATCCGGCTCGCGTGGCTTGCTCCCAGGAGTAGAAGAGTACTCCCTCTAGAGGGGAGACATGCCGGGGGCCCTCCGATCCGCCTTCACATGCGGTGCTAGCCGCTGGAAGGAGCAACACGGTCACAAGAAAATTCAGCAACAAGGCTTTGCTGAAATGGGAATTGGAGCACTTGAAACAATAGGAAAACTCTCCCTCACACCCTCCTAAAACCCATCCTATCTATGCTCTAAACCAGGGGTCACTCAAAGAACACCTTGCTTATTTTTCTTGCTTCTCATACGCTGGGATTTCAACCTCACAACAGGGGACGGCTGGGTGTAGATTATATAAGGTGCTGGGAGGGAAAGGGAGGTGGAGTGACTATTGGCAGCAGTTAACCCATTTAGCAACCTTAAACCAGGATTAAAAACATTAATCAACAGAGGAGGGAGAAGAGGAAAATGCCCAGCTTGGAAGTTTCATCGTTTGGCCTTCCTTCCAGCGAAAAAAAAAAATTCCAACAGGTGGAGAAAAAAACGTGTAAAACGGTCAAGTGGAAATGAAAACGCCGGTTCATCCAAAACCGGTCTAACCAAAATTGGTCCAATCCCATTAAACCAACTTGGTCCAAACCCAATGGTGGTTCAATCCAATTGAACCTGGTTCAAGGAATAAAATTGGTTCACAACCAATTGGAGGCCGAAACGAACTCCGAATCAGTTCAAAACTGATTCAGAAAAATCCTGGCACAGAGCAGGTCAACCCGAAACATTTTTTGGTCAACACAGAAAAGGGCAAAATGGGGAAAAGAGTGCTAAAAAAATATTGTGATCATAAAACCGAGACGATTCCCAATCGTAATCGGTATCCGGATCAGAGAGTTATCCTCTGTGGTGTGTGACCTCATAGGTTCGAACCTAAACGGTAGCACTAGAACAATTTTTAGTACCAGCATAGGAAACCATCTAGCAATGGGTCCCGGCGTCCGGATAGGTTTAAGATGCGGGAGCAAACAATCGAACCTCTGCAATATGGTTACCGTATAATTCATCCTTTTGACCTCTAATGCTCAGGACGACTGAGATTGGGCTGCCAACCCAGATTGAGTCAGTCGACTACGTGTCTCAACCATGCAAGCCCAGTGACTCTTCACTAGGACTACCCCGGCCGAGGATTTGCTAAATATAGATACTGCGAGACATTTAATCCAAACTATTTGGACAGGTCAATTCCTTCTTGGTCCATCACTGCTCCACAAGTACTTGCCTGTACCCAGAAACCTTCAGTCACTGGATTAAAAATTCGGGTAGTCCAGCACCAAAGCATAGGGAGTTGCTTGCAAGCTACCGTGATGATCTCAGGTCAGAGGGACACATATACCCATATCCAATCGTGAGTTTCCCTTTGGCAGAAAGGGGCTGCACGGAGTCATGTTCAATGAGATACCACACATCCCACTTGTAGATCACATCATTGTCACCATACTCATGTGGTCAAGAGGACAACCAAACGATGTGAACTGCAACGACCTATACTTGATATATTACCGTCCAGTACAATATATCATTTGCTTGTTAACTGGGTTTAAGGACCACTCGATACATCCTCTCTGTATCGAAGTCAGTGTAGTCCTAAGGACTTCATCACATGGAAAAAGTTCATTTCAGGGAAATACAATATGTGATGAGCTGCCAAAAATAATATTTTATTAATTCATAATATGAATACAATACTTAGCACAACCGCCTATAACCCAGGCGATTGGCTTTGGGACACAATTCCCAACATTCATCTCTTCTCAAGCCCTTTTCTATGGGCCCTCTTCAGACCTCAAAGTAGCGGCCCTCTTCCTCGACATCTGGAGGAGCTATTCCATTAAGAACTTCATCCCTGCAATAAGAAAAGAGATTGATCAATAACCAATTGAAGCAAAATCCATCTTGAGAAGAAGAAGCCCGGACATCAAGCCTCACCTTAGGGTTGGGCCGGGCTGACCCAGGCATCAGCGAGGTTCCACTCAGTCAGTAGGTCCCGAAGACCCAGGACCTCGGAGGTGACAAGCTGGTCATACACCTCCTTGTCGACTGGCTCAATAAAAGACTGCCATTTGGGAGAGTGATCTAGGTCACTCCAAACCCAGTCATCCCCTCAATCGAGGTGAACAAGAACCTGCTCTTCCATCCCTTGATGGAAGAGGACAGGTCCAGTTTGATAGCTCCTGGGCGAGGGGCTACAAACCACCACCCGTTATCGACCGGGTGGTGCTTTAGAGTGAAGAGGGCCTTGAATAGGGAGAAACGGGCAACGATCCAATGGAAATGACAAAGGATGGTGAAACAAACTATGGTCCTGATGGCATTGTGAGTGAGTTAGGCCAAGACCAGATGGAAGTTATTCAAGAAAGAAAAAAAGAATGATGCAGGACAGGGACACGGGGAATCGCTGGCGAGCATAGAAGTCACTAGGGGATTAGGGCTTGCACTCAAGAATAGGGAACCAGGGCGGCACACCCACTCCAATCTAGAAAAAACTCAAAACTCAGACAAAATAATTTTATTTAATTTGTATTCACGAGAAGAAGATACTTCATACAAGAGGGAATGATGCGGCATGAAAAGCTTTCTATTGAGGATGAGTTAAAAGTTAAGCAATGAAAACCTAAACACATGAACTAGCTTTCAATCTAAGAGACTCAAGCAAGACCTAGAGAAAGATTTGGTAATTCTTAAATATATGCCATAATAATAACCAGATTGTCCTAAAAGAAGATTAAATCTAAGGCTAAAGAATTAAGAACCTAGAGGTTAACCTTCAATAGATCAGAAATTAAGAGATGAAGAAGATTTGTTACCAATGATGAGCTCTCTTTTTGAAGTGATAGACCCGTAGTAACATTCGAATAAACCAATCCTGGATGAGAAGATGATCGTTCCGAGGAATTACGTCCCATCCATTCATGCTCCTTTGGCAAGACGACGAGCTCTTGAACTCCGGATTAAAGAGAACCCTGCAAGGAAAGGATTAGAAATGGAATATTTGAAAAGATCAAAACACAAAGGAAAAGAAGAGATCATAAGAATTGTTCTTCTTATGGAGGCTCGAGAAACTCTTGTTGGGGAAGATGGGATCCATGGAAGAATGTCTTCTTGATGTCTTCTTCTTGGAAATGGAATTGACCCTTGAAACTAGATGGAAGTTGTACGCTCAAAGAAAAAATGCTTCTCAAACTTCAAACTAGAACTTTATCTAAAAGCTATAAGAGAACATCACAAACACTCAAATAATGGCAAGACAAAGACCTTCTTCTTCATTTCATTTTATCCCAAAAAAAATCAACTACTTACAATGGGGCATTGGATCTCCTTTTATAAGCTACCAAGACATTTGTTTAAAATTTAAAAGAGAGGAGAGATACATGGGATGGTTGAGAGATACATGGGATAGTTGAGAGATACATGGGATGGTTGGAGAGATATGGGGGGAAGTGGTTACATGAGGTGGAGGTTTAGTTTGGCCGCCCAAATTTGAATTTGACTCCTTCTTGGTCGCCCACTTCAATGGGTGAGGTGGCACATGTGGTGGCAATCCCATTAGGTGGCGTTGCTTGATGATGTGGATGATGATGTGGCACCCTCTAAGCTTGGTGAAGTGGCATGATGATGTAGTAATCCCAAGAGAAGTTGAGAGGTAGTTGCTTGGTAGTCTTTTGATGGTAGTTGATTGTTAATTGCTCTGGTAGTTGACTGGTAGTTGTTCTGGTAGTTGTCTTGCTTGTATTATTTTAACAAGATAAAATTGTTCTACAATTTGAGGTTGGATGTACTGCATCAGGAGTCGATCCATAGTGAGTTAAGACCGTTATCGGTGTCCGCACCAAATCTCCCGGGGTGACGAGAATTTGACCCTGTCGAATATGGTCCAATCTAGCTTTGATATTGTTCAAATAAATCTGGGTCCATTTGTTGCAGGTCCTCTCTAGTGATACAAGAGTTGTCAGATTCATGTCGCCCTTGCCAACATACCAAATAACGATAGTAGTCCTTGTTCCTGGTGGTGACAATCTTATCATCCAGAATCTGTTCAATTTTCTCTCGTTTCTTTGGAAAGGTGGTTTATGGACACTCTGGGACAAGTTCACTCTCAAAAATAGGGTCAGGCCCAAAAGGCTCACTAGGTATCATCATTGGTTCCTTATACTCTATTAAGTCTGAAACATTGAAGGTTGAACTGATACCTAGGTCAGAAGGTAAATCCAGTACATAAGCATTAGAGCTAATCTTCTTTATGACCTTGAATGGACCTGCACCACGGGCATGTAATTTCTTAAAAGTCCCTGATGGGAATCTTTTAGGTTTGAGTTTAATCATTACATGATCTCCCTCATAGAATTCCTTGACTCTCTTTCATGAATTAGCCTTATGTTTATAGGATTCATTGCTCAAGTGAATTTTCTTGTTTATTTCATGATGTAAATCCTTAATATGCTGTGCATAGGATTCAGCAGACTCAGAAACTCGTGCATTTATGGGTAATGGGATCAGATCTAAAGGCTTCCAAGGTTTGTAACCATGGACTATTTCAAATGGACTTTTGCCCATAGATCGATTGACCGAACTGTTATAAGCGAACTCAGCACAAGGCAAGAACAAATCCCAGTTTCCTAGACTATCTCCCACTAGACATCTCAACAAATTCCCTAGACTTCTATTCACAACTTCGATCTGTCCATCAGTCTGGGGGTGGTAGGCAGTTGAAAATTTCAGTCTAGTTCCTAATAGGTGCCAAAGGGTTTTCCATAAGTAACTTGTAAAACGGACATCCCTATCAGAAACAATGGTTTTTGGTAGCCCGTGTAGCCTGACTACTTGATCAAGAAAGAGCTTGGCTACCCTAGAGGAATCAGAAGTTTGGGAGCATGGTAGGAAATGGGCCATCTTCAAAAATCGGTCGACCACTACAAAGATTGAATCATGTTTTCTAATGGTCTTGGGTAACCCTAGAACAAAGTCCATGCTAAGATCCTGCCATGGACACTCAGGTACAAGTAAAGGAGTGTATAACCCGGTATTCTATTTTTGCTGTTTTGCAACAGCACATGTCCTACATCGGGCTACAAGTTTTGCTACCTGTCTCTTAAGGCCTGGCCAGTAGAATTGTTCCTCAACAGCTAAGATAGTCTTGTTTCGCCCAAAATGGCCAGCCAAACCTCCAGCATGTGTCTCTCAAACTAGAAATCCCTTAAGGAGGTTCTTGGAACACAGAGCCTGTTTTCTTTAAAAAGATAACCATCTTGAAGGGTATAGTCACTATGATTGCTAGATGGTCCTAGATGTAAAGCCTGATAGATCTCTCCAAAATCCGGACAGGCTTCGTATTCCTCTTTAAGTCTCTCAAAACCTATGACTTCAGTGCTGACTGAATTTAAGAGCAATGCTCTACGACTTAAGGCATCAGCAACCCTATTCTCAGTTCCCGCACGGTGCTTTAGGACGAAGATATAGGCTTGGATGAACTCTACCCACTTGGCATGCCTAGGGTTCAACTTCTTCTGGAAGCTAAGAAACCTAAGGGCTTCATGATCCGAGAATAAGATAAACTCTTGCGGTAGCAGATAGTGTCTCCAATACCTCAAAGCCTGAACTACCGCATATAACTCCTTGTCATAGGTTGAGTATTTCATCCTAGCCTCATTCAGCTTTTCACTAAAAAATGCCACTGGATGACTTTCTTGACTTAAGACTCCTCCAATTCCTACTCCAGAGACATCACAAGCTACCTCAAAAATCTTAGAAAAATTGGGTAATCTTAAGATCGGTGCTTGTGTCATCCTGTCCTTAATGTTTAGGAAGGCCTTATCAGTAGCTTTTGTCCATTCAAAATTGCCTTTCCTAATGCAATCAATAATAGGAGCAACTATGGTGCTAAACCCTCTAATGAATCTTCTGTAAAATGTAGCGAGGCCATGAAAACTTCTTACTTCATGAATATTATTGGGTGTTGGCCAGTTTACAATTTCTCTAATCTTCTCAGGGTCAGCAGATACTCCTTCAGGGGTTATGACAAATCCTAGAAAGATAACTCTACTAGTCACAAAATCACATTTCTTCAAATTGGCATAGAGATTATCCTTCCTAAGTGCCAAACATACTTGCTTCAGATGGTTCAAATGATCACCTCTAGTCCTACTATAGATAAGGATGTCGTCAAAATACACAACGACAAACTTTCCGATAAATGATCATAGGACTTGGTTCATGATTCTCATAAAGGTGCTAGGGGCATTTGATAGTCCAAAAGGCATGACTACCCATTCAAATAACCCATCCTTAGTCTTAAAGGCATCTTCCATTCATCCCCTGGTCTGATCCTAACTTGGTGATAGCCGCTTTTCAGGTCAATCTTAGAAAATATCGTCACACCGGCCATCATATCTAGCATGTCATCCAATCTGGGGATGGGAAACCTATATCTCACTGTGATCTTATTTATGGCACGACTATCGACACACATCCTCCACGTGCCATCTTTCTTAGGGTTGAGTAAGGCTGGGACTGCGCATGGGCTTAAACTCTCCCTAATGAATCCTTTCCTAAGAAGTTCTCCTACTTATCATTGCAATTCTTGATGTTCGGTAGGGTTCATTCTATAATGGGGAAGGTTCGGTAAGGTCACTCCAGGGACTAAGTCTATTGCATGTTGGATGTCCCTAAGGGATGGGAGTTGGTCGAGTAACTCATCGGTGAAAACATCCTTATACTCATCTAGCACTTCAACGACTTCCTGAGGTTGTTCTTTTGGGGAGGGCTCTTAATGTTCTTTAGTTGTCAAAACCCAAACAGGTGAACCATTGCTAATCTCTTGCTCCAATTCTTTAGCAGTGATCACGCTTATCCCTTGTGTCTTATTTCTCAATTGGTTAGATCCTCTTTTAATTGGGTCCTTAGGTGGAGAAGAATGGATTACAATCTTCTTCCCATTATGAGTAAATGAGCATGAATTAGAGCGACCATAGAGCATAACGTCATGATCGTATAACCATGGTCGTCCTAAAATGATACTGCTAACTCCCATTGGAAGAACATCGCACCAAACTTTCTCTTGGTAAGACAGGAACTGGATGGTAACTATCCACCTAGACTTGATGGGAATAGAGGTTGAGTCTATCCAGGATACCTTATATGGATTAGGATGGGGTACAGTGGACAATCCTAGGTTTTTGACTGTGTTGGTGGATATGGCATTGACACAGCTACCACTATCTAAGATGACCTTGCACACTTTTTCACCTATCTTGATGGAAGTCTGTAGGATACTAGTCCTACGCTAGTCTTCTTGGTCTTTGGTTTGGGTGAGGATACACCTTACCACTCCTAAAAGATCATGACCTACTAGGGCTTCATCACCTTCATATTCTTCAGCCAAATTCTCATCTGCCTGGTATATTTCCTCTTCACACTCATCTTGGGGTTCTATGGCTTCCTCTTCTACTTCCCCTATGTGTAAGGATCGATTTGGAAAGTTGCTAGCATAGTGACCTACCTTCTGACATTTGAAACATGCATTCGGATTTCTTTGGACTTCAGGTGATTTCCCTTTATCATCTCTTCGGGTCACAGGTGCATTAGGATTGGGTCGGTTGAATCTAGACTGACTGAGTCCTATCTGCTGATTAGGTACACTAATCCTAGGGGCATCGGGTCTACGATAAACTGGACTCCTGTGAAATCTCTCAGCATCTCTAGATATCTGATAGGCCAGTTCTAGATCATGGACTTCCCTAATGAATAATTCCTTCTGGATTTCTTCCCTCAGTCCGGCTCTAAATCTAGACAGGGTTACTGACTCAGATTCATCAACATTGCACCTCATTACAAACTCATCAAATTTGGCAATGTACTCTGCGACACTCCTATTTCCTTGAGTAAGTGTTTTCCATTGATCTAGGAGTCTTTGGTGGTAGGGCATAGGAAGGTATTTTTTCCTAAGCCTAAGTTTTATCGCTCTCCAGGTTACTATAGGCACATCACCTCTTTGCCTAGCTAATCGCTCAACATTTCCCCAATAGAGCTTAGCTTATCTTACCAACTTTAGTTTTGCAAACTTACATTTTCGTTCCTCAGTCATGTCATACCAGTCAAAGTACTGGTCCATCTCTCCTTCCCAATCGATGTAAATTTTGGGATCTAAGATTCCATCAAATGTGGGTGCTTCCAACCTAACATTTTTTATGGCTCGATCATCTTGGTCTAATTGAATTGGAGTGGGTCACCTAACATTTGGTTCATAAGTGGGCTCAAGATAGAGTCTCCTTGGATTGGGTTCATGGTCTTGCTCATGATTGGGCCCCCTAGGATTTGGTTCACAGATATGGTCTTGCTGAGGTCTCCTAGGGTTGGGCTCATGGAAATGGTTTTGGCGTGGGACCCTTCTAGGGTTGACTGGTGTTTCAAACTCAGGTTCAAGATCAGGTTCAGGTTCATTCTGGACTTCATGGTTTCCTCCAGGAGTTCTACATTCTAATTGATCCAACCTAGTCGTGATGTGGGCTAACTGATCATTCATGCTCTGGTTGGTCTGGGCCACGTTCTGGTTGGTTTGGGCCAATTACTCAGTCAAATTTTTGTTTAGTTGGGCCACTTGATCATTCAAGGCTTTAATCAGATTTCCAAGATTTTGGTCCATGGCTACACTTGACTGAGCTTGGGCTGGTGAATATGATGTCCCTGCTCTAGTTGTCATACATGCAAGTGGACTCAAACTCGGGCTAAGGTTTTCTAGACCTGTTAGCTCAAATAAACTGAGTTGGCTAGGTACAATCAAACCAACAACTACTCTTTTCCACTGGCCAGTCAGGAGGTGGGTCTGTGGGAGGTTTCCCCAGCTCTCGCTGGGACCTAATTAAAAACCACAAGAACCGCTTAGGCTTAACCACTTAACCTCGATCCTTGACACCAGCTTCAAATAATAGGTGAAGAATTTGTTGCACAAGCTTGTCCCAATTGACTTGAACTAGACCTAGAGTCCCAAACTAGTCGCCTAATTAAGGTGGCAAACTAGATTGTAGTAACTCTACACTTGGCCTGGTGTCAGAACAAGGGGAGTGTGAGATCCCTTCTTTGGCCTACCTAGGCCCGGTGGAATTGGCCCGGTAGATGGATCAGCACCCAAGCCCTTAGTTCCAATCCTAGTCACCAAGTAATAGGGCACACATAAGACTAGTTGACACAATGACTTGACACTAACCAGGACTCGACCAATTGATGTCCCTAACCCACTAGGGCAAATAAGGTTCTACTCAATTTTAATTAGGGGATTGGGTTCGATGCACAATGAGGGTTGTTGTTCTTGGGCTAAGGACAGGTGATCAATCCTGCCCCCATGTCATATTGGTGCCCTTAATTGAGTTAAGATGAATGCACACAACCATGATGAAAATTAACTCTACTTGAATTTTAGACAGAACAGTACTAAATCACAGCTCGAAAATTCTATGGTTAACTAAAAATTCTAGAAACATTATGTTAACTTTTATCAATTACAACGTATCTAACAAAACAAGAATCACTAAATTCTGAGTTCTATGCTGAGAAAAACAATTCATTTATCAGACCATATACGCACAGATTCAGAAAATTTCAGCAAGTAAGACAATTGAGAAATTAATCTATGCTAACAATGGTAATGACCAAGATAGGACAACCTTACACTATAAGGATTCCCCCTTATAGTAGGACAACCTGATTTCACCTTGGTATTTAACATGCAATTATGCAAACACTTAATAGGCTATGCAAGATATTAAAACTCTATGTGCAGAATTCCAGCAAACAATGAATTTTAGCATCTATGCAAATCCTACCCTAATCCAACCATGCTGTGATACCAAAATGATGCGGCATGAAAATGCTTTCTATTGAGGATGAGTTAAAAGTTGAGCAATGAAAACCTAAACACATGAACTAGCTTTCAATCTAAGAGACTCAAGCAAGACCTAGAGAAAGATTTAGTAATTCTTAAACATATGCCACAATAATAACCAGATTATCCTAAAAGAAGATTAAATCTAAGGCTAAAGGATTAAAAACCTAGAGATTAACCTTCAATAGATCAGAAATGAAGAGATGAGGAAGATTTGTTACCAATGATGAGCTCTCTTTTTGATGTGATAGACCCGTAGTAACATTCAAATAAACCAATCCTAGATGAGAAGATGATCGTTCCGAGGAATTACGCCCCATCCATTCGTGCTCCTTTGGCAAGATGACGAGCTCTTGAACTCCGGATTAAAGAGAACCCTGCAAGGAAAGGATTAGAAATGGAATATTTGAAAAGATCAAAACACAAAGGAAAAGAGGAGATCATAAGAATTGTTCTTCTTATGGAGGCTCGAGAAACTCTTGTTGGGGAAGATGGGATCCATGGAAGGATGTCTCCTTGATGTCTTCTTCTTGGAAATGGAATTGACCCTTGAAACTAGATGGAAGTTGTACGCCCAAAAAAGAAATGCTTCTCAAACTTCAAACTAGAACTTTATCTAAAAGCTATAAGAGAACATCATAAACACTCAAATAATGGCAAGACAAAGACCTTCTTCTTCATTTCATTTTATCCCAAAAAAAATCAACTACTTACAATGGGGTGTTGGATCTCCTTTTATAAGCTACCAAGCCCTTTGTTTAAAATTTAAAAGAGAGGAGAGATACAAGGGATGGTTGAGAGATACATGGGATAGTTGAGAGATACATGGGATGGTTGGAGAGATATGGGGGGAAGTGGTTACATGAGATGGAGGTTTAGTTTGGCCGCCCAAATTTGAATTTGACTCCTTCTTGGTCGCCCACTTTAATGGGTGAGGTGGCACATGTGGTGGCAATCCCATTAGGTGGTGTTGCTTGATGATGTGGATGATGATGTGGCACCCTCTAAGCTTGGTGAAGTGGCATGATGATGTAGTAATCCCAAGAGAAGTTGAGAGGTAGTTGCTTGGTAGTCTTTTGATGGTAGTTGATTGTTAGTTGCTCTGATAGTTGACTGGTAGTTGTCCTGGTAGTTGTCTTGCTTGTATTATTCTAACAAGATAAAATTGTTCTGCAAGTCGGGGTTGGATGTGCTGCATCAGGAGTCGGTCCATAGTAAGTGAAGACCGTTGTCGGTGTCCGCACCAGGGAAGGGGTGGTATTTACAGTTCACCCCATTGTAAATGACTTGAGGGCTAAGAAACCTTGACGTGTGGGCCAAAAAGCCATGGTAGACCTGGTCAGCGTGGGCTTGCAGGCTTGGCGGCATGAAAGGGCCTAGGTGCATGAAGGCCAGCTCTGGTTGGGGAGGTCTAGTGAATCTCCTGGCTACGAACTCTCCTCTTGTAGATGACCTGAATGACTCGATCGAACTGAAGTAAAAATGACTGGACCTGACTAAGTGGACTCAACTGAACTCAGTTGCCTCACTTTATTACAAGACATAAGTGGCTCACTTTGACTCAAGTGACACAGGACTAATGGACTTAAATAAAATAAAATAAAATAGACTCTCGGTCCCCATCATTTTTCTGTGGTGGGCAGAACTCGACTCCGTCAAGTCAGGCTTAGCAGGGTTGATGGAGCCGAAACCCATCAAAAAGGGACTCCAAGGCTGGATTCACCCATTTTTTTTTTTTTTTTCAAGTTTTTTTTCATCTTTGCACTAAAAACTACACAGCTTTGGAAGCCGTGTGGTGCTAAAATCCATGCTACTCCAAGAGGCATGCTGCTCCAAAAATTGTGTGCTGAAGTCAGCAACAGTGCTGGGAGCTGCATTCACGTTCATGTTGGAGCATCTCTTCTCCATAAACCAAAATAGGGGAGGCTCGCGGAGGGGGAGAGAAGTCCAGCAAGCTTTGCCGATGGCGGCGTTGGGGCGGAGACGGAGTTTGACGGTGCTGGGGGTACGGGCGGTAGCCTGGCATGGTCGGATCTAGGGTCATCAGACATGGTCTGACCCAAGGGGGAGAGAGATGAGTTGCCGGAGTCTGGTCCGAGCTGAAGTGGGTGGCAGAGGGGGTCTTGCCGGTGCCGGTGGTGGCACGGATGGGGAGAAGGCTGGCATGGTGAGCATCTCGGCCGATCTCTCCGATCAGGAAAAGGCCGCAGTTCATCCTGGGCGAGCATCTGGAGGAGTCTAGCATCGTCATCGAGTGTTTTCGATTGTAGGAGAAGGGGGGAAGGGGCGGGTGGCCGACTAAGAGCAGGGCAACGGCCGAGTGCGTCAGCATCATCAGCAGCGGGAGGAGGTCGAGCGTAGATCCTGCACCCTCTTCTTCCATCCGGCCCCTTCGACCATGCCAGCATCCTCCTGCTGGGGAGAGGAGGCCGGGGTAGATCTGGGTAGGAGCTGATGGAGATGGATCTTCTTGGGGGTGACACAGGCGACAGGATCGGTGGATCACATGCGGAAGTCTATGGCACGGGGTTCCGTCTGCTAGGCATTGATTGGGGTGATGGAGATCGGACATGCTAGAGGAGATGGGCTTCACGGGTGGAGGTCCGGTGGAGACAGCTTAGGCAGCGGCGGTCGATGATGATGAGGCTTTGGGGTTACGGGAGGAAGGTTGATGCAGGGCATTGACGAACCTCGATGGATGACTAAGGTTTGAGAAGTCTTGCACCGGGAGATCTCGACAGGAGGAACGATGGGAAGCAGGGGAGGAGGAGAAAATTCTAATCTGCTGGGCTCTGATACCACGTTGATGCGGGATAGGGAGGTGGGGGATCGCTGGCGAGCATAGAAGTCACCAGGGGATTAGGGCTTGCACTCAACAATAGGGAACCAGGGCGTCACACCCACTCCAATCTGGAAAAAACACAAAACTTAGACAAAATAATTTTTTTAATTTGTATTCATGCGAAGAAGATACTTCATACAAGAGGAGAGGGGTGGTATTTATAGATTCACCTAGTGTACATGACTTGAGGTGTAAGAAACCTTGACTTATGGGCCAAGAAACCCTGGTGGACCTGGTCAACAGTGGACCTATCTTGGACTGGAGCTCTCTTGCAGGCTTGGCGGCATGAAAGGACCCAGGTGCATGAAGGCCAAATCTGGTTGGGGAAGTCTGGTGAATCTCTTGGCTGCGAACTCTCCTCTTGTACATGACCTGAATGACTTGATCGAACTGAACTAAAAATGACTGGACCTGACTAAGTGGACTCAACTGAACTCAGTTGCCTCACTTCATTATGGGACTCAATTGGCTCACTTTGACTTAAGTGACACAGGACTAATGGACTCAAATAAAATAAACTAAAATAGACTCTCGGTCCCCATCAAAGAAAGGATGGAAGGGAAGACGAAGGCCCTCGAGGAAGAAGTCCTCATATAGGGCAATCTGGCCCAGGCCACTAGAAGTGACCTGCTCCTCTGATCCTAGAACTGAGAGCTGGATGGAATCTGGGATCTCATATGTGCTTCGAATGCAGAGGAGGTCCTCCCTGGTTATCACCGAAGCAATGCCAAAGGGTCCGGCCGACTCACAAATAGAAAGGAGAAGGAGGAGGAGGAGCCATAGGGGTGCCTATGACTATCCCCGTTCGGCAAAGACCCATGCGGACTGCTAGAGGAACCTCATCCTCCTCGCTATCCGAGGAAGGAGGTCTCAACTGAGATGGCCTTGCCTCACCAGAGTAATCCAGGCGACAGTGCCCTCTACCAAAAGAACTCATGGAGAAGAAGAAGAAGGTGAGGATGAAAGACTGAAGACCTAAGGACCATACTGGATCCCCTTCAGCACAAGCCAAAGGAGAAGAAAAAAAGAGGAGAGGAAAAGCTGACCCGCAAAGAACTTCGGACTAAGGAAGAAGAAGAAAAATAGCCCTACAAAGAAACTTTTCTTTCTTTGATCGAAAGATCTTAAAAAATGGCCCATAAAGGTGGACTCCTTTCAAAAAACCCGCAGACTCCCCGTCGCATCGTACTAGTAAAAAATGTGCATCCTTTCTTCTCCCTATCCAATGAGGGTCTACCATGCATCAAGATCTACTAGAGGCGATGCTTCGATTTGGAGGAAATCAGTTTGGTCTCGGTGTGACAATTATGTTTCTCTTAAATAGGCCAACATGATGTCCCATCGTTGGCACGAAAGCACGACCCTTGGGATGCTAGTTCTTGAGGCATTAATAGTACAAAATGAGCATCCTTCCATGTCAGCATGATCAGTACTCTCTTCATCCTGAGTGTCGTGATGTACTCTAGGCTCTAGAGTGGGGGGCACCTAATGTGGCACAATCACTGACATGGAACCTGCATCGGACCTAGTTAGCAACCGTGCAGGTAGAAGATGCCACCTGGATAAGGTGACCAAATGAAGTTCCGAGGTTGAGCCCTTGGTCGAGGTCAGCTCCCATCCAAGGTCAAGCTCCTAGCTAAGGTTATGCCCCTGCCTTTCGAAGTCGAGCCCCCGGTCGAGGTCATCTTCCATTTGAGGTCGAGCTCCTGGTCAAGGTCATGCTCTAGCCATTCAAGATCGAGCCCCTGACCAAGATTAGCTCCCATCCAAGGTCGAGTTCTTGGTCGAGGTCGTGCTCTCACCATCCAAGGTCGAGCCCCTAGTTGAGGTTAGCTCCCGTCCTAGGTCGAGCTCCCGGTCAAGGTCGTGCTCTCACCATCCAAGGTCAAGCCCCCGACCAAGGTTGGCTCCCATCCAAGGTCAAGCTCCCGGTTGAGATCATACTCCCACCATCCAAGGTCGAGCCTGAAAGGGATATGCCCTACAAGCCAATTTATGTTGTATCTCCCAAACCATTGTAATTGACAATATTCTAATAAAGGTATTATTTTTCATCATACGCTGTGTTTATTATTATAAGATGAACCCCATAGATTAAGGCTATGATTTTATGGTTATGATGAGATCATACCAGTGAGACCTAAAGTCTTAAAATATTAATCTAAAATATTCCTAGTCAAAGGAACTTTGAGTAGGGGATCAGGGTTTTTTCCGATAAAACTAGCACATCCTATGTATACTGAATAGGGTGACTGCTCTCACAGTCACTTGTGTATGACACTAATACTAGGATGTGGGTGCTCATTAGAGAATGAGTTCACTGATATGATCCAACTTGAGAACATCTAATGGAGTCTTAGCTACATGTCAATAGAAGGTTCTCATAGTGGGAGTGGTATAAGTAATCCTTTGACCTGAGACTGCCATAAGTACCTTATGTACATGAACCCATGCTTTGGTTCAATCCTAATCATAACACTGAGTCATGCATAGGATTGATACTGGGAATGGTGAATTGGATATGAAGGTAATGAGTAGGTCAACAAGGAATCGATCACTTTTAGTAAGAGGAGATTGCATCTAGCTAGTTATCAATCGGATGATGATTCAGGGAATCTTTGATCAAAGTAAAGATATTAGAGATGGTTTCTAATATCAAGATAATTGAATCATCAATATAAGATTAAGCTAGAAATAGATATAATATTGAATTTGACAAATATCCATATCCATAATTATATTTTGGGTGCAGACTGATCGAAGGATTTAATTGTACGGTAACTTTCTACTGAAGGGTAGTTTTGGTATTTCACCAAAATTTCCATATCTTCTGGGTAGACATGACACGTTGCTAGACGTCGATCTTGTCTTGTGGGTTGATCAAATTTAATGATCATTTATTAGGAAGAGTCCTAATTGATCAAAATCGGGTAAGCCCGATTTGACCTGAATCGATTAGAAAGAGTTCTAATCAAATTAGGTCAACTTGTATTCGAACCCACAGCTGGCTAGATGTGGAACCCAATGGGTCACACACTTAAGAGAATTGATCAAGGGTTTAAATTTATAATTAAATCATCTTTGCATGATGACACTCTAGCAGGTGTTGCAAATCCTAGCTTCTATTCGAATTAGATTCAAATTAGGGTTCCGGATTGGTTCAATTTGGATTCTAATTGGATCTAATTAGACCTTAATTGAGGTTATAGGGATTATGGCTAACCCTATTGGCTAACCATGTATCTAGGCTAGCCCCCCACCAGCCCCTTAGCATTTTCACGCCAAAAAATGCCACGAGTCCATGCGCTAATGGACTCTTGGCACGCTATTTGGAAGAGTCCATGGCGCATGGACTCTTGGTGCGCTCCGTAAAAAAAATTCTGGTGTTTTATATGGGGCGGCTTTTCCTTCTCTCTTTTAGCGCCTCAATTGTCCCCCCTTGGATTGGAATCCAAGGGTTGATGTTTTTTTTGAGAAAGGCAGAAAGCATTCGTTGCTTCCCGGTTGCGCGAAATAACATCTCTTTGGAGATTAAAAGTCGCGACTCCTTTCTTTTAAAAACATCATGATTTTTCATTTAAGAAAAGCCGTGGGATTTATCCGGAAGGCCGTGAGAAGGAAGGATGGGGCGTGAGAAAATGAGAAAGGGCGTGAGAAGTTTTTCATGAAGAGTTGTGTGGGCGCCTCTCTGAGATCTATTTAATGGGTCAGGAAAATCAGAACTCGGTAATTTTTATTCTTCTTCCTCTCCTAAAGAGTCCTTCTCTCTTTTCTTGTTCTTGCACTGTTTCCTTTACAAAGTACACCTCTGTCGAAACTCTGCTATTGAACAAGAACAAGAGCAAAAGTCTCCGACGGTAAAGGAAAGAAGGAGTTCTGATTTTGTTCTTTCTTTCTTACATTAAGACATTCTTGTCTTGATTTCTCCTCCAATTTAAGACGAGCCTAAATCCCCTTAGGACAAAGTCTTATCTTCAAGACAAGAGTGTCTTAGAGGGTCAAGGTCTTAGTGGAAGGAGGAGAAGAGATAAAAGAATGGAAGGCAACCTCTTGTGTGGAAGAATTCCAGCCATAATCCGAAGAATTGAGTTCTCGGAAGAAGAACTCAATAGGAGGAACCATTGGACAAGAAGATAGTGTTCTTGATCATTGCTCTGTGTCGATCACCATCGGAGGGCGGACACTTGGATGCCTGGTGAATTCAAATAGCCTATTGATCTTCAAGTTTTAAGTCTTCATAAATTGGAATTAGCGATTACAGGTTGGTATTCTAATTCAATTTGCATAGAAATGTTTGTCTTCATACATTCTAGTCTTATTAAGGAGTTCCTGTTTTAGGGTTTTTGTGCATATTAATTTCAATTTTTGAGATTACCCTTCCGCTGCATTGCACCGGAACCCTACAGTGGTATCAGAGCCACCTTAATTAGGACTATAATTTATGATAGTTTGTATGTCACATCTTAGGGTTTTTAAATCCTAATATGTTACTACACTTAGCATATCTTTGATTGCATATATGTTTTGATGTATGCCACTAGTTAGGGTCTTTCACTCAAACCCTAATTATTATAGAGATATGTATAGTTTTGAAGTCATCATACTGAAATAGGTTTGCCCTGGCATAATGGTGGATCCATTATGTGGTAAATGGTTGTCCTAGTATGATGACACACTTAGCATATATTTGTTTATTTATAAGAGTGATATGTTGATTGTGATACATTCTATAAGGATGTGCAGGAAATTTATGAATCCCTTCTCTTAAAAAAATTATATTTAGTCTTAGTATATTTAACTAATAAGCATCACTGGTCATGATGTACAATTGATCATTCGGTGTCTAGAAAGATGGTTCTGGGAAGGTAAAGAGAATTATGATTTTTAATTGGTTCCGTTGACTGACCTGGCCAATTTTTATTGGTATCTAGGAAAGCAACGGGGGGACTCCCACATCTATTCCACTTGCATGGCCGATTTGATTAAATTTAAATCTTGACTAAAATGCTTAGTGTTATAAATACTATATATTGGCCTTCCTTCATGCTGGATCATTATTGTGTTATAAACCACATTAGGTTTGTTGTGTTATCTGCAAGACCTAATATGGTGATTGACATAATACTAGTCTAGTGCATAGATATGCTTACAGTATATTCAGTATAATGCTTTGTTGTGTTATCTGCAAGGGCATTATATTTGAGTATTGATTGCATAGAAATGGAAGGGTCTTGACTTAACTAGAACATTATGGTTTGTTGTATTTTCTGCAAGACTAATAATGTTCTAGAGGCCAAGTTACTTCTTGAGAATTATATGAGATATAATTGGAAGAGTTTCCTACCTTTGAGCTTATAAAAGATTTGTTGTGTTTTCTGCAAGATCTTTTATAAGTTATTAGGATCTCAATCTCACTAAGAAAAATCGATCGGGGTTCTTCTCGATTATCATAGTGAGGGCTATGATTTTTGATAAAATAGTGGGAGACATAATTAAATTGAATACCTAATTTAATTATATAAGTTATTTCATGGTTGTTTGCTTATGTATTGTTCTTTATTAAATGTAGATAAATGGCATCTTCATTATCACTGCAAAGTATCTTAGATACCAACAAACTGACTGGTCCGAACTATGTGGACTGGTTGAGAAATTTAAAGATTATGCTGAGTTTAGAAAAACTTTCTTATATTCTTGATACCCCTAGTCTTAATCCATTAGGGGATGATGCCACAGAGGAAGATATGGCCACATAAAACATGTGGCAGAATGACTCCCTTACTGTCAAGTGTATCATACTAGCCTCTATGACTAATGAGTTACAGAGACAGCATGAAAGCATGGATACTCAATCCATAATGCTCAATTTAAAAGAGATTTATGGAGAACATAGCAGAACTGCTAGATATAAAATTTCTAAGCAGTTATTCCGTGCTAGGATGATAGAGGGAAGATCCGTTCAGGATCATGTTATGAAGGTAATTGACTTAATCACTGGATTGGGTCAATTAGGTTTTATCATGGATGGGGAGTTGAATCAGGATTTAATCCTGCAATCACTCCTAGAGTCATTTTCTCAGTTTGTCTTGAATTATCACATGAACAAACTGAACACTTCCTTGCCTGAGCTGTTAAATATATTAAAAACAGCAGAGAGCCACGTTAAGAAAGAAAAGGCTCCACTTCTTCTTGTTGATAAGACCGATAAGAAGAAATCGGGCAAAAAGGGTTTTAATAGGAGGCTAAACCCTAAGAGTGGCATAAATAAGAATAAGAAATGAAAGAAGGCCTCCAAACAGTCGACCTATTTCTTTTTTGGCAAAGTGGGACATTGGAAAAGGAATTGCAAGGCTTACCTTGCAACTGTGAAGCCTGGTGCATCAGATGCGCCAAAAGGTATGTATGAGATACATGCTATATTGACATTAAATTCATCTATATCAAATACTTGGGTATTGGATACTGCTTGTGGTTACCATATATGCAAATCTTTGCAGGACCTCCACAAGTTTAAAGTATTGAAGGAAGGTGACTTCAATCTCTACGGTGCAAGTGGTGATATCATCCAAGCAGAAGCTATAGGGACCTATATTCTGAAGTTGCCTTCAGGGAAGATCTTAGAGTTAGAAAATTATTATTATATGCCTAAGATTATTAGGAACATTATATCTATTCCCTTGTTATTAAAACAAGGATATGTAATGGATCTAACGAGCACTGGTTGCTCGATAATGTTATCTAATGAATTTGTTTGTTCTGGCATATTTAGCAATGGGCTCTTAACTATTTCTTCCAATGATAGTGTTTTTCATATCAATAATTAAAGAAAAAGAGAAGACTTTAATGATACTTTACTTTGGCATCATCGACTTGGTCATGTTAATGAGTCTAGGATAAGCAAGTTATACAAGAAAAAATTCCTTGATCCTTATGAGTATGAATCATTAGGAACTTGCGAATCATGTCTCATGGATAAGATGACCAAGACTCCATTTACTGGACATGGAGAAAGGTCAACTGAGTTATTAGGACTTATACATACTGATGTATGTGGTCCAATGACAACTCAGCCCAGAGGTGGATACTCATATTTTATCACTTTTATAGATGATTTCTCTAGGTTAGTATATGTGTATCTTATGAAACATAAATCTGAAGCCTTTGATAAATTTAAGGAGTATCAAAGTATGGTCGAAAAACAAACCGGGAAAAGTATTAAAGTTCTTCGGTCTGATCGAGGAGAAGAATACTTATCCACGGAGTTTTTAGACTATCTTAAAGTTAATGGAATTCTTTTTGAATGGACCCCTCCATATACACCACAGCTAAATGGTATAGCTGAAAGGAGGAATCGTACCTTATTAGATATGGTATGATCTATGATGTGCTTCACAAATTTATCCATTTCCTTCTAGGGTCATGCTCTAGAAACTGCTGTTTACATTATGAACAAATTACCTTCTAAATCCATTGTTAGTACTCCATATGAAATTTGGAGTGGAAAGAAACCATATCTTAAATATTTTAAGGTATGGGGATGTCCAGCTTATGTTAAAAGAAATTTTGGACATAAGTTGGAACCTAGAGTGGACAAATGTCTATTTGTAGGATATCCTAGAAAGGGTAGAGGATATCTGTTTTACCATCCAACTGAACAGAAGATTTTTGTCAGCAGACATGCCACTTTTCTAAAAAAGAGTTTATTTTAGAAAAGGGCAATGGTAGAACTATTGAACTTTAAGAAGTACAAGAAACACAGATAGACAATTCTCAATCAATAGAACATATAGTTAGATCAGAACCAGAATACAAAACTCCTCCCCGTAGGTCTGATAGAGTGTCACGGGCACCTGAGAGGTATGGGTTTATTATTGAAAATAATGAAGCCCAAGACATTCAAAATGATGAAACTCTGAACTATACGGAATCTATCTTGAGTACTGATTTAGATAGATGGCAAGAAGCCATGGAATCTGAGATAGACTATATGTATGTCAACCAAGTATGGTCTTTGGTCGATGCATCAGAGGGTGTTAATCCTATTGGGTGCAAATGGGTCTATAAGAAAAAGATTGGGGCTGATGGCCAAGTTGAAACCTATAAAGCTAGATTAGTGGCAAAAGGTTTTAGACAAAAACAGGAAAATGATTATGATGAAACATTCTCACCTGTTGCCATGCTCAAATCAATTCGGATTTTACTTGCTATAGCAGCATACCATGATTATGAGATCTGGCAGATGGATGTGAAGACTGCATTCCTCAATGGTTTTCTTGAGGAAGAAGTCTACATATCATAGCCAGAAGGTTTTATTACAAAGAATAAACCTAATCAAGTATGCAAGATAAAGAAATCCATTTATGGATTAAAGCAAGCTTCAAGGAGTTGGAACATCTTTTTTGATGAAACAATTAAAAGATTTGGTTTTATCAAAAATGTCGATGAACCCTGTGTTTATAAGAAGACTAGTGGGAGTGCCATAGTCTTCTTGGTTCTGTATGTAGATGATAGACTCCTCATTGGGAATGATATCCCAATGTTACAATCAGTCAAGGTTTGGCTATCAAACCAGTTTTCTATGAAAGATTTGGGAGAAGCATCCTACATACTAGGTATTAAGATCTATAGAGATAGGTCTAAGAGGATGCTAGGTTTATCCCAGTCTAGACATTAAGTGCTGAAAAGATTCAGCATGGATGGAAGTAAAAGAGGTTATCTTCCTATGAGTCAAGGCATACATCTTTCTAAAAGGATATCTCCTAAGACACCTGAAGAAAGAAATAGAATGAATTCTATACCTTATGCTTCAGCAATAGGGTCCATAATGTATGCCATGTTATGTACCAGGCCTGATGTGGCATATGCTTTAGGCATTGTCAGTAGGTTTCAGGCAGATCCAGGAGAGGATCATTGGAAAGCAGTTAAAAATATTCTTAAGTACCTGAGATGGACTAAGGATATTTTCCTGGTTTATGTTGGTTCTGATCTTAAACTAAAAGCTTATTCTGATTCTAGTTTTCAATCAGACCCTGATGATAGCAAATCTATTTCGAGATATATTTTTACCCTAAATGGTGGAGCAGTGAGTTGGAAGAGTACCAAGCAGCAAACTGTAGCTGATTCAACCACAGAGGCAGAATACATAGCTGTCAGTGAAGCCGCCAAGGAAGCAGTCTGGATGAAGAAGTTCATCACAGAATTGGGTGTTGTTCCTAAGATTGAAAACCTAGTGCCACTTTACTGTGACAACACTGGAGCTGTTGCTCAAGCTAAGGAACCAAGAGCTCATCATAAATCCAAGCACATTCTGAGATGCTTCCATCTCATCCGAGAAATAGTAGAAATACAAGATGTCTGCATAAATAGAGTTGATACAAAGAACAACGTAGCAGACCCGTTCACTAAGGCTCTACCATAGCGAGAGTTTGATCGCCACCTTGAGAGTATGGGATTAAGATTTAAAAGCGATTGGCTTTAGTGCAAGTGGGAGATTGAAAGGGATATGCCCTACAAGCCAATTTATGTTGTATCTCCCAAACCATTGTAATTGACAATATTCTAATAAAGGCATTATTTTTCATCATACGCTGTGTTTATTATTATATGATGAACCCCATAGATTAGGACTATGATTTTATGGTTATGATGAGATCATACCAGTGAGACCTAAAGTCTTAAAACCTTAATCTAATATATTCCTAGTCAAAGGAACCTTGAGTAGGGGATCAGGATTTTTTTCGGTAAGACTAGCACATCCTATGTATACTGAATTGGATGACTGCTCTCACAGTCGCTTGTGTATGACACTAATACTAGGATGTGGGTGCTCATTAGAGAATGAGTTTACTGATATGATCCAACTTGAGAACATCTAATGGAGTCTTAGCTACATGTCAATAGAAGGTTCTCATAGTGGGAGTGGTACAACTAATCCTTTGACCTGAGACTGCCATAAGTACCTTATGTACATGAACCCATGCTTTGGTTCAATCCTAATCATGACACTGAGTCATGCACAGGATTGATACTGGGAATGGTGAATTGGATATGAAGGTAAAGAGTAGGTCAACAATGAATTGATCACTCTTAGTAAGAGGAGATTACATCTAGCTAGTTATCAATTGGATGATGATTCATGGAATCTTTGATCAAAGTAAAGATATTAGAGATGGTTTCTAATATCAGGATAATTGAATCATCAATATAAGATTGAGCTAGAAACAGATATAATATTGGATTTGACATATATCCATATCCATAATTATATTTGGGTGCAGGCTGATCGAAGTATTTAATTGTACGGTAACTTTCTACTGAAGGGTAGTTTTGGTATTTCACCAGAATTTCCATATCTTCCGGGTAGACATGACATGTTGCTAGACGTCGATCTTGTCTTGTGGGTTGATCAAATTTAATGATCATTTTTTATGAAGAGTCCTAATTGATCAAAATCGGGTAAGCCCGTTTTGACCTGAATCGATTAGAAAGAGTTCTAATCAAATTAGGTCAACTTGTATTCGAACCCACTACTGGCTAGATGTGGAACCTAATGGGACACACACTTAAGAGAATTGATCAAGGGTTTAAATTTGTAATTAAATCATCTTTGCATAACGACACTCTAGCTGGTGTTGCAAATCCTTGCTTCTATTCGAATTAGATTCGAATTAGGGTTCCAGATTGGTTCAATTTGGATTCTAATTGGATCTAATTAGACCCTAATTAAGGTTATAGGGATTATGGCTAACCCTATTGGCTAACGATGTATCTAGGCTAGCCCCCCACCAGCCCCTTAGCATTTTCACGACAAAAAATGCCAAGAGTCCATGTGCTAATGGACTCTTGGCACGCCATTTGGAAGTGTCCATGGCGCATGGACTCTTGGTGCGCTCTATAAAAAAAATTTAGGTGTTTTATATGGGGTGGCTTTTCCTTCTCTCTTTTAGTGCCTCAATTTTCCCCCCTTGGATTGGAATCCAAGGGTTGATGTTTTATTTGAGAAAGGCAGAAAGCATTCGTTGCTTCCTGGTTGCGCGAACTAACATCTCTTTGGAGATTAAAAGTCGCGACTCCTTTCTTTTAAAAACATCATGATTTTTCATTTAAGAAAAGCCGTGGGATTTATCCGGAAGGCTGTGAGAAGGAAGGATGGGGCGTGAGAAAATGAGAAAGGGCGTGAGAAGTTTTTCACGAAGAGTTGTGTGGGCGCCTCTCTGAGATCTATTTAAGGGGTCAGGAAAATCAAAACTCGGTAATTTTTATTCTTCTTCCTCTCCTAAAGACTCTTTCTCTCTTTTCTTGTTCTTGCAATGTTTCCTTTACAGAGTACACCTCTGTCGAAACTCAGCTACTGAACAAGAACAAGAGTGAAAGTCTCCGACGGTTTAGGAAAGGAGTTCTGATTTTGTTCTTTTTTTCTTACATTAAGACATTCTTGTCTTAATTTCTCCTCCAATTTAAGATAAGCCTAAATCCACTTAGGACAAAGTCTTATCTTCAAGACAAGAGTGTCTTAGAGGGTCAAGGTCTTAGTGGAAGGAGGAGAAGAGATAAAAGAAAGGAAGGCAACCTCTTGTATGGAAGAATTCCAGCCATAATCTGAAGAATTGAGTTCTAGGAAGAAGAACTCAATAGGAGGAACCATTGGACAAGAAGATAGTGTTCTTGATCATTGCTCTGTGTGGAACACCATCGGAGGGCGGACACTTGGACTCCTGGTGAATTCAAATAGCCCGTTGATCTTCAAGTTTTAAGTCTTCATAAATTGGAATTAGCGATTACAGGTTGGTATTCTAATTCAATTTGCATAGAAATGTTTGTCTTCATACATTCTAGTCTTTGTAAGGAGTTCCTGTTTTAGGGGTTTTGTGCATATTAATTTCAATTTTTGAAATTACCCTTCTGCTACGTTGCACCGGAACCCTACAGTAGTATCAGAGCCACCTTAATTAGGGCTATAATTTATGATAGTTTGTATGTCACATCTTAGGGTTTTTAAATCCTAATATGTTACTACACTTAGCATATCTTTGATTGCATATATGTTTTGATGTATGCCACTAGTTAGGGTCTTTCACTCAAACCCTAATTATTATAGAGATATGTATAGTTTTAAAGTCATCATACTGAAATAAGGTTGCCCTGGCATAATGGTGGATCCATTATGTGGTAAATGGTTGTCCTAGTATGATGACACACTTAGCACATATTTGTTTATTTTGTAAGAGTGATATGTTGATTATGATACATTCTATAAGGATGTGCTGGCAATTTATAAATCCCTTCTCTTAAAAAAAATTATATTAAGTCTTAGTATATTTAACTAATAAGCATCACTGGTCATGATGTACAATTGATCATTCAGTGTCTAGAAAGGTGGTTCTGGGAAGGTAAAGAGAATTGTGATTTTTAATTGGTTCCGTTGACTGACCTGGCCAATTTTTATTGGTGTCTAGGAAAGCAACGGGGGGACTCCCACATCTCTTCCACATGCCTGGCCGGTTTGATTAAATTTAAATCTTGACTAAAATGCTTAGCGTTAAAAATACTATATATTGGCCTTCCTTCATGCTGGATCATTATTGTGTTATGAACCACATTAGGTTTGTTGTTTTATCTGCAAGACCTAATATGGTGATTGACATAATACTAGTCTAGTGCATAGATATGCTTACAGTATATTCAGTATAATGCATTGTTGTATTATCTGCAAGGGCATTATATTTGAGTATTGACTGTATAGAAATGAAAGGGTCTTGACTTAACTAGAACATTATGTTTTGTTATGTTTTATGCAAGACTAAAAATGTTCTAGAGGCCAAGTTACTTCTTGTGAATTATATGAGATATAATTGGAAGAGTTTCCTACCTTTGAGCTTATAAAAGATTTGTTGTGTTTTCTGCAAGATCTTTTATAAGTTATTAGGTTCTCAATCTCACTAAGAAAAATCGATCGGGGTTCTTCTCGATTATCATAGTGAGGGCTATGATTTTTGATAAAATAGTGGGAGACATAATTAAATTGAAGACCTAGTTTAATTATATAAGTCATTTCATAGTTGTTTGCTTATGTTTTGTTCTTTATTAAATGTAGATAAATGGCATCTTCATTATCACTGCGAAGTATCTTAGATACCAACAAACTGACTGGTCTGAACTATGTGGACTGGTTGAGAAATTTAAATATTATGCTGAGTTTAGAAAAACTTTTTTATATTCTTAATATCCCTTGTCTTAATCCACTAGGGGATGATGCCACAGTGGAAGATATGGCCACATACAAAATGTGGCAGAATGCCTCTCTTACTATCAAGTGTATCATACTAGCCTCTATGACCAATGAGTTACAGAGAGCATAAAAGCGTGGATACTCAATCCATAATGCTCAATTTAAAAGAGCTTTATGGAGAACATAGCAGAACTGCTAGATATGAAATATCTAAGTAGTTATTCCGTACTAGAATGATAGAGGGAACATCCGTTCAGGATCATGTTTTGAAGGTAATTGACTTAATCACCATATTGGGTCAATTAGGTTTTATCATGGATGGGGAGTTGAATTAGGATTTAATCCTGCAATCACTCTTGGAGTCATTTTCTCAGTTTGTCTTGAATTATCACATGAACAAACTGAACACTTCCTTGCCTGAGCTTTTAAATATGCTAAAAATAGCGGAGAGCCACGTTAAGAAAGAAAAGACTCCACTTCTTCTTGTTGATAAGACCAATAAGAAGAAATCAGGCAAAAAGGGTTTTAATAGGAGGCTAAACCCTAAGAGTGGCATCAATAAGAATAAGAAAGGAAAGAAGGCCTCCAAACAGTCGACCTGTTTCTTTTGCGGTAAAGCGGGACATTGGAAAAGGAATTGCAAGGCTTACCTTGCAACTGTGAAGCCTGGTGAATCAGATGCGCCAAAAGGTATGTATGAGATACATGCTATATTGACATTAAATTCATCTATATCAAATACTTGGGTATTGGATACCGCTTGTGGTTACCATATATGCAAATCTTTGCGGGACCTCCACAAGTTTAAAGAATTGAAGGAAGGTGAATTCAATCTCTATGGTGCTAGTGGTGATATCATCCAAGCAGAAGCTATAGGGACCTATATTCTGAAGTTGCCTTCACGGAAGATCTTAGAGTTAGAAAATTTTTATTATATGCCTAAGATTATTAGGAACATTATATCTATTCCCTTGTTATTAAAACAAGGATATGTAATGGATCTAACGAGCACTGGTTGCTCGATAATGTTATCTAATAAATTTGTTTGTTCTGGCATATTTAGCAACAGGCTCTTAACTATTTCTTCCAATGATAGTGTTTTTCATGTCAATAATAAAAGAAAAAGAGAAGACTTTAATGATACTTTACTTTGGCATCATCGACTTGGTCATGTTAATGAGTCTAGGATAAGCAAGTTATACAAGAAAAAATTCCTTGATCCTTATGAGTATGAATCATTAGGAACTTGCGAATCATGTCTCATGGATAAGATGACCAAGACTCCATTTACTAGACATGGAGAAAGGTCAACTGAGTTATTAGGACTTATACATACTGATGTATGTGGTCCAATGACAACTCAGCCCAGAGGTGGATACTAATATTTTATCACTTTTATAGATGATTTCTCTCGGTTAGTATATGTGTATCTTATGAAACATAAATCTGAAGCCTTTGATAAATTTAAGGAGTATCAAAGTATGGTCGAAAAACAAACCGGGAAAAGTATTAAAGTTCTTCGGTCTGATCGAGGAGAAGAATACTTATCCACGGAGTTTTTAGACTATCTTAAAGTTAATGAAATTCTTTTTGAATGGACCCCTCCATATACACCACAGCTAAATGGTATAGCTGAAAGGAGGAATCGTACCTTATTAGATATGGTATGATCCATGATGTGCTTCACAAATTTATCCATTTCCTTCTAGGGTCATGCCCTAGAAACTGCTGTTTATATTATGAACAAAGTACCTTCTAAATCCGTTGTTAGTACTCCATATAAAATTTGGAGTGGAAAGAAACCGTATCTTAAATATTTTAAGGTATGGGGATGTCCAGCTTATATTAAAAGAAATTTTGGACATAAGTTGGAACCTAGAGTGGACAAATGTCTATTTGTAGGATATCCTAGATAGGGTAGAGGATATCTGTTTTACCATCCAACTGAACAAATGATTTTTGTCAGCAGACATGCCACTTTTCTAGAAAAAGAGTTTATTTTAGAAAAGGGAAATGGTAGAACTATTGAACTTGGAGAAGTACAAGAAACACAGATAGACAATTCTCAATCAATAGAATATATAGTTAGATCAGAACCAGAACACAAAACTCCTCCCCGTAGGTCTGATAGAGTGTCACGGGCACCTGAGAGGTATGGGTTTATTATTGAAAATAATGAAGCCCAAGACATTCAAAATGATGAAACTCTGAACTATACGGAAGCTTTCTTGAGTACTGATTCAGATAGATGGCAAGAAGCCATGGAATCCGAGATAGACTATATGTATGTCAACCAAGTATGGTCTTTGGTCGATGCATCAGAGGGTGTTAATCCTATTGGGTGCAAATGGGTCTATAAGAAAAAGATTGGGGCTGATGGTCAAGTTGAAACCTATATAGCTAGATTAGTGGCAAAAGGTTTTAGACAAAAATAGGAAAATGATTATGATGAAACATTCTCACCTGTTGCCATGCTCAAATCAATTCGGATTTTACTTGCTATAGCAGCATACCATGATTATGAGATCTGGCAGATGGATGTGAAGACTGCATTCCTCAATGGTTTTCTTGAGGAAGAAGTCTACATGTCACAGCCAGAAGGTTTTATTACAAAGAATAAACCTAATCAAGTATGCAAGATAAAGAAATCCATTTATGGATTAAAGCAAGCTTCAAGGAGTTGGAACATCTTTTTGATGAAACAATTAAAAGATTTGGTTTTATCAAAAATGTCGATGAACCCTGTGTTTATAAGAAGACTAGTGGGAGTTCCATAGTCTTCTTGGTTCTGTATGTAGATGACATACTCCTCATTGGGAATGATATCCCAATGTTACAATCAGTCAAGGTTTGGCTATCAAACCAGTTTTCTATGAAAGATTTGGGAGAAGCATCCTACATACTAGGTATTAAGATCTATAGAGATAGGTCTAAGAGGATGATAGGTTTATCCCAGTCTAGGTACATTAACCTAGTGCTGAAAAGATTCAGTATGGATGGAAGTAAAAGAGGTTATCTTCCTATGAGTCAAGGCATACATCTTTCTAAAAGGATGTCTCCTAAGACACCTGAAGAAAGAAATAGAATGAATTCTATACCTAATGCTTCAGTAATAGGGTCCATAATGTATGCCATGTTATGTACCAGGCCTGATGTGGCATATGCTTTAGGCATTGTCAGTAGGTTTCAGGCTGATCCAGGAGAGGATCATTGGAAAGCAGTTAAAAATATACTTAAGTACCTGAGAAGGTCTAAGGATATTTTCTTGGTTTATGGTGGTTCTAATCTTAAACTAGAAGCTTATTCTGATTCTAGTTTTCAATCAGACCCTGATGATAGCAAATCCATTTCGGGATATGTTTTTACCCTAAATGGTGGAGCAGTGAGTTGGAAGAGTACCAAGCAGCAGACTGTAGCTTACTCAACCACAGAGGCAGAATACATAGCTGTCAGTGAAGCCGCCAAGGAAGCAGTCTGGATGAAGAAGTTCATCACAGAGTTGGGTGTTGTTCCTGAGATTGAAAACCTAGTGCCACTTTACTGTGACAACACTGGAGCTATTGCTCAAGCTAAGGAACCAAGAGCTTATCATAAGTCCAAGCATATTCTGAGACGCTTCCATCTCATCCGAGAAATAGTAGAAAGACAAGATGTCTGCATAAATAGAGTTGATACAAAGAACAATGTAGCAGACCCGTTCACTAAGGCTCTACCACAGCGAGAGTATGATTGCCACCTCGAGAGTATGGGATTAAGATTTAAAGGCCATTGGCTTTAGTGCAAGTGGGAGATTGAAAGGGATATGCCCTACAAGACAATTTATGTTGTATCTCCCAAACCATTGTAATTGATAATATTCTAATAAAGGCATTATTTTTCATCATACGCTGTGTTTATTATTATATGATGAACCCCATAGATTAGGGCTATGATTTTATGGTTATGATGAGATCATACCAGTGAGACCTAAAGTCTTAAAACCTTAATCTAAAATATTCCTACTCAAAGGAACCTTGAATAGGGGATCAGGGTTTTTTTCGATAAGACTAGCACATCCTATGTATACTGAATAGGGTGACTATCTTACAGTTACTTGTGTATGACACTAATACTAGGATGTGGGTGCTCATTAGAGAATGAGTTTACTGATATGATCCAACTTGAGAACATCTAATGGAGTCTTAGCTAATGTCAATAGAAGGTTCTCATAGTGGGAGTGGCACAAGTAATCCTTTGACCTGAGACTGCCATAAGTACCTTATGTACATGAACCCATGCTTTGGTTCAATCCTAATCATGACACTGAGTCATGCACAGGATAGATACTGGGAATGGTGAATTGGATATGAAGGTAATGAGTAGGTCAACAAGGAATCGGTCACCCTAAGTAAGAGGAGATTGCATCTAGCTAGTTATCAATTGGATGATGATTCAAGGAATCTTTGATCAAAGTAAAGATATTAGATATGGTTTCTAATATCAAGATAATTAAATCATCAATATAAGATTGAGCTAGAAACAGATATAATATTGGATTTGACAAATATCCATATCCATAATTTTATTTTGGGTGCAGGCTGATCGAAGGATTTAATTGTACGGTAACTTTCTACTGAAGGGTAGTTTTGGTATTTCACCAAAATTTCTATATCTTCCAGGTAGACATGACACATTGCTAGACGTCGATCTTGTCTTGTGGGTTGATCAAATTTAATGATCATTTATTAGGAAGAGTCCTAATTGATCAAAATCGGGTAAGACCGATTTGACCTAAATCGATTAGAAAGAGTTCTAATCAAATTAGGTCAACTTGTATTCAAACCCACTGCTGGCTAGATGTGGAACCCAATGGGTCACACACTTAAGAGAATTAATCAAGGGTTTAAATTTATAATTAAATCATCTTTGCTTCATGACACTCTAGCAGGTGTTGCAAATCCTAGCTTCTATTCGAATTAGATTCGAATTAGGGTTCTGGATTGGTTCAATTTGCATTCTAATTGGATCTAATTAGACCTTAATTGAGGTTATAGGGATTATGGCTAACCCTATTGGCTAAACATGTATCTAGGCTAGCCCCCCACCCACCCCTTAGCATTTTCATGGCAAAAAATGCCAAGAGTCCATGCGCTAATGGACTCTTGGAATGCCATTTGGAAGAGTCCATGGCGCATGGACTCTTGGTGCGCTCCGTATAAAAAATTCCGGTGTTTTATATGGGGCAGCTTTTCCTTCTCTCTTTTAGCACCTCAATTGTCCCCAATTGGATTAGAACCCAAGGGTTGATGTTTTTTTTGAGAAAGGCAGAAAGCATTCGTTGCTTCCCGATTGTGCGAAATAACATCTCTTCGGAGATTAAAAGTCGTGACTCCTTTCTTTTAAAAACATCATGATTTTTTATTTAAGAAAAGCCATGGGATTTATCCGGAAGGCCGTGAGAAGGAAGGATGGGGCGTGAGAAAATGAGAAAGGGCATGAGAAGTTTTTCACGAAGAGTTGTGTGGGCGCCTCTCCGAGATCTATTTAAGGGGTCAGGAAAATCAGAACTCGGTAATTTTTATTCTTCTTCCTCTCCTAAAGACTCTTTCTCTCTTTTCTTGTTCTTGCACTATTTCCTTTACAGAGTACACCTCTGTCGAAACTCTGCTACTGAACAAGAACAAGAGCGAAAGTCTCCGACGGTAAAGGAAAGAAGGAGTTCTGATTTTGTTCTTTCTTTCTTACATTAAGACATTCTTGTCTTAATTTCTCCTCTAATTTAAGACAAGCCTAAATTTCCTTAGGACAAAGTCTTATCTTCAAGACAAGAGTGTCTTAGAGGATCAAGGTCTTAGTGGAAGGAGGAGAAGAGATAAAAGAAAGGAAGGCAACCTCTTGTGTGGAAGAATTCCAGCCATAATCCGAAGAATTGAGTTCTAGGAAGAAGAACTCAATAGGAGGAACCATTGGACAAGAAGATACTGTTCTTGATCATTGCTCTGTGTGGATCACCATCGGAGGGCGGACACTTGGACGCCTGGTGAATTCAAATAGCCCGTTGATCTTCAAGTTTTAAGTCTTCATAAATTGGAATTAGCGATTACAGGTTGGTATTCTAATTCAATTTGCATAGAAATATTTATCTACATACATTCTAGTCTTATTAAGGAGTTCCTGTTTTAGAGTTTTTGTGCATATTAATTTCAATTTTTGAAATTACCCTTCCACTGCGTTGCATCGGAACCCTACAGTGGTATCAGAGCCACCTTAATTAGGACTATAATTTATGATAGTTTGTATGTCACATCTTAGGGTTTTTAAATCCTAATATGTTACTACACTTAGCATATCTTTGATTACATAAATGTTTTGATGTATGCCACTAGATAGGGTCTTTCACTCAAACCCTAATTATTATAGAGATATGTATAATTTTGAAGTCATCATACTGAAATAAGGTTGCCCTGGCATAATGGTGGATCCATTATGTGGTAAATGGTTGTCCTAGTATGATGACACACTTAGCACATGTATGTTTATTTATAAGAGTGATATGTTGATTGTGATACATTCTATAAGGATGCGCTGGCAATTTATAAATCCCTTCTCTTAAAAAAATTATATTAAGTCTTAGTATATTTAACTAATAAGCATCACTGGTCATGATGTACAATTGATCATTCGGTGTCTAGAAAGGTGGTTCTGGGAAGGTAAAGAGAATTGTGGTTTTTAATTGGTTCCGTTGACTGACCTGGCCAATTTTTATTGGTGTCTAGGAAAGCAACGGGGGACTCCCACATCTCTTCCACTTGCTTGGTCGATTTGATTAAATTTAAATCTTGACTAAAGTGCTTAGTGTTAAAAATACTATATATTGGCCTTCCTTCATGCTGGATCATTATTGTGTTATGAACCACATTAGGTTTGTTGTGTTATCTGCAAGACCTAATATGGTGATTGACATAATACTAGTTTAGTGCATAGATATGCTTACAGTATATTCAGTATAATACTTTGTTGTGTTATCTGCAAGGGCATTATATTTGAGTATTGACTGCATAGAAATGGAAGGGTTTTGACTTAACTAGAACATTATGGTTTGTTGTGTTTTCTGCAAGACTAATAATGTTCTAGAGGCCAAGTTACTTCTTGAGAATTATATGAGATATAATTGGAAGAGTTTCCTACCTTTGAGCTTATAAAGAATTTGTTGTGTTTTCTGCAAGATCTTTTATAAGTTATTAGGATCTCAATCTCACTAAGAAAAACCGATCGGGGTTCTTCTCGATTATCATAGTGAGGGCTCTGATTTTTGATAAAATAGTGGGAGACATAATTAAATTGATGACCTAATTTAATTATGTAAGTCATTTCATGGTTGTTTGCTTATGTATTATTCTTTATTAAATGTAGATAAATGGCATCTTCATTATCACTGCGAAGTATCTTAGATACCAACAAACTGACTGGTCCGAACTATGTGGACTGGTTGAGAAATTTAAAGATTGTGCTGAGTTTAGAAAAACTTTCTTATATTCTTGATACCCCTAGTCTTAATCCACTAGGGGATGATGCCATAGTGGAAGATATGGCCACATACAAAATGTGGCTGAATGACTCCCTTACTGTCAAGTGTATCATACTAGCCTCTATGACCAATGAGTTACAGAGACAGCATGAAAGCATGGATACTCAATCCATAATGCTTAATTTAAAAGAGCTTTATGGAGAACATAGCAGAACTGCTACATATGAAATATCTAAGCAGTTATTCCGTGCTAGGATGACAGAGGGAACATCCGTTCAGGATCATGTTCTGAAGGTAATTGACTTAATAACCATATTGGGTCAATTAGGTTTTATCATGGATGGGGAGTTGAATCAGGATTTAATCCTGCAATCACTCCTGGAGTCATTTTCTCAGTTTGTCTTGAATTATCACATGAACAAACTGAACACTTCCTTGCCTGAGCTTTTAAATATGTTAAAAACAGTGGAGAGCCACGTTAAGAAAGAAAAGGCTCCCCTTCTTCTTGTTGATAAGACCAATAAGAAGAAATCAGGCAAAAAGGGTTTTAATAGGAGGCTAAACCCTAAGAGTGGCATCAATAAGAATAAGAAAGGAAAGAAGGCCTCCAAACAGTCGACCTGTTTTTTTTGCGGCAAAGCGGGACATTGGAAAAGGAATTGCAAGGCTTACCTTGCAACTGTGAAGCCTGGTGCATCAGATGCGCCAAAAGGTATGTATGAGATACATGCTATATTGACATTAAATTCATCTATATCAAATACTTGGGTATTGGATACTGCTTGTGGTTACCATATATGCAAATCTTTGCAGGACCTCCACAAGTTTAAAGTATTGAAGGAAGGTGACTTCAATCTCTACGGTGCTAGTGGTGATATCATCCAAGCAGAAGCTGTAGGGACCTATATTCTGAAGTTGCCTTTAGGGAAGATCTTAGAGTTAGAAAATTGTTATTATATGCCTAAGATTATTAGGAACATTATATCTATTCCCTTGTTATTAAAACAAGGATATGTAATGGATCTAACGAGCACTGGTTGCTCGATAATGTTATCTAATGAATTTGTTTGTTCTGGCATATTTAGCAATGGGCTCTTAACTCTTTCTTCCAATGATAGTATTTTTCATGTCAATAATAAAAGAAAAAGAGAAGACTTTAATGATACTTTACTTTGGCATCATCGACTTGGTCATGTTAATGAGTCTAGGATAAGCAAGTTATACAAGGAAAAATTCTTTGATCCTTATGAGTATGAATCATTAGGAACTTGCGAATCATGTCTCATGGGTAAGATGACCAAGACTCCATTTACTGGACATGGAGAAAGGATAACTGAGTTATTAGAACTTATACATACTGATGTATGTGGTCCAATGACAACTAAGGCCAGAGGTGGATACTCATATTTTATCATTTTTACAGATGATTTCTCTAGGTTAGTATATGTGTATCTTATGAAACATAATTCTGAAGCCTTTGATAAATTTAAGGAGTATCAAAGTATGGTCAAAAAACAAACCGGGAAAAGTATTAAAGTTCTTCGGTCTGATCGAGGAGCAGAATACTTATCCACAGAGTTTTTAGACTATCTTAAAGTTAATGGAATTCTTTCTGAATGGACCCCTCCATATACACCACAGCTAAATGGTATAGCTGAAAGGAGGAATCGTACCTTATTAGATATGGTACGATCCATGATGTGCTTCACAAATTTACCCATTTCCTTCTGGGGTCATGCCCTAGAAACTGCTTTTTACATTCTGAACAAAGTACCTTCTAAATCTGTTGTTAGTACTCCATATGAAATTTGGAGTGGAAAGAAACCATATCCTAAATATTTTAAGGTATGGGGATGTCCAGCTTATGTTAAAAGAAATTTTGGACATAAGTTGGAACCTAGAGCGGACAAATGTCTATTTGTAGGATATCCTAGAGAAGGTAGAGGATATCTGTTTTACCATCCAACTGAACAAAAGATTTTTGTCAGCAGACATTCCACTTTTCTAGAAAAAGAGTTTATTTTAGAAAAGGGCAATGGTAGAACTATTGAACTTGGAGAAGTACAAGAAACACAGATAGACAATTCTCAATCAATAGAACATATAGTTAGATCAGAACTAGAACACAAAACTCCTCCCCGTAGGTCTGATAGAGTGTCACGAGCACCTAAGAGGTATGGGTTTATTATTGAAAATAATGAAGCCCAAGTCATTCAAAATGATGAACCTCTGAACTATACGGAAGCTATCTTGAGTACTGATTCAGATAGATGGCAAGAAGCCATGGAATCTGAGATAGACTATATGTATGTCAACCAAGTATGGTCTTTGGTCGATGCATCAGAGGGTGTTAATCCTATTGGGTGCAAATGGGTCTATAAGAAAAAGATTGGGGCTGATGGCCAAGTTGAAAACTATAAAGCTAGATTAGTGGCAAAAGGTTTTAGACAAAAACAAGGAATTGATTATGATGAAACATTCTCACCTATTGCCATGCTCAAATCAATTCGGATTTTACTTGCTATAGCAGCATACCATGATTATGAGATCTGGCAGATGGATGTGAAGACTGCATTCCTCAATGGTTTCCTTGAGGAAGAAGTCTACATGTCACAGCCAGAAGGTTTTATTTCAAAGAATAAACCTAATCAAGTATGCAAGATAAGGAAATCCATTTATGGATTAAAGCAAGCTTCAAGGAGTTGGAACATCCGTTTTGATGAAACAATTAAAAGGTTGGGTTTTATCAAAAATGTGGATGAACCCTGTGTTTATAAGAAGACTAGTGGGAGTGCCATAGTCTTCTTGGTTCTGTATGTAGATGACATACTCCTCATTGGGAATGACATCCCAATGTTACAATCAGTCAAGGTTTGGCTATCAAACCAGTTTTCCATGAAAGATTTGGGAGAAGCATTCTACATACTAGGTATTAAGATCTATAGAGATAGGTCTAAGAGGATGCTAGGTTTATCCCAATCTAGGTACATTAACCTAGTGCTGAAAAGATTCAGCATGGATGGAAGTAAAAGTGGTTATCTTCCTATGAGTCAAGGCATACATCTTTCTAAAAGGATGTCTCCTAAGACACCTGAAGAAAGAAATAGAATGAATTCTATACCTTATGCTTCGGCAATAGGGTCCATAATGTATGCCATGTTATGTACTAGGCCTGATGTGGCATATGCTTTAGGCATTGTCAGTAGGTTTCAGGCTGATCCAGGAGAGGATCATTGGAAAGCAATTAAAAATATTCTTAAGTACCTGAGAAGGACTAAGGATATTTTCCTGGTTTATGGTGGTTCTGATCTTAAAATAGAAGCTTATTCTGATTCTAGTTTTCAATCATACCCTGATGATAGCAAATCCATTTCGGGATATGTTTTTATCCTAAATGGAGCAGTGAGTTGGAAGAGTACCAAGCAGCAGACTGTAGCTGACTCAACCACAGAGGCAGAATACATAGCTGTCAGTGAAGCCGCCAAGGAAGCAGTCTAAATGAAGAAGTTCATCATAGAGTTGGGTGTTGTTCCTGAGATTGAAAATCTAGTGCCACTTTACTGTGACAACACTGGAGCTGTTGCTCAAGCTAAGGAACCAAGAGCTTATCATAAGTCCAAGCACATTCTGAGATGCTTCCATCTCGTCCGAGAAATAGTAGAGAGACAAGATGTCTGCATAAATAGAGTTGATACAAAGAACAATGTAGCAGACTTGTTCACTAAGGCTCTACCACAGCGAGAGTTTGATCGCCACCTCGAGAGTATGGGATTAAGATTTAAAGGCGATTGGCTTTAGTGCAAATGGGAGATTGAAAGGGATATGCCCTACGAGCCAATTTATGTTGTATCTCCCAAACCATTGTAATTGACAATATTCTAATAAAGGCATTATTTTTCATCATACGCTGTGTTTTTTATTATATGATGAACTCCATAGATTAGGGCTATGATTTTATGGTTATGATGAGATCATACCAATGAGACCTAAAGTCTTAAAATCTTAATCTAAAATATTCCTACTCAAAGGAACCTTGAGTAGGGGATCAGGGTTTTATCCGGTAAGACTAGCACATCCTATGTATTCTGAATAGGGTAACTGCTCTCATAGTCACTTGTGTATGACACTAATACTAGGATGTGGGTGCTCATTAGAGAATGAGTTCGCTGATATGATCCAACTTTAGAACATCTAATGGAGTCTTAGCTACATGTCAATAGAAGGTTCTCATAGTGAGAGTGGTACAAGTAATCCTTTGACCTGAGACTGCCATAAGTACCTTATGTACATGAACCCATGCTTTGGTTCAGTCCTAATCATGACACTGAGTCATGCGCAGGATTGATACTGGGAATGGTGAATTGGATATTAAGGTAATGAGTAGGTTAACAAGGAATCGATCACTCTTAGTAAGAGGAGATTGCATCTAGCTAGTTATCAATCGGATGATGATTCAGGGAATCTTTGATCAAAGTAAAGATATTAGAGATGGTTTCTAATATCAAGATAATTGAATCATCAATATAAGATGGAGCTAGAAATAGATATAATATTGGATTTGACATATATCCATATCCATAATTATATTTTGGGTGCAGGCTGATCGAAGGATTTAATTGTACGGTAACTTTCTACTGAAGGGTAGTTTTGGTATTTCACCAGAATTTTCATATCTTCCGGGTAGACATTACACGTTGCTAGATGTCGATCTTGTCTTGTTGGTTGATCAAATTTAATGATCATTTATTAGGAAGAGTCCTAATTGATCAAAATCGGGTAAGCCGACCTAAATCGATTAGAAAGAGTTCTAATCAAATTAGGTCAACTTGTATTCGAACCCACTGCTGGCAAGATGTGGAACCCAATGGGTCACACACTTAAGAGAATTGATCAAGGATTTAAATTTGTAATTAAATCATCTTTGCATGATGACACTCTAGCAGGTGTTGCAAATCCTAGCTTCTATTCGAATTAGATTCGAATTAGGGTTCTGGATTGGTTCAATTAGGTTTTTAATTGGATCTAATTAGACCCTAATTGAGGTTATAGGGATTATGGCTAACCCTATTGGCTAACCATGTATCTAGGATAGCCCCCCACCCGCCCCTTAGCATTTTCACGCCATAAAATGCCAAGAGTCCATGAGCTAATGGACTCTTGGAACGCCATTTGGAAGAGTCCATGGTGCATGGACTCTTGGTGTGCTCCGTAAAAAAAATTCCGGTGTTTTATATGGGGCGGCATTTCCTTCTCTCTTTTAGCACTTCAATTGTCCCCCCTTGGATTGGAATCCAAGGGTTGATGTTTTTTTTGGGAAAGGCAGAATGCATTCGTTGCTTCCCGGTTGCGCGAAATAACATCTCTTCGGAGATTAAAAGTCGCGACTCCTTTCTTTTAAAAACATCATGATTTTTCATTTAAGAAAAGCTGTGGGATTTATCCAGAAGGCTGTGAGAAGGAAGGATGGGGCATGAGAAAATGAGAAAGGGTGTGAGAAGTTTTTCATGAAGAGTTGTGTTGGCACCTCTTTGAGATCTATTTAAGGGGTCAGGAAAATCAGAACTCGGTAATTTTTATTCTTCTTCCTCTCCTAAAGACTCTTTTTCTCTTTTCTTGTTCTTGCACTGTTTCCTTTACAGAGTACACCTCTGTCGAAACTCTGCTACTGAACAAGAACAAGAGCGAAACTCTCCGACGGTAAAGGAAAGAAGGAGTTCTGATTTTGTTTTTTCTTTCTTACATTAAGACATTCTTGTCTTAATTTCTCCTCCAATTTAAGACAAGCCTAAATCCCCTTAGGACAAAGTCTTATCTTCAAGACAAGAGTGTCTTAGAGGGTCAAGGTCTTAGTGGAATGAGGAGAAGAGATAAAAGAAAGGAAGGCAACCTCTTGTGTGGAAGAATTCCAGCCATAATCCGAAGAATTGAGTTCTAGGAAGAAGAACTCAATAGGAGGAACCATTGGACAAGAAGATAATGTTCTTGATCATTGCTCTATGTGGATCACCATCGGAGGGCGGACACCTGGATGCTAGTGAATTCAAATAGCCCGTTGATCTTCAAGTTTTAAGTCATCATAAATTGGAATTAGCGATTACAGGTCGGTATTCTAATTCAATTTGCATAGAAATGTTTGTCTTCATACATTCTAGTCTTATTAAGGAGTTCCCTTGTTTTAGGGTTTTTGTGCATATTAATTTCAAATTTTGAAATTAACCTTCCGCTTCGTTGCACCGGAACCCTACAGAGCCCTCAACCGAGGTCAGCTCCCATCCGAGGTCGATCTCTCAACCGAGGTCATGCTCCCTCCTGTTGGGTTTTAGTGGCATAGCAGAAGGATGGATTTCAAAATTTTTATTTTGAAATTCCAAACTACTAGAAACCCTAAGCCCAAGATCCCTTATTCATTACAATTAACAAGTCATTCAATTAGGGTTTGGAAGAATACCCGGAATGCTAATTCCTTCTTCTTTCCACTAGAAATACAAGTGCATGCCCTCTAGAGGTGATCCACATAGGAATTGATCATAGGAAGCACTACTTAGCAAGTTGCTTAAACCATTGGGACTCTTCTGATGGCCTATTCTTCCTTTGGCAGCCTCTCCTTTCTTGCTCAAACCCTTGCTCTCCAATAGAGCACTCTGAGCCCTTTCCAAATCCTCTCTTCACTCTCTTTTTCACTTCATTATTCACTTCCTAAACTCTTATGTTAAAATAGTGAACTTGTCTTAAGACAAGACCTAAGATCTAACAAGGGAAGGAAGAGACAAGGAGAGTGTGGCAGAGTGTAAGTGTAAGAAAGAAAGGATTTATGATACCGATCAGCCTAAACCCCAATGGCTATTTATAAGAGATGGGGAGGCGCCATATATGGCTCTTCATCAGCCCTTGATCTGTTAATCAACAGATCATATATAACCCTTCATTAAGAAGGAGTCTTATCTTGAAGAGTCATGATCCTTCTTACACCAAGTGACAAAATTTTTGTCTCTTCGGTTCCCAGTCAAAATCTCCATTTTCCTTGTGGCAATAACCAGTTGCAAGAAAGCCAAGGGGCATGAAAAGAGAAGGGAAGTATTAGAGAGTTTTAAGATACTTAAAGTAGAAGGACTCTGCCTTATCAATTTGGTGCCAACAATGAATGGACGCATCCCTTCATTGTGCACATTCTACTTTCACGCCACTTCCACCAATTTGACCGGTCAAAGCCTACCTGATATGGGTATCATATGAAAGAGGATTAAAAGGAATTTATCACCTAAAAGGTGATTAACAAACAGAAGGACTCTTGGTCCTTCTGTGCCCCATTAATTGCTGCATATCACATTTAGCGCCAAGAGTCCCTTGCCTTTGGGACTCTTGGTATTTGGCACATAAAAGCCTTAATAATGTCAGATAAAATCTGATAAAATCATCTCACCTAGAACTCAACCCAATTTAGGATTCCCTTAAATTAGTTATCCAATTAAGCAACCTTATGAACCCAATTCAATTGGGTTAGGAGTTAGGTTAGCCTATACAAGCTAGTGTGTAATCTAGCTAACCAATTAAGATCCAATGATCCTACTTAAATATAAATTGACTTCCTAAGCCAATTCCCTAATGTATGTGACCCTTTGGATTCTACATCTAGCTAGCAGTAGGTCTAGGTCCAAGCTAATTCGATCCAGTCAAACTCAATTGACCTAATTAGGTCAAATTGAGATAACCTAAGTTGCCAATTCGAACTAGCTTTCGAATTGACTCATTAATCCAATCGAATTGATTCATGAAAACCTACAAGATATGATTGACATCTAGCAATATATCATGCCTACCCAGAATATGAGGAATTTGATAGAAAATACCAAAATATCATTTAGTGAAAAGTTACCATGCAATTCAATCTTTCAATCTCTCTTTATCCCGAATAAGTGATGGGTATGAAAAATTGCCAAATCTTAGTACTTAGTCATTTCCAATCTCTATTCGATAATGAAGACTCTATTGATGATTGATTAGAAACTGCTTCTAATCTCATCTTGCTTTGATCAAAGATTCCCTAAGTCATCAATCGAAGAGATTACTTGGGATAACAATTCCTCTTACTAGGAATGATCGATTCCTTGTTGGTCCAATCACATCATACACCTTCCACCATATCCGAGAACACTCCGTACACGACTCAATGTCATAAATAAGTATAAACCAAAACATGGCTTAGTGTGCATAAGGAACCATGGTGACCTCAGATCTAAAGATCACTTGCACAACTCCTATTATGAGAACTATCTCTTGACAAGTAGTAAGACTTCCATAAGATAGTCTCAGTGCGGATCAGTTCGGTGAACTCATACCCTAATGAGCACCCTTATCCTTGTATTAATGTCTCTATGCAAGTGGCCATGAGACCAATCACCCTCTCTATCGAGTATACATAGGATAAGCTAGTCTTTCCGGAAGCATAGATCCTCGAATCGATGATCCAATGACAAGGAACATTTTAGATTAGGATTTATAGGAACTTAGATCTCACCATTATGATCTTCATCATAACCCTAATTTCTTTGCCTTAATCTATGGAGTTCATCATAATATTTAAATAAGATACAATAGTTTGATGAAACAAGATGCCTTTTATTAATACAAAAATGTCATAAAAGAATTGGAAGATTACAAAAATGCCTTTTCAAAGATTGGCTTTTAGGGTACTTTTCTTTCACTGCCATCCAAGGTCGAGCCCTCGATCGAGGTCAGCTCCCATTCGAGGTCGAGCTCCCAACTGAGGTTGTGCTCCCACTTCTCGATGTCGTGCTCCTACCTCCCGGAGTCGAGATGAAGATCCTGTTTTTTAATATTGTTCCCGTCCATGACCAAGAGGCATCATCAACTATTAGAGGGTCATCTAGAAGCAAGAAGAAAAAGACTAGATGGAACCCAAATCATGGCGCGGAGGTTCCTAGCTACATACAGCCCCTAGAAGGTGGCACATGTCCTATCGAAGGCCCCAAACTATGCAACAAGCCACCCATGCACTCTGCATGACACGTGCTCTACCACACTCTAGACCCTGTAGCATGCCACCTATGCCCCTTGCTGTGCAACCAGGGCTCCAGTTCCCATGACATGACATCTATGACTTCTCTAAGAAGAGTATCCTATTAAGGCTCCAGGCCTTGTAGCACTCCGATGGTTCCTCTGGGAATATAAATGCTCTACCAAGGCTTGGGACTCAGTAGCATGGTGATGGCGCCTCCTATGAGAAACTGCTCCACCAGAGGGATAGGACCTTATTACGTCAATTAACACCACCAATAGAAAGATCTCCTTCTGAGGACCAGTCTGATAGGGGGGAGGTCGCTGACAGAGAAAAATCCCACCAAAAGAGAATATCAAGAAAGTGACATTCTGATGAAGCCCCAGATCTGGTCTGGGTCATTTCTCTCATACAAAATGGAAGAAGGGACCTCCAATAAATGAAGAGAGGAAAACTAATAAGACAAAGCGAGCAAAAGGGTGAGGAACCAATAAGGACAACCTCCCTGCACTTTAACTTTCCACTCATTTTTCATGTCTTAAATCTCATTCTTACTCCCCTACGCGGAGGTACCTTGAACCTTCCATCATAGAGGTTATGTTCCCCTTGATCATCCCAACTGACTTGATCATCGGAGTGTCCCCATCAGAATCTCTAGCTCGGGTCTTCTCTTTTCTACAGGACAGGCTGACCAAGGTGTAGACCGAAAAGAGGACCAAGCATCCAGAGGGAGCTCGACCATGTCAGAGCTATGGGCCATGGCGATATAGGCAGCAACACCTGGTATGTCAATGTCTATCTAAGCAAAGACATCATCATTGGCCTAAAAAAAATATAATCAACCATTCTCTAACTTCAGGTGCTAAGTGAGATCTGATTTGTACAGTCTTGTTTAGATCATCTTTTGGGACGATGCTCATCAATTTCTCATAGTCTCCCCTCTTTAGGCAGTATCTTCTCTGACATCTAACTTGTTCACTTGAGGGACCCCAATCTATTCTGGGGACTTAATAGTTGCAAGAAAACATTATCTCGCTAGCATTTGGTCTCATCTAATTTTTTCCAATTCCATGCCTGGTTAGGAAGCGAATGAGTAGGTGGTAGGTGGAGACTCCTGCCTTTAATATATTTAATCTTGGTCATCCAAGAATAGCATTATAGGCTGATGGTATTCAAATGACTAGGAAACTCAATAAAACTATGGCTTGCCTAAGTGGTTGACCTATAGTCACCAGTAAAGAAATTTTTCTTTCTATAATAATTGAGTTCTAAAAGAACCTGACATGTGGAGTATTTGCCCTCTTCAGTTTTTTAATTGGTAGTTTCATTTTCTGGAAGTTCGTGGAAAAAGAAATTGGCAAAACTTTCATTATCAATCAAAATTTGTTTTAGATCATGTTGACCATCATCATGGAGACGACAACCACATCATTGTATAGGGTTTGAATCCCCTTACATCATCATCATAAAAGGTGATAATGTTCTCAACCAAAAAACTAGTCAATGATGCTCGATGCTTTTTTTCAAGTGGCTTTTCACCACAATCTCTGCTCCTTTGCCTATGATCATGCCAACTGCCCTAGTGGTTTGCAGGTTAGTTAGTTCAAGTTCTTGCTTAGGGTGTGTTTGATGAGTCTCTTCTTTCTTCTTGTCGCTGATGTATTTGTTGAGGTATCCTCTACGGATTTGGATCTCAATTTTCTATTTCAATTGCTGATAGTCATCTATATCATGACCATGGTCTTTGTAGAAGTAATAGTATTTGCTCTTGTCCCTCTTCTCTGGTGGACCGCTCATGGGTAGTGGTCGGTGTAGGTAATATTTATTCTTAATCTGCATTGTCCATCAAAATTAGAAATCAATAGGTGGTCAGAGAAGTGTAACGAACAAATTACTGATCAAGATGATTTAGCTTTAAATTCTTCATGGGTCTAATGGCTTTGAATGAATATGAGTTTTTTCCTCGCATGGTCATTTCTTCCTACTCTATTTCTTGTCTTCCTCCTTTTAGTAATGGAAATAGGCCTTCTCGGCTTGGACATATTTCTCTACATATGTGAGTAGTTTAGCATAGTTTCCTAAAAAAATTTATCCAACGAAGAACTCAAGCGACTACTTCGGAGTTCTCTCTTCAAGGTTGACATGATGACGAACTCATAAAGTCTCTAACTTCCAATGTGGTTGCATTAAAGCATGCCACATAGCTTCGAAGTGTCTCTCCTTCCAGCTTAATGAAGAAGAGACTATCTTATTCTTTGCCTATTATCGATGACTGCCAAAGTGTGTTTGAAAGAAAAGTGCCCTAAAATTCAATCATTGTAAGGGCATTTTTATAAACTTGCAACTATTGTAAGACATTATATTAATTAAAGGCATTTATTTTCATTATATACTACTGTGTCTTATTTATGGATTATGAAGAACCCCATAGATTAGGACAATGGAATTACGGTTATGATAAAGATCATAACAGTGAGTCCTAAGTTCCTGTAAACCTTAATCAAAATATTCCTAGTCAATGGACCATCAATTCGGGGATCGATGAATCCCATAAGACTAGCTTATCCTATGTATGCTCAGTTAATGAGGACGGTTGGTCTCACAACCATTTATGTAGAGACACTAATACAAGGATAAGGGTGCTCATTAGGATATGAGTACATTGAACTGATCCGTATCGGGACTATCTTATGGAAGTCTTACTACTTGTCAAAGGATAGGTCCCAGAGTAGGAGTTGTGCATGTCATCTTTAGACCTGAGGTCATCATGGTTCCTTGTGCACACTAAACCATATTTTTGTTCATACTTGTTGCCCAGTAAGCAACCCAAGAGAGGGGATGAATTGAGTCTCTAAAAATTAAAGCTAAGCTGACTTGATATGATAAGCTATTGACTTAACAAGACTTGAAACAAAGCAAGACATTCCAATTCAACAAATATATAAGCAAGGTACTATGATTCAAATGCAATGCTCTAAGATATAAGTGCAGCAAAAATAAAGAGCATTAAATAAAGAGCAAGGAGAGAGAGATCAAGCAATCACAAACACCAAAAGCTATAGTGGTTCGGTGCCAACCAATGCACCTACATCTACTCCCTAAGATCTCCTTGGGAATCCACTATAATTACATGATTATAGCCGATTAGTTTTTCGAGCACACTAATCAAAACCCGACTTGTTTTACAAGGCTCATAAGTCATAACCTCACTTGGTTTTATAGGCTAACCAAGAACCTAATTGGTTTTCACAAGGCTAACCAACAACCTCCCTTGGTTTCCTGGGCTAACCAAGAACCTTAGTGGTTTTGCGGGCTAACCACCAACCTATTGGTTTTCCAAGGCTTACCAATAACCTTCCTTGGTTTTACAATAGGCTAACCAAGAACCCTTACAAGAAATAAGGTTTAGAAATAAAGAACCAATGTAAGCTTTCAACAACAAAGCAAATAAGTTGATGTAGCTCAATGTAGAGTTGCTTTGTACTTGTTGATGCCTTTTGAATGTCCCTGATTGAATGATCTTCAATCCTCTTGATGGCTTTTGAATCCTTGAAGGCTTCCTTTAGCTTGAGAGTGTTTGAAACTTGAATAAATAGGAGTTATGGCTCTTCTCTCTTCTTTTCTCTCTTAACTCTCTAATGGTATTGAATATCTCTTTTTTTATTTGATTTAGAGGATATAAATACCCACCCAAGGCCTTAAAACCGAATTCTAGCTGTTAGACTTGAAAAACTAGCCATTGAGGGCAATTTAGATAAATTTTGCATTTAAAAAAACTAGCCATTACCGTTGCCAGAACTCCATGTGTTGACACTTCCTTAGTTGAGTCGACACAAAAGGTCGACACATGTTCTTCTTGAGTCGACACAGAGTTCAAAAAGCTCCATTCAGATTCTCTAAAAATCTTAGATGTGTAGATACCTTCTCAGTTGAGTCGACACCTTGCTTCCATGTGTCGACACTTCAACTGTTCCTTCAGCTTCTTCAAAATCTGTGGCTTGAAGGTCTCAAGCAATGTGTTGATCAATGTGTTGACACTTTGAGTCAACACTTGATGCGGGACTAATATGCATGCAATTCTTTTTGTATATTTTATATGTGGGGTTAGGTGGTTAATTCTCAAATTTCAGATCAAAATTAGTTGTAGGGAATTTTGTACGAATTTTTGAAGCCAAGCATGCAGATTAGAACCTAGAAAAGTACTAAAGAAGGATTGTCGGGGCTAAGAAGCCTCGATTAGGGCAAGTTCTCCTACAATAATAAGACTGGAGGTAGAGGGGGTGTACCTGACAATGTCTGAAGTGCCCGGTGAAGATCACAGTGAAGGGATCTCTCGTTCCTCGATGGATGCGACCTGGAAAACCGAGCCAAAGACCCGCGAATGCCCGGCTTTCTGCTCGGTGGTCCGATTGAGGCGTGGCTAGAGTCGTTGGATTCGTAGGAACTCGGGGACTTGCAAACAACCTATCAGGGGTTAGAAAACTCAGAGGAAATCAAGAAAATAAAGGAAAACAGCAAAGGAAAGAAAGTTTTGGAGGGGTCTGGAAGGATGGTTGGCGGCAAGAAGATGGTTGCAAACACCGGGAAGAAGAACTCTCGAACCCCTTTATGCACACAGCAGGGTAATCACACAAAACAATCTAAGAACTCAAGGTTTATTTCATATCAAAAATCTCCCTTCATACAAGAGGCTAGGGTCCTTTAAATAGACCCTTAACCTTGGGCTCCAAGTAAGGGCACATAAGTCTTTACATAAGAATCCTTTTCCCTCTCAAACCCTAGCTAGAAAATAAGGAAACATTAGGTAGAAAAATCCCTAAAAATTCTCTTGACTTGGACAACACTCCAAGGATGCCTAGGGGGGCGTGTTGGGCTTCTAAGAGCAGCAAGAGGCTAGTCCAAAGGGGCTCGGGAGCATGGTTTTGGGCCTCTGGAAGCTGGGGTGACCTGATAGCCAGGTAGCAGGAATATTCCCTAGTATCTTGCTTCTTAAGGGCTTGGGCTTGGCGCCTGGGCTTGATTTCTTTGGGCTAGGATGCAGATGGACCTCTAAAATCATGGATGCCTTGGTATATGAATATATTTTGGCATCTGGAAGGGAATCTAGGCATTTGGAGGGCATCTGCAAGGAATCATGGTTTTTTGAATTTTTTCTCTTGAGGTCTTCAAATCTTCAAGCTGGGTTGGACTTGGGCTATACTTCCATGTCTTCAATCTGGTTAGACTTGGTCTTCACTTGTATGATATGGTCTTGAGTCTTCAATATGGTTGAATAGGACTCAAAAAAATAAAATTAGCTCGACAAGAGCTGACTAACATTGGACTGAACTAGCTCAACATGAGTTGACTAGTACATAATTGAAACTCAAAAGATTCAAATAACAATTAAAATGGACTCAGATGGGCTAAGCCCTTATTACAGATGGACTCATAAATTATTGATCAATTCACAGAGGGTTGAAAAGCCTCTATCTTATTCTGGTGCCTCTGGTGTCCCCACCAATTCTCCCGGGGTGGGAGGAACTCAACCCTGTCGAGTAAAGATCAGACTGGCTCACCTATCTCTCGAGAAGGTCTGGGTTGAGGCATTGCAAGTCCTCTCGAGAAATGCACGAATCGCCCGACTCTGGCCGGCCTTGCCATCGGACCAGGAAGCGTTGATAGTCACAGCCCCGGGTCATGATGGCTTGATCGTCCAGGATATGCTTGATCCGTTCTCCTCTCTCAGGCCAATTAATTGGTGGACACTCTGGGTTAGGGTCACTCACAATGAAAAGGAATAGTTCCAAAGGCCTCACTAGGTATCGCTGCCGGGTCCCTATACTCAACCAGGTATGTAATATTGAAGGTAGAACTAATGCCCATATCCGAAGGCAAGTCTAACACATAGGCATTTGATCCAATCCTTCTCTATCACTTTAAAAGGTCCGGCTCTGCGAGCATGAAGCTTCTTTTAGGCCTAAGCCTAACCAAGATAGAATCCACTACATCAAATTCTTTGACCCTTCTTCGGGAATTAGCCAGTTTGTTTAAAATTAGTGTAGGTGGTGAACATGCTGGGCACATGCAGACTCCTAACAAATGATTCAAAGGACTCATACTAACACCTAACAGACTTGACTATGCATTCCTATAGAAGAAAATTTTATTGAACTCTTTGGATCTAAACCTAATAGATTATAGGTTCTCTAGGTTTGATCCTAGCTTGACATGCACATACAAATTTACAGTGAACTCCTAGCAAATTCCAAAGAGTATGCCAGAAGTAAGATGCAAACCAAACATGCATGATGAATGCATGCAGTATGCTAATCTCAGCTAAATGCAATCTAATGATCCTAGAAATGCTGGAGGTATCTGGAAAGGGTAGAAAATAGGAAGTAGATTCAAAATTAGTCTGGTAGGGTAGGGAAAAAGGTTCAAGGTTAGTTGGATAAAATAAGATAAAAGAAGGGGCATCAGGGACTAATCCTAGACTATTGAGGTTAACCTTATGAGGTTGAGCTATATTTACAAGGTTTGCATAATGGAAGGATGGGTCGCTAATTTCGGGGAAGAGGTCCTTAATGGGAACTATAGGAGGGGGCTCGTCTTAAAGGTATTGATTCAAAGAGATCAAGTCCTTAATAAATTCTTCCGGTTCTTGTATTTTTGAACTATACTCTATAATTTGGCTCTCCTCTATGGTTTCCTCAGGTAAGGCTCTAGCAGTACCTAGGTTCTCTTCCTCTATTTGTTCTTCCACTATAGCTTTAGGTTGGATGTGGTCAAGGCCAACTAGCTCTGGGTTGGTTTCTACCTGGGTATCTATTGGGTCAGCTAATTCTAGGTCATTTAAATGTGTCTCCTCTTCTCCCTCATACTCATCCACTAGGCTCACATCAGCTTCATACACTTCCGCGTTAATGTAAGCCTTGTGAATCTCAGGAATGGTTGGAGAAGGTCGGCTAGCATGAAAGTGGTTAGGTTCTGGTCTCTGATTATGGGTACTACTCCTAGTAGGTTTAGGTTGTATAAGGGGTAGTGGCTCACTACTGGGTTCATATTTAGGGATACTAATCCTATGGGGTTCAAGTTGACTAGGGGAAGCATGACTTGTACTAGGCTAATACTTAGGGGTTATGGGTTCTCTAGGCTCATAGGACAAGGGTGCAGATCTATGGGTCGTGGGATTATAGGATCTGGGGTCATAGGATTTTGGGTCAGCTCTATGGTCAGGTTCTAAGGATGGATCATGGTATGGGGTCCTTCTAAGGTTGGGCTCCCTATATGGGTCAGGATATTGGGTTCTCCTAGGGTTGGACTCCCTATATGGGTCAGAATATTGGGTTCTCCTAGGGTTAGGCTCCCTATATGGGTCAGAGTATTGGGTTCTCCTAGGATTGGACTCCCTATATGGGTCAGAGTATTGGGTTCTCCTAGGTTCAGTATCAAAATAAGGGTCATGGTAAGGGGTTCTTCTAGGTTCAGTATCATAATAAGGGTCATGGTAAGGGGTTCTTCTAGGTTCAGTATTATAGTATGGGTCAGGCTGAGGGGCTCTCCTAGGTTCAACCTCTCGGTATGGATCAGGGTTTGGGGTCCTCCTAGATTGAGGATTGTAGTACGGGTCAGGATAGGGGGCTCTCCTAGGTTCAACCTCATGGTATAGATCAGGGTTTGGGGTCCTCCTAGGTTGAGGGGACTCAGGATCTGGCTCAGACTGTGACCCATGGGTTCTTGCTATGGTCCCTACACGGCCTTCTAACTGGTCAAACATATTGGCAAGATGGTGATGCGGCACGCATATGATTAATATTTTGAATATGGTGTTTGTAGAGCAATGAAACCTAATTACACTTAGCATTGTACTCATCTTAATAAGATTTAAGGATTACATGAAAAGGGACTATTACATGATTAGACACAACTCTAAAAATAAGAAGGAAGAAGATCTAGACAATAGGGGCTAATGATTGAGGACTTACCTTGATGAGTTTTCCAACCTTCCTATGATTCAAAACTTGAAACTACTGATGCTCTGGACTGGAGAACTTGGATAACAGTGATCAGAACCCTGGACTTGGGCTTCAGCTTGTTGGTTCATTGTCAAGGGGAACCCTGTTCACAACTCAAGGACTTCGAAGGACCCTACAATGAAGATCAAAGTTAAGGTTGAAGGATGCAAACATAAAGAAGGGATGGGAGAACTTGTGAACAAAGAAAAGATAGTTGAGAAGATCTAGCCGACTCCAATGCCTTTGCCTTGAGCTTGGATGATGAATTTCTAGGGAAGAGAGTGGCTTTGGGCGTGGAAGAAGAAGATAGGAAAAATTTCACACATAAAACTCAAGACAACTTCACTTCAAACTTCATTCATTTCCAAAATCAATCTCCTTTACAATGGACGTCCAAGGCTTTTAATAGCCTCACAAATCTAGCTTTTGAAATTTAAAAACTCCCCAAATCGAGGAGGATTACAAGGGGGGTTGGAGGATTTGGTGGAGAGTTTGGAGGGATGTGGGGGGGGTTGGAGGATTTGGTGGAGGACTTGGAGGGATGTGGCCAACCTCCTTGAATTTGAATCTCCCTTGTTGGCGCCCAAAGGGTGATGAGGTGGCTGGTGAAGTGGCACCTGATGACATGGCATGGAGTGGTGGTCTTCTACTTGGATAAGAATGACATGTGGCGCCTAGTGGTCCTAGTTGATGGTCCTTTTCTCTTGCTTGGTTGATGTGTCTTCTCTTCTTCATGTGGTCAAATTCTGGGGTCTAGAATTTGAGTCTTGTTGCTGGCTTTCATGGCTTTAAGACTTGATTAGACTTAACTCAACTGAATTAGACTTAACTCAACTGAACTGACTTGACTGACCTAGACTTTAAAACTTGAAATGGACTTACAGGAAATGAAATTTTAAAAGTAATTACAGGACTCAATAAACACTCTTGATTTGGAACTCAAAATTAATTACAGGACTCTTGAAAAGGAAATGACTCTTGAAAATAAAATATTTTTGAACTAAAGGATACAAGGTAACCTAATTATCTTCGATCCAAATTGGGATAAGGCTAACCTTGTTGGAGTGAAGTTTCTTTCGGCTTCTGGTGTCCACACCAATTCTCCTGGGGTTGGGCAGAACTCGACCCAGTCGAGTATGGTTCAGTTTTGCCCTGGTAATGCTCGAACAAGTCTGGGTTAAGTCTTTGTAGGTCCTCTCGAGTAATCCAAGAGTTGTCGGACTCAGGTCGACCTTGCCATTGAACCAGGTATCGCTGATAGTCCTTATTCCTGGTAGTAATGATCTTGTCATCCAGGATTCTCTCAATCCTCTCTCTCTGCTCAGGTAAGGTTGGTGGTGGACACTCGGAAATATGTTCACTCTCAATGAAAGTTTCTGGCTCAAAAGGCTCACTAGGTATTAGTAGTGGTTCTTTGTATTCTACTAGGTCTAAAATATTGAAGGTTGTACTAATACCCATATCAGGTGGAAGTTCCAAAACATATGCATTAGGCCCTATTTTTTTTAAGATCTTAAAAGGTCCCGCTCCATGGGCATGCAGCTTCTTTATGGTTCCAGGGGGAAACCGTTCAGGGTTGAGCCTAATCATCGCATAATCCCCTTCACATAATTCTTTAGCCCTCTTATGTGAGTCAGCTAAGTGTTTATAAGTTTCATTGCTCAGGTTGATCTTATTACTGATTTCTTTATGCATATTTGTGACATGCTGTGCAAAAGACTCAGCAGACTCAGAAACTTACACAAGCACTTACGAAATGCAGACTGAACTAGGCATCTTTATTAAGAGGAATTTTATTGGACTCTCTAGGGCCTAAACCTAACAGATTAATGACTCTCTAGGTTTGACCCTGGTCTGGTATGTACATGAGAATTTACCATGGGTTCCTAGCAAATGCCATAAGGTTTTCCAAAAATAGGTAGCAAAAGGAATAGGCTTTAAAGGCTCATGCAACCTAGTAATCTCATCAAAATGAAACTTAATGGCTCTAAAATTAGGATAAGACTTAAGGAAAGGCAGGAAATAGGAATCCGAGTCTTGGGATAATTTAGGAGAATCTTGAAACAGACCTTGGTTACTCATGATGACCTTAAGATTTGAATATTGATCTACAGGCAGGATGCTTCTAGGTAGTTGAAGGTCATCAGGAAAGTCTTCTAAAATAATGATTGGGTTCTTCTTAGGTACCTGAAGGAGTTCTTGTGTCGAAGCTAAAGTATTGGGTTCTTCCTGAGGGCATTGTCTTATGGGAACCAAGTCCTCACTAAATTTTGGTTGTTCTGATGCTTCAGGACTAGGCTCAATAATCTTTTCTTTACCAAAGGTTTCCTCAGGTAAGGTATTAAAGTTGTTCTCTTCACAGTCTTCCCCTTCATATTCATCTATTAAACTTATGTTAGTCTCATACACATATTTACTAGGTTCAGACTTGCCTTCTTCCTTCCCTAGCCCTTCAGTTTGAGGATACCCTAAGTCTGAGTATTCATGAACTCAACTTGTACTTCAGGGTTCTTACTCCTATCATTCATATGAGCTAATGGGAAAGTAGGAGTTGGTTGGTCTAAGAAAAATTGTTTAGCCAGCATTTGGTTCAATTGGGCCATTAGATCATTTAGGCCTTTCAGCATGGTTTCAAGATTCAGGTCCATGGCTACACTGGACTAGGCTTGGATTGGTGAATTTGGTGTCCCTGCTCTACTTGTCATGCATACAAATGGACTCAAGCTCGAGCTAAGGTTTCCTAGACCTAGAGCACAAATTAGAGGTCTAATTAAGTGAACCAACTAGCTAGTAGTACTTATGGGACTTAGCCAGGTAGGTGGAGGGGAGTGAAGGTCCCTGATTTCCAACCTTAGACACCAATCTGAGATTGGCCAGGTAGGCGGACCAAATCACAAGCCCTGATGCACCAATCCTAGACACCAAGCCAGTAAGCACACACCAATTAGCTGACACAGTTAACTTGACCCTAACCTGAACCCAATTTGTTGGTGCCCCTAACCCACTAGGACAATTAACGTTCTACTCAATTTTAATTAATGGGCTGGGATCGATATGCTGGTTGGTGATTTTTGGGCTAGGGACAGGTGATGAAATCCTGACCCTATGTCAAATTGATGCCCTTAATTTGATTTCTCATGAGATTAATGAAATGCAAAGGTACTGCAGAAGTGTGTTGCAGTTTGAAAGTGGTGTGGAAAACATGATGAAAAAAATATCCAAAAATTTTGAAAAACTCACAGAGGATTCCTAACTTATATGTTTCAATGCAGGTGAAAGGAATTTTAAAAATAAAATCTATACTACTCTAAGCAGATCCTACAATTGAAGATAAATAAAAAGGACAGAACAGAACCCTAATGACAGTGTCGAACTGAAGAAATTTTCATTTTTTTTATAATTTTTTTCTGATGATGAAATTTAATATGGTGATAACTGACTTAAAAAGGAACAATAAAAAAAATATTTTAATAAAAAATTAGTGAATTTTCTTTGGAGCTGCAGATGGATTACAGTAAATAGATGCAAATTTTCAGAAAACAGAACCTAATCAAACTAGTGCAATGGCTTACCCAAACTTCAATCTAAAAAACTCATGTCCAGCTAGGGGCTCATTATTTCCATGGGTCGTGACAGTGTACTAGAGTACACCCGCTCAGGAGGCGTGAATTTTAGATCTTGCTTGGATTTAAAGAAAACTATTCTACCCTAATGCAACCATGCTCTGATACCAATTTGATGCGGCACGCATATGATTAATGTTTTGAATATGGTGTTTGTAGAGCAATGAAACCTAATTATACTTATCATTGTACTCATCTTAATAAGATTTAAGGATTACATGAAAAGGGACTATTACATGATTAGACACAACTCTAAAAATAAGAAGGAAGAAGATCTAGACAATAGGGGCTAATGATTGAGGATTTATCTTGATGAGTTTTCCAACCTTCCTATGATTCAAAACTTGAAACTACTGATGCTCTGGACTGGAGAACTTGGATAACAGTGATCAGAACCCTGGACTTGGGCTTCAGCTTGTTGGTTCATTGTCAAGGGAAACCCTGTTCACAACTCAAGGACTTCGAAGGACCCTACAATGAAGATCAAAGTTAAGGTTGAAGGATGCAAACATAAAGAAGGGATGGGAGAACTTGTGAACAAAGAAAAGATAGTTGAGAAGATCTGGCCGACTCCAATGCCTTTGCCTTGAGCTTGGATGATGAATTTCTAGGGAAGAGAGTGGCTTTGGAAGAAGAAGATAGGAAGTGGAAGAAGAAGATAGGAAAAATTTCACACATAAAACTCAAGACAACTTCACTTCAAACTTCATTCATTTCCAAAATCAATCTCCTTTACAATGGACGTCCAAGGCTTTTAATAGCCTCACAAATCTAGCTTTTGAAATTTAAAAACTCCCCAAATCGAGGAGGATTACAAGGGGGGTTGGAGGATTTGGTGGAGAGTTTGGAGGGATATGGGGGGGGGTTGGAGGATTTGGTGGAGGACTTGGAGCGATGTGGCCAACCTCCTTGAATTTGAATCTCCCTTATTGGCGCCCAAAGGGTGATGAGGTGGCTGGTGAAGTGGCACCTGATGATGTGGCATGGTGTGGTGGTCTTCTACTTGGATAAGAATGACATGTGGCGCCCAGTGGTCCTAGTTGATGATCCTTTTCTCTTGCTTGGTTGATGTGTCTTCTCTTCTTCATGTGGTCAAATTCTGGGGTCTAGAATTTGAGTCTTGTTGCTGGCTTTCATGGCTTTAAGACTTGATTAGACTTAACTCAACTGAATTAGACTTAACTCAACTGAACTGACTTGACTGACCTAAACTTTAAAACTTGAAATGGACTTACAGGAAATGAAATTTTAAAAGTAATTACAGGACTCAATAAACACTCTTGATTTGAAACTCAGAATTAATTACAGGACTCTTGAAAAGGAAATGACTCTTGAAAATAAAATATTTTTGAACTAAAGGATACAAGGTAACCTAATTATCTTCGATCCAAATTGGGATAAGGCTAACCTTGTTGGAGTGAAGTTTTCTTCGGCTTCTGGTGTCCACACCAGATGGTCAATTCTATTATTGGTTTGGGTACCAGACTGAGTTAACTAGGTAGTCAACTGGGCCATGGATTGGGTTAGTTGCTCAGTGAGTGCTTTTATTTGGGCTTGCAAATTTTTCATGGGTTCAGACATTTGTGAAGGAGGTTGGTGATATGAAACCCCTGATCTTGTACTCATGTAGACTCGATCAGACTGACTACAGCTGATTAGACCTAGAATCCAACACTAAGGGCTCAATCAGGGTGGCAAACTAGCCTATAGTAACCCTGTACTCAGCCAAGCAGGTGTAAGGGGAGTGTTAGGTCCCTGATTGCCAATCCTAGACATCAATCAGTGATTGGCCAGGTAGGCAAACCAGCACACAAGCCCTTCGGGATTGATCTCTAAACCACCATTCTGGACACTGAACATAAGGCATATACAGGTTAGCTTGACACAATGATCTGACACTTAGCCCGTACCTGACCAGTTGGTGTCCCTAGCCCACTAGGACAAATTAAGTCTAGTTAATTTTAGGTTAAGGCTTGGGACCGAATGCAAGAGATGTGGTTTTGGGCTAAGGAGAGTTGATCAAATCCTCCCCCCATCTGATATAGCAAGAGTGCCCTTAAAAGTAAATTATGCAATGATGGCAGGCAGATGAGGATGCAAATTAGGGTTTAGATATTTTTTGGTATTTTTGGAGAATATATATTTTTTTTTTTGGTATTTTTTTAAAATAGAATAAAACTTGAAAATCATGGCCTAATATGAAGGAAATATACTAATATTAAAATATATGCAAAAAATGCTAAACAAAACCCTAAAACTTCCATACTTGTCTTGCTGAAAAAATAGAGCCGAAGATTTACAAGCTGTATTTTGGCTTGCAGAAAATTCACAGTCTATAATAAAATCTGAAAAAATTCTTAAAATTATGGTGAATTATGGTGCATCCAGAAAAATAAATTTTAAAATTTTTGGAGTTTTTATCAGGAAAAAATAATTTAAAGAACAAAGTATATACAGACTGAAAAATTGAAGAAAACAAGCCCTAATCTAAGATCTGATACCAAATGATACGGGACTAATATGCATGCAATTCTTTTTGTATGTTTTATATTTGGGGTTAGGTGATTAATTTTCAAATTTTAGATCAAAATTAGCTGTAGGGAATTTTGTACGAATTTTTGAAACCAAGCATGCAGATTAGAACTAGAAAAGTACTAAAGAAGGATCGCCGGGGCTGAGAAGCCTCGGTTAGGGCAAGTTCTCCTACAATAATAAGACTGGAGGTAGAGGGGGTGTACCTGACAACGTCTGAAGTGCCTGGTGAAGATCGCAGTGAAGGGATCTCTCATTCCTCGATAGATGCGGCCTGGAAAACCGAGCCAAAGACCCGCGGATGCCCGGCTTTCTACTCGGTGGTCAGATTGAGGCGTGGATGGAGTCGTTGGATTCGTAGGAACTCGGGGACTTGCAAACGACCTATCTGGGGTTAGAAAACTCAGAGAAAATCAAGAAAATAAAGGAAAATAGTAAAGAAAAGAAAGTTTTGGAGGGGGCTGGAAGGATGGTTGGTGGTAGGAAGATGGATGCAAACACCAGGAAGAAGAACTCTCAAACCCCTTTATGGACACAGCAGGGTAATCACACAAAACAATCTAAGAACTCAAGGTTTATTTCTTATCAAAAATCTCCCTTCATACAAGTGGCTAGGGTCTTTTAAATAGACCCTTAACCTTGGGCTCCAAGTAAGGGAACATAAGTCTTTACATAAGAATCCTTTTCCCTCTCAAACCATAGCTAGAAAATAAGAAAACATTAGGTAGAAAAATCCCTAAAAATTCTCTTGAATTATCCAACACTCCAAGGATGCCTAGGAGGGCATGTTGGGCTTCTAAGAGCAGCAAGAGGCTGGCCCAAAGGGGCTCGGGCACATGGGTTTGGGCCTTGGAACCTGGGGTGGCCTGGTAGCTAGGTAGCAGGAATATTCCTTGGTATCTTGCTTCTTAGGTGCTTGGGCTTGGCGCCTGGGCTTGATTTCTTTGGGCTAGGATGCAGATGGACCTCTAAAATCATGGATGCCTTGGTATATGAATATATTTTGGCATCTGGAAGGGAATATAGGTATCTGGAGGGCATCTGCAATGAATCATGGTTTTCTGAATTTTTCCTCCTGAGGTCTTCAAATCTTCAAGCTAGGTTGGACTTGGGCTATACTTCCATGTCTTCAATCTGGTTGGACTTAGTCTTCACTTGTATGATGTGGTCTTGAGTCTTCAATATGGTTGAATAGGACTCAAAAAAATAAAATTAGCTCGACATGAGCTGAATAACACTGGACTGAACTAGCTCAACATGAGCTGACTAGTACAGAACTGAAACTCAAAATACTAAAATAACAACTAAAATGGACTCAGATGGGCTAAGCCCTTATTACAAATAGACTCATAAATTATTGATAAATTCACAGAGGTTTGAAAAGCCTTTGTCTTATTCTGGTGCCTCCGGTGTCCCCACCAACACTTTAGGTCCATGTGTCAACACTTCATCTATGCCATTTGAAACTTTGCTGCGTACCGGCTTGAGTCGACACTTTATCCTCATGTGTCAATACATCATGTCATGCATCGACACTTTGAGTCGACACATCATTGAAAAATTCATAGAAATTGCTGAACTTGAGCTGGAACAAGTTTCTACTTGGCTTAGCTATCCATTCAACCATCTCTTAAGTGTCCATGTCTTCTTTTGATCAATCTTTTCATTTCAAACTTGGTTTCTTCAAGGCAGTTAGGCTTCTTCAAATTTTGTGAGCACCTTTTCAATAAAAACACACTCAAAGCAAATCATTAGTCCTCAACTTATACTTAACTATTTTGCTTATCATCAAAATCAATTAGTGGAGTCAACAATCTCTCCCTTTTTGATGATGACAAAATTCTTAAGTTTAAATTTCTTTAAAAGTAAAGCTTTAAGAGAATTGACCAAGATGCACAATATTGAATGCATTAAGTGTATAAACATTACTTGCATTAAATATATGATCATTCAAGACACAAGTATTTGAGCTTGTTACAAAGATAGAGTGTATCAGAACTTTGGTATTTATTGAAATGCATAGAAAGCTTGTATCATGATACTCTACAAGAAAATTTCAGCAAATAACAAAGGTCCCCTTGAATCAATGATTCATAACAAAATTTATAAAAAATCTTTTCAAACATTGAACGAGGGGTTTTAAGGGTTAAACTTGCTTTAAAAGGATTTTCGAATGCACAACAAGTAAAGCTCTCCCTTTATTAAGGAATTTTGTAAATGATTTTCAATTCAGGTTTTTCAAAAAATGTGTCTTTCCTTTGTATATCACAAAATCAACACAAAATCAAAAATCAAAACTAGAATTTATACTTAAATCTCATTAAATTACTCAAATTACTCTCCATTTATTCTTAAATTTATACTTAAATCTCACTAAATTACTCCCCCTTTTTGTTATCTTTAAAAAGGTAGGAAAACAAATAAATCGAATAGTCAAGAAATAGCATTGAGATAATAAGTTCATATAACATTCATCTCATCAAACACATAGAAATGAGGAATAATAAGTGTTTTCATATAAACTTAGAAATTTTTTACAGCAAGATGATACATAACAGAAATAAAAGTACATAGAAGCATAAAAGCAAACTATCTAAAAGTACATAAAAAATCCTAATCCTCATCCATCGAATCATCAGAAGATGAATTGATCTTAATCGATCCTGTATCAGTGAAGCATCGAGCTCTCGGCCATCACAATCGAAGATCTCGAAGTCTGGTCCTGGTCGGGTGTAGAGGAGTACGATGACCACGTCCTCTGCGATGAGCATAAGTCTAACCTCTGGCTGGAGCAGTAGAGGTAGAAGCTATGTCCTCCGCAGGAATGGAAGTGATCGGGTTAACCAACTCAGCCACCGCTGGGAGAGGTGTGTGATCAAAAGATGGTCCAGAGTCAAGATACTAAAAGCCGGGTGTATAAAACCCAAGCTCTCGAATCAATGATGATGTTTGAAGGGTAGGAGTATCAGTAAGCTGTGTATCAAAAATAGGGGTCTTAGCTGATGGAATAACTGGTGTATCAGCTGTAGAAAGTATCGGTGACTCTATGATAGATGTATCCACAGTGGGGGTCTCAATGATATGTGTATGAATAAATGAAGTGTCAATGTCAGGGGAAACAAAATCAAGTATATCAATGATAGGTGAATCAATAATAGGAGTGAGAATAGGAATAGAAACTGGAACATAAGTGCGATCATCCAATCTAGAAGATGGATCAGGAATCTGGGTAGGTGAAGAAGATGGGTCAATAATCAGGCTCGTAGGCAAGTCAGCCATCACCTCCTTAACTGGCTCTGACGAAAGATCAGTAATGTTAAACTGGTCTGAGTCAGTCTCCTCGTCTCAATCAATATCTCCAATAGCAGTCTCAGCACCAGTATCAACATCAGCAGTGTCATCAGCTAGTGCAGGAGCAGGTACATGAACAGGTGCAGGAGCAGTATCTATAGCCGGAGCACTCGTCGAAGATCTGGACGGTGCAGAGAGAATAGTCGAGATGCCATCACTAAGACCAATATGGCTCCATCTCGTCTTAGCTATGAAAATGTCAAGACGCTGTCTCATGATGAATATGTCGATCTTAATGCATCTAACTCTGTCCTCTAAGCTATCAGGAATGTCTAGAGTCTCTATCTGTGTTGGCTGAGGCTGAGCAGATGTAGAAGGATCAGACTAAGAAGCAACCGCTGGCTGCACTGCCATCTCAGGCTGTGTCTCGCTCGGTCCTGCCTCACCTAAAAGAATCTGCTCCTCCTTTGCTATGTCCTCATCATCAGCTCTATCGTTGGCCTGACCTGATATCCTGCATGTCCACTGACCTCGGATCAAATGATAGCCCATCCGATGCAATGACCTGATGTCATACACATCGGTGTGAAGCAATGTGCGATAAGGCTCATCCTGGAAGCTGACTCCGTACTCTGAATAATACAGTTAATCCCATGCCATAAGTTAAGCAGAGCCGCTAGCTAGACAACACCTCAGTCATCTGATGTACCATTAGAATAGGAAGGCATACTAGTGTGCGCTGAACTAGTGAGACCATCACGAGCAACTCCCGCTTGGTGATATAGTCAAAATGTCTGGTCTTCGATAGAAGAATCCGGGTGATGATATGGTGCAGTAGTCTCATCTCCGTAGATAGCCTAGATGCTGGAATAATGGCTCCCTCTGGCAAGATGTCTAACTCGAAAATACACTAGAGACCACTAATTCGGTCCATCAGGCTGTCAACATCCGATCCGGTCATCGGTATATCCCATACTTGGCTCAAAATCTCTGAAGAAATAGGGATATCCTATTCTTTGACCTGTGCAAACCAACCATCTGCTCTGCGGGCAAGTGATCCTTAGAACTCTCTCATCAGGCTGGGATAATATCTCTCACTGAGTGAACAGAAAGAGGTCAACCTAGCATGTCGAATCCACTCTCCTATTTGGAAATGCTGATGGTCTATAAACGAAAAGTCCACTAGGCATCCTCCAACCACTATCTTGGAGCTCATCTTGCTAGATGGAACAAACAAGGGTCGTGCGGGCAGATCCGGAGCTTTAGACTCGTGTCAAGCCTTCGTCGTTCGCTCTTGTTTTTGCTGTGATTGAGAAGGTCGACGAACAACTTGCTTGCGAGGACCCATTGCCAAGATTCAAGGTTTGGGCAAGGTTTTTGGTTGAAAAATGGATTTTCTAGGATTTAGGAAGCTAAACCTAGGAAGAAACCCAACAAAAATGAGTACCGAATGTTCGAATTCAAGAAAACGACGAGCAAAAATAGTGAAATGGAAAGATGAATAGTATGGGTACCTCAAATTTATGTGACAGCTCGGAGGAGAAACAAATTTGGAAAAAAACGGTTCGGAAACTCCTTAAATCTCAGTTCGCTATTGGTCATGTGTTGGCTCATGCATGTGTCGACACATTTCGGTGTCGACAAATAAATGTGTCGACTCAATGACTTTAAAACCAAAAATTTATGGATTTCATAGGCAGATCAAAATCAATTAAAGTGAGATAGATCTAAAGTCAATCAATATTGTTTAAACATGATTTATCATAAATAAGGTCAAATTGATCTAGGTTGAGTCAAATTAAAAAAAAAATTAATCAAATGGATTGATGATCCGAAGCTCTCTTCTAATTATACAGAATCGATCTTCCAGAAGAGGTTTAATCAGAATATCTGCTAATTAAAATTCAGTACTTATAAATTCAAGCAAAACATCATTGTTTTCTACATGATCCCTAATGAAATGATGTCTAATTTCAATGTGCTTACTCCTAGAATGTTGAACAGGATTTTTAGTCAAAAAAATAGCACTGGTATTATCACATTTAATAGGAGTACAAGCCAACTCGATTCTAAAGTCTTCAAGTTGTTGCTTAATCCATAAGATTTGAGCACAACAACTTTCTGCTGCAATATACTCAGCCTCAGCTGTGGATAGTGCAACTGAAGTTTGTTTCTTGCTAAACCAAGAGATTAAGTTCACTCCAAAAAATTGGCAAGTTCTACTAGTACTCTTTTTATCTAATCTATAACCAGCAAAGTCTGCATCAGAATATCCAATCAATTCAGCAGAAGAATTTCTAGAATACCATAAACCAATACTAATAGTACCAGATAGATATCTTATAATGTGCTTAACAGCCATAAGATGTGATTGTTTAGGTTCAGACTGATATCTAGCACATATACAAATGCTAAACATTATATCTGGTCTACTAGCAGTCAAATACAATAAAGAGCCTATCATACCTCTGTATAACTTCTGATCTACAAATTTATCATGTTTGTCTTTATCAAGTCTACAAGAGGGGCTCATAGGCATACCTATTGGTTTAGTAGTCTCCATTCCAAACTTCTTAATAATTTTCTTGTGTACTTAGCTTGGTTAATGAAGATACCATCTGTAGTTTGCTTGATTTGGAGTCCAAGGAAGAAATTGAGTTATCCCATCATGCTCATCTCGAACTCACCCTGCATTAGCTTAGCAAACTCTTGACAAAGAATTTTATTAGTAGTAAAGAAAATGATGTCATCAACATATATTTATACTACTAATAAATCATTATCTCTCCTTTTCAAAAATAGAGTCTTATCAACATTTCCTCTACAAAATTCATTTTCAATAAGAAATTTGCTTAACCTTTCATACCATACTCTAGGTTCTTGCTTTAACCCATAAAGTGCTTTGTGTAATTTGAAAATATAATCAGGATGTGCATGATTTTCAAATCTAGGTTGTTGTTCGACAAAAACTTTTTCAGATATAAAATCATTTAAGAAAGCACTTTAAACATTCATTTGAAATAATTTGAAGTTTGTAAAACAAGCAAATGCTAATAATAGTCTAATTGCTTCAAGTCTAGCAACAGGAGCAAAAGTTTCATCAAAGTCAATTTCTTCCTCCTGATTGTAGCCTTTAGTAACTAGCCTAGCTTTATTTCAAATAATAATACCATTTTTATCTAGTTTATTCCTAAATATCCATTTAGTGCCAATAATTGAAACATTAGGTAGTCTTTCTACAAGTGTCCAAACATTATTTCTATCAAATTGTAGTAGTTCTTCTTGTATAGCATTGATCCAATTAGAGTCTTTTTCAGCTTCTTCAAAATATTTAGATTCTACTTGAGATACAAATGCAATATAATCATATTCATTTATAATAAAAGCTCGAGTTCTTATCCATTTAGATGGACACCTAAGATTAATTCCTTAGGATGTCCCTGAGCATTCCTCCACTCCTTAGGTAGATCTTGATGCTTTGGAGTGTCATATTCTTTCTTATCCTTATCTTGTTCTTCTTCATTTGGTTGAGCTTGATCATTTAGTGACAGCTTCTGAAGCTTGTCAACACCGGTACATTCTTCAGATGTATCCTCTTTTCTTGAGGATTTGTTAGTAAATTCATCAAATATAACATGTACTGACTCTTCTACAACCAAAGTTCATTTATTAAATACTCTATATACCCTGCTTGATGTAGAGTATCCTAAGGTGATACCTTCATCAGACTTAGCATCGAACTTTCCAAGATGATCTTTTCCATTGTTCAAAATAAAACATTTATAATCAAAAACACGAAAATATTTCAAAGTCGGTTTTCATTGGTTCCAAAGCTCATATGGAACTTTCTTTAAAATAGGGTGTGTCAAAACTCGATTTAAAACATAATAGACTGCATTAATAGCTTCAGCCCAAAAATACCTTGGCAAATCATTTTCACAAAGCATAGTACGTGCCATTTCATCCAAAGTACAGTTTTTCCTTTCTACTACCCTATGTTGCTGAGGTGTCCTAGGTGCAGAAAAATTATGTTCTATACCTTTTTCATTGTAAAAGTTTTTGAAATCTTGATTTTCAAATTCAGTTCCATGATCACTACAAATACAAACGACTGAAACACCTTTTTCATTTGAAACTTTTCTATGAAACTTTATAAATGCTGAAAATGATTCATCTTTTTGTGCTAAAAAGAAAACCAAAGTAAATTTTGAAAAATCATCCACAATGACTAATCCATATCTCTTGCCTCCAAGACTTGATATTCTAGTTTGTCCAAAGAGATCCATATGAAGTAGTTCAAGTGGCCTACTAGTAATTACAAATCCTTTTGATTTAAAAGAAGTTTTGACTTGTTTACCAAGTTGACATGCTTTGCAAATTCTATCTTTTTCTAAAATAAATTTCAGGTAAATTTCTAACTAAATTCTTTTTACAATGTTTTGAAATAAGGTACATACTAGCATGTCCTAACCTTCTATGCCATAACCAACTAGTCTCTTCCTTAGTAGAATTCATTGCAACAAGGCATTCTCCATTAGGTAAAGATAGATCATCTAGGTCTACCAAATAAATATTTCCATGCCTTTTTCTAATGAATTGTACTCCATTTATATCTGGACTAGTAATCATGCAATATGATGATTTGAAAACTACTTAAAAACCTTTATCGCAAAATTGACTAATGCTTAAAAGATTATACTTTAAATTATCTACTAAAAGATTTTACTTTAAACTATCTACTTCAAAAAGCTCCATTCAAATTCTCTGAAAATCTTAGATGTGTCGACACCTTCTCAGTTGAGTTGACACCTTGAGTCGACACCTTGTTTCCATGTGTCAACACTTCAACTGTTCCTTCACTACTTCAAGTTCTATGGCTTGAAGGTCTCAGGAGATGTGTTGATCCATGTGTTAACACTTTGAGTCGATACTTCAGGTCCATGTGTCGACACTTCATCTGTGCCATTTGAAACTTTGCTGCATACCGGCCTGAGTCGACACTTTATCCTCATGTGTCGACACTTCATGTCATGTGTCGACACTTTGAGCGACACATCACTGAAAAATTCACAGAAACAGCTAAACTTGAGCTGGAACAAGTTTCTACTTGGCTTAGCTATCCATTCAACCATCTCTTAAGTGTCCAAGTCTTCTTTTGATCATTCTTTCATTTCAAACTTGGTTTCTTCAAGGTAGTTGGGCTTCTTCAAATTTTGTGAGTACCTTTTCAATAAAAACACACTCAAAGCAAATCATTAGTCCTCAACTTATACTTAACTGTTTTGCTTATCTTCAAAATCAATTAGTGGAGTTAATAATACTCATTCATGACATTGAGTCATGTACGGGGTGTTCTGGGTATGGTAGAAGGTGTACGAAGGATGTGAGTGGACCAACAAGGAATCGATCATTCCTGGTTAGAGGAATTGTTATCCCATGTAATCTCTTCGATGAGTGACTTAAGGAGCCTTTGATCAAAGCAGGATGAGATTAGAAGTGGTTTCTAATTAGTTATCAGTTGAGTCTTCATGATCAAGCTGAGATTCGATATAACTAAGTGTTAGGATTTGACATATATCCATACCTATCACTTAATCGGGATAATGGAAGATCGAAAGATTGAATTGGACGGTAACTTTCTACTGAAGCATATTTTGGTACCTTCCATTGAATTCCACATTTTCTGGATAGGCATGATACATTTCTAGATGTCAATCTTGTCTTTTAGGCTTTCATGAACCAATTGGATTTGTTTCATGAGTCAATTCAATGGATGATTCGAAGTGGATAATTAGGTGAGCCAATTTGATCTAATTAGGTCAATCGGGTTCGATTAGATCGAATCGGCTCAAACCAAAACCTACTACTGGTTAAATATGGAACCCAAAGGGTCACACACATTAGGGAGTTGGCCAAGGAAGTCATACATGGTTGAATTAGGGTCATAGCATCCTAATTGGTTAGCCAGATTACACACTAGCATGTGTAGGCTAACCCAATTCCAAACCCAATTGATTTGGGTCTAGTTGCTTGTTAATTGGAGGAACCTTATTGAGGGAAACCTACATTAGGTTGAGTCCTAATTGGGCTGCCTAAACCAGACATTATATGGTTCTATTTGAATATTAAACTTGATTTATTGAAGAGACCCGGGCGCTTAGGACTCTTGGCGCCTCTTGGCATGCACGAGAGAAGAGAGTGCGTGCAAAAGGACTGAGAGTCCTTATCTCTCGTGTGTGCAAAAGGACTGAGAGTCCTTCTGCAAATGAAACTCTTGGAGTTTCTCATCTGGGATGCCTTTTCAAATAGTCTCCATGCCTTTTGGTTTTGGTTGATCGGTCAAATAGGGACAAAGTGTCGGCATGAAATGTGAAGAAGTCAGCCAGTGTAGATGAAGAGTCGTGTCCCTTCATCTACGCACAGTTCCAAGGCAGAGTCCTTATGCTCTCAGGATTTCTCTTCTATGATTTTAAGACATGAAAAGATGCCTCCTTCCCTTGAGTTCAGTACATGCCATGTGGCATGAAAAGAGTTCACCTGGAAACCAAGAGAACTTAGATAAGACTCTTGAGTCCTAAAAAGTCTTATCAGATATGAAGAGACATATCTGATAAGAAACTTTGGGATGCTTTTCACAACCCTTAAATTCTTATTTAAAGGGTGTACGGTGAAATGAGAAAATAGAGTGTTTGGTCTTCTGAGATAGAAGTACAATTTCATCAAGTCTTCTGTCTGAGTGTCTCTCTCTATTTCTCCCTCCCTCCTTTCTTTAAGACAAGAATTATCTTGTTAAGACAAGGTCTTTTCTACGAGGACAAGGCTTTGTTTTAGAATTTAAGCCTAAGTGGTCCTAGAGGAGGGTTGTCCTAGAACCAAGAGTGCTTTAGGAGAGTGTTCACAGTGTTTTACAGTGGGACAGGGTATCTTATAGTGGTCAAAAAGCCAAAGGCTGCAGAAAGAGTCCTACCCTAGCAAGCAACTTCAAGAAGGAGTTCTTCCTTGGTTCAATTCTTGTGTGGATCACCGTTGGAGGGCTTACACTTGTGAGTGTTGTGGAAAGAAGTGGAAAATAGCATTTCAGGTATGTTTCTTGTACTTCATTTATGATTCATTAGTTGATTATGTCTAAGGCGATCCAGGAATTAAGGATTTTTCTAGCCAATTAGGGTTTTCATGTTTGAATTTTTGGTTTAAAATTCACTTCCACAAGTAGCATGTTGACCTTGGCTCCTAGAAATTCACAATAGTGGTATCAGAGCCACCCTTAGTTCATCCAATTATGTATCATTTTGAAGCTCATGAACATCCACATTCGAGTCGACCCGAACCCTATTCGAGTTGAATCGACAAGAGACCCGAGTCGACCCAAACCCTGTTCGAGTTGACCCGACAAGAAATTGAGATGACCCGAAACCTTTCAAGTCGACTCTTCCAGAATTGTGATTATATGCATATTAGAATTAATATGTTTGGTTTCTAATTTATCATGAAAATAGCATGATTTTGTTATGATATGACGTTATGCATATTGTTGATCAAATGCATCGTTATAACAACTTTTATCCTAGTAACTGCTTTGGATTGGATTAGTCACCATGGTCATCCAGTCATAGGAGCCAAGTATGGTTTAAAGGCCCTCTCCTCCCATTCAATGGATCTCCTATGGCATATAGGGGTGCCGCTGTGGCCATATCCCATGAAAAAGTGAGGTGAACGAGGTATTGAAATATCATGCTATGATATGATTGCTATGTAATCATGCAATGTTATGCATATGCTGGAATGATATGCTTTATGTTTATACTTGTTGTTATGAACATTATTGATATGGTTATTTGGAATGTGTTTGAGACTATCAAAGCCCATATTAAAAATCATACTTAGTCATAGTATAAACTTAATCATGATGCAAAACCAATGAGGGTTATGATCAGCCAGTTGGTGTCTAGACAAGTGGTTCTGGGAAGGTAAAGGGATTGAGATTTTTAATTGGTTCCATTGTCTAACTTGGCCAATTCAATTGGTGCCTAAGGAAACTAACGGGGGGACCCCCTCACCCCTTCCACTTACCTGTGTAGGGTTCGGTGGTAAGGCGGAAACATAGATTTCAAAATTTTTATCTTTATGAAATCTTCACCAAACCCTTAACCCAAGATCTCCTTCAAAGAATTAAAACATATAACATGTATATATAAGATTTAAAGTCATATTAAAGTACTAACCTATATCGCTAAAATCCAAACTTTAAATCTCCACCAGCTGCCCAAATGTTCACCCTCCAATGGTGATCCACACAGAAAAAGATGAAGACTACAACTTCTTGTTCTTGGCTCCTCTTCTTGAATTCTTTTTCAAGAATTCAATTCTTGGACTTTTAGGCTGAAATTTTCTTTCTTGAAAATTTCTTTTCTTCCTTCTTTCCTCTTCTTGAATTCTTTTCTTGAATTCCCTTTTTTGAATTCTTTTTCTTGAATTGAATTGGAAGAAAAAATTAAGACAAGTAAAGTCTTAATTCAAGAAAGAAAAGAAGAAGAACAGACCCTTCCTTTTCCATTCCTTTACCATTCAAGACCTTCCTCTTATTCTTGTTTAGGGTCAGAGTTTCAATAGAGATTATCTCTGTAAGGGAAACAATACCCAACAAGCATAAAGGGAAGGAGTATTCCGGAGAGGAGGAGAGGAATATGATCTCTGAATTTGATTATCGGAAAGAAACCCCCGAGAACCCAAACCCTTTTATAGATTTTAGAGGGGCGTCTTCTCAAAACATCGCAACCCTCTGAAACCCCAGGAATCATGATTCCTCATTCCTCACATGTCCCCTCAACCAAAAATCATGATTCTTTAATTTAATTTTCATTTTTTCGACGAGAAGGACTCTCGAAAAAACTTCAAGAAGAATCGTGACTTTTGACGACGGATTTGTGACCGAAAAACGACGGATCTTTTTCCTTAATTTTTCTGGCCATCAGATCTAGATCCAAGGATGTCAGACAAACATCCAAATCGACCCCTGTCTTGATTTTTCTCCAACGGAATTTCCTTCCCACGTGCGTGAAGAGGAGTCCACACGCGCTTGGACTCTTCTTCTTGGCACGCACGGGTGAGGAAAGGAGTGGGCGGCTTGGAGAGAGGGTCTCAGTGCACTTGATTCACTTGGGTTTAGCCATGGGTTAGCCCAATGTCCTAAAATTTAAATTAGACCTTAATCTGGTTCAATTAGAACCCAATTAAGCCCAATTCGAAACCAAATTTGAATATGATTCGAATAGAAATTTGGTCTGCAACACATGCTAGTGTGTTTATCCTACAAACATGATTTAATTCCAAATTAAATCCTTCATCAATTTTGTTTTGTGTATGACCCATTAGGTTCCACACCTAGCCAGCAGTAGGTCCGAGTGCTATTTGACTTAATTCGGTTAGATCTCAACTAAGCCGATTTAGGTCAACTCAAACTAGCTCGACTCGGTCAATTAGATTCTAATTCTAATTAATTGATTTGAATTACCATAATTCAATCATATACCTACAAGACAAGATTAACGTCTAGCAATGTATCATGTCGACCTGGAAGATGTGGAATTTTGGTGGAATTATCAAAATACCCTTCAGTGGTGAGTTACCGGGCAATTCAGTCCTTTGATCAACTTGCATCCTGAATATGATTATGAATATGGATACTTGTCAAATCCAATTTCATATTCATCCCTAGCTCAATCTTTATAATGTTGTTTCATTAATGAACCATTAGAAATTAACTCTAATGTTCATACTTTGATCAAAGATTTCCTGAATCCATCATTTGATCGAAATTAGCTGGATGCAATTCCCTCTTACTAGGGCTGATCAATTCCTTGTTGACCTACTCACAACCTCCATATATAATCCACCATACCCAGTATCACCTCGTGCATGACTCAGTGTCATGATTAATTGCGAACCAAAGTATGGATTCATATATATAAGGTACCATGGTAGTCTCAGGTCAAAGGACCACATGCACTACTCACACTATGAGAATTATCTTTTGACAAACAGATAAGATTCCATTAGATATTCTCAATCTGCATCAATTCAGTGAACTCATTCTCTAATGAACACTCACATCCTAGTATTAGTGTCAAACACAAGTGACTATGAGATCAGTCACCCTCATCACAAAGCATATATAGGATTTGCTGGTCTTGCCGGAAACATCCCCAACTCAATGTCCCATCGACCAGGAATATTTTAGATTAGGGTTTTGAGGCTTTAGGTCTCACTGGTATGATCTCATCATAATCCTAGAACCATAGCCCTAATCTATGGGGTTCATCATATAATCATAAAGACACAGCGTATGATGAAAATAATGCCTTTATTATAATAATGTCAATTCATTGATTTTAGGATCGAAATACAATATTTCAATTGGCTTTCAGGGCACAATCTTTCAACCTGGTCAATTTGGTCATATCTAAAACCTTAATTTGGGAATGCTAATTGATTAAGAATATTATAATTTGCCTTCCTTCATGCTAAGCAAAATTTATGTCTACACTATAGTAGGTTTGTTGTGTACACATAAAGCCTACTTTAGTGTTTGATATGAAATTTGTCTTGGTGCACTAGGTACTTTATAGTATGATTAAAATTGTTGCTTTGTTGTGTACACACAAGGGCAACATTATTCAATCATGGCTATATAGAAATGAAGGGTCTGACTAAACTAAGATATTATAGTTTGTTGTGTGCACACAAGGCTATAAGTGTTTTAGAGGCAAGTTTAATAAGTTGACAATTGCATAGATTGTAATTGGAAAGGAAGTTTTACCTTTGAACTCATGAGTGTTTGTTGTGTACACACAAGGCATTCATGAGGAATTAGGATCTCAACCCTAGTAAAGAAACCAGTAAGGTTTCTCGCTTACCATAGATGGAGGGTTATGGTATTCGAAGAAAATAGTGGGAGACATAATTAGATATAAAAGTCCTTATCTAATTATGAATGTCATCTAGGGTGGTCTGCTGATATTGTTCTTTATTTAAATGTAGGATATTTACATTATGGCTTCAAATTTATCACTGCGGGGCATTTTAGATGCCAATAAATTAACCAGTCCCAATTACGTGGACTGACTGAAGAACCTGAGGATTGTACTAACTCAAGAGAAGCTTTCCTATATTCTTGACTCTCTGGATCCCAACATGATCGGAGAGGATGCTTCAAAGGAGAAAATTCTACACAAAATGTGGCAAAATGATAGTACAATTATTAGGTGCATCATGTTGGCCTCGATGAGCAACGAGCTCTAGAGGCAACATGAAGGTATAGAACCTCAGTCCATATTGCTCAATTTAAAGGAGCTATATGGAGAGCAAAGTAGGGCTACTTGGTACGAGATATCGAAGCAGTTGTTCCATACATGGATGAGTGAGGGTTCACTGTACAAACCCACATATTGAAAATGATTGACTTAATCACCCGATTAGGTCAATTAGGGTTTTTCATGGATGGTGAACTTAATCAGGACTTGATCCTGCAGTCACTCCCAGATTCCTTCTCTCAGTTTGTTCTTAATTACCATATGAACCAACTGAATACTTCATTGCCAGAGCTGCTTAATATGCTTAAGATAGCAGAGAGCCATTTGAAAGGAGATAAGGCTCATCTTCTTCTAGTTGATGAAAGAAAGAAACTAGCAAAGAAGAAGGGCTTGAAAAAAAAATTCAACCCAATGTAGAGCTTCCAAAATAAGAAGAAAGCTAAGAAGGCTGATGGAGCCTGTTTCCACTACGGCAAGCAAGGGCATTGGAAGAAAAATTGCAAGATATATCTTGCAAGTGTGAAGCAAGATGCAAGTGGAGCATCTAAAGATTTGTACATGATACAAACAAATTTATCATTGAGTTCTTCAAATTCTAATTCATGGATATTGGATACCGCATGTGGATCTCATATCTGCAATTCATTGCAAGGACTCCACCAAATTAGGAATTTGAAGAAAGGTGACACGAAGCTATATGGGGCAAGTGGTGAGGCCATTTATGTTGAAGCTATGGGCACCTGTATCTTATCATTACCTTTGGGTAATATGTTAAAGCTAGAAGAATGTTACTATATACCCAATATTGTAAGAAACATTATTTCTATACCCTTATTATTACAACAAGGATATGAAATAAATGTAAAGAGCAGTGGCTGCTCTATTCTTTATAATAATAAAATATTTGGGCATGGTTACTATATACCCAATATAGTAAGAATGTTACTATATACCCAATATTGTAAGAAACATTATTTCTATACCCTTATTATTACAACAAGGATATGAAATAAATGTAAAGAGCAGTGGCTGCTCTATTCTTTATAATAATAAAATATTTGGGCATGGTTGTTTTATTAATGGTCTTCTAACTTTGGAAATCAATGATGAAATACTTCTTATTAATAATAAGAAGAGAAAGAGAGATGATGTCAATGTCACATATCTCTGGCATTGTCGGTTAGGTCATATCAGTGAGTCAAGGATAAACAAGTTAGTCAAAGATAATTACTTTGACCCTTATGATTTCCGATCATTAGGAACTTGTGAGTCTTGCCTCAAAGAAAAAAGGACCAAGACTCCATTCACTGGACATGGAGATAGGATAACTGAGTTACTAGGTCTTGTGCATATTGATGTATGTGGACCTATGACAACTCAAGCCAGAGGTGGATATTCTTATTTCATCACTTTTATTGATGATTTATCAAGGTTTGGTCATGTGTATCTTATGAAACATAAGTTTAAAGCTTTTGATAAGTATAAAGAATATCAAAGTATGGTTGAAAAATAAACTGGTCATAGTATTAAAGCCCTTCATTCTGATTGAGGAGGTGAATATTTGTTTAGTGAGTTTCTAAACCATCTTAAAGATAAAGGCATAATCTATGAATGGACTCCTCATACATCCCAGTTAAATGGTGTGGCAGAAAAGAGAAATCGTACCTTATTTGACATGGTGAGATCCATGATGAGCTTCATAGATCTTCCCATTTCCTTCTGGGGACATGCCCTAGAAACTGCTGCACATATTTTGAACAGGGTTCCATCTAAGTCAATAAGTAGCACTCCATATGAGTTATGGAATAGCAAAAGACCAAATCTTAAGTACTAAAAGATTTGGGGTTGCTATGCTTATGTCAAGAATAACTCTGGACATAAGTTAAGTGCAAGGGCTGACAAGTGTAGGTTTGTTGGTTATCCTAAAGAAGGTATTGGATACCTCTTTTATAATGCTACTGAGCAAAAGATTTTTGTCAGTAGGCATGCTACATTCTTGGAGCAAGAATTTATCCAAGAAAGAAGTAGTGATTCATCACTTGAGTTATGTGAAGAACAGAACCAACAACCTATTGAGTCTTCAAATGAAATTCCTCAACCAGAAGTTCTTGTAGATCAAGAACAACCACTATACACACCTACTCTCTGAAGGTCAAACAGGGTGCAGGGAGCACCTCTAAGATATGGCTTTGTCATCAGGGATGATAATGAAGCCAGTATCATTCAGGATGATGATCCTGTGACCTATTCAGAAGCTGTCGAAAGAAAAGACTCTAAAAAATGGCTAAGTGCAATGAAATCTGAAATGGTTTCCATGTATTCTAGTCATGTTTGGACCTTGGTAGATCCACTTGATGAAATTAACCCAATAGTGTGTAAATTGGTCTTCAAGAAGAAGATAGGAGTAGATGGTCAAGTAGAAACCTACAAGGCTAGGCTAGTAGTAAAAGGTTTTAGACAAAAACATGGCATTGAGTATGATGAAGCCTTTTCTCCAGTAGCCATGCTCAAGTCCATTTGGATTTTTCTTGCCATAGCAGCATACCATGATTATAAAATCTGGCAGATGGATATCAAGACTGCTTTTCTCAATGGAAACATTGAGAAAGAAGTCTATATAATATAGCCAAAGGGTTTTGTCTCAAGTGGGAGACCAAACCAGGTACGTAAGTTAAAGAAGTCTATTTGTGGACTGAAGCAAGCGGCAAGGAGTTGGAATATCCATTTTGATGAAACAATCAAGAGTTTTGGTTTTGTCAAAAATGAGGATGAACAATGTGTGTATAAGAAGACAAATGGGAGTACACTTGTTTTCTTGGTCTTGTATGTTGATGACATACTCATCATTGAGAATGATATCCCAATATTACAATCGATTAAAACTTGGCTATCATCAAAGTTTTCCATGAAAGATTTGGGAGAAGCATCCTATATACTAGGTATAAGGATCTATAGAGATAGATCTAAAAGGATGCTGGCTTATCCCAGTCTAGGTACATAGACTTAGTGTTGAAGAGATTCAACATGGATGCAAGTAAGAAAGGTTACTTGCCTATAAGTCAAGGCATACATCTCTCTAAGAAAATGTCTCCTAAGACATCAGAAGAAATAGAGAGGATGGCTATGATTCCTTATGCTTCGACTGTAGGATCAATTATGTATGCTATGCTATGTACCAGACCTGATTTGCTTATGCCTTGGGCATAGTGAGTAGGTTTCAGGTAGATCCAAGAAAGGATCATTGGAAAGCTATGAAAAATATTCTTAAGTACTTGAGAAGGACTAAAGATTTTTTTCTAGTATATGGAGGATCTAAATTGAAACTAGAAGGCTATACATATTCTAGTTTCCAATTAGATTCAGATGATAGCAAATCAACATCAGGGTATATCTTCACCCTGAATGGTGGTGCAGTGAGTTGGAAGAGTACAAAGCAACCAATAGTAGCTGACTCAATCACTGAGGCAGAATACATAGCTATGAGTGAAGCCATAAAGGAACGTGTCTAGATGAAGAAATTCATCATGAAATTGGGCGTGGTTCCTGAAATACAATAGCCAATGCCGCTATACTGTGATAACACTAGAGCTGTTGCACAAGCAAAGGAATCGAGGTCTCACCATAAGTCCAAGCATATTCTAAGACGGTTCCACCTTGTTCGAAAGATAATAAAAAAACAAGATATTGTCATCGAACGAGTTGATACAAAAAATAATATAGCAGATCCATTTACTAAAGCATAATCCAAGCAGCAGTTAGATTGCCACTTAGATAGTATGGGTATAAAGTATAAGGATGATTGGCTTTTGTACAAGTGGGAGATTGAAAGAAAAGTGCCCTAAAAGCTAATTATTGTAAGGGCATTTTTGTAATCTTCCAACTCTTGTTTGACATTATATTAATTAAAGGAATTTATTTTCATCATATGCTGCTATGTCTTATTTATGGATTATGATGAACCCCATAGATTAGGACAATGGAATTAGGGTTATGATAAAGATCATAACAGTGAGACCTAAGTTCCTATAAACCCTAATCAAAATATTCCTAGTCAATGGACCATCGATTCGGGGATCGATGAATCCGGTAAGACTAGCTTATCCTATGTATGCTCAGTTAATGAGGATGGTTGGTCTCATAACCATTTGTGTAGAGACACTAATACAAGGATAAGGATGCTTATCAGGGTATGAGTACACTGAACTAATCCGCACCGGGACTATCTTATGGAAGTCTTATTGCTTGTCAAAAGATAGGTCCCATAGTAGAAGTTGTGCATGTGATCTTTAGACCTGAGCTCACCATGGTTCCTTGTGCACACTAAGCCATATTTTGGTTCATACTCATTCATGACATTGAGTCATGTTTGGGGTGTTCTAGGTATGGTGGAACGTGTACGAAGGATGTGAGTGGACCAACAAGAAATTGATCATTCCTGGTAAGAAGAATTCTTATCCCATGTAATCTCTTCGATGAGTGACTCAAGGAGCCTTTGATCAAAGCAGGATGAGATTAGAAGTTGTTTCTAATCAGTCATCAGTTGAGTCCTCATGATCGAGCTAAGATTCGACATGACTAAGTGTTAGGATTTGACATATATCCATACCTATCACTTAATCGGGATAATGGGAGATGGAAAGATTGAATTGCATGGTAACTTTCTACTGAAGGGTATTTTGGTACTTTCAACCAAATTCCATATTTTCTGGGAAGGCATGATATGTTCCTAGATGTCAATCTTGTCTTTTAGGTTTTCATGAACTAATTGGATTGGTTTCATGAGTCAATTCGAAGGATGATTCGAAATGGATAATTAGGTGAGCCAATTTGACCTAATTAGGTCAATCGGGTTCGCTTGGATCGAATCGGCTCAAACCTAAATCTATTGCTGGTTAAATGCGGAACCCAAAGGGTCATACACATTAGGGAGTTGGCCAAGGAAGTCATACATGGTTGAATTAGGGTCATAGCATCCTAATTGGTTAGCCAGATTACATACTAGCATGTGTAGGCTAACCCAATTCCAAACCCAATTGATTTGGATCAAGTTGCTTGTTAATTGGACTAACCTTATTGAAGGAAATGTACATTAGGTTGAGTCCTAATTGGGGCAGCCTAAACCAGACTTTATCTGGTTTTATTTGAACATTAAACTCGATTTATTGAAGAGTCCTGGGTGCTCAGGACTCTTGGCGCCTCTTGGCACACGCGGGAGAAGAGAGTGCGTGCAGAAGGACTGAGAGTCCTTCTATAGATGAAACTTTGAAAGTTTCTCATCTGGGATGCCTTTTTAAATAGTCTCCATGCCTTTTGGTTTTGGTTGACCGGTCAAAGAGGGACAAAGGGTCGGCATGAAACATGAAGAAGTCAGCACGTGCAGATGAAGAGTCGCGTCTCTTCATCTGCACACGATTCTGTGGCAGAGTCCTTCTACTCTTAGGATTCCTCTTCTATGATTTCAAGACATGAAAAGATGCCTCATTCCCTTGAGTTCAGTACATGCCATGTGGCATGAGGAGAGTTCATCTAGAAACCAAGAGAACTCAGATAAGACTCCTGAGTCCTGAAGAGTCTTATTAGATATGAAGAGACATATCTAAAAGAAACTTTGGGATGCTTTTCATGCCCTTTAAGTTCTTATTTAAAGGGTGTATGGTGAAATTAGAAAAGAGAGTGTTCGGTCTTTTGAGATAGAAGTACAATTTCACCGAGTCTTTTGTCTAAGTGTCTCTCTCTATCTCTCCCTCCCTCCTTTTTTTAAGACAAGACTTGTCTCTTGTTAAGACAAGGTCTTTTCTACTAGGACAAGGCTTTGTTTTAGGACATAAGCCTAAGAGGTCCTAGAGGAAGGTTGTCCTAGAACCAAGAGTGCTTTAGGAGAGTGTTCACAGTGCCTTACAGTAGGACAGGGTGTCCTACAGTGGTCAAAAAGCCAAAGGCTGCAGAAAGAGTCCTACCCTAGCAAGCAACTTCAAGAAGGAGTTCTTCCTTGGTTCAATTCTTGTGTGGATCACCGTTGGAGGGCTTGCACTTGTGAGTCTTGTAGAAAGAAATTGAAAATAGCATTTCAAGTATGTTTTTTGTACTTCATTTATGATTCATTAGTTGATTATGTCTAAGGGGATCCAGGAATTAAGGTTTTTTCTAGCCAATTAGGGTTTTCATGTTTGAATTTTTGGTTTAAAATTCACTTCCGCAAGTAACATGATGACCTTGGCTCCTAGAATCTCACATCAGTGTTATCAATTAACTACTTAGCTTTTAGGAGTAGATAGATCCAGGAGCATTCTTGAAATCCATATCATAGCAATTTTCTTTAGAGTTGCTAGGAAAGGCAGGTATAATAAGGGATCAGATGCACCTTGGAGCCACATGAGGACCTTGTATTCCTCTAGATGATCAACTGGATCAGTGGAACCATTATAAGTCTCAATTGATGGCATCTTGAACCTATTAGGGATCGGCTCATTCATTATTCTTTCATAGAAAGGAGATTGTGTACTGAAATTGTGGAAGTCATTCCTATAAGGTCTTTTACATAGATTTCATTTAGTTTGGCTTCCAACTCTTGGACTTTCCTTTTAATGTCATCCTCTCACTGAGAGTAATGATTTGAAGAGTGTGCTAGGGTCAAATCCTCCTAGAAATCTTCAAGAAAATGATGGCGATGGTTCCTTCCTTCCTGAGAAGAAATTGATTACCATATCTCTTTTTTTCCATGGGATGGTTGATGACTTTTGCCCCCTTTACTGAATAGATGTCATGTTAAATATATATCTTAGAAAACAAGTTTACATGATACATTATATTTTTCTAGGACATATTTTTGTACTTAATTTATTAAAATTAATAAAATTAGGTTTTATTCTTTTTATTCATACCTATTGTATTTATAAATTATCCATAGAGTTGATGGACAATAGCATATATTCTCAAGTTTTGAGAATTTGAGAAATATATCATTATATATTAACTCCTAAAAGCTCCCGATCATTGAACCATCATAAGGATGTTGATTGATCTATCAAGATTGGTGCATGAATTGTCTCCCTTCTAGGTAGATGAGTGTAGAGATATTGGAGTGAGAGTACAAGTAGTTTTTAGAGAACAACAGCACTGAACATGATCAAGTTTAAGAAGTTACATAGATGTCTACTCACTCATCAATAACTTCTCAATGCTGTGGTTGTGTGAGTAGTTCTTTGATTTGTGGTGTCTCGGCTACTTATAGTGAAGTTTCTTTGGTTTGATAGCAAATGAACATAATCCCTAGCCATTCGAAACTTTGTGATGTTCGTTGCCTATAATAACTTCGCTATAGGAGTAAAGAGTACACTTATAGGGGATTTATTAGTCTCAGTAGTTGAGGTGTAGTCCTATGTGACCTAATAGATTAAGTTCTTAAATCTATGGCCACAGTAGTGTGATATTAGAAAGGAGTTTTCATGAAAATCATAACTAGACTAAAGCTAATTAAGTCTAGCATATGACGGATGCTTAAGGTTTGATAATTTTCCATGACCTACATCTTATCAATATTTTGGATAAAAAATTTGATCATTCAATAATTATACCTAGGGATTCATTTCTAGTCTACTAAATTTCCACTATATATTATTAACGTCACTAGTAGATTGTGAGAACTCACTAGGATCATTTTTAGATCAACGATCCAAGTTAGGGTTAAGTTGAAATTATTTTAGTCCATCAGAAAAGTTTCGATGATACTATAACAGAGATTATGATATATCTCACTATCAGAAAGAATAGAACCTGAAGGATCACACACAGTAAGGGTTCGACCTAACAAAAATATAGATCTATGTAAGAGTTACATATTTAGTACCTACTAATTTTGGCACCTGCTAATTTTGGCACCTGCTGATTTTGACACCTGCTAATTTGGTACTTGCTAATTTTAGCATGATGGACCTATTTTCAAATATTATAAAAATATTTAACTTTATTATTTGACTTGGTTAAATTAGTTTTAATAAATATTAACTTAATTTAAAATTAATTGGATTGATAATTCAAGGTGGACTTGAATTCTAGACCTAATTAAATTGGGTTAGTAGCCTTTTTGAATTTGGTTAGATTCAACCTTGAAATAGTTTTGAAATCGGTCAAAAATTGAGTCAAACTAGACCAACAGCTAGGAGACCTAGTTGACTGGGTCTCTCTCTCCTTTCTCATGTAAAAACCAAGAAGAGGGCATGAAGTTTTTGTGCCTCCTCTTGGCACATGCATTGAGAAGAGGCACCAAGTTGGCTACTTGGCACCTCTCATCCTTATCTAGGACTCTCTCTCCTACTAGATAAATTAGGACTTTTATTTGATTTGAATATCTAATTTGACATTCAAATCACATTAGAATCCTAATTTATCTAGATTTTTAAATGGTGTGGAGTTTTAAGAAGCATAGAAACTGGGCACGCGCATAGAAGATTATCGCACATCTTTTCTTCCTCTCATTCCATCTCTTTTTCTTCTATGCCATATCTAATAATATATATCAAAAGAAAGCTGAGAGGGTCAGGTTTTTAGATAGAAAAAAATTAGAAAAAAATTCTTAATTTTTTGAAATTAAATTGTTTTAGAAGAGGAGAGAGGCTGCTAAGGGTTATAGATGTTTGACTAGAAGAAGAAGGTTCATATCCATGTTTGAAGAAAGACCTGCAAGGATCTAGCAATTCGAGGGTCTTGGTGATTTGGTCAGGAAGGCTCTATGTAGATACCATTAAAGGGTGGGCATGTGCGTGGCTCTGCAAATCTTCAGAGATCCGGTTGATCAGACAGGTCTATTTCTAGAAGAAGGATTTCAACAACAAAGGTACATCGAGTCCTTCATCTAATAATTTTCTTAGATTTCAGATATGATATATTTTTATATTCCAACATGTTAGAGGCTAATATAGATGATTTTATAATTTATATTAAGTCAACATTCTTTCATCATAATTGTTTTCATAAACTATGCTTCTATTATGATTAGAGTTTTTTACCTAGTCTTACATGCTAGTCATCTATATGTTGAAATCCAACAGTGGTATCAAAGCCATGACATATGTTTTTGAAATTATTTTCAAAATTAAAAATTTAATTTTTTGATTTGAAATAAAGATATATAAGATATATTTTGACTAATATTAGGTTTAAAATTAATTAATTATGGATTGCATCATAGTGAATGATAAGGTTGTTCTGCTACAAGGTTTATCCCCTATAATGAAAAAGGTTGTCCTACTATGATGCGAACCTTATTTTGAAAAATATGTTCAAAGAGTTTTTGATCAATTTTTGATCTGATATGCATATGAGTTATGTATTACTTAGTATTTTAAATTTGAAATTAAAGACATAAGATGTAGGTTCATTAGATCAATCTAAAACTGTATATATGAGATACCTGAACTAGGTCTAAGATCATAAACCTTAAATATAATGCATTAAATTTAATCTAAAAATTATTTTTAAAATCTGAAACTTTATTTTGTGCATGAGGATATGGGTAGAATGAATTAGCTCTAGAGATTAAACTATACATTAGGATTTTGATTAAATTAGGCTAGAACTTTGGTTCGATTTTGGGCAGTTGATTGAACCTAATCAATAATTGATTAAGATTAGGTCAAAAGGGCTCAAAATTGATCTTAAATATAGTTTAGTCATATCAATTCAAACTTGATGTGAATTGATCAATTAAGATCTAATTTGGTTCAGTGTCAAGCCCGAGTCATTAAGTTGACCTAATTGATTTTTATTGATCAATTGGTGTCTAAGGTAAGTCTTGATCATGGTTATTAATTGGGCTAACTCTTATATGGCTAACTTAGTTGGTGTCTAATGAAAGAGGTTTAAATGGTAGAACCCATCCATGGATCTAACTTTCCTAGCCAACTTGGTCAATTAGGCTTTCAATTAGGTTGCTTTTGATTCAAGTTCACTTATGCTGACTAGGTTTATTAGACATGAGACTATGCTAGCCTAAACCTAGTTAGTCAAACATGAGAATGGGCTAACTAATTTAGATGAGATCTAAATCCAAAACTCTCCATTAATATTAAGTCTTAGGTCTTCCATCATTTTGGTGTGTGGGTGTCTTACTGGTATTGACCGGTCTCAACTGGTTACAATAATTGAGTTGTATCAGGAAGATGCAACCACCCTATAAACATGAGTTGTTACTAGGTATAGATGGGGTTGGGCCTAATACTCTGACATGGTAAGGGATCTAATGATGGCTTTGCCTAGATTTAACGATGGGTTTGACTTAGCTAAGGATTGGGCCAATGACTGACACGATGAAGCTTCATTACTTAGAGACCGAGTCATTGCAACATGCATGAGTTATATTGGATAATAGTTATCTACTCATTAGTATAACAAGTTACCAATAAATGGGAACGGTGAGGTACTACATATCGATGGGACTACAACACCTACTAAAAATCTTGGTTGCATAGAGATTTTTGCATCTCCATATGGGAGTGTAAGAGATCTCTGAAAATAGTAGAAATCCAAATTATTTCTTTGTCCTTAAAATAATTTTTATAAATGAGTACAAAAGTCTAACTTAATCTTTTACTCTTGTAGCTAAATCATGTCAGCTTCCAACCCATTAGCTCGTGCCCTTTAGACTAACTAACTTGTTGGCCTAAATTTTAAAGACTAATTCAAGAATCTCAAAATAGTCTTAAGTTCCAAAAAGTTGGGCTATGTGCTTGACCAAGACCCTCCAATCTTACCTGACCATCCTAGTGCTCACCAAATAGCAACACATGAAAAGTAAATGGAAGATGATAATAAGGTGAAGTGATACATGCTAGCCTTAATGTCAAATGAGTTACAAAATTAGCATGAGGATATTCCAACTGCCAAGGCTATAATAACTCACCTGCAAGAGCTAAATGGTGAGCAGAGTCACACCGTGCACTTTAAGGTCTTTAATGATTTTATAATACAAAAATAAGTGAAGGACAATCAGTCCACAATCATTCCTTGACAATGATCAAAGATATTAAATAGCTTGAGAAGCTAGGCATACCAATTCATTGGAAACTACAAGTTGATTTGATCCTTCAGTCCCTAACTAACTTATTTACTCAATTTATCATGAACTAATATGAACAAACTGAGTTACACTTTGCATGAATTATTTAACATGCTAATAAATAATGAGAAGACCTTGAAGACCTCAAGAAACTCTATTTTGGTTGTAGAGCAGGCATCTTCCTCCAAGAAAAAGTTTACTTGGAAGAAGAATAAGCTTGTAAAGAAGCAGAAGAAGGATAGCAAGTCAAAGAAGAAGGATGCTAAAAAAAGCCTATTATAAGCAAAGAAAAATGTTTCCACTGCAACATAGATGGGCACTGAAAGAGAAACTATCTGCTGTATCTAGAGAGCCTAAAGATATAGAAGGCAGACATACCTTCAGAAGGTATGTCTATGCTTATAATTGAATCAAACATTATAGCATCTTCTACTTCTAATTGGGTATTAGATTATGGTTCAAGTGCTCACATTTGTAATTCAATATAGGATCTGGTAAGAAGTATGTTGACTCTGATCTTGATTTTGATGATTGACAAAATACTTAAGTATATATGAATACTAATTGTGTGTTTTAGTGTGTTTATCAGATTAAGTACTTATATTAGTTGAAAGAACAAAATGCTTATATTTCAGTTGAAGAAGTCCTTCAAATTCATGGAATTTCAAGTTATACAGAATTTGGAACATAAGAAAGACTTAGAAGGACTTAAAGTTTTATTTTGGAGAAGTTTCAACAAGTTTCAGCACTGGCACACTCAAGTGTCGACTCAAGAAGAAGTTCAAGTATCGACTCAAGGCTTGAGAACAAGAAAAATACAGAACTATGAAAATCTAGAATTTTTACCTTAAGCTGACTAAAGTATCAACTCACCAGATTCAAGTATCGACTCATGAACAAACTCAAGTGTCGACTCACCAAATTCAAGTATCGACACTTGGAGTAACAGCTAGTTTTTCAAAAGTGCAGAATTGACCCAACTTGCTTCAAAAGGCTAGTTTTTCATCTCCAATGGTCAGAAATGGTCATCTATGATTTGGAGATCTATATAAATACTAAAAATCAAATGAGGAAGCCTTTGGTGAGATCATTGAATATCCTTCAAGGATTCAAGAGTTGAGTGGTTCAAGCCTTCAAGCTTCCAAAGATAAGAAAGTTGATCCAAGTCCATAACATCAAGCTTTATTCAAAGGCTTCAATAAATTGAAAACAAGCTTCTTCAACATCATCCAAGGATTTCAAAGAGATACTTGCTTTATTCTAAAAAGCTTTATTATATTCTTTACTTTCATTCTTACATTATTCTATCAAGGTTTTTGGTAAACCATAAAAAATCAAAAAGGTTGTTGGTTAGCTTTTGTGTAAAACCAACATAGGTTGTTAGTGATCCCGTTAAACCAACATAAGTTGTTGATGAGCATGTAAAACTATCAGAGGTTGTTGGTTAACCTAAGTTATTAAATCAACAAGGGGTTTTGACTTGTGAGCCCAGAAAAATAAGTTGGATTTTGATTAGTGAGCCCGAAAAACTAATCAACTGTAATCTTGGTGATTATAGTGAAATACCCAAGGAAAACTTGGGGAGTGGATGTAGGTGCCTTGAAGTACACCGAACCACTATATATTCTTGTGTTTGTTATTGCTCTTATTTATTGCTTATTTACTCTTGCATTTACTTGGTTAATTTCCTTGCTTATTTTTATTAAGCACAAACACTTTAGCAAAACATAAGTACTTGATTTACATTGGCACATACTTGTTTTATATCCATTGAAATAGTTCAAATAATTCTTAAAACCTAATTCAACCCCTCTCTTGGGTTGCTTCATCATTGGGCAACAATTGGTATCAGAGCTCGGAACCCAAAATCGTTGGTATCTAAACTTGGTGCTTTGAAAAGAATCCAATAGTTTTGAGTTTAAAGATCATGGTAGCCCTAGAAGGTACTTGTTTTGCTATAGAACATGCAACTAATAGACTACCATTTTTCAATGGTACTAATTATACTTTTTGGAAAACTTGCATGCGAATCTATATTCAATATATTAGTTATTTTTTTTGGAAAGTTATAGTTAATGATCCTCATATTTCTTCCATTTTGATTAATAACATTTCCATTCCAAAGCTCGAAGAGGATTGGACTGAATATGACATTAAGCAATCTGAAATTAATGCTAAAGCAATGAACTTGCTTTATTATGCATTGGACTCTAATGAATTCAATAGGATCTCCACATGTACATCGACAAAGGAGATAAGGGACACACTTGAAATTACTCATAAGGGTACGCTTCAAGTAAAAAATACTAAAATTAATATGCTTGTTCATTCTTTTGAAATATTTGAAATACTACATTTTGAATCTAAATCTGATATGTATACTAGATTTATGGCTATTGTTAATGAATTAAAAAGTCTTAGCAAAGTCTATACTAATGCTAATTTGGTTAATAAAATTCTTAGATCTTTGCTAATATCATGGGATCCAAAGGTAACGGTGATCCAAAAAGCCAAAGATATTGATACCCTACCTTTAAAGGAGCTTATTGGTTCACTCATGACCCATGAGTTGAATTTATGGCACAAAAAAGTGGTTGTTGATCAAGAGAAGAAAAAGATAATAGCCCTCAAGGCCAAAAACAAATTCAAAGTAATGATGGCAACTTGGAGCGATAGCGAAAATTAAAGTTCGGATGATGAACAAGAAGTTGGCTATCTTTGCTTCATGGTAAATGAGGAAGTGGTATGTATTAAAAATGAATATAATTTTATCTTTAATAAATTACATGATGCATTTAATGATCTTGTGCATGAATACAAATTGCTAAAAATTGAGCACAAGAAATTAAAAAGATATGTTGACTTTTTTCTTAAGAACACCAATCTTGCCAATAAAAATCATGATGTTTTAGAAATTGATAAGAATAATCTTTCTAAAGAAAAAGAAAATTTAGAAAAAAAAATTGATTTGAAAGAATTATGCAATAAGTTTTCAAATGAAAAAAATATTTTATTAAATGAAATAGAAATTCTAAAAGATCTAAGATTTTTGTATCAAATGATGAGTTTTTTTAAAAAAATAAAATCTTGAGTTAAAAAACAAGAATTTTTTTGTTGATGCATCTTCTAATTTGACTTGTTTTAGATATTGTAAAATTGGGCATAATGCATATCCTTGTAAATTAAGAAAAATTTAGGTTCCAAAAGGAACCATATTTACTAATCCTAAAGGATCCAAGAAAGTTTGGTTACCAAAATTGTCCACCTAATTTATTTTGCAGGAATGGCTTGTAGCCCAACATGAAGAAAGGAAGTTTTTGAAAAGTGGCTATACAAGACAATACAAAGAGTGGATAAGCTATATTTTTGGACTAAATGATAAAGGAAGGATTATACATATCAGTAAATTCTAAACATTTCCTTCCATAATTAAAAATGTAGTTAAATATTTGTCATAAATGTTGCATCAATTACTTTGAAAATTTATTTTAAATATTTAATTAGAATCAAGTTTAGACTTATAGTTATTGGTTATGATCATGAACCTTTTGATGTTGATGAATTTCATACTATCATGATTAAACTTGTGATTATAAGACCTTCACTTGATTTTGATTAATGTATCTTAAATTACTTCATGAAAAATACTTTTAAAGTTGCATATTGCTTTGAAAATTGTTTCAATTGATTAATTAGAATCAAGTTTAGACTAATAGTCATTTGTTGTGATCATGAACTTTTTGTGATTATTAGACTTTCACTTGATTTTGATTAATATAATTTTAAACTATTTCAAGTAAAATGTTGTGATGAAATGTTTATATTTTTTAGCATCTATGCTTAAGTTAGAAATGATTTGGATCAAGACTAGAACTAGTAGTTAAGGATTACATTTAAAAAGAAGGTATGCATATTGATAAATCCTTGCTCTAGTAGCTAAACTTAGTACTAGATTACTTCTAACATTTGTATGGATAATCAAAATCATTTCAAATCATATGGTTTTCATGAAATGTATTCCATTTTATATCCATGTTTAGACTAGAAATGATTTGAAACAAGTACAGAACTGGTAGTTAAGGATTACATTTAAGAAGAAGGTATGTATATTGAAAAACCCTTATTCCAGTATTTAGCTAGGTATCATATTACTTCTAGCATCTGTATGGATATCAAATCATTTCAAATTAATTTGAAATCATGCTAAAAGTTTTTAAATGATCAATCCATTGTATTTTGAAAATCTTGTATATCTTGAAATTTTAAAACTTTGTAGGCTCAGGTAGGCAATCCAAGAGGGAGAGTGAATTGGATTTTATAAAACTTTTGTACTATTTAAAATATCTATGAACTAAAGCAAGTATGTGCTAATGCAATTCAAGTTCTTGTGTATTTCAAATAAATGCAGCGAAATTAAAGAAATAAAAGTACAAGGAGAATAATCACACAAACACAAAAATTTATAATGGTTTGGTGCCAACCAAGCACCTACATCCACTCCCCAAGAATCCCTTGTGAATTTCACTAAGTTTGGTTTTATAACTTAGGCTCACCAATAACCTTTACAACTTGTTTTGTATTCGGGCTCACAAGTCAAACCCTAGATGGCTTCAAGGCTCACCAACAACCACCCTTGGTTTTACGAGATAACCAAGAACCTAAATAACTTGTTTTGGCTTCGGGCTCACAAGTAAAACCCTAGTTGGTTTCAAGGCTCACCAACAACAACTTTGGTTTTCAAAGGCTTACCAAAAATCTCTTTGATTTTCTAAGGCTCACCAAAAACCTTAAGTAAAACAATGTAAGAGCAAGTATAAATGAATACAATAAAAGCTTTCTAAAATAAAGCAAATATCTCTTTGAAGCCCTTGATTGTTGATGAAGATCTTGTCTTCAAGTTGATGAAGCCTTTGATTGATGCTTGTAGATATAGACTTTAAATGCTCTCTTTGAAACTTAGAAGATTGAAAGCTTTTAATCACTCAACTATTGAATCCTTTAAGAATATTCAAGAAACTCACCAAAGGATTACTTTTCCATTTTGATGCAGAAAGAAAGAAGAGATGATGCAAAGCGAAAGTAAATTAAGACTATTTTTTTTTATATATATATATATTTTCAGAAGTCGGCTTTGACTCAAATGAAAGTTAAACTAAATTAAAAGAAACTATATAATAATTGAAAGCATAATTCAAAAAAACTAGATTATCAGAGTAGTTCAGAAGTAAAGGATCGCTGGGGGTTGAGAAACTCCCAAACCTATGGTTTCGCTTTGAACTTTCAATAGGACAGAACTAAAGAGAAGGGAAGGGTTATGTACCAGGCAGTGATCTTCACAGAGTTTGGTGGAAGGACTCTCTCGAGCAGATTGTTGGATCCTCGGATTGGATATCTTCGCAATGGATCCTCCAATACTGATCCTTTGGCAGAGTTGGCTTATCCTGAACTCAGGATCTGGGAAAGAAGATGAACAAGTTAAGGAACTAGATACTCAAAGAAAGGATTTACCAGATAAGAAGAACTTGAAAAATTGATGTTGCTGAAATCCTGATTCTCCTGGATGCTGATCTGACTTCCTCTGGGATTTGCTCTGTATTCGAAGTAGCCGATCTAGAACTGGATGCTGGAGGTCAGCCTCTACTTGGAAGAGAGGGGCTGGAGATGATGAGGTAGATTAGGGTTTGGATGATTGGTGGAATGAAGAAGATGATGGCAGCTAGGGTTTGGAATTGAAGTGGCTAACCTTGGGTTTTTGTAGGGTTTTGGGATTGGAGATCTCACACCTCCTCAAGGTTCCTAGGGAACCCAGATTTACTCCCTCACAGAGCTCAATAACTGAATACAAGTGCGGAAGAGAGAAACACAAAGTTGCTCACACAGAAATTGATTTCATTCATCATTTATTTTTCTAAAACTTACAAGAGGGGTTTATTTTATAGGTCTTTACAAGAGGTCAGGGTTTTACATCTTTCCATGTGGGACTAATATGACGGATCTTCAAATTAGGCTTGTAGAATCAAATCCTTCTCATATGGCCGGCCAAGAGCTTCCATAAGGGTTGATTGGTGGCTCCAAATGGTAAGTAGGTGGCGCCTCCTAGCCTTGCTCTTCAAGAAAATTTTTTTTCCTTCCATGGCTCAACTCTTTTGGACACCTCCTTTTCTTTCTCCCCAAGTCATGGCTCTTCCCAACTTTGCTTTAGTCTTTTTAGGCATGGATTGGGCACCCCCTTGAAGTGCTCCCCAAGAAATGCCTCTTTCCTCCTTTAGCTTGGCCTTTTAAGGTATATATGGGGTGCCTCATTGATTTTGGCTTCAAGAAAAATTCTTGCTCCCTTGGGTGTAGGGACCAAGACACTGGGATGGAGATGTGGCGCCCCCTGGACTCTGGCATGTGGCTGGGAGTGTGGCGCCCACTTACTTGATCTTGGGAAAAAAATGTGGCACCCTGGACCTTGACTTGAAAAAGGTGGCACCAACCTGGAGAAGACCTAGGCCACTACTATGACTCAACAAAATTTAAATTGCAGGGAAATACAGACTCAACACTAAAATTGAGTTGACCAAGTCAACCCTTATTACAAAACCAGAAAACTCTAATTCTTTGGGCAAGGTTAATCAGAGATCCAGATGGAGCCCTGAAGTCTTCTTCTGAGTCTAGTGCCCGCACCAATTCTCCCGAGGTGGGAGGAACTCGACCTTGTCGAGTATGGATCAAGTTGGCTCTGGTATCTCTCCAAGAGGTCTGGGTCCAATCCTTGTAATTCTTCTCGAGAGATCCAAGAGTCATCAGAATCTGGCCTTCCTTGCCAACGGACCAGGTATCTTTGGTATCCTCGATTATGAGTAGAGATAACCTGATCATCCAAGATCTTTTCAATCTGCTCTTTCCTCACATGCCAGTTTGTTGGTGGACACACAGGGTCGGGATCACTCCCAATAACAGGATTAGGTTTCAAAGGCTTAATAGGAATCACAGCTGGCTCCCTATACTCTACTAAGTCTGTAATGTTGAAAGTAGAGCTATTGCCTAGTTCTGGAGGCAACACGAGCACATAGGCATTGGATCCTACTCTCTTCACTACTCTAAATGGTCTAGCTCCTTTAGCATGTAACTTTCTAATGATTCTAGGAAAAAACTGCTCAGGCCTTAACCTAATCATTACATAGTCTCTCTCAACAAAAGTTTTGACTCGTCTTTGAGAATCAGCCAACTTCTTATAAGTTTCATTATTTAAAGTTATTTTGGCATGAATTTCTTTATGCAAGTCCTTTACATGCTATGCAAGTGCATCAAGAGACTTGTGTGTGTGGACTAATAATGAAATCAAATCAAGTGGTGTGTGAGGCTTGTATCCATGAACAATTTCAAAGGGACTCTAGCCTATAGACCTATTGATCGAAACATTGAATGCAATTTCAGCCCTGGACACAATACAAATCCAAATTCCTGGTGCTCTCAATCAAACCAAAATCTGAGCCAAAGCCTAGTAAAGAGTCAAGAAAAACTAAACTAGACTGACAACGCACTCCTAAAGAATGGACTTTATTCCAAAGGAACCCTAGGTCTAAACCTAACAAACTACGGCTCTCTAGGTTTGACCTTGGATAGGAGGATGGCATGCAGAGCATGAAAACTTATCATGGGTGCCTAGTAGGCGCCATAAGGTCTTCCAGAAGTAGGTGGCAAACCTAATAGGTTCTGACACGTGGTTCACTCTAAAGACTTCAACAAAGTATACTTGGATGGTGTAAGAAGCATTGGAAGTCCTAGAGAAAGGGAGGAAATATAAGGTGGAGTCTCGAATTACCTGTTGACTAAAGGTGGTGACCTGAAGGTTTGAATGGTGATCTATGAGTGTCAATTGGTCATCCTTACGAAAGGAAAAGTTTGCTACTCCCAGGAATGGATCAAGAGATGGTTCGGGAAGTAGCCTAGGACATGTGATTGCAATAGTTAAGGTTTGTTCTCTAAGCAAATAATGATCCACTTTCTCAAGAACTGGATTAGAGAATGATTCATGGGTTGGCCTATGGATGATGACCTCAAGACTTGAAATTTGACCTATGGGTGCGGAAAGGTATACTCTATAGAAGGGTAGGTCAGTCATGCGAAGGAAGGGGTCTGGGGCCATAAGGAGGACTTCTACAGGACTGGGTGAATCAATCCGCTCAAGACAAGAATGTTCAACTGAGATTACGGGAGAGACCTTAGTGGCTGGGCATGGGACAAGGTCCAATTGTAAGAGGCTTGATTCAGTCATCCTAAGGAGAGGATCTACCATAGGGTGGGCAAACTTAAACAGTTCAGTGAAAAGATCTTCAATTGGTACTTGGGGAATGACTGTCATTAGAGTGTTTGAACTGATAGCTCGGGCTAACACTATGAGTTCTTCCTGGGGGTATTTGACTAAAGGAACCTGGTTCTCACAAATCTCTTGAATTTCTGAACTAGGTCCTACCACTTGGTTTCTTTCCAAGGTCTCCTCAAGTAAGGAACCAATAGTATTGATGTCACATTCTTCAAGTTCTTCCCCCTCATATTCATCAACTAGACTCAAGCCAGCATCATATACTTCCTCGATGCCATCTTCAATGGATTTCGGGTCAATGGTAATCGAGTCAACTGATTCTAGGCATGTCATACCTAACCCTTCTTCCTCATTGGTATCCTTTTGGTCAAGAGGTGATATAAATGGGAATTGACAAACAAAAGTCTGGTTCACTACGGGTGTCGGATCAATCGAAACTTGACTCAAGTTGGTAGAGGTTGGCTTTAAGTCCAAAGTACTTGATTGGTTATATCTTAAAGACCACTCATAGTCTTGGGCTTCTTGGTAGGCTCGGTCTAACTTTTTGGTCTTTTCAAGGCATAGCTTCCTATAAATGTCTGGGTGTAACCCAACCCTAAACCTCGATGTGATATGAGCTTCGGTCTCAATGGTATTGCATTTCATGTCATACCACTGGAAGTCCTCGATATATTTAGACACAGGCCTATTACCTTGTCGCAATTGATACCATTGGTCTAAAAGTCTTTTCTCATAGGATCTACCTAGGTACCTATCTCTCAACTTACTTCTCATATCTCTCCAAGTATATATTTCCTCTTTTCTTTTATAACACTCACACTCAATAGCATACCAATGCGACCTAGCATGTTTGGTGAACTTGGCTTTGGCCAACCTAACTTGTCCTAATTCCGATATGTTAGTGCACTCAAAATACCGATCCATTTGTTCTTCCCACTTAATATATGTCTCTTGTCTTCCATCAAAAGTGGGTGCATAAGGTTCGGTGTTCCTAACGAGTCCCTTTTCTGAGTCAACCAAGTATGGATATAGGCTCCTAGGGTTATGCTCGGGATCACGGTATAAGGTCCTCCTAGGCTCCTGGCATGGGTGAGGTTGGGGCCCATTAAATTTTGGATCAGGGGTCCAATTTTGATGTCTACGTTTCTCAAGTCCCTGCGCTCGGTCTCTAAACTGGGCAAAACCCTCATTTATATCTTGACTCAATTTGGTCATACTTTCGGTAAGAGTTCTATTCATGGCCTCTAAATCAAGTTGGGTTTGACCAGGTTGGTAGAGTACTCCGTTCTGGGTGGACATGATGATGCAAGCAAGCACACCAAATGAGACTCGACTGAAATGACTACTGGCTAACTAGACCTAGAGCCCAAACTAGATGCCGAATCAGAGTGGCAAGCTAGCCTGTAGTAACTCGGGACTCAGCCAGGCAGGTGTAAGGGGAGTGTTAGGTCCCTAATTGCCAATCCTAGACACCAATCAGAGATTGGCCAAGTAGGCAGACCAGCACACAAGCCCTTCGGGATAGAATCCCTGAACCACCATTCTATACACTGAGTACACAGCACACACAGAGTAACTAGACAAATTGACTCAACATTAGCCTAGACCCGACTTGTTGGTGTCCCTAGCCCACTAGGACAAATTAAGTCTAATAAATTTTAAAATTACGCTTAGGATCGAATGAATGGGTGGTGGTTTTGGGATAAGGAGTGGTTATCAACTCCCCTTATCTTAGATGCTTAATTGCCCTTAAGATGAATTAGGAGATGATCACTCAAAAAATTGAATTGTAGAAACACAGAAATAGAATTGCTGTAATTTAACTCTCAAAAATTTCACAGAAAACAATAAGTTACAGTAAAATTATGTAAAATAGCTTAAATTATATTGGTTCCAGCAAAACAAAAATCACTCAATTTAGAGTTAACTGCAATGAGAAACAATTCCTGCAACAGGAAAGTTATAGACTAAAAACAGAACGCTTTCCCCGTTTACAATTCCTGTTACGAAGTTGTAACCTAGCTGATCCCCTACACGCCCTAGGAACACCCCATGGAATGGGAAGAGGAGGCTTGCACCTCACTTCGTTCCTAGGACCAGACATCCTGGGGAGTCTACTTCGAGCAGACAAAGTAAAAAAGAGAGACACTCAAAACATGCAAGCAAGTCAGAAACCCTAGATTGGGCTCTGATACCAAAAATGATGCAGAATGAAAGAAGAGATGATGCGATGCGGAAGTAAATTAAGACTATTTTTTTTTTTTTTTTTTTTTCAGAAGTCGCTTTGACTCAAATAAAAGTTAAACTAAATTGAAAGAAACTATATAATAATTGAAAGCATAATTCAAAAAAACTAGATTATCAGAGTAGTTCAGAAGTAAAGGATCGCTAGGGGTTGAGAAACTCCCAGACCTAGGGTTTCGCTCTGAACTTTCAACAGGACAGAACTAAAGAGAAGGGAAGGGTTATGTACCAGGCAGTGATCTTCACAGAGTTTTGTAGAAGGACTCTCTCGAGCAGATTATTGGATCCTCAGATTGGATATCTTTGCAATGGATCCTCCAATACTGGTCCTTTGGCAGAGTTGGCTTCTCCTGAACTCAGGATCTGGGAAAGAAGAAGAACAAGTTAAGGAACCAGATACTCAAAGAAAGGATTTACCAGATAAGAAGAACTTGAAAAATTGATGTTGCTGAAATCCTGATTCTCCTGGATGCTGATCTGACTTCCTCTGGGATTTGCTCTGTATTCGAAGTAGCCGATCTGGAACTGGATGCTGGTGGTCAACCTCTACTTGGAAGAGAGGGGTCGGAGATGATGAGGTAGATTAGGATTTGGATGATTGGTGGAATGAAGAAGATGATGGCAGCTAGCGTTTGGAATTGAAGTGGCTAACCTTGGGTTTTGGTAGGGTTTTGGGGTTGGAGATCTCACACCTCCTCAAGGTTCCTAGGGAACCCATATTTACTCCCTCACAAAGCTCAACGCCTGAATACAAGTGCGGAAGAGAGAAACACAAAGTTGCTCACACAGAAATTGATTTCATTCATCATTTGTTTTTCTAAAACTTACAAGAGGGGTTTATTTTATAGGTCTTTACAAGAGGTCAGGGTTTTACATCTTCCCATGTGGGACTAATAGGATGGATCTTCAAATTTGGCTTGTAGAATCAAATCCTTCTCATATGGCTGGCCAAGAGCTTCCATAAGTGTTGATTGGTGGCTCCAAATGGTAAGTAGGTGGCGCCTCCTAGCCTTGCTCTTCAAGAAAAATTATTTTCCTTCCATGGATCAACTCTTTTGGACACCTCCTTTTCTTTCTCCCCAAGTCATGGCTCTTCCCAACTTTGCTTAGGTCTTTTTAGGCATGGATTGGGAGCCCCCTTGAAGTGCTCCCCAAGAAATGCCTCTTTCCTCCTTTAGCTTGGCCTTTTAAGGTATATATGGGGCGCCTCCGTGATTTTGGCTTCAAGAAAAATTCTTGCTCCCTTTGGTGTGGGGACCAAGACACTGGGATGGAGATGTGGCACCCCCTGGATTCTGGCGTGTGGCTGGGAGTGTGGTGCCCACTTACTTGATCCTGGGAGAAAAATGTGGCACCCTGGACCTTGACTTGAAAAAGGTGGCACCAACCTGGAGAAGACCTAGGCCACTACTAGGACTCAACAAAATTTAAATTGCAGGAAAACATAGACTCAAGACTAAAATTGAGTTGACCAAGTCAACCCTTATTACAAAACCAGAAAACCCTAATTCTTCGGGCAAGGTCAATCAGAGATCCAAATGGAGCCCTGAAGTCTTCTTCTGAGTTTGGTGCCCGCATCACATTTGATTCTTGATGTTTATATAGCCTTCCAATACTTAAATGAACGTTTATAGCCATTAGGAAGGAAAATATGGCAGTTGAAGCCAAGTTGGAGAAGTTCTGCAGCCCAGAAAACTAGCCATTACTGTTCAAGTGTCGACACTTCACCTCCAGGTGTCGACACTTTCGTTTCAAGTATCGACACTTCATTCTCTAGGTGTCGACACTTCACTTCTAAGTATCGACACTTCAGCTCCAGGTGTTGACACTTGACTGAAAGTACTTTCTGAAGTTTTCTATTTGTCTCAGGCCTTGAGTCGACACTTAACTTTTCAAGTGTCGACATTTGATCCTTAGGTGTCGATACATCATTTCCAGGTGTAGACACTTGCTTGTGCCATGCTGAAACTTTGCTGATACTTCTTCAGATTAAAATTTTAACCTCTTCAAGTTCTTCCATATTAATTCCAAAGTCCATATACTTAATTTTCCATTAATTTAAATACTTTTTCAATTGAAACTCAAGCAATTCTTCATTCAACATGGTTGAGTACTAAGATCTGAAAAACATACTTAAAATATAATTAGTACTCATATATACTTAAACATTTTGTCAATCATCAAAATCTAGACCAGAGTCAACAATCTCCCCCTTTTTGATGATGACAAAACCTTTAAGTATAAGAATAGGATAAGCTTAAAAAGAATAACAATAGTATAAATATGAAAGCTCAAAATCAATACGCACCAAGCTCCCCCTCAATATATGATCCACAAAATTTTCAAAAAATATTTTTCAAAATTTGCAAAATTTTTAAATTTTCAAAATTTCTTCTTCTTACTAATTCTTCCCTTTAGATAAAAACATTTTGCATTCTTCTCCCCCTTTTGCACTTTCTTTCATTTCTCATATGATTTTTCATATTTATCCTATCTTCCCCTTTTCATACTTAACATTTTTCTCCCCCTTTTTGACATCATAAAAAAGGGTGAAAGGCAATACAAAGTGGGAATGAAGTCCGAAAGAATAGCAACATGTCATCAAAATCAATGCATGAAATAAAATAATTATGATACAAATTGAACATGATACAATTTGAATGTAACTCCCCTCAAAAAATTAGATTTGAAAATAAGGAGAACGAGTATAAGAGTAATATAAGTACAGCATGATATCAAGCAAGATATTCAAAGCATCAAATATGATAACAAATCTTTGGATGCTCTCCCTGAATGTTATTCCCCTTAAAAATATGCATTCATTTGAAGAATAAGAACATGAAAGAACATGCTATATAATTTCAAACAATTTTAAGATATGAACATAAATTCTAAGTCTGAAATCAAGGATTTGAAATTTTCAAGATATTCATGATTTTCAAAATACAAAGCATTTATATCATTTAAAAACTTTCAGTATGATTTCAAATTCATTTTAAATGATTTGATATTCATATAAATGCTAGAAGTAATATGATATCAAGTCTAGCTACTAAAGCAAGGGTTTATCAATATGCATACCTTTTTCTTAAAAGTAACCCTTAACTACTAGTTCTATACTTGATCCAAATCATTTCTAGATTATGCATAGATGCCAAAAATAAAAACATATAAATCATAGCATTTCACTTGAAATAATTTAGAAAATATATTAATCAAAATCAAGTGAAGATCTAATAATCACAAGTTTGACCATAAGAGCTTGAAATCCATCAACATCAAAATGGTCATGATCACAACGAATGATTATTAGTCTAAGCTTGATTCTAATTAATCAATTATGATATTTTTCAAATCAATATGCATCTTTAAAAGTATTTTTCATGAAATAATTTAAGATACATTAATCAAAATCAAGTGAAGGTCTTACAATCATAAGTTTAATCATGATAGCATGAAATTCATCAACACCAAAAAGTTCATGATCATAGCCAATGATGATAAGTCTAAACTTGATTCTTAATAACTATTTAAAATAATTTTTCAAAGTAATTGATGCAATAAAAATTTAACTACATTTTTAATTATGAAAGGAGATGTTTAGAATTTACCAATATACATAATCCTTCATTTTACCATTTAGTCCAAAATGTAGCTTGTCTACTTCTTTAAATTATCTTGTACAGCCATTTTTCAAGAACTTCCTTTCTTCATGTTGGGCTGCAAGACATTTCTGCAAAACCAAACTAAGTGGACATTTTTGGTACCCAAACTTTCTTGGATCCTTTATGATTAGTAATTATGGTTCCTTTTGGAATCCAAACTTTTCTTAATCTAGAAGGATAAGCATTAAAACCACAATTATAAGATAAATTGAAAAAAGCAAGAATAGAGAAATTCTTCAAAAGATATTGCTTCTTTTCTTTAATCAAAATATTTTTCTCTTTAAAATATTTATCACATAAATCTTTCAAAACATCATTTTCTTTTTCTAAAAATTTTTTTTCTTTAGAAAAAATATTCTTTTCATTTTTTAAAATATCAATCCTGGTAATTAAATCATCATTTTTATCAGCAAGATTGGTGTTCTAAAGAGAAAATGAATTTACATGCCTTTTTAATTTCTTGTGCTCAATTTTTAGCAATTTATATTCATGCACAAGATCATTAGATGCATCATGTAATTCATCAAAGATAAAATTATAATCATTTTCAGCACATAACTTTTTCTCATTTTCTATGAAGCAAAGATGGGCAACTTCATCATCCGTACTTGAATCTTCGCTATCATTCCAAGTTGCCATCATTGCCTTGAATTTCTTTTTGGCCTTGAGGGCTATTATCTTCATATTTACATCAGCTTCTACCATCCTTTGCCATAAGTTCAACTCATAGGTCATGAGTGAAATGATAAGCTCCTCCAAAGGTAAGGTTTCTACATCTTTAGCTTCTTGGATCGCCGTCACCTTTGGATCCCATGATTTTGGCAAGGATCTAAGAATTTTGTTCACAAAATCAATATTAGTATAGATTTTACCAAGACTTTTCAATTCATTAATAATAGTCATAAATCTAGTATACATATCAGAAAAAGATTCATAATGCATCATTTCAAAATTTTTAAAAGAATGTACAAGCAAATTAATTTTAGTATTCTTCACTTGAAGAGTACCCTCATGAGCAACTTCAAGTGTGTCCTATATTTCCTTCGCCGATTTGCATGTAGAAATTCTATTAAATTCATTTAAGTCAAATGCACAATAAAGCAAGTTCATTGCTTTAGCATTGATTTCAGTTTGTTTAATGCCATATTCATTCCAATTCTCTTCGAGCTTTGGAATGGAAATGCCATTAACCAAAATAGAAGGAATATGAGGACCACTAACAATAATTTTTTAAAGATGATAACTAATAGATTGAATATGGATGTGTATGCGAGTTTTTCAAAATGTATGATTTATGCCATTGAAAAACGGTGGTCTAACATTGATACCTACAAGGGTTGCCATGAACTTTAGCTCAAAATCGTTAGATTTTCAAACAGAGCACCTGCTCTGATACCAATTGTAGGCTCAAGTAAGCAACCAAAGATGGGGGATGAATTGGATTTTATAAAACTTTTGTACTATTTAAAATATCTAAGAACTAAAGCAAGTATGTGCTAATGCAATTCAAGTGCTTGTGTATTTCAAATAAATACAGCGAAATTAAAGAAATAAAAGCACAAGGAGAACAATCACACAAACACAAAGATTTATAGTGGTTCGGTGCTAACCAAGCACCTACATCCACTTCCCAAGAATCCCTTGAGAATCTCACTAAGTTGGTTTGATAACTTAGGCTCACCAATAACCTTTACAACTTGTTTTGTCTTCGGGCTCACAAGTCAAATCCTAGTTGGTTTCAAGGCTCACCAACAACCACCCTTGGTTTTACAGGATAATCAAGAATCTAAACAACTTGTTTTGGCTTCGGGCTCACAAGTAAAACCCTAGTTGGTTTCAAGGCTCACCAACAACTACTTTGGTTTTCAAAAGCTTACCAAAAACCTCTTTGATTTTCCAAGGCTCACCAAAAACTTTAACTAAAACAATGTAAGAGAAAGTATAAATGAATACAATAAAAGCTTTCTAAAATAAAGCAAATATCTCTTTGAAGCCCTTGATTGTTGATGAAGATCTTGTCTTCAAGTTGATGAAGCCTTTGATTGATGCTTGTAGATGTAGACTTTGAATATTCTCTTTGAAACTTGGAAGCTTGAAGGCTTTTAATCACTCAACTATTGAATCCTTTAAGAATATTCAAGAAACTTACTAAATGATTACTTTTCCATTTGATTCTTGATGTTTATATAGCCTCCCAATACTTGAATGACTGTTTATATCCATTTGGGATGAAAATATGGCCGTTGGAGCCAAGTTGGAGAAGTTCTGCAGCCCAGAAAACTAGTCGTTACTGTTCAAGTTTCGACACTTCACCTCCAATTATCGACACTTCAGTTTCAAGTGTCGACACTTCATTCTCCAGGTATCGACACTTCACTTCCAAGTGTCGACACTTCAACTCCAGGTGTCGACACTTGACTGAAAGTGCTTTCTGAAATTTTCTGTTTATCTCAGGCCTTGAGTCGACACTTCACTTTTCAAGTGTCGACACTTAATCCTCAGGTGTCGATAATTCATTTCCAGGTATCGACACTTGCCTATGCCATGCTGAAACTTTGCTGATACTTCTTCAAATTGAAACTTTAACCTCTTCAAGTTCTTCCATATTAATTCTAAAGTCCATATACTTAATTTTTCATTAATTTAAAGACTTTTTTAATTGAAATTCAAGCAATTCTTCATTCAACATGGTTGAGTACTAAGATCTGAAAAATATACTTAAAATTTAATTTGTACTCATATATACTTAAAAATTTTGTCAAGCATCAAAATTAAGACCAGAGTCAACAATCTTTGATTTCAGATTTGGTATTTATGTTCATATCTCAAATTATCTGAAATTAGGATGCTTGTGCTTTCATGTTTTATTCCTTAATGAATGCATGTTTTTTAAGAGGAAATAATATTTTGGGAGAGAATTCAAAGATTTATTGTCATGTATGATGCTTTCAATGTTTTCTTGATATCATACTTATATTACTCTGATACTCCTTCTCCTTGTTTTCAAATCTAATTCTTTGAGGGGAGTTACAATCAATTGGTATCAAGATTTATTAAGAATCCTAAAAAAAGGAAAGAGAAGAGCTCCTAGTAACTGCTTCGGATTGGATTAGTTACCATGGTTGTCCGATCATAGGAGCTAAGTAGGGTTTAAAGACCCTCTCTTCCCATTTAATGGGATCTCTGATGATGTGTTGGGTACCACTGTGGCCTTATCCCATGAACAAGTGAGGCGAATGGACTGTTGTCTTACTATCAGTTATGCATATTAGAGCTAATACATATTAAATTATTTTTTGCATGTGCATGTCATTTTTGAGGTATCATGTTCAATTAGTATCATATTTAATCGCTACCCTGATTAATTGATTTCATGCATTGATTTTGATAATCTACTTGCTGTTCTTTCCACCTTCATTCCCATTTTGTATTACCTTTCATCCTTTTTCATGATGACAAAAAGGGAGAAAAAAATGTTAAGTATGAGAAAGGAAAAGATTTGATAAACATAAAAATTATATGAGAAATGAAAGAAAATGCAAAAGGGAGAGAAGAAAGTAAAATGTTTTAATCTTAAGGAAAGAATTAGCAAGTGAGAGAATGTTTAAAAATCTTGAATGATTTTTGAAAATATCTTTGAAATCATATTTTGAGGAAAAGCTTGACACTCATTGATTTTGAGCATACATGTTTATCTTATTATTAATCATTTTAAGCTAACCCTGTTCATATACTTAAAGATTTTGTCGTCATCAAAAAGGAGGAGATTGTTGACTTTGATCTTGATTTTGATGATTGACAAAATACTTAAGTATATATTAGTACTATTTATGTGTTTTAGTATGTTTATCAGATTAAGTACTCATATCAGTTGAAAGAACAAAATGCTTATATTTCAGTTGAAGAAGTCCTTCAAATTCATGAAATTTTAAGTTATAAGGACTTTGAAATATAAGAAAGACTTAGAAGGACTTAAAGTTTTATTTTGGCAAAGTTTCAGTAAGTTTCAACACTGTCACACTCAAGTGTTGACTTATGAAAAAGTTCAAGTATCGACTCAATGCCTGAGAACAAAAAAATACAGAACTGTGAAAATCTAAAATTTTTGCCTTAAGCTGACTCAAGTGTCAACTCACCATATTCAAGTATCACCAAATAAAAAAACTCAAGTGTCGACTCACTAGATTCAAGTGTTGACACTTGGAGTAACGGCTAGTTTTTTAGAAGTGCAGAATTGATTCCAACTTGCTTCAAATAGCTAGTTTTTCATCTTCAACGGTAATAAATGGTCATCTATGATTTGGAGAGCTAAATAAATACCAAAAATTAAATAGAAAAGTAATCCTTTGGTGAGATCATTGAATATCTTTCAAAAATTCAAGAGTTGAGTGGTTCAAGCCTTCAAGCTTCCAAAGATAAGAGAGTTGATCCAAGTCCACAACATCAAGCTTCATTCAAAGGTTTCAACAAATTGAAGACAAGCTTCTTCAACATCATCCAAGGGTTTCAAAGAGATACTTGCTTTATTTTAGAAAGCTTTATTGTATTCTTTACTTTCATTCTTACATTTTTCTATCAAGATTTTTGGTGAGCCTTAGAAAATTAAAGAGGTTGTTAGTTAGCCTTTGTGTAAAACCAACATAGGTTGTTGGTGATCCCGTAAAACCAACATAGATTGTTGGTGATCCCGTAAAACCATTGGAGGTTGTTGGTTAGCCTATGTTATAAAACCAACAAGGGATTTTGACTTGTGAGCCTGGAAAAACAAGTTAGGTTTTGATTAGTGAGCCCGGAAAATTAATCGATTATAATCTTGGTGATTATAGTGAAATACCCAAGGTGAATTTAGGGGGTGGATGTAGGTGCCTTGGAGTGCACCGAACCACTATATATTCTTTCATTTGTGATTGCTCTTATTTATTGCTTATTTACTCTTGCATTTACTTCTTTAATTCTGTTGCATATTTTCATTAAGCACACAAACACTTTGGCAAAACATAAGCACATGATTTAAATTTGCACGTACTTGTTTTATATCCATTGAAATAGTTCAAATAATTTTTAAAACCCAATTCACCCCCCCTCTTGGGTTGCATCATCATTGGGCAACAAAGTAAAGTACTAAGAGAAGAAGAGATGATCCTGCATGTTGGAAATGAAGCAAGAGTTGCTATAGTAACTATGAGAGTATACTCTCTATCATTACCTTTAAGGTTTAGTTTAGTTCTAAAAGACTATTATCATGTACTTATAGCTAGCAGAATTTTTATTTCTATCTCTGTGCTAGCATAGAAAGGTTATGAATTTATATTGAATAAAGAATTTTATTCAAGTTATTTCAAAAGAATAAATTAATTACAAAATCACTCTTGATTGATGGTCTATATCAATTGCATGTGATGCATCTGTAAACATTAATGAATAACTAGTGAATGCCATAAGACACAAATGGCCTAGAGATGACCTAAACTAAAAGAATATATGGCACTTTAGGCTTGGTCACATTAAGGAAGACAGGATTACCAGACTGGAACATAATAAAATCCTAGACTTAGTTAATATTGAGTCATATCCAATTTGTGAATCATGCCTTTGAGAAAAAATGACAAAGTTATCCTTTTTGGATCATAGAGAGAGGGCCACTGAGTTACTTGCCCTGGTATACATTGATGTGTATGGACCATTTGATATACAAGCCAGTGATGGTTTATAATATTTCATTACTAATGCAGGACAGGGGGTAGGATCGTTGGTGAGCCTAGAAGTCACCTAGATTAGAGTACCTTTTTTTTTGATTTTTTGTAAGGGAGTGGTGAAGGAATTAATGGGGATGAAAGACAGGGATCTGAATCTCATGGACTTTGGGACTCACACTAATGAAAAGACCTCTCATCTCCAGGGCATTCCACCCATCTCGATACTTGGAGGCGTTAGGGTGAATCTCAAAGGACATGGGGGGTAAAGAGGATGGAATCAAGGGGATAACTAGACATGACCTGTCATCATGTCCTGGGATTGGGCCTCATATCCTTTTCTTATGGAGTGAAAGAAAAGAATCTCTCTTTTCAAAAATTTCATCTTTATTGACCAAACTATTTTTTTGCAAAGGACTAAGGGTGATATTTATAGACCTTTCTAACCCTTATTTGAATTTGAATATAAGATAAAAAGATTGGAATGATTCAAATTCAAATACAAGATAGGATAAGATAAGGCCTATTCATATCTCAATTCTAACCAACTAAATCCTAATTCAAATTTCAAACAATTGATAAAGATAAATTCTAAATAACTAATCTTCAAATTTAAATTTATTTGCTACTTTGGAATCTATGCTACTCCGAGATTTGTGCAGGCTGATGTCTCCATCATTTTCATGAGGTGGGGAGAACTCAACTCCATTGTGTCGGGGTCAATGGGGACTTTGGTGGGATTGAATCCATTCAAAAAAATGCTCTGCTTCGAAACCTGTGCATCTCTGAAAGTTATGCAATTCTGATATGCTTATGCTTTGAGATCCGTGCAACTTCGAGAAGCATGCAGAACCTGTAGTCGGCAATGGGAGAACCAGCACTACCTTCATGATCATGCAGGCTTCTCTTTCTTCTCCACGGATCATTACAGACAGGGGGCGCTCTAGCGATGGCATTACAGAGGTGGACGGTGGCATGGGCTCTGATCCAATGGTATCGGGCATCAGGGCAGTAGGGCAATGGGGCGGGCCATGACCTTGCATCAGAGAGGGGCATCAGTGAGATGGCATGATAGCAAGGGGCGTCGATCATTGATTGCTAGCAGTGAGAAGATATTAATGCTTATCGGACGAGCTCTTCTTGGAAGGGACGACTCTATTGATGGTGGCATGAAGGTTGTGGGCTGGTGGCAAGGAGCATCATGCAGTGGTGATCGGTTGTTTTCAGTTGCAGGCGAAAGGGACGAGTGGCCGACGGGGAGCAAGGAGGATCCGATGGGGTGGCGGTCGAGGGGTACTGGACCGGGTGGAAGATGGAGGACGCAGATGATGAGGGCAAGCTTTAGGGTAGTCGACGTCGTCGGTGGCTACAGGGTTTGTCAGTGTCATCGGCAACTGTAGGGGCTGGGAGGAAATTCAGTGGAGGCGGCACTGGCATGAAGAGGAGGGAGGCTCGGTCTAAGCCGGAGGGAAGATTCTGGTGGGCTGATCAATGATGGTCTGGCAAAGATGGGAGGCTTCACGGAAGGTAGCGGTCAGAGGGATGGGTGGCCGGCATGGACAGGGGAGGGCCAGCTTGTAGGCGAGGAACAGGGAGATGTCATCGCTAGTCGACTTGGGCCATGGATCTTTTAGATCGACAACATAGGAGGGGTGGATGGTGAGGTGGTGCGATAGCAGGGGCGTCGACGGTAGATGGCAGGCATACTGCATCGCGGATGATGAAGACATCGATTATGGAGGGGATGGTGGTAGATTAAGGTGGATGGAGGTGGAATTAGTGGTGGAGTGCGGTCATCGACTGTTGGGTGATGATCCTTTTTCTCCTTGGGTGTCCATTCGATGGGATCTAGCTTGGTGGTGGTCAAAGAGGAGGGAAGGCGGATGCCAGGGTGAACCGGAGATGGAGGCCGGCAGTTGATCGAATTGGTTGTAGGCTGTGGAGACGTTGGTGAGGCGGTGTAGACAGTTCACCGAAGAGGGAGGGTGGACATGGTGTGGCGGCGGGGCAGTAGGGAGGTGACGGTGGCAACAGGGGTGTTGGTGGGGTGTGGGAGGAGTCATGGGAGGAAAGGCACTGGTTGGGAAATCTTTTTTTTTTTTTGGATCTTGGAAGTGGTGGGATGGCTGGTAAGAGAAAATCTGGGATGATACGAAGGTACCCTAATTTTCTAGCTCTGATACCAAAAATTGATGTGGGATAGGGGGTATGATCGTTGGTGAGCCTAGAAGTCACCTAGATTATGGTACTTTTTTTTTTATTTTTTATAAGGGAGTGGTGAAGGAATTAATGGGGATGAAAGACAGGGATCTGGATCTCATGGACTTTGGGACTTACACTAACGAAGAGACTTCTCACCTTTACGGCATTCCACCCACCTTGATACTTGGAGGTGTTAGGGTGAATCTCAAAGGACATGGGGGGTAAAGGGGATGGAATCAAAGAAGGGGATAACTAGACATGACCTATCATCATGTCCTGGGGTTGGGCCTTACACCCTCTCCTTACGAAGCAAAAGAAAAGAATCTCTCTTTTCAAAAAACTCATCTTTATTGACCAAACTTTTTTTTTACAAAGGACTGAGGGTGGTATTTATAGACCTTTCCAACCCTCATTTGAATTTGAAAATAAGATAAAACGATAGGGATGATTCAAATTCAAATACAAGATGGGATAAGATAAGGCCTATCCATATCTCAATCCTAACCAACCAAATCCTAACTCAAATTTCAAACAATTGATAAAGATAAATCCTAAATAACTAATCTTCAAATTTAAATTTATTTGCTGCTCCAAAATCCATGCTGCTCCAGGATTCATGCAGGTCGATGTCCGTAGCATTGGAAATGATGGGGACATCACCAACACTGATCCCGAAGTAGCATTGATCTTGAAGTAGCATGAATCTGATGCAACATGAATCTCGATGCAGCATAGATTTCAATTAATTCAAATTCAAAAAATTAGTTGATTAAGATTAATTATTTGAAATTTGATTTAGGATTAGGTTGGTTAGGATTGAGATTTGGATAGGCCTTATCTTGTATTTGAATTTGAATCGTCCTTATCTTTTTATCTTGTATTCAAATTCAAATGAGGGTTGGAAAGGTCTATAAATACCACCCTCAGTCCTTTAGAAAAAAACAGTTTGGTGAATAAAAATGAGCTTTTTTAGAAAAGAGTGATTCTTTTCATTTGCTCCATATGGAGAGGATGAGAAGCCTACTTTTTACTCCACAATGAGAGCACGTGAGGTGCAACCTCGGACATGTTGCTTGGCATCATGTCCAGTTATCCCCTTCCTTTGATTCCATATTCTTTACCCCTATGTCCTTTGAGATTCAACCTAATGCCTCCAAGTATCGAGGTGGGTGGAATGCCCAAGAGGTGAGAGGTCTCTTCATTAGTGTGAGTCTCAAAGTCCATAAAAGTCCAGATTTTCCTACCTTCCATCTCAATTGTTCTTTCGCCATCCCCTAGAAAAATAAAATAAAATAAAAAATATAGTGGTATCCTAATCTTCGATGACTTTTCAGTTCACCGACGATCCTTCCCTGATCTCGTCCCCCATCAATTTGGTATCAGAGCAGGTTAATTAGGATATGTTTCACCCTCCAAGACCATCACCACCACAAGCCCCTCCCACAGCTCTCTGTCCGCCATCACCATCCACAGCCACCGTGACCATCGAGCCGACAGTGACCACATCCTCCTCCATACACCAACTTCACTGCGAATGCATAGCCCCAACATCCACCAACACTACCCTACCGATCAACACCCCTGCTGCCATCGCCCCACCGACAACCCTGCTGCCCTTCCACCTCAGGCCGGAATCCACCTGGAAATCTACCCTTGCTACCATAACTCCCGTAACCACCACCAAGCCAGATCAAGAGATCGAGATCTAGGAACCTCGGAGCAGGCGGTGGTGATGATGGTCCTCTTTGGAGCAATCCATCTCCTCCCACCACCAACTGCTCAATATCGCCACCCTCAATGCCATCTTCTACCTCTCCATCATCCACCGTTCCTTCCCCATGACGGTCAAGCTCCAACTGAACAAACCCCCCCTTTTCTTTGTAGTCTGAGACACAATCTTCCACCATCAGATCGAAGCCTCCCATCCACCTTCTCCACTGAAATATCCATGGGCAAGTCTTTGCATGACCATCGCTGTTCCACTGTCGGATCTGCCAGCACCGCCGGACATCCCTCCCTCCGAGATCAACCCCTCATCACCGATTTCATCGACGATCATCGATTCCTGAATCCCAAACTGACAGCTGACTGGCATCCATCCCCGCCATCACTGGTCCACTGATCAGAACCGCCTGTTTCCTCCGGCACGTCCAACACCTCATCTCCAATCCAGCCTCCAATCGCCTGATCGGAGACATCGCATGCCTCCCCACTCAGAATTCCTGAGAAATCCCACCAGATCTTGCTAATTCTTTGCTATCGCAAAGCCCAACGCCTCACCTCCACCACCGAACACCGTCACCGCCTGTACCACCGCGTGTTCCCCGTGTCGACGCCCCTCTCTGATACAAGATCATAGCCCGCCCCATCGCCCTGCTGCCATGACACCGACAAAGGCAAATCAGAGCCCATGCTACCTGTGTCGCCTTGCCGCTACCCTACTAGTCGGTCTCCACCCATCTAGATCTCCACCACCACCACCCCTTCGTCCACTACCACATCCTCCTCATCGTCTCCGCCAGATCCCCATCGAATGGTCATTCCCATGCTACTCTGCGTCCGCTCATGAGAAGGAGATCCCAAGCACGATCAGAGAAGCATAGTCGACCCTCCCTATTGCTGACTTCTAAGCATGCACGCATTTCAAAGTTGCACGATTCTCAAAGTTGCACAGTTCTCAATGCCACATGGATTTCAGAGCTGCATAGTTTTTAGAGCATAGTTTTTTTTTTGATTAGATGTGGTTCACCAAAGTCCCTGCTGAGCTTAACTCGACGGAGTTCAATTTTCTCCACCTCAGGGAAATGATGGGGACATCACCAGCACTGATCTCGGAGCAGCATTGATCTTGAAGCAGCATGAATTTTGATGCAACATGATTCTCGATGCAGCACAGATTTTAATAAATTCAAATTCAAAAAATTACTTGACTAGGATTTGTTATTTGAAATTTGATTTACGATTAGGTTGGTTAGAATTGAGATTTGGATAGGCCTTATCTTGTATTTGAATTTGAATCGTCCTTATCTTTTTATCTTGTATTCAAATTCAAATGAGGGTTGGAAAGGTCTATAAATACCACCCTCGGTCCTTTGTAAAAAAATAGTTTGGTGAATAAAAATAAGTTTTTTTAGAAAAGAGTGATTCTTTTCATTTGCACTATATGGAGAAGGTAAGAGGGCTACTTTTTTATTCCACAAGAAGAGCACGTGAGGTGCAACCCTGGACATGTTGCTTCTTATCATGTCTAGTTATCCCCTTCCTTTGATTCCATATTCTTTACCCCTATGTCCTTTGAGATTCACCCTAATGCCTTCAAGTATTGAGGTGGGTGGAATGCCCTAGAGGTGAGAGGTCTCTTCATTAGTGTGAGTCTCAAAGTCCATAAAAGTCTAGATTTTCCTACCTTCCATCTCCATTGTTCTTTCGCCATCTCCTAAAAAAATAAAATAAAATAAAAATGTTGACCCCACAAGTGATTTTGATGATAACCAAACATTAGAGCATGTATATTTATTTCTGACAACTCTTTAAGTGTTTGACAAGTTTTTGTAGGATGTACAACATGTTCAAACTTCAACTCCTACATTTCTACTTTTTTGTTTGAGTTGTGTTGTAAATATTCTTGTAAAGAAGAACCCAATGAAAATGCTAAGAAAAATCAAGTAAAAAGCGTTACTTCTGTGAGTATGTGTGTGCCATGAATTTTAGTTTGAGTTGGTTTGTGTGAATTTGCAAAAGAGTTGGTGAGAGTTTTCTTTTAGTTTAATTATAAAAGTCCTGAAGAAGACACTCGAGCCGACCCTAAGAGATGAAGAGCCGACTCTGCTTACTGGCATGCAGTAAGGATTTTGGAACGAAGCAATCTGAGCCGACTCGATGGAAAGTGAGCCGACTCTAGTGAATCCTAGTCGACTGGAATCAGTCCGAGCTGACTCCTCTAAAGTCCATTTTCTAAAGTTTTCTGAGAATAACCAAGCGAGCCGACCCAAACCAAAACGAGCCAACTTTGCCAAGCCTAATTCTAAAAGCCTGAGAAAGCGAGCCAACCCGAACTGCATCGAGCCGACTCTTCCAGAGTAAGGTTTTTCGAACCTGAGAAGAAGAGCCGACCCAAGGTGAAAAGAGCCGATTCCTCGAGTTCAAGATTTTCAAGATTCAAGTTCAAGCCGACCCAAGTGACAAAGAGCCGACCCATCCATAGTGAGGTTTTAAACCTTGAGACAAAGAGCCGACTGCACTGAAGAAATGGCAACTCGACCTATCGACTCGAAGGATCCGAGCCAACTAGAAGGAATCTGAGCCGACTCGAATGTCACTTTCAGATATCTAATGGCTAGTTCCAGAATTTATTTTTGAATGCCAAAAAGTGCTCCAACTGTCACAAATCATTCCCCAATGGTCACAAATCATTCTCCAACGGTCTACAACGGCTAGAACTGCCTTGGGATGATAGAAGACTTTAAATTTGAAGGATTTGAACTACCTTAAAGCGATCAATAAGAGAGTTCTTCAAAGAAGAGAGAGATTCATTGAATATCCTACCAACTAACATTACAAGAGCACAAGAGCATTCAAGTCAAGCTTTCAAGTCTTCACCAACTCCAATTTGAAGCTTGAAGCAATTTTTGGGAAGAAGCCACTGAAGTAATTAAAGCTTATTCAAGTGCATTCAAGTGAACTTCCGACAAGCTGCACCGGCAACTATCCAACAAATTAAGTTTGTCATTTCTTGTTGCATTTACTTTCAATTCAATATTTGAATTGTTGGGTTATTGGTGACCCCGGTTGAAAAACCAAATAGGTTCTTGGTGAGCCTTGTGAAAACCAAGGGTTAGGTTATTGGTAATCCTGTGAAAATCAAGTTGGGTTTCTTTGATGAGCCTGTTAAAACCAAAGGATATTGGATTTTCTTTGGTGATCCTGTAAAACCAAAGTATAGAGGTTTTGGATTATGATCCTATAAACAATCCTATTATATTCGGATGTGAATATAGTGGAAATCTTGAGTGGTATCTTGGATAGTGGATGTAGGAGCTGGGTTGCTCCGAACCACTATAAATTTGGTGTTTGTGTTGTGCTTTCTATACTCTGTTTAGCTTCTGAATTTTATAACTCTATCACAGCACTTACCACTTGCAAAGGATTTTGAATTGCTCACTACTTGCTTTAAATTTTTTAAACTCTGAATTCATCCCCCTCTTGGGTAGCCACCTGGGCAACAACTGGTATCAGAGCAATGTCTCTGAATACATTAAGAGCAAAGATTGATGGCTCATCTAATGAGTACGTCCTTGGCAGAAGACCAATTAACTAATAGACCTCCACTCTTCGCTGGCATAAATTATGCATATTGGAAAGCTAGAATGAAGATCTATATTCAAGCAGTTAATTTTTAGTTGTGGAAGGTCATTCTAAAGGGTCCTTATATCCCCATGGTTAAAATTAATGGAGTTGATGTTCCTAAACCTAAAGAGGATTGGGATGAACACGACATGAAGATAGGAGAGCTAAATGCCAAAGCCATGAACTTGTTATATTATGCTTTGGATAGTAATGAGTTTAATCAAATTTCAATTTGCTCTTCGACAAAAGAAATTTGGGATAAACTCGAAGTGACCCATGAAGGAACATCACAAGTGAAATCTTCTAAGATTAATATTCTTATACATAGTTATGAATTATTTAAGATGAAACCAAATGAAATAATCTCTGCCATGTTTTCATGTTTCACTGATGTTATTAACAGCTTAAAAAGTCTTGGTAGGATATATACTAATGTAGATCTAGTGCAAAAAACTCTAAGATCTCTTCCGGACAAATGGGATCCGAAAGTGATTACCATCCAAGAAGCAAGAGATTTGAATACACTATTGCTGGATGAACTACTAGGATCTCTCATTACACATGAACTGACCATGCAGCACTGAACTGAAGATGATCAAAAGAAGAAAAAATAAATTGCCTTCAAAGCTGCTATGGATTCTAGAAAAGAATAAGAATCGAAAGAAGAGAGCTCCTCTATTGAAAGTGACATGGAAGACGAAGACGTTGCCATGGTCGTCAGAAAATTTTGAAAGTTCTTGGGAAGAAAGAAAGGAAGATATTTTAGAAAATTCTACAAGAGCAAAGAGTTTAGAAAGGAGAAAGACAAGGAAAAGGAGAAGGAAAAAGAAGTGCCCACCTGTTATGAATGTAAAAAGCCAGGCACATCCGACCTGATTGTCCTTTATTGAAAAAGGGATTCAAGAAGAAGAAAAAGAAAGCTATGGTAGCAACGTTGAGTGATAGCAAAGCATCCCCATCAAACGAAGAAGAAGAGACCACAAAATCAGTGAATCTTTGTTTAATGGGTCTTGAAAATGAGGTATCATCCCCTGAGCTTCAAATCTAATTTACATATGATGAACTGAATTCTACATTTCATGATTTACTTATCGAATTTAAGAAAGCTGGGGTTAAAATTAAGTCCTTAAAGAAACAAAATGATGTTTTATTGAAAGACAAGGATGAAATTTTTGAAAAGAATAACATTTTGCAAAGAAAATTGACTAACCTTTCTAAAAATGTTATTGTCTTGAACAATGAAAAAACTGTTTTGAACAAGACAAAAAACATTTTAGTTGCCGAAAATACTGATTTGAAAAAGGAGGTTGAAAAGCTTAAGCCTTTGGTAGAAAAATTGACTTTGAGTTCCAATAAACTTGAGCTAATTTTGAAAGAACATAAGGATTCTAAAAGTAAAGCTAGAATTGGATTCAACGCGATAAATGCTAAAGGAATTTCAGCAACAAAATTTATATCTTCAAAACCTTCAGCTATAAATGCTAAATTTGAAAAAGGTTTTCCATCGAAACTAATTTCAAATGGCTTGAAATATGTTCCTAAGAATTTCATTCAAAAATCCTTCAAACCAAATATTTCTGTTCTACATCTTTTACAGCTTCAAAGCATGTATCATTCAAAAATGATAAAGTTATTTGCTATGCATGTCATAAATTTGGATATAAATCTTATCAATGCAATTCCTTGAAAAGGTCCATGATTAATGCATTGAAATATAGAACCATTTGAGTTCCAAAGGGAACCAATGTTGCTAACCCGAAAGGACCCAAGTTAGCTTGGGTACCTAAAAGCACTCCTTAATTGTTTTGTAGGATTGTCTTGCAACCCAAAAATTAAAAAAAAGATAGTATCTAGATAGTGACTATTCAAAGCATATGACGGGTGACAACGATCAGTTTATCACCCTACAAATGAAAGAAGGATGTTAGTTACTGTTGCCGTTCTCGTCGCCGCGCCCGTGCCTCGGATCCGTGGATCCTCCTTGACCGCCTGGCGAAGGAGCCTCCCTGGCTAGAGCGAACCTGCAAGAAGGGGTTAGGAGACCCTGGCCGGGAATCCCGGCGAGGGAGCTCCGACGGTCAAGTCAGTAGACGACGAGAAGGAACAGATTCTCCAAGACGGGCCCCCGAAGGGGTTCCAGACTTAGAGAATTTACTAGTAAGAAAGGTGTTCTGGGGACCAGAAATTCGGCCGGGCCTCCTTGCCGAGCTCACGCCAAGCGATCCCCTCTCGGGACCTTGGATCTCACTCTCGGAGCGAGGCTTTTGGCCACTACTTCTTACTTGTCCCCAGCCTGATCAGCTTACCTTGTCGTCCCCAGCTTCCTTCTTTTTATCTCATCTCGCTGTTTGCATGTCTTCTCCCCCTGGGAGGCTCCCCTTCCCCGTCCCTTTCTCTTTCCCCTTTCGGTGTTGAGGGCCAGGCGGCTTTCCGACCTCGTCCGCTGAGTCCAGCGAGGAAAAGGCAAGGACAGAAAGGGGGTGGCGCCGGTAAGGCGGCCGGTCAGAACTCGGGCCCAGTGAGAGCGCTCTCTTTTCCAAGTGTGGACGCCATCCGTCTATGGGCCCTATTTTGTTAGAACCATGCCTCTCGACTGCGGGACCTGTCGGGCCGATGCAAATGGTGTTTCGCATGCCGCCGCCATCCGTACGGGGCGCCGCCTGTGATGCGCATGGCTCGAGGGACGACCTCGGAGCCTGCGCCTCTTTCCTCGGGACCTTCTCCGTACGGGCGGCCTGACCTCGGCCGAGGTGGACCCCTCCTGGGTGGACACCTGGTGAGGTAGCAGGAGGTCGCCTGGCTTCGGCCGAGGTGGACCCGTCTCCGGGGGCCACCTGGCGGAGGAGCGAAGGATCGGCCGACCTCGGCCTAGGTGGACCCCTCCCGGGTGGACACCTGGCGAGGTGGCAGGAGGTCGCCTGGCTTCGACTGAGGTGGACCCGTCTCCGCGGGCCACCTGGCGGAGGTGCGAAGGATCGGCCGACCTCGGCCTAGGTGGACCCCTCCCGGGTGGACACCTGGCTTCGACCGAGGTGGGCCCGTCTCCGGGGGTCACCTGGCGAAGGAGCGAAGATTCGGACGACCTCGCCTAGGCGGATCCCTCCTGGGTGGATGCCTGGCGAGGTGGTAGGAGGAGCCCCGAACCGAGCTCGACTTCGGCGAGAGCAGTTTGTCTTGGGAAATCGTCTGGCGAAGTAGCCTTGCCGAGCTCGACCTCAGCAATGTGGCACTGACTCGGCCGGAGAAACCTCCACGTGGCTCGATCATACCTGACGGTATCTGAGCCCGGCCACATCATCATCACGACCGTAACAGTTGCCCCCCAGCCCGCCGTTCCTTTGGGGCATCGTAGAACGGAACGTTGGGATTAAATGCAGATATGACGTGGGGAGGCGAAGATCTTGCATCATAATTGCCACGACCCTCGTCGCCGCTTCTCGATGCGCCCGAAACCCTATGGGAAGCCACCACGCGTTGCCCACTTGCCCACAATAAATGCGTCGCTTCGAGGCAGAGGTCGTTACCCTGCTAACGAGGCATCGATGTCGGGCGTGCGTCCACATGGCGATCACTCAGTGGCTCGGGGCGAAATGACGGGTATGGCCACTGTCGACTGAGTTTGAAAAGGAGGGGACTTTCCAGAATGAGGCCTTTCCCCTTGCTCCATGGGCGGTTTTCTGCAGACTAACTTCCGTTGCCCCGCGTTCGCTTGGAGTATTTTCGGTGAGTGCCTCCATCCTTCTCTCTAGTTCCCCTCTCCCTTTTCCTCTCTGAATCCTTGTTCTCTCCTTTGCCATGGCGCGTCGTCGCTATGTCTCTTCCAATCCAGACGAGGCCGGTCCATCCCGACCGAGGACTCCATCTTCTTCCTCCTCAGAGGAGGAAATGATTCCGGAGGAGATCCGCAGGCGTCTGCAACTTGGGGGTGTCACCATCGGCATCCCCAGGGGGGTCCGGTCTCCTCCGGTCGCTCCCGCTCTGCCTCTTCTTTCTCTTCCTGCTCCGCCTCTTCTTCCCGCCGGTCCCTCCGGTCATGCTTCCACCATGACCGAGGGTGATCTTTCTTTGCTCCGGGAGGCCTACGGCATCCCGGGATCAATCCGTCTATTCGTTCCGCGGCCCGGGGAGCGCGTCACCATGAGTGGCCCCGGCCGCATAGCCTTCTACGAAGACTTCTTCCTCGGGGGTCTTCGATTTCCTCTGCACCCCTTCTTCCTCTCTTTTCTTAGCCATTTCCGACTTGTTCCGACCGAGTTGGCTCCCAATGCCATCCGGGTCATCTTCTCCTTCATAGTTTTTTGTCACTTTCACAGGTTCGTTGCCCGTTTCTCCCTCTTCAGGGCCATGTTCACCATGAAGAGGTACTCCACCGATGATGGCTGGTGGTATATTTCGCCCCGGCCCAGGTGTCTCCGGTTCGACCTCCCTTCTTCTATCAAGGGCGGGAAGAGCCGGTTTTTCTTTGCCTCGGTCGAAGATGTCGACTGGGCCTGGAGTGAACCGGACCGGTCTCCGAACCGGAACTCCCAGGTTGAGTCGGTGGACTAGGAGGCCTACTCCCCACTCCTGAGTGACGTGGTCCCGGCGCTCGAGGTTCTGCTCTCAGAGCAGAATCTTTTTGAGGCCGGGATCAGTCCCATCCGTGAGTGGGGTGAGATTCGGTCCTCCCTTGACTCTTGCATTCTTTTTTCTTCATAACCGAGTTGGCTGACCTTCTATTCTTTTGCATTGCAGGTATGAAGTTCTCACTGGAGAGCCTCCTGGAGGGCGCGGCCCAGAGAGACGTCCCGGAGGTGGATGAGCCTGCGGCCAAGAGGGCTCGCACCGAGGCGAGCCAAGAGGTGGCGCCGGTGTCTGCACTTAGTCCAGCGGCCGCTGCTCCCCCGCCCAGGCTACCTCGGGGCGGGGCCGTTGATTCCTCAGCTGCCAGATCCGGTGGTGCTGCCATCGAGGGGGTTCCACCGCCTGTAGCCCAGTCCAGCGCCGGCCCTATCGTCGCCGCAGCTCTGACGGCGCAGCCCGTATCTTTCGCCGGCCCATCGATTGCGGCTCCTGCTGGAGGGACAGTCACCGCTGGAGCTGAACTGACAGCTCCGCCACCGGTGATCACCCACCGGTGTTCAGTCATCCGTGACAAAGGGCTCGCAGAGAAGGTGATGGAGTACGCCTCCACAGCCCGGGACTGCCGAGCTCGGGGCGGCCGGGACTATGCTGACGCTTTGCTCGGGATCCTCCCGCAGCTCTTCACGGTAAGCCCGAACTCATTTTCTTCCATCTTTCATGACCTCAGTGGTCTTTCTTCTAACCCGGTTGCTTTACTTGTGCAGATTGGGAATGACGTTCTCCTACTGAGGAACTTGCTCGTAGGGAACGCGAAGAGGGATGCCGAGAAGGAGAAGAAGCTCGGCAAGCTCGCAGCCGACGTCAAGGACCTCATGGAAAAGGGGGTCGAGCTGCGAGCAAGCAATCAAGCCCTCCAGACTGACCTGGCGCGCGCCGAGGGGCGGAACAAGGAGTTGGAGTCTTCTCTATCGGAGGAGAGGATCTCCCACCAGCATCGCGTGGAGGAGGATGCAGCGGAGAGGGCTCATCTTCAGGCCCACTCCCAGTGGCTGGAGCACCAGCTGGAGGAGGCTCGGCGAGATGCAAATGCGGTGAAGGAGTGGAGTGCGTACGTCAACGGACTCCTGGAGGCCGCGAAGCGGGAGGCGCAGGAGGCTATCCCGAAGTTCCGGGCTTCCGACGAGTACACGTCGGAGGTCCGGGAGGCCACCGTGGACTCCTTCCTGAAGGGGTTCCGGATGTGCTGGGAGAAGGTAGGGGCCTTCTACCCTGAGCTCGACCTCAGTGGGGTGGTGCTCGGAGGTAGAAGGCAAGGAGCTGAGAGCAGAGCCTCCGGTGTGGCCGACGCCATGCCTGTGGCCCCGTCGACCGGTGAAGCTGTGGCTCTGGAGCAGCCGCCTGAGCCGGCCGCCGTTAAAGGCGAGGATGCGGAGCACGCGACCCCGGCGGAGGGCTCTGGCCCCGCATCAAACTGAGCCACCATCTTCTCGCCCTTCTCCATCGTCGTAATTGTACCCCTTTTTTTTTTTCTTTTTTCTTTTTTTTTTTTGGGGACTCCCGGCCTGTCGGGATTCCCAGCTTTGTATTTTTCCTCGGATTAATGAAAACATCGTTTGACTAAGTCTCGAGTTCACTTTCTTCCCCACTCTCCCATCTCCTTTTTTTTTTTTGTTTCTTGAGATGTTGATGTGGAGTGCCGAAACGATTGTAGACCTGGTCCCGTCCATCGCTCAAATCGAAGGTTGGGAGATTTCGGATCGCGTGGCGTCAGAGTACGCCTTGAGCGGGTCCGTCTTTGGGATCGCCTTCATACTCGCGTGGGCGAAATGGTTTCTGCCCCGCCTTCCAGGCCGAAGCTCGGGACCTACGGACTGAACCCCGGGGGCCGCAGGCTTTCTCAAGCCTTACGCGGCTTGCCGGGCTGTTCTCCGGGCTTGCGTAGACGAACTGGGTTCTGTCCCACCTTCCAGGCCGAAGCCTAGGATCTCCGGACTGAACCCCGGGGCTGCAGGCTTTCTCAAGCCTTGCACAGCTTGCCGAGCTGTTCTCCAGGCTTGCGTGGGTGAACTGGGTTCTGTCCCACCTTCCAGGCCGAAGCCTAGGATCTCCGGACTGAACCCTGGGGCCGCAGGCTTTCTCAAGCCTTGCACGGCTTGCCGAGCTATTCTCCGGGCTTGCATGGGCGAACTGGGTTCTGTCCTACCTTCCAGGTCGAAGCCTAGGATCTCCGGACTGAACCCCGGGGCCGCAGGCTTTCTCAAGCCTTGCACGGCTTGCCGAGCTGTTCTCCGGGCTTGCATGGGCGAACTAGGTTCTGTCCCATCTTCCAGGCCGAAGCCCAGGATCTCCCGCTTCCTTCGGCCATCGACCATGATCGGGCATGCCGAGCTCAGGGCCATGCACCGGTTTTCCTACAAAGTGAGAAGAGAGCGTTTGAAGCAAGGGAATTTTATTGCAGGAGTGGAGAACCTTACATTACTGATAATACATTCTTAGGTTCGAGGCATTCCACGTCCGGGGGAACCTAGCACCTCCCAACTCCTCCAGGTAGTAGGCGCCGTGAGGGAGGGCTTCTGCTACCCAGTATGGGCCCTCCCAGTTGGGCGAGAGCTTGCCGCATTCCCGTGGCTGAGAAGCTTCAGCGCGCCGGAGGACCGAATCTCCGGGATGAAAAATCTTCGGCCGCACTCAGGAGTTGTAATACCTGGCCACACGCTGCCTATACGCCGCCATTCGAACTCGGGCCTTGTCCCTCGTCTCCTCAAGAAGGTCAAGGTTGAGCATCATCCTGGCTGGGTTTTCTGTCTCGTCATATTGCTCTACACGCAGCGTGGGTAGGCTGAGCTCGATCGGGATGACCGCCTCGGCTCCGAAGATGAGGTTGAATGGAGTCTCATCGGTAGCCATCCTCAGGGTGGTGTGGTATGCCCAGAGGATGCTGGGGAGCTCATCGGCCCACCTGCCCTTGGCCTGGTCCAGCCGCGTGTGGAGGCCCTGAAGAATGGTCCTGTTCGTGACTTCGGCCTCTCCATTGGTCTGGGGATGCGCCATCGAGGTGAAGCGATGCCTGATGCTGAGGTCGCTGCAGAACTCTTCGAACTCCCGGCAGTCGAACTGGCGCCCGTTGTCAGTAACCACGGTGTGGGGGAGGTCGAAGCGGCAAACGATCGACTTCCAAAAGAACTTGGCATCGTTTGCTTCGGTGATCCTCGCCAAGGGTTCGGCCTCGACCCACTTTGTGAAGTAGTCGATGGCCACTATCAAGAACTTCCGCTGTCCAGATGCCGACGGGAATGGGCCCAGAAGGTCCATCCCCCACTAGGCGAATGGCCAGGGAGCTGAGAGCTGGGAGATTGGGTTGGAGGGCTGCCGTTGCACCGTGGCGTGACGCTGGCACCGGTCGCACTTCTTCACGAAGTCAACGGCGTCTTCCTTCATCGTCTCCCAGAAGTAGCCCTGATGGAGGGCCTTGTATGCCAATGCCCTGCCCCCACGTGGTTCCCGCAGACGCCTTCGTGAATCCCCTGGAGCACGAGCTTAGCTTCCGTGGGTCCTACACACTTGAGGAGGGGATAGGAGTAGGATCTTCGATACAATTGTCCATCCATCAGGACGAACCGCGCGGCTTTCTTTCTGATAAGGCGAGCCACCTCACGGTCCTCCGACAGGGTGCCACTGGTGATGTATTCGGCGTACTTGTCCATCCAGCTGGGTTCATGGCTGACCTGATGGACCTCCACCGGTGCCTCGAGGCTTGGGATCTCAAGGCGCTCCACATGAGCGCGGCCCAGCATCGAGTCCGGCAGGGTAGCCAGCCGAGAGAGAGTGTCCGCGCGGGCGTTCTCCCTGCGGGGGATATGGAAGATGTTGAAGCGCCGGAATCTGGACGCGCCCGCCTTGACGAGCTCCAAGTATTTCGCCATTTGGGGGTCATGTGCGGCATACTCCCCGGAGACCTATCCCGCCACGAGCTGGGAATCAGTGAAAGCTTTGAGGTTGGTCACGCCCAGCTCGCGGGAGACCCAGAGCCCGGCAAGAAGTGCTTCGTACTCCGCCTGGTTATTTATCGCGGGGAATTGGAAGTGGAGCGCGCATTCGGCGATGACCCCGTCACTGTTGGCAAGGATGAGTCCGGCTCCGCTCCCGCCGGGGTTCGAGGCTCCGTCCACATGGAGGATCCAGGCATCCTCTCTGGGCTCACCGGGGCCTATCTCCATCGGCTGGCCTGGGGGCCTTCCTCGGGCTCCTTGCCCAAGCCTGCACATTCGACCAAGAAGTCGGCCAGCACCTGTGCCTTCATGGTCGACCTTGGCCTATACGCGATGTCGAACTCGCTGAGCTTCAATACCCACTTTGCTAATCGTCCCGAAGTATCGGGTCGGCAAAGCACCGCTTTTAGCGGTTGATCCGTCAGGACAGCGATGGGGTGCACTTGAAAATATGGCCTGAGACGCTGGGCAGACACTATTAGCGCGAAAATGAGTTTCTCGGGCCGAGAATACCTGAGCTCCGCATCGCGGAGAAGCTTGCTGGTATAGTACACCGGCCACTGGACTCCTTGGCCATCGGTCCGAACCAGGACCGAGCTGACGGCTTTCGGGGTGACCGCCAGGTAGAGGATGAGCTCCTCCCCCTCCTCGGGCCTGGACAGCAATGGTGGCGACGCGAGCATCTTCTTCAGCTCCTCGAAGGCCTTCTGGCATTCCTCGGTCCAAGCGAAGTCGTTCATCTTTCTCAGCACCTTGAAGAAGGGACGGCAGCGGTCTGCCGACCTGGAGATAAAGCGACTGAGGGCCGCAACTCGACCGGTGAGTTGCTGCACTTGCTTCTTGGAGGCGGGCTGCTCCATGTCCAGGATGGCCTGGACCTTCTCCGGGTTGGCTTCAATTCCTCTTTGGGTCACCATGAATCATAGGAATTTCCCTGCGGAGATGCCGAAGGCACACTTCGCCGGGTTCAGCTTCATCTGATGAAGTCGGAGGTTACCGAATGTCTCCGCCAAGTCAGCCACGTGGTCCGAGTCGGGTTTGCTCATTACCAGCATGTCGTCCACGTACACCTGCATGTTGCGGCCAATCTGGTCCTTGAAAATTCTGTTGACCAGATGCTGGTACGTTGCCCCAACATTCTTGAGGCCGAATGGCATCATCCTGTAGCAAAAAGTCCCGCGATCGGTTATGAAGGCGGTATGCTCTTCGTCCTCCGGGCTCATTCGGATCTGGTTGTATCTGGAGAAGGCGTCCATGAATGACAGGAGGCGATGTCCCGAGGTTGTGTCGACTAGCTGGTCGATCTTTGGAAGAGGGAAGCTATCCTTTGGGCAAGCTCGGTTGAGGTCGGTGTAGTCCACACAGATCCTCCACTTACCACTACTCTTTCTTACCATGACCACGTTTGCTAGCCAGCTGGGATACTGGACTTCCCGCACAAAACCGGCGGCGAGGAGTTTCTCCACTTCCTCGTTGATTGCCTTCTGTCTTTCCATGGCGAAGCTCCTCTTCTTCTGGCAGACCGGGCGGCAGCTTGGGTCCACGTTTAACCTGTGCGTGATGACCTCGGGCGGGATGCCTGGCATGTCGGCCCATTACCAGGCGAACACGTCAGCGTTCGCACGGAGTAACTCCAGCAGGCGGGTCCGTTCTTCTTCAGGGAGCTGGGCCCCGACTTGCACCGTCTTCAGCGGGTCCGAACCGAGGGGAAAAGTCAGCAGGTGCTCTATGGGCCCTCCCCTGGGTTCCTTCTCTCTTAGGTCGAGGTCGTCGACATCGGGGGCGAGCTCCGCGCCCCGGGCGCCCGGGATCGTCTGGAGGCAAAGCGGGACTGGCTGGGTCGTTCCCTTCATCTCCCCGAGCCTGGAAGGCATGGGGAACTGCACCAACAACCTTTTCGTGGAGATCGTGGCATCCAGTTGGTTGAGCCCGGGATGACCGAGAATGGTGTTGTAAGGCGAAGGGAGTCTGACAACGGTAAACGTTATCAGGACAGTCGTTTGCCGGGGTGGGGATCCGACGGTGACCGGGAGAGTGATCTCCCCTTCGACCCCCATGGAGTCCCCTATAAAACCTACCAGGGGGGTATGTACCGGTCTCAGCTGATCGTGGGACAAGTTCATCCGAGAGAAAGCATCATAAAAAAGCACGTCAGCCAAGCTTCCACTATCCACCATGATTCGATGTATAGGATGCTTCGCGATGGTCATCTCGACCACCACGGCATCGTTGTTTACATTATCATTACCCTTCCCCTCCTCGGGAGGGATTACATTCTCCGGGTTCCCGACTTCCCGGGCTCTCTTCGCCGCTCGTCCGACCCCGCGTGAGATCATGCCCACGGGCTTCTCCGTTGGGCGGTTATCGATTGCAGGAACGGGCGGTAAGGTCACGAGCGGCTCCCCCTCCGGGGGGGCCTCGTTCCTGATGAACTTCCTGAGGTAGCCCCTCTTAATCAGCTCGTCTATCTCCCGCTTCAGGTTGCGACACTCCTCCGTGTCATGACCGTGCTCGTGGTGGAACTGGCAGTACTTCGATTTGTCCTGGATGGCCCTCGAGTTCTGAGGAGGAGGTCGGTGGAGGTAGCGCTCGCCCTCAATTTCTATGAGGATCTTCGTCCGAGGTGCGAGGAGAGGGGTGAACCTCCGCTCGGGAGTGGCCTCGCCCCTCGGCCTTGGATTCGGGCAAGGGTCGACAGATGGCCCAAGCTTTCGAGCTCCCGGGGTATCTCTCGGGGGCGGCCTCTTCAGAGTCTTCCCATCCAACTCTTGATGGGTGCGGTCGGCCTCCTCCGCTCGGATGTACTTATGGACGCGGAGGAGGAGCTCGGAGTACGTCTTGGGCGGCTTCTTGTCTAGGGAGTAGGTCAGGCGGGACGTCTTGAGCCCGCGCTTCAAAGCCAGCATGGCGACGGGCTCGTCTAGGCTATAGATTTCCAGGGCTGTGGTCTTGAACCAGGTGATGTAGTCTCGGAGCGGCTCCTGGTCCTGCTGGCGGATAGAAAAGAGGCTATCCACCTCTCTTGGCACCTTTTGACAGGCATCGAAGTGCGCCACAAACTTTCCTTCTAGCTGGTGGAAGGAGCAAATGGATCCAGGCTCGAGGTGGGTGAACCAGACTCGAGCGGCCTTCTAGAGGGTGGCCGGGAAGGCGATGCACAAAAGAGCGTCGGTGGCCCCCTGGACCGTCATGAGAGCTTTGTAGCTCTCCAGATGGTCCAGAGGGTCGGTGGTCCCATCGTAGGGATCCACCTGCGGCATGCGAAACCGTTTTGGGATCGGCTCCGCTTGGATTTCTTCAGAGAAGGGGGGGCGGGAGTCGTAGCCCTCCGGGTCCGCCGACGAGTTCTGCAGGTCGGCAAATCAGCGGGCGAACTCTGCTAGCTTGCGCTCGTGCTCCTCCAGGCGCCTCTCGGCCAGGCGCCTGATGGCTTCGTCGGTGGAGTCTTCCACCGAGGCTGCGGGTGAAGGGGGCGCCGATCGGTCTCGGCGCGAAGTCAAGCCTCGGCATCGCTTGCTGCGATGCGCCGTTTCGGCTTCATCGGCCGGGGATCGACTCTTGTGATCCTCCGAACCAAAGTAGTTTCTTTTTGCGGGAGCTTGGTGGCTCCCATGGGGGTTGGAGACTGCCCTCGGGTGGGATGGCCTGCCCTGAATGGAGCGCAGGCTCCCACGCTGCCCCGCGGCCCTGGCCACGGGGGTCCCTGGCTGTGGCTGCATGGCCATGGACCGCTACTGATGCTGAAGCTGCCGGACCGCCGAGGTCAAGATCTGCAACTGTTGGATGACGGCCGCAAGGGGTCCGTCTGTTGAGGTAGGCTGTGGTGGAAGAGAAAGGGGAGCTGGAAGCTCCCTCTCCGGGCTGTGGGCCCCTTGAGGGGAGTGAACCTCCCCCACACGGCTGGTGGACGCCTCGTGCCCACGAGTGACCACCATTGTCAGAGAGCGCGACACCTGCAGAAAGCTGGCTCTCGCTAGGGGGTGTTGTTCTGCCCCCCTACCTGGTGCGCCAATCTGTTACCGTTCTCGTCGCCGCGCCCGTGCCTCGGATCCGTGGATCCTCCCTGACCGCCTGGCGAAGGAGCCTCCCTGGCTAGAGCGAACCTGCAAGAAGGGGTTAGGAGACCCTGGCCGGGGATCCCGGCGAGGGAGCTCCGACGGTCAAGTCAGTAGACGACGAGAAGGAACAGATTCTCCAAGACGGGCCCCCGAAGGGGTTCCAGACTTAGAGAATTTACTAGTAAAAAAGGTGCTCTGGGGACCAGAAATTCGGCTGGGCTTCCTTGCCGAGCTCACGCCAAGCGATCCCCTCTCGGGACCTTGGATCTCACACTCGGAGTGAGGCTTTTTGCCACGCTTCTTACTTGTCCCCAGCCTGATCAGCTTACCTTGTCGTCCCCAGCTTCCTTCCTTTTATCTCCTCTCGCTATTCGCCTATCTTCTCCCCCTGGGAGGCTCCCCTTCCCCATCCCTTTCTCTTTCCCCTTTCGGTGTTGAGGGCCAAGCGGCTTTCTGACCTCGTCCGCCAAGTGCAGCGGGGAAAAGGCAAGGACAGAAAGGGGGTGGCGCCGGTAAGGCGGCCGGTCAGACCTCGGGCCCAGTGAGAGCGCTCTCTTTCCCAAGTGTGGGCGCCATCCGTCTATGGGCCCTGTTTTGTCAGAACCGCGCCTCTCGACTGCGGGACCTGTCGGGCCGATGCAACTGGTGTTTCGCATGCCGCCGCCATCCGTACGGGGTGCCGCCTGTGATGCGCATGGCTCGAGGGATGACCTCGGAGCCTGCGCCTCTTTCCTCGGGACCTTCTCCGTATGGGTGGCCTGACCTCGGCCGAGGTGGACCCCTCCTGGGTGGACACCTGGCAAGGTGGCAGGAGGTCGCCTGGCTTCGGCCGAGGTAGACCCGTCTCCGGGGGCCACCTAGCGGAGGAGCGAAGGATTGACCGACCTCGGCCTAGGTGGACCCCTCCCGGGTGGACACCTGGCGAGGTGGCAGGAGGTCACCTGGCTTCGGCCGAGGTGGACCCGTCTCCGGGGGCCACCTGGCGGAGGAGCGAAGGATCGACCAACCTCGGCCTAGGTGGACCCCTCCCGGGTGGACACCTGGCGAGGTGGCAGGAGGTCGCCCGGCTTCGGCCGAGGTGGGCCCATCTCCGGGGGTCACCTGGCGAAGGAGCGAAGATTCGGCCGACCTCGCCTAGGCGGATCCCTCTTGGGTGGACGCCTGGCGAGGTGGTAGGAGGAGCCCCGAACCGAGCTCGACTTCGACGAGAGCAGTTTGTCTTGGGAAGTCGTCTAGCGGAGTAGCCTTGCCGAGCTCGACCTCGGTAATGTGGCGCTGACTCGGCCGGAGAAACCTCCACGTGGCTCGATCATACCTGACGGTATCTGAGCCCGGCCACATCATCGTCACGGCCGTAACAGTTACTTTTAGAGATAATGGCAAGTTGAGAATAATCGGAATCAGTAAGATTAAAATAACCCCCTGTACTTTTATTGAAAATGTGCTGCTAGAAGATAAATTGAAGCATAATTTATTGGGTATTAGTCAATTATGTGATAAAGGCTTCAAAGTTATCTTCGAATCATCTATGTGTATAGTAACCAACTCCCTTGATTCTGGCAACAAATTCATTAATCATAGACTTGGAAATATCTATGTGGTAGATCTAAATGATCTAGCCATGACAAGTAGTTCCAGCCTAGTAGCCATGAATGCTAATGTAGGGTTCGATGGCAAGGCAGAAACATAGATTTCAAATTTTTTATGAAATCTTCACCAAACCCTTAACCCAAGATCTGCCTAAAAGAATTAAAACATATAACATGTATATATAAGATTTAAAGTCATATTAAAATACTAACCTGTATCGCTAAAATCCAAACTTTAAATCTCCACCAGGTGCCCAAATGTTTACCCTCCAATGGTGATCCACACAGAAAATGATGAAGACAATGATTTCTTGTTCTTGGCTCCTCTTCTTGAATTCTTTTTCAAGAATTCAATTCTTGGACTTTTGGGCTGAAATTTTCTTTCTTGAAAATTTCTTTTCTTCCTTCTTTCCTCTTCTTGAATTCTTTTCTTGAATACCCTTTCTTGAATTCCTTTTCTTGAATTGAATTGGAAGAAGAAATTAAGACAAATAAAGTCTTAATTCTAGGAAGAAAAGAAGAAGAACAGACCCTTCCTTTTCCTTTCCTTTACCGTTCAAGACCTTCCTCTTATTCTTGTTTAGGGTCAGAGTTTCGACAGAGATTATCTCTGTAAGGGAAACAATACCCAACAAGCATAAAGGGAAGGAGTATTCCGGAGAGGAGGAGAGGAATATGATATCTGTATATTTCATCTTTTGTTATCTATCAGAAAACCCCCAAGAACCCAAACCCTTTTATAGATTTCAGAGGGGCGTCTTCTCAAAACAACGCAACCCTCTGAAACCCCAGGAATCATGATCCCTCATTCCTCACGCATCCCCTCAACCAAAAATCATGATTCTCTGATTTAATTTTCTTTTTTCTGACGAGGAGGACTCTCGGAAAAACTTCAGGAAGAATCGCGACTTTTGGAGATGGATTTGCGACCGAAAAGTGACGGATCTTTCTCCTTAATTTTTTTGGCCATCAGATCCAGATCCAAGGGCATCAGATAAACATCCAAATCGCCCCCCACTATCTTTTTTTTTCTCCGACGGAATTTTCTTCCCATGCGCGTGAAGAGGAGTCCACACGCGCGTGGACTCTTCTTCTTGGCGCGCGCGGGTGAGGAAAGAAGTGGGCGGCTTGGAGAGAGGGTCTCAGTGCACTTGATTCACTTGGGTTCAGCCATGGGTTAGCCCAATATCCAAAAAATTAAATTAGACCTTAATCTGGTTCAATTAGAACCCAATTAAGCCTAATTCGGAACCAAATTCGAATCTGATTCGAATAGAAATTTGGTCTGCAACACATGCTAGTGTATTTATCCTGCAAACATGATTTAATTCTAAATTAAATCCTTCATCAATTTTCTTGTGTGTGTGACCCATTGGGTTCCACACCTAGCCAGCAGTAGGTCCGAGTACTATTTGACTTAATTCGGTTAGATCTTAACTAAGCCGACTTAGGTCAACTCAAACTAGCTCGACTCGGTCAATTAGAATCTAATTCTAATTAACTGATTTGAATTACCATAATTCAATCATATACCTATAAGACAAGATTGACATTTAACAAGGTATCATGTCTACCCGGAAGATGTGGAATTTTGGTGGAATTACCAAAATACCCTTCAGTGGTGAGTTACCGGGCAATTCAGTCCTTTGATCAACTTGCATCCCGAATATGATTATGAATATGGATACTTGTCAAATCCAATTTCATATTCATCCCTAGCTTCAATCTTTATAATGATGATTCATTCATTAGAAATTAACTCTAATGTTCATACTTTGATCAAAGATTTCCTAAATCCATCATTTAATCGAAATTAGCTAGATGCAATTCCCTCTTACTAGGGCTGATCAATTCCTTGTTGACCTACTCACAACCTCCATATACAATGCACCATACCCAGTATCACCTCGTGCATGACTCAGTGTCATGATTGATTGCGAACCAAAGTATGGATTCATATATATAAGGTACCATGGTAGTCTCAGGTCAAAGGACCACATGCACTACTCCCACTATGAGAATTATCTATTGACAACAGATAAGGTTCCATCAGATATTCTCAATCTGGATCAATTCAGTGAACTCATTCTCTAATGAACACTCACATCCTAGTATTAGTGTCAAACACAAGTGACTGTGAGATCAGTCACCCTCATCACAAAGCATATATAGGATGTGCTGGTCTTGCCGGAAACATTGATCCCCAACTCAATGTCCCATCGACCAGGAATATTTTAGATTAGGATTTTAAGGCTTTAGGTCTCACTTGTATGATCTCATCATAACCCTAGAACCATAGCCCTAATATATGGGGTTCATCATATAATCATAAAGACACAGCGTATGATGAAAATAATGCCTTTATTATAATAATGTCAATTCATTGATTTTGAGATCGAAATACAATATTTCAATTGGCTTTCAGGGCACAATCTTTCAGCTAAGACCAAGGAGTCATGTTTATTATGACATAGAAGATTGGGTCATGCTAGCATGCAAACTATTGCCAAACTAATCTCAAGGACTCTAGTTAGAAGTTTGCCATATTTTAAAATAGATCTTGATTATGTATGTGATGCTTGTCGATTAGGCAAACAAACTAGGGGGAGCTTTAAATCGAAAAATGTTATTATAACAACTAGACCCCTTGAGCTAATTCACATGGACTTATTTGGACCAACTTGGACTACAAGCCTAGGATGTATGAAATATGGACTTGTGATAATAGATGACTTTTCTAGATTCACATGGGTATTGTTTATTGCACATAAAGATGAAAATTTTGATGTATTTCAAAAATTTCATAAAAAAGTTTTAAATGAGAAAAATCTTCATGTTATTTCTATAAGAAGTGATCATGGAATTGAATTTCAAAATCAATTCTTTGATGAATATTGCACTGAGCATGGCATTAATCACAACTTCTCCGCTCCTAGAACACCACAACAAAATGGTGTTGTAGAAAGGAAGAATATGACTTTGGAAGAAATGGCTAGAACAATGTTATGTAAAGGTAATCTTCCAAGATACTTTTAGGTAGAAGCGATGAACACTGCTTGTTATATACTAAACCGAGTTTTGATACGACCAATTTCAAAGAAAACCCCCTATGAGCTTTGGAAAGGAAGAAAATCAAATCATAATTATTTTCATATTTTTGGGTGCAAATGCTTTGTACTTAATAATGGTAAGGATAATTTAGGAAAATTTGATGCAAAATCTGATGAATCTATATTTTTTGGTTATTCATTACATAGCAAAGCATATAGAGTGTTTAACAAGAGGACTCTTACTGTAGAAGAGTCAATTCATATTATTTTTGATGAAGCTAACCTTTCACCATCTAGAAAAGATGAGTGCATAGACAATGATGGAGGTACACTACAAAAGGAATTGGAAGATCTAAACATTCAGGACAAACTAATGCAAGATGGAAATGAAGTGGTAAGTGAGGATCATACTAATATACCAAGAGAATGGAGGTATGTAACTTTACATCCTAGAGATTTAATAATTGGTGATCCCTCTCATGGTATTAAGACTAGGTCAGCACATAGAACTGCACATGATTACCTAGCCTTCGTATCTCAAATTGAACTACAAAGCTTAGAAGAAGCTGAAAATGATTATAATTGAATATTGGCCATGCATGATGAATTAAACCAGTTTGAAAGGAATAATGTTTGGACACTAGTTAGTAGACCTACAAACCATCCAATAGTAGAAACCATATGGGTCTATAGAAACATATTAGATGAAAATGGTAAGGTAATAAGTAATAAAGCAAGGTTGGTAATAAATGAATTCATTCAAGAATATGATATCGATTTTGATGAAACTTATACACCTATAGCAAGACCTGAGACTATTAGATTACTTCCTGTATTTGCTTGCTACATGAACTTTAAACTCTTTCAAATAAATATCAAAAATACTTCTTCAAATGAATTTGTTTCTGAACAAGTTTTTGTAAATTAGCCACCAGGTTTTGAAAATTCTGCTTTTCCAAATCATGTATTTAAATTGAACAGAGCTTCATATGGTTTGAAACAAGCATATAGCACCTGGTATGGTAGATTGAGCATATTTTTACTTGAAAATGATCTCAAAGAGAAAATGTTGACAAAACTCTTTTTATTAAAAAAAAGGAAATGATCTGTTAGTTGTACAAATATACCTTGATGATATTATCTTTGGTACAACTAATGAAAGTTTTCATGAAGTATTTACTGAGCTAATGCAGGTTAAGTTTGAAATGAACTTTATGGGTGAACTTAATTACTTCCTTGGATAACAAGTCAAACAAATGAAAGAAAGAATCTTTATACGCCAAGCCAAGTACATCAATGAATTAATCAAGAAATATGGCAAGGAAACAAGCAAAGAGACCAGTACACCCATGAGTCCTACTTGCAGGCTAGACAAAGATGAAAATGGATCCAATGTTGACCGAAAGGTATACAAAGGTATGATCGGATCTCTTTTATGTTTGATAGCCAGTAGGCCTGATATCTTGTACAGTGTATGTGTCTATGCTAAATTTCAAGGTAATCCTCAAGAAACACATATGTTTGCTATTAAAAGAATTCTCAAATATGTGAAAGGTACAAATAACTTAAATTTTCAATAGTCTAAAGAATCATCTTTGAATTTAATTAATTTTTCTGATTCTGACTATGCTGATTGCAAAATTGATAGAAAGACACACTAAAATTAAGCACCACTTTATAAGAGAACATGTTTTAAATATTGATATTATTCTTGAACTTATGCCAACTGAAAACCAACTCGATGCCTTCACCAAACCATTGAATTTAGATAGGTTTGCAATAATTAAAAATGAACTTGGATTATATGATCCTACCTTGAAATAATTCCAAAATCTTAAGGACAAGATATCCTTATAATCCAAATCCCAAAATCTCATGAGCATTAATTGAAATATAAAAATTATTGCTTTTGCTCCCTCTGCTCGAGCCGACTCGAGCAGATAAGCTGTTGGTCAAGCCGGCTCGAATGTCGAGCCGTCTCTTTTTAGTTCGAGTTGTAGGGTTTCGTTTTTACCTTCCTTACTCCTAAACCCTATTCCATTCCCTCCAAGAAACTTTCCAAACTTCTCTAAACTTCCATAAACCTCTTCTAAACTTAATTCCCTTGCACAATGGCACCAAGGAGAGTAGTTGGGAAGAAATCTAGGAAAGCTAGTGATCCAGCTCCACAGGAACGAAGAACAAAGTTTCGTGAAGATAATGTCTCCAGGAATGAACCACAGGCTGAAGAAGAAGAAGCAAGTCCAGTTTCTCCTAGCCAACAAGTGTCCCTAGGTATGCATCCAATTACTACTGGCCAACGTATTTTATTCGAATACCTAAGGGAAATTGGTTTTATGATTGGGGATTTAATTGAGAATCAAGGTTGGAGGAATTTATGTTCACTGGACATTAAGACTTATCCAAGCCTAGTAAAAACATTCTATGAAAACTTGAGGTTTTGGGAAAATTTTATTGAGCCCACAGTAAAAGGAAAGATGATAATCATCAACGCTGAGATCTTAGGAAACATCTTGGAAATGCCCTTTAAAGGTACTAAATATCTTGTACTAAAAGACAGAACAAAGGCTTTGCAGAATGTTTTGGAAAGAGCTGAGGTAAATGAAATTGAGATTCTCAAGGCAAATATGCTATCTATTGAAATGAGACTCCTTCATAACTTCATAAGCCGAATCTTTTTACCTAGAACAGGTAGATTCGATTGGATGAGTGAAAGGGACTTATGTTTTATGGAGCTCTTAATTATTGGTGAAAAGATTAATTTGCCTACTGATCATCCAAATGAAAGAGGCAATTAGAAAAGTTAAAGCCTGTTTTCCATATGGAATGATACTTTCAATATTCTTTTAAAGAGCAAATTTAGATTTGACAAAAGAAGACAGTAAGGCATTACTACACACTGATACCTACACAGTTAAGACCCTTCAGAGAATGGGATATTTGTTAACTGATGGTACCTGGAAGAAGAAAACTGACACACCTACTATTGAAGAGACTAAAGAAGCCCAAGAACAAATGGAAGATGTAGTTAGAGAAGGCACCACTATGGATATCCCTGAGCCACAGCTACAGCCATAGCAGGAATTCCCTATTCAGATGTGTTTCCCAGAGAGAAACCCAAGAGGGGGGGTGAATTGGGTCTCTAAAAAAATTAAAGCTAAGCTTGATAAAACAAGTAGCAAACTTCACAAGACAAGATATGCAATTCAATTCAACAAGGTACTAAAATTAAAGTGCAATGCTCTAATATAAAAGTACAGCAGAAATTATAAACAATAAGCAATAAAGTAAAGAGCAAGGAGGGAGAGAACAAGCAATCACAAACACAACAATCTATAGTGGTTCGATGCCAATAATGCACCTACATCCACTCCCCAAGATCCCCTTGGAAATTCACTATAATCCAATGATTACATCTGATTAGTTTTCCGGGCTTACTAATCAAAATTCGACTTATTTTTACAAGGCTCACAAGTCATAACCTCACTTGGTTTTACAGGCTAACCAAAAACCTAATTGATTTTTACAAGGCTAACCAAAAACCTCCCTTGATTTTCCGGGCTAACCAAGAACCTTAATGGTTTTGCGGGCTAACCACCAACCTAATTGGTTTTCAAGGCTTACCAACAACCTCACTTGGTTTTCTAATAGGCTAACCAATAACCTAATTGATTTTTACAAGGCTAACCAAAAACCTCCCTTGGTTTTCCGGGCTAACCAAGAACCTTAATGGTTTTGCGGGCTAACCACCAACCTAATTGGTTTTCAAGGCTTACCAACAACCTCACTTGGTTTTCTAATAGGCTAACCAATAACCTTTACAAGATAAAAGATGGAGAAATAAAGAACCAATGTGGCTTTCAATAAAAAGCAAATAAGTCGATGTAGCTCGATGTAGTATTGCTTTGCTCTTGTTCAAGCCTTTTGAATGCCCAAGATTGAATAATCTTCAATGCACTTGATAGCTTTGAATGCTTGGAAGGCTTCCCTTTGCTTGAGAGTGGTTGAGCTTTGAATGAATAGGAGTTAAGGCTCTTCTCTCTTCTTTTCTCTTTAAACTCTTTTTGGATATTCAATACATTCCTTCTTGATTTGATTTGGAGCCTTTATTTATCTTTCCAAGCCCCCAAAATCGAAATCTTGCCATTATACTTGAAAAACTAGCCGTTGGAGGGCATTTGGGAGAGTTCTGCGCTTGAAAAAACTAGCCGTTACTGTTGTCAGAATTCCATGTATCGACACTTCCTCTTCATGTGTCGACACATTAGGTCGACACATGTTCTTCTTGAGTCAACACAAGTTCAAAATATTCCATTCAGATTCTTTGGAAAAATCAGATGAGTCGACACATTCTCAGTTGAGTCGACACATTGAGTCGACACATTAGGTTCGTGTGTCGACACATCAGCTATTCCTTCAACTTCTGCAAGTTTTGTGGCTTGAGATTTTCAAGCGATGTGTTGATCCATGTGTTGACACCTTGAGTCGACACATAAGGTCCATGTGTCGACACATCATCTGTGCCATTTGAAATTTTGCTGCATGCCGGTCTGAGTCGACACACCATCTTCATGTGTCGACACATCATGTCATGTATCGATACCTTGAGTCGACACATCATCAAAAAAGGTACAGAAATTGCTGAAATTGTGCTGGAACATGTTTTCATTTACCTTAGACATCCATTCAACCAACTCTTTGAGTGTCCAAGTCTTGTTTTGTTCATTCATTCCATTCAAACTTGATTCTTTAACATAATTGGGCTTCTTCAAATTTTGTGAACATCCTTTCATTGAAAACACACTTAAAGCAAATCATTAGTCATCAAATTATACTTAACTATTTTGCTTATCATCAAAATCAATTAGTGGAGTCAACAATCTCTTCCTTTTTGATGATGACAAAACCCTTAAGTATAAATTGCTTTTAAAGTAAAGCTTTAAGAGAATTAATCAAGATGCATAATATTGAAATCATTATGTGTCAATCATTACTTAAAAATATAATCATTCAAAATACAAGTGATAGAATTTGAGCTTGTTTCAAAGATAGAGAGTATCAGAACTTAGTCAGAACTTTGATATTCATTTAAATGCAAAAAGAACATGTATCATGATACTCTTACAATGAAAGTTTCAGCAATTAACAAAGCTTCCCCTGAATTAATGATTCATAACAAAATTTGTAAGAATCTTTTCAAAAACATTGAAAGAGGGGTTTTGAGTATCAAATTTATTTTAACAAAAGGTAAAGCTCCCCCTTTCATAAATTTATGTTTTCAAAAAAAAGTTACTCCCGCTTTAGTCTAGAGAAGTAAACACATTTATACTTAAATAACATCATGAATTACTCCCCCTTTTTGTTATCATTAAAAAGGTAGGAAGTAAGGGAAATGAATTAAACAAGACAATGTATAGTCATTGAATGTCAAAAAACAATTCAAGGCATCAAAGATATAGAAATGATAAAACACAAGGTTTTTCATATATGTCAGGAACTTATACATCAAGTACACAACAAGGATAAAAGTACATGTAAGCATGAAAGTAAACTATCTAGAAATATAAAACTATCAAGAAATCATCAATGTCCTAATCCTCATCCATCGAATCATCAGAAGATGAACCGATCTCGATCGGTCCGGTATTAGTAAAAGATTGAGCTCGTGGCCATCGTGGTCGAAGATCTCGAAGTCTGGTCCTGGTCGGCTGAGGAGGGGTATGGTGTCTACGTCCTCTATGACGAATATAGGTTCGACCTCTGGCTGAAGTAGTAGAGGAAGAAGCTACGTCCTCGGTAGGAACTGAACTAATCGGGCGAATCATCTCAGCAATAGCTGGAGCAGGAGTATGATCAAAAGTAGGACCTGATCAAGATGATGAAAACCGGGTGTATAAAATCCAAGCTCTTGAATGACTGATGAAGTATGAAGGGTAGGACTATCAAAAGTAGGTGTAACAGCTGATGATACAAGTGTATCAAGAAAAGTAGTATCAGTTGTAGAAAGTATCGGTGTATGTACAATAGATGTATCAAGTGTGGGTGTCTGAATGATAGGTGTATGAATGTCAGGAGAATCAATAGTAGGTAGATCAGTAACAGGTAGGTCAATAACAGAACTAAGAATATGAATCGGAACTGGAACTGAAGTGTGATCAAGCGATCTTGAAGGAGAGGATGGATCAGGTATCGAAGCAGGTGAGAAGGATGGATTAACAGGTCTCGTAGCTACATCATCCGTCACCTCCACAACTGGCTCTGACATAAGATCATCAATATCAAACCGGTCAGAGTCAATCACCTCATCTCCATCAATATCTCCAATAATAGTATCTCCAACTCCATCTCTGATAGTAGTCTCAACACCAGTATCAATATCACCAATGTCATCAGCTGGTGCTCGAGCAGGTACATCAACAGGAGCAAGAACTGTCTGTAGCAGGAGCACTCGTAGAAGCTTTGGACAGTGCTGAGAGAATAGCCAAAATACCATCACTGAGACCAATGTGGCTCTCTCTCATCTCAACAATAAAGATGTCTAGACGCTGCCTCATGATGAAAACATCGATCTTTATACATCTGACTTTGTCCTCTAGAGTATCTGAAATACCAGGAGTCTCCGTCTGCTCTGGCTATGGCTGTGGCTGGGCAGATGTAGAAGGATCTGACTGAGTTGGCTGTGCTACCGTCTCAGGCTATGTCTCGCTCGGTCTAGCCTCATCGAAGAAAATCTGTTCCTCCTCTACTTTGTCCTCATTAATGTCAACTGCATCCTTGACCTATCCTGATGTCCTCCATGTCCACTGGCCTCGGACTAAGTGATAACCCATGCGATGCAATGACCTGATGTCATAGACATCAATATGGATCAAAGTACGATAAGGCTCATCCTGGAAGCTGACTACATACTCTCTGAATAGTACTATCAAATCCATGCCATACGGCAAGCAGAGCCGCTGGCTAGACGCCATCTCAGTAATCTGATGGATCATCAGAACAGGAAGACAAATCGGCATCTGCTGAATCAGGGAGACCATCATGAGCAGCTCTCGCTCGGTAATCTAGTCAAATCGACCGGTCTTCGGTAGAAGAATCCAGGCAACTATGTGATGTAGCAATCTCATCTCTGCAGACAGTCTTGAAGCAGGAACAATGGCTCCCTCTGGTAAGATATCAGACTCAAAAATACATCGGAGCCCACTAACTCTATCCAACAGACTGTCCATAACTGATCCAGTCATGGATATATCCCATACCCTACTCAGAATCTCTGCTGAAATGAGAATATCCCATCCCCTGACCTGAGCAATCCAGCCATCTGATCCACGGACAAGTGATCCATAGAACTCTCTCATTCAGGATAGTATCTCTTGCTGAGTGAACAAAAGGATGCCAAACCAGCATCTCAAATCCACTCTCCTATCCGAAAATGCTGCTGGTCCAAGAAAGAGAAGTCCACTCGGTGTCCTCCAACCACTGTCTTGGAGCTCATCCAACTAGAAGGTGCAAACAACCATCATGCTGGCGGATTTGGAGCCCTAGACTCGTGTCGTGCCTTCGTTCTCCACTCTTCTTCATGCTGTGACTGACGCGGTCGGCGAACAACTTGTTTGCGAGGACCCATTGTCAATAATCAAGGTTTAGGCAAGGTTTTTGGTGGAAATACGGAGTTTCTAAGGTTTAGGAGCTAAAACCTAAGAAGATTTCCAACAAAAATGGCTACCAAAGTCTCAAATCCAAGAAATCCATCGCTAAATACCAAGAAATGGGAGGATGAACAGTATGGATACCTAGAAAGGAGGTGTCAGCTCGGAGGAGAATGAATTTTGGGGAAAAAAAGGTTCAGAAACCCTTAAAATCTCAGTTTTCTGTCGGGCATGTGTCGACTCACGCATGTGTCGACTCATGCATGTGTCGACACATGATATGTCGACTCATGATGTGTCGACACATCGACTTAAAAACTGGAAAAATTGGAATTTCATTGAATGATCAAAATCAATTGAAGTAACATGTATTTGGAGTCAAATCATCAATGATTAATCATGATTTATTAAAAATAAGGTTGAATAGATCTAATTTGAGTCAAATTTGGAGAAAAGATTTAATCAAAGGGATTGATGATCCCAAGCACTCTTTTAATCATACAGAATCGATCTTCCAAGAGAGGTTTAGTTAAAATATCAGCTAATTAAAATTCAGTACATATAAATTCAAGCAAAATATCATTGTTTTCAACATGATCTCTAATAAAGTGATGTCTAATTTCAATGTGCTTGCTCCTAGAGTGTTGAACAAGATTTTTAGTCAAGCAAATAGCACTGGTATTATCACATTTGATAGGAGTTCTATCCAACTTGATTCCAAAGTCTTCAAGTTGTTTCTTAATCCACAAGATTTGAGCACAACAATTTTCTGCTGCAATATACTCAGCCTCAGCTGTGGATAGTGCAACTGAAGTTTGTTTCTTGCTAAACCATGAGATTAAGTTAACCCCAAGAAATTGTCAAGTTCCGCTAGTTTTCTTTCTATCTAATCTACAACCTACAAAGTCTGCATCAGAATATCCAATCAATTCAGCAGAAGAATTTCTAGCATACCACAAACCAATACTAATAGCACTAGACAGATATCTAATAATGCGCTTAACAGCCATAAGATGTGATTCCTTAGGTTCAGACTGATATCTAGCACACATGCAAACACTGAACATAATATCTGGTCTACTAGTAGTAAGATACAATAAAGAGCCTATCATGCCTCTATATAATTTCTGATCCATAGATTTACCATTTTTATCTTTGTCTAGTTTACATGAAGGGCTCATAGGCGTACCTATTGACTTAGTAGTCTCTATCCCAAGCTTTTTGATAATTTCTCTTGTGTACTTAGCTTGGTTGATGAAGATACCATCTGAAGTTTGCTTGATCTGGAGTCCGAGAAAGAAGTTGAGTTCTCCCATCATGCTCATCTCGAAGTCACCCTGCATAAGCTTAGCAAACTCTTGACAAAGAGTTTCATTAGTAGCACCGAAAATGATGTCATCAACATATATTTGTACTACCAATAAATCATTGTCTTTCCTTTTCAAAAATAGTGTTTTATCAATATTTTCTCTAGAAAATTCATTTTCAATAAGAAATTTGCTTAACCTTTCATACCATGCTTTAGGTGCTTTCTTTAATCTATAAAGTGCTTTGTGCAATTTGAAAACATGATCAGGATGTGCATGATTTTAAAATCCAGGTGGTTGTTCAACAAAAATATTTTCATTTACAAAACCATTTAAGAAAGCACTCTTAACATCCATTTGAAATAATTTGAAGTTCATAAAACATGCAAAAGCTAATAATAGTCTAATTGCTTCAAGTCTAGCAATAAGAGCAAAAGTTTCATCAAAGTCAATCCCTTCCTCCTGATTGTAGCCTTTAGCAACTAGCCTAGCTTTATTTCTAATGACAAAACCATTTTCATCTAATTTATTCCTAAATACCCATTTAGTGCCAATAATTGAAATATTAGATGATCTTTCTACAAGTATCCAAACATTATTTCTATCAAATTGTATTAGTTCTTCTTGCATAGCATTGATCCAATTAGAGTATTTTTCAGCTTCTTCAAAATATTTAGGTTCTACTTGAGATACAAAAGCTATGTAATCACATTCATTTCTAATAGAAGCTCGAGTTCTTACCCCCTTAGATGGATCACCCAAGATTAATTTCTTAGGGTGTCCATGAGCATACCTCCACTCCTTAGGTGGATCATGATGCACTGGAGTGTCATCTTCTTTCTCACCCTTGTCCTGATTCTCTTCATTTGGTTGAGCTTGATCATCCAATGTCAGCTTCTGAAGTATGTCAACATCTACACATTCATCAAATGTATCTTCTTTTCTCGAGGACTTGTTAGAACATTCTTCAAATATAACATGTACTTTCTCTTCTACAACTAAAGTCCGTTTGTTAAATACTCTGTATGCCCTGCTTGATGTAGAGTATCCTAAGAAGATACCTTCATCAAACTTGGCATCGAACTTCCCTAGATGATCTTTTCTATTATTCAAGATAAAACATTTACAACCAAAAACTCGAAAATATTTCAAAGTTGGTTTTCTTTGGTTCTAAAGCTCATATGGAGTTTTCTTTAAAATAGGGCGTATCAAAACTCGATTCAAAACATAACATGCTGTATTTATAGCTTCAGCCCAAAAATACCTTGGCAAATTATTTTCACAAAGCATAGTGCATGCCATTTCTTCTAAAGTACGATTTTTCCTTTCTACTACCCCATTCTGCTGAGGTGTCCTAGGTGCAAAGAAATTGTATTCTATGCCTTTTTCATTGCAAAAGTTTTTGAAATCTTGATTTTCAAATTCGGTTCCATGATTACTATGAATACAAATGACTGAAACACCTTTTTCATTTGAAACTTTTCTATAAAACATTATGAATACGGAAAAAGATTCATCTTTTTATGTTAAAAAAAAATCTAGGTAAATCTCGAAAAATCATTCACAATAACTAATCCATATCTCTTGCCTCCTAGACTTGATATTCTAGTTGGTCCAAAGAGATCCATATGGAGTAGTTCAAGTGGTCTGCTAGTATTTACAAATCCTTTTAGTTTAAAAGAAGTTTTGACTTGTTTTCCAAATTGACATGCTTGGCAAATTCTATCTTTTTCAAAACTGATTTCAGGTAAATCTCTAACTAATTTTTTTTTGCAGAGTTTTGAAATAAGGTACATACTAGCATGCCCTAACCTTCTATGCCACAACCAACTAGTCTCTTCTTTGGTAGAATTCATTGCAACAAGGCATTCTACACTAGGTAAAGATAGATCATCAAGATCTACAAGATAAATATTTTCATGCCTTTTTCCAATGAATTGTACTCCATTTAAATCTGGAATAGAAATCATGCAATATGATGCTTTGAAAACTACTTGAAAACCTTTATCGCAAAACTGATTAATACTTAAGAGATTATGCTTTAAACCATCTACTAGAAGTATATTACTAATATTATTAGAAGGAGTTATGTGAATCTTATCAATTCCAATGATTTTACCTTTACCATTATCACCAAAGGTCACACTCCCTCCATTCAAAGCTTCAAGAGAAGTGAATTGCTTTACATCTCCAGTCGTGTGCCTTGAGCAACCACTATCAAGATACCAAATTCGTTTGTTTTCCTTGGTTGCAAGACACACCTGCAATAATATCAAGCTTTGTTTTTTGGTACCCAAGATAATTTGGGTCCTTTCGAGTTAGCATTCAAAATGGTTCCTTTTGGAACCCACACTTTACCAAAAGATATGATTTTTATAAAATTGCATTGATATGATTTATGACTTAATTTTTTGCAAGTAAAACAAGTGATACTGGATGATGCAGGCACAAAAAAGTTTTTGAAATATTTTGTTGCTTTTGGGGTTTATATCCTAAACCTGCCTTGTTAAAAACTGCTCTTTGATTTTTTAAAAGTAAATTCAGCTTTTCTGAACTAAAGGTGAACTTATTAACAAAAGGTTAGATTTTCTCAAGTTCATTTTTGTATTTTTCATTTTCAAGTTCCAAATCCTTGTTTTTCTTTAAAAGATCATTGTTAGAAACAACATGTTTAGGTCTTTCTAGAACTTCATTTTTCATAGCTAAAGCATTATTCTTCTTTTCCAAAACATCTAGCTTAGTTTTCAAAGAACTAACATCATTAAGTAAAGAATTATTTTCTAATGAGAAACTATTAGCATGCTTTTTTTAATTTCTTATTTTTAGATAATACTAACTTATAATCATGCATCAATTCTTCAAAAGCACTTCTAAGCTCATCAAAAATAAAATCAACTTCAAAGTCATAACATACCTCTTCATTATCCATATGTGCCATGAAGCAGAGATTTGCAATTTCAATCTGCTCTTCTTCTGAACTAGAGTCTTCACTATCACTCCACGTGGCCATCATTGCTTTCTTTCTTAGTTTCTTCCTTGATTTCTTAAGGAAAGGACAATCAAATTTGTAGTGCTCGGGCTTCTTGCACTCAAAACATATAGGTACTTCCTTCTTCTTTTCTTTTTCTTTCTCTTTTTCTTTTTCCTTTCCCTTTCCTTGGATTGAAATTTCTTTTTGTAGGGAAACTTCCTCCTCTTCATGAATCTTCTAAATTTTTGGGCAAGGAGGGCTTCTTCACCTTCTTCTTCTTCATCATCATCAGACTCATCAATCGAGGATTCTTCTTAAACATTTGATTTAAAAGCGATCCCCTTCTTCTTTTTATCCAAGTCTATTGATTTCTGATTCAAGTTAAGCTCATAGAACATGAGTGATCCTATTAGCTGCTCAAGTGGAAGCTTGTCTACATCTTTTGCCTCTTGAATTGCGGTCACCTTTGGATTCCACGACATCGGTAGTGACCTAAGAATTTTATTCACAAGATCAGCATTAGATATAACTTTACCAAGACTCCTCATAGCATTTACAATATTTGTAAAATGAGTATACATATCAGTAATAGATTCATTTGGTTCCATCTGGAACATCTCATATGTGTGCACTAACATATTGACCTTAGTGTTCTTCACTTGATCGGTACCCTCGTAGGTAACTTTAAGTATGTCCCATATTTCTTTGACAGACATGCATGTAGATATCCTATTGAACTCACCAGGATCTAATGCACAATACAAGAGATTCATTGCCTTAGCATTGATCTTGGATTGTTTAATGTCATTTTCATCCCAATCCTCTTCAAGTTTTGGGATGGAAACACCATTAACCACCACCGAAGGAACATGAGGACCTTTATCAACTACTTTCCATAAATTGTAATCTATAGAATGCATATAAATTCTCATCTTAGTTATCCAATAAGTGTAATTTGCACCATTGAAAAATGGAGATCTGTTTGAGGCTTGTCCCTCAACTACACTAGTACCAATTGAGGTTGCCATAGATCTTTACTCAAGATGGTAAAGCCTATATACTAGGAACAAGGCTCTGATACCACTTGTTGCCCATAGAGCAACCTAAGAGGGGGGTGAATTGGATCTCTAAAAAATTTAAAGCTAAGCTTGATAAAACAAGTAGCAAACTTCACAAGATAAGATATGTAATTCAATTCAACAATGTACTAAAATTAAAGTGCAATGCTCTGATGTAAAAGTGCAGTAGAAATTATAAGCAATAAGCAATAAAGTAAAGAGCAAGGAGAGAGAGAATAAGAAATCACAAACACAACAATTTATAGTGGTTCGGTGCCAATAATGCACCTACATCCACTCCCCAAGATCCCCTTGGGAATTCACTATAATCCAATGATTATAGCCGATTAGTTTTTTTGGGCTCACTAATCAAAAACTGACTTATTTTTACAAGGCTCACAAGTCACAACCACACTTGATTTTACGGGCTAACCAAGAATCTAATTGGTTTTCACAAGGCTAACCAAAAACCTTCCTTGGTTTTTTGGGCTAACCAAGAACCTTAGTGATTTTGCAGGCTAACCACCAATCTAATTGGTTTTCAAGGTTTACCAATAATCTCACTTGGTTTTATAATAAGCTAACCAATAACCTTTACAAGATAAAAGATGAAGAAATAAAGAACCAATGTACGCTTTCAATAAAAAGCAAATAAGTCAATGTAGCTCGATGTAGTGTTGCTTTGCTCTTGTTGAAGCCTTTTAAATGCCCAAGATTGAATGATCTTCAATGCACTTGATAGCTTTGAATGCTTGGAAGGCTTCCCTTTGCTTGAGAGTGGTTGAGCTTTGAATGAATAGGAGTTAAGGCTCTCTCTTCTTTTCTCTTTAAACTCTGTTTGGATATTCAATACATTACTTCTTGATTTGATTTGGAGCCTTTATATATCTTTCCAAGCTCCCAAAACTGAAATCTAGCCATTATACTTGAGAACTAGCCGTTGGAGGGCATTTGGGAGAGTTCTGCGCTTGAAAAAACTAGCCGTTACTTTTGTCAGAACTCTATGTGTCGACACTTCCTCTTCATGTGTCGACACATTAGGTCGACACATGTTCTTCTTGAGTTGACACAAGTTCAAAATATTCCATTCAGATTCTCTAGAAAAATCAGATGAATCGACACATTTTCAGTTGAGTCGACACATTAGGTCCGTGTATCAACACATCAACTATTCCTTAAACTTCTACAAGTTCTATGGCTTGAAATTTTCAGGTGATGTGTTGATCCATGTGTTGATACCTTGAGTCAACACATAAGGTCTATGTGTCGACACATCATCTGTGCCATTTGAAATTTTGCTGCATGCCGGTCTGAGTCGACATACCATCTTCATGTATCAACACATCATGTCATGTGTCGACACCTTGAGTCGACACATCATCAAAAAAGGTACAAAAATTGCTGAACTTGTGCTGGAACATGTTTTCATTTGCCTTTGACATCCATTCAACCAACTCTTTGAGTGTCCAAGTCTTGTCTTGTTCATTCATTCCATTCAAACTTGGTTCTTCAATATAATTGGGCTTCTTCAAATTTTGTGAGCATCCTTTCATTGAAGACATACTTAAAGCAAATCATTAGTCCTCAAATTATACTTAACTGCTTTGCTTATCATCAAAATCAATTAGTGGAGTCAAGAAGATGGACATTAATACTTCTCTTCTAGATATTTCTATTTCTGACTTGCCTGACATGCCACACAGTACACATATCTTTGATCAGACTGCAGACATACCAAGTCATAGTCAAGCTGCTACTGCTCCAACTTTAAACACTTTAATGATACAAGACTTCTTGGCAGATCAAATGAATAGTATGTCTGAATCCATTAAATCTTCTATGGGAGAGATGTTTGGAGTATTCCAAAAATCAGTTGATGACAAGATAACCCAGTTTGGAGAACAAATAAATGAGTTAAAAGGAAGGATTGGCAGTATTAAAGCATCCAAAGCTGCAGCAACTAGTACAACTGAAATAGATGTCCAACTGATCCTTCAGTTGATTACATCTAGCTCAGATTCTATCAAAAGTTTAGTCACTCAAATCCTTAAAGCCTACAAAATAGAGATGGATAACTTAAGGGTCAGAATGGGATCTCTTGAGGTAGGAACGAAAATGGAAGAAGATTATACCAAGGGCATAGGTACAATCAAAAGTGAATTCAAAAGGCTAAGAGGGTCTGTAGAAGCTTTTACTAATGTCCAAGCTTCAGAAATGCTTACTCTATAAAAGGAAATGGCAGTAATCAAAGAAGGAATGGAGGACTTGGCAGCTTCTAGAAGTGTGAAGAAAGTTGAAGCCAAATTGAAGTCAATGAGTAGCTTTTTGTGGAAGATGATGGGCAAAATTGAAGACATCCTAACTACTCTCAAAACTCCTTCTAAATCCTTTCCTAGTCACTCAGGCCATCCAAGACAACCTGCTCCACACATTAGGATACCTGGATCTCATGATATTCCATAATTCATTGATCCTATTACTTCTCTACTTCCTGGAATTCAGATCCCTGGCCAAACTTCTTCAAAACCTAGCGTAGATGTAGACAGTGACTAAATGTATTACCTTTTTATACTTTGTACTGCACCTTTGAAATGGAATGAAGTACATCTTTTGCCTCACAAATTCAATTTCTCTATGAATTGAATGTTTGATTGCTCTTACAATGATTAATATTTTAATTAGAATTTCAAGATAAATTTGAGAAAGTGAAATTATCTCAAACAATTTTGAACACTTTGTCAATCTATTTCTTACTCTACCTTTTTGATTGATTGACAAAAAGGGGGAGAATGGTATAATGTATTGCATGTTCAAAGCACTGCATGAAAAAGATAACAACTTCAATACATGTGTGCTACATGACATATTGAAATCTCAAGCTTTGATGCAGCTTTGAATTATAGTTTTTTTTACAAGTTCTGATTCAAAATGACTTTGATACAAAATGTTTTACACTTCAACATTTGTTAGCTCTATTGTTCAAAGTTTTTTTTGAAATGTAAAATTAGGAAAAAGTTTGCCAAAATATGGAGTATTTTATTGAGGGGGAGATTATCTCGCTAAGCCCTAATTCTCCTCTCAGTGTTTGGCATGAATTGAAGTCAATTTGCTCTACTTGTTCATATACTCTCGCAAATACTATTAAACAAGTAATTGTAAAGTTCTTTTTTATTTTTCATGCCCAGTGTTTTCTCATCATCAAAAAGAGGGAGATTGTTGACCCCACAAGTGATTTTGATGATAACCAAACATTAGAGCATGTATATTTATTTCTGACAACTCTTCAAGTGTTTGACAACTTTTTGTAGGATGTACAATATGTTCAAACTTCAACTCCTACATTTCTACTTTCTTGTTTGAGTTGTGTTGTAAATATTCTTGTAAAGAAGAATCCAATAAAAATGCTAAGAAAAATCAAGTAAAAAGGGTTACTTCTGTAAGTAGGTGTGTGCCATGAATTTTAGTTTGAGTTGGTTTCTATGAATTTGTAAAATAGTTGGTGAGAGTTTTCTTTTAGTTTAATTGTAAAAGTCCTGAAGAAGACACTCAAGCCGACCCCAAGAGATGAAGAGTCGACTCTACTTACTGGCATGCAGTAAGGGTTCTGGAATGAAGCTATCCGAGCCAACTTAATGGAAACGGAGACAACTCTAGTGAATCCGAGTCGACTGGAATCAGTCCGAGCCGACTCATCTAGAGTTCATTTCCTAAAGTTTTTTTAGAACAGCCAGGCGAGCCGACCTAAACCAAAAAGAGCCGACTCTGCCAGACCTAATTCTGAAAGCCTGAGAAAGCAAGCTGACTCGAACTGCATCGAGCCGACTCTTCCAGAGTAGGATTTTTTGAACTTGAGAAGAAGAGCCGACCCAAGGTGAAAAGAGCTGACTTCTCGAGTTCAAGATTTTCGAGATTCAAGTTCGAGCCGACCCAAGTGACAAAGAACCGACTCATCCAGAGTGAGGTTTTACACCCTGAGACAAAGAGCCGACTGCATTGAAGAAATGGTGACTCGACCTATCAACTCGAAGGATCTGAGCTGACTTGAAAGAATCCGAGCCGACTTGAATGTTGCTTTCAGGTATCTAACGGCTAGTTCCAGAATTTATTTTTGAATGCCAAAAAGTGCTCTAATGGTCACAAATCATTCCCCAACGATCTACAATGGCTAGAACTGCCTTAGGATGATGGAAGACTTTAAATTTGAAGGATTTGAACTACCTTAAAACAATCAATAAGAGTGTTCTTCAAAGAAGAGAGAGATTCATTAAATATCCTACCAACTAATAGCACAAGAGCACAAGAGCATTCAAGTCAAGCTTTCAAGTCTTCACCAACTCCAATTTGAAGCTTGAAGCAATTTTTGGGAAAAAGACACTGAAGTAATTAAAGCTTATTTAAATGCATTAAAGTGGACTTCCGACAAGCTGCACCGGCAACTATCCGACAAATTGAGTTTGTCATTTCTTGTTGCATTTACTTTCAATTCAATCTTTGAATTGTTGGATTATTGGTGAGCCCGGTTGAAAAACCAAATAGGTTCTTAGTGAGCCTTGTGAAAACCAAGGATTAGGTTCTTGGTGATCCTGTGAAAACCAAGTTGGGTTTCTTTGGTGAGCCTGTTAAAACCAAAGGGTGTTGGGTTTTCTTTGGTGATCCCATAAAACCAAAGTGTAGAGGTTTTGGATTATGATCCTATAAAACAATCCTACTGTATTCGAGTGTGAATATAGTGGAAATCCCGAGTGATATCTTGGGTAGTGGACGTAGGAGCTAGATTGCTCCGAACCACTATAAATTTAGTGTGTTTGTGTTGTGCTTTCTCTACTCTATTTAGCTTCTGCATTTTATAACTCTATCACAGCACCTACCACTTGCAAAGAATTTTGAATTGCTCACTACTTGCTTTAAATTTTTTAAACTCCCAATTCACCCCCCTCTTGGGTAGCCACCTGGGCAACAAAAAAAATATAGTGGTATCCTAATCTTCGGTGACTTCTCAGCTCGCCAATGATCCTTCCCTGATCCCGTCCCCCATCAATTACCTTTATCAATGATTACTCACAACATGAGTATATATTTTTTATTAGACATAAGTTTGAAGTTTTTAAAAAATTTAAGAAGTTCAGACATGAAGTAGAAAAGCAAATAGAAAAGCTCCTTAAGGTTCTTCGGTTAGATTGGGAAGGTGAATACCTTAGTAAGATTTTTTGGATTATCTCAAAGATAATGGTTTAGTCTCGCAATGGATTCCTCCTAGTCATCTCAACTTAATTGGATATTTGAAAGGAGAAATAAAACCCTATTGGATATGGTATGATCCATGATAAGCTTTACTAACCTACCTATATTTCTTTGGGGACATACCTTGCAAACTTCAATTTATATTTTAAATAGGATTTCCTTTAAGTCCATTCCTACCACTCCATATGAAATGTGGCATGGTAAGAAACCAATTCTTAGCCATTTCAAGATTTGGGGATATCTAGTCTTTGTCAAGAGACTAATGGTAGATGAATTAGAGTCCAAATCTATGAAAACTCATTTCATAGGATATCCTAAGGAATCTATAAGATACTACTTTTAATTTTCAAAGGATCACAATATAATTATGAGCTAGCATGTCACTTTCCTAGAAAAATAGTTTATTTAAGATGGTGGTAGTGGAAGGTTAATTAAGCTCAATGAGCAAGTCTTTGAAGATCAACCAATTAGAGATCAGGTTGAACCTAATGAACCAATAGATGTAATTACTCTACCATCTCATAGGTCTAGTAAGGTCTCCCATCCTCTTGAAAAGGACTTATGTATGCTTACAGAGGACATAGAGAAAATATTTCTTGTAGGTGACAAGGATCAAATAATTGATCCTAAGACCAAGAATGAGGCAATGTCGAACATCGACTCTGAGAAATGGTTGAGTGCTATGAAGTCAGAAATTGACTCAATGCATTCAAACTAGGTCTGGTTCTTAGTGGAACCATCTAAGGGTATAGTTCCCATTGGATGTAAATAGATCTACAAAAATAAAAAAGGTATAAATGATAAGGTAGAGACCTATAAAGCTAGGCTAATGGTAAAGGGATATAGTCAGTGCGAAGACATTGACTATTAAGATACTTTTTTGCTAATAGCTATGCTAAAATCCATCTATACATTGCTTGCCATTGCAACATTTTATGATTATAAAATATAATAGATGGATATAAAAACTACATTTCTTAATAGATATCTTGAGGAAGATATCTATATGGGTAGTCTTTAGGTTTCACTTTCAGTGTTAAAGATCATAGTCTGCAAGTTGTATAGATCTATTTATGGATTAACACAAGCTTCTCAAAATTGGAACACCCATTTCAATAATGTGATCAAATCAATTGATCTCATCAAAAATGAGGAGGAGCCTTGTGTATACAAGAAGGTCAATAGAACGACTTTGACATTTCTCGTATTGTATGAGGATGACATCCTCCTAATTGGAAATAATATTCTTATAATAACTTGAGTTAAAAGTTAGTTATCTAAGAGTTTTTTTTGTGAATGATGTAAGTGAAGCATCTTATATTCTAGGAATTAAGATATATAGAGATAAACCAAATTGGATCTTTGGCTTTTTACAAAATTGTACATAGAGGAAGTGCCAAAAAGATTGAGCATGAGAACTTGTTGCCCAATAATGAAGCAACCCAAGAGGGGGGGTGAATTGGGTTTTATTAAACTTTTTGAACTATTTCAATAAGTATGTGCTAATTATAATTAAGTGCTTGTGTTTTGCCAAAGTATTTATGTGCTTAATGAAAATATGCAATGAAATTAACAAAGTAAATACAAGAGTAAATAAGCAATAAATAAGAGCAATCACAAACACAAGAATATATAGTAGTTCGGTACATCCCAATGCACCTACATCCACTCCCCAAGTTCTCCTTGGAAATTTTACTATAATCACCAAGATTACAGTCGAATAGTATTTTGGGCTCACTAATCAAAACCCAACTTGTTTTCCCGGGCTCACAAGTCAAAATCCCTTGTTGGTTTTATAACTTAGGCTAACCAACAACCTACGATGGTTTTACGGGCTCACCAACAACCTAGTTGGTTTTATGGGATCACCAACAACCTAGTTGGTTTTACGGGCTCACCAACAGCCTATATTATTTTTACACAAAGGCTAACCAACAACTTCTTTGGATTTCCAAGGCTCACCAAAAATCTTGATACAACAATGTAAGAATGAAAGTAAAGAATACAATAAAGCTTTCTAAAATAAAGCAAGTATCTCTTTGAAGCCCTTGGATAATGTTGAAGAAGCTTGTCTCCAAGTTATTGAATCCTTTGAATGTTGATGAAGATGTGGACTTGGAAGCTCTCTCCCAATCTTGGAAGCTTGAAGGCTTGAACCACTTAAAATAATGAATCCTTGAAGTATATAGAATTGTTTTCTCAAAGGATTGCTTTCACATTTGATTTTTGGTGTTTATATAGCTCTCCAATCCATAGATGACCATTTATGATTGCTAGGGATGAAAAAATAGTCATTTGAAATCAGTTGAAATTAATTCTGTACTTTTGAAAACTAGCCGTTACTCCAAGTATCGACACTTGCATACTTCATAAGTCGACACTTGCACTATTCATGAGTTGACAATTGTACAGTGAGTCGACACTTGTATAGTTCATGAGTCGACACTTGTACAGTTCAAGAGTCCACACTTGTACAGTGAGTCGATACTTGTACAGTTCATGAGTCAACACTTGTACAGTGAGTCGACCTTGAGATCAACTCAAGGCAAAAAATCTGCATTTTCATAATTCTATATTTTTTTTGTTCTCAGGCCTTGAGTCGATACTTGAACTTCTTCATGAGTTGATACTTGATTGTGCTAGTGCTGAAACTTGCTGAAACTTCTCCAAAATTGATTTTTAGACTCTTCAAGTTCTTCCATATCAATTCCAAAGCCCTTATAACTTGAAAATCCATGGCTTCTTCAACTAAATGACAATCTTTTTAATCTTTTAATATTGATGAGTACATGTATCTAATAAACATTTTTAAAGCATGTTAGTACTCATATATACTTAAGTATTTTGTCAATCATCAAAATCAAGACCAGAGTCAATAGAACTCTAAGGGGAGATAATTACCCCTTCAGCATAGCATCAATCTCTCCAAGAAAATATGTCCTAGTGCACCTAAGGACATGCAACACATGAATAAGATCTCATATGCTTTAGCAATTAGAAGCCTCATGTATGCCATATTGTATAATCTATCTGATATTGCCCTAGTTATGAGTATCATGAGTAGATATCAGTAGAATCCAGGTAAAGAGTACTGGACTACTATGAAGAACATCGTTAAGTACTTAAGAAGAACTAAGAATTTATTCATGATCTTTGAAGGAAGTCCAAATTTATGGGTAGAGGGATACACTGATTTAGACTTTTTGTTTGATCCTAATGATAGATGGTCTACATCAGGATGTGTATTTCTTTATAATGATGGTTCTACTAGCTAGAAAAGCACCAAGCAATCCATCATCGCTAATTCTACTATAAAAGCTAAATACATCATCACCTCTAAAGTTGCAAAGGAAGAGTTTTGATACAAGAAACTCATTACGAAGCTCAGAATGATGGCATCAGATGCCATCTCTCTGTATTGTGACAACAACGGTGCCATTGGCCTTGCTAAGGAGCTCAGGTCTCAACAGAAGTCCAAGCACATCGAGCGACGATTCTATATCATTTAGACTACATCGACAAAAAGTATGTCAAGGTGCAAATAATAGACTCCATAGATAATGTGGTAGACCCACTAATAAAGCAGTTGAGCTAGCAGAAGACTAAAGTCTATTTTGAAAAGATGGGACTTAGGTATATGGCCAATTGGTTTTAGTGAAAATGAGAGATTATTAGATGTATGTCCTAAAAGCCTAGTTGGCATGACACATTATATTTTTCTAAGGCATATTTTTATACTTAATTTATTAAAATCAATAAAACTGGACTTTATTATTTTCATTCATATCTAATGTGTTTATAAATCATCATGGAGTTTATGGACAATGACATATATTTTTTAGAGTTGAGAATTTGAGACATGACATTATAGATTAACTCCTAAAAGCTCCCAAAATTGGACCATCATGAGGATAGTGATTGATCCATCAAGATTGGTGCATAAATCACCTTCCTTCTAAGTAAACAAGTTTTAAAACTACAATGTAAAAATATTGGAGCGAGAGTGCAAGTGGTTGTTGGAGAACAACGGTACTGAGCATGACCAAATCCAAGAAGTCACATGGATGTTTACTCACTCATCAATGACTTTTCAATGCTGTAGTTGTGTGAGTAGTTTCTTAACCATGATGTCTAGGCTACTCATGGTAAGGTTACTATGGTTTGACAATACATGAATATGATCCCTGGTCATTTGAAATCTTGTGGTGTTCATTGGCTACAGTAGCTTCAATATAGGAGTAGGGAGTACACTTATAAGGGATTTATCAATCTCAGTAGTTAAAGTGTAGCCCTTTGTGATCAAATAAGTTGAGTCCTTAAGTCTGTGGTCATAATAGTATGATATTGAAAAGGAGTTTTCATGGAAATTATAATTAGCTCAAGCTAATTAAGTCTAGCATATAATAGATTCTTAGGATTTGACGAGTTTCCATAACCTGCATCTTATCAAAATTTTTGATAAAAAAATTTGATCACATAATAATTATATCTGGATATTCATTTCTATTCTACTAGGTTGTAGCTGTATATTGCTAGGTGTCACTAACAGATTATGAGAGCTCAGTAGGATTATTTTCGGATCAACAATCTAAGTTAGGATTGATTCAAAATTATTTCAGTCCATTGAAGGAGTTTTGATGATACTATGATAAAAATCATAATATATCTAACTAATAAATAGAATAAAATATGAAGGGTCACACACAAAAGGAGTTTGACCTGGCCAAAATATAGATTTATGTAAGAGTTATATATTTAATACCTGCTAATTTTGGCACTTGCTAATTTTAGAATGATGGATCTATTTATAAATGTTACAATAATATTTGACTTTATTATTTGACTCAATTAAATTAGATTTAATAAATATTAACTTAGTTTAAAGTTAATTGGATTGATAATTCAAGTTAGACTTAAATTCTAGATCTAATTGAATTAGGTCAGTAATCTTTTCAAATTTAGTTCGATTTAGGCATGAAATAGTTTCGAAATCATTAAAAAATTAAGTCAAACTAGACCAGTAGCAAGAAGACCTAATTGTCTTGACTCTCTCTCCTTTCTCATGCAATAACCAAGAAGAGGGCATGGAATTTGTGTACCTCCTCTTGGTGCATGCAGTGAGAAGAGAGGGAACCAAGTTGGTGAAAGAAAACAAGTGCAAGAGGTTTGACATAAACCTACACTAGGCATGCAAATAGGGCACGGGAGCACCGGGGATTTAAAAAACAATTTTAAAATCCACGCAGTGGAAAACTGCTCCACCCAGAAATCTAATCTATTCAAGTTGCATGTATTAAAAATAGGCATGTAACAAGGCATATAATATTTGTAAAATATATAAATAAATACATCTATTTATGCATGATTAAAATAAAATTTTTCATACCTTTATTCCACCTGGAATAACTCTGGAATATCTGCTGGAATAACTGGGATAACAGGAATAAGTTTATTCCTATTTTCTTCTTCCTTTGGATGTTGAATACTCTGTTTTAGGACTTTGAAAACAGTGACCAAATGGGGACTTCCGGACCTCTGTTTCCTCCCGAATTGAAGAAGCAACAAGGTGATCGATTCTTCTTTGATTTTCAACAAAAATCTGCAAGGAAAAGTTAGCTAAATTGGGTGTACAAATCACCCAAAACCTTGCTGCCAGAATTTCTGTTGCAGAAAAGCAGCAGCCTTCTTCGTGGTGTTTGGAGCTGCAGCAACGAATCCGGCTTGACCCTCTTGCTCCCAGGAGTAAAGGAATACTCTCTCTAGAGGGGAGACATGCCGGGGGATTCTTGAACCTTCCTCACGAGCGGTGCTAGCTGCTGGAAGAGGACACGGTCATAGGTAAGTTGCAGCAACTTCTCTTTGCTGCAGAGCAGATTTGAGCACTTCAAAAAGAGAGGGAATAAGGCCTTGTTTCCCTCTCTCACACACTCCAAATTCCAACCCCAAGAACTCTCAAAAAAGGAGAACTCTCTCAAAGAAAAACTCGCCCAGAAGATCCTTTTGTTTACTATTGCACGGTGTAAAAACTCACTCCTGAAACAGGGGACTAAAGCTGGTATTTAAAGGTAGCAAGGAGGGAGTTGGAGAGGCTGGGAAAGCTAAGCGGCAGCAGTTGCCATTCCACTAACCAGCAAATAAATGGGAGGATTAAACCCAGCCGGTGGACAGAGAAGAAGGGACGCCCAGAGAGTGTTTCGGTCGTTTGGCCTTCTTGTCGCAAGGAATTCCTCCCAGCGTTTTACCATGTAAAACGGTCCAAGGGGAGAAAAAAAAACAACACCGGTTCAAAACCGGTCCAACCAAATTAAAACTCTTGGTTCAATCCAATTAAACCGGTTTAAGCCCAATTAAATTGGGTTCAGTTGGTTCACAACCAATTAGAGGCTGAAATGAACTCCGAATCAGTTCAAAACTGATTCAAAAAAATCCTGGTGCAGTGCTGGTCAACCCGGAACAATTTTTGGTTGACACAGACAAGGGCAGGATGGAAAAAAGAGTGCTCAAAAATACTGTGACCATAAAATCGAGATGATTCCCAATCGTAATCGGTATCCGGATCAGAGAGTAATCCTCTGTGGCGTGTGACCTCATAGGTTCGAACCAAAACGGTAGCACTGGAACAATTCCAGTACCAGCATAGGAAACCATCTAGCAATGGGTCCCGGCGTCCGAATAGGTCGAAGATGCGGGAGCAAACTATCGAACCTCTGGCATATGGTTACCATATAATTCATCCCTTTGACCTCTAATGCTCAGGATGATTGAGATTGGGCTACCAACCCAGACTTAGTCAGTCGACCACGTGTCTCAACCTCGCAAGCCCAGTGACTCTTTACTAGGACTACCCCGGTCGAGGATTTGCTAAATTGAGATACTGCGAGACATTCAATCCAAACTATTTGGACAGTTCAATTCCATCTTGATCCATCACTACTCCACAAGTACTTGCCTGTACCCAGAAATCTTTCGTCACCAGATTAAAAATCCGGGTAGTCGGCACCAAAGCACAGGGAGTTGCTTGCAAGCTACCATGATGACCTCAGGTCAGAGGGACACAAATACCCATATCCAATCGTGAGTGTCCCTTTGGCTGAAAGGGGGCTGCACGAAGTCACGTTCAATGAGATATCACATATCCCACTTGCAGATCACATCAGTGTCACCACACTCATTTGGTCAAGAGGACAACGAAACGATGTGAACTGCAACAACCTATACTTGATATATTACCATCCAGTACAATATATCCTTTGGTTGTGAACAGGATTTAAGGACCACTCGATACATCCTCTCTATATAGAAGTCAGTGTAGTCCTAAGGACTTCATCACATGGAAAGAGATCATTTCAGGGAAATACAATATGTGATGAAGTGCCAAAATTAATATTTTATTAATTCATAAAAAGAATACAATATTTAGCTCAACCGCCTACAACCCATGCGATTGGCTTTGGGACACAATTTTCAACAACTCCCACTTGTACTAAAGCCAATCAGAAGAGTATCTAATACCCATTTCCCATTTATAATAGTCGAATTCTTTTATTTCGAAGGCTTTAGTGAAGGGGTTGGCCAGATTTTCTTTTCCATCGATCTTCAGAAGATTGATATCGCCTCATTCTACGATCTCTCGTACGAGGTGGTAGCGTCGCAGAATATGCTTGGTGCGGTGATGAGCTTTAGGCTCCTTAGCTTGAGTAATGGCTCCAGTGCTATCACAGTACACCGGAACAGGACCATCTAGGGAAGGTGCCACCCCTAGCTCTCCAAGGAACTTCTGCAACCATACAGCTTCCTTTGCTGTATCTGATGCTGCAATATATTCTGCTTCGCATACCGAGTCTGCAACAGTTGCCTGCTTGGAACTTTTTCAGCAGATCGCTCCTCCATTCAGGGTAAATACAAACCCTGACACACTCTTGTTATCATCTCTATCCGATTGGAAACTGGAGTCAGAGTACCCCACAAGTTTCAAGTCAGGTTCTCCATAAATCAGCCATTGATCTTTAGTATTTCTTAAATATATAAGGATGGACTTAACCACCTTCCAATGCACCTCACCTGGGTCGGACTGGTATCTGCTCGCTACTCTTAGTAAGTATGCCACGTCTAGTCTAGTACAAGTCATAGCATACAAGTCATAGCATACATGATAGAGCCTACTGCAGAAGTATAAGGTACTCTACTTATGCGCTCTCTTTCCTCAGGAGTTGTCGCACAATCATTCTTGGAAAGAGTAATTCCAGAACCTATCGGGAGATAGCCTTTCTTGAAATTTTCCATGCTGAACCGTTTCAGCACGATGTCAATGTACGTAGACTCGGACAATCCCAAAAGCTTCTTAGATCTATCTCTATAGATCTTCATACCTAGTATGTATGAAGCTTCACCCAAGTCCTTCATGGAGAACTAAGATGATAACCAGACCTTTATTCCTTGTAATGCTATGACATCATTCCCGATTAAGAGAATGTCATCAACATACAGTACTAGGAATACAATCACAGAACCATTAACCCACTTATAGATGCAGGGTTCTTCTCCGTTCCTAATGAAGCCATACGATTTGATACACTTATCAAACCGTAAGTTCCAACTTCGAGACGCTTGCTTGAGTCCATAAATGGACCTCTGCAACTTGCATACTTTTGATTCTTCTGTGGATGTGAACCCTTCAGGCTGTATCATATACACCTCCTCTTCCAACTCCCCATTTAAGAAAGCGGTTCAGACATCCATTTGCCTGATCTCGTAATCAAAATATGCTACCAAAGCAAGCATGATCTGAATGGATTTAAGCATTGCCACAGGAGAGAAAGTCTTGTCATAATCGATACCATATCGCTGACGATACCCTTTGGCAACCAGACGGGCTTTATAGGTCTCTACCTTCCCATCTGCGCCCCTTTTTCTCTTGAAGATCCATTTACACACAATGGATTTTTTCCCTTCAGGTGGATCAACCAATGTCCATACATTGTTGATTTCCATGGACTCCATTTCGGATCGCATGGCTCCAAGCCATGCCTCAGAGTCAAATCTCTGAAGTGCATCCATATAGGTGATCGGATCCTCATTGTTCTCATCAAGCTCAATGGGATCGCCATCCCAGACCAAGAAACCGTAGTATCTGTCCAGCTGACGCGGTATTCTACCGGATCTCCTAATGGGTTCTGGGTGTGATTCAATCACAGCCGGTTCTACGATGTCCTTAGAGTGTGCAAGTTCTTCTATTGGCTGAACTTCATCAAGATCAATCTTAGAAGCTATAGTTCCTTCTCCGAAGAACTCCTTTTCCAAAAAGATAGCTCTAAGAGCAACGAACACCTTTTGTTCATTTTCCAAATAGAAGAAATACCCTTTGGTTTCCTTAGGATAACCAATGAATAAACACCGATCAGACCTAGGACCAAGTTTATCTGAGTCTAAATGCTTTACGTAAGCCGGACAACCCCAAACCCGAAGGTGTAAGATTGAGGGTTTACGTCCAGTCCACATCTCATACGGAGTGGAGACAACAGGCTTACTGGGAACATCATTTAATAAGTAACAGGCTGTCTGAACCGCATATCCCCAAAAGGATAGCGGCAGAGTTGCAAAGCCCATCATGGATCGAACCATGTCCAACAAGGTTCGATTCCTCCTTTCGGATACACCATTCAACTGTGGTGTTCCTGGAGGAGTCCACTGAGAGAGAATTCCATTCTCCTCAAGATATGTCAAAAATTTACCAGATAAGTATTCACCACCTCGATCAGATCGAAGGGTTTTAATACTTTTTCCAGTTTGCTTTTCTACTTCATTACGGTATCGTTTGAACATTTCAAACGACTCAAACTTATGTCTCATTAAAAAGACATAACCGAACATTGAAAAGTTGTATGTAAAAGTAATGAAATATTTGTATCCTTCTCTGGCACTAACTGTCATCGGTCCACATACATCAGTATGTATTAGACTTAGAAGTTCTGTAGCCCATTCACCTTTTCCAGTAAAAGGTGACTTGGTCATTTTACCAAGTAAACAAGATTCACAAGTGGGCAGTGATTCAAAATCACTGACCTCGAGGAGTCCATCTCCTCGCATCTTATTTATCCTATTTTGGTTAATATGACCTAGCCTACAGTGCCAAAGATACAAATCGTTGACATTATCTACTCTTGGGCATTTGCTAGAAGTGTACATTACACTAACAAGCCTTGATAGTACATATATGCCATTATTTAATCTAGCTTTCATTATCACAAAGTTATTCAAAATAACATTGCAAAAATCTTCCTTTATTGATAGTTCAAAATCACAATTGGCCAAAAGGCCTATAGAGATTATGCTCATAATGAAACTAGGACAATAGTGACAATCGACTAGCTCGACAGTACAAGACTCAAAGACAAGATGCAGGACTCCGACCGCCAGTACTGGAACACGATTTCCATTCCCGACGCTCAGAAACTGTTCTCCATCTTCAAATCTTCTGCTAACTTGAAGTCCCTGTAACGAATTAGAAACGTGAATTGGACTACCAGTATCCAATACCCAATTAACAGTATCAACAATTGAGTAATTACAAGGTTTTATCATATAAATACCTTGTTCAGCAGACTTCTGCTTCCTCGGCCTATTCGGATCAAGAGACGCAATATAAAGAGGACAGTTCCTCTTCCAGTGTCCCTTCTTCTTGCAATAGAAACACTCTGCAGAAGACTGATCAGCCTTATACTTCCTGGTCTGACTAGGGCCAGGAGCATTCTGCACCTTCTTTCCCTTCTTATTCATTTTCTTCTTTCCTTTCTTAAAGGGATGACGACCTCTACTTCCTCCCACTAAATTCACCACCCCCTTAATCAGTTGGTGGTCTTTCTCAAAAGTCTGCAGCAACCCCAAAAGACCATTGGTAGTTGACTGCAGGCTTGTTCATTCTATAATGATCAAGAAAGTCAAGATAGGAGGAGGGAAGAGAATTCAGGATCGCATCCTTGCCGAGCTGCTCGTGCAAGGGGCATCCGAGTTTGCCCAGTTTTTCAATCAGCTCGATCATGTACAATACATGATCAGTGACTGAACCACCATTCGGCATCTTGGAGTTGTAGATGGCACAAGACACTTTGTACAGTTCTACATCATCCGGGGTGCCGAAGGATTCCTTCAACTTTTGAAGGATTTCATCAGGTTGGGCCTCCTCGAATTTGCAACTGAACTCATCGTTCATCGCCACTAACATAATGCAATGGACATTAGTCCGATCAGAGACCCACTTCAGATAAGCATCTCTGATCGCACTCCATGCATTTGCGGGAGGGATTTCAAGTGCCGGATCCGTTATCACATAAAGGATCCGTTCATGCTCCAGAATGATTCTCAACCTTCGATGCCAACTATCGAAGTTGTGACCCTTTAACTTCTCGTTGTCGAGAAGTGACCGGAGCGATAAATTAGAAGACATCTGAAAAGAAAATAAGACCAAATTAGTGTATGAATTAATAATTTAACCAAAAGACTTGGACATTAGTCTAAAAGTTTCTCCCACTAATTTTTCAGATTTGTAGCCTCTAACTCCAATCCGTGAAAACACTTTTTCAAGTGGGTACTGAAATCCAATAGGCCTCGCATGAGCCCGACTTTGGCCGGCTCACCCATACAAGCCTAAAGGTAGGTTCGTAAACCAATTATTTTCCTAAATAATTTTCAGTATTTTATTTTGCCCCAGAGAACACCCCAATCGGCCTTGGGGCCTCCTATTGCGGGTCTCTAGTTAGGTCCAACCATTAAAATGACAAATCCAATGCTTCCAGCTAACTAAAGACCAAGCCCGACTTTGGCTGGCCCACCTGGTCCCGTTAAGGAGGTTGCATTGAACCATCATCGATCAGATAGAAATTCCAATCACCGGATGTACACCCATTCTTTGGAACTGCCGATGCACACCAAGCTAGTTGACACATTTCTAACCGACTTAATGGGAGGCTAAGACACTGCCAACTCCTTGACTTAGTCATTTTAGTTATGACAGAAGATAAGAGAAGGACATGGATCATCCTCCCACTGAATCAATCAGATTCCAGGAGGGTTGATTTAAATCAACAAATGATCCATGGGCACCTATAGATCAATCAGACCGATCAACCTGGGTGACATCGGTTAACTCGAGTCATTGAGCTTTTCCAATCATTTCTAGTCGACTCGACTAGCCAGGTAGGTGAGATCATGGGTGAGTATCTGCCATTAACCATCTTTTCTAGACACCAACCAAGTTGGCCAGGAAAGAGGTAGCCTCATACAACCATGATCACAATGCCAAACCTACCTCGACATCAGTCGGTTTACCAGACTCAATCAGACTAGCCTAAAGACTCGGGCATCCATTGAGCCACTAATTGGATCCATTTTAGATGAACGGATCAACTAATCTAACTATTAGATAGTTCTAAAGAAGGACCTTAATCAACTTTTGATTAATCTTCTTTTATCCGGTTCAACTAAACCTAGGTCTAACCCAGTTAAGGACCCAATTAGAGAACTAACCCAATTAACCCAAAATGGCTTATTCATGTCAAATTAGATTTCATAAACCTAATAATTTAATAAGCCAAATTCTTAATTAAAATAATTTTTAATTAAGTCTCTATGTAAAACAATTTTACATAACAAAAATCATGCATCAATATATTTTACAAATATTTTATATCCAATATAAAACATGCCTAAAAACATGCAAATTTGATGTATCAAAAATTAAAAAAAAAATTAAATTTTATATCCTTTAAGGATCCTTCTGAAAAGGCCAACACAGACGATCCGTATCATGTCAAAGACACACGGTCGTGGTGAAGGTCTCAACTAGGTTCCAAAAAGAATTTGATACACTTATTGATTAAACTATTTAATCTACATACATGCATACATGAATAAATTACACCTGTAACCTGGCTCTGATACCACTGAAAGAAAACAGGTGCAAGAGGTTTAACATAAACCTACACTAGGCATGCAAACAGGGCACGGGAGCACCGGGGATTTAAAAAACAATTTTAAAACCTGCGCAGCGGAAAACTGCTCCACCCAGAAATCTAATCTATTCAAGTTGCATGTATTAAAATTAAAAAGGTAACAAGGCATATAATATTTGTAAAATATATAAATAAATACATCTATTTATGCATGATTAAAATAAAATTTTTCATACCTTTATTCCTCCTGGAATAACTCTGGAATATCTGCTGGAATAGCTGGGATAATAGGAATAAGTTTATTCCTGTTTTCTTCTTCCTTTGGACGTTGAATACTCTATTTTTGGACTTTGAAAACAGTGACCAAACGGGGACTTCCGGACCTCCGTTTCCTCCCGAATCGAAGCAATGACAAGGTCATCGATTCTTCTTTGATTTTCAACAAAAATCTGCAAGGAAAAGTTAGCTAAATTGGGTGTACAAATCACCCAAAACCTTGCTACCATAATTTCTGTTGTAGAAAAATAGCAGCCTTCTTCATGGTGTTTGGAGTTGCAGCAATGAATCCAGCTTGACCCTCTTGCTCCCAGGAGTAAAGGGATACTCCGTCTAGAGGGGAGACACACCGGGGGATCCCTGAACCTCCCTCACGAGCGGTGCTAGCCGCTGGAAGAGGACACGGTCATAGGTAAGTTGCAGCAACTTCACTTTGCTGCAGAGCAGATTTGAGCACTTCAAAAAGAGAGGTAATAAGGCCTTGTTTCTCTCCCTCACACACTCCAAATGCCAACCCCAAGAACTCTAAAAAATGGAGAACTCTCTCAAAGAAAAACTCGCCTAGAAGATCCTTTTGTTTACTGTTGCACAGTGTAAAACCTCACTCCTGAAACAGGGGACTAAAGCTAGTATTTAAAGGCAGCAAGGAGGAGGGAGTTGGAGAGGCTGAGAAAGCCAAGCGGCAGCAGTTGCCATTCCATTAACTAGCAAATAAACGAGAGGATTAAACCCAGCCGGTGGAGGGAGAAGAAGGGATGCCCAGCGAGTGTTTCGGTCATTTGGCCTTCTTGTCGCAAGGAATTCCTCCCAGAATTTTACCATGTAAAACAGTCCAAGGGGAGAAAAAAAAACAACACCGGCTCAAAACCGGTCCAACCAAATTAAAACTCTTGGTTCAATCCAATTGAACCAGTTTAAGCCCAATTAAATTGGGTTCAATTGGTTCACAACCAATTGGAGGCTGAAACGAACTCCGAATCAGTTCAAAACTGATTCAAAAAAATCCTGGCGTAGTGCTGGTCAACCTGGAATTATTTTCGGTTGACACAGACAAAGGCAGGATGGGAAAAAGAGTGCTCAAAAATACTGTGACCATAAAATCAAGATGATTCCTAATCATAATCGATATCCCTATCAGAGAGTAATCCTCTGTGGCGTGTGACCACATAGGTTCGAACCTAAACGGTAGCACTGGAACAATTCCAGTACCAGCACAGGAAACCATCTAGCAATGGATCCTGGTGTCCGAATAGGTCGAAGATGCGGGAGCAAACTATCAAACCTCTGGCATATGGTTACCGTATAATTCATCCCTTTGACCTCTAATGCTCAGGATGACTGAGATTGGGCTGCCAACCCAGACTTAGTCAGTCGACCACGTGTCTCAACCTCGCAAGCCCAGTGACTCTTCACTAGGACTACCCCGGCCGAGGATTTGCTAAATTGAGATACTGCGAGACATTCAATCCAAACTGTTTGGATAGGTCAATTCCATCTTGGTCCATCACTGCTCCACAAGTACTTGCCTGTACTCAGAAACCTTCCATCACCGGATTAAAAATTCGGGTAGTCCGGCACCAAAGCACAGGGAGTTTCTTGCAAGCTACTGTGATGACCTCAGGTCAGAGGGACACAAATACCCATATCCAATCGTGAGTGTCCCTTTGGTAGAAAGGGGGCTACATGGAGTCACGTTCAATGAGATATCACATATCCCACTTTCAAATCACATCAGTGTCACCACACTCATTTGGTCAAGAGGACAACGAAACGATGTGAACTGCAACAACCTATACTTGATATATTGCCATCCAGTACAATATATCCTTTGGTTGTGAACAGGGTTTAAGGACCACTCGATACATCCTCTCTGTATCGAAGTCAATGTAGTCCTAAGGACTTCATCAAATGGAAAGAGTTCATTTCAGGGACATACAATATGTGATGAAGTGCCAAAACTAATATTTTATTAATTCATAAAAAGAATACAATATTTAGCTCAACCGCCTACAACCCAGGCGATTGGCTTTAAGACACAATTCCAAACAGTTGGCACCCTCTTCCTTATCTAGGACTCTTTCTCTCTTACCAAATAAATTGGTACTCTTATCTAATTTGAATGTCATTTAAATCATATTAGAACCTAATTTATCTAGATTTTTAGGTGGCATGGAGTTTTAAGAAGTGTAAAATTGCAACAGCACACATCGAAGATTATCTCACTTCTTTTCTTCCTCTCGTTCCATTTATTTTTCTTTTGCTGCCTAGGTGGCTTACCCAAGAAAGGGGGTGAATTAGGTATTTAAAATTTTTCACAAGTATGTGCTCCTTTTAAAATAACTTAGTGTGGTGAGTGATATGAATTAAATATCAAGTGCAGAAGCAAATAAAAAACACAAGCAACACAAGCACAAACACAAGTAATTTATAGTGGTTCGGAGAAACCTCACTCCTACATCCACTACCCAAGATACCACTTGGGATTTTCACTATATTCATCTCGGAATATAGCCAAATTGTTTTCACGGGCTCATCATCCAAAACCCAACTTGGTTTTACATCGGGGTCATTAAAAACCCAATATACTATTAGTTTTTATGAGCTCACTAACAATCCACTCTTGATTTTCAAAGGCTCACCAAAAACTTAAATCCTAAGTTACAGCTCCTACTGTACTTGGAACAACTCAAATAAAGAGTTAAAAATAGAACAACTATAATGACAAACCGAACATTGTCAGGTGGTTGCAGTTGTAGCTCTTAAAAAGCCTTCTTGATTTCTTTCTTGAATGCTTTTAAGGCATCTGATCTTTCTCAATAAATGACTCAAGAATCTGATCAGAGTTGGTGAAGTCTTGAGTGTTTTTTTGAAAGCTCTCTTGAATGTTCTCCAATATTCATTTAAGGATCATTCCTCTTTTCAAAAGTTGTTTAAATCCCTTATAAATAGTCATTTTAATTGATTTCAAGTGAATATGACCATTGTAGAACATTGGGATTCGAAATATGGCCGTTGGAATACTTTTTGGATTCAAAAAGATAGTTATGGAATTAGCCATTACGTACCTGGAACTAGGGTACGAGTTGGCTCAAATGCTTCAAGTCGGCTCAGATTCTCAAATAGGTTGAAACTTCACTCTGGTTGAGTCGTCTCTTCTCCATCAAGTCAACTCACCTAGCTGGTTCTTCAGAACTGAGATTTTGCAAACTCTGGAAGAGTCAGCTCGGTTGACTGTCAGGTTGACTCAGTTTTCTGATTGCATATTTGAGTTGGCTAGGATTCTGTCAGGTTGGCTCGCTTTGTTAGATTGAAGAATTGAAACTCTATATGAGTTGGCTTGATTTACTTCAGGTTAGCTCGGATGTCTATGTGCCAGAAAACTTAGTGCCATGCCATAGAATCGAGTCGGCTCTTTTGCTTTCAGTCGGCTCGAGTGATTCTTGTCAAAAACCTTCCGAACTTCTCCAAATTGCTTCCAAAAGCTTCCAACCAACTTCAAAGGCTTTCAAACTCTTTCAAAGCCTAATCTAAAAAATTTAAACTTGAAAAATATATTGAATTGACCCATTTTCATGAATACAAAAGTTGTTTTTCTTTGGGCTCTTCATTACATAATACTTTTCAAAAATAAACTTGACATATATCAGAATTGTAGGAAGAGGGGTTGTACATAAAATCATTCTACAAAAACTTATAAAATACTTAAAAATGGCTAGTAATCAAATACATGCTCCAATGTTTTGTTATCATCAAAATCATTCCAGGGATTAATAATCTCTCCCTTTTTGATGATGACAAAATACTGGGCATGGAAAAACTTTATAGTCATGAGTATATAAACACATAAACATATCAAAGTAACTTTATATGATTTTAAATTGATGTATATCTTTATGTATCAACATGTGTCAAGAATGTATCAAAAAGTATCAGAGCTTATCAAAAAAGTATCAGAGCTGTTTGATGCAGAACGAAAGCTCTGATACCAAAAATGATGCAGAACAAATAAAGGGATGCGATGCGGAAGTGAATTAAGATTAACTAATTTTTTTGTTGTTTTTATATGTTTGTAGAAGTTGGCTTCAAATCAAAGAAAAGTTAACCTAACATTGAAAGATACTAATATGATAATTGAAAGCACAATTTTAAGGAAACTAAATTATCAGAGTAGTTCAGAAGCAACGGATCGCTGGGGGTTGAGAAACTCCCAGACCTAGGGTTTCGCTCCGAACATTCAACAGAACAGAAATAAAGAGAAGAGATGGTTTACCTAACCAGACAATGATCTTCACAGATTTTGGTGAAAGAACTCTCCCGAGCAGATTGTTGGATCCTCGGATTCAGATTTCTTCGCAATGGATCCTCCAGTACTGGTCCTTTGGCGGGTTGGCTTCTCCTGAACTCAAGATCTGGAAGAGAAGAAAAACAATTGATGGAATCAGAGAGTCAAGGGAAGAATTTACCAGGTTGATGAACTTGAAGATTGAAATTGCTGAAAACTGAATTCTCCTGGAAGCTGATGTGATTTTCCTTGGAACTTGCTCTTGATCTGAAGTAGCCGGACTGGATCTGGATGAAGGTGGACGGCCTGGACTTGTAGAGAGAGAGAGGCCGTGGGAGATGGAAGGAGCTAGGGTCGATGGATTGAAAATAATGAAGGGCGGCTAGGGTTTTGGATTTTTAAGTGGCTAACCTAGGGTTTTGGATAAAGATGGAGATCTCTCACCTCCTCAAGGCTCCAATGGAACCCGGATTACCCCCTCACGGAGCTCAACACTTAGAATAGTGCGGAAGAAGAGAAACCTAGGTTACTCAACACAAGAGAATAGCAAAAATAATTTTTCTTCATTCATAGATTTTTTTCAACTTACAAGAGGGATGTAATTTATAATGCTTTACAAGGGAGAAGGGTTTCATATTTTCCCATATGGGACTAAAGGAGGGGATCTCCAAATTAGGGCAAATCCCTTACATATGGTTGGCCAAAATACCAAAAATTAGGATTTGGGTTATAAATGGCAGGTAGATGGCGCCACCTTGCTTGATTTTTTTCAAGAAAATTTTCTTCCTTCCCTGGATGAACTCTTTTGGACTCCTCCTTTTTTCCTCCCTAAGTCAAGGCTCTTTCCATCTTTGTTTTAGGTGTTTTTGGCAGGTAATGGGCGCCCCTTGATATTCTCTTCCAAGAAAAACTTCTTCCCTTTGCTTGGAGTCACTTGGGAAAGTCTTGGCCGCCCCCTTGATTTGTGCTCTTCTCTTTATCTGGTGCATGAAAGAAGGAGGTTGCCATCTGTGGAGTGGGGACCAAAGGCTGCTGGATGTGGATATGGCGCCCCCTGGACTGGGAGTGTGGCTGGGAGTGTGGTGTCCACTTGCCAGGTCTTGGGAGAAAATGTAACATCCCCGGTTGAAACCCTAGTCCACTACTGAGTCAACATGACTCAACAAAATAAAAATGCAGGTAATGTAGACTCAAGCTAAATTGAGTTGATCTAGTCAACTCTTATTACAAACCAAAAACCCTAATTCTTCGGTCAAGGTTAATCAGAGATCCAGATGGAGCTCTGAAGTCTTCTTCTGAGTCTGGTGCCCGCACCAATTCTCCCGGGGTGGGAGGAACTCGACCCTGTCGAGTAAGGCTCAAGTTGGCTCTGGTATCTCTCCAAGAGGTCTGGGTCCAATTCTTGTAATTCTTCTCGGGAGATCCAAGAGTCATCAGAATCTGGCCTTCCTTGCCAGCGGACCAGGTACCTTTGGTATCCTCGATTACGAGTAGAGATAACCTGATCATCCAGGATCTTTTCAATCTGCTCTTTCCTCACAGGCCAGTTTGTTGGTGGACACACAGGGTCGGGATCACTCTCAATGATAGGGTTAGGCTCAAAAGGTTCACTAGGAATCACAGCTGGCTCCCTGTACTCTACTAAGTCTGTAATGTTGAAAGTAGAGCTAATGCCTAGTTCTGGAGGCAACTCGAGCACATAGGCATTGGATCCTACTCTCTTTACCACTCTAAATGGTCCAGCTTTCCTAGCATGTAACTTTCTAATGGTTCCAGGAGGAAACCGTTCAGGCCTTAACCTAATCATCACATAGTCTCCCTCAACAAAAGATTTGACTCGCCTTTGAGTATCAGCCAACTTCTTATAAGTTTCATTACTTAAATTTATTTTGACATGAATTTCTTTATGCAAGTCTTTTACATGCTGTGCAAAATTCTCAGCAGACTCGGAGACTCGAGTGTGGACAGGTAAAGGGACTAGGTCAAGAGGTGTGTGAGGTTTGTACCCATGTACAATTTCAAATGGACTCTTACCCGTAGACCTATTGACCGAGTCATTGTACGCAAATTCTGCCCTTGGTAGGTATAAATCCCAACTCCTGGTATTCTCACTTAACCAAAATCTGAGACAATGACCTAAACTCGACCGACGATGCATTCCTAAAGAATGGACTTTATTCAAAGGAACCCTAGGTCTAAACCTAACAAACTACGGCTCTCTAGGTTTGACCTTGGGTCGGAGGATGGCATGCAGAGCATGAAAACTTATCATGGGTACCTAGTAGGTGCCATAAGGTCTTCCAGAAGTAGGTGGCAAACCTAATAGGTTCTGACACGTGGTTCACTCTAAAGACTTCGACAAAGTATACTTGGATGGTGTAAGAAGCATTGGAAGTCCTAGAGAAAGGTAGGAAATATGAGGTGGAGTCTTGAGTTACCTGCTGATTAAAGGTGGTGACCTGAAGGTTTGAATGGTGATCTATGAGTGTCAACTGGTCATCCTTACGAAAGGAAAAGTTTGCTATTCCTAGGAATGGATCAAGAGATGGTTCGGGAAGTAGCCTAGGAGATGTGATTGCAATAGTTAAGGTTTGTTCTCTAAGCAAACAATGATCCACTTTCTCAAGAAATGGATTAAAGAATGATTCATGGAAGGACCTATGGATGATGACCTCAAGACTTGAAATTTGACCTATGGGTGAGGAAAGGTATACTCTATAGAAGGGTAGGTCAGTCATGCGAAGGAAGAGGTCTGGGGTCATAAGGAGGACTTCTACAGGACTGGGAGAATCAATCCGCTCAAGACAAGGATGTTCAACTGAGATTACGGGAGAGACCTTAGTGGCTGGGCATGGGACAAGATCCAATTGTAAGAGGCTTGATTCAGTCATCCTAAGGAGAGGATCTACCATAGGGTGGGCAAACTTAAACTGTTCAGTGCAAAGATCTTCAATTGGTACTTGGGGAATGACTATCATTAGAGGGTACGAACTGATAGCTCGGGCTAACACTATGAGTTCTTCTTGGGGGTATTTGACTAAAGGAACCTGATTCTCACAAATCTCTTGAATTTCTGAACTAGGTCCCACCACTTGGTTGCTCTCCAAGGCCTCCTCAGGTAAGGAACCAATAGTATCGATGTCATATTCTTCAAGTTCTTCCCCCTCATATTCATCAACTAGACTCAAGCCAGCATCATATACTTCCTCGATGCCATCTTCAATGGGTTTCGGGTCAGTGGTAATCGGGTCAACTGATTCTAGGCTTGTCATACCTAACCTTTCTTCCTCATTGGTAGGCTTGGGTTCTCCCTCATTAATGTCATCCTTAGGATTCTTACCACTTAGCTGTGCACAAGCCAGTCCTATGCATGGGCACTGACTAGATTTATGGCCTCTTTCTCCACAAAACAAACATTCTTGCGATATAGGAACCTGGGTCACACTGGGTTTCAAGCTAGTAGAGACCTTACTTGGGCATGGGTGTGGATCTAAATGGTTTGATCTAGAAGACTTGGGTTGTTGAGTGACTGGTCTAGAATATTGTAAGGACCTCTCATAGACACGATCCACACTATAGATATCATGGTTAGGCTTCCTAAGGTTATGCTCGGGATCACGGTATAAGGTCCTCCTAGGCTCCTGGTATGGATGAGGTTGGGGCCTATTAAATTTTGGATCAGGGATCCAATTTTGATGTCTACGTTTCTCAAGGACTTGGACTTGATCCCTAAGCTGGGTAAAATTCTCATGGACTTGTTCTTTACACTGGGTAACAGTAGCAGTCAAATCTTGGCTTAACTTGTTCATGCTCTCAGTAAGAGCTCTAACCATGGCCTCTAAATCAGGTTGGGTTTGACCAGGTTGATATGGCACTCCGTTTCTGGTAGACATGATGATTCAAGCAAGCACACAAAATGAGACTAGACTAAATCGACTACTGGATCACTAGACCTAGAGTCCAAACTAGATGCCCAATCAGAGTGGCAAGCTAGCCTGTAGTAACTCAGGACTCAGCCAGGCAGGTGTAAGGGGAGTGTTAGGTCCCTGATTGCCAATCCTAGACACCAATCAGTGATTGGCCAGGTAGGTGGACCAGCACACAAAACCTTCGGGAATGGATCCCTGAACCACCGTTCTAGACACTGAGTGCTAAGCACACACAGAATAACTCGGCAAACTGACTCAACACTAGCCTAGACCCGACCAATTGGTGTCCCAAGCCCACTAGGGCAAATTAGGTCTAACTGATTTTAAATTAGGTCTAGGTTCGAATGATTGGATGGTGGTTTTGGGCTAAGGAGAGGTAATCAACTCCTCCCCTTATCTTAGATGCTCAATTGCCCTTAAGTAAATTATGAGATGATCACTCCAAAAAGAATTGAATTGCAGAACACAAAAAATAGAGTTGTTGTATTTTAATGCTCAGAATTTTTACCGAAACTAATAAATCACAGAAAAATTATGGAAAATATTTTCAATTATACTGGTTTCAACGAAGCAAAAATCATGCAATTCGGAGTTTTATGCAGGGAGAAATAATTCAGACAACAGGGAAATTACGGGCTGCAACTAGATTGTCTTCCCCGTTTATAATCCCTGCTACGAAGTTATAACCCAATGGATCCCCTACACGCCCTAAGAACACCCCGTGGAATGGGAGGAGGAGGCTTGCGCCTCGCTTAGTTCCTAGGACCGGACGTCCTGGGGAGTCTACTTCGAGCAGACAAAATAAAAAGAGAAAACAATCAAAACAAGCAAGCAAGCAAATCAGAAACCCTAGACTGGGCTCTGATACCAAAAATGATGCAGAACGAAAGCTCTGATACCAAAAATGATGCAGAACAAATAAAGGGATGCGATGCAGAAGTGAATTAAGATTAACTAATTTTTTTGTTGTTTTTATATGTTTGTAGAAGTTGGCTTCAAATCAAAGAAAAGTTAACCTAACATTGAAAGATACTAATATGATAATTGAAAGCACAATTTTAAGGAAACTAAATTATCAGAGTAGTTCAGAAGCAACGGATCGCTGGGGGTTGAGAAACTCCCAGACCTAGGGTTTCGCTCCGAACTTTCAACAGAACAGAAATAAAGAGAAGAGATGGTTTACCTAACCAGACAATGATCTTCACAGATTTTGGTGGAAGAACTCTCCCGAGCAGATTGTTGGATCCTCGGATTCAGATTTCTTCGCAATGGATCCTCCAGTACTGGTCCTTTGGCGGGTTGGCTTCTCCTGAACTCAAGATCTGGAAGAGAAGAAAAATAATTGATGGAATCAGAGAGTCAAGGGAAGAATTTACCAGGTTGATGAACTTGAAGATTGAAATTGCTGAAAACTGGATTCTCCTGGAAGCTGATGTGATTTTCCTTGGAACTTGCTCTGGATCTGAAGTAGTCGGACTGGATCTGGATGAAGGTGGACGGCCTGGACTTGTAGAGAGAGAGAGGCCGTGGGAGATGGAAGGAGCTAGGGTCGATGGATTGAAAATAATGAAGGGCGGCTAGGGTTTTGGATTTTTAAGTGGCTAACCTAGGGTTTTGGATAAAGATGGAGATCTCTCACCTCCTCAAGGCTCCAATGGAACCCGGATTACCCCCTCACGGAGCTCAACACTTAGAATAGTGCGGAAGAAGAGAAACCTAGGTTACTCAACACAAGAGAATAGCAAAAATAATTTTTCTTCATTCATAGATTTTTTTCAACTTACAAGAGGGATGTAATTTATAATGCTTTACAAGGGAGAAGGGTTTCATATTTTCCCATGTGGGACTAAAGGAGGGGATCTCCAAATTAGGGCAAATCCCTTACATATGGTTGGCCAAAATACCAAAAATTAGGATTTGGGTTATAAATGGCAGGTAGATGGCGCCACCTTGCTTGATTTTTTTCAAGAAAATTTTCTTCCTTCCCTAGATGAACTCTTTTGGACTCCTCCTTTTCTTCCTCCCTAAGTCAAGGCTCTTCCCATCTTTGTTTTAGGTGTTTTTGGCAGGTAATGGGCGCCCCTTGATATTCTCTTCCAAGAAAAACTTCTTCCCTTTGCTTGGAGTCACTTGGGAAAGTCTTGGCCGCCCCCTTGATTTGTGCTCTTCTCTTTATCTGGTGCATGAAAGAAGGAGGTTGCCATCTGTGGAGTGGTGACCAAAGGCTGCTGGATGTGGATATGGCGCCCCCTGGACTGGGAGTGTGGCTGGGAGTGTGGTGTCCACTTGCCAGGTCTTGGGAGAAAATGTAACATCCCCGGTTGAAACCCTAGTCCACTACTGAGTCAACATGACTCAACAAAATAAAAATGCAGGTAATGTAGACTCAAGCTAAATTGAGTTGATCTAGTCAACTCTTATTACAAACCAAAAACCCTAATTCTTCGGTCAAGGTTAATCAGAGATCCAGATGGAGCTCTGAAGTCTTCTTCTGAGTCTGGTGCCCGCACCACTGTTGAAATAGATCCAATATGTATCAGAGTTAATATTTATCAAAAGCTAATTTTGCCTAAAATGTATTGAAGTCAATAATGTATCAAGGCAAATTAGATATCAAAATGTATCATAGTTAGCAATAGTATTGGAGAATGTATCAGAGCTAGCAAAATGTATCAGAGCTATTGAAGTCAATAATGTAGCAGAATATATCAAAGCTGCTTTTCATTTATCAGAGCTATGTTTCATTTAGTATCAAGATGTATCAAGGTTACTTGAGCATTCAAAAGTATCATAGCAAAAAATTTTCTTTGATTTCCATACATAAAATGATTTCTCCCCCTGTTTTTATATTCTTTGAATTTTCCATGCACATCATTAATATCACTCCCCCTTTTTGTCATTAATCAAAAAGGTTTTCTTTGAAATATTCTTTGCAAACACTGAATTTTGAAAAAGTGTAAGAATATTATTATGATTTTAGATAATTTAACCTTCTTTTTGTGTTCTTGTGATTCTTATTAATATTCTTTTGAGGTGTTACACCCCCTTTTTAGGTTAATTGATGAGATCATGCATAAAAACAACAAAGAGATAATAATAAGTAAGAAATGTGCACATTGATTTGAAAATAAGCATTTCATTACTTTTCATAAGAGGTACAATACATGATTTCAATATAATCAAAATATGACATATCAAAAGGTAATACAAGAAAAATATCAAATCTAGTCACTGTAACTCCCTACATCAAAAGTCTAAGCCACATAGACTCTGGGACTTCTAATAGGTGGAGGGGGTCCTATTGAGTTCCTAGTCCTAGAAGCAGGTCCTGTCCTAGGCCTATAATGTGGTGGAGGCTGTCTAGGAGGTGATGACCTATGTCTAGGTGTACTCTGAGGTGGTGGGTGAGTAGAAGTGGAAGCTCCAGAAAGATGAAAAAGAACAGTGCTCATCCCAGACTGTATCCTCTAAACTCTCTCCTGAATGTGCTATAGAGTAGCAATTTGCTGAGTGACAAATGTATCTACCGCTCCTCTAATCTTGCCAAATCTTAGCGTAGGTCTCTAAGATCTCCTTCCTGATCATTCTGCGTCTGCTATAGTCTCTCGACTGTCTTAACTCTATACGTTAACGCTCTCAGCTCTGTACTGAACTCCTCAAGTCCGTGGTCCACTGTCTAACAAAGCTCATCAAACATGGATCTGAAGGAACTCGTCAAAGTCTCGATAAACTATGTAAGCTACGCTACAATGGAAGCTTGAGTAGCAATCGAGGGTGCTGGAGTCAAGGGTCCTAAATGGGCTTCTAGTGCTACTGATGGTGCTGGTGGAGTCCTAATGATGCAGAACAAATAAGATGATGCGATGCGGAAGTAAATTAAGACCTTTTTTTTTTTTTTTTTTGTATTTTGTTAGAAGTTGGCTTGACTCAAAAACAAGGCTAACTAATATTGAAAAAAAATATGCACTGAAAGAAAGCACAATTCAAAAGAGTAGATTATCAGAGTAATAAAAAAGTAGGATCGCTGGGGATTGAGAAACCCCCAGACCTAGGGTTTACTCCTCTTTCAAGAAACAGACGAAGAGAGAAGAGAAGGTTTTATACCTGACTGTGATATCTCTCTTTGCTTCAATTGAAGGACACTCTCGAGTAGATTGTAGGATCCTTGGAGACGGGGTATCTTCGTAATGGATCCTCGGATTATAGTCCTATGGCAAGGTTGGCCTTCTTCTCGTACTCTGGATCTAGAAAGGATGAAGAACAAGATAAGGATGTAAGAAACTCAAGGAAGAGACCTTTACCTGGGATAGCTCCGGACTGCTCGAACTTTGAAGATGAGGGAAGAGTATGGAGGTGGCGGTGGAAGATGGAGTGGATTTAGGGTTTGGCTGGTAGGACGGCGGCTTGCAGATATAAAGGACCTAGGGCTTGATATAGTGGGCGGTGGCTTGAAGAAGGAGATGGCGGCCTTGAATGAAGTGGGAATAGGGTTTAGGAATTTGGGTGTTGGCAGCTAGGATGATGAAAGGAAATTAGGGTTGGCGGCCAGGGATGAAAGTGGGGCAGGGTTTTGGTAACTTTGGAGATCTCTCACCTCCTCAAGGCTCCAATGGAACCGGGATTTACTCCCTCACGGAGCTCAACACTCAAAGAAGTGCGGAAGAAGAGAACACCAGGTTGCTCAACACAAGAAAAGATTTCATTTACTCATTCCTAATCAAAAGATTACATAAGGGTCCAATATATAGACCTTGCAAGAGAAACAAAATTACACTACTTCCCATGTGGGACTAAACATTCATCCTAAGCATGAAAAACTTTCCCTTGATCGACCAGGCTTCTTTCCTTGGAGTGGGCGGCCTCAAATGCAAGGTGATGGCTTCATATGGCAGGTATGTGGGGCACCTCCTAGTTCTTCTCCTTAAGTCATGGGTTTTCCTTCTATGACTTGCTCTTTCTTGGAAGAAAATACTCATCTCCTAGTCTTTCTCCCCAAGACTAGGCACCTTCCATTCATAGCCAGATACTTTAGGCAGGTGTGGGCGCCTACGTTGAAGTCCTCTCCAAGAAAATCCCCTGCTCTTTTAGCTTGGTTACTTTTGGCAGCTTATGGGCGCCTTCCTTGACTTCTCCTAAGAAAATTTTCTTGCTCTCTTGGGCGTGGGGACCAGGGACACTGGGATGAAATGTGGTGCCAACTGGTCCTGGGAGTGTGGCGTCCACTTGCATTTGGCCTTGGAAGAAAAAATGATGCCTTAGGGAATGGTGCCAACCAGGACTTGACTTGGACTTAGACTGAGTCAACGTGACTCAACAAAATGAAATGCAGACTCAAAGAAATAAAATAATCTGGTTGACCAGGTCAACCCTTATCACAAACCCTAATCTTCGGGCAAGGTCATTCAGAGATCCAAATGGAACCCTGAAGTCTTCTTCTGATTCTGGTTTCCGCACCAATTCTCCCGGGGTGGGAGGAACTCGACCCTGTCGAGTAAGGCTCAAGTTGGCTCTGGTATCTCTCCAAGAGATCTGGATCTAGCTCTTGTAATTCATCTCGGGAGATCCAAGATTCATCAGAATCTTGCCTTCCTTGCCAGCGGACCAGGTATCTTTGGTATCCTCAATTATGAGTAGAGATAACCTGATCGTCCAGGATCTTTTCAATATGTTCTTTCCTCACTAGCCAGTTTGTTGGTGGACACACAGGGTTGGGTTCACTCTCAAGAACAGGATTAGGCTCAAAAGGCTCACTGGGAATCACAGCTGGCTCTTTATACTCTACTAGGTCTGTAATGTTGAAAGTGGGGCTAATGCCTAGTTCTGGAGGCAACTCGAGCACATAGGCATTGGATCCTACTCTCTTCACCACTCTAAATGGTCCAGCTCCTCTAGCATGTAACTTTCGAACGGTTCCAGGAGGAAACCGTTCAGGCCTTAACCTAATCATTACATAGTCTCCCTCAACAAAAGTTTTGACTCGTCTTTGAGAATTAGCCAACTTCTTATAAGTTTCATTACTTAAATTTATTTTGGCATGAATTTCTTTATGCAAGTCTTTTATATGCAGTGCAAAAACTTCAGCAGACTCGGAGACTCGTGTGTGGACTGGTAAAGGGGCTAGGTCAAGAGGTGTGTGAGGTTTGTACCCATGCACAATTTCAAATGGACTCTTACCTGTAGACCTATTGACCGAGTCATTGTATGCAAATTCAGCCCTAGGTAAGTACAAATCCCAATTCCTAGTGTTTTCACCAATAAGACATCTTAGCAGATTGCCTAAGCTACGGTTCACTACCTCGGTTTGGCCATCAGTTTGGGGATGATAGGCAGTTGAAAACTTAATTTTTGTCCCTAACTTATGCCAAAGTTGTTTCCAAAAATAGCTGGTGAATCGGATATCCCTATCTAAAACAATTGTCTTAGGTAGGCCATGGAGTCTAACTATCTCATTAAAAAATAGGGTGGCTACCTTAAACGCATCAAAAGTCTGGGAACAAGGCAATAAGTGGGCCATCTTAGAAAATCGGTCGACTATGACACAAATAGAGTCATGCCTCCTCTGGGTCTTAGGCAAACCTAACACAAAGTCCATACTCACATCTTGCCAAGGATGATCTGGGACAGGAGTGGGGTATAAAGGCCGGTGTTCTGTTTTCGCTATTTCACAACAACGCAGGTCCGATACCTAGCCACAATGTGTGCTACATCTCTTTTTAAGCTAGGCCAGAAAAAGTGGTCTTCAATAGCCAGGGTGGTCTTGTCTTTTCCAAAATGGCCTGCTAGACCCCCAGCATGAATTTTCCAAATCAAAAATTTCCTAAGAGAAGTTCTAGGGATGCAAAGCCTATTCTTAAAGAACAGAAAGCCATCTAAAAGGGTATAGTCGTTATGATTACTAGATGGTCCTTGAGCTAGATCCTGATACACAGTCTTAAAATCCGGACATGACTAATATTCCTCTTTGATCTGCTCAAACCCTACGACTTCAGCCCTAACAGAATTCAATAACAAAGATTGACGACTAAGGGCATCAGCTACCTTATTTTCAGTCCCAGCCTTATGTTTCAAAACAAAAGTATAGGACTGGATATACTCTACCCACTTAGCATGCCTAGGGTTAAGCTTCTTCTGGGAATTCAGGAATCTAAGAGCCTCATGGTCCGAAAATAGCACAAATTCCTGTGGTAGCAAATAATGTCTCCAGTAATGCAAAGCTTGCACTACCGCATAAAATTCTTTATCATAGGTAGAATACCTAAGCTTAGCATCATTAAGTTTTTCACTAAAGAATGCTACAGGATGATTCTCTTGGCTTAGAACTCCACCTATACCTACACCTGAAGCATCACAGGTAACCTCAAATACTTTAGAAAAGTCGGGTAACCTCAAAATGGGTGCCTGGGTCATCCTATCCTTAAGATCTAGGAAGGCTTTATGGGCTGCTTTAGTCCACAAAAATTCTCCCTTCCTAATACAGTCTGTGATAGGAGCAACTACAGTACTAAACCCCTTGATGAGTCGTCTATAGAAGGTAGCCAAGCCGTGGAAACTCCTAACTTCATGCACACTGGTCAGCTCTGGCCATTCTACTATGGACCTAATCTTCTCTGGATCGGCAGTCACGCCGTCAGGGGTTACTACAAAACCAAGGAAGATAACTCTACTGGTCATGAATTCACACTTCTTAAGATTACCGTAGAGACTATCATTCCTCAAAACTTAGCAGACTTGTCTAAGGTGGCCTAGGTGATCTGTAGTGGTCTTACTATAGATCAGGATGTCATCGAAATAGACCACTACAAACTTCCCTATGAAAGCTCTAAGCACCTGGGTCATAATCCTCATGAAAGTACTAGGGGCATTGGACAACCCAAAAGGCATAACAACCCATTCGTAGAGACCATCCTTAGTTTTGAAAGCAGTTTTTCACTCATCCCCTGGTCTAATCTAACCTGATGATAGCCGCTCTTGAGATCAATTTTGGAAAAAACCATTGCACCGGCCATCATATCTAGCATGTCATCTAGTCTAGGGATGGGGAACCTATACTTGATTGTGATTTTATTGATGGCACGACTATCAACACACATCCTCCACGTGCCATCTTTCTTTGGGGTCAGTAGTGCAGGGACTGCACAAGGGCTAAGACTCTCTCTAATGAACCCCTTCCTCAACAATTCTCCAACCTGCTTTTGCAGTTCCTCATGCTCAGATGGATTCATCCTATAATGGGGCAAGTTGGGTAAAGTAGCTCTTGGGATTAAATATATGGAATGCTGGATATCCCTAAGAGGTGGAAGGTGGTCTGGCAGATCCTCGGGAAAATCATCTTCAAATTCTTCTAACAAAGGCCTAACTTCCTGAGGAGGCTCTGAGAGTGTAGGAGTCCTAAGTTCCTTAGCAGTCAACATCCAAATGGGTGAACCACTATGAGTTTCTTGTTCTAGATCCTTAGCACTAATTAGGTTCACTCCAGTCTTCATCTCTTTGACCTTATTGGGTCCTTTAGCTACCTTGTCCTTAGGAGGGACTGAATGGAATGTGATCTTTTTACCATTAAAACTAAAGACACAGGTATTGGATTTTCCTAAGAGGTTGGCATCATGATCATATAACCAAGGTCTCCCAAGAATTATACTGCTCACCCCCATGGGTAAGACATCACACCAAATCTTCTCTTGATAGGATTGCATCTGGATTTGGACCTGACATCTAGACTGGATGGGTATAGAGGTAGAGTCTACCCAAGAAACCTTATAGGGTTGGGGTGGGGGACTGGGGTTAAGCCTAACATTTTGACAGTGCTAGCAGAAATGGCATTCACACAGCTCCCATTATCTATGATGATCTTACATACCTTATCCACTAATTTAAGGAAAGTATGTAGGATGTTAGCCCTACGCCAATCCTCCTGAACTCTACTCTGGGACAGGATGCATCTCACAACTCCTAACTGGTCAGACTCTGTGGGTTCCTCCTCTCCTTCATACTCATCAACCAAGTTCATTCCGGCCTCATAAACTTCTTCTTCAAATTACTCATTGGGCCTGGAATTCTCTTCATCTCCCTCTTCTATGTAAAGGGATCTATGTGGGCACTGGCTAGAAACATGACCTACCCTATGGCACTTAAAACAGGCTATGGCTGTACACTGGCTAGAGATATGACCTGGTTTCTGACACTTAAAATAGGTGATACTAGAACTAGGGGTTCTCTGGGTGTCAAGTGCCTTACCTTTGTCTATGGGCCTAGGTGTGGGAATACCCTGAAAAGGTTTGCTAGGGATAACTTGGCTAGGTCCATTTCTTGGGATTGGGTCACTAACCCTAGAAGGTATAGGTCCTCTCTGAAATTTCTCAGTGTTCAGTGCAATCTAATAGGCTTGGTCTAGGTCAGTAACCTCTCTCAGAAACAACTCTCTCTTAATGTCTTCCCTAAGTCCAGCCCTAAATCTAGACAAAGTGACCTCATGGGCTTCACTCACATCACATCTCATCAAGTACTCATCAAAGGTGGCTATGTAGTCTGAGATAGATCGGTTCCCTTATTTCAAGGTTTGCCATTGGTCTAACAGATTCTGCTGGTATGAAATGGGCAGGTACTTATCTCTAAGCTTCTCTTTCATACCCTGCCAAGTGGTTATGGGCTCAACATTTCGTCTCCTAGTGGTTAGCTCAATGTTCCCCCAGTATAACCTAGCTTGATGCACTAACTTCATCATGGCAAACTTGAACTTCCTTTCCTCAGACATGGTATACCACTCAAAGTACTGGTCCATCTCACCCTCCCAATCAGAATACACCTTAGGGTTTAAGCTACAATCAAAAGTGGGTACATCTAATTTGATGTTCCGGATGAACCTATCATCTCTATCTTCAGGCTCTGGGTCAGGCCTCCTATGATTAGGTTCAGGAATTCTGTATAAAGGTCTTCTAGGCTCCTAGTGTGGGTGAGGTTGAGGCACATTAAAATCTGGGACAGGAGTCCAATTCTGATGTCTAGGTTCCTCAAGTACTTGGACTCGATCCCTAAGCTGGGTAAGATCCTCATGGACTTGATCTCTAAACTGGAAACAGTATCAGTCATATTCTGACTCAATTTGGTCATACTTTCGGTAAGAGTTCTAATCATGGCCTCTAAATCAGGTTGGGTTTGATCAGGTTGGTAGGGTACTCCATTCCGAGTGGACATGATGATGCAAGCAAGCACACCAAATGAGACTCGATTGAAATGACTACGGGCTAACTAGACCTAGAGCCCAAACTAGATGCCCAATCAAAGTGGCAAGCTGGCCTGTAGTAACTCGAGACTCAGCCAGGAAGGTGTAAGGGGAGTGTTAGGTCCCTAATTGCCAATCCTAGACACCAATCAGTGATTGACCAGGTAGGCGCACCAGCACACAAGCCCTTCAGGATAGAATCCCTGAACTACCGTTCTAGACACTGAGTACAAAGCACACACAGAGTAACTAGACAAACTGACTCAACACTAGCCTAGACCCGACCAGTTGGTGTCCCTAGCCCACTAGGGCAAATTAGGTCTAATTAATTTTAAGATTAAAGGCTTAGGTTCGAATGCACGGGAGGTAGTTTTGGACTAAGGAGAGGATCTCAATCCTCCCCTTATGTTGCAACTTCGGTGCCCTTAAGATAGATTCAATTTATGCACACTCAAATAAAAAAATAGCTTACAAAAAATAAAAAAAATAGAACAGCAATAAAATTAATCTCAAAAAATCTACAGAAATTAATAAATCATGAAAATTTTATATAAATTATTTTCAATTATATGGTTCCAGCAAAACAAGAATTACTTAATTTGAAATTTTCTACAGGGAGAAACAATTCGAATAACAGGGCAGTTACTGGCAGAAAATAGAATGTGTGTCCCGTTTACAATCCTTGCCTAGAAGTTATAACCCAGCGGCACCCCTACATGCCCTAGGAACCCCCGTGGAATGGGAGGAGGAGGCTTGCATCTCGCTTGTTCCTAGGATTGGACGGCCAGGGGAGTCTACTCCAGGCAGCAAAAGTAAAAAGGAATGAAAAAATAATCAAACAAGCAAGAACCCTAGACAGGGCTCTAATACCAAAAATGATGCAAAACAAATAAAATGATGCGATGCGGAAGTAAATTAAGACTTTTTTTTTTTTTTTTTTTTGTTTTGTTAGAAATTGGCTTGACTCAAAAACAAGGCTAACTAATATTGAAAGAAAATATGCACTGAAAGAAAGCACAATTCAAAAGAGTAGATTATCAAAGTAATAAAGAAGTAGGATCGCTAGGGATTGGGAAATCCCCAGACCTAGGGTTTACTCCTCTTTCAAGAAACAAACGAAGAGAGAAGAGAAGGTTTTATGCCTGACTGTGATATCTCTCTTTGCTTCAATTGAAGGACACTCTTGAGCAGATTGAAGGATCCTTGGAGACGGGGTATCTTCTCAATGGATCCTCAGATTGTAGTCCTATGGCAAGGTTGGCCTTCTTCTCGTACTCTGGATCTGGAAAGGATGAAGAACAAGATAAGGATGTAAGAAACTCAAGGAAGAGACCTTTACCTGGGATAGCTCTAGACTGCTCGAACTATGAAGATGAGGGAAGAGTATGGAGGTGGCGGTGGAAGATGGAGTGGATTTAGGGTTTGGCTGGTAGGACGGCGGCTTGTAGATGAAAAGGACCTAGGGCTTGATATAGTGGGCGGTGGCTTGGAGAGGGAGATGGCGGCCTTGAATGAAGTGGGAATAGGGTTTAGGAATTTGGGTGTTGGGGGCTGGGATAATGAAAGGAAATTAGGGTTGGCGGCTAGGGATGAAAGCGGGGCAGGGTTTTGGTAACTTTGGAGATCTCTCACCTCCTCAAGGCTCCAATGGAACCCGGATTTACTCCCTCACGGAGCTCAACACTCAAAGAAGTGCGGAAAAAGAGAACACCAGGTTGCTCAACACAAGAAAAGATTTTATTTACTCATTTAATCAAAAGATTACATAAGGGTCCAATATATAGACCTTACAAGAGAAACAAAATTACACTACTTCTCATGTGGGACTAAACATTCATCCTAAGCATGAAAAACTTTCCCTTGACCGACCAGGCTTCTTTCCTTGGAGTGGATGGCCTCAAATGCAAGGTGATGGCTTCATATGGCAGGTATGTGGGGCACCTCCTAGTTCTTCTCCTTAAGTCATGGGTTTTCCTTCTATGACTTGCTCTTTCTTGGAAGAAAATACTCATCTCCTAGTCTTTCTCCCCAAGACTAGGCTCCTTCCATTCATAGCCAGGTACTTTAGGCAAGTGTAGGCGCCTACCTTGAAGTCCTCTCCAAGAAAATCCCCTACTCCTTTAGCTTGATTACTTTTGGCAGCTTGTGGGCGCCTTCCTTGACTTCTCCTAAGAAAATTTTCTTGCTCTCTTGGGCATGGGGACCAGGGACACTGGGATGAAATGTGGCGCCAACTGGTCCTGGGAGTGTGGCGTCCACTTGCATTTGGCCTTGGAAGAAAAAATGATGCCCTAGGGAATGGCGCCAACCAGGACTTGACTTGGACTTAGACTGAGTCAACATGACTCAACAAAATGAAATGCAGACTCAAAGAAATAAAATAATCTGGTTGACCAGGTCAACCCTTATTACAAATCCTAATCTTCGGGCAAGGTCATTCAGAGATCCAGATGGAACCCTGAAGTCTTCTTCTGATTCTGGTGCCCGCACCACCTAAGGCTGCTGGTCTGTCCAGCCTATCCATGGAACTCCTCATCAGAGTCACTAGAGCCACTATCACTCTCATCATCTAACTCCTCTCTAGTAGTCTATGTAGCTACAATGCCATGCTCTGCCTCCTCATCCTCATCTGATGACTGGTGAACCACTCTCTGACCTAATACTTTCTTATTCCAAACTCCCTCAACCTTGTGATATCCCATCCCCTATAGGGATTTTAATGAATAAGTATCAGTGTGGTGCAGTAGTCGACTATCCTCATTAGCCAAATCAACTCCTAAATCTCCGAACAGTAGTATGAATGCCATACCATAAGGTAAGCAAGCCTTAGCCTTTCGGGCTGCATCCCATATCTGAGCAAGCATAATAGATGACAGATTGAGGGCCTCCCCCTCAATCATTTATCTCATGAAGACCATGTCATGCTCACTGACCCAGTCAAAGCGGCCAGTCCATGGTAGAAAGATTCTGCTGATCATATTATGCAATAGTCTCATTTCCAATAATAAGATATTAGCTTGAACAGTTGAAATTTCACTAGCATTTCTCCTTTCCAATATGATCCTCAAGGTTTTCTATTTGTCTTTGAAACTAGATGATTTGTACCTTCTCTGGGCATCCGTAAAACTCTGATAATCATCTCTTCATCAACTACCATTATATCCCTTAACAGTTGATTCAACACAGTTTTCACCAAAAGATAAATTTTTAAAAAAGGTTCTAATAAGGCTCAGGTATGTGAGAATATCTAAGAAACAAAAATAAGCCCAGCCCTGGACTCCAATTCATTCACCAATTCTCAGTCCTAATTTCTCAAGAAAAGTGAAATCTACCTTTCTTCCACTGGTAACGGGCCGATTACCCATGGGAATGATTTACCTTTGAGGTGCAAGTGATACATTTCTTGGTACTTCATGCTCTTCGACCTGAGTCGGCTTGTCTTCACGCCACTTGGTTCCTTTTTCCCGTTGGGAGCTCGATTCCACATGTCTAGCCCTCTTAGCAACTACTCTTTTCGGTGCCATCTAGAGCAAATCGATGGTGGGAGAAGGTGGATTGAGTGGATCTAAGGAAAGTGAGATAAAGGTGTGGTCCCATGTTTTGGAAAGGGCTTTTCTATTGCTAGGATACAGTTCAATAGAAAAGATATGCCTTAGGATTGGGTCCTACGGGATATATGAAAAAGGTTATCCCGACATTCAAGTCGGCTCAGCCAAAACCTAGTCTGCTCGAGTCGGCTCGAGAAAGGATCAACAAAAAAATATAAAAACCCAATAAAAAAGTATCTAGCCCTAGGAACACACTAAATAAGGTGGTTATCTACTTCAAATTAGTTTTGAAGGTTTTCTAGATAATTTTTCTTAATTTAGAAGAAATTAGGTTAAAAATTATTAAAACGGGTCACATAAACCTAATTCTCCTCTAATTATTTGAAATCTATCTTCATTAAGTGGCTTAGTAAAAATGTCAGCTAATTGATTTTTTGTTGGAATAAATTCAAGTTCAATATTGCCAATTTATACATGATCCCTAATAAAGTGATGTCTAATTTATATATGTTTAGTCCTAGAATGTTGAATTGGATTCTTTGTCAAATTTATAGCACTTGTGTTATCACATTTGATTAAAATTTTAGTTTGAATAACACCATAGTCTTCTAGTCATTGCTTGATCCAAAGCACTTGTGCACAATAACTCCCTACAGCCATATCTCTGCCTTAGCAGTAGACAGTGCTACAGAGTTTTGTTTTTTATAGTGCCATGAAATTAAGTTCAACTCTAGAAATTGACAATTACCGCTAGTATTTTTTCTATCAATTTTATATCCACCATAATCAGCATCAAAAAATTTAATTAAATTTAATGAAGATTGCATAAAATACCATAGACCTAGATTACTTATTTCTTTTAGATATTTTATGATTCTTTTAATAGCAAGTATATGTGATTCTTTAAGATTTGATTGAAATCTAGCATATATATATACACTGAACAAGATATCAGACCTACTAGCAGTTAAATACAATAGTAATCCAATCATACCTCGATAAAGCTTTTGATCAATGTTGTGTCCATCTTTATGTTTATCTAGTCTGCAAGAGGGGCTCATGGGTGTGCTTATTTCTTTGACTGACTCCATACCAAACTTCTTAATGATTTCCTTGATGTATTTCGCTTGGTTGATAAATATTCCTTCTTTTGTTTGCTTAATTTGGAGTCCAAGAAAGTAGGTATGTTCACCCATCAAGCTCATTTCAAATTCGTCCTCTATAAGCTCAGCAAATTCTCTACACAAATTTTCATTAGTTGCACTAAAAATAATATCATATACATAGATTTGTACAACTAACATATCATTTTCTTTTCTTCTAATGAATAAAGTTATATCTACATTTCCTCTAATAAAATTATTTTCAAGTAAAAATTTTTTCAATCTATCATCCATGCTCTACGTGCTTGCTTTAAACCATACAATGCTTTATTAAGTTTGAAAACATGATTTGGAAGATCATGATTTTCAAAACCTGGTGGTTGTTTTACAAAACTTCTTTTGAAATGAATCCATTTAAAAATGCACTTTTTACATCCATTTGAAATAATTTGAAATTCATGTAGCAAGAAAATACAAGTAATAATCTAATAGCTTCTAATCTTGCTACTGGTGCATAAGTTTCATCAAAATATATTCCTTCTTTTTAATTATATCCTTTAGCCACTAATCTAGCTTTATTCCTAATTACTTGGCCTTTTTTATCTAGTTTATTTCTATAAACCCATTTAGTTCCTATTACAAGATGATCTGAGGGTCTATTCACTAAGGTCCATACATTATTTTTTTCAAATTGGTTAAGCTCTTCATGCATTACCATCATCCAATTAGGGTCACTTTCGGCTTCTTCTATACTATGTGGTTCTACTTATGAAACAAAAACTAAGTAATCATGTGCATCTCTAAGTGATGACTTACTCCTAACACCTTATGAGGGATCACCTATAATTAAATCTTTAGGGTAAGAAGTTACATACCTTCATTCTCTCGGTAGATCACCATGATCTTTGCTTACCATTTCTTCTCCTTCTTGAGTTGGTTTGTCCTTTATGTTCATGTCCTCCATAGCTTTATCAATTGGACCTGTATCATTGTCAATGCACTCTTCTTTTCTAGAAGGTGAGGAGTTAGCTTCATCAAAAATAACATGTACAGATTCTTCAATAGTTAATGTTCTTTTATTAAATATTTTATAAACTTTGCTAGATATAGAATAACCGAGAAATATAGCTTCATCAGATTTAGCATCAAATTTTTTAGTTTATACTTTCCATTATTCAATACAAAGCATTTACAACCAAAAATATGAAAATAATGAATGTTAGATTTTTTATCATTCCAAAGTTCGTATGAAATTTTCTTTAAAATTGGTCTTATCAAAACATGGTTCAAAATTTAGCATGCAATGTTCATAGCTTCTGTCCAAAAGTACCTTAAAAGATTGGCTTCACATAACATTGTTCGGGCCATCTCTTTCAATGCCCTTTTCTTCCTCTCTACAACACCATTTTGCTATGACGTTCTAGGAGTGAAGAAGTTGTGATCAATGCCGTGCTCGGTGCAATATTCATTAAAGTATTGATTTTCAAATTCTGTGCCGTGTGCACTTCTAATAGCAATAACCAAAAGATTTTTTTGGTTTGAAACTTTCTTGTAAAATTTTTGAAATACTTTGAATGCTTCATCTTTGTGTGCAATAAATAAAATCCAAGTAAATATTGAAAAATCATCTACTATCACAAGTCCATATCTCATACCACCTAGGCTTGTGATCCTAGATGGTCCAAATAGGTCCATGTGTAGTAGCTCTAGAGGTCTAGATGTTGAAACCATATGTTTCAATTTAAAACTCTTCCTAGTTTGTTTATCTTATTAGCATGCATCACAAATATATTCAAAATAAATTTTAAATTTTGGTAAACCTCTAACTAGATCTTTGAAAATCAATTTCGCTATTGTATGCATGCTAGCATAACCTAATCTCCTATACCAAAGCAAGCTAGACTCCTTGGTTTTAGCATTCATTGCCACAAGACTTGTACTACTAGCCATGGCTAGATCATTCAAGTCTACCATATATAAGTTTCCAAGTCTATAACCAATTAGCTTAGTGCTAGAATCAAGTGAGTTAGTTATAATATATATTGAAGATTCAAAGACAACCTTGAAGTCTCTATCACATAATTGACTTATACTTAATAAATTATGCTTCAATTTGTCAACTAGCAACATAATTTTGATGAATGCAGAAGGGGTAATTCTGATCTTACCGATGCTAATGATCTTCCCCTTACCATTGTCACCAAAAGTGACCAATCCTCCATCCTTCATCTCTAGGATGATGAATTGTTCTTTGTGACCCGTCATATATCTTGAATAGCCACTATCCAGATACCATCTTTTCCTTGCATTCTAGGCTACAAGACATTCTTGCAAGAGGTCAACAGGAATAGAGCTGAGGATAGACCTAATGAGAGTAAGTCTACCCATCATAGAGAGAGTAGAAGCTTGCCATCCCTCAAGACGATCATAAACCCACTACAATCCATCCTTCGCAACCTCCCCCCAGTCATAGGGACTCCTAGATAAGTAAGAGTTCCAGACTGCTCCAAAATCCCAACTCTGGTTAGGATATCCAACTTCATTCGGACCTTTATTCTAGGTCTTAAAATAATAAAGGATTTCTATAAATTAATAAGCTATCTGGACCCACGGCAATAGGACTCCATAATAGAAGCAAAGCATCTAGCATTTTGAAGCGAGGCCCGACCAATAAGAAGACAATCATCTGTAAAAAAGAGATGAAAGAGAGGATGGGCTCCTGGATTGAGCTAGTAAGGCTCTAGTAAAGAACTCTGGACTACATCTCTCAGAGCCCGAGAAAGAGCATCAGCACATAAGATGAACAGGTAGGAGGACAAGGGGCAACCTTGTCAGAGACCAATCATCGAAAGAAAGTAATGCATTGGAGCACCATTTACCAAAATGGCAAAAGTAGCATCTTCAACACAGTCCATGGTCCACCTGATCCACCTATCTTGAAAACTGAAGTCATGAAGAGTCCGCCGAAGGAAGTGCCAGCTCATCCGGTCATAGGCACAGTCCATATCGAGCTTGATTGTCATGAGACTCCTCCGAGATGGGGCATGCCTGAGATCATGCATAAATTCCTGGGCAAGGAGGACATTATCGGTAATACAGCAACCATTGACGAAGGCTCCTAGCTTAGGACTGATGAGATGAGGCACAATCATTTGTAAGTGCCTGACCAAGATCCTTGCACAGATTTTGTAAAGAGTGGTACAGAGGCTGATCGGCCTGAAGTGGCTTAGAGTAGAAGCATCAGGTCCCTTTTGGATCAAAGTAATCAAAGTTTTCTTTCACTCAACAGGGATACCAGAATCAAAAGCTACCTGTACTACCTCGACAACCTCACCTCCAATAATGGACCAATATTGATGGAAGAAAAGTGGAGGGAAACCATCCAGGCCAGGCAATTTATTTTCTCCAAGAGACCAAAGGGCATCCCGCACCTCCAAAAAAGATACAGGGAGAATGAGATTCAAGTTCTCCTTATCAAAGACACGGTCCAGCGGATAAGGACTCTAGCAAGACACATCCTCCCTGAGAGGAAGGTTCCATCTGGATCTGAAATACTGAAAAATCTGCTCACTAATCACATCACTATCAGTCACCATAGTGCCATCCTCCTCTCTCAACTGCCTGATATGATTGGATGACCTCTGGATCATAGTAGCCCGATGAAAGAATATGGGGTTTCTGTCTCCTTCATTGATCCATTGAACCCTAGATTTCTACCTCCAAAAAGTCTCTTGTTGTCTCGGAAGAGAGTGGTGGGAGGATAGACAGCGATGAAGCATCCCCAGCTCAGCCTCTTAGAGACCTCCCTCTTGATCTTCCTGCCTTTGAAGCTCGGCAATATCAGTCTCCACCTTCTCAATCCATTTAAAAATGTCACCAACATTTATTTTGTTTCACCAGACAAGCCTTCGCTTGGCCAACTCTAGCTCTAGGTCATCCGATACCTTGCATCTCCATGAATTGATAGGCTCCAAACTACCTTGATCAACTTCCAAGACCTAGGATAGAGTGTCTAGAACTTCTCAAAGCAAAAGGGGGGCCTAGGTAGATGTGTACCATCAGTAGTGATCAAGAGAGGGCAATGATCTGATGCAATCCTCAGGAGGTGCTGAACTTGGTATCCAGGAAAGTGTTGCATTATATTAGCCGATCCAACAGCCCGATCAATCCTCTCCCAAACTTTGGCACTGCTAGATCGGTTATTGCACCAGGTGTATCAAGAACCAGAATAACCCAGGTCAATTAGGCCAGTGTCATCCATAAACTCCCTGAACTCTCTAGAGTAATGCTATCATATTTCCTGCCTCCCATCTTCTCGTGAGAGCCCACAATGCAATTAAAGTCACCAACAATAAGAGAAGGTAGGCCCTAGGTAACTAACCTAGATATCTCATGCCAAAGTGATGAGGAACGAGATGCGGGAAAGATCGTTGCCGAGCTGAGAAGTCATCAGGGATTAGGGCTTCCTTGGAAGAAGAAAGAAGAGGGTGGATAGGGAGAGGGTTTGGAAGAAGCTAGGGCTTGAAAAGATAACTGGATAACTAGGGCCTCACACCCCTCGATGTTCCAGAGAACAAAGGCAATAACGGGTCTTACACCCACACCCTCACGAAGGTCGACATTCAAAGAATGAAGGCAAATAAAATAAGAGAAACTCTCAATTTTTTTTTCATTCATCAAGTTTTGTTTACAAGAGGGGGAGGGGGAGGGGTTGGGTATTTATAGATTCACCCAGGTTCCTAGACTTCCTGATAGACTGGGATTACGTGACTTGAGGGCCAAGAAAATGCAATTCTCTTGGGCTTAGGCTGGGGCACAGGGCTAGGGCAGTTTGGACTGGGGTACCATCTTCATGGGTTAGGTGGGCGCTACCTTATGGGTTTGGCGGCATGAAAGGGCCCAGGCACCTGGCTGGGGGCTTGAGTAGGAGCCCATGTGCATGAAGTCTAGTTCTGGTTGGGGGGGCCTGGTGAATCTCCTGGTCTGGTGGCTCTCCTCTTAGTTATAACTTGAATGAAAATTACATGGACTTGATTGGACTTGACTAGACTGAAAATAACTGAACTTGACTAACTAGACTCAATTGGACTCAGTTGTCTCACTATATTACAGAACTCAATTGGCTCACTTTAGTACAAGTGACTCAGTACTAATAGACTCTAATAGACTCTCGGTTCCCCATCACAAAGCCTCCGTCACTCCCTATACCTAGTGCTCATATATATGCCGGATAGAAGCAAGGGTAATCCTTCTAGTCTGAGATCACCATGACCACCTGCTGCTCACAACTATGAAAAGCATCAACTCTCGTAGGACCCTGTCTCCACATCACCAAGATACCTCCTAAAAGGCCTCTAGACTTAATAGCATAAATGCACCACATGGGATGAAGTTGCTGTCTCACCCAATCCAAGCTCCTACCAAACAAACGAGTCTCAAGAAGAACATAAATATCAGGACAATATTGATGAATCAATCTACCAAAAGTAGTTCGGAATGCAGGTTTCCCTACACCCTGAAAATTCCAGATTAGGAGCCTCATGGTGACATGTGATGTAGAAGGGGGTCCACTCCAGAACATCCCTTGGTCTGCTCTAATATATCCCTATTTGATGTATCCAACATCCTGGAGGTCCCATCACCTGCCTCCTGAATGGCCAATCTTAGTCTCCCCACAGCATCCTCATGAGACAAACCTTGCGGCTCCACCATGGTGGGGACACTAGGATCAAACACAGATCACTGGATCCTATTTGGTTTACCTAGTCATGTGTCAAATTTTGTAATCAATTAGAATTGAGTTCTGTAATAAGTTGAGGTTGGTTGATTTGTCTTAACCCTCAACCTAGTCCAGTACATTGAGTCCTGTATACCAGTATGAGTCTAGTATGAGTTCACTTCTTGTACAAGAGAAGAGGCTATGCTATTTTGGAGTTCCACCAGACCTCATTCTGAAACCAGAAGAAGAAGTTACATCAGCTTAAGGGAGCTCAATCAACACCCAGGTGCCCTGATTGTACCTTGATTTTTCACACGTGCCATTTCAGTTGCCAGATTCCCTCCAGATTCTTCCAAAATATTTCATATACCTGAAGCCCATGTTTACCAGGTTATCCCAGCACTCCAGGCCTCCAAATTCAAGCCCAGGAAGCAAGCCCAAGCAAGGAGAACCAAGATTCCCTTTTGATGCTGGGAATATGCCGGCCCAGGGAACCAGGTGCCCCAGCTTCCAAGGGGCCCAAGCCCAAGCCTTCCAAGCCCATGGCCGACCTCCCCCTTGCTACCCTAAGGTCCACACACCCTAGGAGTGGGCATCCAAAGAGGCTTGACTATGTCCAAGTTGAAGAGAAGAAGGAGAAGACCAAACTTATTCTAACCTAATTAGGATTCCTAATCCCTTAAAACCTTATAATACTAACCTAGCTAGGAAAAGGACTTGTACTCCAATTTGGAAGAGGACTTGTAACCCAAGTGTAACCATGGTTAGTGAGGGCATGGGAAATCTATAAATACCCCTCCCCCTCTTGTAATGATCTTTTTCTTATGAATAAACCTTGCTGAAATTTTTATTAAGTGCCTTGTGTTTGAGTTTTGGTTCTTCCTTTGAGTGCTCTCCTTGTGTTTCTACATTTAAACCCTGCTGCCCTAGCACCATCTTGCATCCCTGGAGATCAGCCATGCCTAGAGGAAGATGCCCTAGCTTTTGCCCCAATCAAGCAACTGCTTCTTCCTCGGGACATCCACACCTAAACCTAGTTCTTTCAATTCTAAATCCTAGTTTCTTATTCCTTTGTTTAATTGCTCTTTTGATTGACCCTGATGCTTGCAAGATCCCTAAGGTGCTTCACCGCCCCAGAGGAGGCCTTCTTTGCCTTCAGACTGGGTCGAGATAAGCCATTTGATTCAAGGAACTGAAGCTTCTTCATCCAGGCTTCAATATGAGAGCTATGTGATCCCTACAATTGCAAATTCAAATCTCTGACTGGTAAGAAACCTTCCCAAGTCTTATTTTTGATTTGATGAAGATAAACTATCCTAAACCAGGAGTTTCTTAACTCTCGGGTCTTGGATATTTCATTGGTTTGCATAAGTTTGCCTGTGACCTGATGATTCTTTGCAATGATAGTCTTTCATCTAGTTCTTACTTTATTTTAGAAATCTAGCTTGTAAAAAAAATTATAAAAATCACAAAAAAATTATTTTACTATTTTCCATGCATGTTTAGCAGTCTTAGAGTATTCCTGCATTAGTTTGGTATCAGAGTAGGTTTAGGATATTTTTTTATCTACTTTGCATTCAAAAACCCTAATTCTGCATTCTATCCATTGCATTAGGTGTCTAGTTTCCATCTAATTTTGGCATCTTAACAGTTTTATTTTTCTACAAAATTTGCACTTCATGTCCTCTGTTTTGTCCTAGTAATTATCAAGATTTTTAATTAATCTTACTAAAACTTTAAATCTCTAAAATTTGGCATATTAGAGACCCTAGCAGAATCTTGATAATTTCTATAGCAGTCCAGAAAAACCCTAGGTTTGCATCATCATTTGATTTTTTATATGGATGAAATTTGGTAGGTATCATCATCACCATCCATCCTATGTTCTTGATTTTTTTTGATTTTTTTATGCATCAGGATCTATGCCAAATTTTGCATCATTTGAAACTCTAAATTTTTTATTTCTGCTGATCTGCATACTTGTTCAAAACCAAACATAATTAACTTCCAAACCCCCAATCCCAAGACAAAACTTGTTTGCTAACCCCAGTTAACTTGAATTCAATTTATCACAGCATAAAATAATAAAAAAATATTTTATTTTTCTGATTGTTTTTAGATTGCATCAGGATCATCGATTGCCATCATCTTTAACCTAATCTTAAAGGCAATTCAATATCTCGGATCAAGGTAGGATTTCACCACCTGTCCTGGATCCAAAATAACCACCAGCATTCTAACCCAAGCCTAATTAAAATTAATTAGACTTAATTTGCCCTAGAAGGCTAGGAGACATCAACAGGTCAAGTCCGAGCTGTGTAGGCCAACTAGTGCATTTAACCCTTTAGCTATTACTGAAAGATGGTGTCTAAGGCTGGGGTCCAAAGTCAAACAACCTAAGTGGTGTTGTGGCTTTTAACTGGGTCCCTCCGAAAGCAGGGGGCCTCCCACATTCCCACCCCCTACCTAGCCAGTGGAAGGATTAGCTACTGGGTTAAGTGTAAGTTGAGCTGACCCACCCAGTTTTGGCTCTAGGTCTAGGAAACCCTAGATTAAGGTAACCAATTTTGCATGCTTGGCTACACCATCTCATCCTGACTGACTGTATGATTATATGACCACTAGATTAGGAACTCAATACCAGAAGTCTAAACCCCAACCCAGTTCAACCATGGAGTCCAGTCTTGAAGCACTCATAAGAACCAAGAATGAACAATTGAACCATAAACTTGACCAAACCAATATCCAGATTACCCAATTGACCCAATCCCAAAACAAAATAAATCATAGATTCGATCAAATAGACCAAAGATTTGATCAAATAACCCAAACCAATAACCAGGCAACCCATAGGATTGACCAATTAACTAATAGGTTAGACTAGGTAAAAAATAGATTAGGGACCATAGTACGCTCCCAGGGGTCTAATGCTGAATCTGAATCTGACCCATCCTGTTCTACCTCTCAAAACCCTAGGGGAGCCAAAATTAAGACCACTTTATGGAGCCCAACCCTAGGAGAACCCAAACTCAAGAACCATTTGTAGAGCCTAATCATAGGGGAGTTCAACCTCAGGAACCATACTGTTGCCCAGGTGGCTTCTCAAGAGGGGGGTGAATTAGGATTAAAATTTTTTTGCAAGTATGTGCACTTTGAGATTCTTTCAGTGTAGAAGTGAAGTGTGCAAAGCAGAAGTAAGCAAATTAAAGCAATCAAGCAATGAAAGTACAATCACAAATACCAAGAAGTAGAGTGGTTCGGAGCAACCGGCTCCTACATCCACTACCCAAGGATCACTTAGGATTTCCACTATATCCCCCAACCGGAATATAGAGGATTGTTTTACTAGGCTTACAATCCAAACCTATATACTTTGGTTTTACCGGGATCACCAAAGAAATCCAAACTCCCTTTGGTTTTACACGGGATCACCAAAGAAAACACAAATACTTGGTTTCAAACCGGAAAAACCAAGAACCCAAACTTAGGTTTTACAAGGTTCACCTAAGACCTTCAACTCTCTCTCTAGATACAGCCCCTTGCTATTCTAAGAGAGCAAACCAAGATAAAGAATGTAAAAAAAGCAACTACAACAAACCAAAGTTGTTTTGATGTTGTCGATGAAGATCAAAACAAAGTCTAGCTTTAAATATGCTTCAATGCTCTTCAAAGCTGCTTCTTCTCTTCTTCAATGAGTGGATTCAATGATGGAGTGGAGTTGGTGAAGCTTTGAATCTCACTTGAACGCTCTTTGAGGTAGGTGAGGAATAACTTGGAAGCTCTTCTTTTTCTCAAGAATATTCAGCAATAAATCTTCATTCATTCTTTAATCCTTCAAAAATGATCCCCTTTATAGTTTTTCAAGTGATATGGCCGTTGTAGGGCCTTGAGAATTGTGAAAATGGCCGTTGGAGGTGATTTGGCATTCAAATTTCAATTTATGTAGCTAGTTGTTGAAGTGCAGACAATGACTCTATGAGTTGGCTCGAGCTCCAGGAGTCGGCTCGAAATCTCAAGAATGCCAAAATCTAAGTTCTTTAGGAGCCGGCTCTTGGACTAGGAGTCGGCTCTTGGCTTCAAGCTTTTACTCTTGACAAACATGCATACTTAGAGTCTGCTCTTGATTTGGGAGTCGGCTCTAAGTCTCAGAACTTCAAAAACTATACTTCTGTAAGAGTCGGCTCTTGAACTGGGAGTCGGCTCTTAGTTTTGAAACTCTGAATTCTGTCTCCATGCCGTGCTGCTTTGAGTCGGCTCTTACAAGTCTTTAAAATTTGCTTCAAGCTTCTCAAAAACTTCATCATTGAAACAACTTGAAGCTGCTTTACATGCTTTATCAAATTATTTACACTTTTAAGCCCATTTTTAATGATTACAACATTCATAACTTAGGGCATTTACAAACTCAATTAAATTTCCTTAAGTGAATTTGAATACAATTTTAAAACCAAGGTAATTCATTCCTACAAAAACTTCTTAAACATTTGTAAAGAGTTAGTATTAAATACATGCTCCAATATTTTGTGATCATCAAAATTATTCCAGGGGTCAACAATCTCCCCCTTTTTGATGATGACAAAATACTGGGCATGATCAAAAAAAATGAAATCACTTTACAATTGCAGTATTTTCAAGTCTATACTTATCATGTAGGTTAGGTATCAGTGTGTCAAAACAATGTGTCATAATGTATCAAATGTACATGACTGAATACCAAATATTATGTATCAAGTATATCGAAATATGAACTTTCATATGTATTACAACATGATGTATCGATACATGATGTATCAAAGGTATTAACTATATAAAGTGTATCAAAACTTATAAAATTTTCAACCTTTTAAAGTTAACTTAAGTTTCATCAACTTTCTATGAATCAAACATTCATTTTATCAAAATTTCATAGTATTCAAATATCCATATAACTTTTGTAACCAATTTTTGAATAATTTTCATGAAATAAATAGCAATTTTTAGAAATCAATAGCAATTTTCATGAAATCAAAAGCAATTTTCTTGAAATCAATAGCAATTTTCAGAAATCAATAGCAATTTTCATGCCCAAACATACATAGTCTCCATTCTCCCTCTTTTTGTCATCAACAAAAGGTAGATGAGAAATAGAGAAACATTCACAACATATATTCATAACAAATGAGAAATATTGATTCAATCATAACCAAGTATGTATATAATAATGTATCAAGACAAGGGAATATGTATCAAGACAAGTGAAATATAGATATATAAAGTAAGTCAATACATAGTGTATGTGATACTTTACAAACGTGCCACGGCACAACAAAATAATATCACATAACCAAAATACAACAACAAAAAGTCTCAAAAGATAAAACCTAACCATCAGAAAGAGGTTCTAGGACCACTGTCAAATTCTTCCTCATCAGAGGAGGAACCATCCTCTAAAATACCTGGACTAGGCTTGAATTTGGGAAACCTAGGGCGGAGATCCTAATCCTAGTCCTAGTGGGTGTGGAAGTCCTAGTAACTTTAGATTTAGGTTTAGGTTTGGTTTTTGATTCTGATGAAATGAAGATGGGTGTAGGTCTGGCAGTAGGTGGATCAAGAGATAGGGCCAATGTGCTGGTGGAAGAAAGTATCTGAGTGGCCGGAGTCACTCCAATATCAACAGATCCAGCTGCCTCCATAGCATCCTGAGGCTCACCAATAGTAGGTGTGTCATGATATGGTGCCTCGGTGCAGTGTGCCTCCTGTTCCTGCTCAGCATGTGTGCCAGTATCAGTCTAAGTACCCGTGCCAGTCGCTGTGCCAGTAGAAGGTCCATGCTGGCTGGCTACTGATAACTGCCTTAATATAACCATGATGTCATGAAAGCCCTGCTGCATCTCAAACTGTAGAGAATTGATCCTCCGGTCAGTATCAGTCCTGAGACTAGAAATCTCCTTCAAAACCTGGTGGAGTCTATCATCATTATCAGCTCTAGCAGCAGTAGGAGTCCTGATAGGTGAATATGGTGAAGCAGGAGCTAGCTCGGAAGGCCCAGCCTCATCAGTATGTCCCTCATCTTGCTCACCGAGACCCTGTGTAGCCTGAATGTCATCATCTGAGTCCTTAGAGTGTGCTACAGGTACTCCTGAGGTCTTTCTGATCCAATTCCCATCAACCTTAACAAATCCCATCCTAGTCAGGGATTTCATTGTATACTTGTTGGTTTGCAGCAACAACCGACAATCCTCTCCAGTAAGATCTATGCCTACCTCCTGAAACAACAAGGTGAAAACCATCCCGTAGGGGAAACAGGCTCGTGCCCTACGTACAGCCTCTCTCATCTATAAGATCATGATGAATGGAAGGTTGAGGGGCTCCCCCTCAATCAGTCACCTCATGAATACAAGATCTCGCTCACTAACCCAATCAAATCTACCTGTACTGGGTAGGAAAATCTGACTAATAATATTGTGCAACAGTCTTATTTCCAATGAGAGCTGATTTGCACACACATGAATGACTCATTTTATATTGGATCTTCCTAAAATAAGTCTGAGAGTCTTCACCTTTTCCTTCATTACAAAATAATAGTCCCCTTCTTTAGGAATATTCAACAAATTTGATATTTTTTGCTCATTTATCTCAATTAGTTTCCCTTTTACTGTTCCCTCAATATGAAAAGCTCCTAGGGACATTTTTTCAAAGAACTGTCTAACCAAATTTGGGTAGGTTGGAACATTTAATTGACAAAGCTCTTTCCAACCCTGTCCTTCAAGCCACATTCCAATGTTTAACTGTTCTTGTTCAATAAAATTGAAATCAATGCACCTACCGGGTGTCACTTGACGATTTTCCATTGGAATAATCTACCGGGGTGCTGGAACAACTTCTTCTTGCTCAGGTTGCCGCTCATCTTGTGGAAATGATATATCTAAATGCCTTTTGCTCCTCCTTTCCTCTGCTACAATCCGAACAACTCGTGTTGCCTTCTTTGCCACTGCCTTGCGAGGCCCCATTCTCCAAGGATTAAGGATTTGAGAAGGTAGAAAGGGTTTTGGAGTGGTTTTTTGGTGAGAAGAGAAGAGTCGTCTAGAGAGAAATGGTTGAAATTTAGAAAGAGTGGTGAATAGGGAAAGTGGAAACCCTATTTAAGAACTTTCGGTCTGTCTTGCGAGTCGGCTCGCCCAAAGTACCTAGAGTTCGAGTCGGCTCGAGCTAAAATCTGTTCTAAAATTCAAAAAGGATCAAACTCAATTTCTAAGGGTTCCTAGAGTCCAAATTAGGTTGCCCTATGCTCTAAAGAGAATTTTGAAATTTCTAGATAATTTATCCTTAATTTTCAAAAATTAGGTCAGATTGATTGAAAATGGATCACATAACTCTAATTCTACTCTAATTTTCTCAAATCTATCTTGACTTAAAGGTTTAGTGAAAATGTCTGCTAATTGGTCTTTAGTAGGTACAAATTTAAGTTCAACAACATTATTCAAAACATGATCACGAATAAAATGATGTCAAATTTCAATGTGCTTAGTCTATGAGTGCTGAATTGGATTTTTTGATAAGTTAATAGTACTAGTATTGTTACATTTGATAAGAATTTTAGATTGGACAACACCACAATCCTCTAGTTGTTGCTTGATCCATAACACTTGAGCACAACAGCTCCCAGCAGCTACATATTCTACCTCAGCAGTAAATAAAGCTATAAAGTTCTATTTGCGATAGTGCCAAGAGATCAAGTTAACACCCAGAAATTGACAGGTGCCACTTGTGCTCTTTCTATCTATTTTACATCCTCCATAATCAACATCAGAATAACTAGTTAATTTCAGTGATGTGTGCTTAGAATACCACAGACCTACATTACAAGTGCATTTCAAGTATTTAATAATTCTCTTAATAACTGTGATGTGTGATTCTTTAGGATTAGATTGAAAATGTGCACACATACAAACACTAAATAATATATCAAGTCTACTCGCTGTTAAATAAAGTAATGATCCGATCATACCTCGGTACAGCTTTTGATCAACATTTGTGCCATTCTCATCTTCGTCAAGTCTACATGCAGGACTCATTGGAGTTCCTATTTCCTTGCTTGATTCCATGCCAAATTTCTTGATTATTTCTGTAATGTACTTGGCTTGGTTGATCAGAATACATTCTTTAGTTTGTTTAATTTAAAGTCCAAGAAAGTAACTTAATTCGCCCATCAAGCTCCTTTCGAATTCTCCCTACATTAGCTTAGCAAAGTCTTTACACAAAGATTCATCAGTATATCCAAAGATAATGTCATCAACATAAATTTGAATAACCAAAATATCATTTTTCTTTCTTTGAATAAATAGAGTGGTGTCAACACTCCCTCTAACAAATTCATTTGCAATTAAAAATTTATTCAGTCTATCATACCAGGCTCTAGGTGCCTATTTCAGACTATATAAAGCTTTATTCAGTTTAAAAACATGATTTGGAAAAATATGATCGATAAAACCAGGAGGTTGCTCAACAAAAACTTCTTCAAGTAAAAGATCATTCAAAAATGCACTCTTTACATCCATTTGAAATAACTTGAAATTCATAAAACATGCATAGGCTAGTAGCAGTCTAATGGCTTCTAACTTAGCTACTGGTGCATAAGTTTCATCAAAATCTATTCATTCTTCTTGATTATATCCTTGTGCAACCAATCTAGCCTTATTTCTAATTACATTTCCATTTTCATCTAGTTTATTTCTGTAAACCCATTTAGTGCCTATAATAGGATGATCATTGGGTCTTTCAACTAAGGTCCAAACATTATTTTTTCTAAATTTGTTTAATTCATCATGCATTGTAAACATCTAATTAGGATCAGTTTCGACTTCTTCAATATTATGAGGTTCTACATAAGAAACAAAAGCAATTAAATCATGTGCATCTATATGTGCAGATCTAGTTTTAACACATTGAGATGGATCTCCTATAATTAATTCCTTAGGGTGTGAGTGTACATACCTCCATTCTTTAGGTATATCATCATGCTTTTTACTCACCTCTTCTTCTTGTGGTTCACTTGATTATTTGTCTTTAAGAGTCAAGTCTTTCATTCCATGCTCTAGTGTACCTGCATCATCATCTGCAAAATCTTCCTTTCTCGAAGATGTAATGTCAGATTCATTGAAAACAACATATATAGATTCTTCAACAGTTAAAGTTCTTTTATTGAAAACTCGATAGGCTTTACTATTTAAAAAGTAACCAAGAAAAATAGCCTCATCGAATTTTGCATCAAATCTCCCAAGATTATCTTTTCCATTATTGAGAACAAAATATTTACATCTGAAAACATGAAAATATTTGATATTTGATTTTGTATTGTTCCAAAGCTCATAGGGGGTTTTTCTGATAATAGGTCTAATTAAAACTCTGTTTAAAATATAGTATGCGGTATATACAGCTTCTGCCCAAAAGTATTTTGGAAGATTTCCTTCACAAAGCATTGTTCTAAACATCTCTTCCAAAGTACGATTCTTTCTTTCCACAACACCATTTTGCTATGGTATTCTAGGTGCAGAAAAGTTATGATCAATACCATACTTTATGCAAAATCGATCAAAATATTGGTTTTCAAATTTGGTGCCATGATCACTATAAATTGAAATAACAGATAAGTTTTTCAAATTTGTAACTCTTTTGTAAAACCTTTTGAATACATTAAAAGTATCATCTTTGTGTGTAATAAATAAAACCTATGTGTATCTTGAAAAGTCATCTACAATCACAAGTCCATATTTCATACCACCTAGGCTAGTAGTCCTAGTGTCCAAATAGGTCCATGTGAAGTAGCTCTAAAGGTCTAGAAGTTGAAACTACATTTTTAGATTTAAAACTTCCCCTCACTTGTTTTCCTAACTGACATGCATCACAAACATAATCAAAATTAACTTTAAACTTAGGCAAATCGTTGACTAAATCTTTTGCAATCAATTTAGCTATTGTATCCATACTAGCATGACCAAGTCGCCTATGCCACAGTAAACTTGATTCCTTGCTCTTGTCATTCATTGCTACAAGACTTGTATTACTTGACATAGCTAGATCATTAAGATCTACCACATAAATATTACCAAGTCTGTGTCTAATGAACATAGTACTAGAGTCAAGTAGATCAACTACTATACATATTGATGACTTGAAAAATACATTATAACCAATGTCACATAGCTGACTAATATTTAAAAGATTATGCTTTAATTTTTCTACAAGTAATATATTTTCAATAAATATAGAAGGAGTAATTTTGATGTTACCAATTTCGATTATCCTTCCTTTTCTATTATCCTCAAATGTTACCATTCCACCATACTTCTATTCTAAGGTGAAGAATTGATCAGCATCACCCGTCATATGCATATGGAAATTAGTCAAAAGTTGAACATAACTAATGAACTAAATAATAACTTGTCTAATTTCCAAAAGAGAGATAAAGAATTTTGTAGGGGATTTTGTAATTGTAAAGAATTTTCTGCTCGCGAAGCTGGCCCATCCAAGATAATGAATATCGGTGGACCCAATGCCTATGTGCATGAGATACTACCTGATTTAGGTATTAGCTCCACCTTCATCATTTCAGATCTTATAGAGTCTAGGGAGCCAGCAATGATACTAAGCGAGCACCTTAAGCCTATACCTCCCTTTGAGAGAGAACCCACCCCAAAATGTCCACACACAAATTGGCCTATAAGTGAGGAAAAGATTGAAAGAGCTCTGGACGATCAAGCTATCGGTACCTAGGATAGAGACTATCAAAGGTATTTGGTCCGGTGGCAAGGTCGGCTAGAATCTGAGAACTTGTGGATCACCCGTGAGGATCTACAGCACCTCAACCTAGACCTGCTCAAGCACTATGAGAGCCAAGTTATCCCACACTCGATAGGGTCAAGTTCCTCCCGCCCGGAAAGAATTGGTGGGGACACCAGGATCAGACACAGATCACTGGATCCTATTTGGTTTACCTAGCCATGTCAAATTTTGTAATCAACTAGAATTGAGTCATGTAATAAGTTAAGGTTAGTTGATTTATCTCAACCCTTAACCTAGTCCAGTACATTGAGTCCTGTATACCAGTAGAAGTCTAGTATGAGTTCACTTCTTGTACAAGAGAGGAGGCTACGCTATTTTGGTGTTCTACCAGACCTCATTCTGAAGCTAGAAGAAGTTACATTAGCTTTGAGGAGCAAAATCAACACCCAGGTGCCCTGATTGTGCCCTGATTTTTTCTAGGTGCCATTTCAGATGCCAGATTCCCTCCATATGCTTTCAGAATATTCTATATGCCAGGAGCCCATGTTTACTAGGTTATCCCAGCACTCCAGGCCTCCAAATTCAAGCCCAGGAAGCAAGCCCAAGCAAGGAGAACCAAGATTTCATTTTGATGCTGGGAATATGCTAGCCCAGGGAACCAGGCTTCCAAGCTTCCACGGGGCCCAAGCCCATGGCCAACATCCCCCTTGCTGCCCTAAGGTCCACAAACCCAAGGAATGGGCATCCAAAGAGGTTTGACCAAGTCCAAGTTGAAGAGAAGAAGGAAAAGACCAAGCTTATTCTAACCTAGTTAGGATTCCTAGACCCTTTAAACCTTGTAATTCTAACCTAGCTAGGAAAAGGACTTGTACTCCAATTTGGAAGAGGACTTGTAACCCAAGTGTAACCATGGTTAGTGAGGGCATGGGAACTATATAAATACCCCACCCCTCCCCCTCTTGTAATAATCTTTTTCTTATGAATAAACCTTGCTAAAATTTTGATTAAGTGCCTTGTATTTGAGTTTTGGTTCTTCCTTTGAGTGCTCTCCTTGTATTCCTAGATTAAAACCCTACTGCCCTAGCACCTTCTTGCATGCCTAGAGATCAGCCACGTCCAAAGGAAGATGCACTAGCTGCTGGCCCAATCAAGCAACTGCTTCTTCCCCGGGACATCCACACCTAAACCTAGTTCTTTCAATTCTCAACCCTAGTTTCTTATTCCTTTGTTTAATTGCTATTTTGATTGACCCTGACACTTGTAGGATCCTCGAGATGCTTCACCTCCCTAGAGGAGACCTTCTTTGCCTTCAGACCGGGTCCAGATCAGCCATTTGATTCAAGGAACTGAAGCTTCTTCATCTAGGCTTCAATCTGAGAGCTGTGTGATCCCGACAATTACAAATTTAAATCTCTAACTGGTAAGAAACCTTTCCAATTTTTATTTTCTAATTTGATGAAGATAAACTATCTAAACCGGGAGTTTCTCAACTCTCGGATCCTGGATATTTCATTGGTTTGCATGAGTTTGCCTACGACCCGATGATTCTTTGCACTACTAGTCTTTCCGCTAGTTCTTACTTTATTTTGAAAATCTAGCCTGCAAATAAAATTATAAAAATTACAAAAAAATTATTTTATTATTTTTCATGCATGTTTAGCAGTCTTAGAGTCATCCCGTATCATAGCACCATCGCTTGTGTCGAAGATCCAGTGTCAACTCGGGACTCTGACACTTGCAGAGTCATCTAGGTTGGGATGTTAGCGCCCTCTTATGAGCCACCTGCTGAGAAAATGAAGGACCCCTGATCATCCCTCGTAATAGAAAGTAGAACCATAGGTTTAGAGCTGCACAAATCTATGGCGACAGCCTTGTCCTTCCTTTTTGGTTCCTTGTTGGGTCTCGACATCTTGGACTTTGTAGAGCTCTGCTCCCTCCCTGCTAGGACCAAATAATTCATAGGACACCAGGCATGCTTTAAGTGACCCAAATCCCTACTAGTTTCCATGCCGGGATCCTTCTCTAATTTGTCCAATCCCATGTTCCTAGTGTCACATTGCAACGGCCCAAATCGGCCCAATAACCCAACATTTAAACCCGCACCCCCTTCCTCCAAGGATGTTAAAGGATGAGGAGGGGACCGTCGATGGGCAATCTTCGCCAACTTGGACCACCCCTCAGTATCTAGAACACCATCAAATTTTTCTCCTCCAAGGCTTACAGGTTCGTTTCCTTTCCTTCGCGAGCTTGAGTCTAAACCACCCTTGATGTCCTCCTTCTTCCCTGAACCATCCACTTTGTCCACAAGTGGTAGCCACCGCCAAACAACAACAAGCCGAGGGCCCAAGCCATGCCCGCTCAATCTGTTCCTCCCTTTGCTCATCAGCACTGGCTAAATTTTCTAGTTGAAACTTTGCCAGTACTTCATTACTGGTGACCGAACAAACATTCCTGGTGATATGAAACATCCCATATTTGAAACAGATCCTAGATAGGTTTTCATAGACAAATCGTTGCCAATGACTACCTTTCGGACCACCAATCAAAACCCCCAGCCATAACAGATGAAGGAGGTTGAGGCGAACGGCAGCCCTAGCAAATCCCAGTCGCTTGCATTGAGCAGTATATTGATGCAGGACGACTCTAAGACTGCTAAACATGCATGAAAAATAATAAAATAATTTTTTTTATGATTTTTATAATTTTATTTGTAGGCTAGATTTCTAAAATAAAGTAAGAACTAGCGAAAAGTCTAGCAGTGCAAATAATCATCGGGTCGCAGGCGAACTTATGCAAACTAATGAAATAACCAGGATCCGAGAGTTGAGAAACTCCTGGTTTAGGACAACTTTTCTTCATTAAATCAGAAAATAAGAGTTGGAAAGGTTTCTTACCAGTCAGAGATTGAAATTCAAAAGCAGCAGGGTTCACTCACAACTCTGATCGGAGCCTGGAAGAAGAAGCCTTGTTTCCTTCAAATCTGATAGCTAATCTGGGCAGTCCGGGCAGCAAAGAAGGCCTCCTCAAGGGAGGGGAAGCACCTTGGGGATCCTACAAGTATCAAGGTTAATCAAAACAGCAATTAAAAAATAAGAAAATGAACTATGGATTGAAAGGAATCAGGATTAGGGTTAGAAGATAGCTGTTCGAAGCTTGTTGAAGATTTCCTTACTTGGCAGCCTAGTGAGGCGGGACGACTCTAAGACTGCTAAACATGCATGGAAAATTGTAAAATAATTTTTTTTATGATTTTTATAATTTTATTTGTAGACTAAATTTTTAAAATAATGTAACAACTAGCAGAAAGTCTAGCAGTGCAAAGAATCATCGGGTCGCAGGCGAACTCATGCGAACTAATGAAATAACCAGGACCCGAGAGTTGAGAAACTCCCGATTTAGGGAAGCTTTTCTTCATTAAATCAGAAAATAAGAGTTGGAAAGGTTTCTTACCAGTCAGAGATTCTAATTCAAAAGCAGCAGGGTTCACTTATAACTCTGATCGGAGCCTGGAAGAAGAAGCCTTGTTTCCCTCAAATCTGATGGCTGATCTAGGCGGTCGGGCAGCAAAGAATGCCTCCTCAGGGGAGGGGAAGCATCTCAAGGATCCTACAAGCATCAAGGTTAATCAAAACAGCAATTAAAAAATAAGAAAAAGAACTATGGATTGAAAGGAATCAGGATTAGGGTTAGAAGATAGCTGTTCAAAGCTTGTTGAAGATCTCTTTGCTTGGCGGCCTAGGGCACTCCTTCTTGGACGTGTGAAGGATTGGATGGTAGTGATTTAGGGTGTGGAAGGAAGCTAGGGCAGCAAGGAATTCGTCTAAGCACAAAAATACTAACCAAAGAATCAAAACAAAATACCAACACAAGGCAATAACTCAAATTTCAGCAAATTGTATTCATAAGAAAGAGATGCTTACAAGAGGGGGAGGGGTGAGGTATTTATAGAGTTCCCATGCCCTCACAAACCATGGTTACACTTGGGTTACAAGTCATCTTCCCAATTGGAATACAAGTCCTTTCCTAGCTAGGTTAGAAAAACAGATCCCCATTAGGTTAGGAATTGACCTAGTCTTCTCCTTTTTCTTTCATGCTTTGACTATTCCACTCAAGGACACCTCTTGGACTTGGTCAACACTTCAAGGATGCCTAAGGGGCGTGTTGGGCCTCTAGGAGCAGCAAGGGGCCGGCCCAAAGGGGCTTGGGTGCATGGGTTTGGGCCTTTGGAAGCTGGGGTGGCCTGTTAGCCTAGTAGCAGGAATATTCCATGAAATCTTGCTTCTTAAGGGCTTGGGCTTGGCACCTGAGATTGATTTTTTTGGGCTTGGATGCAGGTGGACCTCTGGAATCATGGGTGCCCTGTTTTGAGAATATGCTTTGGCATTTGGAAGGGAATTTGGGCATCTAGAAGGAATCAGGGTTTCCGGAAGCATCTTGGATCCTGGGTTGTCATACAAAATCCAATGGGCTGATGTAGTGGCCTCTAACTCCTGGAAGTGGCATGGTGGAACTTCAAAATTTGGTAACCTCCTCTCTTGTACAAAAATTAAGCTCATATTGGACTCAACTGATATACAGGACTCAAAATAATGACTAGGTTGAGGGTTAAGACAAATCAACTAACCTCAACTTATTACAGGACTCAATTCTAGTTGATTACAAAATTTGACACATGGCTAGGTAAACCAAATAAGGCCCAGTAATCTGTGTCTGATCCTGGTGCCCCCACCATACATTCATCCAAAAAACAAACTCATCGACCCAGCTAGTAATCTGTTGTAGTGTCTCCGTTCCCCAGAGTTTAGTCGGAAAAAGTGGAAGCCGTATCCAAACCATGGAGATCTAGATCGCCGTCTCTACCGGGATGAAGCATGGTCGCCACGGCTCAAGAGCAAGAACCTGGCCGTTAACGATCCAAGGTCAGTGCAGGACCCTATCACGGTCTCCCGATTCCTTGAACTGGAGCAGCAGAAATCCATTATCAAGGTTAAATCCCTCCACATTGCCTTTCAAACTCCCCCGCAGCCGGATCTCACGGATGACGGCTTCCGACTGAGAGGTTTCGCCACCAAAACCTTGACACTCCAATCATCCATCTCATGGTTGATCTCCTCATCCGGCAGTTCAACGACCTCCAGGAAGCAGCGAATAAGCTCTGCGACGATATCCGGCGGTGGTTCCGAAGAGACCCACAAACCGACCGGAAGGATCCTTAGTCTCACCAGAAAAACAGCGATCCCCTGACGTCGACAAGCTACCGGTGTTCGTCTGGCTGCCACCCATCCTTTGCCGCCGACGATCGCTGCCAAGGACCATGCAGTCGCCGGTGATCAAGCATTGAAGACAAGTAGCACGAATCTTCAAGCAACGGGTTCTCAGCATTTTCTTAGCGGTTTCTCAGCCTATAGATTCTTTAAAAGCTTGAGGATTTGCTGCCGAGAATCAACTCCAAAATTTTTTTTTAATAAATAAATAAATTTAAAATATTTTATAAAATATAAATTATTTTAAAAATATTTTTAAATTATCGCATCCGCCTGGATCATTTCTGAACGTCCAACTTGAGACCGTGAATGTGCAAGCATGACGTGTCATGGTTATCCCTCCACCTAATCCTATCCCTGTTAGCTGCATCATGCGTGACTTTGTGGAGCCCTGCTGTAGCACCCTTCACCATCACAAAAACTGAAACAGGCTAATTAGTGTCCGACCCGTGGAATCACAATTTTCAGCAGCAAATTTGAGTTACTGCAAAGGATGGTCGGTGGGTTGCAGCACGTACCAAGGCTGGCCGGCGAAAGTAACTAGGTGACAGGGAATTAATGCATTCTCTATTTGCGTGCCTCCCCGGTGGGCCCCACTCGCTACTGAACAGCGACCACGAGAGCGCGAGATTTATGGCGGAGCAGATGGGTTGTTTTCGTAACGGTTTCGGTCACGTACCACGGTGAGGTTTTTTACTTTTTATGCTACCTAAATACGCCCTCGGGATTCCAATTATTTACTCCACACCCGATACCCGAGGTTCTTTCTTCTTGTTTTCGTGTTAATCCGCGCCATCTACTAATAATTAATATATAAATAAAAATATACATTTTTTACATGCCATCCTAAATATTAAAATTTGAATAAATATTATTATATCCATCCAGCTGATCCTGGATTGGACCAGCCTAGAGGCCCGATCGGCTGATCCGAGGAAGGAGAGGTCCGAGCAACCCCTTCCTTCGAGGTCCGTCCGATCGGCTCTCGTGGAGATCCTAGCTGATTTCTTCTCCAAGAGGCCGACCCACTTGGAGGTCGACCCACAGGGTTGAGTCTTGAACAACCCTCTCTCGACAAGATGTGGCTGACCCCCTCTAAGGGTCTCTTGGAGTCTTCAGAGGCCTCTTCCCATCAGCATGTCATTTGGCTTCCTCGGAACTCCTGGCAAACTCCCCGTCAGCCGGACGACTCCCTCCCATTAAACTGCTCGAAGGCTTCAAAAGCCCCTTTCCAGATGGTACCGGAATTCTGTTGCAATAAACTCCACGACGTGGCCACGACTCCGTGCCACCTGGCCATCACTCTGATCCTCCTAGGGGCAAATCGGGACCTTCCAGCCTATCCCCTAATAGAATTTGACGTCATTCCATGCCTATTAAAGGTGCCTGGGGGATCTCCGCTCAAAGGAAAAAAAAAAGTATCCTCTTTCTTTCCCGTGTGCGATTCTTTTTCAATCTTCTCCATTCTGTTGCTCCAAATCCTCTCCTAACTTAAGCATCGGAGTGTCCCCCGTCGGAGCACCTCCAGTGCTCAAGGGACTTTGTGCAGGTTGACCGGCAAAGGAGCTCTCCAGTGTGGCAAATCGAGCCCGGTCCGGAGGAAGGCACGGCAACAAATTGGCACTAGAGGAAGGGCGGCTGCTGAACCTTCGTTCCGCTCTCTACTCTAAAAGGAAAGATTGACTGAGAAAATCTGGCAATGGCAAGGGAAAAAACTCGAAGTATCTCCGCTAGGAGAGGACATTCTTACCACAGGTCTGAAGCACCTCATCGGGAGGATGACACCGCTGCTGCCACTGAGCCTACCATTACTCTGGGATTGCAGCAATTCCTGATGCTGGTAAACCGCATCGAAACACTCACCACGGCGGTTCAGCGTTTCCAGGAAGCGGTCGATTATCAGCAACAGCCACCTGTGGAGTCTTGCATCAATCATCAGCCAGTTGCTAGGGCAAGTCAGCAGCCGGAGGTCCCCTCGCCTCCGTCCCACGCCATTCCGGAGCCCCGAAGGTCCTTGGGGACTCGCGCTGACGTGAAGAGGGTGAGGTCGGCTTCCCCCTCTTTCGCTGACTCCGCCCCCTTGACGATCGGCACCTTGCCAAAGATTTGCACGATTATGGCAGTAAAATTATGTGCATGTTAGAGCACATTGCTGAAATTGTCGAACGGCAGAAAGTCGAGGGAGGACAGGCTTACGACACCCGCCCACCTTTTTTTGTTGAGATCTTGGGGGAGCCCATCCCCCGTCACTTTAAAATTTCTCAGGTGGACCCCTATGATGGCACCATCGACCTGCTGGACCATCTAGGCACCTACAAGGCCCACATGATGGTACAGGGTGCCTCCGACGTCATTCACTGCATCGCCTTCCAAGCAATCCTGAAGAAGGCTGCTCGGATGTGGTTCACCGCCATCCGACTAGATACGATCCGTTCTTTTTCTCAACTTGACAACCTTTTTCTTTCTCATTTCAGGACATGCAGTCGGATTCCGAAGAACACCGACTGCCTCTTCCTCATGCTACAGAAGGAGGGGGAGACCCTCCAGAACTACATGACCCGTTTCAACTCAGTGGCAATGGAAGTCTCGGATTTGAATGAGGTGATAATGATGTTAGCCTTCAAGAGAGGGCTCCACTTGTCCAGACTCACATTCTTCCTGGACAAGAAATTCCTGACGAGCTACACTGAGCATTGGCCAGGGCACAGAAGTACGTCCTAGCAAAGGAGCAGTCGGCGAGTCGACGCCAGGCTGAAGGGAGGTCAGCCCCTAAGAAGTGGAGTGTAAAGCCCTTGCGGTCCGACCCCCTGGTGATGACAGCCGATCCACCCAACAGTGAAGCCCAAAGCTGAGGGACTTCTTCAAGAGGTTTGAGACCTATGGCCCCTCTCCCTTCCAAGGAAGAAAATCCTCATGGAGATCGAGAACGAGGCCTTCTTCCAAAGGCCTCGACCAATGAGGGGCCCTCCTACCACCATAAATAAAAATAAGTACTGTCGGTTCCATAGGGACCATGGGCACGACACCGAAGAGTGCCTTCAGCTGAAGGATTCCATTGAAGACCTCATCAAGAGAGGGTACCTGAGCAAATATGTCCAACCCCGCCGGGATCGGACCGAAGCCTCAACTGTCAGAGACCCTCCGGAGGAGGTGAAGCTCCCCAACCAGCACCCGACAGATGGGGGCGTTGGCATGCTGCATCGGTGGTTCGATTGGGGACACGAAGGGGACCAAGACATTGTAAAGAGGCCCAAGGGTTCCAATGCAATCAGTTTCTTTGACGAAGACCTCTTGGAGCCTCATCTTCCAGGAGATGATCATGTAGTTGTATCGGTAATCATTGCCAATTATGATGTAAAGCGTATCTGGTGCGGGCACCAGACTCAGAAGAAGACTTCAGAGCTCCATCTGGATCTCTGATTAACCTTGCCTGAAGAATTAGGGTTTTTGGTTTGTAATAAGAGTTGACTAGATCAACTCAATTTAGCTTGAGTCTACATTACCTGCATTTTATTTTGTTGAGTCATGTTGACTCAGTAGTGGACTAGGGTTTCAACCTGGGATGTTACATTTTCTCCCAAGACCAGGCAAGTGGACACCACACTCCCAGCCACACTCCCAGTCCAAGGGGCGCCATATCCACATCCAGCAGCCTTTGGTCCCCACTCCACAGATGGCAACTTCCTTCTCTCATGCGCCAGATAAAGAGAAGTCTACCAAGAGACCACAAATCAAGGGGGGCGGCCAAGACTTTCTCAAGAAACCCAAAGCAAAGAAGGGAAGAAATTCTCTTGGAAGAGAATTTCAAGGGGGCGCCCACTACCTGCCAAAGACAACCAAAACAAAGATGGGAAGGACCTTAACTTAGGGAGGAAGAAAAGGAGGAGTCCAAAAGAGTTGATCCAGGGAAGGAAGAAAATTTTTCTTGAAGATCCAAGCAAGGTGGCGCCATCTACCTGCCTTTTATAACCCAAATCCAATTTTTTTGGTATTTTGGCCGACCATATGTGAAGGATTTGCCCTAATTTGTAGATCCCCTCCTTTAGTCCCACATGGGAAGATGTGAAACCATCCTCCCTTGTAAAGCCTTATAAATTAAACCCCTCTTGTAAGTTTAAAGGAATCAGATGAATGAAAGAAATTTTTTTATGAGCAAACTTGTGTTTTCTCTTTTTCGCACTTGCTTCCAGGTGTTGAGCTCCATGAGGGAGTAAATCCGGGTTCCCCTGGAACCTTGAGGAGGTGAGAGATCTCCAAAACCCCAAACCCTAGGTTAGCCACTCCACTCCCAAACCCTAGCCGCCATCACCTTCTCTTTCCACCAAGCCCTAGTCTATTTCCCTTCTCACGGCCACCATCTCCAAGTCCAGGCCGGCCACCAGCATCCAGCTCCAGTCCAGATACTGCAGATCTACAACAATTCTAAGAGGAAGTCAGATCGGCCTCCAGGAGAATTTGATTTCAGCAACTTTCGCTTTCAAGTTCTTCAACCTGGTAAGATCTTTTCTTGAGTTTCTGAATTCCTTCACTTGTTCCTTTTCTTTCCCAGATCTTGAGTCCAGGAGAAGCCGACCAAACCACAAGACCAGTATTGGAGGATCCATTGCGAAGATAGCCGACTCCGAGGATCCCACAATCTGCTCGAGAGAGTTCTTCCACCAAAATCCTGAGAAGATCACTATCTGGTTAGTAAACCATCTCTTCTCTCTATTTCTATTCTGTTGAAAGTTCAGAGCGAAACCCTAGGTCTGGGAGTTTCTCAACCCCCAGCGATCCGTTACTTCTGAACTAATCTGATAATTTAGTTTCTTCTAAACTGTGCTTTCAATCCTTACCTAGTTTCCTTCAACGTAGTTTAGCTTTACTTTGAGTCGAAGCCAATTTCTGAAATATATATATATATAAAAAAAGAATTAATCTTAATTTTACTTCCGCATATGCTTCTTTGTTCTTTGTTCTGCATCATTTTTGATATCAGAGCCCTGTCTAGGGTTTCTGTTTGATTGCTTGTTTGAGTCCCTCTCTTTTTACTTTGTCTGCTCGAAGTAGACTCCCCAGGACGTCCGGTCCTAGGAACGAAGCGAGGTGCAAACCTCCTCTTCCCATTCCATGGGGTGTTCCTAGGGCGTGTAGGGGATCCGTTGGGTTACAACTTCGTAGCAGAAATTGTAAACGGGGAAGTGCTCTGTTTTCAGCCCGTAATTACCCTGTTGCAGGAATTATTTCTCACTGCAAGTAACTTTAAATTCAGTGATTTTTATTTTGCTAAAACCAGTATAATTGAAACTAACTTTCACAATTTTCTCATGATTTATTTGTTTCCGTGCGATTTCTGAGAATTAAATTACTGCAACTCTATTTTTGTGTTTTGCAATCCATTTATTTTTGAGTGTTCATCTCTTAATTCAACTTAAGGGCATTTGAGCATCTAAGATAAGGGGAGGAGTTGATAACCTCTCCTTAGCCCAAACCACCACCCCTTCATTCGAACCTAAGCCTTTAATCTAAAATTGATTAGACCTAATTTGCCCTAGTGGGCTAGGGACATCAACAAGTCGGGTCAAGGCTAGTGTTGAGTCAGTTTGTCTGGTTACACTGTGTGTGCTTTGTACTCAGTGTCTAGAACGGTGGTTCAGGGATTCCATCCCGAAGGGCTTGTGTGCTGGTCCGCCTACCTGGCCAATCTCTGATTGGTGTCTAGGATTGGCATTCAGGGACCTAACACTCCCCTTACACCTGCCTGGCTGAGTCCTGAGTTACTACAGGCTAGCTTGCCACTCTGATTGGGCATCTAGTTTGGGCTCTAGGTCTAGTTAGCCCGTAGTCGTTCAGTTGAGTCTCATTTTGTGTGTTTGCTTGCATCATGTCTACCCGGAATGGAGTACCCTACCAACCTGGTCAAACCCAACCTGATTTAGAGGTCATAGTTAGAGCTCTTACAGAGAGTATGAACAAATTAAGTCAGGATATGAATGAGAATTTTGCCCAGCTTAGGGATCGAGTCCAAGTACTTGAGAAACCTAGGCATCGGAATTAGACTCCTGATCCAGATTTTAATGTGCCTCAACCTCACCCACACCAAGAGCCTAGGAGACCTTTATACCGAGATCCTGAACCTAATCATAGGAGGCCTGACCCAGAACCTGAGGATAGATATGATAGGTTCATTCGAAACATCAAGTTAGATGCACCCACTTTTGATGGTAGCCTAAATCCTAAGGTGTATTCTGATTGGGAGGGTGAGATGGACCAGTATTTTGAGTGGTATGCCATGTCTGAGGAGAGAAAATTCAAGTTTGCCAAGATGAAATTAATACGTCAAGCTAGGTTATACTGGGGGAACATTGAGCTGACTACTAGAAGACGAAATGTAGAGCCCATAACCACTTGGCAGGGTATGAAAGAGAAACTTAGAGACAAGTACCTACCCATTTCATACCAGCAAAATCTGTTAGACCAATGACAGACTTTGAAACAAGGGAACCGATCTGTTTCAGACTACATAACCACCTTTGATGAATACCTGATGAGATGTGATGTGAGTGAAGCCCATGAAGTCACTTTGTCTAGATTTAGGGCTGGGCTTAGAAAAGATATTAAGAGAGAGTTATTTCTGAGAGAGGTTACTGACCTAGACCAAGCCTATCAGATTGCACTGAACACTGAGAAGTTTCAGAGAGGACCCATGCCATCTAGGGTTAGTACCCCAATCCCAAGAAATGGACCTAGCCAGGTTACCCCTAGCAAGCCTAATCAGGGTATCCCCACCCCTAGGCCCATGGACAAAGGTAAGGCACCTGACACCCAGAGAACCCCTGGTATCGTCTATTTTAAGTGCCAGAAGCCCGGTCATATCTCCACTCAGTGCACAGCCATAGCTTGCTTTAAGTGTCATAAGGTAGGTCATGTTTCTAGCTAGTGCCCTCGTAGATCCCTATATATAGAAGAGGGAGGAGAAGAGAGTTCCGAGCCTAATGAGGAATTTGAAGAAGAAGTTTATGAGGCCGGAATGAATTTGGTTGATGAGTATGAAGGAGAGGAAGAATCCACTGAATCTGACCACTTAGGGGTTGTGAGATGCATCCTGTCCCAGACTAAAGTTCAAGAAGATTGGCATAGGACTAACATCCTACAGACTTTCCTTAAATTAGGGGATAAGGCATATAAAATCATCATAGATAGTGGGAGCTGTGTGAATGCCATTTCTACTAGCACTGTCAAAATGTTAGGCTTAACCCCAGTCCCCCACCCCAACCCCTATAAGATTTCTTGGGTAGACTCTACCTCTATACCCATCCAGTCTAGATGTCAGGTCCAAATCCAGATGCAATCCTATCAAGAAAAGATTTGGTGTGATGTCTTGCCCATGGGGGTGAGCAGTATAATTCTTGGAAGACCTTGGTTGTATGATCATGATGCCACCCTCTTAGGAAAATCCAACACCTGTGTCTTTAGTTTCAATGGGAAGAAAATCACAATCCATTCAGTCCCTCCTAAGGACAAGGTAGCTAAAGGAACTAGTAAGGTCAGAGAAATGAAGACTGGAGTGAACCTAATTAGTGCCAAGGATCTAGAACAAGAAATTCATAGTGGTTCACCCATTTGGATGTTGACTGCTAAGGAACTTAGGACTCCTACACCCTCAGAGCCTCCTCAGGAAGTTAAGCCTTTATTAGAAGAATTTGAGGATGTTTTTTCTGAGGATCTGCCAGACCACCTTCCACCTCTTAGGGATATTCAGCATTCCATAGATTTAGTCCCAGGAGCTACTTTACCCAACTTGCCCCATTATAGGATGAATCCATCGGAGCATAAAGAACTGCAGAAGCAGGTTGGCGAATTGTTGAGGAAGGGGTTCATTAGAGAGAGTCTTAGCTCTTGTGTAGTCCCTGCACTTCTAACCCCGAAGAAGGATGGCACGTGGAGGATGTGTGTTGACAGTCGTGCCATCAATAAAATCACAATCAAATATAGGTTCCCCATCCCTAGACTAGATGACATGCTTGATATGATGGCCGGTGCCATGGTTTTTTCTAAAATTGATCTCAAGAGCGGCTATCATCAGGTTAGGATTAGACCAGGGGATGAGTGGAAAACAGCCTTCAAAACTAAGGATGGTCTCTATGAATGGGTTGTTATGCCTTTTAGGTTGTCCAATGCCCCTAGTACTTTCATGAGGATTATGACCCAGGTACTTAGAGCTTTCATAGGAAAGTTTGTAGTGGTCTATTTTGATGACATCCTGATCTATAGTAAGACCCCTGCAGATCACCTAGGCCACCTTAGACAAGTCTGTCAAGTTTTGAGGAATGATAGTCTCTACGGTAATCTCAAAAAGTGTGAATTTATGACTAGTAGAATTATCTTCCTTGGATTTGTTGTAACCCCTGACGGCGTGGCTGCCGACCCTGAAAAGATTAGGTCCATAGTAGAATGGCCGAGCCGACCAGTGTGCATGAAGTCAGAAGTTTCCATGGCTTGGCTACCTTCTATAGACGATTCATCAAGGGGTTTAGTACCATAGTTGCTCCTATCACAGACTGCATCAGGAAGGGAGAATTTCAGTGGACCAAAGCAGCCCATAAAGCCTTCCTAGATCTTAAGGATAGGATGACCCAGGCACCCATTTTGAGACTACCAGACTTTTCAAAGGTATTTGAGGTTGCCTGTGATGCTTCAAGAGTAGGTATAGGTGGAGTCCTAAGCCAAGAGAACCATCCCGTAGCATTCTTTAGTGAAAAATTTAATGATGCTAAGCTTAGGTATTCTACCTATGATAAGGAATTTTATGCGGTAGTGCAAGCTTTGTGTTACTGGAGACATTATTTACTACCGCAAGAATTTGTGCTGTTTTCGGACCATGAGGCTCTTAGATTCTTGAATTCTCAGAAGAAGCTTAACCCTAGGCATGCTAAGTGGGTAGAGTATATCCAGTCCTATACTTTTGTTTTGAAGCATAAGGCTGGGTCTGAAAATAAGGTAGCTGATGCCCTTAGTCGTCGATCTTTGTTGTTGAATTCTGTTAGGGCTGAAGTCATAGGGTTTGAGCAAATCAAAGAAGAATATGAGTCGTGTCCAGATTTCAAGACTGTGTACCAGGATCTAACTCAAGGACCATCTAGTGAACATAAGGATTATTCCCTTTTAGATGGCTTTCTGTTCTTTAAGAATAGGCTTTGCATCCCTAGAACCTCTCTTAGGGAATTCTTGATTTGGGAAACTCATGCGGGAGGTTTAGCTGGCCATTTCGGAAAAGATAAGACCACCCTGGCTATTGAAGACTATTTTTTCTGGCCTAGCTTAAAAAGAGATGTAGCACACATTATGGCTAGGTGTCGGACCTGTGCTGTTGCCAAACAGCGAAAACAGAACACCGGCCTTTATACCCCACTCCCTGTCCCAGATCGTCCTTGGCAAGATGTGAGCATGGACTTTGTGTTAGGTTTGCCTAAGACCCAGAGGAGGCATGACTCTATCTGTGTTGTAGTAGACCGATTTTCCAAGATGGCCCATTTCTTGCCTTGTTCCCAAACATTTGATGCGCCTAAGGTAGCCACCCTGTTCTTTAATGAGATAGTTCGACTCCATGGCCTACCCAAGACCATTGTTTCTGATAGGGATGTTCGGTTCACCAGCTATTTCTGGAAAACCCTTTGGCATAAGTTAGGGACGAAACTTAAGTTTTCAACTGCCTATCATCCCCAGACTGATGGCCAAACCGAAGTAGTGAACCGTAGTTTAGGCAATCTGCTAAGGTGTCTTATTGGTGAAAACATTAGGAACTGGGATTTGTACTTACCTAGAGCTGAATTTGCATATAATGACTCGGTCAATAGGTCTACGGGTAAGAGTCCATTTGAAATTGTGCATGGTTACAAACCCCACACACCTCTTGACCTAGCTCCTTTACCAGTCCACACACGGGTCTCCGAGTCTGCCGAAGTTTTTGCACAGCATATAAAAGACTTGCATAAAGAAATTCAAGCCAAAATAAATTTAAGTAACGAAACTTATAAGAAATTGGCTGATTCTCAAAGGCGAGTCAAAACTTTTGACGAAGGAGACTATGTAATGATTAGGTTAAGGCCTGAACGGTTTCCTCCTGGAACCGTTAGAAAGTTACATGCTAGGGGAGCTGGACCATTTAGAGTGGTAAAGAGAGTAGGATCCAATGCCTATGTGCTCGAGTTGCCTCCAGAACTAGGCATTAGCTCCACTTTCAACATTATAGACCTAGTAGAGTATAGGGAGCCAGCTGTGATTCCCAGTGAGGCTTTTGAACTTAATCCTGCTCTTGAGAGTGAACCTGACCCTGTGTGTCCACCAACAAATTGGCCTGTGAGGAAAGAGCAGATTGAAAAGATCCTGGATGATCAGGTTATCTCTACTCGTAATCGAGGATACCAAAGATACCTGGTCCGCTGGCTAGGAAGGCCAGATTCTGATGACTCTTGGATCTCCCGAGAAGAGTTACAAGAGCTGGACCCAGACCTCTTGGAGAGATACCAGAGCCAACTTGATCCATACTCGACAGGGTCGAGTTCCTCCCACCCTGGGAGAATTGGTGTGGGCACCAGACTCAGAAGAAGACTTCAGAGCTCCATCTGGATCTCTGATTAACCTTGCCCGAAGAATTAGGGTTTTTGGTTTGTAATAAGAGTTGACTAGATCAACTCAATTTAGCTTGAGTCTACATTACCTGCATTTTATTTTGTTGAGTCATGTTGACTCAGTAGTGGACTAGGGTTTCAACCTGGGATGTTACATTTTCTCCCAAGACCAGGCAAGTGGACACCACACTCCCAGCCACACTCCCAGTCCAAGGGGTGCCATATCCACATCCAGCAGCCTTTGGTCCCCACTCCACAGATGGCAACTTCCTTCTCTCATGCGCCAGATAAAGAGAAGTCCACCAAGAGACCACAAATCAAGGGGGGCGGCCAAGACTTTTCCAAGAAACCCAAAGCAAAGAAGGGAAGAAATTCTCTTGGAAGAGAATTTCAAGGGGGCACCCACTACCTGCAAAAGACAACCAAAACAAAGATGGGAAGGACCTTGACTTAGGGAGGAAGAAAAGGAGAAGTCCAAAAGAGTTGATCCAGGAAAGGAAGAAAATTTTTCTTGAAGATCCAAGCAAGGTGGCGCCATCTACCTGCCTTTTATAACCCAAATCCAATTTTTTTTGGTACTTTGGCCGACCATATGTGAAGGATTTGCCCTAATTTGTAGATCCCCTCCTTTAGTCCCACATGGGAAGATGTGAAACCCTCCTCCCTTGTAAAGCCTTATAAATTAAACCCCTCTTGTAAGTTTAAAGGAATCAGATGAATGAAAGAAATTTTTTTATGAGCAAACTTGTGTTTTCTCTTTTCCGCACTTGCTTCCAGGTGTTGAGCTCCGTGAGGGAGTAAATCCGGGTTCCCCTGGAACCTTGAGGAGGTGAGAGATCTCCAAAACCCCAAACCCTAGGTTAGCCACTCCACTCCCAAACCCTAGCCGCCATCACCTTCTCTTTCCACCAAGCCCTAGTCTATTTCCCTTCTCACGGCCACCATCTCCAAGTCCAGGCCGGCCACCAGCATCCAACTCCAGTCCAGATACTGCAGATCTACAACAGTTCTAAGAGGAAGTCAGATCGGCCTCCAGGAGAATTCGATTTCAGCAACTTCGGCTTTCAAGTTCTTCAACCTGGTAAGATCTTTTCTTGAGTTTCTGAATTCCTTCACTTGTTCCTCTTCTTTCCCAGATCTTGAGTCCAGGAGAAGCCGACCAAACCACGAGACCAGTATTGGAGGATCCATTGCGAAGATAGCCGACTCCGAGGATCCCACAATCTGCTCGAGAGAGTTCTTCCACCAAAATCCTGAGAAGATCACTGTCTGGTTAGTAAACCATCTCTTCTCTCTATTTCTGTTCTGTTGAAAGTTCAGAGCGAAACCCTAGGTCTGGGAGTTTCTCAACCCCCAGCGATCCGTTACTTCTGAACTACTTTGATAATTTAGTTTCTTCTAAACTATGCTTTCAATCCTTACCTAGTTTCCTTCAACGTAGTTTAGCTTTACTTTGAGTCGAAGCCAATTTCTGAAATATATATATATAAAAAAAAGAATTAATCTTAATTTTACTTCCGCATACGCTTCTTTGTTCTTTGTTCTGCATCAGTATCCTCATTGATAATGGAAGCTGTGCAGAAGTTTTGCTGTATGATGCCTTTGTCCGAATGAACTTGTCCAAATCGAAGTTGTGGGAATCCCTAATGCCATTGATTGGCTTTGGAGGAAACTCTGTTGGGGTCGAAGGAGAAATAACTTTGCTTGTGACCATCGGGACAAAGCCTTATCAGCGGACTTTCCCCATCAACTTTGTGGTCGTTCGTACGACCTCGGCATACAACGCCATTTTGGGCCAACTGGCCCTCAACAGGTTTCGGGCCATCGTATCCACTTACCATTTGCTAGCAAAGTTTTCGACTCGTAACAGGGTCGGAGAAATGAGAGGAGACCGTAGAATGGCTAGACAATGCCTAGGTATTCATTACAAACAGTTGGATGGGCGCCCCACACTTGAACAACTTGACCCCCAAGATGAAGCCGACAACCGTGGCTGGCCTATTGAGAAGATCGTGTTCGTTCCCCTTAGAGAGGACAACCCCACAAGGGTCCTCCAAATCGGGAGCACACTGGATGAAGAGGCCAGGCAGGAGCTGATTAGCTTCTTGAGGGGTAATGCTGATGTCTTTGCCTGGTCGGCATCGAACATGCCAGGTATCCCATTGGACGTCATCACTCACCAGCTTAAGGTGGACCCAACTTATAGACCCGCCCGATAGAAAAAGAGGAGCTTCGTCGTCGAAAGGCAGAGGGCCATCAAAGAAGAGGTGAAGAAGCTATATGATGCTGGCTTCATCAGGGAGGCCCATTATCCCGAGTGGCTAGCCAACATCATCATGGTGAGAAAGGCTAGTAGAAAGTGGAGGATCTGTGTGGATTACACTGACCTTAATAAGGCTTGTCCAAAGGACAGCTTTCCCCTGCCAAAAATTGATCAATTGGTGGATGCGACGACTGGCCACCAACTCTTAAGTTTCATGGATTCCTTCTCCGGGAATCACCGGATCAAGATGCACCCTAAAGATGAAGAGAAGATGGCCTTTGTCACAGACAGAGGGCTGTATTGTTGCAGGATGATGCCTTTCGGCCTGAAGAATGTGGGTGCCACTTTCTAAAGGCTGATCAACCGAGTCTTTGAAGGGAAACTCGAAAGGAATATGGAGGCGTATGTCAATGATATGATTGTTAAGAGCCTCCATAGGGCCGACTACATTGGGGACTTCCAGGAATCCTTTGACACGCTGAGATGCCATCGGATGAGGCTGAATCCTGCCAAGTGCATATTTGGGGTGACCTCCGGGAAGTTTTTTGGTTTCCTGGTCACTCAAAGCGGTATTGAGGTCAACCCTAAGAAAATCAAAGCTATCATTGACATAACACATATGACCAGTAAAAAGCAGGTGCAAGAACTCACGGGCCTCATCGCTTCTCTCAGCCATTTTATCTCCTGGTCGGCTGAGAGGTCTCTTCCATTCTTCAAGACCTTGCACCGGTCAGACCATTTCCAGTGGACCGATGAATGTCGGTCGGCCTTCGAAGCCTTGAAGGATTATCTGAAGAACCCTCCACTCTTGGCCAAACCAACGAAGGCAGAAGTGTTGTACCTATACTTGTTGGCCTCCGACGAGGTCGTCAGTGCCGTCCTAATACGAGTGGGGGAAGATGGCCAGCAGAAACATATCTACTACATCAGCAAAGTCCTCCATGACACCGAGACAAGGTACCCTAAAGTACAGAAGCTGGTCTACTCACTGGTTGTAGCAGTAAAATGCCTCCGACCCAATTTCCAGGCACACCCAATCATCGTATTGATTGACCAGCCTCTTAAGGCAATCCTTTGAAGCCTTGACACCTCCAGATGGCTCGCCAAGTGGGCCATCAGGCTGGGCAAGTTTGACATCTCCTTCCAGTCCCGATCGGCCTTGAAGGCTCAACTAATCGTTGATTTTCTTGCAGAGTGTACCTAGGGGTCGAAGGCAACCTCGTCAGCAGCTGAAGTGCCCATGGCTGATCTTGTGGAAGGGTTCAAGCCTGCTTGGACCCTTCATGTGGACGGAGCCTCCAACCTTACGGGGTGTGGGGCAGGCTTAATCTTAGCTGACCCAGATGGGCAATGTCTGGAGTGCGCCCTATACTTTGCATTTCAGGTATCAAACAACTAGGCGGAGTATGAAGCCTTACTTACAGGATTAAGGATAGCCAGTGAGTTAGGCATTGGCAGAATCTGGGCCTTCTCCAACTCCTAGTTGGTAGTCAATCAAGTGAAGGGCGAGTTCAAAGCAAGGGACCCTACTTTTACTAAGTACTTAGATAAGGTATGAGGCTTTACTTCTCGGCTTAAATTCTTTAAGATTCTCTATATACATCGACTGCAGAACTCCGGGGCAGATGCTCTATCACGATTAGCCACTACCACAGCCGGTACCTCCGACTGGACCTTTGTAGAGCATCTGCAGCACCCAAGCATTGTCGAAGAGCCAACTACAGTTCACCAATTCCAGTAGGAGACTTCATAGATGGACCCAATCCATATTTTCCTGGTTCAGGGAACTTTTCAGGATGACCTGGTCGAAGCTAAGCGTATATGCTCGACAACTTCTAGGTATGTCGTCCTCGACGGGGCCCTCTACAAGTGGTCATTCTCACAATCGATGCTGAAGTGTTTGGGGCCGACCGATGCGGATTATGCACTCAGGGAGTTACATGAAGGCATTTGCGGTGACCACCTTGGAGGGAGATCCCTGGCCTATAAAATTATCCAATAGGGATATTATTGGCCTACAATTCAGAAGGATGCGTCGGACTTCGTACGAAAGTGCGATGCGTGTCAAAAGTACTCTAGTATCCAAAGATGGCCCGCGAGCCACCTGACCCTGCTTACGGCACCTTGGCCATTTGCATAATGGGGCATGGACTTCCTGGGACCCTTTCCCCCAACATCCGGCCAACAGAAATTCCTTCTTGTGGCCATTGATTACTTCACTAAATGGGTAGAAGAAGAAGCATTGGCACAAATAACGGAAGCTAAGGTGGAAAACTTCATCCAGAACTACATTATCTTCCGATTCGGCATTCCACAGACAATCATTACTGATAATGGAAGACAGTTTGATAACTCTAAGTTCCGGGATTTTTGCCAGCAATACCACATTTTCCATTGGTTTACTTCGGTCGGCCACCCCCAGTCCAATGGAGAGGCTGAAGTCATAAATCGAATGATCCTGCATGGACTGAAGACCAGGCTGAACAAGGCCAAAGGGCTTTGGGTAAAAGAGCTTCACTCGGTGCCATGGATGTATCGGACGACCACCCGAGTGGCGACCGGAGAGACTCCATTTAACTTGACCTACAGGAGCGAGGCGGTCATCCCTGTGGAAATCTCTTTACAATCCCTGCGGATTGATCATTTCACTGAGCCGACCAACTCAGAGCAGCGGAGGGTTGACCTGGATTTACTAGAAGAAACCAGACTCTAGACAAGCTTGAAGATGGCGACATACCGTTAGAAGATGGCTAGATATTACAATTCATGGGTCAAGGCGTGAACCTTCCAGGTCGGAGATCTGGTTTTGCGAAGGATGGAGATTTCGAGGTCGACCGAGCAAGGAAAACTTTTCCCCAATTGGAAAGTCCCCTATCGAGTCATCGAAGTGATTCAGGCCAGAATCAATCGACTTGAACATTTGGACGAACGATAGATAGTACGCCCGTGGAGTGTAGACAACCTTCACAGATACTGCCAATAAAGTCTACAACTTCTTCCATGAAGACGAAAGTAGCCCACTCTAAAAGTTCGACCCCGGTCGACAAAGGTTCTAGTGCAGTGCACTTCGAAAGTCCGACCATGGTTGGCAAAGGCTTTAGGGCAGCCCACTCCAAAAGTCTGACTCCAGTCGATAAAGGCTCTAAGGTAGCCCACTCCGAAAGTCCGACCTCGGTCAGCAAACGCTCTAGGGCAGCCCACTCCGAAAGTCTGACCTCAGTCGGCAAAGGCTCTAGGGCAGTCCACTCTGAAAGTCCGACCCCGGTCGGCAAAGGTTCTAGGGCAGCCCACTCTGAAAGTCTGATCCCGGTCGACAAAGGCTCTAGGGCAGCCCACTCCGAAAGTTTGACCCTGGTCGACAAAGGCTCTAGGGCAGCCCACTCCGAATGTCCAACCCCGGTCGGCAAAGGCTCTAGGGCAGCCCACTTCGAAAGTCCGATCCCAGTCGGCAAAGGATCTAGGGCAGCCCACTCCGAAAGTTCGACCCCAGTCAGCAACCACTTCAAAATAGCCCACGCGGAGCCGCATGAAGAACGGGCTGCAAATTCGGGCTAGCCAATGAACCGAGACTTGGAGCATATTTCTAAGCACATGGGTCCAAACTGAGCTACCGCCCCCCTCCAGCCATTCTACCGACTCTAAATTCAGATGAGCTGACCAAAAGCACTTGGGAATTTTCCTAAAACGCCCGAATCCGGATTAGGCTAGTGCCTGGCGGCCACTTAGAAAAGCTTATGGTCCCGAAGGGCCGACCGAAAATTCTTAGAAGAATTTTGAAAAGGAGGTGTTTTGTCTTACACCCGCATACACAGAAGGTAGCAAAAAGGCCCTTATATTAACATCAAAAGTAAACATTTACAAGAAAGGAGGGTCGGACCTGATGCAGAACAAATAAGATGATGCGATGCGGAAGTAAATTAAGATTTTTTTTTTTTTTTTTGTGTTTTGTTAGAAGTTGGCTTGACTCAAAAACAAGGATAACTAATATTGAAAGAAAATATGCACTGAAAGAAAGCACAATTCAAAAGAGTAGATTATCAGAGTAATAAAGAAGTAGGATCACTGGGGATTGAGAAACCCCCAGACCTAGGGTTTACTCCTCTTTCAAGAAACAGAGGAAGAGAAAGGAGAAGGTTTTATACCTGACAATGATATCTCTCTTTGCTTCAATTGAAGGACACTCTCGAGCAGATTGTAGGATCATTGGAGACGGGGTATCTTCGCAATGGATCCTCGGATTGTAGTCCTATGGCAAGGTTGGCCTTCTTCTCGTACTTTTGATCTGGAAAGGATGAAGAACAAGATAAGGATGTAAGAAACTCAAGGAAGAGACCTTTACCTGGGATAGCTCTGGACTGCTCGAACTTTGAAGATGAGGGAAGAGTATGGAGGTGGCAGTGGAAGATGGAGTGGATTTAGGGTTCGGCTGGTAGGGCGGCGGCTTGCAGATGAAAAGGACCTAGGGCTTGATATAGTGGGCGGTGGCTTGGAGAAGGAGATGGCAGCCTTGAATGAAGTGGGAATAGGGTTTAGGAACTTGGATGTTGGCGGCTAGGATGATGAAAGGAAAGTAGGGTTGGCGGCCAGGGATGAAAGCGGGGCAGGGTTTTGGTAACTTTGGAGATCTCTCACCTCCTCATGGCTCCAATGGAACCCAGATTTACTCCCTCACGGAGCTCAACACTCAAAGAAGTACGGAAGAAGAGAACACAAGGTTGCTCAACACAAGAAAAGATTTCATTTACTCATTCTAATCAAAAGATTACATAAGGGTCCAATATATAGACCTTGCAAGAGAAACAAAATTATACTACTTCCCATATGGGACTAAACATTCATCCTAAGCATGAAAAACTTTCCCTTGACCGACCAGGCTTCTTTCCTTGGAGAGGGCGGCCTCAAATGCAAGGTGATGGCTTCATATGGCAGATGTGTGGGGCACCTCCTAGTTCTTCTCCTTAAGTCATGGGTTTTCCTTCTATGACTTGCTCTTTCTTGGAAGAAAATACTCATCTCCTAGTCTTTCTCCCTAAGACTATGCTCCTTCCATTCATAGCCAAGTACTTTAGGCAGGTGTGGGCACCTACCTTGAAGTCCTCTCCAAGAAAAATCCCCTGCTCCTTTAGCTTGGTTACTTTTGGCAGCTTGTGGGCGCCTTCCTTGACTTCTCCTAAGAAAATTTTCTTGCTCTCTTGGGCGTGGGGACCAGGGACACTGGGATGAAATGTGGCACCAACTGGTCCTGGGAGTGTGGCTGGGAGTGTGGCGTCCACTTGCATTTGGCCTTGGAAGAAAAAATGACGCCCTAAAGAATGGAGCCAACCAGGACTTGACTTGGACTTAGACTGAGTCAACATGACTCAACAAAATGAAATGCAGACTTAAAGAAATAAAATAATCTGGTTGACCAGGTCAACCCTTACTACAAACCCTAATCTTCGGGCAAGGTCATTCAGAGATCCAGATGGAACCCTAAAGTCTTCTTTTGATTCTGGTGCCCGCACCAGGACCTTTACAAACTCTTTAGGTCGGACCCATGGAAAGTGCAGTAGGGGCCTCAACCTCGACCCCATCCGTTACAACTGAAGGTTCAACTGGGACTATTATAACTAAAGGTTCGACTAGGATGTCCACCGTCCCTACATCAGCTTGAGCTGGGGCTTCGACCCTGACTTCTTCTACTTCACCATCCGCTCAGGGCTCCCCTTCCTCCATTGGTCCTTTCAGTTCAGCGCCTGATAGAACAAGCTCAGGGAAAAGTTCGGTCACCCTCTTTAAGCAGTCATCGTAGCCTTCCCTATAGAAGTCCGATGCCGTATCCTCTACTTCTTCAGTAAAGCTGGAGGAGGCCTTGTATGTTGCCACAGCATCCCGGATCTGTCCCGCTGCCAGCTCCTTAGCTTCCTCAAGTTGAGTTGCCAACTGTGCTGCCACCGCTCGCTCAGCCTGGGCATTCTTGTCAGCCTCCGAGAAATGTTTCTCCATCTCTTGTAGTTGATAGGTAAGGGAGCTTACTTTTGCCTTCTTCTTCTTCAGTCTAGCCTCCCGGTCGGCCAGCTGGATCTTTGCCCCTTTCAACGCCTCCTTCGATGACTTAGCCTCCGCTTGGACAACCGACAGCCTTTCCTCTGAAGATTTTAAGGATGCCTCCATAACTGCTTGAGCCGCCTCTAGCTCCTGCACCTTCTTAGTAGTGGTCTTTGAAAGATTGTGCCCTGAAAGCCAATTGAAATATTGTATTTTGATCCCTAAATCAATGAATTGACATTTTATAATAAAGGCATTATTTTCATCATTTGCTGTGTCTTTTTGATTTTATGATGAACCTCATAGATTAGGGCTATGGTTCTAGGGTTATGATGAGATCATACCAGTGAGACCTAAAGCCTTAAAACCCTAATCTAAAATATTCCTGGTCGATGGGGCATTGAGTTGGGGATCAATATTTCCGGCAAGACCAGCACATCCTATATATGCTTTGTGATGAGGGTGACTGATCTCACAGTCACTTGTGTTTGACACTAATACTAGGATGTGAGTGTTCATTAGAGAATGAGTTCACTGAATTGATCCAGATTGAGAATATCTAATGGAACCTTATCTGTTTGTCAATAGATAATTCTCATAGTGGGAGTAGTGCATGTGGTCCTTTGACCTGAGACTACCATAGTACCTTATATATATGAATCCATACTTTGGTTCGCAATCAATCGTGACACTGAGTCATGCACGAGGTGATACTGGTTATGGTGGATTGTATATGGAGGTTATGAGTAGGTCAACAAGGAATTGATCAGTCCTAGTAAGAGGGAATAGCATCCAGCTAATTTCAAATGATGGATTCAGGAAACCTTTGATCAAAGTATGAACATTAGAGATATTTTCTAATGGTTCATTAATGAATCATCATTATAAAGATTAAGCTAGGGATGAATATGAAATTGGATTTGACAAGTATCCATATTCATAATCATATTCAGGATGGAAGTTGATCAAAGGACTGAATTGCCCGGTAACTCACCACTGAAGGGTATTTTGATAATTTCAACAAAATCCCACATCTTCCGGGTAGACATGATACGTTGCTAGACGTCAATCTTGTCTTGTAGGTATATGATTGAGTCATGGTAATTCAAATCAGTTAATTTGAATTAGATTCTAATTGACCGAGTCGAGCTAGTTTGAGTTGACCTAAATCGGCTTAGTTGAGATCTAACCGAATTAAGTCAAATAGCACTCGGACCTACTGCTGGCTAGGTGTGGAACCCAATGGGTCACACACAAAAGAAAATTGATGAAGGATTTAATTTGGAATTAAATCATGTTTGCAGGATAAACACACTAGCATGTGTTGCAGACCAAATTTCTATTCGAATCAGATTCGAATTTGGTTCCGAATTTGGCTTAATTGGGTTCTAATTGAACCAGATTAAGGTCCAATTTAATTTATAGGACATTGGGCTAATCCATGGCTGAACCCAAGTGAATTAAGTTCACTGAGACCCTCTCTCCAAGCCGCCCTCTCCCTTTTCTCACCCGCGCGTGCCAAGAAGAAGAGTCCACGCGCGTGGACTCCTCTTAATACGCATGAGAAAGAAAATAACGTCGAAGAAATATCTGAAAAAGGGGTGATTCAGATCCTTGTCTGGCGCCCTTGGATCTGGATCTGATGGCCAGAAAAAATTAAGAAAAAGATCCGTCGCTTTTCGGTCGCAAATCCGTCTCCAAAAGTCGCGATTCTTCCTAAAGTTTTTCCAAGAGTCCTCCTCATCGAAAAAATGAAAATTAAATCAGAGAATCATGATTTTTGGTTGAGGGGACGCGTGAGGAATGAGGGATCGTGATTCCTGGGGTTTCAGAGGGTTGCATTGTTTTGAGAAGACACCCCTCTGAGATCTATAAATAGGGTTGGGTTCTCGAGGGTTTTCACGTAATATAATTCAGAGATCCAATTCCCTTTCTTCCTCTCCAGAATACTCCTTCCCCTTGTTCTTGTTGGGTATTGTTTCCCTTACAGAGGTATCCTCTGTCGAAACTCTGACCCTAAACAAGAATAAGAAGAAGGTCTTGAACGGTAAAGGAAAGAAAAAAAAAAAAGAAAGGATCTATTCTTCTTCTTTTCCTTCTTGAATTAAGACTTTGCCTGTCTTAATTTTTCTTCCAATTCAATTCAAGAAAAGGAATTCAAGAAAGGGAATTCTTGAAGAAAATTCAAGAAGAGGAAAGAAGGAAGAAAAGAAATTTTCAAGAAAGAAAATTTTAGCGTAAAAGTCCAAGAATTGAATTCTTGAAAAAGAATTCAAGAAGAGGAGCCAAGAACTAGAAATTGTTGTCTTCATCTTTTTCTGTGTGGATCACCATTGGAGGGTAAACATTTGGGCACCTGGTGGAGATTCAGAGTTTGGATTTTTGCAATACAGGTTAGTATCTTAATTTGAGATTAAATCTTATATATACATCTTATATGTTTTAATTCTTTTAAGGAGATCTTGGGTTAAAGGTTTGGTGAAGATTTCAAAAGATAAAAAATTTTGAAATCTATGTTTCCGCCTTGCCATCAAACCCTATAGTGGTATCAGAGCCTCCTTATTAAGATTAAAATATATATGCTGATTTTTAGATGCATATTTATATAAGTAACATGAGATGTAGTATATGTTTGATGTAATGTCACCAATTAGGGTTTTCACTCAAATCCTAATTGTTATAGAGATATGTTTAGAGATCTAGTCATCATACTGAAATAAGGTTGTCCTGGCATAATGGTGGATCCATTATGTGGTAAATGGTTGTCCTAGTATGATGACACACTAATCACATATTTGTGTTAATTATGCATATATGTTTGATGTATGCCACTAATTAAGGTTTTCACTTAAACCTTAATTTGCATAGAGATATGTTTAGCCTTCTAGTCATCATACTGAAATAAGGTTGCCCTGGCATAATGGTGGATCCATTATGTGGTAAATGGTTGTCCTAGTATGATGACACACTAATCACATATTTGTGTTAATTATGCATATATGTTTGATGTATGCCACTAATTAAGGTTTTCACTTAAACCTTAATTTGCATAGAGATATGTTTAGCCTTCTAGTCATCATACTGAAATAAGGTTGCCCTGGCATAATGGTGGATCCATTATGTGGTAAATGGTTGTCCTAGTATGATGGCACACTATGGCACATATTTGCTAGAATGTGCTTTGTTTTAATAAAGCCCTCTTTAAAAATATATTAAGTTGTAGTGTCACATACCAAAAGAAAAAATAATCAATATGATTAGTTTATCATTCGGTGTCTAGGAAAAGTGGTTCATGATCGGTAAAGAGGACGTGGTTTTTAATTGGTTCCGTTGACTGACCTGGCCAATTCTTATTGGTGTCTAAGGAAAGCAACGGGGGGACTCCCACCACTCTCCCACTTACCTGGCCGATATGATTAACTTAATTATTGATTGATTTGCTTAGTGTAATATTCACTACATATGGCCTTCCTTCATGCCAAGTCATTATTATGTTATGATCCATATTAGGTTTGTTGTGTACACACAAGGCCTTTTTCTTTATGGTGACTAACATAATTTTTGCTTGATACATTTGATGTTTATGGAATGATTTAATATAATACTTTGTTGTGTACACACAAGGATATTATAATTAATATCATAACTATATAGCAATGAAGGGTCTAACTTAACTAAAATATTATAGTTTGTTGTGTACACACAAGGCTGTTAATATTTTAGAGGCCAAGATAAGTTGAGAATTGTATGAATTACAATTGGAAAGAGTTTTCCTACCTTTGAACTTATATAATATTTGTTGTGTACACACAAGGTCTTTTATAAGGAATTAGGATCTCAACCCCACTAAGAGAACCAATTAGGGTTTTATCGATCATCACATTGAGGGTTATGATACTTGATAAAATAATGGGAGACATAATTAAGTTAAAGTCCTAATTTAATTATATTTTGTCAACATTGATTGTTTGCTTATGTAATGTTGTTTGTTAATGTAGATTAAATGGCCTCTTCACTCTCACTCCGTAGCATTCTTGATGCAAATAAATTGACTGGACCAAACTATGTTGATTGGTTGAGAAACCTGAAGATAGTACTCAGCCAAGAAAGAATTTCTTATATTCTTGATACCCCAACCTTGGAACCATTAGGGGAAGATGCCTCGCAAGAGGATAAGACCACATATAACACATGGCAAAATGACTCACTTACTGTCAAGTGTATAATGCTTGCCTCTATGACCAATGAGTTACAGAGGCAACATGAAAGCATGGACACAAACTCCATATTGCTCAATTTAAAAGAACTTTATGGAGAACATAGTCGAACTACAAGATATGAAATATCTAAGCAGTTATTCCATGCAAGGATGACAGAAGGTACATCCGTACAAGATCATGTATTAAAGGTTATTGACCTAATCACCCGATTGGGTCAATTGGGTTTTGTTATGGATGGGGAGTTGAATCAGGATTTAATCCTGCAGTCACTCCCAGAGTCATTTTCACAGTTTGTTCTTAATTATCATATGAACAAACTTAACACTTCCTTGCCTGAGCTGTTGTATATGTTAAAAACAGCAGAGAGCCATTTAAAGAAAAATAAGGCTCCACTTCTTCTTGTGGATGGTGTAAACAAGAAGAAAATAGGCAAAAAGGGTTCCAAGAGGAGGTTAAACCCAAAAGGGGGCATCAAGAAAACGAAAGGAAAGAAGGCCTCCGGACAAATGACCTGCTTTCATTGTGGCAAGCCGGGTCACTGGAAAAGAAACTGCAAGGTTTACCTTGCAAGTGTGAAGCCTGGTGCTAGTGATGCACCAAAAGGTATGTATGAGATACATGCAATTTTATCATTAGACTCTTCTAATTCAAACTCTTGGGTATTGAATACTGCTTGTGGTCATCATATCTGCAAATCATTACAGGGACTACAGAACATTAGAGTTTTGAAGGAAGGCGACTTCAAGCTCTACGGTGCTGGAGGAGATTCCATCCAAGCAGAAGCTGTAGGGACTTATATGTTGAAGCTGCCTTCTGGGAAGATTTTAGAGTTAAAAAATTATTATTTTATGCCTAGAATCATTAGAAACATCATATCTGTACCCTTGTTACTTAAACAAGGATATATTATGAATGTAATGAGCAGTGGCTGCTCAATCAGTTTTTCTAATGAAATAATATTTAATGGCATATTTTGCAATGGTCTCTTAACTTTATCTTCTGATGACAATATACTACATGTTAGTAATAAACGAAAAAGAGATGAAGTAAACAATACTTTACTTTGGCACTGTCGTCTTGGACATATTAGTGAGCAGAGGATTAACAAGTTATACAAGGAAAAATTCCTTAATCCTTTTGACTATGAATCATTAGGAACTTGTGAATCATGTCTCATGGATAAAATGACCAAGACTCCATTTAGTGGACGTAATGAAAGGACAACAGAGTTATTAGGACTCATACACACTGATGTATGTGGACCTATGACAACTCAGGCCAAGGGTGGATACTCATATTTCATCACATTCACTGATGATTTTTCAAGGTACGGATTTGTGTATCTAATGAAACATAAGTCCGAAGCTTTTGAAAAATTTTTAGAGTATCAAAGTATGGTAGAGAAACAAACGGGGAAAAATATTAAGATCCTTCGATCAGATAGAGGAGGTGAATACTTATCCACCGAGTTTCTTGATCACCTTAAACAAAAGGGAATCATCTCTGAATGGACTCCTCCTTACACACCATAATTAAATGGTGTTGCTGAAAGGAGAAATCATACTTTATTAGATATGGTACGGTCCATGATGTGCTTCACAGACTTACTTGTTTCTTTCTAGGGATATGCCTTGAAAACAGCGGCTAATATTTTAAATAGAGTACCATCCAAATCTGTATCTAGCATTCCATATGAGTTATGGAGGGGAAAGAAACCCAATCTTAAGCACCTTAAGATATGGGGATGTCCAGCCTATGTCAAAAGAAATTTTGGACATAAGCTTGATGTTAGAGCAGAAAAATGTATATTTATTGGATATCCCAAAGATAGTATAGGATATCTATTCTACCACCCTACTGAACAAAAGGTTTTAGTCAGTAGGCATGCCATTTTTATGGAGAAAGAATTCATCCTACAAAAGGGCAGTGGGAGAAATATTGAACTTGAAGAAGTTCAACAAGTAGATACATCTCAACAAAATCATAACACAGTTAGTATAGAACCTGAACACACCACTCCTATCCGTAAGTCTGATAGGGTGCGACATGCACCTGAAAGGTATGGGTTCATTATTGAAAATAATGAAGCCTGAATCATTGATAATGATGAGCCTCTAACATATACGGATGCTGTCATAAGTAGTGACTCAGACAAATGGCTGGAAGCCATGAGATCTGAAATGGACTCCATGTATGTCAACCAAGTCTGGACTTTGGTTGATGCACCAGAGAGTGTTAACCCTATTGGATGCAAATGGGTCTATAAGAAAAAGATTGGGGCAGATGGCCAAGTTGAAACTTATAAAGCCAGATTAGTGGCTAAGGGTTTCAGACAAAAACAGGGAATAGATTATGATGAAACATTTTCTCCTGTTGCCATGCTCAAATCTATTTGGATCATGCTTGCTATAGCAGCATATCATGATTATGAAATCTGGCAGATGGATGTGAAAACTGCATTCCTCAATGGTTACCTTGAGGAAGAGGTTTATATGTCACAGCCAGAAGGTTTTGTCTTGGAGACTAAACCTAATCAGGTATGTAGGCTAAAGAAATCTATTTATGGATTAAAGCAAGCATCTAGGAGTTGGAAAATCCGATTTGATAAGATAGTCAAAGAATTTGACTTTATCAAAAATGAGGATGAACCTTGTGTGTACAAGAAGACTAGTGGGAGTGCCATAGTTTTCTTGGTTCTGTATGTAGATGACATACTCCTCATTGGGAATGATATCCCAATGTTACAATCGGTCAAGGTATGGTTATCTAAACAATTTTCCATGAAAGATTTGGGAGAAGCATCTTATATACTAGGCAACAAGATCTATAGAGATAGATCTAGGAGGATGCTAGGTTTATCCCAGTCTAGGTACATTGACCAAGTGCTAAAAAGATTTAGCATGGAGGAAAGTAAAAGAGGTTACTTACCTATTGGTCATGGCATACATCTTTCTAAGAAGATGTCTCCTAAGACACCTGAAGAAAGAAATAGAATGAATTCTATACCTTATGTTTCGGCAGTAGGGTCTATTATGTATGCTATGCTATGTACTAGGCCTGATGTGGCATATGCCTTAGGTATAGCCAGCAGGTTTTAGGCTGATCTAGGAGAGGATCATTGGAAGGCTGTGAAAAATATTCTTAAGTACTTAAGAAGAACTAAGGATATTTTTCTAATATACGGAGGATCTGATCTTAAACTAGAAGCTTATTCAGATTCTAGTTTTCAATCAGATCCAGATGACAGCAAATCTATATCTGGGTATGTTTTTACCCTTAATGGAGGAGCTGTAAGCTGGAAAAGTTCTAAACAGCAAACTGTAGCTGACTCAACAACTGAGGCAGAGTACATTGCTGTTAGTGAAGCTGCCAAGGAAGCTGTCTAGATGAAGAAGTTCATATCAGAGTTGGGTGTAGTTCCTGAGATTGAAGGTCCAGTATCACTTTACTGTGATAATACGGGAGTTGTTGCTCAAGCAAAGGAACCAAGAGCTTATCACAAATCAAAGCACATTCTGAGACGCTTCCATCTCGTTCGAGAGATTGTCGAAAGACAAGAAGTCTGCATTAAAAGGGTAGAAACGAAGAACAACGTAGCAGACCCATTCACTAAGGCTTTATCACAGCGAGAGTTTGATCGCCACCTTGATTGTATGGGGTTAAGATTTAAAGGCGATTGGCTTTAGTGCAAGTGGGAGATTGAAAGATTGTGCCCTGAAAGCCAATTGAAATATTGTATTTTGATCCCTAAATCAATGAATTGACATTTTATAATAAAGGCATTATTTCCATCATTTGCTGTGTCTTTTTGATTTTATGATGAACCTAATAGATTAGGGCTATGGTTCTAGGGTTATGATGAGATCATACCAGTGAGACCTAAAGCCTTAAAACCCTAATCTAAAATATTCCTGGTCGATGGGACATTGAGTTGGGGATCAATGTTTCCGGCAAGACCAGCACATCCTATATATGCTTTGTGATGAGGGTGACTGATCTCACAGTCACTTGTGTTTGACACTAATACTAGGATGTGAGTGTTCATTAGAGAATGAGTTCACTGAATTGATCCAGATTGAGAATATCTAATGGAACCTTATCTGTTTGTCAATAGATAATTCTCATAGTGGGAGTAGTGCATGTGGTCCTTTGACCTGAGACTACCATAGTACCTTATATATATGAATCCATACTTTGGTTCGCAATCAATCATGACACTGAGTCATGCAAGAGGTGATACTGGTTATGGTGGATTGTATATGGAGGTTGTGAGTAGGTCAACAAGGAATTGATCAGCCCTAGTAAGAGGGAATAGCATCCAGCTAATTTCAAATGATGGATTCAGGAAACCTTTGATCAAAGTATGAACATTAGAGTTATTTTCTAATGATTCATTAATGAATCATCATTATAAAGATTAAGCTAGGGATGAATATGAAATTGGATTTGACAAGTATCCATATTCATAATCATATTCGGGATGCAAGTTGATCAAAGGACTGAATTGCCCGGTAACTCACCACTGAAGGATATTTTGGTAATTTCACCAAAATTCCACATCTTCCGGGTAGACATGATACGTTGCTAGACGTCAATCTTGTCTTGTAGGTATATGATTGAGTCATGGTAATTCAAATCAGTTAATTTGAATTAGATTCTAATTGACCGAGTCGAGCTAGTTTGAGTTGACCTAAATCGGCTTAGTTGAGATCTAACCGAATTAAGTCAAATAGCACTCGGACCTACTGCTGGCTAGGTGTGGAACCCAATGGGTCACACACAAAAGAAAATTGATGAAGGATTTAATTTGGAATTAAATCATGTTTGCAGGATAAACACACTAGCATGTGTTGCAGACCAAATTTCTATTCGAATCAGATTCGAATTTGGTTCCTAATTTGGCTTAATTGGGTTCTAATTGAACCATATTAAGATCCAATTTAATTTATAGGACATTAGGCTAACCCATGGCTGAACCCAAGTGAATTAAGTTCACTGAGACCCTCTCTCCAAGCCGCCCTCTCCCTTTTCTCACCCGCGCGCGCCAAGAAGAAGAGTCCACGCGCGTGGACTCCTCTTAATATGCGTGAGAAAGAAAATAATGTCGAAGAAATATCTGAAAAAGGGGCGATTCAGATCCTTATCTGGCGCCCTTGGATCTGGATCTGATGGCCAGAAAAAATTAAGGAAAATATCCGTCGCTTTTCGGTCGCAAATCCGTCTCCAAAAGTCGCGATTCTTCCTAAAGTTTTTCCGAGAGTCCTCCTCGTCGAAAAAATGAAAATTAAATCAGAGAATCATGATTTTTGGTTGAGGGGACGCATGAGGAATGAGGGATCGTGATTCTTGGGGTTTCAGAGGGTTGCGTTGTTTTGAGAAGACACCCCTCTGAGATCTATAAATAGGGTTGGGTTCTCGAGGGTTTTCACGCAACATAATTCAGAGATCCAATTCCCTTTCTTCCTCTCCAGAATACTCCTTCCCCTTGTTCTTGTTGGGTATTGTTTCCCTTACAGAGGTATCCTCTGTTGAAACTGACCCTAAACAAGAATAAGAAGGTCTTGAACGGTAAAGGAAAGAAAAAAAAAAAAGAAAGGATCTATTCTTCTTCTTTTCCTTCTTGAATTAAGACTTTGCCTGTCTTAATTTTTCTTCCAATTCAATTCAAGAAAAGGAATTCAAGAAAGGGAATTCTTGAAGAAAATTCAAGAAGAGGAAAGAAGGAAGAAAATAAATTTTCAAGAAAGAAAATTTCAGCGTAAAAGTCCAAGAATTGGATTCTTGAAAAAGAATTCAAGAAGAGGAGCCAAGAACTAGAAATTGTTGTCTTCATCTTTTTCTGTGTGGATCACCATTGGAGGGTGAACATTTGGGTACCTGGTGGAGATTCAGAGTTTGGATTTTTGCGATACAGGTTAGTATCTTAATTTGAGATTAAATCTTATATATAAATCTTATATGTTTTAATTCTTTTAAGGAGATCTTGGGTTAAAGGTTTGGTGAAGATTTCAAAAGATAAAAAATTTTGAAATCTATGTTTCCGCCTTGCCATCAAACCCTACAGTCTTGGTCGTGTACAGCACTCGACCGATGCCGTCGTCCATTAAGGAGATGCCATGAAGAAGCTGCAGACACAAGACCAAGTTAGTGCTACGCAAGACCATTAAAAGAAAGGAAAAATGTAAGGGAGCGAGATAGCCATCTCACGCTCATGAGGTCACGGTAGGACTCTACGGCTATGTCACTCAGATTTCTCTGAATTGACAACACCCAGTCGGCATCCGTCATAGCTCCCCTAAGCAAACTCCATGCTCTTTTGGGGTTGTCCAGGGAGTGCCAGTGCTAGAACACCTCCTGATGGATTTCTTCGATGGATTCCTCCTCGACCGCCTCACCTTCGGTCGCCTCTTCTAAGGTCGTCCTCTTTCCCTTGTCCACCAGGGGAACCGACTCCTCTGGGTCGATAAGCAAGGGGGCTGATGCTGCCATCGTGCTAGATGCTTCCGGCTATTCCTGCCCCGGTCGGGCAACCAACCTCCTGGCAGGAACCGAAGACCCCAGCATCTTCCTCGCCAACACCTCCATAAGGGGGGTGTCGTCTTCACCAGAATCCATGTCTACTATGGGTGCAGGCCATTCCTCCTCCCGCTTTTTCTTTTATCTCTTTATGTCTGGCATTGGGGTCAGCTCTGGGAAGGCCCTCTTTCGTACTGCCTACTGGATGACCCTGGCCTTGTCAATCTTCTTCATCCTCCCTCTTGTCGCAAGGGAAAACCAAAGTAAGTAAAAGGAGAAGAAGCGATAGATTCAAGGAGACAAGTTATGAGAGAAGAGGTTGGCCCTTGCCTAAAAATCTTTGAGGGCTGATCCCCGCCTGGTGAAGGACATGCTCCCCTAACAGTTCGTATGCCATGGTTAGGCTGGCCCCGCTGATCTCATTAAACTTGGCTTGGTCGGCTATCAGGATCAACCTCCCCTAGTTGAGCCTCGGCCACAGTTCCCTCCACAAAGGCTCGAACCCCCAGGGTTGGAGGCTGCTCACAAGGAAAAACAGGGCCTTCCACCCATGGATGGCTGACGAAAGATATTTCAGGATCTTTCGATTAGGACGGGGACAGAACATCCACCACTCCCGGCTCCTAAAGTCTTTCTTCAAAAGAAAAAAAGTTGCCAAAGAGGGATAACCTAGGGTCAATCTCGGGCTTCCACAGAGCCAATAATTAGATCCATTTTAGATGAATGGACTAACTTATCTAACTATTAGATAGTTCAAAAAGAAGGACCTTAATCAACTTTTGATTAGTCTTCTTATTATCCAGTTCAACTAATCATAGGTCTAACCCAAAATATGGAGCCAATTAGACAGCTAACCTAATTAACCCAATTGGCTTATTTAAATGACATTAGGTTTCATAAACCCTAGGTTAACTTGTCATTTAATTTAATCATACAATTCAAAAATGTTTGAATATAAGCCAATATTTTAATTAAAACAATTTTAATTAAAATATGTAAAACTACTTTTACATATTATTTCATGCATCATATCTAGTTTTATTTTTTTATAAATATTACATTACCCAAAAAAAAAATATAAGACATGCCAAATATGTATCTGAATTAAAACAATTTTAATTCCTTTGATTTCCTTAAAGGACCCTTCTGAAGAGGCCAACATAGATAAACCACACCGTGCCAAAGTCACACGGTTATGGTGAAGATCTCAACTAGGTTCCTAAAAGTACTCCATAATCATACCCTATGATTAAAATACTATAGATTAAACATATTAATCAACTATATATTCAATCAAGATATGTTACACCTGAACCTGGCTTTGATACCACTGAAAGCAAACCTGGGTTGCGAGTGCCTACACCAAGCATGCAACCGTACAAGGAGCAGGTTTGTATTTTAAAATAATTTTAAAATAATAGCGAAAAAAACCTACTCCGGACATGATCTAACATTTTCAAGATTCATGTATAGGCAAAAGAAGGCATGTAATATTTATAAACAATTTGACAAACCTAGATCTAGGCATGCATGAAAATTAAACCAGAAATTTTACCTTATTCCTGCTTGGAATAAAGCAGGGATAACTACTAGAATAGCTGGAATATCTGGAATAACTTTATTTCAGTCTTCTTCTTCCAGCAACCGTTTGGAATGTTCTTTACCTCTTCTCCAAGAACAGCAAACCCAAACCAAAACTATCAATACTTTGGTCTCTCCTCCTGCAACAACAGCAAGGCAACTTCTTGATAGAACTTGCTTCAATGGAGAGCTAATGCATCATTCTTCTAATAATGTTGAAGTCCCGTTCATCCAGAATTTCAGAACAGCAATTCTGTAACCAAAAACAGAGAAAACAAAAATAGCAGCAATGGAGGTTGATGCATCTCTCAGGTGCTTAAGAGAACACCCTCTAGAGGGGGGAAATGCCTGGGCTTCCTCTGATGCAGCTTCTCATGCGATGCTAGTCACTGGAAATCTCTTGAAACGGTGAGAGGGGAGGAAGAAAAAACATAACACTATGTTTTGTTATTGTTTTCTCCAAAACAAAACTTCCTTCCACCGATTGAGCACCAACAAAACAAGGAATAAAGGAAGTCTTTCTCTCCCAATCTCTCAAAAAAAACCAGGCCCAAAATCACCGATTGAAAGTATGATGGAAGCTCTCAAAGGAAGAAGACTCAATGAGCGTTTCACAGCCCAGAAATAATATTCAGCATGAACCATGTAATCGGTGATTTTGGGAGCTGAGGAGACCTTCTGGGAATACGAGAGGCCACCACGTTTGAGAACGAATCGAATTCGTTTTCAACATAGCAGTGAAGAGCCATCAAACAGCGATTTATTTCCAGCCAAAACGAGTGGAAATGGGAGAGAAAAAGACACCTTATAACCCCTGTTCGCACAAGCCATTTTTATCGTTTGAATGGGTTCAATCAGCGTGTTGATGGGTCAAAACTGGTTCACAACTGGTTCAAACATCCCAAACCAGTTCTAAACCGGTTCACAATACAATTAGATCAAAATCTAATTATAAAAGGCTTGGTCAAGTCCTGGTCACCCAGGAACAATTCCCGGTGGACCCGAACAATTTTTGATCGATCGAAAATCGGGTCAATCCAATGTGTGCTCAATCAAACCGTTACAAAAAAATGATTCCTAATCATAAATCGATACCTGGATCATGGAGAAATCCTCTATGGTATGTGATCTCATAGGTTCGAACCTAGGTGGTAGCACTAGAATAATTCCAGTACTAGCACAAGATACCATTTAGCAATGGGTCCTGGTGTTCGGATAGGTCGAAGATGCGAGAGCAATCAATCGAAGCTTTGGCATATGGTTACTGTATAATTCATCCCTTTGACCTCCTATGCTTAGGATGACCTAGGGTTAGACTGCCAATCCTAGTTGAGTCAATCAACAACATGTCTCAACCTTGCAAGTCCAGTGATTCATCATTAGGACTACCCCGACTGAGGATTTGCTAAATTGATACACTATGAGACATTCAATCTAAACTATTTGGATAGGTCAATTCCATCTTGGTCTACCACTGCTCCACAAGTACTTTCCTGTACCCAGAAACCTTCCATCACCAGATTAGAAATCCAGGTAGTTCGGCACCAAAGCATAGGGAGTTGCTTGTAAGCTACTATGATGATCTCAGGTCGGAGGGACATATATACCCATATCCAATCATGAGTATCCCTTTGGTAGAAAGGGGTTACATGGAGTCACGTTCAATGAGATATCATATATCCCACTTGCAGATCACATCAGTGTCACCACACTCCTTTGGTCAAGAGGACAACCAAACGATGTGAACCACAACAACCTACACTTGATACATTACCGTCCAGTACAATGTATCCTTTAGTCGTGAACCTGGTTTAAGGACCATTCGATATATCCTTTCTATATCGAAATCAATGTAGTCCTAAGGACTTCATCACATGAAAAAGAGTTCATTACAGGGAAAAGTGAGAATGTGATGAGCTGCCAAAATAATATTTATTAATTCATACAAAGAGTACAATACTCAGCTCAATCGCCTACAGCCTAGGTGATTGGCTTTGGGACATAATTTTCAACAGATGCGACCATCCATGCCTCAGAGATCGAAGCGATGGGTCGATCGCAACAGGTAGGCGGTGATCCACGTGAACGCCGGATCAGTGGTGTAGAGACTGTCTAGGAAGCAACATCGGTTGCTCGGAGGCTGCCACGTGGGGTGGCACGTCCCTCCACTCCAGCCATTATGCGAGCTAGCCTGGCCCCTCATCATGGTGCCCTCTTCGTATTAACTGCAACTCCTGCACCCCAATAAAGGGCTGACATCTATCCAGGAAGCCGATCGTGGAAGATTCTAAGCAATATGGTGCAATGATTCTGGATCAAGCTCGGATGGGCATGACCTGTATAAAAACAGTGCTCTTGCCCTTTGAAGCCACGTGCCCCCTCAAAGTCCAGAAGCAGGGGGGCAACTATTGTACCCATCTGGCTGATCCTAGGTCAGACTGGCCGAAAGACCTGACCGACTGACCCAAGGGAGGAGAGGTCCGAGCAACCCCTTCCTTCGAGGTCTGCCCGATCGGCTCTCGCAGAGATCCTGGCTAATTTCTTCTCCAGGAGGCCGACCTACTTGGAGGCCGACCCCCTAGGGTTGAGTCCTGAACAACCCTCTCCCGACAAGGTGCGGCTGACCCCCTTTAAGGGTCTCTTCGAGTCTTTAAAGGCCTCTTCCCATTAGCGTGTCATTTGGCTACCTCGGAGCTCCTGGTGGACTCCCTGTCAGCCGGACGACTCCCTCCCGTTAAATCTCTTAAAGGCTCCATAAACCCCTTTCCAGCTGGTACCGAAATTCTATTACAACAAACTCCACAACATGGCCATGACTCCATGCCACCTGGCCATCACTTTGATCCTCCTAGGGGCAAATCGGGGCTTTCCAGCCTATCCCCTAACAGAATTTGGTGGCATTCCATACCTATTAAAGGTGCTCGGGGGACCTCCGCTCAAAGGAGAAAAAAAAGTATCCTCTTCCTTTCCCGTGTGCGATTCTTTTTCAATCTTCTCCATTCTGTTGCTCCAAATCCTCTGCTAACTTAAGCATCAGAGTGTCCCCCATCGGAGCACCTCCGGTGCTTAGGGAACTTTGTGCAGGTCAACCGGCAGAGGAGCTCTTAGCATGGCAAATCGGGCCCGATCCATAGGAAGGCGTGGCAACAAATATGTTTTTTTAAATTTAAATACATATATACATAAATACATACATACATATACATATATATATATATCCATAATATCTAATATCATTAAGAAGTTAGTATTTTAAAATTAAAATAATTAAAATACCTCTACAATATAAATATATATAAATAAATGTTGATAAGGATATATATGTAAATACAAATTTTACAAGTTCATATATTTCAGTGGATATTCATAAAAAAATTTTAGATTTTTATATAAATATCCTTCTAAATATTGAAATTTATATGAATATAATATTTACATGCATGCCCTTATAAAATATTATTTTTATATGAATACTTTTAGTTTAATGATTCATCTAATATCACTAACAAAATTATATTTATTTAAATTAAGAATTAATTAAAATTATGAAATTATCATTTTATCCTTGAAGTAGATAGCAAGTTAACTAGTCTCACTATAAATTTATTTGACCCATTAGGATTTATTTTTATTCAACATATAATTTCATAACTTAATAAAATATTAGTCAAACAATTAATTTTAAATGAAATCCATATATTATATAATTTTTTTAAAAAAAATTAAAAAAATCCTACTAGGATATGACAAGGGTAGCAAACTGACTAACAACCAAAGGCTAACTTTGTATCAGCTGATGGCAACTAGGAGCATGGATCTGGTGGGATGGGTGTCGCATGGATCTGTGGCATAATCCGGACATGATCTAACATTTTCAAGATTCATGTATAGGCAAAAGAAGGCATGTAATATTTATAAACAATTTGACAAACCTAGATCTAGGCATGCATGAAAATTAAACCAGAAATTTTACCTTATTACTGCTTGGAATAAAGCAGGGATAACTACTAGAATAGCTGGAATATCTGGAATAACTTTATTCCAGTCTTCTTCTTCCAGCAACCGTTTGGAATGTTCTTTACCTCTTCTCCAAGAGCAGCAAACCCAAACCAAAACTATCAATACTTTGGTCTCTCCTCCTGCAACAACAGCAAGGCAACTTCTTGATAGAACTTGCTTCAATGGAGAGCTAATGCATCATTCTTCTAATAATGTTGAAGTCCCGTTCATCCAGAATTTCAGAACAGCAATTCTGTAACCAAAAACAGAGAAAACAAAAATAGCAGCAATGGAGGTTGATGCATCTCTCAGGTACTTAAGAGAACACCCTCTAGAGGGGGGAAATGCCTGGGCTTCCTCTGATGCAGCTTCTCATGCGATGCTAGTCACTGGAAATCTCTTGAAACGGTGAGAGGGGAGGAAGAAAAAACATAACACTATGTTTTGTTATTGTTTTCTCCAAAACAAAACTTCCTTCCACCGATTGAGCACCAACAAAACAAGGAATAAAGGAAGTCTTTCTCTCCCAATCTCTCAAAAAAAACCAGGCCCAAAATCACCGATTGAAAGTATGATGGAAGCTCTCAAAGGAAGAAGACTCAATGAGCGTTTCACAGCCCAGAAATAATATTCAGCATGAACCATGTAATCGGTGATTTTGGGAGCTGAGGAGACCTTCTGGGAATACGAGAGGCCACCACGTTTGAGAACGAATCGAATTCGTTTTCAACATAGCAGTGAAGAGCCATCAAACAGCGATTTATTTCCAGCCAAAACGAGTGGAAATGGGAGAGAAAAAGACACCTTATAACCCCTGTTCGCACAAGCCATTTTTATCGTTTGAATGGGTTCAATCAGCATGTTGATGGGTCAAAACTGGTTCACAACTGGTTCAAACATCCCAAACCAGTTCTAAACCGGTTCACAATACAATTAGATCAAAATCTAATTATAAAAGGCTTGGTCAAGTCCTGGTCACCCAGGAACAATTCCCGGTGGACCCGAACAATTTTTGATCGATCGAAAATCGGGTCAATCCAATGTGTGCTCAATCAAACCGTTACAAAAAAATGATTCCTAATCATAAATCGATACCTGGATCATGGAGAAATCCTCTATGGTATGTGATCTCATAGGTTCGAACCTAGGCGGTAGCACTAGAATAATTCCAGTACTAGCACAAGATACCATTTAGCAATGGGTCCTGGTGTTCGGATAGGTCGAAGATGCGAGAGCAATCAATCGAAGCTTTGGCATATGGTTACTGTATAATTCATCCCTTTGACCTCCTATGCTTAGGATGACCTAGGGTTAGACTGCCAATCCTAGTTGAGTCAATCAACAACATGTCTCAACCTTGCAAGTCCAGTGATTCATCATTAGGACTACCCCGACTGAGGATTTGCTAAATTGATACACTATGAGACATTCAATCTAAACTATTTGGATAGGTCAATTCCATCTTGGTCTACCACTGCTCCACAAGTACTTTCCTGTACCCAGAAACCTTCCATCACCAGATTAGAAATCCAGGTAGTTCGGCACCAAAGCATAGGGAGTTGCTTGTAAGCTACTATGATGATCTCAGGTCGGAGGGACATATATACCCATATCCAATCATGAGTATCCCTTTGGTAGAAAGGGGCTACATGGAGTCACGTTCAATGAGATATCATATATCCCACTTGCAGATCACATCAGTGTCACCACACTCCTTTGGTCAAGAGGACAACCAAACGATGTGAACCACAACAACCTACACTTGATACATTACCGTCCAGTACAATGTATCCTTTAGTCGTGAACCTGGTTTAAGGACCATTCGATATATCCTTTCTATATCGAAATCAATGTAGTCCTAAGGACTTCATCACATGAAAAAGAGTTCATTACAGGGAAAAGTGAGAATGTGATGAGCTGCCAAAATAATATTTATTAATTCATACAAAGAGTACAATACTCAGCTCAATCGCCTACAGCCTAGGTGATTGGCTTTGGGACATAATTTTCAACAGATGCGACCATCCATGCCTCAGAGATCGAAGCGATGGGTCGATCGCAACAGGTAGGCGATGATCCACGTGAACGCCGGATCAGTGGTGCAGAGACTGTCTAGGAAGCAACATCGGTTGCTCGGAGGCTGCCACGTGGGGTGGCACGTCCCTCCACTCCAGCCATTATGCGAGCTAGCCTGGCCCCTCATCATGGTGCCCTCTTCGTATTAACTGCAACTCCTGCACCCCAATAAAGGGCTGACATCTATCCAGGAAGCCGATCGTGGAAGATTCTAAGCAATATGGTGCAATGATTCTGGATCAAGCTCGGATGGGCATGACCTGTATAAAAACAGTGCTCTTGCCCTTTGAAGCCACGTGCCCCCTCAAAGTCCAGAAGCAGGGGGGCAACTATTGTACCCATCCGGCTGATCCTAGGTCAGACTGGCCGAAAGACCTGACCGACTGACCCAAGGGAGGAGAGGTCCGAGCAACCCCTTCCTTCGAGGTCTGCCCGATCGGCTCTCGCAGAGATCCTGGCTAATTTCTTCTCCAGGAGGCCGACCTACTTGGAGGCCGACCCCCTAGGGTTGAGTCCTGAACAACCCTCTCCCGACAAGGTGCGGCTGACCCCCTTTAAGGGTCTCTTCGAGTCTTTAAAGGCCTCTTCCCATTAGCATGTCATTTGGCTACCTCGGAGCTCCTGGTGGACTCCCTGTCAGCCGGACGACTCCCTCCCGTTAAATCTCTTAAAGGCTCCATAAACCCCTTTCTAGCTGGTACCGAAATTCTATTACAACAAACTCCACAACATGGCCATGACTCCATGCCACCTGGCCATCACTTTGATCCTCCTAGGGGCAAATCGGGGCTTTCCAGCCTATCCCCTAACAGAATTTGGTGGCATTCCATACCTATTAAAGGTGCTCGGGGGACCTCCGCTCAAAGGAGAAAAAAAAGTATCCTCTTCCTTTCCCGTGTGCGATTCTTTTTCAATCTTCTCCATTCTGTTGCTCCAAATCCTCTGCTAACTTAAGCATCAGAGTGTCCCCCGTCGGAGCACCTTCGGTGCTTAGGGAACTTTGTGCAGGTCAACCGGCAGAGGAGCTCTTAGCATGGCAAATCGGGCCCGATCCATAGGAAGGCGTGGCAACAAATATGTTTTTTTAAATTTAAATACATATATACATAAATACATACATACATATACATATATATATATATCCATAATATCTAATATCATTAAGAAGTTAGTATTTTAAAATTAAAATAATTAAAATACCTCTATAATATAAATATATATAAATAAATGTTGATAAGGATATATATGTAAATACAAATTTTACAAGTTCATATATTTCAGTGGATATTCATAAAAAAATTTTAGATTTTTATATAAATATCCTTCTAAATATTGAAATTTATATGAATATAATATTTACATGCATGCCCTTATAAAATATTATTTTTATATGAATACTTTTAGTTTAATGATTCATCTAATATCACTAACAAAATTATATTTATTTAAATTAAGAATTAATTAAAATTATGAAATTATCATTTTATCCTTGAAGTAGATAGCAAGTTAACTAGTCTCACTATAAATTTATTTGACCCATTAGGATTTATTTTTATTCAACATATAATTTCATAACTTAATAAAATATTAGTCAAACAATTAATTTTAAATGAAATCCATATATTATATAATTTTTTTTAAAAAAATTAAAATAATTTTAAGGGGCATAATAGTCATCTAAGACTGATACATATGGAGGTAATTTTATTGTATATGAGTGTAATATATTATTACAGGATAGATAACCTTTCATAAGTAATTACTCATTTATGGAAAGGTATTTGATCAATAGCCAATCACTTATTTAAAGCACGGGATATCCAATGATCAAGAGCTGATCATTTATTTGAGATACAAAATATCCGATAGTTAAGAGTTGACCACTTATTTGAGGCACCTATGCCTGATGACCAGGAGCCGATCATTTATTTGAGGCATAGGGTGCTTGATGGCAGGAGACGATTACTTATTTGAGACATAGGGTGCTTAACTACTCATCGAATAGGTGTTGACCACTTATCTAAGCCAGGTAGAAAGTTTCATAATTTCATTTTTGAAGTATATATTTTAAAGTCGCTAAATCTATTATGACAAGGTTAGTAAAGTGGTTATCAAGAAGTTTAATGGACCATGTAGAAAACCACTTTACAAACTAATCTCTTAACCATCTAATTGACTTAACAACTTTTATAATAGTGTAACTACCTCATAAATGGTTATAACCGCTTAACCAACTTGGTTTTAAACCTCTATAAATAGGAAGTCGAGTGGAACTCTAAGGGACTTCTCATGCACATGCACACTCGCTTCATTTTTTTCTAAATGTTCTCTCTCTAAGTAGAATTAAGTATCGGAAAGTTCTCTACTGAAGAAATTTCATCAATTTTTCTAACACTAAGGACATCTTTTACAAGTTAAAGAGCTAATCAAGGAGCTAATCGAGTCAACAATAAAAGTCATCAACCAGTTTCTTAGAAACCCTTAAGAATCCAAAGCTACTCCAACACATTTAGCTTGCCCAGCTTGAAGAGATACAACAATAGATTGGTACTATAGGAAGGGTCTTGTCCAAATCTTTCAATAAAATAATGAGGAAGACCACCATTCAACCCTACTCACCAACAATGATCTTCTTGAAATGCTCTCAGTATAGTAGAAATTGAGGTAAGAAATTCTCAATCTATTCCTACTACTCACCTAAGGATGGACTCTGATTGACTATGTCTAGTTGCTGGCAAGTGCTATCCATCTTCTTTAATAATCTATTATCTGCTGCCTACATCATCGTATGAATCATCTCCACAGAACTGTTGGGATATACCAGTTCAAGCATAAATCTGCTATCTGTCCAACTGCTCATATACTCCCAAACCAGGCCTGCCGAACCGGCACGCCCTGAAGAAGCCGAATGATCGACAAACAAGATGAAGACACGACTCTCGACTTTAGCTAAAGAGTAGTCTTCGGACTCCACTGAAGAGTTAGTCTTCGGTCTCCACTGATTCGGGCTCCACTGAAGACACGATCTTCAGCTTCAGCCATACGTGCCATTCTGAGGACGTCTCAAGAAGAAGATATTTTTGATGGGGTTTCAGGTGCACCGCAGCGGAAGTGTAATTTCAAAATGATGAAATTTGCACCGAAATCCCTTAGCCAAGATCTCCTTTTACTAATTAAAACATACATACTAACATTCAAACATAGATTGTTAGAATTAGAGTACCAACCTGCTATCGCTAATTCCAACAAAGTTGATGTTGAAGGGGCTGATTGAATTCACCAGGCGTCCAAGTGTCCGCCCTCCGATGGTGATCCACACAGAGCAGTGATCAAGACAACTCTATCTTCTTTTCAAAGGTTCCTTCTATTGAGTTCTTCTTCCTAGAACTCAATTGCTTGGACTATGGCTTGAATTCCTCCACACAAAGGCTTGCTTTCCTTTCCTTGACTCCTTCTCCTCCTTCCACCAAGACCTTGGCCCTTTAGACACCCTTGTCTTGAAGAAAAAGACCTTGTCCTAAGAGGACATAGGCTTGTCTTAAGTTGGAGGAGAAATTAAGACAATGATGTCTTAATGTATGAAAGAAAGGAAGAAATCAGAACTTCTTTCTTTCCTTTACCGTCGGAGACTTTTACTTTTATCTTGTTCAGTAGCAGAGTTTCGACAGAGGTTTACTCTGTAGAGGAAACAATGCAAGAGCAAGCAAAAATAAAAGAGTCTTCAGGAGAGGAAGAAAGAAAAAGATTACATAATGTTCTGATTTTTCCCGACCCTTTAAATAGAAATCAGATAGGCGCCTACACACCTCTCCGTAATTTCTTTCTCACGCCCTTTCCAATTTCTCACGCCCCATCCTCCCATCTCATGGCCTTCCAGATTAAATCCCACGGCTCTTCTTAAAGGAAAAACCGCGGTGTTTTAAAAGGAAGGAAGTCGCGACTTTTCATCTCCGAAGAGATGTTATTTCGCGCGCCCGGGAGGAGTTAGCGCTTTCTTTCTTTCTCAAAATCCCATCAGCCGTTGGATTCTCATCCAAAGGGGGAGAGAAGGTGCGCTAATCACTTAAGAAGGAGGCCGCCCAAATAAAAACATCGGAGAATTTTATTTGGGGCGCGCCAAGAGTCCATGCGCCATGGACTCTTCCTTAAGGCGCGCCAAGAGTCCATATGCGCATGGACTCTTGGTGTTTGGCGTGAAAAATAAAAGGGGCGGGTGGGGAGGCTAGCCAAGCTACATGGCTAGCCAATAGGGTTAGCCACATTCCCGTTTTTCTTAATTAGGGTCTAATTAGGTCCAATTAGAACCCAATTTGAACCAATCCGGAACCCTAATTCGAATCCGATCCAAATAGAAGCTAGGGCTTGCAACACCTGCTAGAGTGTTATCTTGCAAAGATGATTTAATTCTAAATTAAATTCTTGATCAATCCTCTTAAGTGTGTGACCCATTGGGTTCCACATCTAGCCAGCAGTGGGTTCGAATACAAGTTGACCTAATTTGATTAGAACTCTTTCTAATCGATTTAGGTCAAACCGAGCTTACCCGAATCGATCAATTAGGATTCTTCCTAACATGTGATCTTTGAACTTGATCAACCCACAAGACAAGATTGACATCTAGCAACGTGTCATGTCTACCCGGAAGATATGGAAATGCTGGTGAAATACCAAAATTACCCTTCAGTAGAGAGTTACCGTACAATTAAATCTTTCGATCAGCCTGCACCCAAAATATAACTATGGATATGGATATATGTCAAATCCAATATTATATTTGTTTCTAGCTCAATCTTATAATGATGATTCGATTATCTTGATATTAGAAACCATCTCTAATATCTTTACTTTGATCAAAGATTCCCTGAATCATCATGCGATTGTTGACTAGCTGGATGCAATCTCCTCTTACTAAGAGTGATCGATTCCTTGTTGACCTACTCATTACCTTCATATTCAATTCACCATTCCCAGTATCAATCCTGTGCATGTCTCAGTGTCATGATTAGGATTGAACCAAAGGATGGGTTCATGTACATAAGGTACTTATGGCAGTCTCAGGTCAAAAGATTACTTGTACCACTCCCACTATGAGAACCTTCTATTGACATGTAGCTAAGACTCCATTAGATGTTCTCAAGTTGGATCATATCAGTGAACTCATTCTCCAATGAGCTCCCACATCCCAGTATTAGTGTCATACACAAGTGACTGTGAGAGCAGTCACCCTTTCCAGTATACCCGGGGTGTGCTAGTCTTATCGGAAAACCCTGATCCCCTACTCAGGGTTCCTTTGACTAGGAATACTTTAGATTAAGGTTTTAAGATTTTAGGTCTCACTGGTATGATCTCATCATAACCCTAAAATCATAGCCCTAATCTATGGGGTTCATCATATAATAAACACAGCGTATGATGAAAAATAATGCCTTTATTTAGAAAATTATCAATTACAATGGTTTGGGAGATACAACAGAGATTGGTTTGTAGGGCATATCCCTTTCAATTTTGGAGTGAAAGCACCCCACCGATCCAGCAACAATGCTACTAAGGAGGTCCAAAAGCAGACCTCCAACCTATCCCAAACTTCCACGAACGTGGAGGATAACGGTCACTTTCAAAATACATCCATATGACCATTAACTCTGATGGTAACGTCTCCAGCCTGGCCAGAATCGTTCGATAACCATCCATGATTGCGAACAGAGAGGAGTCAATTAACTCCCCCCATCATAACCACAGGGAAGGAGATGGAGCCACATGCCAGACTAGTCGATATAAATACTGGTAAGAGGGGACACTCCAGGTAAGGCACAACGTAACCCTGAAAATCCCAGAGTTTTTTTCTCGCCATCTATCCTCCACAAAATCTTTCCCATTCTGTGGCTAGAGCCCTGCCTCTGACTTAGGCATCGGAATGTCCCTTGCTGGAGCAAATACAGCCAGGAATTTATTTTGCAGGTAAACCAGAGAGTGGACCTGTGATCTAGTAGCTTTGCCCGGTCGAAAAAGGGATTCGACGCCAACAGATTGGCACACCAAGAAGGGGGCGAGCAACTAAGCATCTATTATTAAGCTCCCCTCCTTGAAAAATGGGAAGTGTAAGAAGTTCCTGATGGTGAGAGGAAAGACTTAGAATGCCTCAGCAAGTTGAAGTCGCGTTCCCTCTTATGGGGGTGAACCCCTGGTGGGGAACGTTATTCCACCTCCCACGCTTGTTATGGGATAGCAGCAATTTGAGACTCTCCTGAACCAGGTCAATGCCTTCACGGCCATGGTTCAAGACTTTCAAGATAAAGCTCTCAAGGTGGGGCATCCGCCAGCCACCTCCAGACATAGCTCTCAATCCGGGAGGAAAAGAGCCCCTCGAGAAAGGTCCACCCATCTTTTCCTCCATCTTCGACCCTCTCCTGAGGGCCGAAGCTCAAGGATGCCTAGACCCACTAATTCACTGCAAAGGGGAAAGAGGCCTAGGCAAACTCCCTCTCTTTCTTCCGAAGACTCCATCCCCGAAAGAGACCTATCCAAAGAAGTTCTCCCTGATTACGAGGGGAAGTTCAAAGCCCTCGAATCAGAGGTTGCAAAACATTGGGAGCATAGGGACGAAAGTGATGATATAGTGGCGTGTAAGCTGCGCCCTCCCTACACCACCCGCATCATGTCCGAAGTTGTTCCAAAGCACTTTAGGGTCCCCCAAATGGAGCCCTACGATGGCACCTCCGACCCACTTGATCACTTGGGCAGCTTCAAAGCCCATATGATGATCCAAGGAGCTTTAGACATGCTGTACTGCCTTGCATTCCCGGCCACGCTAAAGAAAGCTACTCGGATGTGGTACTCGAACATATGCCTAGGTACCATCAACTCTTTTTTTGATCTAGAAAAATTATTTATCTTGTATTTCAGGACTTGTCGCAAGACCCCCTGCAACATCGATACCTTTTCCTCCTTCACCAGAACAAAGGAGAAATTCTGTGAGATTATATCTCTAGATTTAACTCAGCCATGCTCGACATCCCTGATCTCAACGAGCATGTGGCCATGTCTGCATTGAAAGAAGGGGCTTCATACATCCAGGCTCACCTTTTTCCAAGACAATAAATTCTCCAAAAGCTACGCTGAGCTCCTGTTGAGAGCTGAGAAGTACACCGATGCTGAAGAGCAAGCGATGAATTGGCGGTTAGCTGAAGGGAAGCTCCCTTCAAAAAAGAAGAATAGCAGGGGACAAGGCCCCCCTTCACCTAACAACAACAACAACAAATATTCCGACCGGCGATGGAGTCCCAGACCCAGAGCACCGGGCGGGAGATTCGACTCATATACCCCCCTCAACCTTCCTAGAGAGAAGATCCTACTGGAGATAGAAAAGGAAAACTATCTCCAACAACCATGTCCCATGAAGGCAACCTCTTCCATAAGGAATAGGAACAAATACTGCCAATTCCACTGGGACCATGGCCACGATACTGAAGAGTGCATCCAGTTGAGAGATGCTATAGAGGATCTAATCAAAAGAGGTTATCTGGGGTGGTACGTAGGTCGCCAAGGATCTCGATCGGAAGCTATAGTTTCTTAGAGGGCCGCGGAAGAGGCTGAACTACCAAACTAGAGGCCCACCAATGAGAACGTGGGAATGCTGCACCGACCGACTAAGTGGAGAAGAGCCAAAGATGATGCCCCAAAGTGGCTCAAAGACAACAATGCTATACTCTTCTCTGATGATGACCTCGCGAGAGTCCAACTCCTGCATGACGATCCTGTTGTAATATCGACCGTTGTGGCCAATTATGATGTAAAACAAATATTGGTTGATAATGGAAGCTCAGCCAATGTCTTGCTCTACGATGCGTTCTCTCAGATGTGCCTGCCTAAAAACAAACTGCAAATATCTCCTATACCACTTACCAGTTTCGGAGGCATCGATGTCGAGGGAGAAATAATATTACCTATAACCGTCCACACCGAACCCCGACAAAAGACATTACCAATCAACTTCACAATAGTTTGAACCTCCTCAACCTACAACATAATCATGGGATGGCCCATCCTGAACAATTTCCTGGCCATAGTGTTGACTTACCACCTCTTGGTACATTTTCCCACCAGGAGTGGCATCGGAGAAGCCAAGGGAGTCAGAGAACGGCACGACAATGCTTGATGATTCAAGACAAGCACTTCAATGATCCTGCAACTTGGGATCAATTAGATTCGAGGGACCCAACCACAGATTCTGGTGAACCCATGGAGAAAACTATTTCAGTGTCGTTGACTGAAGCGAACCCCTCCATGGTCATGTAGATCAGAAGCATGCTCGATGAGGAAACCAAAGTAGAGTTGATCTATTTCCTTAGAAACAATGCTGATGTCTTCTCCTGGTCGGCTTCGGACATGCCAGGGATTCTAGCCAAAGTGATTACTCATCGGTTGGAAGTCGCTCCTGAATATAAGCTGGTCCGGTAGAAGAAAAGGAGTTTCATCCCTGAAAGACAAAAGGCGATAGATGAAGAAGTAAACAAACTCATCAAGGCGGGGTTCATTCGGGAAGCGCATTATCCTGAATGGTTGGTCAACATGGTAATGATGAAGAAGGCTAACGGCAAGTGGAGGATTTGCATCGACTACACAGACCTCAATAAAGCCTGCCCAAAAGATAGCTTTTCCCTTCCAAAGATCGACCAACTGGTTGAAGCCACTACTGGGCACCAGCTGTTAAGCTCATGGATGCCTTCTCTGGATATAACCAGATCTGAATGGATCCTCAGGATGATGAAAAAATAGCCTTCATCATGGATAAAGGTCTTTTATGCTACAAAATGATGTCGTTTGGGCTCAAGAATGCTGAGGCAATGTTCTAGAGGCTTATTAACCAAGTGTTCAAAGAATAATTAGGAAGGAATATGGGGGCCTACATCGATGACATGATCGTGAAAAGCCTTCTTAAAGAAGACCACATTAAGGACCTGGAAGAATTGTTCGGCGCCCTACGATGCCACCATATGAAGTTGAACCCAACGAAGTGTGCCTTCGAGATAACTTCAGGCAAATTCTTGGGGTTCCTCATCACCAAGCAAGGAATCGAAGTGAACCCTGAGAAAATCCAGGCCCTTAAAGATATGAGGCATCCTTCTTATAAGAAGGAGGAGGTATAGCAACTGACAAAAAGGATCGCTTCATTAAGTAGATTCATCTCCCGGTTAGCTGAGAAGTGCCTCCCTTTCTTTAAAGTACTTCGATAATCCCAAGGTTTCGAATGGACCAAAGACTTCCATATTGCTTTTGAAGAGCTGAAGAAGTACTTGGAGACCCCACCTTTGCTCTCTAGACCTCAAGAAGGGGAAGTACTCTATCTGTACCTCTCCGCTTCGGATGAAGCAGTCAGTTCAGTCCTTGTCCGAAGAGAAGAGGACAGCTTTCATAAGCCGATCTACTACATCAGCAAAGTCTTGCACGATGATGAAACAAGGTATTCAAAGATGCAGAAGCTGATTTACTCCTTGATAATTGCGGCAAAATGCCTACGGCCTTATTTCCATGCCCACACCATCGTGGTGTTGACTGATCAGCCTCTTTAGGCCATTCTCCAATGTCCTGATACTTTGGGGAGAATAGCTAAAAGGGCCATAAAGTTAAATGAATTTGATATCAGCTTCTAGCCCCGATCGGCTATGAAAGCCCAGGTGTTATCCCGACTTCTTGGCTAAGTGCACCTGGAAGTCCGAAGACAAAGCAAACTCGACCGAAGAAGGAGTCACTCCGAAAGATGCAGAGTCTATTTGGGTGCTCCATGTAGACGGGGCCTCCAATTCCACTGGATATGAAGCAAGTCTTATACTAGCTGAACCGGACGGATACACCATGGAGTATGCACTCCGATTTTCTTTCCATGCCTCGAACAACCAGGCTGAATATGAGGCCTTACTTGCTAGACTCCGAATTGCCAAGAACTTGGGGATTCAGAGGCTCCAGGTCTTCTCGAACTCACAGTTAGTGGTAAACCAAGTCAAAGGTGAGTTTGAGGCTAGGGATCCCACAATGATCCAATATTTGGAGAAGGTGCAAGCTCTATCCTCTCAACTAGAATTTTTTGAGATCATTCACATCCCCCGATCAAAAGTTATCAGGTAGATGCATTGTCCAGGCTCGCCACCACCACTTCAGAATCCCTTGGTCGTACTTTCATCGAACACCTCGAAGCCCCAAGCATAGCCAAGAAAATTTTGAAGGTACATCAAATCGATGCTAAACCTAGTTGGATGGATCCCATCCTCAAATTTTTGAAAAAGGGCACACTACCAGAAGATAGAGCAAAGGCCAAAAGGATCCGATGGATGGCATCCCAATACATCATCCTGGATGGGATCCTCTACAAGAGATCATTCTCCCAACCCCTGCTGAAATGCTTGGGACCATCGGACGCCGACTATGCCTTAAGAGAAGTCCATGAAGGCATATGCGGTGATCACCTGGGAGGCAGGTCTTTGGCGTATAAAATAATATGCCAGGGATATTATTGGCCCTCCATTCAAAAGGATTCGGCTAACTTTGTATGAATATGTGATCAATGCCAGAGGTATGCTAATATCCAAAGACAACCAGTAAGCAACTTGACCCAACTGACAGCACCCTGGCCCTTCGCCCAGTGGGGCATGGATATCCTAGGCCCGTTTCCACCAGCGTCCGGGCAAAGGAAGTTCCTTATTATGACCATCGACTACTTTACTAAGTAAGTCGAAGCTGAACCTCTGGCTCACATCACGGAAGGCAAAGTCGAGAATTTTGTCAGGAATTCCATGATATTCTAGTTTGGAATTCTACATACTATAATCACCGACAATGGGAGACAGTTTGACAACCCCAAGTTTAAAGATTTTTGTGCTCAGTACCATGTGCAACAAAGACTGATCTTCGTTGCCCATCCATAATCGAACGGGGAGGCTGAAGTGATGAATCGGACCATTCTCCATGGCCCGAAGATGAGGTTGAACACTGCTAAGGGACTTTGGGCAGAAGAGCTAACCTCCATTCTCTGGACATATAGGACAACCCCGAGAATGGATACCGGTGAGTCTCTATTAAACTTGGCATACGGTACTGAAGCAGTCCTCCCTATAAAAGTCTCTATCCAATCTTTGAGAATCGATAACTATGAGGAGCTTGAAAACTCCAAACATAGAAGGGTTGACATGGATCTACTGCTGTGCACCAGGCTCCAAGTCCAAATGAAAATGGCGACGTATCAACAAAAAGTCACCAAATATTACAACTCTAGAGTAAAAGAGCAAATCTTCTGCACTAGGGACATGGTGCTATGAAGAACTGAAGTGTCTAGGTTGATGGAGTAGGGCAAGCTCTCCCCCAACTGGAAAGGACCATACCAAGTCAAAGAAGTCATACATCAAGGAACGTATTGACTCAAGACACTAGATGGCATTGTCCTATCTCGGCCCTAGAATGTACAAAATCTTTGCAAATACTATCAATAAATAGACCCAGAGACTTTTGTGAAAATTTGTTCAAGTCTAAATAGCTCACTACAGTAGCGGTAAGACAGTGGTTTCAACGATCTGATCAAAAGAATCGGCCAATAGCGCAAAGGTGAGTCTGATCCACCTACCTTATCGGTATACCCGACAAGCACAACGGACAGCCCAATCAGGCTACCAAATGATCAAAGGCGCAGGGATGGTTCATATAACCTACCCTACGGTAAATCCAAAGACATGCCGAGGCAGGCCTGATCAGCCTACCTTGTGCTAAAAAAGGTGCAGGGATGGTTCATACAACCTACCTTACAGTAAATCCAAAGACGCGCCAGGGTAGGCCTAATCAGCCTACCTTAACTTCAACAAAGAAGAACCGGGGTGGCCTAAATGCCTTGAAATCCTGTACTTCGTAATGTCCTAGAATATATCATTCATAGAGAAAGAACGAAAGGGAAAGAAAGATATTTTCTTCATTGCATCTGAAGGACTTTACAAAAAAAAAAAGGGAGGAAACAGAACAGATAATGGGAAAGCAGATTCAAAGACCACCTGTCGTCCCTTTTCCATGCCAGCGAGGGGTGTCAATGTTCTTAGAGGAGGACGGGGAGGCTCCGAACTTTTCTTCCGATTCAGACTCTGACTCATCTTCAAAGTCAGAGTCATATTCATGGCCGGGAAAGGGGACAGAAGGCCTAATATTTTCCAGGCCCTTCAAATGATAGAACCTGAAAGCCTTGTCCCCGTGCTCTCGAAACCCCCAATAGTAAGAGTCCAAAACTACTTCGACGACCTCATCCTAGTAGGCTGATGATGCCAGGAATTTCGTGATGGCCTTCGTCACCTCCTTTCTGGGCTCTTCCGCCTCCGCAGTGGCCACCTCGACTCGAGCCCTGGCTTCCTCCACATGGGCCTCCAAGACCTGAACATTCCTCTCCAAATGGGCAATGACCCCGCTGCGGGTCATCGTCGTCATCCCCCCAGTGAGCCTTCACATTATGCTCACCCATCGCTTGAGAGCAGGAAGCCCTCTTCTTCGCCATCTTTCGAAGTTTGGAAATGTTGAACTTCATCTCGGCGATATGCTAGGGAGAAGAAGGACAACTTTCAAAATGGGAGTTTGAAATTTTGGTGGTCTCAGAAAGGGAAGAGCTAGGTCCCATTTAAAAGGATCCTACACCCATGTACGGCCACAAAGAAACGCACTCCACACCTTTCCCCAGGCTCACCAGGTGGTGCCACGTGTCGAAACGATGCCTCGAAACCCAAGTGTCCACTCTGGAAGTGGTGCGATCGCCAATAACTGCTCTCCAAGATAGAGATCGATAATGCTTCGAACCCAAAATGATCACCCTTGGACGGTTACAACATCAATGGTCATTTCTCGGAAAGGGAAGATTTGGTGGCACTTAGGACGTGCGGGGATGCGACCGTTCTAGTGTTAACGCACTTGACATGGACAGTGAAAAATATACTTGATGTTTTATAATAGTCTGCCAATGACAAAGTGACATCTATGCACTACACGACCACCGATGTGAAAGGGATAATTATGGTGGATGATCAACATCAACCTAATTGAGGTTAATCCTAGCATAAGAGATCGAGTTGTTCCTTCCTGACCTAACCAGCCGTACTAGGGAAATCAGCAATGCCCCGACAGTAGTACGACCCCACTTCAGAGCTCGTCATCGACCGGGCCAAAGATATTGGCACCAAAGTGGTCAGTCTTTGACTTACCCACCGAAAAAGGATCGGTTCAAAAAAAGAAAAAAATCGGTCCAAAGAAAATTAGATTTTTATTTCAAAGGGGGAAAAGACCACTGAAAGGCTACGACCACTATGACCAATGGCCCTACCAGAATCTAGTTCTGAGATTCTACATTTAGGAAGCTACACTCGGGGAAATCACATAGTCATAAGGAAAAGGAAGTGTTCATTAATCCAGGAGAAAAGTTCATTACATGCCAAGAGAAGGAAAAGAAAAAGAAATAAAAGGTTCGAGCCTAACAAACACCTACAGATCAATTGAGGAAGACCCAATGTTGGTAGAATGGAGTATCTCCTTCATCTAGGTGGAGATAATCTCCTCTACTTGGGCCAGGGCCAGAGAATCTTTAGCTTGGATCTCCTCTTCGGCCTAGACCGGGATTACTGTATCGGCCACAACCAACCCCTCGGCTATGACTGGGACTTCTTCACTTCGGCTGGGCATCTCTTCAACCTCATCGTGGGCCCCGATCTCTTCCTCTTTCTCCTCCTCGATCTCATACATAGGAACACCGGAAAGATCAAGATCGGGGAAGACCTCTTTGACCTTGGCGAGTCCATCATTGAAGCCAAATTGATAACGGTACAAACTGGCTTCATTCACTTCCATCTTGAACTGCGATGACTTTCTAAAGTCCTTAACAGCTCTAGTCACCTACTCCTTCATAGCTGCGGACTCCCTCATGGCCACTTTGACCTTCAAAGTCACCTCCTCGTCCCTCGAAGATGCCTCTTCGGCCTTCAAAGATGCTTCTTCAGCCCTCCTGGTTGCCTTCTTGGCCGCCCTAGCTAGGCCTTCGGCCTTCTCCTGGTTCTCCTTAGCAGAATGCTCCAAGGAGTAGATCTGCTTCTTGTTCCTCCTTAGCCTGGCATCCTACTCTAAGATCTTTAGGTGGGCATTCTTCAGCTCACCCTTCAAACCTTGTGCCTCGGCATCCACACGAGTAAGCTGGTTCGCCATAAACAGCCTTAACTCTTTGGCCACCTCCCTCTCATCTCTAGCTACTTGGAGATCCTCCTTCAAGCTGAGAATGAGGCTATCAATGCTCTCCATGCCCTCTTCCAGAAAAGTGATGTCGTAGATCAGCTACACCGGCAAAATAAGATGTGAGACCAGTCACAAGTTGAATGACCCATTGGACAGGGGAAAAGCAATGAAAACCTCACCTGTTGCAAGGAGGAAAAGGCGAAATCGGACACCTTAGCGAGGCTTTGACCCCGGATGACTGCCAAATTGTGAGGCAGTAAAGTATCTTTCAGTGCCTACTTATCAATGGCAGGAACCGAAAGACCCCCCATGGTGGAGAGCTTTGAAGAGTCTACAGGGTGACTTCCACTTAAAGGAACCTCCTAGACAAACTTCTCTTCGAGTTGTGGTGCCTTGCCCCTATCCATCGTAGGAGGGCAAGGTAGTGGCGCATCGACCACTGAAGATGGACTCTCCCTTATTTGAACTGGAGAGATGACCATCGGTAGAGACTCAACTAGCAGAGGCCCTCCTGGAGCCTCCATCATCGATACCTCATCTACTCCAAATATTCCTTTAGAGGATGAAGCGCTCCTGCTTCTACCAGGATCCTTCTCCCGGATCTTCTTCTGGACCTCTGATCTTGAGAGGAGAGCTTGGGTTGTCATCCTCTTGGTGGAAGACTGATGAAGCCAGCCCAAATCGGGTCTCATCCCTTCGCCTGCGAACAAAAATGTCCTTCATATTCAACTGGATCACAAAAGAAATAGAGAAAAGGGAACCAAAAACTTCTACTACTTATACCTAACACTGGGGACCCGCTGTCCCCGCAAGATGGAGATTCCTCTCCTCCAATAGTTCACAAATGAAGACGACCTCCAAACCAGACAGCAGGGCATAATCGGATTGGTCAGTGGCCAAAACCTTTTTCCTGGTGTTAGCACCCGAGCTTGGTTCCCTCCACTCACTATTGAAACCCCACGGTTCGATGTAAGAAACAAAAACAAAGTTGGGCTTCCACCCATGAATAATGCTGGGCATGTCCTTCATGATCTTGCGACCAGGCCGAGGATCGATGACCCACCATTCGTGGTCATGGAAATTCCTCTTAAGGATGAAGAGGGAGGTGAATAAGATGGTCCCGGGCCTCACATTAGCTATATGACAACGGACCAAGAACATGTAAACATTTTGAATATTGTTCAGAGTCAACTGCGCAGGCATGACTTGATACATGCGAAAGACCCTGACGAAGAAGGGATGCAGCAAAAAATGAAGACTAGCCTTTAGGTGATCTTCATACACGGCAATGCACCCAGTGGGAGGTTTATGTACCCACTCTTCTGACATTGAGAGAATCAAAGAAAAATCTTCAGGGACATGATAGCGCTCCCGAAGGTGAGCTATCTTTCCAAGCAAAATGGAGCTAGAAACCAGCTCCAACACGCCATATCTCCAGCACCGGAAGACCCAACCTCTCTCCCTCGAGCTCCTATAGACTCAGCCATGATCGGAAAGGAAAACAGGAAAACAGGAGAAAAGTCATACCTATGGGAGAGACGGATGGCCAAGGCGGGAAAAGCTGGGCCAAGGGTGGAAGCAAACAAAAATGGAGAAGCTTCTTCTGCCAGTCCTCCCTTCCCCCTTATGAAGGAGCAAAAAGATTCCAGAACACCGCCTTGATAAAAGGGGCCACCTCTCTGAGCCTGCCATGGACACTGGAAATGAATGCGGAGTCCCAAGCAGCCCCCAAACTGATTTGACTTGAACTAGACCAAAGGTCATGATCCACGCAATGCCCACCAATGGCAAGGATGGGACTCACGTCTTTTCTAAAGGATAAGAAAGGGGCACGATTGCCACCCAAATCCCAACAGAAAGATTGGCTTGAGTTGCTGCAAAATAAAAAGGGAAAAAATGACCTCCTGCTCCACCTATTCCTTTTCCACACTCCAATCAGAGGATAACAGTTGTCCACTACCTAATCCTCAAATCAATCAGTAATTATGGCAAATGATCAAACCAGAGATCTCATGATCATCAGCCACACCTCCATAGATGAAAATGACAAGCCAGCGATACTCTCACTCTTCGAGACAGGCCGCTGCTTCGAAAACTGAGAGTGGGGGGCAACTGTTGGGATATACCAGTTCAAGCATAGATCTGCTATCAGTCCAATTGCTCGTATACTCCCAAACCAGGCCTGCCGAACTGGCATGCCTAGAATAAGCCAAATGATTGACAGACAAGACAAAGACACGACTCTCGACTTCAGCTGAAGAGCAGTTTTCAGACTTTGCTAAAGAGTTAGTCTTTGGTCTCCACTGATTCGGGCTCCACTGAAGACATGATCTTTAGGTTTAGCCATACGTGCCATTCCGAGGACATCTCAAGAAGAAGACATTTTAGAGTGAAAGCACCCCACCAATCTAGCAGCAACGCTTTTGAGGAGGAGGTCCGAAAGAAAACCTCCAACCTATCCTAAACTCCCACGAACATGGAGGATAACGATCACTTTCAAAATATAGCCACGTGACCATTAACTTCGATGGTAACATTTCCGACCTGGCCAGAATGGCTTGATAATCGCCCATGATTATGGACAAAGGAGAGTCGATTAACTCCCCCCATCGTAACCACAGGGGAGGGGATGGAGCCACAGGCCAGACCAGCTGATATAAATACTATTAAGAGGGGATGCTCCAAGCAAGGCATAATGTAATCTTGAAAATATGATAGTTCTTTTCTCGCCATCTATCCTCCATAGAATCTTCCTCATTCTATAGCTAGAGCCCCACCTCTAACTTAGGCATTAGAGTATCCCCCACCAGAGCAAATCCAGCCAGGGATTTATTTTGCAGGTAAACCAGGGAGTGGACCTGCGATCCAGTAGTTTTGCCCGGTCGAAAAAGGGATTCAACGCCAACAAGAACCACTAGTATTAGTTTGATGGAGGTGACAGAAGTTATCAACCTTCTTGTAGGGAGAAAGAAATTCGATGATTAATTCCTTCTTAACAAAGAAGAAACCACCACTATCATATCTTGGAGAATTTCTAAGAGAATTCAACTCCAGTACACCCTTCAAAATATTACTCTCAATGAGGGGATCATATCAAAAAGAAGGTTTGAGAACTAGAAGCTAAACTTCAAAAAATCTATATGGAAGATCACTACTAAAAAAATTTCCATGACTTTAATAAATAATCCCCTTTTTTAAAGAAATAATGAATGAACCAATTTTCTATCGGTTCAAGATGCTTTAGTCAAACCTTATATGGTTCTACTAATCCTGTTGATCACTTGGAGGGATACAAAGCCCTCATAAGACTCCAACATGCATCTGATTGATGGAAAAAATATCCTAAAGCCAATCACCTGGATTATAGATGGTTGAGCTATCTTGTAAATGATATGAATTATTAATAAAATAAATATTATTTTTGGTAGCTCAATACTATTTCAATACTATTTGTTATCTTCTTATGAACTCTAATGTGTTGAAGTCCTTAGAACTACATTGTGATGTGGGACAAGGGGGTTAGGGCTAGGGATGCTGGATGCCAATAAGGATGCTTACGATGCAAGGAATTCTTTTTAGGGTTGATGATTTTTTTTTTTTTTTATGTTTTTTGTTGTTCTTCTTCGTTGTTTTAGGATTTCGATTCCCGATCACAAGCAAAGATAAGAAATACGAAGAACAGTAATGGAAGCTTACTCTAGCAGTTCAAAGCCCTAAAAGTAAGAACGAGAACAAGACCTCAGGATTAAGAAACCCCGGTAGGACTAGCTCGACCAACAATATCTACTTAGGAGATAAAGAGAAGGCAAACCTCAAACTTCTGAAGTGCCCGGTGCAGAGATTTCTCAACTCGACAGATGCGGCCTGGATGCCTGAGCAGTTGAACCCGTGGGAGCACTGGCTTTGGGTCGGGAGGTCACGATGGCAAAGCTGACTGTCTCCAATGCCCAAGATGCCAGGGAGGACCTGTAGGCAAACAAAAGAAAGGTCAGCAGAATGTGGAGATGCACGGAAAGGAATTGAACTGGAGTTGGGAAGGGGCTTCGAGCCCGATGTTCGGCTGGATTCTAAAGTTGAAGTCGGAGATAACTTGGGGCCTCGCACCCCGCGACGTCCCGGAGGACGAAGGAATGTGGCCTCACACCACGTGACGTCCTGGAGGACGAAAGATTTGCGACGCCCTGGGGCGACGGACAGGTGGCCTCACACCACTCGACGTCCTTGGGGATGAAGGCAATTCCACTCAAACCTAGCCTAAGAGACAATGTTTGGAGGGTGGAAGAAACTCAAACTTTTCATTAATCACTCAATCATTCATTCATTCATTCATTAGTTCTACAAGGGAGGGATTGGGTCCTTTAAATAGGCACCCAAGGCCCATTTGAAATTCAAATTACAAAATTCAAGGTGGCACCCAAAAGTTTCCAACATCCCTTCTCTTTGGCCAACCAAATAATTTTGGAGTTGGGCGTGGCATGAGCAAAGGCTTGGAGAGGGGGATTGGTCCCTTGACTTCCTTCCTTAGCATGCTTGTTTTGGAAGAAGGAGTGGGGCATGGCTTGCTTGGAGGGATGTGTTCCCTTGGATTCTTCAACGCCATCTTCTTGGATTGATTCAAGGCCGACCAAGGGAGAGCTCCATGGGCGTTGCATGGTTGAGGGCTTGAAGGGGGGGAGTGTGTCCTTTGACCTTCCTTCCTTGTAAGAACATTTTGGGAAGAATGCTTGGAAGATGGTGTCTCTTCCTTCCAATGTTGCCCAAGGCGTGTGGAAAGCATGAGGATGCCACTTTGTTTCCCTTCTTGGATGCCCAAGTGGCAGCTGATGTGGTGCCACGTAGGTAGCTGAGGTGGCACCTGAGTTGGCTCTATCCCAAGTGGAAGGGGTGGGTTGGCCCACCAGAACTTGATTTGGTGAAGATAACCAGAGTGACTTCAATTGGGCTTGGGCCAAGTCCAAACCCAGACTTGAACAAATACAGGACTCACGACCTAACTTTACCCAAATTGGTCAAGGTACAGGACTAAACAAATTTGACAAGACATTATGACAATGCTTTGGGCTCAAAGCCTTATTACAGGACTCATAGAAGGGGAACCCTAATCTGAGATTCACAGAGGGTTGAGGAGCCTTTGTCAGATCCTGGTGCCCACACCACATTGATTCAATAAAGGAGGATTTATCGAGTATTTCTTAAATTGGTTCATGATCAAATAATACGTTGTTACCTAGGACGACAATGTTTATCGAGAATAGATTATTGAGTGCTATATACGTTGGTTGTCCTCTTAACTGAGTGTGGAGATACTGTTATGGCATGTAGTTGAGTGTAGGAGTACATCTCACTAAACAATGACCAACTTTATGGAGTATCTATTGTCAAGAGTATCTCATAGAAAGGGTATGTGTATAAGTGCCCCTTCAACCTGAGATTATCACGGTGACTTGGCAAGCAACTTACTATACTTTGGTGTCAGACTACCTGAATTTCTAATCCTATGATGGAAGGTCTCTAAGTGTAGTCAAGTACTTGTTAAGTCGGTGTCAAGTCAAGGAGTGATTGACTACTCCAAGATGCTGGAGATAATACTCGATAGTATTTTAATTTAGCAAAAATTTAATTAGTGTAATGCTTGTGAGGAGTCACAGGATTCAGTATGTTGAAACACGTAAGGATTCACTATTCAAAGTTGGTAGTTGACTCTGAATTCATCTTGAGCATTAGATCAAAAGGATAAAATATATAATAACCATAGCCTGGGTATTGAATGTTGCTTGCCATCATTCAACCTATCCGAACATCGGTAACTATTATTAAATGGTCACATCAATTAGTTCAAAAAATTATTCCTGAGCTACCAGCGTAGAGTTCGAATCTATGAGATGACATACAATAGAAGTTTCTAATTGATCATGATGCTGATAGATGATTAAGAATTATTTAGTAGCAAAATTATAAATATGAATAATAATTTACCTTATACAAATATTATAAATAAATAAAAAATCAATTATAAATTAATTTTAGGATAATTTTTTAGTAATTGGATTGCTAATTAGCTTTATTTGATTAAGCGAGAAGGTTTAGGTCAAGTCCAATTGAATTAGATTTAATTGGATTTCACCCGATTAGGTTTTCGATAACCTAATCGCTAAAAAATTTTGATCTTGATTTAATTCAAGTTTAGATATATTTAATTTCTAATTTAATTATATTTTAATTAAGTCAAATTGGACCTAAATAAGATTAGGTTTAGATTAATTAATTGGGTCCAAACCAATTTCTATTAGAAATAGAAATTGGATTAAACAAGAGTCCTATAAACCCTAAACTCCTCCCATGCACCACTTTGCTTCTCACACCAAAATAATTTTTTGTGTGAATATACTCTATGACAAATCTAGATTAGAACATTCCTTACTTCTAATTCAGATTAGGATTAATCCAAATTACTTTTTAAAAGGAGTTTTAATTAGGATTAGAATCAATTTTGACCAACTCAAAATAATGAAGCCCTTCTAGCACCATAATTTGCTTCCCTATATTTTCTTTAAACTACCTTGGAATTTGCATGGAGTTTTCTCATGCAAAAAGGGAGATTACATGTCCCTCTTTCTCCTGGTTTGATATGGATTAAATCAGCCAAGTCTTTAATTAAATTTTGAATTTGAATTGAAGGAGTTTGATTCGGAATCAAACTCTTAGTCAAAATGTGATTATAAATCCCTATTCTTATCCATATTCCATACCAATTTAAATATGATTTGATAGGGTTGTGTAACAATTTAAGTGGAGCTTTCTATGCAAGAAAAAATACCATGGAAAATTAAGAGGGAGTTAGCATGAAAAAATACTTGGACATGAGAGCTATTTCATAGTGCTAAGGAGAAAAGAGTAAGAGAGGAAGAAAGAAAATTAAGGAAAGATTGATTTGGGTTTTTCTTTTCTTCCAAAATCTAATCCTCCTCATCCTCCATCTCCTCATATTCTTAGAGGGTTCAAGAAAATTTGAAGAAGGTCTTCAGATCAGCCATCCATAACCTTTACATGGAGCTGGCACTCTAGGAAAGGTGATCCCTCAGGACTTTGTGTGAACTATTCGTACAAGCCGGGCACATTGTGCAACTACAAGCTGATATACATACTGATGTAGGAACATCAAGAGCAGACTAGGATTTCAAGGTTCTAATTTCTAATTCATGTGTTGGGTACTCAGTCATTTATAAGTTGAGTCCATCAGGGTAAATTGAGTCCTATAATGAAGTCTATCAATTGAGTCCATTTGTTTTATTCGTCCTACTTTGAGTCTTGTCAGTTAGGCCCTTTGAGTCCTGTATTTGCTTTCATTCAAGTCATGTTCAAGAGGAGGGCCAGTGGACCACCACTCAAGTCACCCAGCCAAGCATCTGGACTCCATTCATGCTGCCCGACCCCTAAAGGATTGGCATCCCAGCATACCAGGCCTTAGATTCCTCAAGCCCACAAGATCTCATGAAGAAGTGGCACCCCAGATCCTTAGCCTTGGCACCCCAGTCCAAGGCCTATAGAAGTTGGCGCCCCTCCCATGCCCATTCATAATTGGTGCCCATGCTTTGACCCAATCCAAGGCGCCCCATGTTTTGACCCAGTCCAAGCCCAGTAAGAATTTCTTACCAGCCCAAGCACATGGAGAAAAGTCAAAGCTTCCAAGTTTAACAAGGAGTCAGCTAGCACAATTCTACAAGGAGATCAGTTTTTTAATTTTATTCACTTTCATACTCCCACTTTGATACAAACTTGTACTCCATCTTTGACAAGGAAAGGGCCCCGGGTAACTCTATAAATACCCACCCCCTCTCCTCTTGTATGAATAATTTTTGATGAAAGAAATTAAGAATTTTTTCTATATTGCTTTGTTTTCTCCAAGTGGAGTGGGTGTGAGACCCGTTTGCCTTTGTTCTTCAGAACATCAAGGGGTGTAAGGCCCTAGTTATCATTAGCTTGTTTTCATTCTCTAAACCCTAGCCACCATCCACATCTCTCTACTCGAGGCTGCCCCTCTCCAAATCTAGATGCCCAGGCATCATCCAAGGCCGCTAGCCCCTATAGCCTCTCTTCCACCCAATCTTCTTCTTTCCATCTAGTTTATTATTTTTTTCATATGCTACATCACTAACCCTTGACGTGTCCAAGATCCCTCCGGTGCCACACGCCCCTTGGATGACATTTTCTTTGCCTCCAAATCAATATGATAAAAAGTCGACGGATCCACAGGAAATTGACCGGATCATCCAGGCACTGATCTGAGTGGAGCGATCTCTTCCCCGGCATCAAGAAAGTCATTGCTAGGTATGTAGAACCTTTCCCTTCTCACTTTTTCTATTTTGTTGAAGTAGAGCATGCACCTAATTGGCCTTCTTAGTCCTAGGATCCTTTATTTGCTTTGTCTTTTGATAGTTCTAGAATGTGGGTAGGATTCTAACGTTACTAGAAAACCCTAACCTAGTCTTTCCTAGTTTCAAGAATAAAACCTTAAGAAAAATCTGAAAATATTTGTTTACATTAATCTGATTATCTTTATGTTCATCCCTTGCATATCATCCTACATCATGCTAGAATCCCATCCCTCATCAATTTTGATATCAGAGCTTAGGATTAGGACATGTTCTTGCATCATAGTTTAGATTTCTGCATCCTGAAATCTGCGTAACTAGTCAAAACATAGGGCTTTTTATCAATCAAAGTAATTTTGTTTTTCTTTTATTTTCACAGTAATCAACCTATGTTTAATCCTTTATTTTCTGTAATTTTCGTGGAATTTGTCTGATCTAAAAACAAGGTGAAACCTGCATGAGAAAACAGCCCTAACAAAAATTTCTGCATCCTTTCTTCTGCACTAGGGGTTCGAGGTTAGGTCTAGTTTTCCATCTTAGGCATACGTTTATTTCAAGATTTTTGCACTGATTCCTCTCTAAGTCATCCTCTATTTTACTGTTACTTTTCTCAGACTTTACAGAATATAAAAAAAACAAAAAAATTAGCAAAACAAAAACCCTAACTAAAAATCTATTTTCTGCTGCTAGTTAGAAACCCTAGGTTTTGCATCATCAAATTATTTTTGTTTTATATAAAATTTGGTAAGAATCATCCTCACATGTAACCCTCTGTTTTGAAGATTTTTTAGAATTTTGATGCTCTGAGATCCATGCTAAACTCTGCATCAAATTAGAACAAAAAAATCTTAATTTCTGCTAATTCTGCATACCTGACATGACTAAACCTAATCAACTACCAAACCCCACCCAACCCAAGCCAACTTTGATTGATCACTTAACCAACTTACATTTAAGTCAGCCACAACATAAAAAGGCAAAAAAAAAATTTTATTCTCCGTTTTCTGATTTTAGATTGCATCAGGTTTCATCGTGTGTTCGTCATTCGCATTAACTCAATCTTAAGGGCACTCTCCTCTGTCAGATCAGGGCAGGATTTCATCACCTGTCCTGGGCCAAAAACAACCAACCTGCATTCGAGCCCAATCCTAATAAAATCAACTAGTAACTTAACAGGTCGGGTCCAAGTTTTATGGGTACACTATTGCACTTAATCCTCCAACTATTACTGGAAACTGGTGTCTAAGGCTAGAGGTCTAGAGGCAAACGCCCTAAGTGGATTGGTGGTTTTTAATTAGGACCCTGTGACTAGCAAGGAGAGCATCCCACCATCCCACCTCTTACCTAGCCAGTGGAAGGACTAGTTGTTGAGTTGGGTGTAAGTTATGTTGACCCATTCAACTTTGGCTCTACGGTCTAGCAAACTCTAGAACGTGTGAACCCTTGTGTGCTTGATTGCATCATAATCCCGTATTTGATTGAGTGCATGGCCACTAGGTCAGGAGTCCAGTACCACCAATCTATGCCCCAACCCAATTAAATCATGGAGCCTAATCTTGAGACTTTCATGAAGACCATGAATGACCAGATGATTGCCCAATTGACCACCCAAATGAACCAGATGAATGCTCAATTAACTACCCAGATGAACCAGATGGCCACCCAGATGAACCAAATGGGTGATGACTGACCTAAAGGTTTGATCGAGTAGGAGACTGGTTATAAACCCTAGAGAAAAACTGTAAGACCTATACTAGACCCAAACCTAAGTCACCTTTGTCCACACATCCCAACCCTAGAAAAGCCCAACACCCTGACCCATACTTGGAGCCCAACCTAAGGAGAGCCCAACACCCTGACCCATACTTGGAGCCCAACCCTAAGAGAGCCCAACACCCTGACCCATACTTGGAGCCTAACCCTAGGAGACCCCCACACCATGACCCAATATGGGAGTCAAATCATAGGAAACCCAATCATGATTTTATAGACCAAGATGAGAGACACATTAGGAATGCTTGGGGAATAGTACCTAAATTTGGTGGTGATCCTGAGTTTGAGAATTATCTTAATTGAGAAAGAAATATGGACCTGTACTTTGAAAGCCATATGGATATCTATTCTGAAAGAGACTAGTTCAAGTTTACTGAAGCTAAGTTAGTTTGCTAGGCTAAGGTAAACTGGGATAAGTTTGAGAGAATGGCTAGACTAAAAGGAGAAATACCCATAACTACCTGAAGAGCCATGAAAAGTAAACTTAGAAAAAAGTATCTACCTAGGTCCTATGAATCCAGACCCTATGAACCTCAATCCTATGAGCCCATATCCCATAAGCCTAGCAAACCCATGACCCATAGAACTGAACCCATGTCCTCTGAGCCCAAGAGGTCTACAACCTATAGATATGAGCCTATATTCTACGAGCCTAATAGGATTAGTACCCCTAGATATTAGCCTAGTGCTAATCAGGTTTCCCTTAGTCGACCTGAGCCCATTAGGACTAGTGCCCCTAACCCAAGATCAGGTCTTAGCCAAGCCTATCCAAACTAGCCCAACCCTAATCCAACCCAACCCAGCCCTAATACCTCACTAGCCTATAGGGAAGACAAGGGTAAGGCAACCAAAACCTAGAAGAACCTGAGTTCCAACCCGAATACCTATTTTTGATGTCATAAGATGGGACACTATGCTAGCCAATGCCCAATCCGGTCCATATACATAGGAGAACCCGAAGAGGAGACACCTATAGCTAACCCAGGATTAGCTGACCTAGACCATACCCAAGTAGAAGCCAACCTAGAATTAGCTAACCCTGACCATACCCAGACTAAAGCCAACCTAGAATTAGCTAACCCTGACCACACCAAAATTGTAGTGGAAGAACAGTTAGAGGAAGAAAAACTAGATATTTCTATTAGAGTCCTGCCTGAGGAGACTTTAGAAGAGAACCAAATGTTAGAGCCCAGTCTTGAGATTCAAGAACCAAAAGAATTTATTAAGGACTTAATCTCTTTAAATCAGTACCCTCAGGATGAAGTCACTCCTTTGACTCCAATTGACCTCTTCCCCGAAATTAATGACCCATTCATCCATAACGCAGATGTTATTGATATGCCCCAACCCCATAAGGTCAACCTCATTAGTCTAGGACTAATCCCTGACATTCCTTCCTGTATTCTATTCTATCCGATCGACCTGAAACCCTTTTCTTACTATCTTCCCTACCGAGCTAATCCCGAACCTATCTCTTATTTTCTATCCTTTTCTGAAGCTTCTTATGTTTCTCTAACCATTAGGTTACATTTTGTAGAGGTAAGCATACTGCATACACTCATTGTGCATGTTAGGTTTGTATCTTATTTTTGGTATACTCTATGGCATTTAGTAGGAGTGCATGCACCATTCTCATCTGCATGTCACCCACCTGACCAAGGGACAAACCCACAGTTGTAGCATAGGGTTTAATCAAGTTTGTATATCAATAAGTGTTAGCATGAGTCGTTTGCCTGCATTAGGTGTTATAAGTTTTTGCACTGCATGATTAGAGATTTGCATAAGAAATTAGCCATAAGATTAATGTAAGCAATGATTTTTATAAAAACATGGTTAATTTCCGAAAAGAGTCCAAGAATTTGCTAGGGAAATCTTGTGATGATTAGGCTAGATACCCGTAAACTAGATCCATCAAAGTGATAAAAAATGTTGGACCTAGTTCCTGAGTTATCACCTAATTAGGGATTAAGCTAAACCTTCAATATCTCAGACTTAGTTTAGTATAGGGAGCTAGCAATGATACCCAGTGAGCCTATTGAGCCTGACCCTTTCTTTGAGAGTGAACCCAACCCTGAGTGTCCACCATCAAATTAGCCTTTGAGAGGAAATGATTGAGCATATCCTGGATGACCAAGCCATTAGTACCCGGATCAAAGGCTACCATGTCACTTGATTTGTTGGCAAGGTTGACCGAGATCTGAGGATTCATGGATCACTTGAGAGGATCCGTAACACCTCAACCTAGACCTGTCAAAGCTGTACCAGAGCCAGATCGACCTTTACTCAACAAGATCGAGTTCCTCTCACCCCGGAAGAATTGATGTAGGAACATCAGGAGCATACCAGGATTCCAAGGTTCCAATTTCTAATTTATGTATTGGATAATCAGTCATTTGTAAGTTGAGTCCATCATGGTAAACTGATTCCTATAATGAAGTCTATCAATTAAGTCTATTTATTTTATTCGGCCTACTTTGAGTCTTGTCAGTTAGGCCCTTTGAGTCATGTATTTGCTTTCATTCAAGTCATGTTCAAGAGAAGAGCCAGTGGACCACCACTCAAGTCACCAGACTAAGCATCTGGACTCCATTCATGCTGCCTAGACCATTGAAGGATTGGCACCCCAGCATACCAGGCCTTAGGATCCTCAAGCCCACAAGATCTCATGAAGAATTGGCACCCCAGATCCCTAGCTAGGTGTCCCAGTCCAAGGCCCATAGAAGTTGGCGCCCATCCTAGGCCCATTCATAATTGGCGCCCATGCTTTGACCCAATCCAAGGTGCCCCATGTTTTGACCCAGTCCAAGCACATCAAGAATTTCTTACCAGTCCAAGTCCATGGAGAAAAGTCAAAGCTTCCAAGTCCAACAAGGAGTCAACTAGCATAATTCTACAAGGAGATCAGTTTTTTAATTTTACTCGCTTTTGTAGTTCCACTTTGATACAAACCTCTACTCCAACTTTGACAAGGAAAGGGCCCTGGGTAACTCTATAAATAACCACCCCCTCTCACTTGTATGAATAATTTTTGATGATTGAAATTAAGAGTTTTTTCTACATTGCTTTGTTTCCACCAAGTGGAGTGGGTGTGAGACCCGTTTGCCTTTGTTTTTCAAAACATCAAGGGGAATGATGCCTTAGTTATCGTTAGCTAGTTTTCATTCCCTAAACCCTAGCCGCCCTCCACATCTCTCCACTCCAAGACACCCCTCTCCATATCCAGATGCCCAGGCTTCATCCAAGGCCACCAGCCCCTACAGCCTCTCTTCTGCCCAATCTTCTTCTTTCCATCCAGTTTATTTTTTTTTCCTTATTCTACATCACTAACCCTTGACGTGTGCAAGATCCCTCTGGTGCCACGCCCTTTGGATGACATTTTCTTTGCCTTCGAATCGATCTGATAAAAAGCTGATGGATCCATGAAAAAGTGACCGGATCATCCAGGCACCGATCTGAGCCGAGCGATCTCTTTCCCGGCATCAAGAAAGTCATTGCTAGGTATGTAGAACCTTTCCCTTCTTAATTTTTCTATTTTGTTGAAGTAGAGCATGTACCTAATAGGCCTTCTTAGTCCCAGGATCCTTTATTTGCTTTGTCTTTTGATAGTTCTAGCATGTGGGTAGGATTTTAACCATTACTAGAAAATCCTAACCTAGTCTTGCCTAGTTTCAGGAATAAAATCATAAGAAAAATCTGAAAATATTTGGTTACTTCAATCTGATTATCTTCATGTTCATCCCTTGCATATCATCCTGCATCATGTTAGAATCCCGTCCTACATCACATACCATCTACCATGCACCATCAGTAGCATTGTTCTTCAACCTGTAACCAAGTATGGGATCTGATACCATTTATGCTTGTAGATTAGATCTATAACATGCATCAGTTAGATCGATGCATGCTGATTTTATTTTTAGTATCTATGTTCTATTCATATCTTATCTCGATCCTATAGGATAGGCTTTTAAAATTGTTCTAATACAAATTTCATGATTAAAAGTGCTTTAATCTAATATGCTTTCACTATTTTTTTTAAAAAAAATTATGCATGAAACCCTATCCTTGTTTTCTAATAGTGGTATTAAAGCATCAAGTCCTTAACATGATTTGATTAGATGTAGATTTGAGTCTTGGTTCGAGTAACTACTTCATGTTAGGTTGATCACCATGATTGGTCATAGGAGAGAAGTAAGATTTAAAAGCTCTCTCTTTCCATTCCATGGGGTCTTCAATGGCATGTAGGGTTGTCGCTTGTGGTTATATCCTATGATCAAGTAAGGTGAAAGAATAATTTTATTAAAATTATTTTGATAATTCAGATATGATTTCTAGTAGTTTAATCTTGATTATTTTACTATTATTAATATAAAATTAATTCATTTATATTAGGTTTTATATTTAGAATATAAATTCTAAATTTAATTTCACTAATTGCACTAAAATATGTAGTCTAGATCTAAAATTATTTTATTTATATATGATGCATATAAAAATATTTAGATCTAATTTTAGTAAAATAAATATTGATTACCTACTGAAAATGAGAGTTAATTAGGTCTAGAATTATGAATTAAAGATCTAAAGTCAATTCATAAAACTTGGATTTTTGGGTTAGCTCAAATTAAGTTAAATAACTGGATTAGACCTAAAATTAGAATTTAATTAATATGGATTTTAGAAAAGTTAATTTAAACTAACTACAAGTTGATTAGTATTATGTCAAAGAGTCTCTAGATCAATTATATAGTGATAGGTTGATCAAGCCCATATTATCAAATGGACCTAATTCTGGTTCAGTGGCCATACCTGAGTCCTAGGTTAGTCTAATCGAAACTAATAAACCAATTGATGTCAAAGATAAGTTTAGCATTTGATCATGGTCATTAATTAGGGCTATCTCTTACCTAGCCAACTATATTGGTATATAAGGAAAGAGGATAATGGCGAAACCCTCACATCAATCTCACTTACCTGGTCAATTTAGTTAATTGGATTTTATTAGATAGCTCATCGATTCGAGCAAATCAGTGATAGTAAGGAAGATTAGTTTGACTAATCTAGGTTCCTTTGGACTAATGTGATTCAACTCTCGTCACTGACTTGATGAAGTCAATGAAAGCATTGTTGATTAGTCTATGTCTTCTTCTCTTTTCCTTACTTAATCTAATGAAACCTTTTAAAATTATTAGGATCATAAAATAATAGAATTATGAAGATAATTGAGTCATAGCCTTCCATTAAGAGAGTGGTAATGAGTTCAATAGTTAAGATAATCATTGGAGGTCCAAAGACCTGGTACTTATCTAGCTATTAAAATTATCATTCATATTATGATGACTTAGTCGCTTCTTTCAAACGTTGGTTAGATGGGCTAACTAAAATTAGGCTTGGCCATCGTTGGCTAGAAGCACTCAGTCCTGTTATGTTAATTGTTGGACCTAACTAAGCTTTCAGTGGTAGCTTAAAGGCTTATTACTTAGTTCCTGGGGCAAAATTATTACTAGAAGTTTTTTAGAGAAATATTTAGTTAAGAACCTACCTTTGGACATACATGGGTGAGCTGGACAAAGTCGAACTCATATGCCATTTATTGGATTCTATTACCTGCTAAGGAATTGGTGAAATTTCTTGAATTGGAAGTAGAGGCTATCAATTTGATCAAAATAGTGAAAGCACCTTTAGACTAAAATCTATGTCTTTATGATTAAATGATTCATATACTAAAAAGGTCTTGTTCACTTTTTATTATATTAATATGGCTACCACTTTGTCCATCTATTCATTATTAGATAATGAAAAACTAACGGAACCCAATTTTGATAGTTGGTATCGAAAGCTAAAAATAGTCCTAGAGTACAAATGAATCTTATACATGCTGACAGATCTAACACTTATAGAGCCTACTCATAACATTTGTGGTTTGGCCCAAGACACTTACCAGAAGTGGCTCAGTGACCAAACCTTAGTCTGTTGTATTATGTGGGCATCCATGAGTGATGAACTAAATCATAAATTTTAGGATACTCAATCAGAGGATATGCTTCAAGTATTGAAAGAATCCTTGAGACATCCAATGATCTTGAAAGTTACAAAATATTTTGTACCATTTTCAATACCAGGATAAGGGAAGGGGCATCAGTCACTAATCATATATTGTATATGATCTAACTGATTGAGCATATAAGCAAACTTAGCTTTTCCTTGCATGAATAGTTGGGAAAGGATGCGATCCTCAATTATTTGTCAAAGTCTTATGTTGAGTTCCTTGATCATTACAAAATGACTAGGCCTGCAGTAAACTATCATGGTCTCTTAGGATTACTACAGACCTATGAGAAGATCATCAGCTCCATAAGGAGTTATGGATGTAGTGGAAGGTTTGATAGGGCATCATCCCTTTAAGAAAGGGAAGAAGAAAAATAAGAAAAAGGTTTAAGTGCTCCAGTGACTAAGCCAAGTCAGATCAAGAAGTTCAAGGCTAACTAGACTCAAGTTGAATACTTTTATTTTAAGAAATAGGGATATTGGAAGAGGAATTATCCTCTTTACATTGCCTTGCTAGATACAAATAGGCAAAGAAAGAAGAACTAGCAAGGGGTTGCTGGACAAAGTACTTATATGATAACACCTTGTAATTTTTTTATTTGTGAAACTACTATCTATGTATTAGATACTAGAAGCCCTATTAATATTTGTAATTCATTGCAGTATCTTTAGGTCAGTAGAAGACGTTAGGATTCGGCCGGCATAGTAGAAGACTAGGACCACTTGACCATGACAACTAATAAGTCAAAAATTTATGATTATAGAAAAATACTTGGAGTGCTATACTCTTTAATTTTTATAAGGCACACAAGTATATACCCTCCAAAGGTAATCCCCATAGGAACTGGACCAAGAAAGCACTCTTACCAAGCTTGCTTATGTGACTAGGACTCTTCTGGCAGCTATTTAGACTTTCGCCATTTATTGGAACCCCTACCCTCCTATAGGGCACTCAGAGATCTCTTTGAATCCTCTCTCAAAATCAAACTATCTCTGCTATATCTCTTTCTAGACTCTTATCTTAAATGGACAAGTTTTGTCTTAAAAGGACAAGCCTTGTCTCAAAGGGACAAGCCTTGTCTTAAAAGGACAAGCCTTGTCTTAAAAGGACAAGGAAGAGAAAATAGAAAGGGACTTCTTTAAGATATTTTGGGATACTATGGCATCAGATTATTGATGCCTATTTATAGAGAGGAATGAGGCACCTGATAAGTCTTTTCCTCAACCCTTTGATAAGACCCTTCAAGCAAAATGAGTCTTTTGGATGAGTAGACTTATCATAAAAACTCAATTTATGCTCCAAAAGACATATAGATGTCTCTTCATAATTCCAACGAATTCTCCACATGCCATGTGGCATGTTACCAGTCAAATAATGGCTAAGGGGCCTGGGCTCCCAAGGAACATATTAGAGAAACCAGAATCCATCAAATAGAAGGACTTTAGATTTCAAAATCTATGCCAAAATGAAGGGATGCGACCCTTCATCATGCGCACCACATTTCTCATGCCATTTTGCCATCTTTTGACTAGTCAAAGCCTATCCAATTGGATGTAGAGATAAGGGAGAAGAGCTTAGAGTTTATCTAGAATTTTTGATTGACTGGCAGAAGGACCTTGGTCCTTTTGCAGCCTTTAATTTGGCGTACGCCAATCATGGCGCTAAGAGTCCTACCCACTTAGGACTCTTCCATAAATCAAGGATAAAGCCCAAATAATTATTGATAAAATAGATAGTTGCTACCTCAATTAGGACTCAACCTAGTCTAAGACCCACTTAAATTGATTAGCACAAATAGTAAGCTAATTGACCTAATCCAATTAGGTTAGGATTTGGGCTAGCCAACATATGCTAGTATGTTAATTAGCTAGCCAATTAGGATCCTATGACCCTAATTAAAATCCAATTGACTTCTTTGGTAGATTCTCTAATGTGTGTGATCCTTTGTGTTCTACATCTAGCCTGTAGTAGGTCTAGGTCTAAGCTTTTTCGATCCAATCAAAATCGATTGACCTAATTAGGTCAAATTAAGTTAACCCAAGTTAGCCAATTCGAACCAATTTCCAAATTGACTCATGAATCCAACTAATTTATTTCATGAAAACCTACAAGACATGATTGATGTCTAGAAACATATCATACCTACCTGGAAGATGAAGAATTTGGTAAAAATTATCAAAATTCTCTTCAGTGGAAAGTTACCGTGTAATTCAATCATTCGATCTCTCTTTATCCCAAATAAGTGATGGGTATGGAGAATTGTCAAATCCTAGCACTTAATCTTTTCGAGTCTCCATTCAATAATGAAGACTCAATCGATGAAATATTAGAAACCCTATCTAATCTTATCCTGCTTTGATCAAAGACTTCCTGAGTCAACAATCGAAGAGATTACATGAGATAAGTCCTTCTCAAACTAAAAGTGATTAATTCTTTGTTGATCTACTCACATCCTTCATGCACAATCCACCATATCTGAGAATACCCCATACATGACTCTTTGTCATGAATGAGTATGAACCAAAACATGGCTTTATGAACCATGGTGATCTCAGGTCTAAGGATCAAACTGGATAAATCCTTGCTAGAACTATTGAACATGTTAAAAGTAGCTGAAAATCATATTAAGGGAGAGAAAGGTCTACTTCTTTTAGTAGACAAGAAAAAGATTGGTAGGAACAGTTCAAAGAAATAAAAAAAGTTGAATTCTAAAAGAAGTCTCTTCAAGAAAAAGAAGGTGAAAAATGTTTATGTAGACATCATCTATTATTACTGTGGCAAAGTGGGACACTGGAAGAAGAATTTCAAGAGTTATTCTACAAAACTCATGGAAAGTACCAGTATAGTACAGAAAGGTGTGTGCACAATAAATTCTATATTTTCATTGAGTTCTTTAGCCAATAATTCATGGGTATTGGAAATTACATGTGGATCTTATATCTATAATTCATTGTAGGGGCTATAGAGATCCAAGGGCTGAAAAAAGATGAGTTCAAGCTCTTCGATGAAAGTGGAGAACCAATCTCTACTGAAGCTATGGGAACTTACTTAATAAGCTATAGATGGGAAGAACTCTAGAATTAGAAGAATGTTATTACATGCGTAAGATCATTAGAAGTATCATATCTGTAACTATTTTATTAACATAAGGATATGAAATAAAATTTATGGGCAATGGTTGTTCAATATTTTATTCTAATGAATTCTTTGGTAATGTTCAATTTGATAATGGTCTTCTAATTCTATCACTTAATGAAAATATTTTTTATATTAATAGAAATATAAAAAAGGAAGAGAGTAGATATAAATATATCATTTCTCTAACATTGCTACCTTGGTCACATTAGTGAGTCAAGGATAAACAAATTATACAAAGAGAAATTCCCTATGATTATGAATCATATGAGACTTGAGAATCCAATCTCAAAGATAAAATGGCCAGGTCTCCATTCTTTGGACATGGAGAAAGGGCAAGTGAGTTATTGGCTTTTGTACATTTAGATGCATGTGGGCCTATGACTACTCAAGCCAGATGAGGATATTTCTATTTCATTACATTCATAGATGACTTATCAAGATATGGATTTGTATATCTTATGAAATACAAATCCAAGATTTTTGATAAGTTTAAGGAATATCAAAGTATGGTTGAGAAACAAACTGGAAAAGTATTAAAGTACTTCGATCTGATCGAGTTGGTGAATACTTATCTAGTGCATTTCTTGATCATCTTAAAAGAAAAGATATTCTGGTGTGGGCACCAGACCTCTTATTAGGGTTTCAATTTTTGGTCTTGTAATAAGGCTTCAAGCCTAAGCATTGTATTTTTTTTTAGTTATGAATTTAGTCTCAATTGTTTTTGTTTTAGTCATGTACCTTGACCAATTTGGTCAAGTTGTGTCTATGGGTCCTGTAATGATTCCAGTCCGAGTCTATTTGAAGATTGGGCCCAAGCTGGAGTGCTCTTCGAGACTAGTCCAATTTGTAAAGGGTCAAGCCATCTCCCAAGCCTTGAATGATGCCACTTGGCACCACCTCATCTATCCCATGTGGCACCACATCACCTTGACATGTGGGTGGCCAAGGCAAGAAGGAAATGCTGGAATTTTTAGGCACCATTCCTTGATTCTTTCCTCCCTTCTCTCCCCCTATCAAGCCTCTTTCCAAAGGAGCTATGGACATCCAAGGAAAGTCAACGGTCAATGAAGGCATGATCCTTGTTTCAAGCCCCATATCAAGCTTACATCCCAAAGAGCCTGGTCGACTATGGAAGAAATGCATTGATCCAAAAATCAAGGAGACAACTCCCATCTTTCAAGCCCAAATCAAGCCACAAAATCTTGGTCGGCCAAGAGAAGAAAAAAATTTGAATTTGTACGCCCTCTTCATGAAGCTTTGTATTTTTTTCATTTGAGTTTGAATTGGTTTTAAGTTGCCTATATAAAGGGGCTTACCCCTCCCTTGTATGGACTAATGTTGATGAATGAAAAGAAAACCATTGAGTGCTACTCTTCTTTAGTTGCCTTCGTTCCTTAAGAATGTCGATCTCTATGAGGGAGCACCTTCATCTTCGGGCGTTGAGAGGTGTGAGGCCTCAAGTTACCTTCTCTTCTGCCAATCCATCTTCCATCTTCGAGTTCGGAGGTCAACTGGATGATCCATCTAGGTGCCTAGCAAGAAGACCCCCAATCAACATCATCTTCAACCATTCTTCCTTTATTTCTTCCTGCTACTTGTTGATTCCTAATCCTTCCTCTCGAATGCTCATAGGTCCTCCAGGTACCACGAACATGGAGTCGATCTCCCTTGCCTTCGAGACCTTTGGACAAAAAATTGGTGCATCTGCGGGGGTTGAAGGCTCGATCATCCAGGCCGCATCCACAAGAGCGAGTGGACTCGACATCGAGCGCTTCAGAGCTTTTAAGGTTTGCAACCCTAAAACTCCTAAGTTGATGTTGATTTGAGAGCTAAGTCCTATGGAGTTTCTCAATCCTGAGGTCCTCTTCCTATCCTGTTTAGGGACTTGCTTGCTTGAATTTCTTAATATTATAGAACAATAGATCTATTTTTTGTCTGTCTTTGGGAATCCTAAATCCTAAAAAAACTAAAAACGACAAAGAACAAATTCACCTGCATCATTCCTCACATCTTGCATCTAGTTAGTCCCGCATCATGTTTGGTTTCAGAGCATGGTTAGGACTTAGCACTTCTTAAGTAGTTGGATTAGGTGCTTCACCAGGCCATCCGGTCATAGGAAACAAGAAGGGCTGCAAGACCCTCACTTCCCATTCCACGTGGATTTCCTATGGTGTGTAGGGGTGCCACTGTGATTGACCTTTGAAGGGGAACACAAGGAGTTATGTTCTTTAAAAAAAAAAACCAAAAGAAAATTTTTGCATCATTATATCTCATCTTCTTTAAATTTTTGCATTTTTTCTTTTCTGAACATGGTATGTTGTTTTAGGTGTTTCTATTTATAGGAACCTCCAAACTTTCTGATTTTTATTTTGTTAGATTCCACGTAATTGAAAGTAATTTTGGTAATTTTCTCAGATTTTATTGTAGCTTGTAGAATTTCTACATGCTGGAATACTACCTGAGAACATAATCTGTTCTGAGATTTTCAGCAAGTGCATCTATTCATGTTTTCATTTCTCAAATAGTTTAATTTTGCATTTAGGTTCATATCATTTTATTTCCATCATCTTATTTCTACTATCACATATTAAAAATCCAAAAACAAAGTTTAGTGACATCTCATTAAATCATTTGTATGCCATCATTTTCATAAATCACTTAAGGGCGTCAATATCAAAAGATAAGGAAAGGAAGTCATTACCTTTCCTTAGCCCAAAAACAACCACCCTGCATATTGGCCCCAACTCCTAATTAAAACTGAGTAGACACTTAATTTGCTCTAGTGAGCTAGGGATACCCACAAAACAAGTTCGGGTCGAACCAAGTGTCAAGCCAATTTGGACAACTTGTTTGTGTGTGCTTGGGTATCTAGTGCTAGGCAAGTGGTTCAGGGATAAGAGCTCGAAGGAAGGTGGGTTGGTTTGCTTACCTGGCCAATTTCAAATTGGTGTCTAAGGCAAGCAAAGAGGGACCTCCACCAACCTTACACTTACCTGGCCAGGTGCCAAGTTACTACCATCAAGATTATCATCTTGACCTAACATTTGGTTTGGACTCTAGGTCTAGCAAATCCCTAGCCCGAGCTTCAGTCCATGTGTGCATGTCGACTAGATCAGGAGTCCCCTATCACCCCCATCATTCCTAATCAAGTGAACCCATGGAGAATGATCAAGAAGATCAATTAAAGGTCCTCATTAAACAGTTAGCTAGGATGAACAATCAGCTTGATAAGTATGAAGATAGATTTGAAGCCCGCAAGGCCCATGCTAAATTCAACTCCTCTAGGCCCAATTTCCTTGATCCAAGAGCCTATAATCATGATCTTAACCCTGAGTCTAGCCCTAGGAGCCTATACCCATACTTGGTTGACTCCGAGGAGGGACCCATTAGGAGCATCGAACCTTATGCACCCACTTTTGATGAAAGACAAGAGGTGTATATCGATTGGGAGGAGAGCATGGATCACTATTTCGAGTATACTAGGATGTCGAAGTTAGAAAAATTAAGATTGGCCATACATAGGTTAACCTGATATGCTAAGTGGCATTGGGCAGCTATTGAGGATGAATGTTATCAAAGAGGAGAAAGAATACGTAGCTGGAAAATCATGAGAAGTAGGCTAAGAGAAAAGTATCTAGGTAGATTTTATGAGCAAAGACTTTTAGACCAATGGTACAAAGTGAGACAGGGTGATAGACCAATGTCTGAGTATATTAAGAAATTTAATGGGTTTATTAGGAGATGTAGCAGAGTTGAGTCTGAGGCAATGATCATATCGAGGTTTCGAGCTGGCCTACATAGGGACATCCAAGAGGAACTATCCCATTGGAAAATTCAAAATCGTGAGGAAGCTTATCACATAGCTAGGGAGTTCGAGTCTTATCAAAGGGAACTCATGACTAGTCACTCTCAGTCCAACAGGGTTAGTACCTCTAAAACCAAGCCCAACCCTAAACCGAGTCGACTGACACCCACCCCTACTACCCCATGCGTTCACCATGGTAACATTAAAGAGGATGAATATATTGCAGACATGGAATTGGTTGACCAAAAAAACACCCAGGTTGAATCTATTTTGGAAGGACCCTCAGAAGATCCTGAACCCACCAGTGAGCCTGAAGTATAAGTATATGAGGCTGACATGAGTTTGGTAGATGAATATGAAGGAGAAGACTGTGAGGAGGACAACTCTAGTACCTTACCTGAGGAAACCTTGGGAGAAGATAAGATTGTTGAGCCTAGTCCTGAAATATCAGAACAACAAGAAATTAGTGAGGACTTGGTTCCTATAAGTCAATGCCCTCAGGAAGAACCCACTCCTTTAGCCTCAATCCGAGACCTCATTCAGCTCCCTTGTAAAGAGTTCATTCCTCTAACCCCAGTTGATGACCTTTTCTGGAACTGACTAAGTCTTCCCTTCTCGAAAAACCTACACTTACAATGACCAAATTCTCCATCCATCAACTTGACCTTATGACACCAATAGATCAATATCCAAATCTTAAGGACATCCTGAGTAACCATGGTTTATTTCATGCTTTTCATGGATTGTCCCAAGACTCTGATTCCTATTTCCTACCCTTTCCTGAGTCTACACATGTTTCTAAAACCATTAGGTTACATTTTGTTGAGATTACCAGACTGCATGACTCCTTAGAGCCCATTCCTTTTGCCATCTACTTATAGTATACCTTATGGCATTTGCTAGGGATCCATGGTAGTTTTTCTTGTGCATACCAGACTAAGGTCAAACCTAGAGAATCACTAATCTATTAGGTTTAGGCCCTAGAGAGGCAATAAAATTCTGCTCTATAGGAATGCTTAGTTAAGTCTGCATTTTGCATCATATTAGAATTCTGCATTAAGTACAAATTTTAAAATAATTTAGCTGATTCCTGAAAGAGATCCAAAGAGTTTGATCAAGGGGATTCTGTAATGATTAGGCTTAAGCCTGAATGGTTTCCATCGAGAACCATTAAGAAACTTCATACTCGTGGAGCTGGCCCCTTTAGAGTGATAAGGATAGTTGGCCCTAATGCCTATGTGCTTGAGCTACCCCGGATTTTGGCATTAGCTCGACTTTTAATATCCTAGACTTAGTCGAGCATAGGGAATCAGCAAACATACCCAGTGAGCCATTTGGGTCTAACATTTCATTTGAGAGCAAACCCAATCTAGAGTGTCCACCTCTAATTTTACTTGAGAGAGGAGAGCAGATCGAGCGTGTCCTGGATGATCAAGCTATGACCACCCGGGGCACAAGCTATCAGCATTACTTGGTCCAATTGTAAGGCCAACCGCAATCCGATGATTCGTAGGATGCCCGAGAGGACTTGCAGCACCTCGACCCCGACCTTTTGGAAAAATATCAAAGCTAAATCAACCCTTACTCGACAGGGTCGTGTTCCTCCCACCTTGGGAGAATTAGTGTGGGCACCAGACCTTTGATTAGGGTTTCAATTTTTGGATCTTGTAATAAGGCTTCAAGCCTAAGCATTGTATTTTTTTTAGTCATGAATTTAGTCTCAATTATTTTTATTTTAGTCATGTACCTTGACCAATTTGGTCAAGTTGTGTCTATGGGTCCTGTAATGATTCCAGTCCAAGTCTATTTGAAGATTGGGCCCAAGCCAGAGTGGTCTTCGAGTCTAGTCCAATTTGTAATGGGTCAAGCCATCTCCTAAGCCATGAAATATGCCACTTGGTGCCACCTCATCTATCCCATGTGGCACCACATCACCTTGACAGGTGGATAGCCAAGGCAAGAAGGGAATGCTAGAATTTTTGGAAGCCATTCCTTGATTCTTTCCTCCCTTCCCTCCCCCTATCAAGCCTTTTTCCAAAGGAGCTGTGGACATCCAAGGAAGGTCAATGGGCAATGAAGCCGTGATCCTTGTTTCAAGCCCCATATCAAGCTTACTTTCCAAAGAGCCTGGTCGACTATGGAAGAAATGCATTGACCCAAAAATCAAGGAGACAACTCCCATCTTTCAAGCCCAAATCAAGCCACAAAATCTTGGTCGGCCAAGAAAAGAAAAAAAAATTGAATTTGGGCACCCTCTTCATGAAACTTTGTATTTTTTTTCATTTGAATTTGAATGGGTTTTAAGTTGCCTATATAAAGGGCCTTACCCCTCCCTTGTATGGACTAATATTGATGAATGAAAAGAAAACCATTGAGTGCTACTCTTCTTTAGTTGCCTTCGTTTCTTAAGAACGTCAATCTCCATGAGGGAGCGCCTTCACCTTCGGACGTCGAGAGGTGTGAGGCCTCAAGTTACCTTCTTTTCTGCCAATCAATCTTCCATCTTCGAGTTCGAAGGTCAACTGGATGATCCATCTAGGCGCCCAACAAGAAGACCCCCAATCAACATCATCTTCAACCATTCTTCCTTTATTTCTTCCTGCTACTTGTTGATTCCTAATCCTTCCCCTTGATTGCTCACAGATCCTCCAGGTACCACGAACACGGAGTTGGTCTCCCTTGCATTCGAGACCTTCGGATGAAAAACCAGCACATCCATGGGGGTTGAAGGCTCGATCATCCAGGCCGCATCTGCAAGAGCGAGTGGACTCAGCATTGAGCACTTTAGAGCTTTTAAGGTTTGCAACCCTAAAACTCCGAAGTTGATATTGATTCGAGAGCTAAGCCCTACGGGATTTCTCAATCCCGAGGTCCTCTTCCTATCCTGTTTAGGGACTTGCTTGCTTGAATTTCTTATTATTGTAGAACCCTAGATCTATTTTTTGTTTGTCATCGAGAATCCTAAATCCTAAGAAAACTAAAAATCACAAAGAACAAATTCACCTGCATCATTCCTCTCATCTTGCATCTAGTTAGTCCAGCATCATATTTTTTCTAAATGGACATCTACTTATATGCCATAGTTAAATGGTATAGCAAAAGGAGGAGTCACACTTTGATGGATATGTTATGGTCCATGATATGCTATGCTGATCTTCCAATATCATTGTAGGGATATGTCCTAGAAATAACAGCACATATTCTTAACAGGGTGCCTTCAAAGTCTATGTCAACACTCCATATAAATTATGGAATGGAAAGAAGCCTAATTTTAAACATCTTATGATTTGTGGCTATCCTATTTATGTTAAAAATATTTTTGGACATAAGCTAAGTGCAAGATTAGAAAAATATTTGTTTGTAGGATATCCTAAAGAAACTAAAAAATATTATTTCCACCACCCTACTGAACAAAAGATATTTGTCCATAGGCATGCCACATTCTTGGAAAAGGAATTTATCCAAGAAGGAAGTAGAGTAAGAAATATTAAACTTAAGAAAGTTCAAGATCTATATAAAGTTCTAGAATTATCTATGAATGGTTCTCAAAATATTCCTCAACCAAAAGTACCTAGTGAAGAGGTACATCCACAATATATACCTCCTTTTAAAAGTTAGAGTGTGGCATGCACCTCTAAGATATGGTTTGTCATAGATAATGCTAATGAAACCAGGATCATTTAAGATGATGATCCATTGACCTATTCAGAAGCTATCAAATGTAAGGACTTTGATAAATGGTTGGATGCCATAAAATCCAAAATGGACTCCCTATATACCAACCAAGTGTGGAATTGGTTGATGCACTTAAGGGAGTAACCCCAATAGGGTACAAGTAGGTCTAAAAAAAAAAAGATAGGAGCAGATGTCCAAATTGAAACCTATAAGCTAGGTTAGTCATAAAAGGTTTCAAATAAAGACAAAGAATTGACTATGATGAAACTTTTTTGCCAATAGCTATGCTCAAGTCTGTACAGATTTTGCTCGCTATAGCAGCATACTATACTATAAAATCTGGCAAATGGATGTTAAGACCACCTTTTTTAATGGTAATCTTGAGGAAGAGGTTTATATCATTTCAAGAAAATAAATTTTTAGCGATGGTAATTAGCAATGGAAAGCATGTTGCCGTTAATTAGATGTTTTAGCTACAACAAATAATGACAAGGGAACTTGCCATTGAAACTATTATTAGTGACAAAAATTGGAGTATTACCGATGGCATACTTTGTCACTAATAATATTTAGGTTTTATAATATTTTTATATTTTAAAAGTTTAGTAGTGATGGATATTTCTACTTTTAGTGATAGGATTACCATCATTAAAAATTTTTTAAATTTTAAATTATTTTGTTTTTCTATAAAATATATTGGTAATGGTATTGCATTATTAGTGATGATATTTGCTATCACCAATAATATTTAAGTTTTAATGATTTAAATTTAATTTTTTAATTTCAGTTTTTAGAAAATATTCTTATCGATGGATAATAGCTTATTAGTGATGGCAATTAGCTGTTGTTAATAAGTTCACTATTTTCAATACGTTACCAACATTTTTTAGTGATGTCAATTTTGTCGTCATTAAAAATGATGATATAAATTCTTCCCTGGTGGGACATTGGCCAAAAGTCTTTGCCTTTGTGCTCTACCGAGCTGGTTCCCTCCTCACACCATCTGGCTCCCTCCCTATGCCATCTAGGCCCCTCCCCATGCTGCTTGGCACCTTCCCTATGCCATCTGGGCCCTCTCCCAGCATCATCCAGCCGCCTCCCCATGCTGTGCGGCCCCTTTCCCTCACCATCTGGCCCCCTCCCTGCACCATCTGACCCTCCTCCCCTTATCGTCTGACCACCTCCCTTTGCCATCTGGCCCTCTCCTCATGTTGTTTGACTCCCTCCCCATGCCAGATCCCTCCTCCCCCACCATCTGGCCACCTCCACTAAAGGAACATAAGTGCTAGCATGCTGCCATCTAGGATTTTAAAAACTGTAAAGCAACAAAAACTATAATTCTGAAAATGTTTTGTCATGAAAGGCATACATAATAATTTAAAAGCTCCTAAAGTAAGATATTTCTAGCATGCTGATCAGGCATAAATTATATTTAATTTGATCTAAAATAAAATAAAAACATAGAAGGATAGAATACTTACCTTGATCGCTATCCTTTTTTTAATTCCAATGGCATTAGATTTGGCAGATAGTCAAGGTTCCTGTTGAAGCCATGCATGTACCCGATTTCTATTTGTATCCATCTATGTCTCATTCTTAATTGACTCAATGTTGTAATTGGAGTGCTAGTTCTTTCACAGGCATCTTCTCTGACTTAGATCTTGATCTTCCTTCAATAACTTGAAGGAAAAGTTGCAACCTTTGTAGCCTTCATGTGAACCCTTCTCACAAGACTTCGAAACTTTATCTAAGATGTTTGAGAGAGAACAAAACTATTTTTTCTCACTTCTCTCTCCCAAGAACTTCTCTCTGAAGTTTTATGGTATAGAATGATCAGGAAAAGGAAGAAAGGGGTAGTAGAGAAACATGGAGTGAGAAAGGAAGAACTAGAATACTACGCAAACTTTTCATGAGATCTAAGGGAGATGGAAATCCAAAAGAAAGAAAACTATTTTCTTCCTTTTATCCTCACAAACCCTTACCCTCTTTGATGCTTTTCGTCATATGGAACATAAGAGATGTGTTGAAGAATTTTTTTTTATGGTAGAGAAGAGAATGAGCAACTAGAAAATCTACGCTACCCAAATCTGTGCAACATAACATCTCCATGCCAAAGTCACATCTCCACACCTCCAAAAATATTGAAAAAATAGAAAACTAATCTAATTTAAATCAAATTCAAATCAAGTAAAAGTCCATATTAATCTGACTAGAGAGAGTTCTAGGTAAATATGAAAGATGCCATATTGCACATCTTATCCTTCCATGCATGCTAGAAGAAAAGTATGAAAAAAATCAGCACCTCGTCTCCCCTTTTTCACATGAATAATGAGAGAAAAGCTTAGATAAATATGGGTTTGGCTTCCTAGTTTAATTTGGATCTAATTTGGATCAATTTTAAAACTATTTCAAACCCAAATTGAACTAATTCAAAAAGGCTGCCAACCCAAATCAATTGGATTTGTAATCCAAGTTTAACTTGGATTCTTAACCAAATTTTAGAGAGTTTGAACCGAATATGATTAAGTTTAGGATTCAAGTCAATTAAATTCAATTAATATTTAATTCAAATCTAATTCAAACCTGATTTGAATCAAATTTGAAAAGATTATAAATCCCTTATGCAATAGGATTTGCAATCCTACTCCAACTAGGATTCTTAAACCTAATTTTGTCAAGCCTAATAAAAATCAAATTAAATTACAACTCTTGTAATTAAGTCCCTAATGCCAAAATTAGTAGATGCTAAAATTGGTAGGTGTCAAAAATAGCAAGTACCTAAATTAGTAGGTGCCAAAATTAGTAGGCCATAAATATGATTCAAGCTTTTGATCAAGTTATGCCCCTATTATGTGTGATGATGCGGGATGATTTATGAATGAAAAGTATTTTCTTGTGATTAAGCATGAAGTTAAGGTTTTAGATCCCAAATTTCAAGCTAAGATTCAAAGTATAGAATTCTATGGAAATTCTGGAAGTCATGCATGCAGAAATAAATCCTAAAGTAATAAATAAGCAGGATCGCCAAGGTTGAGAAATCCTGGTCATGCTAGCTTTCCTACAAGACCACTACTGATGAATCAAGGAGGTGTACCTGGCAATGGTAGAAGTGCCTGCTGAAGATCGTTCCATGTAGAGATCGCTCACGCTCCCGGATGCGGCCTGGAAGATTAAGCTTCTGACCTTGCAGATTCGTGGCTTTCTGCTCGATGATCTAATGGCTGATCGAAGGTATCCTCAGACTCGTGGGAACTGAGGGACCTACAAATCACCATCTGGAGTTAGAAAGATAAGAGTATGAAGACTGAATAATTGAAAGAAGGAAAAAGAAAGTCTCTTAGATGATGACGGCCAAGGGTTGGAAGGGGTGGCTAGAGTTTTGATGTTGTGGATGCAGGCAGGATGCAAAAACAAGAAGAACTCGCACACGCTCTCACACAGCAAGGGCACACAGCAAAGAAAGAAAACTCAAATTTAATTCATCAATATTCTGAAATTACATGAGGAGGGGAGGTTTTAAATATGCTTACAACTTGGGGCTCAAGTAAGGGTATTCATGAGAATTACATTAGTCCTAAACCCATACAAAGACATAGACTAGGGTTCTCCACTTTTGACTGAGCCTCTCTCTCTCCCTCTCCTTTTCTTGGTCGCTCAAAGAGGGTTGACTCTAAGGGAGGCCGACCAAGGGGGGTGACCATAAAGGTTGGCGCCCCTCTTGATGCTCCTCATGGGCCTTGGGCACCCAGCATGCTCCAAGCTTCGGTCTAGGGTTCGAAGGCCTTCGAATTCTCTTATTGGATCTTCCATGGTCTTTAAGTGTGGCTCCATGACTTTGAGCTGGCTGGATCTTCGATTATTTTGAGTCTTCTACTTGAAAAATTTGATTGGACTCACTATAAAATTTACAGGACTCAAAAAATGACTAGCTCAACATGAGCTAACTTGATTGATAAACTTCAAAACTTACAGGACTCAAAACTTGACATGACTCAATTGACTTGGTATTCTAAATATAGGACTCAAGTATGGACAAGACTCCAATGGACTTACTCACAAAACTCAAATTAACTCACTCAAATTGATTAAACCCTAATTACAAATTGAACAAAACTTGGACTCATATCCTAAACTCTAATTTGATAACCACAGAGGGTTGAAATGCCTCTGCCAAAGTCTGGGGCCTTTGATGTCCCCATCAATTCTCTCGGGGTGGGAGGAAATCGATCCCGTCGAGTAAGGGTCACACTAAACTTGGTACCTCTCAAGAAGGTCTGAGTGGAGGCAAAGCTAGTCCAATCAAGTATCCCACGAAGCGTCGGGTCCTGGTAGACCTTGCCAATAGACCAGCTGGTGTTGAAAATCGCTATCTTGGGTCATGAAAGCTCGATCATCCAGGACACGCTCGATCCATATTCTTCTCTTAGGTCAAATTTTAGGTGGACACTCAAGGTCAGGCTCACTCTCAATGGATGGGATTGGTTCAATGGCCTCACTAGGAATCGCTACCAATTCCTTAGACTCAATTAGGTCTGCGGTATTGAAGGTAAAACTAAAGCCAAACTCCAAGGGCAAATCATGCACATGGGGTCCTACCTTCTTTATCACTTCTAAGGATCCAGCTCTGGGAGCATGAAACTTCTTCTTAGGCCTAAGCCTAACCAAGATAGAATTCCCTACATTGAATCCATTGGCTCTTATTCGAGAATTATCCAGTTTGTTAGATGTTTCATTACATAAATTACTCTTATGGCTAATATCCCGATGCATATGCTGTGCGGTGTGGACAGTTAAACTAGGTTTATGGACTTATCAGGCTCAGCACTAGTTGGAAGGTCATCGGGAAGGTCTTTAGAAAGAAAGTCTCTTAAACTAATGTCTACCTCCTGGGGTTGTTCCTTAGGGACTTGTTCCTGGACCTCCTCTATGGACAACTCTCTTAAACCCTCTATTATGTTTGATCCTATCTCAGTCACTTCTTCTTCAAATTTTGCAGTGGGTTCAGAATCCTTTTTCTTTAATTCCTCAAGGGGTTCACTCTCTAGCTTCTCTTCTATTGGACTCAACTCTTCAATATCAATGGGCTTAGGGATTTCTTTCTCTAAATCTTTAGCCTTAATTAAATTAACTCATGTTTTCTTCTCCTTAAGGCTACTAGAAGCTCCCCTAAATGGGTCTTTAGGTTGAGTCGAGTGGATCACAAACTTCTCCCCATGGTGACTAAATGTACAAGTATTGGTTCGACCAAACAAGATTGCATCATGATCATAATGTTGGGAATTATGTCTCAAAGCCAATCGCCTAGGCTATAGGTGGTTGTGCTTAGTATTGTAACATGTATATGAATTAATAAAACTTTATTTTAGCAGCTCATCACATTATTCATTTCCCTGTAATGAACTCTGTTTATGTGATGAAGTCCTTTGGACTGCACTGACTTCGATATAGAGAGGATATATCGAGTGGTCCTTTAAAAAGGTTTACAACCAAAGGATACATTGTACAGGATGACAATGTATCAAGTGTAGGTTGTTGTGGTTCACATCGTTTGGTTATCCTCTTGACCAAAGGAGTGTGGTGACACTGATGTGATCTGTAAGTGGGATGTGTGACATCTCATTGAATGCGACTCTGTGAAGCTCGTTTCTGCCAAAGGATTGCTCGTAATTGGATATGGATATATGTGTCCCTATGACCTGAGATTATCATGGTAGCTTGCAAGCAACTCCCTGTGCTTTGGTACCGAACTACCCAGATTTCTAATCTGGTGATGGAAGGTTTCTGGGTACAGGCAAGTACTTGTGGAGCAGTGGTGGACCAAGATGGAATTGACCTCTCCAAGTTGTTTTTATTAAATGTCTCACAGTGTCTTAATTTAGAAAATCCTCGACCAGGGTAGTCCTAGTGAGGAGTCACTAGACTTGCGAGGTTGAGACATATTCTAGATTGACTCAGTTAGGGTTGGCAGTCTAATCCTAGGTCATCTTCAGCATTGGAGGTCAAAGGGATAAATTATACGATAATAATATGCTAGAGGTTCGATAGATTGCTCTCGCATCTTCGACCTATCTAGATGCTAGGACCCATTGCTAGATGGTATCTTGTGCTGGTACTGGAAGTGTTTCAGTGCTATCATTTAGGTTCGAACTTATGAGGTCACATGCCATAGAGGATTTCTTTTTGATCTGGGAACTGATCAACAATTGGGAATCATTTCGGTATTAAGGTCAAATGGACTGATTGAGCACACATTGGATCTACCTGGTTTGATTTGGATCGACCAGGATTGGTTTGGGTCAACCAGGAATTGTTCCTGGTAGACTAGGACTAGACCCGGGTTTTTCTTATTGATCGAGTTTGGTCAGACCAGGGTTTTTGGTTTGATGAACTGATTTAAACAAAGGTTGTTTTACACGATATTTCTCCCTCTTCCCCTACTATCCGGTTACCATGTTTTTATCGTGTAATGGGATAGGAACATCTTGGTGATCGGCTTGGGTTATCTGATTATATCCTTTGCATCATGACTTGATGGGGTCTCTCGGTGTTTGTTTGTTCTCCTGCATGTCTGTGTTTTCTCGATGGTTTCTCTCGGTCCCTGTTCTCTCACCTTGATTCTCCTGCACGTCTATGTTTTCTTAGTGTTTGGATTGTTCCGGACTTCTCTCTAGGAGTTTACATGGCCTTCACATCATTTTTCCCTGCCTCCACGATGTCTTCTTCACGGGTTATCTCAGCATCATGAAACTCTTGGTTGAAGGCTATGCGACAGCGTGAGAAGAAGCAGCAGGCCATCAAGAGTGGAAGGAAGAGGGCTTGTGGTTATTTCCCTAAACTCTCACACATCTTTCTCATATCTCTCGATCCCTTCCTTGGCCTTCAAGGGATTTTTCTTCGCTGGTTTTATTCTCTCGATGGCTGGCCATCAATTGGTGAGAGGGGTTGTAATAAGAAAAGAAACAAGGCATTGGAGAGGTGATCTCTTATTTCTTTGGTGGCCATGCAGTGAGAGAGGAGGGAACAGGGCTAACAAGAGGGGAAGTAACAGGGAATAGGGCTTTGTGGGTTTTCTCTTGGTGGAAAGCTACAAGGTGTGCAAGAGAAGGAGGTTGCAGGACACGTGTGTGAGAGGTTTCTTTTGGGACGGTGTTCTGTGTGCAGCGGATTCATTGGGCATCGTGTATTGCTCCCTGATTTTTAGATATCTTTTGTGTGCTCTTGGTGGAGTAAAGGCAGTCTTGGAGAAGACTGTCCGTGAAGATCTTTTTGGTCTTCCCTACTCCACATGTCCGTGACCTGTTCGTTGATTTCTGAAGGACTAGCATCCTTCTGGGAGTTGGATCAGCGAGAGCCAGCGTGTGGATACTCTAGAGGGTGGACATTTGGACACCTCGAGAGATTGCATCGATCCTCTCCTCTTCTTGCTGTGTTCCAGATCTGATTTGCTGTTGAAAGAGTTCAACCAGCTGCTTCGATTTGTTGTTAAAGGAAGCTCTAACAAGGTATGTGATTTACTTTTTTGTTATCATGCATGCTTAGATCTAGATTATATCATGTTATTTATGATTATTGCAATTGCCTATACATGCCTATGTTTCAGTTTCATGCATCATGTTATGTTAGATCCTGTGCATGAGTAGGTTTTTCGGTATGCATGTTTAAAAAGTTTAATTATGCAATACCTACTCTTTAGTGTAGCATGCCTAGGGTAGGCGTCCAGTGCACTGGTTTTCCTTCACATAAAGCCATGGTCGACCTAGGATAATACTACTAACTCCCATGGAAAGGACATCATACCAAATCTTCTTCTCATATGTTTGCAATATGATCAGGATTTGGCATCTAGATTTGATTGGGATGGAGATGGAATCTACCCAAGAAACCTTATAGGGGCTAGGATGGGGAACTGGGGTCAATCCTAAAGACTTCACTATACTGGCAGAGATGGCATTGACACAACTCTCACTATCTATTATGATCTTGAACACCTTACCTCCTATCTTAACAAAGGTTTGTAGGATGTTGGTCCTATGCCAGTCTTCCTTAATTTGGGTTTGGGTCAAGATGCACCTAAACACTCCTAACAGGTTTTCAGACTCGGGTACTTCCTCCTCTCCCTCATACTCATTTATCAATTGTTCATCAGCTTCATAAACTTTTCCCTCAGGCTCAACTATGAACTCAGGCTCATCCTCACCTAGCTCACCTATGTGTAGGGCACTGGCTGGACACTGGCTAGCAAAGTGACCTGGTTTACGGCATCTATAGCACACCTTCTGGGAGATGAGTTCCCTCAAACCCTCTACAGTTTTGCCTTTATTTTCTTTATGGGTCATGGAGGTACTAGGTTGAGGTCGACTCAGGTCAGGGTGCTTAGGCTGGGCCGACTCAGGTTGGGTCGATTTGTGTCAGGTCGAATAGGGTATGCTTGACTAGATCCTGAGTATGGGCTAGGGTTTCTAACGGGCTCAGGTTTACAAAAGATGGGCCCTCTCTAGAAATGCTCAACATTCCTAGCTATCTGGTAGGCCTGCTCTATGTCTCTAACCTCTCTCAAGTAAAGCTCCCTCTTAATGTCATCCCTAAGGCCAGCCCTAAACCTAGACAGGACAACATCTTCATCTTCATCTAAGTCACATCGTATGGAATACTCATCAAATTTCATGATGTACTTATCTACACTCTTGCTACCCTAACTCAATCTTTGCCACTGATCCAACAAACCCTGGCGATATGAGGTTGGAACGTATTTCCCTATAAGCTTGGCCTTCATGTCCCTCTAGGTGACTATGGGTTCCTGGCCTCCTAGCCTAGGTGTTCTTTCAAAAGTAGCCCAATATAACCTGGCCTGGCGAACTAGCTTAAGCTTGGCAAACCTACGTTCCTCAGACATATCGTACCACTCAAAATACTGGTCAACTTCTCCCTCCCAATCTATATAAACCTTGGGGTCAAGACAGCCATCAAAAGTGGGGGCATCAAGTCTAATATTTTTTTGGGCCCTGTCTTCTTGGTCTATGAAATCATGATCGGGTCTCCTTGGGTGAACCTCTAGAACTGGGTCATGACGATGGGCTCTCCTAGGTTCAACCTCAAAGTATGGATTAGGGTTTGGGTTTCTCCTAGGGTCAGCCTCATAGTAAGGATCTTGGCGTGGGGTTCTCCTAGGATGGGGAGGTGACTCAAGATCTGGTTTAGAATGGGACCTAGCTCACCTGGTGGATGATATGAAGCTCTTGATCTAGTGCACATGCAAGACTCAAACAAATTAACTATGGGTAACTAGACCTAGAGCCCAAATAGAATGGGTCGACTCAACTTACACACAACTCAACCCCTAATCCTTCCACTGGCCAGGTAAGAGGTGGGATGGTGGGAGGCCCCCATGCTTAACGCAGGACCTAGTTAAAAAACCGCCGATCTGCTTAGGTCATTTGATACTGTACCTCTAGCTTAGATGCTAGCTTCCAGTAATAGGAGATGAACTGGGTGCACTAGTCTTTCCATAATGGTTGAACCCGACCTGTTGATGTCCTTAGCTCTTTAGAGCAAATTAGGTCAAATTAATTTTAGTTAGGGTTGGGTTTAGATGCAAGGATTGTGGTTTTGGGCTAAGGAGAGGTGATCAAATCCTCCCCCCATCTGACATAGTAAAAGTTCCCTTAAGGTAAGTTATGTAGATGATGGCACACATATGAAATACAAATTAGGATTTTGTAGTTTTGGTATTTTTTGATTTTTAATATATATATTTTTATCTTTATATTTGGTAGGAAATAAAATATACAAAAATGTACCTAATATACAGGAAATATGCAAAAAAATTAAAATATGGAAAGATTATGTTAGAAGAACCCTAAATACACTAAAATTTATCTTGCTGAAAAAAATAGAGCAGAATTATTCTTATGAAGTATTTTGGTGTACAAAAAATCCACAGATCGAATTAAATCATTAGAAAACTATAAAAAATACTTTCAATTATAAGGAATCCAGAAAAATAAAAATTAGGATTTTTAGATCTTCCTACATGCAGAAATCACAAGAATAACAAACTATATACTGAGATGATGAGATGCAAAAACTAACCTTAAACAATGCTTTGATACCGAATAATGCGGGATGATTTATGTATGCAAAGTATTTTTTTGTGATTAAGTATGAATTTAAGGTTTTAGATCCCGTATTTCAAGCCAAGATTCAAAGTATAGAATCTATAGAAATTCTGGAAGTCATGCATGCAGAAATAAATCCTAAAGTAATAGATAAGCAGGATCGCCAAGGTTGAGAAACCCTGGTTAGGCTAGCTTTCCTACAAGACCACTACTGATGAATCAAGGGAGTGTACCTGGCAATGGTAGAAGCACCTGTTGAAGATCGTTCTATGAAGAGATCGCTCACGCTCCTGGATGTGGCCTGGAAGAACAAGCTTTTGACCCTGCGGATTCATGGCTTTCTGCTCGGTGATCCGATGGCTGATCAGAAGGTATCCTCGGACTCGTGGAAACTGAGGGACCTAGAAATCACCATTTGGATTTAGAGTGAACCTAATTTAATAAATAAACTGAGTTATGTAACCATATCCTTAAAGATAAATAAGTGATTCTCATAATGGATTAAAGCATATCTAATAGGGTTCAATTTCTTCGCTTAGACATTCCATTAAGCTTGGGATATAAGAGGAGTCTATTATGACATTATGCCAAATAACTTGAGATAATTCCAGTAACCTTCCTAGTTAGCATTTCAAATGTGTTAATACATGAATGTGTACTCAGGCAAGTACATCAATGGTCCTCACCCATACCCTTTGTCTCACAAAAGGTAGCTTAGTCAATATTCTTAAAGATAGGATTTACAAATTAGAAATGACTCAATAATTAATTAGCCAAAAAACCCATGGTTGCCTATAGTTCCCAAATTATTCATTCTTTTTTTTTTAACTTGATTAAACTAGATGTCCTACCTATATACTTTAGGTTAACATCATCTCACAAGATCTCTCAGATCCCATTTACTACTCAAGAGCTGCATCCATGTGCAAGTGGAGACTAATACTTATAAAGCTAGCTATATCCAATTTATTTCTCAAATAAATGGATAGTGATAGAAAATAAATTTCTATTCTAGCAAGTAATTGTCTCATTAACCAAATGGTAGTCATAGAGGTCATGAGTCAATAGCAATAACTATTATCTTGTTATCCACCCATAAGGAATCTTGGCCCTCTACTTTCTTATAGAGTCTATAACTTAACTAAAAATAGAAGAAATCATAAGGTCATTTTAACTTTGAGATGACAAACGTACAAAGGCGTGTCTTATTTATTCAATAAGGATTCTAGGCATAAGAATTTGCTCCTCATCGAGAAGCATGCCCCTTGAACCATTCAGGTTCCCTTTAATAGTCATTAATGAGTTAATGTAATTATTTCTATCATATTCAAAAGATAGTTTACAATAAACTATCCAAATGAATCGAATCAAGACTGCTGGATCAAATCCATATGCAATCTTTATGCATCATCATGCCCCACTTCTCAAGCTCCTATTCCTTAATCATTGTTAAGCAATGATCTTGGATCAATTGCACTTAGGTCAGCCATTAGATGGCTTGGTAACATAGAGAAATCCTGGTCTATTATAATACTTAGCCTTTTAAATCAATTTTTAAGTTGAGCTAGTCTTTAGGTTTTAGTTAATCAATTGGTCTAAAAGGGTTGGAAGCTGATTTAATCTTTTAAGAGTAAAAAGTCTAGTTACATATTTATATTTTATCTTAAATTTGTTCTAGAGATTTAAGAATAAATTAGACTTCCACTATTTTTATGGCTTTTACACATTCCTCAATGAAGATGCAGAAACCCCAACACGACTAGGGTTCCTAATGGGTACTACGGCCCTATTGATTCCATGAACCTCACCTAACAGTTATGGTAACACATAAATCAATGAGTAGATAACTCTTGTCCAATACTTCTCAAGCATGTTGTGACAACTTGGTCTCTAGGTCATATGGGCTCATCTAATAGTTATTGCCCACATTCCTTAGTTAAGCCAAACCCACCATTCAATGTGAAATGAAGCCATTATTAGGTCCCTCACCTAATAGTTACTGTACCTAACCCTATCTTCACCCCTTAATATTTGTAATTTATTACCCATATCTCATGTTAATAGAGTAGTTGCACCTCTTCGATGAAATTGAACCACTATATCCAACTGAGAACAATCAATATCCAAGAAATGTCCGTAGTTTTACAATGGTGGAAGATCTGCAACTTAATATTTGTGAGGAGATTTGGGTTTAGGTCTCTTCTTAATCAGTTAGCATATCTTATGTCTGACCTGATTCAAGTCAGCATAACTTGTGTCTAACCAACCTGGTTCAAGTCAGCACATTTTATATCTGACTTAGTCAATTCAGTCAACACATCTCATGTTTGACTAACCTAGTTTGGGTTAGCCCATCTCATGTGTGACTAACCTTAGTTCATGTCAACATATCTTATATCTGACTTACTTGATTTGGGTCAGCATATCTCACGTATGACTAACCTAGTTTGAGTTAGCCTATCTCATGTCTGACTAAGTCCTATTTGAGTCAACCATCTCATATTTGACTCATTGGTTTAGGTCAGTACATATCATATCTAACAATCCTAGTTTATGTTAGCATATCTCATATCCGATGAACCTAAGTGTCATGGGTGAACTCGAATCAATAGGTAACCTAATCAAAACTTAGTCAACTAAGTTGGCTAGATAAGTAAGATCAATGGAAAAATTCTGCCATTTAACCTTTTTCCTTAGACACACTAATTGAGTTGGCCAGGTAAGTGTTAGCCTTTATAAATATTATGATCAAAACTTGCCTTAGATGTCAATTAGTCAATAAGTATAAATAAGTCAACCCAGCAACTCGGGCTCGGACCAGTGAGCCATATTAGGTCTTAAATTGATCAGTTTACATCAAGTATGAATCGATGTAACCAAACTATATCTAAGCTTGATTTCAAGCCCCTTTGACCTAATCCTAATGAACTATTGATTATATTTTATCAGCTATTCAAAATTGAGTCAGGGTTCTAGCTGATCTAATCAAAATCCTAATATGTAGTATAATCACTAGACCTAATTGTTCAACCCACACCCACATCTATGAACTAAAAATTTAGAACCTAAAAATGATTTTTAGATTATATTTAAGTTCAAGGAATTAATGGTTTATCATCATGAATTGTCTTCAAATCTAAACCCTAGTTCATGTATCTTATAAATTTTATTTTAGATCAAATTAATTAACATATATCTTATATAATTAATTTTAGATCTAAAATATAAACTTAATTTCCTTTCTATGTTCTTTATGAGTTAAATTATAAGTAGTACCCCTACATATCATAAGAGATATCATCGAATTGAAAGAGAGGACCTTGAAAACCTACTTAGCTCTTATGACTAGATGGCTATGGTGATGCACCTAATATGAGTACTTGGTTAAAGAAATCATAATAATTATGAAATTAATTTTATTTTCTTGGATCTTGACCTAATCTAGTATGTTAGATCAATCCTAGGCTCTGATACCATTGAAGGAAACATGGGTACCAGCATGCTGATATTTAGGATTTCAAAAATTGTAAAGTAGTAGAAACTACAATTATGAAAATGTTTTTTTATAAAAGGCATGCATAATAATTTAAAAGCACCTAAAGCAGGATATTTCTAACATGTTGATCAAATTTAAATCATATTTAATCATATCCACAATAAAATAAAAACATAGAAGGATAGAACACTTACCTTGATTGCTATCCTTTTTTCAACTCCAATTGCATTGGATCTGACAGATCATCAGGGTTCCTATCGAAGCCATGCATGTACTCGACCTCAACTGGTATTTACACAAGGCTCATTCTTGATTAACTCAATGATGCTATTGGATTGCTAGCTCCTTTGCAGGCATCTTCTCAGGCATCTTCTCTTGCTTAGATGTTGATCTTCCTTCAATAAATTGAAGGAAGGGCTGCAACCTTTGCAACCTTATTGCGAATCCTTCGTGTAAGACTTCAGGGATTCATCTAGGATGCCTAAGGGAGAATAAATTTTTTTTTCTTCCCTTCTCCTCTCTCTCAAGAACTTCTCTCTAGAGTCTTATGGTATAGAATAATCAGGAAGAGGAAGAAAGGGATGGTAGAGAAACATGGAGTGCGGTAAGGAAGAACTAGAACCCTACACAAACTTTTCATGCCAGTTCTAAGGGAGATGGAAATCCAAAAGGGAAAAAACTATTTTCACTCTTTTCTACTCTCAAATCCTCACCCTCTTTAATATTTTTGCTCATGTGGAATAGAAGAGACATGTCGAAGAAAATTTTTTTATGATGGAGAAGAGGATGTGCAATTAGAAATTTGATGCCACCCCAATCCATGCAACATAAAATCTCTATACCAAAATCACATCTCCACACCTCCAAAAATCTTGATAAAATAGGAAACTAATATTATTTGAATTAAATTCAAATCAAATAAGAGTCTATATCAATCTGAATAAAGAGAGAGTTCAAGATAAATATGAAAGATATCATATTGCATGTCTTATCCTTCCATGTGTGCTAGAAGAAAAGTATAACAAAATTAGCACCTCTTCTCTACTTTTTTATGTGAATAATAAGAGAGAAACCTAGATAAATGTAGATTTGGCTTTTGGATTGATTTGGCTTTGATTTGGATCAATTTTGATACCATTTTGAACTCAAATCGAACTAATTTTGAAAATGCTATCAACTCAAATCAATTAGATTTGCAATCCAAGTCTAACTAGATTTTTAATCCAATTTTAGAGAGTTTGAGCCTAATTTAATTAGATTTAGGGTTTGTGTCAATTAGATTCAATTAGTATTCAATTCAAATCCTATTCGAGCATAATTTGAATTGAATTTAAAAAAACTATCAATCCTATTCACAATAGGATTTGAAATTCTAGTCTAACTAGGATTCTTAAACCTAATTTTATTAAACCCAATTAAATCAAATCAAATTATAACTCTTTCAATTAAGTCCCTGATGCCAATCTTACTAAGTGCTAAAATTAGTAGGTACCAAAAATAGCATGTGCCAAAATTAGTAGGTCCTAAATATGATCCAAGCTTTTGATCAGGTCAAGCCTTTATTATGTATGATCCTCCAGGTTCTATTATATCTAGTAGTGAGATATACTATGATCTCTATTATAATATCATCGAAACTCTTTTGATAGACTAGAACTTTTCTAGCTCAACCTTAATAAGGATCGTTGATCCAAAAATGATCCGAGCAGGTTTCCACAATCTACTAGTAATACTTAGTAGTATATAGTAGCAACTTAGTAGAATAAAAAGATGAACCCAAAGGTATGGTAACCATGTGATCAAGTTCCTCTATTAAAAGTTTCAACAAGATGTAGGTCATAGAATCTCATCAAATCCTAAGCATCTATCATATGGTAGACTTAATTGGCTTGAGCCCATTCATGATACCCATGGAAACTCCCTTCCATTATCATGCTACTACGGCTATAGACTTAAAGACCCAACCTCTTAGGTTGCATAGTGTTGCCACCAAGATCGCCTTGGCCTGTAGCTAAAGATGACCTCGGACTGCACCCTCGTCGCTCAGGATCCTGCTCAGGCACCCGGACTTGCAAAATAGAGAAGACCCGGACTGGTGGTCCCGACGGGGCCACTCTAATGCTTAAGTCAGAGACGATCCAAAAGAACAGATCCTCCTGGTCGAGCCCAGTAGATGGACTCCATGATGGGAGGAGAAGTTTATGAATTGAGAGAGTTTAAATAGATCGAGAGTAGAGCGTGGGGAATGGCAGTGGAGGAGGGCTCGAGTTGAATGGCTGTATGCATCAAGGCCCTTCTGAGGGGTCTCCAGTAGCCTGGGTAACATATTTTCTTGGTTGCTCTCCTGTGTGCTGCCCCCTCTTGCCCATCTGTTTGCTTGCTTACCTTGTTCCAAACCTTGGAGAACTTCTTTTTAGCTTGGATGGTTGCGCGCCGCATACCTTAAGATCACCCCCTTACTTGTAGGTGCATGCGATGATGTCTGGTGCCATGTGCGAGGTGCCTTTCCCCATCCATGATAGGGAACAGCACCATGCACTCTGAACTTCCTCCTGGTCGCTCTATTTTGGGAAGCCTGGCAGAGCCTTGATCGATGGGCAGCCGCCCCCTGGATTCGAATTCTTTGAGTTGACTTCCTCTTTCGGATGGCGCAAATGATCGACCGGGAGTGCAGTGCCTCGATTGGGGAACCCCTTCCCTTCAAGTGAAAGTGGTAGTTAGGACAGTTATTATGGCCTAGTGGGCATCCCTCCGTGGTCCTTGGATGGCTCACCACCATCCAAAGAGGGTGGTGACACCCCATAACTGTTGGTTTCTTCATCCGAGATGGGGCGAGCTCAGGAAGGCGAAGCTCAACTTTGGCCACGGTGTCTCGACCTCGTAGGGAGCCAGCCTGGCGAAGGAGTTTGGGTAGAGGTGGAGATGTCCGACGTGGCAGCTTCATTCAATGTGGCATCTGACAAAGTCTGACATGGGTTCCATATCAGCGATCCTGCCACATCACTTGCCCCCCACTCTCGAGTCCCGTTGGCATGCGGCGCTCGAGGCGAAGAAAGTAAATGCGGTGCTGACATAGAAAGGCAGAAACCTGGCATAATAATGGCCACGGTCACCGGTGCTTCGTGAGGTGATTCTCTAAACCAACATGGGGGAGCCATGTGGGAACGTCTGAGGAGCACTTATTACTGGCACAGAATTCAGAGCAGCCATGGTTGAAATGAGGTGTCAACTTCATCGATTGCTGACATATGCCATAGATCCGACGTTGTGGTGCTGTAATGATATGGTTAGGTGTCTGGTTACTTCGAAACGAAAGGTAGTTCTTTCCAAAATGCATCTCCTTTCAAATCTTGCATGCCCGCCATCATAACAAAGCTTCTTCTTCTCCCCCAGCCATCCTTGTCTTCCAAAGTTAGCCAGGTTCATCTTTTTCTCCTTCTCCCGGCTGGGTAAACCTTTCTTCTAGGGCTAGGATCTTCCAGGACCTTATCCGTTTTCTTCTTCTTTTTCTTTACCCTTCGACTTCGTCTTCTTCCTCCACATGTCTCTCTTTGGTCCAAACTTCTATCCTTCAACCAACCAAAGTGAGGCTGGGCCTTCTCGATCGAGGTCACCTTCTTTCTCCGATAAGGAGGAGGGAGAGATGCGCTTCGAGATCAATAGGAGGCCTCGCCCCACTGGGATCGTAGTTAGGGAGTCTAGGGTCTGCCCTCTATCTCCTCCTCCACATGAACCCACCCCCGAACCCTCTCGATCGATAGGTCCCGGCGGGGTTGCTTCAGCGATCACCGTCGAGGAATTTGCAATGATCCAGGAGACATACGATGTCCTGGACTCCATCCGGCTCTCGGTCCCTTGGCCAGGGAAATGGGTCACCTTCAGTGGCCCATGCCATATCGCCCTCTACGAGGAAACCCTCATAGGGTTCCTTCGATTTCCTTTCTATCCCTTCTTTCTCTTCTTGATAAGCAACTATCGTTATGTTCCTGCTCAGCTAGTTCCCAATGCCATCAGAACTATTTTCTGTTTCATAGTTCTTTACCACTTCCACGGGATTGTTGCCCGTTTCTCTTTTTTAGGATCTTCTTCACCCTGAAATGCCACCCTTCTGAGGAGGGGTGGTGGTCTATCTCCTCTCACCCAAAGGGCATCAAATTTGAGCTCCCATCTTCCATCAAAGGATGGAAGAGTAAATACTTCTTCGCCTCGGTCGAGGGGGTTGACTGGGTTTGGAGCGATGTAGATCGGTCCCCTAACTAGAATTCAATGATTGAAGTGATTGATCGAGAGATCTATGACTAGCTTCGTGCCGACCAAGTCCCCTCCCTCAAGGTCCTGCTGTCAGAACAAAACCTATTCGAAGTCGAGGTCAGCCCAATACGAGAGTTGGATGAGTTTAGCTCGAGCTTTATCTCCTTGTACTTTCTCTTTGACTTTTTAAGCTCGGAGTTAACATTTTCCTTCTTCATGCAAGCACGAAGTTCTCCTTAAATGACCTCCTTGCACTCTCCCTGAAGAGGGGTCCACCAACGGGGGTCAGTGAGTCCCCCTCAAAGAGAGCTCGAGAAGAGAGCAGTGCAAGGGCTGCACTTGCCGCTCCAGCCGAGCCGAGTGGGAGGAGGGCAGAACCCACCCCTAAGCAGGGCAGGAGGGTGGCCGAGCCTGCTCCCAAGCCATGTAGGAGTGCTGCCAAGCTCGCTCATGAGTCACCAAGGCAGTGCAATCTACTCCTGGCCCAAGAGACTGAGGTGGTCATCCGGGCCAGATCTGCTGCTGCCGCTACCACCGTGGCATCTCCTCCCATTGAGATCATCGAGGTCAAAGAGGATGGAGAGCAGGAGAGAGTGGAGTCGGTGTCGGTGGTGTCGTTTGGAGTGGCCCGAGCTCCCACCACACCTTCGATGCTTCCTCAGCCTGAGGAGTGGGCGACTCTGCATTAGCGACAAATAAGAGGGAGAAGGACTACCGTAAGGTGCCCTTCAAGCTGGCACTGAACACCTCCCTGCTTTGGGATCAGAACCATGTCGAGCGCATGATGGACTTCACCATCTAGTCATGCGATCGGCAAAAGATGGCGGGGAAGCTCCTGGGTGATGCCATCAATAGCACCTTCCCCCAACTCTTCTCGGTAAGTATTCCTTTCCTTCACCTCACCCCATTCCTTTCTTCTTGTCTCTATGGCTGACATTTTCTTTGGTGCAACTCAGTGCTGAACTCTTGCTCATCAGAGACTACTGAAGAAATTGGGCCAAAAGGGATAGGCAGCGAGAAGCATAGCTTGAGTCCCTGATGGTCGAGGTGAAGCAGAAGAATGACGTGGCCTGGAAGGCCAATATGAAGAATAAAGAGCTCCAGGGCAATGTTGTAAGTGTTGAGAGGTGCATAAAGGAGCTCGAGGAGTCCTTGGACTAAAAGAAGAGCCGATCCAAAAGCAGGGCAGAAGAGCTTAAGGCCAAGGAGGCCAAGCTGAAAGAGATCGATGCTGAAGCCGCCCGAGAGAAGGAACAGGCCGAGTCCCTTCAGGTAGAACTAGGGGTGGCGAAGGAGCGCGCAACCACTGCCGAGAAGAAAGCCTCCATTGCCAAGAAGAAAGCTGCAAGCATCGAAGAGAAGGCCATGATGGCAGTCAACTCGGTGGATGCTACAAAGAAGGAGGCCGTCGAGGCGGTCTGTCAGGCTGAGGTCGCCAGGAAGGGGATCGCCGAGGCAGTGGCGAGATATAAGGCCTCCAAGGAGTTTGCTGCCGAGTTCCATGAAGTGGCAATGGACTCCTTCCTCAAGGGGTTCATGTATTGCCGGTCCAGGGTGGAGGGCCTTATCTCGGATAAGAACATGGATAGTCTCAAATTCTTGGGTGATCCGGGCGTGAGCCCGACCCTTGACTTGGGCGAGGGGGAGGAACCAGCTGCTGCTACCAACCCAGCTCCACTGATGGTGGTCGTCAAAGATGAAACCCCGCCGCCAGAGGTCCTAGAAGGTGATACCCCATTCGAGCGCCATCCTGGGAAGGAGCCAGTTGGATGGCATAGTGACCCCTTGTAATTTTTCTTCTTTTTGCTTCTGATCTGGGTTGCTTGGCATGTCGGGGCCCAGTTATAATGTACAACTTTACCAAGTATTAATGAAATTTCTTTTTCAGTCATCTTGACCTGTGTCTCCTTTCATTCTTTGCACTTTGTTAATCTTCTTCCCTTCACTTCTCGATTGCTTGTGTGCATGAATGTGCTGAGGCACCTTGCGTTGAGGCTCTAAGTCTCTGGACCCTTCTTTGCCAAGGTTTGAGTTCATCAGAAGTTTAGGAAGGAGTTCTTGACTTGATGAGTCATTCCCACCTCGTAGGCGAAGTGGTAGGAGGGCTCCGAGCACTTTCCTTAGAGAGGTCTATTCAACCTCGGTTGGGACCAACTCTAGGTGTGCACGGCGAGGCCGAGCCAAGACATTGTGCTCGTTAGACCCGTCAGATCTTCGTGAGGTGCCAGGCTTCGAAAGTTCAGGGCTTGAGAGTGCCGAGTTTCAGGAGTTTCCAAGCTTGAGAGTGCCGGGATTCGGAAGTTTCCGGGCTTAAGTGCCGGGCTTCAAGAGTTTTAGGGCTTTAGTGCCAGGCTTCAGGAGTTTTCGAGCTTGAGAATACCAGGCTTTGAAAGTTTCCAGGCTTGAGTGCCAGGCTTCAGGTGTTTCTGGGCTTGAGTGCCGAGCTTCAGGAGTTTTCGAGCTTAAGAGTGCTAGGCTTTGGAAGTTTTTGAGCTTGAGTGCCGGGCTTCAGTAGTTTCCAAGCTTGAGTGTCGAGCTTCAGGAGTTTCTGGGCTTGAGTACCAGGCTTCAAGAGTTTCCGAGTTTGAGTGCTGGCCTTCAGGAGTTTCCGGGCTTAAGAAAGGACCTAAGGTCGAGCAGCGATGTTCCTGCAAGGCAAAAGTATTTTGCACAAAAAGGATCTTTATTATTTATAGAGGAAGGCCTTACATTACTGATAATACATTATCAGGTTGTTGGCATTCCAAGTCCAAAAATATCTAGCACCGCTCAGCTCCGCTAGGTATTAGGCTCTGTGTGGAAGAGCCTCGACCACCTTGTATAGGCCCTCCTAATTTGGGGAGAGCTTACTACACTCACGAGACTGAGATGCTTCAACTCGGTGCAGCACCAGGTCGCCTGGGTGGAAGACCTTTGTCTTTACCCGTGCATTGTAGTATCGAGCTACTCGCTGCCGATAAGCCACCATCCAGAGTCAAGCCTTGTCCTTGGTTACCTCGAGGAGGTCCAAGCTGAAAAGAAGGCGAGCTGGATTCTCTGCTTCATTATACTGCTATACCCTTAGTGTGGACACACCGAGTTCAACCGGGAAAATGAGGCTGAAAGGCATCTCACCCATGGCCATCATGGGTGTTGTGTGGTAGGCCCAAAGAACACTAGGGAGTTCTTCTGCCCACCTACCCTTAGCCTGGTCTAGCCTGGTTCTGTGTCCTTGTAGGATAGTCTGATTGGTTACCTTGGTCACTCCATTGGTCTGGGGATGGGCCACCGAGGTGAAGCGATGTTGAATGCCGAGGCCGGCAAAGAACTCTTCGAACTCCTGGCTGTCGAACTGTCATTTATTGTCGGTGATCACGTTGTGGAGGATTCTGAAATGGTAGATGATTGACTTCCAGAAGAACCGTAGGACCTTTGCTTGAGTGATCCGTGCTAGTGGCTCTGCATCCACCCATTTGGTGAAGTAGTCAATAGACACTAATAGGAACTTGTGTTGCCCTGATGTAGGAGGGAATGGACCTAGGATGTCCATTCCCCACTAGGCGAACGACCAAGGTGCAGAGAGCTAGGAGAGTGGTGCCGCTGGTTGACACTGTATGTAGGCGTGACACTGGCATCAGTCACACTTTCTCACAATGTTGGCATCATCCTCCCTCATGGTTTCCCAGTAGTATCCTTGAAGGAGGGCCTTGTACGCCAGTGTCCTTCCTCCAACGTGATTCCTAAAGAGGCCTTCATGTATCTCTTGGAGCATGAAGGTTGCCTTCGTGGGTCTCAAGCACTTCAAGAGTGGATAGGAGTAGGATCGGCAGCAGAGCTGCCCTTCCATCAGGACAAAATGAGAGGCCATCTTCTTGATGAGGCCGACCTCCGCTTGATCTTCTGGTAGGGTGCCATTGGTGATGTACCTGATGTACTGGTCCATCCTGCTTAGCACAGGAGTGACTTACTAGACTTCCCTGGGAGCTTTATAGCTCGGACTTTCCAGGTACTCAATGTGGGCACGCCCCAGTGATGAGTCCGGCAAGGTCGCGAGTCTTGACAGTGTATCGACGCGAGCATTCTCCCCGTGGAGGATGTGGGAGATGCTGAAGCATCGGAAGCCTGTCGTACTCGAGCAGACCTGCTCTAGGTACTTCATCATTTAGGGATCTCTGGCTTCATATTCTCCAGAGATCTATCCAGCCACCAGCTAGGAGTTGGTGAAGATCTTCAATCTAGATACACCCAGCTTGCAGGATACCCTCAAGCCCGTAAGGAGTGCCTCATTCTCCACCTGGATTTTTATAGTGGCGAACTTGAAGCGGAGTGCACATTTAGCTACAATCCCATCACTGTTAGTGAGGATGAGGCCTACTCTGCTCCAGCCAGTGTTGGACATGCCATCGACATGGAGGATCCAAGACTCCTTGACTCCAGACTCAATTTGATGCTCCGGGGTTGTCTGCTCTGGCTCTTTGGCAAGTCTCACACACTTGATAGGAAGTCAGCTAGCACCTAGGCCTTCTGAGATGACCTTGATCGGTACGCGATGTTGAGCTTGCTGAGCTTCAATGCCCAATCAGCCAAACATCTGGATGTGTCGGGGCGACTGAGCACAGCCCTCAGCGGTTGGTCTGTCAGGACCACGATCGGATGTGCTTGGAAGAACGGCCTGATGGAGGGGACACCAGGATCAGACACAGATCCCTGGATCCCATATGGTTTAATTAGTCATGTGTCAAAGTTTTGAAAGTTTTGTAATCAATTAAGATTGAGTCCTGTAATAAGTTGAGGTTAGTTGATTTGTCTCAACCCTCAACCTAGTCAATATTTTGAGTCTTGTACATCAATTATGAGTCCAGTATGAGCCTGATTTTATACAAGAGAGGATGTCACCCTATTTTAGAGTTTCACCAGGCCATATCCAGGAGTCAGAGGCCACTACATCAGCCCAGTGGATTTTGTATTACAACCCAGGATCCAAGATGCTTCCAGAAACCCTAATTCCTTCCAGATGCCCTCCAGATGCCCAGATTTCCTTCCAGATGTCAGAGCATATTCCTAAACCAAGGCATCAATGAGGTCCACCTGCATCCCAACCCAAAGAAATCAAGCCCAGGTGCCAAGCCCAAGCCCTTAAGAAGCAAGATTCCAGGGAATATTCTTTCTACCAGGCTACCAGGCCACCCCAGCTTCCAGAAGCCCAAACCCATGCATCCAAGCCCCTTTGGGCCAGCCCCTTGCTACTTTTAAAGGCCCAACACACCCCCCTAGGCATCCTTGAAGTGTTGACCACGTCCAAAGAGGTTTGACCAAGTCCAAGTTGAAGAGAAGAAGGAGAAGACCAAGTTTATTCCTAACCTAGTTGTGATTTATAATCCTTTTAAACTTTATAATTCTAACCTAGCTAGGAATGGACTTGTATTCCAATTTGGAAGAGGACTTGTAACCCAAGTGTAACCATGGTTAGTGAGGGCATGGTAACTCTATAAATACCCCACCCCTTCCCCTCTTGTAAGCATCTTTCTCTTATGAATAAACCTTGCTGAAATTTTGAGTTATTGCCTTATGTTGGTGTTTTGTTTGGGTTCTTTGGTTGGTGTTTTTGTGCTTAAAAAAAATCCTTGCTACCCTAGCATCCTTCCACACCCTAACTCACAACAATCTAAGCCTTCACAAGTCCAAGAAAGAGTTCCCTAGGTCGCCAAGCAAGGAGATCTTCAACAAGCTTCAAACAGCCCAGATTCTAATCCCTAACCTGATTTCTTCTAAACCTAGTTTCCTTTCCTTTTCTTACTTGCTGTTTTGATTGACCCTTGATATTTTATAGGATTTCCGAGGTGTTTCACCTTCCCATAGGAGGCTTTCCTTGCATCCGGAACCATCCAAATCAGCCATCTAATCAAGGGAACCAAACTTCATCATCCATACTCCAATCAGAGTGCTGTGTGATCTCTTCATCGAAAGTTCTTCAAATCACTGATTGGTAACATCCTTCCCTTCTTTAAGTTTTTGATTTGATGAAGATTAGCTATCCTAATCTAGGAGTTTCTCAATTCTCGGGTCCTGAAATTTATTATTTTGCATGAGTTTGCCTACGATATGATGATTCTATGTATTACTATTCTTCTTGCTAATTCTTACTTTTATTTGGGAATTTAGCCCATAAATCTAAATTATAAAAATCACAAAAAATTAGTTTACTATGATTCATACATGATTAGCAATCTTAGAGTCATCCTGCATTAGTTTGGTATCAAAGCAGGTTTAAGATAGTTTTTATCTGCATTGCAATCACAAACCCTAATTTCAGCATTCTGTCCACTGCATTAGGTATTAGTTTTGCATCTATTTCGACCATCTAAAACTTTTATTTTTCTCTGAATTTTTAATGAATTGTTCTCTGTTGAGTTCTATATTTTATAAAGGTTTTTAATTAATTTTATAAAAAATATAAATTATAAAAACTTAGCATATTAGAAACCCTAACAGAATCCTGATAATTTCTATAGCAGTCCAAACAAACCCTAGGTTTTCATAATCATATGATTTTTTTTCTACATGAAATTGGGTAGGTTTCATAATCACTATCCATCCTATATTCCATATTTTTTTTGATTTTTTTATGCTTCGTGATCTGTGTCAACATCTGCATCATCTGAACCCTAATTTTTTTGATTTCTGCTAAATTCTGCATCTTGACTCAACCTAACCTAATCGACTTCCACACACCCCAATCCCAAGCCAAACTTTGTTTGATAATCCCAGTTAACCTAAACCTAACTTGACATCTCATAAACTAATTAAAAATTATTTTATTTTTTATTATTTTAGATTGTATCAGGACCATTGAATGTTCATCATCTTTTAATCTAACCTTAAGGACAATCAATATAACATCAGGGCAGGAGGTCATAACCTGTCCTGGGCCCAAAACAACCACCCAGCATTTTCATCCAAGCCTAATTAAAATCAATTAGACTTAAATTGCCCTAGAGGGCTAGGTGACATCAACAGGTCGAGTCAGAGTTGTGTGGGCCAACTAGTGCATTTAATCTTATGGCTATTACTGAAATCTGGTGTCTAAGGCTGAGGGTCCAGAGTCAAATGATCTAAGTGGTGTTGTGGTTTTTAGTTGGGTCCCTACGAAAGCAAGGGGGCCTCCCACACTCCCACCCTCTACCTGGCCAGAGGAAGGATTAGCTACTGGGTTAAGTGTAAGTTGAGCTGACCCACCTAGTTTTGGCTCTAGGTCTAGGAAACCCTAGATTAAGCTAACCTATTTTGCATGCTTGGCTACACCATTCCATTCTAATTGCTTGATTGAGTGTATGACCACTAGATTAGGAACCCAATACCATAAGACTAAACCTCAAACCAACTCAGCCATGGATCCCAATTTTGAAGCCATCATGAACTAGCTTGCCCAGTTAACTACCCAAATGAACCAAGCCAACATCTAATCTCAAAACCAGTTTACCCAACTAAACCAATCCAATACCCAAATTAATACTAAGCTTGACCAAACCAATGACCAGATAACCCAAATGAACTATAGGTTCAACCAAGTAGACCAATAATTTGACCAGGCAACCACTAGGATCGACCAATTAACCACTAGACTAAACCAAGTAGAGAATCGATTAGGTACTATAGAGAAAATCCAAGACTCTAATGCTGAACCTATTCCTAACCCATCCTGTTCTACCTCTCAAAATCCTAGTAGAACCCAGACTCAGGAACCCTTTGTAGAGCCTAACCATCATGAACCATACCAAGAACCTAACCATAGGAGAGTCCCGAACCTTGAACCTATCAAAGAACCCATCAGTAGAAGGCCCCAACATGAAGTTCATGATCAAGATGAAAGTGCCATGAGAAATATTAGGATAAAAGCACCCACTTTTGATAGAAGTCTTGAACCAAAGGTCTATGTAGATTGGATAGGTGATATAGATTATTATTTTGAATGGTATGAAATGAGTGAAGGGATGAAATATAAATTTGCCAAGATGAGGTTGACTCATCAAGCTAGATTACATTGGGCTAATCTTGAGCGAACTAAGAGACAATGAGATCTTCCACCCATAGCTACTTGGCAAGAGATGAAATTGCAACTCAAGAAGAAATACCTACCAGTATCCTATGATCAACAACTCTTAGACCAATGGAACAAAATTCGTCAAGGTAATAGATCAGTGTCAGAGTATATTGCTGAATTTGATGAGTTTGCTGTTAGGTGCAATATATCCTAGTCTAAAGACTAAACGTTGTCCAGGTTTAGAATTGGAATAAGAGAAGATATCCACAAAGAACTATACATGAGGCCCAAGATTTGGAACATGCGTATCAAATAGCTAGACATTTTGAACAATTCCACCCAGGACCTACCTATCAAAAATTTGAACCTGTTAGGAATAATACCTCATTCCCAAAGTCAAATCCAAACCAGGTATACCAGGGTAGATCAAATCCCAACCCCAACCCAGGTTGATTTAACTCCAACCCAGTTAGGCCAAACCCTAACCCAGTCTGACCCAACCCTAGTCCAATCCGATTCAATTCCAACCCAAATTGACCCAACCCTAACCCATCTTGACCTAACTTGAGTCTGAGTCCATCTAGTTCTAGTAATTCTGCACCTGCTAGAATCGATAAGGGTAAGGTGCCCATGTTTCAGAAAGCCCCAGCCCTAGCCCCAATGCTTGTTTTAGGTGTAATAAGGTAGGTCACTATGCTAGCCAGTGTCCCACCAGGTCATTACATATAGGGGAGCTAAAGGAACAAGAGCCTGAACCCAATAATGATGATGTAGAAGAACAAGTTTATGAGGATGAACCAGACTTGATAGAGGAATATGAAGGAGATAAGGAGGAATTTGATCAAGTAGGGGTGGTTAGATGTATTTTAACCCAAACACAACCTGAGGAAGATTGGTGTAGAACTAGCATCCTACAGACTTTTGTTAAGTATGGGAATAAAGTATGTAAGATTATAATTGATAGTGGTAGTTGTGTCAATGCCATTGCTACTGAAATAGCTAAATCTTTAGGCTTGACCCTAGTTCCACATCCTGACCCCTATAAAGTATCATGGATAGATTCCACCTCTATGCCAATCAAGTCTAGATGCCAAATCTTAATTAAATTGCAATCATATGAAGAAGAGATTTGGTGTGATGTCCTTCCCATGAAGGTTAGTAGTGTCATCCTAGGTCGACCATGGCTATATGATCATGAAGCTGCCCTATCTGGTCAAACCAATACCTGTACCTTTTATCACCATGGGAAAAGATTTGTGATTTACCCCACTCAGCCTAGGAGTTCAAGAAGTTCTAGTAGCCTTAGAGCAAAATAAGGAGTTAATCTGATTAAGGCTAAAGAATAAGAAATAGACCCTTCTAAACCCACTAAGAAATTCATGAGAATTGATCCTGAACCCACTTTAATAATTGAAGAAGTAATTAAGCCAAGATCAAACTTTATGGGTGAAACTAATAATTTACAAGAGCAGTTCATAGAGGAAGCCCAGGATCAAATCCCTAAAGAACAACCAAAAGAAATAGGTGTATGTAATGAAACAACATCTGAATATGAATCCATAGACTTAATCTGTATGCTTGCACCTACACTAGCCTTTGCATAGCATATGCATCATGAAATTAGTCAAGAGCTGAAGATAATTAATGAACTAAATAATAACTTGGCTAATTCTCAAAAGAAAGATAAAGATTTTTATGCAGAGGAATATGTGACTGTCAAAGAATTCTCTGCTCGCGAAGCTGGTCCATCCAAAATAATGAATAGTAATGGACCCAATGCCTATGTGCCTGAGATATCACCTGATTTAGGTATTAGCTCCACTTTCATCATCTCAGACTTTATAAAGTCTAGGGAGTCAGTAGTAATACCCAGCGAGCCCCTTGAGCCACTCCCGTTCTTTGAGAGAGAACCCACCCCAGAGCAACCACATATAATTTGGCCTTATGGTGAAGAAATGATTGAGAGAGCTCTGGATGATCAAGCTATTGGTACCCAGGATAGAGAATGTCAGCGATATTTGGTTTGGTGGCAAGGTCAACCAGAATCTGAGGAACTGTGGAACGCTAGTGCAGATCTACAGTGCATCAACCCAGACCCTCCTTGAGCCAAATTGACCCATACTCGAGAGGGTCGAGTTCCTCCTGTCCCAGGAGAATTGGTGGGGACACCAGGATCAGACATAGATCCCTGGATCCTATATGGTTTAATTAGTCATGTCTCAAAGTTTTGAAAGTTTTGTAATCAATTAAGATTGAGTCCTGTAATAAGTTGAGGTTAGTTGATTTATCTCAATCCTGAACCTAGTCAGTATTTTAAGTCCTGTACATTAATTATGAGTCCAGTATGAGCTCGATTTTATACAAGAGAGGTGGTCACCCTATTTTGGAGTTCCACCAGGTCATATCTAGGAGTCAGAGGCCACTACATCAGCCTATTTGATTTTGTGTGACAACCCAGGATCCAAGATGCTTCCAGAAACCCTGATTCCTTCCAAATGCCCTCTAGATGCCTATATTTCCTTCTAGATGTCAGAGCATATTTCTAAACCAAGGCATCCATGATTCCAGAGGTCCACCTGCATCCCAACCCAAAGAAATCAAGCCCAGGTGCCAAGCGCAAGCCCTTAAGAAGCAAGATTACATACAATATTCCTTCTACCATGCTACCAGGCTCACATGATTATTTTATTTTGATATCATATATTTACTTTTTTATCAATATAAATTTATAAAATTATAAAATTTATACTTTTAATATAATATATTTATGTTTTTTATTTATAATTATAGTTATTGATTATTACTTTACTTTTAATATGGTTCAAGAATTTTATTTTTTTATTATTATAATTAAAATAGATTTTTAAAAAATTAATTACTATTTTTTAAAAATATTTATAAAACTTGTTAGTGACAGGTTTGGTGATGGCATTTGCTATCGCTAAAACATTATTATCGATGGAAATCTTTAGCGATGTCATTTTTTGGTTCCTAATAATTTTTTTAATTTTTTTTAAAAACTTGAAATATTATTAGTGACAGCATTTGCCATCACTACTACCATCACTAATAAACATTATTAGTGATGATGTCTTAAGCTATCACTAATAATGGTTAGTTGCAATAGAGATTTATGCAATGGACTCTTAGCGATGGAAAGTTATTGTAAATAGTATTAGTGAAGATAAATTCACTATTAGTGGCAGTACTTAGCCATCGCTAATAGTTTTTTTCTTGTAATGTATGACTCAACCAAAGGGATTTGTCTCTAATGGAATAGCAAAATAAGTATGCAAGCTAAAATAATCTATTTATGTATTAAAGTAAGCATCCAGGAGTTGGAACATCTAGCTTTATATGCCAGTCAAAAATTTTAGCTTCATTAAAAATATGGATAAACTATGTGTACATAAGAAGGCTAATGGGAGTGCCAAAGTCTTCTTAGTATTATATGTTGATGATATAGTACTCATTGGGAATGATATCCCAATACATCAATCAGTTAAAACTTGGCTATCAAATCAACATTCCATGAAAGCTTGGATAAAGCATCCTATATATTAAGAATTAAGATCTATAGAGATAGATCTAATAGGATGCTAGGCTTATCCCAGCCTTAGTACATTAACTTAATGTGGAAGAGATTCAACATGAAGGGAAGTAAAAGAGAGTACTTACCCATGAGTCAAGGCTTACATTTCTCTAGGAAGATGTCACCTAAGACACCTGAAGAAAGAGAAAGAATGAACTTGATCTCTTAAGCTTCAATAGTCGGATCTATTATATATATCATGTTATATACTAGGCTTGATGTGGCTTATGCTTTAGGCATAGTCAGCAGGTTTCAGAAAAATCTAGGGGAGGATCACTGGAAAAAGAAAAATATTCTTAAGTATCTAAAAAAAACTAAAAAATATTTTTCTTATATATGAAGGATCATAGTTGAAACTAGAAAGTTATACTAATTCTAGTTTTCAATTAGATCCTGAAATAGCAAGTCAATATCAGGATATGTTTTACCTTAAATAGTGGAGCAGTGGGTTGGAAGAGTACTAAACATCATACTATAGCTGACTCAACCATAGGGGCAAAGTACATTGCTTCTAGTAAGCTATTAAGGAAGCTATCTGGATGAAAAAATTCATCACTGATTTGGATGTGGTTCCTGAGAAAAAATGACCAATGCCACTCTATTGTGACAATACTGGTGCAATCATTAAAGCCAAGGTGCCAAGGTCTCATCATAGATCTAAGCACATCCTCAGATGCTCCCATCTTGTTTGAAAGATTATCGAAAGACAAGATTTTAAAATAGAATGAATAGAGACTAAGAACAATATAGTAGATCCATTCACTAAAGCTTTATCACAGTAACTATTTGATCATCATCTCAATTGTTTGGGTTTGAGATATAAAGGTGATAGACTTTAGTGCAACTAGGAGAATGAAAGAATAAGTACCCGATAAGTCAATCACAATGTGATGTGATGGGACTTTTCTATATCATCTTACAACTCTTGCAATAACAATTGTTCTTATATTAATAAAATAAGGTATTCTGTTTCATCATTTTAGTTGCATCTTATTAGGTTAAAGATTATGATGAATCCTGATATGGCACATTCGTTGACGTGCAGACCCTGTTGGCGGCCACACTGGCAAGATCCACCACCTGGACATAGCAACCAAGCAAAGAGCCAAGGCAAGCCCCTTGTCGAGGTTAGCTCCCAACGAGGGTCGTGCTCCTAGGATGAGCCCTCCATCTAAGATCAGCTCCCGGTCAGGGTCATGCTCATGCTTCCAAGGTGAGCCCTCCTGTCGAGGTCAGCTTTTAGTCGGGGTCTTACCCATAAGGCGACCCTTCTATTTGAGGACAGCTCCCGGCCGGGGTTGTGCTCATGCTGCCAAGGCAAGCCCTCTATCTGAGGATAGCTCCCGGTTGGGGTTATGCTCATGCTACCAAAGCGAGCCCTCCTGTAGAGGTCAGCTCCTAGTCGAGGTCATGCTCATAGGACGAGCCCTCCGTCTAAAGCTAGCTCCCGACAGGATCATGCTCAGGCTGCCAAGGTGAGCCCTCCTGCTGAGGTCAGCTCCCAGCCGGGGTTGTGCTCATAGGGTGAGCCCTCTGTTTGAGGCTAGCTCTCGATCAGGGTCATGCTCATGCTACCAAGACGAGCCCTTCTGCGAAGGTCAGCTCCCAGCCAGGGTCGTGCTCATAGGGCAAGCCCTCCATCTAAGGCTAGCTCCCGATAGGGGTCATGCTCAAGCTACCAAGGCGAGCCCTCCATCTGAGGCCAGCTCCTAGTCGGGGTCATGCTCATGCTGCCAAGGTGAGCCCTCCTACCGAGGTCAGCTCCTAGCCAGGGTCGTGCTCCTAGGGCAAGCCCTCCGTCTGAAGCTAGTTCCTAGCTAGGGTCGTGCTCAGGCTCCCAAGGCGAGCCCTCCAGCCAAGGTCAGCTCCTAATCAGGGTCGTGCTCATAGGGCATGCCCTCCATCTGAGGCCAACTCTCAATCAGGGTCGTGCTCATGCTGCCAAGACGAGCCCTCCTACCAAGGTTAGCTCCCAGCCAGGGTCATGCTCATAGGGCGAGCCCTCCATCTGAGGCCAGCTCCCAATCGAGGTCATGCTCATGCTACCAAGGCGAGCCCTCTTGTCGAGGTGAGCTCCTAGCCGGGGTCGTGCTCATAGGGCGAATCTTCTGTCTAAGGCCAGCTCCCAGCTAGGGTCATGCTCATGCTTTTTGAGGGGGGGTTCCCAAAGCGAGGCTTCTCCCCACCTTGCGGAGGTTAGAGTTCCTGCTAGCAGCAAAGGAGAGAAGGATCAATTGAAATTCAAACCATAGCAAGGAGGTTCCCTGCCAGCAGTAGCCTCTGGGAGGTGGTGCATGCTCTACCATAAATTCAAGCTCTGCAATGTGCCACCCGAATGCTATATGCAAGGTGTGCTCCTCCAGGCCCCAGGTCTTGTAGCATGCCACCACATCGATGATCATGCTGCCGGTGGCTTCAACCCTCATAACATGAATGCTAAACCTCCCCCAAGAGGAGTATCCCATTAAGGCCACAGAACCTACGATACTTTGATGGTCTCTCCAGGAATAAAAATGCCCCACCATAGCTCGGGGCTCAGTGGTACAACACCCGCCCATCCGACAGAGAACTGCACCCCCTAATAGGAGGATTTCTTCAAAGGACCGATCCGAATGGGGGAAGAGGGCAGGTAATAGAAAGACCCTATCCAAATGAGGCACCGAGAAAAGGACATCTCAGGGAATCCCCAGACCTGGTCTGGGCCATCGATCTCATATAAAATAGGAGAAAGAATCCCCAAAAAAAGAGGAAAGAAATCGATTAGAGATAGAGAGCTAACAGGCAAGGAACTAGCCAGCATAACCTCCCAAGCTCTCTGATCCCAGCTCCACCTTGTCTTTACATCTCAGGTTTGTCTTTCATCCTCTACATGTGAAGAGTCCCCAAGCTCTCTAGCACAGAAGTTCTGTTCCCCTAGATCATCCCATTGACTTGACCGTCGGAGTGTCCCCACAAAAATCTCCGGTCCGGGTCTTCTCTGTTTTATAGGACAGTCAACCAAGGAGTGCACCGGAGCAAAGGACCAAGCAACTTACAAGAGCCCGATGCATCCATGACATATCAGAGCTACAGGCCATGGTGATCCAGGCAGCAACAGTTTGGTGCGCTAGGAAGGGGGGCGGAGCACTAGAACTTCAGCGACTATGGAAAATCCAGCAGCCAGTCCCCCAGCACTAGCAAAGCTTTTGCAGAAGCCCCAAAGCACCATGGTGACAACTCGAGTGCGCGATGATTCCACCAGTAGGGTGGAGTGGTGTGGGCACTAGGATCCAACAGAGGCTCCTCAACCCTCTGTGGATCTCAGATTAGGGTTCTCTTTTCTATGAGTCCTGTAATAAGGCCTTGAGCCCAAAAACATTGTTATAATTTCTTGTCAAAGTTGTTTAGTCCTGTACCTTGGCCAATTTGGGTCAAGTTAGGTCTTGAGTCCTGTATTTGTTCGAGTCTGAGTTTGGTCTGGGCCCAAGCCCAATTGAAGTCACTCTGGTTTTCTTCACCAACTCAAGTTCTTGTGGGCCAACCCACCCCTTCTACTTGGGATAATGCCAACTCAGGTGCCACCTCAGCTACCTACGTGATGCCACATCAGCTGCCACTTGGGCATCCAAGAAGGGAAACAAAGTGGCATCCTCTTGCTTTCCACATGCCTTGGACAACATCCCCCTTTTTCCTCCCCCACATCATGCCTTGTTCCATCTAAAGAGGGCGTTGAAGATCCTTGAGGGAAACAAGCCTTAAAGCAAGCCTCCTCCCAAGTTTTCTTCCCAAAGTGATCTTGCAAGGAAGGAAGGTCAAAAGACACACTCCCCTCTTCAAGCCCTCAACCATGCAACACCCCATGGAGTTCTCCCTTGGTCAGCCAAGAATCATTCCTAGAAGATGGCGTGAAGAGCCCAAGGGAACACATCCCTCCAAGCAAGCCATGCCAGACTCCTCTTCCCAAATTAAGCATGCTAAGGAAGGAAGTCAAGGGACCAATCCCCCCCTCCAAGCCTTTGCTCATGCCATGCCCAACTCCAAATATTTGGTTGGCCAAAGAAATAGGGATGTGGAAAATTTTTGGCGCCACCATGAGATTTGTATTTTGAATTTCAAAAGGGCCTTGGGTGACTATTTAAAGAACCCAATCCCTCCCTTTGTAGAACTAATGAATGAATGAATGAATGAAAATTTGAGTGATTGAGTTTGAGTTTCTTCCACCCTCCAACCCTTGTCTCTTAGGCTAGGTTCGAGTGGAATTGCCTTCGTCCCCAGGGACGTCGAGTGGTGCGAGGCCACCTATCCGTCGCCCAAGGGCATCACGAATCCTTCGTCCTCCAGGATGTTGCATGGTGTGAGGCCACATTCCTTCATCCTCCGGGATGTCGCAGGGTGCGAGGCCCCAAGTTATCTCCAACTTCAACTTCAGAATCCAGCCGGACACTGGGCTCGAAGCCCCTTTCCAACTCCAGTTCAATTCCTTTCTGTACATCTCCACATTCCACTAACCTTTCTTTTGTTTGCCTACAGGTCCTCCCTGGCATCTCGAGCATTGGAGACAGTTAGCTTTGCCATCGCGACCTCCAGACCCAAAGCTAGAGCTCCCACGGGTTCGACTGCTCGGGCATCTAGGCCGCATCCATCGAGTTGAGCGATCTCTACACCGGGCGCTTCAGAAGGTTGAGGTTTGCCTTCTCATTATCTCCTAAGTAGATATTTTAGGTCATGCTAGTCCTACCGGGGTTTCTTAATCCCGGGGTCCTGTTATCGTTCTTACTTTTAGGGCTTCGAACTGCTAGCGTAAGCTTCCCTTACTACTCTTCCTATTTCTTATCTTTGCTTGTGATCAGGAATCGAAACCCTAAACAACAAAGAAGAACAACAAGAAACATAACAAAAAAAATCATCAACCCTAAAAAAAAAAAAAAAAAAATTCTTTGCATCATAAGAATCCATCCCAACATCCCTAGCCCTAACCCTTCTTGTTCCACATCATTTCTGGTATCAGAGCAAGGCTAGGACTAGTGCATTTTATTAGTTTCATTTTCTACATTCTGGTTAGTCTGTATATGGTCTGATTATTGGATTGTTTCTCCCTATAGAGATATCCAAATTTTGTGATTTCTATTTTGTTAGATCGCATTCATTTCAAAGTATTTTTCTATATTTCCTCAGATTTTATTTCAGTTTTCAGAATTTCTACAAGCCAAAATACTGCCTGAAAATATCTCAAGTCTGAAATTTCAGTAAGCATCTCATTTTGATTCATTCCTCCATCTAGCTTGTTCTTTTTAATTCCTGCATTTTGTTTAGCATTCACCCATCTAAAAGACACAAAAGAACAAAAAAAAAAAAAATTTTAAGTCATTTCATTAGTCATTATTGTACTTCATTTTACATAACATATCTTAAGGGCGTCAATTTAACATAGGGTCAGGATTTCATTACCTGTCCCTAGCCCAAAAAACCACCACCCGGCATATCGAACCCTAGCCATTAACTAAAATCAATTAGACGTTTAATCTGCTCTAGTGAGCTAGGGACACCCACGAAGTTGGGTCTACCCAAGTGCCGAGCCAAGCTAGATTGCTTGTTGGTGTGTGCTTGAGTAGCTGGTGTCTAGGCAAGTGGTTCAGGGACAAGAGCCCGAAGGGAAGTGGGTTGGTTCGCTTACCTGGCCAATTTCTAATTGGTGTCTAGGCAAGCAAAGAGGAACCTCCACTAACCTTACACTTACCTGGCCAGGTGCCAAGTTAATGCTTTCAGGTTCATCTTCTTGACTTTACATTTGGAGAGATCTCCTTGGTCTAGCAAACTGTAGCATCGTTTTGTTACATGTGCACTAGATCAGGAACCTCTTTTCACCCACCTTCTCCACCCCCTAGCAAAGCCATGGACCAACTTCGAGCTGACATTGGAGCCCTAGCTCAATACATGACTCAATTAAGCAACCAGTTGACTAATAGATGTGATCAAATAGAGGCCAGACTAGGACCCATAGAGGAAGCTACTAGGCTCCGTGAGCATTTCCAGAGAGCTCCCGCCTACAGAAGACCTGAGCCCTTTAGGAACTAGAGTCGTATCCCTAGATCCACCCAAGGTTATAGCCAGGCTTACCCAAGTCGACCAAGCTCGAACCGATCTAACCCCAGTCGACCAAGCCTAGCCCAACCCAGTCTGAATCGATCCCAATATAATAGAGAGGACAAGGGTAAGGCTATTGAAGTCCAGAGGAGACCCAATTTCCAAGGTAATAGCTATAGGTGCCATAAACCTGAGCATTTTGCTAGTCAGTGCACCGCCCCTGCCCTACATATAGATGAACCGACTGAGACTGAACCTGAACCCATTATTGAACACCTTGAAGACTTTAAGGTTGAACCCAATAAAAATCTAGGGAAAGAAACTCCTGAGCCCATTAAAGAATTGAAAGAAGACATCTGTGAATCCAGTTTAGTAGAATATGGTGTAGATGGGCCCCAGGTAGAATTCATCGAGGAACCAAAAGAAAAAGATCTTGAACCCATTAGAGATTGTGGAGTAATTAAGCCAGGATCGAACATTGTAGAGGATGGTGAGGGTTCACAAGTATTGCCCTTAGAGGAGGTCCAGGAATAAGTCCCTATAGAACTACCCCAGGAGGTAGACATCAGTTTTGAGGACTCTCAAGATAACATTCCCAAAGACCTTCCTAATGACCTTCCACCATCTAGGAACACCCTTCTAGCCTTGGAACTTGCACATGTAGAACAATGTCCAAATCTTAAGATTATCCTGAAAAACCAAGGTCTATTTCATGACGCCCAGAGATTACCCCAAGACTCCGACTCCTATTTTCTTCCCTTCCCAGAGCCATCTCACATTTTTAGAGCCATGGGGTTGCATTTCGTTGAAATCACCAGGCTGCATGACTCATTAGAACATATCACTTTTGCCATTTACTTTTGGTACACATTATGGCATTTGTTAGGGATCCTTGATAATTTTTCTTGTACATACCAGACTAGGGTCAAACCTAGAGAGTCCATAATCTGTTAGGTCTAGGCCCTAGAGCGTCCAATAATTTTTTTTTTTATTTTTTTTTTAGTAGGGATGCATAAGTTGAGTCTACATTTTGCATCATGTTAGGATTATGTATTAAATATAATTTTAAAATAATTTGGCTGATTCCCGAAAGCGAGCCAAAGAGTTTGAAATAGGGAATTTTGTAATGATTAGGCTCTGACCTGAATGGTTTCCACCGAGAACCGTTAGGAAGCTTCATGCTCGTGGGGCGGGTCCCTTTAAAGTAATTCGGAGAATGGGCCCCAACGCCTATATGCTAGAACTACCTCCGGATTACGGAATTAACTCGACATTCAATAATTCTGACTTAGTTGAGTATAGAGAAACCGCAAACATATGCAGTGAGCTGTTTGGGCCTGACCTCCCTTTTGAGAGTGAACCTGAACCTGAGTGTCCACCTCCAAATATACCTGAGCGAGGATAGTGGATCGAGCGTGTCCTGGATGACCAAGCCATCACTACCTGGGGCAAAGGCTACCAGCGTTACCTGGTCTAATGGCAAGGCTGACCCGAATTCGATGACTCGTGGATCACACGGGAGGACTTACAGCGCATCGACCCTGACATCCTAGAAAGGTATCAAAGCCAAGTTAACCCTTACTCGACAGGGTCGAGTTCCTCCCACCCCGGGAGAATTGGTGTGGGCACCAGGATCCGACAGAGGCTCCTCAACCCTCTGTGGATCTCAGATTAGGGTTTTTCTTTCGATGAGTCCTGTAATAAGGCCTTGAGCCCAAAAACATTGTTATAATTTCTTGTCAAAGTTGTTTAGTCCTGTACCTTGGCCAATTTGGGTCAAGTTAGGTCTTGAGTCCTGTATTTGTTCGAGTCTGAGTTTGGTATGGGCTCAAGCCCAATTGAAGTCACTCTGGTTTTCTTCACCAACTCAAGTTCTTGTGGGCCAACCCACCCCTTCTACTTGGGATAATGCCAACTCAGGTGCCACCTCAGCTACCTACGTGATGCCACATCAGCTGCCACTTGGGCATCCAAGAAGGGAAACAAAGTGGCCTCCTCTTGCTTTCCACACGCCTTGGACAACATCCCCCTTTTCCCTTCCCCACATCATGCCTTGTTCCATCTAAAGAGGGCGTTGAAGATCCTTGAGGGAACCAAGCCTCAAAGCAAGCCTCCTCCCAAGTTTTCTTTCCAAAGTGATCTTGCAAGGAAGGAAGGTCAAAAGACACACTTTCCTCTTCAAGCCCTCAACCATGCAATGCCCCATGGAGTTCTCCCTTGGTCAGCCAAGAATCATTCCTAGAAGATGGCGTGAAGAGCCCAAGGGAACACATCCCTCCAAGCAAGCCATGCCCCACTCCTCTTCCCAAATTAAGCATGCTAAGGAAGGAAGTCATGGGACCAATCCCCCCCTCCAAGCCTTTGCTCATGCCACGCCCAACTACAAATATTTGGTCGGCCAAAGAAATAGGGATGTGGAAAATTTTTGACACCACCATGAGATTTGTATTTTGAATTTCAAAAGGGCCTTGGGTGCCTATTTAAAGGACCCAATCCCTCCCTTTGTAGAACTAATGAATGAATGAATGAATGAATGAATGAAAATTTGAGTGATTGAGTTTGAGCTTCTTCCACCCTCCAACCCTTGTCTCTTAGGGTAGGTTCGAGTGGAATTGCCTTCATCCCTAGGGACGTCGAGTGGTGGAGGGCACCTGTCCGTCGCCCCAGGGCATCGCGAATCCTTCATCCTCCAGGACGTCGCGTGGTGTGAGGCCACATTCCTTCATCCTCCGGGATGTCGCGGGGTGCGAGGCCCCAAGTTATCTCCAACTTCGACTTCGGAATCCAGCTGGATGCCAGGCTCGAAGCCCCTTCCCAACTCCAGTTCAATTCTTTTCCATACATCTCCACATTCCACTAACCTTTCTTTTGTTTGCGTACAGGTCCTCCCTGGCATCTCGAGCATTGGAGACAGTTAGCTTTGCCATCGCGACCTCCAGACCCAAATCCAGAGCTCCCACGGGTTCGACTGCTCGGGCATCTAGGCCGCATCCGCCGAGTTGAGCGATCTCTACACCGGACGCTTCAGAAGTTTGAGGTTTGCCTTCTCATTATCTCATAAGTAGATATTGTAGGTCGAGCTAGTCCTACCGGGGTTTCTTAATCCCAGGGTCCTGTTCTCGTTCTTACTTTTAGGGCTTTGAATTGCTAGCGTAAGCTTTCCTTATTGCTCTTCATATTTCTTATATTTGCTTGTGATCGGGAATCGAAACCCTAAACAACAAAGTAGAACAACAAGAAACATAACAAAAAAAATCATCAACCCTAAAACAAAACAAAACAACAAAAAAAATTCCTTGCATCATAAGCATCCATCCCAGCATCCCTAGCCCTAACCCCCCTTGTTCCACATCATGGAGGCTCCCCATCATGACAATCAAAACCCAGAGAGGGAGCTCCTTGCTCCATCATCGCCACCTCCAGTGGATCCCCAGATCACTGCACTAGCCTAGCTGGTCCACACCCTGGCAGCGATGGTTTACCAGCTTCATCGAAGACATCAATCCCTGGTAACACAGCAATAGCCAGGGATGCCGGTGGCCCCCACCACCAACCCCCATACCAGCCTGCGATCCTTTTGGGAGGGGCCACTGCATGCGGTCTCCCACCTGAGAGGAGACCACCAGGCGGCCAAAAAGAGGCTGCATGATGGTTTGATCGGCCGAGAGAGCCGCTCCCCGATCTCAGACCATGGTGCGCACTCCCACCAGTAGCGCCACCATGGTCGAGAACTCAAGCGAGAGTTCCCCCACTCCGCACCTCCTCCATCCCTGACGGCCTTTGCCATGGGGTCTACTGACGAGGCCATCCATCGCCAGGCGGAGAGGCACCTCGAAGAAAAAGAGTGCAAATTAGCTAACCTCTTCTACCTGTTTGCAAAGATCCAGGGCTCCCCCAGCGAGCCTACGGGTTACAACATGTACACCCATTCTTCCATAGAATCTAAAAGGAATCGATTCCCAGCCGGCTCTACATACCCCAAGTTGATTTCTATGATAGGACAACCAACCCCCTGGACCACTTGGAAAGCTACAAGGCCTTTATAAGGTTCCAGGAGGCTACTGATGCTCTCCTTTACATCGCCTTCCTAGCTACCCTATGGAAGGCTACTCGAGCCTTGCTCTCCAGACTCGAGTCGGAATATATTGACTCCTTCTTCCAATTGGAGAACGGTTCATCGCGCACTTTGATGCATGCAGGAAGGTGCCACGTGAAGCTGACAGCCTCTTCTTGATCCGTCAGCAAGATCGAGAGTCCCTCCGGGACTATGTGTCCCGGTTCAAGGCCACCACCCTGGAGATCTACCATCTCGATGAGCCAATAACTATGCTAGCCCTGAAGAGGGGGTTGCGGACCTTCTGCTTCACCTACTCTCTTGACCAGAAGCCTCCAAAGACTTACTCGGAGCTCCTTCTTTAGGCCTACAAGTACATCCACTCGGAGGAGGCTGACCAAACTAGGAGGGAGCTCGATGGGAGTGTTGGAATTTGTGTCCCAAAGCCAATCATCTAAGCCGTAGATGGTTGTGCTAATTTTGTAATTGTATATGAATTTCTTAATGAATAAAAATTATTCTTTTGGCTGTTCATCATATGTGCATTTTCTTGAATAGAACTCTTGTATGATGGAGTCCTTAGAACTACATTATATTTGATATAGAGAGGATATATCAAGTAGTTCTTGAACTGGTTCACAACCAAAGGATACATTGTTATAAAATGATGATGTATCAAGTATAGGTTATTGTATCTTACATTGGTTGGTTATTTTCTTGACCAAGGAGTGCGGTGACATTGATGTGACATACAAGTAAAATGTGTGACATCTCACTGAACGTGACCATCTGCGGAGCTCCCTTCTACCAAAGGGTTGCTCATGAAGGGATATGTGTATATATGTCCCTCAGACCTGAGGTCACCATGGTAGCTTGCAAACAACTTACTATACTTTGGTGCCGGACTACCTAAATTTCTAATCCAGTGATGAAAGGTTTCTGGGTACAGTCAAGTACTTGTGAAGCAGTGGTGGATCAAGATGGAATTGACCCCTCTAAATAGTTTGGAGTGAATGACTCACTGTGTCTTAATTTAGCATAACCTTGGCCAAGGTAGTTCTTGTGAGGATACCCATAGTGAGTATACCCTTCAGGATGGTTACCTTTTCCAGAATAATCGACTCTGTATACCCAAAACTTTCCTTAGAGAATTTCTAATCTGGGAAACCCATGCTGGAGGTTTAGCTGGTCATTTCGGTAGAAATAAGACGATCTTAGCAATAAAGGACCAGTTCTTTTGGCCAGGATTGAAAAGGTACGTTGCATAGATTGTAGCCAGATGTCGAACTTGTGCTATTGCCAAACAGCAAAAGCAAAACACTGGTCTTTACACACCTTTACCAGTGCCTGATCTCCCTTGGCAGGATCTAAGTATGGATTTCGTGCTAGGATTACCTAAGATCCAAAAGAAACATGACTCAATCTTTGTAGTGGTCGATAGGTTCTCTAAGATGGCTCACTTCATTCCCTGTTCCCAGACCTTTGATGCGTCTAGGGTAGCCAAACTCTTCTTAGATCAGGTGGTCAAACTCCATGGCCTACCCAAGACCATTATATCTGATAGGGATGTTAGGTTCACTAGTTATTTCTGGAAGACCTTATGGCACCTATTAGGGACCAAGCTTAAGTTTTCTACAGCCTACCACCCTCAAACAGATGGCCAAACTGAAGTAGTGAAACAAAGTTTAGGAAACCTCCTTAGATGCCTGGTAGGTGAACATGTTGGAACGTGGGATTTGTTATTACCTAGAGCAGAGTTTGCCTACAACAGTTCAGTAAATAGGACAACGGGTAAAAGCCCTTTTGAGATAGTCCATGGGTACAAGCCTAATCGCCCCATTGATTTGATTCCTTTACCTATTCATGCACGAGTCTCAGAGTCCGTAGAGTCATTTGCACAGCATATTAGAGACTTGCATAAAGACATTAACCAAAAGATAAACTTAAGCAATGAAACTTATAAAAATTTGGTTAATTCCCGAAGAAGGATCAAAGAATTTGATATAGGGGATTCTGTCATGATTAGGCTTAGGCCTGAGCGGTTCCCACCTGGGACCGTTAAGAAGCTTCATGCTCATGGAGCCGGACCTTTTAAAGTATTAAAGAAGGTTGGATCAAATGCCTATGTGCTAGACTTGCCTTTGGATATGGGCATTAGTTCTACCTTCAATATTACAGACCTGGTTGAGTACAGGGAACCGGCAACGATACCTAGTGAGGCTTTTGGAACTATCCCTTATGTTGAGAGTGATCCTTACCCAGAGTGTCCACCAATTAATTGGCCTGAGAGAAGAGAATGGATCGAGCGTATCCTGGACGATCAAGCCATTACGACCCGGGGCCGCGATTATCAACGCTTCCTAGTCCGATGGCAAGGCCGGCTAGAGTCGGACGATTCATGGATTTCTCGAGAGGACTTGCAACGCCTCAACCAAGACCTTCTTGAGAGATATGTGAGCCAATCTGATCTTCACTCGACAGGGTCGAGTTCCTCCCACCCCGGGAGAATTAGTGCGGACACCAAAGGCATCAGAATAAGGCAGAGGCTTCTCAACCCTCTGTGGGTCACTTAAATGACATTCGAGTCCACTATAATAAAGCTTAGTCCAGCTGAGTTATTTTCATTTAAGTCTTGTAATTATTTAGCTCATGTTGAGCTAGTCCAGTCCAATGTTAGTTAGCTCATGTCGAGCTAATTTTATTTTTTGAGTCCTGTTCAACCATATTGAAGACTCAAGACCACATCATACAAGTGAAGACCAAGTCCAACCTGATTGAAGACATGGATGTTGAGCCCGAGTTCAACCTAACTAAAAGACATGAAGATCCCCGGAGGAGAATTAAAACAAGTACAAACCTGAAGCATGGAGACCAGCCAGAAGGAAACTAGGCCAGCCCAGGCCCAGGGAGAAATTAGGGCGCCCCTCCTTAGAATTACCTTCCCCTTGGTCGGCCACTTATGGTCACCCCCTTGGCCGACCAAGACAAGGAGAGGGAGTCCCATTCCATTTAAAATTTTTTTACCTAGGTTGCCATGTATTCCTAGTTAGAGTTTGTAAGGGAAAAGGAGTCCTATGTAAAGTCTAAAGTACCCTTACTTGGGGCCCAAGGTTAAGGGTCTATTTAAGGGACCCTAGCCTCTTGTATGAAGTTAGAATTTTGATGAATGAAAACCATGAGTTCTTCTATTGAGTTGTGTGATACCCTGCTATGTGCATAAAGGGATTTGCGAGAGTTTTTCTTCCCAGTGCTGCAATCATCTTCCTGCTGCCAACAAACATCTCAGATCCCTGGACGCCCACTCCAAAAGAAGCCTTCCCTTTCTATTTTTCCTTTGTTTTCTTGTTTCTTTGTGAGTTTTCTAACCCTTGACAGGTCGTTTATAGGTCCCCGAGTTCCTACGAATCCAACGACTCCAGCCAAGCCTCAATCGGATCACCGAGCAGAAAGCTGGGTATCCGCGGGTCTTTGGCTCGGTTTTCTAGGCCGCATCCGTCGAGGAACGAGAGACCCTTTTGCTGCAATCTTCACAGACGTTGTCAGGTACACCCCCTCTACCTCTAGTAGTTTTATTGTAGGAGAACTTGCCCTAACCGAGGCTTCTCAGCCCCGACGATCCTTCTTTTCTACTTTTCTAGGTCCTAATCTGTATGCTGATCTTCTAAAATTTATATAAAATTCTCTACAACTTATTTTAATTTGAAATTCGGGAATTAATCACTCAACCCCACATATAAAACATACAAAAAAAATTGCATGCATATTAGTTCTCCATCACCCACGTACAGCTCCATCATGATCAAGGTAGCTGGAGACCTACCAATCGCTCTCCTCCATAGTAACCAAGAGTTTAGTCTGTTATGATGAAGCTACCACTCATGCTCTGAAGATCTCCGGTGTGTGTCGCTCCACGTATACTAAACCACATATCATCCGACCTATCAATGCAACACAGCACAGAACCCGTAGCTCTACACCACCGTCATGAGCTCCTGCACCACAGGACCCATCAACCTCGATGAGATCCACACAGCTAGTAGACCTCCACACTGCTTCCAACAGCATGAACCTCTGTTCACCTGGGAGAGCTGAAGATGGAACCAACCTGCTCATGCTGCCCGTACACACGATCGCTGCACCACGATCTCCACATCATCTATGATCTGACTCCATCACTAGATCCAACCTAGCTCAATACAAAGAGCTTGAAACATGGAGTCCAATGGCATAGACAGGACTCAAATAAGAGTTTGATTAAGCCCGAAATCACCAAAAATATAGTTAGCATGAATTTCAGAGCATAGTGACTTAAGATCCTTGATTCGTTAGTCCACCGTGAATCATCCCAATGGTTCACACCAAAAATCCCAGTCTACCACTATCATGGCTATCGGTCCACGGCAAAAACAATGGACCATAGCCTTTCTTAGCTACCGTTGTCACCTCTGGTTGCGATGCATCACCTCCGGCGATCGCCCCACTACCGTGCGATTCATCCGGCGATCTCCTTGCAGCCTTGTCTCACCTCTGATCTGCACCAATCAGATCTTGCAGCCCGCGTGCCTCCGCCAGCCATGCCGTGTCGCCTTGTGCAGCACCCATGACCAACATCATGCCTGAGACCGGCATCACGCCCGCGATCTGCACCACTCCAGCAATGCCCTACGCTGCTCCTACGATACCCTGTGCCGCGCCCGCACTTGCACCCTGCATCATGCCCAGGATCGATAAGTCCACACTCTGCGCTACACCTGTGCCCGAGCTGACTCTGCCACACTATAACTAGAGGCCTCTCTGCCCGAGCTGAATCCATTGCCCGATGCACCTGCATCGTCTGCCCGAGCCAGCTCTGAGACAACCGAGTTGGATCTGCTGTAACCAGAAACATGAATCATATCTGCCCGAGCCAGCTCTATGAAGACCGAGCTAGCTTTGTGAAGATCGAGCTAGCTCCTTGTGATGGCATATATGCTCTTCTTCTTCCTGGAAGCCATGCCCCTGATTGGGCATTCTCTCCATCATTGCGGCCATCACGTTCCGGCACAAGGGAAGACTGAAACTCCCTCTGATCCATGCCAACATGATCTGGATTTTCATCCATCACCGCTGAGATATCCAAATCTGCTGAAATCATCTCCATTTACATTTGAGAAGCATAGATCCAGACCTAGACTTCATGACACCCCATACCGACGATCCTCCATGGCTTTCTGATCCAAGAATCTAAACTCCAGCCATGCCATCATGATTTGGATCATGTCCATCACCACCAAGCCATCCACCAAATCTTCGTCTCTAGCACGATCCAAAATTCTCTCCTAGTGAGGGTAGCAGGCCCATACCTCTGATCTCATCCCCTGATGAGATCTCTGGCAGATCCACCTGCTTCCGCTCTGCTCACCTTCGATCTCACCTCCATGAGATCTCTAACAGATCCACCATGCTTCTAATATGCACCACTGCAGCCTCCTCCAGATCTCATAACCAGAGATGATGGGGGGCGAACACGTGAATAAACCCAGGGTTATTCAAAAAACGGGGAAGGCCTAAAGCAAACTAAAAACCGTGGGAGGGCTAAGAAGCCTCCCAGGACTAGGATGACTCAGAAACTAAATCCTAAAATGGCTAACCTCTTTTGTTTTCAAATTTTCTTAGTGGAGGTGGTGAAGGAAGGATGGGGATGGGAGATTGGGAACTGGAACTCATGGACCTTGGGACTCACCCTAATGAAGAGACCTCTCACCTCTAAGGCATTACGCCCTCCGCGATACTTGGAGGTGCTAGGATGAATCTCAAGGTCACGAGGGGAAACAGAGAGAGACATGAAGGTGGGAGAGAGAATGGAGATACCTGGAGCCTCACACCCCTCGACATCCTGAAGGATGAAGGCAAGACAGGGCCTCACACCCCTCGACATCCCTAAGGATGAAGGCAAGATGGGGCCTCACACCCCTTGATATCCTGAAGGACGAAGGCAAACGGGCCTCAGCCCAGAACCATAACAAGGTTACAAACCCTAAAAAATTCAATTTTATTAACTGATTTATTACAAGAGGGGATGCCTTTTTATAGGCTTACAAGACTTAGAAACCAAGTAGGATATACATGGAAATTTTATTTTATTTTATTTTATTTTTTATTTTTTTAATCCTAAATCCTGTAGCTTTGAGATCCGTGCCAGTTCTTTTGCTTTGAAATCTGTGCATGTCTATCTCATGTGATCATGGAATTGAGGAATGGCGAATTGGGCAAAGGACGTGAAGGCCGTGGTGGGGGCGAGGTAGAGGGCAGACGGGCCGGAGGGGTTGGAGCACCACAGTGCGAGGATCTTGCCCAGGATGTCGCGATCACGGGCAAGGTGGAGGGCGGACGGGCCATGGGAGGTTGGAGCTATAGATCCGGCATAGGCGGCGCAGATGCAGGGAGAGCAGGACATGGCTTAGATCTGGCTCGGGCTCACGGTAGGCATCACGATAGCAGGCGGGCCGGTGGTTGGGTGTGATGGATCCCGGACTGGTGGTGCGAGGATGGAGACAGTGTGGCAAGGGGTTCCCGGTTGCAGGCGTGGCTTCACGGGTGGAGGTACGGTGGTGATGGCCATGCATTTGTAGGTGGTGAGCACCGTGGATATGGTGGACATCATGGGAGGAGACGGCCATGGAAGAGGGAGTGGGGCGGCGGCCAAGCGGTGGCTGGGCATCGCGGGAGGCATGGGGTTGCCAGCTGGAGATGACTCCGGGCGAAGGGGCATCGGGTGCGAAGAAGGGAGGCATCACGGGCATGGGCATCATGTGCAGAGCCGCATGGGGGGTGGTGGCCGTGGGATTCGCCAGCGTTCCCACGAGGAGGTTGTCGCCAGGAGGTGGACGGCCGTCCAGGGGGGGTATCCGGTGGTCGGGCATGGTAGAGAGGGACAAATGGGAAGAAAAATGAAGAAACATGGGATTTATGGAAGGTTCTGGAGGTTGAAGATGATAAGAATAGCAGAGGAATAACTCGAGAATAAACCTAGAATAAAATGGGTATAGAAGGGATAGCTGGAATAAAAAAAATGTAAAATAAAATAAAAATTTAGGAGAAAAAGAAGAAAATCTAGATGGGTTTCGGGTCCCCCATCATTCTCCTATAGTGCGAAGAACTCGACTCTGTCGAGTTTGTTGACGAAGCAAATCCTAGTCCGCTGCTGGCTCTGATACCAATTTGATAGGGGGGTTGACACGCGAATAAACCCAGGGTTATTCGAAAAAAGGGGAAGGCCTAAAGCAAACTAAGGACCGTGGGAGGGCTAAAAAGCCTCCCGGAACTAGGACGACTTTGAAACTAAATCCTAAAATGGCTGACCTCTTTTGTTTTCAAATTTTCTTGGTGGAGGTGGCGAAGGAAAGATGGGGATGGGAGACTGGGAACTGGAACTCATGGACCTTGGGACTCACCCTAACGAAGAGACCTCTCACCTCTAAGGCATTACGCCCTCCTCGATACTTGGAGGCGCTAGGATGAATCTCAAGGTCACGAGGGAAAACAGAGAGAGACATGAAGGTGGGAGAGAGAATGGAGATACCTGGGGCCTCATACCCCTCGACATCCTGAAGGACGAACGCAAGACTGGGCCTCCATCCCTCGACGTCCCTAAGGGCGAAGGCAAGATGGGGCCTCACACCCCTCGACATCTCGAAGGACGAAGGCAAACGAGCCTCAGCACAAAACCACAACAAGCTTACAAACCCTCAAAAATTCAATTTCATTAACTGATTTATTACAAGAGGGGATGCCTTTCTATAATCTTTCAAGACTTAGGATCCAAGTAGGATATACATGAAAATTTTATTTATTTTACTTTATTTTTTTATTTTTTTATTTTTTTAATCCTAAATCCTGTAGCTTTAAGATCCATGCTAGTTCTTTCACTCTGAAATATGTGCATGTCTATCTCATGTGACCGTGGAATTGAGGAATGGCAGATTGGGCAGAGGACGTGAAGGCCACGGCGGGGGCGAGGCAGAGGGTGGATGGGCCGGAGGGGTTGGAGCACCACAGCGCGAGGATCTTGCCTAGGATGTCGCGGTCACTGGCAAGGTGGAGGGCGGACAGGCCATGGGAGGTTGGAGCTGCAAATCTGGCATAGGCAGCGCAGACACAGGGAGACAAAGACATGGATTAGATCTGGCTCGGGCTCACGGTGGGCATCACGGCAGCAAGCGAGCCGGTGGTTGGGCGTGATGGATCCCAGACTGGCGGCGCGAGGATGGAGACGGTGTGGCAAGGGGTTCTCGGTTGCAGGCATGGCTTCACGGGCGGAGGTACGGTGATGATGGTCTTGCGTTTAGAGGTGGTGGGCACTGTGGATATGGTGGATGTCATGGGAGGAGACGGCCATGGGAGAGGGAGCGGGGCGGCAGCCGAGCAGTGGCTAGGTATCGTAGGAGGCATGGGATTGCTGGCTAGAGATGACTCCGGGTGGAGGGGCATCGGGCATGAAGAAGGGAGGCGTCATGGGCAGGGCGTCATGGGCAGAGCCGCATGGGGGGGGCAGCCAAGGGATTCGCCAGCGTTCCCACGAGGTTGTTGCCAGGAGGTGGACGACCATCGGGGGGGTTATCCGGTGGTCGGGCATGGTAGAGAGGGACAAATGGGAAGAAAAATGAAGAAAATTGGGATTTCTAGGAGGTTCTGGAGTTTGAAGTGTTGGGATCCGGTGCAACGCAGCGGAAGGGTAATTTCAAAATATAGAAATTAATATGCACCAAAACCCTAAACCAGGAACTCCTTAATAAGACTAAAATGTATGAAGACTAACATTCTTATGCAAATTAGAATTAGAGTACTAACCTGTAATCGCTAATTCCAATTTAATGAAGATTTAATCTTGAAGATGAACGGGCTATTTGAGTTCACCAGGCATCCAGGTGTCCGCCCTCCGATGGTGATCCACACAAAGCAATGACCAAGATCCTAACTCCTTGTTCCAATGGTTCCTTCAATTGAATTCTTCTTCCAGGAATTCAATACTTGGATTATGGTTGTAAATCTTCCACTCAAAGGTGTGTCTTCTTCCTTCTTACCCCTTCTCCACCTTCTACCAAGACTTAGAACCTTTAGGACACCTTTGTCTTGAAAGTAAGACCTTGTCCTAAGAAGATTTATGCTTGTCTTTAATTGGTGGAGAAATTAAGACAAGGATGTCTTAATGTAAGGAAGAAAAGAATTGAATCAGAACTCTTCTTTTCCTTTACCGTCGGAGACTTTCTCTCTTAACCTTGTTTAGTAGTAGAGTTTCGACAGAGTTTTACTCTGTAAAGGAAATAATGCAAAAACAAGAAAGGGAGAAAGAGTCTTCAGGAGAGGAAGGAAGAAAAAAAAAATCACATCACCGAGTTCTGATTCCCACCCCCTTTTTTATAGTTTTCAGAGAGGCGCCCTCACAACTCTCCGATAACAATTTCTCACGCCATTTCCCTTCTTTCCATGCCCCATTCCCTTCTTCCCACGCTCTTTCCTTTTTCTCACGGCCTTCTGGATTATTTCTCATGGCCTTCCAGATCAATCCTCATGACTTTTCTCAAAAGAAGAAGTCACGACGATTGGGAGAAAGAAGTCGCGAAACTTGAATCTCCGAAGAGATCTGATTTCGCGCTCCCGGGAAGAAACTGCGCTTTCTTTCTTTCTTAAAAACCTCTCCACCCGTTAGATTATCATCCAAGGGTGGACAAATGAGGTGCTAATACTAAGAAAGAAGGCTGCCCCATCTTAATTCATCGGAGAATTAAATGGGCGCGCGCCAAGAGTCCATGCGCCCATGGACTCCTCCAAATGGCGTGCCAAGAGTCCATAAGCGCAAGGACTCTTGGTGTTTTTGGCATGCAAGGGAAAGGGGGTGGGTGGGGAAGTGGCCTAGCTAATAGGTTAGCTAATTGGGTTAGCCATAATCCCTAAATTCTCAATTAAGGTCTAATTAGATCCAATTAGAACCCAAATCGAGTCAATTCGGAACCCTAATTCGATTACGATTCGAATAGGAGTTAGGATTTGCAACACTTGCTAGAGTGTCTTCATGCAAATGACTCTTGATCAATTCTTTTAAGTGTGTGACCCATTGGGTTCCACATCTAGCCGGCAGTGGGTTCGAATACAAGTTGACCTAATTTGATTAGAACTCTTTCTAATCGATTTAGGTCAAATCGGGCTTACCCGATTTTGATCAATTAGGACTCTTCCTAATAAGTGATCATTCAAATCAACCCACAAGACAAGATTGACGTCTAGCAACGTGTCATGTCTACCCGGAAGATATGGAAATTCTGGTGAAATACCAAAATTATCCTTCAGTAGAAAGTTACCGTACAATTAAATCCTTCGATCAGCCTACACCCAAAATATAATTATGGATATGGATATATGTCAAATCCAATATTATATTTGTTTCTAGCTCAATCTTATATTGATGATTCAATTATGTTGATATTAGAAACCATCACTAATATCTTTACTTTGATCAAAGATTCCCTGAATCATCATCCGATTGATAACTAGCTAGATGCAATATCCTCTTACTAAGAGTGATCGATTCCTTGTTGACCTACTCATTACCTTCATATCCAATTCACCATTCCCAGCATCAATCCTGTGCATGACTCAGTGTCATGATTAGGATTGAACCAAAGCATGGGTTCATGTACATAAGGTACTTATGGTAGTCTCAGGTCAAAGGATTACTTGTACCACTCCCACTATGAGAACCTTCTATTGATATGTAGCTAAGACTCCATTAGATGTTCTCAAGTTGGATCATATCAGTGAACTCATTCTCTAATGAGCACCCACATCCTAGTATTAGTGTCATACACAAGTGACTGTGAGAGCAGTCACCCTATTCAGTATACATAGGATGTGCTAGTCATACCGGAAAAACCCTGATCCCCTACTCAAGGTTCCTTCGACTAGGAATATTTTTGATTAAGGTTTTAAGACTTTAGGTCTCACTGGTATGATCTCATCATAACCCTAAAATCATAGCCCTAATCTATGAGGTTCATCATATAATAATAATCACAGCGTATGATGAAAAATAATGCCTTTATTAGAATATTGTCAATTATAATGGTTTGGGAGATACAACATAGATTGGCTTGTAGGGCATATCCCTTTCATAAAGACGATAAGAATAGCAGAGGAATAACTCAGGAATAAACCTGGAATAAAATGGGAATAGAAGGGATAGCTGGAATAGTTGGAATAAAAAAAATGTAAAATAAAATAAAAATTTAGGAGAAAAAGAAGAAAAACCAGATGGGTTTTGGGTCCCCCATCAAGAGATCTACTTCTTCTTCCCTTCTTCCTTCATGCCACTGCATCAAGAAGCTCAGATACCAAATGTCGAGGAACAAGACACCTCGCTCAACTCCATGGAATGCCCGGGATCGACTTGATGCTACCATAGCCATGAAAGGAACCATCACCAGGGAAGGACTGGGGCACACCATCCACTCCCATCATGAAGGTGTGCCCCCATTGGGCTTCAAATGATAGAGACAACCGAGAGAGGGAGAGAGAAGAAATCAAGAATGGGGAGAAAGAGCACTCCGGCTTCCTTAGCACTTTGGCTCTCACACCAAACAACTACACATACAATGTGTATATAGACCCCTGAGTCAATCTGACTCAGCCCAAAAACTCTCTCTCCCCAGGCCAACACATGAGCTCTAAACTCGTCAGAAGAGTAGTCGACTCGACCAGACCACGAGTCAACTCGAACAGACCTCGAGCCGACTCGACCAGACCACGAGTCAACTCGAACAGACCTCGAGCTGACTCGACCAGAACTCCAACCTGCTATCGACCTACAGAAATAGACTCCTCCATAGCCCAAGCCGACTCCAACCTCAAGATCTCCAAACCCAGATCTTGAGCCCCCTTGAACACCTCCAGGAACTGCTTGGCATGCCTCCAAGCACCCAGAAATCACCTCCAGCATCCCTACCATGGTCTCCCAAGTCTCTCCAAAGCTTGGGAGCACTACGCAAATCCAAACATGATAGTGGAAGCTCTGTAGATATTCTTTTTTATGATTCTTTCACAATGATGAACTTGTTTGCTAACCAAACAAAACCAGCATTCACGCCCTTAGTGGGTTTCACTGGAGATTCGGTTGGAGTTGAGAAAGAGATTATACTCCTAATAACCACCAGGACCCCATCTCGGTAAAGGACCATACTGATGACCTTCATCGTTGTGAGTCCCTTCACCTTATAACACAATTCTGGGGCATCCCGAACTTAAACTGCTCGATGCCACCATCTCCACAAGTTATCTCCTCATTTAGTTCCCGACCCCTTGGGGGACCAAGAAGATGAGAGGGTCATGCCAGCAAGTCCAGCACTGCCTGCAGACTATAATGGGGCTGCGAGGAGCCGATCCAAACCCAGTCATTGACCAGTTGAATCCGGCAAAGCTGGAGTCGAAGGGCATACCCGTTGAGCCATTATTAACCTTCTCCTTTAGAGGGGATCCCTTGCGAATGGTGTAGGTGGGAGCCTTGTTGCCTGAAGAAGAGAGATCCCATCTGCTTAGTTTCCTGTAGGCCAACATGGGTGTCTTCGCCTGGACCACCGCCGATATGCTTGGCATCCCTCCAAAAGTGATCACCCATAAGTTGAATGTCGATCCCAACTGTCGCCCAGTCCAACAAAGGAAAAGAAGCTTCGCCCTAGAGCGGCAGAAGGTGATTGACAAAGAAGTTAAGAAGCTTCTAGCGATAGGCTTCATCCATGAGGTACGGTATCCTGCCTGGCTTGTTAATGTGGTAATGGTCAGGAAAGCCTCTAGAAAGTGGAGAATCTGTGTAGACTACACTGACCTCAATCGGGCATGGCCAAAGGATAGCTTCTCACTCTCCAAGATTGACCAGCTAGTGGACAGTACCTTGAGCCACAAGTCCCTCAACTTCATGGATGCATTCTCTAGAAATAACCAAATTTGCATGCATCCAGAGGACGAGGAGCACACAGCATTCATGAACAACCGAGGTACATACTATTGCAAGATGATACCAGTTGGTCTCAAGAATACAGGGGCCACATACCAGTGATTGGTCAGCAAGGTCTTCAAAGACCAGATCAGCCACAACATGCAGGTATATGTAGATGATATGCTCGTCATGAGTGATCCGGAGTCAGTGAAGGTGAAGCTATTTCATGCATGCAAGTAAAAAAAATGAATTTTAAAATTATTTTAAAACATGCACAGCAAAAGGCTCGGTAGATAGATCAAAATGATCTACCGATCTACTCGCAATAGGATCTTGTATAATAATCTAGCATGCAAGAAGACATCAACAGCAAGAAAGAAATAAAGATATAAAAGTACTTTACCATTATACCTTTTAAAATACTGTGAAGATGGATGAAGGCACCCGAGCCACACACGTGTCTGGCATCTATAGGTAATCCACACCAGGGCTTGACACTGATCAACTCCCTCAGAGTGTTAGCTCTTCGGGATCCTTCGGGCTGATCTTCTTCTTCCAGGAAGACAAGAAGGAGAGGTGGAACCCTTCCCAAGACCTAGCTTGAATGATAGGTTTCTCATAACCAATCCCAAATCCTCATTATGCCCTTCTTCTTCTTCTCTAACTTTTATCTACTCAAAAAAATCATTAGCAGCCTCTAGAATGACCTTCATTTATAGGGACAGCCATGAGAGGGAGAAAGAGGAAGGAGGAGTGATTAGGGAGAGAGACAAGGGCCATTCCAAATGGGTCCAAGCCAAAGAAGGTAAGTATGACAATCATATCATGAATGCTTAGAGCCAAAATGCCTAAAAGCTCGAATTTCGAATTCAAAATTCAAAGTCAAATATTTTAGAAAATTTTTCCCAGAAATCTACTCATCACAGCAAGTGTCGACACTTGCAATATGCCAAGTGTCAACACTTACAAAAATCCTGTTGGCTTTGGCTCCTTAGTTTTGATGATTAACAAAAGGTTGAGTATATGTTTGGACTAATGTTTCATTTCAAGATAAAGTTTCAGGCCTTAGGTTATTCAAAAAGAGTATCAAGAGTACAATGATGAAACCAAGCTTGCTTGATTTGAAAAAGAGCTCTTCTACCTTAAACAAGATCAAATTTCTCATATTAGACCTTCATATTAAGAAGTAATTGACAAAAGAAACAAAGGCCTAGAGAAACTTAAGCATGGCATGCACCTCTCCAGAGTTTCAGAAAATTTCAGACCAGAGGTTGACCTCCAGAGGTCGACACCTTGCCAAAGGTCGACCACCAGAGGTCGACTCATGAAGAAAAGAAAAGTTCAGCAAGGCCGGCATGGCAAAATTTCAGTGGCATGCTTCAAAGGTCACCACCTGAGGTCGACACCTGTCCAGAGGTCGACACCAGAGGTAGACTCATCGCCTGAGAATTCAAACTGGGCAGAACTATGGTTTTCTGGATTTTTGCTTAAGATAAACTGGAGGTCAACTAATGAGGTCGACACTTGACCTAGAGGTCGACTCATGAGGTCGACTCATGGCATAACAGCTAGTTTTTCTGAACTTTTGACTTGATTTCTAACATTCATAAACGGCCATATTTTTTATTCTAACGGTCTTGTGGAGTTGTTTCAGCTTGAATGAAGTATTTAACCTCCACCTAACTTCAAAAAAAGAAAAGGAGACAGTGAAAAAGAAGAGAGTAAAAGTACAAAGCTTTCAATCAATCCTAAGCCAAAAAGAGAGAAAATCTAAGAGATTCCTTAGCCAAAAGCTTTCCATTTTTGAGGAATGCAGCTTTCAAGTCTTTGGCATTTAGTGAGGTCCAAGATTCCAAGAGGAAGACTTGAAGAGTCTCCAACAAGAGCTACATCGAATTATTTTTTGCTCAAAAAGAAGTTTGTCTTATTTTTATTCATTATATTCATACTCTATTTGTGCTAGCCTATTTTCAAGAGAATTTGAAACTAGTGTGAGGTTTGTTGGTGAGCCAATTGATAAAACCAACTAGGGTTGCTTGTAAGCCCGAAGCCAAAACAAGTGTGTAAGGTTTGTTGGTGAGCCTAGGTAACAAAACCAACTTTGGTTTTGACTTGTGAGCCTTGTAAAACAAGTCGGCTGTAATCTAGAGAAGATTATAGTGGAAATTCCCAAGTGGAGCTTGGGGAGTGGATGTAGGTGCTAGGTGCACCGAACCACTATATGTTTTGTGTATTTGCATTGCTTTACTCTCTATTGTTCTTTAATTGTTGTTATCTTTCATTGCTTCCGTTGCACAATTACTTGAGCACTATCACTCTTCACATTTGAAATTGATAGCACATATATTGCTTTATTTTTTAAAAAAAGACCCAATTCACCCCCCCTCTTGGGCACCATATCTGGGCAACAAGTGATATCAGAGCACCGGTACTCTCTTGTAGGTCCAACGATCTTGAGTAAAAGATCATGGCCGCCCCAATTGGAATGGGAGTAGTTGAAGGTCAAGCATCAAATCGCCCTCCTTTCTTTAATGGCACAAACTACACATACTGGAAAACTCGTATGCATATTTATTTACAAGCTATAGATTATAATATATGGAGAGTAATTACTAAAGGACCTCATCAGCCCACTCACTTGCTTAATGGCATTATCACCCCAAAATCTGAAGAAGAATGAGATGACAATGACATCAAACAAGCTGAGTTAAATGCAAAGGCGATGAATTTGCTATTCTGTGCACTTGACCCAAGTGAATTTAATAGAATATCAAATTATATTTCCACCAAAAAAATTTGTGATACACTTGAGGTTACCCATGAGGGTACACACCAAGTGAAGACCACAAAGGTGAACATGCTCATTCATACGTATGAGATGTTCAGGATGGAACCAACTGAAAGTATTAGTGAGATGTATACTAGATTTACCAATATAGTAAATGGTATGAGGAGTTTGGGAAACATTATATCTAATGGTGAACTTGTTAACAAACTTCTCAGGTCTCTTCCGGCTTCATGGGATGCGAAAGTAACGGCCATAGAAGAAGCCAAGGATGTCAATACTCTACCTCTTGAGCAGCTTCTTGGATCACTGATGACTTATGAGCTTTCACTAAAAAAGAAGACAGTGGACAATGACAAGAAAAAGAAAGCCATAGCCTTCAAGTCCACTACAAAGGAAGAGTCAAGTGATGAATCAAAAGAAGAAGCTGATGATGATGAGACAGCCCTCATTACAAGAAAATTCAGAAGATTCATGAGAAAGAAGAAGGGCTTCTACAAGAAAAGGCCACAAAAAGGTGATTACAATAAAGATAAAGAGAAAGAAAAAGAAAGGGATCCACCCATCTGCTTCGAGTGCAAGAAAGCTTGGATATTATAAAATGGATTGCCCTTTGCTTAAAAAGAGTCGAAGGATGTTGAGAAAGAAAGCCATGATGGCTACCTGGAGTGAGAGTGAGGACTCCAGCAGTGATGAAGAGCAACAGGAAGTCGCCAACCAGTGTTTCATGGCCAATGAAGATGATGAGGTAATTCTGAACCTGAAAATGAATTTACTTTTAATGAACTACATGATGCTTTTGATGATTTAGTTATGGAATATGAAAAACTAAAATTGAAAAATAAGAAATTAAGAAAGCTAAGTCAAGAGCTTACCAAAAATTTAGACAAGTTTTCAACTGAAATTGAAGATTTAATTCAAGAAAACAAGAAATTAACTGAACATGTAAAGACCTTGAAAAAAGATAAGGACAATCTTATAAAAGAAAAGGATTCTTTGAAAAATAATAGAAGTTTTGAAACTAATGAGAAAATTGAAAAATAAAACAAAGAACTGTTGCTTCAAAACAAGAATTACAAAGAAGAGTTGCTTCAAAACAAGAATTACAAAGAAGAGTTAGAAAAAGTGAAACCTTTTGTAGAAAAGTTTACTTATAGTTCAGAAAAATTAAGTGTGCTTTTAAACAGTCAACATGCAGTTTTTAACAAAGCTGGACTCGGATTTAAGTCACAGAATCAGCAAAAACTTTTCAAAAACTTTTTCATACCTGCTTCTTCTAATATTACCTGTTATGCATGTGGTAAGTTAGGACATAAGTCATATATTTGTAATAGAAGAAAATCAAGTACCTTTGGAAAGATTTGGGTTCCAAAAGGAACCAATTTATCTAACCCTAAAGGACCCAAGATGACTTGGGTACCTAAAGTTTCTACTTGATCAATTTCTGCAGGTGTGTCTTGCAACCAAAAATAAAAGAAGAATGTGGTATCTGGACAGTGGTTGCTCAAGGCACATAACTGGGGATGTGAAGCAATTCTCATCACTAGTAGCTATAAATGGTGGAAACGTTACTTTTGGTGATAATGAAAAATGTAAAATCGTCGGAATTGGTAAAATCCATATCACCCCTAATGCTTATGTAGATAATGTATTATTTGTTGATGGCTTGAAGCATAATCTTTTCAGCATTAGTCAGTTTTGTGATAAGGGTTTTAAAGTAATTTTTGAATCATCTTTGTGCATGGTATCTAGTCTAGATGTCGATGGCATCAAGTTCACTGGTCATAGGCATGGAAATATTTACATGGTTGATCTTGATGATCTAGCCATGGAAAGTGGTCAATGCCTAGTGGCTTGGGAAGCCAAGGCAAGTGAAACTAGTTGGCTTTAGCATCGCAGGCTAGGATATGCTAGTATGCATTTGATTTCAAAATTAAGCAAAAAGAATCTTGTAAAAGAATTACCAAAACTCACATTTGAAAAAGATAAGATTTGTGCTGCATGTCAATTTGGAAAACAAACTAAATCTACTTTCAAACCTAAAAGAGTAGTATCTACTACTAGACCCCTTGAATTATTGCATATGGACCTCTTTAGACTAACCAGAACAACAAGTTTGGGAGGTAAGAAATATGGGCTAGTAATTGTAGATGATTACTCACGATTTACTTGGGTAATGTTTTTAGCTTATAAAGATGAAACGTTTTTAGCTTTTGTTAAATTTCATAAAAGGGTTTCAAATGAAAAAGATCTCACTATTATTTCTTTGCGTAGTGATCATGGAACTGAATTTGACAATCAAGTTTTTGAAGTTTTTTGTAATGATAATGGCATTAGTCATAATTTTTCTGCACCTAGGACACCTCAACAAAATGGGGTGGTAGAAAGAAAAAACTGGACTCTTGAAGAAATGGCACGCACAATGCTTTGCGAAAATGATTTACCTAGATATTTTTAGGCAGAAGTCATTAATACTTCCTGTTACATTTTAAATCATGTTTTAATTTGACCTATTTTGAAGAAAACACCATATAAGCTTTGGAAAAATCGAAAACCTAATATTAAATATTTTTATGTATTTGGTTGCCACTGTTTCATATTAAACAATGGCAAAGACAATATCAGTAAATTTGATGCCAAGTCAGATAAGGGTATCTTCTTAGGATACTCTACTTCTAGCAAGGCATACAGGATCTTCAATAGAAGAACTCTTCTAGTTGAAGAATCAATTCATGTAGTGTTTGATGAAACTAACGAAAAATCTTCTAGAAAAGAAGATTTTATTGATGATGAAACAGGTACAAAGAAGCTTGAACAAGTGACAATCAATGAAGATGTGCCCAAAGGAGATGATGATCAAGAAAATGAAGATCAAATTCAAGAGATCAATGCAACTTCACCAAAACCTTTACCTAAAGAGTGGAGGTATGCACACAGATACCCCAAAGAGCTAATTATTGGTGATCCGTCAAAGGGAGTAAGTACATGCTCTTCTATCAGAAATGTTTGTGATTATTTAGCTTTTGTTTCTCAAATAGAGCCTAAGTCAATTGAAGAAGCTGAAAAAGATTGTAACTAGATTAATGCCATGCAAGATGAACTAAATCAATTTAAAAGAAATAACGTTTGGACTTTAACTGAAAGACCCCCTAATGTTTCTGTAATTGGTACAAAATGGGTTTTTAGAAATAAACTTGATGAACATGGTATTGTAACTAGAAACAAAGCTAGACTTGTTGCTAAAGGCTACAACCAGGAAGAAGGGATTGACTTTGATGAAACCTTAGCTCCTGTTGCTAGGCTGGAAGCAATTAGAATTTTACTTGCTTTTGCTTATTTTATGGATTTCAAGTTATTTCAAATGGATGTTAAAAGTGCCTTTTTAAATGGATTTATTGAAGAGGAAGTTTATGTTGAACAACCTCCCGGTTTTGAAAATCATAAATTTCCTAACCATGTTTTTAAATTGCATAAAGCATTGTACGGTTTAAAGCAATCTCCTAGAGCTTGGTATGATAGATTAAGTTCATTTTTGATGAAGAATGATTTTTCTAGAGGTAATGTAGATAATACATTATTTTTGAAAAAGAAAAATGATGATCTCTTAGTAGTACAAATCTATGCAGATGATATTATTTTTGTGCTACTAACGAATGTCTTTGTTAAGAGTTTGCAAAGTTAATGCAGAGTGAGTTCGAGATGAGCATGATGGGAGAACTCAACTTCTTCCTCGGACTCCAAATTAAGCAAACCAAAGAGGGGATCTTCATCAACCAAGCCAAGTACACAAGGGAAATATTGAAAAAGTTTGGGATGGCGACTACCAAACTAATATGTACCCCTATAAGCTCTTCATGTAAATTAGACAAAGATGAATGTGGTAAATTAGTTGACCAAAAATTATATAAAGGCATGATTGGTTCATTGCTATATCTAACTGCCAGTAGACCAGATATAATGTTTAGTGTTTGTATGTGTGCACGTTTTCAGTCTGCTCCTAAAGAATCACATCTCTTAGCTATAAAACGTATATTTAGATACTTATCTGGGTCAATTGAAATTGGTCTTTGGTACTCTAGAGAGTCATCATATGAATTGATTGCTTATTCTGATGCTGATTTTGCTGGGTGTAAACTTGATCGTAAAAGTACTAGTGGAACTTGTCAATTCCTAGGAGTTAATTTGATTTCATGGAGTAGCAAAAAACAGAATTCGGTTGCTCTATCTACGGCGGAAGCCGAATATATAGTAGCCGGAAGCTGTTGTGCTCAGATTCTATGGATCAAACAACAACTCGAGGACTTTTGCATTAAACTAACTAAGACACCCATAAGATGTGATAATACTAATGCAATCAATTTAACGAAAAATCCTGTACAACATTCAAGAAGCAAACATATTGAAATAAGACATCACTTCATAAGAGATCACATTCAAAACTCTAATGTGTTGTTAGAATTTATTTGTACTGATTATCAATTGGCTGATATATTCAGAAAACCATTGAATGAAGATAGATTTTGCATGATCAGAAGAGAATTGGGAGTCATTGACCCTTTTGCTTGAAACTCTTCAATTTCCTTCAAAATTTCTCAAAAATGATTTATAAATTCTCAAATATATTTAAAGCTTCTCTAAGAATTCATTCTAAGTTTTATCAATTTTTTTTTTAAATTTTACCAAATTTATTTTGACTAGTTTAATTTCGGAGGTCGACACTTAAAATTTCGGAGGTCGACACTTGGGGTCGACCCCTGAAATTTTTGAGAGGTCGACACTTGGTCGGAAAACCTATTTTTAAAACCCGTCCGCGAGCCCTATTTCCTCCATTTCTTTTCTTTTTCTCCTTCGTGTGGTCCCCCTCCAACGTTCCTAAGCTCTGAATAGTGGATTTCCAACCCTTTCCCTCCTCTTTTTGGGTAATCTTTTCCTCTCCTCACGGTTTCTCTTGGACTGAACCGGTTTTTACCGTGTTCCTCATTTTTGGGCAACCGTAGGTTTTTGCCTCTATTTACCCTTAATTATCGATTGATATTCGATTGAAAACACTCATTTCTTCCCTCCATTTCGTGCATTTCCTCTATTTGCTCTCTTCTTTTTTTTTCAATTTCACAAACCCTCACTCACCTTTTCACGGTTACTTCATTTGCTCAACCGTGAATTCCTTTTCTCCTCTCCAAATTCTTGGTTCTTCTTTTTCTTAGCACTGCATTATCCTTCTTCTCCATAATTTACCCTCTTCCATCCATATGGGTCCAAGGAAGTAGTTGGCTGTAAGGAAAAGGACAATGGAACAAGGCCAAGGTAGTATTGAGCGACGAAGAAAGGCCAGACATGAGCGTGAGCCGTCCCCAGAGGAACCTGCACCAGTGCCAGCCAGCTTAGTACGGAAGAGCATTGCGAGCGGGAGACGTGTGGATATACCCTTCTGAGATTAGCATCACTTTTTTATAGGAGATGTACTGAGAGATGCAGGTCTGGTTCACTTCTGCATGATGATTGAGAGATTCTACCCAGACCTCATCAGGGAGTTCTATGCATCCATGGCCACTGATGGCATTGGATGGTCTGCTGCTATTCGTGGGATCGAGATTCCAGTGACACCGGAGGTCATCAGTCGTGTTTGGAGGATTCCACTTCTTGGCACAGCCGCCACTACTATCAGCGACCAAGAGCGCACCTTCAGATGTATCTTAGAGCGTGAGGATGTTAGCGGCATTTCCATAGTAGCCGCTAACCAGCTATCATTGGAGAAGAGAGTGCTGCATCATATCATCGCCCGTATCTTGATTCCAAAGAGCGGGAGGTTCTACTTTATTACTGAGCGTGAGCTAGTGTTGATGGTGTCCCTGAGACAGCGGACTCCCATCAACCTTCCCAGGATCATGCTTCAGCAGATGGGAGAGGCAGCATCTCATAGGAGACTAGTTCAGCCATATGGCATGGGGCTGACATAGTTATTCAGGGAGTATGGAGTATCATTTGATGGTATACCCTTCAGTCAGCTGCAGCATACTGACACATACGGAGAGAAATCCCTGTATAGGATGGGATTTCGACTGATTGGTGATCGTTGGGTGCAACGGGAGTCTGTCCAGGAGCCAGATGAGGAGGAGGAGATTCGAGCAGCTGAGGCAAGGCCTTCAGAGCCTACTGATCATGGTACACCTCCTCGTCCAGCACCAGAGTCAGAGACTGCGGAGCCTGAGCCATTCAAGTCACCACCCTCATCAGCTCCAGCACCTTCTGCTACTGCTACACCATAGAGGACTACAGCGAGCACATCGGACTTTGAGCAGAGAGTGACTGATCACATTTCAAAGGTCTGGATAGAGATTGCTGGTGTATGACAGGAGCTACATGGTCTACGGATCCATGCAGACATGCGCATTGGAGCTCTCTCAGCTACTGTCAATGTAGGATTACGATAGATCCTCAGGTTACTAAGATTGGCATTGCCACCAGGGGCTGTAGATCCGATAGTGCCTCCTCCACATTCTGATGATGATGATGATGATGACTCCAGTGGCTACAGTGACAGTGATGGAGATCAGCCTGGAGCAGGTAGCTCTGATGTTCCACCTGCTGATCTGATTCCAGAGATTCCCCTTTTTGCTGATCCTCCTTCTACTGATCTTCCTAGTACTGATCCTCCAGCTATAGATGTGCCAGTAGATACTGAGATTACTGAGTCACTCTTTGAGTCTATTACAGGCATTCCAGATGATAGAGATGAGCATACAGAGACTGATATTGATGATCCCACTGCTTATGAGCTTGTCAGCAGGCACACTCCAGCTCAGTCTACTCAACATACTGATCCACCTACTCTTACTGCTACTACTTCTGTTAGGACACCTTCGGAGTCTTTTCCACGGACCTATAGATCTCGTAGAACTCCCCTAGGTCTGGTCCCTCTCTGAGGACTCGGAGTCTCACTCATAGGACTCCAAAATCCTCATCTAGGATCTCGGATCCTATCTCTTTTGATGTACCTTCTGATGAGGAGTAGCCTCATAGATTTGCTTGATATATGATGTTTACTGAGGTACTAGTTTGCTTTGTATGTTCTGATGTATCAGTGTTTTGTGCTTACTATGTAAGCAATTTTGTAACTGAATACATTCATTTATATATTTATCTACATTGTGGTATTTTACTGTCTGATGCTAGCTCTTAGCATTTATCTTTTTAAACCCTCAAGTTAGAATGTCTTTGCTATATCGAATGCACAAATTAAGGGGGAGCATGTATTTTATGCAACTAAGTACTTCATTGCAATAGAACATAATTTTCTTTAGTATATCTTTTACTACAAAGAATGCACTTTTTGATTATTGACAAAAAGGTGGAGTGTAGTAAAGTATATATGGTTCTTATGACTCTTTCATATAGTAGAGTAAAGCTTGTATGGTTCTTAACTTTTTGACTCATGAGAATGTTTTCACAAAAAAGGGAGAGTAGATGAAAAGTAAATTTTTATGATATAATCATATATGTGAGGTTTCTTTGAAAGTTTTTTAAATGCTATATTTTGCTTTTGGACTTAATTGCATATATACTCAAGGTTTTGTCATCATCAAAAAGGGGGAGATTGTTGGCTTTGGCTCCTTAGTTTTGATGATTAACAAAAGGTTGAGTATATGTTTGAACTAATGTTTCATTTCAAGATAAAGTTTCAGGCATTGGGTTATTCAAAAAGAGTATCAAGAGTACAATGATGAAACCAAGCTTGCTTGATTTGGGAAAGAGCTCTTCTACCTTAAACAAGATCAAATTTCTCATATTGGACCTTCATATTAAGAAGTAATTGACAAAAGAAACAAAGGCCTAGAGAAACTCAAGCATGGCACTCACCTCTCCAGAGTTTCAAAAAATTTCAGACCAGAGGTCGACCTCCAGAGGTCGACACCTTGTCAAAGGTCGACCACCAGAGGTTGACTCATGAAGAAAAGAAAAGTTCAGCAAGGCAGGCATGGCAAAATTTTAGTGGCACGCTTCAAAGGTCACCACCTGAGGTCGACACCTGTCCAGAGGTCGACACCAGAGGTCGACTCATCGCCTAAGAATTCAAACTGGGCAGAACTATGGTTTTCTGGATTTTTGCCTAAGATAAACTGGAGGTCAACTCATGAGGTCGACACTTGACCCAGAGGTCGACTCATGGCATAACGACTAGATTTTCTGAACTTTTGATTTGATTTCTAACGGCCATAAACGGCCATATTTTTTATTCTAATGGTCTTGTGAAGTTGTTCAGCTTGAATGAAATATTTAACCTCCACCTAACTTCAAAAAAAGAAAGGAGACAAAGTGAAAAAGAAGAGAGTAAAAGTACAAAGCTTTCAATCAATCCTAAGCCAAAAAGAGAGAAAATCCAAGAGATTCCTTAGCCAAAAGCTTTCCATTTTTGAGGAATGCAGCTTTCAAGTCTTTGGCATTTAGTGAGGTCCAAGATTCCAAGAGGAAGACTTGAAGAGTCTCCAACAAGAGCTACATCGAATTGTTTTTTGCTCAGAAAGGAGTTTATCTTGTTTTTATTCATTGTATTCATACTCTATTTGTGCTAACCTAGTTTCAAGGGAATTTGAAACTAGTGTGAGGTTTGTTGGTGAGCCAATTGATAAAACCAACTAGGGTTGCTTGTAAGCCCGAAGCCAAAACAAGTGTATAAGGTTGGCTGGTGAGCATAGGTAACAAAACCAACTTAGGTTTTGACTTGTGATCTTTGTAAAATAAGTCGGCAATAATCTAGAGAAGATTATAGTGGAAATTCCCAAGTGGAGCTTGGGAAGTGGATGTAGGTGCTAGGTGCACCGAACCACTATATGTTTTGTGTGTTTGCATTGCTTTACTCTCTGTTGCTCTTTAATTGTTGTTATCTTTCATTGCTTCCATTGCATAATTACTTGAGCACTATCACTCTTCACATTTGAAATTGATAGCACATATATTGCTTTATTTTTTAAAAAAATACCCAATTCACCCCCCTCTTGGGCACCATATCTGGGCAACAAATCCAAGTGTCGATACTTGGAACATGGTCAATCATATTGACCTCCAGTGATGGCAAACGATTCTCAATCATCGATTAGCCTTAAGATTAGATAGAAATCCCTATGGTGTGTGACCCCATATGTTTGAACACTAAGCCGGTAGCATTGGAACATTTTCAGCACCAGTCAAAGTCCTTATCTAGCAATGATACCCGATATCCGGATAGGTTGAAGATGCAGAGCATCTCACAAGAACCTCTAGTATATGGTTACCGTATAATTCATCCCTTTGACCTCATAATGCTCAGGATGACCTAAGGTTCGACTACCAACACTAATTTGGTTTATCCAGATCATGTCTCAACTTTACAAGTTCTGTGACTCCTCACAAGAACTACCCTGACCAAGGATTTGCTAAATTGAGACATAGTTAGTCATTCACTTCAAACTATTTGGAGGGATCAATTCCATCTTGATCCACCACCACTCCACAAGTACTTGACTGCACCCAAAAACCTTCCATCACTGGATTAGAAATCCAGGTAGTCCGGCACTAAAGTACAGTGAGTTGCTTGTAAGCTACCATGGTGATCTCAGGTCTGAGGGACACATATACCCATATCCCTTCGTGAGCAACCCTTTGGCAGAAGGGAGCTTCGCAGATGGTCACATTCAATGACATGTCATACATTTCACTTGCATGTCACACCAGTGTCTCCATACTCCTTGGTTATAAGGATAACTAATAAAATTGACATACAACAACCTACACTTGATACATCGTCATCCTATGATAATGTATCCTTTGGTTATGAACTAGTTTAAGAACTACTTGATATATCCTCTCTATATCAAAATAATATAGTTTTAAGAACTCCATCATACAAGAGTTCATTTCAAGAAAATGTAAATAGATGAACAACCAAAAAGAATAACTTTTATTTATTAAAAACCATATATAATTACAAGATAGCACAACCATCTACATCCTAGATGATTGGCTTTGGGACACAATTTTCAGCAGTCAGATCACATTACTGACCTGACGGAGGATTTCAATAACTTGTACTTCTACCAGATGAAGTTGAACCCCGCCAAGTATGCATTTGGCATCATGGCGGGAATGTTTCTGGGGTTCATGGTCACCCAAAGGAGAAATAAAGGCCAACCCTGAGAAGATCTAGGCAATCACCGACATGAGACACCCTGTCTCCAAGAAGGAGGTCCAGCGCCTGATAGGACACATTACGGCATTGAGCCACTTTATCTCACATTCCATCAAGTACTGCCAGCCCTTCTTCAAGATGCTATGGAAGATGAACAACTTCACTTGGATGGAAGAGTGCCGGAAGGTGTTCGAGGGGCTAAAGAAGCTCCTCACTTCTCCACTGCTGCTGTCCAAGCTAGAGCCTGGGAAGAACTCCTCTTATACCTATGGTCTCACCTGAAGTGGTCAGCTTAGTGCTGGTTCGCATCGATAAGGATGGTACCTAATGGCCAGTCTACTATGCTAGCAAGCTGCATCACGATATGGAAACCAAGTACACCAAATCTGAAAGATCATTTTTTTACTAATGATGTCTGTGCAGCACCTCAGGCCTTATCCAAGCACACCCCATTGCTGTCCTCACTGATCAGCCTTTGAGAATTATCCTGAGCTATCATGACACTTAGAGGTGCTTGGCCAAATGGACGGTGAAGCTCAAGGAGTTTGACATCACCTACCACCTGTGACTGGTGCAAAAGGCCCAGGTCCTATATGATTTCCTGGTAGAATGCGCCTGGGCAGACGAGGACCCAGAGAAGATGATGGGGAACTAATATGCATGCAATTTTTTTTTTATGTTTTATATGTGGGGTTGAGTGATTAATTTCCAAATTTCAGATTAAAATAAGTTGTAGGGAATTTTATATGAATTTTAGAAGATCAGCATGCAGATTAGGACCTAGAAAAGTAGAAAAGAAGGATCGCTGGGGCTGAGAAGCCTCGGTTAGGGCAAGTTCTCCTACAATAAAACTACTGGAGGTAGAGGGGGTGTACCTGACAATATCTATGAAGATCGCAGCAAAAGGGTCTCTCGTTCCTCGATGGATGCGGCCTGGAAAATCGAGCCAAAGACCCGTGGATACCCAGCTTTCTGCTCGGTGATCCGATTGAGGCTTGGCTGGAGTCGTTGGATTCGTAGGAACTCAGGGACCTGTAAACAACCTGTCAGGGGTTAGAAAACTCACAAAGGAAAAAGAAAACAAAGGAAAAATAGCAAGGGAAGGCTTCTTTTGGAGTGGGCATCCAGGGATCTGAGATGCTTGTTGGCAGCAGGAAGATGATTGCAGCACTGGGAAGAAAAACTCTCGCAAACCCCTTTATGCACACAGCAGGGTATCACACAACTCAATAGAAGAACTTAAGGTTTTCATTCATCAAAAATTCTCCCTTCATACAAGAGGCTAGGGTCCCTTAAATAGACCCTTAACCTTGGGCTCCAAGTAAGGGCACATTAGTCTTTACTTGAGAATCATTTTCCCTCTCAAACCCTAGCTAGAAAATAAGGAAATATTAGGTAGAAAAATCCCTAAAAATTCTCTTGACTTGGTCAACACAACAAGGATGCCTAGGGGGGCGTGTTGGGCTTCTAGGAGCAGCAAGGGGCCAGCCCAAAGGGGCCCGGGTGCATGGGTTTGGGCCTTTGGAAGCTGGGGTGGCCTGGTAGCCAGGTAGCAGGAATATTCCGTGGTATCTTGCTTCTTAGGGGCTTGGGCTTGGCGCCTGGGCTTGATTTCTTTGGGCTAGGATGTAGATGGACCTATAAAATCATGGATGCCTTGGTATATGAATATATTTTGGCATCTGGAAGGGAATCTGGGCATCTGGAGGGCATCTGCAAGAAATCAAGGTTTTCTGAATTTTCCTCCTGCGGTCTTCAAATTTTCAAGCTGGGTTGGACTTGGGCTATACTTCCATGTCTTCAATCTAGTTGGACTTGGTCTTCACATGTATGATATAGTCTTGAGTCTTCAGTATGCTTGGACAGGACTCAAAAAAATAAAATTAGCTCAACATGAGCTGACCAGCATTGGACTGAACTAGCTCAACATGAGCTGACTAGTACAGAACTGAAATAATAACTAAAAATACTCAAATAATAACTAAAATGGACTCAGATTAGCTAAGCCCTTATTATAGATGGACTCATAAATTATTGATCAATTTACAGAGGGTTGAAAAGCCTCTGTCTTATTCTGGTGCCTCAGGTGTCCCCACCAATTCTCCCGGGGTGGGAGAAACTCGACCCTGTTGAGTGAAGGTTAGACTGGCTCACATATCTCTCGAGAAGGTCTGGGTTGAGGCGTTGCAAGTCCTCTTGAGAAATCCATGAATCGTCCGACTCTGGCCGGCCTTGCCATCGAACCAGGAAGCGTTGATAGTCATGGCCCTAGGTCGTGATGGCTTGATCGTCCAGGATATGCTTGATCCGTTCTCCTCTCTCAGGCCATATTTGCTTGTGGACACTCTAGGTTAGGGTCACTCACAATGAAAAGGAATAGGTCCAAAGGCCTCACTAGGTATCGCTGCCGGTTCCCTATACTCAACCAGGTCTGTAATATTGAAGGTAGAACTAATGCCCAAATCCGAAGGCAATTCTAACACCTAGGCATTTGATCCAACCTTCTCTATAACTTTAAAAGGTTCGGCTCTGCGAGCATGAAGCTTCTTTTAGGCCTAAGCCTAACCAAGATAGAATCCACTACATCAAATTCTTTAATCCATCTTCGGGAATTAGCCAGTTGTTTCAAAATTAGTGCAGGTGGTGAACATGCTGGGCACATGCAGACTCCTAACAAGATGATGCAAAGGACTCATACTGACACCTAAAGACTCGACTATGCATTCCTATTGAAGGAAGTTTTATTGAACTCTTTGGATCTAAACCTAATAGATTATAGGTTCTCTAGGTTTGATCCTAGCTTGACATGCACATGAAAATTTACAGTGAACTCCTAGCAAATTTCAAAGAGTATGCCAGAAGTAAGATGCAAACCTAACATGTGTGATGAATGCATGCAGTATGCTAATCTCAGTTAAATTCAATCTAATAATCCTACAAATGCTGGAGGTGTTAGGCAAGGGCAGAAAATAGGAAGTGGGTTCAGAATTAGTTTGGTAGGATAGGGAAAAAGGTTCAAAGTTAGTTGGATAAAGTTCGATATAAGAAGGCATGTCAGGGACTAATCCTAGACTAATGAGGCTAACCTTACGAGGTTGCGGTATAGCTATGGGGTTTGCATAATGGAAGGATGGGTTACTAATCTCAGGGAAGAGGTCCTTAATGGGAACTATAGGAGGAGGCTCATCCTGAGGGTACTGATTCAAAGAGATCAAGTCCTTAATAAATTATTCAGGTTCTTGTATTTTAGGACTAGACTCTATAATTTGGCTCTCCTCTATGGTTTCCTCGGGTAAGGCTCTAGCAGCAGTACCTAGGTTATCTTCCTCTATTTGTTCTTCCACTATAGCTTTAGGTTGAATGTGGTCAAGGTCAACTACCTCTAGGTTGGCTTCTACCTGGGTATACATTGGGTCAGCTAATTCTAGGTCATCTAAAGGTGTCTCCTCTTCTCCCTCATACTCATCCACTAAGTTTGCATCAGCTTCATACACTTCCGCGTTAATGTAAGCCTTGTCAATCTTAGGAATGGTTGGAGAAGGTCGGCTAGGGGAAAATTGGCTAGGTCCTGGTTTCTGATTATGGACACTAATCCTAGTAGGTTCAGGTTGCCTAAGGGGTAATGGCTCACTACTAGGCTCATATTTAGGGATGCTAATCCTATGGGGTTCAAGTTGACTAAGGGAAACCTGACTAGTACTAGATTGATATCTAGGGGTTATGGGCTCCTTAGACTCATAAGATAAGGGTGCAGATCTATGGGTCACAGGATTATAAGATCTGGGGTCATAGGATTTGGGTTCAGCTCTATGGGTCTTGGGTCTACTGGACTCATGGGATATGGATTCGTAGATTCTAGAGTCAGAGGATTTGAAGTCATAAGATCTATAGGTTGTGGGTATACTTGGCTTATAGGATGTGGATAAATAGGATCTAGAGTCATAGGATCTAGGTTCAGTATCATAGTATGGGTCAGGCTGAGTTGCTCTCCTAGGTTCAACCTCACGATATGGTTCAGGGTTTGGGGTCCTCCTAGGTTCAGGATTATAGTATGGGTCAGGCTGAGGGGCTCTCCTAGGTTCAACCTCTCGGTATGGATCAGGGTTTGGGGTCCTCCTAGGTTGAGGATTGTAGTACGGGTCAGGATAAGGGGCTCTCCTAGGTTCGACCTCATGGTATAGATCAGGGTTTAGGGTCCTCCTGGGCTCAGTATTATAGTATGGGTCATGATGATGGGCTCTCCTAGGTTCAACCTCTCGGTAGGGATCAAGGTTTGGGGTCCTCCTAGGTTGAGGATTGTAGTACGGGTCAGGATGAGGGGCTCTCCTAGGTTCGACCTCATGGTATAGATCAGGATTTGGGATCCTCCTAGGTTGAGGGGACTCAGGATCTGGATCAGACTATGACCCATGGGTTCTTTGTATGGTCCCTACACGGCCTTCTAACTGGTCAAACCTGTTGGCAAGATGGTCAATTCTATTGTTGGTTTGGGTACTAGACTGAGTTAACTGGGCCATGGATTGGGTTAGTTGCTCAGTGAGTGCTTTTATTTGGGCTTGCAAATTTTTCATGGGTTCAGACATTTGTGAAGGAGGTGGGTGATGTGAAACCCCAAATCTAGTGCTCATGCAAGACTCGATCAGACCGACTATAGCTTACAAGACCTAGAGTCCAAACTTGATGCTCAATCAGGGTGGCAAACTAGCCTATAGTAACCCTGTACTCAGCCAGGCAGGTGTAAGGGGAGTGTTAGGTCCCTGATTGCCAATCCTAGACACCAATCAGAGATTGGCCAGGTAGGCAGACCAGCACACAAGCCCTTCAGGATTGAATCCCTAAACCACCATTCTAGACACCAAGCACAAGGCACACACAGGTTAGCTTGACACAGTGATCTAACACGTAGCCCGGACCCGACCAGTTGGTGTCCCTAGCCCACTAGGGCAAATTAAGTCTTGTTAATTTTAGGTTAAGGCTTGGGACCGAATGCAAAGGATGTGGTTTTGGGCTAAGGAGAGGTTATCAACTCCTCCCCTTATCTGATATAGCAAGAGTGCCCTTAAAAGTAAATTATGCATTGATGGCAGGCAGATGAGGATGCAAATTAGGGTTTAGATGTTTTTGGTATTTTTGGAGAATATGTATTTTTTTTTGGTATTTTCTTAAATAGAAGAAAACTTTCAAATCATGGCTTAATATACTGGAAATATACTAAAATTAAAAGATATGCAAAAGATGCTAAACAAAACCCTAAAACTTCCAAACTTGTCTTGCTGAAAAAATAGAGCCAAAACTTTGCAGGCTGTATTTCGGCTTGCAGAAAATTCACAGTCCATCATAAAATTTGAAAAAATTATTAAAATTAGAGTCAATTATGATTAATCCATCAAGATAAATTTCATAATTTTTGGAGTTTTTATCAGGGACAAATAATTAAAATAAAAAAGTATATACAGACTAAAAAATTGCAGAAAACAAGCCCTAATCTAAGCTCTGATACCAAATGATGGGGAACTAATATGCATGCAATTTTTTTTCACGTTTTATATGTGGGGTTGAGTGATTAATTCCCAAATCTCAAATTAAAATAAGTTGTAGAAAATTTTATATGAGTTTTAGAAGATCAGCATGCAGATTAGGACCTAGAAAAGTAGAAAAGAAGGATCGCCGGGGCTGAGAAGCCTCGGTTAGGGAAAGTTCTCCTAAAATAAAACTACTGGAGGTAGAGGGGGTGTACCTGACAATGTCTGTGAAGATCGCAGTAAAAGGGTCTCTCGTTCCTCGATGTATGCGGCCTGAAAAATTGAGCCAAAGACCCGCGGATACCCGGCTTTCTGCTCGGTGATCCGATTAAGGCTTGGCTGGAGTTGTTGGATTCGTAGGAACTCAGGGACCTGTAAACGACCTGTCAGGGGTTAGAAAACTCACAAAGGATCAAGAAAACAAAGGAAAAACAGCAAGGTAAGGCTTTTTTTGGAGTGGGCATCCAGGGATCTGAGATGCTTGTTGGCAGCAGGAAGATGATTGCAGCACTGGGAAGAAAATCTCTCGCAAACCCCTTTATGCACACAGCAGGGTATCACACAACTCAATAGAAGAACTTAAGATTTTCATTCATAAAAAAATTCTCCCTTCATACAAGAGGCTAGGGTCCCTTAAATAGACCCTTAACCTTGGGCTCCAAGTAAGGGCATATTAGTCTTTACATGAGAATCCTTTTCCCTCTCAAACCCTAGCTAGAAAATAAGGAAATATTAGGTAGAAAAATCCCTAAAAATTCTCTTGACTTGGTCAACACTCCAAGGATGCCTAGGGGGGCGTGTTGGGCTTCTAGGAGCAGCAAGGGGCCGGCCCAAAGGGGCCCGGGTGCATGGGTTTGGGCCTCTGGAAGCTGGGGTGGCCTGGTAGCCAGGTAGCAGGAATATTCCATGGTATCTTGCTTCTTAGGGGCTTGGGCTTGGCGCCTGGGCTTGATTTCTTTGTTCTATGATGCAGATGGACCTCTAAAATCATGGATGCCTTGGTATATGAATATATTTTGGCATCTAGAAGTGAATCTGGGCATCTGGAGGGCATCTGCAAGAAATCAGGGTTTTCTGAATTTTCCTCCTGGGGTTTCAAATCTTCAAGCTGGGTTGGACTTGGGCTATACTTCCATGTCTTCAATCTAGTTGGACTTGGTCTTCACTTGTATGATATAGTCTTGAGTCTTCAGTATGCTTGGACAGGACTCAAAAAAATAAAATTAGCTCAACATGAGCTGACTAGCATTGGACTGAACTAGCTCAACATGAGCTGACTAGTACAGAACTGAAATAACAACTAAAAATACTCAAATAACAACTAAAATGGACTCAGATGAGCTAAGCCCTTATTACAGATGGACTCATAAATTATTGATCAATTTACAGAGGGTTGAAAAGCCTCTGTCTTATTTTGGTGCCTCAGGTGTCCCCACCAGATGATAGACCGGCAAACTGAGCCAGGGTCGGATATGACCCCGAAAGTGATGATGTGGATCCTTCATGTCGATGGTGCATCCAACACCGGGGGGTGCGTAGCCAGCCTCATCCTCACTAACTCTGATGGGGTCATTGTGGAGTGTGCACTGTAGTTTCTTTTCAAGATGACCAACAATCAGGTTGAATATGTGGCAATCCTCGTAGGGCTAAAGGTGTCCCGCGAGTTGGGCATCAAGAGATTGAAGGTCTTCACCGACTCTCAGCTCATGGTGGGCCAAGTCTCTGGCGAGTATGAAGCTCGAGATTCCATGATGGCGAAGTACGTGGACAAGATATGCTTATACATGGTGAACCTCCAGCAATTCGGCATCTCCCATATCCCACGAGCGAAGAATGCCTGGGCTGACATCTTCTCCAGACTAGCCACCCTACCAGAGTCATTATTTGGGCATACCTTCATTGAATACCTTGAGGCCCTGAGCTATGATTTCGTAGTAGAAGTCCAGCAAGTCACCTCTGAAGCTAGCTAGATGGACCCCTACATCAAGTATATCACCACTGGCGCCCTATCCAAGGATCGAAAGGAAGCTGGCCTCCTCAAGAAGAAGGCCATGCAGTATATGATGATGGATGGGTAGCTCTACCAGACGTCTTACTCCTACCCCCTGCAAAAATGCTTAAAGCCCTCAGAAGTCGCCTTTGTGCTCCAAAAAATACACGAAGGCATCTACGACAATCATGTGGGGGGCAGCACCCTAGCTTACAAGGCACTCCGGCAAGGATACTTCTGAAAGACTATGCGAGAAGATGCCACTAACTTCATGAGGAAATGTGACTGCTGCCAACATCACGCTCACATCCAGCAGTAGTCGGTGGCTCCACTCTCGAACTATCATCTCCGTGGCCATTTTCTTAGTGGGGAATGGACATATTAGGTCCCTTCCCCACCTCATCCAATCAACAAAAATTTTTTACTATGGCCATCGACTAATTCACCAAGTGGGTCGGGGTCGAATCCCTAACCTAGATAATGGAGGTGAAGGATAGGTCCTTCTAAAAGTCTATCATTTACTGGTTTGGGCTCATATACTCGATCATCATGGATAATGGTCGGCAGTTCGATAATCAGGCTTTTGAAGAGTTCTTTATCAATCTCTGTTAGGAATTGTGTCCCAAAGCCAATCGTCTAGGTTGTAGACGGTTGTGCTATCTTGTATTTATATATAAATTTTTAATTAATAAAAGGTTATTCTTTTTTGGCTGTTCATCATATTTATATTTTTCTGAAATGAACTCTTGTATGATGGAGTCCTTAGAACTACATTATTTTGATATAAAGAGGATATATCATGTAGTTCTTAAAGTGGTTCATAACCAAAGGATACATTGTTATAGGACAACAATGTATCAAGTGTAGGTTGTTGTATGTTGCATTTGTTGGTTATCCTCTTAACTAAGGAATATGGAGACACTGGTGTGACATGCAAGTGAAATGTATGACATCTCACTGAACGTGACCATCTGCGGAGCTCCCTTCTACCAAAGGGCTGCTCATTAAGGGATATGGGTATATATATCCCTCAGACCTAAGATCAGCATGGTAGCTTGCAAACAACTCATTGTACTTTCATGCCGGACTACCTGGATTTCTAATCCAGTGATGAAAGGTTTCTGGGTGCAGTCAAGTACTCTTGGAGCAGTGGTGGATCAAGATGGAATTGACCCCTCTAAATAGTTTTGAATGAATGACTCACTATGTCTCAATTTAGCAAATCCTTGGCCAGGGTAGTTCTTGTGAGGAGTCACGAAACTTGTAAAGTTGAGACATGATCTGGATGGACCAAATTAGGGTTGACAATCGAACCCAAGGTCATCCTGAGCATTTTGAAGTCAAAGGGATGAATTATGCGATAACCATATGCTAGAGGTTCTTGTGAGGTGCTCTGCATCTTCGACCTATCCGGACGTTGGGTATCATTGCTAGATGAGGACTTTGACTAGTACTGAAAATGTTCCAGTGCTACCGGCTTAGTGTTCGAACCTATGGGGTCACACACCATAGGGGATTTCTATATGATCTTAAGACTGATTGATGATTGAGAATCGTTTGCCATCACCAGAGGTCAATATGATTGACTTTGTTCCAAGTGTCGACACTTAGTATTTTACTTGAGTCGACACTTGGGGAAGTATCGACACTTGGCAATTTTTGTGAGTCGACACTTCCTGTGATGATCAGAATTCTGGATAGAATTTTTGGAAAGTTTTTTTGGGCAAGTTTTGACCTGGTTTGAATTTTGAATTCAAACCGTTTTTGGCTCCACACTTTCATGGAATGATTGTCATTCCTTCCTAAAGTGTTTGGACCCATTTGGTATGGCCTTGATCTTCTCCCCCTTTCTCTCCCCCCATCTCTTCTCCTTCCTCTTTCTCCCTCTCATGGCTACCCCTATAAATGAAGGTCATTGTAGTGGCTGTTGATGGTTACGAGAGAGACAACAGCAAGAGAAAAGAAAGAGAAGGGTTTGTGAGGTCTAAGGATTGGGTGTGAGAAACCTAGCTTTCAAGCTAGGTCTTGGGAAGAGAGTCTCTTGGGAAAGGGTTCCACCTCTCCTCCTTATCTTCCCGGAAGAAGAAGATTAGCCTGAAGGATCTTGAAGAGCTAGCACTCTGAGGGAGTTGATCAGAGTCAAGCCCAAGTGTGGATTACCTATAGAGGCCAGACTCGTGTGTGGCTCGAGCACCCTCCTCCTTCCATAGCTTTTCTCCAGTATAAAGGTATGGTACTTTTATATATGTGCTTTTTTCTTGCTTTGATGTTATGTTGCATGCTACTACATTATGCTAGATCCTGTTGCGGGAAAATCGATAGATTATTTAGGTCTATCTGCCGAGCCTTCTGCTGTGCATGTTTTAAAATAATTTTAAAATGCATCTTTTCTACCCTGCTTGCGTGAATTGCTTCATCTTCAATGGTATCAGAGCAATAGGTTCTTTTTGTAGTATAATGTTGCTAGCATGCTTTAACATCATTTTGTTTAAGTACTTGGATTAAGTGCTTCACCATGGCCATCCGGTCATAGGAGAGAAGTAGGGCTACAAGACCCTCTTATCCCATTCAATGGGGCCTCCTATGGCATATCAGGGTGCCGATGTGATTAACTCTTGAAAAAGAAAATAAGAAAGAAAATGTAGATTAAAAAATATTTTTATCTAATGACATGATCAAAAAATAACTTTAGATAAGATCTAAGAGTTATGTTTTGATCGGATTTGATAAAAGATTGTAGAAACTTTGGATTTGAAATCACTATTTTTTCCATCTCAAGTTGAAGTGTCAGCACTTGATAAGGAAGTGTCGACACTTGGGCTCATGAGTCGACACTTGGCCTTGGAAGTGTCGACTCATGAGCGAGTACAGAAATTCTAGCATTCTGTTTTCTTCCTGTCTCAGGCCTGGTGTCGACCCAAGTGTCGACACCTAGTGTTGATACTTGCTCCTGGTGAGTTGACACTTGGGATGAAAATGTTGAAAAATAGTGAATTCAATTTTTGTTTTGTTGTAAAATTATTTTAATTTAATTTAAGGCTATTGAACTTAATTGAGAATTAAAATTGACTAAGAACTCTAGGAATGTAATTCAAAGATTTTTAAGTCATTTCAATAAGCCTTAAGGGTCATGGGTTAGCTTCTATTAGGTCCTTGATTGGGTTAGACCTAAGTTTAGATGCATTGGACTAATTAGAGAACCAATCTAATCAAATGTTGAGTTAGAATTTCTTCTTTATAGATCTCTCTAATAGTTAGGTTAATTAGTCTATAATCTAAATGGACCTAATTTGTGGCTCAATGGAAAGCCCAAGTCTTTAGGCTAGTCTAATCGAGTCTGATGAACTGATTGGTATCGAGGTAAGTTTGGCATTGTGATCATGGTTCTTTGGGGCTACCTCTTACCTGGCCAACTTTGTTGGTGTCTAAGGTAAGACGGTAAATGGCGGAACCCAACCCATGGTCTCACTTACCTAGCCAATGTGGTCAATCAGGATTGATTGGACAGCTCATTGACTCGTGTTAACCCTTGTCACCAAAGGTTAATCAGTCTTGACTGATTTTAGGTGCCCATGGATCATTTATTATGTGTAACCCTCCTTGTTTGCTGATTTAGTCAGTGAGAGGTTGATCCATGTCTTCTCATCTCTTCATCTGTCACATTAAAATTAAACCCTCTAAATTATTAGGTCCTTAAAAGGACAAAGTTATAGGGATAACCTAGTTCTAGCCTCCCATTAAGTGGGATGGTAAAGGGTCCAGTAATTAGGTGTTCATCCACAAACCCAAAGATCGGGTGTTCATCGGGCTATTAGAATTGCTGTTCCTAATATGATGGCTCAGTGCGACTCTCTTAACAGTGGTCAGGTGGGCCAGCCAAAGTCAGGCTTGACTATTCGTTGGTTAGAAGCATTGAATTTTGTCCTGTTAATGGTTGGACCTAACCGGGTCCTTCAATAAGAGGCCCAAAGGCCGATTGAAGTGCACCTTAGGGCAAAACTCAATTATTAGAGGTTACTTGGAGAAGTAATCGGTTGAAGAACCTACCTTTAGACATGCATGGGTGGGTCGGCCAAAGTCAGGCTCATGTATTGTTTATTGGACTTTGGTACCCATTAAGAAATTATAGTAATTCCTCGGATTAGAGGTAGAGGCTACCAATCTGAGAAAAATAGTGAGAGGGACCTTTAGACTAAAGTCCATGTCTTTAGGTTAATAATTCATATATACTAATTAGCTTTTATTTTCCTTTCAGATGTCTTCCAACTTGTCACTCCGGTCTCTTCTCGACAATAAGAAGCTCAATGGACCCAACTTCGATAGCTGGTATTGAAGGCTCAGAATTATCCTGGAGCATGAACGGATCTCGTATGTGATATCATATCCGGCACCTGAAACCCCTACTCCCAATGCTCGGGGTTCGATCAGAGACATTTATCAGAAGTGGCTCTTTGACAGGACCACTGTCCATTGCATAATATTTGTAGCGATAAATGATGAGTTTAGTCATAAGTTCGAGGAAGCCCAGCCAGAAGAAATCCTTCAAAGGTTGAAGGAGTCTTTCGGGACATTAGATGATGTAGAGCGGTGCAGGGTCTTCTGTGCCATCTACAATGCACGAATGCATGATGGAGCCTCGATCACTGATCATGTGTTGTACATGATCGAGATGATTGAGCGCCTAGGCAAGCTCGATTGTCCCTTGCATGAATAGCTTGGGAAAGATGCGATTCTGAATTTCCTCCTCTCTACTTAACTAGATTTTCTCGATCATTACAGAATGAATAAGCCTACAGTTAACTACCACGGTCTGTTGGAGTTTCTGCAGACTTTTGATAAAGACCACCAACTGAATAAAGGGGTGGTAAATCTAATGGAAGGATCTTTGGGAGGGCGTTGTCCCTTTAAGAAAGGGAAAAAGAAAAATAAAGGGAAAAAGGTGCTGAATTTTCTGGACCCTGTCAGGTAAAGAGAATGAAGGCTGCTCAAAGCCGTGCAGAGTGCTTCTTCTGCAAGAAGCAGGGACATCGGAAGAGGAACTGTCCTCTTTACATTGCATCCCTTGACCCAAATAGGTCCAAGAAGACAAAGCAGCAGGACGGTCTTGGACAAGGTATTTATATGATAACACCTTTTAGTTTCTCTATCTACAGTACTACTAACTGGGTATTGGATACAGGAAGTCCAATTCATATTTATAATTTTTTGTAGGGACTTTAAGTTAGTAGAAGATTCGAGGATGGCGAGAGATTCTTGAACATGGAAAATGAAAGCCGAGTTTCAGTCCTGGCGTTGGGAGTCCTCAGACTTGTTTTCGAGTCCTGTAATATTGTTTTGAATGAATGTCATTTTTGTCCATTCTTTATTTTGAATGTCATTTTTGTAAGCCAAGTAGTCATGTATGGTTATGAACTATCAATAAAGAATGACATTTACAAAATCATTTGGAATGGTTCTATAGTTTTGAATGGACAAATGTGTGATGGTATTTATGTACTGTCGCGACCTGTCAGTGTAATGTACACATCTTGCAAATGCCCAAGGATAGATAATGTCATCAAAGCATACCAGTGGCATTGTAGGCTAGGTCATATTGACAGGAACAGGATAAACAGGTTGAAATGCGAGGGTCTCCTTGATTTTAGTGAAGATAGTTCACTTCTAACCTGTGAGTCCTGTCTTCTTGGAAAAATGATAAAGTCACCTTTTACTAGAAAAGGTGAACGAGCCAATGAGATTCTAAGTCTGGTACATACTGATGTATGCAGACCCATGAATATTTGCCAGGGGTGGGTATGGTTATTTCATAACATTAACAGATGACCTTTCGAGGTATGGTTATGTTTTCTTAATGAGACATAAATCTGAATCGTTTGAAATGTTCAAATGGTATCGTAGTGAAGTAGAAAACAAACTAGAAAGTGTATCAAAATCCTTCAATCCGATCGAGGTGGTGAATACCTTTTAGGTGAGTTTCTGACATATCTTAAGGAGAATGGGATTCTCTCTCAACAGATACCTCTAGGGACACCTCAATTAAATGGAGTGTCTGAGAGAAGGAATCGAACCCTGTTAGACATGGTTCGGTCCATGATGGGCTTGCTACTCTACCAGTATCCTTTTGAGGATATGCTCTAGAATCAGCCTATTACCTTCTGAATATGGCTCCAACTAAGTCCGTTGGTAAAACACCATATAAGATATGGACTGGACGTAAGCTAGCACTATCACACCTTCGGGTGTGGGGGTGCCCAGCTTATGTAAAATATTTGGAAACGGACAAACTTGGACCTAGGTCTGATCGGTGCCTATTTGTTGGGTATCCAAAAGAGTCTAAGGGGTATTACTTCTACTTAGCTGAGAAACAAAAGTTGTTTATCAGTCTTATGGCTATCTTTTTGGAAAAAGAGTTCCTTGGTGAAGGGGCAGTAGCCTCTAAGATTGAACTTAGTGAAGTTCAACAAGTAGAAGAACTGACACACTTAAGGGACAACATAGACACGACTATTATTAGATCACACCCAGAGCCCACTCAAGAACCATTAAGGAGATCTGGTAGGGTACCAAGTCGACCAGACAGATACTATAGTTTCTTGGTCCAGGATGATGATCCCATTGAACTTGATGAGAACAATGAGGATCCGATCACCTATATGGATGCGATGTAGAGGTCCGACTCTAAGAAATAGCTATGAGCCATGAGATCCAAAATGGAGTCCATGGAGATCAATAATGTATGGACATTGGTTGATCCACCTGAAGGGATAAAATTCATTGGGTGCAAATAGATTTTCAAGAAGAAAAGGGGTGCAGACAGGCAGGTGGAGACCTATAAAGCCCATCTGGTTGCCAAAAAATATCGTCAATGTTATGGTATTGACTATGATGAGATGTTCTCTCCTGTGGCAATGCTTAAATCCATTCGGATCATGCTTGCTTTAGCGGCACACTTTGACTATGAAATCTGGTAAATGGATGTCTGAACAGCTTTCCTAAATGGTGAGCTAGAAGAGGAGATGTATATGATACAACCTGAAGGGTTCACATCCACAGACGAGTCAAAGGTTTGCATGCTTCAAAATTCTATCTATGGATTGAAGCAAGCATCAAGGAGTTGGAACATGCGATTTGATAAGTGTATCAAGTCATATGGCTTCTTTAGGAATGGAGAAGAACCTTGCATTTATAAATGGGCTAATTGTTCTGTGATTATATTCCTTGTATTGTATATGGATGACATTCTCTTAATCGGGAATGACATCCCAGCACTGCAAGGAATAAAGGTCTGGTTATCATCTCAGTTTTCTATGAAGGACTTGGGTGAAACTTTTAACATACTAGGTATGAAGATTTATAGAGATAGATCTAAGAGGCTTCTGGGATTGTCCCAGTCTACATACATCGACACCGTGCGGAAATGGTTT